>CM056994.1:183000477-185819227 GCA_029891345.1 Dryococelus australis | reverse complement strand
ATTTTCCATCCTCGTTGTCAACTTTACAGGTAGCTTGTCAGTAAGTGTGTCCGTAGAAATACACACATTAACTGACAGTGATATTTTTTGTTATACATTGATTTCATAAGTTATCACTTCACAAAGAGCAGCCTATAACAACAATGATTAATATGTAACAATCATTAAAGGTTATTTCGTAAATCATTTAATGCACCATCCTAGTGTAGTATTTATCAATCTTGTTTAGTGACGAACCAGTAGTCCTTGGAAGACATTGCACCATCAGGTGCAATTGGTAAACACTCAGTACAAACTAACAAATTGCCAGGATCTTAAAAACTAATAATTGACAACAGCGCACATTCAACTTTCATGTAAATACCCGTTTATTGAAAGGGTTTAAAAGGCATATAGACAACCTATTCTCCAATACGACATCAGGTACAATAGTAATGATTATGACTACGAATCCTAAAAGTTACAATTGTGACTAGAAATACAATTGGTTAACACTACAAATGTACCTTTGACAGGAAATAACTAAATTCAATCGAGTACGATCTCACAAAAATTACCTAAGGTGCGTTCACGTCCGAGCAGATTGTTAAATTAAAGATGCACACCAGCCTTAGTAAAAGTTCGCAAGCGCTGTACATTATCAATATTGGCGAACGTAAAACGGGCTTTAACAAGGAGCCCTAGCAAGGCTATTCAAAACAGTTTCAAGCAACATAAGTTCTAGGTATCTAAGTGAACCCAGCCGTGAACATTTCAATAAATGATGTGCACGGACGTTGTACGCTGCAGGCTTTCGCCCGGTGTAAACAGCTGTACGGGGAATATTTTTCAACTCATGAGGAACTATGCTAGTAATCCAGTAAATCCACATAAACCAAACTCAAAAAGGTGAGCCAAGATGCAATATAAAAGTATTTACGGACACGAGAGAAGATCACAACAAACTTAAGCCCCGAAGCCTCAAACACTGCAGAACAACAAAATTAATAAAATTCACGTGGAAAGCACAAACAATGCAAATTCAAAATAATACTTAACAACTTGTACAACATGATATTTAAAAGCTGAAAGGCTGCGGCGAGCAGTCCTACGAAAGCACCCCAACAGCCTAACATATAAAAAGTAAATAAAAAAAGCCGAAGCTCAACAAACTATCTTAGGGTGCCTAGTAATAATTAAAGTATTTAAATCCTAGACAGAAAAGTATTCCTACAAAACTAAAGATTAAAGAGATTCTTTGCTTTCAAGCAGTGAGCCGAGGTCGCAGAACGTATTTACTACTTGACTCATGGCAAATGGGTTAAAGTTTTTGCGAGGCAATTCAACTCTCAAAAGGGTCAAATACACGTTTTCACTAAAACTCCAACAAAGAGTGACAAACCCTAAAATAATTCGAACAGCTAACACTCTACTGCAAAGAATACTGTGATATAAATTCACGAAAGGGCCAACACAACTAACTATGGACTCACTCACTACTGAAACGTAAGCCTCTCACCTGGCATTTTCACATTACCAAATTAAAATTAAAATTACAAGCAATATTATTTTAAGTTGTTCGCAGCAGCTGAAGTAGTATCAACCAAGTAGCATAAGTTCGCAGTAGCTGAGGTAGGCTCAACGAGGTAACATGATAATGTAGAATGCAGCAACACGGCCAGCTATCGCAATAGCATAATGTCGATCAGCAGAAGGCTTGTAGCACAGGCGAGACTCAGACAAAAAGTGATCGCCAAAAAACTACCATACAAGTCTATGAACCCATGATGCGTGCGAGGAGTGGGCAAGGGGTTAGAGGGAGTAAAAAGGCAAAAGGGAGGGGATCGACGAGAGCGTAGTTAGAGGTCGGCACGAGCTCTAAATGCCAAAGTGGCGATAGTTTGAAACATTGTGGCGCTGGTATTGCAAAGAATTAACTAAGGCGACGAAGTTCATAGTTTGTAAAGGGCGCCTCAAAACTTTAACATCGGAGAAAGTTCTCAAAAACACTTGGTGCAACGAGGCATAATTGAAACTCCCACCCCTAAAGGTTTGCTAACCCCAAGAACAATGTTCAAGCAAAATCCTGAGCACCCTGGTTATCTGGAAAAATCACAGAACAACATACAATCACTCAAACAAACCTAACAAATCAGTTCGAAGAGAAGATTGGAGAATAGAGCGTAGATAGAGTAAGGCCAGGTTGGAAAAGTTCAACTTGATAAGCCAGAACATTAGAAAAAACAGTCATCTTGCAGAACATAGACAGTTCATGATGTAGAAAGGGATCCATCCCCAAGGATGACACAGAATGTCCAGATTCACTCCAGAATGCTTCCAGGCAGATTCTTTTCGAGTGCTCGGAACGACGACAAAGGTGGAGGTTGTAGCCCAAAACCCTAGTCTTCAGCCACCAACGCCCACACAGTCCAAGCGGAAGTCCTTAGCGACAGCAACAGGAGTACCGCCACCATGCCACCTCCGAATGCCTCGGCAGATGACAGAAAAACACAAAAAAAAGTGGTATTAGAAAAGGGGGAAAAACCAAAATCAAGACATGGAAAGGATAAGGGAAAAGAAATGCAGGCGACACTTACAAGCAATCATCGCAGATAGTCAGAAAATTACAGAGGGCCAAAAATATACCCATTAATTTCTTTGTAAATATGTTTTTCAGCTGAGTTACTTGCGCTTTTCTGAATATTCTTCCAGACGAGAGTCTAACTAGTCAAAGTGTTTGGCCCTAGCAATTTGTCAACCCTGAAGGAGCCGACAAACTTAGGAATAAACTTTCCTATCACATTATGGCCGAGGTCTGGGAGGGAGAAGTTACGGCAAACAACCAAATCACCTACTTTGAAAGAGGTGGGAGATCTAACTTTATTAAAACGAGCATTAACAAAATCTTTTGCCTGATCCAACTTAAGATGCAACCGGTCGAGCAGCTCATCCCAGTCAGCGTCGGAGAGGGGCGAAGGGAAAGGATATATACCCAAGATATTGAACAGCAGCAGATGGGTGAGAGAGCGACCTAGGAAGGGGAGGGGAGGAGGGACCCCTGTCGAACCGTGAAGAGCACTATTGAAATCTATGTTAATCAAAACCAGGTCTTGATCCCAAAGAGAATGATCATGGTTATAAAAGATAGTCGGACAAGCCTTAAGGTCTTTATTAAAGCACTCTACCTGATTACCTTTTGGAATATAAGGGCGGGAAATTAAGTGTTTGATGGACCAATGAAAACACGTATTTTGAAATACAGTGGAGGTAAAATACCTGGCATTATCCGTTAGAATTTCAGAAGGAGCACTAAGCTTCCAAACCTGCTCACTCAAGGTCTTAACAAAAGTGGAAGATTTCATGTTCCTCAATTGAACTAAAACAACAAACATGGAAAAGGTGTCGAGTAGGATAAGAATACAAATGTTACCCCTTTTGGAACGAATAAAGGGAACGAAAATATCGATATGAACTTTTTTCCCAGGGGGCTTGAGGCAATTGAACCACATTTTGACCGAAGTTAGCCTGTTAGGCCAGTTTGCATCGCTGACAGGCATCGCAAGATTTTACAATGTCTGAAACTTCTTTCCTCAAAGTTGGCCAGGGGAAATGCATTGAAATTTTATTTAGGGTACGACTTACACCTTGGTGGCCCCCAAAGACAGAACCATGGCAATAAGATAAAATCATTGGCCTCGAGGACTTTGGAACTACTATCTTCCTGGCTCGACATGTCTTCCCAGTATAATACAGAATGTCCTTAATCAAGAGATATGGCAGAACCATGCCAGCATTTAAATCTAGAACTATTGTAGAGCAGAAGGCATCATTATTTTGTGCTTCATGCAACTTAACAAAAATTCAGTGAAGCCTTGTATCAAATGCAGACTAGGAGTGGGGGGTTCCTCCTCTCCTGTCTCAAAGTCCCCTGGGTTCTACATATATTACAAGGCATCATCAACCTGACTATCAGAACCCCGAACATAGTGAACTTTAATCTGTAATCTAGAAAGGCGAAGGACCCAGCATTCCAACTTACCTAGTTGTTGGGGATGAGTCAGCATCCAGGAAAGATCCTGGTTGTCCGTGTACAAATCGCATTCGTTGTGCTCGATATACTGTGGGAACTTTTCCAACCCGAAAAGACATGCTAAAGTTTCCTTTTCATAAATACCCTGGTGGCTTTCGCCTCTGTGAGAGTACAACTAGCAAATGCGACTGGGGCTAAACATCCCTCGACATGCTGACCTACGACAGCAACTAAAGCTTAGGAAGAGGGGTCAACCTGGAGAACAAAATGCTTGGAAAAGTCCGGTAAATGCAAAACAGATGGAGAAGACAACATATTTTTAAGTTTGAAAAGGGGGATTCCTGTTTGGTTCCTCAGCAAAATTACACACACTTTTTTTAATTTGTTCAAAGGGCAGCTAGCTCGCAGAAGTGATCAATGAATCGGGCATAGTAACCCATAACACCCATGCATTTCTGCACACTCTTAAGGGTATTTGGCGGTAGGAACCCCAAAATGAGTGCCATGTGGTCCAGGTCGATCAGAAGTAGGCGTTCACTGAGTACACAGCCTAGAAATTTGACTTTACTGGCACCTAAGGTAACCTTATCAGAATTTTCTGTGAGCCCTACTTACACATCCTAGTCAAAACTTGTTGTAAATATAATAGATGTGAATCCCCGTCTTCACTGTAAACTATTATATCGTCGATGTAATTTAATACAAATTTAAATTTGAAGTCCGACAGAATGTAATCAAGAACACGCAGAAGGGCTTGACTCCTGATTTTGGAACCCATGGGTGTCCTAGTAAATTCATATTGACTCCAAGGTATTAAATATGTGGTGTATTTCCTACATTATGGGTCAAAAGTCATTGATGAAAGCTAGTGTTTAAATCCAGTACAGAAAATACGTGTGCCTTACCTAAATGTTAATTAACTGGATTACTAGTAAAGTTGTGCAATTTTGCACCAACAGGTGGTATTGGTAAACACTCAGTACAAACTAACAAATTGCCAGGATCTTAAAAACTAATAACTGAAAACAGCGCACATTCGACTTTCATGTAAATATCAGTTTATTAAAAGTGTTTCAAAAGGCATATAGACAACCTATTCTCCAACACGACAACATCAGGTTCAATAGTAATGATTATGACTACGAATAGTAAAAGTAACCATTGCGACTATAAATACACTTGGTTAACACCACAGACGTGCCTTTGACAGGAAATAACCAAATTCAATCGAGTGCGATCTCACAAAAATTACCTAAGCTGCGTTCACGTCCGAGCATATTGTTATGTTATAGGTGCACACCAGCCTTAGTAAAAGTTCGCAGCTGCTGTACATTATCAATATTGGCGAATGTAAAACAGGCTTTAACAAGGTGCCCTAGCAAGACATTCAAAACAGTTTCAAGCATCTAAGTTCTAGGTTTCTGAGTGAACCCAGCAGTTAACATTTCAATGAATGATGTGTGCGTATGGTGCCACATGCTGGCTTTCGCCCAGTATAAAATAGCTGTACTGGGAATATTTCTCAACTCGTGAGCAACTATGCTGGTAATCCAGTAAAGCCACATAAACCAAACTCAAAAAGGTGAGCCAAAATGCAATATAAAATATCTAGGGGCACCACAGAAGGCCACAACAAGCTTTAAGCCCCGAAGCCTCAAACACTGCAGAATTACAAAATTACTAATATTTTATGGAAAGCGCAAACAATGAAATTCAAAACACTACTTAACATCTTGGACATGATATTTAAAAGCTGCAAGGCAGCGTGTTTAGCCCTACCAAAGCGAACCTAACAGCCTAACATTAAAACTTAAATTTAAAAAAAAAATCCGAAGCTCAACAAACTATCTAGGGGCGCCTGAAAATAATTAAAATAAATAAAATTTGCATACAGGTCGTACAAGCCATAGACAAAAAAAATATTCCTACAAAACTAAAGATTAAAAATATTCTTTACTTTCAAGCAGTGAGCCGAAGTCGTAGAACGCATTTACTACTTGCCTGTTCGCAAATGAGGTTAAAGTTTAAGCGAGAACTTCAAATATCAAAAGGATTAGATACACGTTCTAAATACACATTTTCACTAAAACTCCAACAAAGAGTGACAAACCCTAAAATAATTCGAACAGCTAACACTCTACTGCAAAGAATACTGTGATACAAATTCACTGAAGGGCCAACACAACGAACTACGGCTTCTACTCACTACTGAAACGTAAGCCTTTCACCTGGCATTATTACATTACCGAATTCGAATTAAAATTACAAACAATATTATTTTTAATTGTTCGCAGCAGCTGAAGTAGGCTCAACGAGGTAACATGATAATGTAGAATGCCGCAACCCGGCCAGCTATCGCAATAGCATAACGTCGATCGGCAGAAAGCTTGTAGCACAGGCGAGGCTCAGACAAGAAGTGATCGCCGAAAAACTACAAAAAAAAGCAATGCTAGGAACCCGAAATGCATGCGGGGAGGGGACGGGGGATAGTGGTAGAAGCGAGGAGAAAGGGAGGGGATCGACGAGAGCGTTGTTGGAGGTCTGCACAAGCTGAAGGTTGAAGTGACGAGAGTTCGAAACTCGCGGCGCTGGTGTGACAAAGAATTAACTAAGGCAACGAAGTTCATAGTTCGTAGAGGGTGCCTAAACACTTTAACGTTGGAGATAAGCCTTAAAAACACTCGGTACAACCGTCGAAAACTTGGTAGTCTTCAAGAATACACTGCGATACACTAAATATGGGAGATGCAATGCAAAGTGGCTGGCATCTAGTGGAGGATTTCGGAACCCTCGGAATGGTGATACACCGCTCGGCTTTACCTTCCACATGTGCCACAGCGGTAAGATTTTTTACATGAAAAATAAACTGGAGACGCTATTGCTGAGTTTCCCAACATAAAACACTCACCTATAAATATTTAATTTTAACAAATCCACAAATCTGCGAAAGGAAGCAAGCTTACAGAGTGAAGAAGAATGCAGTGGAGATGCCAAAGATGCCGCTTTACGCTATTGGAGGACTTCGAGGGAGGACTTAACAATACAGCTGAAAACTGCAGGGTGGTCGTATCGTCCTATAAACTAGTGGTGAGTGCAGCTTCGTTATGTGTACTGATGATCATCGCATCCGGAGGTGGATGACTCTTGGTGAACAACATAATCCAAATCTCACTATTGAGAGCCGCACACTATCCCCATGGTAGGCATTATGGTCTAGGGAGCCATAGACTACGATAGCCGATCTGCTCTCGTCGTTGTTTCTTGGAACTTTGATGGTCCAACGGCATGTGGATGAGATCCCAGCCCCATTTTGCTCTTATTCATGGCAGGCATTCCAGGTGATATATTCCAGCAGGATAACTCCTGACCGCACATGGCATGGGCACCCAGGCTGCCTTCGTCAGGTTCAAATATTGCCATGGCCTGCTCGCTCCCCTGACATGTCCCCAATGTGGCGTGTGTGGAACCAGTTGAAACGCCAACTGCCGCCTTGCCACAGTATCCAGGATTCGAAACACACAGTCCAACAATCGTGAGCCTCTCTACCTCAGGACAACAACTGGTGTTTGTGTACTTCACGCCAGAGCATGTTGCAGCGTGTGTCGCAGTGAGAGGGGTGTGACGCACTATTTAAGATGTACCGGACGCCATATAACAGATCCATATGTAATTGTCCTGTTGCTGTGTTTTTGTGATCATTTGTATTAAAGGCTGTTCACGATAAGGTGAGCACCTTTGGAATCAACGTTGGAAAAATGTCACTCCCCCTGCCTGCATATATTTTAACGAGCGCACTGCGTGACATGTGTTGAGTAAAGTTGGTAAGGATGTATGCAAAGTAGTTCCATATCTTAATCGAATAAAGAGTGTTAGGTAACCATTTGTGGTAACTTAAGTTATATCTTTCGCTTTCCGTTTTTTTTTATGTATCAGATTGTAAAACTCTGCAGAATTGTAAATTATATTCTTTTATAATATTTTCACAGTTTCACTTGGTATACGCATGAATAAAGTGATAAGGCCCATGGCAATGTTAATTTTACATAAGGCGGAAGAATACACAACGTGCATGCAAGTATATCTCAAGCAGGGCTTTCAAAAGTGCTCATTTTACCGTGAACAGCCTGTACTCATCTGTATGACTACTTCTACAAAATATCTATATCAACTGAAGCACATTCCCTGTACACTATTTTTACTGTCCGGCAGTGTAGGTCTCAGAGAATTACCTGTCACAAAATTATATACTTCTTATGGTGTTTAACGTCTCGCCGTCATCGGGGTCATTAGTGTGTACTTCTTGTTTTGCTTGACTTAGTTAACCACGATAATCCGTATATATGTTTCAAAATGTTACTATCTAAGTGTTAAAAAATTATACCTTCTATCGTGTATTATTATTAAGGTACTCAGTCAGTCATAGTAAGCGTATTTTCACTTTGAATTCAAATAACGTAAATACATTTTAAGATTTCTTATTGAGGTTTTGCAAAATTCTTTTATACACTGCAGGATTGAGTGTTTGTTTTACTACACATTTTATCCTAAATTATTTTTTCTCAACAAAACATTGCATAACACAAATTTCCCATACGCTCATAACCATCACATAAAAAAATACTGTAATATTGAAATTAGTTATAAGCTACACAACATTTAATGAGTTCGGAAAATGTAAGCTTACTGAAATTTTATTATTGAAACTTAAATTAACACATTGTTCGAGTAAGTTAAAAGTACGATTTTAGGCCAACATAAGAATCTCCTAGATGAGAATACGCTCCGAACAACTGTAAAAACAAATTTGTGCTCATAAATGAATTAATGATACCGGGCGCTGGATTTAAAACAATGTTTTTGTGCAATGAGCAGTTTTCATGGCTTCAATTAAAGTACTGCATTCCCAAAATCATATTTATACTTTATTGTATTTTAGAAATGTCGCGAAAATAAAAAATACTGCATTTCAAATAAATATGTTAAGGCATCACTAACTTAAATAATCATTATCAAAATTATATCATGGACAGAATCAAAGAAGAGCCTTTCCTTGCTAAAAGTTATTGTTAATAGCTTGCATATTTCTGGATATTCTGTGGCGTATACCAATCTGGCCTACGTACAATAATATGAACGTAATGATTTTTTCTACCATTGTTCAACGATATTCGTTTATATTTAAGTCATATCGTAAAATATCTAAACTCTTATTTCGTACATACCCTGACCTAAATACTGATTTAAATACATGTTTTTCAACTGCAGGAGAAATTGTGGACTTAGTCAACAATAAACTTTT
The DNA here is from genome assembly GCA_029891345.1 of Dryococelus australis. Taxonomy (NCBI): domain Eukaryota; kingdom Metazoa; phylum Arthropoda; class Insecta; order Phasmatodea; family Phasmatidae; genus Dryococelus; species Dryococelus australis. The sequence goes on along the minus strand of CM056994.1, from coordinate 185,809,919 downwards.
CACATAATTTTTGTAGAGGACCGAATCTGTAATTTGATGAAAATAAATGTCTTTATTATAAATAAACAATATGTTTGGTTTGATATGTTATTGCGGATGGTGTCATTTAGGTCATCAATAAGTACTAGGATGTTGTAAAATAAACTAAATGTAAAAATTTTTTATTTATAATTTGGTCTCAACTTAAAAGCGGTCGAATAAAAGTATTAGTGTTCTCCATGGGTTCAGCGATTTATTTTGTGGAATGTGAAGTGTTTGCGGCGTTCGGCGGCGCTGGTTTCGAAAGCCATGGACGATGGGCTTGCCAGCCCCCGGGTCGACAACCGAAGACTCGCTGCAGGGTCAGCAGGCAGACACGCGAGGTGACTCTGTCTGGTAGTAGGTGGCCTGGCACGGATCTGTGCGGTCGAGTTTTTGCGAGGAGCATGTGTTTCGTCTAGACGGGGCTCGAGCTCTACTATATGTGGGTTTTGAATGAAAGGTTAAATTAACGGTGGAACACGGGACTGAGGCGGGAGTTCGTCAAAGCGAAAGATAGAGGTGTGTTTGAAATCCGGCATACGTCTCCGCCAGTTGTGGTTTTGTCCTCAGCCCTGTGGTACGATGATTTATGTCTGGGGGGGGGGGGGGCTGGTGTATAACTTGTGAACATCGGGGGATGTAGACACACATAACGTAGCATCTGGTTTAAGTATAATTTTTTTTTAAATTATGTTTGGTTGGAAGTAAATGTCTAAGTTACCAAATTGATTCCGTGGACACGATGATCTAGGCACTACAGCTTTAATTTAAGATTGTCTGATACCACTGACTAATGTAATTCTGTAATTTAAAAGTAGAGATGTCTGAAATTATGTAAACATAATCGTTTTTATATTTTTGTGCCTTTCTCTCTATTCACGAATATTTGAAATTAAATGATTTTCTATAGGAAGCGGTTAGTAAGAAAATTTTTTAATAATAATATTAATTTCGCTGTCTAGCCTAATAATTTCTACTTCACATTCCCGCCAAATCAGGATTGCAGGTTGTTGGTGACGCGACACCGTGACCTCGGCAGGTAAATAATGTGACCAAAGATGCACCATGTCACAGTACTTCGTCTGATACAAGATCTGCTCTCTCTTTCCTTGCCTCATTAGCATTTAATCGTGCTACTAATTTCATATATATTTCCCCACCAAAGTAAAATACTTATCATAAGTCTAACCTGCTCAGGCCACCGATGTATTGAAGAGAAGAGATCAAGCTCACAAGCTGACAATATTAGGATGAAAAATACTACACCTATGCCTCTGGGGGTGGTTATCGTAAAACCTTGAAATTCAGCATGTCACTTATACAACTTATGTTTAAATATGCCTTTATTTTTAGGCTACCACTGCCTGATATTCATTTTCTTCAATTACTAACCTATGCATTAGCGGAAATAGTTTAAACATTACGCTTACGATGTAAAGACAAAACACACGCTATAATGTCAACAGTACCAACTTAACCCTAAATGGCACGTCATATAAACGAAATATTATCTTGCTCCGTATATCACCTTATCGAGTCTTCCACTACAATAAATGCGTTTAAAATTATTTCTTAATCCTTAGAATAAGAAAATAATTATCTCGCTCAGAAAACATTACATAATGTTTCATTTTATTTAAAACCACGAAGCAATATTTTATCAAAAATATCGGATGATTATTTTCCTTGACGTTTTCACGGCAAAGAAAGTTTAATTCCAGCAACTGATTTGCAGTTGGGATTTTAAACAATAAATAGAGAATGAATTTACAGATAACAGAAATAGGATGGTCTACTTTCAAAGTCCGGTGTAGTGCGATTTTGCCGGTTAACAAAGTGAAAAAAAAAAAATATATATATTTTACATAGCTTTTGTTGATATTTGGTCGCAGGAAATTTTGAAGTATTACATTTTACTAAGAAGAGTTTTAAGAACATACGTACTTAGTCTTCAATAAAAGCAATGACAGCAAGTTGCCTTTATCAGTAACAATGGAGAAATAGCCGCAATGCATGATATATTTGGTCCATGCATCCACTATAGTGAGCGAATTTTTATCATTCCTTGAAATAGAAACCGCTAAAATTTGACATGACATTCACACGAATGCTTGAAATTACTTCACCTTCCTTTCACAGGCCTAGATAATTTATAGTCCTATTTTAATGTCACTTTATATCATTATGGAACGCATTACAATTTATCATTTGTATGCTTGTATGTATATATGACGTGCCTGGGAATGTTCCTCCCGCGCCTGGTTTTGGAGGAATGTACGACTAGCTACACGTATTTTACAATGAAAAGTAATGTTTTTCGATATGAAAAAGGAAGAAAAGTCTTAAATTTTTTGAACGCCTAAAGTTATAATCGTGTATTAAATCATTAATAAATTATTCATTTCAAGTTTTTGCGTGTAGGACTATTAATTCTGCCAGTTTCAGGTGGCAAGAAACTCAGGTGGCGACTGAAAACCCAAAGTCATCAAATCACAATTTTAATAGGCAGTCTCACAAGTAATAGTGTAAATCACATCACAGAATGTTCGGCTTGTAAGCACAGTGATGAAGTCTGCGAAAGTTAGCAGAAGGGGTAAAGTTATTGGCTCCCATAGATTGTACATGGGGCAGCGCCGGAATGCCGGAAAGCAAGGGCGGAGGAAACAGAAGATCCCTGAAAAAAATACGCCGGACAGCACAGCACAATTTCCCCGTGCAAGAATCTAGGAGCCACCCCGCCGGGAATCGAGCCCGGTTCGCCTAGGTGGGAGGCGGGTAATCCGACCACTAAACCACCGTGGCCCATATATATTATATATATATAATAAATTAACTTGGAAGTCTACATATAATCTGCAATGCCAAAATAACAATTAAAAAAAACCTCTATCACAACATAGCAACTGCACGTCTGCCATTCCGGGGGAGGCTTGGTTATGGTCAGGCTTATCGAAAGTTTAAGATATAATGGATGCCTCATATCAGAATACTCGTCAAAGAACCACAATACACACTTTTTTGTTTTAGTTCGTCATGTAGTTGCACATACATTGAAAGCTGTCAGGGTGAACATTTACACATGAAATCAATTTCTACCACATTTGTTATTTGTAAAGTTAATGGCATTGTATGCAATACAGTATATTTTTTAACAACGAAGTTAGATAAATAAATTATAAGGAAAGCGTGTGGAATCAAAGAAAACTTTTAGAGTGAGGGGGTAGGGGTTAATTGTTTTATTTTCTCACCGAAAAATGTCATAAAATAACTCAGTAATATATTGGTTCACGGCATTTACGTACTGCAGAAGAACTAAACCGCACATAATTATTTGGATTCAAAATTTAAAAAAAAATCGTGTAAAAATCTTATTAAAATGAGGCTTACTGAAAGCCTGTTTTCCACCCAGTCTGTTTTCTCGAGAAATATTCCTATAGTATCAAGCCAGCTACTAACAATTTCCTTGACAGTATTTATAAATTAACAAGATATTGTGGGAAGTATCATTTTTGGGGAGTGACGTAATATTTCATAAGTCTCTTTCAGATCCATTAGTTGTACCTGTCATGAGTTGTCGACGCCATATAGTTGCTTACAATAAATTTTCAACAACAATTTTCCTGACGTTTGACCTAACCGCACATACCTTAACCACTATACTGACAGTATAAAGCTCATTATCTTCTGATAACACTGATTGGCAGAACTTTCAATGGTAGGTATACTTTTTTTTCTGTCCCAGTACAAGAGTGTTCCATTGGCGCTGCATTTATGTTACAATGATGTTACGAATGCACATAGTTTAGATGAAAAGGAATAGAACGCACATAAAAAAATACCAATAAATTATTTTTAAAATGGCTAAGTGAATGGTCGTTTTCGTGTGCAGTTAACGTAAATAAAGGCTTAATGTGACGTTGCATTTACTTTACCAAAGCAACATGTGATGGGTGGAGCCCAATATGGTAAAAATTTCGCGTTGACTTTAGTGGAAGAAATGCCATTTTCGTAGAAAAAAATGTATTCTTTGCACTTTTAGATTCACTTCAACAATAATTGCGTTATCATCAATTACTTTGTTAATATTACTACAAAACAGTCAAAATCTTTGCCATTTAAAAATATTTTTTCAGCACTCTTAGCGCATTAATACGAAATACTGCAGGAAACAAGGCTATATTTACGTATAGTGTTTTGAATTTTCGATATTAGAAACGAAATTTTCCCTTTGTATTGGAGATTTATGAATATGAGTAGAGCAAGCAATAGTTGCTAAATTGGTAGATTTATCGTTGTCAGCCTGAAGTTAACGCTTACTTACGCAGCACTTGTTTGGTACAGTAAAAGAAAAAACTCTAATAACGGAACTACATTATCTGTTATGTTCTTCATTAAAATGCGCACGTTGCTCGTATACATTGTTCATTATACACATGAAGTACGATATTAAAATAACTGAGGTCGCAGTGAAATGTTGTAGTAACTCAATTCGACAAATGCAAGGAGGAACTCTTAGTAATATCGTTTAATAAATTACCTGGAAACTGAAATAAAAGTAACAGCAAAATATTTTACGATAGCAATATTAAAAAAAAAAAGTTTTGAATAAACACAACTACATTATAGTAAATCAGTAGTGTAATCGCGTCTGTTAGGAAACATTACATTACGCTAGTACTGTGTGACATTGTTACAAGTGTAATATGTATGCAGAAAAAAACATATACTTGTATAGGACAAGTAAATCTATTATGATATGGTTATTTAAATGACGGTTTCCATTAAGTGACATTTTTATTGCGTCTCTTATGACTGCAACAAATTATGGTTTCACATGATAACAAGTCCTTAAATAACAGCGATTGGTGCGTTACCTTTGCTAAGTTTTGAGAACCAAATGCAATTCTATGTAACTGGTTAGCAGATCTCGGAAACATTTTTGTAGTAACATCGTAACCAAGGATATTTTCTGAAAAAATAGGGGTTGTCGCGTTCAGCCTAAAATATACTAGTCTAAAGGCGTTTAGCCTACTTCGTTTAGCCTAACAGTCGTTTGGCCTGACAAGCGTTTCGCCTAAAGGCGTTTTGCCTATAAGGCGTTTAGCATAAAAGTCGTTTAGCCTACAGGCGTTTTGCTTACAGTCGTTTAGCCTAACAGTCGCCTAGCATAGAAGGTGTTTAGCCTAAAATTTCACGAGCTTCCTCCTATTCCCAGACAGGCGTTTTACCTAAATTCGTTTAGCCTAAAAGGCATTTCGCCTACAGGTATTTGGCCTAACATTCATTAAGCCTAAAAGGCGTTTAGCCTAAATATTTATTCGGGAAATATCCTTAGGAAGGATATTGCTACAAAAGTGTTTTTTTTTTAAGATTACAGAAATGCTTTTACTGTAAAAAAAAGATAAATGTTTGTAATATAAAGAAATACAGGCTTATATTTAAACTTTATTTTAAATAGTGAAAATGAAATTATTTTCGGTACTCTCAAAAACAAATGAAAAACATATAACACAGAAGTGGAAAAAAGCTTCGAATTATGATAAACGAATACGAATATAACACCCTGCTAGCTTCAAGACTCGAACCAGCTTCCCTTGTGCTATAATCCCAAGACTTAAAACACACAACCGGTTTATTTTACAATAAGTCGAACGCTTTTATAACAATATTAATATTTATTAGCTTATATAAGCAGGATAAAGTTTGCTTGCTGATTGCATATTTGCAAAGATGCAGTTGTACAATAAGTGTAGAATATACTGTCTTAGGAATATTTGCGTTAGGACAGCATTATTGCATACGTACTATATATTACTAAGCCTGCAGTCTGTTCGGTTGCTTACAAAACTTAGGCTATTGAGCAGAGGATATATACACCACATGAGCACCCAAGCCTATAATTCTTAATAAAGTAAGGTAAAAGTCAATAAAGTTTTCTACACTTAAAATAACGTTAAAGAAATTCTCTTTTTTTTTTTAAAAATATTGTCATTCGTAAAACCATCCACATGTTTAAGGTGAAACATTTACCACGGAATGTAATAATGAGTAAATCTGACTTCGCGATTTGAAGTGATTCTGCTCAGTAAAAACCTTTTTTTTTTATAGGTGTGTTACAAACAACTCTCTTGAAAAGTTGCAGTGAAGACGTAATTTTTGCAAAGTTTTGTAAGTGTCCTAAGAAATTTTCAGCGAATTTATTTTACAGTGGCAGTTTCAGCTTCTTTGATGATGTGATTGTACCACGATCACACAATTTGTGGAACTTTTCCATTTTATACGTTTAAAAGTGTTAAAATCCTGTTAACGAAATACTTTTATTCTTTTATAAGCTAGACCAAATCTGACAGTGTGATAGAATATTTTGTTGCATAAACAAAATTGAGGATAAAAATAAATCTTGGCATGTATAACAAAATATGCTTTAAGTTGAGACGACTCTTTCAGGTAATTGTGCACAAACATGTTTCGTTAATGTAGTATATCAATTTTAGGGCACATCTTTAATTAACGTGAAAATTTTCTTATATTATTCTCCTGCCATTGTATTACCACATGTTTCACGATGTTTTTCACGTAAGATCATATATTTTTTCGTGTTTCTTCCCCACAACATGAAGAATAAATTTCTGGCGCTTAAATAAATTGCACGAGTTTGTTTGATGGTAATCAGGGATTCGTAAAAAGAACAAAGTATAACTGAAGAATAAAAAACGGAAAAGTGGCAGCAACTCAAGCTGTGGGTCTATATTTGAATATTAAAACCTTCAAATTAATAGAAACCAAAACTTCCTGATTAAATTCTTGTGTTTCCATGAGATAAATTAAAAATAAGTAATTATATGTTATTTTTTCGAATAATATTTTGCAAACAACAGTACATATCAATTTTTATGCCAATATAGAAATATATTACGCATCTCTAAAATGAATGCTGGTTTCGACATATTCATTCGCAAATGGGCACAGTTATTTAGCATTTCTTTCTACTAGTCACAAGGTAAGCTTTGTAATTCCTGTGGTCCAATACATCGACATACCAAAAGCCTGATGCTTTAAATGACTCGTACTGGTGGCGTCTTTTAATGTTCACTTTTCGCGATAGTACATAGCCCAGTATATTTTCACGTTTTTGTGTTTATACATGTTTGTGCTCTATTACTTCTAACATATATAGTCTATTGGCGGTTTCTTCACCAATTTTTTTAACCAAACCTTTTAAAAATTTCCCCATGTATGATGTGTTTAGTTATTTCCAACATATGCATGTATCACAAGTGTTTTATACTTGTGTTCATAAAAGTTACTTTTTTTAAATAAATTTAAATGTTATTCATATTTTATCTATAAGTTATAATGCATCATTTATATATAATTTGAATAAAAAACAGTGAGAAAACCTGTGTGTTGGTAGCGCCTAGTAAGAAATAGTTCTTATACAAAATACTGTTACAACAGAGTGCGCACGAATCCGGTGCGTTGTCCTTCTGGTGTAACTTTCCAGACATAGTTAAGCTTAGTTTGCACGAGGCGGAGGAACTTCTTGGAATAAGAACTGTAGCATTGCTTTAGAAAAGGCTGAAGTAACCATTAATGGAGTAACTAATTCACAGAGTTTTTTTGGGAGGGGAGGAGGGCCTTGTTATTACTCCGAGTGTTTTATTTCCGTATGAAAGTAATTTTCCTATATTATTTCATAATTTCTGCAAAGTTTAACTTGAATATCGCCACTCTAGTATTTTACAGATAAAATGCCCTTTATTATCAAATTACAAACAATTTACGTGTATTTATACCCATGCCATAACATATTAGGTGCCAGATCAGAGGCAAAATTTACAATTCCAAGAATTTACGTAATTTCATCTTCACATAAAGCTATAGCTATACGGCATCCCTACACCGAGGGTTATATTTATATAGCTGCAGGTACAGAATAAATTCTCTTGAAAAGTATTTGTTTGCACTGAACAACATTCTGTTCGCTCAAATAATATGCGCTTGCTCCAAACATCTAGAACCAAATAAATAATATAAAAATAATTCGTTGAACGGAACGCTTACTTAATGGTTACAACATTGACTACATGTAATTTAGGGTTTATTTGGTTTCCCTCGGTCTAAAATACAACTAAAGATTTTGTTTACCATCTTTATGAGACAGGATAGTAAGAGTGTTTGTAAGTGCATTTATTGATTCTTAGAAACGGTATAGCCTAAAAAACGCAGTGAAACAATTCCAACGGAAACAAAGAAGTAAATCTGCAAACCTAAACTTGAAAATATTTATTTCTGTACATGTCCTAGGGAAGATTATATATTTAAAAAAAGATGCACACTTCATCATAAGTCATTTTATCCTAGGTTGCTAATGCATAGCGTGAAAGCATGACCGAGAAACCTATACAAATTCCTGAAGGTAATTGGAAGAGAATACAAGGAGAGGGAGAATTTTAATCATTAAGCAAACACCTGGAGACTGTATTACATCACCTACACTAAGAGAAAGGTATTTTTTTGGTAAAAAACAAAGTTTGTTTGGTGCAACCAAAGTTTGGGGCACACCAAATAAGAACAACAAAATAATTCGGTTTCAGTAACAACGTATTTGATAACGGATTAAAACGAAACCTTTACACAAAGGAAAATATCATGATAATTTAAACACTATGTCCGAGCTTAGTGAGTTAAATTATCCTATAAACTGCTTAAAATAAAGTAATACTAATTATGAATAGGCACAGGAGTACTTAGTTATTTTTTTATGTTCAGTGCACGTGAATGTTATTGGCGTTAATTACATTTGTGCTCTTCGCAAAGGGATTGAAGAAGTTGTCATTGGGTAGTATTGTTCTACGAGATGGTCAGAGCACAGTACCACATAAAGTCTGTAATTCTACTACATAATATGGAACTATAGCGCGCACGATCACAAATCGCAAAACACTCCGTTAGTTTTTTTTTTAAAGTATGGATTTATTATACGAGCCTAAAGCAATATTTTTAATGTTTTAAAATTACGAATAGTTAAAGTAAAATACGCAGGTACGTGATTTTTTAATATATTTATTTATTATTATTTTTTTTACTGCGACTAAACTCGTAAACTGATGTCGCTTATTGGGAAGTAAGCCGTATGGTTCCAAAATTAATTTACAATAAATATTTTGGTTCCACGAAATAGTCAATCGCGTGATTTAAATTTTTTGGAGAATAACTTTAAACAAGTAGTTTTAAATAACGTGCTGTTTTTTTCTTGAATTCGAACTTTCAATGCATATGTTTATTTCAAACAAACGGGTTTACTATGTCGTGAATTTAAATGGTCAAACTAAGGAACTTTACAATCTTTTTGTGTGGAGTGAACGAGGATAGGTAACTATGTACTTAGTGTGCAACATTTCCGCGGTTAATGCACGTAGTAGGAATCGATTATCGAGTCCACCAACTCTCAAAAGCGGTTAGGTGTTTGACCATGTGATCGTGCACGTTCAATGTATAGTCAAGTTATTCTCGGGCACGTAACAAAAAACAGAATTTATTATGATAGTGAAGTGATTTACTGCTGGCAGGTTGTAATTTGCTACAGACGTCATTACGACTATCACGCATCAAAAGAGGTCTTTTAGTAAACAATAAATAAAACCAATAATTAGTTCGATATTTAGGCTAGGCAAAATATGTATGATCAAATTATATATATTATATATATATATATATAATTACAGACACTTGTAGGAGTATGATAGGTAACATTTAACACAATGTATGGGGTCATCGGCTGGAATCTGTGTTGGGACAAGCATTTGTTGAGCGAGCATTAGTTAGGGCGTAGTAAGCAGAAGAACGGCAATGAGCAATAAATCGTCACACCTCCCCATTCAAAGTGGGTTAGGTTCACAGCCAGGCGGAAGAGCCGCAAGACCACTCCCATGACGGCCGACCTGGCGAGAAGTGGGTTCGTGAGGTAACAAAAAAATATGGTGGGTGGAGGGGGTGATGTTGGAAGACATCGTGGTGGGGATGAGGCGCCGAGAAGTGGGATCGCGCGGATATTGGAGGTGGGGGAAGAGGGCAAGCAAATATTTCTGGTCGTGGCGTGCCGGTTCGCGACTCGCGAAACACTCCCCCGCCATATTCCGCGCCCTGGGGGCGAATCGAGGTCAGGTAACGGTACCTCACACCGTTTGTTCGCGGTAGCACGGGAGGACACGCTGCCGATATCTTTGCAGATGTGTGGACGAGAGAAAAAGAGGGGGGGGGGGAGCTGGGAGAGAAAAAATACTACCAGGGGTTGTTCCTGTCCCGGAAGCTGGGGGACGGTAACGCAGGCTTCGCCTCGTGCCACGACGACCGGAAGCCAGGTTCGCAGAAGGAACAGCCGGGTGCGGAGACCCACGGAGAGGAAGGACAGACAGATAGACCGGAAGCGGAGCACAGATGTGCGCGCCCCGTGCTCGTGTTCGGGGTGGCTACTGGAAACTCGAGACCATCTTGCGGCCCCGCCGAAGACAAGGGCCACGCGCCCTCGCTTTGTGCGACGTCGAGGGGTTTGACTGTGGGCGGCGCCCGCCCCGTCGCATCCGGTATACCCCGCCCCGGGCCGCACCGACGTCGCCGATCAAACATTTGTCGTAGCCGTCTTCCTGTCTCCATTACCATGAGAATGCCTGCTAGTCTCGCAAGACGCCCCGATAAAACTCCTCTCCCCACGCCGGAGCTCCTCGCAACCCAGTTAACATCCAAGACGGCTGTTGGCTGCACTACGGACTCCTGGAGAGGAAAAAAATAGCCATCTGTCGCGCTAACGTACGCGCGAGCGAGGTCCATTGTCGTGTCTGATGCGGGCGCCGTGTCGGACCCTCGCGAGTCAATGGCGTCGCTAGGGGAAAATGGCTCTCGATCAGGAGAGAAACATCTGAAGCATTTCACAGCTACGCCCTCGTGAGAGATAGCGATCGAATGTCGTTATAAAAAGGTATGGCCCAGCAGCGGCGACAGATGTGGCTAAATATCTCGAGCGGGTGCTGGCTTGCTGCTTCACGGCGATCCCCTTCCCCCTTTAACATCGCACCAACCCCTTACCTATGTTGTAACACGAAACGACGGGGAGTTATTCCCGCCGTTTAGATAATGCAGTGCCTTACTAAAAGTAACGACGAGCTCTGACTTTAGGTCGCCGCGGACTACCGGCTATCATTGCAGGGGCGGTAAATCCGTCTAAGATAACGGTGCATGGGTGCGAGACAACACTTCGCAGTTTACCCATCCCGTCGCCATGTTTAGTTGGACATTCATCGCCTACGCATTTTAGTTTCGCGACGGTTTCTTGTTTTTAAAGCACAAATTGAGCGGTGAAACACGTAACAACATGGCTCAAAGGGAATTAAGCACATACTAATAAATGTTCGCTCATAGCTCAAACGTCTGTTGTACGTATCCGTATGTACCTTTGCATGTGTCTATACATTTACTTACACATATTCAGAGCTATTTTCGAGGCAAAAGAAAGAGAAAATGAAATATTTAAAAAAATTGGTGCACGTCAAGTGTACGGCTAAAACTAATAATATCAAAATACATTGGGGTCTAATACTAGCAAAATAGGTGCATAAATTCTGAACAATACTATACACTTTGGATTCGTGAGCATACTTTACAACTGTGTTTTGTGAGAAGTTGTCCACCTCTTTGTGTGGGCTGCTCTGATTCTGGCGCCACCAGTAGTCTAACAAGATTTCGTGTGGATTTAAGTCATATAATAGCATGTGTTCTTACGCAAAATATACGTGAAATTACGTTATATTAAATTACAATAAATAACGAAAATTATGTTTAAAAATCGAAGCATCTAATCATAGACTTGGCAATAGAAGGCACAAACGAAAATATAGACGACGCTGGCTAATTGTTAATTTTATTAGAGCGAGGAAAGTAATGTAAAATTACACATGTATGGTTTAAACAGTAAAATATTATTTAAAAACGTTTTCCGCATAAAACTGCCTATTATAGTTCAGAAGTATATCAGTAGTAGACCTACATTACGATTAGAATGGAGAATTAAGATGTAACATAATTATTGAGGCCTAAAGCGCTTTTCACAATACTGCGTTTCGTTGCGATAGGACGCGATGCGTGTGACGCCGACGATCGCCGACCGATTACATTTGTGGTTTCACAATAACGCGACAGTTTGTCGGCGATTGGTGCTATACTGCCAACCGTTCTCAAGAAAGAAATTTAAGTTTTTGGGCAGAATGTTCAACAAAAGACATACAGAAAATTGGTCTGTTGGAACAACAGATAAATAAAGACATATTAAAAAAAAATAAGGCATTACTACGAAATAATACACATAAAGTTTGATTTGCACCAAAAGCTTATTTGCTTTCAAAACACAACACTACTGTTTTTAGTCGTCAGTGCTCAAAATAAATAACCGTTTCCTCTTCTTCTTCCTCTCATCTGTCGCCGTCCACCGCTGGCAACGCAGATGCAAGAACTTCATGCAGCGCCGTCGACGGCGTCGGTCGGCGTCAACAGGCTGCTTTATTCTGATTGGGTACAGCTCACCGCAACGCAACGCATAGCAGTATTTTGTAAATCGCTTAAGAAAATACTAATGTACACATTGCAGCGCATTATTTTAAAATCTTTTTAAGTATCTTTCCGGACAAAAATTAGCTGTCACTCAGAAGTCCTTCATATATCATCTCCGTAAAAAAAAAATATCATTTATGAGTTAGGGAACCTTGCTTGTTTCCCTGAGAGGTTGTTAGTGAGGATACATTGCAGTAGAGTGTTAGGGTATGGGCACCTGTACTGGATTTATAATGGTTAAAAATGTGTATTTTTCGATAACATTCTTAATTTTGAAGACCAAATTTAAAAATCTCAAACAGCCACACCAAAAACTATGGGTTTCTGTCGAAATGTTCCATAGAGAATATTTCATAAGAGATAGATATACATAGTCAATGCCCTTTGAAACAATTATTCTGTGCATATTCAATTGGCTTTTTTAGATGTATAACGCCACCATCCCCCCCAATAAATATTTGCCTTTCATAACTCCACACCAATGACAAAAACTCGTCTTTGACTTAATTAAGAATTTTTTTAATTGTAACTTGCAAAATCTTTCAAGTAGTTTTGGATATTAGATAGAGTAACATATTGAATCATTTGAAATGTGACATAGTATAATTTGGATATTTTTTATGAATTCATTTTCAAATATCTTATAATTTCTCAAAACAGTACTAGAAAATGCGAAAAATCATTTTAAGTTATACATAGGCCTACGCTATAAAAATCTGCTTATCGCAAAGCATTTGGGTTTGTTAGTGTTAGATTAGTTCTTGAGGACGGAAAATACAGAAAAAGTCGCTAATGGAAGTGCCCATCGAGATATAGAAACGACGCGTTGTCATTATTTTGGCAGCAGTGTCTTCGCCAAAAACAGTGTAGTTTTACATCTGCAAATTTCAATGATTTTTACCCTGCGTCCAAGTAAATCTATCTTAAAAATAACAAATTGTACACTTGCACTATACTACCAACATTCGCGTATTTTCTCACAACTAGAAAATTGTGCATTCACGGCCACTCTAAATACACTGATATTACCAAAGCAAAATAAGATATCCAGATGTAAATACACAATGCCTGTACATTTTCCAGCGTTTAACCAAGTAATTTGATCATCAGTGTTAGCTCTTTTATTATTGCGTCATATTAGTCCATATACCATGTATACGTATTTCAACGGTTTTCATTTTATTGTACTGCGTTCTGAAACTTGGTAGTTACAAACCGAGATATTTAAAAAATATCTTCATAATGCAGGTCGCAAGCAATTTGTTTGAGATAAATAACAGTTGCAAGCAAACATCAAGCATAATCAATTAGTGAGCGTTTAATTTCTGCTTGAACACATTAATGAAGTTCAAAATAGTTCTACTCCATACAGTTAGATGATCTTGTATGCTAGGAACTTACTGTCGTAAATTGCACATAAAATACGCAAAAATTGGTATTACTTTATTTATGGTTAATTCTGCACGTATTACAAATCGTAAAATCGTCAGTCTTACGTCACTGTTGAATAAGCAATACACTAATACATTTTAACATAAACGTTTAGTTCTCTTTGAATTCCTAGGAACATTATAGTAAAATTTCAATACTGTACTCGTTTCTGAAACTTACCCATAGTAAATGTAAAGTACTGAAAATTTGTATGTATAACTATTCACTCACAGATACTCAAAAATGAAATATATATTCACATATAGATGGTAATTGTTACATTACACAATCGAAGATGTACAACTACACTGGCACTGGGTAATTATAAAATGACCATGTAGCAGTGAAAACATGGAGCCGTTTTCAAAGCCTATTTAAATTGTACTTATGGTATATACCACCACAGTCAACTATCACAACATTTTCGTATTTAAAAAGTGATATTACAGGCGACTTTTCAGTGTTCAGCTAGACATGGCTTAACTTAAACAAGGGAAGAGCTGGTTTAAGGCGTGACTAAGCTTGAAACATGGCGGTAACTGGTTTTAGGTAGTAGATAATGGTATTGGTGAGAAAATAGTACTTCCAACAACGACACTACGTTATTGATCACGCCTGTGTTTTTCGTTAACAAAATATTAGTTCGAATAAAAGTTCACGTGTACACAGAAATTGGAAACACAAGGAACAATATTCATAAAACGTATCTTTAGTAACTTATGCACGATTTCGTTACAGTTTCTGGTGTTCGTTGGCAAGTATAAGAAGGATAACAATAGTTCATTTGTTATTATTTACATGACGCTTCCGAAATAAATGCTAAACCAAAAATCTAGATCCTGCAGGTGCTTAAACTATTCTTTAATAGTGTCACCGCGACAAACGTTTTAATTACATGGGTTTTAATAGTTTTATTTGCTTTCTATTCAAATATCCAACATATGTTAACATCAAGTGTTACCTACCGACTCGCTTTCAAGCAGCTAAAATTCACAAATATCTTAACTGTTCTTAGATACTGTATCCATGTAAAATTAGTATGATTATAAGTTATATTATTTCTTGAAAGTGAGCTGTAAAAATTTTCTGTTACCGATTCTCGTTCCTGAATTCAATAACAAAGAATGTTATTTTGTGCCCTAGTGCTCATATCCCGTCACTCTGTTCACACTATCCTTTGATAATAATTGTTACAAATTATACAAAACATAACCCCATAAAACGACATTTGCGCATATCTATTGTACACAAAAAAATAGGAAAACAAATACGACGCCTATCTAAAGAGAGTTTTGCGATGTTGCCAAGCCTTTTCCGAAGCTTTAACTGCGACTATTTAATCATGGGTGGTAAATGGTCTAAAGAGGTTATAAAGTTGCTTCTGAATACAAAATATTAGATAGCCATAATAACAGGTTTAGACCTAGACTAGCTAAACAATGGCTAATGTGTTTTTTGCATAGTTTAACGATTTGTTTCTGAATACAGACTACACTGTTGAAGAGTTTAGTACAGGGTCATTGCCTTACAGATGACTGTTCCAATAAACGTATTATACGTAACTGTCGGCAAGAAGTAAAAAGGCCATTGGCCGCTAGCCAATGCGGTCGTAGCATCATTATGCAAGAGTGAGTCACGTATCCACGTAGGCGCTATCTAGGTAGACAATCTTTTCCAGAATAAATAACAGCCATTATCGGCAGGCCTACTTCAGCTGTAAATTAATCTTCACAAAAGGAATGGGAAGCATTCTTCAGATAAACGAGTTAAAAGTTTTTATTAATTTGTGTCATGTTCTCGTCCACGGAAAGTTGGTTATTTCCTGGGGTTCTGACCAGAGGTAGTTAAATTCTGGTCCGAGATTTTAGTGAGGTACTGGCATTAAATATGGTAAAAATATGTTCAAGCCAGAGAAGCTGGCCCGTATTTCTAATTTCGTGTAATACATCTACATTGAGGTTTGACGTTTCTCAAACGCGTGTGCCAGCAGATTACAGGGAACAAACTGCCTCTCACTGAAACACAACAAGAAGTTCTGAAAGAGTTCTCGGTCCACTTCCTTCCATAACATGAAAATTTACGTTTCCTAAAATGTCCGTATAAACCGAAAACTGCTCCTAAAACTCTATACCTTAGATGCTGGAACAATAATGCATGCTAAATTATTTTCACTTCGAATGCCACCTTGCACACCATATATATTAATATTTTAATAGTTAATATGAGTTTGTTTATTTGTTTATATGTCTCGGGTAATCTAGGAAATTACACGGCCAAGTCTTATAATTATTTCACTATTAGAAAGATTCAGTATTCCAGATGAACATAGGTTATGTTTAATTTTTTTTAAAATCCTTGAGAAATTTCAACATTTGAAAACCAAGTCTGAGAAAAATGAGCTACTTGACATCTTTCTAAGCATGTTCTACCAAAACTACTAGGTTGAATGTTATAATTCTTTCACTGTTAAAAAGCTACATTCTTCCAGATGGACGTAAGCATATATCAAGTGGGGCCACAGAGGCTTAGTGGGCAGAGTAATGCCAAGTGGAGCCGCAGTGGTCCAGTGGGTAGAACGATCCCAAGTGGAGATACAGTGGCTCAGTGGCAATATCACTCTCAAATGGGGCCGCAGTGGCTCAGTGGATACAAATATATCAAGTGGGGCAACAGAGGCTCAGTGGGTAGAATAATGCCAAGTGGAGCCGCAATGGCCCACGAATTTTATAATTTTTCGCTGTTAGAAAGCTACATTATTCCAGATGAACATAGCCATATATGAAGTGGGGCCACAGAGTCCTAGTGGGTAGAGTGATCTTAAGTGGGGCCGCAGTAGCTCAATGGCTAGAGTGACCTCAAGTGGAGCCGCAGTGGTTAAGTAGCTAGAGCGATCCCATTTGGGGAGGACGCAGTGGCTCAGTGGCTAGAGGATTTTCAAGTGGGGCCGCAGTGGCTCAGTGGATAGAAATACATCAAGTGGGGATGCAGTGGCCCAGTGGCTAGATAGATCCCAAGTGGGACCACAGTGGCTCAGTGACTCGAGCGATTCCAAGTGGGGCCACAGTGGCTCAATGGATAAGGAGAGCTCAAGTGGGGCTGCAGTGGCTCAGTGGAGCGAGATATCGCAAGTGGGACCGCAGTACAATAATCAGAAGGTGGTGTCACCGATTGAAGCATTGCCAAACTCGATATTTGTCTATGATGACATTGCCTGCGAGAAGCAAACTTGCATCCAGGAGTACTTTAGCATGGGACTGGACATGAAGGTAGACTGGGTGTAGCTTGGCCAAACTTTTTTGTGCATACCCAAACAATTGCTCTGCGACAATACAAACATATTGGTGCTGTTTCGCATGAATCATATGAATCTGCGGCATATTTACGAGGACCACGTTAATACAAATATGACATCGGATCTCCAGAAACTGTGTGCCTTGTCTTGGAAAGACAACTAAGCATTTTTGATGTTCGTTAAGGACTGGCATCTATATAGGAAGTACCAATGGAGATTCGATCTGTTCATCGTCGATTGTCGAGAATGAGTTAGGATACAGCTTATCGAAATTCGGGTTAAGTAGCCTCAGACTGCATCTTGACAAAGACGATGATGTAGGTTGCCTCGTACCAAGAAATGATGGAACTTGTGATGCTGGTAGAAGAATAATTCGAAATGTTGGCGAACCCGAACGATCTGAGGATGCTGCTACTTAACATATCGTCCGCGAAACTTGTAATATCATCATTTCGGAATTGCACAGTATGATGATCGAACAAAACTCATTCTTTCAGAAATATCTGTCCGAGCTCGGGGCGAAGTAGAAATTGTGAAGATCAAGAATGTCTGCGATATGATGGCCATGGACTATTACATAATGAGTGTTCAAAGGCAAATTATCGACAGATTGAATGTGGTATCCTCGCCAAATGAATAGAATGTGTAAAGCCTGGAAGTATATAAGATGCGTACATTCACTTCCTTGAATTCCCATCTCGCCTCGAAAAGTGATATTCAAAATTACAGCAGGGGCGTATTGGATGTCTGCAGCGAATGCCTGGGCAAGATCAAGGTATTTTGGTACATACCCATGGTTAAACCTATAAAAGAGAACAACAGTGACAATTTTTATTCAGTGCGATGTCGAACATTGCCAGCGACCTGCATCGGATGATACAGTCTGTTCGGTCGAAGTATTTTTCACCAAGAGAGCCAAAATTTCTCACGAAATTATAAATGAAGAAATTTGTAAGCCCAGTTCTCGTCGCCTCGAAGTGCTCAGGGAGTGATGGAGTACCCATAGCCATGACGACCGAAATCGACGATACTGCTGAGCCTATGACAAAGAGGAAACATGATGATGTACAAACAGATCAGGAAGGTGGATCGGATGTGGATTCAACTACTGTCTTACACTAACAAGATAATTTCAATCGTCGAAGAACAGAAGAAGGGTGCTACATAGAATGAGTCGAATAGGAATAGTCAATGAAATGCACACATCTGCGAGATGCAAATACTGTCACCATAAGGTAATGATAGTGGTATGAACAGCCTATTTTAAACCAATCTTGTGTAGATGATACCATATGCTTGGGTCAACGTGGGATACAAATACATGTTGACCATCATCGATGCATATAGCAAATTCACCTCGGCCAGGCCTGTCAAGTCGAAGAATGCACACAATGTCACCGAGGCCATGGCTGATGTATTGCACGAAGGATGTATCCCGAATAATCTGCAAACCGACCAGTGCAAGGAATTCTACATTGCGAAATTCAGGGTCCTGATGAAGAAACATTACCTAAATCATTATTCCACATACAGCATTCTCAAAGCATCTGTCATCGAAAAGTTCAACACGACACTAACGGACGCTATGCCGATTCATTTCGCTGCGAATGGTAACTACAGATGGTTGTATATACTTCCAAACTCGTACGAGAATATAATTATGCAGTGCACTTTACCATGCAAATGAAGTCCAAATACGTCATGGATGACTCCATACTTCGATCCGCTAATGCTATTACGAAGAAGAGGGACCCACACAAGCCTAGTCAGGGTTGGCGACTAGGTGTACACTTCAAACAGAAACCCATCTTCGAAAAATGTTTCACAGAGAATTGGAGCCCCGAACTCATTCGTAGCGACATATAAGCAACTATGCTCAGAGGACCTACGTTCTCGAGGATCTGATTAATGTTCTCATTCATAGTGGTTTATATGCAAATGAGATCCGGCCTACAAAGTTTCCAGATGCGCATTTGGTCGAGAAGGTGCTGAAACGACGCAAAGGACGGTCATATTTTAAGTAGTGGGGTTTCCCAGCCTGCAACAATTCCTGGGTCTATGATGCAGATATCGAGTAGTGAACACAGAAGATTGCAATTAATAAACATGTGTATAGGTCGTTCACAGTAAAGTGAACACTTTTTGATGCTGTTTCATCAGACATGATAACCAATAAATACATTTCATTGTGACCTCGGACTTTTGGTTTTGGGTATGGTGAATTTATACACTGTGTTTATTACTCACATGGCAGGGTTTACATTAACAAGTGATGGAAGGATATAAATAGGTTGAAAGAAAAAAGTAACTAGGGCTTCTAAAGTGCTCACTTTACAGTGAACGGCCTTTAAATGTGAATTCTCATCTCGTACATTGACAAAGAAATATTTTTTTAAAAATATTTTGTTTTCTTTTTAAAGAATATTAATATAAAATTATTTTAAGTGAAAATTTATATGTTAAAAAATAAAACAAAACATTAAATATGACAATTTTACAGGTATACTTTTCACCATTAGGTACAGGCCATTATCAGGCAGCATTATTAATAAATTAGCACTACCTAGATATTCAAAATACTATCCGATAATAAGGGGGCCGACAGCACCACCTATATGTTGAAAACCTAAACAAATATGGCAGCCACCTGGTGACTAAAACGACAGTTTGCATGGTGTGTATATAGATTATTAATACACTACTGCCACCTAGATAATGTAAAAGTAAAAATATGAAATCCAAAATGACAGCCTCCAGCAATGTATAAACAGATGATAAAAGAAAAACTAAAATGGCTGCATATGATGGAATGACTATTGGTGAGGGGATAGGGGAAGGAAATGTTAGGACAATGTGATTGATTGAAAAAAAGGGGGGGGGGGTAGTCGTCTGCTGGACATGGTGCTGGGGGGACCTGTGGAAATGTAAGATTTTAAATAATGTTTTAATAATATTTTTAAAATAAATATTTAATAACGATGTTTAAAATAAAATGTCAAATATAACTTTTATTTTATTTTAATGATATTATAATAATTAAAAAATATGTTTTTATTAATTACTGGGATTACTGGATTTTATTATATATTTCTATAGATTTTTGGAATTTGGTATTTTTTGGATTTTCAAGTTAAAATGTTGAGGCCAAGGTCATTTACATCCATAATGGAGGGCAAGATGGCCACCAGGTGACCAGGATGACCGAGCATGAACAGCTCCGACGCTCAGCATCCCACACCCTTGCCTTTGACTTCCCCAAATTATAGTAGGCCTACTTAATTTCCATGACTAAATTTCAAGTGTCATGAAATACTTTGTCATTAGCTAGGGTTTTTTTTTTTCTTATTCTAGCGAAATTCTGTTCTTATCAGTGCAGGTTTTGAATTGTATTAGGGAAAAGTTATTCTTTTTCGTTAGCAAAGCAGTAGACCTTAGCAGACATGAGTTTTACGTGCACAAACACTTTGTGGCTGATCGGATTTCCACGAAAGTTGCATCGAGTGACAAACATTACTGTGGTAGTATCCTATAAAAGTTTGGATCAATTATGCTCAACCATTTAGTTACATGACATCATGATCATTGGTTTCGTTTTTTGCTTGTGCGTAGTTTTGTATTACATATTGATTTGCGAGGTATTTATGAAATGTAATTCTATTTCATAAATGTTGTTAAACATAACTCTTAAGTCATTTATATATTGATTAAGGCACGCGGACTTCTGTATGAAGGAGTAAATACACCGTATTATCTAAAAGCGTGATTTTATTATGAGTATGACATATATGTATAATGGGCGAGCATTATATTTTTTCACACTTTTTAAAAATGAATATTCGAAACATCTTGACATTGTTTTTAAAACTGGTAGAAGAATAATGTTTAGCTTTTCTGCTGTTCTGTTGACAACCTTAACCAAAACTATTTACCTTATGTCTTAGGAAGTATTGACTATAGTTAAAAGTATTAATCTATATCTAAACTGAAAAAGAATCGTGTACATCAGCAAATATTCACAAACAAGTATGATATTACCATTTACGTATTTAAAGTGTTGACTACAATAATAATTACATACTTTTCTTTATTTATTTACTGTGTATGCAGTAGATATATGAAACAGCTTATTTTGATAGCTACGCAGAGATATATGCAGCCAACGGGCTGAAAGTAGAAACTTAGCAGTCCTTTCAAAAGTACTCACGTTATCATGAACAGCCTATAGCACGGTCATTTGGTATTACCTGATCGGCCCCTGTTGGAAAGGTTAGTCTGTATGGTTAATAGGCCTGGTCCGCACACCCTGTTGGTCAGTGTGGGTGTTTGGTTTGGCCGGCCTTATCAGTTTGGAAAATCTATTTGTATTCCCAGTTAATCAATCCTGACGGCTTGTTTTGATGGTTGGTGTGATCGGTTGGTATGGTTGTTTGGTCTTATGGATGATCTGGTCGGTCTCGATATAGGTTTGTGTGGACGATTGGCCTTGACGTTTTGTAACCTATCTGTATGTTATTTTGTTTGTATGTTTGTGATAACTGTGATATTGGCCATGTTGACTAGGGTTTGTAAGAAATATGTTAAAACATTTTCACATAACTAAATAGGTGTTGGTATGCTAGACTGGCTTACAAGTAATAGTAAATATATTGACAGCATGTTAAGTTAACCATCGTTGTTAAAACCATTCTCACCTAATGCGTCATATCAGTTTCTGAAGTGTTACTTACGATCTTAGTATGATGGTTATATAGTGGATGGTTAGAAAATGCTCGCGAACTAGAATTATAAATGGGCCTGGACCATAGTTTCCTATACGTAGATGATTCATTGGTGCTGGCTTCGTACATTTTAAATTTCTAAGTTTCTAATGGTTTGTTTGTGGATGGCATCGTTAATAAATCAGAATGCTGAAAAAATCGGGAAAGAGAGAGCGATATGTCACTTTTGCATCGGACGAAGAGATTGTGATGTGGTGCGAATTTTGCCATATGAATTATCTGCGGACGAAGAGGTATCGTCTGGCCAACAGCAATTCACGAGTAAGCAATGTGACATCGTCATTATATCACTATCACAGTTTAGTAGCAGTGGTGGGGGTCAAGCTTTAGTGGGTAAATAATGACAGTT
The DNA here is from genome assembly GCA_029891345.1 of Dryococelus australis. Classification (NCBI taxonomy): domain Eukaryota; kingdom Metazoa; phylum Arthropoda; class Insecta; order Phasmatodea; family Phasmatidae; genus Dryococelus; species Dryococelus australis. The sequence continues at coordinate 185,787,445 of CM056994.1, read as the reverse complement.
ATTGAGTGGGTTGGGTCTGGGGGTTAGTTGGTTCGGGACTGACTAAAAAGGTCTAGGTAAGCCATATCTAAGATAGTGGTTGGTATCAGTAATTAAATATCTCCCCTGATGTAAAATGTTGAGGATTTTTTTTTATATTTCATAATTTTTATAGTTCAAGGTCGCTCGCGGTCAAGATCATGGAAATTCTATATGATGGCCATCATCAATATAATGCGCCTACATTTTTAAACGATATTTTACAATAGTGCATAAAAGATCCATGATAAGACGCACTAAAATATCGATAGACAATACAGTTTACATATATCTTTACATGGAATGTTGCGATGTGTGGTGTTTGGCATCATCACTCCGGCATGGCTGCTCAATTATGCTGACTGCAAAATAGCCATTACAAAAAATCTTCGGTCACTATTTTTTATTAACATATAGTTATTATTTTTGGCTATGTTGTCCTTTATGAAAACACTTGGTGTGTTGAGGTTTTGAATTTGTAATAGTTTTTGGCCATTATTTTAAAAAATGTATTAGAGAGAAATACAATTAAGTCTTATAGCTCATTATGTGGTTATTGTAATTTTAAAGGAATTAAATAAATTACTGAACAGATGTTGACAAGATATGAGGCCACCACCAAGATTTATGTAAAAGTTTTATTTATATGTTCTTATGTTTCTCTACCTTCGCTACTAACACATAAATCAATTCGCTCTTAAATTTTACAATTCCGTTTATCCGAATATGGTGCCACCAAATCATTCCTCATTACATGCTCCTTGGGGGAGGCATCTCAGTCCCTTTCCATGTGTTCGTTTGGCTGCTGGGCAGTCCTAGCTGGATCACACCATGTCTCCAACCTCATCTCACAGTGCTACTGGTGTTATGGCCTTTCATTCATTGCTCAAATGAACCCCAAGACTCAGTGTTTCTTCTGTGCTGGGGAGCATTCATCCTGCGACTGTCAGCATCTGGGCTCAACTCGTTGCTGCCTCTGCGAAGGAGACCACAAGGCCACTAGTTCGCAGTGCGTAAGCCATGTGAATTACTTGCAGCAAAATCCCCGACCACACCACATAACTGGCACTGTCGCGATACCTTGACAAACGGCTCTGTAAGTGACACCACGGGTATTCTCCCCACTCAGGACTCCAACCTGGAATAAGACAGCCCCAAGTGACACCTGCCAGACTTTCATTGTTACTACCACCCCCACCACCACACCTACCACACATGCCTCCATCTCATGCCCAATCCTGTGCAACACTTTACAGTTATCACAACCACATGAAACAGGTCATATACACAATCATTTGTCGAATCACTCAATGAAATCATCAAATTCATTAGCACATACATCCTTATATACAAATCCACCATGACTGGTACCTAACAATACTCGCCCCCTCAACCTACTTCCAGCTCCCTGGCTACACCACCCACTGCTCCGACCATAATATGCATGGTAGTGATGTGATGCTCCTCATAAAATTGATCATGGCTCACTACCAATATTTTATTCCCACCTCCCCTGCGACCAAGGCAGTTGAATTCTGCATGCATGGAAATTCCTGTGCCATCACACTCATATTTATATACTTCCCACCGAACTACCCATTTCCCACAGATTCCATTGAGGCCCTTAACCATGTTGACATGCACATCACCCTGGCTGAGAACTTTAATGATGCCCCACATATCATGAGTGTGCCTGCACTCCAGCAGCAGGGAAACCACCCTCTACTAACTCCTCCACATATCCCCTGACAATTGACACCCCTGCCAATTAGAACTTCCATCCCACCCACTTTGACTGTCAGACCACAGCCACCCATTTCATTCTTTCCCCTCACTACCACATCTTTTCGGGGCTATTCACCATCACCACTGACTGTTCTGACCACATCCCTGTGGTTGGCTTCCTCCACTATTTCCCTCACACCAAACTCCACCTTCTTAGATATGATATCCAGATGAATGGTATGGCTACCAAGGTGCTCTATCGTATTTTCTCGACCTGCTGGACACATTGAATTTTCTACAAGACATCGAAACTAACCTACTCACCATCATCAAAGCAATAATTCAAGCTACTACCTCACATCACCCCCACCCGCGCCATACTATCATCACCAAGTTCCTTCTCGACATACAGTATGCTCTGCCCTGTGAAATGATTTCTGTGTCTGCTGGCAATTACTACAGCATAAGAGATTGCATCGACTGCGGAGGAGCTGATGCTGGCGAGTGGTCAGGAGGTGGATGGCCGAAGAGAAGATCTGGTGCCCCAAGTCACTTACAGGTTCAGCTGTGTCCATTTGGACATACATAAAGCTCAAAAATCTACCTCTACTACCATCCAACTACTCATCACTCCTACAACCATTGCACAATACTCGCAGGAAGTCCGAGGCAATCTCTGGGTACTTGAAAACCACTTTCACATCCACCTTTGTTGACACCTCATTAAACTACTTAAGGATTAAGAACAGCCAACCCATATCACAGATCACATCACTCTCCACTAATTCCTGACCACTCATCACGAACGACTACTGTTTGCCTCACTAGACTCACCAATGCCATCCTCAATGACCACCAATTTTGGCACACATGAAGAATACTATTGTAGTCTAGATTCCGAAACCAGACAAAATAGCTTTCAACCTGTCCTCATACCACTCCATCTAAATCTTTCTGATCCCCATAAAAGTAGTGGAGAAAATCACCACCCGATGTCTCCTGTTAGCAGTCACATCACTCAACCTCGTCCAATTCACCACTTCCATTTTCGCTGGTCACTCCACGACTAATGCAATTGTTGGGTGGGGCACACAATACTAAGGGTTACCTAGATGGCAATGCTCAGGAAAGGTTTTCTTGAATTCAGCTAGAGCCTTAGCTATTGTGGCATATCACCAACTCATTTCTCACCTTACATCCACCGAATTACCCCTCCATCATACACATCCTCTGCTCATTCGTGGAGGGTCATACCATCCAGATGCGAGTAAAAGAAGTTCTCTCCCCTCCACACTACATCCAAGCAGGTTGCTCACAAAGTTCCCTCTTATTTGCACTATACATCTCAGATCTCAAGACACCCTTTGGTGCCTATATAGTTAGATATGCTGATTACACCAGTTTCATAGTATTATCAGTATACGAGCATATGGCGAGTGACCACCTCATCCGAGGACTTACTTCAATAGAGTCACAGGTCGGCAAACATGGCATCGGTCTAATCAGAAAATCCAAAACTATCCTCTTCACTTGCAAACTCATTACCCTGAACATTTCCATCCAAAATCTCTAACCCCACATTTCCATGTAATCACACAGTCAAACACTTAGCTGTCATTCTTGATCACAGATTCAACTTCAATTCACATATCGAAATATTAACCAGAAAAACCCAAAGCCACGTAACAACTTACACCCATCATCTGCCCACATTCTGGATAATCCACTATTATCCGACTAACCATTTTCAGGACAGCCTTCATTCCACTTATCATCTATGGATGCTTTGCTTGGTCCCATCTCACCACCCTCTCAACCACATATTTGTCAGATTATGTCTCATATTTTGGCTCCCACTCCTAGAGTAGTCTGCCAGACGCACATCCCTCACTTTCTCCACATTATTGCAGATATTGCAGATAAATTAAAAAATAAATGTACTGGATATTCCAGTTCACTCATGAAACAATTTACTGACCTACAATAAACGACAACCTACCCACAACGACCGTTATTGCCTGCAACACATCTGAAGCGAGAGTAACATTATGACAAAGATGACATCGCTGGTCTACCAGGGAGATAACAATGTCCAAGCCAAAGAATAATGGTAACACCAACATACCCCAATACACTAAAACAGAGCTTTTAAACAGCAAGAGTAAGTAAACTTAAAATAAAAAACCAATAAAAGTCCAGAACAAAAATATAAATGAAGTGAAATTACAAAATTACCATGTCGAAGTCTCGAACCACACAAAATATTATCCCCGCCCAGCAGTGAATCCTCCCATATTCGTCCATCCTATCCTGATGCCTAAGCTTTTCAGTATTCACCCAAGGTCGGAAGGGCTTCGCTGTGATTTGATGATTTTGTAAATAAAGCTCTTGAGCCCAGTAGTTAGGCAAATAAGACCCACACACACACACACACACACAGACTCACAACACACACACACACACACACAATATATATATATATATATATATATATATATAATATATATATATTATATATAATAATATATAGACGCACACACGCGAACATATAAAATTAGTTACCTGCCACTTTTTTGGAGTAATTTCCTGTCTCTAATCATTTATACTGCATGAACGTTAGATAAATTTATTTAGTAATTGAGCACTCTTTTCTTATTGTATTAGCTGACAAAAAAATTGGATCATTTCACGCAAGTGAAAGGAAATCGCATGCACAGTATAGGAAAAGTATTTCACAGTAATGAAAAAAATATTTACGAAAAATTTTATTCATTACATGTTGTATTCGTAAAACCTAATGTTTGCAAACCTTGCCGCAAATCTTGCTGCCACAATCTGGTGAGATAACCACAATACATCAGGATTTTCACAGATAATATATATTTTGACACAGTTATATTTTAAGATATATTTAAATAAACAAAAACCAACCCACTTTAGAAATCATCTAAAGTTCATATAAATATATTGATCTGTACAGCGTCCTTGGGGAACATTTTAAAGATTTCAGAAATTGTGCTTAAGATTTAAATTTTGTTTCTTAGAAAGCACATTTTCTGTTAATCCACAAATTAAATGGAAATTCGTTAAGCTAATGTTATTCCATTTTTTTTTCAATTTATAAATATATTTGAAGTTCTTTATGTTAGTTATTACATTAAACAGTTAATTATTACTTTTGTGTGCTGCGTTACAATAATTATGTAGAGATTTTTGTAGCTTGCTGCTTATTTTTTTCTTAGCTATTTTGCATTTCTCTGTTTTGATTTCGCAGTCTGAATAGAGTTCTATGATTTAAATAAAGCAATACAAATTTTCATCCTATCATACTTATGAAAATCCTACTTTTGAGACCTATGTATCATTTTCAAGGAGACATGATAAACAATAGAGCAAACAAGTACCAATTTCTATACCCTTCTTGCCATTTACTTCTGTCCAAGCAAAACAATATTTGTGACAGCGCTACACTCGTTAACAGTGATATTAAAGGAGCAGAGATTTCTGCTGTAGTACATTAGTCTCACATTTGAAGATGGAATTTGGAGCACTGGTGCAAATCAAATAATGCAGACACAAAGCTTGAGTCTCATGCTGCTTTTTCCTTGTTCGAAGACCTTGATGTATGATATTATTTTCGCTTCTGATGTGCATTGTACTGATCTTGGGGTAGTGATTTCTCATCATTTGTGAGATTACTATATTTGGAACACAAACTACGTTAGTCCATTTAGGTTTGTAAAATAACATGTACTCCTTACCAAAATGCCTCATAAATATTATTTGTGTAGTAGGCTGCTTTCCTTCCTTCTCACACTTTTATTTTTACAGATGGTACTTTTTCGCAATGCTGAGTCTACTATCTAAATACAAATACTTTGTAGATTACCTTGCATAATGCGATTCCATAACAGGAAATCTCTCAATGTATAATTTAATCTTTTCTTTTACTTCTAGCTTTGTTTTGTTTGATGGCGTATGTTTTCCTCGCAAATATTCACCTCCCAAACCGCCACAAACACCATTGCAGTTGATTAATGTCAGTATCACCTTGTTGCTAATGCAGAAGGTTTTAAGGTAAAATCCCTGGCAAACTCAGAACCTTTCTCCTTCTTTCTCAAAGTAGTATTTTTTTGGCATCTCGACGTTGTGTTCTACTGGCCTGTTGAAGCCTCGTCCTCTTTGAGATACTGCTGGTAACACAAAGAAGAATGAAGACATTTTGCCTCCAACCGATGATCGTTAAGCTTCCAGTAGGTCGAGCAAATATCCTTTCGTCTTTCTTTAGAAAATTTTTCAGCACACTCAAAATTACACAAACACAAACACTTTAGCAGCACGTTGTGAATGCTTTATTTTATGACAAACCATTCCTACGTTATTGCTTTTCTACATCGCGTTTACGTTAGCTGGGGTTCTTTTTTCTAGCTCGGCATTCTGCTGTCGCGTACCTTAAGGTTTCACTCCACGCACATGTCTCATGGGTGTTTTGTCTTCTAAAACCAAACGAACGGGACTATCGTAATTAAGTAAACTTACATGATAAATCTACCATTAGAATAGTGGTGCACCGATACGACTTTACCGACCACCAATTCACTTCAAGACCATCATAAACATAAGTAACATAAGTAAGATTTCGGTTTAACGAAGGTAGATCAATCTGTTTGCGGCTTAACCGGACAATACCTCCTGTCTTAAAACCCTTTATTATGAATTTCCAATAATGAAATTTTGAAATTGTCTCATTTTGGATGTACGCCTATAAGGCTGACATGGGCATATTAAACTAATTTTCTTGTTAACCATATACCCTTTATTCAGATTTTTTAAACTTTCATGTTTAATTATCGTTTAAATCGAAAATCGCCAGTAATTGCCGATTATTATTAATCGGTATCTGTATAGGTGCGCAAAAAATTACAATCATGTTTCGACATTGTTTTAATGTACCTTCTGAAAAGTCTGAGTCGGGTTTGTAATCAGGGTCCACATCTGACAAATAACTGCCGAGAACATCACCTACATCCTTAATAACCACATCTTGTTGGCTGGTAATTGATGAACTTCCTAATGTTAGGATATGTCTTTGCGTACTGCATCCTGGAAAATATTTGTTGAAATATATTACATTCCAGTAACACTGAAACAAGACATTTATAACATGCACGCCACATTATCGCTCTCTTTCTCTATAACAGATTATGTTATTAGTTCTGCTTCATTATTTTATTTCACCCCTTGCGGTGCCTGTAGTCTCTGACACACTGAAAATATTCCACACTTTACGCTACACTGTTATAATGGTCTTTACTCAACTTGTTTACTACACCATTACCTCAAAGTATGAAAGATATTTCATGATCTGGTGGTGCGTATCACCGCCATATAACTTACCTGTAACTTCTTTGTTACCTTGCTGCACAGCTAACTGCATCAGTATTCTCCTCTAATCGTATCATTACTCTGTTCTTGAACAAGATAAATTAACCACTGTCGGACTGAACTCTACAAATAACTAATGACTTGATCTATATCTATACCTGATCTGCGTGATCGGTTGTGGACATAGTGCATTCTGCTTGTGCAGATAGTTGAGATGTGTTAAAGTGTATAGGTGGAAGGCGTCAAGTACCTCGATGCTTTTTCCCTTACATGTGTCGATATCGGACTTAGTGATTTTATGATGTTTAATTTCTGAGAATGTGTGGTGTGATAGGATTTCACTATATTTTTCCTTTTGACAGACTTTTGAACTTATTGCTGCTCATTTGTATCATTTTTGGACATAAGGTATTTTCCTTGTAAACAGACGAAATATTAAAATGAATGATTATCCAGTTCAGAAAAAAAATATTAAACCCAAGCATACAAAGCTTGTCGCTTATTTTTGGTACGTAGCAGTGGCAAACTTAAATACAGTAGCAAAACATGCACGCAAATAGGCCTTCTATAACTTTTATTCTGTTCATATTTATTTGTATAATTAATTTATTGATAGGTTCATTTAATTAATTACTTGAAATATTTTGGCTTGGTTTAAGTAATTTGTTGGGATTGTGGCAAACACTCAAATCACATAAACGTAAGCATGTTATACGAGTGTAATTCAAACACATAGAGTAAAGTTATAAAGTGGTGATAAATAAACCTCAACCTAAGAACTTTTAACTCGTGAACCTAATATTACCAAATATTGTAAACATGTAGTACTTTGTAAGTGCATCTCTCTATCATAATATTTGGCAAAACCAAGTAATTATTTTCAAAATTGCGGTAATTTCAACCGATTTAAACAAGTTTTGTAAGTTGATGGTTGATCATATAGGCATTTAATTTAGAGAAGTATAGTGTTGCTAGTCCACCATTTCGGAAAATATGACTACTTGAATAAATAAAGCTTTTGCGTCATACCTCAGAAACTACCCAACCCATTGTCGCGAAATTTAATTAATACTAGGCCATGTAAACAATTGCAACTTGAGAGTATAAGAGAAAGTATCCCATATAACACCTTAAAAAAGCTATTTTTATCTGTCGATGTTGATACAATTAATTCCCAATGTTTTGATACGCGTAATATGAAATTGTTTATTGTTTATTTATATGTAGCAGGTACCATTTTAATTGCTGTTTTTAAATTATTTTATTTTTAATGGCAAGTATGTGTAGGCTCAGAAATGTTATGTATAATTGTAATTATTATTTTTGGAAAGCTTTCTGAATTATTACAAACAGGTTTATGGACGGAAATCGCTAGCCAAGAGCAATGTGCTATATTGGTTGTCATCATAACGCATGGTGTGTGCATGATGTGTAATATGTAATGCACTCCTCCCTTGATTGGCACGAGGTTTGAAAGTGGCGTTTTAAGTATGTATTTGAAGAGATTTTATATCATCTTGTCTCCGCCAAGCAGGACGCCAACCTAGAGGGTTTCGGTCTGGTAGGATTTCGTTTTATTTTCTTAATTTTTCAACGAGTACGTGAGAATAATACAAACTGCCCGATGATGGCCAAGACCCGCAACATTTCAATATGAACAGTTAAGTCTGTATACGCTTTCTACGCGGTTATTTATTTAAAGTAAAGGTAGAACCCCAGCGAAATGGTAATTGGTACTGAATAAACTGTACATAGCATATCACAGAACCGAGAGTATGATTAGGGAAGATCTTGCAGAGGAGGATGTCTAGCGAGTCCAGCCTACGTGATTTCTTCAAGATACTGGTATGAAATAATATTTCAGCTATGTAATTTATAGTTCTCGACCACACAGACGACATTGAAATTTATATAATTAATTTTCAGAAATGTATTCTTCTTATCAGAATCGCCATCTTGGTCCATAATTATATGAGTGGCTCAATAATTTTTGTCTACGTAGCCTTTCAAAGTTTCTTCAATTTGCCGGAGCTAGTATGAGAAGACACAGTTTAATTTATTTAAATTTTGTAAGAATTAAGTAACTTGACAAGTAACAAATACATTTGAATTTAAAAGATATACCATCACGAGAGAGGCCTAAGGTAATGTGAGGCCACACAAATCCAAACTCAATTTAAAATGTATACTGATTTCATAATAGTTTTAAAACAGATCTGAGACTTATGTCCCAGAAAAGCATATTCATGGTAAGACATATGTAATTGGTTTTACGTTGCTGCAAAATAATTCTATCCTGTTGAGCCGGTCATATACAAGCTCCAGGTCAGTACTCTCTACACTCATACAACAACTTTAGGTGTTACAGCAGTATTACAAAATATGCAATGTCGGGCCCAGATAGAGCAACTCACTCAATACATTAACACTTCAGTACACTGTTTTATCAGGAGGCAACAGCATATACAGTACAATTTCAGAACCATTGCACCATTCAATTACAGAGTTTTTCAATTCGTAACAAAAATAGGAGAATGGACAGGTCACATATTTAACAGGGGAAGAGGCTACAGACAATGTACACACAGAATCACCACTACCAGAAGTAGGGAACACAACTACCAAGCTAGTGCAAGCTACATATATAGGATGCTCGGAAATTTGCCTTACAAACTTGTAGGACTTGTAGAGGGGACTGAGTAGACGATCTTTTGAATAGGAACCCATGTTTATCGCTCACGTGCCATGGTAAATTGCGACCGTACAAGAACGCATGTGAAGAATGGAAGATGTTAAAATGAATGGCCTATGTGGTAAGGATAATGTCCCTATCGCCCTAGCAGAACCTACACAAGACTAACTAACCCTGCCTATGCTATGGTTATCTGACTGCCCGCACTTCGGTAAAATATTGATTTTTTTCCTCACTGTTGTCCAGGTCCTGCTCGAACACAGCTAAAGAAAGATGGGCTGAAACTAAAGAGAAAACAGGATATGCCTCTAATTAAAACACAAATCAACTGCATTCTTCCAAAAACACAAACACTTTAATTAGAAAGTGTATGAACCGTGGTCCTATTGGTTGATTTTCTTGCAAACAGCTGCCGATGTAGATATTCTTCTGCGTTAATCTAATTTGAACTGAAAAATTAGTTTTTTTGTTGTTCTGCAAGGAATATTTTCATCCGTGGTTGTCGCTGAAATACTGTGTTCTATACATGCATTGAATATGTTTTAAGTATCTTAATGTGTTTATAATGATGTTCAGCTACTGGGTATAGCTTATTACATTTCATGATAGATTTTTCCTTTATCGCCTATGTCTGGTGAAAGTTTGATATTTTGTTGTTGTTAGTAAATTATTTTTTCATGTTAATAATGTTGTGCAGTATTCTGACATGCAATTTGAAACCCCCAGCAAGAGGCGACTGGCGAGGGTCAAAACTACCTCACTCATTTAGTCTCACAATCAATTTAAATTGTTTTCCCCAGACATGTGCATTTAAAACTAGCAAGTGGACTTATTTCCAGCAACCAAATATTTATATGAGGTTCTTCAAAAATCACGTCGCATACACCGTTGAAAGAACGAAGCACTTGAAATCCGAGCTCATCATGTGGCTCACTTGGCTCCTCCATACTAGAACTGGGTGTGCTACACCTTCGCACATGTTACTAAGTCTGCTGCGGTTAAACAACTACTCTTCGCCCCGCGCGGCCGCTAGCACCAGCGGACAGTGCTGGCGACGCGTGCGCGCTCAGCTGGCTTTTTAAAGCACTAAGTATAGACCTACATACGCCACACTCTACACTGCTAACTAGACACGAAAATATATAGACAATACTAAAACACATCAGAGCTCAAAAATAATACTAAATATATGTAATGCCAAATACATTAGAAATGATTTGCTAGTCAGAACAATAAATGCGGTACCCCAGTAACCACACATAAGAGACCGTCAAGATCATGTTGTCAACTGCAACATACCATTTATTTCTAAAGTGACGACTCACTCGTCACAAATTTTGTATCAAATGAGTACGTGAGACAATAATACTAGCCGAGTATCTCTAATGTCGTGCTAGCGGAACATTTCCTCAATAAATGGCCGCGATAAGAAAGTAAGTGCGTTTTGTGCGTGAATGGGACGTCGTTACAAGTTATTTGGTACATATCAGTGGAAAATGTTAAACGGGCTCTTCAAGACTTCATGTGAGATCGAAGATGCTATTCCGATAGTCACTGTTTAAATTGAACAATTTGGGTAATTTAAAAATAAGTAAAATCACTTCGTGGAGTCTGGGGTCGGAAAACACAGTATCCTACTTCCCCAGCATTTTCCTACCAACAGAGCTATCAAACCAACATCGACAGTAACGGGGAAAATATGTAGCCCTATATTACAGATTGTATGTCCCTTCTTTCCGTTTTCAGTTTAATTGATAACAGTTGGATTGTTCAAACAAATAGTACGTATTGTTGTGGACTGGGTATTGCCGAAAGGCGAGCCAGAGGATGTCCACGGCGATGTGAGGCAACACGTCGATGGGCCTCAGGTGTTTTAATAACAGGATGCAAGAAGAATTCAAGGCGCTATGATGATTACGTGACAACGATATGAATGACGTAAAAACTAATTGAAAAATTGAATTTTCATGTTGCCTCGTAAAGTGGTAGGCCCATTGTAAAAGGCGAAAGTCACGTTAAAGAAATATTTATATATTTAATGGGTTTTGTTAGTTTTTGCATTCTTATTTCATTTGATACATCTTGTGTAACTGATTCATCAGTCAAAACATAAATTACTGATAAACAGCAAATGAAATGGTTGATAAATCAGTGGAAAAAGTAACTGAATCAATAAGTAATGGAAAATGGGTAATTTGTACTAATTCATCAGTTAAATTTAATGAAGGGACAGTTCAATAAGTCAGATGCTATTAACTGATTTAATCAGTGCCATTCTCAGTGATTCAGGTTTAGAGTGCACTTCTTTTAAAAATTGTCGGCCTTAAATTATCTGAGGTTAATTTCCTCTAGCTAACGTATAATTTAACCAATTTCGACCAAACTTCGTGTGCAGATAGTATACATTACAATCACCAAATATGCCAATTCATAGGTTCTTTTGTTCTCCATTGTGTAAGATAGAGCTACTACATTGAAAAAAAAAGGAATATTATGCCTCGGAAATCAATCAACCGATACTTACCTAAATCGGCAAACACGTAACACTACGGTAGTCAATGTATACTAATATGTCTTAAGTATGCCAGGCCTTAATTTTCAAAAGTGGTGATCTAATTATCATCTTTGATTAGTACGATGTATCTACAAAAGCATATATCCAAATATAACTTAGCTTTTTATCCTTCCAGTGTCTATTACAGCTACCAAATGTGTCTGCGCAGAGCATATTTTGTCCACCATTTTGTTGAATAGCGTTATTTTAATAAATAAAGATTTCATGTCATACATAGGGGAAACGATCAACTATTTCGTACCGAATTTGGCAGAAAATTAGTACTACGGCAAAAGTGATGTTCAGATACTTATTTTTAAAATGGTGTTCATATAAATATATTAGCTTAGCATGCGATACTTACGAATCCGTGTACCCTATTTCAACTTAATTTTGTAAGTCGTATCCATTACAACCATCAGATGTGTATACTCAGAGCCTCTTTCGTCCACCATTTTGTAATATTTCACCAAATTAATAAAGAAAACAATTTATATCATATATTTGTAATTAATCAACCGATTCTCACCAGATTTAGCACACTAGTAGTGCTACAGTACGATATGTGAGACACTTATCTTGAATATTGTGTTGATACAATCCATAAAAACACTTTATATTAGTATGTCACTTATTAAACAACTGGCAACCAGTTTAAACCAAACATTTTTGCTAATAAAATCTATTAGATGTTTCATACGTGAGTATTGTTTCTTAGCACCACACGAGAAAATAGAACTTTTCTGCCACACCTCGGACACCAAGCAATCTTTTGCCCCTATATTTTGCACGGGTTTTAACTGGCTCGGGCACTTATTTTCAAAATGACAAATCTTTACATATTTCAATCTACTGTACCCAGTCTACCTCCATAGTGAAGCTGGCTGCACACCGGCTGACAGTAAGAGTGTTTCTTGAGTCGAGTCCCACGCAAGGCTTGTGTACTGTATATTTGTTGTTGTATCACTTGTGTTTATGTTAAATATGTTACTCATATAAATTATACACAGCTGTGAATGAGTTGTTAACTACTACCTATAGCGTAAGATTTTATGAAAGTCATCACAATTACTTGCATCATTGTAGAGTAGAGTAGGCTCGTTAGTCATATTGGTAACATCTTGATCAATTTTCAAATGTCTCTATTGCAGCACCTTTATTTCAAATATATTCACAAGGTTGACGCTAGAATACAGGTTTTGCGGGTTTGACGCATATTTTTAATTCCCGCTAGAATGAAAGTATTAACAATTTGTATAATCACTTTCTTGAAATATGTCGGTTACGTGTAGTTTTACAACGAAAAATATTTCTTACGGCGATTGAACTCCGCAATAAAAAATATTAGTAAAAATTAGACATCGATTTCGCTCCTAAAAAGGGTGGATTTCAAATACCCCACCACGTACTAAACGTCAACAACTTTAATTTTTATGTTGGCAATGGACTTCGTGAGTAAAACCAGTTCCTTATAAGAACGAGCCACTGCATATTACGTTTCTCTAGTAATGAATGTCCGCAATTGCCATGCAACGACTAAGATAAGGGGAATGTAATCAGCTAGTCATGAAAGTTAAACGAAGTTACAGTGTAATGTACTAATACTGGTGCAGAAATCTTGCACGAAAACTCGATAGCTTTTATAATGGGGAGAGACAGGAAAACGTACATGGGTTCAATGGCCAGTTTGTAAGCTGTATCAGCCCACGGCATAAATCATTCAACTGGCTTTTAGCGATTGCCTGCTGCCTTTACCGAGAATAGTGTTACCTCTGACTGGGTTGGGCATGATTGACTTTGCTAGCTGTCACGTGACTATCATTAATGTATCCCTCTGAACGCCCCAGAAAAGTACGAAAGGTTGAAACCAATCTCCAAAATAATATGTATAGACTTGAATATAAAATATTTATTGTTTTACTGACTGCAGAACCTTTTTATATTTGCGACAAACAGCATAATTAATTAACAAAAATGGTTTAGAGTCACTGGCGAAAAAAATTAATTACACCAAAATTTGATGCTTTGTAGTGATTCAACATTTTGTGATGAAGTCATTATGCACTTCTACTTTTTAAAGCTATTGGGCCGCATTTTATTTGGCACGTCTTACAGGAACTTTTTAACTTGCAGCTTAAAGACATTTGAAGTCATGTGCGACACAGCCAGTAGTAAAATTAGTTTCTCACTACAGCACCAGTAGCTAAATATATATATATATATATATATATTATATATATATATAATCATGTGTGCTATCTCTACGGCGCCGTGAAAGCAAGTTAAAAATATTTTGAATTTTTTGATTAAAAGAGAATAACTACTCATTATGGAACATAAACTCTGTCCTTCTAATAATTAGAATCAACCATGATCCGACTACACCGAAATAAACAAAGTTGTTCGAATTAATGGAATTTGAGGAGCAATCAGCAAAAACATCTGCACTGGTATCAGTGGGAGCCTAACGAGTATTTCAGTAATTTATTAATTATTTTAAATAATGACATTCAATGAATTCCTCTACTCCGAAATAGTTGTTCTCATTGCTTTCAAATGATTCGCCAGTAGGAAAGAACTTATTAGAAAATTTTCTAGGAATTATCCTTTCACGTATTGAAATGATAAATTCAGCTTCAGAGAGAAGATGCCACTAAATACGCAATTTATTCCACTATCTGGTTGCTAAGTTTCCTCCTGGTGTAAATAAGTGCAACAGAAAATACAAGTACAGTTGCAACACCGTAAAAGTGGTTCATTAATACATGATAAAAATGTTGAAAAGCATGAACATTCATTTTCACAGCTTATTCTTATATAAGGCACAGAGAAACCACAGTAATTACTCAAGGTGAATCTTACTATTGAAACATAAGAAATTAAATACACTCACATTGCGCATACTCGATGTTAATATTGTTATAATGTCATCGCCTCTTTTAGAGGCGATTGTAAACAACAAACCAATAGTTAGCGTCATTACGTTAATAAGGTGATTGTTTGGCAATTTGGAAAACTGTGGTGACACCTCCTGTAACGACATTGAGGGAAGTTTTAATAAAATATTCTCTTATAAAGCAGTAGTTTTGCACGGGTACAATCGCTAATGTGAAAATTTATTGTACGACTTAGATAGATGCAGATTTATTGACACTCGAGCCGCTGACTCTATTTAACTAATAAAACATGAGGATCACTTCGATACACGTAATCAAATAGTAAATATTAAAAGCTGCTTGGAACGTACGGGACTGTCAATGCATATTTTTGGTGCAAATCATAAAATATAATACTGATGCACCTTAGATATTAATAATTTGTAAACTTACTCTAAATGTAGATAGAAACCCTACTTAAAATTATTTAAATGTCTACAATTCTACTTAATGATTATTTCAAAACGTACCTACTTTATGGCTGGCGATGCTAGGGTGACGGTTTATGTACAATTCTAATTGGAAAAATAATTAATAATCGACACTTATATATCGCTTAATTGGTGTTTGGACCTGGAAACTTAAGGTCCAAACGCACCTTAGCGACTCTGAGTAAAATAGTCAACCGTGCAAACTTTGGGGGGGGGGGGGGGTCATGATTTTCAATAGTACCTATCCGCAATTTTTAGTTCCTTTCGTTTCAACCTTTTAATGAGACGTAAGTTAACATCTGATTTTAATAAAACAAGTATTGCTAATTGTACATTGATGATAGTTTACAATTCCTAATCTTTTAAGTCAGAAAAGTTTAACTTGATGCTTCCATTGATTTTCGTACTGAACAGAAGACTGTCACCACGCTACGAAGACGATAATAACGCAACATATGAGAACAAAGTATTTACTTAATTAGGTGCGTCGCAGTCGAAGGGGGAGTTTTGTACGCTTATCTTTGTAGCCACATTAAAAACACAGTAGTAATAAGTTTTAATGTCCGCCTCGTAGTAGCTACCTTAAATGATCAAATAATCATCTACCCACGTACTTAGGATGTCCTTCCAATTTCCAAGAACAGTAATGTTCCTTTGAGACAAGACAGATACGTATCATAAATGTACATACATGTTCCAGCAGAAATAACAATGACTTCGGTTAACGTCTTCCCACTCGACATATTTCATGCTTGACCACAACACAAAAAAAAACCCACCTACACTAAGAGAGTCACTCCCTTGATTAAATGTCAAGGTTGGTAGGGTCCAGTTGGCAGCAGTGATAAATGGCGAAAAGGTGAGCAATGAGTGAGCTGTTTTTTTTATGCGTACCCAAGATTAGGTGGAGACATTACATTTTTGTTGCATCCGATTTGTGGTAAGAAAATGCAATTTTGTTTCTTGTTTGAAAATATCCATTTGATGAGCAATGCAACAGTAAAAATAAGCACTTCTCACCGAAGTTTGAGGCCGAGAAACGCAGGAGCAATAAGGACGACACTGCCACACGCATCAAGTGCGCCATCGCCGCTAAGCGCAAGGCTCTGAACGGGTGTGCAGTGCTCTAGTCGCACTGCATGTACCTATAGGATTTTCAGCGGTGACCCTATTATTTTAGTGGTGGAAAGTCTGCAGAAATGTTCAGTGCAGGGTCCTTGAGTAGTTTTGTATATATCTGACGCGTAGGTGTATTTTGAGATATATCTCTTTGAAAAAGCAGTTTTTAGCCATTTTGGAGTGCTCTGACATGGTGTTTCTAATGTGCGTGACATCTTGATAGCACTCGACAGTCCTCGTCTGCAGTGTGTTTTCCTTTTGTAAATCCGCACATTGGACACACGTTTAATAGTTTCGAAGTAAACCGTGTATTTGAAACACACTGCACCGCAGTTCCACTAGGCGGGAGCCTCAATAATCACATTTCTTGTTATCATGATTACCATCTTTGGTAAACAGAATAGTACTAAGTGGTTTATGTGCACGTCTGGAAATCTGTCTATGGCAGGTAATCGGATCCGTGTTGAGATTTTGAAATCCATGGTTTCTCCATAAAGTAGCGTAACATTTCTAAAATTATCATGTGAAAATCGAACTATACTATATAATGGCCGATATTAAGCGTGGCGATCTTTCAGAAAAAATAATCTTCTCAGGGAAAATCACATAATCCATTATTTTATTCCAACATTTATTACGACTAATCGAAATGCTGTAAAGAAGGTGGCAATATATGACCACACGTTCTAAGATTTTTCGCAGAAATGCGCATGCTGTCCCTTGTTCGTCTCAGCCATTTAAGTAAAATAATGGAACATATATATATATAATTTTGTAATTAGTGTGATCGGCAAATGTTTGATTTTACACTTATGTTGTTATATAATTTAAAAACAACTACCAACAGTGCGTGCAGTGCAATTGCATAATTACCATATAGTGAGAGTTGGGATGATTATAATCGCTTGTTAATAATCATCACATGACACATTGTCATAAACGTAATACATCGCAGATTGATACTTACTGTATACGCTCGTGTAGCCCACTGAGAATTTTGCAATTGTAGATTTTTATAAACAGTGTATATGTGCTTTCATGAACGTCTGCAACGTGACTATCGTTATTGGCATCAAAGTCCTGAAAACTGTACTATGACCTGTTAGGAACTTAATAAGCTAGTAGCAGGGGGTCATACAGACCTAAATACAGACTTTCCTCTGATCTTTTACACATATCTTTCAACGGAAAGTACATTAAACACGGATTTAGCGTCTAAATGGTAACGTCGTGTTGTTGCGAATTTCTTATTGATGATATTAGCATGATAGTTTCGTATGTATGCAGTGTTTGCCTAACAGCGTTTGGGTATATCCGTATAGACGGTTCGCGAGGTATATGGATGGAATATCTGCGGGTTTAAGGATATTTGTACTGTTCTTACATGTAAAACAAAGTCACTTTATCGAGTAAAAAGCATCTTGGTTTGCTTACTACTGTAAATGCGAGCGTTCATAAACCAAACAAAATTGAGAAGGAAATAGATTCAATGGTTCCGAAGATAAAAAATAATTTTTTAAGTTTGCGTTGCATACCGTTGGAAACACACAACTCACGTAACCTTGAAAGAATTCTTTGGTGCACTGAAAAAATCATACTTTAGGGATGACACAAAATGTTTTGGTGGCATACAGATAGTCAGGTAATTTTGTGGGGAGTATTAATACTTTGTAGCCAACAAAAAATAAATTTCTAGAGGTCACACTTGTTTAGTGGCGACAACTATAAAATTTTGTGTTCACCACAAAATAATTTGCCTGTGTGCATACTAACAAAACATTTTGTAGCACAAAGTATTTTTTCAGTGTGTAGATCGGTGTCTTAACGTTTTTAGATAAACGGGAAAACATACTGTAAATATGTATTTATACATACATGCATACAAAGTGTATACAGTCATTAATACATTACATATTTCCAGACATACAGAACGTACGAAGATCCGATATACGCACAGTATATTTCCGGTGTAAACATAACAAGAACATAGTAAAATAAAATAACAAATATTCTGAATTGGTAAAGTCGTTATTCAGATCTAGCTTTGAATTGTGAGCAAACAGGACCGATGTCAGTAAGTATTAGTATCTGTAGTGGCACGTGCGTGCAGAATTGTCATGCACTGTATCTCTCAGATCGGTCAGTATCTCTGACTACGATCGTGGGTAAATCGCACAATTAGGTTTTCTTTCTGTAAGTGGAACGGTAAATGGAACTTTTTCGTTTTCGATTTATGAAGTGCTGATTAGAATATTCCTGAGCAGTCATCACGTTGTCAAGTATAAGTAGACACAAGTTATAATTTTCTTAACACGAGTACAGTCCACACAAAATTATAATTGACTTACATCACCTGAAATCACGAATCAGTATATGAAGACACGGGTTAAACGAGAGAAATTATTTTCGCAGAACTTTAAATGTGATCGTTTGGCAGGTTGGTCCGCACACTTTATGCCGCGTGACTACAATGCACGTATTTAGTGTTCACGTGTATATGGCGGAGTTAGCTTTGCAGAGTCGCTAACTTGGTGATTTTCTCATCACACCTGGTGATTCCAGAATATGGCCTGGTAGTCAATTTTCGAATTTATGACAAGTATCAAAGTTAGTGATCTATATAAGATAACGAATTATTGAACATTTTAAATTTTACAACTATCAGATTATCACACTCGTGTCCAGGATAGTTCATACTTGTATATTTGGAGAGGCCATGGGGAAGTCTTGAGATGAAAATTACCGGTTTTATGGGATGTTATTATTTTGTAGGTCATCGTGTTGGCTGTGTCCTGCTGGAATAATGATACGGTTTGTTCCTGTCGCAAAAAAAATTTGGGAACCTATACACAGGAAAAGTAATAAAGTATACAATACATTCATACGTCTTGAGAGTATTGTCCGGTTGTACGTATTTCTAGCAACTAACGTTATTCAATCATTTCAGATGTATCTTATATTTCCTTTCAACTTTTTAATTGTTATATTTTCCGACAGTAGTCTGTGAATATATGTATGTGTGTGTATATATATATATATATATATATATATATATATAATATATATATATTTAATATATATATATATATAATACACACACACACATACATACATACAATGGTAAACACCTGTAACGCGTAATAATAAAAAAAATTTTAAAATGGGAAATCCAATGTTTTTTATATATTTTATAATTTATTTTGAAATATACAGAAATTAAAACCTGGTGATTTTCTGGTAATTTTTGCATATTGATTGAGATATTTTTCTCGAAAAAGTTGGCAACGGAAGACGTGGATGTGGAAGAGGTATTGTACGCCAGACGATCGGCCGGGGGCCGCGAGGTGTAATATGGTGTGTGTGTGTGTGTTGGGTGAAGGGGGAGTTTGGAGGGGGCGACTACCGCGCCGTATCGCGGATCGCGTGTCAATTAAAGGCGGCGGTGCGCCGGGGCTGGCCGCGCGTGCGCAGACGGCCACAGACGGACACGGCGGACCGGTTTGCCGCGTGCCCTCGCCGTCGTGGGTGTGTGTGGACCAGGTTTTAGGCAATGCCGTTGTGCATAGTCAAGGAGGGGGGGGGGGGAGAGAGGTTGCTGCCTCGCGTGGCCCGGGTCGCGCCAACAACCTCAGCTATCAACCCGTTCCCCCTTGCGCGCTCCAGCTTCGCGTCTATGTCACTTCATTTAACATCCCCCAACCCCCCCCCCCCACAACCCTCTCACCAGTGGCCGACAATACAGAACGGTATCGGCTCTCGTCTTGCACAGTCCGGCCGCGATTACATCTCGGCTCCTCGGTGGCTGCTACGGCTCCCGCACGGAGCAGTAACGCACACAGAGGCAAAACTCGCTCATGTTACACCTCACTCCAGCTAATTGTTTTAAGTGGGATACGTCACGAAAAAAAAAGTTATTTATTATGTGTTGCCATATATCTTAAAGCCACATAATGTAAGTACTCTTTCATCCCATAAACCATTTTAGACGTAATATTTTTTTTCCATAATGGTATGTCAAAATCACAACCTTAGTGTTTATGTTATGTAACAATAAAACAAGGGAAATAATTGACGAAAACGAAGGGTGACTGAAAGATAATGTCTTAACTCATTTTAAGGTTTGCTTCACAAAATTAGTTTTTAAAAAATATAGATTACTGCAAATTAAAGATATGCACAAAATTTCCTTTTTTTATGCAATGTTTAAAAATTGTGATATTATTTCATAGCGTGATTTTAAATATTTCTTTAAGTAAGTCATAGTACCCACATCTATTATTTCAGTGTTAATTACTTCATTCCGGCGAGTAAGTTTTTTTATTTATACATCTCAAAAATACTAAAATTGAGATACGGTTAGGCAAGAAATATGCGGTCTAAATTTTTTAGCAAATAAATAGTACTTACAAGTAATGTCTACAAGTTGAAAAAAATTTCGTTTGAATATACAATAGTCGGTAATTGGTGATACAGAATATACAAGGAAACAAGACGAAATGGCGTGGCGGTTTCTTTAATGTAGGAGTACCCATTCTCCGATTGGCTGCGCGAGCTACTGGGAGGAGGCCGTCGTGTCTGACCAGCTACTGCGTGCTGCGAGAGATTCCCTATTGACTGAGTTACTGGTTGGAGAGCATGTTACCATGCCCTGATTGGCCAACAACGTTCCAACATGTTTCTAGCCAACGACACCATTTTGCTCGTGGTAGCTGCTGGAGTTTGATATATAAGTGGTTCTTTCATTTATTTCTGTTTTCTTATCCATTCACGATAATTTCACACTTTTCTGAAGCCCTGGTAAAGTTCTACTTCCAGGATATTCCTCCACCCCATGCAAAATAAGCTTAACCGAGTCAAAAATATTACACCAAACGGAAAACGCATAGAATTCGTGTGCACCTACTTTAACGATATTTTGCATAATACTATTTTTTTTACTAGGCATTACCCACACTACCGATTTTCGTTTTAATAAATGAAATATTATAATTTAAAATCAAATATAAGTGAAAATTAAATTAATCTGAAAATTTGGTGATTTTATATTAATACAAGTATAAAAGGCTTGTGCTACATGCCATGATTAGGAAACAATCAAACACGTCATGTATGGGCAGATTTTTCAAGGATTTGATTCAAAAAGTGTTGAAGATGCCGCGAATGGGCTATAGACTAGTATGTTACGTTGCTGTGAAATCTTTCTTCCTGAGAAATAAAATGAGTTGCCATAACATTTAAATTTGAAAGGACGAATGGTTAATCGTTTCTTTTATCAGGAAAAGATAAAATAAATGTAATATACGAGTACCTATATACGTTTCGGAAAAAACCGTCATTATATAAAACCTTAATTTGGCTTCGGCTACATCCGGGGCTTGATGAAATCGGTGTCGGGCACAATTAAAATATGTTAGGTTAAATTAGGTTAGGTTAGGATTGGAGGTCAGATAAGATTAGTTTAGGTTAAGATAGGTTAGGTCAGGCGAGGTTAGGTAGCGTCAGGTTTCATTAAAACAGATAAACTGGGTTAATCGCTTAAAAATTTTCCACAAAAAATAGTTTCTTCCTCCAGAATACATACATTCTTTAATATATATGAGAATATCTCAAACACAGCATATACAATAAAATGTAACCATTCAGCATCAACATTTAGACCAAATTTCAATTACAATTGATTCTAAACCAAACAACACACAAAGATGCTCATACAACAGCAATATGTAACCATATGACCACCAGTAACTGCTGTTATGTAATAACACCTTCCAGTGTACTGAGGAAAATCAGTTAGACTATCCTAGAAATTACTATAGCCATAACATTATAAAAGCGCTCATATAAGTACTGGAACGCGAATTATATTCATATATACTGTACTGTATATGGTCACTTTTGGGCATTTATGAATTCATAATAATAAAAAAAAAAATAAAAAAAATTGGGCTTGTAATCTAACCTACGCTTGGAAACGCTAATATGAAGAGACTTCGATAGCCATTCTTTGCCTGGGCACTAAATTGCCGGAACAATTCGCGGAAAGTGCTAACCTGCCCTTAACACTTCGTCTCCCGTTTTCAAAACATTACGCAACCTATGAGCTGCCGGGTAGACACAATCGAAGGAACCTCATCACTTTACTTCTGGATATTTGCTGTTCTGTGGCGACGGCGTTAATTCGTGTGTTGAATAAGCCGTAACGTTGATAGTGCGGCGCAGCTTTTTGTACTACCCCAAGGCGAACGGCCGGGTCACCGGATTTTAGCAAGTGGGAATAGTGCCGGACTATGCCGTAGTCGACGGGTTTTCTCGGGGATCCCCCGTTTCAGTCGCCCTTCATTCCAGCGCCGCTCCATATTCACTTCAACCCACCTGATCGGCTCTCAATACCTCGCTGTTAAGAGCCGCCCAAATCTCTTCACTCTTAGTATAACTCCTGAATGATAGGCATGTGTTTCGCATAACACTATAACCATTTTTACTTCTTATGTGAATGGAATTTCGACATTATACCCACTTTAAGTATTCATCACTTCTTCCGAAACTTTGCATTGCCGAGGGTGCCAACTTGTGCAATAGTGTTGTGAATATTTCACGACTGAAAATTTTGTAGCAAAACAACCGAAAGAATATATATAATGACTATTGAAAAAAAAAATAAAGTAATGTTTGTTATCTTTGCTTTAGAAGTAGTCTATTTACAGGAATATTTGGTGTTGTTTTCACAAGATCAGGTTCAATTAAATTTATTATTTTGAAAGTCCATAATTACATTTTAATAAAAGCTTTTTTGCTATATTACTCATTGTCATCGCTGAAATTTTTGAGGTAACGATTATTTCCAAAGCACTACACTCATTACTGGGCGAGTAATGGAAGACGGCTTCCATTCGTGAGAAACAAGATACGAACCAAAGACTAAGAGAGAGGTAGACCGATAACTAATGTTGTGTCCGTGACCTGTAGCATCACATACATATACGGGAGTCAACATATAAGCGATCCGTAAACCTTTCCAAATAGAAATGTTCTACTTATGATAAATTTTCCCAATTTCTGGTTCTTCTGTAAACGTCTGTTGCCAGTGTACAGTACCAATGCATAAGCATTATAAAGCGGGCCGAAAAAAAATAAGGTTCTCATTAAGCAAACTAACTGATATAAGTCGTGACCACCGAGATGACAAGCCTATACAATATCTATGTGACGTCACTGGTGGTGGGTAATACAATTGCTACGCGGTATTGTCTTGGAATACGTAACAATACGGTCAATTAATGGACAGTACTTAGTAATAAATAATTTTCGCTGCTTTCAATATGTTACCATTTGTAAGCAGGTTAAGAACAATGTTCAGAAATATTACTTAATTGTACATTTCCTAAATACATAAACTTTTTCTACGCCATTTCTTGATTTTTGTTGTATTTACTCCGTTGCCATTTACAATCAAGAAGAAACTATGTTTAGAAATATAAACTAATGATACATTCACTAAACGTATTAAAATTAATTCATTTATTTGTTGTTCTTTTTTACCAGTGATGTTATATATAATAATGTTTAACCAACGGGGACAGTATTGTTATTATAACCTCTTTGAAGTGAATCTTATATTTCTTAAAACAGCAATGTTTTTTTCATATAATTGGCAAAAACTAACTAATGAAGAAGTTAAAATACCTTCAAGAAATTTGTTTAGTTTCACTAAAATCGGTTTATTTAAACACAAACTACTGAAAAAAATCGTCTTTTTGTGTAGCCATGCTCTCGGTATAGCTAAAAAAAGAAAGCCATTATTTTTATCGTTCATGCCAGTGCACTGAAATACGTACTGCAATAATAATGGTTTTACTTGAATGTTACTTTTATTTCGCTGAAAAAAGTGCATTTGTTGATAGACAAACGTTTACGTACACGTAAAAAGTTTGTAGGCACGAGGATCTCTCGTGAAAAGCGTTCACTCATAGCAACCCGCTACATCCATAAACTAACCAAGCTGCTGACCATATTGGCCACTCATGTTCGCCCTTAAGACGTGACGTCATTAGATTGGCTATAAGAGGTTGTAAAACCTTGAAGTCTCGATTGCCCTTTTTGTGTATTTTCCTTGACTCGATTAAGCTTTGCTTGTATAAGGTGGAGGAATATCTTGGACGTAGAACATTAGCAGGTCTATAGAAAAGATGGAAGTAACCGTGAATGGACAACACTAGCTTCGACATTAAATTTACACATTCCACGGTAACGTGCAAAAGTATTTGCTCTTATTTAGCTACTTGCCGTGTTATGAACATAATTGTACATCTACTTCTAAAATAATTGTTTGTGAAAGTATAGAACGTTTATCTAGTGCATCAACTCTCGTTCAATTGCTGCCAGACTGGCCTAGCTCTCGGCAATCGAGAACTCAGCGGAACTCAGTTTCTTCTGTCCTCTCCACTCAACTAACTCCACGGGAAGTGCGAACCTAAAACATAGCCTCCGTTGCACTCCACTGAATTCTCAACTCTCTGCACCTCCGATACACACAGATTAAATATACTGCATATCAAAGGCTATTTGAAGGTTATTGATGTTTTTTAAATGTTCATAACCGTATTATTATAGTTGCCGCTTTGTCTGGCTATTACCATGCCCAGTTGTATTATTTGAGAAGCGAAAGAATATAAGGTGCGAATTGACATATGAAGTCGGTCGCACAAATCTTAATATTTTCCGGGTCAAATGACGTGATACCTTCCTGGCCAGGCTGTTGTTGTGCATAGGTAGTGAGCAAGGTCATCCCCTTCTCCCCAGACTTTCCGACACACAAAAATTACGAACCATTTGAGGCCAACAAATGAATACAGATCGATTTGAACTTCATTCGAACGTCCCACACCAGTGTTTCCAAGACTTTAATCGAGGTTCAAAATGTGTTCACACACTTTGAGTTTCTCTACTGAATATTTTCAAAGCTTGTACCATCAGTAAATAATCTTTCATCTGTATTGACGACAGCGGAAATCATAAAACTAACTACAAATTTCTACACTGATTCGAACAAATGTTATTTTGGACTTGACTCATGACTGAAAGCTAAATACTTACACGAATGAAATGAAAACGATTTCACTAACAAGGAAAACGTATTGATTGAAGTACCAGTGTAAGAATATGTATTTATTTTTAATAAATAAATTCTCAATTACGTCATAAATTACTAACAAATAAAAATATATGTGTTCATATTCACTCTAGAGCTGTTGCAGTTCGAACTAGAGCGAATATTCAGCTATCAAGAATCGTAGAGTTTCGTTGGCGCAAACTCAATTACAGAGAAATCTCGATCGAAACTGGGATTGGTTTGGAACTAAGATCGCCCGATATCGGATCGGACAAGTTGTTGGTGCAACCGGCCATAGAGCCAGACGTGAGTCACTGGTACACGAGTCTGAGACGACGAAAGGCGGCGCGAATATATTTCGTTATTGAGTATTCTGTACGAGAGCCCTATGCAACAAGCGGTATGGTGTTGCGTCGTGTTGTATGTATCTAAAGTAAATATGAAATACATTTGCCCCATTTTATCAAAAATTACTCGTTACATCGAAAAATTGCTATGTTGGCCTATTATTAAATACTTTTTATTCACAATTACATGCATAAACATTTCTTTCCCATTGAATTAATTAGAAACGGATATGAAACGTTTTCAAGTTTTTTGCATATCGCCATTTCGAAGCCGATTACATAATGCGGATATACCTATATTTTTTCCAGCTTTCCGCATAATAGTGAGATAAGCTTTAAGACTCACGCTAGTTCTTTTTTATTTATAAGTGTTTACTCGAGAATTACGCTTTAAATTTGTTATTGTATTTGAAATGGGGTAAATCGTTACATATCAACGTTCATCACCACCTTTGAGAAGTACGTGTTTTTGCAAGAAAGGGTTTAAATGAAATATAACGACATTAATTTAAATCGGTGGTGAAGAAATGTGCAGGACTGTGGTTTTCCTTGTGAGTAAAAATCGTTAATAAATATATCTACAAAGTATAAATACATTTCGTAATGCTGTGTTTGAAAAAGCTGACATTTAAATTGTAATGATAGCCACGAAAATTGACGCGAAATCAGATCAAAAATTGAAGTAAATTTTGCAAAAAAATACTTCCCCAAAAACAATTTCATTTCATTAGTCAACATTTTTTCTGCAATCCGTGGTGATCAACCTACAACACGTTCGTAAGATGAAGTTAAGATGGTCAAACCAGGTCATGCCCTACTACTGCGTCACAGAAACAAAAAAAAGTATGGAATAAAACACACAGGTATAGAATTAATTCTATATATAATTGTTTTTTCCTACCTTATATAAATACGTATATATTATTCTTTACATAATTATGTATATTCCTATCTTATATTAATATATATTAGTCTGTAAATAATTATGTATACTCCCCATCTTCTATAAATACATATATATATTATCCTGTACTACATAATTATGCATATTTCTATAATATATGTAAGTATATATATATATATATATCAATTTTAGTACCTGCGTGTTTTCTTCAGAGTTGAACGAGAATTTGAGTTTTCTCAGAGGGCTCCCATACCGCGAAGATGAATTGTGAATACGAAGTCCTGCCTTTGACCTCTACGATCACGGAGCCACGACCTGCATCATCGCTAATTTGTTATCGGCAGTGCTGATTCTGCGATCAAGTTTTCACCTATGTTGAAAATGCACGTCGGTACGGGAGGGCGGTCTGTACGAAGAGCCATTTTCGCGCGACGAGCAACTGGGAATATGGTGTTAGCCTGTGGTGCTGCATTTTCCATTACTAAGTCCACACTGTGCATCGACTAATGGCAAAGCGTGGTGGGAGCCTGCTTTAATTCTGGCCAGTTTTATTGCAAAATGTAAATACAGTTTGCCCGGGAAGCGATTAAATGTACCAAGGGACTTAGATATATGCTTTTTTAAAACGGAGATTATTAAATAAAATATTAAAATTTAAGCTTTTGTAGGTAGGACTATAAATATTTATTTTAAAAAAGAGGGAATTTATTTTACTTGCGACTCTTACACCCGCACACAAAGAGTCCTAAATATTCCAATTTGCCGACTGACTCCTGCCGACTGACTCCAAATGACCCCAAAATATCTCCACCCCCACCACCACCATCTCACGCGACTGGTCAGCTGCAATTACGTGGCAACTCGGTGATTGGCTGGTCGGTGTCCTAACCATTTATTAAAGGGGTAATACGATTGGTTTAAAGTCAATATGAAGTCATAGGGCTTACGTAATCGTATAATATAAGTAGTAGGGAGGTCAGATGAGAAGCTTAGTTTGACAGCAGCTTCCGTGAAACACACTTCGTCTCGGCTAGATTCTACGCCAGTTATTCCATTGGTAGTTATGTTAAAGCGGAGTGGATATTGCCCGCCGATATTTTCTTACCATCGATTTCTTCTTCGAGTAATAAGTGTGCTGTTTTACCAGCGCCATCGCCTTCTTCAGCTGTGATACCTACGAAATCTTCAATGGCGCAGTCGAACTTTTGCGGCTGTTACCTAGAACACCAATGTCGGCGTTACTTGCTTCTTTAGCTCCGGCACTTTCATCTCCAACAGGTCCGTCTGAGTTTTTGCCTGAACCACTACATCGTCATAAGTGCCACATTTGTGATAAGATCTTTACTGTCGGCCACAATGTACGGCGACATGAGCGCTTTAATTGTGCCAAGAATCTTTGTTGTATGTCATATTTGTGTGACAGGTACGGTACGCAGTTCAGCCGCATAGACAGTTTACTTATGCCCGGTTGCACCATCGTGGTTCGAAATTCGATCTGAAATCGCATCTAAGTTCGACACAGAAAACTGTTGCACCATTCGAGTTCAGAGCTGGACTGGAGATCGAGATAAAGATCATTTCGAACCGCCGAAACTGGTGGTTCCAAATCTCGATCCGAGATCAGCAGCCATCGTCGACAAATGTAGTTTGCAAAAACGCAACAGATAGAACAACATTAGACTGTTTTCTTGGGAAACTAAATCAACATTATAAGCACTTGATTATTACTCAGTAAAATTGGTACGACAAGAGTTCACTTAAAACAGATAAAACATTGCACATCTAGTTCTATTTATAATGAAAAATACGCATACTTCCATGGCGTCATATATAAGGAACCAATAGCAAAATTTGTCTCATACTTATTATTGATCTCTCACTTAGAAATCAAGATCGACTAATCGGAAATCCAAAATCATGAAATTTCTTTGGTGCAACACTTTTACATTGGATCAAAGATCAAACTGGAACCTGTTTCGGAACTAGGATCATTCGATCTCGGATCGGGGAAGATGTTGGTGCAACCGGGCATTAGACATGCAAAGCTCTATAAAGGCGAAGTACATTTCTCATCAGTACCTCGGTACCTGGTTTTCTGCAAACACGTATCTTGTGACATCGGTAAATGTCCTCAAAAGTGTAGTAACCTACATAACCTGTCTTGCACAGTGTTTCGGTGTAATAAAGGTCACAATATTTTCACACAAGTATAATACGAGTGTGAATAGCGAGATGCATAAAAGACTGTAACCTACAACAAAGTTGCTTGTATTGATATATATATATATATATAATATATATATATCAATACAATATATATATATTACTGAATAATATTGTAATTTTTTTAGTAGGCATGAGCGACTGTAATAAATTTTTCAAATAAAAAATGCTTGAGAGTATCATTGTGTTTTATTTCATGTTCACCTATATTTAAAAAATCGAATATAAATTAAAATGGCACAGAAACACAGCAATTATAATTCAAAAGTATTGTAGAAAAGTACAATTGTACGATATGTACTTGAATATAAATATATATTTAATAAATAATGGATGTAGGTAAACTGCTGATTGGGAAAAAATATTTTTTAACGGGATGAAAATTACATGGTTTTTATGTCTAAAAAAATATAAGTACCGACAGCTCGCTTGGCCTCCAGCATTCTAACTTTTATAAATTTATTCCACTTTTTCTGGAGTTTTTGTTTACAATCTCATTAAAGGCAATGGGGGTCAAGGCCGTCTGCATCCAATATTGTATTTATTAGTCTGTTACATCACATGCTTGCCTACTTTTATAGATTTTTCTCGGGTTTTGGTTTTCAAGGTCATTCAAGGTCGTGGGGTCAAGGTCGAGGCCACCTGCATCCAATATGATGGCTGTAGTATGGAATGTAATATGCTTTCTGACGTTTGTGTATTTTTTCGATTTTTGTTCTCAAGGTTATTCGAGGTCACGGGTCAAGGTCTAGGTCACCAGCATCTAGTATGGTGGTAGTAGTCTGTAATGTAACATACTTGCGGACTTTTATGTAATTTTTCCTCAAGTTTTTGTTTTCAAGGTCATTCAAGGCCATGGGGTCATGGACAAGGTCACCTGCATCAAATATAGTGGTAGTCTGTTACATAATATATATTGCTGACATTTATGTTTTTTCTCTAGTTTGGGTTTACAAGATAATTCAAGGTAATAGGTTCAAGGTCGTCTTGCATCTAATTTGGCGGTAGAAGTCTGTAACATAATATGCTTCTGACAGGTATGCATTTTTTCGAGTTCTGTTTTCAAGGTCATTTAAGGTCATGGGCTAAAGGTCACGGTCTGCTTTATCTAATATGGATGCTATGATGGCTGACAGCATCAAGATGGCTGACTGGGTATGGGCCAGGGGGCAGAGGCCTGATGACACCTGACAGCTGAATTAAGAAATTAACACCACCTGTGTATTGAAAATAGAATCTTATATGGAGGGTGCCGGAATCTCAACCTATTGATTTTAAAAAAATATACACAAATATGGCTGCTGCCTAATGGGTGAATTACTACATTAACCCCCCCCCCCCTTCCCAAAGTGATGAAAACATACGGAATCCAAGATGGTAGTCAAACGAATTTGGGAGACAAACTCCTAAACAAATGACAAATGAAAAAAAAAAACAAAATGATAGAATACGATAGTATGTGCATGGGTGAGAGGATGGTGGCGAGGGGTTGTGGTGAGGGGGTGGTGATGGTGAGGGGGATGGGAGTGAGGGAGTCAGTCTGCTGGGCGTGGAGATGTGGGAAGCATCCGAAAATGTAAGTTTTTTAAATATACATTTTAAAATAATTATT
The DNA here is from genome assembly GCA_029891345.1 of Dryococelus australis. Taxonomy (NCBI): domain Eukaryota; kingdom Metazoa; phylum Arthropoda; class Insecta; order Phasmatodea; family Phasmatidae; genus Dryococelus; species Dryococelus australis. The sequence goes on along the minus strand of CM056994.1, from coordinate 185,756,390 downwards.
TTCAATCAATTTTCCGGAGTTTTTAGAATTTCTTTGAGAAAAATTAGTTTTTAAAGAATCTTTGTGTTCAAGGTCATAGAGTGTCATGGGCTAAGATGCAGGTGATCTGCATCCAATATGGTGGTAGAGTCAGTAACGTCATATATTTGCTTACTTTTACGGATTTTTGTCGAGTTTTGGTTCTTAAGGTCATTTGAGGTTATGGGGTCAAGGTAAATACACCTGCATCCAATATGCTGGTAGTAAACAGGAACGCCATATGCTTGCTGACGTTTATGAATTTTTTCTAGCTTTCGTTTTCAAGGTCATGGGACCAAGGTCGAGGTTACCTGCATCCAATATGGTGGTGGCAGCCAATAATGTAATATGATTGCAGACGTATGGATTTTTCTCGAGTTTTGTTTTTAAAGGTCATTAAAGGTCATGAGGTTAAGGTCAGTTGCATCCAATATGGCCATACGAGGGCTAACAGCACCAAGATTGTGACTGGGTAAAGACGAGAGGAGTGGAGACCAGCCGACATATCTGTTTTGGAGAGTGAGGTGTGAACACCAGGAATTTTAAATTTTTAAAATACATTTTACACTAGTTTTTAAATTATTATTAAATAAATTGTAATTTTTTTCGGATTTTTTATTTTTTTTTATTTTGCATCCAAACGTCAAAGGTCCTGACCGGTCCGCTTGCCCTGACCCACAATCACCTGGGTCGCTAATCCGTTTAACCTGTCTGACCCAGGCTCGCAGATTCGCCTCCTGCTCTGGGAAAAACGGGTATTTTTTTACGAACATTTTAAAGGAAATATAGTCGATTTTGAGGGGGAAAAGGGAAATTTTGAGGTATAAAAGGGAAATTCTGAGGGAAAAAGGAGTGCCGATGTTCACAAACACACCAATTCCTACTACTATTGTGCATTGGCAGTTCGTCCTATTTTGTGTTGTGTATTGTACCCATGTCTTGGAAGAGGAAATATGGTAGCGATCATATCAAGTTCGGGGTCACTATAATTGAAATAAATAAGAAGGGGAGTCCCCAGGGTGTGATATGTGCTATGGTTCTCAGTAAATGAAGAATTGAAACCTGCAAAGTTTGAACGCCATTTAATGATACTCCATCCTAACTTGAGCGAAAGGTTTCCTGAATACTTTGCTGGGACGTTAGAAAATTTGAAGTAACGAAACTAGGTAAAACTGACATAACATTTGTATCGTCCGAAAAAGCACCTGCAACTTCATTCGAGGTTTCACAACTAACCTGTAAGGGGAAAAACACGCATTTGGGGAAAACCCTAGTGAAGCCATGTTTGGTGAAAATTGTCGAACAAGCTTTAGGTGAGGAGGATACAAAGAAAATTCAGGAAATTCGAATGTCGAACAACACTGTCAAGGCGCGGTTCTATGCAATGTCAAATGACATAGAAGACCAGCTGAATTGCAGAATAAAAAGGTCTCCTTATAACAGTCTGCAATGTGACGAAAGCACAGATATTTCTTAACGCTGTCGGTTGCTGGTCTTGGTTCGCTTTGTAACTGATGATAACGCAATTAAGGGAGAGTTTTTACTTTCCCACGAGTTGAAGACAACATTAAAAGGAAACTATTTTACTGAAATAATCAATGATTGTTTCGAAAACCATGACTTCGAGTGGAAGAGCCATGCTGGATTTTGTACTGATGGAGCTCCCGATAAGCGATGATCGCGTTCTGGCTTAGCAACATTGATGAAAGCGAATAAGCTCTCTACATTGACGCCAGACTGCATCATTCGTCGCCAAGTATTAGTATGAAAAACTTTGTCGGAAGAACTTGCCGATACAATGAAACAGGCAATAAAGAAGGAACTACGAGGCTGCCAAAATGAAGTATAACATAAATTGTTGTGTCACAAATGTTTATTGAAAATGCAGTAATTAAGAAACAAATTGGTAATACTTTCAGTGTCAAAGACAAGGACCTTCCTGATGAAATCCAAGAAGAGATTATCGAGCTTCGAAACGATAGTAACTTCACGGACTCGTTGTGATCTGATGAAAAGATCGGAGAGTTGTGATGCAAGTAGGCAATATCCTACCCACTCACTCGGCGAGCTGTCTTACGGTAACTTATAGGATTTTCGACAATCTTTTTGTACGAAAAATAATTCTATACTCTACTTTTGATAATTAAAATATGTAATTAATATATACAAAGAAAGGAATAGTCTCGATGCAAGCAATGATATGAGATTTGTTTTTATAAAGAGTATCAAACGAGGAGTTTCACAGCTGGTGAAACAAATTCAAGCTCAAAATTCACACTGGACCTCTTTACACAAATATTGCGTTAATTTGACTTTTAATCTGATTTTGAGAACATAACTTCCATACAATATTGCTATTGGAAAATGTATTGTAAAGTTTTCATTTTAAGAAGTATAATAATAATACGAATTCCAGTTGTGAGGCACATAGAATATCTTAAGAAAGACATTCTCTTAATTTTACTCTATTTTACTATAGTAAATTTTTCTTCAATAATATTAAAGAATTATTATAAAATGTGCGATGTTAAGTAAGATAGCAATAGTAATAAATAAGCTCTTTCAAACAAAATTTATTTAGTTGCCGTAGTCATTAAGTCTAGCTAGGTAAATGTACATTTTTTTTCGGGGGGCGGGTGAGATTGTGATTAAGGTGGAGGAGGGGGTATTATTGTCAAGGTTGGGGGGATTGTTGTTAAGGTGGAGGAGGGGGATTATTGTTAAGGTGGCGGGGAATTGTTGTTATATTGGGGTAGGGGGAATTGTTGTTAAGATGGTGGAGGGGGGTTGTTTTTAAGGGGGGAATTGTTGTTACGGTGGGGGGATTGTTGTTAAGGTGGTGGTGATTGTTGTTAAGGTGGGGGTAGGTCTTGCGCTCTATTCAATTTACGACCTGAGTGATAGCGATCATATAGGGAGGGGAACACTGCACTAGTGAAACCATCTAAATGCACTGAAAAAAAAATGGCCTTTTGTACTTTATCATAAAATATCTCATGTTTGAATGTCACAAATTTTTTTATATTTCATTATGTTTTTAAATTGTAAAGTTTACACGAGACATCCACTGCATTACGCAGCGCAATCTCGATAATCGTATGATCTACGCTTTAGGACCTGAAATTGGTTATTAATAATTTAAATAATTTTACAGGCTAGGTTTTCTGTATTCTACACGCATTTCGCTGCAGTCGAATGTTCACAGACTGCTTGCTAACTCCGTTCGCAGGCATTTACATGGTTGACTTGTATTTATTTTATCTGTCTTTTGAGCATTTTTTGGTCGTGAGTGTAACTTTGTACGAAAACAGTGAACTAGTATAGTTGCGTTGCGGCAATTTGAGGTAAAGCGTTTTGAGTTGCAATAAGGTCATAATGTAAAGTATCCGTTCGTGATGTCACTTGTTATAAAATCAAGTAGGCCCTACCTACAAATGAAAATGAAATTTTTATAAAAAATACTTAACGTTTAACGTATTGCCTCTTTATCGTAGCTGTACGAGTTTCTTAAATAATTTATGATTTGCACTAAGCACACAAATTTACATGCTGTGCGGTACGGCAGCATTCCAAAGGTTCAGCGAACCAATACAAGGGTGACGCAATCGCTATTTTCTTATCTCCGCCTGACCGCCAAGCGTTGCATACATTACGAATTGCCTTTTTGTTTGACAGCAATTTTTTTGAGGTAGGTGACGGACAAGAAACAAACATGAACTTAATCAATTTAGCGTGCCTTTGAAAACTGATACGATCAGCAAGAAAATAATCAACACGGAAGAAACTCAACAACGAAGCAGACTGGACATGCGATTTACGTGACAGTTAAGAGCACCGTTACGATCATTTTGTGGCGCTCCTGTCTTAACTTTGGCATCCCCAGCTATAATTCCTTATTTTTTGTTTTCTACATTTTTTTTTTAAGTGCACCCAACGAAACCCTGATTCATATCGTCCCTTCGTTTGCTGAGAACCAACATTTATTCTTGGTTTAAAATTACTGGCTTGACAGTATGCAAAACATCGAGTTATCTTTCATTTCTGCCAGGAAATAAAATCATAGGTAATCTTGGAATCTAATTAAAGTGTGTAATATCTAATTTTTATAGTACTGATACTTTTTTATAAGAGACCTCTAACATTTTCGCTTTAGATCATTTAAAAAATCTGTTTCCCAAAATAGTTGACAGTAGCCTCGTGGCCAATGGGCGGGGGCGAACCTAAAGTATTTAACACTTGGGAGGCAGAATTATAGTTTTGAACACCCTCTTTATTTTTATGCATTTTCGACATCCACTCGCAATATTGCCGAACATTTTAAGAGTTACAGTTCATAAGATAATGTTACATTGGCAGTAGATGTGCTCCCGTGCTTCCTAACTTCAAAAGTGGAAAACAATTCCCGGAAGACGGGCTTCTTTCACCAGATATGTTGCAGCACTACTTTTAATATATTAAATTTGCGTAATTATTAATAACAGTGGATAGTCCAGTCTCAACGCACTACTATTAGACTTTCAACAATATACACGTACTCACTCCAACCTTTCAGAAAACCACAAAACTCAGTAGAATTAATGCAGTAAGGTACATTCAGGGACAACCGTTAAAAAACGATGGAAACGGCGTGGTTTAAAATTACTTTGTTTATCCTTCGTCGCTTTGAAGCAAATAGCTTCATTGCCGGTGAAATGATTGGCACGAGCGGCGAGTACTTCTAGTATATGGAAGAAAGATCGTCTCACTGCAACTTTTTAAAGTGTGTGGTGTGCGTGTGTTGGCGTATTTACCCATAAGCGAGATCACCTGCTGATAAATAGCGCAACTGCAATAACAGCAAACATAGTGAATAATGAGGCGACTAATCACGAACACAGCACAAAACCTAACAGAAGAGGCAGCAAAAAAGTGTAACAGTGTGCGTTTCAAGCCCTTAAAACAAAAGTAGAGTGGCTTCCAATTAAGTACTCCACACGACTGTATAACAAAAAACATTACTACGCACACTACCGACATTGTCAGGAAAGTACTGTTTATGTTGTATATAAAATAACAATATATATTTATATTTATTTATTTATTGTAACAATGTTTAATGTTTTGGTAGAATATACTTATTTAAATGTTTTTAAAATCTATGTATAAAAGTTAATTTTTAATATAAATTTCAAGTTAATTCCATTTTGGATGCCATTTTGTAACCGTCCTTTTTTTTCATCAAGAAAACCATCATAATAATTACTATGGTTGTATGTTATAAAAAAATTGTAACATTGTTTACATATATTTTTAATAATTGATTTTATGCACATTCAACTAAGCTACGAACGTTATTATTTTATAACCGAAATGATTTTAAAAAAAAATTAGTTATTCGAAATAGTTGATAACTTTGGTGCCAACATTTTATTATTTACAACAATGGAACAACAGGAAAAATTTTGATTCTTTTGCTTGACGATTTTGTTTTGCAAAATGTTTTTTTAAATACGTTTAAATTCTGATTATGAATAGAGCAGTATTTTTTTAATTTAAAAAAATATTAACATAGGGAAAATTGTAGCCAGTTATTGTACAGTCTTACAAGACACACATACACACACACACACACACACAACACACATAATATATATATATATATATATATATATATATGAAACATAAACAGTAATGTTCAGGGAATGTTGGTACTACTTTTTTTTAACGAGTTCTTCGTGGTGTGTAGTCGAGTAGTGTGTTCCATCGCAAGCCATTCTCCTTCTATTCTTACTAGTCGCCTTTTAATGTACCCTATGAGTGATTGCGTGAGGTCTGTTGGTTGTGGAAATATATGCAGTTGGTTTACATCAGGACAAAATTAAGGTGAAATACATTTTTGTTTTATAGAATAATCTCATGGGTAACTTTACGCAAGTTTACCGTATACACAAAGATGAATTCTAGAACATTATTTATATTTAAAATACAATAATATACCTGCTGCATGCTTAGGCGGGCATGTGTCTTATTGTCTTCCTTAATTCCTATAGTTCATCATAAATTCTTTAATCAAGCACAAAAAGTTGTATTTTTTAGTACAGGTGAAAACATTATTTTTATTTTGTACTGAAAGTACACTTCTGTTTATAATAATCAGTCTCGTATTTTGCACCTGTTGCATTATTAGTTTGGTAGTTTTACCATAAATCAACAATACACCACGCCATTATATTTACCCAATGATACGTGTGGTAACCTCCCGATTTGTATGTATCAAATGCACTGACTAGTGCGAACTGGTGGACGTTTAAGTACTGATCTATTGCCTAATTTTGCGTTCGATGATTGAAAACATTTCACTTTTAAGATATATTTAATAGATTTACAATCTGTGTCTTAAAACAGACAGTTCCTCACTTCGAGTCAAATCAAAACTAAAAATCATCGTAGACAGTGAAAGAAATCAAAGAAATTTCACTATTTTCAGCTAAGAAAACCAGATATAGCATAGGTTATGGTAATCCAAACTTCGGGTTAGGTCAGTACTTTTACTGGGGAGCCCGACACGCACACTACCTAGTGAAACTAAACTAATGAATACTTCCAAATATACAACGTAAATGTTTCTTTATTCATTCACTATGATGATATCTAGATTAGGCTGTCATTCAATTATTAACATTTCCTACAGTTTTTTTTAGGATAACTCACTATTTAGCACTCTCCGACTCTAAACAACTATTTATATCGTATGCTACAATCATATTTATGTTTCGAGAAGTTGTAAGTATATTATTTAAATCCCAAGAATATAAACAACTTTCATTCCCGGTATATCCCAACACCTATACCATATTGCCTTCACTTACTACGCCCCTACCACACTGAGAAAACATGGTCGTAGTAACCAAATTTAAGTTCTCATAACCCACCTATATAATGTTAATATTGGGACAGCAATCAGATTGGTTAACGTTACCATCTAAACAGTGTTAACGTAGGTAGTAGTAGCAAGCAATAGTAAATTTTATTTCTCTCTGTGATTCCTTCTTCAATTATTGATATAGTTCCTTCACCTGAGCTGACTGTTCTTACTACTGCGAGGACTGCAGATAGCCCTGACTACAGAACAACTTCATTAATATTTGGCTTGTTTCCAAAACAAATTGAACTTTATTAAAATAACAGAATATCTTGTTACTGTCAAAGAAGATTGTTTGCTGCTAATGGCAGTAGCAATGCGCAGGGGCGTGAATGAAACCTTGTGTACGTGGTATTGTAACCAGCCTCTACGCAGGTCTGCGAGCCTGATGACACTTCTCAACAGGGCACGGTCGCAACCTCGGAGGTGTTACATATCTACAGTTCGTGCAGGACGTGTTACCGGAATACTTGCAGGAAGTTCCTTTACATCCTTGTGAGACGATGTGTTTTCAGCAGGACAGGGCCCCACCTCATTTCCCATATGCGGTTCGCCGGGACCTCGACATACACTTCCCATAGCATGGCCACCACACTCACCTGACATCACACCACATGACTTCTGGCTATGGGACCACATTAAATCGATGGTGTATGTCACACCACTTGACACGAGGGATGAGCTCATTACACCGGAAACCTTTGCATTGTGCGTCGCAACATACTTCAGCGCTGCACCGTCTGTGTGGCCGACGGTGGCGGACAATTTGAACAGACACATTGAACAGAGACATCGAACAGACACTCTGTCCCCTTCATGCCTTCAGCCAAAATGTTTAAATAAAGTGTAATTTCATTGCACTGCCTGTAGCCTAGTTATTGTGATTGTATACCCGCCCTTCACATTTCCACTGCTATTAGAGGGTTAACTAACGTTAGACTATTGATTCCTTAAAGAAATATGCTCTATTTGTACTTATTTGCACCAATCTGTGTTAATTGTAATTTTTTCATGAACATCCGGTATAATCTTTAACATCAAAAAATATCGCTACGTTTTAGTTGAAGTCCTGAACGAACGTGATAGATGACACGTAAGGGGAAAAAAGAGGCCGTGTTTAAATTTTGTGTTTGTAATTAAAAAAGCGGGAAACCAACTGTGAGTTATAGACACGCCTTACCTCTAGTTACTCTGCGTGTTTGGCACACAAAGGATATAACTAGCATCCGCTTCAAGTTCCCCTTCACTTCAACCTAGGCTGAAAGTTTGTGGTTTTCAGCCACGCAGTATGATGTATGTACACAATCAGTATAGAAATGCCGATTCGAACGCAGCCCCCAGTTATCAGAAAAGCAACGGTAAATTAAATGCTCAAGCCATCAGAAAACTATCACAAAAAATTACCGTTGTTTTTCTGATTAAAAACATCAAATGTCGATTCGAGCGCAACCGCAAAAAAGTGACTCAAAACGTTGCGTTTGGGAGCATTCTATTCGGTTTTTTAAAGAGTAAATGATCGTCGTCGTATAATTAGACATCAGTTGATTATTATCTGTGCTCATATCTCTATAAAGTTTTAATGGTTATCCAATAATTAAAACACAATTATCACTCTGACTTCGGTAATGTGATACAACATAGTATAATTAAAAATTTAGATACACATCTCCAAATTCGACATATTGAAGTAGCCGAAACATTGAATTCTTTTTAGAAATCTTTCATTGCACTTTCTATAGAAATATTATTCGTCTTTATCACATGAAACTTTAATAGTTTAAAAACTATTAACGTTATTATATATAGAATATGACTACTTCCAACCCAAAAATTATCTACGGTCTCATCTCTAATACCACTGTTCTTTCGGACAAATCAAAGTTAATTGACTTACCTTTTCATCCCTAATTTCAACAATTATTTCATTAACTTGATTTGTTTGCACTGGAAAAAATAATGAATAAGCTGGTTCGTAACAGATTGTCACCAAACCCAAACGTTGTTCTTGGTTTAAAAGTGGTAATTATGTTAGTTTCTCTATGATTATATTCATCATGTTTTAATATCATACCATTTACTATATTACAGTGTATATTTATTGTTTCAAATGGAGCAAATTTTGGAATTGTATCGCCATAAATATCCACATTTGCTTTCAGAGTTTTATTTTCTACGAAACCCAAAAGTTTTCCAATGAACCCTGTTTTCCAAACTGTAATTTAAGCGTACATTTTACTTTCACTCTGTTTGTTATTTTATCCAGCTCGAAAGATATATCATGTTCTTTCCCACCCATTGAATCTACACTAAACGAAAAAATCGCTTTTATTGTTTTTTCAAGATTTTTTAAGCTATATTGACCAACTGGAATATCAATTACTGATTCCATATCATTCTGACCCACAAAATATAACTTATTTCTCCCAGAGATAATGTTATGCGTTAGATAAGTAGTATAGAACTGAACTAAAGTCAATGAGTGCCCCTCTATCTCTAAAGGGCAATGTAGTCTTTTCTTCAACACTGATTTGTTATCTGTTAGTTTGAATACTTTACTCATTTATTATAGTATTTAAAAAATCTATTAATATATGAGAAAGAAAAACATGAAACATGTAGACTGGGATATTAAAATAAGAATACCGGACAAGATTGTATCGACAAAACGTCATGGTGAATTATTACCTAATAATATTAGATGTTTGATAGTGGGTCCTAGTAACTGTGGAAAAACTACACTTATGATAGATAATTTTATATATGCTCAGGGATGGTTGGACTTTGGTACTCTCTTTGTGTGTTCAAAAAGTCTGGACCAACCAAAATATATCCATTTAAAGAAAAATATAGATGTAGCGTCAAAATTATTTATGAACCGATAGCATACTTCTTTCCATCAAATAAAGAAATGGTTGATGTAAATGAATGTCATAAAGAGTCTGTAGTTATTTTCGATGATATCATATTTGAAAATCAAAATATGGTAAGGGATTACTTTACTCATGGTAGACACAAAGATATTAATTGTTTCTATTTAGCCCAGACATACTCAAAAGTACCTAAGCAGCTTATAAGAGACAATGCCAATTTTCTTTGCATATTCAGACAAGACGATACAAATCTTAAACATATTCATAGTGATTTTGTTGGTGGTGATATGTCGTTTGAGAAATTAAGGCAGACTTGTTTAAAATGTTGGAATAATGAATATGGTTTTGTTACAATAGATATGATTCGTAAGTTAAATAGTTGTAAGTACCGTAATAAAATTAAAGACTTTTTTAATCCTTAGATTAGAAGTAAGTTTTTAATGGAAGTGAATCCATTAAAAACTGACATAATCTGATCTTTTTAAATGTATTCATATACCATAGCTATTTCAATAAACACAGCTGTACCTTCGGGTACATTGTAGGCTTTTGGTATTCTAATATATATCATATCATCAGGGTATACTTCAAAAAATTTATACATGTCAATTTTTTCCATTGATGATATAAGTTGATGACACTTTTATATTTTTCTGGTTTTATTGTTATTTCAACTATAGTTCCATCTCTCATAAAAAAAAAATTCTATTCGATTATCAAAGTTAAATACTTTTTCTTTTGAACTGTATTTCCCAACTAAATTAATAATATTAATTCTGTTTTTCTGATAGTACTCTAAATTGATTGCATCCATCGGTGCAATGGGATATCCACATGTTTTAGTCTTTTTTGTTCAAAATCTATATTATTATCTACTTCCAAGTAAGACAGGCTTTATCCAATGATCTTTTATTTCTTGTCAGTGTGGCTATAAAGTCGTTGAACTGTGTGTTGGAAACAAAATCATTAGGATTGATCTTCTCAGTAGTTTTATCATTGTCCGTGTGTTCTTTAATTTGATCTTCAATCCAAGAGCTCATTATTGCATTTCCACATATATCCATTGTTTATTAATAGTGAAATAATTTTTGGACATTTAAAATTATGTGAAAAGTGATTTCGTACAATTACACACAAATGACCACAAGTTACTTGTGTGTAATTTTGAACTCTATCATCGTTATAAAAAATATTACTTCCAAAATATGCTATTTATTGTCGCGGTGGATTTCCACCAAATGAATCAAAGTAATATTTGTTTTTTGGTTTTTTACCAATATCATACCCAGTGTGTACCATAGTTTGTCGAAACATCTAGATTAACAATCCCACATTCATTATCGAGTGGCGTGTTAAGTAGCCCACTGATCATAAATACACCCCGAAAATTTTTAATGTTTAATTTTTTAACCATTTGGTCAATATCATAGTTACTGAGTGGAGTTACTTTTTTTTACATTCTTACCCCACTTAACATTCTTCAATCCCTTGCTGTATTTCTTTATAGTTAAAATATGTCTGCATTGTTCTTCCAATTCTTGGTTTTTCTTCTTAGCATTAATTGCAGATGTAGCGATAGATGATGCACCACCAGCTAACGCTCCTAGAGCTCCCAATGCTGCGAAAATTAAGGGTAAAAATCCATCATTGTGAACTGTCAAACCATTTCCAGTTTTCATTTCTTTGGACATTTTCTTAAGCTGTGGAACTGAAATTGTGATAGTCATCCCTTTGTCCTCCTTTAATTTATTCTTTTTAGGTTCCAGTTGGTCTTTCGTTAGGAAAGAATCAATATTCAAACCCTTCAACTCCTCGTTAGGAACTTGAAATACAATGTTTTTTAATTTCATTAATTTTAATAAATATTTTATCATTTCATTTTAATTCTCCAGCCACGCTTACGTTTAATATGCATCGCAGATCCAGTAACACCAGCCCACAATCTCTCATTGAGATCAGCATCTGAACTTAACAATCTTTTCAGCGCTTTCTTTTCTAGTTTTTTTCAGCTACATATCTTTCAGATAGATCTTTATGATGATGATAAGCTATATCATGTTCCATTGCAGCCACATCTAGTGGATTATTGGGTTTATCACCACACTTAATTCTGTATTTTAGTTTGGTACGCGGACCTAAGTACTGATAACCAGGCGCATGCAACTCAAAAGGTAGTGAATTTATTATGTCATTGAGTAACCCTTTTCCGTGATGCTCCGACCCCCAAAAAGTATGTGGTATTGTGTTCAACACTCGTATGAGATATGCTATACCTTTTCGATTATTCACAACAAAGTCACTAAACTTGCTGTTGAGCATATTCATTATTCGAACTTTTTCATTGTAATAGTTATCATTTCCAGCATTCTATTCGCCATAAATAACGAGAAGTCGATCAATAAGCATCCTAACATCATCCAACCATATGTATTCTTTAGGATAGTCTGCATACTTCTTTATACCTTTCCCCTTTTTAGGTGAGAGACATTTCTTTTTAATCGAATCGTAAATAGTTTTAACAATAATTTTCTATTTACTCCCTTTACTCGATTTTGGCGTTCCCAAGTATGGGTCATTGTTTTGAAAAACTGCAATTGTATCTGCTAGGATACGACTATAGTGTTCTTAGTCGGTTGCAGTGTAGTCACTTTCTGTTACTTTCTTACAAGTTAGTAATTTCATCAAACTATCAGTTCGAGTGTATGTCAGACATTTTACAGTAAATTTGTCATTGATGAATGTTACTTCGCTATGACCAATATACAACTACCTTTATCAGCCTTTAGTCCAAAATCGTCTTAGCAGTCAACTAAGAAATCGGCCAATTTCTTATCAATAAATGTTGTATTGTAGTTAGTTAACTGTGAGATATCAGTTTTCAAATGCCCCAATTCTTCGTCATAGCGTTCGTCGTCATTGCGTTCATTGCCATAGCGTTCATCATTATAGTGTTCATCATCATCGTCAATGTGTTTAATACCATCGTCATAGCATTCATCGCCAACGCCAATGCGTTTAACACCATCGTTATAATGTTCATCTTCATCGTCATAGTGTTCATCGTCATCGTCATAGCATTCATCGTCATCGTCAATGCATTTAACGCCATCGTCATAGCATTCATCGATGCCTGTTTTACCAAACAGTTTTCTTTCAAAAGATGTTTCGGTTGGTGTCTAAGGGTAGTCTAAATTCTTAACAGCAAATGGAACAAGTTCTTTTATTATGTTCTTATTGTCATTTGTTACGTTTCCAATTTTTTGCCCCAAAGCTTCTATCGCATCTATCAATGGTTGATCGTGTTTTTTACTTTTATCATATTCATCTTGGCGAAATTTTCTAAAAGTTTTAAACTTTTCAATTAGCTGTCTTCTTCTCTCTATATTCTTCTCTATATTTTTGCAATTTTTTGTTGTCTCATTTATTCTATAAATAAATAAAATGAACAATGATAACTTAAATCTATACTGTCTCAAATGTGTGAATAAAATTTGCTAACTAAATGGTTAGGTTTTGATAGTAGTCATAATTCTTGGGTTGATAAGAGAAGTGTAGTTGTTTAAGACATTTTTTTTCTATATAATAAATAGATTTTAAAAATTTAAAGTTTTGAGCATCAATCATTTCCGCCATACAATCAAACAAAAATTATTTGAATGAATACAACAAGCGCATTGAGTTTGATATTCCTATAGGCGATGTATTTTCACATCCGAATGAAGCTTATGTATACCAACAGTATAAGATAACTAAAAGAGATACAAATGCAGATAATGAAAAACCTTCAACTATTGATCTTTGTGAGAATTTCTTCTCATTCCAGTTCTCAAGAATAGAGATCTCTAAACATGGTTGTATAATCGAAAGTATTGACAACCCTGGCATCACTTCAACAATGATGCATACATTGCTAAGTTCGGAATCAGAATCAGCATACTTCCAAATGTCGGGGATAGAACTAGGTAAATATTTTAGGAAAGATAAGTGTAACGAAATTACCTATCCATTAATATAATTGTTTGGGTTTATGAGAGATTGTAATGAAATATTGTGGAAAGGTGGGTACAAGATCACATTCATTTGGAATTCTAATGAATATGTTTCTTTTTACAGAAGACCCCCAAAGAAAGCAGATGGTTCTGAATTTGCAGATAATATATCAGATGCTGGTAAAATTGTTATTGATAAAATGGAAATTCTTTTTCCAATTGTTGAATACGATCCTATTTAAGGAGACTAAATTAAAGCAAAACAATAAAAACACCCCAAAATTCCAATTGGTTTTAATTATTGTCAATGTCTTGAAAAACCAGTACCTGCTAATGCAAACTCATTTCAGATTGATATAAAAGATCAGTACAATTGAATCCCATTAGATATGCCAGACTTCTTCATTGTTGGTTTTCAGCACAGCAGAAAAGAATATCCTGGGCAATTCACACATGGTTCAATATTTGACTCTTGCTTTGTTAAAACTATTTCTATTAAGAATGGATGGAATGAAATGTTTCCCATTGATGATAAAATTTTCAATGAGATGTATATTGCTGACAATGATTTTAGAAATTCAAAGATTAAACTAGATACCTCTTATCGTAATAATGAATTGTGCTTCAACTCTGGGTCATTTATTGGGAGAAGACCATTGTATGTTATTGGTTGTTCTTACAGTAAAACCGCTATTGTAAAAGGTCGAACTAATCTGAAACTTACAGTTGATTTTAATAAACCAATATCGGCTTGAACTATTTGTAATGTGGTACTAGTAAGCCAAAGAAACCTGATTTATGATGTTAAAAGTGAAAGATTCACTGAAGTCCAATAGTGCGTAAACATGTATGGTTATTAGTTTTTAATGGATGGTTATCCATAAAAAACATTTACTGTTATATAATTTTTCTTTAATAGCATTATAAGAGTGTTTTTAATAGGATCTGAAAAACTGTGTGGGGATGGGAATTAAAGGGGGTTTGTAGCACAGACTCCCTTTGTATATGCAAGTTTTGAAGGATGTCTCTTTTGTTGTCGTCGACGTTTAGTACGACTGCCTGTTTTGTATTCGCATACTCGAGTATTCTCGCAATGTCTTTCACTTTGATCCACGGATTATTCTCTTCGCAGATACACCTTTTTACCACCGTAGATAAGCTTGTTGTTTGCGATTGCATTTTGCTATGCTTTCCTTTAAGCTCGCGAACGATTTTATGCGCACGATATCAGCGATCAGGTCATCGCAACTCATCGTCACGCTGAAGCAGTTGCCTATCGATGTGATGGGCAAATGTTCTTTCATGAGGCTGTACAGCATTACGGGATTGACGTTGTCGAGAAACAGTAGCACTTGCATCTCGGGGTACTATTGCCTAATCGCATCGAGTCGTACACTCACCAGTCGCTTTTGACATCTGATGACATAGTAGTAGATTCCGCCGAGGTAGATGAGCACAAACTGGTGATGTCTTATCGAAATTACTAGTAAACTGTAGTGCACATTTATCGATAAAATCTTTAGCCACTGTAATCTTCTTATTCAAGTCATCCAGTAGCAGTTTGTACTTTTGCTCTAACTTGTATACGCCGCCGTATTTGTGTAAGGACGGTAGCACTTCATCATACACCCAATCCTGGAATTTTTCAGCCACTGTCATCTTTGATTTCATAATCAATGCGTACAAGCTGATTCATTGATAAATACGATTTGCGGATTCATATTTAACAAGTGAACGATTCGTTCACCTCTATATCAGCATTTGATTGCCTATACTTTTCTCTAACATGTTCTCTTATTGCTTTTCACGGATTTGCATACACATGTATATTCGCAACATCATTAGACTTAAACCACAGATTGACTTCTTTGACGATACACCTCTCTATGATCGTAGACGAGCTTGTAGTTCACAATGTCGATAAGCATTAATTCATTACAGCTTGCGCCTTGTGAGCAATTTTGATATGTGGCGTGCTTCGCTTGCAACCTTTCGCTACGAGATGTCGTCTCGAAACACTACTCCAAGTCGATCGGCCATTGCAAACTGTCTGTAGCAAACGATTTTATGCGAACGATATCAGCGATAAGGCAACTCGCGCTTCGTGATGGCCAACTACTCTTTCATAGTATCACTCATTTTTTAATTTTGCAGTGTCTACATGGTAGTGTATTAATGCCATCTTTAAGAATAAATCTTTTATCATCTTCGGGACTTAATGTCTTTTTTCTCAACTCAATCGTATAGAGTTCATGTTTCTTACTTTTAATAAGATTCATACCTTTGTACAACACTTTTCTTTACCAAACAAGCACTTTTTGTTGTGACCAAAACTAATCTCATTTCTGGCTACAGTGTTTTTCGCATTCTTTGGTCTTTTCTTTAAAACACCTTCCACATTTATTGCATACATTATCGATTTCAATCAATAAATTCTTCCATTATTTTTCCATTACATTCACCTTTAATTTTGCCAATAATCTTTTTGTTAACTAATGGTATACCATATGGGTTATCTTTATTATAGTCAAAAGTATCAAAACGATCGACCATTTCTTTCATGTCACTGTAGTAGTCTGATGTTTTTATATAATGGATGTATGAATCAGTATCTTGGTAGCACAGTTCAGTATTTTTCCCATACTTTTATTTCATTATATTATATTGAAAATCATACATTAAGGCATTCGATAGATCAAGTATGCTCATTCCAACATAAATGGGTTTGTTAAAGCACAGTTTTGTTTTTATCATATGAACTGCATCCAAAGAGTTAGTATATATAGTCCTATCTTTAAAGTTTGGTTTAGCCACTAGTTTATGCATTTGCTTAGAACTTGTGCACAACCATATATCCACTCTGTTTCTAATATTTTCCATTGTTTTTCCAAAATCAGAATTGTTCATTAGCTTGTAGAAATCTTTTTCAAAGTCATTTGTAGACTTTGTTCGCATATTTGTGTTTAGATCAATATAGGACTTGAGCCAATCTGATTGATCAAACTCCAGAACTCTATGGATCTTCTTCAACCTCATTCCGAGAGATAGATAATGCTTAAGATTTACATAGTGTAATACATATTTTTCTTTATCATCCAGAGTAGTCAAGAGTTTGGGATATTTGAACCTTCCGGTATTTTATTTTCTGGTGCCAATGGCAGATCTTTGTGGTGATCGTGTAGTTCATGTGGGTACTCCAAATCAACTTCCAGTATATAACCTTTTCTAGAATCATCTTCTATTTTTGTTACATCTAAATTAGTATTTCCCCACTTGAACCCACCATAGGGCATATACTGACTCGTAGCCCATCCATATAAATTATTGGCGTCCAGATATGTAAAATAAAAGATTTCCTTTGTACTATCATATGCATTCATATATTTATTATTTGCTTTAGCATATCGCTTACAACATTGTGAAATTCAACCACTAACACCTTTTTCTATCTTCAAAATCATGCTATAATCTGTTAATAATTCTAGTTCTACTTTAGTATGTTTGAGCATAGCATCCTACGCTAACCCTGGGGCTGTGAAATACCATGCTGGCTCTAGCTTATATGTTTTGAGACACACATCTCTAAAATTTTCCATTATATCGACAATATCAGTACATCAGATTTGTTATAGAGTACTGTGTACTCTCTTAGAGATTTTATGTTGAATTTTCCCACACCTTTCTTGCAAATTTGTAATCTTCGTCTGTAATGTCACATTTATTGAGTTTGTTGTAAAATGCATCTTTGGATAGAAGGGATGTCTCACAATATTTTTCAGCACTATCCATGTAGTCATGTGGAGAAACACCTTTTCTTATAACAAAGTCAAGAAGTTCATTGGAATAATGCTTACACGTTTCTCTGAATTGGCTTCTGGAGAGGTTGCTAGAGAGTTTATCGATACTTCTAGCCATAAATTTTAATGAAACAGTAAATCTAAAATTTACACTTTCACATACATGTTTCGTAAATGAAATATATTTTTCTTCGTTGTTGGGAATTAGATCTATTTTATTTTCATCGATGCCAAGATCTTTTATGAATAAATGTGTGTCATAACCAGATAGATTGTGTATAAACACTGGGACAAAACATGGATTTCTATACGATAAGTTACAATCTCTGTGTGCAGCTCCCCTAAATTTCCCCGTAAGATGATCATGACCTCTCACATAATCACCATTGAAAGACTTTTCACATGACAATGGGTAGATGTGTCATAAACTATTTATTCTTTCTGAGTTAGTGGAAGCACTGGTTTTGCATTTGTGTATATATCACCAATAGACTTTGCTTCTTCCGTTAGCATTTTAACGAATACACTAGATGCATCAGATCCTTCAAAGTTACTGGTGGTTTATAGTATCCATGTTCGTATTTTACATAGTAACAGAAGCTAATAAATTTGTGTTTTTGGTATGGTTTCGTGTAACATTCGTCGGGGTTTGGTTGACAAGTTTCAACTTTAGTCAACAAACATTCAAAATCTGCATATATCACAAACAGAACTGTCAAAGAATGATTTTTGTTTTTAAATCTTAATATGTCATATTTTCCTTCAGATGGTAGTTCAACTCTAACACTGTCGTGATCTCGGCAGTCTTGTTCGCGATCTTTTAGCTTACTTACAGAGTAGAAATGTTGCAAACTACTATCACATATATATTTTGTGACCATTATTCTATACTTGTGATGCAATAAGTCTCGAAAGACTTTTTATCCAGCAGTAGTGATCGTTCTTTTCGTCTTTGATATAGAGTATGTTTATGTGCTTATAAGTCTTATTTTTTGTTGTTTTTAATGGACAGATGATATATTTCTTACCACCATCTTCTTCTTTGTATGTGTATACATTTATAGAAATTCCACTTCTTTTCTCAAAGGTTGGTATGCTATCCAATTTCATTGGAAATTCCAAAACCTTAAGTGCATCATCAAACTCATGCTCGTAAGCTATGTATTTATTCACTCTTTGAGGGTTTCTTTGTACTTCATGCAATGCAGATAGAACAGACCACATAAAAAATTTTGAACATTTTTCTTAAAATTAATTACCGCCTGTTTATCTTTGACTTTTTCTGGGAGATCAACATAAGAACTGTCCTTAAATGATACATATTTATTTATTCGCACCTCTAGTTTAAATATTCTATTGCGTACCCAATGAGATCCCTTTTCTTCGAAAGCCCCCATCTCAGCTATGATTTTCGATATGCTGTTGGCATAATATTCTTCCAGATTAGTCGATTTCAGTATAATTTCGTTCTTTGTTTTAAAGGAGCTTTCTACATATTCAATATTCTCACCAATTCCCCTTGTGTACTCAGTGAAGAGTTTCATGTTCACTTTGAGTGATTTTAAATGTTTATTAATTAGTCCAGTGACAGTTTCTTTTACATCGTTTAGGAAATGATTTGGGTCTCTGTATGCATTCACATTCTTTACAGCATAAGTCTTGATCCTACTTTGAAATGCAGTTTAAATTTCTTCTACACTGAATCTGGGTGTGTACTTATTAATTTTACTTCTCATGTGACTTCTTATGAGAGATGGTTTGTAATAGAGACTACATGTTTCACATTTCACTTGTTTCTCTCGTGGGAACTTCTCTTTTGATATTAAATGTTGTGGCAATTTGAAAATTTCCCATGCATTTGTTGGTTCATGTTATTTATTATGTATTGGTGTAAGACATTTGTGCAATCTACTTTTCAGATGACTTCTTATGAGAGATAGTTTGTAAAAGTGTTTACAAGTTTCACACTTGACATACTTCTCTTGAGATTTATTCTTCTTTCTTTCCGCAAAAACATCTTTCTTAAAGTTTTTATTCTTTCCAAACGTTACCAGTTGCGGTAGGCTTTTTTCATTGCCATGGTCGTCATCATATTAGACATCTGTTGATTTTTATTTGCGCCCATTTATTATATACAACATTTTATTTTTACGTATTCAAATTTTTTGAGCCACTGTTTATTTTATAACTGCGTCCAAACGCAACTTTTTATGCGTATTTTTGCAGATGCACTCAAACGCAAAGTTCAACACAACTTTTTTTCTAATGACTACGATCTAACCAAACGCAAAGTTTAACTCAACTTTTTTGCAACTGCTCCCGAACGCAACTTTTTGAGCCACTTTTGTGCGGTTGTGCTCGAATCGTCATTTAATGTTTTGGATCAGAAAAACAACGGAAATTTCTTCTGGTGGTTTTCTGATGGCTTGAGCATTTAATTTTCCGTTGGTTTTCTGATAACGGGGGGCCGCGCTCGAATCGGCATTTATATACTACTTACACGTTTGGAAGGTAAACACAAATGTGTGACAAAAGTATTGTTTGCCTCACTATGCTGTCTGAATGTTTTCTCACCTCGTCAAGAGTTGTACAAGAATAGGGGGGGGGGGGTCTTCTAGGAAATCCTCTCTTAAAACCCTCTTACTCGACCTCAAAAATGAGCCTTTGCCTACTGAGCGGTATACACCAAAATAGTACGTTGTATGACTTCACGAAATGGAAGCAGTTATAAGTTAGAATCTACCTGGCCCACAACAATTTATCTCACTTCACTGGTACATTTATCCGGTTAGATGAAGTACTTGTTAAGATATGAAACATTGATAGCAGCTTTCTTTTTGCTTTTAACTTGCCGTGTTCGGCGACAGTGATTTATGTTTTCATGTGTCGTAAGAAAGCAATATTTTTCTGCGCATTTCACCTGTGCTGACTCAATACGCTCTTGTTTCTTGCCACCTTTGAACTGTTATAGGTGCTTTGTTGGATCTATTCATATTGCAGTGGTAGACCCTTTAGTAGAGCTTTACATGTGGTGATTTTAAATTTTTATTCTAATGTGGACTGTATGAGACAGCTGAAAATCTCTGTTACAAAAATTTTGCCATCATTAAAGCAAGTTTTCGCAAAAAATAAATAATATGATTATCGCAAGAGAATAAAACTCTGCATGCTTAAGCTGATATTCACTTTATTGTTTTCCGCTTTATGGAAAACATCAGCACATGTTTTTCATAAGTTGGGGTGTATGTATATTATTCGCATTTTATTCACAGTTGCTAGTCGGGAGTGAAGTAAGAAGATATATACACTGCAAAATCGAAACAGTTAAGTCTGCTGTAAATCAGAAAATTTGACTGCAGATCTGTTGAAACTGCTCTACTTGAATCAGAATAATTCTACCGATTGTTAGCTTGTTGGTATTCACTAATTAGAGAATGATTTTTACTAATTAATATTGAATTGTACTGGCCTGGCAGTGAAACCTCAGTATATAACACTGAGTCACCAGTAGATACCAACTCATTGACTGAAGATTCAGTGAATTAATTTTACTGATTGAAATCACAGATTATTTTTAGAGTGTTCTAACGAACTGAAACTTAATTTGTATGAAATAAATATGGATTTTAACAGCTGAAATAAAACGGTATTGTACCCTATGCAGGTGTTCAGTCCTGAATGAAAGTGAGCGAAGTTTTAAGTTTAGGCATAGTAACCACGTGACAAAGCACGTTCAGAAATTGACGTGTATGTAAAGGTTTATGAATGGGACACCTATTTTTTGATTTTATGTAAGCTATATTCACTATCACATGTTTTATTTTCTATTTCAAACTATTAGCTACATAATATACGAAGCGCTAGTAAGTTCGTGTTGGGGGTGGGATTGCTTCTCTATTCGTGAATGGCTTATGTAAGGGTTGTATTTGTCATCAATGATTCGTTGCTTATGTAATAACGGGGATTTAAATAATAAGCAATGCTAAATGTCTTTACTTATTCCAGATTTTAAGTGAATATATATTAACTCATAAGAAGGAAGTATCTCGAGATAAAGAAAAATCCTACTATATACAAAAAAAAACAATATTAATTGCCTCCAAATTACTGACCTCAATTCAGTGCTTGTGTAAACTGCATTGAAAAATAATTTTCCTTGTACTGAATCTCAGTGTCTCGTTTACTGTGTACACGTAAGCCCACTTATAAGCCAGTTCTTACGTAAACCACACTGAAAAAAAAAGTAAGTTGCTACAAAACACGTAGATTGACTTGTACTAAAGCTTTTTAGTCCTAACTAACATATTTGTTTATTGGAAAAAAAACGTTCATTGGCTGCCAAAAAATATTCAGTTGGCAGAAACAGCATTCGTGTTGTCCAAAGTAAAACTTTAACTGCGACTGCAAAACTACATCCGTTATATTCTGCGCATGCTCTCTGGCGTATTCAAAGTGGCCACCTCCTCTCTGGCAGCGACACCATTTTGTCTGTGTTCGGTTCTTTGCGTCAGGTTACGAACTAACTCATGAGGGATATTCTTAAGTAATTTTGAACGGATAATATAATTCCTTTATGCCAAGTAAGTAAATGTTATACGTGAAATATTCCATATAATTACCTTTCCATAAGGTGAAATGTACAAGCCTTGTTGTGTTTATCACTTTTTATATTACTGTTATGGATGCTGAAGACAGCGGTTTTAAGTAGAGCAAGGTAGCGTAGTGGTTACACGCTGAAATCGCAGCTCAGAGGTACACGGTTTGAATCCCACTCATGACGACTTTGAATATAGTGTTTAGTTGTTGTTGGGCTATATCTAACCATAGAAGTTCACTACCCGCATAACACTTCCGTGGCACTATCTCACACACCAGTATTGCCGCTATCATAGTAAAATAATTCGCTCTGACTAACGAATACCTTATTGCCTACAAATACACTGAATTTATTGGTGACCACAATCTTCATTTTGTAGTTTCCACTAATACTGGGATGACAAAAAAATTTTATTTGCAGCACCATATCTTTTGTCAATTCTAAATCGACAAAATAATTTTGTGGTTGCCAACAAAATTTTATCGATCACCACAAAACTGTTTTATCAATATACGCAGAATGAACTTGGACTCAAACTTTGACAGCGTAGGCCTACTGTAAAAAGAAATTCTCTGCAGAAGGTACAAATATGATCTAACTCAATTATAACTTAGAGTCGTAGAACATGATGCCAATGTCTGAAGTGTACTTTCCCTTTCACGAGAAAGTTGAACAAAGCGTAATAAGAAATGAAGGCAATCTTTGACTTCCTTTCAAACGAGTTAATGTTCAGACGACTAACTACGGTAAAATCCATTTTGTTATGAAAATCTATAATGGTGTAATTTGTAACAGAAAACTCGCAACTTTGCATCCCCATCCAAGGACTAAAATCCGTGCTTACGTAATTATCGGGACGAGTGTGAACAGTAGCCTATTAAAGCACGTTCCCGTCATTGGCCGAGTTAGTAGTAAATTTTCGAAGTAATTTCCCCCGCGCGCGAATGCCACAATTAGTGGCTAAGAGCTTTCCATTACGAGGCATGGCGGTGATTAGTTTTTACCAAATTGGTAACGGTTGAAATGAGCAGGTGCACCGGTATAAATCAGCGGCGACGTGAGTCGTGAATGGCCGGCGGCGTTGGAATCTTGTCGCTCGTAGCGCGGAGCGACAGTCGCGGGTCACGTGATACGCCACTTGAGCAGTTCGCAGTTCGAGCCCGATGCAGGCACATCAAACACTCTGCATGAGAACTGCTTCCGCACAGGACCTACACTACGCCCCTTGAAAGTTCACATAGCTCGCACTACTGAATCGGTAGAAGAGGCGAGCAAAGAAAGAGTGAGTGAAGAGATTTGGGCGGCTCTTAGAATCGAGGTCTTGAGAGCCGATGATGGTGAAGTGAGGCGAGTCTGGAGCAGCGCCTGAATGTATGGGCGGGGAAACTGGAGATCCCCGAGGAAACCCGCCAACCAGAGGCATCGTGCGGCACGATTCCCACGTGCCACCGTGGCCCATCGAGCAATGATGTTGCTTCTTTTGATTGTGAAGGATTATCTCGAGCTACAGATACAAACTTCGTGACGTGATTCCTTATGGGAAATGACGTAGAAAACGTGTGATGACATATGACCTAACCTAATTGTTAACGAAGTGGTACTGTGAAAATTAAAAATTAGAATTATTTATTTACAAAATGTCAGAAAATACATTATATGAAAAAGCAAATTTATGAGAAGTATAAGCTTGATTTCATAACTGCCATCTGTGAACGTTTCGCGGGTAATAACATTGTCCATCACTAGGACATTAGGGAATGCGACGTTATTAAACAACAAGATCGTCACCCGTGGGTTTTTATCACTTATACTGATGTAAAAATTACGTGTGTTTTAAAGGAACATAAACTTCTGCCTTGTTGTTACGAACCAAACTTGATATCCTGAACAGTATATGTTTATCATTACTTATTAACTCTTGTATAACCTCAAATATCCATTAATTTTTCTACTATTACTAATGGATTAATTCCTTTCGCTTGTTTATCTACCTTAATAATAGCAATTACAAGTTGCTTAAAATTATTTTCCTCCAACAAACTAAGCGATATCCCACACGTAGTTTCAATCACTGGGCCGGCCTTCTTTCTAAACCACAATGTAAAAAATATATTCGTCTCATTTCGCCTCGGCGCACAGTGAGCATCGAAGTGCTGCAAACCTCACTGCAATTATTATTATTTTTTTAATTCTGAAGAAAATTTGAAAGTATTATACACATATCTTCATTGCTGATACAGTTAAGTGGTACTGCCACTTTCGTTTACTCTGCTATCTCACATGCCAGTGCTGCCCCCAGAAATAATTGTAGTTTTTAACGCCATATTAACCAATTCCCTGCTGTATTGTTACCACAAAAAAATAGGTGATTACGGTGGATGAAACAATGATTTCATTTCCTGATGTTGCACATCTGACACCATGTTAAATTATAAAGTAATTAAATGAAACAGACTAGTTAAAAATTCGAATATATCATCATTGTCTAAAATCATACACATACATTCTTCAGATTAGCCTATGCTCTCGTACAAATGTCTTCTGACTTTGCTGTCTGGCCTACAAATTCCAATACTACCAAAAAACTCTTAATAGATTTTCTTACTCTATATTCCTTATCGAATTGACCGATTGTTACGAAGATTCTCGAGAAAATATGCAACTTTTGAAAGGGTGCCGTAGATTACCTGCCAGGTACGCAGCGAGACGGGCGATGATATACCCGAGAAACGTTCACAGATTACAGATATACCGTTAAAAAAAATTCGTTATTTTATTCAAATGTATGTGGCAGCCGTGTTTTAAACTAAGTCGGTTTATTTTTACAGCTACAGACGTCAATGATCTTAGAAGAATGGTTATATATGTTCTCGCACAAAGGGACGGAGGGCAGGAGCCAGAGCCGGTCGGCCGCCATGTTAGAAATTCTCCTTTTTCCCTCAAAAGTCCCTTTTCCCCTCAAAATCGATTAATTTACCTAAAAAATTCCACTTTTTCCTTAAAAATGTCCCGTTGTTTCTGAGAACAGGAGAGGAGGAAACATGACGCAGGAGAGGAGGATTCGTGATTCCGAGCAAGGGAAAGTGGACCGGTGAGGACCAGCGGACATGGCCGTGGCGGCCATCTTGGTTCTAAACGTATAGTGTATGCCAGATAGATACAAGGAATCCAGGATCAGAGTCAGAGTTAACCATCGGTCGTCTTAGACATCATATTGGGTGCAGGTGACCTTGACCTTAACCCCATGACCTTGAATGACCCTGAAACCAAAAATTCCAAAAAATCGCAAAATTTAAAAAAAAATTAAAAAAATTAAAAATCCCCAAACCTTTATAACATATAACTGGAAAATTATATTTTAGAAAATTATAAAATTAAAATGTTCAACGTTTGGGCTTAGAGGAGACGAGGGGCAGGAAGCAACCAGCCACTATGTTATGACATCACCCAACCGCCATGTTGGACCCAAGTGACTCTGACCTTCACACTAAAATCATGACCTTCAAGGACCTTGAAAACAAAAACTCGAAAAAGTATTTAAAACTTGACTCAATTCACAAAAGTCAGCAAGCACATTACTTTACTAACTATTACCACCAACTTGGATCCAGGTGATCCATGAATTTTGCCCTATAACATGATCTTGGATTACCTTTAAAACAAAACTTTGTGAAAGTACGGTAAAAGTTGAATGTATTCATAAACGTCAGTGGGCATATTACTTTACTAACTGCAACCACCATTTTGGATCCAGGTGAAATTGACCTTTGATCTTGACCTGAACACATTTTTAACTTGAACCTAAAAAAAATTCTAAAAACATTAATAACATAAAAAAAATAAAATAATTGTTTATCCGTCAATCTTTTCAATCTTTCTCAATAGCACAACAATCAGCTCCGTAATCAGCTCCGCAGTCTACTCTGCTATTGCAATCATCTCCACAATCAGCTCCACAATCACAATTAGCTCTGCAATCAGCTCCCCAATTGTAACCTGCACCACTATCAGCTACGCAATCGCAATACGCTCTGCAAACAGCTCCGCTATCGTAATCAGATGCGCAATCAGCTCCGCAAAACAGCTCGCGATCAGCACCACAATCTTTCAATCAATCACCAATCCACGGGCCTGTCACCAAAATGTGTACATGACGACAAAATTAATGTTTTTATATTCAGTCAACGATAAGTGCATTTTTATACTAAAGTCTATATTATCATTCTACATAGGCGAATTCTCGCAGCACCACTATACATTTGTGAGGAATAAAAGGATACGACCACACAAAAATAAAGAAAAAAGCAATAATTTTATATTAATAATAATTTATTATTATTTTGTAATTACAATTTCATCATTCTATATATCCCCGATTCTTCAGTTAACTAATGATTGAATATATCTCAACAAAGTGCGAGAAATCCTCAAATCTCGAAGGTCAATCAAATATTCGAGTCTATCAACAAGTTATTCGGATATTGGGGAAATCGGTAGTATTCTCGATGTCTTCTACCTTTTTCGTGTCGCTCATTGCAGCCAATGTGTTTGAGGGAGGGGGGTGGAGGGGGTACCAGTTCATTCGAGAAAATCGCCATCATCGTATTCAGCACCATCACGCTCTTCATGTTCATTTTCATCAATGCTCTCTTCATAATCGTCTTCATTTCCTGGTTCATCTTCAAGATTAAATTAACTTTTCTTTGTAGCAAGAGTTGTATGCTAATCAGTATTTAGGGCTGACAAACCGTTTATTTTGAAGTACGTTGACTTCTCGCGAACGCCTTGCAAATTTACGTTCCGCACATACTGACTTTACTACGCTCATTCCGTCTTCAGTATTAACTATCTCATCATAATCACCTGTCGAATTGGTATCCATCGATGCAGCAAGTGGTATTGCTGGCAACACTTTCTGACTCCCAGAAAAGGAATCCTAGCAGATCTCGATGTGTTCTTTCAACATACCACTTGCACAAACTGCATGGGATCAACATCGTATTGCTTCATCGCGCGAAAGGGCTCTTCGTAAAGGCCGTTCTCTCATGCCGACGAGTATTTTGACCCTAGATGAAAACTCGATCGCAGAATCGACACTGTCGACAACCAGATAGCGATGATGGAGGTCGCGGCTCCATGGGCGTTACGGTCAAAGGCAGACCTCGTATTAGCAATTCATTTTCATGGTATGACGAGAGAGCGCGCTTCCAAATCGATGTTCATATCACGGTTTCAGAACGTCTACTGTAATTCATTCTATATAAATGCAGTTATGTTTTTACAGTAAAGAGCCTAGCTTCTGCCGACAAATGGACTTCCACCATTAAATTTAAATGTAAAAAATGGGAGCACTCTGAGAAAACCCACATACTCGTTCGCCCCAGAATATTTATTAAGACATAAATTAGTGCATTTTCGCTAAAAACTTGTAGCACTGTCTAGGTTCTTGAGAATATTTGTGTAAAATTGCGTGGCTACTGTAGTTATTTTTTTTACAAAATACTGATCAAAATGAAAAATTACCAATATTTGTATCTGTTAAATCATAATTTATATTTTTTACAGTATATGAGAACAAGTTTTATGCATTGTTCATTGTTGTTTCATCTCACGTAATTTCTGAAATGTTGCAAACTAATTTTTAGTTATAATTTTAAAGAGTATGACTTTGCTTTAGTAATCACCTCAGGTCGTAGGCCGTAATACGTTTTCGACCTGTATATTCACATGAATAAGAACTGGTAAAAATAGAAACATATATACCGGGTGAGTTGCCAGCACCAATTTTTCCGTATCTAAGAAATACGCACACAAACCTACCCATATAACAGAACATCGCCTCCGCTGTAGAATAAGTCTTTCTTGTGGAGGCGAGTTTCGTGTCGGGTACGTACTCCTAACAGCGCCTCGTCTGTTAGAGGAACATTCGACACCGTTGTCAGCCTGCACCAATCAGCGGTGCGAAAATAGAGAATCGCTACAACAGAGCACGTGCGCGTTGTGTACGTTTTGACAATACAGGAAGCAGTGACTGTATTTGT
Source organism: Dryococelus australis (assembly GCA_029891345.1). NCBI lineage: Eukaryota > Metazoa > Arthropoda > Insecta > Phasmatodea > Phasmatidae > Dryococelus > Dryococelus australis. The sequence continues at coordinate 185,728,177 of CM056994.1, read as the reverse complement.
GTGTTACATGAAGAAACACAATGGCTCGAAGCGAGGCAGAAGTGTGTTACTAAGGACGCAATCGTCACATACCAACGTATCCGGTAACATCGCAATAATGTGTTTCATCACAATAAACGGATCTGCATTCTTTGAAAAGTTACCGCTTCTCAACACATTGCTGACATAACACCACCTACTCACCGCTTACTGAACTGACGACAACGTACCCACGCGTACGTGGCGTTCCGCTACGATTGATGTTATGTTTGATGAGTTTTATTGCGCGCGGATTGCATGGATGCGGAAAAATAGGCGCGAGCGAGTCACCTGGTATATTATTCAAAAATATCAATACGCCACTTGACATACGCACATACACGTGCGACTGGGTTTACGAAATTATACATTTTAGCTCAATGAAAAGCAAAATATCCGGCACCAAGACGAAGCTAGGCAGGGCTTAAAAAAAATGTTATGTTAACCGCGGATGAACTACATATGTCGTTACCAAACATACATTTAATCAAAAGTTCTTGATGAGGGGAAAACTAATTTTAGTCCCTGCCAAACAAAACACAATCGATTCGATAAAAGTATCTTGCTGGTCAACGTAGTTACACTACACTAGTGGAGTGCGGGAATCGTTGTAAATGGCGCCCCACAACATGACATCTCTCGTTAGGGCGGTGTGCCTCTTTACATTGAAGCGTGGGTCGCGACGCTGGCCAGGACGTCTTCAGACTCATGTTCGGCTGTCGTCTGTATTCAGAAGACAGAACCGTGATTCGTCGCTGAACACCACTCTTCACCATTCCACAAGCTACAATGCTGCCCATAACCGAAAGTAGGTCACACGTGCTCGGCGATGCTCAGGTCGTAATGGCAGACGTCGTAAAGGATGCCGTGACGACAGATCCAGCTCTGCTAGCCTCCTGTATATTGTACTGGTGGACACAGGCGTATCCCCAGCTGCCATTACATGTCTCTGGATGGTGCGCAGCGATGCCCGTGGAATGCTTGCAGCTTGTCGCACGATGAAACGATCCTCTCTGCTGGTGGTCCGCCGGGGTTGACCCGAGCCTTCTCCACGGCCAGTGTATCTTACTGTTCCGACTGTGTCCAACGCCTACTCACGGTGTAAACAGGACGTTTCACGTGGCGAGCAATGAGCCGAAACGCCCAACCTCACTTTCGGAGGCCGACGACGCGGCCTCTCTCAAACTCATCCAGTTTGGCAAAAACTTGTCGAATGCGCAGTCGAGGCATGCTGCTTATTTACTGAACTTCGATCTGTTGCTCACACGGCTCCTACTGCTACTAGGGCCTTATTCGGTGTCTTGAACATATGAATGAAGGAGGGACTTGCAGGATAAGATAAGGAATTTTCGTGATTTAGGTATACCGTGATAAAAGTTCATCGAGCCACCGCGGTATTGCCTGCTCACCTAATCTATTACTTTTTGTACCCGATAGATAGCAGAAGATGTTTTCTCAACTGGGCTATAAGTTGCATCATACAAGTGCTGCGTAAAGAGATAAAGAAACATCTAGGAAACAATACAGTGCTTCGCGGCCTTTGTGCAGCTCGCATTACAACAAAATATTTATGAACGCACTGAAATTAATTTAAGTATTATTTACTCTTTTGTTATATTTCTTTTAATAACTAAAGAAACTTGTTTATGTTGCCAGTGTTACATTTTTTCATTGAGTGTTTAAACAATGAACGATTTTGGTCTTGGAATTAAGGATTTGAAGGTTATTTGTACCAATTTTTTGTGGTAATATGTTTTGGAATAAAATAAAATTTTAAGTAGTGTCGCAGTATTTCAGTTGCAAAGTTCGCCATATTAAAGATTTTACTGTGAAATTATTACAATATCACTCGCCCTTTCTTTTAAATTACATAGTACCTAGCCGTTAATTTACATAATGTAGCCTATTCTGCATTCACTGTGAATTGTAATGTAATACATCAGGAAGATATTTTGTCTTCAGGTTCATTGTGGATGATGGCAGCAAATAAGGTGTTAAAGGAAAGATAAACCTATTTAAAAGTCAAAAACCAAATTTCGTCGTCAATATGAATATAAGGCATTGGTTGCAGTAGCTGCAAGTAAGGTAAGGGAGCAATACATATATTTGTACAAAAGCCTCCAAAGATTTTGGAATTCCATGGTAGGCTCTGAAAGATTTCCCAGGAAAAAATTACGACGTATACAGCATTCTCATACACCTAATTTGTATCGTCCATTTGCCTTGATAGCTGAACGGAGCAACGTTTTCACCAAAATATAATATGAGATGCAGGAATTGCGCTTCGGTCTTACTGTTTCACAAATAAGAAAACTTGCTTACGACTTGGCCAACGGCAGGAAAAAGTACTTCAATTTAAAAAAAAGGAACAGCTAGCAAATGGCGGTGGTCCCGATTTAAGACCACGTGTAATTTGACACTCGCGATACCAGTAAACATGTATGCTTACTATATAGATCATCCATGGCCAACCACTCTATGTTTAAAGATTATTTCTGTAAATTAGATGCCCTCTTAACAAAACTGGACATTAAAGACAACCCTTTACGACTTTGGAATGTGCATGAAGCTGGCGTGACATATGTAGTTAAAGCCGGCAAAGTTGTATCACAAATAGATAAACATTTCGTTAACACACTAACATATTGTGAGCATGCTGAGACTCACGCCTTAGTTAGCTGTGCATGTGATGATGATTTTTTTTTACCATATTATGTAATTGTTGAAGGGTGTAAGGTGGAATGATGATCTGGCTAAAGGTTATTTGACTGATTATAAAACAAAATTGTCATCCAAAGGATGGATCAATAATGAACGTTTACTTCAATGGTTTCAGTTTTTATTGACAGTGTTCCTGCTGTCAGACGTCTGGTTTTACTGCTTGAATTACAGCTGAAACATCTCTCCCAAAGTTTTAGAAATGGCTTGGAGCAATTGGATCTATTTATTTACGTTTCCTGCACACACTTCTTCTCATTTGTTGGAACCATCGAATGTCGTAATCTACAGACGACTTAAGAGTCACTAGAACAAGAAACTTAATACATACAATTTACAACATGCATTAGAAAAGCCAAACAGATGCAATTTTTATGAAGTATTTAATCCAGCTTTCTTAAACAATTTTACATGCATGAACATCAAAAATGCATTCAAAAAAGCATTTGCATGCCCACTTAACTATGATGCTAACAGAGACAGTATGAGTGGCTCCAAAAACACCGCCTCAAAGGCTCAGAACTTCATCTGAACTGTTCGCACCAGGCTCAAGAGAGGCCTCTGTTGAAGAAAAGTCTGCTCACTACTTCGACAGCTCAAAGAAAAATACCGAAACGCAAGAGGGGAGGTTATTCTTCAGCAAAAGGCCTAATACCACCACGGAGAGCAAGTCGCTAAAGATGAAGATAGAGTTGGTGAAGACTGGATGTGCGGACATTGTCTTGGAAAGTATTCAGCAGGTGTCATGAAGCGTACCGTGGCTGCGTGGATTCAGTGTTCTTTTTGCGTGACCCCATACCAGTAAAAAAATACACATAAAATTTGATATAAGAAATTTAACCGGCACACTCTGAGTCTTATCGTTACCGTATTCATAGTATATGTGGGTTGTTTTTATATTACAGCCAACTATGAAAGGTACCACCGTGTACCAGAGCATATCGCAGATTCCATATGGGATTATTTTTACATGTAGAAGTAAACCGTGAAAAATAAGGACGCCGTCTGGCTGGAGGTAGACTTACTTTGCGTGTCCGAGGTCTAGCTGGTTACGTGGAAGCGCTTAGGGCGACTTAGGTACGTGCAGCGTGAGGAACGGGAGATCCTCGAGAAAACCCGCCGACCAGCGGCATCGTCCAGGAGCGAGTCCGCCGGGAATCGAACTCGGTCCACCTAGGTGGGAGGCGAATGGTTTAACAAGTACACCACTGCGGCCCAAACGCTCAGTGGTGACTTTATCATTGCAAGTACAATAATTATGACAAAGTTGCCCTCTATTTGCGTATGTTATGTTAAGTAATATGCACCTGACAGTTTAACACTCAAATATCCTTGTGAAACACTCGTAAGAGCCTTCTTTCACTTAAAAAATATTAACAGTAGGCGGGAATAGAAAACGGGAACTAGTATTCAGTCGTAAAACATTTCGTAAACATTATTTTTTAAAAAGGCGCCACGGACTTTTTTTTTACCAGTTTTTAAAATGACAACTGTATGACTGAAGCTCTGCACTTCTTTTGGGAGCCTTGGCAGAATGCGCCTTAAAGGAGATATAAGAGTGTGGCTAGTGACAAATAACTGACGAGAGAAACCAGGGACAAACAGCGAAGTCCAAGAGAGCAAAGAGTGTTGGGTGGTGTGGGAAGGTAGATGCCAGGAGGAGATAGAGCGGCGATGAAAGGAGAATGAATCAGGCGAGCCGCGGCGAGTTGTGCGTTATCCAGCACGGGCACACTGCGGGGGTTTTACGACGGCTCGGCAGGCAGAATGTCAGTCAAGGGCGGATCACGGCCGGCGCCACAAAGTGAATGAAAACATCTCGTAACGTCGTCCTACGCGGCGGCGGAGTCAGGGCGCACGCACGCACGCACGCGACGCGGGGGCATTGTATCGCGTGGTCGGGATGTAGGCCATCAACGCGCTCGTAATAAATGGGCATTGTGTAGACAAGCAACTCCCCTGCGCCGCTTCGCTTTTGTTGTCGGCGGCCGTGACGAATGCGTGGCGAGTAGTGATCGCCCGCGCCTTCGCTGGCCGGCTAATGAGAGTAGGACCGCGGCGGGACGCTCTACTGCTAGCGAATGTCCCGCGCGAGTTTTGCAACTTACCGGCGATGTAACGTTTGCAGGGAGATCCATTCCGAAACTATTCGCGTTTTCGACGTCTCCATAGTGCAGCACTTTATCGACGGAAATTGCCGCTTTAGAAGACATAACGAGACGTCGATTAAAATTTTTGTTCAACTAAAACATTAATGTTGTGAATATTTGCATATACATTTGGCCAAGAAACAGGAATGTTTGGAGCGGTAGTTGAATCGCATAAACGAATGGTTCATTTCGATGATTTGTTATGTCTACTTGTATTTTTTTGGAAATTATTACCTAATATCACACTATAGAATGCGACATTGTTTAGCACACTGAAAATCAAACTGGCATGGCTCTGCACTGAGCATAGTTACGTCAGTATTCAGGAGAGCATATAAAAAATGCATGTTTCATTGGCAGAACCATACGCAACTCAGCGAATATAGAGAATCGTACTTTTTCGAGAAATAGCAAAACATAATGTGATAGCTGCATTTTCGGGGTGAAGATTATTTTCAAGTATTATTACATATCATGTTTATAATACGTTTTATATTTCACTTTAACGAAGTCATTTTGTAACTGACTCAGATAGTAGGCCAATAAATATTTTTCTAACTTAATTTTACTTATTTACTATCGTTATTTTTAAAGCTTTTTGTTAGTTTATTGAAATTAAATTTTTTTGTATCATTATATATTTTTACCCCAGCATTTCCTTGTTTTCCATAATCCTTAAAATTATAGTCCTAAACATTTCTACATAATATTTTCCTTCGGAAATTAGCGCACAAAAACTCCATATCCTGTCTTGATGAAAATAGGCAACATTTTTTTGGTATGCGCTTAGTTTAACAAAGCAGAGGTGAATTATATATTTGTTCGAATAAGTTACTTATTTTATAGGAAAGAATTATTTATACATCAGTTCATCAGCTAGAAATCGTCCGTCTTCGTAAACACTACATTTCATTTTACTGCAGTCAGTCATATCAGCAAAGTCAGTTTACACCCTCCTATACAAATACATATTTTCGCCGCTAAATGTCGGCCAAATTATACGAAAACGCGAATAACATCGTGACTATAACAACACGATTTAAATTAGACACCTTGCACACGAACGCCTTTTAGTAGTTGGCTGCTGTCACAAAAAAGACGCAGAACACTTAACACATTGTAACGATAGCATCGTATACACGAGCGACAATTCTATAGCAGCGTCAGGATATTCGCAGTGCAGTCGCTTCTAGATGCAACATGTTCTATTTGTACAACTTTCACGTTTGTTTTGTAACCTTCAGCCTCAATGGCGTGAAGTTGTTCGCGGCATGTTGCATGATGGCATGTTTCATGATGGCATGTTTCAAGGCTGGCGATTTGCTTTGCGCACACAGCAAAATTGTTTTTGTAAACAGAACAGAAAATTTCTTGCAAAGATACAATTGCTAGTTCTTTTAAAAAAAAGTTTGTTGCAAACTTGTTGAATTTGTACTTGTGCAAAAAAGGAATTTGAGAACTACAGAAAAAAATATTGCAGTAATACCGACACCGGTAAACTTTACAAGTAGGTATTAACTTGTAATGGTAATAAAAACTTTTTTGCAACTAGTTGCCAAAAAAGTTTATTTTGTAAAATTACAGAATTAATTTTGGGTACAATGGCTGACAATGAGTATAATGTTGCATAACAGGCGTCTCATGACTAGCTTCGCGACTCGATTCACAATGTATGATATTGACGCACTGCAACATGACTAACGACTGTTAGATTACTGAATGCTCGTTTTTGCTCTGTGTTCCACAGCCTGGATGGCGTGAAGTTTTTCGCGACTTGTTTCGATGCTTGTAACGTACTTCGCTAAATGGCCGACAATACATTCAGTTTAGATATTTGTGACTTGATTCACAGCATGATTTCTGATGGATGAGGTGTTTCATAAATTGCTTCGCGACATTATTTGCTATTGCTATTTACAATAAATTTCGCGATGTTTTTCGCAAAATGCATGTTTTTAAATTTGGTGGTTTTAGGAGCTGTTCTATAACTGTAACATGACTTGAAGAAGGGTGTTTGCTACCCCTTTGCGAGGCTTAGTTTGGCAGAATATGTTTGCCACGACTACTTTTTTAATCCGAGTAGCGTACCTAAGCCTTTGTGAAAGTCGGGTAAGTGGAGTACAGGCGAGATAATACATACTTCGTAGATTCTGACATTGTGTAAGAATTAGACTTGAAGAGAGAAGACTGAAAAAGTAGTACTTCATATACTTAAATTGAAAAAAGAAATCCTAAAATCAAACTAATGACTGTAGAATAAAAAACTAAAAATCATTCTTCGAGCGAGTGGAGGGATGACTACAAAATAAGAAATTATCAGGTCGTGAAATCATGTACTCTCTCTTAGTTTAATAGAGAGAAAATTAAAATATCGATTTAATAGTATATTTGTATGCATGAGGTAACTAAAATGGAGGATTGGCGTTTGGATAAGGGGGGGGGGGGGAGGAGAGAGAGAGTTAGAGATAGAGGGAGAGAATTCTGGAGTATTCTGCAATTCTCTCTATACAATTTCGGTATGAATTAAAACATATTTAATTAAACATTTCTTCTAAATATAGGTTATATATACTCAATAATTAATTTAAACATTCACATTAACAGAAAATAGTTAAACGTATTTTTTCGTCTTTATAGATATATGTCGTTTCGATATTAACGAAAGAAAAGAATATTTAAATTCCAGTGATACAGAATTTATAATATAAAAATATAGATATATTGAACACAATAAGCATTGCTGACAAAAGATTCGGTTCATATATGTTGTACATATGAAAACCCATACGACGTAAATAAAATACTTTAAATTTGGCATACTCATTGATTACGAAAAAATATGGCCGACTAGGGTTAGCGGTCGTAACTACTTACTTACCTTCGGGAACGTTCGATAGTCCGGAGTCGAGTCGATACAAGCGAATTGCCGAGCCTCACATCTCGTTACAATAGTTATATTGTACTTGTAGTCCCATATACATACTACTAAGTTATAATGCCAAATTCCGAAAACAAATATACTGATAATCATTCTCCAGACCTCTGTTTAGTTTATTATAGAGGGCAGAATATTCACAATTCCAATGAGCCACAGGTTAAATTTCTCAAACTTCTGTGCTACAACACATGCCATTTGTCCACTTGCTGCTGCTTTGAGAGAACATATGTACCTGTCGGTTCTAATATGTTCCAATTTTACATTTCGTTGCTAATTTTTACATGTCCGGACTTCAGAGTCCGTTTAGAGTGAGCCTATAAGGCGAGATCATAAAACTAGAGTCCCTATAATTTCGCGTTATAATTCCGCATAGGCAATTCATGGCAAAGTGAGCACTTATGAAAGCCCTCTCATTTGGAACACTAGTCAATAAATAAATTTTACTTCGTTTTACACATTAACTTTCGAGTGAGGTGGACTATACCCACGGTGTGTATTACTTAAACGGTAATATTTATTTAGAAAGATTGTTAAATGTTAAACAATTTCTGAAAGGAAAAAGTAATCAGGGCTTCAAAAGTGCTCACTTTACCGTGAACAGTCTATAAGTTACCAAGGTAGATTGTATACTAGTATATGTCAGTTTCGCATATTTAATTGGACGTCAGCTCATAGGAGACACACTGCAGGATTCAGAACCAAAAGAAAACACTCACCGCTCTGTTAGTTTCATTCCGTGTGGCTGGGTTTAACAGGAGAATGAGTTCTACCTGTAGCGACTATCAAAGAACAAGTGGCATCTGCTTGAATTTGTAGACAACTGGGGACTCTAGCTTGGTGCCGTATATCTGCCTAACTTTCATGGTATCCTAAAATAATACGAAATCCTTGCTACTGAACGCGTTTGTATCCAAGTGTTAGTTCAGTATAAAATATGAATGTCCGTTTTTATTAATTAAGATATTAGTTAAGAATGGCGAGGGTGGCAAGATACGTTAAATTATTTGAGGCAGTAAAAAATTCTGGTACAGTAATTTTGCACAAACTAAACGGTTTCAAGAAAATTACACTGCCACTAGCGATAGGTGCGGAAACAGTGGAAGTCGAAGTGATCGCTCTTGCGTAAATCAACGTGCACCATGGCTTCTACTTTTCTGTAAGAATATTTGGTAGCTTCCGTTCAGTACTTAAGGCTAAATTCCAAGAAATGGCATCTTAAAAATAAATATTTCAATGATACACCCAAGGGATTACAGTAGTTTCAAATTGCAGTCAAATAAGCATGCTCGTACGAGGCTGTTTGCTGACTAAGCTGTCCATTTACAAAACCTGTGGTACGCAGTCTACAATCTATAAAGAAAACTTAAGAAGCAATGATGATGGGGGAAAAAACTGGCTTATACTGCAGAAACTACTAACATTATCGGTTTCAAAATTAAAAAGTAATAATATATAGTCTTAAAATTTCCTTAATAAAGAAAATAAGTAAAGGGGCCTATTTGTGTTACTGCATCACACAATCATGTTTGAAATACATGTAAAACCGGATTATTTGTTCAGCGAGTAAGCTGCTTTGATATTTTTCATACCCGTTTGCATCGATAAGCTAGAAAATATAGTAAACATAAAAAAAAAAAATATTAACATCAATCATCTTTAATTGTATTAATTGAAAACTTTCATTCGGAGAGAAAAGTAAGTAGACTAAAAAAGGCTGAAATATAAAATATTATTACTATATTCTTTGGGGCGAATAAAATGTGTCAGCAAAAACATCAATACCTACGTACTAAAAAATACATTTAGGACGCCAGTATCCGAGTGCTAATTGATAAATATTCTTGTTATAATTAATATGTTTTGTATATAACATAGATCACAACACATATAGTTTAGTTAGCAAAGTTGTTTACGAGCAAGGAAATTTGGGCTCCCATATTCCGAAATTGTAGACCTTTTGGTGGTATATTTTGAAAACTACAATCATCTGACTACATATGCTTAGATTTATGTGGTTCTTATAAACTTACTATTCCAATAGTAAAATAAAAACGTTATTTTGAAATATGGTGTTAACGAACGCGGTAGCCGTAACTCGCATATTAAATGTAGCGGCTTTGCACAGGCATGAAAATGTCAACGACTTTGTAAGTATACGACTGGCACAAGTAACACCTTTCAACTGTCCAGATTTAAGCTAACATCGACCCCAGTAGAAACTTTTTGTTGGCCCAACATCTGGTTCTGGCGTTGTGCCAACGTTGGAAAACGTAAGTTTGTCCAACGTCAAAATGTCACTCGGGGTTACGTTGGCCCAACGTGCTTTTTTACGTTAGCTGCCAACTGAAATGTGACCCTCAAACTATATTATTATCCCAGTGAAAATTTATGGTTTTCTGCACGCTCTCCCAAATTCTCTTTCTTTCAAACATGTGCCATAGCAATTAAAATACCAAAATGCTGTTTGTTGGCTTTACGTTGATTTATCATGTGTATATTATAGATCACCAATCTAATATGACAGAAAACCAACCCACTAACTAACGTTGGTATTACGTTGGTTATTCGTAGTATTTTGATAATTTATTAAAATAATATTCTTTTCGCTTTCAGAAAGGCGTTCACACAGTCATTTATCTACAGTTAGCAATGTTTTGCGGAGATGTGCTATTGCATACACAATGCCAAATAAAGGCTGTTCACAATTAAATGAGCACTTTTGAAATTAATCTTATAAAAAAGTCAATGCCGCATATATTTAAACGGGCGCACTGAATTACATGCGCCCAGTAAAGTTGGTAATTATGGATGGGAAGTAGTTCCACATCTTAACATCGAAAAAAAATAGTGTTATGTAACCATTTGTGCAGACTGAAATTATTTATTTTCCTCTCTGTTTTTTTAATGCGTCTTAAGTATAAGAATGAGCAGATTTGTAACATATTTTCTTTTCTAATAATTCCACATGTTCATTTGACCGACGCATGATTAAAGTGATAAGGTACATGACAATGTTAATTTTACATAAGGTGGAGGAATACACAACGTTCGTGCAAGTAGATCTTAACCAGGGCTTTCGAAAGTGCTCATTTTACCTTGAACAGTCTACAATAAACAAAATTTTGCCAACGTTGGTTGCCATTTGATTTAAGTAAATTTTACACAGCAAAAAAAATAATTAAAAAACACATTATTCCTATAATTTCTCATCATTCACCACTTTACATTACGACCTGAAAAACCCATTGGTTGATATCGTATTCAAACCCACGTCTCTTAGAATTGCAGCCCGACATCTTATTCACTAGACTACTGCAACTTGTTATCCACTCGACTACTGAAACTATTTATCGCTGTAACCTGCCATTCTGTTATTCGTCCGGCGCAATTCCCACTTGCTAAAATCCGGATGTGGTCTCGCCGTGAATCGAAGTCGGTTCGCCTTGGTGAGAGGAGAGCGTCCTAGCTCCTGCGCAAACTGCGGGTCATTTCTTAGTAACCTACTGAAACGTTTATTTGCTATCCATTTGAATGGCATGCAACAACCATCCGTGATGCATTTATACTTTCTGGATATAGCTAGTTTCCACTTAATTAATCATTAAAAATGATATCGAAGATATGAATACTTGTTCATAGCCGAACACATTTAAGCGAAAACTGTGGGTGGAATACGAACAGTAGCATTGGCACCGAATAACGGAAATCAGCTGTGCTTTAACGCAATATTAAAATGAGGAAAAATTTCAAATAAAATAAACTAAGCGAAGTAAACAAAAAAAGAGAGGGGCGTGAGTTTCGATATATGTTTATTATGACAATAAGGATTATGGTGGTAAGATCGGGTTTCCTAAAATACCTACATGCTCAGCGAAGAGGTACATTTGGCTACCCTGAATGTCTTCACTGCAGTCATTTCTGGAGGACATTTCGCTAATAAGTAGAGATTTCATAATTTCCCGTTATAATTTTGAGACAGACTTGGTGCCGTAAAATTATACATTAGCCTTATGCATGTCACTGCACTTACGCTTATCCGCCATGATGCTCCAATGTGACAGGTATGGAGTTGCGCCATTTCCATTATTCCGCTGGTATGTTTACTGAGGTGAGAGATTTGGGCGGTTCTTAACAACGAGGTCTTGAGAGCCGATGAGGGTGAAGTGAGAATGGAGCAACGCCGGAATGCAAGGGCGGTGGAAACGGTAGATCTCCGAGACGTCCAGCACGATTCCCACTTGAGGAAATCCGGAGTGAACCAGTTAGGAATTGAACCTTGGGATGCGAGCGGGCTAACCGTTCAGCCACCGGGGCTCTGGTATGTTTATTGTCATGTGCTGTACTGCTGCTCGTGTTAACTCCTTTTACTGAAAATATACAGTTATAAAAGTATTTCGTTTGCTTGTAACACGCTGTTACATGTTAGGTCCGAACTCTCTTCACGACCTTGAAGCTTCTGCGTCGATAAGTAAGAGCGCTGACTATGGCAAGAGTAAGTGATGAGGGATGGAGATTTATCACGAACAGTGGGATATTCAAGTCTCAACTTCGTGAAACTCGTTTCACGAAAATGAGAGATAAGTTGGAGCAGGAGTAAAGGAGTGACAGACAGGATAGTGCTGTGAGAGCGGCTAGACAGATGGACGCTGCCTGAACGCTATCAGACAGCAGGAAGGGGGCGAGTGAACGCCTGCCTCCACCCTCCTTCTCATGCGCGGTAGGAAGGAGGCCGGCTAATGCAGGGGTTTCGCAGGGCGGAAGGGGAAAGCAGATGCGTGGGACTGAAAAGGCATGTCTGCTGGCGCGAGCACGTGCCATCACAAGTCTAGGGGGGGGGGGGGGGGGGAGGCCCACGCGACCGAAAAATCTCGGCGGCACCTTGACTCCCGAAAAACTGCCTCGTCGTCGCTGCTACGCGAGGGGGGAGAGGGTAGGGTGACCTGCCCTCACCGCGGGGCTGGGGTTCGGGGGACTCGAAGCCAACGGCTGCCTGTTGGTACACACACCTGCCTACCCCCTCCCCACCACCTCTTGCACTAGCTTGGTAAGGGGTGTCTTTGTGCTGATTGTCGGTTAGGTGAGCCCAGCGGTGAGATGGGTCGAGTTCGGAGGGGACGATAAATACAGCGCGGGGGGGAGGGGACGGGAAAATACTGCATGAATTTAAGGTTTAAATGGGGTAGGTGACCCCTCCCTTCCTTGCCCGACGAGTGGCGAGGCTATAGCAACGATGATGCGGGGAGGGGGAATGCTTTACTCTATGGTACCGGCATCACCTGCGTGCCTCGCCCTTCAGCACAGGCTGTACCGGAATATACTCGACAAAAAAAAACAACAACACGTGTGAGTTAGTAAGACTGGCTTTGTCACGCTATTCACAAAACAGGACTTTCTCTTGTCGTTCAGGACGTACATTTGAAGAATTATAATCATGTCTCGATAAGTGCGTAACCGGGCAGCGATTTCAGTGACTGCTCTTAATTTACGTGAAATATGATCTCACTGACTACCGAAAATCTCCCCTACACAAGTCATGTATAGAACACGTGGTTCACAGACGGGAAATCATCTGAAAAATGAGCCGGGAAGACATTTTCAAAGAAAAACAATTTTGAGGTTCCCCTGTTCTGAATTCTTAGCAACGTAAGACTAGAGAAATCTATCTTTAGCAGCAAACACATTTGATTGGCATTTATTATATTTTTTAACACAGCGTGTTTGTTTTCACAGAATAACAGAACAGTTTTCATGTGAAGGTTTATAGAATAGTGCCGAAAATGAATTATAAATTAAATACGAGTAATTTTAATGTCCTGATTGCAGTATTATTCTAACTGCTGCATATGACTATTTTTTCTGAATCAGAGCATTGTATAGGACAAAGCCACTCCACTGGTTAGCGACCAATTACGAACACATATGCAAGACGCATAACTGAAGAACTAGACATTTGATTTACCATGAAGAAAAACAAATCTTAATACCACCAATTGACAACTATGCTTGTTGGTTGAAACAACGGCTTAGACACTAACCTACTAATTTGATGTATATCTCAGTAAAAGAAGTCTTTGAAAAAATGTTTGATAAAACAATGCCTTAACGTGGCAAATAACTGACACCATTTGGTTGGCATTCACGTGAATGATTAACAGCAAACGATATGGTCAAATAAAACTTTTAAACATATGATTATTATTTTTAAAACAATATTTAGTCTACACATTTTTTCTACAGCTGGCAACAATAATAGGAATGATTCTTATAAGAATTATTTTGCCATCGTTTGAGTGAGGAATTGCCATTTAAATAATTGAAATAACAGCTGTAAATGACTACAGACTAAATTAATATTCATTTCTACAATTAATAGAACCTATGATTAATCCAGTGTTTTGACAGAATCTTATTTACTAATGCTGTTGCTGAGAAGTCCATAATCCACAGTTAAATATTTTACAGAATCTTAAACTACAGAGGTCAGTATTAAAATTTCTAGATTACTCATTGTGCACACATCCCCAAAATACAACTCCTGTGACATGTGCCAGTAGGTAAACATCACAATATTGTAAATTCCGTTTGTCTAAATTCATTTAGTGGCATCTCTTGAAGTATACAATAGGAAAAAAAAAATCTAACATTGTGTCATTTCTGGGTTGAATAAATCCTGTTACTCTTCCAGACCACGAAAGTGACAATCTGGAAGTGCATTTATTTTGCATTTGTCAGCTTAAAACCAAATCCGGAATAGTTGGAGTCCTTTTGAATAACTGAATTAGGATCTGCGAACATGTAATTATTTGATAACGATGATGATGTTGATGTTAATGATGCATTCAGGATATTCATCGTAAAGCGGCGGAGTGGAGAAATTTGAGTGGCTCTTAACATCGAGACCTTGAGAGCCAGCGAGGTTGAAGCGAGGTGAGGTTGAGCAGCGCCGGAATGAAAGAGCGGGGGAAAATGGAGATCCCCGAGAAAACCCGCCGACCAGCGGCTTCTTCCAGCACGATTCCCACTTGCGAAAATCTGGAAGTGACCAGACTGGGGATTGAACCCAGTTCACCTTGGTGGGAGGCAAGTGGTCTAACTGCTCAGTCATCGCGACCTCCGTAAAGCGGTGGTAACATGCACAGTGTGAATTTTTCTGGGACGGGATCTGTAAATACCTATCGTCCTTCAAGAGTGACATGGAGTGAGACAGTGAGAAGAATCGCTGAAGGAATGTAAGGGTTCGGGAATCGGGACGACCCCAAGAAAACTCACAGGCGAACAACAACGTCAGCCACGTTTTCCTCAGGCAGAAAGCGAACCCATGTGGCGGTCATGGGAGGCGGCCACAGCCTCTCGCCGTGTGAGATGTTCTCTCCGCGAGTGTGGGAGGGAGAGGGGGAGGAGGCTGAAGCGTGCAAGCACGGAAGAGACACGCGACTGTCGCCCGCCTGCGAAAGCGCCCCTCTTTCTGTCTGCCCTCCCTTCCCCCTGGAGAGTGAGCCCTACCCGCTCCAGCGCGGCGCATTGTCCCAGCCGCGGACAAAGACTTGCGCCCCTTCCACTGCCTCGGGCACCGCTGTACCGCCATTCGCATCCAGCCAGGTGTTATCAGCTCCCCCGGTGGCTGGTGTTGTGAAGATATCCTGCCCCGAGCTGCCACCACTGGTGCACACATGTCCGACACGTGTGTATGTGTGTGTGTGCGCGCGCGCAAGTTACTGTGCTGCCATCGCTCGGTCGCGTCAACAAACCTCACTCCGCACTCCGCCTGCTCGTCCGTCCCTACGAGTGAGGGAGCTGACGTGTTTGAATCCCGGACTATCCAAGTACACATCATCTGCACGCTTCCACCCGTAGTACATGTTTTGACACTACTAGCATGTTTGTACAGGCACTCGTACATTGAATAAATTCTTCAAACTCGTAAGGGGTAGCAGAGGCATAGTTGTTAGATTACTCACCTCCCATCTATGCTAACCGGGTTCGATTCCCGGAGGGGTTGCTGTCGGATTTCCGCATGTGAGAATGGTGCCGGACGACGCTGCCGGTCCGTGGGTTTTCTCGGGAATCTCCCGTTTCTTCCGGCCTTTAATTCCAACGCTGCTCCATTCTCACCTTAATCACCCTCTTCGGCTTTCAAGACCTCGCAGTTAAGAGCCGCCCAAAATATCTTCGCTCTTCACAAGTATGTTCAAATAAACAGCTTGATTGTCGTTAACTTTATATGCGTTACGACTTAGTCGAATTATTTATGTCGGAACGAACAAACATGTGGTCAGCTAAGACGGTCTGATAGGCTATTAGACCTGTTCTTACCGAATTTCTGGCACGAATATGCAGTTTAAAGTATTTTTTTAAATATAATTTCTGTGAATGTTATAATAGCAACGTTAGTTGGTGTGTCTAATGAACCTTAATGCTAGTACACACAATTGCAATCCAACTGCTTCAACGCAAAAAAAATACAACTAACAGTTGAAAACTTATCCTAATAGCTGTACGCAAGTGTCGTGTATTTGCTTTGTATTAACATAGAAAGCTCCCACGGCAAGTTGGTAATTACTTCGGCGGAGATTGTTAAGGCATTGACTTCGTATTTTAAGTTTCCAGGTTTGAATCCCTGACAAAGTCGTCTTTAATAGTTATGACGCAAAACAGAACTCTACTACCAAATATTACCCAAGTGGTTATTTGGTTTCAGCAACAAAATATTACAAACTATTAATCTGAATGCGCCAAAAAAATTTAATTGCATTCAACAAAACCTTTTTCTCAATTTTCGTGATTGCGACTGTAATACGCACTAGTATGTTTATTATCTTTCAAGTCCATGTTACAAACTTCTAAAGAAAATTATAGTTTTAGAAATAATTGGTTGAAAAACCGGATAAAGGCTGTTCTCGATAAAGTGAGGACTTCTGAAATCAACCTTAGAAAAAAGTCACTTCTCCTACCTGCATATACTTCAACGTGCGCAATGAGTGACATGTGCCAAGTGAAGTTGGGAACGATGGAAGAAAAGTAGGTCCAATCTTAACGTCAAATAAAAAGTGTTAGGTAACAGTTTCTGATAGCAAATTATTTCTTTCGCTTTCTGTTTTTCTTTGATACACCGAAGTGTAAAAATGGGTAGATTTATAAAATATTTACTTTTCTAAAAATTTCACAGTTTCAATTGACCGACGCATGAATAAATTCATTATGACCATGGCAAAGCTTATTTTACATATGGCGGAAGAATACATAACGTGCATACATGTAGATCTTAAGCAGGGCTTTCAAAAGTACTCAGTTTTTCGTGGACAGCCTATAAAACAAAATAAATTATTCTATAGTTGTGCTTTCTGCGTGTTTTACTAGGCGAATAATAACAGAAATGCCCTAGAGCAGCCCCTGACAGCTGGCCCATTTTCGCGAGAAAACCGAGTAGCAAACAGATAAAAGCGTGTGTCCAATAATACTTTCCTCTATTATAAGTGATAAAGATTTCATATTATGGGTTGCGAACAAAAATTATTTCCCTTTATGTCTATGCTTTCAAGTTCTTGATTAATATACGACGAGAAAGCAAAATCCAAACACGTCTGTTTGGTTTTAGAAGTGAAAGTTATACGTCAACAGAGAACAGCAATACATTGATTTTTCAGAATTATTTTTTAAAGTATTATTATTGACGCCGCTTAGCTTTTTAACTCGTGGTTTTTCGTATAGAAATGATGATACAATACTGACTTGCATGACTGACATTTACTAACAGGCTGCGTACTTAATAATTGTAAATCATAAAACTGGAAATTTCGATAAGGAATGTCTAGCACGACAAACTTTCCGGTTAATGCGATTTTTCTAACACCAAATCTGAATCAAAGGTCTAACCCAGTTTCACCAAGACCACTTTAAATGTAGTTATTTTGAATCCGTTGATTGCGGAATCGGTGGAATGCACAAACCGAATGTGCCGAGATTGTTTGAGACCACTAAAAAAAGGTATAAATAATTGGTAAAATTGGCAAATTACGACAATTAAATATTAATGAGGCTTTTGTGGTCCTTCAAATCTCAGAACCAGCTTATTAGAAGTAAGGTTTGAGTTGATTAATTTTCAAACTTCTGTGGTCGAAAAGGAAACAATTTTTGCGCGTACTCCGAGCTATTTACATTCCTCGACTCTGAACTAATTTGCCACTCAAATAGTGTGACATTGCATCTTATATAATTTTTTTTGTCAAGAAACGTTCTCCAAGTTACTCAACAGCACTAGCACCTAATGAATAATCATACCAAATTGAAAACACTTTCACAAATTCTCTGAAATAAAATGTATGAAATTAATATGGGACTACAGTATGTTATTAAGAGTTCTCGCTTACTTTAGAATATAAGTTTCTATGATACACGAACGTAGATATAGAATTGTGGTTCTTGGCATTCCCTAATCATTAGATGTCATATTCTGTCTCTTTTATAGCGCTCCTGGAATTTAATTGCATATGACAACACTAATAACTGAACTATTTTATAGCTATGCGTAGGCGTGAAAAGAAATGTACACAGAAGAGGAAAATAAACGTTAGTAGTCATTGAATTTGTTTGGACACAATTTAATGACAGTAAACGTTGTGATTTTGGCGATTTGTCTATCACTGTAGTTGGCAGCAGCAGTACGCTACAGGCTACAAAGTTAAGAGAAAAACTTCAACATATGTCGTTTGTCGCAGATTCTGCATATGCAAAACGAAGTTAAGAAGAAAATAATTTTTCCAAGCTAAATGTTTATCACCATCTCTAATTCAACACAGATGTTTGCATAGTCATGCCTTCTTATAATGGGAAAAGTGATTAGAGCTCTTTATTTATTTTTAAGTTTTTATGTTTATTTTTACAGAATTTTCTGGAATAACCGTAGCGTCCTAGGACTGCCGGTCAGCTCACCCTAACACGAAGGTTTGTTTGAGCCAACGATAGTTTATTTGTAGATGGCTGAAAAAAAATAGGACAACTTTAATCCAGAGTCTTATGCTTACTTAAACAATTAGCAGTATAACAAAAAAGATCTTGAACACCTAAGGGAACTACCTCGGTATCTGACGTGACAAAACCATTCATTGCAATAAAACAAATGTGGAATACACTTGTGGATAGAAAGTATCAAAATGAATAAAACACTTTCTTAAGGAGGAAATAGTTTTCAGTCAGCAATCTCCGTCGTTGACGTCTTCGGGTCAATCCCAGGAAGTTCCCGAACGGAAACTATCGTGTGTGGAGTACTGCATGTGCTGCGGTGCAGGGATTTCTTTGGTTTGCGTCATTTCCATCCTTCGCTGCTCCATAACCACCTAACCCTTCTTCAAGCTTGCCAGAAAGGAGACGCCTGTCCTTACAATATGAGAGGTGGCTCTGCTTAACACCTGTACTCTCTTTCAGGTCGATTATTATTGCTATAAGCTCATATAAAAGAAAAGAAAATCTGCTAGAAACACAAGTTGCTGCAGATCTGTGTATGCTACTTTGGAGGGTCAACTAAGCAAAAAACTTTGTAATGGGTTATTACGACTGGTAAATTGAAATAAGTAAATAAATATGCTAGGAGACTGCGAAAAAAAATTTTTTGTATCACCTTATAGCTACAGTATTTGTTAAGATCCGATAGTCATATTATATCCGAAACATGCCTCATTCACAAGAAGTGCCTGACATTGTTATTGTTAT
Organism: Dryococelus australis; assembly: GCA_029891345.1. Classification (NCBI taxonomy): domain Eukaryota; kingdom Metazoa; phylum Arthropoda; class Insecta; order Phasmatodea; family Phasmatidae; genus Dryococelus; species Dryococelus australis. The sequence continues at coordinate 185,708,647 of CM056994.1, read as the reverse complement.
TGTGTACTGCCAATCACGACAGCAGTGTTGCACTGTGACAGTGCAATATTGCTACCGTATCGAACTGCCGCAGCCTTGCAGTGCTGTAAGAACATCTGAAGCAGTAAGGTATGGGTCGCACACCATTGGCAACGTTCCAACGATCGCAAATTGTCACATTGATGGAAGTGGGACGTTCACAAAGGGAGGTAACTGTACTGCTTGGAGTCAACTAAAGTGATGTCAGTCGTGTGTGGAAAAATTACCAGGAAACACACTCTGTGGCAGATGCATCTCGTATACTGAAAGAAATCAGCAGAGAGAATTTAACAGAACAGTTCTGTAATGGCATTTTATGGTAATGACAATTAAACTTTAGCACCAGCAATAGAATGTTTTGTAATACGTAACAATCCAAATTCTTAGCAGAACAACCAAAATATATTGTCAACACTTATTCGGTTGCGGGAACCATGTTTTCAATGTTTTCTGTAGTAGGAACTATACAAATAATTGTGAACACAATCATTCAGTATTGTTACGGTAACAGAACAAGATATTGTACACCCAACAGTGCTGTTTGGTAACTGCAATAGAATGTTGTGTAGAAATCACCTCGTCTTTTTTCAAAAGTTTACAGAAACAGTATGGTAATTACAACAGTGTGGCGGACTTTAATAGGCACCCTCTAATCTTTTAAAGATTATAGAACTAGTAGAATTTACAATACATAAGTTAAAAGGAAAATGTTGCTATTGTGAATTAATATTTATTTAGTGCAGGCTGTTAAGAGTCGTTGAGGGCAATGCGCACTGTATAGTATTGACAGACACCGCCATGTTAGGGGTTAAATGTAATAATAGCACAAGGCTGTTGGAATTTCCTATTTGTTTTTACAACACGTGTATATCACTTACACAGACAATACATAAAAACGAATTACTAATGCCATACTTTTATTGTCACTACAAATTATTGGATGTGAAAGGAAAACCTGTTTACACAAACTTTACACGTAAAAACATATCTTTATATCAGATAACACCCCATTTTATATTATACAAATTTTTATAACATAAAGGAAATATAATTTGATGAAATAAATAACCTAACTCATGCGTGAATTTGTCTCGTGAGATTCGTCTGCAGACACGTTACATGACATGCTTTACATAAAACTAAACAATGTATGACAACTACATCAAAAAACCCCAATCTCATTACCGATACGATAGTCGAACGGTCTAAGGCCTCTGTCTATAAATACAAGGTCTGGCAGTTCGAGGCTGCCTGTTTCCACGAGGAATTTTTCAAGTTCTAACGAGGTAATAACAGTAGCAGACGACACAAGATGGCTAGGTGTACCACGCCGCTCAGTAAATGTAAAAGAGCAAATGGACAAGGTTACCATACACTTTTGCTGGGGCCACAATGCTGCTGAGTAAAGGCAACAGAGCAGATTATCATCACTACCGCGTGTTACTGCTGGGTGCACAATCAGCTCCTTTGCGGCATCAGAGCAGCATTGTAGGAAATATCATACTGGACTGTAGTCACAACCCTACTAGTTTGTAATCGCAACATTCTATTCTGTAGAAAGTAATGTCGCGTCACTGATTTGTGACGCACTCACCGTTTACAATATGTCCTGTTGGCGTTGCCATATACCTTTAAGAAAATTCGTAGGTTAGCCACAACCGAACACAGACTGTTGTCCCTATTTTAACAGTCTTGGAGGATAACAGCTACAGGCTGTGTTTCCCACAACAATATTTTTCTTTCAGTGTAGTGGCTGGCATTGCACCACCACAGCAGCGCAGGACATATCAGTACAGTTCCAGGAAACGACAAGCTGGCCTGAGGCGAGATCTTCGTCGAGTGACTAGAGTGAAGGTATCGACGCAAGACTATCCGGAACAAGCTTCACCAGGACCACAGACTTGCCTAAGCCCTAGGGATGTCCATCTCTATTTCATTGTCACCGAACTGAGCTATTAGCCTGGGGGGTGTGCACACCTGGACAAGAGGTTTGTCTCATGGAGACATGACATGTCACAAGACGAGACCCGTGTGTGTCGGCATCCTGGTTCTCGGTCTGTGAGGATGTGGCGTAGTCGTGGAGCTACAGCGATACCGCGTCCCGTCCATCCACACGGTGGTGACAGTGCGATCTTCTGGACAGTAATAATGCTTGGTAGACCTACACCACTCGTACACATCAACAACATCCCAGCAGGCCATTTTTATGTAAAAGAGGTTATTCTTGCGCATGCTTTTCGAACCAATCAATTATAAAATTCTGTCAAAGACAAATACTTTGTTTTAACTTTGAAAGAGCATTATTTTTTTGCCTTTTTTTTTTAGAATAAAACTATTAGTACAAAAGGTGAAAAAAAAGAAGGCAAGCTGTTTTTCAGAGTCTAAAAAGTAGCATGTTTGTCAAATTAAGCGAATACTTGGAAAATGAGACAGTATGTTCAGAAGATTGAAAAGTAAATCCACAGAGACGTAAGTTAAGAGGAAGTATGATTAATATAGGAATAAAATATAATGTCCATTTCATTTTATGATCTTTTATTTGCTCCGAGCTGGTTGATAACCGACTTACTTATTCTGCAGATTAAAAGGGTATGGTGTTTATTATATATATATATATATATATATATATATATATATATATATATTATATATATATATATATATATATAATATGAACCGTAAGGTGCCACAATCACAGATGACGGTTGTATGCAAGTAGAAATAATTACCACGTAAAGAGCTGGTCACCTTGAAAATGCACGAGCACCGCAGCAGTCACGTGGATTTCAAGCTCGCCTTGAAATCACGGCGCCACTTGTTTGAGTCTCGTGAAGGCCAAACTGTTCCATAAATTACAGTATTTTAGTGTGTTAGGAAATGGTATGTGGCACGTTATTGAGACTTGTAAATTCTTTATACACTTGTTAAATGTATTCCTTGGATTGAGATCGGGAAATTTTCCCTACAAAAAATATAAGAGATAAGAATATAAACACTTGAAAGATGATCACGTCATGAGTTTTAGAAGTAACCATGTGTTCAGCTAGTCGTTACAATTCCAGATTTCTGAGGTAAAACTTATTCACCAAACACATTTTCATGAAACCAGAAGTGCAGTTTATAATATTATCTTTTCTAACATAACGTTAACAAACAAATAAATTGAAAATTTATGCGTTATAAACGTTACGTTTACAATTCACGTCTACTCGCTTCACACCAAGGCGAACCCGTTTCCCCCGCCCCTTCATTCCGGCGCTGATCCATACTCACCTCAATCACCCTCATTGGCTCTCAATACCTCGCTGTTAAGAGCCGCCCAAATGTCTTCACTCACTCTACACTCACTCTAATTAATGTTTATATCTTAAGCTGCCTGTCATGTGACAACATGAAGGTGTCCACCAGGATAAATTTTCAATCTTCAGGTCGTGAATGGAGCTTCCAGACTGGTTAGCACGTCTTCTAGCACGCTTTGTCTAACTTATAACTTATTATATCCAGGATTACTGACTATCTCCATATGATCAAGATGACGTGCATTTTCCATTAACGGTTGCACTTAAGAATGATACTTACCATCGTAAGTGTCAACACAGTGAACTCCATACATTATAAATATGTAAGTATAATTAGTTTTACTTGAATACCTCTACGTAATGACTAGAGAACTCCAAATGAAAAAATGCTTAGTGAAGCTTTCCTTTTTCACTTAAGGACCAGGTGTTGTTTAAAGACGCTCGTGAGGATTGGCTATTGTTCGTGCACCTACAATGAAGATCGATCATCATTTATGAGAAAAAAATATCGTGTAGGCAGTGCCTCGTCACCGGAAATGACTTTCAATAAAGACATGGAAGAACCTCTCTGGGCCATTTGCCTTACCCACCTGATACAGGGAGCCTTCTCCGTATATGATGATAGCATCTACACTGTCATTATTAATTAAACGCTGCATCCCGTCAGGGTTTAAAGTAGGCCTACACAAGTTTGCCAGCAATTTATAGGTATTGAGTATTAATAAGATTGCTTTAAATCACTGATTTGTTAGTACACTTTTATAATTCTATAATAGGAATAGGTGATATGTATTTTTCAGCCTACTTTCTGAAGGAAATATACGCTTATGAGATCACTTTGCTGTCTGTGTATCTGTATAGGTGCGTACGATGTGTATTGACTGTGTGGTGTGTCTGTGTATTCCGCCCGCTCCTCCACCCTACAAATAATTTTGAACCCACTAGCCGAATTTTATCAAATTTGGTATACATAGTATAGTATTTTGTAAGGAAACCCGAATTTTTTAAAATTTTTATCACACTGTGTGCTTATTTTCAAAATGACAAGTGAAACATTTTGGATGCTAATATGTCTCAGGAACCACTTAACAGATTTAAACCAAATTTGGTAGTTTCTCAGTGTTTCATATATTAATCGAATTTAGACAGCGATAATATTATTTTGCTGCCAGTTTGTAAGATATCGTTACATGAAAATAAAGCTTTTGTTATACCTCAAGAACAACTTAACCGATTCCTGTAAAATAGGACACATACGTAATACTATAGAAGGTCTTGTAAATTTATGCCAATTAAATAAATAAAAAACGTATTTTTAAAATGGCGGCCATATAGATATTTTAGGTTAATTTGCTATATCTACCATACCGTTTTACCAATTTCGACAAAACTTGGCGTACTGAAAGTATCTATTACAAACATCAAATGTGTCAATTCATAGCTCTTGTATTGGACATTTTATAAGATAGCGTCACATGAAAAAATAATATTTAATGTAATATCTCGAGAAACATGTAACCGATTACTACCAAATTTGACAGTGAAGTTGTATGACGTCAGGCCATATAAAGTAGCGTGTTTTAAATGGGTCATAAACGGATTTTCAAAATGGCGATTATAAGTTGTAGATACTTTATCTTAGTATACTATATCTATGAAACAATGTAACCCTTTTCAAATTAACTTTGTACTTTTACGGCCATTTAAATTTATATGTTTTGATTTTAACAAACCTAGCAACTTATTTTTAAAACAGTATGCATTTAATTCTTTTAGCATAGTAAGTTATAACTTATATGCGAAACCACATAAACATTTTCCATTTTACTTTGTATGCTCGCATTATCTATGCGAGTATTAAATGATCTAACACATAACGTCATTGTCCGCCATTTGGGACGATAGCACCATATGAAAAATAGCTTTGTGTCCTATCTCGGTAAACAGTTAACGGATACCCGCCAAATTCAGGGGCACGTTATTCTTTTATAGTCCATATAAATTTATATGACACTGAGGTAGTGGCATAGGCGACAGGCATATATAAAAAATTAATAGCGATGTAAATATTTTAGGTTCGTACGCCATGTCCAAAACAATTTCAACGAACTTAATATGCTAGCAGTGTCTATGATATCTAATGTGCCATTACATAACATTTTGGTCCCTATTAATGAAGATAACACCGGATGAAAAACTTGAGCTTTATTGATATATATCGAAGACCAATAAACTAATTCCAGCCAAATTTTGTATACAAATAGTGCCACTGTAGGCCACGTAAACTAATATTATTTAAGCATTCCTGGCATTATTTTCAATATGGTTGCCGAATATATAATTTACATATGTTTGTCATATCTATTAACTAATTTAATAAAAAGCCTAAACTTTGTATGCCAGTAGTCTCCACTAGAAGCATCAAAAATAAAATATACTCATAGCCATGCTCTTCTGCCAGTCTTTTTGTAAGATACTGCCATGTGAGACAAGGTAACATTTAAGCCATATCTCTAGAACCAGTCAACTAATTCCTGCCAAATTTTTCACACAAGTAATGCTCCAATAGACCATGTAAAATTACATTATTTATGCGGGTCTAACATTTAGATAAGTTTATCATATATGCCTACCAGGTGTTTCAGGGCTGAACGGACATACGTTAAGAGGTGATAGTAAGGACGATTCTGAAGGAAAAACACCAATAAATATATGCTCTACATATTCACAAAGGTGCCCGAGATACAGATGTATGAAACTGACAGGAATGGGAACGGTACAGGTGATAGTAAATGAACAGATCATTAAGTGTTGTTTTTTATTGTATAGATTTCCTTTACAGCACATGTTCAAAAATGGCACCGCTAACGTCAGCTCGTGTAGTCAGATGCTGTGTTACTAATCGAACCTGGTGTCCACATTCTTCTTTAACGCGCGCGCAAGCATTTAACACGCGAGTAAGCAATTATTCCATCATTTGCGCTTTTTGCCCGTAGACTTCGGTCTTCAACCAATCTCACAAACAATAATCTAGCGGACTGTGGTAGGATAATAGTTGTGGCCAAGCAACAGCACCACCACGACCGACCCAAAGGCAGGGATAGGTTTCATTGAGTTACAGTACTGTACTACTGGTCGTGAGGAATGTGCAGGTGCTCCATCCTTTTGCAAGTACATTCCAGCCCTTCTTGCCAACGGAACTCCTCCAAATACTTCAGCAACAGATTATCAAGGAGGTGCAGATACAGTTCTCCGTTAAGAGGGTTGTCTACAATAATTGGACCAGTGATTTCGTTAAGCCGTCCCTACACGATACCCTACTTTTACTACTTTCTGTTATACCCATGTACACAAAAGAAGACATACAAGTTTCTATAGCAGAAGAGAAAAAATGCATTAGTTTATACCCACACGTTACCAAAAGTGCTAACAGAAAGTTGTAAATGGCAGGCAAACACATTATTCAAATGGCAGATATTCCGTAGTTGGCAGGAGTACAATTGCAATTAAATATTGAATGTAGGTGCTTCGTAGTACATCCAAATGTACAGAGGTTATTTATTTTCCTTAAAGGCTGCATTTCTTCGTACGAGTACTGGACAATTAATGGATGTAAAATGATGATAGTAACGGTACTACTTATGCATAAAAAAAAGGTAATGTATTCAAATTTTAGGGACCGTGCTGGCTGAGTAGTTAGCATGTTCGCCTCCCACCAAGGCAAACCTGGTTCAATCCCATGCCGGGTTACTTCCGGATTTTTGTATGTGGGAATCGTGCCGGAAGATGCCGCTGGTCGGCGGGTTTTCTCAAGGATCTCCCGTTTCCCCCGCCCTTTCATTACAACACTGCTCCATACTCACCTCAATCACCCACATCGGCTCTCAAGACCTATCTGTTAAGAGCCGCCCAAAAATCTCTTCAGTCAGTCTGTTTTCACAGTTATGTATGCAGAACGGACATTTACATGACTAATTAAAATATTTTTAAATTATAGTTATATTTATCTTTAAAAATCCTAATAATTATATATTGTGAGTTCCGTAATCGAACAACCTTTTATGGTTAAAAGACCAAAAGAAGGCAAAAATATGACAATATTAAACATAAGGCTTTTATGTGTATCTCTTAACATTACTCATGCTACACATCTCAAATTACATACTTTAGAAACCAATCGATTTTATTAGCAAATAACCACAGGTAGCCGATTGAAAGGAACAGTTACTTGCATATTATTTGCTTTTAGACAAAGATATTCTATAAATAAATCTTTTCTAACAATTACACAAATTATAAACAGCAATAATGTATCACATAAAATATCAAAATAAAATTTCCTTACACAACGTAGATTTTTAACTCTAAAAATTAAAACTATGCGGCGCAGACTCGTGCAACAAATCACTTTTTTTTTTATTTTACTTTATTGACATAGCAAGCGACACATTTTGCCGTTGGACCGGGCGTGTGCGAGGTTTGAAATAGTGTGTGTTTGTGACGTTTGACGGGGTAAAATTAGACCGACTTGAAAAATTCACAGTACGCATGTGCGCGACAAGCGAACTGAAAATCTGCCGCCGAGGAACCGGACCGCGAACTACCGAACCCCCGACTACAAAACGGCCACTCTGCCCCTGAGCTGTGAGGGCAGAGCCCACTAAGCTACGCACGCTTATTACAACGTTACCGTGTAAAAGGTTATATACTATACAAAAATCCATAGTTATCACGTATATTTTAACGTCGTGTTTATTGTTTTATTATGACAGTGGGAGTAAATTGGAACGTTTCCCGTTGCTTACGCTTACATCAAGTTTCATTTTGTACATAAATACGTTTTACAGAACCCGTAATATCTTTATAAATGGACATATACGGCTTGAGTTTGTTACTCTGGTGTCCGCCATCTTATCTGTCCCAGTGTCGTGGGTATAGCAGAAATTTAGAACACGGTCGATTACCGTTTGGGGCAATCCTATGGGCACGAAAAATGTTATACCCAGAGCCAGACCCCTCCGAATGGGGCTAGATAGTAACCGCCATTTTACATCATCACTGGGACGCTACTCCCTCAGCGCGGGGGTAGATCGGCTCCTTGTGAGGAACCTTGGCCACCCAGTTGGTTATCAATTAGTTTGCGGAGGCGAGGAGTCATTGATTGTTTAACATACATACAAAAAGCATCCCTTAATATCATATGGTTTCAGCATAATTAAATGATGTTCATTATTTCAACCCCATCTTCACAAGGGTTTCCTACCCCTAGGAGTGGTTTCCTGGCATTCGTTCTCACACATTTTCTAACTGACATATTTCAAGGAACAACTTCACGATGTTTGTCGCAGAGGTGCTGACTCTTCCTGTATAGACGAACTATTTTATTCTTTAAAACTAAGCAAATCACGAACTGCATAGCGTATCAGATAAGGGGTTTTTTGTACATACACAGATACTCCCGTAAAACTGCACAGAAAAAAGGTCTAATGTTGTGCCAACAGTATTAATGTAACTACAACAGTGATATTTTGCTATCTGTGAGCCGTCAGTAACTAATATTGCTGTTAATGTAACATACCTGCTGTTAATCAATATATGTTAATGTATCACTAAGGACTTTTGTGACATTACCTCCTTACTGCACTGTCAACACTAAGGTGGTGTTTATGTTGCGGCAAAACAATTTTTTTGTTGAAGTGGTGTTAACATTTTTGCTAGCAATTTTCTTATATTTTCATAGCTGCAAAAAATTCGTATATAAAATTAATTAAGTTCAATTATTTTGTCACGGAAAATATATTACCACTGAAAAAAACTAGTGACAGCCTGGAGAGAAATTGAACACGCCCCTTGAGTGCTTTATGTACACCACTTTGCGAAAACTGACGCCCTACAAACAGCTCTATCTTAACATGTGTGGCTGTGTTCCATATTGTGGGTATTCAGTAAATGTAACGATAAACTACGGTTTTCTTTCGTTATGTGGAAATGCGTTATGGTCTAGAAACATATGCATATTTGGCACAGGTGAACTTCTTTGCAAGGCTGGGGAGTTAGTCTAAGTTGCATTTAGTTCTCATACTATGCTATAAAAGTTCCATTCAGTGGTTTCATTTTACGAGGTTATCGCCGTTCACTACTGTTCGTCATTTTACAACGCCAATTCAGTGTGAATTTATGTTGGTAGTACATTACTTTAATGTCACAGTATACAATATGTTATGCTCTTCCTGTAATTTTTAGCGTAATACAACATATGGTTACGGCATCATTTCTTCGAGGCTTTATTAACAATGACAATCCAACATTATACTATTATCATAGTAATACAAGACTTTGTAAATAGTTAACATTATTAACTTAGTCACAACATTAATTTCTCTACAACATAAACGTTTAAAGAAATGCCTCAATATTAATCCTTTTGTTGCAAAAACATTTGACTTTTTTGGTGTTTCAATTCTGTTTAGCATAGAGAGTAAGTACGTGAATGGACATGACTTGTTATTGGCTGATGCATGAAAGCTGAAGTTCCTCTTAAGGCAGAAGAATAAGGCGTGTCAATGTCTGAGGTAGAAAACTGGAATTTGCAAAATTATAGTCTTGCCTGCAATGCCTTAAAAGTGTTAAAAATTATCTAGGCCTACATATTTTTTTTAAATCTTTAGTTTTGACAATCTAATTATTCGTAACCACGAATAGCTTTGTATGCCTAAATACTATTATTAAAAGATGTTTTTTTCTGATGAAGGATTGATTTTCTTTGCAGGAATGAATTAGCTTCTGTGACAAATATTTCGCTGACAGTAAGCATGAAGATTGCAGCTTAGTGACATGACGAAATGGTTTGACTCTGCATAGATTGAAATATGTTTACATTAGGATTACGCGTCAATAATTTTTAGAATTATTCCGCTTTTTTCTTTCGCAAACAAAAAAATCACAAATAAGTTACATTATAATCTCCATTAAATTCTTGTTGCTTATAAATTCATTTTTTGCTATGTGCACATATCGTGTTTTCTATTTTGGAATGGCTTTTCAGAATTGTAGACAGTCTCCAGGAAAACACAGTTACGTCGAAGCATTTGCCTGTCTTCCTTCATGCCTGACTGCGCGTGGATAGCGGAATTGCATAAGTTCCTGTGCTTTGTCGCTTCGTCGCTGGTGTCACATTTCATTCTCTTTTAGCAGACACTTTACAAGACATATCCTCCATATGAATATGTTATTGTACCAGGTCTACATAACCACTGCTGTAAACGTGCATACTTTTTGCCAAGGCCTACGTTGTAATGATTGTTCGCTTATTTACCACTCAAGCGTAAATGTGTAATACGAAAGTATATATGGGGATTTTTTCCCCATTAATTAAAAACATACCTCAGTTGTTTGGAGAAAAGTTTAATATATTGTAAAATTAATTTTAACATTTACTATAAGATTGGACACCGATATAGAGTTTATCTGCTCCACTGTTAGAATATTATTATTATTATTCTTATTATTATTATTATTATTATTATCTTAATTACACGTTGTTAGGAATTATCCAAAACTTTTTTATAGTGTGAAATATTTTATTTGGTTTTAACAAATCGCCACGATCTTTGTTCGTATTATATAATTTTCGTACTTAAGTGGGGCCTATGTACATATACTGTACTGCAAGAAGAAATATATGAATATAGTTTTCCAACCTTCTTACTCAACCTAATATTTTCACTTTGTAAATATATTTTTATTTTAATATTATTTTATTTGACATCGGCTGCACAATTGGTTGGAACTCCAGCTTCCGGTGCGATGGTGCTGGGTTCAAATCTCCGAAAATCTCGGAAAGTAGGTTTATTTTAATTTTTAAATGACTATAATGTTATATGATTGTAAGCCTCTACCCAACTAAAGCATTGGTATAGTTCAGGAACGCCAATAAACCATTACAATTAAATTTTTTTCTAAATCCACTGTCCAGGAATCCATTAAATCGTAATGCATTTTAAAGTATGCAAATATTTTAACAACAAAATACATATATTAGTCTACCTCTAGCATTTCAGTGCATCGCAAACCCATTTTTGCACTATTAAATTTCCACAGTGACGTGCAATTTTCTTTTCCTATAATTAAATTATACTCTTATTTGCATATACTTAGCTTCTATCATTGTTCAGAATCCGTAAGGATAGGATTACGACCACTTCGACATACAATCGGCAATAGCAATCTATCAGGAAATTCACTCAAACTGGATCCAGCTTCGAGACTGTAATTTGACGGGACGTATTACATTCAAATCACGATAAATACGAATACAAAGTTTTAAAGGTCAAGTTGTAACGTATTACGGGAACGTGTTGCTGTCTGACGTTATCTCTTCGACCAGTCACTTGTTGTTTCGTTGCTAGAATAACATGTTCTGGTGTCTAACATGTGGAAACGTTTCAAGGGCTGATTTATATAATGAAGTTGGGCGTATGCCGCACCCATGACATGGGTTGTTTTATTTCTGCCAGAAGTTCGAATGGCCTTCAAATACCAAAATGTTGCAAGTGCATGAATTCGTTAGGGTTGTCCCGCCCCCTTCCCCTCACCACCTACACAAACATTCCATGCATGTTAGTTCTCGTTGCACAGTTCAATGTTCCAGTCCGTATTGGTGTAGTATACAGACTACTAGCTCGCCACCAAAGCGAACAAACTAAAGATGTGGTAGACCGATCTCGCTGGCTGCGCACAACCAATCTCCGTGTCCCAACATTGAACTGTTTTTCTGCCTACACGTTTAGGAAAAATGGCGTGGTTTGGGTTTGCGGTTAGAACACTGTTTAGTAAACAAGTGCTTCTGAGATAAATGTATACTTCCTCTAATAAATTTGTAATGGTTTTTGATTACATTGAAACTGGTATAAACACTTCATTGATATAATAGTGCTTGTCATTTAAAAATTAAGGTGTAAACAAACGCGTTCATTAATGTCGACCATGTAATTTTGATAGTTGTGTAGGATTGGGTTAGGTCAATGTTGGGTGTATGCGCAGAAGACGAATACGTGGTTTACTTCATGTTTATTCTATGGGTTATTTCGCTGGGAGTTACCCAGGTTTTCATACGTGGGGAACGGGTAAACGTGACAGATGCGGGAGTTCTCGGTGCACTCCTGTTTCTCCATTTTTACATAATTTCATCTCCACCAGCATTTAAAACTTTGTTGCTTAGCGCAAAAAAAATTTTCTCAACGTAACTCAGCTCAGTAGTTAGATTTTTATGTAAGCCTAATTTTCATTCGCATGTTGTGCTACACCTCATATGTGTCTGCCTCACCTGCGTACAAACACTTACCACTCGTTCTCGTATCCATTATGCCAACAATTGTAATTTCCATTTTTATGAAGTAATAACACTATAATTTCCCATTATTTTAATAAGTAATGTTTCAAATACACAAAATATGTCATATCAAAAATAAACTTGGGCGGTAATGTGTATATTTCTTGTTGGAAAACATACTGCCGGCATTTTGCACGTAAACTATTGTTGGGTCAATATTGTACAACCAACATTAAATTCGGTAATGGAAAAATCGTTTGAAATGGACAGAAAATAGAAACATTAATTTTTACAGCATACGAAGACTTACCCAATGAAACTATTAATGGTTCAGGTATTTTTTGAAGAGAGAGTTTTTAAAAATAAACTGAATGTTACTGGCTGTTTTATGGTTATTAGCTGGGAAATACACCTGTTGCAACTGGCAAGTTTTAGATTCAGTTTAGAAGTAGTAAAATCCGATTTAAAAAAAAATAAAAAAAATATAACACAGTAGGTTGAACTGCAGTACTAGGGAAAGTGCTTATTGCTTCATCTATGATAAGAAATGATAGAAGTACCCATAGAATAGGTCGACCTCCATGGTGCAGTTGGTCGGGAGAAGGGAGGGGGTTCCGAGTTTAAGTCCAAGGCATGGATGTATATTTGTGTACGCACTTCTGAGTCACCCTTCGTGGAAATACACATAACCAACGTCGAAACATGTTAGTAAAATATTTGGTTGGTGAACAACTGTGCGAATGCCTTAATGAAAGAGAATCACCCTACTCTTAAAAGTGTGAGCACAAAAATGACATTATTTTGGGCCAAATTTGTATTTCAGTTGGCAACCAACATAAAAGCCATGTTGGGCCAACGCAATATGCCGCACATTGGGCCAACGTTAGCTCAACCTAGTTTTGGCACCAGATAAAGTAGCATAATTAGTGTTCTATCGTTTTCAGCCTTTTCGTGCACAAATGCGCCCTGTAAAACTTTTAAACTAACTGTAAGCGTGATTTTATCAATCTAAACTTGATACAAGTAATTTATTTAATCTAATAGCCTACTGGTTCACATAGAGAACATCTAAAATATTTAGTTATTTTGGTCCAAAGAAGAATATCGAAGCGGATTAACCACAATGAACTGCGCATACGATTTCAAATAGATTTATGTGTCTGCGAAGGCTCAATTTCTCTTCTTTGCTCCATTTACTGTTTAGTTGAGGAATGAATCTTCAGTAAATTTCAAGACAATCTTAATAGAAGAGAAAGCTAGAATGTCACAAAAAAGTTCGCGCTTGTTTTTAGGTGTGTATTTGTCGCTAACTTTTTCTAAATAAGTTTACTTGTACAGCCTACAAGATGTAGGACGCTAATTTTGGACACACACAGGTAAACACCTTTACATATACATTAAATATATTCATATATTAATCTTAATCGTGTCATGCCGATATCGTGTTTGTTTTTTATTTGAGCAGATTGTCTCTATAGCATATTTGGTTGGAACGCACACTTGGTACAAAGTTTTCTGGGTTGGAATCCCGGATAAGACATACCTATATGTGCGGGTGGTTTTAGGCTGTGTCCCAATTCACCGAGAGAGTACTCTCTCGTCTACTTTTGACTTCGGCAGTCCCAACTTGAGGAACAGAGCTTTAGAGGGAGTGTGAACACCCTTTTTCAAGTCTTAGTTCGTGATACCCCCGCCCCCCTCTTTTTTTCACATCCAATGGCTTAAAGCAGGGGTGTCGAGATCCCATAGGAGTGTTCAAGTGACTTCTTTATTTTATGGGTAGTTTATAATTATGTAATATACTAACAAATAGAAGTCTGGCGAGAGTATAAAAAACACGTAAAATGAATTTACAAATAGAATTACGTAAGTAATGGAAATTTCTGATTTGTATTAAAACATTTTTCACAATTAACATGTTTCGCTAGAGTTCAGATTAACTACTGATGTAATTAGAATAAGATAAAGAAATGTAATGGAAATTCTTCAAGTGGTTCGACCATTATTTATTTTAAGTTTTACGATAAAATTTAAATTAAAAATAGCTATAAATTAAACTCTAATTGCAGTTGAACAAAATGCTCGATTTTCATGAAATTTCTTCTTGGCGTTTCTAGGACTTCAAGAAACACTTCAGCTATAATCAAACATTGTGCTTATATAACTTCTTCAAATTGATTTGGCATGATATTTAAGGTTAAAATACTTGTAATTATGTAAGAAACGTAATTAAAAGTCAATTTTAAACTAATTCGGCACTTTTATCGAATTGCTATGGATGTTATATCTTAAAACCGTGAAAAATACTAAAAACAGTTTTAAAAAAAAATATGCACTTTAACAGCGTTGAGGGTTTGGGTTTAAATAATTTTGTTGGGCCTTTCTTACTAAATACATTAACTCTGAGCCATTTATAATCAATAAAAAATAAACCTCAAAGACCGTGCAATTTAAGACTGTTCTGTATATTGGTAATGTGGATACCGAGACTGGCACATAAGTTTTAACAATGATTTTAATAAAAAGACAACTTAGTTTCCATCCGGGTATGTGAAATATTTGTTTCAAATTTACGTCAACATCGGACATACACACATTTGCATCACAGTAAACTGATCATTGGTAGGAAAGAACTTGAAAAATCCTCGAAGCTGAGTCAGACACCTGGCGCCTGGGTATCCAAGTCGTCTATGGTCTGGGTCCCGGTGATCCCCCACCCCCTCTTATTTACAAGGTGGGCCTGTCGCAAAGTGCTGCACAACAAATAAATAAGTTCTTCCTGGAGTAGGGAAGTTTTAACTGTAAGGAAAGGGGATAAAAGGAGATAGCGGCAGTTGCGGTTTGTGAAAGGAAAGAGCCATTGTGCGCGCCGTGCGACGTTGCGCCGTCGCAGGGCGTGCTCGGTCCACGTGGCCAGATGCTGCGCCAAGTCCGCAAGGGAAGATGCTGGAGGTTGTGATGTAGTGTTGAGGGGGGATGTTGGTGGCAAGGAGTAGCACAGGTGCGCGGCACGAATGCAGGGTAGTGTTGCGAGGGCGGAGGGGTCGCCATTGACGACACAAAGCCTCCCCCCTGAGGGAGACTGCGGCAGCTGATAGGCACGGCACGCTTCACCTGTGTCCTTGGCGAAGTAGGGACAGGTTCTGGGGGTCGCTCCCTTCCGTCTTCGAGACTTACTTCCCGTAGCAGCTGATCGCCAGTCGCCAGTCCCGGGATGGATCGACGTCGGGTCTCCCCCGCATCTCTACCGGGTAAAGGCGGGGGGGGGGGGGGGTGCGAGATTCTGAGCTCTCTGTCTTATACGCCACGTTGAATTTTCTGTTCTCGTGCCCTAGATTTCTTTTCAATAAAATAACCAGAGCCGCCAGGTGCGGCCTCTCACCTACCAAAATTTCGCACCCAGAAATAATAAATTTCTATTTGACAATTTTTTTTTTATATTTAGGATTCTTTTGGCTGTGAATTATATATTTCACGATTAAATTTACACACTTAAACATGTTTATTTATAAAATGTAAAGTATTCTGTGCATAAAATGTGAAGTTCTGCACGAGAGCGGAGTATATTGTTCGAAAGGTGATAGAGTTTGGTGAGAAAGGAGATGAACTAGTTTGGAAAGGAAGGGCCTCGCAAATGTTCTTGCACCTGGCCTCGCTTTCTCCAAGGATGGCGCTGAAAATAACTGAATATTTCTTATCACAACATATTTACATTTTATAAATTGCTTTAAACGCAGTCGCAACAATTTATTCAGGCGTTATCTGCATGGTGATTGTGAAACGTCAGACTCGATTTATAAATTTAAAACGATGCCGCTCTAATTACAGTATGTTATAATTACTTCAGAGAAGTACAGAATTTGTGCAACGTAATGTATATTGCCAGACACGTACAGATGTAGTTCCAAATCTATTGTTCCCTAAACAACGTAAATAAGATAAAAACCAGTAATTCAACATGGCGTGTGATGCCGAACCCGATAACTTAACCCTTTGTTCTTAAATATGTATTTAGCTGTAGAATATTATTTCTCTAACAAAACTTCAGAAGTATGTATTAAAATGGAATGTCGCGTTTTAAAAGTTTCTATATTTTACATATTTCGCGGTTTTTAGCCTACTTTCGGAAGGAAAGGTAGCTTATACAATCACCCGAATATCTGTCTGGCACCTATGTCTCCTCCAACCCCCTCCCCCTTCCACCCCTTCCGATCCACTCCCGTAATACCCGACAACCGAATCCCACCTAGCTACTTCCATGTACAGTATTTAATAATGTAATCAGGCACTTATAGTTTTTTTTACCATGCTAAGTACTTAATTTCAAAATGTCGGCAATTTTAAAATTTAGTACACTAAGTTATATACCAGGAACTATTTAACCGATTTCAGACTAATTTGGTACGTTTATAATGCATGATATATGCGTGAAGGTTAGAAAGCAGATAATCTTATTTGCCTGCAGTTTTGGAAGATAGCAAAAATTTTATAAATAAAACTTGTCCATTATATCTCGGGACTATTAAACCCTTTCAAAACAAATTTTATACATTGACTGTGCATGATGCAATCTTTGAATTTAGAAACCTGTATTGCTATTAATACGTCATTTTGGAAAAGAGTAGAAATTTCAAATAAAATTAAACTTTCCCATTATATCTCAGGAACCATTTTACCGATTTAAAACCAATTTTGTAAGCTAACAGTGCATGATATAAGCATTGAATTTAGAAAGTGATAATTTTATTAATAAGCAATTTTGGAAGCGAGTGCATCATGAGAAATAGTGATTTTAAGTTACATCTCGGTAACTACAAAGCCGATCCCGGCCATATTTGGCGTACATGGTAAAACTATTGTAGGACATGTTCATAAATATAGATATTTTAGGTTCATTTGCATCATCTAAAATACCACTTTACCAGTTTCTACCAAGATTGTTTTGCTGAAAGTATCTTTTACGAGCATTGAATGTGTCAAAACATAGCCTGTTTTGCCCGCCATTTTGTACGGTATCGCAATGAGAAAAAAAGTCTTAATATCATATCTCGGGAAACAAACAGCTGAATCCTACTAAATTTTACATTCAAGTAATACTGCAGTACGACATGTAATCTGACATGTTTTGGTGGGTCAGACTATTATTTTGAAAATGGCGGACACAAAAACATTATAGACAACTATGTAAGGCGTGTATATGAAACCTTGTAACCAGTCACAGCGTAACTTTGTATGCTGGCAGTATCTATGCAAGCATTAAGAAAGCTAATATATAAACGCAATTGTCAGCCATTTTAAATAATAGCATTACATGAAATATTAAGATTTGTGTCCTATCTCGGGAAACAATTAAATGATACCCACAAAATTCAGGCTACAAGTTACACTTTTGCAGTCCATCAAAATTTATATGACTTAAGGATGTAGTCATATATTTAAAAGTAACAGCCATGTAAATATTATATGTTGAGAAGCCGAATTTAATATGTAACAGTATCTACGACAATTACCGATTGTGCCACTACATTAAACAATATAGCAGCACATGAGAACCTGGAGCATTGATGTCAAATGTCCGGCACCAACAAACCGATTTCCACTGAACTT
Source organism: Dryococelus australis (assembly GCA_029891345.1). Lineage (NCBI taxonomy): Eukaryota > Metazoa > Arthropoda > Insecta > Phasmatodea > Phasmatidae > Dryococelus > Dryococelus australis. The sequence goes on along the minus strand of CM056994.1, from coordinate 185,690,392 downwards.
TGCTCATAAGTAATGCTACAGTAGGACATTTTTAAAGTGTGTCTGCCTCTATTTAGAGTATGGGAGTAATATAAATCATTTAGTTAAGTTTGTAATATTTACTAAACATTTTAACCATTTACAATTTAACTTAGTATGCCGAAAGTAGCCATTAGAAGCATCAAATAAACTATGAAGATAATTTTTGGGAATTTTTGTAAGGATTGCCAGTGATAAAATTCGGTACTTATACCATATCTCGGAAACCAATAATCGAACTCCCACTAAATCTTGCACACAAGTAGTACTACAGTGTACCGTGTAAACTGACATAATTTAAGTCACTCACACGCTTGTTTTCAAAATGATGCCCCTGTAGATATTTGAAGTTGCTAAACCCAGCCCACCAAAACTTTAGACTGATTATTTACCGAAGTTATGCTTCGAATCCTCCCTCCGTAATGTAGTTGTCTGCATGATAGCTTGCGGTACGAGCAGTTCTGTGTTCGAGTCTCAGGTAAGGCACCATGTGTATTTGTATTTGCCCCACTAGTACTGCGTTTATTTCTGGTTGCATCTCTAACGATATCGCTATCAACGAGTCTTCAAGACCTACCTACCATCTAACTTTTTAAACACTTCAAGCAAATTATTTGTATCTATAGGTCTTTAGACGAAAGAAATAGTTATCAAAAACGTTGAGGTGATTTTTAATATGCTACATGAGGGATGCAACATTACTATGACTTTAAAAAAAATCTTTATTAAATACTCCTTACAATACCAATTTTGATATAAAAGTAGGCTGATTTTATATGTTAGTAAACAATAAGACACAACCATGGCGTGCAAGCATTTTCTTCCTACAACCAAACATAATTTTTGTATTTAACTATATACACCACACTTACAGAAGCTTGTCGTACACAATATATTTATCACTGTACCTTTTTTAAAAAATGCTATCTTTAATTATCTGAGTTAGGATAGCCGCAGCACTCCCATGATCAAAAGTCACCAGCCGCCACCGGTTTCATGGCAATCTTTCCGATACATTCAACTCGACTACAACATTGCTAAAAAGAAGATTATACTTTTTTTTTGCTTCCCATATAAGAGACTCCGGTGTATCGCCAGTAGGTGTGTATTGCGTTTAGTTAATGCGAAATTCAAAATAGAAAACTTTTCGTATTTTGTTGGAATCTGGCCCAGGTAATAGTATTTCACGAAGCAATCATTCACGAAATTGATAATCAAGTAGGAAGCTAACATTGTGGTCCAATAGAGTTATTTCAAATGTCCGCGGATGCGATCCTTCTAGAAAGAGTTCTGTGAATAGCAAACGCGTTTTCTGAAAATATCGATTTCAGGAGCACTTTATCTTTTTAATGATACCCTAGGCAAACATAGTTTCATATTACTCTCATCGTTATTGAAATAGTATAAGCTGGACACAAGTATATTTGCGGGAAAAACAACTTTTTTGTTGTTATGTTTTTGGTATGATTACTTGAGAAATCATATCTGATCTGTTTATGGACACAAAACACTAAGAAAACTTGGGTAGTAATTCTTGACTTCACTTACGAATGCAACCGAACCCCTATATTAATAAAACTGCTTAATATGATTGAAAAGCATTGTTTAAAACTACGAACTTATTTCAACAAAACGTGCGAAATTCTTACAACAGTCTACTCACGTTATAGAACTACAATAATTTTAAAACCTCTAAATGCACATTTCAAAAGATTAAGAATAGGGTAATGAAATGTGAAACGTTTTATGTTACTTGACCTGTAGAAAAATTGTGTAGAGGCATTTTTATTTCTAATCACAAGGACAGTTATAATTAATCCATGTGTATGGCGCAACACGTTGAAAAAATATCCGCTTTTTACCACGAAGATACAACTGCAGCCCACTAGAGTATCAAATTTATTACGTATTGACAACACACGTTAACGATTCGTCTAAAATTAACTATTTAGGAGTGGGTTGGAAACTAATGCTTGTAACTTCTCGCATATGAATAGTGCTACAAATTCTTATACACCACGATAGTCTGCTTTATATCGGCAATTAATTTGAGAAACATTACTGGCAGGTTGAAAAAAACCGTAAACACTTTAGTGTTGCCGACATAATATTATGTCACCAAAATTTAACTGTGAGTTGTATGGAGTTTGCCGTAACATTACGACACATACATTCTTTAAAGACATGTATCGACAATTATTTCCTCATCAGTAGTTTTCATAAAGTTCTCTGAAACGCAATATTACGTCAGCAACATACAACGAGTAAATTACCCAAGTTAACTTGATGGATTGTATATAATTCTACGTAGAAAAGAACATTTGATTGGGACATTTCAACTCGGCGTTGTATTGGTGGAGAGCCAGCCAGTAATTAAAGTTACACTGTATATAAAGCGTGCACATTGTTTTGGAAACCAATAGGAAGGGGTGTACTGGGAAACACAGAGACCAATGAAATTTATGGCCATGCAGTTGCGAATAAGGCGACTCGCTTCTAGCAGTAAATCTGTATCGCAATAAAAGTGTTAACATTTACTATAAGATGACAGGAATCCATGAATAGCAGAGCTCTGAGCGCATATGCTCTGATAGTTCACATACAGGACCTACATAGTAGAGTGAATAACAAGAGTCTGCGGGATAATTTCTTACATCTTAAGTATAACTCAAAAGAGATTCGTTCCTTAAACTGAGAGAAATATTTCTTCCAGATAGTAAAACATTTGTTTAAGGGCCAAAAATATATTTATTTGCCCCAACAAATTATTTTGTCGAGTAACCGAATCTTGAAAAACAACAAAATTAATTTTATTTATCTAAACAAATACACGCTGGAATTAACAAAACCACTGTGCTGGACCAAAAGAAATTAAACTGCCTGCAGAATATTTAGTTAGTCAACTGTATATATTTGTTTCTCCACTCATTTGATTGCCTTCGTCTCAAAATACAGCTACAAAAATGTTTTTTTTTTGTTACAGTTAGGATATAACAGTGTTTGTTAGTATATTTATCGGTGCTTAATATAATGGTATAAGCATCGTAATAAAACATGTTCAACAGAAAACAGAAATGTAATGTTGTAAACATTGAAATGTATGTTTGCGCACGTTGTCTAGTATTCAAAAGGATTCGAATTTCTCCAGCGGGCAGTTAGTTGAGATAGTTGAAGCGTATCGCTCAAGCGCAAACGAACGATGTTTAAATCCCGATTGGGCTGAAAGTTTTTTTAAATAATAACCGAAACTTTTTAATATACGTAGAGTCAAACAAAAATTTAGCTATACCAGCCAAATATTTGCTTGGAGCACTCAAATAAGAACAACAAAATATTTCATTACCTGTATACAAACAATTTATTTGGTTGCGCCAAACAAAATTTGTTTGATTCAACAAAAACTTTCCCTCGGTGTACTTGTTTACCATAGCTAGGCTTACATAAACAAGATTTACGGCAAGCTCACACAAAAAAAAATTGCACTCTCCGTCCCCTCCTAACTTTCCATAAAGGACAGTAGCACCAGCACCAACGAATAAGGACAGCTGGCTGCTATGAACAGTGTCAACAGTGAAGTGCTTCCGTAAATACAGGTCACCATAAATAATATTCACCGAGGTAGGTCGCGTATAAAAAAATATCACATAACAGAGCCTTCTTTGTCCTGCTTGGCTGGGGGTTTTCTCAAATATGACCAGCCGGATCTCTTCGTATACCTGAAGACAAAAGTTTTTGGAGAACTAGTAAGTACCTGTTGCATAACCGTTTCGTAATAGTAGTTAAGACAGTTAGTTTTGTAAATTTACGTATTTTGAGTTTCCTGTACCAGAATAAAATCTGCTTTGCATTTGTATTTTCGTACATAACGTAAACATTTACTTTTCGCTTTTGAGAAAATACAAAATACTTTAATGTATTTGTATATTTTAGTGCATGTGTGTAAATCAATATGATATTTCGTATTATGTGCTGAAACGGAATATTTTCTCCCCGTTTACACGATTTTAAGAGTTAGTCAAACTACCCCTTCAATGCTCTATTTTAATGTGAAAACAAATTTGCGTATAATATTTAGCAATTTACAAAATGTTTGCTTTAAGGTGGCCGCCTGGGTAGGCCGCTGAACGATGTGCAGAGCTCAAGCAGAAAACCTTTTATTAAAAAACCGTCCAACGTGTCTGAGCGAGGTCTGCTTATGAATATAATTTAAGGAACGTTACGCGTCCTTATATGTCTTTCAGTTCTTCTATTTCTCTCTAAAGCATGTTTTTTGTGATAACGAAAATGGCTCAAACGATTGTTTTCACAGTAATTTATAGGTATGAACATTCAGGTACAAAACATAAAAAAAGTATTAGGGACATGCATCAAAACTTTGCTTTTATTATTACACCATAGAATAATAGGGTAACCACTCAAAGACTCGTAGAGGCGCATTATCGAAGGCAAAACTGCATGCCAGTTCAGTGCTTTGCGCGTAGAGGCGATGAGAGCGTTGATGCGCATGTCTCGGTCGCCCCTAGCGCTCTCACGCTTTTAAGCCGCAGACGTGCAACATCCTTTTTAACAGGCGGCCACCTTCAGTAAAGGACAATGAGAATTATTTTAGGTAAAAAATATTCAAATATACTGCGTATATAGAACGATAAAAAAACTGTATTTAGAAAAAATACAAAGGTTCTTCCTTCAAATAACTACCGTATTGCGTTCACTGAGTTTTAATTTAGGTGTGTTTGCTTACGAATGTGCAGAAACGTTTTGTAAGTAGTTACTGTATAGTGGTGGAGTGGCTAGCGCTGTTGTCTCCAACCGTACGAAATAGGTTCGATTCCCGGTAATTACATTAGAATGTTTTAACTAGTTAGTGGTTCAAGCTCATTTACATTCTGCGGAAGGCAATGCGAACCACCCTAATTTGCCTTATCAGAGGCATTATAATTAATGCATGTGTATGGACTTGGACTACTATCAGAGTATTGTCGTGTGTTTAAAATCAAGGTTTTCCCACCAAACTGTTAAACGCGCGTTCAGTGCGGCGATTTACGAAAAGAACGCATATGTACTTTAGACGATGACCGTATTCTGCGGTTATAAGTTCCGTTTCCATCCATGAGCCAGTGGCATAACTTTAGTTGTAGAGGAAATGGCGCAGGAAATAAGGTCTTCTTTCGAGCGATGTAAGTGAATTTTAAAGAGCCATTTGTAATGAGAAAACATGATTGAAGTGCAGAGACGATTGAGGCCAGAATTCGATACTGCGCCACATTCACGCGAAACAATGGCAAAACTACGCGGCAAGTTTAAGAGGGACGGAACTGTGTGTGATGTGAAGAAAGGACGGTGCCGCAGGAAAAGGACAACCACGGACGAAGGGAGTGTGGGGGCTCAGTTGTACACATTCACACAACATTAATTCACGTTATCAATGAAGAGCACCTACGTAGGCATGTTGCATTTTTGGAGTGGGTTGTGGACATGTGCAATGGCAACAAACATTTTATTCATATCGTTGTTTGGTCTCATAAAGCAACTTTTAAATTGAATGGTACTGTCAACTGCTACATCTGTGTGTAATGGGCCGACGTAAATCTCCGCATTGTGGCAGATCAAGCAATTAATCTTCCTGAGTTACCAGAGTGGGACGTTAGGTCCACCAGAGGATACGTGGAACCATCTTTTTTATGGAACAGTAACAGGTGAAATTAACCGAACCATGTTGCAGAAAAAATATTTAATGCCAGTTGTTCGCCAACTCTACTCAGATGACGATTGCTTTTTCCAGCAGGACGGAGCAAAGCCTCATTAGCATCGGGACCTACGGTCGTTCCTAGATGTAACGTATTTTGGGAAATGGATAGGCTGTCGAAGAAGTGTTCTATTTCCACCCAGATCTCTGTATGTGACGTCTTTAGATTTTCATCTGGGGGGAACTGTGAAGAACGCTGTGTGCGCCGCAAATTCACGGACGTTGGATGCCATGAGCGACACGATTGTAACCGCCTATGAAGCCACTCCCATGGGAAACGCACTCTCTAAATTCGAACCAGTGGAAAATCACTGATTTGCAGTGAAATCCAACTACTCGAATCACTGAAAATGGCTCCACTTAGAATCAATGGAAAACCACTGATTGTTTCAGTGAAAAAAATTATACTGACTGAATTATTGACGTGAAACTATTTCGCTGATTGAATAAGTGACGGCCAAGTGCAGTGGCGAATTAAATATTGTTTTTATTGAATGTAGGCAATTAACTGTTTTAAATAAACATATTTACTATAGTTTACTATTTATATTGCGCAATTTATTGTAATTTGAAAAAGTAAAAATAATTTCGGAAGTGGCCGGGATTCAACTCAAACATCCTTTCCACTTCGCTTTTACCATCTGCGTTACCAACTTAAGTTAAAAAAAAAAAAAAAGGGGGGAACATGTATTTGTCATACTTGTTATCAAAATCGTGAATATTTAAATTGTATGCCCATACTTTTCATTTTTGGTTAATTGTTACCATTAGGATTATTAAAACGAATAGTATATATGAGTGCACTTTCTTCTCTTCATTCTATGCAATTTAAACCTTCAAACAGAGCGCTGTGATGTTTAAATGGAAACGAAATGAAAGACGCAAAAACGGAATGAAAGGCTGAATGTTCATAATACCTCGTAAAATGGTGTTTTGAAATACGAAACACATTTCAGAAAGTATTTTGTATTGGTTTTGTTAGTTTATTCGTTGTTATTTCACTTGATAAACTTTTTTAAAGGCAGTTTTTACTAATAGTTTGACGGCCATTTTTACGCGCGTTTTAGCTGATCCATCAGTCAAAAATCAAACCACTGGTAACCAATGAAAAAAATGACTGATGATTAAATGGAAAATGTTACTGAATCAATAAGTGAAGGAAATCTTGCATCTTTTCACTAATTCATTAGTTAAATTCACTGAAGTGACTGTTGAATCAGTCAGGTACTGTTGACTGATTGAAACAGTGAAATTATCACTGATTCTGATTTAGAGTGTAGTTCCAGTGTGTTGTTCTATTTTACAGCGTTTGAGACGATGTCTGCTGCTTATGGAGGACATTTGGAACATTTGTAACTGTTACTAACAATTCGCATACACAATGTTGTCCTTATAGGGTCAAATACTAGTAGTTACATCGAATTGTTTTAATAGTTTCTCTGTTATTCCCATCCATTTAATGTAAATATTAATTTGAGTCATTATGTATTCAGTTCAAGTGTGCATATGTTTCAGGGAAGTTATTTTACACAGTGATTTTTTGTTAGATACTGAATTATAGAAGTAGTCTTTAATATTAAAAAAGAATATTGATAACACAAATTTGTATATAAAGTCTAGCTTACGAGTATGTTACTCAATTTTTTCCAGTGTGATAGGACTTGGAAAAGGACAAAATATGGGTTCTTTTTTTAAATTTCTTTATGACTGAACTTTTTCCTAAAAATTTGATTACAAACCAGTATGTCACAACAATTTACAGATATCATCCTCTCAGTTAAATAGTAACCAATACTAATATCTAAAGTGCAGTAGCCATTACAATTTATTTGAAACATTGTATAATTTAGATGTAGGGGCGATAGAAAATTACGCAAGTACCAAAAGTACTGAAAATTGAATCGGGGGTGGGAAAAAAATGTGGCGCAGGGGAAGGGTTGAACGACGTAACTAAACACTACACATGCTTTAAACATTTTAAATCATATGTGCTTTTTATTAAAGTTTGTATAAATGTATCGGATTTTGTAAATTTTGGTTCTGAGATATATTTTTGCATTTTATATACCATCTTACTGAATGCAGGCTTTATTTATATATAGACAAGAGTAATGAAAAGTTAAATATTAAAATAGTTTAAGGAATGGTTTATTTCTTATAAAACAGACACTTGAGCATAAAAAAAATCATTTTCTAGTGGGCCTATATTAAGTGACGTTCTGAAACAACAATGCAACTGTAAAGCTCCTAAGGTGTTGTGAATCACGGCACTAAAGGGAAAGTGTCGATGTGAGTAGAGCGCGGAGGCAGATATAGTTGCGTTTCGCCATAAAACCCGAGGTAACATTAGTAAAGCAGATTACATCTTGATCTCGTTTAGACACTCAACGGGGTACGCGTTATAAAGAGCCAGCGAGCGCCTGGAGGCGGGCCGTAACCGGAGTTTTATGCCGCGACTGTGTGTAAGTGTTGGTGTGTGTGTAGGTGTGTGTGTCTGCTCGTGACCTGGCGGCAGATGGCTGTAGCCAGCTCGAGTGTCCGCTGCGACTTCTAACGCGCGGTCATATCAGGAGGGAAGGTGTTCCCGCAGTTGTCCCTACTCATCGCGCGGCTAATGATATATGTGCGGAGCGTGAAGTCCTGCAGGCAGATCGGACCCGATCTGCGAGCACGCGCCGCACGGCCCGGACCCACATGAGCTACTCGGGCCGGGCTCGCACGAGAACCTCGACTGGGTTACACGAGTCACTCACTTCCAGCCAACGTTACACACATCTCTCGGACCGGATTCACACGAGCCGCTTTTACACAATTTACCCGATACAGGTTTATACGCACCACTTACATGACATCCTCGAGCTAAAACTACAACGCATCGCTCGAGTTGGGCTTTTTGCAAGTGGCTCTCGGGGTTGTACGCAAAGAGTAGTCTAGTCGACATTGCCATTATATATTGCCTTCTTGTTTTTGAAGTGTAGAAATCTAGTCTCCCACAGACCTTTCTAACTTGCCAACTAATGGAGATTTATGCAACATGGCCATATCAAGGGTTGTGTTGGATCAATAATGTAAGAGTTTATTGGTATGTGAGCACAAATGTACACATTCCTGCCCTGCACATGGATTTTATTACCGAACTCAAACTCTATAAATACAATTAATATCGAATCTTTAAGGCAGTTTATGTACCGTTTTGAACGGAAGATGTGATTAATAATACAACTCCACTCGTAATAGTGCAGAAACTATATAGCATAACATTTAATAAAAATTATATTGTATATCGACACGACACGAGACACCTAAGCTGGGCATTAAAGTGATTGTCTAGGTTAAGTTTAATATCCTCGATTTGTTCGCACACTTAATATCCTCGATTTGTTCCCACACGACATGGAGCTATAATTTGTAAGCTTCATAATTCCCATTCTAGTACGCCAAACGATGTTGTTATCAATAACCTTACATAACAAAAAACTCTTTTTTGGGACTAATATTAATTGCTCATGTCTTGTGTATATGTTCATGCAACCAGGGAGTTCCTGTTAAAATGTCGGAATGAAGTTCATACAGAAATCACAGCCTGATATTACAAAATAATTAAAATTTAATTTCAATTTTTTTTGAGAGGGGATTCTCAGCTGTAATTTTTTAGCCAACTTAATATTACAATCTTTAACATGTCTTTTTGAGTTCAGTGTAGTCTAATTAAAGTATGTGGGGTAAATTTTGACAGTTCTATAAAAGTAGCACAGCCACAATGTATCCTTCCACCACAGCTGTTTTGTCACTGAAGGAAAAGACGTTTGTAAACAAATGTTTGAGTCAAATACACACTTGCATTTTCCTCTTTCCTCGTATTTCCAGTCGTGGCATTCACTGAAAGACTAACATTAGCTAAATTCCGTCCAGTAATTTATATAGGATATTAAAGATAGGTTGGAATCCCAGCGTGTTTAATTTTTGTAACTACTACGTGTAATTCGTTGGGGTTCTGTTTACTTTATTTCGAGGGGAAAAGGAAACAGTGAGGCGGTGGGGGGGCCCTAGTTTAACATATTTCGTGAGACGGCATTATTTAAATATTATTACGAGTGCTTATTGTTTTGATGGAGCAGTGGAAAATTCTGCTCGTATGGAAATAACATTTAAAATATATAATTTCGAAAAATTTAACTTAAATGAAAAAACAAAACGTGGCAAATACGTCGTTGTTCGTACTCTTTAAGATGTAGCAAAACACACACACACACACACACACACACACATATTATTCACTCACTACAAAAGTGTGGAAAGTGCAGAATTTTTTTAGGCCACGTGCATTTCAATAACTATATTAACGGTTTACAAATATATTTACAAAACGCGCAAACTTACTGTTTGTAAAATTCGCAACCACTTGAACACGTGTTTTTGTATAGCAATCCTTGCAAATTTACTTCCCTAAAATCACGTTTGTTTGTCACTAGCATTAAATAGTTTATTTGCAGAATCATTCAATAAAATCAACACTGCGCACGTTTCCTAAAACCAACATACTCAAACTTAGATATGTAAATTATATTCGTGTTACTTCATTGCGGACGGCGGCAAGAAAAATGGGGGAACGAGCAGTTTTACGAAGAGGTAAACACGTGCCGATTAATATTACATCTCACTCAAGAAAACGCGCTGCAACGGTACCTACAAGCATATAAAAAAAATTAACCACCTATTAAATAATCCAACAACGACAATATATTCGTATAAAAACCACTATGAGAAAAAAGCACACGTAGAACGGCGTTCACCGGGCTGGAAACTGGAAACATAAAAATGGCAAGCCATTGGCTTGCCATTTTCATACCAAACATGTTTTTGAAGTTCATTCACTAAAAGTTATAAAAAATTAACATTACTTGAAAACATAATTTAAATAATATATGTTGTAGGTATAATTAATAATTTAAAATACAACTTTTAGTTGTGAGTACTATTTTCTTCCATAGCCATCATCAAAATCACCAACTTAACAACATGTATCCCGCAGAAATTCACCAACTGATGCAATACTGTACAAACGAGAGCATTTACTGTTTATATAGTGTGTCGGTTGGTCGCATTATGTGTCATGTTTTATCCCGCTTATATGAAATAGACTATGTAAGGGAAAAACCATTACCGGTAGTCACATCACAAAATAATTTGTTTTTATTTCAACATGTATTAATTTATTTCGTATAATTGCTCTTTTATAGCAGTAAATAAATATAAGACTTATATCTCTTTTGAAGTTAATTTGATTTATTTGTGGCGCTAAAGTGTTATCCACAATACCAAAATTTACTTAACTTTTTTTTTGTTGATATTCCTAACCACAAGTAAGTAAGCAAGGGTTTTAGGAAACGAGAAAAGTAACAGTCTGGCTCAGTCTCTTGTTTAATTTAACTCTTGGGACACATGTTACAAGCTAGGTCCTCGAGGTCCACTCTGATTTGTAATAATTCACGTGATTTGCCTCCTGATTTGAGAATGGAGGGGGGGGGGAGGGGGGGTCAACACAAAATAAAAATTAGGACATTATTTATGTTTCTCAATAATTTTACATTAATAAAATGTAAATAATTGGATTTATTCAAAACACATTTCGTACGTTTCTATGCTTCATTATTAAAGACCAAAAATTTCGCAAATTCAATTGACGAAATTTTAAACTTCAATAACACATACATTCGAGTTCTAGTTTCTACTGGAAAAAACTTTGTTAGACACAGCTCAGGCAACTATCAATCAGTAAGGAAAAAATATTGACAAATACCGTGCTACCTGATCTGGGGTTTACTGGAGTAACAGTTAAAGAACTTATTACTGAGGCTTGAGTACACATAGAGCTGTGGACTGTAGCTTGTTACCAAATGAATCGCGAAATTTCCTTATCTGTAATTATTATTTTTCTTATACTCGTTCATTACACGTTAAAGTGTAGAAAGTAATCGCGTCTCTATTGCACGATATATGCCACTCGCAAGAAATGTCGTTCATTCGCCTCTTGACATTAAAAACTAATGCTGGCCTAGGCTAAGGAATCGTAACTTTGCAGGCCTTGAAATGTCTTTGCAAGATTGTGATTTCATCGACACTGAGTAGTGTTTTTTTAATTTTAAGCATTTTACATTTATTTGAGAGACAAAAAATACGAAAACTGTATTGATAGATTACATAGAGCGTGTTTTGAAATTATAACCAACTAATAGACTGCATCTTGTTGAGAAGTTCACCAAAATTTGGAGGAACTCTCTGCCTGTCTGAAAATGAATCGAATATAATTGTCGTCAGTATCACACTGAAACAAAAGATTTGTTATTGATTACAAAATGTGTTTGGTTTATGCTTGACAATACGAAATTTTGTTGCTGGTAAAACAAAACAGATTATTGTTCACGATAATAAGCAGATAAAAAAATAATAATGCCATTTAGTGCTCATTAACGTGTTTGTTTTTTAAATTATATTTATTGGTTGCCAACAAATTTTTAGTTTGCAGTAGTATCATTCACGTCGTCAAGAGTTGCATATTTTGCTGCGATTGCAAAACCACATCCGTTATATTCTGGGCATGCACTCTGGCGTGTTTGAAGTGGCCACCTTATCTGGCCACTAGGTCATATTTGCCCATGTTCGTCTCCTTACATCACGTTATGAATTAATTAATATAGGCTATTTGTAAGAAATTAGGGGTGGACTACATAATCCCTTTATTCCAAGTAAGTACATGTTACACGTAATTGATTGCCGAAAATATACTCTCCGCAAGTAGAAGTGTTCAGGAATTGGAGCGCGTATGCTTGTTAGATTTGTGGTAATTGCATGCTCAAGTCAAAGAAGGGTTACCAACTTTATCATTTCCTATAAGGGGAACTTCCGACAATTCGACACTCGTCCAACCAAATGAAATGATAAAAAGTCAGTTCTATTTCACATTAGCCAACAGTTTCTCCGAACATCAACAACAAATTATACGTTGTAACTATAGTCACAATCCAGTGTGATTCGAATTTATCATTTAAACATTTAAAACAACTGACACTAACACAAGATGGAAAAATGAAACTGTGCACATCTCGTCAAGTACAACTTCTACTTGTCGACGAATCCCACCTATAGACAGAAATTGCGACTCTCTGTGGCCACTGGGTTAGAGCTCCAGGGTAAACGTACCTGTAATCGTGGAAGTGGTAAATTACTGACACTGTGTTTAGTGGCATTCAGTTTATTTTCGAAAGTCTCGGCACACGGGGTATACGGCGTTCCGCCCTATCTACATACAGGATAATTGTTTCAGCCCTAGAAGACGGGAAACCCCGTAAAACACCGGACAGTTGGTGACCCCAAGTCAAATCCCTCCACACTAAGTGATGTGGCGCTGTGGAGGCGACCTCTTTATAGTAGTTGAATGCACCATCTTAGAGCGCGGGTTAGAGTCCCTCATAAGTCGTGGGTGTACATTTGTTTACGTCTGTGTGTGTTATTGTCTATGGGATACAGTAAACGAACATTAAAAAAGTGGGAAGAAGTAGTGAATAGAATATAGATCGTCGAATGTAGCCTATACGCCAATAAAGGGAAGCTCACTGAACACGCATTCGAGAGGACACGGGCTCGCTATTCCTTGTGCGGCCATCGTGACTTTGGTTCTTAGTGGATTTTTAAATTTCACACCTATCAAAATCCCGCAACCAGCAATTATTTTCTGTGAGCTCCACTAAATATTATTGCTGCTAAACATAACAATTTTGCTGCGATTAACGAACACATCGCCTACTAACATACTGAACTTATTGATTTATTAAAGGACTTTTGTACTTTTATGGTTGCCACTAAATACTGAAACAACGAAAATTTTGTTGAGACTACAGTATCGAGAGTGAAACCTATAGGTCCTACTGACAAAAGGATTTTGTGGTGACCAACAAAATTTTTTTGGTCACCACAAAACTATTTATTTTTCCAGTACATTTGTATTTCCATAATTACTATTTGCAACTACTTTAGGAAATACGTCGACTGATAACCAATAGTACTACTGTTGTGACAAGGTTGTTCTCCTTCAGTTGAGCTTTCTATGGCATTAGAAAGCTAGAGGCAGAGGCGTGTCAATTCCTGCAGATTTGGAGTCAGTGTGCTTGTTAGGTTATATGGTTGTAGACTCCGAATGGAGGGCAAATATCATGCGATACAGAAACCATGCAACCAATACATACTTTCTTAATCTAAGTGAGTGGACTGTCATAAAAATTATAACGTCGCACTTGCAGCCGTGAAGACCGAAGAGCTAGAAAATATGAAGAAAAAAAAAAAAAAAATGCAATGGCATATATATTTATGAAGGGAAGATGGTGATGATGATTTCGATGATTGTAATGATTATGATGATAACGATGATGGGTTTCCTAATTTGAAGTTGATGTACAAGAAATAGTTACAAAGACGAGTATTCAAAATCGCTTCTCTGGTTATGAAGTAAGCATAACAGACTTACACAACTCGGCATGATACCCTGTGTGCATAAAAGTGTTGATAAATTGTTTCGCTGTAACAAGAAAGGCCTAAAGCAGTTCTGACCCGACTGTGTTACATAGTAAAAATAAATAAGAAACCGATGTGCAGGAATATAATAAATAACGTTGACTTAGTAAAATAATTGTCCATGGATATTTACTTACAATAATTAACGCCATTAAGCAATCGACATTATAATATATACCCTCAGTGGACTTAGTATGAAAATCTGCCGATGGTAGGGATAACGGATAATCTTACGTAAATGACAAGTATGTCTTTTTGCAAGACTATTATACTAAATGGTAGGAATGCACAGTTTTCTGTTATCTTTGAAAGTTATTCATCAGCCATTGTTGAATGTAAAAGTTGTGTTAATGTAAAACCTCAAGACAATAGTTATACTGAATGAAGTTACTGAAAATTACTTGCAAAACATAGACAGGTAAGAGAGGAAAAGTTAAGAAAGAGGGAATATGAAAATCCCCGCGGTTTAAAAGCCATGTTAAAGAAAACGTATATACTAAGTGTCAATGAATAAGTGTTACAAATTAATATGAGTGGTACATGATATGAAATGGAACATATTTTATTAAGTTACCCATGTCCGGAAATGCCTCCTTATACCAAAACATGGCGATACTAGCGAGCAGTGTTAGCCGGAAACCCGGTGGTAACCGACCAGTGTAACAGCACATACCGGGCATTACATGTGTGGCTTGATGGTGTTTTGTACCTCTCTGTGTGCAATAAACCTGATTTACACAACTGATTCACATGCACCTTTCTTAAATGCCACCCTTTCTAGCTATAATTAACATTTTGGGTATAAAGAGGCACTTCTGGAATGGGCACTATAATAAAATATGCCCCGTTTCATCTCATGTACCACCCCTATTAATTGGTAACACTTATTCATTGAAATATATAAAATTGAAATCATTAGATGGCTTACTCGAGTTTCGAACACGGAATATCAGGGCCCAAAAGCAGCGCCTGAACGTTCATGGTCATTGAGGTCATTTAATATAACAGGGAAAAACACATAACATTTTTTGTAACGATATGTACTGGTTTGAAATACTCAATTACACCACTTTTCTGACAGAGCCGAATGATGTGCCATTGGCACCCTGCTGCCAAAAATGACCAGGTTTGAGTTCTGTAATTAGAATAGGATGGTCCCTAAATCAGCAAGTATTAATACTTGGAGGTTGTGATACTTTAGAATTAATACTTATTGAAATTCGAAACTGGAAAATACTTTTGATAATTTTGAGGTATGGTTGAAGACAGAAATACATTTATGATTCGTACGTTTAAGGTACATCTGAAGCCCTGAAATATGTCTGAGATTTCTTCAGGATATTTTTAAAGAAACTTCCTACGTTAGTTATTTTAACAGACGTTAGTTTGAAGTACGATTGAATAATTTTTAAAGTGGGTTCCAGTTAATGTTTTAGTAGCTTGAGGGTTTTTGTTTGTATATTTAAGGATGATTTTTAGTATATTTGAGATATTTTTAGGTATGTTAGAAAAATACTTGCGCTGTACTTTGTCTATGCTTTATTCATGCTTCGAGTGCCATAAAAATACTCGTATTATTGAGATATTCCTGTGACAAAATTTTGTTTTACTTGAGAAAACTAAAGTATGCTTGAAATATGCGTTTGTATGTTTGAGGCATGCTTGATTTTTTTTTAGATATTTTATGAAAGTTATTGAGTTATACTATATTAATTCAGAAATAAGTATGAAATAAGTATGGCCGTGCGAATGATACTTATTGTTTCACAAAACGAAAGCGAAATAAATATGTGATTAAATTTCATGAAACTGAAACGAAAACCAAAATATTTAATTATTGCTCAAACGTCTAACGAAAATATAAATAGATTGTAAAATTTTTCATTTCAATTTATGAAGATTTTCGTAAAAAGAATGTTGAGGCTGAGCTGTATTGGAGTTTTTTTTCTTTTTCGTTTCAATTTCACTCATTTTTTTTATCGTAAGAATTCTATAAATCGTCGCCAATCTCGTCAAGGTATGGCATGGCCACGTGGACTGGTATATATATATATAATACTTCCTCTAGCGTATTTGTAATGCAGATTCGATGAAACATGCGAGGCCAGGGGGGGAAAAATGAGCTTTGGCATTAAAGAAAATAAAAAAAAATTATATTGTAATTTTCACAGTCTTTCCAAAGCCCGGTAGCTTAACACTTTATATCCAGATATTCTAATGTTCCGGACAACGAAGTTTATGCGAAGGAAACCAGATTAGAAATGAAAATTTAAACTCACTTATTATTAGATACGCTCAATACTGTAGCAAATTAACGCAGGTAGAGTATGACTCAAAGTGAACATTTTGCATTAAACATCGTGCAGAGCTAAATAAATTTCCACATCTGAAGAAATGAAATTTTGTAGAGCACACACCGCGAACACGCATAATGGAAATCGTATGTGGTTATTGGGGCACGATAAAGAAATTGTACCAGCCTCAAGCTTAACAAGCTTTCAGATACTTCTTCATTGCAATAAAAAAAACATAGAAAGACTGCATGCCACCGAAAAAAATCACTGCAACATTTAGGGGGGATGCCTAAGAAACGTGATTAAGTCGGCGCATACATTGTCAGACATGCTCCCTGATCACCGGATAGTCTCACAAAGCTTAGTACGTAAACAGTCCCTTACACGAAGTCGTCAGTTGACATTGATCTTCGGCTCAGTTCCCTGCAACGAGCAGGGTCTGTCGTGGTATAGCGCATGTTCTGAGAGAACAGAGGTCAGGTCTGGGCAGCTCTAAATATGCTTTTACACTATCAAACTTGATTTCACCGATTCCTCACACGAGATTAATTGGTTGATTGAGTGGAAAGGACATATTAACGTCCCTCAGTGTTATGCCTGAATTTTAATCAGGGAACGGCTTACAAGCTAACGTTTGATATAATTTGAACTAACACTCATTCCTTAGACTAGGGTTCGAACCCAGAACCTCCCACACTGCAGACCGGTGGCGCACCAATATTTGTCATCAGTGACATACTCTCGCATGAGACTTATTATGACAGTGCATCTTGCACGAGTTTTGAATGTATCCTACATCTGTAAACTACGTGCCATGTTGTTGACTTCACTAGGAAACAAAACAAGAACTGTACCCTGGTTTCGTCTTGCTGGATGAAAATGAAAATGGAGACAGCATAGTGTGTAAATAAACCTGGCACACCTTAGTGTTACATTTAGTAATTTAGCGTTAATATACATATCACACGTAGCTTACCTATGCTGCAGATTACACAAATACACATGTATTCTATTTGGGTGCACCTGTAAACTAATTAAGGCAACCTTTGAATATATTATATCTTTATAACCTTACTTTTAGCACATTTCCGCTATAGCAATTCGCACCATCATGACTTCAACACACGAAGTATTTGTGCTCCAGACAAAAATCAGTTGATGTGCGAGATTGACAGAAAATAGAATGAGATAAAGAGGTACACTGATGCGTCTGTAGAGAGGGATCGGAACAACTTCCTCGAGTTTATGCCGAATTGTAGAGGTAACAGATTTTGTCTGTAGCAATGCGGAGTCTTGTTTGTAACTGACCTCATGATCATTTTCATCAGGTACAACAAAATTTTTCAATTTCAATGCATGGCTTTACAGGAAATAAAATAGAATAAATACCTTACGTCTCCGATATTTTAAAAATTATAAGTTTCAAATGAGATTCAAAGAAATATTCCTGCAGTCCATTATAAATATTACATGAAATGTGTAACAAGTATTCAAAACTTAAGAACAAGTCTTCTGTCTTAATTCAGTGTTCTAAAAGTGGCTGAACCTTTGTACTGTTCATAGTGTGTGCAAGATATCTTGTTGGAATGCAAGCGAGATTATAGATGGCGGCTGAACAGCTGGGTTACTGGCACAAATAACTCAAGAGGACAGAGGTAGAACAGAAGCTTATACAACAGAACCCAGCCGCACACGCCAGAAAAATGGCGCACTGACCAGTTACTTGTCTGAACGCCGTTCACCGATCAGCGCCTGGTAACCTACCTCCTCCCCCCCCATCGGCCCCCCAACCAATTGGGAACCTCTCACGGCATGCGTTGCCAGTCAGACACAAGGTACGTTCCCACAGTCTCGCCCAGTCAATCAGAGAACGGACACTCTCGTATATCTGTGTATTTGTATATTCCATGTTCTTATCATGATACCGTTGAGATTTGTCTACAGGTTATAAATACCGCGATAATTACCCATTTATGTTAGTGCATTTTTCACGGTTATCCAGAGGAAGTTTGCAAGTGAGCGAAGGCCGTGATAGTAGTGGCGACTGAGCAGCTAAAGTATTGGCTACGTGCTTCAAGTCATGGGTCGTACCCATATACTAAAGATGAGGTAAAACTGGCTGTGTACAACCAGTATCCTTGTACCAACATTTAACTGCTTTTCTGCCAACACGACTAGCAAAAATGGCGTGGAATGAGTTTGTGGTTAGAACACTTTTTAATAAACAAGTGCATATATATATATATATATATATATATATATATATATATATATATATATATATATATATATATATATATATATATATATATATAATACTTCCTCTAGCGTATTTGTAATGCAGTTTGATCGAATTCAAATAGGTTAAAGTATTTTATAAATATAATAGTGTTTGTCGTTTAAAAATTAAGATGTAAACAAACACGTTCTTATTATTGACCATGTGGCTATGACAGTTCTGTTGCTTTGGGCTAGGTCAATGTGGCACATCCGCAGAAGACGAATCATCTGTCTATAGTATATTCGCAGCTTCTTCCAACTTATCTGAAGCCTTGCTACAATTCTACTTCCAGTATATTCCTCCACCTCATGCAAACAAAACTTAACCGAGTATAGAGAATTACACCAAATGGACATCGCACCGTATTCGTCCGCGCTCCGTATAATAATATTTTGAATAAGGGCTATTTATTACTAGTTATTATTACGAACACACGTATTCTCTCCCTGTTTAATAAATATTCATGTTAGTATAAAATGCTATAATTTATAAGTATAAAATACTGTTGTAAGTGCAAGTTTAATATAACAGCCAATAAGGAATTTTTATCTTAACAGAAGTAAAAAAGCTTGTTGTGATACACCAGCATACTGTCTTTAGGGAAGAACCAAGCACGCCATACATGGGGTAATTTTCAAAGGTTTAATTCAAAAGTGTAAAGAAACCGTCAACAGACAATATCTCATATTTAGTGTACAGTAGTGTCACAGGTAAATTGTTCCGGAGCGCACGGACCTAGTAAGATGGGGTCGGTCCATCCGCGGCATCGTGCAACCCGGAAGGTGCAGTGGTTGGGCCGCCATTACATGAGTAATGGTTTTACGCCACTTAACTGTAACGACTGGTTCGGGGCGAAGATATGATGGGAGGGTGGAGGGGAGGAGGCACGCCGAGAGGGTGCCGACCACAGTCGTCTCATCAGCGGCCTCCTTCGCCCCAGCTCGCTGCGGTATTACAATACGCTCCCCCTCACCCCCCCCCCCAACAGGCCAACGATGTGACGGGTCAATTTATGGTGCCAGTACCCGACGCCGCCGCCGTGCTGTGTTTCCTTATATTGCTCACCGTACCGTGCATCCTTAACTATCTCGACTGAAACAAAAATAAAATTGCAGCTCTATGTCGTGCATCCGGGAACAGGATAACGCCGCACATTCCTTTAACGTTGGTGCTGGATTCTAAAAGTCTTCGCGAGTACAGTTCACATTCACAAGACAAGGTAGAACTCAGCCGCTGCCTTAATTGCATTACACCAGTTTTGTCGGTCTCTATATTACAACTTGCACTATCTTATCGGTCCAGAAAACATAGAAAACTTTCTCTACATTGTCCATTAATGGCATTAAACTCCGTACTTGCCATTGAAATAATTAAACCATCTAAATTTATATTTGCAAAATTTTTGTACATGAAGTTCAGTATTTTTGGAAAATCTTGAAATACTCTTATGACACGATTTATAAAGTATCCTTGTGATCCCAAAAAAAACTATTCGTTACTAGAATTAAACCCGAATGTTATCCTTAAGGGAATTAAACTCTCTACAAAACGGTTCGAATAATGTTCAACATAATTAACAGTTAACTCACGAAGACATAACGAATGACAGCGGTACTCGCCCTTATCAAGTTCAAGGTTAATAGCGTAGGTTTATAATATGTATTTGTGAAGTGATCGCAGAACGAAGGCTGTAAAGTGTTTCTTACATATAATAGACTGGCGGGTTTTCCTGTCTCAAACGTTATCACCAGCGTGCGATGTCTTTGGCAAACTGTATGAATATTGAGGAACCAGCAATATTATAATTAGGGCCTATAATGAGCAATATTGGCATGGAATTTATCTCTTTATTGAAAACTATGATTAGATTGAGTCAAATTACGCCCTTTGACCATTAGCATTACAATCATTTACATTTAACTTGAAATATGTGAATCGCTGGGAATCACCGCTAAACTGTAAAATTCAGACACTGAAACAGTAAAAATTTAATTAATTTCTCAAGTTGAGCATTGTCTTCTGTATATATTTTCCTCATCATAAAAATTGTTTTACTGTTTAGTTTAAATATCGTTCACACGCTCCTTGGGTCATTATGGCCGTCAATGTCAAGGCGCAAGGCGTCATGATCGTGTTTCTGTAGACTCGAAAATTCAAGAATGCAGGTGTCTGTAAAGACAAAACACCACAACGATTTGCTACGGGAGGGGGGACACTTGTCCCCCCTAAAATTTCGATTTAAAAAAATTGTTCCAGAAATCTAAGAATACACTATAGAAATTGATTTAAAAACTTTATTTTGATTGTAGTATTCTGCGAAACTCTTCGCGTCTTTTGTAAGTGATTAATTTTTCTTAGGCAAATCTGGACATGTCACTCAATGTTTCGTTTAGGAAAACAATTACAGTTTTATAGTTTCTCAAATTAGTAGGAATATTTTATCAGCATGCATTTGTTTATTTAAATAATTAATCTGCTGAAAAATTGCATGTTTCCAATGGCATCGATTTAACGATTTGCATATGTTTCTTCATTTCAGTTAAAAGGAAAACGCGCAGCATGTATCAAGATTGAAATAAGTTCTTTTACGTCCTGAAGTACTGTGAGCCAGAGATATCACTTCTCTTCTATTATACAGGTACAAACCACACATTAAACATATCGTGCGATGTCATTTGAGGATTTTTAAAAATAGATAATGTCTGGAAACCTCAATATTTATTAATTAAATGTAGTGTGTATGATGTGTATAAACTAAGTAACCAAATAATAAAGAACTTTTCAAATCGTTTACACTTGGTAGATGCTATGTTATAAGGGTACCTACTGGTCCTTGGAAGAAAAATTCCTTGACAATTCCAGTTATTCCAGGATGTATTTTAGTCCCAGTATCTCCTATCAAATTGGTACCTTTGATGTACAGTACAATATACATATGTGAAAACTAACCAGATATGCATGAGCTGATGCATTAAACCCCATCGTTATCTCACTTTTATTAAGAATGCAACCATGAATCGTAATAATTTGGGATTGACAATGGAAAAAAAAACCCGCCTGACAATGAAGTAGATATGTATTTATATTGTGCGATGTTACTATATTCTATTAACCCAGAGCAAAAACTAATCCAGGATATAACCAGCTTTTCCGTTATTTCCAGAATATAAATTTCATTATCTGATATTTCCAGGTTTTTCAGAATTTTTAGGGTCAGTAGACACCCTGGGCCCATGAAGTGGTCTACCCTTTAAAGGAAAACTACAGAGACTATATATAGCACCGGGCATCGAAAATACGTTGAGAAGTTTCTGTGTTCTATTGAGCTTGAACCCAACGTATTCGCAGAGCCTTAATTCAACAAGGAATGCTCTTACTTGCCTGCAGCTAACAGGTTAATTTTGTGTAATCACGAGTACTATTGGTTTCCTAGGTGACTACTAGCACTAAGCAGTCACGCTCGTACGGCGAACAAACCGAATAGGCAATAGTTCACTCCCGAATTCTGGCATTTTTCAATATATGTGCATCGAGACGCTAGCCACGTAGTTCGAAAACTTCTATAATCAGTAAGTATCATCGTCTGGTACAGGCCGTTCACGCTAAAGTGAGTACTTTTGAAGCCCTATTTACTTTTTTCCTTCAGCCAATTTATATCCTTCCGCCACTTGTTAATGTAAACCCTGCCATGTGAGTAATACACACAGTGTATACATTCACCATACCCAAAACCAAAAGTCCAAAGCTGCAATGAAATGTATTTATTGGTTATTATGTCTAATGAAACAGCTTCAAAAAGTGCTCACTTTACCGTGAACTAACGGCCTATAAACGAACATCACTAAGCTGTTGGCTGTCTGGAGATCACGGGCTATATTCCTGCAGCAGCACAAGCAACGTCGTCCCACTGAGACTGCCAGCACGTTATAATATCTCAAGACAGTGGCGAGTGAAAATACAAGAAACACACCCAATTTCATTGCAAAAACTGGGTGTCGTAATCTCCTACTTTAACACTTCTTGAAAATCGAAGTAAAAATTTCAAGAGGCATTTATGAACACTTTAAGGCCTGAGCAAGGGGAAAGGTGCCTCAGCAAGTATACGTTATTTTGTGATTATCTTATGTTTATTTTCTAACTAATGGATTCTGTACGATAAAATGTCTAATCATTTTACCATCAATAATACTGCTGCACCATGAAAGGTATGTTGATGAGGAGAAGATTATCTCGCGGTGTAATTTATATGAGACACCAAGACATTAGCTTGAGGAATAAAACGATAATCCATGTACGTTTAATTATCAAATTTGCTACAACAAAGCGTAAATTATGTTGAAACTGAAGGCCATATTAAACACTGGTGAACTGAATACTAACAATACGTAACGATTTGGTTAACACAACATAGCATAAATATCATGGTTTTACCTAGACTTACTAGAGTCCCTTCGGTTTTCTCATCTAACCAGTTTAGTCATAGGCCTACTCTCGATAGTGACAACTAGGTATATAAAAATATCGATTTTCAAGCGATATACATTGTCTACTATTCACGAGCTGCCATTGTGTATTTGGAGCATCCAGCTTTGTCACATTCTGGAAAACATTACTGGACCGAATTGGTGTAGATATTCGATGTTTTGCTACAGTAAAAAAATAGTATTACGTCAGTAGCAATATGATATGTATATATAATAAAAAAAAATCATTAACGAATTGTTTCCCACGGGCTTAAATGTCGGGTTTTTCGAGTGTTTTACACGTACGAGCAATGGAATACCTACCCATGTAGCAAGCCACAGTCGGCCGACTGAGGTTTCACTGCTGACACTGCTGGATGATTGCTGGCGCTGAATAATTATGGGTCTACACAAATGGCCCTGTTATGGCTGACTGCTGGCAATATGACACTTTACATGCCATCAATGACGCGTCAATGGGATGTTGATGAAAATGAAACTGATGACTGAGAGTGGGTGTTCTGCTAATGATCCACAAATGACTTGCCAACTGTATTCAAGCACTGGCAGCACTTAACTTAACCATTTTTGGGCAATTGATGGCACTTCACTATAGTGTTCGCGCACTTAAGATACAGTCGTCCAACTGTGGTTTTACTGATGACATTGCTCTGTTACTGCTGGCCCAGAAAACTTATCGGTCTACACAACTTGCCATGCTATGGTTAACTGCTGGTCCAAGACACTTGGCATGCCATTTATGGCCCACTGATGGGATGTTGATGGAAATGAAACTGATGGTTGAGAGTAGGTGACGTATCAATGTCCCATAAATGGCTTACCAACTGTATTCCAGCAATGGTCGCACATAACCTATACTTATTGCTGGTAAAAATATGGATTGCCATCTAAACACCATTTGATGACTTTAAAATGGTACATCAATGTACAATTTCTGGTGCAATTCGGCTTATTATGGGAATTTTTATGGCTCCCACTCTTAGAAGATAGCTTATTTAAACTACACACATGTATGTGTATATACGTCTGTCTAATATAATTATAGAACATATAATACAATGAGTAGATTATTAGTAAATATATAATGATGGAAATATCTATGCAAAATGCTATAAATAGAGTATTAGGTGTGATTTTGTGACTGGTATTGAATAACTTGACATATGCCTATGCAATATTTTACATGTATGACTGCATATAATCAAAATAAGTTTAAAAAAAAATATATATAACCACATTCAGAAAATTAACATTGAAGGGTTTTTGTTGTTTCACATCACTAAAATATTCATAAATGCGACTGCATCTAAAACCGACAAATAGCATCCAGGTGACATACATACTGCAAAAGTACATTAAAGGTAAGTTTTTGGGTTAGTATTGCGATTCATGTAGGAAGATTTTACTCAAAGACAGTATTTTTTTTACTGCATCTTTTTAAAATTGATCTGTTCGCATGGTAAATTATAAGACTATGGAGTAACTGGTGTAATTTATATTATATTAGTGTTTGTTAATAATTCGAGTCCGAAAATTTTCTAAATTAGTTCAACTAAATGTAAGAATACACAGTGGAGTAATGGTTAGCATGCTGGGCTGTTAATGCAATGGGTGTGGGTTCGCGCCTTCTCTACTACTCCGGTAAGCATAAGATTTTCATGTCGTATAAGGTGTTTCATAGTGAAGTAAATTAAAAACAAAAAATATTGATGGTAAAAATAATCATTTTTTAGAGATAGTGTTAGATATATGGTGAAAGCATGGCTAGCCATCAGTAGGCCATCTGGTGGCTGTGAAATGGTACATCGATTGTCCATTGCTGTTGTAAGCATATGGGCGATACTTGGGCCATTTGTGTTCACCACACCTGGGCCAGTTATGGGCAAATAATCTCTAGCTAGTGGTGCCACTTCAGGACCAGCAATGGTGCCGGGTGCATGCCAGCTGTTGGTCAACTGTTTGCCAGCTTGGCATGTGACTGTAAATTATCAATGGGGGGCCATATGTGGTTTTGCTACATGGGCAAGAATGAGGTCATTAAAAAACCACAGACTTTCTGTAAATTACACTAAAACACAACTAAAACTTAAAAATTTAAGTCACTCGCGAACACGTAAAAACGGGGCCTCAGTTTCATTATTTGTTTGCAAATTGGCCAGTGGAACGAAAAGCTACAATCTTGCAATACAGGTCCGACGCATGTGAGTGTTAAACACAAAATTCTATCCAATGGAATAAAACCTACATTAAATTAAGGTAGTTAAATTACAATTCTACACTATTACAGAACAAACCAAAGAGGAAGCAGTAACGAATAATATGCTGACACCACGGATATGGAGGCGTCCCTCAGCAACATAAAAATGGAGCAAATCATAAAGATTTCTTGACGTTCGGGCATCGATTACGAGCGGTGACCACTAACGGTAGTGATAGATTTACACCGAAGAAGACCGTAATGCGGAAATACTTAGTGGCGAATTCATGGCCACGGAAAATTCGTATTACAGCTTCTCTCCTGCGAGAAGACACGGAAGTTCGCAGAGTACTGGAGTCTCGCACCAACCTGGGGAATTCCCGAAGTCGACTAGAAAAACACGTCAACACAGCATAATGCTACATGCAACGGTTCTATCAGGAAACAATATATGCAACACAAGAAACCAGAAAATGCTGGATTAAATAACGTGTTCCTTAATGCATACAAAGTATTGTCTATGCACATGAAGCAAAGTCATCCAAATTAATTTTTTTAACACAACACTAAGGCATTAATTAACAACAAAATTTTCAACATTTAACACATACTATATAGATTACTTAAATCAAAAATATTCACTCATTTTCAAAACAAACTGATCAAACTGAAGGTTCCATCGCATAGGCACATAAATGGGTACATGCACAAGACATGATGGTAGTATGTATACAGAAAACATAAATATATTGTATCACACCAAACATTTATTGTAGGAGACCAACACTTGCAATTCGCCCTTGGTATGACGTTGGACCACCCGTAGCACGGAGACAGGCAGCGATACTGTCGGGCATGGGGCCATAGAGACGCTTGATGTTCTCCTGAGGAAGATCTTACTGCAGCTGGCGCAACTGACCCTCCAAATACGTCGTAGTTGCCGCTGGCCAAAGTGGTATCCTATATGGTCTCAAATGTTCTCGATGTTTCAGAGGTGTGAATAACGTTTGGCCCAAGGAAGCATTTTGATAGCACAAAGGCAGGCCAGAGATACCCGTGTTGTGTGAAGCCGGGCGTTATTCTGCTGGAAAATGGGGTCGTCAAGCTGCTCAAGTCCGAGGGGGGGGGGGGGAAGGTGTGCACACACGGCCGCAAAATTTCCTGCACGTATCGCCAAGCCGTTGGGATTCCTTCAAACTCTACCAGTGGGGTGCGGGAATCATACTAAATGGCACTCCACACCATGACACCTCTCATTGGGGCGGTGTGCTGCTCTACAATGAAGCATGACCATGGCGCTAGCCAGGACGTCTCCAGACTCGAATTAGGAGGTAAACTGTATCCAGACAGAACTGTGATTCATCATCAGTCCGCAAGCTGTCATGCTACCCGTTCCCAACAGACGGTCACACGTGCTTGGCGGTGTTCACGTCATAATGGTGCCTGTGATTGCCTCCTGGATGTGGCACTGGTAGACAGAAGCGTATCCCCAGCTGCCCTGATATGCCCCTGGATGGTGCACAGCGACGCGTTGAAGTGCTTACAGCCTGTCGAACGTTAAAACGATCCTCCATGCTGGTCGTCCACCAGCGTTGTCCAGAGTCTTCTCGATGGATGTGTAAACTCCTGTTTGTTCTGCGTACAACGCTTGCTCTAAGTGTAGGCAGAATGGTTTAAGTATTGAGCAATGCGCCAAAACGTCCAACCTTCCTCTTGGAAGCCGACTATTTGGCCTCTCTCAAACTCATACAGCTGGGTGAAGGCTTGCCAAATGTGCCGTCAGGGCATGCTTCGTCTTCGCAGAACTTCTCTATGTGGCTCACACTGATAATAAAGCCTTGTTCGAAGTAATTCAGATTTCAATTATGGAAATAAATGTACGTTCTCTAGTGGCACACTCTCGCATGCTAACCACATTAAGCGCAAACGGGATACATGTCGAGCTTTGACGATAAAGTGTGGCAACCATTGTTGTACTCGCGCGATTCGTACATGGTGATCATTATATTTTACAAATAAGTGTATTAGCATAGACTGTGTACATTCCACTAAACTTGAGTCATCTTCGTGATCTAAGACAAGCAATACAATAATACAAAGAATGTAAAATTGTTATATCAGTTGAGAAGTCATGTATGCTATAAACAAAGTTTCTCCATAGTTCAGACAACTTCTCCAGGAGCCTATTTCATAAAAGTTGCAATTCGATAGGTGACAGGTGACAATAAATTGTCAGACATATTTACAGTTCGACAAATGTTGGTTTCATAAAAGTTTAAAATTAGCCATGACAAGTATTAAATTTGTACGACAATTTGAAAAATAGTCTTTTCACAATAGTTCTTAGCTAACAGGAAAAACATGACAATTTTGTCAAATATTTCACTGCGAACTGTTTTATGAACCACAAAAATATAATCACTGTGACATATTTTCACATTTGTAGAACTGTCTTTGTGGAAGTGGCAGGAAATCCTTACTGTTTAACCAGTAATTTATAACGTTTATATAACGTGGCAATGCAATATTGAGTGAATTAGAATTGCTTTGCGATAATGAACACTAATAGCAGCAGTAGTAGCAGTAGTACTAGTGATGAATAAACAGAAAGGTGACCTCGCCGAGATTTTAGGCAACGGATTAACCAACCCTTCAATTCCAGTGACTTCGTATTTTCGTATTAGTAAGATAACAGTTGAATACTTTATAAGTAGAGTAGGGCACCATTTGCAGTCAGAAACAAGAAGAAATTGTGCTCTCACTCCTCAAGAACAACCGACGTGTGCATTGCATTGGCTGGGAACAGTAGCACATTATCACGTAAATTCAGATGCTTATCAAAGGCCGCCATCCACCGCTGTGTAAAGAGAGTATGTCACATACTGATTCGCTCCTTGGTTGAAGAAGAGGTTCGCTGGCCAGTTGAATCCGTCTTAGCAATTACACAATTTTTCATGAGGGCTGCAAACTTCCCAAGGAATGCTGGAGTTGTTGATGGTTCATTTATCAATATATATGGCCCACATAATAATGAAGATGCATTCGTTGACAGTCGTGATCATTCAAACAATATCATGATTGTGTGGGGACTTAACTCAGAAATTTTGTATTCCAATGCTCGGTGGCATGGTTCAGTACATGAGTTCATCGTTGGCACAACATTGGGAAAACGGATGGAAGCCATCCCCTTCACATGCAGTCAGTACTGCTGGGTGATAGTGGGTATGGATTAAGGAAGTGGCTCATTTCTCCAAATATCCCAGAAGAAATCCCTCGAACAAATGCGCTTGCAATATTCCTTAGACCCTTTAAATCTACTAGAAGATTGGTGGAAAATTGGCTTGGTATTGTGAAAGAAATGTTTACATGCCTGAATTAACTGAGAATGCAGTCAGTGTCTGCATATAACCGTAATATCGTTTGTATAATTTTGCATTACATTGAGAAACGCCTGTGATCAGAGGTATATGATCCATATGAAAACCATGCAATTGTAGAAGGTATGTTGATGCTGCCAATCTAGAGGCTATTGCAGTATTACAAGAACTTATACAAGTGCTTGAAAAATAAGCGGTATATTTTTTATGAGCAAAGTACATACCAAAGAACTCGTTGCTTCCTATCAGACATTTAGGTAATGAAATGTCCATATTATTGAATTAACAGGTATGGCTACCCTACTATTTACATAACTGTATTCATTATGTTAATCTTCATTAATTTAGACATATGTGTACAGTGTAATTACTTGGGTGGAAATGCCAATATGTGCAATATTAATATGTGGATATCAATTATCGTAGCATGTACTATTTACGATGACAATAGCATTCTTAATTACACTGTTTGATGCATCAAATTGCAAAATGTCATTGCTCACAGGAGCATTACCGATGTCAAATTCTGGTGAATGCTAAACGTATCTGAATTGAACAGACGAGTTGTAAATTAATTGGTACGGTAGAAGGCCTGCTTCTTTCTCCATTTTCCGTAACTCTCGATTCATTTTATACGTTTTTCGCTTTGCAGTTTCGAGTTTTTGTGCGAGTAATAAGGCCTGCAGTCTCAATTTTTCAGATCTTAACATTTCCAAATCATTCTTTGCTGGCTGTACTTTTATTTTTCCTGTATTGGCAGCCGTGCTTGGTGATGGTTCTTGAGTACCAGTTAAAAATAATAGAAAAAGAAGAAGAGCAGGGTTCAACAACTGTTCAGTCTCCATTATCTTCAATAAAGTCTTCAGTTACATTTGCTATTTGCTCGTGGTAAGTGAATGTAATTGAAGAGTCGTCAGTCCCAGAAGGTTCAGGAGCCATCATCCTTGCTAAAACAGGTAATTAGTTTCCAACAATAGCCAAGATAATATTATCTGCCTCACCATGCATGCATTGGTCCCTTCTGTAGCATGTCAAGTTTTTGTTAAGTTATCTTTTTTTTCGTGAAGAGGTGACAAAATACCCAGGTTTGTGTAATGGGTTAATAAAAAAATAGTAATAACACGTAGGCTATGTCCCGTTACTTACACAAATGCACAAACACGTAAAATTGCAAAATTATGTTACGTTCTGCTATGCATGCATAACAGAAGAAAATAAACGTGCTTACTGCCGTGCGGAATTAGAAATTTATTGTATTGCTGCTGCAGACAGATACATATGGTGATTGTAAACAAACACTATAATAATCCCACTATTTTAGCTAAATAATAAGCATGACAAAAGACGAAGGACAACATTTTACATACAATCAATTTACAAATATACTTTCATGGCCATATCTAACCTATAAATAGACTAATATATATATTCAGTTGTATTTACTTACCAATGATACTTTTATATAGTTTTGTTTTATATTAATGGATGCTCATTTCCCTAGCTCATCGTCAAACATAACAGAAAACGGTCTAACAGCTACTATATGTACATACTTACAACAGTTATTTTGTGCCAGTTTTACCATGTGGTATCCCTTAGAAACTTCCAATCCCTCGAGAACGCTCCGATGGTCTTTGTTTTTCTGCAATTCTTTTACATGTTTCTACTTTCTGCTCATGGGTCAATTGAGATGAAAATTTTTCAAATAGCACATCCTTCTCCTCTCGGAGTTTGACACTTTAGAATCAGCGTTAGTTACAAATACTGACTTATGTTGTTGGGACGAGTGAGATGATTTGATTTGAATGGTTCGGTAAGAGCGATGACCAGTACTTAACTTTGTCCCTACTTCAACGGCGCAATACATCGTAATCTTATCCACAGTACTGCACATTGTGCTGCCAGTAAACCAGTAATTCTCTTTATAAATGCCAAGACTTAATCAGTGCTTCACCAAAAGACAGACAAACCATTGCACGAAACAAAAAACTGTTTCAATGACCTTGGAACATCCCATGTGTTGGCCACATGTGCTTCATCTCAAACATGTTTCCGATATAAGCGCTAAGAACTAGACTTTTACTGTGAATAAATATGAAGGCCATTGTTTATATAACTCCAGTTTCGGACACAGCAATGCTTCGTCAGTGGTTGCCAGCACATACGTAGTATTCCTGGATAATTTGAACGTGTCAGACAATCAATGTCACGGCGTATTCGGGCGTGCATTCAGGCACAAAATGGGCATTTTGAACACATCTTGTATAGCTACTTGTACTGGAATGTGTCGGAAAGACTAGTATTACATTGGATGGCCTGTAACTCTGGAACTAGCAACTTCATAGGACATATTTTGTGTTGTTTGGGATGTAGCTTACTTTCCACTCCCCGATTACTTGCCACATACTTGGGAACATCCTGCACATTGAATAACTCCTTTTACGGTAATTGACGAAGCAAGGGGCTTGGCTGCTGCAAAAATTACAACAAAAAAAACACTCTACCTCTGAGAGTTCGCGACCCAGGGCGTCGAGGAAATGTTCGTGTCTGAGAAAACCATGTAAAGTGTGATTTTTTTTTCTGTGTGTGCTGGTACCTGAAATGGGCCGGCGGTCTTTGTTGCAGCGAACCGCGGCGATGGGACAGCCGGTGCGGCTGGGTGATGCCAGTGCAATGGCAGTGAGCACAATGGAGGAAACCAGGGAACAGGTCCTTTCCTTTGCGGAAGGGAGGCCCCTCGCAGACAACGGATTCCAACCGCTCCTGGGAACTAACCACCAGGGAACGTGCCCCGCAGTCACCTCGGCTACAGCAGCTTTCCTGATCCCACGGGGCTTCTTTCCTCCATACCCGCCATCAAGGGATTTACCATTTTCAGGATAGAATTTCTCCTCCCCCCCCCCTCCCCGATTAACGGACCACAATAATTCTCAGCGGAATCCTCCTCACATCTGTCAACATAACGAATCGTCTTAAAAACTTCGACAGTATCAGATGACGGAGAACTCACTTGCATTAATATTTTGCTATGGCTGTTCACGGTAAAATGAACACTTTTGAAATCCCTGTTTAAGATCTACTTGTACGCACTTTGTATATCCCTCCGCCTTATGTAAAATTAACATTGCCGTGGGCTTCATCACTTTATTCATGCGTCGGTCAGGCGAAACGGTAGAATTATTAGAAAAGTAAATATGTTACAAATATGTTAATTTTACACTTTGATGCGTTAAGCAAAACAGGAAGCTAAATAAATAATTTCAGTTATCACAAATGGTTACTGAAACAATTTTTATTGGACGATAAGTTATGGAACTTCTTTCCTCTCCATCGTTACCCACTTTACTGGGCGCATGTCACTCAGTGCGCCCGTTAAAATATATGTAGGCTGGTCACTTTACCGTGAACAGCCTTAACATTTGTAACATTTTAGCAATCGTGTCTTAATGTTTGTACCGTAATGAGTTATAATTTCCTCAATAAGTCTCCAAAATTATACGGAATATTTTTAGTTGAAATATACTGAACTAGGTTGCACCTCAACATTCGGACCCTGGGTTCGAATCCCGATTCGGTTTTCCATTGTTTTTTCGAAATCACTCCAGGCGAACTCTGGAATGGTTCCTTACGACAGGTTATGTCAGATTACTTTCCCGTTCCTGCCTCTCTGAGCATCTTGCTTCGTCTCAAATGACTCCATGGTCGACGAGAATTTACGCTCTGCCTTTCCACCTACCTTAGCTAAAACAGACATCTGCACATTATCCCCTCCATTCACACAGGTCAATAAGGTTGACGTGAGAGCGGGTTCGCACACTGTAAAGCCCACTACCCTATATTAAAAAAAAAAACCTGCTATTGCTATCCATTTTGGAAGAATGGTTGAGTTGAGACGATGTATGCAATCAGAAGCTACTATATGCGGTAGTACAGAAGAAACCGATTTATTTAACGTCTTCTCATATTCATAATTAAAAACATTTTGCCAAATAAAACTACAACCAGATGCTGAATCAAAATATTTAACATAGACTTTTGCAAGGATGTTAAAAAAAAGTGTAACCATTATTCCATAATAAAGTATAACGACGATAAGTGAGGTGCACGTGGATACAAATTAAATCTCTATTAACCTTCGTAGAGCGCAATATTCTCTAGCCGTACATGTAGAGAAGAGAGATATTTTTCGTTATTGTAGTGAAATAACGTTTGTTCCGTAAGTTCACGGACGATAACTGAGGGTACCGGCCGCTGCTGCAGTTGTAATACATTTTATATCGCAACAAGGCTAGTAACCCCCGGCCATCCATCTGGTGGACCAAGTGAGACTTGTTACTGGAAAGACAACTTGGACAGTGGTTAGAACGATGTGACGGTGCTTGCCACTATTTGGAGATTAGG
Source organism: Dryococelus australis (assembly GCA_029891345.1). Taxonomy (NCBI): domain Eukaryota; kingdom Metazoa; phylum Arthropoda; class Insecta; order Phasmatodea; family Phasmatidae; genus Dryococelus; species Dryococelus australis. The sequence continues at coordinate 185,657,026 of CM056994.1, read as the reverse complement.
ATGCCATCGAACCCATGACCAGAAGGACTTGTATGTGCTTACACAGACGAGTTTTGCTCTATCTACAGAAAACCCAGATAATGTAAACCTCGCATTCCCTCTGTAATTTTTTTATAGTGGATGAAACATACTGTATAAATAACATATCGATGTACATTATTAAGGATATAGATTGGGAAAGAAAAGTATCTTAGGTGTAAGAAAAATAATTATTTCGTACAGAGAAATGTAGACTTGTTTTATTATCACATATTTTTTCTCTCGTTGGTTTTTGTCAGTAAATATGTTTGTCTTGTAAAATATTTTCTTTCACGAGTTTGGTTAAAGATTTTTTCAATTAATATATTTTTATCTTGTAAAATATTTTCATTCGCATGTTTTGTTAAAGATTTTTTAAAATATTAAATATAAGTTTTTCTTGTAAAAGATTTTCTTTCTAATTGTCTGTGTAAAGACGATGCCTGTGTATATGTATTTCTTTTAATTTTTTTGTAAGTACTATTTATGTATATATATGTATATATATATAATTTTCGTAGTAGGGTCAGGGGGTTTCTAACTCAGAGGGGATGCCGCTTTTATTAATCGGATTAACCTTTTGATATCAAAAGGGTTAATCCGTAATCCGATTTTAATCCGATTAAAAATTTTCGTTAAACCTTAATCCCATAGATTTTTTTTGTAATTTAGATGTGATAAAATTGCATGAAACTTTGATTAATCCAATTCATTTAATTGAATAAATCAATCAATAATTGTTGTGTGATAAGTGTATAGATTGTTGTACTTTATTTTTTTAAAATAATTTTTTGGGATGGGGAGCAGCTCTGATAGATGCTGACGGTCGGAGCTCTGGAGTCGTACTGAGGTGTGGTGTCTTGGGTAAGGGGTATATATGTGTTGAGTTTGGCGCAAGAGACTCATAAGTGTTTCTTGAGAGGATATTGCTCGTAGACGGTGTTGGGAAATAGGCGACTCTGAAAGATAAGATATACGTCGTGTATGTTAGTAATGGCCAACAGAAGAACTTAAGTGTAAACGATTAAATAGACGACGACTGTTTCCGAATGAAATTAAACCGGTGATGTTACACACGAGAAAAATTAATGGAAATACAAATTTCAAACGAACACAATTACGTGAGTCTCCTGGTGTCGACAAGTGCTAACTCACTAAACAAACACAACTACCTGAGTATCCTGTATGAAATTAATTAACGACCTACAACGAAGCAAAAATGTCCCTAAGAATAAATTAATAAAATTGCAGTCTTCCTAAACACAATAACAAGGTATTTGAAAAGATGTAAAAATTACAATTCTTGATGCCTCAGAGCTGCATATGTACCTTTAATGATTTTAATATACATTTTGTTGGGTTCGGGAAATCGCAGAATGAATGACTTATAGCACGTATTTCTGTGAAACGAAATCGAGCCAATCTGATAAGATATGCGTCTCGAAATTAATTAAACGGCAACGAACACAAGTATGTGACTATCACTAAACGAACCACGGAACCCAGCTATCCTATTTTTTTAAATTAATAAAATCACACAAGTGACTCTCCCAAAACACGTTTGTCCTCCTGCGTGGTTGCTGAAGGAATGATGTTAGTATATGATTTGCGGAGACTTATAAGCATGATAAGACACGTGGAGCGTGACCGACGTCTATTCAGCTGGGAGGTCAGTCAAGGAATGAGACGTGGAGCTTGCGGCCGAGTTTAATTTACGGCAACAACTCTGAATACGACTCACTAAATGAATCCCAGAACCTATTTCCATAGAAAACTCGTTTATCGCCTATTCTTATAACTTACAGATGTAATAAAGCACACGTTCAAAATACGTAAACTTTCTAAGATCTGATTTGAATATGCTACATAACAGACCATTAAATATTTTCAAACTCGCATTTTGAATTAAATTTTAACTTGACATAATAGTGTAATAGACATGCACATATGTCTCCCTCTCATTTGTACACATACCTTAAATGGTTTTAATACATGCCTGTTCATTGTGGTGTCTGATGTGGGAATGAGGTGAGCGTACCACTTACATGGCTTTATAAGCACGACTAGAGACGTGGAGCACGTTCGGCAGGCAACTGAGCTGAAATTAAAGGAAAAACTCGTATATGAAGGACACATTAAAAATGATTATGAAATAGCAATCAAACGAAAAGAGAGTTAACACACACAACAATGTTTATGATGCATGTACTAATCTGTAAATTTCACATCCCTGGGAAAAATAAATGTTCCTATGGTATGAAGACGTATTTTAAAATAATTCGCTTTTAACAAGCAATCAAACTTCCTCGAAGAAAAATTATTTAAATAATGGACATACTACATCGAGACGAATAATGATAACACAAATTTCTGTTAAGTCTGGGAAATTCACGACATGTGTTAACGAAACAACAGTCGGAAATTTTATGAACTTTCGTCGACCGTGCTCTGAAACAGGATTTACATGATAAAAGCTTATAAATTTTTTAAAAATTACGGATGCACTATATTGGTTTAACACATGGAAACATCTTTTTCCCCAATAAATTAAACATTATAAAAATATTTGTATTAAAACGATAGCTAAAGCCCAGAGCAGATACTATTCGATGAAAACATTTAACAAGAGATGAAGCCCACAGATAGACTCCCTCTGTTAGAGCCCTAGGATCTGCCAGAATGCCGGACGCGGGTGTTGTGTGTATCCAGGACAACGGTTGGCGTTAAACTAAAGCTCGTGCTGGTCAGCTAGAAGTAGTCAGATCGATCCTGCCTGCACCCTCCCCCCTCCCCCATTCCCAACACCAGACCATATCTTTGGCGCTTAATCCCCTTCCCCCTCAACTGCCCCCACCAACCCACCAACTCAATAGTCCAGAATATTTCTTTGTTCGAGCTGACATGTTCCTTGCATCCACTATCGACCCAGTGCCATGATCTGCAAAACCTGTCTAGTACTACGTCCCCCCCATCCTCTCTGCCCCCAAACCAAGATCGCATGTTCTTCCGAGACGAGAACTGCTGTGGCTAGAATCCACACTGCATCCCCACCCAAGAACACATCTTTGTATGCCACACGAGCTGCCCACCTGCCAGACACCCCTCAGACCAGCAAATTTTGAACTGACCCTGACGGGCTAGCTTCCCTCCACCCTCTGCACAACAAACTTTCGCTTTCACTTGTCTGTTGACTTGTTCAGAAAGGGAGGTTTATGCCATTATCGAAACCCTGTCTTACTTCCAGCACAATAAAATATGCTACCCAAGTACCGATGATGAAAGTATTTCCCTGGAGTTAAAATTAATTTTAATTACAAGAAAAGAATTTTAATCCCATAAATTTCAATCAAAATGTATAAACCTTTCCCAAGAACATCTGTTTTTAATTTTAATCCTGTAAACTTTAAGTTTATCCTGTTTCTCAGCAAATTATTAATTTTTATTTAAAGTATTTCCAGGAAACAACTATCTATGAGATATTTTCACTTGCTAAATTTTAAATGTTGAAAGAACACATTTTTATTTTTTTCCGAAACATATATCTTTCTATTCAAGCAATATGTAAGTAAATGTTTTTCACCTATTAAAAATTATGTTAAAAGCAAATTACATTAAATTCAAGGGTGATGGAAAACATACATATTCAATCTATTTTTAATATATAAACATTTTAATTGGTAGATTTCTCCACAAATATCCCAGCCTAGAATTCCGACTATACTATGTAGCATTGAATGTGTACATTTAAACAAATTTAAACTTGTTTTATTAAGAAATACTACTTTTTCGATGTAATAGTAACGAAATAGCACGAATTCAGCTTGAAATGACTGCCTTCGAAGCTGAAATCTGTCAAATTCCACAATATTTCAACTTATTTTCAAAAAAGGCCAAATTTGAGTTAATCTAAATGAAATTGGTTTCCATTTTGTATCCGTTTACTATATAAGGAGGAAGAAAATTAATTTTTCTCAGTGTTAAGTTATCAACTGTTAAGGTCACTTCATATTCATGTGTGCATGTGCATTGCATTAGCAGTAGTGATACTAGGCATCCACAATAGATCTGAGAACAATACCAGATGTCTACACCGAGAACAATATCAGGCACCCACATCGAGAACGTCGCCAGATGCTTACTACAACATCTACGTCAATCCCAGGCATCCACTACAATGACAACCACTCACTGCTACATTTAGATCTACAACACAGATTCTACAGGGGAATACATCTCTCTCTGCATCAGTCCGCTCCAGGTATAATGCATCATGGCCACTATTGTGATAAGTGTGATGAGGAGTGTGTTTTAGTATTCAATGCTATGCTAGCATATGGGAAGGCAAATACCTTATTGAGTTTAGACTGCTGTCAATTATGGGTGTTGCCGAAAGAGTTTATTATTACTTTTGCAGGACATGAAATAAAGCTAGTGCATCCGTTCCTTCCTGAACATTTACAAGCTGATGAGAATATTATGTCGTATTTGCCATGTGAAAACAGCCCCCACGGCAAGCCTGCTTTTGTTAATGATGGAAATAGTCAACACATGCGGAGGGACAGTATATCGCGCAGGCTGCAACAGCTTATTGAAGCAGAATTATCCCAGATGTAGTAATGGACGATTCTGGAGTTGATGAAGTGGATTCCAATTCAACCAATGATAATCTGAGTGGGGAATTTTTGTATATAGTGTAAAAAAGAAATAATGTGAAAATGATGTGCTACACACAAGGTTTCAAAAACTACCAAGACAACTCCTTTGTAATTAAGGAGCTTCCTATTTCTTATGCAACCAATGCTAATGACTCTAAACTACTATGCTTTAAACCTCCCAGAACTTAGAATACTTTAAAACCTGAAGTAAAAATGATGTTTTGGGAACTGATATACAAGATACATGACCTAAAATGGAATTCTGGTCACATAGTTTATGAAGAGCATTTCCAATATGTATATGATGTGTTCATCTAAGATTATCCAGTATATGTGATTGAAAAAATGCAAAAGGAAATTTTAGAAGGGATACAAGAAAGTATAGCTCCAGTCTCTAAACAACATATACTTCCAAATACAGATTTGCAATAGAGATGAAGACTGGAACTTTGCAGAAACTATTGAAGGAAACACATATACAGAAAGACTGCTCTGTTATGAAGAAGAGGACTGTCCAGTTCTTAATATGCGGTCAGACAGGGAACTACCCTGTTCTTCTTGGAACCTATAGTTTAAAAATAGAAGGAAGAAATAGCCAAGGAATCAGAATTTAGGCAAATAAATTATAAATTGAGTAGAGAGTTTTATGACAGCCCAACCCTATGGACTGAAACATGTAATAATAAGGAAAACATCACGCAAATGCAAGGCAGTAGCTGCCTTCAAAAGTCGCCTTGTGGAATGTGGGACTGTGAGGTTTAGAACAGCAATGTTTGTATCTGTAAATTTGATTTAACCAAGTTATCATTGGACTAATATAATTTAAAATTGAAAGAAAATTTCTACATATAAAGAGAGAGAGAGAGAGAGAGAGAGAGAGAGAGAGAGAGAGGAGAGGAGAGAGAGAGAGAGAGAAAGAGAGAAAAGTACACCGGAGCTTCAGTTACGATGGAACAGTTTGATTCATCACTTCCTTATGCCAGTGTTACTCCAGGATACAGATGAGTGTGGTTTCGAATTGAAGAAGCAGATTGTCCACTACAAATACAGATGTGCAATGGAGATGAACATTGACAGTCCTTGTTAATTAGTCTTGATTATACTTTAAAAGTTTTCGATATTTGTTATGGGCGAGGTTTTTGTCCTGTATAATTTGCATCCTGACAGCAAGCTACTTTGCAGTGAGAGTCAACTAGCATTTGCAGCTCAAAGTGTGCACATCATGAAACATACATCCTACAAGAAAATCAAATACATCATGCAGAAGGAATGTAGTTGTCATTCTCTGACTACAGTATAGAGTGAACAATGTAACAACAAGGAACATTTGATGTATATATAGGAAACCAAGAATTAACTTGTCCATGGAGCACATGGAATTGTAAAGTTTGGCTTAGTAAGAACACTTAAATGATGACAACTCAGACTATATAATGGAGGCCATTTAGTAATAGACTGTCAGTCATAGCTTGCATCTTCAACCCTACAGCATATATGAAATCCTGTAAATAATATACAGAAGTATCTTATTTAAGCAGTATGGCTGTATTTTACAAGTTCAAGCCTGCAATGATATAGAACATTGGTGCTATACTTTCAATAACAGTCTCAGCACTCGATTTGGTTAGGTCATAGCATGCAAGGATTGTGATGTGAGACATCTTTGCCCTGACAATGACTTACCATCAACATTAGATGATTTAATGATTGCCAGTCTTAGTGAGGAGTTCGAAGAGGGACATGGACATGAAGTAATTGCCTACCAACTCACCAGACCTCACCAGGGAAACACCGTTTGCTTGAAGGAGACCTGCGACAGGGACATACACAACTTTATTTTCGAACAAGGAAGCTTAGTTTTTCCTTCGATGTGCAATTTATATGCATATGAAGTTGATAATTCTGAATAATGTTCTCGCAAACATGCAAGTATGCATTTATTAATAAAGGTTTGTAATCTATACCTTATAGTGAAGCATATTCACATTTTGTTGTTAAGGAAATGTGTGAGTCAGACATTCATTTCAAATGTACATATTTCTCTGAACCATTGCCAGCACATACTAAACCTTGTAGTTTTGACTCCAGTTTAACAAATTTCAACAATTTGAAACATCTTGTAAGCCAATACAGACTTCACAGAGCAGATTGAAAGCATAAGATTAAGTTCAAGCACATTGTAACATTTTGCGAGGAAGAAAAATATCTGAAACATCTCATTTATAGTACAATGTTTTACCCTATCCATATTTTGAAGAATGTGATAACAATCTTCATACTTTATATTATTATCGCAAACAAGAGTTTGTTTATGTCTCATGCTGGGTATGTTTCATCATTATGTCATGTGTACCAAGCAATAAAATTAGCAAATTTTCACCTAATTCACTGTTTACCTTTAAAAATTAAATAATGATTTTATCAATATACATACACTGTTCCATGCAAGTTGTTCTCAGTCGAGTGTTGGATAGCAAATGTGTAACATGATGTATTTTCATTCTGGAAACCATTACATCAGTGTCAAACCAGGAAAGTATAATGTAACTTACACACAATGGTGTAACGGGCTTCTGTCAATTTGTGGAGACTTGTGACAGTGTATTCAATTTTAAAGTAATTTATTTTCTGCTAGGAAACAAAAAGTCATAAATTGATACAATGCAGTGATAGGATGAAATATCCTGTGTTTAACATGATTGCAACAACACCTCTTCCATCTAGTATGGAAGATGTGCACTCACATTATGTTGAAACGTTCGCAGTATTGGTTGAAAGTATCATATTGTATTTCTGGTATGTATAGACATATGTGTACAAACATACAGGTTAAAGCCAGAGCATAAGAAATGCTCCCTCCTTGAAAGCAGAGTTCAAGAAGGTGATTTGGATCCAATGTTTAAAAAATGCATGAAAACTTTGTTTAAGGAAGTTGCTAACAGTTTATAAAAATATTTGTGTAACTATGTTGTATATATTTTGAAACAGTCTATAAAAGTATTTGTGTAACTATGTTTGTGAAACTATGCTGTATGCATTTTGAATCAACCTATACTGACATGTGATAAAATGTTGTAAATAAATTTTTGAATCAACCTGTACTGACTTGTGTTAAAATTTCTTAACTAAATCTTTGGATCAACCTGTACTGACTTGTGTTGAGATGTAACTATTTTTTTTGGATCAAGCTATAATTGTATATATTTTTTAAAATAATTTTCTATTATATTTTGTAACATCCTATATTTTCTAGCATTACAAATGTTGTATATAAATTTTGAAGCAACCTGTACTTGTTTGTTTTGTTATGTGTGATAATGTTTACTATGTTTTGGAACATTCTGCAGTATAACAGAGAGTTTTTTTGTCTTTTAAAAAAGTTATACATAAATTTGTGAAACAAGCTGTGTTTGAATATATTTTGAAACAATTGTCAATATGTGCTATGTTTTGGGTCATCCTATACTTACTTGTACATGTTTTGTAAAACTCTATAGAATAACATAGAGATTTGTCTTTTAAAATGTTGTACATAAGTTAGTGAAACAAACTGTACTTTGAAACAATTTATCAATAAATTTATGTCTTAAAATGAATCCATTCGTACTTTTATTTACCTGGCCCTTTAAAAAGTGGACTTGTTTTCCTAAGAAAGGAATAATATAGTTATATAAGAAATTATCTCAACACAGAGAGAAAAAAGCAAAAAAAAAAATGGTATATATATATATATATATATATATATATACAATTTAAAAGCTGTTCGGTTTCTACAAAACTATATTGCAATAACACATACAAGTGTTGCAAAGAAAAAATTCAGATAAAAAAATAATATTTAACTAGAAATATTTGAAACTGTATCCTCACACAGATGTCTGCTGGCAAAATGTAGTATTATTTTTACAACACACCATACATACATAAAAAATTGTTTATTATTTCACCAGCCTCCATAGAGTAATCAGTTTATGCATTAGTAGGAGGCTCTGGGTTCGAATTCTCGATAAGACACGGTTAATACTAGTTAGTTTTTGGGTATAAGTCCCAGTTAAATAATGTATGATTGTAATTTAGTTTCTGAGTTCGAGTCCCGGGTAAGACATATATGTTTCTAAGGCAGTAACCATAATACATAAAATGAATAATGAACAAATCACGTAATTAAAAATATATAAATAAATGTTAGTAATTCGTTGGTGTACATAAAAGGGTGCAAATGCTGTTGAATCGTAGTAAAATGCATTAAATGCTGAGTTAAAAACATTGTATTGGGAAAATCTTGTTAAGTAATTATAATTTTTAGTATAGAAAATCATTAAAAAAGACTAACCGCTCAAAACCGAATAAATACATCTATGACATGTTAAATTACATTATATATACATGCAAAATTTCAGAAAATGCATAAAATCCTTTTAATTTCAATAAATTTGGTTAAAATTTAGTTTAAAATATTTCAAATATGTAATTTGTTCATTTTATGAAGATTTTAGGCGAATTACGAAATATAAAAATTTTACGTCATTTGCTGTTCTGACTTCATGGAGTGAGGAGCACCCCTCTAGTGCACGGGTAAATTGTGTCAATTGTGAACCAGTCTCATCCGCACCTTCGCTCACCAGAGCTGCTGCTGGGTGTTCGCGATAACAGAGTGAATCACTCATGCTTGGGGACTCTGCCACCCCCGTGCTGCTAGTCTAGCTCTGTCGGGGTCTTCCGCTATAGGGTTGTGTGGTCAAGGAATTTCTCGCTTCATAACTTCAACCCCTCTGTCAGTTTACCGCTCACTGGTGAATACCGCAGCCTACTGTAACACGGACCTCGGCGCTCACCTGGCAGAGTGGGGTACCGCTCAGGCCTTCAATTATCTGACCTGAATTCTGGTCTCCTTGAACAACCGTCAGCTTTGCTACTGGTTGTTATGTAAGTGAATAAGTTTTACGTAAATTTTGGGGTGTTTATATATTAATTAAAAATTTATGCCACACTTTTTGTTAATTTTAGTGAAATTTTTCTGGTAATAGTAAAAATCTTTAGAATTTGAATTAAATTTTATTACAATTGTTTAATCTTTTTACAATATGAATGAAATTTACTTACAATTGTTACAAGATTATACAATTAAAATGAAATTTACTTATAATTATTACAAATATAAACAATTTAAATGAAATTTTCTTAGAATAGTTTAATCTTTTTACTATATGAATGCAACTTACTTATAATCATTACAAAATTTTAAAATTTAAATTAAACTGACTAGTATGTTAGGCATTTTTTAATAATTGAATGAAATTTTACTAACTTTGGTTCAAAGTTTATACAAATTCAATGAAATTTTACTAACGTTGATTCAAAGTTTATACAAATTCAATTAAATTGTTAATTTTTATTTGCAAGCTGCTTTGCACTTACAGTATCTGACTATTTAGCTCCTTTTAAGTATTGTTATGTATTTTGAGTAGTTTTTCATATTTTTCAAGGGCAGGTTTATGTGTGTATGATGAGTATGAATTATGGAACAGCTAAAAAAAAGGGAGGACTACGCTGGTTATGCCTCATGTATCCAGGAGGTACAAAACTGCAGCTCCCAAGCTCATTCTGAGTGAGTTGTTTGGAGAAGGATGTCTGTGTGATTGATGAAATGGTCATTGAGTACTTCTAACAAATGAAATGTTTTGATGTGTGCGATGGTGTGGTTTAGGTTTATAATTTTGAGTAGTTTTTAAGAGATATCATTTTCAAAGCTGCTGGGTAAGTGCAAGTGTGAATGTAGGGGAATGGTGTTGTAAGTAATTTTAAGTTGTGTGTTTTACTTTCTTTGTGAGTAGATAGAGAGTTGACTAGTTTTAAGTAATTTTTGGAAGCATTTTAAAATTTAAGGAAATGGTACTAGTAAAATGTCTAAAATAACTAGGTTAAAAGTGTTTGTTTAGCTATTATTATTGAGAGTGTTACTACCTTGCTAATAAAATTTTTTGTTTGAAAATCTTTATTAAGTTATAAAAAAGTTTTGACAGTGTAAAGTATTGTTGACTCTGTATGCTAGTTTTATTTCAATGGTGTATATTAGTACTTATTTTTAATGATGTTTTGTATTTTTGACAGTGTACACTAGTTCTGGCAGTGTACACTAGTTTTGACGGTGTTCAGTAATTTACATTATTTTTTTTAAAAAGCAATTAATATGCAACATTTTTCTCTTAAGCAAATGGTTTTCAAAACTGGGCTTAAACTTCATTGCAATGTTGTAAATGCAGTCCGCTTGCTTCAAACGTAAAAGTTGTGAAAGATAGGTGATGTGAGCTAGGTCACGGATTATGGTGAATTGTATAGCGGCTAGAGCTGCAGGGGACGGCAATTCACATTGTGGAGTGAAGTCGATGGAATGGCTGGGGTGAAGGGGATGTGGTGAACAGGCGGCCTCAGGGTCTGCATGATGAGTACTAGCGAGGGAAGGGAGTTGTTGGGTGGATGGAAGCAGGTGGGTGGAAGGGGGTTGAGTCTGGATGGTGGCACCTGCTGAAGGCGGCGGAAATTTTCTGAAACATGTTTCATTCTCTCATCTGCTTCGTACACAGCTCTTGTCACAGCGCGCGGTCCAAGCTCACATCCACTGCTCCTCTATTCCGCACATCATCCTCTTCAGCTCTTATAACCTGACATTCGCACTGCTCCCCATGCACTCAATTCTCACTGCTCGCTACCTGACTTTGTCCGCGAAGGTTTAGAAAACCTAGTCCCTGGTATCTTTTGTGAACATGTTGCTATGTTGAAAACTACACGCGCACGCTGCATTTTAAACATGCATTTCACTTTAAATTTTTTTATTTAAAATAAAGAATATTCTCCTTTATATTAGTAATACAAGATTGATTACGACTATATTGTGCTGAGGGAATAAGTGGGATAATTTTTCTCTGTTTTCAGAACAACACGGCACTTCACAATTATTTATTGTGGTGTTGTAACTATTATATCGGGGAAACATAAGAAACTTTAGTTAGGATTCAAAATGAGTAAGCGTAAGCGGCAAAGTATTGACAGCTTGCTTGAAGATCGTTACGTAAGACATTCAGATGGAAAGACATCATACTGTAAACTGACTAGACAATGTACCTTCGCCTAAGCAGACACGAGTTGATCTTTTGCAGGTTGATCTCTACTTAATCGATTCGAGCACAGATTCACTTACAGAGAGATTGTCAACAACAAAAGGTCGATCCGTGCCTGCCTCCCCCAAAACAAGAAAAGGTTGATATTTTGAAGGATGATTTATTTCTAGCCAACTCAGAAAATTCTTGTGGTTTGGACAGAGCTTCATCCATTTCACAACTTACTTTCTAGTCAATTAGAGATATTTCGCCTAGAGAGCCGGAAAATAATTCGTTTTCCGAGTCCCCAGCCTCAGTGGAGCCTTTGCCAGACCTGACATATGAGCTATTGGCTACAGCTATCGCGGGTAGACTAAATGGCATGCAGATAGTTAGCAATAGGCTTAACAGTGAGGCAGATTTTTCTTATTTAATCCGAGTTGTAAAGCCATTTTATTAAATTAAATATTGGTATCACCCTGGCCTATTAGAGTATCCATTGCAGTAGCGGGTAAGTATCTGAAAACCCTCATGGCGGAGGAAGGCACTACAGAAACCTTCTATTTTCAAAGCAAAGCCCTCCCTGTCCTGCACTCATCCAATGTGGGCCAAATCTATGATGATATTGTCCTGTATCTTACTAACAGAGTTGAGTAGTTTAGTGCACGTGGATCTGGCTGGAGTCGGCAAATATAAACATATATGGATGTCCATGTGTCTCAATATCGAGCGTTCACCCATGGTGATGGACACACTAAATTACCAAAGTTTATTGCTGATAGGAAGGCTAGAATCGAAGTACACTGCCCGGAGGGAATGTGTTTCCACTACGCAGTAATTGCATCTTTGTTTACTGTCACACGACACGTAGAGAGAGTTACTTCATATCCAAAACCTCACCAGGTTTTAATACTGAAGGTCTGTCGACACCTGTAGTCATACAGGATATTAACAAGGTTAAGGAGAACAATTCTATTTCCATCAATGTCTATTGTGTGGTGGACAATGATAGCAATATAATTGACAAACCTTGCAACAAGGGTGGGGTTCTTTCACCCTCGTGTATTTCTCCTGTATGTCATGACAAACATATGAATATTTTGGCAATTCGCACCTGTGGTAATGCCTCTCATTTCCATTTTTATGAATTATAAATTTTTCTAAGCTGGTTGGTAGTATGCTGAGTAAATATGTTCATAGGACTTTTTTTTCTTTGCATTGTCTTCAGTATTTCAGAACTGAGGAGAAACTAGCGAGTCACGCTCTTCTTTGCCAGCAACAAAAAGCTAATCACAGTAGTTTCCCTACTGGGAACAACAAGTACTTGGAATTTAAAGAATACAGCAAACCGCAAAGATTGGGATTCGTCGCCTATCGCGATGTTGAAAGTTACCTGAAACCCATGTCCACTTGCTTACCTAATAATGAAATGAGTAATACAGCTACCATCAACCAACATGTTCAATGTGCTTGTAGCATATTTTTGGTCTGGTCATATAATCCAAGTTTATCTAACTATTCTGAGTTTGTGAGTGCTGATTGTATGTACCAATTAGTAGATAATTAGTTGAACTTACAAAGTGGGTTCCAGGAATATACAGCACGATTGTTCTGATAAAGCCAAAACCCTGCTGATGAAGCTAGATTGGTGTCTCAGAAATGTTGTCACATTTGTAAGGAAAAGCTCTGTACAGATGATATTGCGGTCGATAATGACCATCTGATGGGCGAAATCAAAGGTCGCACACATAATAAGTGCAACTGGAATTTCAGACTACCCAAAGACAACTTTTCGCTGTTTTTCATAATCTGCAAAACTATTATGCTTACTTTCTCATAAATCCTTTGGCTAAACATCATATAAGACAACCCGACAGAACCGTGGTAATCGATAACCCAAGTAAAATTCAAGTAATTGGAATGACCCTAGAGAAATACAAAGGTATTACCAAACAAATTCCCAATGGGACTGATTTCAATGGAAAGGCACAATACTTCAAATTACGTTATATTGACTCATTCCAATTCATGAGTGCCTCTCTGGAAACTTTGGCAGGCAATTTACTATCTGCACAATTGAGTATTACCTGCTCGATGTTTTCAGACAACACCCGATTCGAATTGGCAAAACAGAAGGGACCTTTTCCTTATGACTTTGTTAAGTCGCCAGACAGCCTGATGTGCAAGTCACTCCCACAAAAGGACGCATCTCATAATGTGATGAGAGGTGAAGGCATTAGCATGAGGATTATGCTGACAGCCAAGCTGCATGGGATGGGTTCAACTGCATAAACTTGTAGCAGCATGCCATTCATTACTTACATGTGGACACTTGTTTGCTGGCTGATATATATGAGAATTTCAGAACTGTATTTTTGGCTCATTATGGTATTGACCATGCCATGTACATCACAGCTCCATCTCTTTCATGGGATGCTTTATTGTCAATGACATATGCACAGCTAGGGATGTTGACTGACCCAAATTTGTATCATTTTGTAGATCATGGGATTAGGGTGGCATTACCCAGGCTTCAAGAAGGTGTACGGAAGCCAACAATATTTACATGGGTGAGTTTTTACGACCCCAGTGTGGCATCGAAGTATATATGTTATTTCGACATCAACGGGCTGTATAGTCATTCAATGGAATCCAAGCTTCCGATTGGCAATTTTGAGGGGGTTGAGGCTGACATGTTTTCAAGATAGGATTTTTCAAACACGGCGAATGATGGTGGCACTTGTTTTATTCGCGGAAGTGGATCTGTTATTTCCTGAGGAATGTCATATTGCAAAATCTGACCTGCCTTTGGCCCTTGAAAATAGCATATCCCCGAACAGCTCATATGAGAAACTTCTTTTAACACTCGCACCACAAAGAATTATGTTATACAAGGGGAAACACTGAAGCATTATTTTATGTACAGGGCCAAACTTGACTCTGTTCATCCCGTTTTGCGCTTCAAGCAGAAAGAATGGATGGAGCTGTACATCGAATTTAATATTGAGAAACATGCCCAGGCTGCAAATGAATTCGAGAAATAGTTTTTCAAATTTATGAATAATTCCATTTATGGAAAAACATTGCAGAATGTCTGTTGGGAAAGGGATGTATGAGTCATTTCGAGGTATGACATAATATATGGGGCTGCAGAGCTGACAGGAGGTCCAGCATTCCAGACAAGATAGAATATCGATGGAAACTTTGTCTTTATCGAGATGTCAAAGGGTTCTGCTGCATTGAACAAACTTTTGTTCACTGGTGTTGCCATTATTGATCTTTCAAAATTAGCCCTCTATGAATCTCACTATCAGTATATGAGTACAAAATTTACTCCGCCAGCCTTGCACCACCTCTATTGTGATACCGATTCCTTGGTATATTCTGTTTATTGTGATGATGTTTATGAAGTAATTACCCCACATTTAAAGGTGCAGTTTGATACATCCAACAATGCACTCGATAACCAGCAAGGATTCCCTCACAAGAACAAAGGCCATACCAGGGCGATGAGAGATGAATGTGCTGGTCGCATCAATCACACACTTTTTGACTTTATGTCGCAAGCTTTATGCATATGTTGTTGCAAAAGAGCAATGTATACATAAGGCGAAGTGTGTAAAACCTAACGTGTTACAGTCACTCAGGTATAAGGACTATTGAGACTGCCTCGAAAATTGCACAAGGATTTTGGAGACCCAATATCAATTCCGTTCGTGTGGTCATGAAGTCTACATCGAATGCATAACCAAGGTAGTGTTGTCAGGTATGGACGATAAGCACTACATTGAGGCAGATGGAGTATCAACCTTACTTTGGGGGCACTACAAAATCCATACATAATTTTTTTAATTTCTATAACTGTTTGCAACACCTGTTTGAATCACCTACAATAATGCTGCTACCTGGTTGCCTATCTGTAAGGTATGATATAACTACAGTATCAATATTCTTGATAAAAATGTCTTCGATACATTTCCCCCTTGTCAAATAATAATAAGAAGAACTTCACAGTCTAACATAACATACTCTGGAAACTACGAGCGAGTAAGAGTGTTAAAATAAATTTGTTTGGCGTGTTTAGGTGTCTGGAAAATATAATCCTGGACATGACAAATGAACGCCCAAAGTGTGCAACAACATTTTAAAATTATTATTATATATATAAGACGACCTGCAAGTCGATGAAGAATGTTTGTAATTTGTTCTATAAATAATTTTTGTATATATTTTTGATCTTGTTTTTTTTGCTTAATCTGCATAAGAATGATTGGAATTGTTGTAGTAAACAGAATAACAGTGTAAAAATATACATAACTTTGTAATTATATATTGTAATTATAGTAATAGGTATTTTCTTGTAGGTATTAAATGGGGTTTCCTCATAAATGTGTTTGAAAGAAAAAGTTTCTTGTAAATTTAATTCTTTTCATATATTTTTTTAAAGTAAGTGAATAAATGATTATTGTAAAATGCCTTTCAGTGTGTAAATGTTTGTCAATTACATAAATTTGATTTGGATTATAAAGTGATTGAAGAAATGTTTGTTGTATGAGCAATTGTAAGTATTTAGTTTTTATGAATGAATTTTGAAAAGAAAATTTTGAAATCAAATATTTTAATCTTAAAAAGGAGTAATGTTGCATGCTATTTATTAGCATGCCATTATTTGTTGTATGATGAGTTAATAAAACATTTAATTAGACTAAAGAAAAATTTGAAACAAAATATTGGTGAACTTGAAATGAGTGGGTCACTTGTAGCAAGATTTTCAGGTCTGGTTTGAATTCAAGCTCAGGTAACTGGACACAGTTCACGAGAAAATACAAGTTTCTCACTCCAATCTTCGTGAGGGAGAAAAATATGTTTACACATTTTTAAAGTAACATTTCAATTAAAGTTTATTTTAACAACTCTGAACGACTGAGGGGAATTACAAAAGTGGTGGAGAAAAGAATCCAACATATGAATGAATGAATTTGAAACTAAAGGAGAGGAACAGTACAATCCCGAGAAAACCTCAGTCGACACAACTCAACTTGAAGGACCCTGGGAGACATAAGAAACAAGGAAAGTAGGCTGACATAAATACCTCTTAGGAGACAGGTATAAAGAGCTCGTTCCAACACACAACAGCTCCAAGAAAATTTCCTGCTGACCCTCAACTCTACAGCAGCACCAGCTAGTGGCAGAGTTGAGTGACCTTTTCAACAGAAATATTTTGTCACACAAAACAGATTACAACTACTACTGCTACGGAACCAAATCGACGATGTCTGGTGGTAAAACAAAATCATACTTTTATATTGAAAATTGAATTCAACTCTGTCACTTAATATTCTTCTTCTTCTTGTGATAGGGACATTTATTCGCAGTGGTAAACCACTTCTCTTGATATGTCGTTAATGTAGTTGTGTGAGTGTTCAAATCTTTTTCTGTTTAATTGCTATTTCATAAACATCTAAAATGTTTCCTTCATTTATGAGTTTTTCCAGTAATTTCAACTCAGTTGCTTACCGACTGCACTCTACATCTCTAATCGTGCTTATAAGTCGATGTAAGTGGTACGCTCAACTCATTTCTACATAACTAACAGACATGTTTTAAAATCATTTAAGGTATGAGTGCAAATGAGAGGGAGACGTACATATGTGTCTAATATGCTATTGTATCTGGTTAAAATTTAATTCAAAATGCGAGTTTGGAAATATTAAATTGTCTGCGTTGTAGTGTAATCAAATCAGTTCTTAGTAAGTTTGCGTATTTTTAACATGTGCTTTACTCCATCTTTAATTTATCAGAATAGGTGGTAAATGCATTTTCTATGGAAATAGGTTATGTAATTTGTTTAGTGAGTCGTATTCAGAGTTTTTGCTGTAGTATAAATTTGACCGCAAGCTCCACGTCTTATTCCTTGCTGACCTCCCAGTCGGACAGATGTCGTCTGCACTCCACGTATCTAATCGTGTTTATAAGACTCCGCAAATTATATACTAACGTCATTCCTCCAGCAACCTCACAGCTGGACATACATAGTTTGGGAGCGGTGCTTGCACGATAACATTAATTAAAAAATCAGGATAACTGGGTTCCGCAATTCGTTTTGTGATAGTCACATACTTGTGTTTGTTTGCCGTTTAATTAATTTTGAAATGCAGATCTAATCAGACGGGCTAGATTTAATTTCACAGAAATACTCGCTATAAGTCATTCATTCTGTTATCTCCCAAACCCAATGGACGTATATTAAAATTATTTAAGTTACGTGTACAAACTGAGACATCAAGTAGTCCAACTTTTACGTGTTTTCAATTACCTTGTCATTGTGTTTAGGAAGACTGTCATTTAAATGATATATTCATAGGGACATTTTTGTACCATTGTAGATCATAAATAGTCTCGTACAGAATACCCACATGATTGTGATTGTTTAGTGAGTTAGCATCCATCGACACCATGAGACTCACATAGTTGGGTTTGTTTGAAATTTATAATTCCATAAATTTCTCTCTTGTGTAACATCGCCGGTTTAAATGCATTCGGAAACAGTCGTCGTCTATTTAATAATTTCCACTTAAGTTCTTCTGTTTGTCATTACTAACATATACAATGTAAATCGTATCCTTCAGATTCGGCTATCACCAAACTCAACACATATATACCCCTTACCAAACACACCACACCTCAGTACGACTATAGAGTTCCGATCGTCAACATGTATCAGAGCTGCTCGCCACCCCAAAAATAAGAAAAAATTAAAGTACATTGAAGTATAAGGTAAATCCGGAGATATGATGCGGCGGGAGATATGACGCAGTCCCAGAATTCTATGGAAGGGAAAGAGCTGATACACAGTCATCATGCGCAACAGCCGCCATTAGTCTGCAGGAGTGTACATTTGTGTTTTCGAGTACTTCCAGTTTGTTTTTAAAAAAAGCACTTCACTTTCTTCTTCAATTCCCCATTGGTAAGTACTGAAAGTTTTGTTGCATGTTACTTCAATTTTACTTTATCTCATATTTCTGTAATTTGTAGCATATTGTGGTGTGCGGCTGTGAAGGGTATTGAGCTAACATTGTGTTCACTCCATCTCGTGCATGTTCCACTATCTTAAACCACAGTTATGGGTCGCGTAATATCTCCCATGGTTTTGGGAGATACAATGCATTTTGTGAACGGGAGTTATGATGCATAGTTAGTTTTAAAAAAATCCTTTCGTATATCTGTACAGTAACACTTCGATGTAGAAGGTTATGTCTCGATATTAATTACGTAAAATGCGTGTTGCATTAAGTCGACTTTGTTGATTACAAATATGACTTAAAAATGGCATTAGGGTACATAAAGTGGAATGCCTTTAAATTGTGAATGTATTTGTTGTACAATGTAAAAACACACAAATGACTAAAATGTAAGAAATATTTAGTTTCCATGTTCGTAAATTTTATTTTAAAAAATTATGTGCCCAAACAGTATTTATGTAATATAAGTTAATTGAATGCTGCACCTAATAAATGGAAAGCTAATTGCCACTCTTTACTATATGTGCTCTAGCGAAAGTGACTTTACAATAAATACGACTGCAGAGAAACAAATGTCCTTAAAAAAGAATTGTTCGCATGAAAAAGACAAGTAGGTAAGTTCTTTGTCTGTGTAGTAGATACGGCGGTGAACAATCGCATGTTTTCTTCAAGGTTACACTGTCTCAACCACACAAGATAAAAAGCAAAACTGCAGTCAGTTGTCTGCTTCTACTGATGCATTATATGGCAGTCAATATTACACGGACAGCTAAGCAGACACGAGTCACAGACGTTGTGTAGTGTGTTAGGAATAGAGACCATGCTCCCATGCTTACTGTATGTGTGTGTGTAAGCACTTAGAAAATTTTGAGTTTACGTAAGTTGCAGGTTACACTACTCTGAGTGCTACTAAGAAATTATTGTTCTGTCTTAGAAATGGGAATGTAGATAGTCACCTTAATTTTGTATAAAGTTTATAAAAAACTATTTAGTTTAATCAGTAATTCTATTTCCTCTCTATTTTTCCCAGTTCAAATGGTTGAAAATGCCTACGACGTATGGACCTAGAGAAAGCAATCGGGCAGCATGGACACAAGAAGACTTAATTAAGCCCATAGTGCGGTATGAGATAAAAAAAAACAATAAGGAAAGCTGCAAGGGAAAATATCAATCCAGAGAAAATGTTGTGCACTAGATTAACTACCAGGCATTTCATAAAAGTGAAACTTGGTCAACCTCCATTGATAGGGGAAGATGCTGAAAGGATGCTTGCTAGCCATGTTGAAACGTTTTAGGCAGCAGGATTCGCTCCAACCAGGAAAAATCTTAGAAGAATCTTCTATAACTTAGCATTTTCAATGAATAAGGCACAGAGGTTCAACAAGAAAACGAGGTTAGCAGGCTGTGATTGGTACTAGTATTTTATGAAAAGAAACATATATTTATGTGTTAGGAAATCTCAAGGCATATCAAATAATCGTGCAGAAGGAATGGACAAGGAAGAAGTTGAAGCCTATTTTCAGCTATTGCAGAAAACCTTGACAGAAGACTATCTGTTGTGTAAACTAGGTAACATCTACAACATGGATGAATCGGGCGTTGGTCATTGAATAATGAGCCTGGACATGTTGTGGCTGTACAAGGCAGCAAAGATGTTCATTTAAGAAAAGCAAAGGAAAAGGGTGAAACAGTTACTGTAGTGGCATGCTGTAATGCTGAGGGCTAATTTTTACCACCCTACTGCATTTTCAAAGGGGCAGACAAGAAAGCATTGTGGGAAGAAAGTATCCTGCCTGGAGGGGTCATGACAATGAGGAAGAAATCTGCATACATAGATGAATAGATATTTATGGACTGGCTCGAAAACCACTTCATTTCACGCAAGAATGCCGGGAAATGTCTTCTACTGTTGGATGGCCATGGTTCAGACATACTTCAAAAAGCTATTGATAATGATATTTCGGTTCTTTGCCTGCCGAACCACACGACACACTACCTTCAGCCTCTTTATTGGAGCTTCTTCAAGCCACTGAAGGCCTATTGGGCAGATAAATGTAATAACTGGATGCTAAGTCATACCAGCATTGAACGTCGCCACTTTGGAGTACTCCTGAATAGTGCTTGGTATCATGCTGCTACTGTAGAAAATTGTGTTTCAGGATTCAGGGCTACAGGGATAGTTTCTCTAAACCCCTCAGCCATTCCAGATTATGCATATTTATGAGGATCTGATCAAATGGACCATTTCCTTCCTGAAGAAAGTGACGCCTCCTTTGAAAGTGGCCATGACGACCCTCTTCCTAAGGAGGGTAATGATATCTCAAAACCTCTCCGAGGAGGTGATGCTACATCCTACTATCATTCTACCCTCGAACTTACTAAATGTCCTTCCACATCCACTGAATCTCCTTCCACATCTTCTGCATTCAAACCGATGAAAACTGTCACTAATTTTCCTGCTTCTCCACATCCATGCATCCCCGGCCAAGATATGACACCAACCAAATTGCTAAATACTGTATCTCCCATATCAAATCGTGCTCCAGGAAAACGACCAGCAAGAAAACAATTTGTGCAATTAGTTACCCATCCTGATGTGATAGAAAACAAGAAGAGGAAGAGAGTGGATGCGAAAAAAAAAGTTCTGCAGCACAGGATCCCAAAAAATTAACAAAGTACTCGGATAGGCCTAAGAAATGTCAGACATGTAAATGTACATCGAAACAATTAAAAAAAATTCTTGACTATTCATCTTCTAGTTGAGAAGATATTATTGTGGTGGAGTTTGCTTCAAGTGAAGATAGTGTCAGTTTTGATGAAGACGAGTGCTGTGAATGTTTCGAGAACTGTGCAGACACTTCATCAAGAGCAGATTGGATTAAATGTACAAGATGTAATAGGTGGCTACATGAAACATGTACCATGTGTGGTTTAATTTGCATCATGTGTGGTAGATTGGAGAAAAAAGAGCAACAAAATGAACATGATACACGTAAACAACTACTAAAACTTTTACCAATTTCTACATATCTTCATCTGTTTTGGATTAATTTAGATGTTTGGTGTTTATGTGGCTAAAATGTTCCAACATTTTCTTCTTAAACTTCAGTGTTTAAAGTGTGTGATTTGGAGAGGCGGTGAGAGGGGTGAAGGAAGAAGCATATATATTTATTTTAAATATTAGTAATTTTTTTAAGAACAGCACCACTTTGCTTTACAAGTAAACAAAATAGTAAATTAAAAGTTTAAGTTCATACTAGTTACATATTAAATTAACTTCGTTTCGGAAAACCCTTTTCCCATTGAAGTTGAGAAATTTAATATTGTTAAGCCATAAGCCATATCTCCCATCACATCACGGCCATATCACCCGTCCTTATGGGGGATCTGGCCAAATAAAGGGTATTTGTATTTTTTTAATTTGACTAATTGGCAACATAATTTTGTATTCATAATTATTTTGTAAATACACGAAACCCTTGACTCTTTTTTTCCCCAGTGTTTGTTTTAGGGTAGAATTGATTACGTATTTTTTAAAGAAATAAATTAAAAGGTGTGTCACATCTCCCAGGTTTACCTTACACTGATCACACAATAATTTTTGATTGATTAATTCAATTAAATTATTTGAATCGATCAATCAAAGTTTTATACCATTTTATCGGATCAAAATTTCTCAAAAAATATATCGGATTAAGATTGGATTAATGATTACAGAATTTTTTATGATCGGATTAAAATCTGATTAACAATTTTTCATCGGATCAAAATATGATTAAGGATTAACCCTTCTGATATCAATTTGATATCAAAGGGTAAGTCCTATTAATAAAACCGGCAGCCCCTTTGAGTTTGAACCCCCCCTGCCCTACTACTTATTTTCTTTAAAGGTTTTTTGGAAGTATGATGTATCTTTATACCATGTAAAATAAATATTTTTTGTGTTACAAGTATTTGTGCAATATTATTTATTCGTATTGAATTTATTTTTAACATGAGGTATCGCTGCTGCTGCTGCTGCGTGCGATACAGAGAAGGCTTGTGTCGACCTTGCGCTGTGTAGCAGAATAAAGGTCGTCACATATGTACTTCCTCTCCATCAGCATTCATGCTCCCCTTTCGTCTTCACATACTTTCTAGAGGTAGTTTGTAAATCTGTAACAGTTCCATCTGGCAGTACTAATTTTTTTAAAAGTCAATACCCTTCATTAAATGGCTATTTGCTAATAATGTCGCGCAAGTTATTTGTTGTAGTAATGAAGAAAGAAACTAAAAAAAGTGCATCAGGTTTAACTTTGTTTAATATTGCAGGTAATAGGAACTGTTACAGAATATATTTTGCACGTACTTGCTTCTTATCCAAGGGAAAAGCGAGCGCAATGGAAAGATAGAAAGAAAAAAAAGAACTATTGCACATACTTGTCCCTTATACAAGGGAAAAGCAAGCACAATAAACATATATATATATTATACTATTGCATGTACTTCCCCCTTTCTCCTAAGGAAAAACAAGCACAGTAGGTACAGATAAAAAAAAAACTTACGTTTATTTCTATACGGAGAAAAGTTTAAAGTACTAAACACACACTTTTATAAGTTAAATAATATGTAGTTAGGCTATATTGGACTAGAAAACCACATACAAATAACACGCTTAAAAAATTACGGTAAATACGTGTCTCTCTTTAAAATCGCATTTGTTTTAAATTGATAGAAATTTCTCGATTGAGCTGCAGACTATCAGTCAGTAGAAATTGTTTCCCAAGTCTTTCATGCTACATACACCTCCGTAAGAACATGCACATAGTTAGACAATTATAGGTGCACATCAGAAACATCGTTACATAACACGAGTAACCTTGTTTCAAAGTTATTTAAACACTAGCGAATATTTTCACCGTCGGGCCAAAGGGAGGAGTGATAGCATCAGGAGGCAGCGGAGACCACATGTCCTCCCATCTTTCAGCATTGGTATAATCAATATTAGATACTAGATAGTACCGTACCGGCATAGGCGAGTCCGTCATTCCGCGAGTATCCATTGTTGTTTGCAAATGTAAAACAGTCACTTCGGGCGATCTATGTTCTCACTGCAGTACGTTGACAGCTTCCGGCAGCAGAGAACCCTCAGTGATGGTGTTGTTGCATGTAGCCAACTCACCCGCCTCGAAGCTGCGAAAGGGCGGCGACTGGGAGCCCTGGAAGTACACCGCCTGGATAAGCGCTGCCTGGATGGGTGCTGTTTGAGTTCTTTGGATGAGTGCTGACTGGAAGGGTGCCGTCTGGGTGCGTCGTATGGGTGCCGCCTGGAAGAATGCTGGTCAGGTCCTCCACCAGATGTGTACTGTCTGGTTGCTCCGGAAGGGCGTCTCCGTCATGATGTAGGACGCTGCTGTAGGTGTAGCGTCGGATTCTACAATTGTCTCCGATGGCGCAACACCACATCGTCCTGAGACGTAGGCATTCATTTTTTAGCATAACTCTCCCGCTGCAGTTAGGTGAGCATCGCCACTCTCGGAATAGACATCGACTGTCGACATTACGAAAAATGAATGCTAATTTTCATAGCCGCAGCACAAAGTCTTCGACGGAGGATGATGCCTAGTAAGGCTAAATCACTTGTCGGCCGTAGGTCGCAGCCTCAAGAGAACAATTTGTCCATATTCTTACAAGTGTACCACGGCATGGTATCATAGCCCTTGGCACCATGACACCCTATTACTCCATCCGACGCACCTTGAATCATACGCAGGAGTGCGCTTGCCGAGGGTACCTAGGCTTTATTTCCTACCAATTACCTGCCGACATACCTTCCACAGCGCGATGCAGTTAAAAAATGGCGCATCAGTGTCCAAACTAAAGCTTATAAGCGGGTGTGCAACACCCCCTCCCTATAATGCTCTGCATACTCCTACCACAGCCTGCCTCCCAATCAAGATGTGCTTGTTTGCTAGTGAATACAAAATAAATACCTATATACTAGATCATTTCTAGATAGGCATGACACTTAAATAAGTTAACATTATATTTCATCTCTTTTAAACCCGTATACATACCGTTAACAATTAACGTATTAATATTTTGTCGACGAATTTCTGGCAATAGCCAATAGCAACGTAATGGAGTGGGGGGTCGGTCACAGACAGGTAAAGAGAGTAGAAGATGTTCCCCGCCATGAGAGACACGTCGCGACTCCCAGGAGGGGATGCAGACGGAACTACTAATCATGCATGAGAGCGGAAATGTGGCTAACCGCCAGAAAACACGTATTGATTCTAGCAGGGCAATATATATTTTTGATTGGCTTGCAGTGCATGTGTGACAGCGCATGCCTGAGCGGATGTCGGAGAATTAATTCCCACAAGCTATTTTCCTGTTCCCTGCTGGCCATCCAACGTCTGTTGGTAAGAAGGACTCCTTTCCTCCAAGACAATCCTTGAAATAATATTTCCACGCACTATATGTAATTAGCAAGAAAAAATAAAGTAAAACTTTAAAATTAAAATACGCAACAATGTCAGTTTTGTTATACATGTATATTTTATTTGCACAAATAAAAAATACTACAAATGCGGCAGTTGTGTGTGTGTGTGTTTTTTTTTAAATTCAATGTGCCAGTCAAAACACATTCGTAACATATTATTAAGAGTCTTTGGTGTTCGATCCGACGCAGTAGGACTGGAATCTTCGGGGCATCTCCTTCTTCCAAGTTGAGGTCAGCCGTGGACGAACCTGTGTCGGCGGCAGCATCAGGTAACGTCACATGTGGACTTTTCGGGGCGCACGTCACAGTTAGTTGCAGGTGCCCTGGCAATGTATGCATCATGGCGTCGACACGGCGGTACGACCTTCGACATTTAGTTGGGGCAGTTTGAGTCGACACCTCGCTGGTATTATTGTGCGGACGTACACAGTTATGGATAGAGCAGTCAGGAGCTTGAATTTCGGCGCTCGTAGAGTCGCCTAAACTCGCCACTAGCTCCACACACCATTCACCCTCCAGCCCCAATGGAGCGTAAAAGTTGGCCCTTAGCTCGGACGTTTTACCACTCAGAATAATGGACACAGACAAACTGTTGAGATCGGTACGGCTGACACAGCCTTCTTTATACCCTGCTTAAAAATTGCAGACACAAGTGTCCACAGTTCCTCATGTTCGGTATCTGCTCTATTTCGTAACTGTAAGTCAGTGTACAATATTTCAGGTACTTACGCAGTTCGGGCGGAAGGCACAAATTCCCAAGACTGTATTAGTATACTGCATGTTTGTCATGTTTTATGTAGGCTACCCAATGAGTGCCAGGCCCAACTGTCACGTCCAGATTAATTACGGCTCATTTGTGTCTCTTTGGTTTAGGGGGCAAAGCATCTCGATATGAATACTCCACGAAAATGAGGCATCATAAATTTGCGGGCAAACAGTTCCAAGTCTATATTCGTCAGTGGACATCTAGGCAGAGTCACTTTGATTTCCTTCTTCGATTTTTTTCCTATTTTTTTGCTCCCAGCATTTGATCATCTTCCCCGATAAGGGTGACAAATATAGAGTCCTTTGCCATTTTTTACCCATGGCTATAGCTTACAAAGTTCTGTTATGACGGTGGCTTTCCTCGACTTGTTTTCGATAGTTCGAAGCCCGCTTCACGTCACTAACGATATTCGTGACTTCCCCGGCGATACCAGCCAGAAAACAGATTGCATGTATCAGTGCGGGCAGGAACCCACCTTCCTTGTTAGTCCCTTTTCCATTAGGGTGCCTTTTGTGTTTAGGTAGTTTCATGACTAAATTCACCTTGGTTTGATGATTTTGGATAAGGCGACTGTCGATTTCCTCATTCATTCGGTCTTGTCTACCTAGTGTCAGGAACCTTGTTTAGGGAATAACGATGTTGTGTTGCTTCCACACCTCTTCCAGCATGTTGATAACTGTATCATTGGTCTAGCTTGGTTCTACAGAACCTGGAATGTAGAGTTCGGATCGACGATCCCACGTCCGGACTTCACTGTCTTTAACTTACAGTGAATCGAATTAAACTGGCATACAAATGATAAATATTCTTCTTTTATACTTTTTGTTTCAGTATCAGTCTATATTCGTATCAGTACGGATGTATTACATGTTCCAATATTACATTTCAGTGTGAATTTTGCCAGAGACAGTTTTCTCGGAATGATAATTTGAAAATGCATGATAAAAATGTGCTTAATATCATTAAGTCGCTTGTATATGGTACCTCCTCCTCCACCTCCATCTGTCCCATTGCCTCAATTTCCCCCATTTGCTCCTCATCCTCTGCCTCTACCTCCATTTGTCCCATTTTCTCAATTCGCCCCATTTCCTTCTCTTCCTTCAATGTATGATATAAACCAAGCAGAAGTATACAGTATACAGGTCTTCAAGCAGGATGTTAATCTACCCATACGAATTCATGCTGAAGATGAAGAAATTTCTTACGAATCATATCATAGTATCGCGTTGCCTACTTGTGTGCGAGGCCTGATTTGCGGTCCGTCGGGTCCTACTAAGTCTACTGGAGGAACAGAACGGCCTTCGGTTCGAGAATAAGTACATTTATTCGAAATCGCTCAAGCAACCGAAATACCAGCGACTGGTACGAGTACTGCAGGCCGTAGTAGTGTCGAGTGAATCACTATCAAACTCGATATTTGTCTTCCACGACATTACCTGTGAAAAACAAACTTGCATACAAGAATACTTTAGCATGAGAGGGCACGCGAACATAGACTGTGTGTACCTCGGTTGCTCTCACGTATCCAAACAACTGCTTCGCGATAATGCTAATGTGTTGGTGCTGTTTCGCATGGATGACACGAATTTGCTGCATGTTTACGACGATCATGTCAATACGGACAACACATTTGCGGAATTCAAAAATATGTGCGACTTGTGCTGGAAGGAAACGTTTGGTAAATTGGTGAATGTAGAATACTGTCTACTACATAAAGGAGGGTACAGGCGTAACATCGATCAGTTTATCCTAAGAATGCAACAATGAGTCACGGAAGCATTTCCAAATTTTGCATCATCGGTCGTCACGATAACCTCGAATGTCTCAAAAACACTTCGCCCCTGCACGTACAGAAGAAGTGTCTCTTATCGGTAAAAAATTAGACAGTTTGACGAACGAAGTGGTTGGAGATTTGGTAGCTATCGATCAGCATGTAGGAAGTGTGGAGGCGCGGATTACTTGATCAATGTATCGAACGCACAAAGATGAGAAGAATGAAGGGGCTCCAAATTTTTTTTAATGTCCAAACTGGCTAAGAAAACCGATGTCGCAAGATGTGCCAGAATATATTCGATAAGTGTGTTGGACACATTTATGAAGCAATCTCGGAAAATTGTGAATGATTGAATACAAATAAAGGCAAGAAGTGTGTGTGCATGTGTGTGTGTATGTATATATATATATATATATATATATATATATATATATATATATATATATATATATAGGGCCGTACCGCCTCGATGATCGCTCGTTGCAGCTTGCCTAATATTTCGACTCGGTTATCTATCATTCACTGACTGGGAAAGATTTTTCGTACACACACACCACACACACACACACACACACACACATATATATATATATATATATATATATAGATGTATGTGATTGATGGGTAACCGAGCCGAACTGGGAGGCGAGCTTCAACGAGCGATCGAGGCGGTACGGGCCAAATACTTTCTAGCGAAAACTAACAGAATGGCCTTCGAGACTCGAAGGGAGGAGACGCTCAAACCTATTACCCTCCGATTAGACAAAATTAGAAAAAAAACCGAGTGACGATGCTCGCGTTGAAATAAAACGTGAAATCATTGTGAAAGAACCATCCCCCACTTATAAATAGAAAATAAGTCCGGAACTGAACGAATCGGAAGGTGGGATCACTAGTGACAAAGACGATTTTGCCCTGATCGATTTGCTTCCTGAACGGGAAAGAAAGCGAACCCAGGGGCACACAACCGAGGTGGGCACTCTTCTATCTCATTAGAACGTTTCCTACTCTGACCGTACTCCCAACAGACTTATGGTTTGCAGAAAATTGATGAAAAATAGTTTCCGGAAACAAGGAAGTTTTTGTTAAAAAATCTTTAAAAAATATGTTCTATTAAATATTTTATAGGAGGAAAATTTTTACTACATTTTTTATACATTTTAAAACGATTATTAATTAAAATTTTTAAATAATTTTAATTAAATTATTTGTAATACATTTCTTATAACTTATAAAATTATTTATAATATTTTTTTTTATAATTTGTTAAGAATATTTTTGGAATTTTTTTTGGATTTTTTAGTCAGAAGTCATCGGGGTCAATGTCAAGGGTCAAATGTCAATGTCAAGATCATATAGGTTAAAGATCGTGGACGGGTGACATAACAACATGGTGGCCGCCCGAATCAGAATCCGATGACTGATGCCCTTGTAAGTCAATCGGAATTTCCCTACTACTGCCGTCCTACATGAAGTAGTTAGTAGTAGTGCCAGTCAAGCTTCTGATTTCGAATCTCGGGCAATGCTTGCTGTTTGCGCTGTTTTAAAGTATCCACCTCCCCCCCCCCCCCCCGGGCCAAAATTTCAAAGACCATCATTTTACCACGTATGCCGTTGCGATGTAAAAGTAAGACAAAACAAAAAATAAAAATGACAGGTTCATACTCAAGTGTCAAATACGATAGCTAGGATTGCTTGGCTGCAGCGTTTTCTCGCAGTATTTTGTCTGCCTCATATAGGTTCCACGTGTGTAGATATTTTATGCGAATATTTACAACAAAACTGAAACCAGGGACTAATAAATAACCCCTTAGCCCCCCAAACAATATTATTTTGATGTTATAACATTTCTTACGAATGAGGTGCGTTTTATCTTGAGCAGTGACGGAAATATTATAGAGGTTAGTTCTCTGTTTTATGTTAATGACACGGATTTTCTTTTTCGTACAAAATTTGCTTGTCTTTTAGGAAGTACAAGGTGCGGTCATATTTCCAAATGTCCATTACTTGCCGGATTTATTTAAGTAACCTCTGGTGATATCATTAACGAAATACGGATTTATAATATTTATAAACAGTAGTGATAGAAGAAACTCTCTTGAATTAGCAGCTAACTTCAAAATAAAGATCAAATGAGCATATCAAAGTCTGCAGAAAATAACGTAAATAATAGAAAGCAGTTCTGTAGAAGGGACGCAACGCCAAGGAAAGTATTTTAATTCTTTGCACTCTTCAGTATGTAAACGATTTGACATACAAGATGATCGCATGCATTTGTGCGAGGCACTGCTAAAGAAAATATCAAACTAGGCGACGTCTTGTAGTGAAAGGGACATAACTTTGGCCACCGCGTGATCGCGAACACCTGAAATGAAATCGGACCCCGGATCTGCAACTCTCTTGTTTTCACAGGAGAAAACAACTTTGACAGGTGTCATTATTCATTGTTTTCACGAGAAGGCTTTCACTTCAGACTAGTTTGCAAGGTTTCGGGCTAACGAATAAATGAAAGCGTGTGGCGAGAACTGTTTCGCTTGTGCAAATGAAGCTAGTTTACATGACAGCGTGGTTGGAGGAATATTGGGTTGGTAGCTTATGGGAGGCTTAATGTAGGCACTTTTGTAACATCTATAAAGTAGCTTCGCTACTTAAACGCTTTCTATATTTTCATTCAACTAGCGCATTTTGAAATAACTGCGTAGTTCAAATGCTTAGAAAATTATCAATTTAACACACAACGTATAATTGCATTACTTTTCGTGTTTAAGAGAGCTCTGAACATAGGAAACCCGTTCGATATCAAGCTAGAGTTTAAAAATAGTAGCGTTATTAACATTCGTTAATAACAGCTGTTTGTGTTCAAAAAATGACACGCAAGGATATTACAGTACCACAGTACAACTATCATTGCGTTTGTAACTAGCATTAAAATATGTTTCTAATTACACATAATAATACTTAGGACTTACATATTACTCTGAAAAGAAACCTTCTCGGTAATATTTTAATACAATTTAGCTTTATTTAACTGGAACAAGGTAATTTTAAATGCTTGTTGACAAACACAAATTCAAATTTGAAAGCCAAACAAATAAGCACTCCGTTTGGACGAAAGACAGTAAATTAAAAATAAATTGTTCAGTTTTAATGGCTCTATAAAATAGAAGAGGCAGGTGGATCGTGGATCTAACCTTGGATGACGTCACACGAAGGTCACGTGACCGCCATCTTGGATTCCAAGATGCTGCTAGCCAGTATGGCGCTATCTTTATAGCCAGTACGCCACTATCTTGGTAACCAAGGATTTTCCTTCGAGTGCTCCCATTTTCTCTTTTGGAGTTTTTCTTTTTTTTGTTCTTTCTCTTCCTTCTTCGTTACTTTCTCTTCCATTCTTCTTCTTTCCCCTATCTCTGATTCTCTCTTTCTCTTTGTTTACACCATCTTTGGTTATATTTCCCTGAAGGTCACCCATCTTGTTTTTTATTTGCAATTTCCCCCTCCATAAGTTGGCCACTAGGGGCGACGCCATATCGGTCCTTGCATTGGCCGCTAGGAGCACTGGTGTGGCGGCTCGTTCGACTCGATCTCGCATCTTTCGCATGCACTCCACTGTCATATTGGTTCTGGAATTGGCCGCTGTTGTTTTTAGAGCTCAGGATACCAACTGGAATAGTTCGAGATCGAACTGCCGGACCTTGGGTCGCCAAATTTACGCCTTAGGCCAATCGGCTTTCGCGATATGCGCTGCGACAATAGTTTATAAGCAGTATATAGCTTGTCGACGAATAAATAATGTCTTGTATATCATTAAAATTATTACGTTTTTTGTTTCTTATTTACTTTCTAATGTATTAAATTTTATATATCAATATATTTTTTAAAGTTTCTATACGAATCGATAATTTTTTAAGTTTGAAATTTTTAACTACATAATTTAAATTCTTATATTTTTTTTTAAGTATCCTACATTTATTTTAAGTAAATTAAATCATTATTTTTTATTATATTATTTTTTATTATATTTTTTAATATTTTGGTTTAACTTACATATATGTTATTTAAGATTTAACTTATATACTTTTATTTTTAAGAATTTTTAGAAGTATTTTTATTAAACTTTAAATTGTATCGAGTGAGGAGTCTACGGATTTGTATTTGTTAGGCAGATAAGAATATGTCATCAGAATATATGTTTACATGACTATGACAAACACTATATTGGATTTTTTAAAGCATAAAAAAACTGTTTTAGTAAATATATGCCAAGTAGTTTATATTATGAACGTTGATTATTCGCGCTGTTTCGATTTTTATTTACATAAAATATTATTTTTTATATCCCAGACAAGTATGTAGGGATTTCTATGTTGAACTTAGAACAACCTATATTTCCTACTCCTATGCAATATAATGCTTGTAAATTTCGCACCATCCCATAATCAAACTGTTCAGTATCCACTTCGCTTAACCTAAGATAACCTTACCTTACTCCACCTAACCTAACTTTACCTAACCTAAGATAATATAATCCAATCATCTTGTAAGAACTCTCTCTCTCTCTCTCTCTCTCTCTCTCTATATGTATATATATATATATTTTTTTTTTTCTCTCGACTTTTAACCATCACATTCTAGTTATCGCCAGACCCCTCTTCACCTCCCCTCTTCCAGCCTTACTTAACAGCCATATCGAATTGTAGTGAGTACCAAAACAGATATATAAAGTTTCTACCAAAAGTATAAGGACACCATTATATTTAATTGAAGAAACGTTTTGTCCTTATAATTTATCGTTCGGAACCCGATTATTAAAGGCACATGAGTAACTGGTTTAGTATATGTTCAGAGTTTCATTAAAATAAAAGTGAAAATATGACAATTTGTTTACAAGTTATCTCTGTTTTTCGTTTTTTATATTAAAAGAATTTTTTACACTTCAATGTATTTCCGGAGATGTGAACAATGCAATCAGTGGGATATGTTTATAATTTTTTTTGGGGAGAAACACAAAAACCTAAGGAATAATTATAGTCACATAATAACAATCTAATTTGATTCTGCTAGAAATTACTCCGACATTTATCACTTCAAAAATAATTATAAGAGATGTCACAAAACTGGGCAAACTGGCAATTCTTGGAAATAAACTACTGTATCACTGAATGAGTCTCCGAAACCGGAGTGGTGTCAAGTTGTAGGTTGTATGTAGTACCACAGATAACAGCACTATGACGATTTTTCGTTCCTTTCCTTCTTGCTGTTTTTTTACTTATGGTGAGGGTTCCATGGCATGAAGATTTGCGTACAGTATTAGAAAGTTATCTTTATATGACAATGGGAAGAAAAAGTGTGAAGGAAGAAATCAAGTGGTAAGTTATCTGCATGCGAAAGTGTGATATGTCATATAGAATAATTTGCAAGTAAGTTAGGTATAAGTAAAACGTGTGTTGAACAAACAATAAACAAACATACGAAGAGCACCACTGTAGCAGACTTGCCACGGAGCGCTATGCCGACGATTACGTCACCCAGGGAGGACAGAAGATTAGCAGGTATTTCCAAACGTCATCGGAGGTAGAACATTGCTTTGCGATATCCCAGTATTGCTTAAACATCATTCAGTTAGAGTGTGTTTATAAAACTATTTAGGAAAATCTCTCCATTACGTAGGAGATTAAACCATATAGTTTGGACAAGCTTGTTGGCAGCTATCCGCAAAATAACCGTTCAGTTGAGCTGACATGCGTACTCTACCCTGTTTTCTGTCTACGGCAGCACGGCGCTGCTGGTATTCGAAGCCTGTATGCTCGAGACTAGGGACTCAATTACTTGACGCTCCTGCTGAGAACGTGCTGCTACCGCCGTTCAAAAACACAGTGTTTGGAGGCAGGAGATCTGCGGGGAGAATCTCCAGTACGACACAAGTCATTATTTCTGCCAGCTTCCAGGGAAGCTGATTCCCTTGCTGAAAGATGGTGGTAGTATAAATGAAGCTCGTCCTGTTGTTTGCCTACCGCTGTGGTTATGAGACCCGACGCTATCGGCATTGAGTATGCAAAAAAGCTGCACTAGTGTATCTCAGCGGGCGCATCGCGTGGGCGAGTTTTAAGGTTAGGTTTTACCGAGGATTTATTGCAACTCGTCTGGTTTGTAGGCCTGTCGCCACACACGCACTCTCTGTCTCACTCTTTCCAACCTCTTCCTCCTCCTAACCAAAGAATATTAACAAGACTCCATTCGTCATTTCCTGTCTCTCTCTGTTCCACGCTCACACGCAGGCAGCGGCTCCCAGCAATGATAATAACAATAAATAACCGCTTCCCCTGACCCCTCCCCCTCCCATACATTTCTACACTTTTCTCCTTCACAACCCCTGACTATTGCCCTTGCAAAGTACGGACCCTGACTATTGCCCTTGCAAAGTACGGACCCTGACTATTGCCCTTGCAAAGTACGGACAATGAAGTAAGAGGGGTGGGTGTTGTTTCTTTCTAATAATGTTAAGAGGTATTTTTGGTCGCGTCTCTATCAGAACTGTTCTATATCATAATTGTTGACATCGATATTTGTGTACACAACAGCCACTCGATATTTTCGATTTATCGATAATATCCGTATCGCCAATATTATCGAAACCACCCATATTATCAAAACCACCGATATTACTGAAACCTCCGTTATTATCAAGGTGAAGATTATTATAGAAATTTTCGATATCATCGAAATAATCGATACTAACGGTATCATTTATATGACATATACTATCAAATAATGTTGTTAATCTATCATATAGGCATAATTACTAATCCCAATAATACAAAATAAGTCATTAAAATAAATTTCACCGAAATGAACTGTTTCATTAATAATACTAACATCAGAGACTGCAAAAATAACAATTGGTTTCTAAAACATACCTACAAATTTTTATGATTCAGTAACCTTTCCCACGTCAAGTACAAAAGCTTAAACCTTCCTATTCCCTAGTATAAAACATGAAAACATAGCATTATTTGTGCAATGCATTACACGATACATACATTGTAATCAGTTATTACAAGTTCGTCTATTATAAGGGTGCAGCTGAGCGGACTATGAAACATATTTTGGATTGTCGTTCTTGAACGAACGGTAATTTACACTTTTCACATTATTACAGACGTCAGTTGCTGAACGTTCTTTTAGCTCGTTTATGAACGTTACAGCGAAGTGACAAAACTATGACCTCGGAGTGTCGAACATACCGTTCCGAGCGTCATCAACCGCACACGGAACGTTCCAATAGCTGCCACTGCACGTTTCAGTTAATCATGACAATTCAGATAAAATAAATGGTGAACAGTTAAATTAATGTCTACATTTTCGCCTAAATATGTAAACACATAAATCCACATATTAAAGCATTATTTTCCAAAGGAAAGTATGTGTTTGAACGTATCCTCTAAACCATTTCAACTCATTCACTCAAGCACCACTTGATACACTTATAGTGCATTCTAATGAAACCTGAATTTTATGCATTTTAACCATGGCAAGCAATTTTTTTAAATGGTGATTTAAAAACATTTTATATGAAATGTCACATTCCCAGAGCCATTCACCTGAGTTAAACGAAAATTGGCATGTTAAGAGTATACATTTTTGACAATGCATTCAGAACATTACATTTCTAATAGTCCCCAATTTTGTAAAATTGTGTCATGTACGAAAAATTTTACTGTAAAAAAAATTCTGCTTGGGAACGTCCTATTGCCCACATAAAATGAACTCAGTAGTAATAGTTTACAAGATTTTTTCACCCTTGTGAAGTAAACCGTTAAAGAATGCAAAATAAAGTTTAAATGCAATTTGAGTAAAAGAATATTATTTTTGTAATGGACAATTCTGTGAGAAACGGACAAATAGTTACAGTTTGGTGTTTAGTTTAAATTGTACATTTAATCATTTGAGGATTGCATAGTACACAGATATAGAACGAAGTAGGTCGGTTTGGTTATCGTTGTATTGTTGAAATATTGATTACAACTCTTTATATGAAATACAAGTTAAATTGGAGGAGCTCAGAGAAATAGTATTAATTAAATATGATTTAATAGGCACGGAACATTATTTAGTTTGTATACTATTTAAATAGAACATCTTCACCTGGATCACAGCTCCGAACGCTGATGACAGTAGAAGTATACGGCGGTTGCTGGAACACTTCATCTCCGTGTCTATGGCGCTTCCAGTCTAATACTGGGCGTGTGAACAAACTTCAACAATTTCTGTCTCGTTGGAGGGAGTTGCTTGTGTTATGGTTCGGGCGCTCGGCTCGTCTCCTAATTACCAGTGTTATGTTTGTAAGAATGCGATCGCCTGATTGCAATCCCATAACAAAGTGAAGTGGTTTTTTTATATTATAAGTTAATAACTTCCCAATAGGCCTATGCTTTGCCGAAATTCATCAGTTTTCTGCAGCTACGAAGGACAGAACAGATAATAGTCCTACGCTCTTTTCCGGTGTCTAATCTAATTTACATAAACCAATCTTTATAAATTAGCTGTTGTAGCATCTCCTTCAGATAATACTGACAAAAATATTTTCTAACAATGAAGCAGTGGGAAAAGCTAAAATCAGTTATATCAGATAAACACTTTGGTACACTCGTAATATCAAAATAAAACCAAGAATTTATTCGTGGAATTGTTATTGAGTGCTGATTTCTCGTGCGTTGTTTACCTCGCTATTCAATATAAGTGCACCCTTAACTCTGTATAAATAAATAAATAAATAAATAAATATAAATAAATAAATAAATAAATATAAATATATATATATATGATAAAGCCAAGTCTGTAATCACGTATTTTGAATGGAAGCTGTGTGTATGTGGCTCTGGCTGTTTCTGTGGCGGCAGTCTACTATAGGCTATACATCTCTTTCTGGTAGCCAGTAGCTATATTGGTTTTATAGGCATAGTGGATGTCAAATCAAACATTTTTAGTTTTTATTTATGCCTATTTAATGCATAGAGTTCATGTAGTGTATTAAATGGTGCGGAGGGTCGTTTGATATCCATTCAGTTGTATACGCTTGAGGGTTTAGTGTTTGCAACTGCTGAGCACCCTCGGGTAGTCTACATTCGAGGACCCCTCGAGTCGAAACGAAGACTGCTGAGCAGTACCGAGTTGAGCCGAAGACCTCCAGCAACATCCATAGCCCACATACACGCACCTGCCATTTAAAATTCTCTCTCTGTGTGTGTGTGTGTGTGTGTGAGTGTGTGCGCGCGTACACATAAGTGATTTGTATACCCGAGCACGAAGGTTGCAGGCTGTGGATGTGTGGATTCGTCCGTCAACTCGGTCCATGTCACAAGATGGCTGCCTGACAGTTAAAAATTGCTAGTTTTTTTCCCCTCAAAACGGCCTGTTTGCCTATCTCGTCCCAGAAATTTCCTCCCCCCTCCTCCATGGTCCTGAATTTTCCAAATATTTGTAATAATAAATGCTTGCTCCTCAACATGACCCACGCCCCAATTACCACCAAGGCCCATGAACCGGCGTTATCATTACTCTTACCCCTCTCAATTTGTCAACAATTCATCCCCTCATTTTACTTTGATAAAACTGTCCATAAAAACCAAGAGATTTATAACGTCACATCATGCAAGGTCTTAAGCTTTCAAAATGTACCGAAGTAATCGACAGACGAATATATGCCGCCCAAAGTTCCGTAGCGGGCATCAACAGTGCCATGCTCTAATCGCATCCGTAGACAAAAAAAAAAGATGAGGTTTACCGCTTATTCGTCTTCTGCGCATTTAGTCAACATTGACCTACCCCAAAATAACAAGCTGTCAACGTCAGTGCCCAAAAGTAATGTAAACGGTGATGAGGGTATCATAGTTATAAGATGTTTAGGTTAAGGAAAATGTGTATTAATTATTACAGTAAGAAAGGCAATTTTATTAGGTTTAGGTTTTTATTATTATCATATAGGTAGAACTATTTACACATTCACAGACTTGTCCGCAATCGGGATCGCATGCGATACCGATGGCGGACGAGTCTGTAAATGTATAAACAGTCTAAATTTATAATAAATAAAGTAAGTAGACTAAAAAGCGAAAAATAAATTAATAGTAAAAAATTTTTAAAACCAATCTTTTATTTATAAATGCATTAAAAAGAGAAAACTAATTGTTGTAGTTGTAGTTACATAATGTGTAGAGATTATTAGACGTGGACGAACAGCCGTAATAGACTTTCCTACAAATTAATATATTTGTATCCATTTATATTGAGTGTATAAAAGCTTGGCGCACTATAGTACGTATACTTCATTAGGGTAAGCGTAGTAAGCACATGTATTGCGTAAGGCTCTTAACTATTCACAACAGGCCTATAGAATTTATACCTCATTTGCACCAGCGTAGTAAGCAAATATCGTGCCTAATGCTTGTAACTATTCGCAATATAGAACGTATAAGTCATTTGCGTAACCGTAGTAAGAACATATATTGCATAAAGCTCTTAACTATTCGCGCCAAGCTTTTATATATTAAATATAAATTGATACAAAAAAATATTAATTTGTAGTAAAATTTATTACGACTATTCGTTCACGTCTTACAATTTAACCACATTATGTAACTACCACTAGAATTATTATTTAAATTTTAGTGCATTTATAGATGAAAGATTGGTTTTAA
Source organism: Dryococelus australis (assembly GCA_029891345.1). Classification (NCBI taxonomy): domain Eukaryota; kingdom Metazoa; phylum Arthropoda; class Insecta; order Phasmatodea; family Phasmatidae; genus Dryococelus; species Dryococelus australis. Next base: position 185,618,513 of record CM056994.1, on the reverse strand, counting down.
AGGTTTTTTTACAGGTAATTTTTTTAATCTAAATTATTTTCTTCATGTTTTTAATTTTTAAATTATTATAAAAATTTACAGTTTAATATATGGAACATGTATTTTAACGTAAAATCGATTTATAAATTTAAAACTGTACCTTATTTATGCTTTCCTATGACAACTGTAACCACTGAAAATAAATACGTACAGAGGCAGGTGGAACCGAATGAACAATCTTTTGACCTCCAGGCACATGCTTTAACCACTTTGCTATATGAATTAACTGTAATTGACGATGCTTGAAATATTCCATATTTAAAACAATTCATCGCATTCCTTTGTACCAATGCTTGAAGTTCTTATGTACTGAACATATTGTTTTATATACACTTTTTCGTAAATTATTTATATATTTCATTTTTCCCAGTCAATGAATTTATGCACTGTTAAAAAAATTTTCCTTCATTTTACGGTGCTGGTAAAAATTTATCCGGAAGTATCCGTAAACTCTCCGTAAAATCACGGACACATTGATTTTCAGAAACGGACTTTCCGTAAAATTCAGGGGACCTCTCCATTAATTACAAAGTTAGTTTTCTGTACTTTCCGTTTAAAATAAAGAGATATAGTGAAAATGCCTTTAATTTTCGTTATGAGAGTGTTCTAGTGTGTATAAAAATGATAAAGGATATTAAAATATTTTATACTTAAGCGAGGTTTGAATCCGAGTAAAGCAAATTGCTAGTCCACGACTCTAACCATTCACCTACAACGCTCACTTAAAATTCGTTGTATAACTTTTATATTTGTATTCAAAAGACAAAAGCAAAAATTCAGTTTCTATTAAATTTAGTGTATTTTTAGTGTTGCCAAATGTTACAGACGCCTGATGCTATTTTTTAAAGTTTGAAAGAATGGGTCATAGTCACGTGGATAACCTTAACTGTCGCAGAAACGATAATTTTCTTGTTACAGTGGCGAAGAATGCTTCTTGTGGAACCGGCATTGTTCGTCCCCGTAACTCGAAGCCAAAGGGAATACGGAGACTTTCCGTATTTTATATTTACGGACTTAACTCCTTTTTTCGTAATTACGGATTGCCTTTCCGTATATACACTGTACATTTCCGCAAACATTCCGTAAATATACGGAAATTTTTAACAGTGTGCATCAGGTCACATCAACGATCACGTTAATTCTTAGATAAGTTTATTAAAATTGGCATTGAATAATCTATATTTTGGTTTTACTTCATTGTATATAGCATTTAACTATTTTTAAAGTCACGCGACGTATCATAGAACTCGTATATTTAAGTCGGCTTTGAATCTTATATCAGATTTTGTGCTTATACCGATAGCGACACCGAAGTGTTGTATTCCTTTTATTTAATTATGCTGACGTATTCCGCCAATCAAGTCAGTTTATGTTGAAGCGATATTTTGCAAGTTGGGGGTGTAAGCATTGTACCTAAGAAATCTCAGCTTCTACGAATATTTATGGCGTAGATGAATATTATAGTTTAAGAACTCTTAATACTTTGGGCCAGGCTCGCGAAATTTGGGTTTGCAAGCACCATTTTTAACTTCGAGAATATTGGTATGCATGTATCAAACCTGTATAGGTATAGTGGTTGTATAATATTATTTTTTTTTTTTAACAAAATGTGTTTGTTATATAGCAGGGTGATTACGAGATAGGGATAAAATCGAAACAATTTAAATTTAGTTTTTTTAAGTTTACTTATTATAATGCTATACAAAACGTTAAAACATTTTTTTTTTTTTTTTTTCAATGTTCGTTCACGCACAGTGCAAGCCTTTATACATACCTACTTCCTTCGTTAACACAAAACCAAGTTTTTCCACATTCATTAACTTCATGTCGTCGTGCAGCGAGTTTGATTACGAAGTTTTTGCAATAGATGCGACACTGACACAGCGCTGGATTTGATGCAGATTCAAATGCAGATGCTTTGGCCATCACGATGTCGGAAAGAGCAGGAAATAGGGATGGCAGTGCCTTCGTGGAAAGCAATGTTCCACGGCGGGTTCGTCATTCAAACTGGCCATAGGCGGTGGTGGCGGAGAGCCCATAGGATCGAATTTATGTTACCGCAATCCGTCACACTGCCGATAACTGCAGGTACACTCTCTTGCAGAAGTGGCGCCGAAGCATCGATGAGGCGTACTATTTAGAAAGTATCGTTGCTGTAGACAGCGAACCACTAAACAAGCACTGATAATTATTGCGGTTTGGGATTCTTCATACAGCCATGTATTTCATACCGCAGTGCGATGTGTTGGTGCGAAAATACTTTGTTACAGTAGATACAGCGATACATTTTCTCAGGCAGAAGTGTTACAGCCGATGACCCAAACTCTGCCGGAGGTGGCGCAGCCAAATAATTAAATAGTACAGCTGAAAAAAAAGTTGTAGCAGTAATAACTGGTGCTGTCAGTTCGTCTGAAGGTGCGGTCGACTCTGTCGAAAACTGCGAAGACATCAAAACCTTAGAAATCGATGGCATTGTACCAACCTCGGTCGATGGTGATACTGTTTCTGCTAGACATACGACCAACATCTCCACAATATTTATGCCAGTTACCGTCACCTGTTGTGGCAATCTGCCTTTCCCCTCGAACACAGTGAAACTAAGCTCCTTAACATGAACCCAGCTGCCTTTATATCCTCACGAAAAAGTAAAAATGATAAAAATAATTCATCAGATTAAAGACGACGCTACATAAGGTCGTGTTTTAACCACGCAATTACCCCCTCACCAAAAATACATTGTTGGTCATCATTAATATGGATTTGTATTGCAGTCATTGGCTTTTGCCAGGAAAGCACAAGCTCTAACAAACATACAACATGAATTTGAAGCCACAAGCCTATTCAAAATCACCTCATTTTTTTAAAATTATAATGTTTTTAGTGTCTTAAATGTATACATTTAAGTAAGTTACTAAAGTGATAGACGGAATAATACATTCCTTTATCAACTGTAAAATCAGTAATCACCACCAAGGCTGGAAAAATTATATTTACGATATCACCTATTACTGCTCCATCAGCTGTGAAATCTTAAGCCACCACTGATAGATTAATAAAATTTACGGTATTTTACTGACCCTCGACTGTAAAATGTTTAGCAATCACTGGCCGATAAAAATTTTAAAATATATAGAAATCATTACAAATATACAATCAGCAGTGAAATATTGAGCCACCACTGACAGGAAAAGAAAACAATTTCGAGAGAATGTAATACAGAGAGAGAAAATAGAAAATACGCTCATGAACACTCGGTGGGATCAGTCAGAGACAAAGCCCTTCGAAGATACAATCACACTTAAAAAAGCATAATAGACATGACTTCACCAAAAAAAAAAAATATGTTTCACGACTACGAAGTTGTCAAACAAGCACATTGATGAGCTATGGTAGACTTACACACACTCATCCTTCCAACTTCTGTGGCATATACCCTATGCATAAGCTGATCATGCACACGAAAACCGCGCGAGGGCAAACGTCATGTCATTTTCGCTCCTTATTGTCAACATGAAAAATAAGACAATCCCCCCCGAGAAGCTAATTTTCAGAGTTAGTAAGATAAATATTCTACACCAATAATTCCGGTACAGAAAGCTCTCAAACAGTCACACAGTAATAACGTTTTTGAACGAATGCTAATCTGTAGACACTCACGAAAGTATGTGTGTCAAATTTTAAACCTTCACACACACGCTCGCATCATTTTTTATAATTTACAGCAGGCCCCTTTGCGACATCTTTTAGAAGCCCACACTGAACAAGGGCATCCATTGTGATCGTTAATTTATTATCCGTCCGTAAAGTTAACATTTCTAGCTTGCACAGTGCCTACAAATTAAAAAAAAAAAAGTTGATTAGAAATTTGCTAGATGAGACCAACCGAACAGGAATTAAATAAATGTGTGAGTCGAGTACAAGAGAATGGGGGGAAGACCGAAAGAAATGGTATTCGTCATGTTTTCTCGCGCAAAAACGAAGCGGGGACTTCAATTTCGTGCGTTCTGGAAGAAAACTGCAAATAGCGGAGCGCAAAAATTAAATTATACTGAAAATTTATTTGCGAAAAATACCTGCACTGTTAAATACACAGAAAATTTGTTATATCGATCACTATACACATCATGAATTTAATTTATTTTAAGGCATACGTAGCAATACTATAGCATTCGACTCTTCTGCAGACCAGCCCGATGACATGAGAAATATATATCGAATTATTCCATTAATTATTCTCCCTGTATTGAAACATTTGCATGCATTGTAATTTTTTTCATTCCAATTTCGTTATTATATTATTATTTCACATACTACCGTAATATAAGCATGAGCAGACGTTCGAAAGGTAACATGTTAAATAGCTAATGATACATTTTCACTACTATTAAATTCCGGAGAATGTGATACTCTTTCCAGTGCAGCGACAAAGATGCTGCCTGAGATCACTGTCGGAAGAAAAACGTAGTAACAGATTGTGGTCAAGTAAAATGCCCACTTGAATTAACTAACTATTTGACGCCTTGTCAGACATAGCTGACTCAGTAACATATATTTTCCAAATAAGATACGTATTCAATGTGAAAACAGAAACGAGACATATAATTCATGGTTCAACAATTTCTTTTTTAATTTGTTGATATTTACAAAGCAATTTGTTAGTTAACAATTGACATCAAATAATTTGTCCTTACTTAACTTGCTTCGTGTTTTAAATTTTCTGCAAGTATTAAAGCATTTTAAACTTATTTTCATGTAATACAAACTCATATCTGTTTAGCAGCATATGCAAAACATATTAGGAAATAATAAAATGTTTCATATAGTATGTATGAATCCGTGTATCAAAATTCATAATACACGGTACCAGAAACACATAACACACACTTTTTCTGAGGGGAAAAAAAAAAAAAGCCAAATCACCAACAAATAATCGAAACACCACGAGACATGACAAAGATATTTTTCTCTTGGGTCATGTTTAACGGCCATTTTCTTGCCAAAACATAGGCACATAAAACTTCAGTCAATCTCTACGATGCACAGATTTTGCACCTCGATGCACAGATTTTGCTCCGAAAATTCCACAATGCTTGTTAAAAAGGTAAATATTTAATTATTTTGTATTCACAAATTGGGATACGTTAAAGTCATTGTCATAAATGTGTTACTAGTTTCTGTGATCAGTAACAATAAATTCACGGAAGAGGGAACGAAAGTAGGCTTTAGGAGCCAAAAAATGTAATACTAATTACGAAGCCGACTAAAACCAAGGGTACTGGCGATATTAATAATAAATGTGGTTCATCGATAATACCAGTGTCGTCCTTAATGACAGCCAAATATCAAATTAATATATTACAACCTAGATGGTACAGATATAATCTATTATATCACTGAAATTGACAATACCTGTATTGTTTACTTTATTGGTAGCAGTATAAAAAGGGCGGTTCTGGCACACCTAGCGTCTGGCGGAGGATTGAAGGATTGCTCAAATTTTTTTTAAAATTAACTTCTGTTGCAGCGAGAATTTTTATAACGTAGAATTCTATCCGACGGCGGCCATTTTGTCAGCAAGTAAAATTGTGTCGGGATATGAAGGTGGCCATTTTAGCAGCCAGTGGGAAAAATTTCCCCAAAATTGTTTTTCTATTACCCCAAATGAGCATATATGTCAACGTTGGCCATCTTGGTAGCCAGGAAAATGTGCCCGCAACCAATGGTGGCTACTTTTGCAGCCACTAATAAATTCCCCCGAGGTCATTTTCATATTACCCCAAATAAGCGTATACGTCAACGATAGCCATATTGGTGGCCAGGAATAGGCACCTGCAACTAATGGCGGCCATTCTGGAAGCCAGTAAATATTTCCTCCTAAATCGATTTCCTATTACCCCAAATAAGCGTATATATCAAGTGCGGCCATATTGGCAGCCAGGAAACTGATCACTGCAAACTGCAGTGGCCATTTTGGCAGCCAGTCAAAAACCACATACAATTACAGTGGTAATGGCGGTGGCGACATTGGCAGCCAGCATGGAATGAAGTTCGCATATGCGAATACTACTCGTAATGCACTGCCTGGCCACCAAAATGGCGCCCACACATCAACTCACCGACATGTCCTCCTCCATACGTCCGGCCGCGACGAAGGACCAGGCAAAACTGACCCCTTCCCCAGGGGTCCTCACGATGATGCTCTGCCACCACGCGGCCGTTGTAGCCACACAGGATGGAACCTGACCAGAATAATAATGACCCACCCAGCCTAGGCAGGTGGTCGAGAACACGATATATAACCTTGCTGGTGGTATGTTATACTAATAGACCACACACTGCCCTCTCTCTCACTCTCTCACTCAGACACGAGCTGTATAGAACCACCCCAAATAGCATTAACAATAAGGGGAGCCACAAAATTCTTAGGTTCCCACACACACACACCAGACCACCTGCCTACTCCTCCCTCTCAGATGTACATGATGTATAGCCCTGCTCACAAGAACATGGACAGGAGGCAGGCTGGCAGGCAGGGGGGCCCAAAAAACCTATGTTCCCCCACACACACCAGGCCACCTGTCTCTCACGCACAACAGAGGTAACAAAGCAGATAGAGAGAGAGAGACAAATATACAGGTAAGAGCAATGATATTTATTCACAAAAGCAGTACATAGGCAAGAAGCAGTACAGACATTACACAGCTGTAAGCAACGATTCGGGCATCCATTGGTTGAAGCGGGAATCTAAGACTGACCACTTCACGAGTACTTTTTCGCCACATCTATAGACCACTCGCTCCACTAAATAGTCATGAGGATACTTCGTGACATAGATTTTGTAGTCATAGAAGGGACCGCTGATCTCTTGGCCAGCCATATTGGTGAGCGTATAGGTGCATGGTGCAATGTCTCTCACATTGACTATGCAGAACACCCTTACACTCCAGTTAAGGTAGTAAGACTTATCAAAGACGCCTTTGCTCCTGGAGATATGGACAAAGTCGCCCACCTTGGCTCTTGGTCGTCGCGGGTCTACCATATTGGAGTGGCTGGACACAGTCTGCAGTAGAGAAGCGGCATTGGCAGCAGTAATCTCAGACGGACGAAGACCAGTTGTCCTATGCTAGTGTGTATTGTTCTGAGTAAACAGTCTAGGAAGCAGATTCAACCACCGGTAGCTATCCTGTGCTGATAACACCTTCCACATCAGTCCCTTAAGCATCCAGTTGAACCGTGCGACGATCGAAGCCTTGAGGTCACTGAAAGTAGAGTAGTGATGAATCTTCTTTGCACCCATAAGCACACGGAAAACAGGTTTTTAGAATTCCTTCCTGCTGTCCATCTGGATGTTCTTTGGTGTGACTGTCTTGTCCAAAACCAATTTTATTGTGGCCACAATGATGGCACCATGCTTCCAGTGCACAGGGACAGCTTAGCCATACTTGGAGAAACAGTTGATAACCATCAGGATGTATCGAAAGCCCTTATTGACATGGGCATAAGGAATCATTTTCACCAAGTCGGCCTGCAATAGGTCATGAAGTCCGAAGAGAAGCACCTTATGCCAGGGGAAGTTCCAACGTGCACGGTGATGAAACTTGGCGGCAATTTGTGCTTTCGATATAGTTGTAGTTAAGACCCGCCACTCACAAGAAATTGACAGCTTCACGGAGCTCTTCCAAGATATTCACTATTAAGTTCGTGTGAGACGTATTGCCAACTTGGCCCAGATGCAATTAGGAGACACAGACAGTCCATAAGCTCATTCACGTCATCCCAATACACATATTCCAACCAGTTGCCACCATCAAGCTTCAGATCCGAACTGCTCACACAGATGTTCGGAAACAGATCTTCGATTATAGCGAATTTAGGATGGACCTCGTCCTTATATGCATGGCTGTTAGCTCTATGGTCCACCAAACATGCATTCATGAACTGCAACAACTGCCAGTACTGGCATAGCATAGCACATGAATAATCCCTGGGCACTTGTTTAAACAGTACCTCATAGAGGCCGGGCGAGACTTGCACGATGTCCCCTACCTGGACAACATCGTTGGGTAAAAAGAAAACTTGTTTGTCGCCAAGGAACCACTTCTTCCCAATCCTATAAACACCATAAGCAGATTCGTTTAAACGGGGCACGTACAAAGTGAGATAATGACAAAGAACCATAGAGAGTGCATTGGATCGCATCTTCTTGTGTTTCAAAGATCCCAGGGGCACATCATCATCCTCATCATCGGCTATCGCCTCCTCAGCTGTAGTCTTGTGTTTCGGTGCGAAGCGGGGCTCAGCATTCAAAGCAGAGGGGGAAACAGGCGGTGCTGGTGGATGCAATGTGTCGAACTCAGATATTATCGGCTGGAAAACCTCCGACAAAACTGCATCATGTTCCATGCGCGCCCCCTTGGTGAGCAGATACTTATTGCGAACACTTGCAGCGACACAACTCGGATCCTCAGGGGCAGGGGGTAAGTAGCACTGATTCGTACTGTCAAATGTACATAGTATATATAACTAGTGGCGATGCTCGATCAAGTTGGTAAGACTGTCTTCTGCTTTGCCAATGCGATTTATGAGAGCATTCTGTACATGGTTACAATGAGCCCACTTGTCCTCAGCGATGCATATGTCAGATAGATGGTGAGGGATCGTACGATGCACAACATCTTCCAATGCTGCAAGCTGTAACCCAAAGTGTTGATGTGGGATGGGAGCTTGGCAGCAACATCGCTAATGAGTTTGCTAGTCACTCCCGACATGACAGTGCCGATCTGCGCATCGAGGGTGGTCAAAGCTGTCTGTGGCATGGATAGCATACCACCAGCAGTACAGCAACCACCCAGTGTCGCAGAGAGAGAGTCGAATTGTGCCTCCACAGTGGAGAGTTTGACCATTAGGTCTGCACCAGGGTTCGTGACCATTTCAGATACGTGCTCTATCTGTGTACTCAGAGCAGTTAGTTTGCTCGAATTGTCGGTTGCCACAAACATATGATCTTTGAGATTGGCACTGAGGGCTTGCAGCACCCTGGTGTCAACATGAGAGCCCTGGTCATCTACCTTCTTTGTGACACTGGCAAGTGTACCGCCCAAACTGCCGAGGTTCTGCACATCGGATGTGAGGGTCGATATCTGAATAGACAGTTGACTGGATGGTATACCGACAGCATCACTCGATTCCAGGTCGATCAGCTTCTTCTTTGTGACCTTTGCTAGCGCACCCTCAAAATTGGAGGGTTGGCCACCGACCTGCACACCCATATCATTCAGTTTCTTCTTCATGGTTGCAAAGTCCAATTCCAGACCGGTCAGCTGTGTTGTCAAAGCAGTAAGTGTGCTTACACCGGCAGTACCAACAGTAAGGGTCCTGTCGATTTTCAGTCAGGTCAGTAAGGCTTCTGGTGGTAACTTGAGCACCCAAAACATCGAGTTTCTTCTCCAAAGCTTCAAGCTGCCCTCCGAGAGTGTTAAGTGTTTCCAAATCAGTAGAAGTCAATGAGGGAATCCAGGCCTCCATATTGGCAGACAGGGCATTCATGTTGATCAATATCTGCCCTACCACAACCCGGTGCGCATTACTGGAGGTGAAATTGGTGAGACTGGACACAGACTTGGCCAGCCTGTCAATGTTAATATGCATACCCATGACCAGTACATTGGTAGCGTAAATGTGGTCCTCCAGGGTGGTCATCTTCGCACCCAAGCTGGTCAGTTTGTGCACATCGGCGGTCAATGCCTGTAAGCCAGTGGTCAATGTGTTGGCAGGTTTCTCGCCCAAACCACTAAGCTTCGGCTCCAAGGCCATGAGCCGAGACACATCATACTTGAGTGAGCCAAGATGAGACTCGGTGGTAGTACATGTGGTCCGTAGAGATTTCATAGCCATGGAAGTAACATTGCAGATAAATAAAACATTGGGCACATCCTCAAGGCTCACGCAGACTTTGAAGATATTATGGATCACCACTGTGCATGCAGGCAAGTTGACATTGACCTGTGCAAGGAGGATGGCAAGAGATGTCGCTGGGGCGAGGAATGTATGGGACATATACATATGACATCGATAGAAGACAGCAAATGATACCTAACCTGCAGTGCACATGTGTGTTGTGTATACAAGTAAGAATGAGTACTTGACTTAAACTGTATGATGGGTGACAATGCACAGACCACCAAGGGCGAGCCGACATTGCAACTGCAAGTGTAAATGCAGGGAAGTTGTTTGTGCCCTTGTTGCACACCTGCTGCTGCATCAGTCCAGAAGAGCCTGTGAAGGAGGCAGCAGTGGGGACCTGAGGAATCCCTATAAGACTGGTGTGGCTGGCCTGGCCGCCTTCAGTCCAGCATCGTGAGCATCCTATTCATGCCCGGAGACATCTATGCCAGTGTGGTACTGGTAGAGGGCACAGTGGCATACACCATCGTCCAGGGAGATGAGGAGGAGTGCAGATATGTGGAGGAGTGTGACGGGGTCACACACTGGCTATTTGCGCAGACCCTGGTGCAATATAAGTGGTGCCAACAGCAGCTGGAGTGCAGCCCACCAGTGTGCTGAAGCATCCATCATGTGTGCACCAATATGCCTCTGCCCTACAGTGTGAACAAGGTAGGGATGTATGTAATCCAGCATGATGCCCTCCATGCTGCAGCAGCACATCTACCACCTTTGCTGTTGAACATCGAGGACATGGAGGGCATCTCCCTCCCCGAAGTCACACGGTTACCACCGGTCATCATCGTGCTGGACATTGCATGCCGGCCGAGCTGTAAGCAGCCGAGCAAGGCATTGCATATTATTGTGGAACTGTCGGAGCTGCTGGACCTGTACTCCAGCAAGCAACCACCACCCTCATCGAAGCGACACCATCGAGCAGCTTCGGTGGCAAAGACAACATCAGCTGCAGTGGCCATGCCCCTGGTGCCTGCGCTGAGGCAGAAGCAGCAGGCAGATGCCTCCACGACCACCACCACCCCCACACTGGTCGATGCAGGCACCTCCACAGAAGGGACTGGTGATGGTGGATGCTGCCACCTCCACCCACCCTGCGAGGAGGATGTCGATGGCCATGAAGACACCTGCACAGTGGCCTAAGCAGAGGCCAACAGCAGCACTCCCAGATGTCTGCCTCCTCTCGCAGGACAAGAGGAAGGTGGTTCTGCCACTGTAGGGTGTGTGTGGCCTAATGTTGTGTATATGTGAATATTTATATATGCTTAATTTTTACTGTGTGTAGTTGGGAGAGAAAGAGAGAGGGGAGAGGTGAGATGTAGCCATGTAAATAAATAGTATTAGGTATATGATGTTCCTGTGTGTTCCTATTCTGTGTGTGGATCTCTTTTATCCATACAAGTATGTTTAACTGTGGTTCATTATAGTGGAAAGTGATGTATGTATAAACCATATGAGTACACACTAGAAACAACAGAGAAAATAATTGTCAAGGCAAGAAGGTACACACACACATGCAAGCAACACTGGCCATCACCACCACACAAATGGTGCACAAACTCACAAATGTCCTTGGTTTCTATTCCATGGTAGGAGGGGGAGTCCACCACCACTACAGCACAGAGGGATCGCATGGTGCTGCCTGGACAAGACCACCCCTGCAGCTGGATTGGGACCACCTCCCCATGTACCTGTAACAGCACACACACACTTCTGTTTTGGTTTCATATCCCCGATCTCCACCCAAACAACATGTGGGCAGCATATGGACTAGCAACTATCAGTCACAGAGGCCACCAACGTTACCATCAGGTAATCATTTGAGCCATATGTACACTGGATGTACTACAAGACACAAATAACATACCTGTGGGTGACACTGGTGTGATACATATGGGTCCAGTTTAGTTTCGACACCGAAACAGAAATAATTACAGAACACATTTACAAACAAACTAACAGAAATAGTATGAAACAAACAACAGAAGGACACAGCACAGCCCGGAGTAAAGGAGGGACATGTAGAGGCTAAAATACATGTAAGAAGATATCATGCAACTTCGGTATGGGCGCTAGGCCCTTCAGTGGTAAACAAACAATACATGTATCGACCTCCACATTTACATCACTCCTGTTGGGATAAGTGCTGTGCCCCTTGAGGAGGCTGAGAAAATAGAGTTCTCCGGGTCAGAGACCCAACATAGACAACATATGCCCTGGTCGAGATATAAAAAAGTAATGAGAGTGGTTGTGAGTAACAAAGAATAGTATTTGTACATACTTAGCAGTAGCTATATATAAACAGATACATACAAGCCATAGTGAGTGAATGTGAAACAGTACATGCTACTTCAAGAAAAAAGCAGCAATACACGTTATAGCATCATTATACATTTACTATATGTCCTCGAGTGAGGCTCCAATAGATAAATGTGCACCAAAACATTGGTTGTACACAGGACTTTGAATGCTCCCAGCAAGTTCACCAGTGCACAACCAGCTAGCACACATGACAGGTCAGATCAGGCATCCCATACGTGCTCCCATACGCCGAAATTAAGCCATAGAGTATACAAGATGTGCTGAAGAATACTTGTTTGTGGTTTACTTGGAGGAGAATGATATGTCAAGGGGAGGACCAAAGTGTGGGGAATAAGAACTGATTGTACATAAGGTGCCATAGCGTACATCCAGCCAGCATGCCTTACAAGTTGTATTATGTTCTCTAGCATGCTGTAAATTCTCACAGCACAGACACAAAACATACACTGGCAACACACTTGACAAGAGTATTATACAACTGCAGCACATACTCGAGCGTGCCATCCAGGTAAGTCAACACACCTGGTAGCATAGATATGACTCCTACATACACTACAGTGTGTTGGAACTGGAGCAGGAGAACACCAGCATACCTGGCAGGATTCCTATACAGCTCCTGCTTGGAGTTCCAGAATGCTGGGCCAAATCCACACACACAAATAGTTCATTGCAGGAGAGGGGAGCAGAGGTGCTTCAGCTTCGACGGTCCCGGAGCGACGAACTGCCTCCTACTATGCATCCTGACCCAGTTGCAATCCCGAGGGCAGACACATATACATGCCTGCCCAGGTGTGTGTGCACTAACATTTACCTAACGTTGCCATAGGGGATGGTATGTATTCTGTGGTCCAAGATCTGATACTTGTTGTCCATCCACGACAGTGCGAGCTTATTTCTACATTCTGTGTAGACGTCATGGTGGTGTGACCTAGTGGTATGGACCTTCACCCTCATGAGTTGGTGGTCGAGAATAACATGCTTGTAACCTCGATGTTAATGACTCGATTGACGATGCTCTTCTGGACCCCTTTGGCCTGTTTCATGTCTTTGACCCTGCATGCATACGCATACAATTTGGCCATCAGCCCAACAAACTCCATCATGTTCCCCCTGCACCCATCCTTAAACTTGCCAATGACCTTTGCATTGGTATTGGAATCACAAGGATGGGTGGTAGGGTAGCTGCTAAGATCAAACTTGGCCATAAATGCTGGATCTGAGGCTAGGTTGCGGTAGAAATCCCGGCGCAATATGACTATGATGAAGTAATCTGTATACATGCATACCAATCCCACATCAGGACCATACCATGCCTTCATTACATCATAGTGGAAACGGTACATTAGGGTCTTCAACAGGTCCAGTATGGCAAAGCTAGCATACACTGGTTTGTCAAACAAAATGTGCTCATGAGCAAGCTTGGGAAAAGATAACATTTCACTGTATATTTCCTGACAAAGGAACACCAGCTTGGATTTGAGCTTCCTTGCTCGCACCTCAGTGCCGATGAACTCCATCTGCTGATGGTTGCTCTTGTTCTCTATCAGCTTGCCGTATGTAGAATTGTTCATCAGCCTGAAGTTATCCTGCTCGAAGGTGTTTGCCACAGACTGACGTTTGGTGGTGTTCATCTCTATGTATGGCTTCAGCAATGACTTCTGGCAGAACTTCAAGACCTGGTAGACAACCTTTTCGCAAAAGTCTATAAGCCAATGCCTGCTTGAGGGTGACATAGTAGATGTAGTGCATCTTCCCCTCAAGAGTGGTCATCAGCTTGAACTGTCTGGATCAGGGTGGGGGGACACTCACTGATGGGCAGGAGTGGCAGGTCACTATGGTCCTCATGTAGCACACCTGGGTAGTCTAAGTCCACCTTCAGTATGTATCCAATTGGCCCATCATACAGCACCAACATCATGTCAATATCGGTGCTGGTCCATTCAAACCCTCCATTGGCCAGGGACAGGGACATTGCCCATTTGTACAGGTTATTAGCATCAATGTACTGGAGGTAGGTAGATGTCCGAGTGGCATTGTATGTGGCGGGCTGGTCCTTGTTGTTCACCACCACGTGATGTGTGATGCACTGGGCCACCCTTCCACAAATACTAGCCTCGATGAACATATTCGATGAGGATTTACCCAACTCCATGCTAGTCCTGTGCATCGATGAGAATTTAAGGGCACTCACATACCATATGCAGTCCAGTCTGTATATCACCAGACAGAGCGCAATGAAGTTCTCAGAGACACCACAGATGATGAGGATGATGGTCATGAGGTACAGCTCTGGGTAAACCTTCAATGATGTGCAACCAAAGGTTGCTCAGACCATCTGTACATGGCGTTATTCTTCCTCGCTGATGGTGGTGCCGGTAAGCCAGTTGGCGAAGGATACGATGCTCGGCAGCTGTGACTCGGCGAGTGTCCCCAATGATGTGATGTAGTAGAAAGTGAACACTCCCTTCCACGTCACCAACTCGAACTACCAGGGATCAGAGAAGACAGATGCCACGGTCTGGAAGTCTGCACATGGTAGGTTCTGGGCGAGAATCGTGAGGTTGGTATCGATGAACTGTATTTTATACTTGTCACTGATATATTTACTAAAGCTTATCAGCTTTTCCTCTCTGTATTTGGAATTATGAATATGTCCTCCAGATCATATCCAAGCTGTGTGATGATAAATGCACATTGTATGCCACATTGTGGAAGAGGATCAGCAGGCATTTGGGGTGGAATTGGAGCATTTTGCAGTTGTTACATGCCACACCAATGAATGCTCCTGTAAAGTGGTCATGGTCACAAACCTTCAAGTTTGTGGCTCTGGTGAAGAGACCTGAACAAGGATTACAGGTAGTTGACCTATTGTAGCCAGCACATTTGCCTGGCATCAGTGGTCGCATTGTCTCAGAATATATAAATAAATATATATAAACATATACACATCCTCCACCAGAGAACTGATCCTCACGCCTTCTACCACGAAGTGTTTGCCAGCATCCTCCCTGGTGTAGATCTTCAGATCGGTGGGGAGGCCAGCAGTCTTGGCTTGAGGTATGATGTTGTCCACTTTGACATACACCCCATAGCTATAGGCCATATACCATTGGTACCTACAGGTGTACGAGGTTGTTTGGTCCTGTTAACATGTCTGGATAGGCTCCAGGTATGCCTCAAAAACAATGTACTCGACTCTAGGTACTTTATCTACATGATGGAAGATCTGAAACTTCAGCACAGGAGGCTGCTCATTATCCTTGGCAGGCATGTCAGTACAGATGGTGTCGTGGTTGTTGCAGTACCTCCTGTGCTCAGCCAGAGTCTCAGCATCATTGAGCTCTGTCACCCACATCAATTCATTGTATGTCTGCAGACATCTTTTGCAGGCACAGGATGGGGTGTTCATGGATAATCACCAGCGAGTGCACAAAGCAGGAGAAATTAGCTATCAGGTAGTAATGCGCATTTCCATCCCACATCATCATGAGGAAAAGATCGAACTGGGTGGCCAGCACCTCCTTCGATACTCTTATTGGGACAATGGTGTTGTCCTCATGTGTGTAGATATTGATGCTGACCCCTTGGTACTTCTGCTCGAAGATTGGAACTTGATGCAGAGCCATAGAGAGGCCTGATCAGGGAATTCGAACCTGACCTACAGGCTGAGGTAGCACTGGTTGACACACTCAATGTCCCTCTCCTCTATGTAGAATGCCAGAATAGCACATTTGAAGCACTGCTGGTTGTGGTTCTTGGGATTGATGATGGCCTTCTTTGTGGTGATCGCAGTAGGCAGGGTGATAAAGGAGGAGTATCGATTGGGGTCAAGCTTATTGATGTGTAGCTGTAGCCTCTTGACCACGGTAAGCATCCAGCCCCTGCCCTTCCACATAAAATCCACCTCCTCCTGGCATATATTCATGATGGCAGTTGTCACAGCATCTTCTACTTCAGCTATGTTGTAGAGTAGCACATTCTTTGTCTTTAGGCTTGTTATTCTGACTCATTCTCATGTGGTTCAGGCTTAGCATAAGTACACTTCAGGAAGGGATTAAATTTTTTGGTGCCCTGGACAACTATATCCTGCTCCAGTTGACTGATTATTCTGGATTTCATACTCTCAAGGTAGCTACAAATATCAATGGCGTCGCTCGAGGTGTTCTTCACGACATATGCCCACATCACATCCCGAAATGCGCTCTCTTCCTCCTCATCGTGCTCATTGGCCACACTGGCCGTGTTGAAGATGGGGGTTGCCACAGCAGCATTGTCCTTTGACAGTGATCTCACATGCAGGCACAAAGGTCATAGGTCCTTGGAGCGGTACACAGTCCTGGCCAGGGAGAGGTGGAAGGCCCTGCCCAAGTGGTGGTGGAAGGCCCTGACTGATCGTCAGTCTAGCACAGGAATTTAGCAGGTGGTGGTGTGGGTCTGGCACACTTCACGCTGCGAGCATGCAGGTAATACTGATGGGTAATCTACCTACTGCAGCTCCCACACTGCAGGGACTTGGCATTGGGATTGGCCCAACTACCATGTTTGTGGTGCCTAGCATTGCAGGAATGTTGAAAGCCCTGATTGCAAAACTTACAACTTACCATAGCAGCTTGCTTTGGTAGCCCTGTGCACATTGCTTTATGTCTGTCAAGGTTGTTGGAGGGGGTGTAGGATTCCCCACACCTCTCGCAGATGAGAGGCTGTGCCTCCCTGAATGGATTGAGGTCACAGCTCCTCTCATGCTGAAGACTGCTGTGGCATTCTGTAAATGTATGGTCACAGAATCCGCACTGAAGGGCCGGCCACCATATTGGAGCTGCAAGTGTAGGTGATGGTGGTGGCTGAGAGAGGATGGGCAATGACGTCGAATTTTCTGGTGATACTGGATGCTGTTGCTGTTGTTGATATTGTGATGATGATGACGACGATGATGATGATGATTGTGATGGGGTGAGGAAACAAAAGTGAACATTGGCTACAAAGATGCCATTCTGGAAGAAGACCAACATTGATATTAGACAATCGCAGAAGGCTTCGCTTCCTCTTCTTCTTTCTTGACTACTGGTGTGGCTGTGTTTGGTGAGGGGGGATGGTGATTGGCTGAACATCACCACTTGCGATGTAGGCTGACAAGGAAGAGGTGAATCCCTATGGACCACAGTGTAGGCTTAAGTAGCCTGCGAGGGGAATGTGGAAAAAAAATTGTGAGGGCATGGGTGATGCCACTATTGCCATTAGCACACCCACACACATGTACACACATGTGTTAATAGTAATAACTTGAATACTACCAAGGGGACATGGGGATAGACTGTATGCATAGCTAGTGTTGGAGGGGGAGAGTGGGGCTGTATGTATGGGTGGAGAGAGAGAAGAATACCATGTATTAATATATGACACAAATATATTTATGGCATATAAAATAAAACAAATAATAGATTGTATTGATTGTTTAAAAAAATATCATAAGGGAAAATAAATATTGGATACCCTCGAAAATATTTTCAGAGCCTCATGCAGTGATCTAGCACCACATCATTCCCTGGGTGACTATATATCCGATGTATAACCTAACCGACTGGAATGAAAGGAAACCATTAAAAAAATATTACAAGAGAAAATAAATATTGAATTACCTCAGAAATATTAGGGGAGCCTCGCACAGTGTTCTAGCTCCAGGTTATTCTCTGTGTGATAAGCGATTTGTAATTTTGCAATATTTGCTGCCAAGGGGCTTTAATTTTGCTGTATTCCTATGTCACGACCATAAGTGTTTTTTATATTACATTTTGGCTCACTTCCGAGTGTAATTAATGTGTGGATGTACTTGTTATTTACTGTCTTAGTTCATGAGTTGCAAAATAATCCTGTTTGGTCGTTTGTTTTGATGCCGGGAGAGGCCCAACAGTGTGTGACATGCACACATGCATCTTTTTTTCAGCAAATAAAGAACTGGTAGGTTCACTCTGATAATTGGGAACCATCCTACATAAATACTGCTTTGATTAGGCTTTGAAGACAGCTTGTTAAAGCCCACAGTTTGTTCGCTAATACTTTTGTTATGTACAGCATGTACGGACAGCATGTCAGGGGTGGCAGTTTTAATGTAGTTCTCTGTGCAGGTGTGAACGTGCCTTATTTAAACTTTTTTAGGATTGTGCACTCTGTTAAAGTTGTTGTTTACTTATCATTGGCAAGTTTGTGATCTGTTCATTATAAAGTGAGCAGATTCGTAGATTCTTAACTTTCCTAATAATTTCACAGTTTCACTTGTCATATTCATGAATACAGTATCGTGGCCTGTTGCAATGCTACTTTTTACATAAGGCGAACATTTACACATGGTGCATACAAGTAGATCATAAGCAGGGCTGTCAAACGTGATCATTTGGCCATGAACAACCTATACTATTCCTAGTGTATATGTTCCGCCATACTCAGTTGTTAATGTCTAAGGATAAACTGCAATAATATATATATTAATTAACTATTATTCCAAATGTGAGAATATTCCTGTGAGGCAGGTTTTTCTAAAGTGCTCATTTTACCATTAATTGACTATTATTCCACACGAGAAGACACTAATGTTAAAGCTTCTTACACAATAGAAAACTCTATCATTTGACTGTGTGTTTCCTTTCCTCTGACGAACCTTCCAATACACAATACAATTGTAAAGTCAGAGTTCAGACAATTAAACATCAGTTCTTGGAGTTTCGTAAAAATATGTGTCTTGTTATGAAAATAATTATGATATTATCAAGAAATGCATTTTAGTTTTTACAAATAAGCTTACAATTTACATTATAAGTTTATTTCAAAACAAAAGAAAATATTTGTTTACTTCATTAAAATATGAAAATTCGTATACTTCCTCTTCACTTTATAATTGTATGCTCCTTATTTAATTTAAGATGAGCCTTGTTTAATATACGAGATTAGAATTGCCCTACAATAAAATAACGCACTTTCTACTTAACCTCTGTTAGATTCTCAGCAAATTGACTGCTTGAATTTAAATTTCAACTTTTCGTAATCTTAAAGTCAAGAGTGCTTGACTTTACCTTTGACTGTTCCATTTTGTCAAACTCCATAAGAAACAATATTTCGGAAAGCAAACGTAAATTCAAATGTTAAGGTTTTTTCAATTGTGTGTAAGGGCCTTAACATCTATCCCAGTTTCTAGAGATGCGCACACTCGCCTGGTGTGGGTGCTGTGAATAAAGGGGGAAATACAGGCCTTAGTTTTTTCTATTTATCACCATCATGTTCTGTTACAAACGAGTGTGTGTGTTATCGTGCTCGTTGCTTTGCTGGTAATTGGGCTCATTTCTATGCAGGTCCTCTGGAAGCACGATGCAGATGAACATCACAGGGCAGAGAGCTCGATGTTTCTTACCTCTGTGCCCCACCCCCCATGCCATCCTCTGGTCTCTGGACATGTCTGTTCCCCGACTGCCATCGCCACCATGGCTCTCTCCCTCTCGCTACCCTCCATGTACTGTGGTTCACATGATTATTTAAGCAATGGAATAACAAGTATTTTTAATGAGATACTTTGTACGTGTCAGGTATAAATGTGATAGGTGTATACACAAAATATCTTGTCTGGATGTGGGCATTCTAACCATGTGTACAATGAGTATTATTAACAAGAAACATTCCATGAGTCCAATATAAACGAGAATGGTGTAATGGGCACTCTAAACATGTGTACAAATGATAAAAGCATTATCCACGTTTTACCGACCACTTTAATCCACTTTCCAAATGACAATTTAGAACTATAGGCCACGAACGATAGAACAATGTGTTTTGTCTTATATATATTTATACATGATGTGAATGGTGTGGTGTTTGCCTCCCCTGGGTGATAAATGGTGTAATTAACATCCTATAAAGCTATAAAGACTGTTCACTCTGAAATGAACACTTTGGGACTGAACCTTGGAAAAGAGTCACTGCCCCTGCATGTGAGTATTTTTATGGGTGCTCTGAGTGTATTTCGCATTAACGTTGGTAACAATGGATGGTGGCAAAGAAGTCGGGTGCTCAGGGTGGCATCACTGTGCAGCAGCAGGACATTGTCTGTGATGTTTACACAATGCCTCTCAATAGACGAATACACCCGGGTTCCTTTCCAATGCTATATTTAAATCCTGCCGTGCGTGTGGTGCCTCTGCTCCACCTCCCCCCTGGTCATTTACTGCCGCTGTGAGCCCCATACAAGCGCTGGTCCGGGCGAAGAAAATGCTGCATACATTATTGGTCGGCTACAGGATTGTCGAACTCACTCCTTTCGGCTCTCTCTCTTGCCTCCTTACATATTACTCTTAAGGTCATATCACCTGTAGTAATGCGTACTTGTTCACTATTCTGGTCATGTTTTAAACTATGTGGCCAAGATGGCCGCCTGATGGCAGGGATTCGTCGTGAGGACTCCTCAGGGAGGGGTACAGTGCTGCTGAAGGTCTTATCACATGTACAGATGCCTACTTGTTCATTATTCTGATCAGGTTTCATCCTG
The DNA here is from genome assembly GCA_029891345.1 of Dryococelus australis. NCBI lineage: Eukaryota > Metazoa > Arthropoda > Insecta > Phasmatodea > Phasmatidae > Dryococelus > Dryococelus australis. The sequence continues at coordinate 185,597,668 of CM056994.1, read as the reverse complement.
AGTGGCCAAAATGGCCACCTGGTGGCCAGGCTTTGTTGTGAGGACCCCTCGGGGTAGGGGGCAGTGCTGGCGGGGCCTTTGATTGTGGCCAGATGTATGGAGGCGGATACGTCGGAGTGTGTGTGCCATTTTGGCGACCAGCCAGTGTATTACAAATAGTGTTCGAATATGCGAAATTCAGCCTATGCTAGCTTCCAACATGGCCCCCACTGGTACCACTGCAGTCATATGTGGTTTTTGAGTGGCCGCCAAAATGGCCATCAGCGACATATGTACTAATTTTGGGTAATAGGAAATCGATTTCGGGGAAAATAGTTTTTCCCTGGCTATCCAAATGGCCGCCATAGGTTACAGGGTACTTTTCCTGGCTCACTAGATGAACGCCGTCGATGTATACGCTCATTTGGGGTAAAAGCAATTTGATTTTGGGGAAAGTTTTTACATCCCCTGGCTGCCAAACGGTCGCCGTATTACGCAGGGAACTTTTTCTGGCTACCAATATGGCCGTTGTCGATGTACACGCTCATTTGAGGTAATAGGAAAACAATTTCGGGGATATGTTTTCCCACTGGCAGCTAATAAGGCAGCCAAAGTCGTATGTGCTCATTTGGGGTAGTAGAAAATCGATTTTGGGGAAAATAATTTTTCACCTGGCTGCCAAAATGTCCACTGTCGGTTGCGGAGAACTATTTCCTGGCTGCCAAGATGGATGCGATCAACGTATACGCTCATATGGGGCAATAGTAAATGATTTCGGGGAACATGAGTTCCCCCTAGCTGCCAAAATGGCCGCCATTGGTTGCGGGAAGTTTTCCTGGCTACCAAGATGCCCGTATTCGACGTATATGCTCATTTGGGGTAATAAGAAATCGATTTCGGGAAGAATTCCCCCCTGGCAGCCAAAATGGCCGCCATCGGTTTGGGGCACATTTCTACTGGCTGAGAAAATAGCCGCCGTCGGGATGGAATTGTACGTTCTGGAATTTTTAGCATGAAGAGAGGTTAATTTCTGAAATTTTTTATGGGCAGGGACCTTAATATGCTAATTACAATCCTCCAATCCTCCGCCAGACACCAGGTGGCCCAGAATCAGCTATTTTATACTACTATTGGTAAGGCTAATAATATCGATGCTGATGGTATCAAGTACGTCAATAATGAAGACGACGCTGATAGCACAACTATATTCCGATAATTTTGCTGACGCTGATAATATAGTTTAATGATAATATAAATATAATATATAATGATAATATAGATAGTATCGTTGACTTCGATAATAATATTTACATCGATAATATTGGGAACCACGGTAGTATCGGAAATGTTGGTAGTATCGATAATGTTCGAAACTTGGATCATATCGAAATTTAAAACTTCGGCACTACTGAAAACTTTAATAACATATATGACCTAAAAACAAACGTATGTTTAAATTTTTTAAAGTCACATATCGATCGATTTTTAGTATTATATATAGATAATTATCGATATATCGAAATACCGCACCTCGCTAATCTGTAGCCAGGATTTTAATTGAATTACACAAGAGAAAGACACTATAATGCTACAATTTGTTTAAGAATGGGCATAACTAAATGTTCAGATGCTAAAATTAGCGAAACGGTAGTCTGCACTGAAATGAAATTATAAATATTACTGTACAGGTAAATAACAATACATGTTATGGCAATTGTATCCCATTTATCAAGAACTCAAAAAAAAAAAAGTATTAATTGTTCTTTATCCGTAAAAAACATATTTAAATGGAAACAGGGTGGAGTAGGAATCCAGTGTTAGTGAACTTTGAGATTACATTAGGAAGGAAGAATATAAAATCCTCATTGCAATTCCAACTTCAACGAAATAATTCAACCCGAAATTTCAGTCGATTCGACATTTCGAGATTGTGGGTTTGATTTCTGCCGACTGCTCTCGAGGTCATTTTCCATTGTCCTGCCAGGCAAATGCTCGCTCAGTTCTCTAACACAGATACTAACAGTTATTCATTCGTTAGATAAACTGATATCATGAATAAAGGCGGTATGTAGGTAGGCAGGGCTCAACGTCTCTTCAGCAGCGAGGTTTTCGAGATGAAGTGGTTTACTGCCAGAAGCAGAAATGGGAGGAGTCGGAAATGGCTTATGTTGATAAAACCTCGCAACATTCGCCTGGGATGACTTTTGAAAATAATGGTAAACATTAATCAAAACAGTCGAAATGGAATCCACTGGCTTTTCACTGCGCCAACTGGCTTGGTTAAATATCCTAAACACTTCCTTATCCATAAAAATAATGGAAATATTATAACGTACAATTTTGAACTGTTGTCTTTGATGTGCGCCACGCTTTAAGTATCACAGACTTATCAGGTGCATGTATTGGAGACTGAAGCCTCATTGGCTAGGAATGTCCAGACAAGCGCCACAGCCCTTGCTGTGGCGCTTGTCTGGACACAAACACATCTGAAGAGAGCAAGATCACGGAAGCGAAGCACCGCCACGACGAGCAGTTTGCAAACAAACGGAATTATTTGTAAACGGCCTGTATACTTAAGGTCGGGGGAAAGTTAAAGGGTCTTATCACTTCCAGTAAGCGACGGGACAATATGGACCAGCAGATGGAGTTTCGTCCGCCGTAGTCGAGACGACAATCAGCCTTCGGCAACGCTAAGGCAATGCCGTTCCACCAGGCGACAGAAGGACAGAAGGCCATAGTTTAATTAGATAAAATATACAAATTAATGCAGGATTAGAGTAAAATAAAGTAACATGCTCCCCCCGCGCATTTTAAGGTACTCGAGTTTAAATCTAAAGTGTTTTACAATGTAGGTATAATGTAACAGACAATTCTTAAAGGTTTTAAGTAAAATGACGGAGTGAATTAATATTGTGTTCTCGAAAACAGTTACGTTTCCCCTCATTAGTTTATGCTGTAGCGGGCGGCCAAGAGATTCCCTGCGCTCGGCTGGAAACCACCCCAATCACGACAGCATCCTGGGCGAGGCCGCCAGCAGCGAGTTGTTATGAAAACAAGAGATTCGTAACATACCGCGGCGCGAGTATTTAGCGCGCGCGGAGGACTGAAGCAGGGTCTGTCGCTGACCTACCGCCAGACAGCTTTCACCTGAGGACGGACGCGGGGGCATTCCGAAACCGCCGATATTGAGAGCCTACAAGCAGCCTTCGGCATCAATCACGAAGTGATATTGTTCCGTAGGATTCTGAAGAGACAATTTAGATATATGGATTATCGTTGCTGATAGTAATTGGAATCAATTATATATTTTCAACTCCCCCGCTTAGAGTAAAGCCTTTTGTAAGACTTGTGTTAATTGTGTTGATTGAGTTCTATATAAAGATATTAGACGCAACGACAAGAGCATTCTTTAGCTACATATTCCTGTTAGTAAGCTCTTAATACCAGCTGTCTCGCTCCCTTGAACGTTTAGGTTTAGGCCCATAAGTCATAACACACTCCAGACTAAAGTTAGGATAATTCTATAATAAGTATAACAAATAGGGGCCTTAGCGTTACAATATTTGTTTAGACCTGCTCTCGTGGATACAACTCGTACATACAGAATACGTGTGCTGCAATATTTTCTCTCGAGTTTCAACTAGGTCCACGGAGGCGGTTAGGACGCTCGCCTCCCGCCATATTGTGAACTGGATATTCGATTCCCGGCGTGGTCGCTCACAGATTTTCGCATGTGGGAATCGTGTCGGACGATGCCGTTGGTTGGCGGGTTTTTCTCGGGGATCTCCCGTTTCTCCCCGCCTTTGCATTCCAGTCCTGCTCCATGTTTACCTCGCTCAACCCTCATCGGCTCTCAAGACCTCGATGTTAAGAGCCTCCCAAACGTCCCTACTTCTCTCTATTTTTAACGCCTTTCTCAGAGAAGCAGTTTCATACCAAGCTCAGGGTAGGAACTATACGGTGGGACCTTTTTAAGATGACCTTTAAATCATTACAAATTAAAAAACTTTTTCATAATTTATTAATACGCCTTTTGTTTTGGAAGAAAATAGTATTTTCTACAAACAACGGGTACTTTTGTGTTGGTAGTATATGCACCGTTATTGTGCGGTTGCAGACTAAACTCCAAGATGCTGTACGCTCGTTTGACTTGTGGCATTGTTCGGGAATTTGTGTTACACTTTTCAGATACGCTTTTACCCAATAGGACAGTGAATTTTAGTGTCTCACTATATAATAACGTGAATTTTGGAGGTTTCTACACGTAAGTAATTTTTTGCACCTAACAGTAGTGCTGCTCGCCCAACATAACTGATTATGTAATGGTTGTCATTTGCTACAGCTGACGATGCTGACTGTAATTGCCTTACAAAAAAATTAAAAACGGAAAGCAAAGATATACGCTGCAACTAAGTTGCAGAATTGCCCTTCGAAAATAAGAATTAAAAACTAAAATACAAATTTATTTTCTGCATCTTTGGTTTTATTAACATTTCATATACCTGAAGACCATTTATATGTCAATACGAAATGTCTGAAAACAATTATCAATTAAAACAAAAGGTATACGCAATGCATATATGCGTAATACTTAACAAACACTAGTTTGTGTTTCATAATACTGCGTCAAATAAATTGTGTTGTATGAATGATTGGTGGCAGGTATTTTACAATAGCGTGCATTGAGATGTAATTGTTTTGTAGTCATCTAACGCTAAATTTAAGCAATATTACGGTTTTAGCACATTCGTTTGTCGTGGATTGTTATTTATTCTTCAGCCTTGGAAGTAAAACTGAAACATGTTTTGACGAGGGAATCAGCAGGCCACATATTTATTTGTGTTCATATTTGATATAAACTACAATCACTGCAGTTTTCAAATTCTTATTCTTGTAGTTAGTAATAACGATAGAACATTTTGTCGCTGTAAAAATAAGCTATGATCGAATTATAAACAGAATTATTTCTTTTCGCTTATATCCACGTGCAACCAAATTCATTAACAGAACGGAATAAATGTGGTATAACATTTTATTTCGGAAAAAATAAATACCAAATGGTAGAACTACTACATAATTTTGGCATCTTTCATTTTTGCTCATAAATATTTTCAACTGTCTGCGTTGGCGAATCCGCAAGTTTCTCAGCGTATCTCCCAACTCGTGGCAGTTATCTTTTTCCCCGTCTTAAAGCTGCCCACATAATTCTTCGTTACTACCAGTTTCCACGCGATGGAAGGAAGTAAAAAAAAAAAGGACACTCGTATTTACGTGCGCATGATCCGCGACGGAGAGTGCTGACAAAGGCGCTGGGTTTATGGCAGCGGGTCTTCAGGCCGCCTGTGTTTCTCGCCAGCAGTTCTACTGCCTCGGTCGCGCGATCCGGCGACTATTGATATTGTAATTAGTCGGTTCGCGACCCATTCAGGCCGCCGCTCATAAAGATGACGCTGCGCCGCTGTAATTATGAGAGATGTGTCCTAGGCACAAAGGTGTGCGCCTATTTCAAACGCCTTCCCCCTGTCGCGTTATTACTTGTTTGTGGTTGGTCGGGAGCCTCCTCCCCCCCCCCCCTCACTCTGCTAGTCCCTCCGGCAGAAGCCGGCACGGCCGTTGCTAATTTCAAGTGCCGTCCGTTATTAAAACACAAAATACGACGTACCTGTGCGTAAATAAACTGTCAAATAAATTTGATATCTCAGGTTTTGTATTTGGAGTCAGTACAATGCTATGGTAATTTTTGTACCGCTATCGTGATTGCGGTTTCACTTCAATCTGGGCTCCCGAAAGTAAAGACGTTTCTGTTACAGCGCAATGCAAATGAAGGCAGTTATATTAACATATTAATGTTATTTCTTTGTGACGGATTGTTTCACACTAAATTGTTGCGTTTCTTTTCTCCTTAACGTACATAAAATATTTATGATTCATCATAACATTGTCAATGAATACCTAGGACCTATATATTAATCAGTGGATCCGAAAGAACTCGTTTACCTGGAAAAACGGAGGAAAAATAATTACTTATCTTAAAAAAATATATAGCATTTTAAATTGCATGTTTTACTTTAATTATGATAATAGTTGGAATAAAGAAACTGGATTAAAATTCAAAATACTTAATTTATATTTTAAAATTTAACTTTCAGTTTCTTTACACCTAAAAGTTCCGTGAACTAAACATTTGGGCTTAAGTGTTTTAATTTATGAATATAATGATTTGGAAACATATTATGATGTAGTTTTTCTGCTTTGAAACTGTATTGATGACTTTGGGAGTTAACTCATTTACACAAATTCTGTTAATAGACTTACAAGGCTGCGCCTTCCATACTATAGCGCAAAATAGTTCTGTATTACTGTTACTAACACCGACATACATATCAGATTGAATTGTTATACTTCCTTAAGAGGTGTGCAGTACATGCAGTTCATGAAAGGATGTCGGGGGACAATTAATTAATTAAAACTAGGCCTAATTAATTCAGGAATATCTTTACTGATTTGCACTTACAATAAATACAGCGTGACGTGGTTAGTGGAGTTAGGGATCGAGGTAGGTGTGAAGGACAATCTGTATGGGAGGACAAGGATATATGGGACTTCGGGCTCGCTCGGAGACCGCCGCGCCGTCCAGGGAGGACCGAGGCCGACTGAAACACCGGCCCTTAGTTGCTGTGTCCACCACACTTCTCGTTCACGCCCACCTTCTCCGATATCCTTGATTCTTATTGCTATCCCTTATAGCCTGGTTACTGCCTTTAAATGATATTTAAACTGCCACAATACCACTGTGTCAGCCACACCCAGATGTTATACGTACTTCTGCAGAATCCTGCATTATCAGTCTGTGCGTTACAGTCGCCGTTGTTTGTGAACATTAATTCAATAACAGTCGTTGGTCGCATTCTTGCCTTACCCGGCCCCGCTTCTTGTGTTGTAATCGTAACAGAATGAACTGAGTTTCACTTGCAGAACCCATGAAACATTTGATATATTTAAAAATTCCTGGAAGAAGAAAGCTATCAACTGAAATAAAATCTAAAGCACTTAAATTTATTAGTGTTTGTGCATGCGTCAGAAAGCGTCAGTACGTTGGATCCACTCTTATCTTCACAGTTTAGTTCACGCACGTTCATTAAGTACTGTTATTTATAAAACATAGTAGTTATCACTTCTGTGGAGTCGTTCATTGTTTAGGCTATTCACGGTAAAGTGAGCCCTTTTGAAAGCCCTCTCGTTTGGAATAATAGTCAATAAATATATTTCATCATAACCTTAGACCTTAACTTCAGAATGCGGCGGAAAATACAAACTGTGTTAATTATTTACATGGAATTGTATATTTTAAAGGTCGTTAAAGGATAAAATATGACTGAAAAGAAAACGTAACTAGGACCTCAATAGTGCTCACTTTACCATGTACAGCCTATACGCAGCCTTACGGCGATAGCACTAGTTTATATTTGAATGAGGCCGCGGTGGTATAGTGGCCAGACTCGTCGTTGCTGACCAAGGTGAACCGGGTTCGAGTCCCGACGGGGTAGCTCCCGGCTTGTCGCACGTGGGAATCGGGCTGGACGATGCCGCTGGCCGACGAGTTTTCTCGTCGGCCAGCATTCTCAAATAATTCTGAAAAATCACACGATACCGTTTGGATCTTCATAAAAGAGTTTATCTCGCCGATTACACACAGTAATTGTTATGCTGTAAAACTGGCAGGTAAAGGTTGTTCACGTTAAAGTGAGCCCTTTTAAAATCAACCGTAGAAAAAAGCAATTTCTCCTACCGCGTATATTTTAACGGGCGCACTGAGTGACATGCACCCAGTAAAGTTTGTAACGATGGAGAAGAAGTAGTGCCCTGTATTAACGTCGAAATAAAGTGTTAGGAAACGGTTAGTTACAAAATTGAATTATTGCTTCCGCTTTCTGTTTTTCTAATGCATCGAAGTGTAAAGATCAGCAGATTTACCAAAATATTAACTTTAGCGTTACACTTGACCGACGGACGAATCAAGTGATGAAGCCCATGGTAATGCTAGTTTTACATAAAGCAGAATAATACGCAATATGCACACATGTATAACGTAAGTAGGACTTCCTAAAGTGCTCAGGTTACAATGAAGATGTGTCACCAGTGATCGCGGCAGTTAGGTGTGATTTGCGCTAAGTCATCTCAGTCTATGGGTTGAGTTTCTCTTGGCGATGCCGGCTGTGGAGGAAATAGCACCACTCATTGTTGCGAGCAGGCGGAGGAGAACGCAGTCAGTGTCACGAAGGAGAAGTGATTGGGAGCCTTGGATTGTGGTGGAAGGGGAGGAGGAATATGACGCATTTCTGTTGTGAATCGCCACCTCCATCAGATCTCGGCAAGATCGATCTGCGAGGAGTCATGTAGGTCCATGCAATCTGATCTCGGTAGGAGATAGGCCTTGCGCACTCCGTAGCCGGTTTTGGAGTCCTGGCCAACGAACTTTTTTTTTTTTTTTCGAGCAGGGTGCGGGGATTCGGCGTCCCCCTTGCTTCATTCCTCACACATCTAACCCCCCTTCCCCTCAGTTCCTTCGACCCCACAATGTCCTACATCGGGCACTTGCACCCCGGACGTGAGGGCCCCTCTGGAAGGTATACGGCAACGTTTCATTCTCCCTTCCCCCCCTTCCCAAAAAAATATATCCTTGGCGCTTTTGTGGTGCAACGAGAATGGGAGCAGGGCACATGCCATGCCGCCAGGTAAGTCTGGGCAGGTGTGGCCGCCGTCTTTTCGCTCCCCGCGATTCAGTTGAGGGGACGCCTAAGAGAGGTGGATTCTGCAAGATACCTGCTCCCATTCTTCCGGGCAGACTTGCTACGACGCGGCGCACCTTGTGCGATCGCTAAATTGTTGCCAACTGCCGCTCAATAAAGCTTTTGGCCACTTTTGTACCAACAGGGATTTCCTGGCATCCGTATTTACCGTGCAAAAGATTCGTACGTCCATTTAAAAGGAAAACCGGGGATATCTAAGTTATTTTGATGTAAAACGTTTCTTTTCGAAATATGGTATTGAAATACGATAGGTATTAAGGTGTGTTAATTGTTAAGTTCATTAATATATGGCACGTAAGTTCTCATCTCCTATGACGTTATAGCCTATGTATTTCACAAATTCTGCAAAACATTGTTTTCAAGATGACTTGATAGTTATACACCTGCTGTTACGTCATGGTATTCATGTCCAGCATAGGTTTATTTTCCCAAATGATTTTAATAAAGTTGACATGATTGAATCAATTCTAAGTAATTCTACTTTATATTGTTAAGTATGAAAATGCAGTAAGTTAAGTAAATTTCAGTTCTAAGGTAAGTTTTTATTAGAGTAGTTCAGTAATTGCTTGCCAAAATTAATGATTTAAATTTCTGCGAAAATACAGAAACTGAACAACATGCAAAACTTAAACCAATGGGAGATTCTTAAATTATTGTAACACAATATTTGAAAACATTTATTTCTTAATTTTTATATCTAAATATTGAAAACCTTCGGAAATCATCACATATATAATAATTTGAGCAAACAAAAATTTCACTTGAAGTCTCGGGGCCAGTCTTGATGTAACATTGGGATGCAAGAAATTTTTCCCGGTTTTTCTTGTCGCAAATTATATTCCGTTTATATAAAGTTACGAATAAGCTTGTAAACATCTTCTTGATGCCTTTAATGGCAAGAAACGTCAGAAGTTATTAAGTGATAATATTAGAAATCAATCATGCGATTTCGTCAATTATAATTCGGATCGTTTCTGTATTTGTAATTTGAGTTATCTTTCATGTTTAAAACGTTGATTAAATTGATTTGAAATACTAGAAAATTTCTGTGATCTTTTAAGTTTATCATACAACTTTTAAATTCATTTCCAGAGAATTTGCACCAACTCTTTATGAAGCTGGTTAGAGCTTGCCCTGCGACAGGTCCCAGGCGAGAATACCGGGTGAGGTATATACTATTTGTATAGTTCAGTTCATGTTAATTTTTTATTCTAACTTCTTTTCTTTTAACGAGTCGTACAAATAATACCTTGTCTACGTAATAAATTCACAGGAAAAAAATAGCGTTATTTCTCAGAGCACGCAAAAAATTTCGGGAAAACAAGCTAACCCGCGCGACTTCGTTCGCGCGATGTTTTTTTTTTAAGTTATTAAAATAAAGCCCACCATAGTTTCATTAAGGTTTTATGTCTGAATATTAATATTAATACTTTCAGGTTTAATTGAGATATTAAAATAAGCCCGGCCATCGCTTCGCACATGTTTTATGTTAGCATGATATTTAGGACTTTGAATTAATCTAACCACTTTGTTTATTGGGTTCTCTAGCCACTGAGCTACTGCGGCCCCCTTTTTGTGTGCTCTAACCACTGATATACTGCGGCTCCACTATTGGGTGCTCTAGCCCCTGACCAGCTGCAGCCCCACTATTGGGTTCTGAGATACGGCGGTCTCCTTATTGAGTTCTCTAACCACTGAGCTTCTGCGGCCCCTTAATTGGGTGCTCTAGCCACTGAGCTATTGTGGCCTCAATTGTTATATATATATAATAATCCTTGTATTTTTTAAAAATGAAATATCGCAATTAATAAACATGATGCTAATGAAAATATGCGATAGATAATAAAATTCGTGAACTTGGCATACATTCTAAGATCAATCAAGTTAACCTGGCAAGTTGAGAACGGTGGAGGGCACCGAAGCTGTAGTCGCCCAGTGGTTAAAGTTATTCCAAAAGGGGCCGCAGTAACCCAGTAATGTATGCGAAGTTCACGAATTTTATTATCTATCGCATATTTTCATTAGCATCATGTTTATTAATGGCGATATTTCATTTTAAAAATACAAGGAATTTTACGCAATATTTATTTAAATGTTTTAAAATACTCATTTACAAAACAAGTTCAGAGAAATTACACAGCGAGAAAGGTTTGTTCCAGCCAACCAAATATTTGTTTGTTTTGGGCCATAATTTATTTAGTTGCCCCAAAACCTGAGGTTGCTAAGGCGTAGTGTTTGAATGCACACGATCTAGATTCGAACTTCGGGCAGGCTGACAAGTTTCTCTATATGAACCGAAACTATTTAATACACCTAGGGTCACACAAATATTTGGTTTCACCAAACAAATATACCAACTCAAATCTAACGTTTTCTCTTAGTTATTTTTCATATGTGTTTAATGGCACACTGACAAGAAATTACATTTTGGTTTGACATTTTTCTGTTTATTATGGCAACAATATGAAGGACATTTATTATTCTTGCAATGCATACTATTTGAAATACTGTATAATTTTGAAGTGTGAGTAATTCCGACTAGAGTGATAGTTTGTTTTGCATTCAGAGGCGATAAGCTACTTGGAGTTTGTTGACAGTTGGACAGTTGTCATGAAAGCGTATGCCATGTTACAGAATTTGTGAGCTAGCTTTCTCTTTATAGACGGGATTTCGAATATGTTTTTAATTAAGTTATTTTGAGGAGGTTTAGCCATCTTGATTTTCGCCAGGTAGAACACCAAACCTGTGGGTTTGGCCTAGCAGGCTTTAATTTTATTTTATTTTAATATTCCAGGAGTCCGCGGTATATAACACACTGTCCCCATGTGGTGAAGACGTGTTCGGTTGACGTAGAGAAGAACGCCACGCTGGTGAATTTTAGTATATTAATACATATAGGCCTATTACCGCGTTGCTTATATACGTGTACAGCTGGACTGTAATTTCCTGCACACTAGGCCGGTGAGCCTTATAGGGAAGACTACGAGACGACATCCCCAACACCTTGGAGAGTGCTAGCTGCGTCAGCGAGTTCAAATTTTTTCAGACCATCAAGAATTTAAAAAAAAAAAACCACAGATAAGATATTTATAATTTTTTTGAGAGCACAAAGACAAAAATTAATTTAGTAATTTTTGGAAGTTTCCGTGACCCCATTCGGCTTCTTAATTTCAGCATGGTACTGACTTACCTATTTAATTGCACTCATGGAAACCATATTTGAAGATTTACAGACTCTTGTGCAAGTTGTTTTTGAATGGAGAACATATCTATGTATTTTATTTCAACTTTAATGTTATTTGAAATTGTTTTGAAAAGAACTAAGTCAACTTAATTACGGAAGTCCATGCCACGAGAGAGGCTAGCAATGCTAAGGGATTTTTAAATAGCAGATATTAATAATTATCTGAGAACTGCACCTAAAATTTAATTTTCATAGATTTGAAAACTGGCACTTTTTAATAAGACTGGATATTCTGCTACATCCATAGTATTTCTAACGTCACAAAAATATATTTGGCCTAAGTAAATAATTATTTTCTTTCAAATAGTCTCTGTATTCGACTAATTATTTCTTGGTAGTATTTCCTATAGAGTTTCCCTTGGGCGGTTATGTTTGCTCTGCTAATTGTGAACATTCTGGTCGAGTTTACCAGAGTCGTATGCAGTGTTTGGTATGGACAGGTATATAAGGTAAACGTTGTGAGTACTCATTCTGTCTCAAGGAGAAGTGCAAAAATCATTTGAACTCCTAGACAGAAGTTTCAGCTAACATACTATATTACATCAAGTAACTGCTATTATTTCTATTATAGAAATTTTGAAGCTCATAAGTGGAGCGATCCTCATTCACACTATTTCTGTTACATTTTATGTTACAAAACTCATACAGTTATGGGCAAACATATCAGAGCAACAGAATAACTTGGCTTCAACAACAATGCATGAAATTGCCCCTATACAAATAATTACTCTGATTTTGCCAGACAAAGTTTGTTTTATTCTACAAAACCTTTTTTTTCTCAGTGTAGGCCTTTTGCCAACTGGCCTACAGATACTTTGATAAAAAATGTTCTTACAAACTAATTAAGTCTACTCTTCCCTAACTCATGAAATATAAGGCGCATCGAGACAAAGTGTTAAAATGGAAAGAATATATATGTCTAGTTTCAAATATTTTTACAAAATAAAAAGCAACACTTTTGTGTAACGAGATGAAAAACTCTCTTGCACGCCCAGCGTATACATGTAACTGGCGTGTTACGTGATTGCCTGTAACATCCTCCCACTTTTCAGCCTTCCTATCTGCAAATATGGACTCCACTATACACTTTCGAACACTTCCGTACATTCACAGACATTTTGCGGAAACGTAGGCTCGCAGTTAATATGCGGAAATGCGGCGCGTAATGATGAAAAATGGAACTGAACTCTGTTCATATAAAATACAGAACTACTCCGTACTCCCTTAATCAGTGTACATATAAAATAACATATAAAACAGCTTTTGATCTTGGCGACAAACAGTGTAGCTGTGACACGAAACATTCTTCGCTGCTGTAACCAGAAAGCTATAAATTTTATGATCCTGCGGTACTTACGAAATTCACTCTACGTACACTGTAACTTCTAACATAAAAGTTTTATCATAAACTGCATTTAACAGATAACAACAGTGCAAAAACTGTTACCATTCCACAAAATTAAAAGTATAAATAAATATATAAATATAAATATATAAATTTTTCTAAATCTGTTCCTCATATGCAAACCTGGTAGGTGATCGCTTTGAGACAGTGGCTCCTCCAATACACATGTTCTTGTTGAAACACTGCTATGCAAACAAAAGCTGTACTGTTTTATTTTTTTTACACGGAAACACGCACATATCAAAAACTATAATTTTTTGCAATCTCACTTAATAAGTTGCAAACACACAAATACGAAATGGGAAATTCAGGGAAAGTCACGTGAATTTACCAGAAGTAGTGTGAAATTTATGGAACTTCCTTTAATGTGAAAATGGAGTTTCAGTAATTTTACGAATATTTCTTAATGTTTGGTTGTAGTACTGTTTCATACTTTCACGTTTTTTTAAAACGTGGTGTGACATACAAATACATTACGAAAACACACCAACACTAATAGTGAAAGTCATTCCGTGTTAAATTTATAACATTAAAAAAAAATTGTAGTTAGGCAAAAATGTGACCACAAATCATATTTATTACTTGTGTAATCATCATGTATAAAATGAAGTGCTCAACTAACTGACTCACCGACTCACTCACTCACTCATCAACGGGCAGCCCAAAACACTGGATTTAAAAGCATGGAATTTAGGAATGGCTTCCCCTTGTGTAGGCGCCAGCATTGAGAAATAATTGTTCGAAATCTAACCCATTAGGGTGCCAAAAGGGGTCAAGTGTGTTTTCGAAGACACTTACATAGGTCAGTAACTCCATAAAAAATTACGTTATTCTATTTGATTTAAATGTTGGCTATTTTAACTAGGTCAAAGAGGTTTTAATGTGTTGTCGATAATATATTACTTACATTACATCGTTTCCATATCTGTTACCTTCAAACCAACACTTTTGTAAAATTTTAGAGGAAAAAAGTATGAAAATGAATTAAACCTGTCTCTTACAGAGAACAAAGAATGTTTTATATCCCTTACAATTATAGAAAGAAGTTGTGGTAACTGAGCAGAATAAATCACGGTCATGTATCACGGTCAGTTAAATACAACGCGTTAAGATCTATATTTATACAAACATGTTCAAATCACATTTTATACCGAAGTTAATATTTCTTATGCCATGTCCGATGAAAAGTGAGTTGGGATATAGTGACAATTCCAGCCGCACAGTAACCAATGGTCGTGTTGTAACATTTAATTGGATTATTGCAACATATCTGTCAGAACCATAAACTTGCGTATCTTCTAGAAAACTGTCAAATCACATGTTATAATAATCAGGTTATACAATGACGAGTCCGTTTGTTAATATTTGTTTTCCAACAAATCTAAGCTTTTATTCGCTACAAATAATATTTAACGTAACTTGAATATATTCCAGTTGCATTACAACAAGAAATACCCAGAAAATAAAAATCAGTCTACACAATATTTATTCAGGAGTTTTGAAGTCAGTTGGCAATATGTTAAAAATATGCCATTGGAGAATATGTTATGAGGCTTGAGCAATATTGTGCTTAAAGTTCTTCGAAGATGTAGAAATCTTTTACAAATCTGTGGACTGAGTTATAGAAATGGACGATGAAGATCCTGAGTGGTTTATGAACGTTATCTACGTTTCTAACCTATCACCACACACGCTTCTCCTCAAGGTTGGATCTTCATTGAGTTATTGCCAAAACGTTGCGATAACACCAGGCTCCCAAGTGAAGACTTGACAAAAAATGTAATCGAGGCCACATCCTTCACTGGACGCGCACCGCGAGAATATACGTCTTCACACTGCGCATATCGCTATTGACATCCTCGTAACATCTAGAACTTACGAGACTGAAATTGCCCCTCAAGGTTTGTTTCGATACGTTTGTTAGCGAGGTCAGCGCCAGTCGCTAAAACTGGCAAGGAGAGAGATGTGGGAGGATGCTTCTCACATGGCCAGCTATACGTGGTCTCACCAGAGACCACAACCCAAATGTGGCCTACAAGGAGATCACCCGGTTAAAAAAATTAGTAACTGCTTCTTGTAGTACGCGCGGACTAAGTCACGAGCAGAAGCTAGTAATTTATATTTTGATTTAGATAACACGACGGTGAAGGTAAACAAAGAAAACGGCTTTTTAATATACCTTTCCAGTGCATCGACGTCCATCAATTTTGGTGTAAATTGTAAGAACTGTTTTATTGTAGAAGCTTTGTATTTCGAAGCACTTGTAGTGGGGTGATGTACGGTTTGCTCCATGACTAGACACGAGTCTCCCATCGCTCGAGTACACGGTTCAATCCCAGGCTCCAGCGAGCGGCAACATTCTCGACAGAGATTTTCATGTGAGGAGTGTGGTGGGCAAAGCCTAGTTTCCTCGGCTGGTTATGTTTTTATCCTCATATCTAATTCCGCCTGGGCTCCATCTCCAACTCACTTTCACCTTCCGCGTTCTGTTTGCTGACTGGGAACGATAAGGCTGTTGGATACCGAAAAATTAATTATTTTATATTGGCATTATTTATTGTTTTATTCGTGATGCCACTTTATATTTTTGGTAAACTTTGACGTCAAATCCAAAATTTTTCGGTTTTGCTGCAGCCGTAATGACAAATACTAACAAAGTTGTACAAATGAAAAAAAAATTGCAATATAATCTAATGCCGTAGGCTACCGCGTGCCACATATTTAATCACCGAATAACAGGCCAGTCATACAAAAATTAATATAAAGAAACGTTTGCACTTTTTTTTTTTAATTTCAGGAATGCCTGAACTGTCATTTGTTGATTACATATAGTACGGCAAGAAGTAGCCTACGGTGTTAGTTTAAGTTGTAATTTTTTTCATTTGTATGATTTAGTATTGGTTATTATGGCAGCAGCAAAACAGAAAAAAACCGGTTTGACATCGAATTATTAAAAAATTATAAGGTGTAACTTTTTTTTAATCCAGGCAAATGACACTGCATACAATGTGAACAAGTTGGACAATGTTAGGTACTATTATAAAATAATTACTTGTTTTGTATCCAACATCCTCACAGTAAGCGTGTCTCAAGAGTAGGAAAGCCGGCTGCTATAATGCACCAGCCTGCTCACCTCCATGGTGGCAAGTAAGCGGGTACATCAGGGCGGCCTTTACTTCATACAAATATTCATGACTCTAACACGGCTTCCACCTCTATCTGTTTACGCGTCTACATTCTGTGTGTTCATTTTGAGGTCCACGCCGATTTTTACCCCACTTTTCGAAGGCAAGAGGTGCTTACGCAATCACCCGAGTGTCTGTCTGGAATGAATAAACCCCCTCCCCCGGGTCACCTCGTAAAACTGTTAAACCCGATACGAATTTCATCAAACTATGTCTACAAACAGCATCTAACAAATTACATCGGGATTTTATAGTTTTCCATTACGACGCATACTTATTTTCAAAATTGTTACAAATTGAAAATTTGGGGCACTAAGTTATACCTCGGGTAATTTTTAACCCATTTCAGCTAATTTTGTTACATTTATAATGCATTATATAATAATTAAATTTAGAAACCGATAATGCTATTAGTCCGCCTTTTTGGAAGATAATACAAATTTTAAAAAAACTCCAGTACATCTCGGGAACCATTCTACAGATTTTAACCAAATTTGGTACATCGACAGTGCGTAATATAATCATATAATTTCAAAACCGATCATGAATCATTTTGGAAATCATTGCAAATTGAAAAATAAACCGTTTATTTTATATCTCGAAAATAATTGAACTAATTTAAACCGGATTTTGTACATTTGCAGTGCACGATGTAAACATTGCATTAAAACAAATATTAATCCGCCATTTTAGAAGGTAGTGCTACATGAAAAATATAGCTTTAACATTATATCTTGGTAATTAATCTAACACTTTCTGCCATATTTGGCAAAATTATTATGTTGAAAGTATCTTTTACAAGCATCAAATGTGTCAAAACATAACCTATTTTGCAAGCCATTTTGTAAGATAGCACCACATGAAAAATAAAGTTCTAATGTCGTACATAGGGAAACACTCAACATATTCCTATTAAAATTGTTACTCGAGCATTACTCCAGTACTACATGTAAACTGACATGTTTTAGTGAGTCAGACTATTAGTTTCAAAATTATGGCCACATAAACATTTTAGGCTACTGTGATGAATATAAAACCTTGTAGTCAATTCCAACTTAACTTTGTATGCAAGAATTATGCTATCTATGCAAGCATCAAACAAGCTAATACATAAATCAATTTTTCTGCTATTTCGGAAGATGGCAATTGTAATGGGTGTTCTTTAACGTCCCCTAGTTTTAAGCTGGGGAGCTTGGCAGGGTATGGCTTACAGACTAATATCACTTATATTAACCCTCATGCCTTACACGGGATTTGAACACGGAACGCCCGCGCCGTAGGCCGGCACGCAATCAATTGCGCTGCGGAGGTTGGCTATATTTCGGAAGATATTACTACATGAAAGAGAAGCTTTTGTGTCTTATCTCGGGAAACAATTAACAGATACCCACCAAATTCAGGCTACAAGTTACAAGTTTGTAGTCCATCTAAATTTATAACTTAACGAGGGAGTCATATATTTAAAAAATAACAGCCAGGTTGAGAAGCCGACTTTAAGATGTAACAGTATCTAAGACAAATATCGACTGTGCCACTACATTACTAAATAGAGCCCCACATTAGAAACTGGAGCTTTTGTGTCATATGTCCGGCACCAACCAGATTTACACAGAACTTTGCACGTAACTAATGCTAGAGCAAGACATGTTTTAAGTGTTTCTTCCTCTATTTAGAGTATGGGAGTAATATAACTAATTTACACAAGTTTTTCATATGTATTAAACCATTTACAATTTAACTTAGTATGCCGAAAGTAGCCATTAGAAGCATCAAATAAACTTATGAAGATAATTTTTGGGAATTTTTGTAAGGATTGCCAGGTGATAAAATTCGGTACTTATACCATATCTCGGAAACCAATAATCGAACTCCCACTAAATCTTGCACACAAGTAGTACTACAGTGTACCGTGTAAACTGACATAATTTAAGTCACTCACACGCTTGTTTTCAAAATGATGCCCCTGTAGATATTTGAAGTTGCTAAACCCAGCCCACCAAAACTTTAGACTGATTATTTACCGAAGTTGATGCTTCGAATCCTCCCTCCGTAATGCAGTTGTCTGCATGATAGCTTGCGGTACGAGCAGTTCTGTGTTCGAGTCTCAGGTAAGGCACCAGGTGTATTTGTATTTGCCCCACTAGTATTGCGTTTATTTCTGGTTGCATCTCTAACGATATCACTATCAACGAGTCTTCCATGTTGAGTAAAATACGCTCGTTAGTTATATCGAGAACTTCTTGTTAATAATTAAAAATAGGGCTTGTTTTTGTGATAATTTACAAAAAAAAACCATTTAGTGCACAAATAACTTTATAGTAATTAGAATATAAAATCGACAGGGAGAATTTCCTCCGAAAGCTTAGTAATGAAATAAAATATTATTATCTTAAATGCGTATTAGACAAGACGATATTTAAGTGATTTTCTATTGTGTTACGCAGTACAAGGCCGCAGGGTCAACGTATGTACAGTCATGAACTCAAGAAGGAAATGGAGTTCGCAGGCTTTAGCGGCCTTCGTCGGAATGATTTTGGCTTTTAAGATTTTGAAAGCTCTTGAGACCTAAACGTCGACAATTTTCCGCTCCGAGGCGTCTGAATCTCAGAAGCCAAGATTATTCTAGAAGTGGAATGTTTGAAACCGGGACCCACTAGCCAAATGATCGGAGTTGAGTTGAGTTGAGAGATTTGGGCGGCTCTTAACAACGAAGTCTTGAGAGCCGACGAGGGTGAAATTAAGTGAGAATGGAGCAGCGCCAGAATGAAAGAGCGGGGGAAACGGAGGTCCTCGAGTAAACCCGCTAACCAGGGCATAGTCGGCACAACCGCACTTGCGGAAATCCGGGAGTGACTCGGCCGGGGATTGAACCCGGATCGCCTTGGCGGAAGGCGAGCAGTCTAACCGCTCAGCCACCGTAGCCCCAAAATGGTCGAACGCTCTTACTTGAGTACTCGTTGGCGTATGAGAACTTGGTAGGTGTTATGAAGGAAGGATGAACTTGTGACTGTGACGACAACGAACATTTCAACGCAGACGTCGTGCGCCGGAGATGTCGACAGTCGCGCGACGAGGGCAAGAAGAGACAGACGAGTGTCGACGCCCCTGGAACGACAGACAGCAGACGACGGCGGCGGCGACGACGAGAAAGTTGGCCGGCGAACACGTGTCAATCTGCAGCGCCCGCCGAGGAGAGGAAAAGTAGCGACACGAAAAGAGAGAGTGCCATTTGTGTGAGTCACGTGGCCCAGCCCACAGCGGGCTCGTGACGGGGCCTTACTACACCCCCCTCCCCTTTCTCACCTAATAGAAGCAGTATGCTTTATTTATTTATAGCTTGCAAGCTAGCGTTTCGAAAACCAGTACTCACAAGTATACAAAGGTAATACCTACAAGGCAAAATAAAAGTTAAAAATCTTACAATAAAGTCATAACAATTTATTACTTACACAAAAATATAATAGTAGGCCCGAACAATGAATTAAATATTCAGTCGTACAGAGAGAAAAATTAATTAGCGAGGACGTATGCTATAACAAATTTAAACTGTGATAAATATCAAATATGAATTTATGAAGAATAAATATAGGTAATTCCTTTAGAAAACTTGTCCCTCAATTATTCCAACTAAACTTTTTTACTGGCTCAGTAAATAGCTTAAAATTTAATATTTTTCTGTTTTTTTTTATGATACAATTTTCGGCCAGATAATTTATGTTACAACTCACTTAATAGCAATGTAATGTAAACTATAAATGAGATAACGCAGCCAAGATATATATATATTTGTGCTATAACACTTATTTAAAAATAACATGACATATTAAAATACATATTGCATGAAATAATACATATTTGCGTTCACTTGAAAAGTATTTAGGACGCCCAAAGTAAAGCCTTTTAAATTGTTTGAGTGTTTTAGAAAGGCATTATACAATATTTTTAAAATACTCTATACCGAAAAATTGGTTTCAAAACAAACTGTAGGGTTGCTGAACAAGATCCAGCTTTTATAGGCATCGCAATAAAAACTCTGCAAACCGGTTCTTCACGAAAAAAATACCTGTCAACGTTGTTCTTGTAGCTATCTCGCTGCTCTCAACTCAAACGTGGGGAATAGCTGCAGTTAGACAGGCGTCTCAACACAACTACATACAAAATTATGCCATCACTAACATGAAACCCACAATATCGAGGAATGTATCATTTTCACATTAATCATTTATTGCAGGCACGACGAATGTATATTTTTATCATATTGTTTATTAGCAAATACGAAAGTGAAAGTAAGTGCATTTGTGGCGAGTGAGTTGGCTGTTAAACCCGAACAGTTCATTAACAATTGTGCTCTAAGAAGTAATACTTCTCTGTCGGGAATTTACATCGGTACCTAAAGATAAGCTTACCTTAGTTTTAACGTCCAGAATCAATAAAGCTCCCAAATACGAATTATCCACTCTACCGTAAGAGAAAACATACAAAGGATAGAATAAAAGTTTATCATTGCTACAGTTCAAGCCATGTAGTAGGGGAGGAAAGTATTTGAAGTGATAGGGTATTGACAAATTATCAGGAGTAACAATTGGAAAATAAAGCGATGTCGATAGGTGGCGTATTGAGAGTATGTTAAAAATATATTATTTATTCCTCTTGTTAATTCGGTCAGGTGTGTACACTTGTGTGCCACTTCGAACAAACATTGCGTACTAGTAAGAAAACATTTTTGCAAAAAGCACTGGTAAATGAGAAAAAGGAGGTATGCAAAAACGAAAATGCTTAGATGCAAGAAAACCTAAGTATTTGGCTGTATATTTATGATTTTGTTTCGATCACAGATCAAAACTATAATATTTTTAACATGGCTTGTATTTCAAAATATAAAATCTACTTAAAATTGTATAAAAATCCTGCCCACTAGAGATTAACATTCTGTATGGTTTGGCATTATGGTGTTAACTTTGTAGGTGGGTAATATTTTGGTATTTATAAACTTTACAATCCAAAGGGTAATGTTTTGGTGTTATACATAAGTACAAGAAGTGTGCATTGAAAACTATTTATTGACATGACCGAAATTGAATTGCTCTATGCAAAAATTTCTTGACCAAAATATAGAGTTGAACAAATCTGTTCAGTTTGTCTTTACCACAAAGAGAATTATTTTGGCGCCGGCTTACGTGAGTTTATTTAAGAAAATATGTTTACTGTTATGTTTTGTGAACTTTTCGATTACATTTTTAAATACGGCCACAAGTTAAATAACTTTGCTTCTATAAAGGAATACCTATTTGTTGCTTAGTTATGGGTAAAAACAGATTCTAGTATGGTGAGTGGCGGAGCACTACAGCAGGTGACGGTACCTGTCATTAATATTATCTAGACGTCGGTCGTGTGCTCAGAAGAAGCACCGTCGAGTTCTTCAGATGTAACACATGTTGCAACAGCACCATATCCAGGCATGATATCGACAGCACCATCGACTTCTTTGGTTGAGACATCTTCTGTGGGGTCGACTGTGACTTCGGGCGACCTGACAACACTATTTCTTACTTCAACATCGATTTCTTTGGATCTACCGCCCAGTTCTTTGGCTGACCTATCTGCAGCAGTGTTCGGGACGTCGCCTTTATCGCCACCACTAGAGAAAACGTATCGCTGCAGCTACTACGTCACGGTATTTTCGCATCAACACACACACGGCACTATGAATTTCGTGGCTGTATGAATAATCTCAACCACACTAAATGTGTGTGTTGATGGTGTAGGTCGCTTTTCTAATGTAACGACACTTACCGTAAACATCTAAGGCCGTGCGAAATTAAACAGCATGCCTCATCGATGCTTCGGTGCCGGATCTACAACAGCGAGTTCTTGCGGCCCCCGTCGGTGGAGTGATGGACGCTAATTTCGATCATATGGCTCTTCTACCAAAATCTGTGCTGCGAACAGTATGAACTACGAATCTGGCCCCTCATCACCAGGAGCAATAGCTCTTTCCACGAAGACGTGGTTCCTGATCCCTTTGATGTGACGACAGCCAAACCATCTGGGATCGCTAGTGTATCATTTACGGAACTTTGAGTGGCATATCGATGTCGCTTCTGCTGCAAGGACGTTGCCTTCAAGCATACTGCAAGGTGGCACAAAATACATGAGTGCCCGAATAGTTAATTTCGTATTTAACGAATTAGAACTAAAGGCGATGTTTATACAGATGCCGACGAACATGAATAATTTAGTAGTAATGCATTTGAACAAATTTGGGAAAACCAAACTTCTTATTTCAGTATTTTAACCTGATATCTTTTCTTCCTCTGATATAAACTGATTTTGATTTTTAAAAAAAGTACTGCGAAGCGATTATTATCTAATCGCTATGTCAAAAAGAAGACGTCGGGCTCTCCTGGACCTGGAAATGTTACTTGCAAACTGAGTTCCCGAAACTGGCCCTAAGAAATGGCATATGCATATAAATATTAGCTTGCTTAGAACCTGACCTGCTAATATATGGGCATACTATGAATTGAGATACAAGCCCTACTGAAAAAATACTATCTGTGTGATATACAGTTTACCTTTAAATGTAAGATGTGATGGCAGTGAGGTGGTGAGAGTGGTGATGTGGGTGAGCGGTGCGAGGAGTAGTTAGGTGGCTTGTGTGGTGGGGTGAAGTGTGGTTTGCAGGGAGGTGGGGGTGTAAGGTTTGGTGACGGGGATTAGGGGTGCGTGTGTGTGTGGTGTTGAGGGTGTGGGGGGTCAGGAGGTTGTGGTTGGGGTGAGGGTAGTTGAAACGGTGTGTTTAAAAGGGGCGAGTGGGTTGATGGTGGTGGTGAGGTCCTGTTGGGGTGAATGTAAGTGGGGTGGGGGTGTTAGCGCGTGGTGAGGGTATCAGTGGTGTTGTGTGCTAATTTTTACAAATTTTTTGGTTATAGGTTTTTGTGGAGGAGGAGGGGTGACAGTAAGTTTGGTAATGGTACTGAGTGTTGATTACTGGGGTAGGGACATACCTCTTTATTCCAATACGGTGGTCCTGACGATTATATATCGATATATCATAATCGTATGTGCCTTGGAAGACGAGTCCTGTGTTACATGCCATTCAATACTTGCGCCTTTATTTTTTGTTAATTATATAAATATGTTGAAATTTAATTTAAAAAATTAATATTTAAACTAACTTTATTTTTAATACTGAAAAAAGGAGGGGGGGAATGGGGGATCAATACATCACCCGATGCACTTGGTACAAAGTGGCGGCCGATATGTTTTACATATTATTATAAAATAAAATTTTTCTTAATGGAATTATGATCTGCTACAGCACTTCAACCCCGATATAATTATTAATAATCCAATGTGGCGGGCCAATACTTTTATACTATGTATAATTTTTTATTTAAGTATTTTTTTTGTTTAACTGATTTCAGGAGTCATGGGTCACTGTATTGGCCAGCCGTGGATTTGTTGCAACGAGGGAGAAATGAACGACGCTACCAGCTTCACCTACCAAGATGATGGACGTCACCACAGCACCACAGCCAGCAGCCGTTGCACCAAAAGGAAAATAACCCTATTACTAATAACGGTATCTTGTAATCGAGGCGTCGGACACGATGACGTCTGGAGATGGGAATGTCCGGCCATCGCTAATCGCTGCCCGAATTAGCCTATGGCAACATGGACAAGGTGCATGGGAACCCTCAAATTAGGTTTTAATAAGAAATAGGAGTGGTGATTTATTTAATAAGAACGATACAATATCCAATTACTTCATTTATATCTCCCTCTATGTATAACCAGTAATATTTGTACACTATCGACCAAAAAGTAATTGGACTCCTGTCCACAACATTTGCTCGGTGGTTGTCACCCAGTTAGAATCTCGTAGGGCGACCTCTTGCGGCTATAACAGCAGCCACCCTGTCTGGCATGCTCTATACGAGTGTTTGCTGGGCATCCACAGGGATTCGTCGCCATTCCTCTTGCAACCATTCCATAAGTTAAGCAATGGATTTTGGCCGCTCCTGACGAGCTCTCACCCGGCCATCAAAATCGTCCCAAAGATGTTCTATAGGTTTGAGGTCGGGGCTCTAGGAGGGCCAGTCCAATCGGCGAACATTGTTGTCGGCGTACCACTTGAGTAGCCCTTGAAACATGGCACCTTTACATTGTCATCCTGGAAGTAACACGGGTCTATTCCGTAAAAACGCCACAAGGTCGGGAGCATTTCATTATCCAGAATGTTACAATATGCCTCTGTGTTCATGCTACCACGAACAAACACTAGCCGAAGGCCGTGAGCAGCCCCACACCATCATTCCACCACTACCGAATTTCGTAGTTGGCACTATACAATCCGGCAGAAGCTGTTCTCCGGGTAATACCACACCTATACACGTCCATCGGACCGGAATAATGTAAACCTCGACTCATCACTCCACAGAACCGATTTCCACTGCTCCAGTGTCTAGTTGCGACGGTCCAAACACCACCTGACTCGCCGAGCTTTATTGCTTGTCGTGATATGGGACTTATGTGCAGCTGCTCTTCCGAAATATCCAGTCGGTTAACATCTGTACGCCATGTTCCAATGGAAACCGATACTCCTGTTGCTGCATGAAACTCCTGTCAGATGGTAGCCATGGGCTGTGCCCTATTTTTGACAATTTCACGTTTCAGGTTCTGCGATTTCTGTCGGTCAAGATTAGAGGTTCCCATAACATACATCATTGGCACAATGCCCATCGACCTTCTACTTACGCAGAACGAATGCGACCGTTAATTTGGGCCTGTTTACCTTCCGTGCAATCGCCCGGCTAGACAGCGCACTGAGATGGCAGCCCACAATCACGCCCTTTTCGAAGTCCGATAGCTCTGTAACTTGTGCCATCTCCTTGTCAACTGGTGCCACACAAGCCTGCAGCGTATGGTGGCAACACAAGTCAACTGACGTACTGAATTGCCTATCTTTACGGGTGCCCGATTACTTGTTGGTCGATAGTGTAGTTATATAGTTGTTTTATTACGTTAAATGTTCAATAAACTCTCAAATTATACTGTTGGCGTGTTCTATCAAACTGCTTTGCTACGTACCTGTAGCCCCTTTTTGGCCTATTTAACTAAAAATTAATTATAATTTCAGGTGGATGTTCCTAACCCCCACTACCTTTTCATATCCTTACATCAGCTACTCTACAATCCACTGCACATTTAAATAAATTACCCTAAAAGCCCACGCTAATTTCCGTAGACATCATAACAAAAATTCAGCCACATCCATTTCTGCAATTAACTTTTTTTTAATATTCCAGATGCAATGAATTTATAGAGTTTCATAATATCTACTCTTTAGTATATAATTACGTCTAAGAAACAATTTACCTTTTATAGCCCAATATCCTTACATAAAAAGCCAAAATTTGATACCTAAAGAAGAAACCTTATTTCAATCTAAAGAACTTGCGAATGACCTGCAAGTACCTAGTCACGTAAACATGATTGTAAACAATTTACCTCAACAATCCCATTCTTTTAATGTAAATTAAGTTGTAAGGCCCCAGTGTGCGCTGGATGTAGGTATTTGAACCGGAACTATTACTTTGAAAGTGAGTCATAATCCCATAACCATTTCCCATAAAGTTAACTTCCAACTAGAACTAATTTAATAAATTCCATACATTATCTCACATCGTAGTAAGATATTGCTGCGCACAGATAAAGAAACGTGATTTTATCACCCTTTCCCATCAGTCAAAATATTTTTAAGGAACTTATAATAACGTATGACAGTTAACTACGAAATTTTAGTACGCTGACAGACAGTCATTAATACCATATTAGTTGCCATATGAAAAGACAAGAATTCGCAGCTACGTACCAAGCAACGCGATCCAGTTGCAAGGTGCAGAGGCAACACAATCCTCGTATCAGCACTTATCCGTGGCTCGAACGCCGCTGTGTTTGCGAAACTGTGAGCTGGCGCACGTAACGCTATTTTATTTCCTAATGACAACTCTAAACTTAAGTTGTACATGTTATAGTTTTAAGTTACCAATAATCCCAATATTCTCACGCACTTCCCACGATCTATTGCCATACGGACACGGGTAAAAATGTATGCCGTTGGGTACCGCAGTTCTGTGATCTGGGGACTTGGCCAGTTCTCGTGGCCTTCTGCGTGCAAGAGGCACGCCGTGCCAGTCATTTGTTTGATACACAGACATGTGAAACCGATGCGATGTAAAGAATAAATAATTGCGTGCAATGAAAAGGGTATTTAACGAAATGGAAATAGTGCCAGAGACACACTTACTGTGACTGTGACTGCCTGCTCACGATTTACCGACATTCATCCAATTGTAAGAAGTTCTTACCATAGTCGCACACAGGGTTGAAAAAGGGGATTAGAATACAGGGACTGCAGCTGCACTCCCGAAGGCATCTTGTCAATAGGAAAATTAAAAAAAATATGTATTGACGTCGTACTATTACTTGACAGTTTACATGTTCAAAAATAACACTAAAATAAAATACGTTTAACACAATGTAGACTATTTGGAATGACAATGATTAAATATATTCTTACTTTGTATTTTTAATGTAGTAAAATTAGGTTTCAATTTTTCGGTATGCACCCCCCGATTACTTAACCTTGCGCACGCCTTTGGTCCTTACCGAGGAGGTAAATCCCTTCGTTTCGCATTAGAGACGAAGGACACTTTTTCTGGTCTCTACAGTAGTAATGACCCGACAAGAGGGGCCTGTATTTTGGGCTCTACTGGTCTTGAAAGAGTTTCAGACAGTAGGGGCGCAATCATATGATGTTTCGGATGTTTACTGTTGGGCCCATCTATGCTATACAGTGCGAATGTGTACCACAAGGGCACTTTCCTGTTTGACCTCCCTTGTGTAAGTCACTGAGTGAAAATTTCCCCAACCCCCGTAAGCTACACCTTTCTGTGTGGAAATAAATGGTATTACAGATACACTCTTAGAGAATATTCGCAAATTCTCCACATCAGTGAATATGTATAATGAGAAACAGTTCACGGTAAAATTTCTACCCATACATCATAATAGCATTCCTACATTTTGCGACGCCCTTCCTAAGGGCGTGGCAAGCGGGAGTTATACACAGCCCTTCAAGAACCAATCTAAAAGAGGATAAGAAAAAGATCAAATCTATTTTTAAAGATTGTTGGTTAAAAACCACAGGCAAACACATGACTTCCTTGGCATAACCTGAATGATTTATTTGTATAAATGTTTAAAAGTTTTCACAGTAATATGGGAAATATTCATAATTATTTATTTATCTATATTTCCAGTCTTCCAAAAAAATTTGACTCATTAAATATCAGATGGGTTCAGAAATTTATATAATGGCACCATTTTCAAATATAAAGTACAGATCCCCATTGAAAACTGTGCTAGAATTCCACATACAAGTGGTGCTTGAAACAATTCCAAGTTAAATTTTATGTCTCTCTTGTGTCCCTTAACACAAATCCATGTCACTACTGTACTCCTACTCCAGGTTTAAGGGTATTATCATAAAATATCAACGATAAAAAATGCCTGGGTGATATGTCGCTTTCAGAACAAATAGAAAAATATGATCTCAACTCCTTTTAAAAGCCCACACGGCTATATTTTCATGTTTAACATTTTCTTAGCAATTTCTTAGTATTTAAACATTTTTATTTACTACTGGCTACATATAAAGTCTAAAATTGGAGTATTTCCTAACTCCCAATCCAAGCGTACTCTTTATTACTGTACTCACAATACTGACATTGACCATAAAGTCAATATTGTAGTAAAGTCCAACAAAGACACAAATGACTCTAATTTTCACATTTTATTATACTTTAAGAATTTTCGGCTATCTTTAAAAACATGGGTGATAACTTTAATCAGCCGATAGTTCATACAGAAGTTTTCTGTCTTGGAATACGGAAATTTAATTTTTTTCTACCTGCCATGACGCAAAAGTCATCATCCTGGCAATGGCCAGACGGGCAGAATTATTATTTCCGCTAGGAAATTATTGTGTACTTAACTGTGAGCTGAACGTCCAGGAGTGCTTGCCTCTGCCTACACGACCAAACTCCTGGCGTTATATACAAAACTTTTACTCCTCCCAGGGAGGGAGCAATGAGAGTCCAGCTAATCAGAGCCCATGAAACTCTCGGAAAACTTCTATACAATTCCAAATTATTAGTGAACAGTCACTTCCGGCGCCACAGTTCCATGCCTCGTGGTTAAAGATCCGGCCACGCAACCGCCGCATCTGCAGCGCGGCCCGGCGCTGGCGTATCAAACTATCCCCTACACTCAGCGGCCAGTCTATCTCGGGTGCGCGCCGCAGCTGGAAGCTATGTCTGATTGCTGGGTGACATCTTGCTGTCGCACGTACATAAACCTGCTGGGGCAGGCTTTTCGTCGCAGATCATCACGTGTGTGTATAATTTGAGTAAGTAAAGTCACTAAGAAAATTATTTTAATAATTGTGGATAGATAGCAACACACATATTGTTCGTGTAAAAAGTTCGTTTTATGCTGGCTATAGGCCCCGCGCTGCACATATTGTCTTCCTTGTCGCGCTGGTGTCGAAGCGGGTAGGCATAACGGGAGTGGAGGAGCATAGTTTTATTAGGCGCGTGCCTCAATTTGCTAAGGAGAGAGTCTAATATTTCGGAATTAGTATAGCAGATATATATACTAAATATTTTTATATTTGCAGCCTGATATGTGGTACCATTTTCATACACTACATAAGTTAAAATACTCATTACTGTTTAAGAAGTTTACTAGAAATCGTTCTTACAGTGTAGTAGTTATTTGTAAGTTTGTTTTCTCCTTACTACTTTCTTAAATATTGCATAATTAGCGTTATTATGTTTTACTTATGTACACCATGTGTTGACGTCCCTCGTTTATAATAACGTTTTAATAATTGGGAGTTTATCCATTCACGCAGGTAACTGCAGGGAATTAATTCCAGGGGAAAATGTTTGAAAATATAAACTTGTAAATCCATCCCCATTTCTATATTTTGACTTAGAATTGTATCGAAAACAGCAACGTAATTACATAGTTGTAACATCATTCAGCATGCAGATATTGCCAGAAGAATGTAACTATAACCAATCAGATCAGAAATAATGTCCAAGGTCGAACACACAAAGATATATAATTAATCAAACGAAATATAATAAAACCTGAATTAAATTCCCAAATAAAAATTTCACAAATAACCCTACTACCCACAATCCAATAGTCCCCTACTATTATTTAAGTATAAATTTAAAAAAAAAGTCGTTTAGACAAACTGCGAAATCATTCTGTTCATATGTTTTAGAACACAGTACCGTACGTTCATGAACAACAACCAGCAGTGACGTCACGCCCCTCATAAAAAGTCTCTCCGGCGGGAGGTGTACGCCATACTCGCGGTAGCAGGACACTTGTGCTGATGTCTCGCGTAACAATGTCGTCAAGGCGTGCAGATTCATTCAACAGCATCAGCACTACCGCTTAACGTAGCTCGTGAGTAGTATGTAACACTCCTTACAAGTAGCCAGCAGTTTCCATTTCCTACACACAACACTTACACTGCACAATGTTTCATAAACAAAATAGTAATTTATACTTAACAAATCAATATTACTAATAAGAGGCTTCAAAACTGTAATATATAACATATAATGAAAGAAAAGCAGGAAAAATATTTTTATTTTAAAAAGAATTTTAATGTAAAAATACTTGAACGAAATATACATTAGGTGTAACAGAAAAAAAAATTATTTTGAAGATTTTGTTACCATCTACAAATTAAATTATTTAAGTCAATATTATGAAACAGAGATGTCTAACTTATATTACTTTATTTTAACGTGGCCTTAAAAATGGTCTTTAAGAGGTGAATTATGTCATTCCTAGCACTGTATTTTAAGATCTATTTGTGTAGAAAAATATGTTGAAAATTACATCACATTATTGAGATTTTTTATTGTAAAATATGTAACATATTTACTGCCTTAACTTATTTTACAATGTTTATGTACTGGTGTACTTCTGGATATATTTAATACCCTTATATTAATTTGAGTTTCCCTTCCATTACCTTTTTACAAATCGAAACGTAGTGGAAAAGCAGCTCCGCCTTTTTTTCATTTTCATAATTAAGAAAGTACCAATTATTAATTAAATACGAGTCTAGATTTCGAAACCAATCTATGACAGTTCTATCATTTTGACATCACATGCCACCTCAGTATGTAATATTATCACATCACTTACTTTGACAGTGTTATACATGCATTCATTTCCCAGGAGTTTTTATTTTATGTACAAACAAAACGAAAATAATTAAAATACTGAGGCGAGCAGTTAGTTTTACCAACTTTATATTATTTTCAGTTTAAAATATTGTTTTCTATTTTTGCTGTAATCATGAATATATTGTTTAGTGTTCCTTCCGAGAATTAATGTACTGAATGATTCGTGCCACGTAGTATTATGGGACTCGCAACCTCAAGAATGGTAGAGGTGTTGGCGAACCGGCCGCGGTGTGTCCGCTACACTCGCATGGAAGACGTTTTGCATACCCAGTGAAGAGTGAGTGAAGAGATTTGGACGGTTCTGAAAAGCGAGGTTTTGAGAACTAATGAGGGTGATTGAGGTTAGCATGTAGCAGCGCTGGAATGGAAGGGCGGGTTATGCAGGAAATTCCCGCTGACAAGCGGCATCGTCCAGCACGATTCCCACATGCGAAAACCCGGGAGTGTCCCACCCGGGGTTTGAACCCGGTTTGCCTTGGCGGCAGGCGAGCATGGTACCCGTCAGCCACCGGTTCACGCAGAATTGAAGTTGCAGGCCTGCACATCTTCTGTAAACATACTATATAGCATTGTCACGGCTCACAATTGACCAAGGACTGCAAGATAACAACAATTAGCGGATCGTTAGAAATTTTCCTTCTACAATTAACTCCTTTCAATAAATTCCTACCATAGCACAGAGTGTTTTACCCTGATTTATACACCTACAGCCACACAAAGAACAGCGCAAAACCGAATTATCTTTCACAATGTACACGGACTCTCGGGCGAGATGAGGACATCTCTCTTGTTAACTATGGCAGTGATGTTATGAACTGTGATCAGACCTTAGCTGGATGCCTGCCTAATGATACCTTCAAACGTTAATCCAGCACACGAGCCGTGATTGCTAAATACCTTGCGAAATGCAAAAGCAAGAACTCACTCCACCAGCCAGTAAACGGGACAATATAGAATAGTGTAGTAACGCTACAAACGGAATCTTTATTCATGGGGGCATCGGACCAAGATAACGCCTGGAGTTTGGTGTGTCCGACTGTCGTTAACCGCCGCCTGAATCAGCCTTCTGCAACATGGACAAGGTGAGGATTTTCTAATTAGGTTTTTATTAGAAAGTGGCGTGGAAATATATTTCATTAGAATGATATTATATGCGATTTTTTCATTTAATTTCATTTCTGCATAGAACTAGTAAGGTTTGTAGTTGCATATTATTGTATAATCTTAAATGTACAATAAATATCCAACTAATACTGCTGTGCTCTATCTAACTGAATTGTAATTTTCTACGCCCCTATTGCCGTTTTCAGGTATACTTAGTTAATTATTAATTATAGCAATGTAATATAATATTTTTCTTTTGCAGGTACTAGCATAATCTGGCGAAATTCATACCGACACATATAAGACCTAGAATTAAATATAGCCTGAAGTGCTCATACGTCATGGGATACATACAGAAGCCTGTGTTCAACAACTGTCACATGTCTTCAGGATAAAATGCTTAGAGGTTTAAATTTAAGTATAGGGTAAATACCATATACATGTAAAGTCTATTTAGTATTTATCCATATAATGTCATGATTGCACTTCGAGAACAATGTGCATGTGTGTGTCTATATGTATAATATAGAGAACTTTTTACTTAGCTTTTGCATGTTTTTGCCTCGAGTTTATTTAAAACTCAAAATAAACGTAAATTTTGTTAAATTCTTTTATTATAACTATTTTTTTCACCTATTTTAATAAAGAATATTTTAGTGAGTATTATTAGCATATATGAATTAATCATACTTGTGATTCGGAGGACAAGAAGAAGAAAAACACTGCACAGTGTATTCAGTGTGACAACTTTATATAGTCTGGTATCACGAAGGATGCCAGAGTGATGCATATGAACTATACTATGCATTTTGTTAAAGTGATTATAAATGAAAATGTAAATTATCAGGAACTAACTTCAAAAAACATTTTGTATTTATATGCTTGTCTGTCCAGTAATAATGCAGATACATCCTGGACATAATATTTTTGCTAATATTTTACGTTCTGGTAGGTGGTAAACCAACTTAAATGCTAGAGTTATTATATATATATATATATATATATATATAAATTCTATACCAACATAGCACTAAGAAGTCAAAATTAAACCATTTTTATTGTTTCCATTTTATCCTATCTGTAACATATTTAATGTGATTACCGATATGTTCTATAACCGTTGTTACATTGCCGTAACACTACATTAATGAATTAAGTTACACAGATATATATAAGCTCAGGCTATGTCTAATGAGCTGAACTGTAGTAACGACTTTTATGTAGTATTATTTTACGTATTTTGATGTGGGTTTATTAGTCAAATGTTATCTTTCCGTAACTCTGTCAAATGTTATACCTCGGAATACAACTATTATTATTTTTACCAAACACAAATATTATTGAAAAATTCAATTTACGGATGTGCGTAGTTATAGGGGGTGAAAATACTGAATTTCAAATTGAAACACACATATTTAATACAAAAAATCTGCTTGATTTCAATTTGCTTTACACTATTCAATGGCCAATTTAATTTATGATTAGGTGAAATAACGTAAATTAATCTTGGTTTACTTTTAATAATTATGTCAAACACAACTTTATATGAAACTTGCAGTACCTCTCCCGCTTTGCTGGACATATATTTATTACTTTATATACATAATCAAAAATACCATAAATAGGTTTTTTTATTATTTCTATTACCAAATTTCAAATTTACATTGTAAAAATTATTTAATAAATTTCTCCGTAGTTACAATTTTAAAGTAAGACAATTAATTTTAACACTTAATTAAAAATAGCAACCACCCGCGACTTAGTTCGTTATTTTTTTTCATAGGTTGTATTAAATTTACATGAACAGTACGAGGGAGTATAATCCTCAAATTAACTTCATTTTTTCATAAATAGGAAATATGAACGTCTTATTCCAAAGTATTTTTTCATAGGTTTTGTTAAATTTACATTAACTTGTTAGAGCTTCTCACTAAACTACGTTTATTATTTTATTATTTTATGGTAGCAAAATCTATTGGTTTTCTGATCCAACCCGACATATAATTGGTCATGAGAAAAACATCCCTTGCTCAAATCTATTCCCACTAATTTGAAAGTTTGTCCCTGTGACTTGTTTATTGTGAGAGCAAATGATACCTTCACCGGAAACTGCAACCGCTTGAAAGGAATATGCAGATGCATTGTAATAATAGGGATACATGGAATATGCTCTAGCTGTCCGCTGGCAGGCCCAGTTAATATTATTGCTTCGATGATGTTGTTCCGCAAATATTTTATCAATAGTCTCGTGTAATTACATATATTAGGTAGGTTCAAGTTGCGTAGTAGCATTATCGTGATACCATCTTTAATTTGAAGTAATGTGGCTGCAGGCCAGAAGGATTTAATGAATTTAAACATTCTTGAGGGTATTGCACACTGTCCTCAATGTCGGTGGCGCTATCAATGGATTTGTAATGTTTTACTGGGCCAGGAACTTCTTGTAAGGTTATTGTATTTATTTGATTAACTGTATCTTTTCTGGGAGCTACTATTGCCCTTGAACAGAGCCAATGATAGTCTCTTTGTAATAGATCGGGATATATTGCTTCAATAAGATGTTTTTAATTTATGGACTATGCGACCCAATCCAACATCAAGTTTAATTTCAGCGCTACCCTCATTTGCTTTTCAAAAAATGGAATTTTCCATAACGGAGATGATTTGAGACATGTTTTTACAATGTCTGCACGTGTTTCTTTTGGTTATAACAGAAAGTGTTTGGAAAAATCACCACCGAAAACAAAAGTGACACCACCCATGAGTACATTTGATTTTTTAAGATCTTGGAGCGTCCGGTTTAGTGCTTCAACATGAGCTCTATGGCTCATAGTACATTCGTCCCACATAATTAATTATGCATCTTGTAGGCCAAGAAGTCCGTTTTGACGTATGGAACATACTGATTTTGCTCCAGAGATACTGTTAGTGGTAGCTTTAAGTAGTAATGTGCGGTTTTCCTATCATTTAATACAGTTGCGGCGATCCCAGAAGAGGTGTCTGCATGTGCCCATCGATCATAATTGAAAGCCGATCTATTACCAAGGGCTAAAATTCGCTTATGCAGTCTAGAAGTGGATGCGCGTTGTAAGCTTTACGACTTAGTTAGTATTTGTTATTGCATTTCCCTCGAATAAAAAACAATTGCACCTTATTTTTTAAATTAATTTGGTGTCCAATACAAAATTATTGCGTCCAGTGCTGTTAAATCAACAATGGCATTATATATGGTAAGCAATCAAATAAAAAGTTAAATAATTCATTTGTAATCTAGACAAATTTAAACATTATTTGTAAATTAAATTACTTTTTAGTCAGCATTAAAAAATAAAAACTATATCCAGTATTATTTAGTATGTCATAATAACAGTTAATCGTTAAAGTAATGCTCAAACAAACAATAGAATATCTCTTGCTTACAAAATAAACTCTAAATAATAACAAAATAATTAACAAAACCATTTGCCAGGAATCGATTTATTATTTAAATATATTTTGTTATTAGGCCTACAAACTTTCCAATTTACATTTAAAATCAAGAGTAAAAAAATTAACAATTCTTGCTAAACTAATACAGGTATGGCAAAAATATAATTTAGTAGCTAATTATATTCTCTACACAATAATTTACGTACATATAATTATTTCGCCGTAATTGTAAGTAAAAGCAAGAAAATTAATTCCAACATTATTTTTAATGAATTGAATTAAACATTTATTTTGTAAATCTATAGTTACAAGTACGAATGCACATAAAAAATAGTAATTTAATGGTTAGTATTTATTTAAATTTTTTGTATTTAAAATTTCCCCTGGTATTATAACACCATGATATATAGCCTATGTTCATCCAGAAGGTCCAGGCTACTTACCACTGAAAGAATCTTTTTAATCGGATAAGTGGTTCCAGAGATTAGCCCCAACAAGCTCAAAAACTTTACCTTTTTATTATATTAGTGTAGATTTGAATTTATATGTTGGCCATATCTCAGAGAGTATTTCTCTAGTTACTAACTTAACTGCCACACAAAAATTATATTGTAATTGAAATTCCAGGCAATTTAAACCGGGGACAGCAAAATGTGTTTATTTTTGCCCTGAAAATACTTATTTCACCGATGAATTAATTTTCCGCGGTAGCGAAGCTGCGGGATACAGCCACTCAAATACAGTGAATTTGACTTAAAATCTGATTTTTCCGACGGGGACAAAATTGACACGCATTTGTGACACTGTGGTTGCCGTATTGTACATTTACTTTAAGACCCAGAAGAGTTGTCAATCTTATTTTTACAAAGGGTTTTTTTTGCCAGTAATCTCGCCAGGTTCGCAACACGAATACCGCTGTGCTGCGATCGTAATGAGGTCGCCACTCAGACATACGTTCGTTGACTGACTTATTTGGGGAACCAGTGTATGATTTTATCAGGACACTCAAAATTCCGTCTCTCGAACATTAAATATTTATAACTGGGACGGTGTCGTCTAGGGCACGTTCTTCAGATGCAGTGGGATGATGTAAGGTTGTCTGGGAGCTGTGATAATTCAAAATCGCGAATACTGGGTGCGGCTGTTTAGCATATTTGAATTCGAGACGTCAGATCCAACAAGATATTACCGAGATAACTAACGTGTCCACTCTCCCCTTTATAAATGGAGATAATTCTTAGTTAAGTCCATAAAAGTTCAGATAGTAGGTAGACGTTGATGTGTCATTCACAACAATGTCGTTAGAGTGGCATCCAGAAAAAATTGTGGCGCTAATGAGATAATTACACATATGCACGTGTCTTACCCGAACTCGAACACAGAAACCGCCGTACTCTAAGCTAGCGTGCATCTAACTGTATTAAAGACGTAGGATTCGGAGCATTAACTATGGATGTAATCAGTCTAATATTTGGTAGAAATGGTTTACTAAACTAAAATATTTACTATTCTATCATTTTGTAAATAAGGGCGTGACTCACTTAAATCGTGTAAGTTTGTATGACTTATTGTAGCGTTCCCAAGATTTGGCAAAAAAAAAAAAAACGTTATTTTCGCATTCAGGTGCTATCATACAAAAAGGCTTTAAAAGAGGCTTTCAATATATACTAATAGTAATCAAATTTTGGTTCAATTAGGTTAAATTGTTTAATAGAGATGGCAAATATACCTCAATTATTTATAAGGCCGCCATTTAGAATATAAATATCAGACCTATTTAAGTTCTTTTAGTCCTTCCTTCATGTTTGCACCTTCAGTACTCAGGGAAAATACATTTTAATTTCAACTCCCCCGCCCCCCAACCTACCAAAGGATTTTTTTTTTTTTTTTTTTAGAGAATTCACTATGGCCACTTTTTACTCAATCTATGAGTTGAATCAATAAAATAATGGAATTAAATCAGCTTTACCCATTTCTCCTGATAATCATAAAGTTCTTCACACAAAGAATGAATACAATGTTGCCAAAAGTAAATATACATATTTATACATTTACTAAGTGCCATAAGCTTATACCACAACTCGCGCACCGCTATTTATGTGGTGTATAATATATATATAATTTAAATATTAGTAAAGTACAATAAAAAATCACTTTTCCTTTCTTTTTACTTTCTTTCTTACACTACACATTGAAACGATAAACGTACCCCCTTGGCTGCCCCGGGAGACTAGGGACTCACCGACACAAAAATGCGAGTTTAATTAGCGCACTTGCAAACAACAGATCAACATATTAGGCAGACATCAGACACTAACACTTACTCCAGCAGAGAGGCTGGAGGGGAGCTTCACCCCACCGCCGAATACAACCACACGTAACTTAATTTTAAAAAAAGGCAACAACTTAAACAGCCTTAATACGGGTCCGGTACCCAAGAAACCACAGCTACCCAGCGCCCCGCTGCCTTACCCCATGATTTGAAAACGTGTCGGGGTGCAATTTGTCTTTACAAACGATTGAGTTATGGAAGTCTAGACTCCCGATCTCACGACACACAGGCCATCCGGTAACGTATGAGGGTTCAGTGGCGGTGTTGTTAGTTTACATAGCACTAATGAAATATGGAATTAGGTGGGAATTACTTGAATGATTCCGTGTGTGTATGGCATAAATATTCAATTTTCTCATCTGGCAATATCCTACAAGAAGCAGACAAAAATGGGTCCCTATAGGAATAATTTATGATTCTAATTGATACCTTCAGCATTCAAAATTTGATTTTAACTAGCCAAACAGTACGGTAGATATAGCAAATAAACTTAAAATATTCGTATGACCATCATTTTGAAACTAAGTGCATTATTTATTTAAATCACACATTTTTACTTGGTTTACTAAAATTACCTACATTTAAAATTTGGCGAGAATCGGTTGAGTTGTTTCCGAGACATTATGTAAAAGCTTTATTTATTCACGTGGCGCTGTCTTCCAAAATGGCGAAACAATAACGATATCCATACATATATCAATAAATGCTTAAATTATGCACTGCCAGCACTGCCAAAATGTGGTTTAAATTGGTTCAATTGTTCCAGAGATATAACATAGCACCCTAAAATATTATTGGCCACCAATTTTGCATATAAACCCCCGGCGAGTTCAAAAACTATTAAAGTTAGATTTCCTTATTAAGTACTACATGTGTACTGAGTATGGTGAAATTCAGTTTACGCGTTGAAAAGCTTTCAGTGAAGCCTCTATACCACATTAACCCAGAAAGTCATTTTCGCCGTAGTTTGATTATTTCGTTAAAAAATTATACGTAGGCCTAGAATACTTCCGAGCGGAGCGTTACAAATTTCAAACATCTCTGACTTTTATAAATCGTAGATGGAGCCAGTTTTCGTACCAAATTCTAATGGTAATTTACCCTGAAGAAAAAAGATAGCTTGCTTTTCGTTTTTTTCTGAAAATAATGATTCGCTGAGTCAGAGATAATTTTAATCGAATAGTGAACTCTGCCGATGAGCTTAAAATCATTTAAATTTAATTTTGACCTTTAATTACGCACATGGAAACCATCACGACGCTGAGAAAAAGGTGCAATACCTTTGTGCATTTTAATTGACGTGTCATCATTCCAGTAGTTGCAAACCAGAGAATATTTTGCCGGGAAAGACGCATGTTTCAAACATCTCGTGTTTGGTATTCTAATAAATTGTGTTCACAGTTTCAGCTCAAGGTCAAGAGCTACACGAATTTGGTCACGACAATTTTACCTGCTGAAAACATAAAGATATTTAAGGTTATTTATATAAATAATTCAATATCGAAATTTAATAAATAGTCATATCATCAAGTCGAAAAAATAACACCTTCTTCATGACAAAATATAATGTTAAAAAGGCAACAAAAGTTGAGTTGAATTTAATATACTGATTAAGAGGATATCAGATATTCAAAAAATTATATTGCAAAATTATTAAGTTTAATTCTGACTTCAATTTCCCTTCATTCACTCTGTATAATATTTACGAGGAATGTCATGAATGTTAATGTTTATGATCCTTAATTAAAAATAGTATATACGTCATAATGTAATTTATATTTTTTATTTAATTATAATTATGAAAACATGCAGCGTGAAATACACTCACAGCAGTCAAAAACATATATATGTTACCGATATAAATACGACTAGATGTTACTACCAATCTCACAGTTGCCAGTCTGCCGAAAATTCATGATAAAATTTTCCCTAAATGCTTAGATGGTAGTCGTATTTGTGCCGTTGGGTGCACCTTACTACTTAACCTTTTAATTGGCTTTTCCAACAAATTGTTACGGCAAAGTCCCGTCGTTTTTCCTTTTCTTTAATGTGTAATTTTCATTTTAAATTGTCAATAACTTCTTTAAATTTTTCAACTATTGATCGATAAAATTCAAATATATATGATCTTTAATATTTATGTGGCTCTGCTGTTCGTGTTTATTCTTTGAAATATTACTATAAATCGTATCTCTATAATAACCTATTCAAGTGTTTTCTTTTGGCCACGATAGATGGGACATTAGACTCTGTTTCTAACTTTAAAGTACGTTAAGACATCTTGGATTATTTTATTCATTTAATGTTTCTTAGGGTGAACATTTTTTTCTACATTTCATGAATGTAATTTGTGTAAGGAGAAAAAAAAGGAAGAACAAATTTATTTGAAAAACGTAACTAAGGCCCTCCAAATGGTCAGTATCGTCCAGTCGCTCGAACATTGTTATGACTAAGCCTTCTTGCTATATATTTGTTACCATACCTTTTTGTTTGGGCTTCTTCATCCAAGTAAGTATATTGTAGTACTTTTCATCACCTTCATCGGCGAGTGTGTTCTGATGTATATTGTTTTTCCTTCTAGAATTGCATTTTAGTTTTCCTAGTTATTTTTCAATATTGCTGACTGATCTTCCTTTTTAGTCTAGTTCAGCACTCGTGATTCAAGTACGCAGCCCGGCAACTTGCTGCTAGAAATGTTTTGGTGATATCCAGCTCAGCCTCATGGTAACGGTGTTTTGCTGTGGCTTTTGATCTGATAGCTGCACTTCGACCTTCAGGAAAGCATGCCTTTCCTTTAATCTTTTAAGCATGCCGAATCTCCTAAACCAAGTGATTCGGAAACCATAAACCTGCAAAAATCTTTCAACTGGATTGTTTCATAAATTGGTGATCATCGTAGTTAAACATAAATTAGTAAAAATATATACTTTGTCTTTTGAAATACTTGTAAAGAAGGACAATTATTTTTGAGAATTAAAAATGTCAGATATTTGTTTGTACTTACGATACCTTTAACAACTTTATGTAGTGGTGCACCACACTGTAATATGTAATATTAATATTCTAGTAAATGTTTGTATTTCCAAGTTTTGGAAAAATGCTATTCATTTGGAGGGTACTGGATATTACCATACTCATTGTGGTGGTGTGAAAACATTTTTTTTTATGGTTGACTAATAATATCCCTCTCTAAATGAACTATTTACATGATAAACTGTCAAAATACTCAAATTGATTTTAATTGCTTGAATGGTTCCTGGTATACACCGTAACACCTCCAATATTTAAATGCTTACTAGTCATTATGATAACAAGCGCAGAGCGTGGTAGAAAACTATAAAATTTGAATATCCTTATAAAAATTTGTTTATGGGTTCAAAAGTTTTGAACGCATGAACAAAAGTTTTCAAAACTCGGTACACAGACAGTAATTAATAAGGACATCCTAATTTTATAGTTATATATATATACACATGGGGGATATATATATATTTATTTATATTTATTTATTTATTACCTCGATATTGATGTTAATATTTTACCTTTCACCTATTAGTACACACATTTTTGTGGTCTTAATTCTCGCCTTCAAAATACAAAATAAAAACACACATATTAAATCCCACAGATACACTGAACGGAAGTGTTTGTTTGCAGATGCTTACCTTCACTTGTTGTCTCTTCCAATTACACCTGGTACAGTAGCGTTTCTGTTACGTAAGGACATGTTTACAAACGAATGAGTTTCTCATAGAATTCTCAGAAAACAGTCTTTGCAAAACACGTATTCGTTTACCATAAACCTTGAAATGGAATTTGTGAGAAACTATCCTGCATTTTTGCTTTTCCGGATTTTCAGATTTTGTCGTTTCATTTTTTGGATATGCTGTCTCAACTAGCCCCACACACGTAGGCCTATGCTACTCTTTTATCATGTTCATCTAATCCCCAATGTTCACTAAAGATACGGCCTTTGTAAGTACTACCTTCATCCCCATATTACGCCTGGACAGTTTTTTTGCAACCCATTCCACAGTTATTTAAAGGCTTGGAAAATATGGCATGCACGGTTTTCTCTTTGGCTGTTTTATACTCCTCACCTGTGTTCCTGTTAATTTTTCGTTCTTGACATCGGTTTCTTTCATGAACTCCTCTTTTTTTCTCTTTTCATTTTAATACCGTTACTATCTTACTTGCCAGTTAATTTCTTTTTCTTTCTTTCACCTGGAAATCGCTTGTTGTCATCCATATCTTCAGGACCGTCCAGACAATCAACAGTCATTAATATTTGTTGCCTCAATCTGTTCACTTCCTATATGTTCTTTGCTAGGTACTGCTCAATTCCTATACTGAAGAGTAATATTACTGCTTAATGGTAACTATTTGGACATGTCAGTATCATTCTCAGGCTCGCAAATCAAAAGAACACCTTCTGCATGGTTATTGGAAAAAACACCACGCGAAATCTTAGGAGTGGCTCCAGACTCTTCTGGAGAAACAAATAATCATTTTTTGTAACGTTTCTTATTTTGGATACAATTAGTTTTTGTTTGTTTAGATCGTTTTATAGGTGAAAAATATGAAATGTTAAACGCACCAATTGAACAAACATAATAATAATTTTCAGTGATGTAATTCTTGTATTCATCTGAGTTATCACAGATAGCTCTTTATCGGTATCATATGCATATTTTTCTAAAAAAAAAAAAAAAGTGTTAATTATGTATGGGGGTATTAGTCTGAGATGTTGTTCAAACTGGCACATTTGGTATACTACAATATGCGTGCTACACCAGACAGCAGGGCTATTGCAAAAAAAAATTGGCAATCAAAGAAATCTAATTCAATGTTTACAAGACTCCGATCACCAAATTTTATTTAACAACCCTGAAATGAACTATAACACGACTTTACTAACATTACGAGTTTGCAAAAGATATACTAATAAAAAAACTGAAGTGCCTGTCTGTTATTTCAAATTAATGTCAATATATAATCGTAAAATGATATTTAAACAATGTTGATGCATAAATAATGGGTTTTAAAATTTTTTGTCTGTCAGTCTGTCTGTCTGTCTAGATGTTTGTCCAGAATAGGCTCCAAAACCGCTGAATCGAAATTATAAAACATTCAGAGATTATAGGGTTTATTTCTATTCGAAATCTGCTATTTATTTCATCTCGATATCTCAAATAGTTATGAAGCAAATAAATTGTTTCATACAATTTTATTTACGTTTCATATCTTATTTTTTTGCAAAAGGGTAATCGTGGAAAAGCATTGTTTTAACAACAATAGTTATTTAAATGATCATATATGTAAAAACGCATCATAAAAATGATACATTCGTTTTTTGAAAAACATAGTAAAATAGCATACTATCAAACAACCAACCCTAACGCGACGATAAAACTATTTTCAATAATAAAGTAAAAATCTTTCAAACCATTTATATAGGTATGTATTTCAATAGCTCCATAAAACCTGAGCGAAGCGATGGTGGATTGTATTTTAATAACATTATTAAACATATATGTAAACAAATCCTACCACGCGAAAGAAGTCGCACGCATTGCATCAATTTCCATCTAAACATAAAAATACATTTGTTAATTATAATTAATTATTAAAACTTTATTTTGTTTTGTTTCGATTATAGAAATTATTATGTATAAATTTCGATTGACAAAGATGGCCGATCGGAATGTTAGATTAGGAAGTGCTGTCAGAGTGACCACACACCTACAATTGATGCCTATGTTATGAATTTGACACCTATAATACAAACGGTTCGGAAATTACAGCCAACTATGCTTATACTTTGAGATAGGCCATACTTGACACCGCAACCTTTCTCATAGTTATGGTTGATGTCGTTGTTATGAATTTGGTAACTATAACTTAAACGGTTTGAAAATTCCAGCCAATTATGCTTATAAGCGTTAAGCACACACATACTTCAGGAGGGGGTAGTGTTGTACGAGATCCGAAATGAACGTTCTGGTCGAATTGATGCCCGCCGCTGACCATCAACTTTCTCAGCTGCCCGCCAATTGTCCTGAGTAGACATAGGTCATCGACAACAATATGGCCGCCGGGAATGACTTCTCAATCTTGCAGTAATTTATCAATTTCCGCACGATTCAGCCACATTCCACAAACTTCAGCCACATTGCGCAAACTGCCCGCCGCATTGCGCATAGGCACTTTCGCGAGGGAAAAAACAGGTAATCGGCACTGGCTGCCAAGATGGCCACCGTTAGAAAGAGGGAAATTTGGGAACTTTTGCGGGAAAAGGGGGGGAAATGGCGTTTTTATACGCGAAATCGACCGTTTTGGACGTGAAAATGGGAAAAAAAAGGGAAATTTTTGACGATAACCTTAGGAGGCTGGAAGAGGTCCTGGCTCCCCGACTCTCCAGCTAGGTGCCAGGCGCCAGGTGAGCCAGAACCGCCCTTTCATACTCTTTATATATGTGTGTATATATATACACACATACATATATTGATTAATTTACATACATTAGTTATATTAGATTTTACAAGCATATTTTCCAAATAATTATAAAAAGGTATTTGTCAATTCTATTCGATTAATATTTAAAACGTTAAGATTTATTAATTTTTTGTTTTGATACTATAAATTATTATTTATAAAATTCGATCGAAACTATTCGAGCCTTATTTCCATTTTCTATTTCTATTTTTAAAACATGGTATAAACAAATTCTTAAGTCCACGCGAACGAAGTCGCGGGCACAGCTAGTT
This sequence comes from Dryococelus australis, assembly GCA_029891345.1. Lineage (NCBI taxonomy): Eukaryota > Metazoa > Arthropoda > Insecta > Phasmatodea > Phasmatidae > Dryococelus > Dryococelus australis. The sequence continues at coordinate 185,553,068 of CM056994.1, read as the reverse complement.
TTATTAATAAATTTGGGTCAGTTTAAGATACATAACCTAAATTGTAACATTGTTCAGGTGTTCTGATTAAAATTAACATAATTTCTGTTAATATTACCGCCGAAAAGAGTAGGCGTAAACTTTTGTATATAGCCAAGACAACACACTTTCTCTGTGCGAATAATGCAACATGAACCACAAACCTCGTCTACTGCATGCAGATAGATGTTTTGGAGAAAATGTTTATTAATGGTAGTTGAAAAAAAAACTATTTTTACTTTTATTACTGTTTAGTATTCGCTCCAATTCCACCATCCAATGTACTTCCCTGCAGAAAACAAATATGTTTCTACTTATCTAGTTTCAACCGAGTCTCGTGTACACTGTCTTAACAGAAATGTCTTATTTGATTTATACCAAAATATAGGTCTTCATGTTTCTAACCGATTGTACACTTATATCATTTTCAATATCCACTGACTTATTCGCATTTCACCTACCACACTAGAAATGGGACAGAAACTTTCCTTGTATTCAAATGGCATTCTAAAATGCTCAACGTGTATCTCATAAGTAAACTCCTTTCCAATTAATGTTAACCAATTTGCCTTACAACTCTCTATCCAACCTGCGACAGTTAAGTGACTTGCTTCGTGATGATGTTGAAAACATCAGAGAAGTATGGCTATCAGCCCTGAAGAATGTAAAGGCAGCCCATGAGCAAACTTGATTAAGATACAGCGCAAATGTAAACAGAATCCTTTTGAGATTAGAGACTTAATCATAGCATAGGAAAAATTCTCTTCATGTGGGAGATGTGCACGCGCGTTACACCAGCTCCCATTTCAGAATCATGTTACAGGGGTTAAAAACTGTCGGATATTGTTTGACCCAGCCCAAATATATTATAATTTCGCCAGACTTCGCTCCACTGCTTTGTAAGTGAGGTGAATTTTCAACTAGATAAAGTCTCTAATATTGAAAGCATGTGTTTACATTTAGCACTGTATCTTAATCTTGTCTACTGCATGCAGCTAGATGTTTAGAAGAAAATCCTTACTAATGGGATTTTAAAAATGGAGTCTTACTTTTATTACTTGTTAGTATTCGCGCCAATTCCACCATCCGATGCCCTTTCGATGTCATGTTAATAAATTGCCTATTTTCCAATGACATAAACTAGTAATGGACCACTCTCTTGCTAACGAACATTTTAACACTTAGTTCTAGTACTTCAAAACATTCAAATGACACAAAGATATGGCATTCATATTCGCAATAAACAGTTCTTTAACAGCAGTGAAACAGTCACGAAACTTTTATAGATTTAGCTGTCATCTAGCGGTACAATATGTAAATGGTCGCTGTGTTTGTGTATCCGAATTGCTCACTTACTTATCTGCTTACGGCCACATCGTATTTCAGATAAGGTCCTAAAGGTCTTGTTGAAATTTCACCTCACTAGCAAAGCAGTGAGAGAAGTCTGGCGAAAATTTAATTTATTTTGGCTGTGTTGTACAGTATCCAACAGTTTTTAAACCCTGTAACAGCTAATCTGGCTGATTATGAAATGGGAGCTGGCGTAACGGCGCGCACATCTCCCACATGAAAATACTTTTTCCTAAGCTAAGTTTAAGTCTCTAATCTTGAAAGGATTCTGTTTAAGTTTTGCACTATATCTTAATCAAGTTTGCTCATGGGCTGCCATTAAATTCCTCAGGGCTGATGCCCATACTTCTCTGATGTTTTCAACATCATCACGAATCACGTCACTTAACTGCCACAGGTTGGACAGAGAGTTGAAAGCAAATTCGTGAACATTGATTGGAAAGGCGTTTACTTATGACATACATGTCGACCATAGTCGAATGCCATTTGGATCCAAGGTAAGTTTCTGTCCCGTTTCTAGTGTGGTAGGTGAAATGCGAATAAGTCAAAAAATGGTAAAAATTATATAAGTGTACAATCGGTTAGAATCATGAAGAACTATATTTTGGTATAAATAAAATAAGTAATCTTGGTTTAGACAGTGACCACCAGGCTTGGCTGAAACTAGATAAGTAGAACGATATTTGTTTTCGACAGGGAAGAAGTAGACAAGTCAATATATCTCTTTAGGACCCTATCTGAAATACGATAATGTGGCCATAAGCAGATAAGAAGGTGAGCAATTCGGATACGCAAACACAATAATCATTGACATATTGTACTGCTAGATTACAGTTAAATCTACAAAAATCTCGTAAAGTATGCCTGTTTCACTGCTGGTAAAGAACAGTTTTTTTGTGAATATGAATACGACATCTGTGTGTAATCTGAAGGCTGTGAAGTAGTAGAACCAAGTGTTAAATATTTTTTTAACAAACGAGTGTCTCCATTACTAGTTTATGTTACTGGAAATAGGCAATTTATTAAAATAACATCGAACGGGCATTTGATGGTGGAATTGGCGCAAATACTAACAAGTAATAAAAGTAAGACTCAATTTTTTTAAATCCCATTAATAAGGATTTCCTTCTAAACATCTAGCTGCATGCAGTAGATAGGATTAAGATATAATGCAAAATGTAAACGCATACTTTCAAGATTAGAGACTTAATCGTTTTGAAAATTCATCTCACTAGCAAAGCAGTGGAGAGAAGTCTGGTGAAATTATGATTTCTTTGGGCGGGGTCATACAGTATCTGACAGTTTTTAACCCTTGTGACAGTCCATCTGGCTGATTCTGAAATGGGAATTAGTGTAATGCGCGCGCACATCTCCCACATGAAGAGACTTTTTCCTAACACTTCGACATAGTCGTGTCTCACAGTGTGAGATTACGTGCACACCCTTTCTCGGGTGTTTGATTATTGATTATTTTGGGAACATTCCTTATTTATTATAATTACTTTCGTTTCGGCTTTTTGTCCGTAGTTGTTCATTCTCTAAGCCCTGGTTCAGTATCAGCTGTGAACTGATAACCATCTCGCCAAAGTCTGCGTACTGCCATCTTATTTTCTTAGTGTTGAATTGGTCCATATAAAAAAAAAAAACTAATTTTGGTATTTTAGGTCAATTGTGTTTGTTTTAAATCTGAATAACATGCTATATGCCTACAAAATTATTGTGGAGTTTGAATACTTTCTTGTACCCTTGGGAAATTATTTTTTTTCTTCGGATTTATAGTTGTTTTTTTTTTTCTATTTAATATTTATTTAATTTTGGGAAATGTGATATAGTTATAACCCATGGTTTCTTTTTGGAATTTGGTTTTGTTTGTTCTTATAGAGGCACCGTTGTTTGTTTAAGTGCATGTCTCACCCACTCTTGGAAGTGTTCTGACATTTTCGAGTTCCCATCTTTTTCCTGTTTTGCTTGATCTACACCTTCTCTGCCTTGTTCTGTTTAACTGTCCCAGTAACGGATTTTCTTTCTGGTATTTTTTTTGAAGGAAGATGATTTTTCTTGTCGGACAACTAAAATTCTATTTCGCTAAACTTCAATCTGTTTTAACTACAAGGAGACTCCAGTGAACTTGATCGTTTAATCCAGTCTGTTATTAAAATGCATTAGAGTAAAATTAAAATTCACTGTGAAAATTATATTTTGAAAAAAAAATTATGTTTGCGGTGTCACAAATTAAGGAAACTGCTTAGGCTTTCAGGTCTGAGGTTACTACACTAACCCCTTTGCTGTCTTCTAGTTCTAGACGAAAGAGAGGAATCTTAAATATCGGTGGAAAAATTCTTAGAACTTAATTTGGTTCACTAGAGAGTGATGACCTCAAAGTTTTGGAGGAAAGACTAAAATATAATACAAATGCACAAGAAGATGTTTTTACTAATCTAGCAAATCGTATTAATTTTTCTCAGAGATCTAGAAGATTGTCACAGAATGATGTAACCATACTTTGAAAACTAAAAATGAGGAAGAAATTTACTGCTCAGGGCACATACGAGTGGATAAGAATCCTACCTAAATTGGTGGCTGATTATAATTCCTCTATTCATCGAACGATAGGCATGAGACCCAAGGATGTGAAAGACAACTCGCTACTGAAAACAGTGTATAAAGTTGAAAATGTTTTGGATCCTCGTAAACCAAAAGCTAAAATTGATGATGTGTTGCGCATAGTAGACAAAAAGGGATATTTTCCAAGGGATATGTAGGGAACTGGTCTACAGAGCTTTTCCGTGTTGTGCACATACGCCATTACTATCCTCACACATATTATTTGGAAGATATGGATCATGTGCCTATATGCAGAGCCTTCTACTCGGAAGAAATAAAGGTCGCAGAATTTCAAGATACATATTTGGTTGAGAAGGTCTCACATTGCAAGAAAGGAAAAATACTGGCAAGATGGTAGGGGCTACCAAAATCTAATGACAGCTGGGTGGATATGAAAGACATAAGGGACAAGTAGCTTTATTATCTCTGTGTTTGACCTTTGTGCTGATTGTCGCTGAAGGGAAAGAATCAAGAGTTCAGGAACAGTTATTTCACTACATCATTCTTGTGTTCATCGTCATCGTGGCATGATGTCTCTGGGCGAGGTTTTTGATAGAGAGCTGACTAAGTTCCTAAGCCAAGTGGTTCGCGCAGAAGCAGGGGTCGCAGCAGAGTCACCAGTGACATCATCTTCAGCGTTTGCACCATTGCCTCGAATCTCGCTTGTCTTCAGATCGACTACATACACACGAAGACCGACCCACTGGAGATTTGGCATTGTAGACACCACCATCGAGCAATGGTGCTGCATGCAGTATGTGGGAATCATCGTGTTTGTCAACACCAAATACTGACAACTGTTCGTGCAATCTGGAAATATGTCACATAAGGCATGTGATGCAAGAGCAAGCTACTATGATGGATGGTGTTCTACAGGAGGTGCGTGGGCTACAAGAGACCCTTGCTACATTAATGATACAAAATGGACATCAAATATATGTGTTGTGGGGGTTATGTTGTTTTGCTAATAATATTATACGTTATGGACATGAACCGCAGCAATAGATATATGTTTGTAATATTGTACAATAAAAACTTATTTTGTTCCTTTTACTGTGTGTTTAATTAAGTAATTTTAGATCCTATTATGTCCATAAGGTCGACCAGAATATATATTGTGTGACTATTTTTGATTTTTGGATATTTTTGAATATATTGTTTGAGAATATTTCAATACAATATAAATTTGAATATATTGTTTGAAGAATTTAGGTTTTGAAATAATTACTCCGTGCTTTTCAAATGGAATTAAAATAATAAAAAAAAAAGATAAAGTTGCTATTAAAACCTTGCGATACACTTTAATAGAACTTTAGTTGATATAAAAAAACTTTCAATACACATTAAGAACACATTGACGACTTTTAATGACCTTGAAAAAACACCCTTATAATCACCCTGGTTACTTTTAAATATTTTATGAACAAATATGATTGAATTCTGAACTACTTGGTAACAAAGATTCATTCATATAGCATATCAATAATTGAGTTTGTATGTTTGGGGTCGTAGTTCAATTGAAAAGTATCTAGTCGCAAGGCTGGGTGATGTGGGTTCGAATCTCACCAGTTTCAAAGACAATTTTACAAATAGTGAGCCTGTACCGAGAGGGCCTTGCTATCTCGGAGCGACATACAAGTAGCGATAGGCTAGTGGCGACAGTAATTCTGGACCATGATGACAAGTTCGAACCTGCAATGTCCCCCGATGAAGAGTTTGTGACGTCAGGCGAGAGAGGTGGAGCAGAAAATATGAGGGTAATAAGTCCGAAAGATGGCTAGTTGAATTAATGTCGTAGGCTAAATCCAATATGGCACCGATGGAATTTTTTTTGGTGGTAACTTTGAATTTTTAATATGGTGGTGGAGAGAAAGTGACTAATCGAGCGAATTGGAGATAAAGAGCAAAAGAGAGAGAAAGGAAGGGAGGAAAGAATGAGGGGAATGAAAGAGAAAGAATGCAAGACAGAAAAATGATATAACTCGGAGAAAACCCTCGGAATGCTAGAGAGGCAACACAGAATGATAGAGCATGAGGTGTAAAAACAAATTTGCATTCGAACGAATATGAGTAACAAGATGGCGACGTACTGGCTACCAATATGTCGGAATCCAACATGGCGGAATCGCATTCGGAATGACAAGGCCGTAAGTCCGGGAATCCAAGATGGCGGTCGGAAACAGTTTACTCAAAGATGGTCGCCGGAAATGGCGTAATCCAATACGGCGGCGGTCGGAGCCCCCAAGACCGCTCATGGCTCCTGTGCTAGAACCGACTAAATCCCTCTATTTCTGTCCGTCCTACCATTATAGACTTGTGTGTATATTTTTGTGTTCCTTTATTTGATTAATGTAAAATAGTATCATAACATTTCAATTTTTAGGTGGCATGTAAGCTAAAATTATATTAAAAGATGGAGCGAGTGGTTAGGGAAAACGGAAGTGAGTAAGGACTTGGCCAAGAATCCATCCGGGCATTCATTTGGAGGGATTTAAAAAAAATTAATTCTGCCAAACGAGTCGAGAATCGAACATAGGTCCCCCTGAACATGGGGTTTCCCTAGTGTTGACTTGTGTGTACAGATACCATCAGTGTTTATTATCCTATGAATTAAAGTTGGCTTGTATGAGAAATAAAACATGCCGCTGGAGCGACAAGTTCTCCCCCTCCCCCTCCTGAACGCCATTCAACTCACCAGTGCGCTAGGTTAAAGTGCAATTCAACACCTGGTGCAGCGCGACTTGACGTGTGCACGAGATCAGATTATGACTGCAGGTGTATCTCGTTGGCTTACGTAATGCGAATCGTATCCACTTCTTTAAGTATGATTTTGTCTCAATAGCTTTTTAAACCATCTGTCAGTCTCACCCGCTAATTGGGATATTTCGGGCTCTTTGTGTTGGTGTATGTGTATGTTTGCATATGAGCAAGTGGAGAATGTATCATTTTTTCTTCTATCTTAGTTTCACAGCACCACAAAGTATCTATGGTTTCACCAAAATTAATTAAAATTTTCTTATTTGATTTTTTTTACATAAACAATAAACCTCTAAAATCTCATGCCCTCCGTAATTAAATGGCGGTAATATGCTCTACTTTTTTCGCACTTGTGAATTATTTCATACTTTTTAATAATAATATTTTTAATAATAAATTTTTTATTTTCAAAAAATAATTATAATAAATATTTAATACAATTTTAGTGACCTTTTGGGTATTAATATAAAAAGTCACCGGGGTCAAGGCCAAAGGTCAAAGTTCAATTTTCGGCTTTTGATAAAAATATATTGTATTATGTATACATACTATGAATGCTGTATGAACTTTGAGTTGCACATTATACCTAAGCATTGGCTCCTGCAAAAAAGGGCTAAAAATACACTTTTCTTTATCTATTGGCGCTACATTTGGTTCCCTCTTTACATTTCGTAACGGCACCTAATAAATAACATTTGCATACTTATATATTTAAATAATTTTACTGAAATTCTACAATTATTAAAAATAGATTTATACCATATTACTGTGCCCGGGGTCGCCAAAGCGTTACCTTCAAACGAAGAGGTTCCAGGTTTGAACACCACGTAAGTCACGGATGAATGCGCCGCTTCCCGTCATGAGTTTCAGGGCACGTTCGCATTTAAAGTCACCCACCGATTAGTATCCCGCAGTAAAAAAATAAGCATCAGTAAAAACTATTTAAAATTTAAATTTAGCGTTCGACGATATTACTACCGTTGTGATATATTGTAAAGGTTTGTAACACTAGTGAACTATAACAGATGGCGTAGGTTACTGGTGTGTGGTCTGGACAGTGGCAGCAAGATGGCCGTCGAGATGACTGGTTTGAAGGATTTAATAAGAAACGAGTAGTTGCTGTTGTCACCATGCACAGTCAATTGTTCAAATAAAGCTAGTGAAATGTGGAACAAAATAAACATTAGAACTACTGGTTCCCAGAAGTTCGTATGGACGGGCTATCCTTTGTTCGGTACCTTACTTCTGTCCGGTTTGTTGCGCACGCTAGCTGGAGGCGAAAATGGGAGTTCAGAAGAAATAAAATCTCGACAGAAGAAGCGGCGTAGGCGGGGTCAGGGATCGGCACTAAGCAGAATTGAAGGCGAAGACGTCGGCGAAGCAGCGCTCTCCTCGGACAAGCGTAGCAGCCGCGGTAATCCGGCGAGCCGACAACTCAGCCGCGAGAACGACAGGCGATCGTCGAGCCTCGCCGTTATGACGACGGTGCCGTAGCAAGACGTCAACCGCGGGCCACCGGATAAGCCCTCCCACGTCCTTTCTTACACGCTTGAGATACGATGGCCTGTTTGCTCAGAGGCCCGGACGAGCTGGATTGCGGGGGAAGGGAGGGAGGGAGGGGAGAAGGCGGTACAATCCATACTGGACGTGCATGCATAATGCATAACGGGGCGAGAATCCTCCAGCCAGACGTCTCCCGCGAGAGACTGCAATTCCCGCAACATAATAAAACGAATATTACAGCCGCGGTGCTTCACCCGTCTGCCTCGCGCCATCTATTTTCGTCTCGTCGTGGTACTCGCTTCACCTCGCTCTTTTACAACGCATTCACTCACCCAGCATTCGCATTACATTCTTTTGCAGTTCTTAAAAGTACAGTCGATCTACAGATCGACACGCACATGTTGGAAAATGTTGTGAGTTTTTCACCAGGAAGGAAAAGTCAGGCAGAAAAAATTATAGATTTCTCACAATAGATACATTTTCAGATAATCTCAATTCTGTACAGTGCCAACCAAGATTTTTTTATTTTATTTTTGTAATTTATATGAAATATTAATGAGTACAGAACGCAATAAGAGGGAGTGTGGAAAAATACATAACCCTCGTTAGAGTGGCTAACATCGCAACACAGATTTCGCAACGCGTTCAAAATTATATTTGAATCAGGAAAAATTACACGAATCATATGTTCTGAGTAAACAAAAATAAACCCAGAAAGATTTCTGCTGTAAAAACGATTGTTCGAAATACTCATTTTTTCATTTTATTGTTAACTAATTTTATTCCATGGCCTTGCTTTTTGCCTCAACCCACGGGATTTTAATGTTTGTGTTATGCTTATTAAAAACTATTTCTTATAATAATAGCTCTGCTCCTCTTGCTTGGAATTGTAACAATCATTGAATTTTGTGTGTAGCAAACTCAATTTCTTTTCTACTTAGCTTCGCCCCAGGAATTTGAACTTGCCATTAATAGAATTTTCGTGATATGTTGAAATAAAACAAAATTTTGTTCCCGAGTACAATGTCACGAAAATATAAGATATAAATATATTACTTAAAGGAATGTAACAATATGAGGTAATCTAAAGATATTAGCATAAAAATCAGTCCAATCGAAAGAAAACATACTCTAATTTTATACTTACGAGTTAGTCGACATAACATAATGGTACATAACCCTGTATTGTATAGGTGTAAACCGGGCAAGTCAATTAAATCAAAATCCCTTCTTTTGTATCTCCGTTGTGCCGGGCAGACAGGCCAAACGAATGAATTCATAACATGTATACTGTAGCTTAGAATATACTGTGATATATACAAATTAGAATTAAATGTATGCTATTATTTTCAATTATTTAGGCCTAGAATTATCTTATATGTCAGAATCATAAATTATAAATTTTTACTATAATTTTTGGCTGCACATAATTCTGTTTTGGGATTAAAAATTGGTCTTATGCCTGAAGTTGATTTGTCCAAAGGAAATATAACCTTAGTCGAAAAACAATATCCCAATAATTTCTTAGTAAAATTGTTACCTTAAATTATTATTTTAGATAGTGTACTTAATTTTTAATGCTTTTTATTTTGCATAGCTAAGTTTTTCTTTTATAACATAAATAAACACCTTTTTGAGATCGCCTTTTAAGGAGAGCTTAGAACAAGTTGAAAATAAAACTGGTTTAGAGTTCAGATCTGGCAGATGTCCAGACAAGTTAGTATTCCAGATAGAGTACACAGTTTGTCATTGGATTATATCAGGCATTATCAAGAAAAATTATGAATTTTATTGTATGAGGATTATGTTTGCAATAAAAGTGTTTAATCACAAGAAGAAGAAAAATGTTTAAATATTCACTGAAACGTCATTTATGTTTTCGTTTAGTAAAAATATCTTCTACCGTGACATCTGCACGGCAAAACATTGTTACTGAGACAACATACACAGTTTGCTGCTTGATGTATGGAAGTGTTGGCGTCACGTATAATTAGGGTACAATATCCCACTCACTATATCGGCATAAATTGTATTTTAACGACATTAGGTTCATTTTCTTATTGTTTCCGATGTTGGTTTAAAATAAACGTAAGTAATCTGTCGTTTGCCACGGAAATAAAATATAGAATTGAATAAACGCCCCGTTGATCAAATTAAGGACAGTGTCTGAAGTCCCGAACGTCAGGTCTCGTTTCAAGTTGATAAGAGTGAGACATTCCAGGTACCATATGTCGAAATGTCTAGGACACTGGCGACTACCAGTGAATTTTGTCACAGTGTTACAAAATCATCCAGTGATGGTTTTTATCGATTCTCTACCGTGGTTTTTATTTTACTTAATCCGAAAATGTTTTGGAACCACTCCTCAGGATTTCTCGGTCACGTACCATCGCTTATATGGGTGGCCACAACCTTATCTTAACCGGGATGGACGTTTGTACAGTCAAAATAAAATTGTTTTTGTCTTTAAAATGTTTGCTTTCCTGAATACCTTACGTTTTTCTATCCAGTTATCACTTATTATTATCTCTTTGTAGGCTCGTGTTGTACCCTCTAGGTGCGGTTTAAACAAGTTTGCACGAATGTATTTTTTGTACCGCCTCTTTTACTTTATTTCCTGTATTGTCTTTGGCAACAGTAACTCCAACACTTTCATATCCAAGAAACAGAAATCTCTATTCCAAAATATTGTGATTGATTTCGTACGCCTATAGATATTCACACAGCCGTCTTTCTGGAATGCTGTTAACTAAGTTTTTGGGTAAAGTGCTTCATAGAGAGCGTATAATCCATTACTTGTAAACGAGTTTCTGTTTCTGTTCGTCGATAGTATTTCAACTCATGTGTTATAAACGAAGTCAAATGTTTTAAAGTACTAACATTATATGATTTGTGATCAGTTTCGCATATGACACTTTTTTAAAATGGCTTTTACATCTTAGCGTCAATATATTCCGTAACTTAATTTTTTTATTATAATTTCCTTTTTCTCTCCCTCCTTTAACCCTTGTTATCTACTCCAATCAATCATCTTCTTTAATGATTTTCTCTATTGCACTTTTCGGGTATGTGAAATGAATCTAATTGCCGACTCTGTGATTCTAAACTTGTAAACGAAATTTACGGCTATGTGGGCGCACTGCGACAAACTGAAAAGATTAATAATGTTGCGCGTCGCAAGTAACAGACAAATTATCCCGTTTTTATTTCATTTTATTAATTATGCATTTATTTCAAACTTTGCTGAGGATTGGCCATAATATATTCGGAATGTAATATGGTAGGCTAGACAAAATAGAGAGAGAAAAAAAAAACGAGGAAAAAGACTATACAAAATTACATCTGGAAACCATGACTAAAAACCGGTTATATGCAACAAAACTACTCACTCATAAAAATAAAGATTTGAATATAAAATATTAAGCCATATAAAAGTAACGAAATAAAAGATGCATCAAAGTTAGAGGGCATTTCTGTTCGTTCCAACGATAAGAGTTTTACAATGGTTTGTTATGTTGCACAGGGCAGGTCTTTCTCCTCACCGGACTACAAGCGGGAAGACTAAACGGCAGGTATTGAAGCACCTGTTCCATCAAGACTGGTAGCCCGCGCACGCAGATCTGCGGTCACCTTCTTGTATATTTGATTCCAGCAGACACCGCGGTGACTATCTGTGGCCTGGATGTGGTTTGCGCCTCTCCTCAACCACAGTCATTTTCGTCGTTGTTGCGACGCCACCCCTTCATCAGCGACAACCGCACTCACACAACAACGTGCGGTAGCGAGCTGCTGGTTGGCCGCTTCCCTCTCAGAACTTCACCCAGCTCTCCTGGAATGTCTGGTCTGTAACCAGATGATTGACGAGCCTCGGGCGATGAGACATCCACTAGCTTGTTCTGTAAGTGCTCGACCGGTATTGCCAAATAGCTCGAGAGAAGCTCTGGCAATCGCGCCAGACTTTTATTTGACGTGAATACCTCTTTATATTCAGACCGACACATCGGGTACCAGGGCGGAAAAGGCGACGCAGCGTTCGGAGGACGATCAATTCCGACGCTATAACTTTGTGAATAATTACACGACTGAAATAAATCTGATCTCATTTGACCAGGCGTACGATTAAGTTGCTAACAGGATATTGAGTTGACGGCACACATACGTGAGGCATGGATGGGGGCTCGCTGCGACTTTGTGCATGAGCGATCATCTTAGGACAGCATATCTCACGACTCCAATGTGATCGCACAGTGGTTTTTGTACCAAACGAATGATATCGTCTACTTCTGTCAATTTAACCCACAACAGCCAAGAATTAATATCGTTAACTTCATTAAATCCCTGTACTAACGCTGACGCAGGAGTCTCTTAAAAAACACAGCCACACCCATATTTTCAAACTAATTACCACCAGGGTGTGAAACCTTAGTGTTCCGTTATATTTTATTGCAGCATATACTTCTATGTTTTTATTAAATGCTGCCACGATCGTGTGGAACATTATTTTTGCTAGCACTTTGTGATGATGCCATAAGTTTGATTACTAAAGTAGTCTCTCACGGTATAAAGAAAGGCAATTTTGAATATTCCCCCCCCCCCCTTTTTCCATCAATACAATAAACACGTAGTTTAAGCGCCGAGGGGGACGCAAACATGATGATGACAATCTTCTTTTTTACTTTTATAAACAATTAATATCCAAGAACGCGCCGGGTTTAGAATATATTTGAATACGTCATTATTATCAATTATATGGCAAATTTAAAGCAAAATACCTTCTCTTCCACTTAACCACATAATATAGTCATATTTTAGATATTTACCATTATTTATATTGACGATTTACAGAACATTTTACATTTTAAATTTTATCACGTGATCTCAAGGTCGCAATAACTACTTGTGGATAAGTAGTGAAGCCACAACGTTTGAAATTCAGATAGTCATTTAAAACTGGGGACTATTAATATTATATTCGAAAAGATTTCCTCTCATTCATTTCTCTTGGGCTGAAAATACAGGAAAACATGCTGCATTGCCTAATGAATTTCATAATGGTAACGTTTATGAGATTTCTTCTTAAAAATAATGGAAAATATACTGAATGGAAAGCGGCTATGCATTTTTACCGATTTTTTTTTGGCAAACTGAAATCTGAGAAATTACTATAGTTCATTACGTGATCACGAATTCTTTCTCGCGAATTAATACATTTTTATTAAATGGAGAGACACAAATAGAGGTGGGCCGTGTTAGGCAGACAAGATTATTATGTTTAAAATACTGACAGAAAAAAAAATGGGTTTCATTAGCAGGCAATGATGACGAGAATGCTACATATTTAAAAACTTTGCAATATAAATAATGAATGACCCATTGAAAATGTCCGATATACTTAGACAAGAATTGGTAGCACAGAAGTAATAATGTGCATGAATGTACTTCTACCTTGTTTTTATAAAATACATTAGACTTGATTTATATTTTAAACACCATTAGTTTATTAACTGCTGCAAAGTAAATTTCAAATGCTGAAAAATGTTTTAAGCTATTTAAATTATTTGAATTTCTAAACAATATTGCCTTTTTCTATGTTTTCAGATAAACATTGTTAACAATAGAATTGATAAATTTTAAATAGACATGTGCTATCACGATATTTTAATTTTATGTTTCATATACCACAAGACAATACAAATCTAATTATTTACTTTGTAGCCCTGGGCTAGCGTTGCTTTCAACTGTAGTGATTCTGAAACTCACTGTTACGAACTTTCGATTTATTTTATAATAAAGTTATTGCTTGAAATTCTGAAGAAAAATAAATTGTTGGCCGTAGTGATTGATTATTTTTTGACATGAGCAACTTTCCTGATAACGTAAACTGGGAAAATTTAAAACTCATTAATCAGAGGAGGTATGTAATTGTCTTGCGCCGTATTCAGCCAAAGAAACGAATGTGCGACTGTCGATCGATGGCCGAGCGTAGCGAATGCTATGGAGGAAATTCCAAGCGTGGACTGATGAATGGTAATAATTGCGCGCACCGGCTAGGGCTGGCTTTCCAGGCACCAACGGAAGCAGCAGGACAGGTTCGTTATCTGGCTGGCCAGTTCGGACGGTGGCCGGCCAGAAGAATGCCTCACCGCCGGACCATATGTTACCGAGGGAACAATGCGAAAGCTTTCGGCCATCACGACGTCAGTTATCACACGGGGAAGGGGTTTAGAAAAATAGTTAAAATATTTCCGCGCGGCGGCATAAGAGGAGGACGGGACGCTACTACCGAGATGCAGGGCTACCTCCACGGCAGCTACGACACGACACTGCAAATTACCTCAACTATCTGGCATCGCTGTAATGGCGAGCCACCGGCATGCGCGTCCGACTACCTCCAAGGACGTCAATTCTCCCGGCCAGCCTTCAGTGTTGCCAACTGTAAACTGTTTACCAATTAATTATTAAATATCTAAATTACACTTCCTATAAAATTAAAACATCCTACGCCCTTAAAGTAACAATATAATATCAATCAATTTTTGGTTTCTTTTTGTTTAACAGAGTTCGCGCCTTTTAAATGGTATAAATGTGGGGGAGGGGGTTTAAAAATGTCCAAAAATCCCCCTTTTGGCTACTACCTAATAGAAGAATTGTGTTATGTTAGACAGGAAGTCCATTATTTTTATTTTTATTTATTAAAACATACATAATTAAAATCAGTAATGATGCAATTTAATTTTGTTCTGTTCTGTTCTGTAAACTGTTTACCATCAGTTGTACCCTACTGTGTAACCCACGCCTATAGGCTGTTCACACACAGTGCAGCGAACACTTTTGAAAGCCCTGCTTACAATTTACTGGTATCCTTAAATTAGTGTCTTGCAACTTTGATCACGGGGAGGTCGTTAAGTATAAGTGAGTGAAGAGATATGCGAGACTCTGAACATCAAGGTCTCGAGAGCCGATGGTAGTTAGAATTGTAAACGTGTTACTAATACGCAATCCATATTTTAATGTGTATAAAAACCACGAACATTAATTCCACTAGCAATAAATTCAGACATCACACTCGCCATACAGTAAAACGTCAAATTTGATAAACATTTGTATTAACTCGCTGCTAACTCTGTTGGCTGATAGCATGTGCTTTAGCATACAGCATTACAGTGAAGAACCTTTATTTTAGTAAGTCATTTTACTTCCCCTTATAGAGTATGCTTTAATAAAAAGAAAGCAATTTAACCATTTTAAATAAAGATGTGTTAGTAACTTTAATTAAAGACCCTAGAGGTAGTTTGGCTTCTATGCAAAACTGTGGCATTGCAAAATTACTATAAGCAATAAAACTGGAACGTATATTAATAACAGCTGACATTTACAATTAAAGCATTATGAAGAGGGTAACTTACAGTTATAATTAGCAGTCAAGCTTTTTAGATAAGAAATATGCTATAACAGTTAAGTGAAAAAGAGGGAGGGTGTTATGGCTGGTGTTTCGGCTTAATATTTAGTAGAGTATAGTTGATTCACGATAACTTCGGCCTTTTCTGAAGCCCTGCTAAATTTATACTTTTGGTTACTGATTACGTATCCATCCGCTACATGTAAACATAAACACTGCCATGTGACTTCTACTTTTATAACTGTCATATGCATTGATTGCTGTTTACAGCTGTTCAAAGAATTATGTCATATTGCAGAAACAATTTCCTACGATTGTTCACAATGTAGGCCTATAACAATATTTAGGTCAGCTTTATAACTATTTGTTATACACGATATAGCACGTTACACATAATACATATTACTGTTTTGCCACTATTGTGTTTGTTACAACTGTGGCGTAAACAACAGTAGTATTTAACCCGTTGTTATTAATGTGTTTGGAATAAAAATTATAACGAAGTGACAACCAGTCCAACGAAACGACGCAGTAAATTCAAGCACGCAACTTGTGTCGCTTATTTATTGTACATCGACAAACGTAAAATATAGTGGTGAACACGCAAACACATAGGCATACCTTACCATTTATTCTGCTAATATTTACATGCATTGGTACTTACTGGTTTGTAGGTTTATTTATATTATTTATATTATTTATTTTATTTTATTTTATCTGGGCGGGTTTAGTATTTCGTTGGGATTGTTGCAGACATTCAAATCACAGAAACGTAACCTCTTTACACAACTGTTTTCCAAACACCTAGCGCAAAGGTACAACGTTGTGATAAACAGACGTGAAGGTAAATAATTAATTTCGTCATAACATCAGTTAATGTTTAAAACGTATAAATTTTGCACATATTTGAAATCAACACACACACCTGGCCTGCTTAACGATTACAACGCAGCCACCACGCCCTATCATACGCAACGATCACAACACATTTCACTCTGCCGTGGAAACACATATTTATCACAACATTGTAACTTCCGTAGGATGTTTCAAAAACACGAGTACGAACTTGATGTTTCATTGAGAAACACGCCGTCATTGTATGTCGCCCGCCGCCGCTGCCATATTGGGAACGCTTTCCACACCACGTCTGCCAACCTGCTGGATTTTTAAATGTCGTCGCGCATCTAAAATATATCGTTGCATCTAAGTAACAAATAATATGTATTAAACAATAAAATCTTGTTTCAGTTGTAAATTACAATCTCAGACATCATTACTCTTACTGTAATTAGTATGAGATGTGCTGAAATTAGAAATATCAAAATGCATACTTTCCTACACAGCTGGTACGATCTTCCTGAGAGTAAGAAGAGAGAACGAGAGAGACACGCTCTGCTTCGCTTATTGTACTTTTATTCCGGACGGAAAAAAAACACCAGACTACACACGGGAATTTGCGCGGATACTTTCAACTACAGCAACAAAATGTGTTTCCGTCAGTGCTACCTAACAATACAAATATATCAATTAGCAACCTTTAACTTACAAATAGTATACATAAAATGAGGATAAAAAATATTGTAACTGTGAACTATTTCTTACCGGCCATTGCCATCACGTCGCTGCTCTCGCTGTTGTTAATTCGTATTTACTACGAAATAAATTTTACAGGTTATATAAGATACTAAGGTAAAGTATAATTTATTAAATAATACAGTACTCTAAAGTTAATCACAGTGTTAAATATTTGTGGAATACAAGTTATTTAAAAAACAGTTTGACATAATACGCCTAGGGTGATTTTTTGAAAGGTTCGATTCCAAAAAGCCGAAGAAAACGTGAATGGGCTATATCAACATATTACCCAATGCGTTTTGAAATTAACTTTATAGCTGAACACTGTCTTCGGTACTATGATGCTTTAAGCTGGCCCGCGTTATGACGTGTAAGGATTTTTCTTTTTCACGAGGGGAACGTGGTCGAGAACATCGTGGTTGTCTTGCGAGTGAGATTTTTTGGGGCGCTCTGATTTCCTATCCTATCATTATTTCACAATTATTTCAACCACCCCTTCCCTTCCTCCATTATCCAAATCATTCAGTAAAATTCAAATGACGACAGGTTCGTGTGATTCTGGTAAGTAGGCCAGTTTACTCATGGCATATTTCGGAACATGAGTTTTTGGTCGGTATGTGTATAACCAACAGTGCCAGGGTCATCGTTACCTGAAGCAAGAAGTTCTTAACAGGACACAGTGGAATGAACTTTTTAAAAATACAAGTAAAACTTTAACATTACAGCACATCTGAGGCATATCATTCAAACACAACAGATCTCAACCGAACATAATTAGAGTAATTAAGGACTTTTAGCCTGAATGCCTAGGCTGGAACTTTCAGTGCGTTCTTGGCAAGGTGATATTGTGATGATTTACCGCTGAAGGAAAGTTTTCATACCTGAAACATTTCTGGAAATACCGGCATTTGAAAACAGAACCTTTGGCAAACTAATACCAAGTACTCATAATACTCACACGCCCTGACATTTCACGGAGCCGGTGATGTAGTGGTCAGACTACTCGTCTGCCACCTGGACGAACCGGGTTCGATTTCCGGTGGGGGCACTCCCCAGCAAACATGGACAATACGGGCCAGAATCGGGCCGGTAAAAGCTAGTCGACAAACTCCGGCCAGCCGATACCAGCCCGATGTCATGTTCCGGGATCGGCCCGATGCAAATATGTACTGGTGGCTGACTGTTTGCCGATAGTGTAAAAAATACACTGTACTGCTACCAGCAAGATACAAAATGTTTTTCGTCCCAACACACACGAAAAGTACCAGCCAGTATCGGGTTGGTAAAAGCTAGTCGACAAACTCCGGCCAGCCAATACTAGTCCTATATCATATTCCGGAATCGTCCCGATGGAAATATGGATTGACGGCTGACTGTTGGCCAACAGTGTAAAAAATTCACTGTACTGCTACCAGAAAGATACAAAATGTATTCCGGCCCAAGATACACGAAAAGTACGGGCAAAAATCGGGCGGGTAAAAGCTAGCTGACAAACACTGGCCAGCCGATACTGGCCCGATGTCATATTCCAGAATCGGCCCGATGCAAATATGGACAGGCGGCTGGCGACAATGTCTGGCCTGCGACGGCTGATGTCGTCACGATGCCGGTCCTGCGACGGCTGGATGTCGCTACTATGCCGGACCTGCGATGGTTGGTGTTGTTACGATGTTGGGCCTGCGATGGCTGGATGTCACTACGATGCTGGGCTTGCGATGGCTGGATGTCATTACGATGCCGGGTCTGCGATGGATGGACATTGTTACGATGCTGGGCCTACGACGGCTGGCTACCACTACGATGCCGGGCCTGCAAAGGCATGATGTCCAGAAATAAGCAGTATAACCATGGAAAATACCTTAACTTTTCAATTTAAAATTTTAGTAATTGTTATTTCATTTTTACAGTTGTTCATTTCATTTACTTCTCAACATATTATATGATATGGAAGTATTTTACTTGCCGAGTGCGGGATTCAAACATAAGACCCTTGAGTTGACAATCCAGCATGATAACCTATACTCCATGGGGTAAGTTGCTGGAACTCTCCAGAAATTTCATATGCCTCATGACACATATTATTAGAAAGGAATGTATAAATTCCATGGTAATATAACAAATAATTTTAAAACACGGATTATTTAAAAACTATTTCATCAGAGGCTTGCAAACAAAATAGTTATTGTTAGTTTTTAATATATCTGTCGGATGACTGTACAAATGGAAAAAATTTAAAGTAAACATATACAATTTGCTACCACATTACACATATGTAATCACAAAAAAAAACATGCTAAGAATTAACACACGATCTCAAAAAAGACATCATGACATTTACAGCTAGCTAACATCTTGCCTATTCAAAACACTTTCCAACAGTTTATCGGCAAAAATACATCAGATAAATATCTGTATTGCGATAAAGAATCTTTGTCTCGGAAACGTTACTGTGCCGGAATAAATAAGATGTTGGCCAGCTTACCGAAAAGAAAAGATACTGTATGGGAATCGGCTTAGAAACATTTTAAAGATACTTGCAACATGTTTCCTCTGCGATTTCATATCGACATATTTTCGGTGATATCCATCTATTATACAAAATAATACACCGGGCCTTTATCTTTATCGTAACTTCTAGCAACCTGTCTCAAAAAAGACATCACACCGTTGTCAGATGGCTACCTTCTGGCATTTAAACGATAGTTGCCGACATTACAGGTATCGGGCCGATAATCTGCCGATAATATGCCGATAATCTGCCGATAATCTGCCGACACTTTGCCGACATGTTGTGTTTACTGGATCCCGTATTTCCGCATGTGGGATTTATGCCAGACAATGCCGCTGGTTGGTGAGTTTACTCGGCGATCTGCCATTTCCCCTCGCCCTTACATTCCGGCATTGCTTCATACTCGCCTCTCTTCAACCTCATCGGCTTTCAAGACCTCGATGTTACGACCCGCCCAATTCTCTCAACTCAACTCAACCATAACATTTCCATTTGGTTATCTTTCACAAACTTATCGATATAAATATTTTGAAACATCTGTTACACTTAAATAATTTAGTAGCAGGTAGCGATTAGCTCTGGTTACTAGTTTAATGTGACACTAAAACATAAGTACCAGTTATCATCTGCGAGCGTCTTGGCTTCTAAAAAATCTAAGTTGTATCCGGCCAATCGTTTTTTACGATAGTTAAATGGTCGACGATTTGTTTAGGTGTAAAGGACAAATGGCAGGTTTTTAAACATGCCCTGAAACAATAAATGTTGATGGGATTCGCGTGAAGAGGAATGTCGGTTTTATTGAAATCGTAGGGAAATCTGGGATTGTTTCGTAATACAGGGCCTGGCCTATTAGTGTCCAATATTTCCGTACTAAGACCTAGTTGCTGTTCTGGGCACTCAAAACATCTAATAAATAAACACGACTAAGTCAGGATATCACAGAAGGTAGAAAGGTATGTGTAAGTCTCGTCGAAGGAAGGTCAGGTGTTAAGAGACGGAACGAGTGGCTTGAGGAGTCAGGGACGGGAATGGGACCGGTCATGGCCTTTATTAATAGAGAACTGGGCAGTGATTTTGGAAAATCTCGAAAAACCGAAGTCACGATGGATGGGCTGGGAATCGAAGACGAGTCCTGTTATTACTACTGCGATTTCTTGCCTGGTACCCATATATAACTTTTTGTGGTTTATCCATTAATTAAATTCACAAACTACTGGCTTCATAACAATGAGGAATTAACCACCAGAATTATCGTAATGTGCCAGATCTGCTAGGCACGTACGGTAGCTAGCTTTGGCTGCTAATGTTAAGCCTAGTGCGACAGAGGCCTAACTGGAGGATGGACGAAGGAAGAATCACGGGTGTTGCGAAATTGCGAGGCTCCGAGCGAGAAGAGTTCTTCAGGGATGATTTAGCAACATTGCCGGCAACAGGCTGGCCGACCGCATGTGGATTCATCAGATGATACTGTCGATATTCCCTTGCCTTCGGCGCCGCAATTAGGAGTTCCCTGTAATTACGAGCTCGCGAAGTTGTTTAGATTTTTCGGGGAAACTTGAACCCGTTGCTGCATTGCTTTATCTCTGAACGTAAACAAAACTCGGCGATGTGGCTTACACACTCATGGGCACTCCTCTGCATGATAAAATTTGTGTTTTTACCCGCCAGTATGCATTCTGTAATGTAACAGACGTCAACTAAGAACCTACATCAAGAAGACATTTTGTTGTATGATGACTTATTTCGCGTTTGGTTTTTATTTGTTAGCCCATTTGGCCGCTAGGGGACGTACCTCGCTAGACACGTTCCTGTTTATAGCATTTTTTCTTACCCATTTCATTTTTATCTTAGTTTTATTGTCAAGTGCAATATTCAGTATTATTTTCTATGAAATTTGAGCTGCTGGCGGTTGTTATGGAGTTATTGAGTCAAAAATTTATTAGTAATGGCGGATTAGGTAAGTCGTGTATCTTCAGATCGTGCTTCGTAATTTCCAGTTATCAGTACTCGTTATTAAGTAATTTAATATAATTTTATTCAGGTTATGAACTTTCGCTGTGACCAGAAGTCCATCTTATTGTTACAAGATGCCAGAGTAGCGTAACCGAGTTCGTGTGCCATGGAGGCCATAATAAAAAAAGACCTAAATCTGAATTTTAATTTATTCACACAGCTATTATTTACGGCATTAAATGATCTGAATTATCTAAAGCCCTTCTCAACGTCTCTGTTTTGTTATATTAAATTAACTCACACTCATCATTAAAACATGTTCAGTCTGTCTGTTGCGATCATTTGAAATGTCATTCACTCACGCATCCAGTCAAATAGTACTGCCTGCTAGTCGCACTCTTCGCTGTACCAATGCTTGCAGATTTTCCTCTCGCTGGTCACTTCCAGTGCCACTTGTTTCTCTTCTGGCTTGTCATCTGACATTTAATGCCGCAAAATCGCCCAAACTCCCGAATCTTCTTAACTCCCGGCTCGCGGAGGCCCATCGCGCTTTTATTGTTTCAGTCGTCTGATCTCGAATGTTGGCTGCACCCCAAGTCACGCTGAGAGAGTCTATGTTTCAAATAATAGGGTTTACTAGCCTAAAATATTTAGAGGGTCCCAATTTTTAAAATAAGTTGCTGAGCCTCTTAATACATGTAAAGTTATATGGCCTACCGTAACGCTACTTGTGTGAAGAATTTGGTGGAAATTGGTTGTTTGGTCCCTGAGATGAGGCACAAAACACTTAATTTTCTTATTTGATGCTGCCGTACAGAATTACAAAAATGATAGACTCTATATCCGCTGCTTGTAATGTATATTATCTACATAAAAGTTATGTAGCAATGTTATTTAAGTTATTTATTATGCCACCATTTTGAACATCGATGTCTGACCCGTATAAATCATTGGTAGTTTACATTGTCTTCTGTAGCTTTTATGGTATGCAAAATTTGGTACAAATTAGTTTAAATGTCCCAATGTAAAATTTGGTGGGATTAGGTTGATTGGTCCTCGAGATATGGCATTAAACCTACATTATTTTCATATGGGGATCTTCAGAAATGGTGGAAAAAATAATGTAGTAGCATATTCCATGAATGTATACCGCCAATATACAAAGTTAAGTTAAAATAGATTACATAGCTTCGTAGATATAGAACACAAAACTCAAAATTATTTTATTGCCCACAATTTTAAAATAAATGTGCCTCACTGGAAAAAAAAACGTATTAATATGGCCTACCACAGTACAAAATGTTCGCCAAAGTTTGTAAGAATGGGTTAATTGTTTCCTGAGATATAAGATACATATATTTTCTTTTGGTGGGGCTATTGTAAAAAATGACAGATGATATGAGGCTCTGCATAGACGTATCTGATGGCTGTAATAGGCCCTGCCAGTATACAAAGTTAAGTTGGAATTGGTTCCGTTAATCAAATATACTGAGATAAAATATTTAAGTAGTCACCATTATGAAAATATGTGCCTGACCTATCTAAAATATACCAGTTTACACCACCTGCTGCAATACTATTTGTATGCCAAATTTGGAAGGAATTTGTCTACTGTTTTTCGACATGACATATAAAATGTATTTATTAGCATGGCGATATCTTACAACATGGAAGACAACAGATGCTTCGTGTAGATACAGTTGTTAGTTGTAATATCTACTGCCAGTATACAAATTTAACTTGAAATTGATTACATGGTTTCGACGATATAGCACTATAAACTGAAAATGGCTATATGGCCGCCATTTTTAAAATAAGTATCTGACATGCTTAAAACATACTACTTAACATCATCTGCGACAGTACTATTGCTTTGTTAAATTTTATAGGAATCGGTCAATTGTTTTCTGAGTTATGCACATAATAATTAAATTATTCGCATGGCGCTATCTTTCATAATGGTGAACAAAATATGCTTCGTGTAGATGCAGTTGGTAGTTGTAATATCTACTGCTAGCTTAAAATAATAAGTTGGAAATTATTAAATTGTTTAGACACTATAGCAGTTAAAGTTATTATAGCTAAATGCCCACCATTTTGAAAATAACTGAGTACTTGAAACATTCAATTTTGCATCATTTGCCGCAGTACTACGTGTTTATCAAGTTTGGTAGGAATCGGTTAGCTTTTTACCGTCATATGAAATAGTAAATTTATCTATTTGTATGGCGCTATCTTGCAAAATAGGCGACAAAGGTGGTCTTGCCTATGATGCTTGTAAAATATACTTTCAGTGTACAAAATTCGGTCGATAGGGGTGAAATGTTGCGGTAAATATAACAAAAAACCTAAAATATTTATATGGACGCCATTTTCAAATTAGGTACCAAATCAAGTTAAATCATATATGTTTACTTGAAATAATCATAGTAATACTTACCTGTCAAACTAGGCGCGAACTGGTTAAATAGTTTTCGAAATATAATGTAAAATCATTATTTCTTCAATTGGTACTGTTTTCCAAAATGGAGGATTAACAGCAATATCCATTTGAAGATTTAATAATAACTTGATGCTTTACCAGCATACGAAATTTGGTTTAAATCAGTTTAGCGATTTCCGAGATATGATATATCATAACAAATTCTAAAATGGCCGTCATTTTGAAAGTAATTGCCTGAAGAAGTCGATTGCTATAAAATTCAGATGTCCTTGTGTACCGAGTTTGGTTAATTCAGTCTACGCGTTCAAAAATTAAAAGTGGGGACACACTCGCTCAGACACACACAGACTACACACACTTACGTACACACACACACACACACACACACACCACAAACACACAGCGAGGAAAGTGATCTCTTAAGCATTTTTTCCTTCAGAAATTAGGTTAAAGATGAATCAGATTTGTTGCTAAGGAATGATATTAGTTGCAAACGGCAGAACAGTTTCGGTTAGTAAAACCATTTTGAAATAAGCGATCGGGGAAAAAAAATAGTTGAGTATAAGGTTTTGGTCTGCGCTTCAAAGCTGAGCCGTGTGGTGAAGTGAAGGAGAAGCGAGATGGATTGAGCAGCGGCGGAATGCATGGGCGGGGGAATCGGAAGAAGCCTGAGAAAGCCCGCCCTTCAGCGACAGCGTCCGCCACGTTTCCCACGTGGTCCCGCTTACAATCGAGCTCGGTTTGCCTTGGTGCGAGTTGAGTAGCCTAGCCACTACACAACCGCGGCACCCGCGGAAAACAACAACACATTTCGTTTCTGCACACACATACTGTATATTTTCAATGTAAACGCCAGTTAGCACGTAGTTATATGCAATGTGTTCAGGAAAGTAATCTCATGACTTAGGCTACTTTTCAAACTGGTTGCCACTGGAATCTTTCCTTATTTGTTTTAAACATTTTAGTAAGACGCAAGGGAATATTGTAACATATATTTGTGAAGCGTGCTCAGAAAAGTTACCTTAGGGTGAAAACGTAAGTTTTTCAGGAGGCCCAAAAAAATGGTTGAAAATATGGAAATTATCGTTTTCGAGATGTGAACGGAACATGCTGAGAGTATAGAAGCTACAAAGATGCGACTTGTTTCATTGAATTTCTCGTAGAATTGTCTACAAAGCAGCCTAAAACCCGAAAATGAGTTTTTACCCTAAGGCACCATTTCTGAGAACGCATCACATTTGTTTGAGCAACTCCAGAGTGTTACTTGATTGACTCTTGAATACCAGACATTATGTGTGCGGTGGAAGGGCACACAAAGATGGCAGGAAGGGGAAGCTAAGGCAGGACTTTCAAAAGTCCCCAATTAAGTGGGAACCAGTTTGAATGGCCGGGCACGTGTCTCTCTGCGACGCAACTTTATCTGCCTAATTCGTCACGGCAGTATCTGCGACCGACATCGCAACGTACAGCTGTTCCCCAGACAAATTGCTCCCATTATTTGTAATGGCTGGCTTATGATTAAAAAACGCGATCAATCTGCACCCAGTTCCGTAGTCCCGTTTCAATTTTGGTTTGCAGATTCATGCGATCACCGCCATGGACTTTGACAGTCGAAGCTTTCCTCTTGATTAAATTTCGTGAACTAAGGTTTATTTTTGGGTACGTTTTGTTTAAATGAATACGGAAGGAGGTTGTAGGGTTCAGATTTGATTTGCGGACCTGTTCAGAACAAGTCGTGAAGCGAAATATTATAGCATTATACTACATACAGTAATCATTATGTAAATGTACATTTTATTGCCTTAGTTAATAAAACACTGACTGAAGCTTTCAAGATCCACTAGCCAATTTATAGAATAATAATTCAGCAATTACATGTTGATTCTCCTTCACATGAAATAAAGAGGACAAGAATTTAAAAATCATTGGTAGTTATTTTTTTCTTCACGTGAAATATAGTGACAGAATTGTAGAGTGTCTTTATATTTTTTTTCACATGTTTGCTTATGCCATGTATTTCTGTGAAAGGGGAAGAGAAGAGCTGTTCCTGATTTTATGTGAGAATATTACTTTTACAACTGGCGTTGTATCATTTTCAAGTGAGTTGATTCCCTCCAAGGTGTAAATCGATAGTAAGCATTAAAACGTGGGAAATAGATAAAAGTTGGTTTACATGAACCAAGTACCATTTTTTTTTCTTTTTCGTAGAGATTGAAATGTTGAAACTCCTACTGAATGGTGAATATAAAAGTGTTCCAACAAACATTTGAATTAAAATGACGAGAGGTTTTTACTTTTCTGCAAATTTGTGGTCATATCAGTTTACTTGCCTTGGCATTATTTTACAACGAAAGTATTGCCAACAAAATTGGAATTAAAACAAATGTGAATAGCATTCTCGTACTTTATTTATATACTATTTTTAGACAGTGCGGAAATCTCTATATACTTATTACACCAAGCTTGAATAGATTTATATTACTTAAATTTGAAAGTTGGACCTATATTCATTGAAACACGACTGAGGAAGCTCATAACACAAACAATACTCCTCCTTTAGTGTGGAATGAAATGCCGCAAAACTGGATGACTTACGCAAATAGAAAAATGTACTAAAATTCAGCTATTTATTTATCGCTTTTTCAGTTGGGCCACAGTAGCTAAAATTGGTTTCGCATACACAGAAGTCAAATAAATGACATCAGCTCGAGCGTAAATAAGTCTAAGACGTCTAGAGTTCAGATTATGAAACCTGCGCAGTCTTAACGTCCCTCATCATACACAGGACAGAAATATCTTGAGCACGTCATTTTTGAGATAGTATTATATGATATCCGAAGTTTTTTAGTTGCGTACCCTAAGCAGTGCTCAAGGTGGTCTTGGTAAATTGTTTACAAGCAAGTCGTCTTGTTATTGATTGTCTTGAGATTGAATATTTTTCGCGTAGCCATGTCTCGGGAACACCAGTTCTCAAAGACGTTTAATAATCATCGGGGATTGGCTTAAATATAGGGATACGATAGTTTATCAAGTGCGTTACGATAAGCTTTAAAATTTTTTCGAATCTTTGTGTCATAATACATCCTTTTATACAGCAAAAGTAACATAGTTTTATTGAAACTGATTTAATAATAAGAAAACGGAAAGAAACTTTTTCACGTGTCCGCCAGGTTCGCTTTTCAACTTTGCATATTACTTCACTTTTAGAGTGTAGAGATTTAATTTTAAAATACGAACAGATAAATTATTTTTTTCAAGTGGTGAAACGATCCTTGTGGCTCACTATAAATAAAGTTATGATGCCACTGTCTTGTAGTAAAGGCACTGGGTAAAATTTTAGGGAATTTTCGGAACGTGTTTCATTCAGTACGGGTATAGTCGATAAGTGATTTTATCATGCAGAGTTTAGCTTTGTATTTTTCACATTAGTTTTAGAAGAGGAATAATATTTTTGCCTCACGTTCTCACTAAATGAAGTACAAAATACACAAACGAAACAACTAAGAATTACAATGGGTGCTCTATTATTACAAAACGTGTTACAGCAGTTTTAATAAGAAAACTTTAGTGGGGATCTTGTATTTTTTACGTGAATTACATATATTCGTTTAGAAATTGCAGTACTTATTTAAAATTAAAAAATTGCCACCAAAATAGCTGGTTTTTGTTTATTTTGATTCCTCACATGCCCAGTAGTAAGAATAAGTAAATCAGTAATTTTTGCCGTATGCTTTCTCTTATTATTTATGTCCTCATTTCATTTTTTGTGATTTTTTTCTTTGAAAATGTTTTAACTTTTGTGGAACGCTTTATTTTCTAGTAAAATGTAATAATTACTTGTAACTTTTCCAAGGTTCGAATTTATACATTTCTAAATTCATTCGGACTAACTAAATATAATACTTTCAATGTATTGCATTAGGCACAAGCTATTACAGCCTCCTTGCTAAGTACAAATGTACCAAAAATTGGCACTAGGTGGAGGGGTAAACTGTACACAGCATCAGTATGTGGTAGTCGTCAATTTTCGTCAACTTCCGTTTACGTTCTAACCAACTTCCAAATCTTAAGCAATAGTTTCGTCAAGACGGAAGTGTTAAGAAAGTTGGCGTAAGAGCAGCCCTTTTTTTTAGATTATCTTATTTGCCAACTATGGGAGCTTAAACTAAGAACTTTTCCTAGATAAATAAGACAATGGTCTTTACGTAACACGTTTTCAGTTGGGTCTACAGATGAGACTACCAATACGTTTCGCATAGGTGTACTGTCAACGTGATGTTCATCTGGCCGCTCTTGGTACAAAATAGAGGCATGTCCGTAAAAGGCGTAGAACGCAGTCTTCAAATGCCTATTCTTCACCTCGGTAAATGAAAGTCCTAGATTTTATTGTCTGGCTTTGTGAGTTCGAATCACGTTACCGAACAAGTAAAATTGTAAGTTTTGAAAGAAAATGATTTGCTGTTTTGAATTAACTGTTTAAGAACTGTTCCTTACATGTTCGCATTCACTCTAAATTCGAATCAGCGGGAAACCATTGATTTGCTGTGAAAATGGTTCCACTGAGAATCAGTGAAAAAACATTGATTATTTCAGTGGAAAAACTACGCTAATCGAAATAGTGATGTGAAGAATTTCACTGATTCCAAGTGGAGTCATTTTCACTGCGAATCAGGGGTTTTCCACTGATTCGAATTTAGAGTGTTTATGATTAATCCGTTTCACTCTTAATTAATGTAAGAGTGAAATGGATATTTATTTTCCGCTTTCAAGCAGATTAGTTTAAAACTCTTACCTTGAATAAAATAATTGTAGCAACTACAAAATGATTTGTGGAAATTCACAATGTCAATCTATTTTAGTGGAAAAAAAAAAAAACTTATTTTATGTTTGTTCTAAATTTTTTATAAGGAATTAATCTTTAATATGTTATTGAGAACAGTTATTTCTTTAGGAACTGTTAGCAAATGACATACTAACGATGTTCAGGCCAAACCCCTTTGAAAGAGTGTACTACGAGGGTACGCTGATGAACAGAGTACAAGAATAATCGTACAAAGTCTCAATATTGCAGTCATCACATATTTAAGTACGGGCATTAAGAAAATTCGAATCGATTTATTGACTACCTCTTTCATATAGACGATTCACTGACTCTCACAAAACTTTGTAGCAACATGAGCAATAATGCTAGAGATTGCCGCACAAAAAGCTTGTATACACAAGTGGAATTTCGCGGAGTTGCCTTTGATGTGAGTGTACTGAATAGCTGACTGTGTCCGTGGTGCTTTGGAAGCGACTGTTTTATGTGACTAGCTACGCACTGTGAAAGGTCCTCCATTTCTTCGGCTGACCCCTGGAGAGTTCGTTTCTACTGACGTACCACTAGTACATTACGCCATTTTTTACTGCACGAGGTGACAGTTGTGTTACACACAGAAGTTTCACTTACGTGTACTTATCTAATGTGTGTCACTATGGAGCTTCGGGGCTTGGCACTGGTCGACGCGTGACCAAACATCGCCCACGTCTCCGATTTGCAGTTTGCTCATTACAATAATTGTAGACTGATCCAGTTATCGGTGTTAAAAGATCTGTGAGAATCCTGTGAATGAATTAAAAAAATGCAGCCTGATGGTATTTGTTATACGATCAAAACTGTTAAAACCACGTTCGCTTTAATTATAAAAACTTGACATAACCAGGACATGTACAGGAATACGTGAATTATGATAAAAGAAGATACAATTATTAAATAATAGGGTACTTTTTTATATCGTATGTTATGTTAATGTACTTTCAGTCTCAGTCTTCACAATCATCGAAACTTTTCTTAGGAAGTCTGTATATGGTCAGTACTGTAGATAGATAGTAAGTGCTCATTGCACATGATTCTAACAGCGGGGAACAAAATTATTGTAGACGTTCAATCATCTCTGGTTTATGAGTTGTCGATACCAATTCACCACTCACCCATCACACAATAGCTCACTAGTTGATAGATGCTGACATTTTGTAAGCACAAGAGCTATTAAAACATAAGTATTGTTTTTTAGCCTACTTTCCCTGAAAAAATAGGCTTATGCACTCTGCGAATCTGTCTTTGCATGTATGTCCTTTCCCTCTAGATAATTCTCTAACCACTTAAATACTGCAATAATGTTTTATTGGAATATGATGTCAATAACGATATTTACGACGCAAAATATTTATAAAAGCAAATATTCTCTGTTTATGAAACAAATGATTAGGTTTTTCAATACAAGCGTGTATATGTATCAATCCGTGATGCGTCGATCCGCAAGTTGACTGTTTATAGCAATTACGGGCAGTAATTATCAACAAATGATTTTAATCACTCACCTCAAATATCACTACGTGGTAATTATACACTTGTACTGTACGCACTGTTATAATCAATGTATAAAATATGAAACCACATAATTATATTTAAAAAAATTTCTTAATCACACTTCTTATACATATATCAATTTTCCATAACTGTTGTGCTTAAATACTTTTATACGCTAGACACAAACAACAGACATTTTGAACATTACTGCAAGAAAGCCTGATGGCGTTGTCATGTATTTACAACTTCTTTTCGGTATTGAGTTTACCTGTAATAAATGCCATGACGCCAACATATTAGACTGTATGATTAACTTTGTTTACTCTCTGGAAATATATTTATTTCGGAATGACCGCTACTCTCAATATTGACCATCATTTACTAGCAGTGAACACTTAATTATCAATTCTACTTTTGCCTACTTTCCAAACGAATCATACATTTCAAGATTAGACAACGAAACTGATCACGAGCACTGAGCACTATCATGATTCAGATCACGATCACTACACTCAAAATAGCCTGATCAACAGTGATCATTTCATTATGTATGCCAGGATTATGAGTTCACTTTTCGGTCTGTGTGTGTGTTAAGTTTGTGTTAATGTGTGTCGCCCTCCTCCCCCAATAAAACTTTTGAAACCGCGAGAATCCGAATTTCGCCAAACTCGTATAATGTTTATATTTAGTTTTCTACCACGCCATATGCTTATTTTCAAAATGTCATTAATTTCAATACTGAGGGCACCATTTCATATCTCAGGAAACATTAAACCAATTAAAACAAAATTGCGTACTTAAATATATAATGTGAAGAATTATATAGCTATTGTTCTGCCATTTTGAAATGCATCATATCTCAGAAATTACATAATATATTTCCGCCAAATTCCGCACGTAAGCCTAAATTAAACTATGGTAAGCAATGCTAAAGTATGCAACTTAAATGGCTAAGGTACCTTATTTCAAAATGGCAGTCATATAAGTATTTTAGGCAAATTTAGTGTATATACGACTAATCCGATTTTAGTAACTATTTTCATACTCCAATAAACAAATTTACCACAGTAATTCGTGAACATAAATTTTTTATTAATACTGCTTCAACCTCTGAAAATAGTCCTTTGTTTGAAATTAATTATATAGATATTACAGGACTGTATCGTTGCCTTATTCCTAACTTCGAATGCTTCTTAATCACCGGACATCAGCAATGATTTAAGGTGTCTCAAAATATCACACACTACTCCTACCAAACTTTCACTTTGTTAATATCGTTTCACCTTTATGCTTTATGTACTTATTTATACATCCCGTGTGCATATGGCATTCAGTCTGCCACTTTCCATTCGAGAGAAATTTACTTTCTACAGTCCAGATATTTCTGCATTCGATTGTGTGTCAGAAACATCAGTGCAAAAATTTCTGCACGTTACAATTTGAAGTTTTAAATGTTAATTATTTATTAAAGTTAACATTTTAGTAATTACGAATTGTCATTTTAAAATTTTATGTGAGTTCGTGAAAATAGTTCAAAATGCTCCAAAAAAGCACCGATTAAAACTTATTACCCAGTACTACCACACACTTAATAAAAAATTTTTGCCATAAATCGCCTGTAATAATCTGTTTCGTCAAAAGTTTTTAATAATTGCAAGTACACCTCTCCTTCATGGTTGAATAAGTTAAACCTTTAAATCCGCAGTACAATATTTCCGATTTTTCTTTGGAGTAATCACACGAAAGTAATCTCTTGAAATTTTCCTCTTTAAAAGATTACATGTTTTACCACATCCTGTGTTCAAGTGTATGTCATAATATTGAAGTATCTAATCAGTATTTCGGAAAGCTATATTTTAATTTAAAAGAAAGTGTCTTAAAATATTTTGTTTTATGAAACTTCATGCAATATCTCCTCACTACAACCTGCATTAACACCATTACCCGTAATATAACATAAAGAATAATCAATCACAAAGTCAGTGTAGAACACAGAAGAGAAACATGTAAAAAATACGAGAGTAAACTACGTGTATTATAAATAGAAAACTACAACAGCGTTCGCCATATTGAAAATATTGAAATATATATATATATATGTGTATATATATATATATATATATATATATATATATATATATATATATATATATATATATATATATGCACATCAGATATATTATCTTTACCTTGCCATTTTTGCGCAGATATTTAATTTATTTTTCGCAATTCGCAATGAAAAAAACGTTCGTATTTTGAAATCCGCAATAAACATTTTTGATATTATTAGTAATTCGTTTCCTTTTGGCAGGGTGAATAAGCCTATCAGAAATATTTTTCTCACATGTTCGATCGCTCGTAAACACAACACTAACAGTTCATGAGGTTAGTTGATAAGTAAACTAGTCTAAGTTATGCGTGAATTAGCAAACGAAGTGTAAATAGTGACACAAACATAGGTTATATAGCGGAACGATTATCCCTATAAATGCTTGGTTACTGTTTGGGTACGAGTGGAAAAAAAAGGGAAAAAAATATTTTTCTGTAGGTAGATATACGAGAATAGACGATAGATCGCTGATATGTACACTGCTTGACATGAAGATCTATGCCCTCTCGTTCCTTACGCAAAATTTTGCTAAACTATTACAGGTTGATTGATTATAGTACACAAGGGTAGTGATTAGTCTTTTAGGAAGAGCACAACTTTAGTTTCGGTAAAGCATATTCCCGTGCATATAAAAGCAAGGATGCTCTCGATTTTAATTCAAATGGATGACACTTTATGGGTGTGTGGCCATTTCCACGTCCATCAGGGTTCTAAACATGTTGCAGAGATACACGGAAATCTTTGTCGAAGAACCCCATAAAATGTACAGAACGATATTCTGCAGAATAGTTTGTTCCATACGATTTTGCTCAATTTCAGTATGTTATAAAACATAACTTATCGTTGGGTTGTGTCCTCAGTACGTCATAAAGCACGAAGCTTTTTCCCGGCTTGATAAAACCAAAAATTAGAAACTGAAATTATCGTGCAGCATCTCAGAGGCACCATATTGTGAAAGTCCCATTTAAGGTTTCAGGATAAATGACGCTCAGTTTACAAACGAATTGGTAGAGCGGACTTTCAGGTTTGTGTTTCACGTGCACTCACGCCTTTATAATTTAGAAGAGCACTTGGCGTGTAACCACGATAACGCTGCTTTACGTTTTAATGTGGTAATCATCTATCACTTTGATGGAGCAACGCGCTATGTTTATGGTTCATGAATAAACGTAGTGTTGACATTTATGTGGGATGAGTTTACCTTTATCCACATATACTCAAATATAGTTTTTATTAATGAAACACTTACTGCACACAGGGACAATTATTATTAAACGGTTTTATGCTAAAAAATGATTCAGAAAGGCTAAATGTAGTAGTTTTACGATTTTATGTGGACGGTCATAAATTTCTTCTCTAAACACTGTAATTTAAGGCGTCATAATGAAGAAACAAAAGATAACTGCATTTACCTAGACTAGTTATACTTTATCGTGTACCAGAAATGTTTGAACTTGCACATGAGAAGTGGCCATTTTGTCAGTTTTCATTATTGTAAATATGCATAATGGACGGGTAAAGAAAACGGAATGTACAGTGCCACAAACTTTAGTGAAATCCCGGGATATATGTGAACTAATGTCCTCCTTCTCGCGCGCATATATACACACACACACAACCTCTCCCTGCACTACCGTTTGCCTCGTCTCCTTCCAGCCAATAGCCAGCAAGCGGCCTTATCTACTACGTGTGCGTATAGTCACGTCAGTTGTAAAGTGGTGAACAACCGTTGTGACAACCTGTGTTTAGTTGTTTTCCACTCAATTTCGTGTCATCACGCATTTACACATAAACTATAAGTATTACCTCCACTGTATGTTGTAATATAACTTCCGTACACATGTACTGTCTTTGCTAGATAATTAGCTGTTCGTCATTAAAGTGTACTTGTGTGCAGAGGTATATTTTATTTACCTATCGTAATATTTGCAATGTCTGAGAAACATACAAGTGAAGCTAGAAAAAATGTCAGACGTGCAATTCAGTTTTTTAGATAAAGAATAGGAAGGTGGTAATGTTACGATTTCTATACAGTGTTCAACAAAATGTGCTTCAGCCGCAAGCAGGGAATCAATAGTTTTTATTGTAAAAATGCATAAAGAGGATGGTATACCATCTAGCAGCGGAACAAACTTCTAACTCGTGGTAAGAGGAGGAAAATTGCGGACAGAAGAATACAGTTCGATTCATTTGATGATAGAGTGGTGCGAAGAAAATTGCATGATTTTTACGTAATAAAAAAAGTAGTCTACCCACACTAAAAAACTTGCCGCCATTGTGGCAAAAGAAATTAATTTCAGAGTTAGTAGGGACATGACGAAAACTAATTAAAGCAATGGGGTTCAATTTTTAAAAATGTAAAAAAAAGCGGTTATTCTCAACCGAAAGAAACAAGATTTTCACGTGGCGAGCGAAATACCTGCGAGCTCTAAGGAAGAATTACAGACATGGCGAAGGTAAATGCCTATAATATACCCGATGAGACAAGGATTCATGGGAATTACAGTGTGAACAAGTGTTGGCAGCGCGATGATATAGCAGGAGTGGATGGATTACAGTTTATCTAGATAGTGAAAACGGCTTCACTGAGGGAGTCAAGTTACTTTTTAAATACATAACTACAGGGGGAGAGCATCATGATTAAATTGAAAGACATAAATAATTTGACTACAAATATTTATATAGTTATTTGGACCTTACAGAAGGAATATAAGCGTCTTTCAGATAGTGAAATAAAAAAAACTATCGTGTAATGGTTTTAAAGTAAACCACGCGTCTCTCCAGGGTGGTAGGTACTGACGCTCTCTTGCATTTTGTACGAAGTGTAAGGGAGGGCCGGCATGCCTGCCTACTGATAAGTTACCTCTCCACGCTGTTACGAGGCGACCTCGAAACACCAGCGCTCTTACCACTTCCACCCGGGCCTACACATGATTTTGTCGCACTGTACCTATAGAACGTAAGTATTTTATAATATCATATTCGTAAGGATAAAAAATTCACAAATATTCAACTGTTATTTACAGATGTTGTGCTTAATAACTGGAGAATACGAAAGTGAAGGCATTTATGTAGGAAATCAATATAGGATAACCGAGGTAAATCCGACAGGATTGCTCATTTCATTTGAAGCTGAAAGTAAGTAGTGTCAGGTTTGATGAAAGTGCAATTATTAAACGCGTGAACGTCGTACATTGTATCTATTCACGTGAACACGCCACGACTGCAACGGACTCCGTAATGCAATGGCAAAAAATATCGAGTAGGTAGCATGAGAAGGATAATCAGTAATTAAGAAAAATATACTGTCTAGAGAATGACATACACACAACTGCGTCGCTAGTACCATTTGCGGAACATCGCGCGACATTTAAGCAAGAGATGGACTCCGCGGATGTCATATAATACTGAGACCCCTGGGGCTTATGCAAGGCCATGGACACCAGTGTGTTGCACTCGTTAGATATCTGAGTTCTCTAGGGTCAAGGGCGACACTAGCTAGAATGTCTAATTTTCCAAGAGACAAATTTGCAGTATCCTACTCTTAATTAGTAAGATTTATAAATATGAGCTAGTAAAAATGTACGCTAACGTTGAGAAGTAACTTTTCAAAATTTTTTGAAAGTTGTTACATCTAAATGCCGGCTATTTTTGTGCGGGTTTCCTAGCGTTTACAAGACGTCTTTATTCTCGTGTGTTCTGTTACGTGTTGTTAACAAGCCTTAGCTGAGCTGTCTGCCTGATCTTGCATTCACATAGTTATCCATGACCCGGGCCGTGATTGCTGAAATTAGTTATGAAATCGCAAACCACAGAAACCCCTTCCACCGGCCAGTAAACTCGGACAACACAACTGATATAGGGCAGTGTAACCCATGGGTGGTGTCTTTTGTCGTCGGGCCATTGGAACGAGAACATACTGTAGATGGGTATGTCCGGCCGTCAACTTCCGCCATCTTAATCAGCCTCCAGAATCATGAACAAGACTCTGCAATTAGACTTTACTCAGAATGTGGCTGGTCAAATATTTATAATTTTATATAAATTATTACTTGAGTATTGTGTATAGCTCTTCATGCGTATATTCGATCATTTTATATAGATATTAAATTTTATAACAGAAATATTAAACAAACAATTTTATGCACTGTTCATAAAATAACTCTTTTCAATAACATGTTGCGCCCCTATAACACCGTTAAGGTATGATGACGAACCATAAACCACATCATAACAGTTCGAATATCGTCTTCAGCATAAATATGAGGAACTTAGATAAACGTAAAATATGTTAAGTTTGTCAGTAGAAACGACACATTTCCCGGCATTAATCGGGAGACTTTAAGAGTAGTGTGCACTGAAACATTTTTTGTGGAATCGTTGTTTGCGCATATTCTTCTATCTAGGTAAATAAATGTTTGTAAATGCGACTTTTGGCTAGAAAGGGTAAAAAAAAAAATATTTAGGTCTCTGTGTTTCTATTTTTAACACAGTAAGTATATCAATGGGGAAAAAAACGGTGAAAATGGTTAAATATGGCATTTCTAAAGCTTGCATGTACAGTTTCCTCATGCGGCAAGAGAAAAATGCATACACACGGACGTAGTTTAATATTTTGACTTTCATTGCATCTAGTCAAATCCGACTGTTACTGATCTGATTTGCGCGGTACAGGACCACGACGGAAACACAGCATGCCTTGCGCGTAGGAGTGATGAGGCAATAGGCGTGCGTGTTCATGTAGCCCGTATCACTCCCACGCTTCTTCACGTCGAATGCGCAGGTGCACACTCCTCTTAAGAGGCGATGGTGTCCTAAATTCAGAACCATTTAGGGATACATTATCATTGTCTTTTTATTAACAACCTTACTCGACATTTGATAAAATTCAAGGTTTTATTTAACTTTTGTGAATTGTTATTTTATCACTGACTGCCACTATTATGAGAAGCAATCTTGTTATTAATCAACGTTTCACAGATCTCGATCGAATTTTCTTTAATGAAGTTGAACTGTCGGTAAGTGTTCATTACCTCCTGTTTCAATAACTAAAATTCAATAAGTAGATACAGCAGACAACTCAACCACTGCATACATGTTCAGATCTTAATAAGTGTTGTTGAACGTTTTGATTATATTTCAGGCCC
The DNA here is from genome assembly GCA_029891345.1 of Dryococelus australis. Classification (NCBI taxonomy): domain Eukaryota; kingdom Metazoa; phylum Arthropoda; class Insecta; order Phasmatodea; family Phasmatidae; genus Dryococelus; species Dryococelus australis. The sequence continues at coordinate 185,515,351 of CM056994.1, read as the reverse complement.
AATGATAAAACTAAATTTTTACTGTGTATGTAAAGTTAGTATGTATTCTAAGATCTCATATATTTTCTAACAATTTTACTGCGGTGCTCGGCTGCTCAAAAAGTAGACTGGCGGACTTCAAACTATATGGTTATAAGTTCATACCTTTTGGTTATGCGTGCCATTGGAAAATTTGTAATGTAGTGCATGGTTAATGCACTTATATTTGATACACAATTCGACTGAGATTTTAATTTATTGACAATGACAAATTATTAAAATAACAAAATTCCTCATTCAATTACATTTGGTTAAACAAGAGTTTTTAACTCTTGAAAGTAGAATAACCTTCACCGCTACATCCTCTGCGCCGACTCCGATGGCGCACGTCAGCGGAGTGAATCAGCAAAGACTGTAGTCGTTCGACATACCGATGATTCTTTTTCCAGACGTACTTTGCCAGGTAGCCGACTCAAGGTTTGCTAAAAACCGTTTCAAGGTTCATAACAGTGGACATATGTTATTCAAATATGTTAGATACTCAGAGAACGTATTTTATGTGTAACATACATGTTTTGGGTGCTTTATGTTTTTCAATCTATTGCGAATGAAGTATCTAATTCAACGGCTAACAATAAGCGTTAATGATTGCCAACTAGTTTAATTTTCATTTACTAATATCTTAAAAACACCAGATATGCTGTGTAAACACACAAATACAGACACGACCACGCCAATAGCACATGACGTTCGTATAGTTCAAGGATATTTGTTAAGTGTATTAAAAGGAAGAGTACGGTATATGAGTGGTCGTTAAGGACCAGACATTGCATTAGGGACGGTTTAAATGGGGATTCAATCAGTTCATAGTGAGACCTCGACCACGAGCAACAACACAATTTGCAAGTTTCGACACGGTGTTCACTCCGATGACGTTGGGGTGTGTTGATAAAGCTCGCATCGCCGTTCTTCGTAAAGACCTGCCACTTCTGGTTGAAAAGAAAAATGAAAACCTTTTAGAGCGGAAAAACTCAGTGGTGGAAGATTCGGTAGTCGTCGTCCAGCGCGTAGAGCGTGGAGGCACGGATAATCAACGAGACAAACGTATCGAATGCACGCACTCGTGACGACATAAAGTCGCTGCAGAATACGATGACGTCCAGACATGTACGTGGAAAAATGTTCGTGTAGGAGCTTGGGTGGGCCTCGAACTATCATCATCTTCGACCTCCTCACCACAAGGACGAGTGTCTCCTCTTTCGCGGCCCTCCCTACCAAGGCGAAATGGATTCGGTTCCCGGCGAGCTCAGACTGATTCTCATATGGGGGAAACGTGGCGGACGTTTATTGTTGCCAGGTGAGTTTTCTCGCTGTACTCCCGTTTCCACCACTCTTGCATTTCGCCACTCGCTTCTCCGTCCTCACCTCATTCCACCATCACCGACGCTCAACACCAAGAACTCGTTAAGGCGGTCACCTAGTGAGGGGTGTGTTTGTGTGAGTGAAGCGCTATGGCGACGCTGACCAGCGTAAGTAAAGCATTAAGCTCTATGCGCTAGGCGCTCAACTGGGGTGCAGTATTCCCGTCGATAACGCCGTAATACTAAATTTAAAGGTGTGCTGCACCTGTCTATACATTTTTAATGTTATGTACCGGGAGGTTTTCGTGGCTTTGGAGATAAGCGAGAGAAACCGAAATTGATACACACGGGTGTGACGTTTCTTAAATGATAAGCATAAGCTGGGCATTACTCAAACATAGTGAGTAGTTTTGTAATACAAACGTTCATTGTCGAAGTTCTGTAAATCGTTTTGCTGCAAGGGTTGGCTGCCATCTTATGCGTCGATCAAAACCTCTCAACTCCCAACTCAATTATTCCGCAACCGATTTCGCGGATGTGCTTCCCCATGCAGACCACAGTATATACGGGCGGTGTGGGGGGTATAGCACCCATGGAGGCCAGCTTATAGCCCTACTGGCGGGGAGTCACGTTTAAAGGCAGGGGACAGCAGTGCACCAGCTACCCGCCTCACACTTGGCGCGCTGTGGAGTGCGAAAACTGCGTTTCATCTCCTCTATTAATGTGCTTCCTCCTTTCCCCATTGTAACACCGTTAGGGAGTCCGCTGCTATTCGTCAAGGCGTCGAAGCTTGCCACCGTACGCTCTTGCTGCAGGGTGGGTGGGGCATTTAGTTTGGAGGAAGGTGGTATCACTTCACTTGCCGCACGTCACCAGCCTTTAATTCTTCTGAAGAACTGCATTTTTAAAATTCAAAAGTGCCTTGGAAAATAACACAAGTGTATATCTCATATAAATTCTAGAGGACACATAAATTATTAAATTTATGATAACGAGCATATTATCCCCATTACAAAGACTGGACATCGTAAGAGGCTTGGTGGCTTTATATTTCCTTATTTTTGGCTCTCCATGGCATGTTCTGGATGACTTTGACCCAACAATGAAATCTCAGGAAAATAATGATAGGATCAAATGCAGCTCAGCTCAGAGCGAAATTTCTTTTCATAAAAGCAGCGGTCACCTAGCGCACAAGAACGAGTCAATTACTGGAGTGTGCGGAAATATGTGAACTCCAATGTCTACTAATTTTGAGTAAAACTTAAAATGGCAAATTCTTCACTTCATATGTGAGTACTTGCAGACTACTACAGGGATTAAGCAGGCGCAGCACCGAAATTGCGACCTCAAAAGGAGCAACTGGCATCTTGAGAATGAAACCTGCTTTTAGTTAGGTGGCTGTGGTATTAGCGGCGGTCTGATATCGAACCCAATGAATCCAATCTGACTTTTCGCGTGTGGAGAACTTAGCGGACGTTCCCGGCCTGTGGGTTTTTTCCTAGTTATTCCCATTCTGTCTCCCCTTCCTCTGTACAACATTCCGTTTGCCTTTACACCGGCACATCGTCTGAACTCGTCCATTCTTCCGACTGACCGCAAACGAAGAGTACATAGCTTGGTTACGGCTGACGACTGAACTGCAACGTCCGCTTCGTCTTATCTCACCCACGGATTGCTTTGCCTGAACCCGTCTACAAAGAACGAATTCTCCTTGATCTGCTACTCAAAGTTCTGAATAGGAGGCCGAGGTAGCGAAGTGGGCAGACTATGTACTTACTCGACTAAGGCGAACCGGGTTCAGTCACCGGCAATGTCACCCGGATTTTCGCATGCAGGACACTGGCGGACGTTGACTGTTGACTGGTGAGTTTTCTAGAGGTACTCCCGCTTTCTCCGACCTTGCATTTCGCCGCTGCTCCATCATCATCTCATTTCACCTTCGTCGTCTAAAACCTCTCAGCTTTACTCGGAATTTTTTAAACAAAAATGCAAATAATTTTTGCTGATTCACGTTTGTTTAGAACAAGGTCTAACTTCCATGTCACTCGGTTACAAACAGAAGTTGAATAACGCGACCGTTTGAATTTTTAAGGGCTTTGAAAAATTGAATACCGACTCAGAGTTCAGGAATTTTAAGTTGTATCAAAAACTTAGCCGTGAACCATCACCGTGGAACATCTTCGCTACATGAGCGCAACTCGTTAAAGATAGTTTTTAAAATCAATTTTGTAATCAATTTATTCAATATTCCAACTGTCTGTGTTTAACTGAGGTAGTGGTATGGAATGTGTCAATCAAATTTTACAACAAATAATAATATATTTGCATACAGTAAATAGCGGAGAAAGAAATAGTCGGATTCATTTCCGGTAGGAAATTAAATACACTGACGTGCAAAAAAAATGCTGAACATTTGTTCCAGAAACAGTAAATTTATTTGGTGATGAAAAGTTTTCTTGAACTACGTGGTCTCTTATTCTTAATGCCGGGAATCTGATTCTGGCAGCTGGACCACTGCTGGTTCATCAAAATTCTACAAGCATTCCTGCGTAGTTCATTAAGATAACTATCTGCTTTCTCATTTGACATCGCCTAAGCCAAGGCACTGACAAGCTATTGATAAAAAAATATCTGATCTTACAGCTGGTATATAATACCAGGGGATTACGTAATTTTTAAGAATGATCAAATGCGTTTCAGGAATTGTACATCACATATAATCCCCTAGGATGAAAAATACACCAACTGAAAGTACAGTCGCAATTTAAAGCAATAATGAACTATTTGTTTGCGTGTACGTAGTCCAGTTACACAGGTTTGAGTAGGAAATACTAAAAGTATTATTTAAAAACTAGTATCTAAAGACACTCATTCTTATAGTGCAAAAATATTGCTGTCACAAGTTTGGTATAAAAAAATCCTTAGCGGTAAGTATGGAAAATGTTTCAATATATAACACAATTTTTGAGGCTCCATAACGCCTTTCGTTACATTATACATTACACAGGTGCAGAGCATGTTGGATGCATCGTAGGAGAAAAAAAGTGCATGAATTCGTTTCACTCTAGACGTGGCAGAGTTGTTTTTAGTTGAGTTGAGATATTTGAGTGGCCCTTAACAACGAGTCTTGAGAGCTGATGAGTGTGAATTCATGCGAGAATGGAGCAACGCCGGAATGCAAGGCCGGGGAAATGGGACATCCCGAGAAAACCCGCCAACTAGCGGTATCGTTCGGCACGATTCAAACTTGCGAAAATCCGGGAGTGACCCGGCCGGGGAATGAAATCGGTTTGTCTTGGTCGGAGGCCAGCAGTCTAACCGTTCAGCCACTGCGGCCCCAGAAATGGCGGGAAAATGGCTTGGGATACGCGATGTGTAACTGAAGATATACCCCTGAGGAAATAAACATTTCACGGAGATAATAAACATTCCATAGGATAGACAAAGCGACGGGCCATATCTCCTCAGCCAGTTTTAAAAACCATAAGATATTGTATTTTGTAATACCACTTAAGAAAAGCGAATTTCTTCAGAACTATTCGACTATTCTGTTCTATTAAGGAAATTATATCGTAAAATGCCAAATCCTCGTGTATAGGTCTATGGAATCTGTCTGGTGACATATACGGTCCAATGTAGGCTAACTTTCAGAACTGAAATTGCACTTTAACAATTTTACAATAAAGAAATTGCTATGGAGCTTGGATTTTCATCAGTGAACACGTTAACTGAAGAGTCAGAAATTAGGTTCAGAAAAGAAAAAATGGTTGATTCTAGTGAAAGTATTTTGGCTATGAGCACAGAAATTAAAGTGATATCCGTTTGTGGAAAACGATTATCGGTCTCACGTCACATGAGTCGTATTTACAGCATGTGGTAGCAGAGGAACAGTCGAGTGTGCGATGACAGCCAGGCTTTATGTATCTTCCAATAGACTCAAATTCATTATAATCGAAATAATGTTTTAACTGGTAACTGTACGGTAATTGAAATTTGGACTAGTAACTTTCGAGGAAATGATTTGGAAGATAACGACTTATGAACGAAGTACTTTACATACAGTTACTTCAAGAACATGAATTTTAAGCCTACGATTTTATTTTAGTATCTAACTATAAGGTTACTTAAAAATTTCAGAAGAATGAAATTGTATGGCTAGTGACTTCACAACTGATAAATCTATGGCTAACGGCTTAATTAAATACTATTGACATGAAGGCTAGTTTCCTAAGAACTAGCGATTTTACGGCTACACCCAGTTATGAGTTGTATAGAATTTAAGAATATTGTCTTTAGGGCTATTATTACAATCCCACTTTGTCCGTTCCCAGTCACTATACCGTTGATAGGGAAAATTATTCGGCAACGGAAATCCGCACAATTGTATTTCACATAGTTAAACAGCCAACTTCACTTCCACTGTCGAGTTCTAAAAATTTCTAGGTCTTCTTTAGACGTCATTACTTAGTACGTTAAGTCAGGAGCTACTATCGTACTAGACAACTACCACCAGTAGAGATGATGCTGATCTCAAGTTTTGTATTTCCCCCAAATACACAACCGTAGGTAAGCAATTACCTACTCTGTGTCACAAAAATGACTCCTGGTATGGCCAACACAAACGCTGCAGCCGTATGTATAAATAAATACTTTTAGTCGTATTGTTGGTGACTCAATGAGAGGAATCAATCGGAGTGGTCGAAATCATTGCAAATCAGAGGAGGAATTGTTGGTCTACTTGCAATATCAGTAGAGTTACTGAAGTAACTAGCATATTTTAACTGGCATCTGATGTACAGTTTTTTATTACTTTTTTTAACTATCACTTATTCAGGGTGAATGTGTGGTAATTATTTTAACTAACCAAAGCAACAATTTTCATTTCCTACTTCGTTTACAGTAAAATGTACGAAAGGTACATACAGCTTCTAACATTAAAATGCCTCTCGCACACTATTTACACAAATCAAAACGACACTAAAAATACATTCTACTCAATATCCGAACTACGAAAGGATAATTAATAACAAATGTACAAATGTGCGTGTGATGTTCTAGTTTTAAATCGTCAGAAATATGTTGGGCTTCCATAAAACTATTCCGTTTCCGTCTGTGCCTCGAAATTCGACGTACTCGTCCACTCCACGTGGCACAGAAGGCCACAAAACTGGCGCCCATAGGGCGCAAGGTAGCGTTTGTAACATATGACTCTCCCCACCACATGCCACTTAGATGAAATTCCTTCCTTACATGATTCTCGTGGCGGAAAACATTGATCAGCAATTTGGTAAGTTGTAGCCCAACTCCTCCAGCAGATCAAACTCTACGTCCGCGCTAATGATCGTCTGGAAGAGATAAACGCTTTAACTGGGAAATTGTAGCCCAACTCTTCCAGCAGATCAAACTCTACGTCTGCGCTAATGATCGTCTGGAAGAGATAAACACTTTAACTGGGAAATTGTAGCCCAACTCCTCCAGCAGATCAAACTCTACGTCCGCGCTAATGAACGTCTGGAAGAGATAAACACTTTAACGGGGAAATTGTAGCCCAACTCATCCAGCAGATCAAACTCTACGTCCGCGCTAATGATCGTCTGGAAGAGATAAACACTTTAACTGGGAATTTGGGTGGGAAAGCAGCACGTAACAATACCCACGTAGGATAACATTACATCGTAGTGATTGATTCTGATGGAACCTTAGATAAAACTTTAACTATACCTTTGAAAATTATCCCCGGCTGCAAATGGGCACTTTCTAAAGCTAAAAGAGATAGTATGGCTTAAGGCGGGTTCTAGCAACTCCCGCTAAAGCAGAATGTAAGCTAGCTGGGAGTTGGGCTTGACTGCTGGCTACTTAGAAGATAGTGTTTTACTAATATTGTGTAGCTTCCTGTACGCAATTTGAATGTTAGGGTCTGATTTTGTAGATGTTGGTAACAGAAGTTATTTACATGTAGGTAATGAATTTTCGAGTTTGTATTGTTTCAAAAATAACGTTTCAACAAATTTTATAAGTTAAATTTTTATGTTTTTGATACGGTGAAGATATTATATTGCAGTTGAAATTTTATTAGAAGCTAATTTTGTTTGTTAGTTCTGAAATAGTGTTGTAAGCATTTTTCTCTACCAATATCGAAAAGAAAAAGGGAAATGTTAATATATTTGTGACAAAAATAATATGCATTTGGTTTAATATCTGATATTGTACTCACCATAATTACAATAAAATAATATAAGCTGATATTTTCCATTTGTACGTTTCCGTTTCCACGTTTTGTTTACGCACGCAACAGTTAGCAGCGCATCCACACACAATAATGTGCAAAACCATAATCGACAAAAAAGTTTAATTTTCATCTACATTTTAAAAAATACCACTCATCAGTGAAATATTATATGAGCGATGTAAGAATTTGTCATTGGACTTAACTTTTGTTATTTAAATATTCGCCAACGTCTAAACTACATTTATTTATTCACAATACAGCATTTATGACTCACTTTGCCGCAGCCGTAACACGTGATCTGTGTTCACGGTTTCCTGTAAAGAAGCAGCACAGTAACTTCCAAAAAGCGCACTGATCATCGAAACGAAAATGCTTTTGTTAAAAGTCGCGTCGAAATATTGCTAGTGGTAGTATTTATAATGCGATCATATAAAAAATAATCGCTTCTCAGGGAAGAATTTTTAATCACTCTACTAGGCTTATTATTACATAAATACTCTTCATCATCGTATTTCACTGTGCTTTCCTAATACGACGCCATTTCTTCTCTCCAATGTCCTATTGGAACAGGTAGCCACTGGTTCAACATTGGTAACCAGCAACTGGGCGCAAAAGTCGTTGCTAGACATCGACTTGAAGTGGTAGAACGAAATGTTAGCCAGCAGCTAATTTTTGACCGGAAGATTAACACTGGGTGGTAAACAGGCCCTTCGAATAAGGCTAGCTAGGAATCCTTAAAAGTAGCTCGTTTCATTAAAAGTGCTATCCGAGTTCGGTTCCCGGTGGGGTCACCTGGATTTGCGTCTTTTGCAAACGAGGCGGACTGGCTTTTCTTGCAGATTTCCCATTTTCCCTGCCCCGGCATTCCATCACTGCTCTATCTTCACCTCATTACACCATCACCGACACTCCTAACCTAGCCGTTAAGCGCCAACCAAAACCTCTCAACTTAACGCAGTGCTAATTCATCGACTTATGAATGCTACTTTTTAGTCTATAGGATGGTTGTTCTTAGAAAGGATACACAGGGAGCAGAAATATGAAAGAATGAAAACTCACATTACGGTTCAGTAAACACAGAACCACTTATAGCCACATCGACTGCTTAGTGCACTGCTCCGATTTGCGTTTTCAACAAGAGAGGTGCTCGTGTAGAGAATATAGGCAATATGCCTAATTACATCCTCTGTAAGCACACTTCGACATGCAGTGCGGAACCAACACACAGCGTTTCATCCAAGTAAGAACATATGTTTTAACTCAGACATGAGCATGTTGTAGACACAGTACGTGATCATTTTGTTTACACATATTGAACTGAGAATCTTCCGACGTCTGAATGTACAAGTTGTGTATTCTTGTTTTGGAAATCACTGGATTTATTAATTAATCATCTTGAAATTGGAATAATATACTTTGTAGATGATGTTTAACTTTTGTAATTTCTGGACATATACAATAATTTAAAAGAAAAAAGAATTTAATCCCTAGAATTTGAAAATTAACCAGCGAAGACTTTTAAATTTAAATAAGTTTAAATTTGCCGATTGTTATGGTGAAAGAATAACGTTGATATAACCAACGGCCAGCAGTGTAATTTGTGAATCTCAGTGCCCAGTTCAATGGTCTTCTTTGTGAGTAACTGTTCCATAAAGATCCTACAGCTAAGATTATAACTGATTATAGGCCGTTCACGGATAAAGTGAGCACTTTTTAAGGCCCTTGCAAATGTTTCTTTTAAGCTATTTTTTATGTTAAAGCCACTTTTTAATATTAGTATTGTCATGTAGCTAGTAAATACGGTGTATACTTTCACGCACTTTCAACAGATAATGTCTGAGAGTGCAATAAAGCATATTTATTAGTGGTTAATGCCTGTTGGGAGGGCCTTACAAAGTGCTCACTTTATCGTGAACAGCCTATATCAATAATGCCACATATAACTATCGCCAAACACTAAACCCACCGGTCACAAGTTATCATAAAGAAACAACTACCGTTTTGGCCTATGATCCACAAAACTTAAAGAATTAATTATTTTAATCACATAAAATGAAATGAAGGTGATTTGAAAGGATTTTGGGGAATGTAAACTGATCTTCAAGGAAATATAGTACTCTGTGGCACTGGTTCCGAAGGTCATTTCACTAATACGCTAAATAATAGAATTTCACTAACTTAATTTTCACCATGTAGCACGTCATAAATCGAAATAACTGATTCAGCATTTAGAGAGCGGGGCCAGTTTTTCGTTGCCAACGAAAGTCGTTTTTAGCTAAGACTTCGTTATCTACGTCGCAGACGTTTTAACCAGAAAAAGTATGTTTTAGTACAAGCTTGAATTCACAAGGGCTCTACCAAACATGTGAACCGCCAATACTGATGTGATTTCATATGTTATACGATTGTTCCCCCAACTACCTAGTTCAAGTGAGTTTGTAGCGACGGCTCCTAGTTGCTGAGACAAGCGTGTTCAAAGTAAAGCATGCAACATACTGTAGGCCTTTATAACATATACTTGGTTAAAATATCTACTACGTAGCTGTGGCCATGTGGTAATGCACTCATTTACTGCATCCGGATGTGCTCATTAAAATATATATATATACTTTAATGAGCACATCCGGATGCAGTAAGTAAGTGCATTACCACATGGCCACAGCTACGTAGTAGATATTTTAACTATGTTTTATTATAGAGGTCTACAGTATGTTGCATGCTTTACTTTGAACACGCTTGTCTCGGCAACAAGGAGCCGTACAGTACGTTATACAATCGATTAATTAATCACTTTCGTTATTGGTACTTGAAACACGCACACACTCATTCGGAAACAAAGATAACATGTAAAAGATGAAATACAATCACATACAAAACCCTTAATAAATGGAAACTTCAAACACCAACGTGATGTTTCTAACAGCAATGTAGGGAACCAAAAGTTTCACATGCATACAATTATTTATTTAGTCTATTATTGTGATATAAACAAAAAATAGTGGATAATTAGTCGAAATGAAGGAGCGATAAGTTGATGCAAAATAATTAAGAATATTTTAATGCCATATTCTTTTAAAGCTATTTCATATCGACTTTTCAGCAAAGCTGTTGATTTTGGGTCCTTTTGATGATGAAATTATTTTTTATCTGTAAACATATACCTACATCGTAGGGCTAACAAAATAGAGGACATTTTAGTGGAATTACGGATTTCCATTGTATCTTATACTTATTTGCTTTACTTTTAAAAGTTATAATTATAAAATGTTAAATGTGTTTGTCCTTAGACCCCAAATCAGTTCCCGAGGAAAAAAACAACATGTGATGAGGAGGACACGTCTTTAGATGTTCTTGGTAAATTAGTTTTATTAATTTGCCTGCCTCCGCCTACAAAACGACTACCTTTTTAAACATGGCGTGTAATACATTCACGTTTCCTGCGCCATTGCTCCAAATTGTTCACGGAAGCAAATGAAGACGAATGTAGGACCTTTCCTTATGCTGTGTGTATATATTACGATGTGTAGGAGTTAGTTGAGTTACTTTATATATAAAATAGGATTTTACAAAAACATATTTAAGATTTAACTGCTTGTTCAGCAAGCAACGTTCTGCGTGCTGCTGCATTCTAATTCTGAAACAGTGAGAATTGAGCAAAATCAGTGAAAACCAGTGAAAATTGAGCGAATAATAATCAGTACCAGATAAGTAATTAATATGACGGCTGAATTTCAGGGATTCTTGTGATTCCCACTGTATGTCGAGAATTCCGATTCCATAAGTCTCTCGTTCTCATTTCATTTGCTTCATTCTGCCATCACCAGTAGATATCAACTGACTTTCAGTGAAAGTTATTTCACTCATAAATATCACTGATTCGGGCTAAGAGTGTTGATATTGACAACCTCATTACACGGTATTGGTTATGTATTCAAGGTTAACTCTGCAAATTATAGCCCTTGTTTGGACTCGGAATCTCTCAGCTGCTTTCAATAACCTCTCTCATGATTACAGAATCTCTGTGTCTGATGTAAATTGTTACTAATTGTGGTCTGCCATGGCTCTCGAATCGCTCCACCCACATGTTACTTCTAATAAAATGAAATGTGTCGGAAGAAAAGGGACATAAGCATTTATTGGCCACGGCTGTAAGGCCAGTGCTGTAACCTGTCGAATTAGTTAAACGAACCTGCAGATTTAGTGCGTATAACCTATTTGCGGTTCCTTCACACTTTTTAATCTAGCCTTTGGAAAACCACCCCATGTATGTCGCGTTTGGTTGTTTACTAAATATGTCATGTACCTCTGTTAAAATAAAATTGTCTTATATTTCTTTAAATTAAATTTTTTTACAATATTTTATATGTAACTTATAATATTTAAATTATAATAAATATAAAAAAAAAAACAGTGCGAAAACATGTATGTTGGTAGCGCCTAGTAAGGAATAGCTCTTTTCCAACAAAATGTTATTAGAACTGAGTGCGCACTAATTCGATGCGTTGTTCTTTGGTGTAATTTTCTAGACTTAGTAAAGTTTAGTTTGCACGAGGCGAAGGAATATCCTGGAAGTAGAACTTAAGGCAGGGCTTCATAGAAGTGTGTGAAGTAACTCTGAATTGATTATAGTGCCGTACCACACGTCCACGACTACTTACTCTGCAGGAACTCAAAATGTATTTAGTGCGTGCGTCGCACACACTATACTTTGAAGTTGATTCTCTCGGGAACTAGCAACCGTCGCCGCTATAACTCTCTGGAACAAGCAAGTTAAGGGTATCAAATGTACAACACATCGCAATTACACCAATATCTACGATTCGCGTGTTCGGTAGTTCCCTTGCCAGTTCAGTATTTTACAACTGCAATAAATGAAAATACCTTGAGGGCCGGCCTACCTGCGCATGAACTGCGTCGTAGCAAAGTGTCTTTCATACATTTTCCCCCACGAAACTATCAAATGTGTGTCCAATAGGCTGATATAAGAAAAGAACACGCGCTTCAGAAGGTGCCTGTTGAAATCGTTCAAGACGTCACGGTTATTTAAAACACCGTTTCAGAACACTCTAACAGAGATAACAACTTTGCACAAGTGCCATAGGTGCACACAGCGCGACGAGAATACTGCACGTCACTTCAGAGCCTTGCGTTTAGTGGCGATCGCTCACATTATTACCATGACAGTTAAGCCCTTATTTCCCCCGCGCTTTTCGACCTCAACCGCGGAAAATAGCTCTAATTAGGCGGAACCCATAATGTGGACATTCTGAAAGGCATGGAACAGACTGCCGACTGAACACAGAAATATTGGAAACTGGATGAGAGGACGATGTTGACATTTCGCGAAGCTGTGTTTATGCATGTGTGCACGTAAGTGTATGTGTGAAAGAGTAATTGAATTGTGTCCTTGGTCTGTTTACTGTAAAATTATTTACTTGTAAATTTTAATCTCTATTATCAGAAATATGAAGTAAGTGAAAGTGAATTTGTAATGAGTCTAGTGTAAGGGACTTACTGCCTTAACTGCTTCGTCAAGTCGTTAATAAATACATTTATATTAGATACCACGTTGGATAGTGCCTCTTTATATTACATTTTGCTCTGTATCCTGATTATATCAAACACGATGTCGTAACTGCTAATTGAATATGTCAAAACTGACTGAAAGATTTAAGTTCAGAGTGGTCATTATTTTTTTAACTTTTTGGTGGCTACTTCGACAAATCAGTTTTACGTAACTAACCGTAATTATGTATTTAAGTTAACATTATAATTGTATAGGAGTTTAAGAAATAAGCGTTTCTAAACTACCCATGATATAAAATAAAGAACATAAACATAATCTTTTTCATGTAACTCTATTAGAGTGTTGACTACAAGGAAGTGTGCATTAACAAGATAAAACCGCTTTAATTAATGATAACTAGAACTTATTTCCTGTACTTTTAAACACAGATGTTTTTTATTAGTATATAAACTTTATGTATTTGTAATGTAAGGAACGAAAATTCATTTCCAATACGGCGAGAACTCACGGTGACTGCACATTCAAAACAAATAATTACTTAAAATTTTGTAATGAAAGGAGTAGTAAGTAACTAAAAATTTGAATTTGCGAGTTTATTTGACAGTAGACTCACGTTTCCTTTATAAAACCGTACTTGAGTGTGTCCCATTTTTTCCGCTGTTTGCTACAGTAGCGAGAAACCATTAACTTGCATAGAGAATTGCAATTACTTCACTGATATGTACTGACTAAATACAACCTCTTCAAAATCACAACAAATGTCTTGCGACCCATACTTAAATTAAATAAAATTGCGGCCGTAAATTATTTGAAATTTTCTGTTAAAATATTGATGCGGCATTTTTCTTTCTCCAGCAGTAAACACATCTCGACATTCGCTGCAAACCAAATAATCGCCCCTAACCAAATAATCGCAAATGAATTCCCCTGTTAAGCAGGGAATATTAATATATATCACCTAATTGGATGTTTGGAATCACGTGGTTTTGGGTCCCTCAGTTACAAAATATTTTTTTTTTTTTACTGAAAACATTGCATTCACGAAAGCCTTCCGAAATAAATTTTAGGGATTGTTTAGGTAAATTCATGTAACAAAGCATTTAAAAAAGTGTACTAATCAGGAAAGTGGTGCGAAATTGTTGAATAGCTATGAAATAAAAGTATGGCAATATATCTTTTGGGGGACAAATTATATTCACTGTACCGTAAGAAGGGGCCAGCAAACCCGTAGCCATTGGTTCACATGAGTGAAACTTTACGTCGACTAATTAACAGGGAGGTAACCTAAACATATTATTAAAAATTATTAACATTTATATATAGATGTTACCTTTGTTGCTACGCGTAAGGGCATAGTGAAAAAATAACTACTAAGCCCTTGGCACTGTTGGTGGATGTTGGTTGGTATAGGCTGTTCATGATAAAGTGAGCACTTTTTAAGGCCCTTCTCAATTTTTCCTTTCATCCAATTTTCATCTTCCTGCTGTTCCTCAATATAAACATTGTAATCTGACCAATAAACAAAGTGTATACATTTCACCACCCTCAAAATTTAATACCTGAGGTTGCAATAATATATATTTATTAGTGGTTAATGCATGTTTAGAGGGCCTTAAAAGTTGCTCACTTTACCGTGAACAGCCTATATGCGACGTATTCCATGGCATAATTGACGGTTGGCGCATTGGAGTAAATTCTTTCGCGATCGAGCCACTAGGTAGCAGTAAATCTGAATAAAATGTCTTATTGTTTTCATTTGGTGAGATTTTGATTGTTTGAAATCAACAGTACTAAGGTAAGCGATAATTAAAATGATATATGACAGAAAGATATTGCACTGTACCAAAATTAGAATAAATAAAATATTTTACCTAACCAAAACATACATTTCAAAGGTTTTTATACATTGGCTTTTTCATATTGAAAACTTCTGGTCGCTGATGGATATCAATATTGTTATTTTCACCTTTTCCCTACACCATTTCAACCTTTTCACATATTTTTGCCGTCACATGTTCAAACTACAAAACACTTTCTCATCGGTCGGTTGGTGTAAACTACAAAGTACTCTCTTATTGGTCGGTTGGTGGAAAAACCTCAATATATATATTTTTTTAAATTTCTACATAACCGACCGCCAACACTAACACCAGCCTGGCCTATTGTGCCAGGGGGTTTAAAGAACTTAACCTGTGGAAAGAAAGGAGTCTTAAAATATCAAATATAAATTAAAAGTTATAAACCGAAGGAAAGTGAAGCCATAATGACCCAAGGAGAAGTAAATTGAGATAGTAGCAGGGCAGTATAATTCTGAAAGAAGAACAGAAGCTAACGTAATGACTAGTAGTCACATATAATATTTTCCACAATGTTTGTATTTAACATAATTGTACGTGTGTAGTCTCTCTCAGGAGTGAATGCACTTTCTTGCCAGTTCAGAAAGTTTCCCTGTGCACAATATATGTTTCCACGGCAAAATATTTTCTATTCACACATACTCGGCAGGTTGACTGTCAGCTGACTGTGCTTTTGTTATCATTATCAACTGTGGTAAGGGAAACAGCTATTGCCATGGAAACAGCTATGTATGTACAGGGATGCCATTCGAGCTGTCAAAAAATGCACTCGTTTTTGTGAGAGGCTATAGCAACGATTCTGAAGTTATTTTTAAGGATCCCACCCACCACATTGCAAGGTTTTTTAATTTCGTCAATGTATTACGTTTTAAACTGGTATCTTTCACATTAAGACGAAGAAGTGGAGAATGCACAGTAAAAACATTTTCTTTACAGCAAAGAAAAAAATTATTTGAGGCTCTTTAGCTTGCGGTGAAGAAATATTGCTTAACAGCAAAGACAAGCTTAAAAAAAAAATCTCTAGTGATACCAATTTTTTTCTTTAAAAATTTTTCTTTACCTTAATGCAACCAAGTATTTTATCTTCGCTTCAACATAAAGCTTGCTTTACTAAAACTGCAATTATCTTTAACTTAAAGATTAGTGCTAACACTGTAAACAAATAATGGTAAAATTACCTGACAAGTGTAATGTAATGTTCGCAATCTTGTGTTGGAAACACAATTTTCCTTACGTGTAAAATAAAATTACCGCACTCTGGAATAAAATTCACGTACATAGTAGTCAAAACTCCCATACACGGATGGGAGAATTACCTTACGACGCGTGCGTCTCTACAGAATAGTCTCAACAGCTAAGTGGGAAGACGACCGGAAGAACATAACACCACAATAATCACTAATACTGTCATGTTGTGTTCATGGTGTAATATATAGTGCAATGGGCCATCGTGTTAAAACACCATGGGTCGTGCCCACCCTCCCGCAAACGTCGAGGATTTTAGAGTTGATTTTTCGGTTGTTGTTCCTTAGAGGATATAAGTAATGAAAAAACTAACAGGACTAATACCTCCAGGTAATTTTAAATATAATTTTATTATGCAATATAGTTAATATTACCTTAATTGTATGGGATTTTCCACCACTTTTGTCAGTTACTTTTTCCGTAAGATTAGGGAATAATACCTTAAATGTTATGAAAATTTACTTCATATTTAACAGGTAATTTTACCTTACATGTAGAGGTTATAAGCTTCACTTACATGTAAGGGAATTTTACCTAAATTTTTTTTAAAGTGAAATTATTGTTACGGCAGTGCAATGTTTTTGTTACCATTATTATATGATTTGAACAACAATGTTCTTTGCGGCAAATCTACTTTGCAGTGGTTCATATTCAAGCAAAAATTTTCTTTGCTGCAACACAATTTGCATTGTGGCAAAGAAAGTGTTTTTAGAGTGTGTCTATTGATTTTCCACAGTCTACACTCTAAATCTGAATCAGTGAGAATTTCACTGTTTCAATCAGTCAACAGTGCCTGACTAATTGAACAGTCACTTCAGTGAATTTAACTAATCAATTAGTGGGAAAATGCCATATTTCCTTCACTTATTGATTCAGTGACATTATTTTCCACAGATCCATCCGTCATTTTTTCACTGTTTTTCAGTGGTTGATTTTTTTTGATGAATCTGTTAAAGAGCGTGTAAAAATGGCCGCCAAACAATATTTCACAATGGCCATTAAAAAACGAGTATTAAGTAAAATAACAAGGAATAAACTAATAAAACCAGTATGAAAAAATTCTAAAATGTGTTTCATCTTTCAAAACACCATTTTACGAGGTAATATGAACATTCTACCTTTCATTCCGTTTTTACGTATTTCATTTGGTTTTCATATAATCATCACAGTATTCTGTATAAAGGTTTAAAATGCATATAATGTGGTGAAAAGAGTGCAGTTAAATATATTATGCGATTTAACACTCCTAACGGTACGAATTAAACCAAAAACGAAAAGTAAGGGCATACCATTTAAATCTTCATGATTTCGTAAAGAACTATAGGAAATGTATTTTCCTTCTATTTGAAGTTGTATTAGCAGCGTAAATGGTAAGGGAACGGCCTGAATGTGAAGTAGAAAAGGTGTGTGAATTCATTCGTCGCCACTTACTATTTTTTTTAATTACGGTAAATTGCGCGATATAAATAGTAAACTATCGTAAATATGTTTATTTCATCTAATAATTTGTCAAAATTCAATAAAAACAATATTCAATTCGCCAGTGTAGTCGGCCGTCACTTATTCAATAAGTGAAATTGTTTCATGCCACTAATACAATCAGTGAAATGTTTTCACTGAAACAATCAGTGGTTTTCCACTGATTCTAATTTAGAGTGTAGATTTCTATACAGTTACAATACAGGTAGCATATGTTTCCATTTGCTTTGGATGTATGTCCGACTTAAGTTTATTTTCTATCTTGTCCTTTTTGGCGTTCGAGTACATAAACGTTGTAAACATTGCGATACTCGATAAATAATGGCGTTCACTGAACACTGGAGTAAATCACCGAACATGTTTTGGGAGCCTGTTGCGTAAAAAAATCATTCCATGTATTACCATAAATTAATTAAAAATTAGCTTCAATTCTGTGAATGGCAGTACATACAACTTGCGAAACAGGTTTACATTCCTGTTGATCACGAACGGAGAATTATATAATTAAGTTGCAGTCCCGACAACACACGAGCACAGCCAATACGACTGTTGACTAGCGCCCCGAGTGTAGCCAGTCACTCATCATCTCGTTCGCAAACTTTTGACTCTAATGACGTATTTCATCACATGTCAACGTGTTCCCAGTGTTTGGGTGCTAGCGCCGAAATTGTTGAAACCCAGTTAAAATTTTTCAAGTCAAAAACTGGCCATTCTATATAGTTTTATAACATTTCATAAATTTGTTTGGTTTTAACACGCTACAGGATTTTACTGAAAAAAGGTATGGTTTTTCACATTAACTTCGTATTTAATTTAATAAATTTAGATACGGTTTTAAGGTGGAATTTTAAATGTCAACTACGAAGCAGTTTTTACTTATTTTAATAATGCTGGTAGGGCCTAATAACCTAGAAAGAGATTACCTGTAATTTCTAGTAATTAAATTTGAGAATATTATAACTGCTTGGCATTTCATACACTGGCTTTCAAAATATTTTCTTCGCTTTCGTTTTGATTCGAAGAAGATAAGGATTTAAATTTAATGCAAAGACTCTTGCATATAATACTTTATTGACGCTCAGTTTGAGATGATAGATTTAAAACATCTCTAATTTATTTGTAAAAGCTCTTCAAGGTAAAGGGAGTGCTTTTGAAATAAACTTCCGGAAAAAAAACTACTGCCGATAACTACTCGTATGGTAGAGAACACACTGGCATGCAGTGCAGTGACTAGTTAAGTAGGCAGCAAATTAATGAACAAATAGTTAGAGGATATAACCGTTTATTGAGAGTGTAATATGTAAATGTTACGGTCATAGAAGTTAGTATCTCTAGTTTTACACTCAGAATAACACGTACTTACGTATTACTAACACATATACTTTTCCTAAAACTTTGAATTGAATAGCATTCGAATACATCTGGAAGGTCAATGGCAAAGTTATCTTACATATGGCGAACGGATACAAAATGAGAAGAAAATTAGACTCTAAGCAGGGCTTTCAAAAGTGCTCGGTAAAACGTGAACGGCATATACACTACAGTATTTTAACATACATACGCGTTTGTTGTGGAAGTGACCATTTGATGGGAAGACTGTACCGCAAGGGCTGGTTTGGTCGGCCAAGGCATACAAGTGAGGGCGATATTGAAGCGGTTAGCCGATTTCTCTCCGCGGCTCGAGGCCAAAGGAACAAGACAAACAACAGCAAGTCAAGGAACCGGGAAGGAAATGTTCCTGTAGAGTTGACCCCGCGGGTAATTTAACCCGAGGCCGTGCTACGTGCCAGCCGGCGGACAGGCGTCCAGAGCAGCGGATCAAATGACCGGGCAGGATAATTGATTAGGGGCGGGCGCGAAGAGCGGCGGCTAGCAGCGACCCCGGGCGGGCGGTAGTCGAACCCGGGAGCCGGCTGGCCGGAGCATTAGCCCCGCCGCTGACGGAAGTGTCGTCCACCCCCGCTACGAGCGCTAGTGTGGCTCGGAGAAGGAGAGCTGTACAAGATGCTGGAGTTATGATTAGGGGGGGGGGGGACTCGGGGGCCGGGCGTGGCCCGCACGACCGCCTGTGAACTATGTGACAGCTCCCGAGAAGTGCCGCGGGGCGCCGTGAGATATTGGTGCGCGCATGCGCACAAGGTGAAGGCGGGCCCTGTGAGAGGGGAGGGGGCGGGGCGCCCGAAATCAACCTGCCCTGCCGCCGGGGTCGGCGACCCCTTCCTTCCGTGCCGGCTGCCGACTGACTCACCTCCCGCAGCCGTGGCGCAACCGCGCTACTATACCGCGCCTCTGCGCCGCCCGCCGAGGTGCACTGCAGACCACCGCGCCGCACTCACCCTCCGTCAGCACTGCTGTAGAAAACAACCTGGCACTAACGTCCACTTTGCTGTGTCGACATTTCACTTACTAACTGTTAGCGACAGACGTCCCCCTCGGAAATAATGCCACATCCTGACGGATCTGGACTAATTTGTGAGAGGTACTCTTCAGGACACAAATTATGTGGGGAAAATTTCCTAAGCATATTGGATTTTTAGATACATAATTTTTCCCGCAAATAACTTAAAATCGCCAAGCATAACTTGTCCAAAGTAATTATTAAATGTATTATATTAAGCCTCTTTCTCCTGTGACTATTACAACGTAAGAACAGTGTATATGAAATATTATTTCACTCCGTATGATTTTCGTAGCAGAAAATAAACATGCATCTACTAAAGTTTGCCGCATTATTTATTTTAATGCTCTCTCTCTCTCTCTCTCTCTCTCTCTCTCTCTCTTGTGTGTGTAACAATGCGAGCACTACTGATTTTTCTAATGTAAGAAGAATAATCGTCCGTTAATCCGTTATGTTCGTAGACGGCTGCATGCGACAGTTTCGTAGCCAGTAATGACATATATTAGCCGTCAAATTGGCTTGAAGTTGAAGACGTAGAAACCAGTATGGCTGAACATATAAATAGCCTACTTGTGTCTGGGCAGTTATTCATTCCAAAGAAAAAAGTTTTGTTTAAAATAATTTTTTTCCCCAACGTTTTCGCTTTACGTCGAAAGGATAATCGATTGAGTTAGGGGCTCGCCTTAAGTGCCGAACTAACATAAACTTACACACAAATAGACCTATTTCCCATGTATCCGTAGTTTGCTCGGAATTCGAACAAAGATATTCATGGTAAAAGGAACCATCCTAGTGTCCTTGACCACCAAGTTCAATGGCTACAGTAACAGTAAAACCATAGCCACGATATAGGCAAGTGCAAGGAAGTAAATGGACATGCGGTTCATTTGACGTAGGCGTACCCATTCGCTGATTGGTGGCGCGAGGCTTCGGGACGGACCTTGTCTCTCATTGGCCACTGCGTGCAACGAGATTCCCTACGGGCTGGACTGCTGGCTAGCAAGCGAGGTTTCAGGCGCTGATTGATTAGCGGCGTTCCAACATGCTGCTAGACAGCCGAGCCAGTTTGCTGGCGGTATAAGCGAATTTTTATATTCTGTATTATTAATTATTCTGTAGCGTGGCTTTGGAAAGCCAAAAGAAGGCTCTTGTACTTCGTGTGTACTTAGAGTTTCCCGTAAATTAAAAAAAAAAACCGTAGAACCGTTAAAATGCACTGCTACACTAAAACACACCCATTAGCGAATGAATAAATTTGTACGGCTCTTAACATCGAGGTCTTGAGAGCCGATGTGGGTGATTGAGATGAGTATGGAGCAGCGCGAGAATGAAGGGGGCGGGGAAACGGGAGATCCCCGAGAAAACCTGCCGACCAACGGCATCGTTCGGCACTATTCCCACATGCGAAAATCCGGAGTTAATCGACCGGCGATTGAACCTGGATCATCTTGGTGGGAGGTCAGCAGGCTAACCACTCAGCCCCCGCAGCCCCAAGAAGTCATCAGAGTAGATGATTCCGAGTGGAATGGACAGATTTGGGCGGGCCCTTAACATCGCGGTCTTGAGAACCGATTACATGATTTCGAGATAAATTGGCAATGCCGTCCCCAATATGAATGTTAAGAAATAACATAGCACCCAATCATGTACAACTTTAAAAAAATAAAACATTGTTTAACTTACTTATCCTGCAATAACTTCCAAATACACTATAATACGTTCTTTTAGGTGGAAAAATCGAATACTTGCACAATTACGTGATTTAATTGATCCACAAAATTCAATTTTTTTTCACTTACAGATACAATAACAGTTGTGTCGATAAAGAAAAAATATTTGTGTTGTTACAAAGGTTCACAAAACATTTGATAACATTGCGTTAAGCGATACTTCTGGGAACTCCAACTATTTCGAGTTTCACTAAATGTTTTGCATGTTTATATATATATTACTAAATGCATTAACTGTTATTTGGTGATATAAAGCGGCAGCCCACGACATTAGATTTCGTTGTAATTTTTTCATTTGTACAACTTTGTATTCATTATTATGGCAGCAGAAAAACAGAAAAAAATAAAAAAAATAGAATTTGACATAAAGTTATTAAAAGATATATTTAAAGTGTAAGATTTATATTCGAGCAAAATGTCATTACATACACTGTGTACAAGTTGAACAATGTTTGGCACAACATGAAATTAAATTTTGCTGGTATCACAAGTAAAATACTCAAGTAACAAAATTTTTATTTCTTAGTACGTAAAATTTTTACTTCGTTAATATGCATGATCGTACTCTATTCGCGGTTTCTTTACATTTTTAAGAAACCAACCTTCTCAAAATACCCCAATGTATAACGTGTTTTGTTGATACCTAAATATGACATGTAATACAAGCGTTTAATACTTCTGTTAACATAAAAGTATCTTTATTTTGGCTATACTGAAAATCGTGCTTATATTATGTTAATAAATTAAAATGTTTCCAGGGGTATAGGTACTAATATTTTCTTGAGGGGGGGGGGGGAGACGACTGTAATGGTAGCATTCATTCCGTGTAAAATAAAACACAACTGTTACATTCTCCTCGGGTTTTTTTAATTAAGCACAATGCTACTTTTGTTCGAATAAGTGAGTATCTATTTGTACAAGCAATAGGCCCATATTTACGATAAGAATAATCGTTTACTCTTAAATAAACAAAATTTTGATACTTTGATAACATCAAAATTCGAAAACTTCGTATGATTATTTTCTTGTAATACACAGATGTAAATACATTAATGCATAATGTAAGTAAAAGTCTAAATTATATTACATAGGCATATAATACAAATTTTTTCTTTCATGTTAAAATTCAAAACCTAAATTAAATTTGTATGTAATAAACATTCAAACACTTGCATAATTCTTCATGATGGACTATCCACAAGGAGTAATATACCTAAAAACTACTGCAAAGTCTAAAAAAAATGAGTATATATAAAAGTACTTAACAAGTTAGTAAAATATACCAGTCATTTATTTTGTATATATGTTGAAATTATCTCAGTAAAATTCTTATCATTTAGAAACCTCGCAATTGCCGAATGTTGACTTTCTCTCTGATGCCCTAGAAACAAACACTTTTAAGATGTGCAGTTGAAGAGAATATAATACTGAGCAATGGATCTGAGCAATCAATAAGTGTTTAAGTCTCTCTTGTGACATATTTGCTCTCAAATATGTTTTCAAACGTCTTAAATCACTAAAAGATCTCTCTGAAGAATCTGCAGAGGCTGTACGGTAAGGATAAGTATTATTAATTTTTTCACTTCTCCAAGCAATGTTTGTACCATTGCTGATTCGTTCTTCAGTTTTCTTGCTACATAAACAACTCCACTGATATTTCCTTCAGGACTGACAGTCTTCAACATGAGCAATTTTGCATGCAGTAAGTCTATATTGAAATCAAATGGATGTACACCTAACTCTATAGCTGCAACTCTTCTGGAGACGGAGAGCATTGTCTGATAGAAGAGAGAATGTCATTTTCTAATTTTATCAGTTTCTTTGTTCAAGCTTGATCAAATCTTCTTTTAACCTCATTTACGAGGTGGTCCACAATTTCATAAAATTCTTTCCTTAATTTTTGATTTTAGTGTGAAACTGACTGAGGGACTTGGGTTGAGGCTACTCTCTAACTAACGTGGTACTGTGACAAATCTCTTCTCAACTGGTTACTTCAGATTTAATTTTTTGGGAAGTTCTGCTTCTTCATAAGATTTAGAAAATCCTGTTTCAGATCTAATTATTAAAAGAGTCTGCACAAGTAAATCATCAGCCTTATTAGCACCTGCTGCACAGAAATCTGCCCCTTGCAATACTTTTGCTAACATTTCACAGGGGCAAAAATGTTTATTGCAGCTGTGATGAAAAACATTGTTTCCATTTTCTGAGGCCTTTTAATATAGACCCGTAGAGCAGATTTTCTCTCGTTTGATGCATTTTCATTCACGATTTCTTCCAGAGTTTGTTGTACACTTCCATAGTTTTGTCTGAATCTCTTCAACGAATGTACTCTGACAGCCCATCGTGTAGGACAAAGAGGAAGAGGGTGTTGCACATTCTCACTGCATCAGATTCTTGTGTGCATGGTGATAAAACCACGTGTGCATAAATCGATTTCTTTTTTGTACTCTCTAATAATAAATTTGAGGTATCCTTAACTATAATTGAAGCATCCACATTCCTATCTGTTTTCTTGCAATTTCTTGCAAAGCGAGATCAAGAGCATGGTTTGAACAATGTACAAAACAGCTTTTAGGAAATTCTTTAGTGAGGTGTTTCTGTACACCATTCCACTGACCCGACATATTGGCCGCTCCATCAAAACAACGACCTCGCCGTTTGTCAATGTTGATTGTCATTCTGAGTAGTATGTCTTGTATCACAGTTGTGAGTGTACTTACTGCAGAATATGGTGGGTTGTTTTTCCTTCATACAAAACGCATGCAAAATTTTAAACTGACGCCTCCTTTATTATTTATTTAGAATGGAATTCTTATATCTAGTGTACGAAGTGACGAAGATTTTTAGTTAACATTTCTTTATACAAAGACGTAAATATGAAATGAATCGTTAGTAGGAAATATATCCCATTCAAAATATTATTAAACTGAGCGCATACGACTGCGGCGTGTTGTCTCTTTGGTGTAATTTTCAAGACTTGGCTGAGCTTTGTTTGCATGAGGAGGGGAATATCCTGGAAGTAGAACTTTAGCAGGTCTTTAGAAAAGCTGGAAGAAATCTAGAATGGACTATATATTATTTTTCCCGTAGGAACGTAAGAAAAAGTTCTGGCAACAAGTATACAAGAATTTTTTCCATTAGTACAAAGTCTTCGGTAGCGTCTGCCGGCAGGTGTCACGTGCTAAGCCCGAGCTTTCTTAAGCATAGACTGCATATGAGGTAGAATGACTCTCGTCTTATGTGCATGCCACCAATAATAGCTCAAGAATAGCCAAAACAACTGTCAAACTTACGTGTTTCAACAACGGCGTGGAGTTTGTTTACATTATATTTTAACCTCCACTCATTTTTACGCTAACGCTAATTTATGCTAACCTTAGTGGAAACCACGTTGTTCTGACAGTCGAGTATAGTAACAAAAGCGTTTAGGCGTAGGGACATGGAAACTGGTTGCTGCGCAACAGGAATGCGCTCTCTACCCCACATTCCGTGTACACTGTGGAGCTGGACAACTCGTGTCCACACTGTCCCGGAAGTGCCGGCCTGTCCGGCGTCGTGGCAGTCGACGTGTGGTCGGAGGCCAGCTGATGTAGCCATGCAGATACTATGTGGCTTCGCTCTTGGCGCGTGACGATCCGAGGACGTTCGCTTCATACGCAGTACGCCGATCCTTTTGGCGATTTCGTGCTATTCGGCAGCTCTTCTGGCCCGCCAGTCATCCGCCCGTCCAGCGGTTATCCCTCTATCGCTTTCGTCTGTCGGTTGACTGCGATTCACAAGAATCCGTCGTCCGTCAAGCCTTCTCGACGGCAAAATTTCAGTGTGACAACTTTACATCGTTGTCATTCTTTCGTTGGAGGTATATTTTGGTTGAAAACACATTTTCGAAAGAGCAAAATTTTGGGGAGAAATTTTTCGTTACGAAATAAAAATATATACTAAAATGTTTTCACATTTAAATTTTTTAACTTACCACAAAAAGAAATAAATACAGACCCACCACTTGGCATTTTATTTCAAAGTGCGAATTTCCATCCAAGGACTGTTGTCAGAAGGAGTTGGTTCATCCGTCCATGTGTCGAAAGTTAAACTTTGTAAATATTTGAAGGATACATGAATAGAAAAAAAAAGTTGCCCTGCGATTAGTTGAAGATCACGTGACTGCCAGGCAGTCGGACGACAACCGGATGCAACGGACTATTATGAGTCCAGTATTTCTCGTTACGTTAGATATTAAGCAATAAAAGCAAACATACAAACCAATTGCGTTGCCTTTAAGGGTAGAGATAACGTACCACAATAACATTTTTTCTAGCTAATTTCAAGAAAAAAATTTGAAATTGCAACTACGAATGTTGTATATGTTATTCACATTACCGTGCAGTAAAGACATGGCACCTGAATATCGACGTATAAGTACATCACAATTAACACAATTCAAGCTTATATATCAACACATTTGTACATGTTTACACCTCCGAAACAGCGAAATAAAATAAACACAGTAACAACTACTAAAATGTAACTACGCTATAAACAGAGGTAGGGATATTTACTGCAAAATAAATTTATGTGTTGGGAAATAATTATTTTGTGCAAGTGGTAGGACATGCCATTCTAAAAAGCTTACAACGTGATGTGGTCCTAAAATTGAAGTGTCTCAAACGGGTGCAATTCAAAAGTCATAAAATAGAAACCTGACCGCTGGTGAAACTATTTTTAGGCGAAATGACAACATTTCTATGTCACCAGTGAAGGGAAATACTTAAATAATTTTGTTCGCTACGTGCAGCCTGACGCCGGGGTTAGTATAATCACCCGAAAAAAAAAGGTTGTAGGTGTTTTAGTGGAAACGGTTGTAGGCGAAACAGCTGTGGGAGAGACGACTTGTGGCGAAGTTCATGTCGACTGGAAAAACTACTTCAGATATACTGACATGAGTTTGAACGACTGTATATTTTTTGTCTGCACGTTTCAGGAGAAATAACTGCTGATTTTTTAAAGCAAAATAGTTTAAGGCTTAGCGCCGCGTCCCCATACAAACGTGATCAGTAGTTATAAATCAAGCCGATCACTAAATAAACTATCAAAATTTCTCTTTCGGTCTGGAACAAGGATATGAAAAATACCTCAATTCGAGTAATTTATTCGGAAACTTGTAGGCCAAGAACCACTGCTCCAAAGTTTCTGATAACTAATGAGTTTCAAGTAAATAAACAGAGATATGTTTTATTTACGTTCCTTGCGTGTGCATCATTTAGTACCTGTTGTTGAAACAATGCTAATGTTGTTTGAAAATGGAACTTGGTCGCTCAGGTAATTCGCATTTTAATTCGGATAGCGTAAAATGATTGTGAAAATTACTTGTCAGTTCGTGTTAATTCTGTGAGGACTACATTTTATTATACGTTTTACTAACGTAGATAACAAGAGCCCGTTATAAACTTTCACAAACCTGGTACTCAAAGTATGTACAACTAAGTGGAGAGTATAATGACTCTTCAGAAAGATAGCTGTCAAAAAACAAATGTTATTTGTAATATGTAGAGTACACACGGGTCGTAGAGTCCAAAGTTTCCCTGCTGTCTGCCAAGTATAAATAAATTATGAAATTTATCAAAATAATTTAAATCTTTTGTCATCAATATGTTCAAAAAGCTTCTTTGTTTACAAAAAACATCACTTTTTTGCAGATGAACTCCTAAGAAACATAATTATCACTGAAGGCAGTTTAGCTGTGATTGTAGAGAAACAGGAAATTCTCATTTACAGAGGCCGAAAAATACGCTGATTTATTTTGTGACAGGTAAATTTCGCACACTTGAATGTTAAAATTCTTACTGAGGAGCAGTGGGTAAGCCCTGCAGGACGCTGGGCCAATAAAAACCTGCAATCGACAGCCATGAAGGAAATGGCTTCTCGCAAGGAGGACAATCAGAGTATAAATTATATGTCCCATATTACTAAGTCTATCTTGCAAGTTACTACCTTGATATGAGAACCTTAATTGTGGGCTCAATATTCAGGTAGATAACTTAATTTTTTAACGTTTCTGAACTGGCACAAATTTGGTTCCATTTTTATCACTTCAGAATGTGGTAATGATGTAGTAATAAAATAATTTTTCGCGCGGATTTTATTATATTTTGACCATCGTAAAGTTAACGTATTGCTAAAAGCGTTCTTCAAGGATTGCTCCTAGCGCATAATATCAAGATTTAAGTGCCAATTTAACACTTAAATAGAAGACTTGCTGTGTGGCAAAAATTACATTAAACATTAAAGTTGTGATAAAATTGCGTAGTGTAAGGTACGACATATCGTTGGCGAAGAGCCTTTAAATTATAGCTCGTAAGAGATTTTAAAGTGGTAACTTTCACCTAAAACTTCATTTCCTTTAAAATAAATTCCAATGCTTACAGCATTTGACGTGTTTTAAAATGGAAGTATAAGTATTTAACACACTTTTCAAATAACCGTAAAAATCTTTCTTCATAACTTCTACATTTCAACGGAATAACACTGAACATGAGGTTGAGTGCGAACATTTATTTCCAGCCTAATAGCTGTTTAGGAATATATTTTCTTCAAAGCGCCACAGTAATAGAAAAATTATATGTGTTAAAAAAAACGCACATCACTTCTGTTAATGCCATGTCGTGTTGCTACAAGAAGTAGTTCGTTTCTCTTCGGCACTGATCGTTAATATTGCTCTTATTCGTATTAAAACCGCCATTATATTAAGAATACCTATAGAAATAGTATTAGGGTGAAAACACCATATGTTGTATTCGTAATGAAAAAAGTACTTATCTTATGATTATCTAAACTATGTTGTGGCAACGGGTTATGGTAATACGTGCCTTGCTTTAAATGTCAATTACATGTTCAGACAAGATCTGGTAGATTGTTTCCTAATCTTGACACATGTTACATACTTGAGTGGCCTAATAATGTTCTTTTAGAAAGAGGGGGAGGAGTGTGGTTGAATTTCGAGACACTCGCTGCGATTTTTCATCTTATTTAAAAACAATCACGCTCTTAAATATTAAAGTCGCGTTGCATTCATGACACGTAGATGCTGCTGACTGAGCACAAAAAATAACAAATAAGAACCTGGTAGTAGCTGAATAAAGGTACTCGCCAGTGTAATTCAATGTCGTTATAATTCGTGCATTCATGCAATTCAGTGACTCGGAAAGTTAACTACATGATTACTGAAATGAAACCCAACATATTGCTTGACAGCCAAATCATTAATGATATTGTAAAACCCACGTATGTGGTAGGTACACTAGTATGAGTACAAATGGAGAGTGTTTTATTGCACAAGCGAATGCTAGAGTTAATTAAATATGTTTTGCAATGTTTTTGTAGTAATTAAATCAATAAAAACAAACTATATTAAAAATAATACTTTAACAAATTGGGTTTGCCAGGGCATGTTAGATTGACACTACTGAAGTTCTTTTATTAACATATCATGATTTTATAAAGATTGCGATTTTGGTTGTGCTACGAGAATTACTTGGCAAACATGTCTGTCTCGCTGTTTAGCAGTAAAGATTTAAAGGGTTCTATCCTACCTGTCAATATCATCCTCAGACGTGCGGTGAACAAGTAAATTTGTGAAGGTTATAATTAAGACTGGAGATTAGTGGCGTAGCTTAGTTTGTGGTGCAATGGGTTGTCCGAACTAGTTATCAAACTGCCATCAACACACTCGAGATAATACGAAGCGGTAACCTTAAGCCGATGCAAGTGTCGGCGGCTAGGCTGTTACTCTATCCCAGACGAGGAGAAGCTCTTAACATGCAAACAGCCGTGTCGGCCGGGAAAACAAAACGGGTTGCTGAATATTCATATACAGAGACTGAATCTGCGTGGATGTGAAAAAAAAAAAAGGGGGGACGCCAGTAAACGTTCGTCTGTAATACTGATGTATCGGGACACCTCGTTTCGAGCCTTTCATTCATGAAACAGCGAGGGCGCCTGCTTCAAGGGATATTTACTTTCGCTCTCTATCTCGACCTTTCTTTCTTTTTTTTTCTTTTTTGGCACCTGTCAGCCGCGTCGAACACACGAAAGCTTTTAAAAGCGCCGTCGCTCTGGACCAGGAGTCCTTGAGAGCTGACCTTCGCAGCATCTCGTGGGGAGGGAGGGAGGGCTAGCGAGGTTCGCCCACGCTGACATGCGACCGACCAGCTTTCGACCGCAGCAGTTACCTGAACTCGTAAATTTACACCATCTCTCTTCTGCAAAAACTGAGAGAACCCTTGTAAATAATAAATTCGCTTCCCTTATAAATGTAGGAGGTCTATCTGATACGCAATAAAGAAAAACCTCTCGTATGCAAAGAAATTTTTTATTAACAACATCCTGTAGGAACTATAAAATAATTTTTTGTGTGGCGGCTAGTTTGACAACTGACACCATAAGATTTTATTTTAAATTACACTTATAAAGGGACAAATTGCAAATAGTTTAAATAAGCTCAACACATCTCCTTTCATCTTAAATCTTTATATTCCTATATAAGTACTTTCACACACGCCAACACACACACAAAACTAAAAAATGTTGTTCGCTAAAAATAAGAATTCTTGTGGGCACTACAAAATAATAGCTTAAAAGTATTTCGTAATGAAGCATAACAATTGCTAAATAATCACTAATAAACAGCCGAAAGTGAAAAAATAAATTATTCTGGCCACAAAATAATTTCCCTATTAAGAGTGGGATGGACCCGGGCGTCCAAGGTCAAGAAGCGAGGAAGCGATATGGGCGACATTAACATGCACGCCTAGCACCTCATCGTCCCTACGCGCAAGGAGTGCAGTGTTTCCGTCGTGGTCCTGTACTGTGCAAATTAGATCTGTAACATAGGGGTTTTGTTACACGCGATGAAAGCCAACAGATTAAGCTACGCCCGTATCTTTGTACTTTTCTCTTGCCGCTTAAGGAAACTGCATAGCAAACTTTAAAAATTCGATATTTGACCATTTTCACGAATTTTTTGTTCAAGAATACACGTAATATGACAAAAGTAGAACAATAGGGACATAGATAATTGTTTTTTATCTTCTGACAAAACGTTGTATTTGCAGAACAATTATTTACTGAGATACGCGTATTTTCGCAAACAACTATTTCACAAAAAAATGTGGGGTCCATCCCACTCATAAGAATGTCTATGCAAAACTGTTAAGAAGAAATAATGCGGATAATTTTTGTTGTAACATATCTGTGTACCCTCATTTACATATCACAGGAACTGGTATGCAAATTAACACATATATGGCTTTTGAACTGTATGGCACCTATATTTTTGCATATGTTTTGGTATTCTTAATATGATCGAAGCCCTTCTGCAAATTTTACATTTATTTAGTAATTTTTAATATGTGATATAAGTTAGGATCCACCATTCTTTTCCATTATTTTTATTTTTATTTATGTTACTCTATGGTAAGAGAGTGCATTATTTGGAGCATTTGGTGACAACTTAAGTATGTTACTTATTTATTATTAGTCTCAGAATTTATTATCACTGTTTATTTTATTTTATTTGAAGTTTTGCATTTATTTACTGACGTGATTTTCGTAGCTGGGATTTCGAGGGTGAAATCCCCAGCATCTCAATAACTTAGGTTAAATTATTGTGTACCAAAAGTCAGTTTTCAATCAGGGCTAACTTAGTAATTTAGGAAGAGACTAAGTTTAACATTGCAGATTAGTTTTATTAGTGGACGCTGTCGGCATGAGTGGATGCTACATGACGTCGCGACGCCATGCTCGATGCGTAAGCTACAAGCTACAGAGTAAGGTGACATCGTCGTATTATAGGCCAATGGACTTTTGCCAAGTAGCGTTTCCTTCAGTTTTCTTAATGCTCCTGATATTAAAGACGACAGATGCTGTAAATTTTAAAGAGACAGTTGCCGGATGTTCTTGTTAATTGCTAATCAGCCCAGTGATCCATCTCGACCCGACTACAGTTAGTTTACCAGAGCAAACTTTAATTTACATTGACTTAAATTTATTTTGTAGTGAAGAACCCTTTCATTATTTTTATATTTGGTAATTTGGACTTCATTTTTATTGGAGAACACTACAATTTTTCAAAGAAATTAATATTCTAATAAGAATGTGGGAAAGTTACTTGCACTTGTAATGTATTTTATGAATGGAGCTCAAGACATAAAGTTTTATTAAGAGGCACTAAACTAAACGAAAGACACTTATATTCTGACACAGTTTATTTTAATTACTAAAAGAAGTTTTAAATACATTTTATTTTTCATTTTATGTTATTTTATTTCTGATTAATTAATATTTTTTCTAATGGTGGTATTTCAATATTTTACTCTACTTGCAGAGCATAATTTTATTAAATTGGTTTTCACACCGTTAAACAGTTTTACATATTTTAATATTTCTTTTTTTCTGATTCGAATGCAATATTTAAAGAGTATTGGTTTTTTTAATTTTGAATATTGAGTCATTCCAATCTTATTTCAATTAAATGCAAATATTTAAATGAAGTGCTTCTTGATATTAATGAGAGTTCATGGTATTTTTAGTGCCAGATTGTACTAGAGGAGTGTGAGTTGTTTGGTAAGAATTACACGGTATGGATTCACACCTGGCACTACAAGATATCAAAGTATAATGTCCCAATACACTTCACTGTAACAGTTTACATTAAAAATACTTGCAAAATGTTCTGTTTTTAAAATATAAGCATATCTTATGTGACACGCCGTAGAAGAAGGGTATAAATGACACATTGAGCACAAAGCAGGATGGATTTGGGCTCAACCTTTATAAAAGTTGATTATTTTTTTCTCTCTGTGGGGGCAGTTAGTGAACACATGGCACTGGCCACTTGAACTATAAATAAGATTACAACGTCTAACCAAAACGCAAATCTAATAAAAATCCTAGCAATATTACTCCAAAAATCGGGTTCTTGTATTATAGCCCCCAGTGTGCGCATGCATAAAGCAATTTCCAGCATTAGCAGAGAGGAGAATTCTCTACAAAATATGTCCACCTATGCATCCATCGCGAACCCTGACACATATTTGCGCTACATAACATACCTACAAAGAAAACTGTAAAGACTGCGTAGTACCGTTCCATGAACGTCAAATAAGTTAATAATGTAAAAGTACTAGTAAGATGTAGAATTTTTACTGTCATTTATGAGACGAGGCATGTTATTCAAGGCGAATGTACTGCGTAAATCTTTTCTACATTTCCTGTCATACATTTTTCAGTTTCGAAATAAAGTGCTTTAAACTGATCTTATACCTTAAATCCTAGTATAGGCCTTGAGGTTTCTTACCAAAATCGATGGGTCATGACGTAAAAACGTTCAGAAATTTTCCTGAGATTTATTTTTACCAGCTCTACCACCAGATCCTACTCCCTCGTCCTTGGTCGCAATACATGCTAACTGCAATATTTGGAGTATAAAAGACGGATTCCGGGCCCTTTAAAAATGGGGGTCATAGGCTAGGGGAGAAACACTGACAGAAAATCACTAGCAATATCACGAGGCCCAAAAATTCGGTAGCACTACCACAAGACTAACCCTGTTGCATACCCATATATTGCTTTGAGACATTCGTGTTTATAAAATAGGTTTCCTTGCTTCTAAACAAATAGTTTTACGTTGCTATTTACTAGAGTAGCATCAGGAATATCCAGCAAAGAGGAAATTGGAAGATTATTCCCAATCACACTAGTTTATACACTGTGAATTACCACGTACGGACAAATACTGAACTTGAATAATTGAATACAAATGTACTGAATTAAAAAAGGACATAACAGAATATAAACCCTAGTATAACACTATAAAGTTAGTTCTGTAATGGTCTTCGTTCGTCCCGTGGCACCATCGTGCGGCGTACCGAGTAACTAAGGCTACAATATGTAAGAGTTTCCGTTGAATTACGAAAAGTTATGACAAAAATTGTAACTGATTTCATACTTATATTATGGGTGATCCATTTACTGCGGCTACAGTAATTCCAGACAAATTCGGAAATAACTCTCCAAATTCACGGAACTTCCGTAAATGCAATGGACTTTTCTCATTGATTTTCGGATTTTTAAAATTATTTTTGCTTATGCGAAGCGTATGTTGAAACATACTGGATATTAGTCCATTAATGTAAAAAAAGTTACTACTTTATTCCGTAAAGAGCTTTGAATATGAATAGTGACAGCTATTGGACAAGCATCCTGCCCTCCGCACTGCGGTAGGTATAGGTACTCGTTGAAATTTCTCATAGAAAATATTACTTAAATTACACCTACAGAAAATAGTTTTTTCGGTTTTTAGGCTTTTTGCTGGTTTCGCAGTACTGTTGACTGTGGCAAGCAGTTATTTTTTACAAGTTCTTATTTACCTTGCCTTGTTAGTTAGTTTGTTTGTTTGCACGTTCGGGTTAAATCTTGCAAGTCGATTTTGAACCACTCCCCGTTATCCAATTGTGCTGAAATTTCGCATACATGTGTAGTTCCGATGAGCTGATCTAGTGATGGAGCCGGAAATTACAAGCTTTTAATGCAACTTCAAGTGTATATGTGTTAAACAACTTCCCGTTATCCAATTAAGCTGAAATTTCGCATACATATGTAGTTCCGATGACAGTACAATGTGAAAGTACCACTGAGCTGAGCTGATGATGGAGACGGAAGTTAGAAGATCTTATATAACTTCACGTGCATGTATGTTAAACTACTTCCCGTTATCCGATTGATCTGCAATTTCCCATGTATGTACAACTAACTTTACATAGAAGGGTGTGAAATTACGATTTCTATGAAGCAGGAAATAAACTGCAACATTCGTGTGTTTTCTCTCCACGGCAAGTAAATTAACACAGGCATCGAATTTGTAATTTCACCACTGTGTATGTGTATTTCCTCACTTACAAAAAAGTAAAATCGCTGATTCGCTGTAATTGTAGTTACACAATTTCTGTACATTTCTCATTGTTTTACGTAATTTTACAGTCAAGCATGTGTGGTTTTACAACTGCGTCATATTAATTCACACACTTGGTATGTGTATTTTATAACTTTCATTTGATTTTACTCCGTTATGTAATTTGGTAGTTTTAACATGGTTATAAAAGTTATCTCCAAAATCTCTATAACTTGACATCAGATTTAGAATAGGTAGTTATATACAAACCCAGGGTATTCCTTTGGGTGGAGCGGAAGTTATGATTTCCTTCTGAAAACACAAAAGGAGTTAAGAGTAGTTCTACTCCGCCCCGCTGGATCGCATGTTTTAAACAAAATATACTTGTAGTTATATTTGAATTCACAGGAAAATTACTGTAAAATTACAAATACTTTACTCGTTTTAGCAAATTACACATAAAAATGTAAAATTACCGAATATTTGTATGTTTAAATATACGCTCATAGATACTCCAGAATGTAATGCAAGTTTATACACACATGGTGATTGTAAAATTACACAATTGAAGATCTACAGTTACAATGACATTGGGTGTTCATATAGCGACTATGTAGCAGTAATATTACATAATTTATGGTTTAAATACAGTGACTAGGTGTATTTTTTTACACATAATTCAAAATGTGTATATTAACACCAACATTGTGTTTATTAAGCCATACATTCATGTATTTTCACCACAGATATGTAGTCGTACTCTCTGGATTATTAAGAACGTGTAAAATTACACCTACTGAAATTTTTTTTTAGAAAATACACATTCAAAATGTAAAACTACCAAAAAATATGTATGTGTAAATTAACACTTATTTTTTAGTAACTACTTGTGTGAAGAATTTGGTGGAAATAGGTTTACTGGTTCCCGAAATATGCCATGAAGTCATATTTTCTCATTTGACGCTATCGTACAAAAAATCCTAAAAAGATTCTCTGTATGGTCAGATATAATGCTTCCAATAGGTACCGTGAGCATAAAACTTTGAGTGAATTTGGTCAAATTGTTTTATATTGTAAAGTTGGCTCAATAATTTATATTGCCACCATTTTGAAAACCATTTTGGTCAACTAAAATTATGTAACTTTAGATGGCATTCTGTAGCACTACTTGAATGAAACGTTTGGTAAGAATTAGTTGAATGGTTAGACCTACCGAGATATGGCATAAATGTTAAATTTTCTCATCTGACAATATCTTCCAAAATATCAGGCAAAAAAGGTTCTCTACTAGCATATTTGATAATTTTAATGGGAACTGTCAGAATACAAAGTTTAATTTAGTTTGTTTAAAATTGTTAATCGATATGACGAAGTTATCTAAATAACTTATGCGGCAGCCATACTGTGAATAATGCCAGACCCACTTAAAACATATAAGTTTACATATACTACTGCAGCACAATAAGTGTGTAAAATTTGGCGGGAACGGGTTAATTGTTTCCCCAGATATGAAAGAAACATTAGGTCTACTTATTCATGTGGCACTATATTATGAAATGGCGGACACGAAGGGCCAGTGTAGCCGCATTTTATTGTTGTAATAGATACTGCCAACACAGAAAGTTAAATTTGACGATTGTTTCATTACTTCGTAGATAAAGAACTCAAAGGTTTATATGGCCACCACTATGAAAATAAGTGTATGAATTACTTCAAACATACCAGTTTACATGGTCTGCCGGAGTACTGCTTGTCTGCCAAATTTTGCAGGAATCAGTTAATTGTTATAACATAAAACATTTATAATATTCATGTGACGCTATCTTACAAATTGTCTAAACAAGAAAGTCTCTGTGGTGTAGACATATTTGACAGTTTTAATAGACACTGGCAGAATACAAAGTTACTTTGAAATATGTTTCATGGTTAAAGAGTCCAAGATGGCCGTGGTCGCTGACACGTCACGTTTATGTTCGTGACGATTCAAACACTACCGCAGCATGAACGAAAAATATTTGAGCATCGAGTAGGGTCGGGTGGTTTGGAGTCCACTTTAATTAGCAGGTCCTGTTGCATCTGATTTTTAAGCGACAATGTTGGTGGTACGCCATTTGTAAGATAGGCCCACATGTAAAAATAAAGTATTTGCGTCGTATCTCGAGAACTACTCACACGATTACTACCAAGTTTGGAATAAAAGTTGTCTAATACTACTGGGGGTCAAGTGTGTGTGTAAGTGTGTGTGTTTGCGTGCTAGGGTGTATGAGCACGTGTGTATACCAAATTCGGTATAAACCGGGTAATGTTTCCTTAAATATAACCCCATATAAACACTTAATGCATGTATGCCAGAAGTAAGGTGAGTAATAGAAGTGACTAACTCTTTTCGAAGTCAAATTTCATATTAAGTGGGCAGTTTTGCACAAAAAAATCAGATGC
This sequence comes from Dryococelus australis, assembly GCA_029891345.1. Taxonomy (NCBI): domain Eukaryota; kingdom Metazoa; phylum Arthropoda; class Insecta; order Phasmatodea; family Phasmatidae; genus Dryococelus; species Dryococelus australis. The sequence goes on along the minus strand of CM056994.1, from coordinate 185,478,165 downwards.
GACAGGACGTGCTAATTAAAGTGGACTCCAAACCACCCGACCCCACTCGATGCTCAAATATTTTTCGTTCATGCTGCGGTAGTGTTTGAACCGTCACCAACATAAACGTGACGTGTCAGTGACTACGGTCATCGTGGACTCTTTAACGATCGTGATACACACACAAACACACATACATTGTAGAATCACCTGCTATAGTTGATTCGCGTTCAAACGAGTACATTTGTAAACGTACCGTCCCCTAATTGCATTTATTTAAACGACACGCTGATTGAAATGCTGCCAGTAAAGTTGGCAGTGATGTAGGAATAGTAATTTCCATCACATTGTAAGTATTAGGTTTAAAATTTATGGACACTATATTTGAATGTAATTTAGTTTCGGCCAGTTTTAGTTCACAATAGATTAAGAATCAGCAGTTCTAGTATATTTGCGTTCTTAAAACTGTCAAAGTTTCACCTTATCAACACACGAATAAAGTCAGTGGGCTGATGACAACGTTAATTTTGTGTATGGCGGAAGGATACAGAAGGGGACAAAAAGAAGAGCTTTTGAAATTGTCCAATTTATCGCGAATATCCTTTTATTCGAGTTCCCTGCAATACCGCAGATATTGCCGTGAAAATATTCACCTTTATACCATTATACTATTTTTTGGCATAATTTATTTTGGAAATCTAGTCTTTGGCCTTTCTATCAAGTTATGACTCAATAATTTGCTATGAATAGTTAAAGAGTTTATATATAATATCTTCGGCCAATTAAAAATTGAACGTTGGTCACTTGCACATACGAATAGATTTCATGGTTATCAGGCAGTCGTAAAATTTTATCATAACTAGATTCCCGAGATTTTCACGAATTGATTTGATTGTACCTATTTCACAGTGCTTCGTCTATTCGAGTAACCATCGTTTATCTACTGGCTACTGCCACAGTGCGAAGCCTATTTACAGGATTGTAAAGAAGAAGACCTGCTTGTTCGTTCTGTTTGTAACTAACTCACAGTTACACAGTGCGTCTCTAAAAAACTCCTCCCTGCTGATAACACTAGAGCGAAAAAATACATGCTTCAAATCTACTTTGCTACTGAAAAAATTCGCGAAATAATCGGCTTCTTATCATGACAAAGTTGTCCAGTTCTAGATGAACACGTTCATCGTTAATTACCTATACGCCGAAACATAGTTTCTAAATCTGTATGAAATGCATTTTGTTCTCATAAAACATATTGGAAAATATCAGGGGTTTATAGATGCTGCAGTGTGCTGGATGGATATTGTTGATGATTAAAATATATTTACTATCTAACACATCCAAGCCTAGTGAACGTTGCGAGTAGTTAGGTCAACACACCCGTTATTTATTTTGAGTTATTACAAACGTGTTTATTAAAATAGCACCAAAATTCTGAGTCCCCTAACGAAGTATAACACACGCCAACACCATTGCGGCACGAGTGGGTATCGCACGGCGAATGTTACAGCGGGAGTGCAATTGCCATAGACATGTGGAGGTGTAATTTACCGTCCCTCCCTGCAAAAAGTCCTGACGACCGCAGATCCGTCAATAGAGTGGTAACACCTAATATGGTGGCAGCTTGATGAAGGTAACCTAGAAGTATCAGCATGCTGGCGTTATCGATACGCCACTTTTCATGACGGTTGGAAATATTCACAGACGATAAAAAAATAAAAAGAACACCAGTGTGTGTGTGTTGAAAACAGCCATTCCCTGCCTACCAGCAGCGCGGACGCACTAAACCAGATCAGAGGGCGCGAGCAGACAGATAACAACCCTTAGCGGAACGCCAATTTACCAGTGCCTCGCGGTATCTGATGACGCTTCCAGGTTCCCATAATGCACCGCGTGTGTTAACTACGTCTCTTTCACCACTTTCGGACTTTGTCCGGTAGTTCCGCTCCGGGGATGACGGGGGGGGGGGAGTGGGCAGGGGTTGTTTCCTCGTTGCAATGGCGCCATGGGGAGGTTAACAAGCGTGATTAATCTGGATCGGTCGTGCGGAGCTGGCCGTAACGCTACTCCGACCACGATCCAGGGGGAGAGAGAGAGAGAGATCCCGCAGATACCGAGGGAGGTGGAGAAGGGGACGTCTGGGAGGAGGGGGAAACCACTCAGGGCTGTGGTTAGGAAATTATTTCATTGCCAAGTGGTGCATGAACCGAGATAAACTCCTGTGCACCATACCGCACGTTTGTTGCCCATGGTGTCAATTGCCTCCGCCATAAAGTAGAGTGGAGCCTGTGATTATTTCCGATTGAACTGGATACTAGCTCTAGTTTTACCAAACTCTAGCACGCATCAGACAATGACTTCAGTTATATTTCCGACTTTTTAATCTGTTTATGTAATGTTTTGGAAATGTCTTTTCAGTTGAAACGTTAAGCAACCAAGTTCTTCAATGCATTTGTTTAAATAAGGGGAATGTAGGCCAAATAGTGTATTATTCCACATGTAAATATTAGCATGTGCTGTTAATCAAATCGTCAAACATGTCACACGTACAATATTTGAATCACTCTCAAAAGAAATCATTTCAAATTTGTTGATGTAATTTCCAATTTTGTAATATAGAAAACCCATATGCCACACAGCATGCATAAATGATTGTATTTGACTGACCATAAACAAAAAATATGAAAGAAGTGAACCCCAAAACAATATTGTAACTCTGAATTATATAGGTTTTACATTACTCGCTTTTGAGGCATACATTCTTACTCTAATGAGATTAGAGTCCTGTTGGTCCCTTAATGTGTCAATGACTATAGAAGAAAGAGTTACAGAACTCATACTTTCCAGATATTTTACAGCTTATAAATGTTCATTATTTTTAGTCCTGTTGGTCCCTTAATGTGTCAATGACTATAGAATAAAGAGTTACAGAACTCATACTTTCCAGATATTTTACAGCTTATAAATGTTCATTATTTTTTCATGTTTTGGTTTTTCATTAATTTCTCCAGAATATCCACGGAAGCAAATCAGGCGATAACTTACATACGCTTTGCTACTTCATCAGCGGATGGAATCATCACTCCATTTCATAACACAATAAAAGAGTTTCTAACGTTAAATCGACGTGAATAGTAACAACAGTCGGCAGTATAAACGCACAGTGCGTATTTAAACAAGTGATTACTATCGATGCCTATAGGTTTAGTCATTTTATGCGTGAAATATTAGCAAAGTTTGAGGTACCCTGCTCTACAGCAGGTGTTGTACGAGTAATGGGGGACTGGAAATGTGAAGAATTAATAGTCCTCTAACATATATTTAGAGCCGTAAATTTTGATGTTTGAACAGTTTCAAAACATCCGACGTGCAATGAAGTCCAATTGTAATTCTTTGTTACAAATGGTGGTCATAGTCTTTCACTCGGACCGGGAACACTTTAAGTAATCCTACCATCCGACAGAGCGTAAAATTTGGAGTTAATGTATGGATGGGCTGCAGTTTACTAGCCTATTATCTGTGCTTAAAATGTAGCGATCGTTAACAACGACATTGTATTCCGGTTAAAGAACATCGTGTTGAATAATGAATCACGCCACGTATTTCGGTAATCTAATGGACGTGTGTGAGTCTGGCGAATAGATGCAAACCGTTATTTACAGGTCTGTATTTTTCTCACTGTGCAATTTGAGAGAGGTTGTATTGGTCCTGTGTTTCGTGGCACTCTTTCGGTCCTGTGGTGTTGATGCAGGGATAGATGAATGTCAAGGCTAATGAAAAAGTTCTGGGAAATTCAGCACTGCCCACATTATGGCAGCAATTAGAAACTGGCCCATTTCATCTTCAGCTAGCCAGTGCACACTTCCTGAAAGCAAAGACTATTGCCAAGTATTGTGGATGAGCTCGAATAACCAGCTCCTCAGCCCCAATGAATACCTTCGAGGTGAGTGGAAAACTAGTAATAGCCACACCGAACCACTCACAAAATACCACAAATCTGTTCATTATGTTGAACGAGGAACGGAAGAAAATTCCTTCATAAACGTATCACAAGTTGATGGAAGGTAATCCTCAGAAGGGTGGAGTCATTGATAGCGCCGACATGTGGACTACATAATACAGAAACCATAGCAGGCCCTGGTTATAACGTGTCTACCGACGAATAGTCAATACATCGTGCACTTACTATTGCGAACGTAATCCAAAACAAAACCCCCACATCCACACATCCATTATGAATTAAAAGATATTTGAACAGGGAAATCGTTCCCATTGTAGCCTTAGTTATATGTGCTGACTAGCTTTCGCGGCATCGCCTGCATGTATTCCATGAAGCAGCTACTAACGTCCTTTACCGAAGGACCTCTTTGTACACCACATTAGTGACTCTACCCTCAGGTGCTAGGATACCAGCTGCTAAATGAGCTTGTTCTAGAGCAGGCCCCGTAGAGCTGCCTATGTGAGTAGCAGTCCTTTCACGGACCAGACTCTGCCTCCTTTAGCGACTGTCCCTGGACCTCACTTAAGTAATAATGAAACACACCTAAAGGGGGAGTCGGAGTCTCCTGAATTCGAAACGATACTCGGATGGAATGAAGAGTAGGGCGTTGTAAATCCTTATTTCCTCTGTGCCTTGCAGTTTGACTTTACCACCAGTCTTATGTTTTGACATTGCCCAGACGTCAAAATTTGTAGCTCTAAATGTGGTATGGGTCTCTGCTAGAATCCCTACTTTAAATTTTAAGTCTACCTCTTTGAAAACAGAAGGGGACAGGAAACAGGTTAGACAATGTATGAGGCATTCAGCGTTTAATGGGGTTTTCGGGTTTATCATGGTACGAGGAACAGTTCACACAGGTTCGTGTTTTTTAATATTTTGTCACATTATAGTAACTACTTTGATTTTGTGACGACGCCTATAACCCATGTGCAATTGTTTGATTTGGTGGCACAAGTTGAAAGTAATATCAAGGATAATGCTGCCCAGCAGGTAACCTGTTTCTATAATAGCGTACATGCTGTATGTTACTACTGTGGCGAGATATATAATTTTGCTAATTAATGTTTTACTAGAACGTTGAAGTAAAAGGATATTAATACTGACCAAAATACTGCAAATGCACATAGCTCTCTGGTTAGAAAATGTTTAGAATAGGGACCCAGGCCAATTGCATTATTTCAGCGCCAAATTCAAGAGCGAATATAGGAATGAGTAAAATAGACAAATCCCCACCAGTAAGTCAGGAGTAGTATAATTATCTTCCCCCGGCACAACAGGGCCTAGGACAGGAGCTCGGAACTGTTCATTCTCTAACGTTTCGGTCCCCCAGCGGCAATCTTGTCCATTTTGGATGTAGGCGACTTTGACCTTGGTCATTGACGTGGTGAACTATGACCTTGAAAATACAAAATTTCCAAAAAATTAAAAAAATTATACAAAATTTATAAAATAAATTATTTGAATTTTTTTATAAAATTATTTTAAAATATATTTAATATGTATTAAAATATAGAAATGATTAAAAATCGATTAAAAATCATTACAAATTTATTTTACCAAATAAACATTTTTTGAGGTCCCTCCAGCACGATGTTCAGCAGACGACTGCCCCCCCCCCCCCATCCAAACAATTGCATTGTCTTAACAATCCTCTCCCCTACCAATTTTCTCATTGGTTAATTGGCAGGACTTCACCCCCCTTACCATTGCTCATTCCATCGTTTACAGACATCTTAGTTTTTCGTCTCACATTTGTTTAAACATTACTGGAAGCCGCCATATTTGATTTCATACGTTTACTTTTAGATCACCTAGGTGGCGCTAGTGAATTAATTATCGATATCGCCACCAAGCGAGCTGCCTATTCAGCCACCAGGTGACAGCCATATTTGTTTATGTTTTAAGTTGGATTCTATTTTCAGTGTATAGGTATTGCTAATTCCTCAATTATTCAGCCCGCTATCCACCTGTACCGAATGGATACAAAGACCATTCCTGCAAAGTACATAAATTGTCATATTTAATTTATTTGTATTATTTTCACATAAGTATTTTTATTTACGATAATTTTATATAAAGCATAGGTTTTTTTAAATAAATGAAACACAAAATACTTTTTTTTTAAATGATTTAATTTGGTAATGAAAAAAAAAAGGGAAATTCATATACACAGGTTTATTAATTGCAATTTGCTATGTTCACTGCTTGATGTCCGCATTGTCGACCCAGGAACTGTAGTAGAATAAGGAAACCCCACCACTTGACATAAGATTGTCCATTATGCCGTTTCAGCACCTTCTATAACCATGTAGCTAGCCATGATCGAAGTCGAATAAACAGTTCTATTGTGTGAACAGTTATACTTTCTCAGCTGTGCTCACGACAGTATTTTGACAGTGTTGTCATGGGAATTGTACGCTACAAGCCAGTCGTGAAATATCAAGCAGAATGTGTACGTGTTTGTAGGTATATTTCCATGAGTCATTAATTCGATCCTGCAGTCGATTACATTGAATGTAGCCTAATACGCTCGCCCAGTGTACTCACATAGAATACAATGAGCGAGGCCAAATACTTGAAAGTATCAGGGCTCAGTATCTTGGATTGGAGGCGTCCATAATATACATTTTGGAATTGAGCATTCGTTTGATATGACAACAGGTAATGTCCATTTTCAAAGTTCATGTTCATGTCAATGTATAGACAGTGTTCGCTATTCAAAAATATTTTCACATTTTCTATTTGACATGTGTCGAACTGCGAACAGCTCACTCTCACATTGTTCTTTCTTCTGGTGTGTAGCCCAACGATGATGTACCTCGGTTTCTCAAAAGCAGAGCTGGACTTCACCATCCAGTTGATGTGCTGGATTTCTGGCAATCCGGGGTACCTATGTCTCCAGACTTCATGACTTGAAAGCCACATCGATGTTTTTGCCTTCTGCCAAATGCTCTATATCTTGATACATTCTACGTGCTCAACTGCACATGAGGCAGCAACGATTCGATAGGCTGTAGTTTCAGTTTCATGGCCTCCAGGCTTTCTCCTGTACCCACGATGGTGTCCACATGTGCATTGGCTAGGAGCAGTACCAATTCCTGTTTCGAACTGAAGATAATTCGTTTTGTAGTCTTCAGATACTCCCAACAGCACGGTGAGCACGATGCACATTTCGAACTTTCCTCCAGGGTGTATTGGAACACTGTGGCCATCTTCGATTCCCCAGCCTGCCACCTTGACCACAGACATCTCATTCGGCATGAGCGAAAGATAATTTTTATTTGTTGAGGCTATGCCCACTTCTTGGAACTCGTCCACCTCGACACCATTGAAAAAATACTTCATGAGATCGATCAGGTGAAGAATTCCATTGCTCATTATTTTCGTCGATGCTGGGTTGGTTCCATCTTCTTCACCAGAGTCCCCTTAATTCGCAGGAATGACTGGCAAGGAAGAGAGCAGATATCTGCGTGTAGGACCGTTATCCGAACTTCCGATGGTAGTGTAACTGCCATAACTGCAGAGAAAAATCTCTTTTGTGCGCGTTAACTTCTTGGAGACCTGTGGCTTACTGTGTGCAGGTTTTGCACGACTGTTAGTAAATATTATACCCATCTTCTCAAATGCAGACGTAGGGTAATTTCTTCGCTTCGAAAGTTCACCAACTCTCTGTGCTGGTCGACAACTGGCATGGTCATCTTCTGTGCTCTCTTCGCGACAACTGGATGGTAAATGATGCTTTGCAGTGCTACGACCAGTTAAAAAACTCAAGGAGCCCTAGACGAAATTTCGTGCCGCATTTTGCTCAGTCTGCTGTTGAGGCGTGTACCGCTCGCTAAATTGAAGTGTATTCGTGACATATTGACTGGCAAATATTTTTTAAGGCGGCAATTACTCGCGTGTTTTGCAGAATTTTGATGTGTGGCTCAAACCCCAAAATCGTTCCGAAAGTAACCGGTTTCGTAAAGACGATACCTTCGCTCTATCTGATAACACTCTTCCGAGTATTGGGATTCCCACATAGTTTGAATTCTGTGTCGGGGGACAGCGAATATTCAATGTACCTTGTAATGTCGTGTATTTCATAAGAGCCTGTGGGCAGCGACACCTAATTGGAGACATTGCCACTTTTTATGACATACAGCATGCCGGTTTTTCTCATCGTTGTTCGTTATCGCAATGTAGGTTTGAAAATCGACATGGTCTATGGACCATTGCTCCTCCAGGTCGAGTGATGGAAAGTGTACCGCATGCAGATAGGAGCTGTATCCCATCACGGGAAGCATTATTGACAGGACTGATGGTTTCCTGTCGATATATAGACTGTTATGTAATTACTTATACGAACGAACCAGGAGAAAAGACTCAAATGTCCCCAGTTCCACTTGTTAAGCATCTGCTCCATTTCTTATTTGTATGCCAGCTTCATTCCAGTAGTAGGGTCAAGCCGATTCTAGACCATTTTTTCCTTGACCTTGAGGTTGCAGACGTAGTCCCATAAGATTAACCTAGGGCCGAAATCGCTGTACTTTCTAATTCACCTTGCTCAACAATCTGCTCCACATGCTCTACAATCGCTCCATAATTGTGGAGCTGATCCTGTTCTGTGATTGGTCGACACATATCTCCACAACCTGCTCTGCATGCTCCAAACCCCTCACCTATTTACACCCCCACCCTTCAACTCATCATCCTCCTCTCCTCAGATATGGTTAACACCCTCCCCACACACACATTCCCAGTGAGTTAGGCTGATCTTCAGTTCCAAACTTGATAGATAAGGTAGCACTGCTGCAGCCATCGACCACCATACTAGTTGCAGAGTTGACCGCCAGGAGCTCTTATGTCTCTTGATGCCGTCATCGGTCGCTAGTTAGCACGCAGGTTCGATGAATCGATTTCATTGAGGTCGCATCGCATGCCAGAGAGCACGCGAGTCGCTCGCCCTACACAAACTATTGTTTATTACTATTATCTGCTGCTAGAATAGCTGGAGATAGGCTGGAATAAGACACTATTTTTCTTCATGTGTGTTATGTATTAGTAAGCTATTAAAAACTTTGCTTTCAGCTGGTTTAGAACTGGGAACCCTGGATCCATAGCACAGCACAGCACCTTTACCATCTTGACCACATGAGCTTAGATACCAACAGAATTGTAAATTTTGCATAAATAGAAAGATAGGAAAACCTACAACTCGTGTAATCAAAATGGAGTCGTAATAAAGAAATAAGTACTAAATTTTATAAAAGTTTAGGAATATATATTAATATATGTGTATTAAACTTTAAAATATAAATGTATGAAGCAAAATAATCCCGAAATAGTATTTTAAAGGAGATTTTAGTTTATAGGATTACAACAACTAAATATACAAAACATACTTTCAAAGACAACATATATCTTTAAATTAAAAGATATAGTTATTGAACTTTTTACAAATAAATGTATCGACTAACACGTCTAAAGATTCGAATTGATTAGAGAGATAAGAATATGCATCATAAGAAATTATTATGTAACTATAATCACCACCATCTTGGATTTTAGTATGCATAGAAGCAATCTTTATTATATTTTTCAATTAATTTTGTAACCACTCCAAACATCAAATATAACTCATCACTTACCTTCAAACAAGTCGTTTAAGTCGTAAATCCTTCCTGACAAGATCAATTTTGAGTTAAGCCATTTTGTAAACATACTCATAATTTCCGAACCATTAATGATATGATCATCATATTCATAACATAATCACCATATCTAATATCCATCAATGTGGTAAGAGCACTTAAGCCCTAAAGCCTTTCTTACAAGGCCAATTTTGAGTTAATGACTTTCGTAAACATACTCATGATTTCCGAACCATTGATTGATATCATAATAATATTCATACTGTACACACCATTTCCGATATCCAACATGGTGGTAAGAGCATTTAAGCCCGAAAGCCTTTCTGACAAGGTCAATTTTGAGTTAATCCCTTTTTATATACATACTCATAATTTCCAAACCATTGATGCTATAAGTATTAATTTCATTACATAGACACCATACCTGACATACAACATAATGGTAAAGTCATTTAGACCATTAAACACATTCTGTCAAAAGTTTGATTTTAGTTAACTCCTTTAGTAAATATAGTCAAGATTTCCAAACCATCGAAGTTATAGCGATCAAATTCATAACGTAGGTATCATACACGATATCCAACACAATGGTAATGCCATTTAGATTCCAAACACTTTCTGGCAAGACAAATAATGCATTTAAGCCCTTTTATAGTAAGTCATAATTTCCGAACTATTGATGATATGGTCATAAAATTCATGATGTAGATATCGCACCCGATAAACACTATAATGGTAAGCTCATTTGAGCCCTAAACCTTTTCTGATGAAGTCAATCACACCTAAAATTTTTTGCAAGCATAGTTACCCATTATTTTCGAACAGCTGATGTTACAACCATCAAATCCATAACACAAACATGAACCCAAACAACAAACAAAACTACAAGGTCAAACACACACAAAGCCCTTTGTAACCATACTTACTCATAATTTCCAATATACCAAAATTTCAATCATCAAATTCATAACTTAGTCATTGTATCCTATATCCAACACAATGGTAAAGTAATTTAAAAATTAAATCATATCTGACAAAATCAATCACACCTAAAGACCTTTTATAAGCTTACAAACTCATAATTTCCCATTTACCAATGTTACAATCATAAAATGCATAACAGATACATCAAGCCCAACAACAAACAAGACTATGTGGTTAAACAAACATACAGCCCTTTATAAGAACATTAACTTATAATTTCCCTGTTACCAAAGCTACAATCATCAATTTCATAAAATACACATCAACACCAACAACAAAAAATAGAACAGAATATCAAACACACCTAAAGCCCTCTTATAAGCATATACTCATAATTCCCCAACAACATGAGCTATAGTCATCAAACATAAGCTCTAAAGAATGGTGAGCAGATTGCTACAGAAACTCTATTCCCTTTCAGGATACATACATTTTATTCAGTTTTTATTAGTTGTAATTTAAACAGTGAACGACGTGCGAAACCCATCAAGGTAAATAGAGTAGTGTAATTAGCAATGGATAACTACACAAAATAGTATTTACATATGGCTTCGAGATTCATAGCTTACATTCCGATACAAAATGTGTAACAAGTAATCACACCTCGCGAACATTGCTAAGGAACAACTGTGCTTGTGAGGAAAAGTTTACACACATGCACCCATTCACACTCATATACACACACCAATCCACATAAACACACACACATTTACTTTCACCTACAAACTACAATCTCACCCTACAAACTCACCAGTAATTTCAGTCGGCATGCACAAAGCCTTGGAGAGCCGGCAGGACAGAAGCTCTAACGAAAAGTGAGTGGATTGACACTGATATGGAGTCCTGGAGATAGTATTTGAATCATGTTTATTTTTTCCTAACCTTCGAACTCTGTAATTTCCTAACATTTAATATATTATACACTTAATCCATTCTACAGTTCAAACAGCCATGCATGGTATTATTTTTAATATTCTCATGAAAATTAACATCTTCTTAAGAGTTTCATATTTTCTTGAACTTATTAAGTTTTTGAGAAGTTAGGTTTTCTTCTGTTATTTAAATTGAATTTAGTATTAACTTGTTTTTGAATATTATTTGTTTTAATTGGTTTGAAACTTTTGAAGATATTTTTAAGTGAGCATAATAATGTGCTGTAAGTTGAGGTGCTTCAAAAGGATAGTTGATTAAGATATAGTCTATGATACATCCCTGGTAGAGATTCGAACATCCTTAGGGTGCAATTAATTAGAAACATGGTTATTACTTCAAAAATTTCACAGAATAACCAATAAGGGGAAATGTGAATAATGGAAAGGGGGATGCTTTCCTTAGTAGGGAATTGACATATATAATTAACTTCAAACAATCGCCAATCCATACAACCATGCACACACGCAACCCACAACTACACACCCACACATCTCATTTGCACATACCATACCAAGCAATTGAAAAATCCCATATAATCTAACTTTACAAGCAAAGCAAAACTAAATACTTGAAAACTATATCAACATATCATATAACACAAATGAACAATTCTCCATCATCTGTCTTCCAATACTCATTACCACACATTTTTAATATAAAGTATAATGATATAAAATAAGAAAAAATCTTACAATGATTCAGTCTTTCTAATTTACTATACATAATATCTTTTAAAACCAAATTATGATCCAAACAAAACACTCATCGGATACAAATCATGCTATATCATACTACATGTAGCAATCAAAACATATTTATTACATTTAAAAACTCCATAATCATATAATGTTTAATCATAATATCAGATTTTTTTAACAGTTGATTCGATCCTTCTAGGTTACTTAGAATTTATCCACATAGCAATTATTTACCAAACTAATCATTTTTCCATCACACAAGAAGCTTAAGTGTTGTTTAAATGTAACTATAGTTATCTACTTCGAGAAGCGTCAAAATTCAAGCATAAATACTGATTTTGTCAAAACTTCAACATAAATGCAGGCATATGAAGTTATACTAACATAGGTCCCCACAGGTCCCCAGTTCTAAACCAGCTGAAAGCAAAGTTCTTTATAGTGTACTAATGCATAAGATATTTGAAGAAGAAAATTGTTTTAATTCCAGCCTATCTCCAGCTTTACTAGCAGCAAATAGCAATAAACAAGAGTGCCTGTGTCGGGCGAGCGTCTCGCGTGCTTTCTGGCAGGCGATGCGACCTCAATGTAATCGATTTATAGAACCTGCATGCTAACTAGCGGCCGATGACGCCATCAAGAGATATAAGCGCTCATGGCGGTCAACTTTACAACTAGTATGGTGGCCGATGTCTGCAGCAGTGCTACCTTTCTGTCAAGTTTGGAACTGAAGACAGCCTACCTTGCTGGGAAGGTGTTTGTGGGCATGGTGTTAACCATATCTGAGGAGGGGAGGATGTTGAGTGGAGGGGTGGGGGTTTATATAGGTCAAGGGGTTGGAGCATGCAGAGCAGGTTGTGGAGCTATGTGTGGACCAATAACATCGCAGCATTTTCTCCACTATTATGGATCGATTGTGGAGTATGTAGAGTAGATTATGGAGCAAGGTGAATTAGAAAGTATACCGATTTCGGTCCTAGGTTAATCTAATGGGACTACATCTGCATGGTCAAGGTAAAAACACACTGATCTAGAACCGGCAGGCCCCCACTACTCATTCCTTCCAGGTACCGTCGTAGTTCGAGCGGGGGACGTAAATTCCCAAAACTGCCATAATAGGCTGTATGTCCACCCCATTTTAATTAAGCTACTCTGTGAGTACCGAGCCTGGATGCCATGTCCAGAGTAATTGTGGCACATTCTTCTCTGTTGGGTTTAGGGGACAAAGCATCTGTAATATACATTCCCCTTATATACTGTATTCCCAATTTGTGAACAAACAGTTCCAAACCCATGTGTGAGCTGTCGTTTCGGTACATATTTCATTAACGCATCTTCCTGCTGCGTCGCTTTTGCACACTTCTGCCTCTTACTGGATATGGTCTTAGGTAGAGGCCTTGGCCTTTTTTTACCATTCGCGATAGCTTCCATAATTGCATTGTGTCTTTGGGCGCCGGACAACTGCTTTCGTTCGTTCTATGCTATGTTAACGGCTCTTACGATACCATTCGCGACTCCGATTAGTCCCCTGATGGCCCCGAGTGCAGCCTTTTAGAATGGAAATATATGCCGATAGAAGTTTTCTTGTCATTGCATGCTTTTCTTCCCTTTATCTCTGTTTTTCGTTTTACTTATGCCTTTCTCTTGCTCTCCGTACCTGTTCCCATTTTAACCTGTGTCTTTCTTTTACTCTTATTTACCATTCCCATCTTCACCTTGGCCTTCATTACGTTGGATGTGCGCAGGCGGCTATTTTTTTTCTCCGAGTCGAGTGTCTGTTGTTTTTCTTATTTCATCGGCCTTCTGTGAAAGTATCTTGTGTGCCTGGTGTCGGGTTTCCACGTCCTGGTTTAGGGAGTAAGCGATGTCGTGCTGCCTGCATGCCTCATCCAGTGCATTCATGCCTGTGTCACCGTGCGACAACCTTTTAGCTACCTTCGTTCCTGGCACGCAGAATCTGTACCTGGAAATGTGCAGCTCGAACGGTAGATTGCTGATCAACGTATCGATGATCCCGATTCCAGTTATGGTCTTACCTCTCCTATGCATCGTGGCGATCTGAGCGAGAATAGTATAAACATGCTCCTTTTATACAGTTTCTTTTCAGTATTATTCTAGACTTGGATCAGTACGGACGGACGCAAAGTGCCAATGATGCATCTCCTTTGCAGCTTCTGCGGTAAAGCATTTACAGCTTTGCAAAACTTGCAACAACATGAAATAGCGACATGCATAATGAAAACTTCTAGTGTGACTTTTCAGAGATATATATATATATATATATCTCTTGTGTGTGTGTGTGTGTACAGAGCGAGAAAAAGAGAGAGAGAGAGAGAGAGAGAGAGAGAGAGAACATCATAAAGAAAATAAAATTTCGCAAAGTATTTCACTGACATTTATAGTATTGTACATGCTCAGTTCTAACATCTTTTTTCTGAAACTGTTTCGCAAAACGAATTTTCTTTATAAGTAGGAAAGGGGTTTATTATACACTATCTACCAAAAAGTAATTGGGCACCCGTGAAGGTAGGTAATTAAGTACATAAGTTGACTTGTGTTTCACGGCCTTCGAGGTAGGACCGCTGGTGTTTGTCCGTGGTAGCATGAACACAGAGGCCTATTGTAACATTCTGGATAATGAAATGCTTCCAACATTGGGGCGTTTTTACGGAATGGACCCATGTTACTTCCAGGATGTCAATGCCAGGTACCATGTTTCAAGGGCTAGTATGCAGTGGTACGTTGACAACAATGTTCGCCGATTGGACTGGCCCGCCCAGAGCCCCGACCTCAACCCTATAGAACATATATGGGACGAATTGGATCACCGGATGAGGGGTCGTCAGGCGCGGCCAAAATCCATTACTTAACTCATGGAATCTTTGGAAGAGGAATGGCGATGAATCCCTGTGGATGTCCTGCAAACACTCGTAGAGAGCATGTCAGACAGGGTGGCTGCTGTTATAGCCGCAAGAGGTGGCCCTACGAGATTCTAACTGGGTGACAACCACCGAGTAAACATTGTGGACAGGTGCCCAATTACTTTTTAGTAGATAGTGTAGATTGATAAGCTTTTTATAAAACGTGTTGGGCGGGAGGGGAACAAATGGCGAAACGAGGTAATGTAGATAACATATAATCGAAAACACATTCGAACCTTTTTCATATTCTTAGGTATTTGAATTTGCAAAAATCTTGAGATAAGGTATTTATTCAGCCAGCCTTTTAAACAAAGAACATGACGATATATTGTCGAGCAACTGAAGTATTGAGAAGTCTTGGAAAACCAGTTTGACCCCTTATAAGCTTTAAAGGGCTGAATTCAAAAAAAAAAATTCTATACTTATGTTTGGCATTTATATGGGTAGTCTGTGAATCAAAGTTAATAGCGATATTGTATCGGCTTAGTGAGCTATTGAAAAGTCTTCAAAACACATTTTATGCGTTTCGTCTTCTAAGAGGCTGGGTTAAAAAATCTTGAAACTCGTTTTTAAGCAATTTATATATAAAGCCATTGAGGAGTCCTCGAAAACACATTCTATCATTTTCAACAACATAAGCTTCGAATTTCAAAATACCATTAAACTTATTTTAGGCATTAGTATAGGCAACCTTTTGAAGCTATGAACACGACGATATCTCTTCGGTTTGATGAGCTATCCTAAGAGTCCTTTTAATACCCATTTGACCTATTTCCACCCTCTTAGGGGTCGAATTAAAAAAAATACTTTTTTTAGTAAGTGCCTGCATACCTAAATTTTCATGCTTTTGCGTCCATTGGTTTGGTCTGTGTGCTGATGAGTAAGTTAGTCAGCCGAAAACTTAATTTTATTCATACTGATTCTTGTATACGAACAGTGAAATTAAAATGTGGAAGTTCACTCTGCCAAACATTATTTTTAGTAAACCCCAACTCCTTTTGTAATGACCCAAAATAGTTTTTAGGTAGTTAAAAACTTAAAAGTAATTTTTTTGTTACTATACAATTTTTGTGAAAATAAATTATTTAATGTTTAAAACACTTTGGAAAAGCTATATTTCTACAAAATATTTGGTTGATTTCGCGAATAATTTACATTGCAAAAATCAATGAGATATAATTACCACACATGGACGTGTCTTCAAATTGCAATCTACATAGAATAGATAACAGCTACAAACAGTTTAAGTATTCTTGAATTCATAGTCACGACCCCTTCTTCACTTCCATGGATCCGACAAAACCTCATAAGTAGACTAATTATGCTGGTTTTGGAACAAGAGGCCAGGATATAGGACCATCGGCGTTTGAACAACTGCTTTGTCATTGCAGTCCCCGACGGCGATTTTTTTTCTTAAAAATGTCCCTTTTTCCTTGGAATATTACTAAGTTTTACTCACAATTTCAGTTATTAACTCAAAATTTCCCCCTTTCCCCAAAATTTCCCTTTAACCCTAAAAAAAAATTCCCGTTTTGTCTCAAAAAGTACCGAGCCTCCCAGCTGCGAAAAAAACAAGCCGCAAAAAGGAAATTTCCAGCCAATTCAGGTGATTTTGGGAGAATCGCTCTTCGAATGCAGAGCAGAGGCGGCCATATTGGTTTTATAGGCATAGGGTTTGTCAAATCGATACACTGGATCCAGGATCGCAGTCAGACATAGCCATCAGCCATCTTGGTTCTGTCAGCCATCTTAGCCACCATATTGTATGAAGGTGACCTTGGCCTTGACCCTATGATTTTTAATGACCTTGAAAACTCCAAAAACAAAAAAATTCGGAAAATCCCTAAATATTTAAAAAAAAATTATAATTTTTTTATTATAAAATTATAATTTTAAATGCTGGGACTTAGAGGAGACAAAAGGACTGGAACCAACAATCCACCCTTTTATATCACCTAACCACCATCTTGGATTCAGACTACCTATGCTCTTGACCCTATAACCATAAACTTGGATGACCTTGAAAACAAAAACCCGAGAAAAAATTTAAAAATTGAATAAATTCATAAACGTCAGCAAGCTTATTAGATTTCTGACTGATACCGCCATAATATATGAAAGTGACCTTGACCTAGATCGCGTGATCTTCAGTGACTTTGAAAACAGAAAAATGCAGAAAAATTAAAAAATATATAAAAAACTTAAAAAAATTTAAATTGTGAAAATTTAATTATTCCTCAGATATTTATAAAAAGTATTAAGAATTAATTTCAAGCAATTTTAAAATTAAAAACCTTAAATGTTCGGGTTTTGAGGTTACGAGGAACTGGAACAACGAGTCCCCATGTTATAGCATCACCCAACCGCCGTCTTGTATCCAGGTTATCCATGACCTTGACCATATAACCATAACCTTGGACGACCTTAAAAACCAAATCTCGAGCAGATTAGTAAAAATTGATTAAATTCATAAAAGTTAGCAAATGTATTAAATTACTGACAACTGCCCCTTGACCTTTGTGACCTTAAACACAAAATTCCAGAAAATGTTATAAAAAATTATGAAAAAATTATTATTAAAAATTTATTAAAAAATTACATTTCCTGAGATTCTCCCAGCACCATGTCGGACAGAAGATTGACCCTCCTCCCAGCAATCACATTGTCATAACCTTTCCCTCCCCTACCAATTTTTCTCTTTGGTTAATGAGTTGGCAGGCCTACGCCCCTCTCAACAAACTCTTATTCTGTCGTATGGAACCATCTTAGTTTTTTCGTTTGTGATTTGTTTACTTTTTTAATAACCTAGGTAGCATTCATGTATAAATTTACCCACCAGGTGAGTCGTCGATTTAGTAACCAGAATACCAGCCATATTCGTTTGCATTTATTTAAAGTATAGCTGGTGACGTCTGCGCCTAACATAATGAATTCTATTTCCACTACCTAAATGGTGCTAATTTTTCGACTTCTCAACCAGGCGAGCTAACGAAACAAACATTCTCTCGTGCTCTGTAATGCCATGTTCTCTATCATTGATTTAGTTGTTTCCTTAGTTACCTTCCTTTCATTCTATGTCATTCCTTTTTAATTTTGTCACCACGATTAATACACCTGGTTTCCACAGACCATCTTATATTGTATTCATGCTCTGCCATTCCACTTGGATTTAGTAGCCTGCTGATTACTCGGTCGCCTCGAACCCCCAATCTTGGGCTATATCACTTATGCAATCTCTGATTATACCATATAGCCTTCGCTTTTAACCTTCGAAATCTTCAATTTAGTTTGATATTTGCTATGAATATAACTGAAGTTTATATAGGATCTCTTTCCGCATTGTAGCGCACTGAAGCAGGTCTGGCCAGGCCCGATTCAACAATCGCATTCACCTCCATGTCTCAGGGTCAAATTTCTACGACTTCAACAGCATGTTTTCGTGTCTGTTGCACCCAATATGGTTAAAATATATTATGATGGCAATCCATTCTTAGTTTCTGTATAGTTATATTCAATATTGTACCTTAATTAACATACCATTGACACGGCAAATATTGTAATTTGATGCATCGTTTCATTAATTTTTATCATGCCCACTTACTGTACCATCATGTAGTGACAGATCTGAAAACCAAGGCTATCATATTCTCTATACCAGGGAATTAGAAATGCTATGGCAAGGTTGAACAATACCAGCAAGAAATAATTTTTTAAATTGAAATTATATATATAATGTATTTACTTTTCATACAGTGAAAATAATCCGCTTATAACAGCTTAAGACAGTCTACCCAGCATGCGTCCGACCAGAGCCCTTTGCCATATATTATTCTTCTTTGCGACAAACTTATTCTTTCACACCCTCTACAGCCTCTGGAATGCTATCAATTTTTTACAACTCTACATTCGCATTTTTAAATGCCCGTATACTAATGGCTTCATTACAATTTGTTGCGTTTCGTACGTACACTCCTGAGAAAACATTATATTTTATGGGACCTTCTTCAGCTTCTTATGTTAATTGATTAGTTATTTTTTGCTTCATGTGGTTAGGTATGTACATATGTTTGTGTACCAACATAGTTACTCCAATCAAATAATATTTTTAAGTTACCTTGTATGCTGATTGTTTAAGGTAGAATCCATTCTATGTGGTTTCGCCAGCAGCTAGTACAAATCGTTTCTTAGCTGCAGAATTTCTACCTTTACAGTTGTTTTTATGTCTCTTTAGGTTATTATCATGTTTGAACAGATGTCTGCACTTGTAACATCGTTACATAGCACACAAAAGACCGTTCACATAAGTAGTTTTATCATGCTTCCTCGCACTTTGGCTGTAGATAAATAGCTTGTCATAGTAACAGCAACGAAGGCTTGATGAAGTCATCAATGGCAACACTGCAGTAGGTTATCCATCCGAAGAAGTCGAAGGTGCTGTCAGCTTCATGGCTGAAAAAGCCGATGACGAGATTGCTGTAGGTGACCCATCCGAATAAGTCGATGATGACACTGCTGCGATTGACCCATCCGAATAAATTGCTGGCGCTGTCAGTATCATGCTCGAAGAAATCGATTGTAGTGCTGGTGTGGGTTTTGTTGCTGGACCTGCAACCTTGAAACCATAATATTTAATGTGTGCTTTCATAAGCTGAAACGATGTATCTTTCACATCAGCTGCTTTCAAACTAAGCCACACAACTGTCCCCCAACTGCTTATAATTAACCCATATGCAAGTCCCATACGTTATATTGACATGAAACCATTCAGATTATACACATGCCACATTGTTCGGATATTTACCAGCCAATCACCGAGTTGCAACTTGATTGCTGCTGACCAAGCACATGCAGGCACTGAGACATCACATGCAGGAGTCAGTCTTCAGGTGTCAGTCTCTGACTCTTGCGGAAGGAGTAAGCTGCGAAAACATGGAACTTGGTGATCAGATTTGGTTGTATCATAAATTAGTTGGTACTACAGGGGATATGCATATTCTCGGTCATATGGAATTGTATTTTCATCTGTAATAAATGTTATTAATCATAATTAATGGTATTTCATTTTTATTGAATTAGTAAATTTATTTTAATTCTTCGTATATATTATTGTTGAAAGACGGACAATGGTTTCATTGAACAGTCACGATAAATTACCTAAATTCATGAATGTACACAACGCTTTGCGCGTGTCAACTACAGCATCATGTAGTTACGTCATGTAGTTAAGTAGGTAGATTCCTAAATTGTTAATCGAGTACTATGTACGCCTTTTTTCATGAATTAAACGTAAAACGTCAGAGATAGTCTGAAATCACCGACAGTGTCCGTCTTTCATCATAGTACGTGTCCCGTATGGTGTGGATTGCCTACCTGCCAGGCCACTGGCTTTCTGTTTTGAATGATGTCGCCACGGATCTCTCACAAACGGTTCACCTGAGAGTGTTCGGACAAGACAAGATTTTTGTTAATGTAAACGAGCTGATTAATAAATTCATGAAATAAATCGTGTACAATTGTTTGTTAACACGATTCGTGCAAACACAGGGTTGCAATCCCCACTTCTCCAATGTAAGGGAATGCCATTACCAACCACGTTTCTCAAGATGAACGATATCCATTGCACAAAACACTATTCGCCGATTAGTCGCTTACTGGCAAGTGGTTTCTGAAATATCCAACTTAAAGCATTTCAAAATCCGAATTTTGGGGCGCACAATTCCCTTAATAATTAATTTCGGAAAATGTGATTCTTACATTTTTGTCTTATTTTCCGAAGGAACCACCTGCCGACGTTTGTCGGTGACTTTCAGACTCATCCTGTATATAAATATGACTTCAATGAAGAAATTTTCAT
Organism: Dryococelus australis; assembly: GCA_029891345.1. Lineage (NCBI taxonomy): Eukaryota > Metazoa > Arthropoda > Insecta > Phasmatodea > Phasmatidae > Dryococelus > Dryococelus australis. The sequence goes on along the minus strand of CM056994.1, from coordinate 185,457,169 downwards.
TATTGTTAATGTACCTTGTCCTAGCATGCCTACTTCCCAGATATAGGGAATATTATAGCCTTGGTTTTCAGGTATGTCACTTCATGATGGTACTGTAAGTGGGCATGATAAAAAATAAATGAAATGATGTGTCAAAATATAATGATTTAAAAGTTAGTACTTCAATATTTTCCTTGTAGGCACATTCAATGAAATGGTAACTAAGGTAGCCTATAGTATTGATATTAACAGTACAGAAACTAAGAATAAATTGCCATTACAATAGATTCTAAGCATGTTGGATACAACAGACACGAAAATATGCTGTTGAAGTCATAGAAATTTGACCCTGAGACATGGAGGTGAGGGCGATTGTTGAGTCGGGCCTTGTCAGACCTGCTTCAGTGCGATATATTGTGGAGAGAGGTTCTATATAAATTACTGCATGACTAGCGATACTCTAACACACCACAGTTATTTTCCTGGCAAATGTCAAACTAAATGGAAGATTTCAAAGATTAGAAGCGAAGGCTATATGGTAAAATAATATATTGCATAAGTGATGTAACACAATATGGTGGTTTAAGGGGGCCGAGTAATCAACAGTCTACTTAATCCAAGTGGAATGGCAGAGCATGAATACAATGTAAGCTGGTGGATGGAGCACAGGTGTGTTAATCGTGGTGATAAAGTTAAGAAGGAATAACAGAGAATGAAAGGAAGGTAAGTAAGAAAAAAACAAAATCAATTGTAGAGAACATGGCATGACAGTGCATGCGAGAATATTTATTTCGTCAGCTCAATTGGTGGATAAATCAAGAAATTAGCACCACTTAGGTGATGGAAATAGAATTCAATATGTTTGGCACCGACATCAAACCTATATTTTAAATAAATGTAAAATAATTGGCTGGTCACCTGGTGACTAAATCGACAACTCGCCTTTTGTGGGTAAATTAATCCATTAGTGCTACCTAGGTGATGGAATTAAAAAACTACAAACAAAAAATTAAGATTGATGCATACGATAAAATTGATTATTAATGAGTAGGGTGGAGGCCCGCCAACTGATCAACTAATGAGAAACATTGTTAGGGGTGGGAAATGTTACGAGAATGTGATTTATTGGAAAGGGTTTGTTGTATGCTGGACATGGTGCTGGGGGAACCCCTGTAAGTTTTAAATAAATTTTAAACAATAAATTTGACTTAATTTTTAAAATTTTACATATTATTTTTTGGGGATCAAAGTCATACAAGGTCACGGTGTCAAGATCAAATATCAAAGTCACCTGGATCCAAGATCGCAGTAGTCGTCAGTAATCCAATATGCTTGCTGACTTTTATGAATTTATTCAATTTTTACCATTTTCTCGAGTTTTCGTTTTTAAGGTTATCCATGGTCATGGTTATAGGGTCAAGGTCATGGGTCTCCTAGATGCAAGATGGCGGTTGGATAAAATCTAAACAATGTGGCCAGTTGGTTCCAGTCTCTCGTCACATATATGCCCGAACAATTGAAACCTTAATTTCATATGTTTTTAAAATAATTTTTAAAAGTATTTTTATGAGTACTTGCTTTTTAATTCTCTTTTAAATTTGTAAGTTTCCAATGCCTTAAAATGTCACGGGGTCAAGGTCAATGTCACCTTCATCCAATAAGGCGGCTAAGATGGCTGACAAAAGCAAGATGGCTGGTGGTTATGTCTGACTCCGATTCTGGATCCTATGTACCTATTTAGTATTCCCTATGCCTATAAAACCAATATGGTCACCACCGCTCTGCCCTCGAGAAGCGAGCCTCTGAAAGTCACCTGAATTGGCTGAAAATTGCCTTCCTCCGGCTTGTTTTTGCAGCCTGGAAGCTCGGTGCTTTTTTCTTTCTTTTTTTTTTTTTAAGGAAAAGGGTACCTTTTGAGTAAAATCCAGTCAATTTTAAGAGGAAAAAAAGGAAATTTTAGGGAGAAATATGCGCGGGGTACCGGAATGACAGAGCATAAACAGCTCCGACGGTCCGATCCCCTGGTCCCTTGTGCCAAAACCGGCATAATTAGTCTACTTCCATAATACCCACATCCCTTCACTCTAAAATAGAAACTGTTAAAATTGTTCGAACTATGCGAACTTGATTGCAGATCTGCTGAAACTGCTCCACTTGAACCAGTAATAGTCTACTGATCGATTTAGTTGTTGGTATTCCCTGATTAAAGTGTGATTTCTACAAATTCCTAGAGAACAACACTGGCCTCGCAGGAAAACCTGAGTGCAATCTACTGATTATCCAGTAGATCACCTCTCATCAATTGAATATTCAGTAATATAATTCTACTGATCGAAATCACTGATTCAGATATAGAGTGTCTGAGGTACACATGGTGAATGATGCAGTCTATACATATTATATATCTCTGTATCGTTCATTGAAGCTTTTATAGAAACGTGTTAAAAAGAAATGTAATTACTTCGCTCGGAATATAAGTTCCACATACTTTGTCATGGCCTGTCGACACAAAAAAAGTAGGTCGCAGTGGTCAGTCACTAAGACTCCCACTATAGAAAGCCGCGTTAGATTCTTGGCCTGGTCAAACCTGGAATTTTCGCATGTGGGAACGCGCCGGATGTCGCCGTTGGCTTGTGAGTTTTTTTTTGGATACTTCCGTGTACCAAATTCTTGCAGTCCGTCGCTGATCCAGCTTTACCTCGCTTTACTCGCATCTGTGCTCACACACACTAAAACACATTCTAATTCACAAAAATCAATGCCCTGTAATCTGCACCAAGAAATGATGCATGGCATTTTAAAGGTAACGAAGCGCAAAGTAGAGTACTTGAGGGTGGCATCACTCGTACCCTGGACTTAAGAGTCTACTCAACAGTACATGCTTCCCTTCGGTTTGATATCGAAAATCAACTTATTGAGGTCACTAATTCAGAGCACTTTCAAAGGCTTTGAAGCGAGCTAGGAACATTTTATATGCGAAGTTCAGCATGGCATTTATGTAATTTACACACACATACCAAACATTTATATACTTATGTATGTATATTATATATAATTCTATAACTAACCTTTGGTGGAAACATATTCAAAAGTTTTTAGACTATTAGCTGCACACCTCTGAACTGGGGGACACTTCACATTTTATATATAAGTGTATAGTTTAGAAAAATATAAGAATTATAAATACGCGATTTAATATTTTATGATATTTATTATAAAATAAATTGCTTTCTTTCGAAACATTGTTTACAAGTTTACATAGTTGGTTTACAATAGCTATTTATTAATTTGTAAGTATATCGAACAAAACCAATATTTTCCTTAGTCATTGTCAACATGCCTAGTCCGATAAATACAAGCTAACTGATATTAGGTCTTCGGTGACTATATTAGCGTAAGTTGTTTTGTGGCGTTTGTTTTGTTCCTCTACTAGAGATGTGCTACCTTATCGCAGTTAAAATATTTGTTTTATTTACTGGTTCTCTAATGTGGCAGCATTAAGGCGTGTTGTAATTGATTTCGCAGCACCAAGAAGGACGTGAGTTATCACAAACAGGTTTACTGGACAGAATGTCCATTACACACAAATCATATAATTAATCTCGAAGCTTGACATGACGTACAGAACACGGGGAAACCAGTAATGTGTGGCCCCATCACGGGCGGCAATAACCTCTGTTACACGACGCAGCGTTGAGAGGAAGACACTTTGGATATCCGCCTGGGGTATCTCCGCCCATACTGCTTCGATGCGTGCCTAAAGTTCATCCGCTGTGGTCAGTCGTCGTCTTCTTACCAAGGACCACACGTTTTCTATGTGCGAGAGATCCGGTGAAAGAGCAGTCCAAGGAAGCAGTGTGACATGGTGTACGTCCAGAACCGTCGAACGATGTGTTCCACATGTGGTCGCGCGTTGTCTTATTGGTACAGAGCATCAAATTGGCTCTGAAATAAGGGTACAACAACAAGCTTCAACGCCTCGAAGATGTAACGGATTTGGGAACCGATGGGACCCCATACCATTTCTCCAGGTACTGGGGTGGAATGACGGTACAGAGTGCAGGACTCGGCCAGGCGTAAACCATGGTGATGCCGTACCTGAATTCGACCATCGCCGGAGAAGGCGATGGGATGCAATTCCTCTCTCCAGTCTCGACGTACCGATGCAGTTGCAGCATCTGAGGTAAGCAGTCAGTGGCAGCCGCAGTAATGGGCGCCTGGACAAGATGTCGTGTTGCAGTAGATAGCGACGAACAGCGTGTGCTGACACAGACTGGATTACCGCGTGCCTCAACTCTTGGGCGAGGGTGTTTTATTTGGCTGTACGGTCCGCAATCGCCATACGAACCAGATGTCTCGTGTTCGCAAGTCTTGCATGTTGCTCACCTCATACACCCTCGATTGGGTGATCTAATGTCCGCTTCACTATTGTTGCATTTCTTCCTGCGCGAGAACCAATTTCGCAGTAGGACACTCCACAATCCCGATAGGCAACGGTTCTCCCGTGGTCAAAGGCAGAAGCTTGTTTGCATGGTTGTCGTTTTGTTCGACGAGGCATGCTCGCGTTGTCTGTGCATACGAATGTCGGCGAAACACAATTGCATTACCTCCCTCAGCGGCTCCTACACCGCCACTTATAAATGCTTATCTGTTACGTTATCAGCGCACTTGCTGCGTCACTCAGCTGAACAACGTGTCACGTATTTGCCACACCCAGCTCTATGCATACCCGCAATGTGGAGTCAGTCAGGTGCGTCCTTTCTGCTATCGGAATTATATTAGCCAGCAGTTTTTTATATCACACGAAATTTTCGATATCCAACAGCGAAAAACGGTGCTTATATTTGTGACATACTCGATCCATAAAACATCTTTTACCGAAACTGCGTCAGCGACTTCGGCAACACTGTTCCTGAGTTGATAGCTGGCCACTTTATTCACGGATAGAAAAAATTTTTTTTTTAACGATAATGTTGTTGTTCTACCTAAATAAAAATTTTCGTAGTGTAAAACAGTTTCACGGCCATTTACATTAGCAAATACTGAATTTGTGTACTAAGCAAATTAACGTGAAAAAGTTTGTAACTAATACCATCCGGTATTTAAAAGTCAGCAAACTTTAATAGTATTTATAATTTATTTCCAGTTAGATAAACTATATCTGACATAAACTTATAGCTCGTCAGAGCTTCCGAGAATGATGTAACTGTGATGGTGGTCATTATAAAAATTGTTGGGTAGTTTTAAAATTATAAGACGACTAGTAAAGGCGTTAAGAGACCACCATTCTTGAACAAATAATAAAAAATACGGCTGTGTTAGAAATCAGCGAAGCGCAAGTATGTTAGGCGACGTGTGCAAGGAGTCGAGAGTCATGATCCTGAACATTTCCTGAGGTAGTACATTCTTCGAGGTATTGCCTGACGATGAATTTGAGGTATGCTAGAATAGGTGTGATGTCTCCTAATTAATGTACCACCACACCCGACTTGGACACTGTTATGGCAAACGAGGTAACGACCACAGCAGAGTGATCTCAATTTTACATTAGAGTGCTATAAAAAGTGGTTTACGCTCCAAATATATGAGATGACCAGTTGGTACCAAACTACATTGAGACTTATAATCGTTGAGTGAAATAATAGTCACGCATTTGTGGAAAATTTATCATCGATTTGAATGTTTTAAAATTTCCAGTCATATACTTTACTCGATAACAGAGTTAACTGTAAAATAAATTATGTCACTTAAATAGCAGTAAAATATCGCATCTTATAATATTTTAAAAACATGTTGACTGACGCACAGGGACTTTGAGTGAACATATAAAACAGTCACAAAATTGAAAACTGTTTCGGCCGATTAATTTTTGGGTTACGAGGGAAATATTTGGACTCAGAGTTCACTGGTAGCACATCAATGAGATTGAAAACTTTATTCGAACTCTGGTAGAACACTTGTGGTTGACTGTAGACCAGGTTCGATGGAAGGAGGATAGGGGCGTGTTATAGATCGTTACTACTGTACGTAAATAATCACTAGGAGAAATTTTTCATCAAGGCAACAGACTAGCATGGTAGGTGATCAGATTACGACTAATAAGGGAAGGTGTAGTATAGCATCCCTGCGGGGGAAATTATGACACCATGACTATAGGGCGCGGTACCGAGTCATGGCCATTTTATCCCCGCTATTCGGCAGCGAGGAGTCGTTATTTTCAGGTCCCGCTGCCGGGCATTAACATAGCACCGAGAGAAAGGAAATTACGGTCGCGCGATTGAATTTAGCGGTGGTATGCTGTGATGGAGGGGAGGGGTCGGAGATGTGTATCGGCCCGGTTGAACTGGAGAGAGCGAGCTCTCGCAACGTGCCGGATGACTCCTCGATGCCGCTGCTTCGATTGCGGGCCGTCTGCCCCTGCGCGGCACGTTGCAGAATTATGGCACGTTCGCGGCGCAAGTTTCTTTCCCCGGCCCCTAACACCCCCTGCCCAGCCTCTCTCTGCTGGTGAACCGCTTGAACTGCTACGGGAGCGCCCGTTGGACATTCGCAATAAATTAGCGTGGCGGCGCGAGCCGCACGATATATCCCGGTGATAATAACCAAATGACGTTTAACGTCCCGCAACTTGGCCCGCACACGACGCCCAGTACACTCACCCCGCTCCCCTTCTTCCTCGTATGACCCTGCGACACGCCACCTTATCTATGGTTTGGCAGACACGCAAATCGCATCATCGATGTCGGTGTGATACTCGATACTGGCGATCGATATCGGCATTCCGCAGTTATTTATGACATCACAACCGACAAGAATATCGACATATAAAACATCGATGATTTAAAGTCAAATAAATCGGTATGCTAAAAAAATAACTTTATAATTCTTTATTATAGTAGCTATAAAGTGCATTTATAATGTTTTTCCTTCTCCATCTCTTTATAAATTATTAATAATAATATTAATATTCGTATCGAAACACGGCAAAGCGGTAATTTCAGTTCTTTCTGCGTAAACGTCGTATTAGGTGCCATGTAAAAATTGGAGACGATAATGGTTGAAGCTTGAGTGTTTCCACCTGTGGGTATCTGACCTGGACTGTTTCAGCCTCCTCGCCGTACCAGAGCAACAAGTCGACAGTCACGGTATAGTAGGTTATACACAAGTTTCAAATCCAGTTTGTGTATGTGTAACTTTCTGGGAATAAGTTGCACGGTCTGGCAGAAACAAAAAAAAAAAAAAAATCGAGTGTGTTAATATCAATTGTACTTTATTAATAGGAGTGACACCTTGGTAATCATGACGACCGACAAGTGAAATTATCGGACTGTTGGCCTCATACCGTGACGAACCGGGTTCTATTTTCAAAGGGATTAACTGAACTTCCTCATATTGGAAATGTGGATTTTGACAAGCTAGTTTTCTAGGGTCACTCCCATCTCCCCCACACTTGCATTCCGCCCCTGCCTGTCGATAGTCGTTACGTAGTTGCCTACTTCGGGCGACTGATGGCGATAGTTGCTCAGCAGGACGGTTGTCGTTGGGCAAGCAACACATGTGTTTGGATTGGGGCACTGAGACGTGGCGACTATCGCCGATTGGTAGCCACAGTACTACTGAACCAATCCCAACCTTTCCAGTTCAGTTCTGCTAACAAGCATGGCAGAACATGTCTATACCAGAATTAGGCTGAAGTATTCAATGCTGAAGATTTCATGTCAGCAATTGAGCAACATTTTAGTAATAATAGGGAATATTCCAAAAAGATAGTCTCTTTCGCAAATAACGCTGGACGTGTATAGTCCGCACATGTTGATTCCATTTCCTTCCCTTCTTCCTGCTCCTCCTGCAAATTAGCTGAGTATTATAATCAACAGAACTTCTTCATGTGCTTTTATTTTGACACGTGGGTGTATGCTGGTATCACTTGTATACGAGCGACTCCAGTTGCCAGCGAGTTTCCCTATGAGTGACTTTCGTATAGTGATAGTTGCCTGGAAAGATACGTTTCTCCAGAATGCGTTGTAGACTGGGCGAACCTAGGCAATGCTGCACCACGTAATACGTTCAAAGCAAACTGACACACATGCTGCCACTCGACACTCAACATTACGCTATCATGTACTCAGCTGTCAATTTCATATTGTATCAGGTGCTTCCTCGATACATTCGGCCTTTTTTTTTAGCCTACTTTCAGAAGGAAAGAAAGGCTTATGAGATCACTTCCCTGTCTGTGCGTATGAGTGTGTATGCCCTGCGTGTGACTGTAGGTGCTTTTGAACGCGTCATTCGAATTTTACAATATTCGGTATACGTATGATAATTTATGACATCTGACTTTAACAGTTTACGATGATACCGGGCATTTATTTTCAAAACGGCGGTCATTTTAGTATTTTGGGTGATATATCATATCTTGGGAACCATCCAAGCCGATTTAAATCAAATTTTGGGTACTGCCAGAGCATCCTGTTGAAATTAAATTTTAATATGGATACTGTTGTTAATCCGCCATTTTGTAAGGTAGGATAACATTGAAAAATAAAGATTTCACATTATATCTCGAAAACTATTAAACCAATATTCAAACAATTTTTCATGAATTACTATAACAGTCCAGGCAAAGGCAAGTGACTGAACTTGATTAGGTACTCATTTTCAAAGTGGTAGCCACACAAATATTTGAAGTTTATTTGATATATAAATTATACCATTTAACCAATTTCAACCAATTTTTTAATACTGAAAGCATATATTACAAGCATCATATATGCCAATTCATAGCCACTTCTGCCAGCAATTTTGGTATATAGCTTCACATTAATAGATAAAGTTTTGAATCATATCTCGGTTAACAATTAACCGATTCCTACTATATTTGGTAGACAAGCAGAAATGTGGCAGATTATGTTAAATTGTATGTTTTAGATATGCCAGACACTTATTTTCAAAATGGCAGCCGTATAACTATTTTAGCTTGGAATGTTTTACTGTTGAAACCAAAAATCCATTCAAATTAACTTTGCATGCTTGCAGAAGATGTTAAAACTGTAAACTGTGTCCATACGGAGCATCTTTTATTCGCCATTTCCAAGATAACGCCACACTAAATACATTTCTACGTAATATTTTGGGCAACAACTAACCGATTCATACTAAATTTGACAAATAAGTAGTGCTGCGGAAGACGATGTTAAATGACGTGTTTTAAGTATGCCAGACACTTATTTAAAATGGCTGCAATATATAAATTTTACCTAATATTGCTATATCGCCAAAACCATGAGATCGAAGCTGGCAGTAGATATTATAAATATGAACTGTATCTACACTAGGCATATTTTTTTCGCTACTCTGTAAGATAGCGCCACACAAATAAATAAAGTTTTTATATTGCTTCTCGGGAAACAATTGACCCTCCTATCTAATTTGACAAACCAGCAGTACTGCATCAAATTTTGTAAAAAGGTAGACCTGTGTTATAAATACGGCAGACAGTTATTTTAAAAATAGCAGATATATGGCAATTTTAGCTTAGAAAACTATATCATCGAAGCCATGTAATCGATTTAAACTTATATTTGTTTGCCATCAATATATATTACAGCTATCAACCGCATGTACAGGAAGCATATTTTCCTGCCATTTTGTGAGTTGACACCATACGAACAAATAATTAGGAATATCTACAATAGTATTTAAGCAACTTCGACAAAATTTTGTATACCGGAAGTATTTATTACAAACATCACATAACCAACAAACACCCACTGTTGTCAGCCATTTTGTAAGATAGCGCCACATGAATGAAGTTGTTTGTCATATCTCGGGAAACAATTTACAGATTCCTGCCAAATTTGGCAGACAAATAGCACTGCAGTAGGTGGTGTACATTGGTTTGTTTTAAAAAGGGCAAACACTTATTTTCAAAATGGTGGCTATATAAATATTTTAGCTCAGTATATTATTTAACGAAACAAATTCAAACTAACTTTGTATTCTGGCAGTACAGATATCATATTTTTTAACAGAACCTCTTCTCTACCATTTTGTAAGTTAACCCCCCCAATAAAAATTATATCTTTAGGTCATGTCTCGGGAAACAATCAACCCATTCTTACCTAATTTGGCAAAGAATTTGTACTGTGGTAGGCCAAATAAATATATATATTTTTAATTTTTGACAGACACTTATTTTCAGAATGGCGAGTATAAAATAATTTCAGGCACGAAAAAAATATACCTACTAAACCATTGTATATTGGCAGTATACAGTCATCGAATGCGCTGATACATAAGTTTTTTGTCCTTCATTTATGAAGATCGTCATACGAAAAATATGGAGGTTTTCTGCCATATCTCGAAGACCAATCAACCGATTTCCACAACTTTCTTCACAGAATTAGCGCTACGCTCCGGTAGGCCATGTAACTTATACTTACATGTTGTAATGGTTCAGTCACTTATATTCAAATTGACAACACTGTAGATATTTTAGGTTAGATAACCTTATTATTCAAACATTAAGCTAATTAAATCCGAAGGTGATGCTGCGACTCCGACCTCTGTAATGCAGTTGATTGTACACTATCTTATGGTACGAGTCCCGAATAAGGCATGTGTATATTTGTAATTGTCTCACTACTAATGCATATGTTTCTGGTTTCACCTCTAATTATATTGTTTTCAACGAGACGACAAGTCTTACCTACCATCTCAGTATTTAAGAACTTATTAAACAATCAATTGCAACCATGTTGACAAAAGTAGGATCATTAGTTATATCAGTTATGTTCTTGTATTAATTTACGGCTGCAATGTCGTGGAAGGGGTCTTCGTACCTCTGACTTTTAAACGCTGGGGACATTACTGGGAAACGCAAATGCGTCTCCAGTACTGGGTTATCACAAAAATAGTAACCACAATGTCTATAGCCCATTCCCCATTGGAAATAACTTTCTCGGAGCCCTGCTAAATATCTACTCGCAGGCCCGTTTCGTATCCTTCCGTGAAATGTAAACAAACATTGACATGTAGCATCTGTCAAAATTAATGTTTACATTCCATTGGGTATGTACATATGTTCACATACTTTCGCAACACCTAAAAATAAACGTTGAAATGTGACTTCTACTTTTGTTCCTGTCAAATGTGTTGTTCAAAGAATTCTGTCATATTTCAAAAACCATTCCGTATGAATATTCACAGTTTAGGCCTCTAACATTATTTAGGTCAGCTTTATGACGCTTTAAAAATGCCTGAATTGACGGCAGTCCTTACGGTTATTTCACATTAACATATTCGTTTTCCACGACATAGCACAATACATGTAATGCAAGTTAGTATTTGGCCACGACTGTGTTTAACACTGTTACAACTACGAGGTAAAGGGCTGTACTAATTATCCTTTTGTTATTGACATATGTTGGGTCATTTCTTTAAAAGGACGGCCTCAGTTGGAATAAATATTAAAGGAAGGAACAACCAGTCAAACGGAAAAGGCACATTAAATTCAAGCACGCAAATCTTGTTGCTAATTTTTGTCATACAAACTTTAAAAGATAGAGGTGAACATGCACACAAATAAGCCTACGATAACTTTTATTCCGCTCATATTTATATGTATTGCTACTTACTGTTTATTAGGTTTATTGAAATTTATCGGGCTGGGCTTAGTATTTTTCTTCTGGGATTGTGGAAAATTACGTTACACGACTGTGTTTCAAACCCCTTAGGGCAAAGGTACAACGTTGTGATACATAAATAGACGTGGATGTAAATAATTAACTTCTTCATAAAAACAGTTCACAGTTAAATCGTATACATAGTGATAATCAAATATTTGAAATCACGCAAACACAGGGCCAGCGTATCGACCACGATGCACAAAGGCACGCCATTTCACAGACGCAATGATTAACGAAACACACATCACAGAATATTTGTTACTGCCGCGGAAACACAGATTTATCACAACATCGTAACTTGCCTAGGTAGGTTTAAAAAACACAACGTCTACAAACGTGATGTGGTAATTTGAAGTATTTTGCGGAGTAAGAATAATTTACGCTTCGTTTGGCAAAAAGCAACACGCCATGTCATGGCTCGCCAAGTCTGCCAACTTCACTTGGTAACTGCCCCGTAATTATATCTAAAGATATTAGAATAAGTATTCAAACATTAAAATCTCTTTTCAGTTGTAAATTACAAATTCAAAAATCATTATTTTGCTGTAATAAGTATGAAATATGCTACAACTGAAAACATGTATAATTTCATTACTTACTAGCGAAGTGAAATTTCCCGAGTTTGAAAGGGGAGAGGAGAGAGAGAGAGAGAGAGAGAGATAGATAGAGATAGAGTGAGAGAGAGAGCAACAAGCCTCGCCCAGCAGACAGTTGTTCAGTTGCTTTCTCGCTCGATAAAACAACACCATACCATTACGGCCTACTCACGATACTTTCCACTGTTATTTTAAATTGTAAAAATGAGTTATGTTGCCATTGTGGCTACCTAAATATTTAAATATTTCAATAGGCACCGTTTAATTTACAAATAGTATACTAAAAAACTAGTTTAAATAATATTTTAACAGAACTATTTCTTACTGGTCGTTGCCAACACGTCGCTGCTCTTGCCGTTGTTAATTCATATTTTAAAAAGAAATCAATATTACAAGTTATAGAATATATTAAGGTAAAGGTTAATTTATTCAATAATACAGTACTCTAAAGTTAACCACAGTGTTATATATTTGTGGAATATTGGTTATTGAAAATAGTGGTTGACATGTTATGCCTTGGGTGTTTTTTCAAGGGTTGATTTTCATAAGTCGCTTCTAATCGGGAATGGACTATAGAATGAGTGTGGTTAAAGTTCATGAATTGGCACCACTGTCCAAGTTATAGGTTGCATCTTTATTATTTTTTGTCAGTAACCAATAACATGAATTCTAAGATTTTTTATTTATTTCTTTTGTAAAAATGTCTGCTCGTTCGGTCTCATGGTTTATTTTGATTAATGTGAGGATCGGAAGCATTGTACTTTGTCATGAAACCTCTACTGCTCGTTATTTTTTATCGTGCCTTTCGGCCACGAATCTACATTTCACATAAAAGCTGTTCATATAGTCCTTAACTGTCATTTTATGAATGCGTCAATACAAGTATAAATGAATGTGAGTAAGGAAAACATATTAATATTATTTTGAAAATATTTAAAAAAATGTAAACACATTTTGAGATCTTAGTAAAAAAAAACTTTAAAGACATTTACATTAATAAGTTATACATAATTACATAAATATAATTTTCACTTATTTTTACCACACTCCTCTTCAGTTTGTATTTATATGTGTAGCTAATAGCCTATAAAAAATTTTCTTTGTGAGATCGATACACAATCACCTTACAGAGTGTCAGACCTTGACGCTATACATGTAGCCGCACTGTTTAAGAACACGAAAATGTTTGTCTAGTTTCGACAGAATCACTTTCGTTTGGTTATCTACATCCGTGTCCGCAGTTACATCTAATGTGGATGGCCTTGTAGTACACAAGACTTCTAAGAGCGGCCGTCATCCTGCGATTGGAAGGAATGGGGTCAAACATGTTTTGGATCGTTATTAGCTACGGCGAGGCTGCATACCTTTAGTGGTCTAAGAGGTACATGCGTCAAGCCAAGACAAATGAGCGCCCGAAGTCGCCGCTAATAGGTCAGTGGGTTACAGCTAGGTTTATTATAGGTTTCTACATGCATGGCCAAGTTTTCAAGGTTTGAAACCAGCTTCGCTGTACCTCTCGTCGCCTCTTAATTTTCTTTTTCAATTAATCTCTGTGATGTAATTTTTTATTCTCAACTGATGCATGATACGATACTACGTTAAGTAGGATTTGGATTATATTAAAACAGCTTAAGTCTACGCAAATCCCTTGAATGGACGTGAAGCGAGAAAAAATAGGAAGTCATGTTTCCTTATTTCCTGCTCCTGGCAAAGTTTTGTATTTCGTATGAGAATTTTAGACAATGTTATTTAGATTATAACGGAAATTGGACACACAATTATGCATTTCTTCTACCTTCTTGTGTCGTGGCAATCCTGGAAGCTTCTGAAACCACTGCAAATGTCTTCTGGAATAATGATGACAATTATTGTGAATGTTGTTACTTTACAGCTTAGGGATATAATAACATGGCGTTGAAAATTACAGTAACCTTCTTTGCGCTGTCGATCACATCGCAATCCATCCTATTTCCGTGACTTAGCTTGGTATGACATACTGCATTATGACTGGACGGGTTGAGAGGATGGTTTACTTGACAGGTTGGCGGTGCATGACGTCACAGCATTCTTGCCAGAAATTTTTCCTACACCTTATACCTGAGAATAATCCAGACGCAGCCTTATTTGGGTCACAAGTGTTGAGGAATAGATTATTTCAATAAAAGGTGCCTGTGGGTCCAAACGAGTCTGTTGAGAGTCAGATGAAACCGAATTTTCTGGGCCCTTACAAAACTCCAGATCTTTGAAACAAAGGTTTAGAGTTTGCGAGATGGGGGAAAGGTTCAGTGACCAGTACCAAGCAAGACAAGAAACAGCAGAGCCTGAGTTAGCGGGATGCCAGCGAACTGTGAGAATATTTGAAGCATGAAATGTGCGTACTGTGTATGCGTCACGACTCTGAGAGGGAACTATGGGATGTTCTTAAGGTATTCTCAGGGGTACAGTTGGATGATTTCTGATTGGATTCAACATACCTGGGGTAACTCTAGTGTGTTCCCTATGCCATATTCCTTAGAAGGGATATCTGTTTCCCAGGCCGGGCTTAAACCACAGACAAACGTGATGTTTTCGCCCTGGTATTGGGCTGGCAGACTCCTACACAGTCAAACCGATGTCGCCCAAGAATGGACCTCAGTGTGAACAAATCCAAATGCATGGTAAGGGATGAGACAACAGTGTGTGCTCGTGCTTGTGGGGGCCAGCTTACATTGAGGTTTGGCTTTCATTTGTGCGGGGCTATTTGATTCTCAGGGCAATCCGCAAGTGTCATGGAAAGTAAGGCTCTCGGGCTGACCTGGAATGGCCAAGTCAGAGGTTTACTCTGACACCTGGTCATATTGGGTAAGGATTCGTGTTGGCAGTGTGTTGAAAACTGCACCCGGCATTATTCCATAAACCCCGTAAAGATGTGCGTCGACCAGAAACCAGACTGCGGCATACTAACACATAATAGTCGCCGGGAGAGGGTAAAATAGGGACTTTACACAATACGTATCTCCAGTAACCTATAGTAAAAAATTGATTACCATAAGCGATACTCTAAAGGAGTTGAAGAAAGTAAATAACTGCGAACACAAGTTACTATAAGATCCAGTATAAGGCAAGCCCCCGTAAGGGAACCCAAGAAAGATCAATGCACTTTATTATTAGATTTTCAGACAAAAGCTCAAGACTGTGACCATTTTACTGTTTACGTGTAGTAACGACACCGACTTATTTACAGAAGAGAATATTTTACGCAGTATTTGAATAATAGTTAATCGTGTTAACTATAGGAGTGTTTTGTTATTCTGTGGAATAAGCGAATAAAAAAATTATCGTACGTAATTTTCTTTAATTAAAATAAGACCTTCATCCACTTACTAACCTGGCTGCTCCTAAATCTTGTTAGGTTGTTTCGTCATGAATATTCATTGCGAATAAATATGAACTTGTTTGTAGGAACCTGAGCAGCAGGTGTTTGAATACTAATAAGTTTCACAGCAACAACTAAGTATCCGGGTCCGGAGTTCGACCGTAAAACGTCACTTGAGTTTATGATCATGTTAAATTTTGGCCATCTCGTCTATCAGAATACTTTATATCCTACTAAGAAGAGCGTGCTAAAGTCTTAAAAATCACTGACACAAATGTTCTTGAAAAGTAACATATATATTTCTTATTGCAAGCTATACTACAGCTTCTTTTGATTTTAAATGTCCATCTCTCCTTAAATAATAGAGTGATTTTGATCGGAAATGCGTACATAACGTAAATAAAGCAGATATTTTGATTTCCGTTCTCCCTTTTTTTGTGGATCATTATAGACGATTAGGTGAGGAAAAATTGTGTTTTCCTCTATATTAAATATATTTAAAAGTTAAATTAAGTATAAATAGGTAACGAAAATTAAACACATCATAATCATAATATAACCCAGTCGTCTTACAACTAAATGAGCAACACCAGACAGGTTTCGTCGTCTGTACATGTTGACAAGTATTCCGAAAGTATGAGTTTGATCGTAACTAGCATAACATGTTGTAGAAGTAGTACCGGGGGAAGTAATCGCCTATGATCTGTATTACGGAAAACTCTCAGCATTCGCTGAGAGCAAGTTTGATAAACCATGCGAGACTGGGCTCAGGATCGTCGGACTGGGAATCGAAATCGGGTCTTTCGAATGCGAGTCCAGTTTGTTTATCACTGCGCTACCTTGCCGGGTGTCTGCTTCAGGTTACTTCTGATGTAACCTTTTAATACATGCTTCTCACTTCCGCATTAATTTTATGTTGGTACCTAGTTAGCCGATATTCGTAAACAGAAAAAAAAATCTTTTGTTTTAAATACCAACATGGAATTCTGCAATGTAGCATTGCACCATCCTACACATTATAATTAAAATATCGCAATTTGATGACAATAATTTGTTTGATGCTTTCTTGTTTTGTTCACATCACTTCTACATGGTGTGACAAAGTCCACACTTTAAATTTGAATCATTTGACAAAACAGAACAATTCAACTACTTGAATTAGTGAAAATGACTCCACTTATAATCAGTGGAAAAACACTCACTGTTTCAGTGAAACAATTTAATTAAGCCAAATCATCACGAAAAATAAACTAATTTCCGATGGTCGCTGTGTATAATATGCAATTTAACATAATTTCTAAACAAAGTAAAAAATACACCTGTTTCGAGGATTTGATCCTACAGCATCCCACTTCCACACCGTTACCGTATCGTTTGAGCTACCAAACCAATTTTGCTGTAAAGGGGAGAAGAGGACTATATAAATTATATAATTTATCGAAAATATGTAGCTTTTAATTGTATGCCCTTTCTTTTCGTTTTTAGTTTAATTGGCAATATTATGATAGTTAAAACAAATAGTGCGCATGAATGCACTCACTTTACCACAGTCAATGCGATATAAACCAAGTGATATGATGATTAAGTACGTAAAACGAAATGAAAAACATAAAAGAAAAATGATAGACTGATTGTTCAGGTTGCCTCAAACTCGGTGTTACATAAGACGAAAGTCATATTGAAATAAATAAATATTAATATAACGGCCTTTATTAGTTTGTGTGTTGTCATGTCATAATTTGATACATCTTATTTAACTGGTCAATCGGTAAAAAAAATCACTGACAAACAGCTAATGAAACGATTGATGAATCGGTGGAAAAAGTCACTGAATCAACAAGTGAAAGCAAACTGGCATTTTTCACTTATTCATCAGTTAAATTGACTGAAGTGACCGATGAAGAAGTAAGTCGCTGTTGACTGATTTAAACATTGAAATTATCACCGATTCAAATTTAGATTGTAATGGTTATAGAGTTACATGAATTTAGCACATTCTTTCAACAGCCGGCTAGACTTTCATCACGGATACTATCGTGCTCATTTTATGGTTGTACCTCAGTGGTTCTGAAAAGTCCTGGACAACATTCTATACAGTAATAAACAGGAATATAAAATGGGATCGTATCATGTGCAACCAGATTGAATAAAAAATTGCTCGCAGCAGAGCAGAGGCGAATGAATAGACAATAGTAGCCCAAGTACGTAAAACAATGCGTGGTATAGGCTGCTGCTAAATGAATTCGCGGAATTTAAGTAATAATACTAACGACGAAAGTTAAGATGATTTTTATACTTGTGCAATTTTATTGTTATGATTGTGAGAGACGTACCGGCAAACAAAAAAAATTATACAGCTTATGAAATATTTCGCAAAATAATGATATTTTACAAATGACAAGTTATGGCAAATTTTAGAGTTTAGCGCACGGTTTATTCATCGTTAGTTACAAATAATAGGCCTACATTTAGAAAACATTTATTTTAAATAATTATTAAAATACTAAATTTGATACAAATAATTTAAAAAATATTAATTATAATATTATTTGAAATACTTAAAATTAAATTCGTTGCCCGGCAGGAACTTAAAGTAGGTAAATCTTAATCTCCCGAGACTTTCAAATAGTTATAAGATGTCTGGCGTCCGTTACTACAAAGGTTTTGAAAGCACTTGTGTTTGGAATAATAGCCAAAAAATATATTTTATTTTAGCTTACATGGCAATATTTATTTTTAAATGTGGTTAATTGATAAAAATGAAGCTGAAATGAAAAAGAAACTAGGGCCTGAAAAGTGCTCACTTTACTGTGAACAGCGTATATCACGTAGAGGTTAAAGACGAAGGGACATGTGATTGCGGTGGATGCCTTACCACTTGGTGATGACTTGGTACAAAGAAAATTTTCAGTTAAGCTGAGGCCTGGAGTAAAGTTAACTCAAGGCCAACCTCTTCGCCACATGACGTGACGCCTTTGCAATCACAGCAACAGCGCACTGCAACAAGTGTTCTTGTACTGACTATACAACAGCTTGTATTATTCTGGCTATTCTCACACTTGCAAGATATAGTCCATTAACGGTTAATTCCAACTTTCCTGAAGCACTGCTCACGTTATACTTTCAGGCTATTCCTCCGCATCATGCAAACAAAGATTAACCGAGTCTTGGAAAATGAAACGAAAGGGACAGCGAACCTCACCTCAATTGTGTGCACTCAGTTTAATAATATTTTGCAGGAGAACAATTTCTTATTAGGCATTAAATACAAATAAACATGTTTTCTCCTTGTCTATATTCGTATTAATTATATGTTAAACATTACATTTGTGGGTGAAATATAAGAAAAATTTCAATTTAATAATAAATAAGATACTGTTATATTAGCAGAAGCATAAAACGTTTGTGATCAAGGCCATATTTAGGAAACAATCAAACACGTCATATACAGGGAATATTTAAAAAAAACTGCGAATTTGCTATACTAGTTGTTTTGCCAGCCACCTATTTATATCCCCGTCATGAGCAGACAGATGTCAAAATCAAACTGTTCAAACATACTATGAAATCAATATCTGTATTAGTTGCGTATTTATTACAAAATTTGAGATTTTTACAATACAATATTTTCAGTATGATTTATACGAACTTATTTCGGCACTTTAGCCCAGTCCGTCGTTTACGCAATTTTGTAAAATACAGTTTACTTAATGTGAAAGGGAACAATGAATAACTCTTGTTCAAAGCAGCAACATCATAAAAATTTTAATGCGCTCAGAGTGGACGCAGTTAAAAAATTTAATTACTAAGTTTGACATTAAAAATTATATAGTACATTCGGAACTGTTTACTAATGCAGTCATGACTGCGAGCCGACTACTGTTAGCCAGTGGCTATGCCATTGTTAGGGCAAGCGTTTATCACTGCTGCCACCTTGCAATGGGCGAATTTAAGGAGACGTGTAAACTGCATTGCAGAAACTCTTCTATGATAATTCTATGATGTTTATTTTCGCACATTATTTCGGCTTACATCCCCAGAGATATTTAATCAATTCTGTTTATTTTTCTTGAGTGCCTCAGAAATTCTACGCAAGAACACAACTTATGTTACAGCTCTCAGAAAACCTAAGCTGAGTAGCTTTTACTGAAATATCAGCCTTTATCGTGGCAAGGTGAAATGTCTTTTAGAGACAATGTGATATCCTCTTCAATATTCAGTAAGAAATTTTGCTTTAAACACTCACGCCCTAAACGTACAAACTTCGGCTATGTCGTGATTTATAAACTTCTGGGCAAGAAATTAAATAGTATATTAAAGCGAAATTGACCGTGATCCTAAAAATAGCTTTGACATTTGATGGACTCAAACAAAATTAAAAATTACGGAGAGAAGTTTCTATTTCATGTAAGAAACAATTTGAACTTCCAAGTTAAGGGAAACTCCTGCAGACATCTGCCGTTAATTTGTGTGTATATATATATATATGGGAACCGGCCAAATAATGGTAAAGCGAAAACATTACATCTTTAAATAAGTACACTGGAGATATTGAGCAAGAAAATACGAGACATATGTTGTCTAGTAACAGTTTTCAGTAGTTACAAACGTAAGAGAAACTCCAACTTTAAATTCTTAAAGTCCACTTACTTTACCCAGAGCGCAATTATGCGCAAACAAACACCGCTAGTTACAACAAAACCTAAGGTGAATCGATTTATACAAAACAATAATACAAATAGGTAGCATTCGCTTTTATGCATATTACAAAATTTATATTCTCACATTAGGTTAGTAAACCTCTATACTGGATATCTATAAAGTAAAAGAAATATGGGTCATACGAGGAGGCTCCCATCACACTTCGTATGTAAAGTAACATTTTTCACTATCTGCACCTATTTGTCATAATTAATATTGGTTTCACGCGTTGGACACTGTCATGCACAATACTTGTAATTTACCTAAGATGGGTCGTGAACTGAGTATAGCCGAGCAAACATATTTCTTTGGAACGGTATTCATTTCTTTTTACTCGCTAACTGAATCACAAATATTGCCAACATCATACACAATTTAATATTTTGTCATGTGGTGCATTACATAGAATTCTTACTATCACAACGTTGTATTACATGTTACAAGTGTGTGACGATTATAAGATGTGCTTAGTACAATATATATGACGTGACCCACACACTATTTATCAGGCGTGATAAATAAGAAATCGACATGCCAAAAAAATGCAAGATACAACGTTACAAACAACTGAAAGGTTTTGAGAGGGGCCAGGTTGCCGGGCTGCAAAAAGCAGATGACGTGCTGGATTGCCTGTTATTTGAGACTGTCGCTCTTCACAGCAATGGATGCACAGGTACTCATACGCTGTGCACTGACTATGGACGACCTCGACAGGTCATCAGCAGGGACAAACGTTCAATTCTCAGACACAATCCAGCGACATACTGCAGCTTCGCTAGACCAGTGTATCTCTACGGGAGGAATTATCAGACGCCTAACACAGGCAAATATACTATCACGGCGACCTTCACGTGTTCTGCCATTAACATCTCAACAACGTTGCCATCCTTTGCAGTATTGTCAGTGGATAACTATACGGTATTATAGGGACTAGTGACGTATTGTATTAAGCGATTATTCACTCTTATCTTGGGGAACGGATGACCGCCGAGAAAGATCTCTGATCACTTTAAGTAAGCGCTACAGTCCCTGCCTCAACTAAGTAGCCTTATTACCTATTACTTGCTTGATCATCTGAGCAGCTATTTCATATGATCGTCGTTCGCCGCTTGTAGTGATACGAGGTCTATTGACTTACAGCGATTTGCTGAAGAGAGAGTACGATTCTATGAGCTATAGGCTGCTCACAGTAAAGTCAGTACATTTGAAACAAGCTTTAGAAAAAATTGCAACCCGTTTACTACATATATACTGCCGTACTCACTTGCATACATGATTGCACTTAAGTTATCAACGACTTAAATAAACATATTTTCAATACTTAGCGTTGTATTACAAATATGTTTAAATTTATGGTAAATCAAGCTTTAATTTTATGTATTATACACATTATAGTAAGAACGGGAGAAAAAAACCCAACCACCAGTGAAGAAGTCAAACTTTTTAATTCATGACTTAATTTCTTCATTACAATATTGTATAATTTACTAATAGTTTATTTTAACTAATTACCTATTAATTATAAACGAAGGAATACTCTACCAAGAGACAAATCAGAAACTCGAACATGACAACGTTTTGCATTATGCTGGCTTGCTACCAACCCGTCATCTCACAACAGCGCCTAGCTCCGACGTGGTGTGTCCATCATCTAGCTATCTGCTCTCCTTCTCTCCTCTCTTAGCTGCGTGTCCTCCTATATGAAGCGACCAAACACGATTCCTTACAGAACTTCTTGTTTACTACATTACTTCACATGTACACACTTAACGGCATTACTTTTGGAACATTTTGTTTGGTTACTGACTGACTCCCCGAGCGCAGATCGCCCTCCTAACGAAAAACACGTGGCTTACAATTTGCCTTGAAATCACCACTGACGTCCGTCTATACTAACAATTCGTCTGTTCCAACAACACTTACTGATCTCGAGCATCTGGCGTGACTCATTTCTTCCATTTGCTAACACACAAACTCTGTAAGAATACTTTATTACATAATTTAAAAGTTATATAACTTTTAAAAAAAATGTTTTTAACACAAAATTTATCGAGTACACCACATCTCCTCCCTTGGGAAAAGAAACAAATCTAATTCTTTATGAAGAATTGTTTCTTTGCTCAAGTTTCAAATTACCAAATTCTATAACTTTAGTGATAACTTTTTTTGTCTTTCACTTTCCTGGTTTTTGTTTCCTATAATTCGAACAGTAACAATAGTGGATTTAAAACAGTCAGAGTCGTTCCAACATTTTGACATATCGTTACACAGCATAAAAAAAAAACACATTTTTTACAAATACACAAAAAGAAAAGAAAACTTAATCCTAATATACATAAGTGTGTTAATCCAGACACATTTGATATTTCGTTTTCATTTTTTCCATTTCCATTCTTATTTATTTAACCATATCGTTCAACATCCGATATTTTATGGCTTTGAATGTTTAAATCATCCAACCGGCTGATAATTATCCTTAAGGGCAATAATGGTTTCAACTCGTCAAGTGTTAACTTTTGATCATAAATCTCATAGCAATCGATATCTAAGGTAACACTAGTGATTGAGTTTACCTCTTTGACTTAGCTGAAATTGTTTAAAATACTATAAAATTTGTTAAGTGTAATAATACGAGAAATTTATTATTCCCTTTACAGTATTTATAATTGCTTCTAAAATAGATTCCTGTTGATAGCTAAATTTCTCTACTTACACATAAAGTTTACTTAAGTGCTCATTTACAAGCATTCTCAGCTGCTAATTTTAAAATATCATTGACACCTTATTGTTTTTTTATTTACCTCATCTATTATTTTCTCTCGGTTGTCATTCATTACCCTCTGTCTAACCAATATTTAATTAAGAGTTCGATTGTTTGTATCTAAGGTAGATTTTACAACCAAAATTTGTTCCTTGCTTAACCTAAGAAATTCTAGTTGTTCTTTATCTAATTTAGATATCTTATCAATATAAGAATCATCATCCTCTTCGTCTAACGTAGCAAAAATTAATTTACTCAATTGTCCTCATATATTAAGAGCATAATTACTCCTCTCACTCCTATATTCTGTAAAGCTTAAATCTACAATAACATTCTTGTTTGTCTAATTAAATTTAGCTTATTTACAATTATATTCACAGTACAAAGCCTCTTATTTTTACACTGCACATATTTCTTTGTACATAAGTCTCTAGTCAAGCGGGAGTATCTATTCAATTAATCAAAATTTTCATCCAACCGACTAATATATATGTAAGACACTAGACGCCATTCTGTGTTATGTAATAGGTCTTCTCCGCGATACTCATAATGTATTCCCGGTGCATCTTCTATTTTTTGAATACTAATATCTTAGTTTCCGCTACCTGGCCTTACAAATTCATTAAAGATGATCAATAAGGAAGTAATAAATCAGTAAAATATCACATGGTTTCAATCTATTTGCGTGTAATTTAATATTTTGCTTGCATTTTATTAATAATGTCACATTTACTCTATCTACCACCAAAACACAATATGGACCATATGCCAGGCACAAATAAATTGTTACAAAAATTGAGTTTTTGTTTATACATATCATCATTAGAAAATACTATAAGGCGGCGCCGTAAATACATAGATCTTTCTAGACATTTAAAAACATGGGACATATTAAAATCCATATATAATTTGCTCCTAAAATATTCATGTAAATAAATACTATACAAAAGCTCCAAAATATAAACCTTGATATAATTTCTTTAAGCTAAGAACTTCAACCTTTGCATCGTTACAGCGACTCACTAACAAGCCCCATTCACATAAAACACAAATTTAAAATTGTTTATAAAAGAAATATTATAAATGTACTAATCGTGGAGGGATCACCTATATCCGCACAAAGTTCCAACGATTTGAAAAGGAAAGACGACACAAAATTAAAAATACTATGCCCACACAAGTATCATGGAAATGTTGGTATAAACTCCACACATGACTAGAGGTAAATGAGGCTGCAGACAATACTAATGCACAACACATTAAAAGTGCAGAACACACAGTTGCCAAGTATTTAAGTTAACCCGAAACACGAATTTGGAAAGGCGATCAAACCAGAATTTGGAAGAAAAAAAAAACACTAACAATTACTTCATGCCCACACACAAGACAAAACTACACCACACAATCATTTAAAAAACACTAACCAGCCTTAAATTCAGAGTTCCGTAACCAGGAATCACCATTTATTGTAGCTCAATGACGGCCACTCAGACATAAATACACTTAAAACTGATTTAAATACATTAACGACCAATGGATCAATTAACCGACAGTAAAGTCATGTTGCGTCGGAGCTCAAAGTGCAGTCGCCGATGTTCAACGTTCTTAAAACATTCTTTAGGCGTGGATTCGGCGTAGTGACAGGCATATGAATAGAAGGAACAACAGGTGTGCAAGTCCTAAAATAACTAACCCTGTAAAAAAAGAAATGATGCACAAGGAGGGGAGATGGAAGGAAGGAAATGACGGGAATCGAAAGGAGGGGAGAGAGTCTGCCACCGAGCAGGCCACTTTGATGAGCTGATAATCGATTAGTATAAGCGTTGGGCGACCCACCATTGCAACCAACACCCCTAAATTGTCGCTCTGGTGACCTAACTCTGCAAGTCTTGAAGAATAAGTACACCAAACAGTTGTATTGAAGTTATAAACTATGCAGACACAGTAGCTAAAGAAGGGTAGAACATCGTAGAAAGACTGGGAAGTGTTATTTAATGCATGCAGGTATATACCCAGAACGGTTTTGGCAACTGACACAATACAGAGTGATCAGCTCCATCTTTACTTGATAGTAATGTCGACGAAGTCCCCGTGGATGATGGGTAGCCAAGTGTAGTACCACTGAGTGTTGACAGAGTGGTCTCTTCTCGAGTGACTGATTCGAAGGGCGATAACAACTGGGCTGGGGTGGTTTTAGGTGTATCGAGGGGGGGGGGGGGTTGCCGGTGAAGACCAAGATGCTCTCTGCCAAACTCAGCAAACACCACTCTGATCTTCTCCAATTGGCGGTGACGTAGAATAGCGGGCTCGGCGTGACTCGGTAGAGTGACAGGATACATGCAAAAAAATTACGATGGATTAGAAATGGAGAAAAATAAAACAAAGTAGACTCTAGAAAGGGCAAAGGAAATAAAGTGCACCAACAAACGGAACAAGACGTCTAAACAAGAAGTAAACATAATCACCTAACTATTAGTTTCTCTGCACATAAGGCAGAGATAACCAGGTCCTCTAGTTTTAAATTAACCAGAGATCATACCTGGTTAATTTTCGTGATAGCCTGTTGCTTAGCTGCGCCGAGCCGCCGGTGAACCTCTTCGAGCAGGCAGTCCCAGTCATCATCACCAAGTGGAGAAGGAAAGGGAGGAATATTCAAAATATTAAGCAGAGGGTAACTGAAAGTGGTCAAGGAATGGGAGGGAAGGTGCAACTCCCATTGAATCATGCAAGGGACTGTAAAATCGTATACTGATAAAGTCTAAATCTGATCCCACAGTGTATGGTCTCGGTTGTAGAAGAAGGTAAGACAGGCATTAAAAATGTTATTGAATCTCTTAACTTGGTTACCCTTCGGGTAGTACAGACTGATGTAAAGTGCTTAGTTGTCCAGTGAAAACACATGTCCTTAAATACATTTGAGTTGAAAAATTTGGCCTTATCTATTACTATGAGATGGGGGTGCTAAACACCTTCCATACCTGAATGGCAAGGACCTTGACAATGGAAGATGCCTTCATATATTTTCAAAGGTAGCAAATTTTGAAAATGTATCCAACAATATTAAAATGCAAATATTACCCTTCTTAGAACTCATTAAGGGACCATAAATATCCAAGTGAACAGTGCCCCAGGGAGCATGGGGAATGTGCATGACAGCTTGCTCAAGATTCGTACGCTGTGCCTGCTTGCATTTCTGACATGAATCGCAACAGTGCACATATGCTGAAACATCACTCTTAAGTGTGGGCCAGGTAAAATAAACAGCGATCTTATTGAATGTCTTACCGACACCCAAGTGTCTGCCAAACACAGAGTCATGAAAATATGCAAAAACCATGTCTCTCAGGGCTACAAGGACAACAATTTTATGGGCACGACCACTATTTTCTACCAAATACAACATACGATAATCCAAAATGTATGAGAGTACAACACCATTATTTACATCACTAATTACCTCGGTGCAGAATGTGTTCTCTGCCTGTACCTGGTACAATTTAACACAAAAATTCAGGGAAACCCTGGATGATATTAAAAGAAGCCTCTGGAGCCACCTCCTCATTCGTTCCAAAGTCATCTGGGTCATACATCCATGACAAAGCATCGGCCACCTGATTTTCGGTGCTGCGGATGTGGTGCACTTTAAAACAAAAACGTGAATGGCAGAGCACCCAACGACCCAGCTTTCCAAGCTGTTATTGATGATTAAGGACCCAACTCATTGCCTGGTTGTCAGTACACAAATCACACCCATCATGCTCAAAGTACGAAGCATATTTCCATACCAAAAATACAGGCTAGTTTCCTTCTCGTAAATATCGAGCCTCTAATCAGCCTCAGAAAAGCTGCTACTGGCGAATACAATGGGTGCCAATCCCAACTCTGTTCACTGGTTCAGGACTGCGCCCAATGACAGAGATGATGCATCTACCTGAATGACAAATCACTGAGGAAATTCCGAAAGATGGAGAGCTGGTGGAGAAGATAACTTTTCTTTCTATATGGAAAAGGCCGACTATTGTTCTTGACCCCAAATGGAAATCTATCCCCTTCTTTTTTAAATTCTTTAATGGTGCTGCCAGCTCAGAAAAATAATCTATAAATCGTGAGTGGTACCCCAATACACCAAAAAAATTTTGGACTCCTTTAAACGCCCTAGGATGTGGAAAATTCAGAATAGTGGTACATGGTCTGGGTAAATCATTAAATGACCCTCACAGAGCAAATAACCAAGAAACTTGACCCTGTTAGATATCAAAGTGAACTTCTCTGGCTTAACAGTCAGGCCTACCTCCTGCATCCTAAGGAAAATCTGCTGTAAACATGACAAGTGAGACTCGTGGTCATGCCTATAAACAATTATGTAATCTATATAATTAAAAACAAATGTGTACCTGAAATCTGACTAGACATGATGCAGTACATGTGACAATGCTTGAATACCAAAATTGGAGCCCATTGGAATACCAGTAAACTTGTGTTCGCTCCAAGGCATGCTGAAGGGGGTATATTTTCTACATGCAGGACTCAACAAACATGGGTGGAAGCTGTTATTTAAGTCCAGAGCCGGAACACCTGGGCTTTTACCAAGTGTTGAAGGGTGCAATCTATTGCTGATAAAGAGAATGGGCTGTTATGGAATTTTTGTTCACTAGGGAATGATTTACCAATAATCAATATTTGTCGCTGTCTCTTTTTCGCACCAGGGTACCCGGTGAACAATAATCCGAGGTGGACAGGACTATAATACCAGCCTCTAACAGCCTGTTAATAATTTCCTAGAGTGCCTGGAGCTTGGAAAGAAGACACTTATAGTGGTTGTACCGCACAGGGATATCGATGGTCAACGAAAGTATAAGGAAGAACGTCGCATGTACCAATGCATGACATAACACTGTCTTTAAATTCTTCCTTCAACTGATTTAGACTGACTTGAAACTCTGAGCCAGAAATTCTGCCAACCACAAGAGACGCAAATACCTCTGTAACCATGCCAATCTGTAAAATTATCCTTATATTGGGAGCAAAATCAAAAGACAAAAAAAATCATCAAAGTTGACAGAAACCCTAGTTTTACCCAAAAATTTAGGCCTAAGATAAGGTCGTGAGAGAGACAAGGAAATACCCATAATGGAAATGTCCACATGTACCTATCGATTTTGAAGTGTAGGTTAACAACTACGTCAGTTTTGACAATATCACCATTTTCGATACCAACACTTTTCTCAGAAACCCGACTGATACGACCCTGGGTAATTATTTTAGAATCTAACAGATATTTTAAAAACTCTCACTTAAGGCACAATGGGTTGCCCTGGTGTCAACCAGAGCAGAAAAGTTCTCTTCCCCACATGTAACCAACATTGTGCATGTTCGTACAGTACATTGGACTTTGTTCTTAGTCAGACTGGAAGGCCCATACCCCTTTTCAGTCACGTGCCATTTCCCAGTTTTTTTTTACAGGAACTGTGCAAGTGTGCAACAATTCCTAGCAGCATGGCCAACAACAGCACAGCTGCAACACACCGAAAAACTGTGTTGCTCAATGCCCTGTATAGTGCAAGAGTGACCAAGCGGCGTGGAACCACGGTCGCCACTTTCTCGCCTGGGAAGTGCAAAACATTGACGGTATTGACAGGGCGTGACGAGGCGACTTTGAACCTCAATAGCCTATCTGGCGCAGCTAACGGAAATTACGTGGAAAGGAAACAAACGTGGATTGTGCTCAAATATGCGGGGCCACATTACCAACAATAAAACTCACTAATTCCTGTTCGCTCATTTTCAAACAAAGAATGCCATGAAAAGTACAAATGGAGTCGACAAATTCACACAATGGCACGCCTGGCTTTTGAGTCTAAAAACAAAGTAACGTTGGCACTGACAATTAACATGGAGGGCAACAGAGCCAGCAATACCCTGCGTTTAAATCATAAAAATGTACCACCGTCAAGGGACATAATTTCCTCATAGAGCAACCGTAGAATGAAACCTTCACACTTTATGGCTATCGCCTTTAAAAGACTGTCTTCAAAACTTAAACATAAACTGGTGAACTTACTAACTGCTATGAGTAATTGTAAGACAAAGACAAGTTCTAGGGAAGTGAAGGGAAAAATGCGCAAAAAAAGCAATACAAACCACTAGTCAATTTAGGGTGGATAGCTGGTTACACTCACCGACGGAGCCACCTGCTCAGAGGGCCATACCATAGCACCTTGTTTGCTCGCACCAGCAGTTCGAGGTAGCACGATGCAGCTCAGCAATGGTCGAATTTTCGTCCACTGCATAGACGAGATCACACAGAATATTAACGATCTAATCTTTCTTCAATGTGCACATGAAGCCTACCTCCACCACAGCATACAAAATAGATAAAAACAGATATGAGTTAGAAGTCAATAGAGTCGCGCAGATTTTATTTGTGCAGTCACAAATACATTGTTACACAAAATTATGTTTCCATTAGTATAATTAACATTAACAAATACAAATAGACAGCTCTGTAAATTCGTAGATCTTTCTTGACTTATCAAAACATGGGACATATTAAAATCCTTAGATAATTTGCTCCCAAAATATTCATGTAATTAAATACTATACAAAAGCTCCAAAATGTAAATCTTGATATAATATCTTTAAACCAAGTACTTCAATATTTGAATTATTACGGAGACTCATTAACACAAGACTTCAATAAGTGGAGCATTATAAAATCGTTACATTCAGAACTCCACCAAAAAATAATGTAAAAATTGATTATATAATTGAATTACCAAGAGCTTTATTATTTGTGTAAAAATATTTAACACTGATATAATACTCTGACTAGATATTGACTGGAACACACTAGGGAAAGAAGGGCAGCTGTATGAGGCCCTGTAGAAGCCTTCCTCATGTAAAAACACAAATTAAAAATTGATTATAAAAGTAACATTAAAAAGATACTAATCATGGAGGCTATCACCTAGATCCGTATATTTACAAAGGAAAAACCACACAAAATTTAAAATACTGCGCCCACACATGAGTCGTGGAAACATTGGCATAAACCCCACACATGACTAGAGGTAAATGGGGCTCCAGACAACACTAACACACAATATATTTAAAATGCGAAAACACAGCTATCAAGTATTTAAGTCAACCGAAACATGAATTTGGAAAGGAGATCAAACCAGAATTTGGAAAAACACGAGCAATTTCTGCATGCCCACGCACAAGATAAAACTATGCCACACAATCCTTTAAAAAACACTAATTAGCCCTAAATTCAGAGTGCTGTAACCACGACTCATCGTTTATTGTAGCTCTATAACAGCCGCTCAGGCACAAAAACACTTAAACCTCATTGAAATGCATTTATGTCCCATGGACGAATTAACCGACAGTGTAATTATGTTGTGTCGGAGCTCAAAGTGCAGTCGGTGATGTTGAACGTTCTTAAAACATTCTTCAATCGTAGATTCGGTGTAGAGACAGGTGTACGAATAGAAGAAGCAACAGGTGTGTAAGCCCTTAAATTAACTAAATCCTCCCATAAAATATTATGATAGACAAGGAGGGGAGATTGAAGGAGGGAAATGAGGGGAATACAAAGGAGGGGAGCGAGTCTGCCACCGAGCAAGCCTGTTTGATGAGCCGATAATCGATTAGCATCGGTAGTGGGTGGCGCAACCATTGCTACTCCCACCTCTAAACCATCGCTCTGGTGACCTAACTCTACAATTCTCGAAGAAAAATTCACCAAAATGTTGCACTGAAGTTAGAAAGTACGTAGACACAGTATATAAATAAAGGAAGAACATTGTAGAAATACCTATATATTGACTGCATTATTTTCTTCATCTTCGCCTCCCAACTGTTTCATCAAAAATTAAAACTTTATCACCAACTATAACAATGCAAACATTTGTATTTTTATAGTAATTTTTCTAGCTCACTTTCTTTGCATTAGCATGTTTTCCTTGGCTAATCTGCAACTTCCTGAAGTTTTGTTTTTAACAATTTAACATTGTCATCATAGTTATAATTTTACCTCAGCGATTTTTTCTGTAAACATCCAGTAATATTGGCTATTCTACCGAATATTAGTTCGAAAGGGGTGATTCCAGTTGGGTTATGCGGTGTAGTGTTCTGCGTGAAAGTAGCATAGTTTATCCATAGATCTCAGTCATTCTGGTTACTAGCTACACAGTGTCTAAGAACTCTGCTATTGTACGATGGATGCCATCTCTCCAGTGATCCATTACTTTGAAGGTGGTATGTGCTGGTTTTTATCTTAGAAATTGTTCATATTTTACAGGCCTTTTTATACAGCACCGCTGTGAAAATTGCTACCTTGTTCTGTCAGTAGTGTTAGCGGGATACCAAATTTCGGAATTATATAATTCACTAAGCTCTTAGCTACCGATTCATCTGTCTGGTTTACTAGTGGTAGCACTATCGTGTACTTTGACAGGGGACCCTGAAATATTAGTATGAATTTGCAGTCTCTCTCTGTCCCAACTAATGGTCCTACAGTATCCATTACACATTTTACGAACACTGTTCCCAGCATATCTGTAATTTCTAGTGGTATCTTTATATAAGATTGTGTCGGTTTATTTCGCTGGCACGAATAACATATTTTAATATCGTTTTCAACCTCCTTTCGTAAGTCGTCACTAACCCTTGGTGCCCCCCATAGGTGTGTCATGAAATTCCCGTATGATATTCTGTTTTTCCTAGGGTGTAAGTGAGTTTACGTGTTCATCCTCAATTTTCTGAACATGCCATTTTTCTTCTATGCCACTATTGATTTTGCTACCCACTCCACAGTAGTTAGTTTCTTCTGCCCCTGATACCACTGCTCTACTCATAGCAAAGATGGTATTCCCATCTCTATACCTGATTTCATATGGATACGCTTCTCATTTTAATCTCCATATTTGTAAGCGCCAACTAGGATCCTTAACGCTTAATATGTACTGTAGGGGTTTGTGGTCATTTAGAATGATAAAATGTCTCCCCAACAAATATGGTCTAAATTGTTTTACTCCCTACACTATGGCTAGCATTTCTCTTTCGATAGTCGATTAATCACTCTCAGCCTTATAGAATGTACGGCTAGCGTAAGCTACTGGTTTATGTTTCCCCATTTCTCCATGGGAGAGTATTGCTCCAACTGCTAAATGGCTCGCACTTGTAATTATCAAAATTGTATTTGGGAAGTCATGTTACTCAAAAAATGGTTTAGTTGTTAAAACCCTTTTAAGCAGCTTGCATGCTGATTCTTGTTCTTCTCCCCACTGAAAATTCACATCATCCCATTTTACAAGAATATATAAAAGTTTGGCTATGTAACTAAATGTCGGGATAAATCTATAATAAGAAGCCGACCCGCAAAACACTTTTATTTCTCTTGCATTCTTTGGTCTGGGGAAATTCTCTACTCTTTTTCTACCTTTTCTGGTTCTGGTCTCACCCCCGAATCATTAGTTACGTGCCCTAAATATGTGACCTCCTTGTGCAAAAATCCCTACGTGTCAGGCTGTAATTTAAGGTTGTGATGTCTCAATCTTTCAAAAAATTTGCGAAGTCTTCCATTATAAATTTCTGTTGACTGATCATAAATTACTATATAATCGAGATAAACTAACCACTTGGGACCTATTAACACTGTCAATACAGTATTTATCAACCTGGAAAGCCATTCAGGAACCCCTTTTAGCCCTAACATTGTCCTTTTTATTTCGAAATGGCCAGAAGGTGTGCAAAACGCTGTCTTTCACTGATCCTCCTGTTTTATTCCTACCTGTAGTTACCCACTAGCTAATTCCAACATAGCGAAGTATTTAGCCTGCCCTAGCTGGTCTAGTATCTCTTTTCATAGACGTAATAAAAGAACTGAGTGTATAGAAACTTGATTTACTTTCCTGTAGTCCACCACCACTCTGAATTAGGGTTTTCCCAAAGAGTAAATCTTTTTTTGGAAACACTAAAACTGGTGAATTCCAAGGGCTATTACAAGATTCATTGCTCCCATCCCCTAGCATCTGCTTTTCCTGTCCACTCACTTGTTTCTTGTGAGTTTCAGGGCTACGGTATGGTTTTATATTAATAGGGTTACATACTTGTAAATAGATATACTATATTCAATAGTCTTAGTATAGGTCAACCTGTCACCTGGGAGGTGGAAAGTGTCACTTAATTCTCTACATAATTTTATAAAATTTTCCTTTTCCTGCTTATGAAAATGGTATCACCTCAGTAGTGGTCCTAATATTTCCATTCTTATTTTGTGTCCTCAGGCAGCCAGTAAGTTCTTTCATTTTCATGTCAACCTTCTAATATTCGGGGAGGAACCTCTACTTCTACCTAGTTCTCATTTGTGTTTATCATAGAACCTGCACATTTGCCTTCCTTTGCCTCTGTTAAGCTATCCCCTGAATATACTCCCGGAGCTAGTTCGCATTTTGATACGCAACGCTTCCGAGATTGTATTTACTTGCACTATCCACTCACACCTGGCTGAAATTGAAATTTTCAGAATCCCCACTTGCCTATCTCGTCCTACATAATTAATGGCTTCCTTGCCTACTCTTAAGGTATTGTCTACAAAGTCTAAAATATCTTTGGTTGTCCTCAAAAAGTCTCTTTTTATTATACAGTCATGAGGACATACTGTCACAATATGGCACTTTTGCCATATTTGTAGAGAATTCAATTTTAAATTCAGTTTGACTGTACCTTTACTCACCATCTGTGTGGTGGCTAGTCCACTTATTTGTGTTGTTTCATTATGGTTTACATATGGACTTACCCTTTATTCTAAAATACCCCTCTCTATCAAGTTTAAGTCTGACCCAGTATCTACCAGGCATTCAAATTCCCTTCCTATGTCTTCTACCTTCACCATACTACTCTACCATGATCAAAGAAAACCTTGTCCCTACATTCTCTCGCCCTCTTATGCTACTTTATCATAATTTTTCTTTCCTCGTATTTTGCTGTGTGCAGCCATTAATTTTTGCATCAGAGGAGCTAAAGGGAGACTGCTTTATCCTTTGGTACACTTAACCCCCCCCTTCAAAGGAATGATAAGGTTCCTAACCCTGGTGGTCCTTTTAACTGAGTAATTTTCTCCTAGTATTTCTTTAACATCGCTCCATTTGGTCCGTTCTCTTACTAATAATTTCGCCTTGGTATCGTTCACTATCTTTGACTTAACAAATTTTGAAAGTATTCTATGCTGAGCGGGATATACTAACTCGTATGCGGTATGAATATTATCAATAAACTCCCTCAACTTATGTTTATTTCCGTCAAAAGGCTGAGCAATTAACTTTAAGGCATTTGTAATCGAAATATATTGCTCCCTGGTTTCACTCCCTTCGTTACTGTCAGCCATAATTTTTTAAAATAGTTATCTACAAGACTTAACAACACATTCTGTTTTCAATTATCCTGCACCTCACTGCCTTACTCATAACTTATACTAATGACCCGTTACAGAATCATGTTGCTGAAGGGCCTAAAGCCTAGTACACACGGGCATCTTTCTTATACAAGAAATTGAAAATAAAGGTGAACAAGAAATTGAACACTAAAGTGCCTACTAGCTAGAATGCACGGAATTGTGTGATTAATACACATGAAACTAGCTGACGAGCAAGAAAGTGGATGGTTGATGTCAACTATGTATGATTTGGAAGCAGTTTTTGGAGTTTGAGGGGTAATTTGTGCATTATTGATAGCATATGCCATAAAAAAAATAAAAGATTTAGTCCAATCAGACATATCTCAAGCATTAAATATATACAAATGTAGAAAATGTAAAATCTATCACAGAGAAACAGACAAACATCTCTATTTTTTAAAATTCATACACAAAATTATGTATGATAGTGTGACTATTAAACATTTTATCTTATTAAAAACATTACATATCTGCTTATTGCCAGCATCAACAAAATATGTTTTTTTTTTTTAATTCGACTTGTACAAGAAAGATGGTAAAAATTATGATCGTCCCTATATGGCACAGGCTAATATACAAGCTCTTGTGAGATAGTAACTAGCATGCTTGGCGGCTATTCAAACGATGCAAGTCGGAGTGTACAAGTACGTGCTTATTATATTGTACAAGAAAGATGACCATGTGTTCTAGGCTTTAATTAAGCTCGCCGATGAGTTGCC
This sequence comes from Dryococelus australis, assembly GCA_029891345.1. NCBI lineage: Eukaryota > Metazoa > Arthropoda > Insecta > Phasmatodea > Phasmatidae > Dryococelus > Dryococelus australis. Next base: position 185,421,910 of record CM056994.1, on the reverse strand, counting down.
GTCGCTGTGCTCCACTTCACGTCCTACCTCCACTGTTTCCCCTCTCCGCCTGCCAGCGTCTGACGAGTACTCTGCTACGTCGTCCGCTGTCCAGTGGGAGGAGTCCCGCTGTGTTTGTAGATCGTCCGTCCACGAAGCCGGAGTCGTTGTCGACACGTCCTCGGTCAATGCTGGTATCGCGGTTAGATCAGCCCGTTCCCCTAGCCACTGCGCTGCCGCTGTCTCTGCCTCTATGCCGCTATCTGATTGCCTGGAAGCTGGTTTCGCCCCACTAACGCGATACTTGTCTCGCTGTCTTCTTAATTCCTATCTTATTCCCTATATTGCAAAGTAGCTGATATTATTCGTTTTATTTCGTGCTTCTTCCTTCCAGCATTATTTCTTAATGATGGTCATCCAAACCTACATTTGACAAATGTTGTATCCCGAGCGGATGGATACCGGGCAGGAATAATATGCCGCAGTGGGTCGTGAGAATGATTAATTTCTTCATTACAAGATTATACAATTTACTAATATTTTAAGTAAAAATGATCACTCATTAATTATGATGGAAGGAATACTCTACCAAGAGACAAGTCAGAAGCTCGAACATGACAACGTTTTGCATTATGCTGGCTTGCTACCAGCCCGTCATCTCACAACAGCGCTTAGCTACGACGTGGCGTGTCCATTACCTAGCTATCTACTCTCCTTCTCTCCTCTCTTCGCTGCGTGTCCTCCTATACGAAGCGACCAAACACGATTCCTTCCAGAACTTCTTGTTTACTACATTATTTCACATGTATAGGCTATTCACGGTAAAGTGAGCACTTTTTAAGGCCCTTCTAATATTTTTCCTTTCATCCAAATTCCATCTTTCTGCTGCTTTCTAATATAAACATTGCAATGTGACTAATAAACAAAGAGTATACATTTCACCACCCTCAAAATTTAATGCCCGAGGCAGCAATAATATATATTTATTAGTGGTTAATGCCTGTTGGAAGGGCCTTAAAGAGTGCTCACTTTACCGTGAACAGCCTATATACACTTTACGACAATACTTCTGGAAGATTTTGTTTTTACTGGCTGTCACCCGAGCACAGATCGCCCTGCTAAGCAAACTCACGTGACTTACTACTTGTCTTGAAATCACCATTGACTTCCGTCTATACTAACAATTCGTCGGTTCCGACAACAATGACTGATGTCGAGCATCTGGCTTGACTCATTTCCTCCGTTTCCTAACACACAAGGCCAAGCTCTGTAAGAATACTCTATGATATAAATTCAAAGTTATATAATATCAGCAAAAGTCTTATTTAAACAAAAATTAACAAGTACACCACACGCGAATTTATTTCTGCCGATTACGTATTAGACCAAGGTTGCCTCATCTTAGAAACCAAAAATTAATGAATTTGTTGGCCGGTTTCTTGAGAAAGAAATGCTACAGGAATTAATTTTTTTTTCTTTTTCTATAGTGTTACACAATCTCAATTTTCGTTCGAGTGATTATTTAGTTAAATCCCAATAAGTAAAAAAAAATCCCAGTATTAATCCCAAAAGAAACTAACAAAATCAAGAACCACTCTTTTTCCCTGTTCCTTTTCAGCTTTGCCATCCTTTTTCCTTAAGTATACTTGCAAGGTTTTGCAGTAAGCTGTGTCACTGTCTGCCATTATCCATATTTTGATTCCGCATTTACCTGGTTCAGTTTTCCTGTACATGCTAAAAGGAGTACATCCCCTAAATCTAACCAGTTGTTCGTCGATTGTAAGATGAGTACCAGTATTGTAATAGTCGGCAATAAGTGGTAAATAAGTTCATGGTCTCTCTAATCGATGCTAGTTTATCATTTGCACATCTCTTGCCTCGCGTGTGAATATTATAAAAGCGGAAATATGTGGAAACATGAGAAAACAAGTCTGTAACATAGTGGCTCCGTAAATGGGCCTTTCAAAGTGTGAATCTGAGAATCATAACGTAAAAACAGGTTCATAATCATGATTACTTTCAGTTGCTCTACTACACAGAAGTAGCTCTATAAATGCATATATATCAGTTTCGTCAACATCATACCGCGCTCGATTTACACTTTCGCTATATAGTTGAATTTTTCAGTTTAAAAAGCTACCCTCTGATTAGTATATCTCACAACAATATAAATAATTTCAGGAGACAGGAATAATTTGAAGTAATATAAAATGTTACCATATTTTTGTATATCAGTCGAAAATCCAGAAGGTTGACGTATTACGCTAGACGCATTCAATCTTCGTCGAACAATAGGATTCTTGAACCAAAATGTTTCATTCTTCGTGAAGTAAGCATCACGGACATCGACATTCTCAAACTCAAAGTCATTCTCTTCGTCCATGGAGATTGTCATTTCTTCGTTCGAAATTTCCGAAGCAACTTCAGCTTCTGAAGCAAAAGATAACATATTAAATTGGCGATCTATTTCACCTAAGTAATGACAGTCATTATTTTCACACTCTCTGTGAGTGACTAGCCTAGCTTGTTCGACGATTATCAAGGTTCAGGATGACACCATTTTATCCATATTTCTTATCTTAATACCTGAAACTGATATATGACAGGCATGACGACCTCATCTCACGCTCTTCGTATTGCAGGGTTATTTATCTGTTATAAGGAAATGTTTTCTGAGACTTTGCAGCACACGAACTTAACGAATAAAAGAGAACCCTTACTATTGTGGTAGTCCCAGGAAGACCCCAGTCTCATTATCTATACATCTTAATTCCCTATAAATTCCTCAGTACAGTATTTCCACAACAACAATATGTTACTACGCTCTAGATACAGAGGGAAAAAGTCATGGGTCCTCAATGGAAACTAAACAGTTTTTGTGGGATTCCCATTGAAAGCAAAGAACCTGTGGGGTCGCTAGTGACCCCAGGGGCTTGTGTCTATAAAAGTTATGAAAAATTTGTGTGTACGTAATTGAAATATTAGAATTTTTTAATTAGTTTCTCCATTTATGGAATACCAAGGCTAACATTAAAATAGGAACGTAAGGAGCTGTTTCGAATAGTTTGTTGGTTAAGCATGAAAAAGAGGGAAGGAGGTGATTTAAGTTGCAGCAGATATTGGTCATAACCAGCATATTTGATATTTTTACCATACAACAGGGAAACCACTTCCAAAGAAAGAAAATTTTTGAATGTGTAAGAAGATTATTGTAGTTGAAGCAATGCACGAAGCTCATAAGCTGCTACTGATAATAGGTTATTTCATATTTTGAATATGCTTGTTTACATTTTTATGTTTTGCTTGATCATGGTTTCGAAATTTATTCATGTAAAAGATAAACTATATAATTACAAGAATATATATTATACAAAATAAACTTTACAAATTTTTTATATGTACTGTACTTTTTAGTTATAATTATGAGTCAAATTTACACGTTGGAATCTCTTGGTTTGTAACCACCAACACTTAAATTTCACCTATAGGGACATAGGACTGTCGCGAGTTCTAGAGATACTAAGACAGACTAAAAACGCTTGTAATCTCTTGTTACTTTTGTGACTGGGCCTATCGTTTCCTGACTCACCTTGCAGAACTGTGAACCAGTAATGCTCATGTAACAAGAGACTGAGCGAACCATGTAAAATCTAGAAACCTGCTGAAGATATTATAATGAAAGTAGCAGCTAATGAACAAATGACGGTGCCTGATTTGTACACAAAACTGTTAAGTCCAACCTAGCCGTCAAATGAACTCGCGAAATTTCTTGGCTTCTGTGAGCAAGTTCACCTGGTCCGGGGATGCCTGATCAAGATATTTGCTCTTGGCTAATATTGATGTCCATCATTCCTCTGATTATATCAAGAATCACATCCACAATCTCTCCCTACTATTTAACAGAATCCATCTGCTCATTTGGCTAATAGTATTCAAACATCACAAATTTTCGTGTTTGCTTGTAAAGGCGGTAAGTGGAAACTTTAATCTGTACAACATTTAAATAACAATTTTTCATCGTGTGTTTATAAATATTGTGTGCTCCAAATTATGTTGTCTAGTTGAATAAATATATTGGTTATTCTTCTTGAGAAATAAAGTAATGAAATGCTCAATATTGTTATGATGTTTTTATTTTATTCTGGAAACACTGGCTGTATGAGGTTATCCACTACCGAGCCAGAAGTCTAATGAAATTGTATTATCCCTTGAGGTAAACTTATATAAGTCTAAGACTCGTTGAGAATTGCAGCATTGGGAGCGTAGAATACTCGTAGATATTTTTGGTGTAATAGATATTATATGAAATTGGTTTAAAATGCGTTACATTATAAAATATTATGGGTGTGAATCATATCTGACAATTTGCTATGCTTTTCTATGCTACTTATGAAACACTGACACGATATATCATTTAGTTCGTGCATGGTTAGTTTGACGTAGAACTCAGTTGATTATGCCAAGGCAATGCAGTCTCTAACGATTAGTTCACCCCAAGCATACTATAAAGTTTTTGTTTTTCTTAGTATGTTTCACAGATCCGGAGGGTACTAGAATGGTAGTCTTCAGTTGAACAATTCACTTTCACCAAGACTGCATTGCACATTTGCAGTCAGTGTGAACACAAAGAAGAGCAGAAAGACAGTCCCCCACTAAAAAACGTCTTCTTTTTCAAAGCATATTTATCACAATTTATTCAAGCTTACCCCCTTTTTAAATGACTTAGGGTGCTAAGTATTACACGTTCCTCCATTACAGTGGAGGATTTCTTTTGCCTTGTATGCCGAGTCTCTCCCCCCGTATCCCCCCTACCCCGATCATCTTACACACCTCTTCGGGAGGAATTACATTGTTCTAATAGAGGCAATTTATTCCCAAATGACAGCGATTCGTGCTCTCTGCGTATCGTATATCCCGCGGCCATAAACACATTCCCCAGTCCTGAGACGTTATAAAGTCCGACCGTATTTTAAAAATTTAATGGAGAGTGGAGAGAATTGGGCTGCTCTTGACACTGAGGTCTTGAGAGCCGACGAGAGTGAACTGAAGTGAAGTGAGTATGGAACAGGACAGGAGAAACGGGAAATCCCCGAGAAAACTCGCCGACCAGTGGCATTGTCCGGCACGATTCCCACATGCTAAAATTCGGGAGTGACCCTGCCAGGAATGGAACCCGGTTCGCCTTGGGGGGAGGCGAGTAGTCTAACCACAAATCCACCGCGGTCCCATCAAAAATTGAAGTACGACACGTTATCGATATCTATTTTCACGTAATAATTTAAAATATTTTAGGCATGACTGAAATAGCATGGCCATATTTGCTATGAAAGAAATGTATAATAGTCTACATTTTAATATAAGGACTACTTATAATATTTAATTTCACAAAGTTATAAAACTGCTTAGTGATGAACTATTTTATGTTATGTTTCTTAACAAGTAACATTTTGTTACATTGTCCACAAACAAACCTAATCAGTTTTCAAACTATAAATCACATTGTTTCAGCTATAACTTAAATAGACTATTGGGTCTGCATCATTTAACTAGTTACAACATGGTTTAAGTGACTTTTAGAATAATTCATATGAAATTATATATAGTAGTTGTTTGCAATCGAACGATTATTTAAGTTATACGCTACAAATATTGCAAACTTATGTTTAAGACTGTTAAAAGTAAGTCCTACTATGAGAAAGATTTGGGTTTTTTTTTGCTTGTCTGTCCCATTTCAGAGAATACAATTTTTGTATTCACAAGACTTCTAAGTCCTTGGGATTGAATAAATAAGATTTATGGAATTATTCGCATGTTCTGCAATTCTCAGTCTGACGTGTATTTGTAAGAGGTTTCAGAAAACTATTGGACATTCATTGTCATTATGGAAATAACGCCATGTTGATATTACGCACACTTTTTCTCTTAAAGATATTGTTACTTTGTGTTACTTGTAGCAGCACCTTAATGGTTAATGGATAAATACGAGTTGTGTGTGAGACTTTAATGGTTTTTTGTAAAGAATGATTGACACTTAAAAGCATAATTTGAGTAGCTACACTATCATGGAATTACAAACTGTGATGCCTTTCAAAGTAGAAGCCATTGTGGTACCGAGACGACCTAGAAACACAGCACATTTGCTGTACAAAGAATAGTAATTCCTCTGAATTAAAATCAAGTTGCAAACGGAATCTTCTTAGCATACATTAAAAACAGAAAGTTTCTCGTTTCCAAAGCGGTCTATCACTACAGAAAAAAACCATTTAATAAAACGAATGTAAATATATTTTACAAATTCTGATGTCAGTTTGTTGTGTGTTATGTCATGTGGACGAATTACAGTAGGCGGAAAAATAAGCGGTATTACAAGAGTGCTTGACTTAAGCTTCTCTTTCTCGGCGCATGCAGTTCAGCAAATGATAGGAGTCTGCTAGGCAATACGATGTTCTGACGTTCCTGACCACGTGACTCGTACGGTCCTCTGATGACCTGCAGAACGGTCCTCTTGATGTCCTGCAGTACGGTCCTCTGCTGTCCTGCAGTGCAATCCTCTTGATGTCTTGCAGCACGATCATCTTGACGTCTTGTACAACAGTCCTCTCGACGTCCTGCAGTATGGTTCTCTGATGTCCTGCAGTATGGTCCCCTTTACTTCCTGCAGTACGATCCTCTTGACGTTCTGCAGGAGGTCCTCTTGACGTCCTGCAGTACGATCCTCTTGACTTCCTGCAGAATGATCTTCTTGACGTCCTGCGGTACAGTCATCTGACGTCCTCCAGTACGGTCCTCTGATATCCTGCAGTATGGTCCTGTTGACGTCCTGCAGTACGGTGCTCTGATGTATTCGGCCACTCGCACGTACGGTCCTGCGATGACTTGCAGATTTTGCCCTTCAGATTGCCTATAATTTTGCTTAGCTTTTAGCTGTTTACACGAAGCCGCAGAATTCGGTTATTACCATACTGTAATACTATTAGTAAAAAGTATGGAGGGACGAACTACTAAAAATCGTTTTCATCTCCTTACTGGCTACAACTCGCATCAGCAGCACATTCATGACATTGGCCGTGTGTAATAGCCAGAAGCCATTGTACGGTCGTGCATCATTACGGTCTTCGAGTGCATCCCCCAGGCAGCTATGCAAAATAGCATGGTAGATATGCAAAACAGCCAGGTATAAATACAGTATATCCATAACATTGCCCAGGCAGCACAAACTTAACTTAAATCTGAAATCCAATGTGCTCAAGAAAATTTGCGGCCCGAGTTGCAATCGGTAAGGTCCGAGTTTCAAAACCAGTGGACTTCTTTTAGAGACGAGGCAGTATAAATGAAGCACCAGATAATGTAAGGCCATAGTCCGAGGACGTTTCCTGTAGGATAAATCAGACGTCAGAACAGTGCTTAGCACGTGGTGAGCGCATAGAAGCTGAACTTTTTGCGTTGCGCGACCATTTGGATAGGTTGCAGCTGAGCAGTTTGAATACCTATGGCTCAGTGGAACAGGAGAGGCAGGGCATTGAATAAATAAATAACCCCGTCCAGGAAATCAAGGAGTCACTATATTCACTAAAGCTGAAGTGCGAGGCCGCTTCTACACATCCTGTGCATTTTGCTGTAATTCATCAACATCTGGCAGTGCAGTATGTCGCGATGCCTAGTACTTCACATATGCTACTGGAGGAGTTGCCGAATTTCCATGGCTGAGAAACTGAAAACCATATGTCATTTTTGCGCCACTTGGAACGTTACTTCAAAGTCTGCCGAATCCCAGTAACATATGCTAATCCGTCGCTGAAAAGTATTGCACCACACTGGTTGGGGGATAGAACGTGAGTCCATTCCTCATTTGACGAATTTATTCGTGTGTGAAAAGTACTGGAACTTGAAAATTCAAGGTAGGTTTCGCGCTCACTTGTTAAATGAACGATTTTCCCCCATTGCTGGTAACTCTCTCGATGAACATCTCATGCACATATATGAGTGCACCAGGCTTCTAAATGCACAGATTCTGATCCAGAATTCATTTCACACCTTTTACAACAGCTGTCTAGAACGTATCAGTAGTAGGGTCTAGTTTTTTTCTGATGCAGGGTTCAGGGTCCGGTATCGGGGCTATGGAGGATCGGTAATTTTTCTCTCAAAATCACTTGTTTTTATCCAAAAATTACTCAAAAAATCCCTTGTTTTAGCCCAAAAAAGACTTAAAATTTTCCTTTTCTCTAAAAAAAATCACCCATCTTTCCGAAAATTGTAAGGAAAAAAGTCATTTGTCCAAACTGCAAAAAAAAAGGACCCCCTGAAAAGACCACTTTCCATCATTTTCTCAAATCGGGATAAGTGACTCAGATGGACTTGGAGACAGAAGAGTGTAATTCAGAAATTTTTTCCCTAATGTCCCTTTTTCTTAAAAATCGGTATTTCTCACTCAAAATCGGCTAAATCTCCATTAAAAATTACATTTCTCAGTTAACATTTTTCTTTTTCCTTAATAATTTCCCTAAAATTCACTTTTTTCCCTTTAAAAAAGTCCCAAAATTTCTCCCAGAAATACTATTAAAAATTTATTTTTGAAAAAGCTTAACAAATTAAAATAAAATGCATGAAAATTAGGAAAAAAAATCCCTGCGAATCACAAAAAATCGGGACAAATGAAAAAAAAATTATAAAACATATCATGTTAACCTCACACTCATCCCACCACCCTGAAAGTCCACACCTTCTCTTACTTACCCAGCTTCCAATACTACAAAATAAAGAAAATTAGCAAAAAGAATTGAGAAAAATTGACCGAAAATCGTAAATCCAGCATGTCTGTCATGGCATCATTACCATCAGACACCAGCCAAATATACCACCCATGAAAAAAACCCACCTGATTATACTAACCATCCATACCAATAAAAGTGCTTACCACCACACCTCAGACATACGAAACAAGACACGAGTAACTCTGCTGACCAGGATTACTGGGTACTATACCAACCATAACCCCAGCATACTTCAGTCATGCCACACAGATCATATTGTAGACTTACAATGCAACAAAACAACTACTCATTTCATACCACCCACACTAACCAGTTAACATACTTCCGGCATACTTAACAACCACATGGGTATCCCAATGGTACTGAGCACCAAAAACAGATATAATATATTTCACCAACATATTAACTTGCCTCAGCTATGTGACGCCGAAAGCATACAAACCAGCATACCAACATACTATACTATCTGCATACATCAACGAATCACCACAGCAGAAACCATACCAACCAAAACATACAGCCCAAAACGTATCATTCGCTGTAATCCAAGCATACCTCAGTTACGCTATTAACAGCACAGGCCATATCAACCACCATACCTCAGACTTACAGATCAATTATGGCAGTGAACTATATTGACCACTATTTCAGCCAATCTAAATTAACCAGTTACACATATAAACAAGCCATTCTAGCCACTGTAACTCATGTACACCATCTGCTCTACCAACAAACACCAGATGAAATATACCCATCGTCCATACCTCTTACTATATCTCAAGCATAACTCAACAATTTAGTCCACCCTGAATTACCAAAAATTTACTTGTTGCTCATACGTTCTGCTTTACTGGTCGACACCAGCCAAATATTTACTAGTCAGACCTCAACAACCATGGAACTAGGACCTTCATCATCGCTAACTTAAGTCCTACTTGAATGGCCGAGTCCTTCACAAGATGACCTGACATGGCGTAGTTACAAAATATTCCGAGTCCTACACAATATGAAAATATATTCTAAGTCCTGCACAAGGTGGAACAAAGGCAACTAAATGAGAAAATTGCTCAAAGTCTTACACGAGTGTGGAACATAGATGACTAAATGAATTTATCCAATTCCTACACAAGATGTCTAAATGAATTCTTAAATTATGGTTAGATTATATGAGGTTAGGTTATGTTAGATTAGGTGAAGTCAGGTTAAGTTGAAACTGAAGTCGATTTAGGTTAAGTGAAGTGGATGTCGAGTAAAGATGAGGATTTAGTGACTAAATAGGAAATATTCAGATTCTTATATGAGGTGGAAAAAATATGTGAAAATTCCTACACAATGTAAAAATTCTCTAAGACCTACACAACATGAAATATTTCTAAGTTGTATATACAGTGGACATATTTTCCTAAGTATTTACACGTGGTGGAAGATAATATAAATCTTACTCCAGCCAAAAAAAAAAAAAATTTACAAGTCCTACACGAGCGGTGAAAATTATTCACAGTCCCGATAAGATGGTGCTACATTGACTATCATCGGCATGCTCGCGAGTGAGCGGTATGGATGGTGAGTTATCCAGTGAATGTTCATTTTAAATCGAAAATTAGTCGGTCAATAGCTTGTCAACCAGCACGGGCCATGCGCCATTCTCAGTACTGCAAGCAATGAACGTGATGAATTATATGCACTATTATATTCGTATCTCATGCAGTTGGTGAACGAATGTAATTTCTATAAACATGGACGGGAGACATAAAAACCAAAACATTCTGATAGATTGCAAAAATATTGCGAACAAATTGCGAAATATAGAGAAAGCTTGCAAAAAGATTGTCGAGCGATGGAGCTATGAAGCTATGGATCCATGGATCGAGTCGATTTGAGTCATCTTGGGTTACTTAGTAATTTTTTAGTCATTTTGAGTAATTTTTGAGTCTTTTTGTGTCAAGAGTCAGGAGCCAAAGAGTCAGTATTGTGAGTGGTCGGTTTGCCAGTAGTCAATTGTCTGCTTTAATTGAGACTATGAGTTCAAGCTGAACGAAGATCTGTATGGACGAATGGTCGAGTTATGCTAGAGTTATAGTGGGTGGTATGTTTGGCAGGCATAAGCAGTGTTGGTTGGTAGAACACGTAGAACGGGTGTTAGGTTATGGGCTGGCCTGAACTGTATAGTTGCTTGGGTTATGAGGGATATTTCGCTTTGTGTATTGGGTGGTATGGTTGAATTGAATTTTCCTTTGGTTATATGAGATAGTATGTTAGGTATTATGGTATGACTTGAGTTATATAACGGATGATTGGTTGGTATGTCTGACTAGTATTATTTGCTTGGTGTCGACCAGTAGAGCAGAAAGTATGAGCAGTAATTAAATTTTTGGTAAGTCATTGTGGACTGAATGGTTGAGGTATGCTTGAGTTATAGTAAGCGGTATGAACGATGGGTATAATTGGTTTGGTATTGGTTGTTAGAGCAGATGGCGTGCATGAGTTATAGTGTCTGGTATGGATTGTTTATATGTGTAACGGATGAATTTAGATTGGTTGAAATGGTGGTCAATATAATTCAGTGTTATGATTGATCTGCAAGTATGAGGTATGGTGGTTGAGATGGCCTGTATTGTTAATAGCAAAACTGAAGTATGCTTGGGTTAGGGAGAGTGATATGGGTTGGGCTGAATATTTTGGTTGGAGTGGTAATCTGCTGTGGTGGTTCGTTGATATATTCAGATAGTATAGTATGATGGTATGGTGGAGCGTATGCTTTTTCGACGCCGCATAGCTGATACGAGCTAATGTATTGGTGAAATGTATTATATCTGTTTTTGGTGCTCAGTACCATTTGGTTATCGTTATGGTTGTTAAGTATGTTGGAGTTATGTTACCTAGTAGTTTTTTGTAAGAGAAACTATCAGTATGGATGGTTGACATAATTAACTGGATTGTTGGTTGATATAGTGATTTATATTAATGATTGGTATGCTGGAGTGTTGTCGCCAATATGTTATGGTGGTGTGATCAATGGATGGTGTAGGTGGTATGATATGTGTAGCTGTTATGTTCTATTGTAGGTCTACAGAGTGATTTATGTGGTATGACTGAAGTATGGTTATGTTTGGTAGAGTACCCAGTATTTCTGATCACAGGGTTACTCACGTTTGGTTCGTATGTCTGAGGTGTGGTGGTCAGCACTTTTATTGGCATGGATGGTTAGCAAAATCAGGTGGTATGTTTGATGGGTGGTATGATATTGGCTGGTGTCTTATGGTAATGATTCCCTGACAGACATGCTGAAGTTACGATTTTTGGTATACTTTTTCTCAGTTTTTTGTAATTTTCCTTTGTTTGGTAGAATTGGAATATATATGGGTAGTTAATAGGAGGGGTTGAGTTTTAGGGTGGAGTGATGAGTGTGAAGTTAAAGTGATATGTTTTTATATTTATATACGTTTTTTACATTTTTGCACTTTTTTGGGATTTTTTCTAATTTTTTTTATAAATTTTTGGTTTGTTAAGAATTTAAAAATAGTTTTTAATAATTTTTAAAAATATTTCTGGAGTATTTTGGAATTTTTGAGATTTTTGAGTGAAAAAAGAGAATTTTAAGGAAATTTTTAGGAAAAAAGGAAAATGTTGAGGGAAAAATGGATTGTTTTTGGAAATTTAGTAGATTTTTAGTGAAAAATACCGATTTTAACAGAAAAAAGTGAAATTTTTAGGGGAAAATGTCCTGAATTCCACTCTCCTGGCTCCAAGTCGATTTGAGTCACTGATCCCGGCTAGAGAAAATGTCTGTAAGTGGCCTTTACAAGAAGTTTTTTTTTTTGTAATTCGAATGGCTCTTTTTTCACAATTTTTTGGAAAATGGGAATTTTTTTGAGAAGTACAGAAAGTCTAAGTTTTTTTGGGCCTAAAATAATTGATTTCTGAAATTATTTAGACTAAAATAATCGATTTCTGAAGTGAATTTGGGGTAAAAACAAGTGATTTTGAGAGAAAAATGATCGACCCCCCAGAGCCCCTAGCCCGGACCCTAGACCCTGCACCAGAAAAAAAACTATACCCTACTACTGGTATCGTTTACATTTGATTGGCCGTGCCAACTTAATATTACCGCAGTTTAGAGAGGGAATATTGCAGTTTGCTAGCCTCGATGCGATACCGCGAGGAAGAAACGAGCGGGCGCAGCTTGATCGTTCACCATATCCTAGAGGTTGACAACGATATCGAGTGTCAACAAATTGAGTGGGAGAAATGAGTCCCAGTTGCCTTGAGAACTTCAAATGTAAAAAGGAAATAGTAACAGTAATAAAAATTGCTGTCATTTGCTTGGCACACGGGAAACATTATAGTTCGCTCGCCGCGGAAAGTTGACAAGGAGGAAATTAATTCCATGACTCACCTGAGTTAATGAATATCTGGACCATACTATGGAATGGGGTATAGTAAAACTCACTCCTTGTCCGCATATTTCATCCATTCAGTACCTGCACAATCATGTCATCCATACACCAACAGGTCATACGCCATTTGAGACGCTTCGAGGAGTGTTGTCAACTTTACTTCGGGAGATAGGGCAACTTGTGAGAGAACGGTATTTCCGAGCAGCAGACCAACGTAATAATGGTCGAAGTTTATTGTAAGGAACATGATTTGAAGCCTGGAGGACTTGTACTTATTCGTGCTCATTACGTTAATAGTCAAGCAGATTTCATTACCAGGAAATAACTTCCAATATTTCATGGTCCGTACCATGTAACAAAAACTATACAGACAACTGCGTCGAGTTGATGGCTCTGGAAAGTAATATTGGGATTGGGCGGTTCAACATCGTTCATCTGCGACGGTATTACAAGATTATCGGACCGGAGTTGCCTACGGAAACGAAACAGTAAGCGCGAAACTGATTGTGTGTTGTAGATATTGCAATGGTTGTTGTGGTTAGTGTCGGCTCACATGGGAAATGAGCTGCACTATTGTTATTTTGCTGCCTGCTGAAAGCAATGATTGTGTGCCCCAGCGAGATGAGTGAACATTTCCTCGGCTGGTGGAGGCTACTTAATTACCTGTCAGTTGCTGCTTTAGTGATTACTGCACGATGGGGATACATGCGTAGTTCGCTAGTGGAGATTGGTACTGAGCGGACTCGTTACTTTATTACCTGCCCTCAGTTGCGTGCCCACGCCTTAATACGGCCTTCCTGAACGTCACTGATTTGGCATCTGACAAAAGAGTATAACAAAAAAAATAAAACAATTAAGAATTGTATTGTTTATTGCCGTCCTCCGCTTTCGCAGTTCTCAACCATGAAGTATAAAAAAAGTTTTATTTTTCTTATTCAAATGTTCTATGAGAACGCTTTGTAAGCCAATGAGATTGTACAATGCTGTATACGAGCTGAGTAACGGAAGTGTTTGCCAGCAGTTTGAGAGTAATAAATGAGCTAGCCCTTCTGTCAGTAACAAGTTCTAATATTAAAAACCCTGATCTGAAATAACTAAAAAAATAACATTCTGAGATTCACGCTACTGCATATATTGTGCGGATTTAGGATTTGTGGCCTTTATGACATTACTTGCTTCACGCTAACTGATTCATGTGCATTACGTAACATTCTGACTGTCATCTACAGTAGTGTTTTCTCTGTGCCTTGGCTTTGGCCGTATTGATGAAAGCTTGGACCTAGCCTAAGGCCAAGTGCATTCATGTTATGTGTTTGCTATACCTCTACATGTGTGAGCTGATATTAACTACGAAGTCTATGAAGACTGCTGAGTGTGGTTTATGCACCGCAGTCCAGAGTTCTATCTTCAACTCTCCTGCAGTCCTGAGCCTGCTCGTGTGCCTAATCGCTGCATACTGCTTCAGTCGACGCTGGTCTGCTTAAATGGTTCTGTTTCTGGTTCGTCGCCATTATCTACACCTGCATTACCAGAGTTGAGTATAATAATAATATCACACATTTTTGCCTGTAATCTTTTATGGTGTGTTTGGAGACTTAGCTTTAAGAGACGTCGCAATGCTGTGCCGAGATTGATGGACTTTGCATAAGATACAGCCCGAAGATATCGACTGGAGAGATTTTGTAAATAAATTTAGGTGTTATACAATGTTACTGGTGCATTTTTTTTAGGTTTTTCTTATACGCTGACTAGAACCAAGATTTGATTTCTATATGTACAGTATATAGTATGTTATTTGGTGAGATACATATATTGCATGTACATGTCAGTGATTTGTGTGTTGTGTTTATTATATGTATAGGGATTTTACGCGAATAACCCTTAAATGCCTTCAACCTTATATAATTACTGAATGGATTTTATCTCTTTTTGATTACTTATTTGATTCTGTATTCCACGAGAAGTAGTTTCATTTAATAAACCTTCTGCAAAATATGTCAAATTGATTAACTTGAAGGTTATTTCAAATTTTATTATTAATATGAATGAAATGTGAACACCGTGTACTCTAATTACACTCGAAGAAGCCACTGTGCCCTATCGTCGTGTGTGAGTGTGAAATCCATACTTTGGGGTGACTTTGTGAGATCATCTATGCTGCCCTCTGCCTTTCTGTATACGCATTCATCGCAAGGTGCAACTGGAAGAGGTACTGGACATTACAAGAACAGTAATATACTTTGGTTTACTCCAGCCACCCATATATACTGTTGTAGAATAAGTTAAGGTTTCTGGGGTGACTTTGACAAGCGCTATTGTATTTTGTTGGCATGTGTTCCTGGTCAACGTCAAACTGTCACCTTGTTTGATGCAAGTCTCCCGTGCTCCAAGTTAAGCCGTGTTCACTCGCAGGAGAGGCGCTGTAATGTGTAATCATGAACTCTTTTAATATGTAAGGCGAGTAATGTCAGTAGCGATCACGGAGCTTCAAGATATTGCCGTCTTTTATACTTTCCTTGTTCATTCTTTTAGCTGTAGCTTTTCATCAGTCAACTATGTTACTTCAATTTTGGTTCTCGGCGTTCGGAAATAATTTAATTAATATATTTTTAATTCATACTAGTTAAACTTCCAGCACCTGAAAACACGCGGTTACGCACCAATTCTACTTAACTGTAAGTCTGAACATTTTTATTTCGGGAATCCATACCTCTCGTTATATTTTAGTGTCCGTTAGGCCTTTACAGGAGGTCATGAGATAAGTTAACTATGAAGACTTAGCTGCTGGTGGCAAGAACATATGCTAAAGTATGTTATTTTCCCTTAAAAGTCCAATTAAAAGAAATATATGAAGATATTTGGCTTTCGTTACACATATTGCATAAATTAAGAAGTTTCACAGTACTCAAGAGTAGAACGTAAATGAAGAGAAATATAATTTTATATAAGTAGATATAACAAAAAAAACACTAAAATATTTATATGACTGCCATTTTATAAATAATAGCATTGTCTATTTTAATTGCAAACTTTAACATGGCTTACAATACTATTACATACCGGTATTTGCCAAACTTTACAGTAATCGGTTGAGAAGTTGCCGATATATAATATAAGATCTTTATTTTTTCATGTTGCACTATCCCCCAATATGGGCAACCAATAACATTATCGCTTTCTAAATTTAGTGCTTTTATAATGCTCTATCAACGTACCAAATTTGGTTTATATCGGTCAAATGGTTCCCGAGATATAATATAGTGCCCTAATGTGGAAACTTCCATCATTTTGAAAATAAGTACTCAGCGTAATTGAAAACTATAAAAATCGGATGTATTTTATATATACTATACGTGGCCCGAGTTAGGTGAAATTCAGTTCCTCGGTATAAAAGTTATTTGGGTGGGGAACATACATCCCAGACAGACACTCAGGCATAAGCCTATCTTTCCTTCCGAAAGTAGGCTAAAAAAGAAAGTTATGTTTTTTTGAGAATTGACTCAGAGTAAATCAGATAATGCACATAAATGAGTATGGAGGAAACATATACCTCGATAAGAAAGCGTAGACATTTAGAAAAAAAAAAAAAAAAAAAAAACCAGCTAAGAAATGTTAAGCGTTGAATATGCCATACATGGCAAACATGAATAACGTATTAAGTATTCATGAATATTAGCTCAATATTTCTACTTCATAAATTTACAGCATAGTGACAATATTATTAAGACGGTTATCGTATAAAGGATTGGGACAGTCATATAAAGGAATGGGATAATCGTATAAAGGATTTGAATAATTATATAGACAACTACTTGAAGGATATCACAAATTAGGCACAGGGAGAATGCAAAACTTTTACGATGAAAACCACTAGCATGAGGATTATTAATTGGTGATAATATCTGACATCTTGCAAAATGATACAGAGATTCTCGTCACTTCGCAAAATATTTGTTTGGGTGGTGGCTGTTAAACATACTACTGTATGTTATTCTTCTAATGATAAATACTTTTTGAAAAAAATAAATTGATTCAGTCCTGCATATTTCGTTAACAGAACTAACATCATAGACCGTAAAACTATATTTGTATATGGCCGAAAGATGAAAGTTTTATTTAAAGTTAGATGTTGGTATTAAATCACCAAGGAGAGGCTCGAAAACTTCATATTACTGACGAACGAATGATTTACTGGCAGGAGGCCTGGTGGTGTGATGGTCAGACTATTCGTATCCCACCTAGGAGGGGGTTGCTCCCGGATTTTCACACGTGGGGATCGTGCCGGACGACGGAGCTGGTCGGCAGGTTTTCTCGGGGATCTCCCGTTTTCCCAATCCTTTCATTCCCTGGCTACTCCATACTCACCTCGCATCATTCTCATCGGCTCTCAAAACGTCGGTGTTAAGAGCCACCTAAATCTCTCCTCTCCACTACTGGTAGCGTGCATGAGCTGCGCACGAGGAGAGTAATAGTACTGTACCGTGCACCAGTGTGGTCGGTGTTCCGCAAACATAACTCCTCCCCAGCCATGCGTGGGTCGCAATGAGTGCGCGGCCACAGTAGTCCGAGATCTGCCTCCTCTCTGCGGTGAGCTCATCCGTGCCATGCCTTGTTCAGCGACCGGCCTAGCGAGATGAGTTCTCCGCTCCATTGTTACATTCGCTCGACGCCGTTCCTTTCTGTAACTCACTTCTCATTTCACGTCACTTTAATTCAATGATTCTCTTTTAAACGCGAACATAACTATTATTGTTCACTTATCGGTTTTTGTTTTCCGATAGGCCTACATCAAATATGTTTTCTCTTCCTGTAAAAATTCAATCACAATATTTTGGAGACATTTTTAATGTGCGATAATAACGTAAAGTAGAATTGCGAATAATTATTCCCTAATTTAAAATAACGAGATATTCAAATGATTTTTATTTTCTCTGTAGGTACAGCAAAAATGATTACTAAACAACAGGACATAAGAGGGGGAAAAATATCGTTATTTAAACGTCTTTCTGAAACTGTTAGTATGTAGCTTTTGTTTAAGGGAGATCAGTCCCTGCCATCTTGGATTTTTATAATATTCGCAAAAAACCTGCATTATAGATTTTATTTTAAATTTACGGAACAACAGCATACAGGTCAATTCTTTGTACGTTTTCTGAAGTGGGCGTTGCTTGACTACAGTGCCTAGTTTCAGTGTCATAGTCGCCCGAAAGGAACATTCATTTAATTCATTCCAGCTGTTAATTGTTAAAAATTAATAAAGTTAGTGAAAATGTAACAATTTGATTAAGCTCAAGAAGCTATTATTTATGCTGTATCGTGCGAAAAATTTCGCTAAACCAATTAATGTAAGTTAGGGCGAAAAATACGTTCAAGATGTTGGGGACTGATGCCCCGTCAGGATATTTTTTTGTGTTTATATTTGTAAACATCTTATTACGAAAATGAGATATGTTTCTTTAAAGCATGTTAGTCTAAAAACTAAAATTCGTTTCTAAAGCATAGACCTAAACGATTTTTTCATCGGGATTCACATACGGACTACAATGATTAACCAAAACAACACTTTTAGTGCAAGAACTCAGCATTGACGTTTTATTCGCAGCATTCTCACCAGAATATATTCTGAGTTTTCCGCCTCCTCTATATTTCTATGTGGTCTTTCTATTGGTGATGGTTTGGGCTTTAAAAGATCGGATGGGATATGAAATACCTATATTTCAGAAACATTGCACCAACTCCCGTATTGAGTTTGCGTGTAAAGTGTTTTAATACATTGCAGCTACATTGCTACATACATTACAGCTTACAGGTCAGTAGCTCTTGCCTTGTGTACATCCAGGATTTACATGCATATCTGGAATATGGGTTAAGTTTATTCGTACAAGTCATTTTATAATTACATCTCAGATGTCTCTACTGAGCTCGAGAGTTCCAGAAAACGCTTTTATATATAACTCTTCTGTTAACTGCAAGACTTTTTCACTAATAACTCACTTTAAAGAACAATATCTGGCATTCCGTGTGTATCAAAAGGGTGAAAACTTAAGAAATAGGGATATCCTGCTGGTGTTTACCAAACTCGCGCACATCTACATACAGCAAAAGCGGAGTTTTTCATCACTGTTGTTCATTGATTTAGTTGGATGCGAAGCGATATAAACGTCAATGAATTTGTAACTCGGCACTTAATTCACTTGAAGAAAAACTACTTAATTCACTATGTTACCGTATAAATCCAACCTCATGTAAAAATAACTACTCAATGACGTGTTCTAAAATCGTTTAACTATAATCGTGTAACTAAAATCAGTGTAACTAGGAAGAAGGGGGCTCCCTCCTCTAATGCATTGGCGAGTATATGGATATTGGAGCATGCTAGAAATAAGACTGTTGAGCATTTCTTGAAGGATGCTGTCTAGATTCACAAAGCTAACTTAAACAACTGCTTTGAGAATTTCAGGGGAGTACGGGTCGTTAGCATTCGCTGAGTTTAACCCTTTCAAATTCACTTAAAATGTTTCATATTTCAGGTGTTACAAATATGAAACTTTTTTCGTACATGCTGTATTTAAGCTGACAGAGCACCCGTCTCTTTATCTTAAGCAACGGGCTGCACGCTTTGCGCTCTGTTGAAGTGATATGAAGCAATTATAAACTACAGTTGCGACAAGTTTTACGCGTGAGTTACCACCCACTGGGCACTGAGCCTCGTACTTTACAGTACCCGCTGGGAACAACCTCTCTGTGCCACATTTACATCCTTGTAGCCTTTACACTCCGTCTATATGGATTATAGGCTGTTCACGGTAAAACGAGCACTTTTGAATGCCCTGCTTAAGATCTACTTGTATGCACGTTGTGTCATCTTCCGTCTTATGTAAAATTAGCATTGCCACGGGTCTCAGCACTTAAGTCATGCGTCGGTCAAGTGAAACTGTAAAATTATTAGGAATCTAAATATTTAAAAAATCTGGTCATTTTTACACTTCTATCATTGAAAAACAGAAAGGGAAAGAAATAATTTTAAGTTATCACAAATGGTTACCTAACACTTTTTATTTGACGTTAATATATGGAACTGCTTTCCATCCTTCGTTACGTTACCAACTTTACTTGGGCGCATGCCACTCAGTGCGCTGGTTAAAATATGTTCGTGGTAGGAGCAGTGACTTCTTTCTGAGGTTGATTTCAAAAGTGCTCACTTTATTGTGTACATCTTTAACATTCCTACGCATGTTTCAGGCAGTTCACTAGAGTTTACCTGGTTAACCACGGTTTTCCTGTGATGTTCGCTTTTTGCAAGAAGGTATACAAGACCCGAGCGAGCATTATCGTTCATGAGTATGAATTGGTCACACATTTCAGCACGGAAGGCATTAGCAACGACGGGCTCCGGAACTACTACGAATAACACGGATACATTACGGGGTTGCAGAAGGGGAAGCGTGTCGTACTTCTATAGTCTATTCACAGTAAAGTGAGCACTTTTGTACGCCCTCTCGTTTGGAATAATATTCAACTAATATAGTTTTTTATTTTAGCCTTAAACGTTAACTTCCGAGTGTGATGGAATATACACTCTGTATATTACTGACATGGCAATATTTATTTAAAAAGGTGGTTAAGGGATAAAAAATAGCCGAAATAAAGAAGTAACTAGGAAACCAAAAGTGCTCACTTTACCGTGAACAGCCTATATCAAGCATTACTCCTGCCCTGAACGAGTCGCTGCCATTATCATATGAATGGACATCGCGGACGTGCCGCTGTCGCGTTGCTTTTCCTCGGTTAGCCACAACCTCACGGATCATGAATCAGTAGACCTCGTCTGTTGAAATTACGCCTCCATACAGTAAGTCTCCTCTCAAGCTATGTAGCCCTTAAACTAATTGCTTATAGGCTTGTAGGCATGCTTGTGGTTACTGGAAAACCTGTTTGGAATACTTTTGTACTGATTTTTGTACACCAGACGCTATTTGAAGGTCTTGCTAGGGAGACAGTTACTGTATAGAACGAATTATTCTATTATCGCTGACCACCCACTACTGTATATACCCGTGTGTATATACCCGTATATATATAAATTATATATATATAAATTATATATACACACAAAATATGTCTTGCGCTACTGCAGTGGCTCGAGAATGATCACTACGAGTTACATTAGCCATGGGACGTGTTTCCCGTCAATTTCCCTACACACAATATACATAATTTATTCATTATTCAAACTAGAGGTAATAAAGGTTGCTGACATTACATGGTTAACACCACAGACCAAACCAAACAACTGAAACCCATGTCCTTAGCGCTTGCCAATATACAGTATACTCCCTGGAGCATCACCACAGGCGTGTATTATAGAATGTAATGACCGTACGTGAGACGAATATCATCCTGACGTACAGTGTTCGAAGCTTCTTGCGCCTGTTGTCGCAAATGTGCAAGCCTAGTAACTGGCCGTACAGACTGGTCAGATGTCGTATCTTCATGTCCTAAACATGTTCATTGAGAGAGAGGCCTGTGGATCGTGCTGGCCAGAGCAGTTGTTGGACACCATGAAGAGCACGTCTAGTAGTAGCAGTTTGTGGGGCCACATTTTCCTGCTGAAACAGTATATCCCGTCACTGTTGAAGGAATAGCAGCAGAATGGGCCTAACAATGTGCTCGGTGTAGCGGGCACTTTTAAACAGACGCCCCACAGACCAATGATGAATGCAAATTCTAGTTCATTGCGCCCCACACTATAATACAAGGGTTGGGACCACATTTCCGGGACGAAAACACACTGGAAGATGATTCTCACCACGTCAACGTGACACACATAACCAGCATCACTAGCATGGAGGCAGAATCTGCTCTCACCTCCAAACACAACAAAGCGTCATCTCATCTTCCAGGCGAATCTTTCACGTCTCCACAGAAGACGTGCACGAGTATAATGTGGCAGAAGGGAAAGCCAATGGCACACGTGCTCGTAACCCTGCTGCAAGTAGACGGCTCCGAACAGCAAGAAACTAACTATATGACTTGTATCGATATACTAGCTGCATGCTGGAGGGTGCTGTCCACCAGCATGCATTTCGGGTGTCCCAAGCGTGGAACTACAGGACCGCAGAAGGTGACTTAAACACACGCTGCCTTGTAACCCTTATCGAATCTAGCGCGAAGCACTCAACTGGCATGCAGTTTTTTACTCGGAAGCCACGCCTCTGTATTTCAGCTGCGACCCTTTCATTTTAGGGCGTGATAATACAAATATCAATGCGTACTGCGTATCCTTGCGGCGTTTCAATATCCCGCACAAGATTTTTAATGACTAAAATATCTTTCGAAAAATATATATTAGGTAAGAAACAGATAACTGAATCAGTATATCAAATGCCATATACAAGTTCATAATAACTAAAATTATTAAGTTATTAACGGATATATTTTTCCAATATACGTTTCGTTAATGTTTGGCAACGTAGAGAGATGGTAAAAATTAAATAAATGATCGAGGTGGACAATACGCAAGAATAAAGAGTAGGAGACAATTGTACTGCACCAACTTCCCGGAAAGGAAGCCGAGAGACCCGGGGCTGCTGGGTCAACATCGCAAATGCAAACACTTTTCCGGGAGGCCATGTCTCGCAGTACAATGGCAATAAGGGCGCACGAACTCGCAAAAAGAACCAACTCAAGTCCTCCCACGACCTCCTTACGGGTTTAATGAACGCGGACATAAGATAAGAAAATCAGATACTGATGAGGTAATCTGGCGAAACGGGGCCTCGTGGCCGTGCGTTTTTCTTGGAGGGGTAACCGGGTTGCGGCTGGTAATTAACTAAGCCCCGGCCATCGTATTGTACACGCCACAGCAGGCGAAGAAGATCTTGCCAGAAATATTCCGATGCCAAACCGTCGCAGGTCTCTCGAGCTACAGATTGGCGAAACTGATACGACTGCGAACAATTTCGACAACTTCCTTATGATGCCATATGTCTGGAACATCGCAACTGCAACACGCAGAAAAAGGTCAGCACAGAAACTGAATTGCTGGTGACAAAAATGTTAATTATACGACTATAGGCTGTTCGCGATAAAGTGAGTACTTTTTAAGGCCCTACTAACATCTTCCTTTCAACTAAATTCTAACTTTCTGCCACTTTTTAATATAAACATTGCAATATAACTAATAAACGGAGTGTATATATTTAACTTCTCTCAAAAGTTAACGTCTTAGGCTGCAATAAAAATGTTTATTAGGGGTTAATGCATTTTGAAAGGGCCTTAAAAGGTGCTCACTTTACCGTGAACGGCTTATAGTAATACGTTAAAACATGGAACTACTTTTCTTAGTTGGCTGCCAACTGAACTGTGAGTATTGTGATAATTGTTTACGTTAAAATATTTGCAGTTACGGGTAGTGATATTCAAGTAGATTTCAAGAGTGCTCACAACTTTATCGATAAATAATGATAACGAAAGAAATTTCTTTCGGTATGTGATATACAGGATCATGTGGTAAAATCCGTCACCGTAAAGCTCAAAAATATGTGATTTGTGGAGGGGGAGTAATGTATTTTCAACTGAAAATTTGGCTGGTGCGGGAAAATTCTTGCGAAAAATTAACAAAAACTTTTAGTGTTAATGACGTTTAATTCATACGAAAGAGAAAGTTTAGACTGCATGTGCAATGCACTACGTCGTCCACGAAAGCTGCACCCAGCTGCAAACACCACTCCCATGTGAAAACTGTTCCTGAGATGCGAAATTAGCAAAATTCAGAAGAAACATCAGATTTTCGTGTACACATAAAATGGGAAAGCTAGGCCTATGTGGCTTCTGTGTCTGATAGCGAATGGGTAGTACTACAGTGACCATATCGAAGCATCAGTGCCTTGCGCTGTGCAATATCCCAATAGAATACGTTATTGTTTAAAAACCTTTTCGGCAGACGCTGTAAGAATACGACTGCTACTCCAAAACGTCGCTGACGCATGCTGACGACATGCGGCATCACTTCACACGAGCCTGTCACCAGCAATCTCCAGCTGCTATGGGTAACACATCGACGTGGTGCTCGGGTGTGCTTGAATGGTGGTTGATACGGCACTGAAATACTCGGTCACGTGTCCGCGCACACTATATACGTCTTGACGGGGCCGTCTTGCTTCTCGGGACCTGTATTCCCTTCAATTTCGTAAGTCGATTACCAACACTTTCAAAAATGCTGACGTCATCTTACGTAACCTGAGATGAAAAAGAGCCTGCGACAATGAGGTATTGAAAAGTCTGCATTCTTTGAAAACAGTGATATGAGGTAGTATTAAGCTTCAAGAAGTTTTCATAAAGTTAACAGTAACGCGTCAGTGTGTCAAATGAACATGATGTATTGAATATTATGTTATGTAGGAATGAAAATTTAATTGTCATATTATATCAGAATTATTTTGTCTAACAGCTGGCCAGTCATGAACTTACTATAAAGAGTGTTCCGTGTTTTATATTGGAGAAGGACGGCTTTAAATGAAGTAAAGAGACCTACCTCTGAGTGTTAGTGGATGCAATTTTGATAACGAATTTGTTTGCGCGTCTCTAATGCACTCTATATAGACAAGGTAACACGAAGTTAATTTTTTGTAATTTGCCTTCCGTAAAAATTATTTATTTTTTAGGCTAGGTTCTTGCTGACGCAAGACTAAAATGCTCTACAGTAACAATTTCGGTCCTGTACTAACAAAACTTCACCCGCAACAAGGTTCTCCCTTACCGTTTTTAATTCTCTGCTATACGATGTAATATTTTACCTTTTATATTTTATATGTACTTATATTTCTGCTACGAAGATCTTGTCTTCTGCAGTCCTTCATACTAGTATTTTTGTACGTCGTGGAACGTTAGCGAAGGTTTTTACTATCCTTTGGTTCTTTTAAACGTCTGATTTCCGAAGGCCTGGGACCTGTGATGTTCAAAGATGTTGCAGAACCTTTGAGATCTGTCAAATAAACTAGTCAAATTACAAAAGTGATATAAATTTACAAACGTTTACGCCATTGTCGATAGTCACTAAAATCTAAGATCTCCCATCTCTAGCTCTGGAGGACTTCGACCAAACAACTTACACTTACAGGCAATGGTTTGTGAACTTTCGTCTCCTTCTGGAAGCATCTTATACTTACTTATTCAATCAAACCTTCTTGTAGGATAAATATGATTTGAAGAATTAAGTCTACCACATTAACTAGGCGGATTTAAATTAATTGTGATTTTTTTTTGTCTGTAGGGTAAGGAAAATTGTGTAACCTGTGAAACGAATACCAGCAACTAAATTGTTAGCACTTTACATTATAGTTTAAGTATTATTGTTTTCTTTTTTTTTTTGGTAAAGCTGAAACTTTGCTACGGCATATTTTCAACCGTAGTAACTTTGTAGCGGACGCTTGGCTAGTAGTAAAATAAACAAAGCGTCAATGTTCGAAATTTTGTTTAACTTGTCATTAAGCAGAAAAACAGTCTGGCCTGCCGAGCTCCCGCGGCGTAGTCGGTTGGTGCGCCACCGACTTGGGTTGTAGGAGGCTCTGGGTTCGAATCCCGGGCTACGCATGGGTGTCAATTTGTGTTAGGTTTTAAATTAGCCTGTAAGCCGCCCCCTGCTAAGCCCTCAAGCATAAAACCAGGGGACATTAAAAATCCCTTACAATTTACAACAACTTCCTAGGCATGGAATGAATGTACGTGGCTCTAGTACAAATACGACCACGATATAGCGTCCTCGCTGTACGAACCCGAGAAATATTGTTTTTTTTTTTGTCTAAGCAATAATAGCTTTTCTTCCTAAAAAGCAAAGAGATTTTTGGCAAAAAAAAATATCTTTTTCTATTTTTCACTAAAGCAATCCCACAGTGAATAAAATGTTCTTAATTTTTACAAAATTTTTACTATTTAATTTTTTTAGCATATTATAAACGTGTTCTGATTTCGTAACCGGATAGTCATATTTTTACTATTATTTGCTGTTCGTACAAAATAGCAGTCGTCAACAACTAGCGTAACGAGTTCGGGAAGACCTTGACAAATACGGAAAAAGCTATTCACTTTCGTGTAAAACCAATAAGAAAATAAAAGTGTCCCATATGTACTTGAAATAATCTCACGAAAATTTCTAATCTCACTTTACGTTTGAATGCAGTTATTTCTACCGATTTTCAAAAATGGATTCTTATAATTATATAACTTACATGAATTGGAAATTTCGTTACAACGTGAGGATTATATTGGACACTCTTATTGACGCCACAGCTTCAAATACGCCTGCTACATGGCAAGCAGTTTTTGCTATTTGGTTTCCCTTCCACAGCAGGAGGAAGACAATGGTGTAGTTTCTTTGGTTTAACGATCGTAGCTGTTATAATAAACTGTTTTCTGTGGAAAACAACCACCTGCACACGAGAAGTCAGTAAAATATACACTGCAAATGTTATAAACGGCTTAACTCTCGTAACTAAGTGTGCTGTTCCACCTCGACAACATATCGCTATTTACTATGATTACTTAAATTGAATGTATGTCTAGTAAGTGAATACGTTTTTTCATTTTTTTCCTCCAGAACTTTGACGAAGTATGCCGTTACCAAAATATCAAAAATCAAATTAATTTTGAGGATTAAAATTGGAAACTTATAAGCTAACAATAAACTGTTACATGAATTTAAAATTATGAATACTCTGAGATTATGAAAATTTAAATAATTGGAATGGAAATCAGTGACCTAAATCGCAAAAGAAGTAATGCTATAGTAGCGTCTAAAAACGAGACATTAAAAACACTTTGCTTATTTTTTAATACGGTTCTGTCCCCCGAAAATGTTTAAATTATTGTCGTTATCAAAACATCTTCATAATAGTTATTGTAAATTAACATCTACATTGCATTAACATTTATGCTTTTATCATAGGAATATCAACGTGTCTTAGACTTATAAAGCACGTGGATAAATTACTTCCACATACAGCCGTCAAACTAGAAGCAATATGTGTAGAAACTGACACTCAGAAAATACAAGTATGTGAAAATTCAAGTGAATAAAAGTTGTTTCCAAAAACAATTATATCGATCACCTATGTTCAATAGCAAGGTTACGAACCACCTCGAAAAAAAAAACTATATTCCCAGTAGAACAAATGCATTAATAGAGGCGTTTTTATCATCACGCTTTTTTGACATGTTTGTTAGCAGCTAAGTGTCTAACGTCCGCGTTCCGATAAGGTTTGTCACATTCGTGAGAAAAAAATCCTGCTTGATGTATTAAATGTGTTAAACCAAACGGAACGCCATTATGCATGATGCGTATGCCTTAGACCACTGGGAAAACATGCTGTTTGTAAAACAGTTAGTACTGTGATGTAAATCTCTCATTAATACATTGACTGACGAACAATTGAAGTTTTTTCCTTAGTGGTATACGTGCATACCATAACAGGCTGTGTAAACAACTTAAGAGTTGCAACGACGTGTAACGTCTAGAACGTACGCCAGAATACATCAGTAGTTCCACCACGATGATAGCGATAGTAATATGATGTGTGTGCGAGGCGTCAGTCAACACAGAGCATGCCTCGTACAGGCATCAAGAGGCATTGATACCCGTCATCATGGATTTATAATTTTTCTTCAGAAACGGGCGAACAGGGCATATGGTTTATCTTAGCACACTTCTTTAAATCATTATAGTACACTTCCTCGTCATTCTATCAACTCTGTAGTAGTTGGCATAAAATAATGAATTTTTTTCTTCTCTGTCACCTGTTATATGGCGATGAAGGTAGTGAAGCTCCAATAAAGTCAGAATATTTGGAAAACTATTGTCTGTGCTCTGTCACGTCAAAATTTTTGATACAATCTTTGAAACAGCAATAATGGAGAGAAAACGGCAAAATCCAAGGTGTAAGTGAACAGTTCCCCTTAAAAGAGCATCAATAGCACTTATTAGAGTTCGATTGGAGACGCATTGTGGGTCTTGATGAGGCCGGGTGGACGTATCAAGCAAATGCCAGACGTATATGGTATTCCGATGTCACAGAGTTCGTATGTTGGAAGCAAGGAGTATTTGAGGGCAATCATACACGTCGTTAACATTCTGATCAACCATAAGAGGCGATGCCAAGAGAGGAATACCGTATTATGTGTCAGCCAAATAACATCGACGCGTGCCATGCTGTCTCAGTTACTGGACACTCCTCAACATTCAGTGTAATTCTGCAAACCATGTCTAGGCCACTGACATCACTTGACTACGGGTCTCATACGTAGACTGCCGTTCACACCAGTGCAAAAACGGTGGCTTTTTTTATGGGACCGTAACTAAGAGACATGGAGTGGTAACGAGTGGCCTCGCATCGTATCCTACTACGAACCTTGGCTCTGTGTTACCATGGATGGCGATCGTGCGCCAGTA
This sequence comes from Dryococelus australis, assembly GCA_029891345.1. Lineage (NCBI taxonomy): Eukaryota > Metazoa > Arthropoda > Insecta > Phasmatodea > Phasmatidae > Dryococelus > Dryococelus australis. The sequence continues at coordinate 185,393,318 of CM056994.1, read as the reverse complement.
CAGTGATGCCGAAGGAAAATAACACATCCTGCTAGTATGGTGGAGAAAGACACCAGCATTACACCTAGCAGTATAGTGCGGGGAGCCTTCTGGTATAGTACTGCAGGTCACTTCTGATAGTGAATCGGCGGACAATGGAGTGCTACATTACGCCAGTGACATTCTGCGTCTTTATGCCTTAAACTTCATGAAACAGCACTCTGGTGCAGTATGTTAACAATTGCACACTGTACGTGTATCTAAGCAATGCTTGTGTCGTGTTGTGTTACTTTCATGACCTGCAAAGTCTCCCGATCTGTCCACATTAGAACGTGAATGGTATCAGCTCGGACCTCAACTACGACCTGGTACTAATGTGCGAGATTTAGATTGCCAGGTACAACAGTTCCGCGCCGACTTGTCTTAGGAGAAGACGCAACGATTTTATGACTCCCTTCTGAACCGAGTTGGCGTGTAGACCCATGCCTATTGGAGTGCTACATCACGCTGACATGGGGCCAGCTGTAACTTCTACGGTCAAACCCATTGTCCATGTTATCTGCTATTGTAATTACTTTCAACAAGGTGCAGTTTCATTCCCATCACTCTTTTTAGGTACTTAAGATTTGTGTCCCGGAGTAAATTTTAAGTCCCAATTTTTAGATTTTTGAATTTGCACTTACTAGCCGAATATGGCAGTCAACGCTGGAGACGTAACTGAGTGGCAAGTCAGCTGCAAGGAGTCGTTGGCTTGAATTTTGTGTCAGACTTGATGCTTATGTCGTTTTTGAAAAGCAATCTTAATTTATTTGAGCGAATAATTTTTCTTCCAGACGTGCCAAATGGCCAAAAAAAAAAGTCGTTACAAAAATAGTAAAGGTGAAAGAATTTTACTAGTAATGTTATTGCTGACCAAACTTCAGTTATTTTACTCACTCAAAGCCGCTTTAGTAGGTGTTTTTGTAAGTTGCCGGTTGCTCCACAGTACAGGAGTTCTGCAAGTCGTTAACCTGCTACCGTAAAATTTGAAACCCTCTCAAAAGTTTCATTCGTTTCTATGCAACCGAGTGGCCAAGGTTGGCGGAGCAGCTAGTTCGCTCGCCTCTCACCAAGGCGAACCGGGTTCGACTCCCAACGGTAGCAATTCGACTTTCGCAAATGGGAATCGCAGGACGATGCCGTTGGTCAGCGGGTTTTCTCGGTGATGTCGCGTTTTTTCGATTCTTGCATTCCGGCGCTACCTAATATCCACCTCGCCTACCCTTAATGGCTCTCAATATCCCATTATTAAGAGCCTTACTTACCTCTCAACTCCATGCAACCAAGCTCTAACATACTCAAACCCTATAACTGGAAATATAGACACTGTGTTTTCTTCAGGAACTTCTGTTTTGTTATTATTTGCTTATAGATACACAGTATCACATTCCGGTGATGATGAATTTTCCATAAAATTATTTCGTACGCAAACAACAACAGTTCTAACATTGTAATAGTAGAAAACTTGCTGTTGGCATACCTTTTCTGTAAAGATTCAAACTAATAAAACACTAACTAACAAGGTGTCAAAGTTGTCATAGTATTCCTAAAAATGCCTAATATCACTAACTTATTTTAAATGTTTCGTCATCTCGTTTCCTTCCTTACTTAATGCGCTTATTTCTTAACCGCGGATTGTCTCTCTCTTTTATATATATATATATACACTAGCGGACCCGACAGACGTTGTCCTGTACATATGTCTTAAATTCTCCCCTCTCTCTCCCCCTCTCTCTCCCCCTCTCTCTCCCCTCTCTCTCCCCCTCTCTCTCCCCCTCTCTCCCTCTCCGCCCCCTCTCTTTACCGAATTGTGAATCTAAACCATTCTCGAATCCACTTGACAACACACAGAAAATTTCATCAAAATCGGTCCAGCCGTTCAGGAGGAGTTCAGTGACATACGCACGCACAGATTTAATATATATAATAATTAAAAAATATATATATATATATATGTGAATATCTATATATATGTATATATACTATATATATATATATATATATATATATATATATATATATGTATAATATAATATATATATATATATATATATATATATTATAAATATATATATATATATATATACACCACACACACACACACACACACACACACACACACACACAGGTTGTTGTACTATTGAATGTCAATACTTCATGGGAACATTTCTCACATCTGAAGGATGAAAAAATGTTATATGAACGATCCGCAAACGTTTAGTTTCTGTACCACAGCCCATAATACATAACGTACAGTGTCCGGCCAGCGAGCTGGATCATATTATTGTGCAATGCCATCACAGCGTTCAGCGTTCGTTTGCAAAAACACGACACCCCACACTACGACACCATACCTAGACCAGTAGAAACACTAAAGGATTCACAGACTATTCTTTTGTCATGGGCAACAGAATTATTGATAGTGTCACGCAAATTGGGAGTGGTTTATCACGAAAATGGCTATACGTAATCAGTGACGACACTATTTAGAAGTTGGCTTTATATAATTTCGTTAATTGCACAAATAAATTGGCAAATACATGACTGATAAAACGCATGGATACAATTTTGCTGTTTTTCACATATATTTTTGTGGCACACAGGAAAAAAAAAAAAAAACAAGGAAAGTGATAACAAGATAAATGTATAGAATTCATGCTACTTTACCTATATTAGTTTGTATTTTAAATTTTTATTGCTACGTTCTGCAAGAGATAACTGCTACCATAACTTTATTTCCGTGTATTTCGGTCGTAATTTTTGTAATTACAGTATGTAGAACGAGAATTATTTATGAGCTTCGCCAATATGTCTTCCAGTCGTGTTGGCGCGCTAACTAACCACTGCTCAGCGATGTTAATTAAAACCTCCTTTTGGACTTCGCCTTGCGTTCAAGTACGCCTAAGTTATGCGTCGTCCGAGACAGCGTTGCGCACGATTTATGTGGCTCTGCCCCCGTCTGCAGGCTGGCGTCAGGGCGCTCCTCCACTTGGCCGTGTCCATCGCGATCAGCGGAGGGAGAGGGAAAAATTGGTAAGGAGGGCCCAAGCAAGTTTTAATTAGGCTGTCGTGAAGTTATTATTTACTAGCGAGTGGCTTGCGTGGGTAACTTATACGACACTTTAATTAGGATATGAGTGGCTGGGTTTTAATGATGAGGAGGGCAGACCATGCTATGACTCGCTAATAGCTGTGGCATCGCCGTCGTAATGATAATTGAATGATATGTTCGAACCACTGGCGCTTCCGACCGGATTTAATTAGTCTGGCCTGGCCACTTGGGATTTCAGCGCGCCCCGCAGCTAGCAGCGTCGTGGGATTTTAACTTTTTTACCGGCTCTAGTTCTTGGTTTGAGGGTAAAAGGCAACCAGGGCGATGGCGAACACATGGTTGAAAGTAACGGTTTATTGCGAAGCTGCTTCCGGCAAGGAACGTCATAACATTACAATGATTAAGGTAATGATATTGCTTGCACTGAATGCCGTTTCCTCGAAAAGTTTCAGTAGCAGCAAAACTTCACGCATTGTCTGCTCCTTAAAAAGTGTGCCACAAATTGTCCGTGGACTGCACTGCAACATAATTTATGTAAAGAATGCATTTTTATAATAAATTCCACGTGAGCACACCTTTTGGTTACTTGAAGAAAATAGCTCAGAATTCAAGAATCAAGTTTTTGCCGAAAGTAGTCGAGTACCTTCCATCGATTTAATGAAATACTCACCAGTTAAGGTCCTGTGGATACCTTGAGTGCCAGACCAAATTACTGCAGTTTGTTAGTTCAGTGACTTACACACAAATGCAATAGGTGTTTTGGTGATTTTTCTTGGCTCCTCGGCTTTACAAAATGGGGAAATATATCTCGCTTACGCATATTACACAATCCTAAAGTTATTAGCAAATGCAGTCAAACGAATCTCCAATCATTTTACAGTTTCCTTAATTTAACCAATTCCGGAATGTTATAACTTCATCGCTATAATGAAAACACCTAAATGAACATGATTTATGCAGCTATCGTCGGACTCTCATTGTGGAAACTAGTTGTTGGAGATGCTGATTGAGTTGTGACGTCGCTGGTGTCGCATCAGCTCTGTGGTTCTTCGTGACAGTCCTATTCAGTGTTCGGCGATCTCGGTCACTGATTACTGGTGTTCGTCCACCAGTACTCTTCGCTGATGATTTTGCCACGTGTTGTGCATGCCGTCATTAATTTGAACAATGTTGCTCTGAATACACCCAACACACTGGCAGTATTCGATCCACTTGCTCCAACTAACGACGCTCCAACAATCCTCCCTCATTGCAAGTCAGAGAGATCTCCAATATTACCTCACCTACGTCTGGCAGATCGCACGCACGAATACATACTACACCGCCTGGCGTACTGTGCCTTACGTCCGTCACTGCAATACCTAACGACAGCCGTAGCCCACAAAAGATCAGTGTTACAAGTTTGCTGTGTTCAAAGACATAGTTGATTCCATTAATTTCAATACCGTCTATATAATTATATTGTTTATTTTTAACGTACTTCCTGAAGGGAAGAAAGACTTATGATATCACTTTCATGTCTGTGTGTCTGTGCATGAGTGCGCGTGTGTGTGTGTGCATGTCTCCCCCAATTAAATTTTTTAACGGGAGAAACAAATTTCGCCAAATTCGGTACACATATGGTACTTAGTAAATACATCTGATTTTTATAAGTTTTAACCATGCCGTGCACTTACTTTCAAAATGGCAGCCATTTCAATTTTAGTGTGATGTGCCATATATAAGCAACCATTTAACCGATCTAAACCAAATTTTATATGTTGACAGTGCATCATGTAGGCATTAAATTTGGAGATTGATAATATTGTTGGACAGCCATTTTGGAAGATAGCACTAGATGAAAAAATAGAGCTTTCATGTTATACCTCGAAAACTACTCAACCAAATCTCGCTAAATTTGGGAAGTAAGTAATACTATGGCAGGTCATGTTTGCAACTTAAATTAGTTACGCTCTTATTTTCAAAATGGCTTTCATTCAAACATTTTAGTTTTTTTTTTTTTTTTGTATTTATACCATATCGTTCAAACTATTTATAACAAATTGTTTATGTTCAAATTATCTATTACAAGTAGCACACATGCCACCACATAGCGAATTCGTAGGTCATTTTGTAAGACAGCATCACATAACAAAGACCTATTCCCACCAAATGCAGCAAAAAAAAAATGTAGTACTACAACGGGCAATGTAAATCTGTATTTTTGGCTGTAATATAAATATTTAAACTAAGTATGGTACATCTACGAAACTACGAAACAAATGTCAACTTAATTGTGTTCGCTGGCAATATGTATTATAAACATCAAATTCGTCTGTACAGAACAACATTTTTCCCGCAATTTTCTGAGATAGTCACACATGAAAAAAAAAAGTTTTAATGTCGTATATCGGGAAACAATCATTCGATTACGACCAAATTTGCCGAAGAAATTGTACTCTGGTAGGTCATATTAACTTATATGTTTTAAGTGCGCCAGACACATCTATTCGGAATGGCGGATATAAAAACATTTTATCTTAGTGTCCTATATCAACGAAAACATGTAACTTATTTTAACATTGCTTAGTATACTCGAATGTGCTAATACGTAACCTGTTTGTCCTTTATTTATGAAGATTGTTAGAAGAAAAAAATTGAAGTATTTATCATTTCTATCGTATCTCGAGCACCAATGAATTAACACCTACCAAATTTTACACGCAACTAGTGCTACAGTAAGGCATGTAAACTAACATGTTTTAGGTGCAGCAGACCTTTTGTAATGGCGTTAATGTAAATATTTTTGGTTAGCTGTTTTAAATATATCAAACAATTCAACAAAATCCTACAAAATTTTGTTTCATAACAGTATTCATTAATAGTAACAATTATGCATACTGAAATCCTCTTTTGCAGCCGTGTTTGAAAATATTGTCATGTGACAGAGAATGTTGAACATCTTTCCATTTTCCGGATCACTTGAACTAATTTCCACCATATTTTTTACACTATTAGTGCTGCAGAATGCTGTGTAAACTTAAATGATTTAAGTTGGATTACACACTGATTTTCAAAATGGCAGCCATACAAATTTTTTTATAAATCTGTCGAATCTTTAAACAATTTAACCAAATTCAAACCAAACCTTGTATATTGACAGCATCTATTACAAGCATCGTATACAGGGTCTCTTTTTTCAGGTAATTTCTTAAGATACCGCCAAATAAGAAAGTAAAATTTTTACAACATATCTTAGGGACCAATCAACCAATTACCAGTAAAATCTTCATACAAGTAGCATTAATATGAAATCCTGAATGTTTTAAGTTGCTCAGAAGCTTATTTTCAAATTGACGACCCTGTTAATATTTTAGGTTAGTAAACCCTATCATTCGAAACATAAGACTGGCTGATGCTCCAAATCCGACCTCCATAATGCTAGCTGATGGTACGAGGTTTTCTGGTCCGAGTCCCGGGTAAGGCACGTGTGTGATTGTAGTTGTCTAACTACTGTTTGCATGTGTTTCTTGTTTCATCTCTAATGATATTGCTGTCAACGAGAGACGTCAAGACCAACCTACTATCTAAACTTCTAAGAGCTTAGTTATAAATTACTTGCACCCATGTAGAGAATAGTAGGCTAATTAGTTATATCAGCAACGTCTTGTTTATTTTGTACTTTATTGGCTGTTTAATGTATCTGTTATCTTCTTATGCATCAAAATGCGCGCAAACTTCCATGTAAAAGCACTTTTTTTCGTTTTCTTCGGATGGATTCGGAACCATTAACCCTCGCACCACAAGTTGCAAACATTAACTTAGTTTCCACCAAGGTTGGCTCGAGTTGGGCTTCGAGAGTGAGAATAATATAAATATAATATAGTATAATCAAATAGTATCTGTATCTGCTGGTAAATTAGTTTGCATTAAAAACAAATTTGCCCATTGTGCAGGAAATTACCTGCGCCTCAAAATTAAAATGTACAATCAAATAGATTTTGAGGTTCCTGCCGACATTTTATAATGCTTTGAAAAGGAAGTGTAATATTTTTATTTGGGATCTAGAAATTCTGTATTCCCTTAAAGTTTGTGAGATGGCGTAGTAGATTGGCTGGCTAATTGAGTTCGAACTACGAATGAAGTTGAGAGAACCGGATACGAAAATAATAGTCTCTGCAACGAAAACTATTTTGTGACCAAAAAGTAATATTGACGTAGGAGTAACCAATTTCAACATTATAATTATGTTTTCAGGCGTAATTCGGAGAAAATATACCTGAATTATTGACACTCCTAAGAACAGGCAAAGTGTTATACACACGATGTTTTGCAGTAACGCTTAGAATAAAAATCATAAAAATATTAATGTTAAAGTTTCGAATGATTGATGAAATGAACGTATAGTCTGTAAATTTTACAATGTAGCTGTGGAGAAAAATGGCTAGACAAAATTATATAACAACTAATGGATAATTGCTGACAAACCTTAAAAAATAAAGAAAAATACTTCCGATAGAAATAAATGAACAGGTTAGCTAATCGGTTAACCCAGATTTTACGAATCAATTGTACGCTAGTTTTAATAGACTAAAAGAAGGGCCAGGAAAATATACGCAATATCGCCCATCGATTTTCTCGAGTTGTGTATTAAGAGACAATGCTTTCGATCGTGCTCGGTATGGTTTTACTAATGAGAATGGCAAATGAAACAATCATACCTAATCTGTAATTAAAGAATGCTTGACAGGATAAAAACATAAAAGATGGAGTGGGGAAATGTTTAAATGACATGCAGTATGATCTGAATAGGAAAATAATGGGATATCACGTGGTGATGTACCTATTTAAGACATGGGTTACGACCTCCCATTCATAGATCAGGCATACTAACAGCAGGGACAAACATGATCAGAAACATTATGTATCAATCCTTTTTAAATATTCTGCCTTAACAATATTATCTATAATTTCCTCAAGTATCTTGCGAATTCAATTTGGCCAATTAATTCCCATGTGTGATCATGTCTAAATCCAATTTCGCTTGAAATGTGCATGATCTTAAACATTCAAAGAAATTAATTTACAGCCAAAGGGTTTCTGGTGGGGGTAGTTATCAAATGAATGTAGCTTTTCTATATTATGATGGAATGGAATGTTTTAACGCTTCACAGCTCTTTCCCGACGCTCCCCCTATCGTTCGATCGTTCGACCTTGTGCTTCTTCATTTATTTATCTATAACATTAATATAAATATACAGGACGCACGGAAATTCCCTTTACAAACTTCTACGACTTGTAGAGGGGACTGAGTAGACGATCTTTTGATAAGGAACCCATGTCCGGAAACTTACTGTTACGGTGCTGATTTGAAATGGTTGTAGCACGGCAATGGTAAGTTTCCGGACATGGATTTCTGTTCAAAATATTGTCTATTCAGTCCTCTCTACAGACCCTAGAAGTTTGTAACGGGAATTTCCGAGCATCCTGCATATTGTATAAAATTTAGTTGACATTTGTATTAAGTAGCGACTGCAAAATTTTATTTTATTTTTCCAGTTTAAAGCTAAGAACTAAATGTTTACAGATTAACATTGTATCGTGTGTACCACCTCGTTTAAGAGACAACTAATGTTTTTAAATATATGTTTTAGGTATATAGTTTTGTGACATGATATCACTGATAACGTCATAAAAAGATCCAGAAATAATTTAAAAAACTCCATTTATCTTGTTTTTATAAAATAAATACGATAGTTTTATCTTAAGATATCGATTCTTACAAATGCCAGAAAGTTATTCTAACATAAAGTTTAGTTTCCGCCAGGTTGTTTCTTGAAGTCATATGGGTGTTATGTTGTAATTTCTTTGAAATAATAAAGAGCTGCTGTGGTGAATGGTGCCAGAATACTCGCCTGGCACCAAGGAGATCCCCAGCGGGGTTGTTCCCAGATTTTCGGATGTGGGAATCGATGCCGAAAGATGGCACTGTTCGACGAGTTTTCTCGGGGATCTCCCGTTTTCCCCGCCCTTCCATTCCTGGCGCTGCTCTATACTCGCCTAACTTCAACCTCAAAGGCTCTAAATATTTCGATATTAAGAGCCGCCAAAATCTTTTCGTCCACTCACTTTGGAATCCTAGTCTTGTTTACCTTCGGCAAGGATTTAAATTTGGGCTATTTATACTTTAAATCTTATAAAAAAAAAAACGAACAGATGGAATAAAATTTTCCCAAGAAAATACTGCCAGAACGTGTCGAGCGAGGTGGTGCAGTGGTAAATCTCCAGACTCGCAGTTGAGAGGTCCCGGGTTCGAATCCTCGCCCAGCTTTCTTGATATCGGTCTTCCATGGATTCTCGAAATCACGCCAGGCGATTAATGGGATTGCTTCTTCGTACAGGCCATGGCCGGTTGCTTCCCAGTCCCCTCTTGCCTGAATTGGTCCGTCTCTGAAGACCTCGCTGTAGACGAGATGTTAAGTCCTACCGTATATATGCTCTGATGGTATTGACAATTATTCGTTTTAAGCTGCAGTCTATTATTTATGTTTTTTTTTTTTTTTTAATCTTGTGACGATTGAGAAAAGAAAATAAATGTCTATACTAATTTGATGGTTAATTTAATTAGTTATTGCAAAGTAATAGTTCAGCGTACTCATACTTTCCTCGTATTATTTCGTGCTGCAGTGAAGAAATATGTAATCTGCTTTAAATTGTGGAAATAATTTGCGACTCTTGAACACTCTGAATGTGTGAATGTCGGAGTGAACTCCGCTACTTGGTTTGCCGTCCGCTGCGAAAGGGAATAACTTAGCTGGAGCTATGTGGGGCTGCGGAACACGTGGGCAGGGAGGGTGATTACCGCGTTATTCTAAGTGCGGTCGGCCGAGGCAATCCCCCCTCCCCCTCACCCAGCCAGCCCCTCCCACGATCCTATTGTCTCCTCATAACCTTTCGCATTGTTAGTGCGCCACGAGCAGTTGTGCAGGTTACGTTATTTAGTGGAGGGGGAGGGGAGGGGAGGTTCCGCTATTATCCCGCTGGTATCTTGACCGGCGGACCTCGAGCTGCGATTACGACATCCTCTCAGTGCGGCGGGCGTAGCTCCGGCGTCTGTCTGCCCTCCCCCCCCCCCCCCAGAGATTTCCATCTCCGCAGGTAGCGTGTCGAGCCGTTAGCGTGTCTTACTCGCCGCAGTAAGCCCCTCCCCCTCACACGACACGCCAGCGCGCGCAGTTCTGTAATTTCATATGGGCGGCTTTGGAAATACCCAGCGACTAAACGAAAGTTTGTTGTGTAATACCTTCTTGCCGTCTACACTTCCAGCGTCGTCGTACAAAAAAATATATGCCCTTGTTGGGCGCGCCGAGCGGGTCTGCCCCGTTCACATCAGTGCCGGAAGAACTACGGCTATCGTCTCAGTACTATCTGAGAACGAACAATGGTTACACTCGAAACCCGAATCAGTTACACCGCTCAGCGAAATATTAGTCACTGAAAGTCAGTTAAGATGATGGAAATTTAGTGGAAACTGCGAATAATCAGCGTCATTGTGTGGTGCTCATCGCCATAGCTGGAAATACGATGTAAGAGGTGCTTTTTTATTTTTTATTTAGTTTGTTTTTTGTAGTTCTTGGTTTTGAAGCCAGCGAATTACATGAACAGTGTTTTGTGCAGATCAACCAAATAGTTAATTTATAATCCACAAATAATTTTGGAAATGGATGCTATTGTACTTCCACCTCGCCCTTTCACACATCTCATTACTCCGTTCGGTCACACAATAAATTCCGAGTTCAGGTGTTGCTATTAGATATTTTTTTTGGTCTGCTCTGTACTCACGTTCAGAGAAAATATGTCGCGCAGTCAGTAAACAAAGTGCTTCGTGTTTGACAATATTGGCGTTAACCATTCATGTCAACGAGGTGTAGAAAGTTCCACAATACAAGATGTTGCAAAATTGCATATCAATGCTTCGGGGAAACATTCCTCATATGTGGAGGTGAAGGAACATAGGTCCGCAAACGCTTCGTTTCTTTACTACAGCCCGTAATACATAACGTACAGTGTATGGCCCGCGGGCTAGATCGTGTTACTGTGGAATGCCATCGCAGCTGTAATTGGCAGCCCTATACTAGCCCCCGAGGAGCCCTGATTTGAATCCACTAGACTTAAATTTATTTGGGACATTTAAAGGTATACAACCCCGATGGAGGATGTGGGCACCCACCGTAACCAAAATTGTGGTGGGTTACGAAACAATCAGGAATTTTCCAGGGATTCATCAACGCGTCTCCGGGTCTCCATGCAACGGCGGGTTGATGCACGTGTTTGTGCTGAAGGAGGCCATTTTGTACATTTTATTTAGAGCCGACAATAAGCTTTCACACATGTCTAACTAATTCCTGTGCAGTTCCTTCTGTTCTGGGTGTAATGTCGTAGTGTGAGGTGTCATGTTTAATGCAAACGAACGATGTATTAACATTCCACAGTGTCATGATTCAGCCCGAGGGGCCATACACTTTACGGTTTGTATTACGGGCTGTAGTAAAGATACGAAGCTTTCGCGGACCTATGTTCATATAACATTTTTTTCATCCTCCAGCTGTGAGGAATGTTTCCCCGAAGTATTGACATGCAATTTTGCAACATTCTGTAGAATAGCCATACGGAAGGCTCTCCTAGTAGTTTATTTATGCCGTGCTGTGTGAAACACCGGTCATAAGTGTAGTTCATATGCAATGTGTCCATGACCAGGACATTGTGACTGAACGGGTTAAGCAAATAATTAAGTGACAAACAAACAGCAATCAATTCGCCACGTAAAAATAATTTATAATTCGATAACAAATGTTCTTTGTATTCAAAAGGATTTGCGAAATTTGAAACCTAACCATTCTCACTAGTATCCGCCATTTTACAGCAACACGAAGCGAACTTTAAATCAGAAATTTTTAAACACTTCAGCTATCAGTAAACTGTAACTGATTTCAAGTGGAACAATTTTCACTGTTTCCCATTGATTTGGCTCCATTTTTACACTTTTACAAATTTCTCATGACACATGGCGTTTCAAAAATCTGAATATCTTCATTTTATTTAGGCGTGATGTAAAATAAATATGATATTTTCCTGATATTGACAACGGTACGAGACGAACATCAATGCAGACATTTCTGTAGATCATCTTAGACCTACTAGTAACTGTTGAAGTTAACCGTTTTATGCCATGTCCCCGTATCCTGATTCAGACAATATGACTGAAAAAATTGATAGTAATTATCATTCGCAGCAAAGATTCCAAGGTAATACCCACGAGTGATGCCGTTACTCTACCACGGCACCCTAGTAAGGAGAGCTGAAATCGAAACAGAATAATCTATCCAGAGTGTATTAACATGTTTAAAATGATCGATTTAATAACAACATACTTACGTCTCTTTGCATGCTAAATATATTTAATATTACTGATCGTGTGCAGAATCGAAAGATATATTTTGACTAGATAAATTTCGTGTCAGGGAGCTTTCATTTGTCCGGAGAAGAGAATACAAACATGATCATCAAATCCTTTCCCCGCCACAGAACAGCGTAGCACCACTGCAATTTTATCATGCACTCCACCATTCCTCTTTGTACCGCTAAAATTTCTAATGCACCACAGATATTCTATTTTCGTTCAACAACTGTTTTTTTATCATCTTCATATTCGAAGTCTCCTATTTTGCCTATATTGATGCCGTCTCTCTGATCTTCTGGACTAAGTAGACCCTATTATGTTACCATTTTGTAACAATATAAAACAAGTTATGGATATGCCAATTTGCTTTGCCGTTATAAATTCATCTGATGTGTTACGTGATGATAATTCCACATTTATATACACAGTCATTCGTTCATATTATCCTGTTAAAAAGAGTGGTAAAAAAATTGTAAAATCGTATGGTTGGAAACTTTAAAAATTATGTGTCTTGCTTCCTCTGATTCGAAATTAGAGAAGTAAATCAATATTAAGTTTTCTACTATTTTGTTATATATTTTATTCCTCCTAGTCTAGTTATAGTATAGGTTTTAATTTACTGTTTCCTTAATTAGTTACTGCCTCTGCGTCCTTGTGGCATGATTAAACTTATCTGACTGGCTTAATCAGTATCGAGATACTCTGGTACTGCACAAATGTGTTTCGTGGGGAGACGCCTTAGGCGCGTAACAAAACACGAAAATAAAATTAACTTATAAATAACAATTACACCACTAATGTGACGCGGGTGTAAAGCGTTTTCGCAAAGAACTTGTTTTGAGAATTTTTCCAAAAAAACCTGGTGTATCTAGTAATGGCATTATGGTTTTCCGTTCAAGTACAGAACTCCAAAACCACCATTTATTTGTGGTTATAAACGGTGGGACTTATAGAATAATAACTCAGTAGAGGAGATTTCTTATTTTATTTTAGCTTATGTAATTTGCATGGGAAAACGACAAAATGCATTTTCTTAGATTTTACTGGGAAATAAGAAATAAAAATTTACTTAATAATGATTTGCTGTCGCAGAGTAGAATTTTTTCAGCTGTTTTGGAACTGGCTCTGAAAGAGATGAAAACTGCAAGCGTAACTGATATCAAAAGTGTTGTTTTAACAACCATCACATAAATTTAGTGGCCAATCTGGAGTAATTACATCACATTATTTAATATCATGTTACAGACATCGGTACTATTGAAAAGATTAAACACAACAGAAAATAGTAGAGCGTCAAGTGTAGTAAAAGAATGTTATCAACACTTAATCCTAATAGGGATAAGAGAAAATGCCAGGCATTTTACGCCGCTCCAGCATGTAGCCGTCACGTGACTTGGAGCAGGGCTACATCGCTCAGTTTGCCGGCGTAATGAGCGGTCTTGTTTGATTGGCGCGTAATTGTGAGCTAACTGGTGCGACCAGGCGAGAGCTACCCCCTCCCTTCCCTCCAACTTTGTAATCGGCCACAGACTGTCGCCCCTTGTCGGCGTGGTATCGACGCGTACATCTATCAATAGATACGAGTAGTAGGACCACAAGTGCCGGCCGGTTAAGCCGAAAACGCTAAGTTGGCTTCGAGTAGACCGAAGGAGACGCCCGGGAAAAAAAATCAGCTATCTGCAATCGGCATCGCGATTGGTGAAGGCTTAAAAAGTCTCCCTCCCTCCCCCTCTCGCTCTCTCTCTCTCTCTCTCTCTCTCTCTCTCTCTCTCTCTCTCGCTGCCTCGCGAGCGTTTTTTTACGGATATTGCCCAACGATTTTATCGCCGGAGGGGGGGGGGGGGAAACCACTTTCAAAACAAACATTACCTACAGGTACGTCAGGCGCGCCCTAACTCCCTGCCACGACGGCATTAATTTAAAATGTAACGAGGTTGTTGTTCTTTCTTTACTTTTTTTTTACAGTGCCTCCCAGATCCGATGCGGGCTCGAATTAGCACCCGCTTCCGATCCCGGGTCTTTACCTTTCGATGCAATCTTCATTCGATAGCTGACCAGATACCTTCTTCAATTTTCACCCGCCCGCTACCACGACGGCAGTTCCTGTTCAAATAAATTCTCTGCCCCGTGCTTCAGACTAGTTAAAAGTCTCCCCCGAGATGTTGGCAGCCGTGAAATTACTCCAGGCAGGAGAGTTATAATTTAGAAATCTGATTAGGTTTGGCAGGGCCCACGTGAAACTTGGCGATCTATCGATCACGGATAATGTGCGCGCGCCCCTCTTCTGTGCTTACATTCATTCAATTTCACGATTTTGCTGCGATGCCTATCTCGAGTGGTAGCCGTCAGAGGCTTGTTTACGCAGTGCTTATTCCTTATCTCGTTGTATTGTGTACACGAATATTGCCGTGTTTGCTAAATTGCATTAAAAATCAGTGCTTATTTTGTTATTACAGGGATCTGAGTGCTTTTGCACGCGAAATATATGTATTCATGAGAATAATTTCGGACAAAGTGATCGTTGCGCGCGGAATGATGGAATATTCAAAGACTTGCTATGACGAAGTGCATCCTACACCCTTTGTAGTAATTTTCGGCCATATATTTATATTTACTTTTCTGTGTAAGCACGTCTCTTACGTAACTTAATGCCCATTTAGAATATTAATTTTGTAAATAGTACAACACGTAGAAACCTTAATTCAATTTACGTTAAACAAAGTAAGTTAAAGACGTTTAAATTAATCCTGTGAAAGAAAAATCACTTCCAGGAATTCATGACAGTGGGTATATTGATATGAGCAAATCGAGAAATAATTATACATGCGGATACAAAAAGTTACGCTCTTGAAATATATATTGGAAATAAAATGAAAGTGCGTTTGTTGAAAGGTTATGTGAAATGATCGCGATGGTAACAGTATTATATGACACGGGCTACAGTGTTGGCAATACGGACATACTGCAGGTCCCATGTCAGTATTACATAGCTCTCCCTCGACGTGGATATATGCGCCGATTCGTTTCGGGAAGGACTCGTATATCTGCTGTATCCTCTCCAAACGTAAGTCGACCCAGAGGTTTTTGTAACCGACCATTGACGTCCTGCAGATCGGCATCGGGACGTAGTTAATCATCCGAGCTGACCTTACACATTTTCCATCGGAGACATCTTGGGGAAACTTGCTGATCACAAGAGTACATACCTCGACATAACATATTTCTATAGGCATTATCTCGATATGCGTACATGTGCCATGTGAATATGAGCACTGTCTTGTTGAGAGGCTGTAACAGGGTGCTGTGTAATGAGGGGTAACGCCTGAGAATGCAGGATGCCGCTGTCACGTCATTGTCCACCGAATGACTACCGGAGGTGACCTGACTTCATACCCTATGGCGCCTCACACTGTGATTCTAGAAGTAATTCCGGCTTGTCTCTCCATAGCATTAGCGGGATGTCCTTTGCCCTTGGTGTCGCAACACTCGCACACGATAATCATCCGTAGTACTACAGAACAGAAATACACACGTTACGCATCATCACTTGATAGCTCCGGGTTACGGCGCCGCTCCAAACGCAGTAGTCTGATGTTAACGACGAGAACACTGCACGGCAGTTCAGAGCCTTGCACTTAGCGGCGATGAGGAATTTGATGTGTGAGGCACTGTATCATTCCAGTGCTTCTCGGTATGAAATGCGGAAAAAAGCTCTAGGTAAGAGGTAGCCTCGATAGTCGCCCAAGTCTACTTCACTCTCTTACTTGGAAACAGTAACAGACTACTTGGAACGACCGACATCACTTCACGGGTGCCATCTACGGAGGTCCCCAAACAGAGCGCAGACGATCAGTCGTACAATATAACTGTCATTTAAAAACTGTGTAATATTTTGAACGGTGTTCTGCTTACGAATAGCATTTGACATTTTTGTTGTCCGATTACTGTTTTCCGTTTTCTATTTTCGTACTTAAAGTTTATATTTCAAAATTATAAAGGGAAAATACGAATTATTCACAATACTATTTTGTTACGAATCCTTTTTAAGAGACTACTTATGAGCATCCCCTATTAAAGAAATTGTCTGTAAAACCATAATTGCACACGAACACCATGTCTCGGGGAATACCATTTTTTTTCGAGGAACGATAAAAAACTATAAGCTGAAACCTTCGCATTTTTTATCATATTAATTGTGCCCAAAGAGTAAAACAGTGAAATCGTGTCAAAACCATCATTTTTATAAATTTCCTACGCAGTTTCCTCGAGGGAGAGGAAACATGTACAAAGTGATACCAGCAATATAAAATAATTGGCTTTCATCGCTTGTAATAATATCCTATTTTTACAGATCTTAATTGCGAAAAATCCAGCTACTCTGGAATTTACAGCGCAGCCTCGGAAGACCCAGTCACAGGGCTTCCAGCCAGATGTCACCTTAAAATGTTGAACATTTATTACAAACATATTTTTTATTTAACATATCATAAGGATATGTAACATAACTTTGTATTCATTATTAAACCCAAGGATTATAGGCCCACCTGTGAAGGTCCTAGGAGGCGAGTCAACAGTAGAAAGTCTCCACGCCAGTTCAGTGATTTGTCCGAGAGGCCACCAGACATCTGATACACGTACCTCGGTCGCCCATAGTGCTCCCATGCTTCTAGACCTCGGATACACTACCTACCTCCAGCCAAAAAGCACCCTTAAGTCCATGTGCATTAGGCTGTTCACGGTACACTGGGAACTTTTGAAAGCTCTGCTTAAGATCTACATGTATGCACATTGTGAATTCTTCTGTCATATGCAGAATACACATATCCATGGACGCGATCACTTTATACATGCGTCGCGTCGGTCA
The DNA here is from genome assembly GCA_029891345.1 of Dryococelus australis. Lineage (NCBI taxonomy): Eukaryota > Metazoa > Arthropoda > Insecta > Phasmatodea > Phasmatidae > Dryococelus > Dryococelus australis. The sequence goes on along the minus strand of CM056994.1, from coordinate 185,375,945 downwards.
AGTAAATCTTTGCAATTATTGTAAAAGTAAATATGTCGCTAATTTACTAATTCTTAAAAGGAAATGCATTAAAAAACAGCAATTTGAAAAAAATAATTTCAGTACTCACAAATGTTTACCTAACACCATCAATTCAAAATTAAGATATGGAACTACTTTCCCTCCGCGCCGTTACAATTATTACCGGGCGCATTCCAGTCAGTGTGCCAATAAAAATATATGCAGGTAGCTGCACTGACATATCCCAAAGGTTGATTTCAAAAGTGGCCTTTTAACTGTGAACGGTTAAAATGTAATAACTTCTTTCCTGTTAAAGAAACTTGTCTTAAAATATATATTCTCTGTTTACAGCTACCCATACAAGGCTGTGTAAATATTTAGATTTTTCAATAAAAATACGTATCTACTTAGACTCGAGGATAACTCGACAATACATACGGCCCATAGCCTCACGCAAATAGGACAACATTGTTAATTAACTACTGGAGTATGCGTTTACAAACGAAATAAAGAGTCCCCAGTAAGTTGTTATCTTGAGAGTTCTTATCCATCCTCTTTGTACTTCCGCTGCTCGCTAAGCCAGGGTGGAGAATGGAAGAAGGAGGGGGTGGAGCTCAGGTTGTCACCCTAGGATTTTTTCTCCCATATTTTCGCTGTTTTTAAATGGTTAACTTTTGGTACTTCGCAAGTTGGTCTTAGCTGTGTGCATATTTAAATTCAGTAACATTTAAGTGCTGGTTACTTGATAGGATATGTATTTGTAAGCTTCAGGAATGCTACGAAAATTGTACACTTTGATTATCTCCGCTCTTCCTCGGCTCCCGTACCGCCGCGTTTATACCCCACCGGCGTTTCAGTTACATACTTATAAGTTTACTTCGTAAGACACAGCATGTTCTTAAATACGTTATATGAATGTTCTTTAAAGGGTAAAAAATTCAAGAGCATATCGAGGAATGAATGACACCGACTGCGTTATCTACACAGCACTGCGAAGCGATCTGCCGAAGTTCTGTAACAATACCAAGGTCATTCAATCTCCCAATAATGCTCATGAGAAACTTTCGGAGGATCACAGTACTGAGATAGTAGTAAATCTGAGTAGGGTCGAATCTTCATCAGATAAAGGATTTTAGATGCATCGAACTGGCCTGGAGCTTGAGCTACGTTGCTAAGTGTTTCAAATCGTGGTTTTTGACGAAAATACGAAACGTGCCCCTAATATGTTTACCAATGAGAAGACATAATATCCCAGTCGAGGCAGGAATGGTACTTAAACGTTACCACGTATGCTTTAAATATTATTTTGGAGTCCTCCAATAAAGATAAAGAACGACTTTGTCAATCTGCCGTCTCTTAAAACCTACTAACTGGACACGAGCCAAACTACCGTAGGATCTCGTATTGAACTTCGGTACAAACTTGTTATCAATAAAACTATAGGGTCACCGCTGAAAGCCCCATAAGTACGCGCAGAACTACGAGAACACTACACGCCAGTTCAGTGCCATGTGCGTAGTGGCGATAGCGCTCTTGTAGCGCATGCCAATCTAACGCATATAGATCCCGCAATTCTCGGCCTAAAAAGGAGAAAATCTACGAAGACAACCGAGCCGCTTTAAACGACTTCCGACCTCTATAAACAGCAGTAAGAGTCACATCACACATAACAAGTGCATTATACTAAAACTTAACATTGGTTAGGTCCCGTCCAAGTGATAGCCAGTGATGTAAGGTATTTTCTTCCGGTCATCTTTTCTATATTTGCCCATTGTTTCGACATGTTATTTCGCTATCGTAAAGCATCAAAAATACATGTCTACAATAAAAAGAGCTGTATCGTGAAGCAAAAGCTTTATATATATATATTTATATTAAAAGCAATTAAAATATTAGTAAACGTAAAATCAGTATTTGTTGCCATAATTTCTTATAACAAATTGTACCCTTACTCAAATATTGGCGGTACTGCAATAAAAAATATATTACACTTATGTCACAAGATAAAATATTTTTCCATGTGTGTCTTTGCCATGCTGTAGCTGCTATAGTTAAACATATATTTTGAGCCGTATATAGAAACACTACAACCATAGTAGTCTTGGTAAGGACAGCGTAAAAAAGGGCAAAACGATATAGAATCAATTCCTCACAAGCGTTTTAAATTTATATCTCAGTCGTGCAGAAAATTAGCTTGATGTATTTTCAAATTGAAATTCGCTAGTCTTCTAGAAGAATATCATAATTTTTATTATGTCGCGTATTCAAAAGTTAGAGAACAAAGTTTTTATACCTTATTTATGTTAGAACTTATTTTCATTTTCTTGTTAAGTTTTGTTCAGGAACTGAGTGTTGCTCTATTTCATTCCGTCGTAAACATTTCGGCAAGTATTTTGAACCAGAAACACGAGCAACAAACGAGATATTCCTTCCCGAGCTTGCGACTCGAGATGAAGATAATGCCCTTCCAAATTCACAACGCATTAAACTATAAATATAGCCACCTCGGAGTTATTTATTTAAATACACGCATGCTAATTAAACGCGCGACACGCCTGGGTAATGGAGTAGTAGTATTTTCGAACGTAATTAAAAGGACGCGTAATGAAGTGTTTTAAATTTACTGTTTGCGCAGGCCCGCCGTGGGACGTCTGCCGCCTCGACTATTACGCCGGCAAATTGATTTACTTCCGCGGTCCCGCCATTAGCAGCGCGTAGCTGACATAATGGGGGCTGTAAACAGTCGAGAACTGTCACGGGCGACTCGCCGAGCCAGCTTGTCATACACATTTTGAATCACTTTGGGAGAGACGAGAATCATTACCTCTAAAGCTTTTTTCTTCTTCCTTTCTCGCTCGCCGGTCGATCCGAATCTCTCTAAACGACTATCTGGCCATCAGATAAGGGACGCGCTGTAGTTTCCCCGCGCACGTGTGAAGACGTTGGTACCCCTGGCCAGAGTTATCGGCCAACCTCATCGGCCGGCCTGGGAAAAGAAGCTCCGCAAGGTTGGTTACGAGGAAGGGGAAGGGTCTCGCTGGTAATTATCACGGACAGGCGAGCCGGCAGATACACTGCGCTTACGTGGTCTCAGCGTTACGAACCAATTACTTGCGTCTCCGTGAGTAATTGACCGGGCAAGTCGAGAAGAAAAACTTCTCGTGTTCTTAAGTATGCGCATCGTTGACTGCCGTCCCAAAGAGTAGCCGCTATGGAAGAGTATAGCCCTGCGCCTTTAAGAATGGAGTCAGTTTTACCCGTCAGCAGTTCAGATGCAGCAGAGCTATTTACTGGAACGTCTCCGGTATTGCACCGAGGCTTAAGTTGAACCACATTTACTTGATACAAGTTTAAGGAGTTTGAAGGGACATCTTCAGGTACATGACTGAATTACTATCTAAAGCAGTCGTCTCGTTCCTTCAACTTTAAATGGAAGAAAACTTCCAAGTGTCACGTTAAAAATGATTTCAGCACATTTCATGGTATATTTTGCGAGAACTTATGAGAGAAAACTTTTAATTAAGATGCAATAATGAATGATATTTAGACATATCCATGCAAATAAACTCTTGATTTTACTCTCAAAATAGTTTTGAAAATAGTCTTCACAGATTTAGTTGACCAAACGCAACTGTAAATATGACTCGTTTCTTAGTTTCAATTACTCAAATTGCTCAAGTTCTTCAACTTACAGACACATCTAACTGAAAATCCGATTATTAAAATAGAATTAATGACAAGAGGCGAATTGCTCATCTTTTACCAGATGTTTTATGAGAGCTCTAAAACGTGAAGAGAGAACAATAGGACCAGCAAACTAGATATAACAGCAAATCCAAAAAAATAACATATTAAATGAAAGGAAAACATACTCTTCCATTACAAATACTACGCGCTGTTCTAAGCATGTTAAGAGAAGAGGCAAGGAAAATACTTAGAAACATACTTGTTGCAGGAACCTCTCATTCCCAATCAGTGTAACTTTTCAGGAGATGAAAAAACTCAATCTTCACACAACATATCACAGGGACACACGCCTAAATGTACGTAAACTATTTGGGAAACACATGTTTTCCGCAAGGTTTCAGTCATCCTGTGGTTTTTAGCTGTCGGATACTGTATATTAGAATTGTTAGACATGAGAATTTTCTGCATTAAATGGAAATTCGCGTTACATCATAAGGCAGTATATTTAATCAACACAACGCTAGAAAATTTGAAGTAGAGTCCAAAATAGCTTTAAATACTTGTCCTTGATCCACACAAGTAGGTTTTGTGTACAAATGACCATAAAATGTTCGGATTTCTGTTGAGTGAGGAAGGAAAGGCTCAAATTTCTTCACATCAGCCATCTTTTTGTCACTTACGATTGGCACATCAGCAATAAAATATTATTTTGATAGAACATCGTAGATGAGGCATGATTTTGCAATTCGGAATTCCAAAATTGAGCCACACGAAGGGAATATTAGTTATTGGAAAACTTCAGGAACACAGTCATTGAAAAGTTCCGTTACATCTCTCTGAGTAGGCTACATTTCTTCCCTGTGATTCTATGGATAATAAATGTTTTTGTAGTGTGTTGGCCTCCAGAGTTTGAAGTCAAATATTTCTTCTTTATTGGCCATTTGAACCGCGAGCACACTTTTAGAGAAAGAATCAATAATCATCTTGGTGTATTCAATCGGTAAGTATATTATGTCTATTTTCCTAAATTCTAACTCCACTACACTGAAGTCTGTCGGGAAGCACGTAGCTGTGCCCTCTGATGGGACAATGTTGATGTACTGTGTCAAGTCTTCCTGTCGCTACCAATTCCAACATCAGCTGGATGAAGCAATGGGTAGCACATTTTCTTCACAATGCATGGTCTCTGTAAAACTTGTTAGCTCTTGCTTTGTCAGCTTTCTGTTCAGTTACTGCTACAGATTTTGCGTTGTCATTTAAGGTGTGACTTATTTTCACTTTAAATTGTTCACACAAACTGTATGTATCTACTTAACGTTAACAAAATTTTAAACCAAAGTTGTCATATAATATTTTTCGGTAAAAGAATGCGTATCTCTCAATTCTGCGTGTCCGGACTGAAAGAATTTCCATATTTTATCACAGTAAGAACAGATGCCAAGTATTTGTACTTTCCATATTGTGTGTAATATCATTCATTAACTGAGAAATACTTAATATGCTCCTCAACTAGTAACGTCACATCGGCAGGCACTGCATTGGCAGATAGCTGCTTGCCATGCATATATTTCGGTGTTTTAACGTTATTCGTATTTTGTCATCAGATACACCGTATACAAATAAAAATGTAGACTTACATACTTGGATACGACCAGCAGAGCTAGAAAACTAATGTTTGTTTGTATGACCTTTGGGTGTTCGCTTCAAATATCGTTGTCTTCCAGAGGTTTTCTTCCAATTATGTTGGAATGGGACACATTTATAACTGGCACTTGCAAATACGCAGTTTGCTAATTTTTTTGGTTCAAACTCAGTAGTTTATAATATAATTTCATCATGATGTCAGAGCTATTAATTTTTCTAGTTATGCATTTACATTTTTATCTACAAGATGGAGCAGTGTCATTAGAAATAAATACAGCAGTGCATAAAGAATAACAACAAACAATATTATTTTAACATTTAGCAATACTACATTCTGTTTACCTGCAATAATTACCTTGTTCTCTCAGTTTAAAATCTTCACCTTCGTAGTTCACATAAGTTTGGTTTTTTCAGTCTACATTTATTTCATTATCTCACATTTTGTTACGAGTTGTAATCAGACCTTAGCTGAGTGGCCTGCCTGATCTTACATTCACATATTTATTCAGGAAACGGGCCATAATTGCTGAAATTAATTATAAAATCGCAAATCACAGAAACACCCTTCATTGGCCAGTACACAGGGACAACGCAGCCAATATAGGGCAGTGCAGCCCGCGAAAGGTGTCTTTTATCGTCGGGCTACTGGAGCGAGAAAATCACTGAATCTGGGTATGTCCGGCCGACTACAACTATTTTAATCAGCCTCCAGAATCATGAACAAGGTGGGGACTCTTTAATTTGACTTTACTCACAATGTGGCTGGTTATATCCTTATAATTTATTTAAAATAAATATTTCATTTTATTTGTACAGCTCCCCCCTCGCATATTATACCATGTTAATATTGAAATAATATTGTAAAAAGTTAAACTTTACTCTGAATGTGGCTTTTTAAATCTTTATAATTTAATACAAATTAATACTTCACTATATTTTTATAGCTACTACCGCGCAAATTATATCATATTTATATTGAAAAATACTATACAAACTTAATTTTAAATAAACTCCTTTTATATAGTGTTCATTATATAACTCTTATCAATAACCTTTTACGCCACATAGCCCCGTTCATGTATGATGATGAACCATAAATCATATAATAACAGTTCGCGTATACGAATTTTCTCACCTTTTCTTCATTTACAAGCACTTATCACGCCCCTTACCTTGTCATCAATGTTAAGAGAGGTTGGAACTATAAATACACAGAAAAACAAACAAAAACGCAAAAGTCTATGCACTGAACGTCGCAATTGTTTTCAGCTATACACGGGGATTAAACATAAATAATAGTGTGTACGTAACATTTTGGCAACTTAACTATTTGAATAGACCTCCCCCCCCCCCCCCTCGATTCCACTCCTTCATCAGATTATGAGAGGTTTCTGAGCCAAATTTAAATCTTGTCAAATGCAGTTTAGCAAGGACATGAGGTGTTTTGATACAAATTGTTACAACCATATAAAAACGACCGTATGATGATAAAATATAATTTATTAATTAAATGAACTTGATGGGTTTCTGCACCAAACGATTCATTTATGTTACCACTGAGGATTTGATTCAATGTACGTGTTTTAATGTATAGATACATTTAATGTACGCTTGATCTTATAAAGGAGAGTAAAGTGTTTATGCGATAAGCACGACGATAAAATTTATTTCAGTACATCGTAACAACTAGTATAAAATTTGATCGTAACCTAAGGGGTTTAATTAAAGAGACCTGCACTCCAGTTTGCCAGACCGGTTCCCTTAACTTGACCATGAACATCAGGGTCTAAAAAATAAAACTTTACCTTCAAAATTTATGAGTTATTTAATGACTACTATACAGTTTTTTTCTACAAAAAAACACAATTAACATTAATTAAGAATGTACTTATCTGAAAAGTTGATTCTGAGTACAGAAATTAGTGTCTCCTCTATTATAGTATCTGTAAAATTTTGAGGATGAGTGAACACGAGAACTAGCGGTTATCACGAAAATAATGATGTGGGCAATTGTCAATGCTCTAGGCAAATGTGCATGATTCTCATTGCATACCCGAATAAAACCTAACAGCATGCTCTTCAATCTGAGTGCTTATTCCACGTTTATTGTACAATCATCTGTGTCCAAGCAAGATATTCAGCATTAATGTTGTCCCGATTTTTGAGAGTATCAAAGAATCGTCAAAGTTGGACAATGTGTAACTCACTCATTACTCCGTAATTTTGCTGGGTTGTTAAAAAAATTTATGTTGTTAGGGGTTGCACGTTAAGGTGAGGGTTAATATCCACCGAGTGATGTTTCTAGATCGTGTCCACGGACTCCCGTCATCTCACGAGGATAAGAAGGGAATCGTAAGCTGGAGCAGTGGTGAAATGCAAATGCAGTAGCTCGCTCGGAGGAAATCCACCACGTCGTCCTCCACGTTTTTCACGTATTTAAATCTGGGGTTGTCTGGTATGGTTATCCGTATAGACTTGGTGGGAGGCTGACGATCTAATGACTCGGCCAGAACAGCACAGAAAGGCTTCAGAAAAGTTGCAAGTAACGGCGAATGGACTATATAACATACCCTCGTAATCCAGCGTCTGGAAAGTAACGTCTGGAACGGCCCTGTTATATCAATACGTTATCCGTGATTTATTTGCCATACATGTTATATGAATTTCTTCTTCTATTCGAAATATTAATAAGTAAAAAAATCTGTTACTTGGAATTTCAACGTTATATATTCTACCGAACAGACATATCCAGGTCTTTTAGCTGATATCTATAATTGTGTGAAGTATAGTAGAATTGTGCTGCCAATACCATAGTCCCTGCAAATAAAATTAAGTGGCCTGACTATAGCGTGCTTGCGGTAAACTGAATATGATTTTAATAAACCTTCAAAAGTAAATCTATATAAGCAATTACGTCTTATTAAATGCACATAAGCTGTTTACGGTAAACTGATCACTTTTAAAAGCCCTGCTTAAGATCTAATTGTATGCACATTGTGTGTTATTCCACCATATGTAAGATTAATATTGCCGTGGTCTTGATCGCTTTATTCATGCGTCAATCAATGAAAGTGAAAAATTATCAGCAAAGGAACTATTTCACAAATTTGTAAATTCTTACACTTCCATGCATTAAGAAAAAACAGAAAGCAAAATAAATTTCTTCAGTATTCATGAACTTTTACTTATAACCTTAATTCATCGTTAGAACAATGAACTACTTTCCGTGCGACGTTACCAGTTTTACTGAGCGTATGCAAGTCAGTGTGCCCGTTCAAATATAGTGAAATTTTTCAAAGCTTAGTTTCAAAAGTGCTTAATTTACATTGAATAGCCTTTATTTTATACCCTGACATAATTGGTACAATGTTGACAGCGTAATATGAAAAACATGTTTCTGTTTTTTTTTTTTTTTTTTTTTTTTTTATGTTTTGTTGGCAGCGAATTACCAAAATTGCTAGACACTGAGATTGTTTACTTTCCCCTTTATAAACACTGTAATAAGAGTTGAAATATTATTAACAAATTACACAGTTTTTTTTGTATCTTTACAAAACATGTTTGGAAAGCAGTTACCGAAAAATTTCCAAGTAACACTATAAGAAAATCTTAGTAAACGTTGCAAAATGTTGCTTGAAAGGTGTACGATATATATTCAGTATTTATACCAAAATGTACAGTAACCTACAGATGGATATCCTGTAGCATTACAATAATATGTTGTGTAGCAATATTCAAATTATTTTCCTGCAACATCACAAACTATTATTTGGACTTATGAAAAAATGAATTTGTCTACTCGATGACACATTAGTTTTTTTAGTATAAAAATTTGAGAGCAGTCTAGATTAAACGGAACACATTTTACACGGTTCTGTCAGACACGTCAAAAGCTAATAACAATTTTAAAATTCCCACTCTGGTGATGAGAATCGAGCCTGCGATCTCTACGTTAGAAGTAGGTACGCTAACCACTACGCCACAGATGCATCCATATATCGTGTGATATTTTAATTGTTTATACGTCATTACAATAATTTAATATATATCTTAATATGCTGTATTTTACCTTCAAAAGCTTATCGCAAGTTTTTACTGTGCACGCGGCGTAACTGTAATACGTTTTACACTTAATTGCGAGGAATATGTTAGTCTCACGTATAAAAAAGGCAACTCTTTGTACGTACATTTAAATTGCTGGCCTCCCACCAAGGTGAACTGAGTTCAATCCTGGTCGGGTAACTCCGGAATTTCGCAATTGGGAATCGTGCCGGATGGTGCCTCTGGTTAGCGGTTTTCTCGGGGATCTCCCGTTTCTCCCGCCCTTGCAATCTGCCGCTGCTATATTCTCACCTCATTTCACCCTCATCGTCTCTCAAGACCTCGCAGTTAAGATCCGCCCAATACTCTCAACTGAACATTGTACATACATGAGAAAATTAATGCTGCCGACAGTGTTTGAATTTTTCGTAGAGATTTTATTTTCTTTATCTCTGCATTCTGTTACTTTTTTTGTCAATTGTAATCTTTTATTGAAAGAAAGTCGACGAAACCATGTGAATGAAGTCGCATTTTGCAACACACGTTTACATTTAGCTGTCAACAGAAACTTTGGAAGAATACAAAACTTAACCAATTCTTTCACAAAATTAAAGTTTTAAAACCCGTGACTTGGTAGAAAACATTCTTTTCAAGTCAGTCGAAAGGGATTTTGCCCTGTCGTCCAAAAAAATAATTAGCTCCCACCATAACTGGATTCTAGGACGAGATGAGTCATCGGCCTTTAGAACAGATCTTAACTTGAAATTCTGAGATGGTATCAACAGTTTTTTAAAGTTGACTTTAATGACATGTTGACCGACACATTTTGCCGTTGAACATTGCGTGCGTGACGTTCAATAGTGTGTGTTTGTGACGTTTAACGAGCTCAAGTGAGACTGGCCTGATGAAAAATGCACAGTACACATGTGCGCGACACGCGATCTGACAATCTACCGTGGAGGTACCGGGCGCGAAGTCCCGTCCCTCCGACTACATGACGGCCACTCTGCTCCCTGAGCTGTGAGGGCAGAGCTCTCACCTACAACTAACTCGTGATGTCTGTGGTATCACTTTTTTATTTCCTGTAGAGTCACATACGAAACTTTTCTAGTTTATATTGAAGTTACTATATTTTAAATGTTATTAATTATTGCAGACGCTTGATGCTACTTTTTAATATTTGAATGAATGGGTAGGTCTTAATGGCATGGATAACCTTGACTTCAGCAGAAACGAGCATTTTCTTGTTACATTAACGAAGAAATCTTCGTGTAAACTCGGCATTGTCCGTCCCGGAAACCCGAGACGAGCTACGCACGGCTGTTTACAATATCTTTGTAACAACACAAACTTATTTCGTTATTTACACAAATGCAATTTTTGCAAATTAACAAACACTGTAGACTTGCAAAACATAATTTGTAAATCAACAACATTTTGTAAATATATAAGAATTTATCAGTTCCAATAAAAAACATTTTTTCAGTGTAACATTTACAACAATATAACAGTTTTCCTTGATTGAAGCAGACGCTGAGGTCAATACACACAAGGCGATTTTAAATTTACAAACTCTTATGAGAGTATGCTATATAATATGTAGACGATATCTGTCTGTCTGTCTGTCCATACTTAATACCTCTAAGTCAATTGAACCTCAACAGGAGTTCTTCAATTTTTGCAGAGCGAATCCTCAGGGTGAAATACAGGTCAAGTTCAAATTTCAGCAAGATCAAATTACGCAATCATTGCATTTTAACTTAAAAACTTATTTTTTAATTACTTTTTCCTTATGAAAAGTTTTATATTAATGCATAGAGAATATTGCATAGAGATATGAAGGTAATGGAATATAATTTTTGTTTACTTTAAATGCCTCGCTTCAATGTTGAGTTAATTAAGTGGGGCCACAGTAGGTCAGTGTATAGAGCGATTCCAAGTGAGGTCTTAGTGGCTAAGTGGATAGAACAATGTTAAGTGGGGCCGCAGTGGCTTAGTGGATATAACTATATGAAGTGTGGCCACGGTGGCCAAGTGGATAGGTATATATCAAATGGGGCCTTAGTAACTTAGTGGATAGAGATTCCAAGAGGGGTCTTAGTGGTTCAGTGGAGATAGAACTATGTTAAGTGGGGCCTCAGTAGCTTAGTGGATACAACAATATCAAATGAGGCCGCAGTGGCTAAGTAGATACATATACATCAAATGGGGCCTTAGTAGCTCATTGGATAGAGAGATTCCAAGTGGGGCTGCAGTGGCTCAGTGGATAGAGCGATTCCAAGTGGGGCCTTAATGGCTCAGTGGATAGAACTATGTTAAGTGGTGCCGCAGTGGCTTAGTAGATAGTACTATATCAAGTGAGGCTGCAGTGGCCAAGTGGATAGATATATATTAAATGTAGCTTTAGTAGCTCATTGGATATAGAGATTACAAGTGGGGCCGCAATGGCTCAGTGGATAGAGCGATTCTAAGTGGGGCTGCTGTGGTCAAGTTGATACAGAAATATTAAATGGGACCGCAGTCGCTTCAATGTTGAGTTAGTTTCACATAATTTCATTATTATCTACATATACCTATATATGCAATATTTTTTTCAGGCTTATTTGATAACCAAATTTTTTAACATGGTAACTGTTCTAGCCCCATGACAATACAAAAAAAAGGCCACGGGCTGGATCCCCTAGTAAAGAATGGGCAGATACTAAAACTTAAGTGCGATCATACAATGTTAGCAAACACCAAACACCACCATGGATGGTAAACTAGTGAGCTTGGCGTGGCCAAGTAACCGTCGACTGGAATCAAAAGTGCCAGACAGTGTAGCAATGGTTTCTTCAGTTGCACAACACAAGTTTCGTGGCACCTTTATAAAACATATGTTTTGCGCAACTAATTTCGGCTGTGTGGAAAGTGTCTGGCTTGCTCGTGTGCACGTGTCGTGCAGGGTTTTCTATGGAACGAGGTTACTGCCAAACGTTGACAGCGAGATGTTTCTAAACTTGCATGTGAAAGTTATTCTATTTAAATTAATGGGTTAAGTTTCTGCTTCCATTATACAAATATGTTACCCGAAACATGTATATTTTTATTCTGCTAATTTAATAAAGATATGTCATTTACTTTGCTGAGAGTGTGAGGACGTTCCGTGAATTTCCAATGGAGCAAATTAACCTTATAGGGAATTATTGTAAACGGAGTTTTAATGGGAATGCCATTATATTACTGCATGAACCACGTTACAAATGATGCTGAATATAATTTTCACCAAGAGTGGAAAAAAGAGCAGACAGAATCAGTTGCAAATCAACCGGCTTGTCGATAACTAGAGAATAAAAATGAGTTAATATGGGTTAAGCTGGAATTTAGGGGATGACAACAGGTGCTAAGGCTTTCGGCGTACACAAAGTGTCATTCTTTTGCAAATCATTGATTTCATGATTATACCCCATTTTGCATAAAGCATTAAAAGAAATTTAAATATTGATAGCAAAATTACGACTTTCGGAAAATAATCAGCGTTTTTTTATATACTAACTACCAATTCTAGGTTAAATGAAGAATCATAATCAATAAAAGTGTTACACATAAATTACACTCAAACGAGAGAAGGTAATTAGTGGTTTGTGGATATTGAACAAAGAGACGAAGCGTGTTGATTATTGGTCAAAAATAATTAAGTGCTTCCACTTATTTGTTGCCCCTAAATCTCTAAAAATTTAAATGTGGCTTTGAGTTGGTCCACAATTAATTAAATGAATTCAAAATTAACGCTTTAAAATGATTTTGAATCGCAAAGGTTTGTATTTTAATAGAAGCAGTAATGTTGGATGCCCATGAGGAAAACCATTTTTATTTTTTCAAACGTCTAATTAAAAGTCTATTGTTAAAATTAGTCGCAGTGGAATTTGTTCAACTTTATTACATGTAAGGAAAAGAATGAATAAGAGGAACAAAAACAGATTTGTATTCCTTAAAATTTGGCCGTTTAGTATGGCTGACACGTGAATCAAAGGTATACGCCAACGATAATTATTAAATTTGGTTGAAGGATGTAAACTGAGTTGTAAAAATGAAACTAGACGCGGCTTTCAAAAAATTCAGCATTCTCTATGTAATAGTTGATGCATGCATTCGCACGTTCTATTATCTCCAGTTACACGAGGTATAAAACCCGGACAGCTTTGGTGATCAGCTGTTCAGGTCCGTTTCGGTGTACCATGGGAAAAAAAACTTCAAAATTGGCGAATAATTTTGGAAACAATGTTGCTTTCAAACCCCCATACGTTAGGTATATTTGCTTGACAGGACTTCGCCTTAGAGGACTTTGGCCGATATTAAATATTCAATTGGTGAAATAATCGTCTGTAACAGAATATAAAATGAATTAGTTATCTTAAATGTTGGTATTAATTGGGAAAAAATTGAAGCATTCTATTTTATACAACTGTATCAAGTATCCAACTGATAGAAATGGGAAATTTTTGTTTCTTTTATCATTGATTTTATATGGAGTCCATAATTAATATTTTGTAAACTAGCAGTTTAAAATTTGTGATAGGAAAAATTAAAGGTACGGTTTTCTGAATAAGAAATGTCTTTCGCTAATTACAAGGGCAAAGTCAATTTTACAATTAAATAGTTGTATCACTCTCGGATAGTTACGAGACCAATAAAGACGATTTTATGTTTCATTTTGACATCATATTTATTTTGGACTACAAAACTGTGTTAATGTCCAAAAGCTAGGTCAGATGCAAATACTACATCGACATATTTCTTACATGCCATAAATAAATAGAGCATCACAACTCCACCACTAAAATTAATGTTGACTGGTATGTAACGGCACTAGGTGGATATAAATTTGTAACCTGTTAGCGAAACAGACGTCGCAGATACGAGAATACAGCAAAATAGTTAATGTTTCTTTTGCAAAGCACTTGACTTTATATTCGTTCGTTTTTCTACCAATCATGGTAATAGGCATGTGTTTACTTAAATGGCGATTCTTGCAGACTGAATTTATAACACAGCGTTTCTCTTTGATCTGTCATGGGTAGTTTTCTTTTAAATTTTCATTACTGACAGACTTCCGTTTGGAAATTAATCGCATATAAAATTGCGACATGCGTCCACGTTTGCGATAGGGTGCGAGACCAAAGGCTTGCATTTTGACGTCGATGCTCAAACGTTCCAGTAAAAATATGCAGTATTTTTTAACTCATTCAGTTGAGACGTCACCGAAGTAAAGCACAACTTCTAGCAGACATGGTAGCGGAGATAAGAGTCCTCCTGATCTTGGCGATGAAAACACTGTTGTTTTACCGCAGCTTGCCCCGTGTTTACCGCAGGATTGAGACTCTTTGGCGGCCTTGCCCGACGAAACACATGTAGGAGGGGAACCAATTACCATTGGCGAAGACGTTTATTTGCAGTAAACGCCAATCAGCCGCTGCCACCGCACCGTATCCAGTAGCCGATTAAAAAGGACGCGAGTACCTGGTCGCAGCAGCCGACCAGCGCCGCAGCGTGTTAATGGCCTCTTCTCCGACCTTCCTTAACCCCAAATTCCCCAGACCCCAGTAACTTCGCTGGAACCTACCGAACTTGTTGGCTCAACTCGCCTGTCATTGGCCGTCGGCGGCTCGTAAAACGTCTCTCTTCACTGCTGCAATATCGCGCCGGTATAAGTAGGATTAAAATCTCCCTGCTCTATTCATTCCACTCTTTTCTCCACACCGATAAACTCTTGTTAGACAGTTTAACTTCTCTACTCTCTAATGCCCCTCCAAAGCTGCTCACGAAAAGCTGTTAAAGCCTGCTATTTCTCTAAGGGGTGAGAGAGTGGCGGAGATAAAGAAAGCGAGGGAGGTAATATAAAGTATGTTCTACGTTCTCGACACGCCCTCGCTAAAGCAGCAAGCAGCTGAAATATGGAATTTCCAACGTCTTGAACTTCTGTCGAGTGACGACGTTTACGACTCTTGTTGAATGCATTCCATATTGTGTCGGTCCATGTTCGACAGTAGTCTTAAACACTTCACGCCCACACACACACACACACACACACACAACGATTAAGTTCGCGTTACTGCAGTAAATATTAGCATCTGCCGATTTAAATAGGAATGAAGTGAGAGTCCGTATTAAAATGTAGTGTTCGAGCAACATCACATTTCAATATGGTATGTGATCGAAGAGTAGAATATTTATACTTGTCTGCGATGACGATTGCAGCCGTTTTGTTTGATTTATCATAACCTTTGCCATAAGAATTTTGTCTTGTAACTGAATAAAATAGCTGTGTGAACGAGTTTTTTTTTAAATTGTAGTATTGACAGCAACAATAAAATTTTTTATGTGAAGTGACAATACGTAGAAAATTAAGGAAATGATTCAACCAACATTTGAATTCATGTTTAAGTTTCAACTATTTATGTAAGTTACAGACGTGGTCAACGATGTAGCTGGTGGCATTAATTAGATGTTTACTGGCACATCTATTTCGGTTCGGCTATATTTCCCGGCATCATATTCTTCGTATATTGAGCTTGTAAGTGTTGTTTTATTTACTATTTATGCTGAATACGTAGAAATACTTCACGCAATTACTTTCTTATCGTGTCCGTAAAATGCCCGTATGTAATCTTTCTTTAGCAAGCAGCCTTTGCCATTTTGACATTAGAGAAAATTAAATCCTCCTTCGTACAATTATATTATGCTCATGAGCAGAGGATAACAAAATATCCTGGAGTTGGAGGCGCCCCCTCCCCCCGTTTTCGAACACACACACGCGTTTATCATATTAAGCATATCCTCAAATTACAATCTAACTTCTATAGTTATCACTCCCCTGTTATTAATCGAATGAACAAACATCTCGGGTACGTAGAATGAGGTTCCTATTGTTTGTTGGTAAAATTATTAGGTTAATCGGGTGATATGTAATGTAACAGATTACTGTTTACTTGTTCTTGGGATCAGTTGGATTTTAGTAAATAGTTGAATGACTGTGGCTCATTATGTTGTAGGTAACTCGTGTCTATCAAGAGAGGCAAACCATCAACACATGTTTCTATACTTCTATTACAAAAAGTAAAACTTTAATATGATCAAGAAAATTTACATCTCCTGGAGCTCTTATTAGGTTTGTCAAAGGTGGGTGGATTTAAACCAGCTGGAGGTAAGAAGACACTTTTAATATTTTATAGTGTATTGTTTGTGATGGATAGTGCACATTTTAAGGGATTTTTTGAGTAGTTACCTCTCTAACCGTAAGTGATAAAAATCTGCGTGAACTAAGAAGTAGGCATACTAAATGAAAACGTACATTAAAAATTCAACATGTTAATGCATTTGTCGTCAGGAATATAAATCGAAAGAATGAACATAATGAAAGACGAGTAGGCCTACGAAGTGTGAATGCAATGCATAAAAGCTAAAAGCTTAATTGATTAACCTTAAATTAATTCGGGATGAAGGAAAACTAAGTGGTATGTAAAGGTATAAAAGGGGGAGAATGATGACAGAATTGAATACAAAATGGCCACTAGCCTAGTGAGAAGATGGTGCAGGATCATATGTTAATAGTACCGGAGTTTGTCTTTTTTATAAGTGTATTGATTTGTGAGATGTTAGTGGTGTCATAAGGCATGTGGTTGAAATCTCGTTAGAATAAGAATTTTTTTCAAACTCACATTAGGGATATGTTCTAACGTCTATTTCCGGTGTTTTCACACGTTTTGAATAAAACCTTTGAAAAATGAACCGATATGTGACGTGTTTGTCTGTATTTCATGTGTCACGAGCGTCTTATAGTTTATGTTTCATAAAAGTATCTTATTTTGGTTAATTTAAACTTATACTCATATTTTAAGTATAAATTATAATATTTCATTTTTAATCGATATGAATAATGACTAAGTGAAAATAGGTGCGTTAGCAATGCTCAGTAGGAAATATTTCTCATATAAAAAGTTATTATATAAAGTGAGTATGAGTGCAGTGCGTTGTCCCTTTGGTGTGATCTTCTAGACATTGTTCAGCTTTGTTTGCATGAGGTCGACGAACAGCCTGGCAGAAGAACTTGAGCAAGGCTTCAGAAAAGTTTTAAGTAAACGTGGAATGATTATGCTCCAGAATTATGGTAGTTGTAGGAGTATACTCAAGAATGGAGAAAGCATACTCAAGAAGGCACGTTGAGCACAATCCGCACTGGCGCACATTGCGGTGGCATCGAATACTTGGGTTATGCGTAGTGGGACGTTAAGTTATTTGCAAAAATTAACGGGCGTTCGAACGAGTCGACACGAGGAAAGCGAATTAGTTAAGGCAGAGAGTAATGAGCGAAGTACACAGTCGTGAACCGTATTTTCTTCGTAGCTTACTTCGCCCGTTTAAAAATATTCAGCAAAGAATAAACATGGAATTTAGCAGCTCTGACACAGCTAGTATAGAGGGAACACCCAGACTCGAAGATATCGAGAGCTTGGAGGAAGAATTCAATGGAAAAACAGAAAATGTTAGGTTAGAAACCGACAAGTAAATTTTGGCAATTCTTATGCCTGATACACACTCTAAAGGGGATGTACCTACATTGAGTGTAGAGGTAGTACAGAATACAAGTACAGTCGGTAATGAACACAGCATTATGCAACTGTTACATTGCATGAACGCCAAGTTTGGCCAAAAGTTTGTCAAAATTGAAAATAATTTAGCAAAGCAGTTCGCTAGTCAAAATACAGAATTGATTAGATTTAGAGCTGAAGTTCTTTGTCGGTACAACATTTGACGTATCAATTAGCTGACATGCAAGGATCTGTGGTTTCATTGCGTGAAGTGGTAAATTAAAAAATTAAGTTATGATAAATTAAAATTAATGAAATAATTGAAGGTTCATCTAAAGAAACCAACACTGCCCTGTTATTTATAATTATTTAAACTGTACATTTTAACTAAGATATAATTATTAATATGCAGTTTAAGTACGTGGATATCACATTATTATATTAAGAAACACTTAAGGTAGAGCTGTTGTAATTTTGTAACTATTTGGAGAGATAAAATTTAAATCGTACATGGTAGAGATTTACTACATATATAAATAAAGACAACAGAATTTTAAATTACTTAAATAATATTGTTTTCTGTGTTCATACATTCCATTTTTCTCCCGTTGTTGTGTACAGTATGCTTAGTTTCCACAAAACGAATTTGAAGGTAGTTCCAATCATAAAAGCAACAACATATTAACTGAGTTTGTTGAGAGTTCTAGAAAAAATAAAGTTATTTTTTTTCTTCTAAATTCCAAGCAGAGAACCTTATAGATGATAAAGACACCTGCTATTATGGCAGAAGTAACTACTGCTACAGTCGGACGAGGAATATAATATTCTCGTTTTATAGTCGATTAAGTCTTTGAAAGGCACACGTGTGCTAATTATATACCGCCTAGCTTAGGTTTCACACTAGTGATTAGAGCTCATAGCTTTTCCTGTTGGGGCCGCAAAGAATTCTGTCAAAATGACTGCAAATCCTTTTTTACGACGTGCGAATTATAACAGCAGAGCTGTCTTTCCAGGCGCATGTCGACAAATCTCGTGCTCAGCTGCCCGCCGTAACTTAGTTTTATCGGCCGGACTTCCACAGCCGCTGCCACATTATCTACGTCCGCCCCATTATTTCCTTTTTCTTCTCTCCACTAGCCTGCACTGGCCATAAGCAGCTCACCTTTCGTCTGTTTTCGTCGCCAGCTGACCGACAGTGAGAACCCTCGAACCGGCTGGCCGTTTTAGTCTTTCGGAGACTTCAAAGCTAGGAGCAGTCACCAACCGACTATGTACTTTCCTGACGGAAACATCTTATTTAATTCGCCAATGAGACTAGCCCCCTCGCACTTACGGCCCCTTTGCTGGTAGACTGCTCTGCCGCGCTAGCGAGTCGCGTGGGTTGCATTATCAAATACTTCCTTGTCTTTCTTGCTAGACAACAACTGTAGTGTGATTTAACTAGCGCTAGAGCCAGTGGGAACATACGGTTCAACAAAAAAAAATAGAAATGAGTAAATAGTAAATAAGTAAATGTTAATATTGAAATTCTATCATACCACTGACTAAGCGCCATCAGCTTACTTTCTCTCCTACACTACATATTGAAACGATAAACGTACCCCCTTGGGCTGCCTCGGGAGACTAGGGACTCACCGACACAAAAATGCGAGTTTAATTAGCGCACTTGCAAACAACAGATCAACATATTAGGTAGACATCACGACACTAACACTCACTCCAGCAGAGAGGCTGGAGGGGAGCTTCACCCCACCGCCGAATACAACTACACGTAACTTTACTTAAAAAATAGGCAACAAATGTAACAGCCTTAACACGGGTCCAGTGCCCAAGAAACCACAGCTACCCAGCGCCCCGTCGCCTTACCCAATGATTAGAGGACGTGTCGGGGTGCAATTGGCTTTACAAACACCCATTGAGTTATGAGAGTCTAGACTCCCGGTCTCACGACACACAGGCCATCCGGTGACGTATGAGGGTTCTCAAAGAGCAGCTAATAACAAAACGATATGCTGCGGATGTGGTAAAATTTATTTACAGCTTATGCAGGTGTGTTTTTCACAAGTAAATTTGTTTAATTGAAAAGCTTGCACCACACGATAAAACACAGGTATATATTCTACCATATTTAACTTATTCAACCTTGCTGATAATAGAAAATAGCTAGTCATCATGGCATAAGAACGTCTACCTGAATGGGTTACCTGAGAACTGTCACTGGCAGATGCCTGGTTAGGACTCATAGGCGAAGCGTGGTTAAAATCGCAAGGGGTAAGAGCATAAATTCTGTAAGACATTTTTCTGTAATTTTACGGAAAAGTGCTGATAAAATTCTCTACAACTCTCCATTAATTTATGGATGCAATTACCTGCATTAACGGAAGTTCCCGTTTACGTGATTTCATTGAACGGAGTCAGTGTAACGTACATTCCCGTAAAACAGTGTGATAAAAATATAATACATGTAAGTAGAAGAAAAAATATTAGTTGGCGTCATCGGGATCTGGGAACGGAGCTCTAAGCTATTCATGTTCTGTCATTCCGGTCCCCTGGCGGCCACTTTTCTTAAAATGTTCCATTCCCCCCCCCCCTCAAAATCAACGATTTTACTTCAATTTTTTTTTCATTCAAATTTCCCTTATTAAAAAAAAGCACCGATCCCCCCCAGTTACAAAAAACGATCCCCGAAAGGCAATTTAAATACATCGCACGGATTTGAGGGGATCGCTTTCGAGGGGGCGAGCAGTGGTGGCCATATTGGTTTAATATTCATAGGGTATGCTAAATCGAGACAAGGGGTACAGGGTCCGGAATAAGAACAAACCATCAGCAATCTTGGTTCTTTCAGCAATCTTGTCCACATTATTGGATCCAGGTGATATTAACCTTGACCTTTGACCTTGCCCCCGACCTTGAACCATTAAATTATCAATATATTCCAAAAAAATTCCCAAAAATGTATTTTTAATAATTGTAATTAATTATTTAAAAAATTATTTAAAAATTTAATTTAAAAAGTTATTCAAAAATACTACTAAGGATTTATCTCGCATTATTTACTGTTCGCAAATGTTTCTAGGCCCTACATATCGGTAATGGAATATAGGCCTTGGAAAAGGGCTTTGCTGCATATTATCATTAAAAAGAAATATATTTCAGTTGTACACTA
The DNA here is from genome assembly GCA_029891345.1 of Dryococelus australis. Lineage (NCBI taxonomy): Eukaryota > Metazoa > Arthropoda > Insecta > Phasmatodea > Phasmatidae > Dryococelus > Dryococelus australis. The sequence continues at coordinate 185,354,837 of CM056994.1, read as the reverse complement.
GATCTTGAAAAATGTTGTCGTAAGTGAACACAATACAGTAGCATACATAACGGAATTTAATCTATGATGAACTACTGATAAGTCACCATTAAATGAGACTTTTAAGGATAAGAAAACCTTACACATACAAAAATAAATAAATTCTGAACATTTAAAGCAAGCTATACATCTTACAACTACTGTATATACACTCACTTAAAACCAAAGAAACTTAATATTGTACATCATCTTCACGTTGTCAGTAAATCGAGTGTCGTCTAGTTTGCAAAAAAATATATTTAAAATCATTGCACATAAGTATATATGTTACTAGTACACCAACTATCATCTCAGCTGTTAGCAAACATTCGAATAAATCTATTAAATTTCTTACTGTGTCAACCACACGTTTGCTGCAATTTAATATACTATTTTTTCCAGTCACTGCACCAGTCAGTGGGTTGATCTTCATGATACAGCTGGAAAAAGCATACAGATATAAATGCAGCAAATACAGAAAACAAAATTGCACATCTAAAAGCTGCAAAAACATAAAAAGCTGAGAAGCTAAGCTGCAAACTATCATGACAGCATCAGCCATGCACAAGTATGATGAAATAGATAAAAATGCGGTATAGCTGAAAGCACGTGATGTAAGTTCACTTTGACCAACTGACACTCTCTCTCTCTCTAATATACTATTTTCCTAATATAATTGTTGATAACTCCATATTAGTAGCCCCTTAAGATACTAGAACTAAAACTAGCAGTTTATAAAGGTTGGACCAAAAGAAGTTCATATGTTTTGAAATACGTAAATACTAAATTAATAGTTTTAACTTGAACTCAGAAGCACATTCCATAATTGTATTATCATTGTATAGGAAAATTAAGTACCATTAAAATATTTATCTACATATGGTTACATTATTGTTTACTCGGTTTGGCAATTAAAATAGCCAGTGCTGTTTGGTAATAAGCTACAAACCAAACTAATTAAATTAAAAAAAAGAATCTTTCTTGATGTGATATGGCAACAAGAAAAGGGGTCAGTCAAAATCAGTCACGTCTGAAAAAACTTGTTTTCTCAGAATAAACATTCAGCAGGAACGCAAAGTTAAATTTCCTCGGTTTCTTTTACTTAAAACATTACCAAAGAGCTAAATATTATCAACATTTTTCGTCCCAAAATGAACTCTGAAGCAAAATTCAATGCAGAATAACATTCAAAATTAAATTAAATTTACTGTGAAAGATTTTTTCATGGCAATACAAAGATTCTATTCAGTAAAATAATAGCGGCACCTTTTTCCCTCCCCTCCCTCTAGTCACCATACGCCATGTTTTAAATACTTTGCTAAGTTTCATATGTCCTGTTTACTAATATCTGTAAATATTCTGTACAGATACAATTATGCTGGTTTCTTTACGTGATTAGGAAAGTGCCAATTTCTTTTTTTAAATAATTAAAAGAAGGCACTATTCCAATATCCTCACCAATACTTCCGATATCCACACTGATATCGTGTAACGCAACAGAATGCTGAATATCAGCGGATGCCCAATACTGTGTGTTGTTACCAGAACAGCCCTAATTTAAACATAAAACGTAAATAATTCCCAAAAATTATGGTTGTGTATCGTGACTCGTAATGGGGGACTATTACTCGCCAAGTTATAAAAAATTAAGTTAGCTAGTTACCTCACAGCTTTAAAATTGTACATCAAAACGATTAGGGATGTGACAATCCCAAAATGTTTTATTCCGATACCAGATTATCGATTCCTTCAACATATTTTGATTTTCAATATCTGATTGTCATAAAATGAATAATTAAAACCGGCTTCTGATTAATAACTGATAAAAAACTGATCTGGTAAAAAACTCTTATCATTCACACTGGTATCATCCACACAGCTTCCTATAGTGACACGTATGCTAATGAATCACATGTTGGTACATAAAACTTTCAATAAAGAGTAGTAAGGTGCACACTTTAAAGTGACAAGGAGACCTTATTTTTGATAATTAATCCTTGCATGTGATTAGAACAACTATTGCATATGAACTTTAATCAATGGGAACTGGTATGCTGCTCAAGCTAGATGTCACATATAAAAAAGAAAAGGCGTGGCGGTTTTAAATGGAAGCTACTCTACAGCTTCTTTGACACAAATATGTTAATTTATAACAACTTAGACATCAGTTCCACTTATCAAAAAAAATAATAATGCTCAATTTTTATATGGATTTCTTAACTCAACTCGAATTTTAAAAAAATTGCATTCTTGGTTAGGAAATCTATAAATCACCATTTTTTCCTCTCTTCAGAAGTATAGTTCTGGTAATTCAGTGGGTATGGTAGGTAATAGTCAAAGAGTTTTTGGGGTTTAACTTCACTCTAGGCTGGTAGGAGGTTTTTCAAAGATACATAACATGCAACTGTTCAATATGAGTAGCCCTTAAGTTCACTGGAATCCCATTTTTACAATCCACGACTTTAGACTGTATTATGATTTACAACTAGAGTGCTTCCTTTATGCCATTAAATACAGCACTTCCTTTGTTCCCATATAATATTTCTACAGCAAACATTTTATTTTTACACTGTGCTGTATTTTCTATCTATTCCATAACAGAGCATGATTAGGATGCTTAAACTGTGCAGAATTCTCAAATCCTACCTTTCATAACACTTAACTGAACATTAATCAGAATCAGCCTAAAAGTTCACACAAATGAAAAAAAAATGTCTTAATACAAAAATAATTAAGACAATTTTTATACGCGTAAATTTTGTTGTTGCCTTTCTGCCAACCAATTTTAATCGTATATACCTACTGTTATTGTAAATTATTGCTTACATTATTAAAATCATTGGCGAAGTTTTTAAACAACCCTTGTAGAGGATCAAAATGTAGATATTTATGTAGTGTAACATGTAACCAAAATGTAGTGCAGATTTAGTAGAAACTAAGTAATTTAGAATCTGAGAATGAGTGTTAATGAGTGGGACATATTGCTATTTCCATGATTACTTAAGATTATAAATTGGTCACACTCTACAACTTAACAGCGAACTACCAAATTGGTTTGTTTGAAACACTGCAACAATCATGTATTATAACATAATTAATTTATTATTTTTCCATAATGTAAATACTATTATACACTGTATTAAATGTTTGACAAATGTATGTATCTTTACACTGAAAACCAGTAACAGCTCTTCACGATTTGTTATTGCAACTTGAAAGAAAAGAGCTTTGCTAAACTTAAGCTGCAAAGAAAATGTCCCACATAAAACCTTCAAAATTGTCACAGTCATACATGAAGTACACGTGTGAAATGAAAAGTCAAAGCAGGTAGCTAAGAGTCATAAAGCATAATATTCTGTTGTTATTAATTTTAAGAGTATATATTTTTAAGTTAACTGTACTAAAATGATAGTTTTAAGACATAGTATAAGTTTTTGACATTGGGTTTATGGAAGTGATTGAATTACTTATATTTTAGAACTTAAATATAACTTATTTGAAGAATAATTCCATGATGGCATCATCATGTTCCAAAAAACGGGAAACACTAAAACATTCAAAGTGAAACACACAAAATCACAACTTATCAATTACATGTTACATAACTGTATCAAAAATAGTTTCGAAATGTTGCACTTGCGTACCATCTTATATTCTCTTTCAGACATAATAAGAATTAATATGATTAATTTGGGCTTTATCAACTGCTTGCTATCATGATACAATGTATCCACTATTTACAGCAACCAGCTAGTTCATCCATAAAACACCTTCCCTCCTGGAATTAGTGTGTGTTTCCTGAGTAACCAAACAACTCAGATGGAGGTTAACAATTATATGATTCTTAAAAATCTTACTGAATTTACAAACAATCTTTGAACTGGTGTATTTATTACCTAGCATTATTTTAAAATAGCAGTACATGGTGGTCAAATTTTATATATATATATATATATATATATAAAGTCAGTTACGGTTTGTGATATTCCAGCTATGGATATGTTATACATCTACATACATTGCAAGGAAAAAAGCACAAGCAGTGCTGCAATGTGTTTGTTTACAATATGGTTTCACATTGATGTAAGCTCTGTCTGGAACATGATGTGGCTCTACATGCGGTATCTCACGTATTGCACTATATTGTATCAAATAATCGCAATTCATGACACTCACAATTTGGCCTCAGAATAACTATAGTACTAACTTAACCACTTTACACTCACTCAGTTTTTACATAGGCTAGTCAGCTGTTCTGCTAAAATAAAATGTAAAAACAAACTCACATATTAATAACGAATATTCATACAAACATTGTAGTTGTGCCCAATTCACCAGCTCTTAGGTTTTATTTGTAGGATATTTGAAGTTTTATGTAGATGACATTATATAAAGTATTGTGTTACTCATTTTCGCTTAAAACACATTAAAATTTCTTGAAGCAAAGCTGTTTATGCTTAATTTAGAGTATTAAACTCTCATATCACTAAAAGTTGGCAATGTAAAGTTTTTCAAACATAATTTTTGTGTTCCTTGATTTTTATCCGTTTTACATGCAAAACACAAATTACTTTTAATATTCCTGTCATATAATATGGTATTAAATTTCACAGTAATTAAGTACGTATTCAACATTTCACGCACATTTAGTGACTGACACTGATAACAGACATTAACATAATATGTTAAAGTACATCAATAGGTAAATCAATTTCAGCAACATGTTTGTAATGCAAGATTTCAGTCTGCAAGTGTACTTGTAAAAAGAGTTGCTGTGATTGGCTGGTCCATCACTGTGGTGACGGTACAGCCATATCAGGGCTAAGATTATGTCATTTACAAGTTGGAGTCATGCTCCCATCAAGAATTCTTAATTTGTGCTGAATCACTGTGATTCAAAATGTTAGGTTGGTTTTGGTTCCTGGTTCCCAGTGCCTGTACACGCACCATTAGGTTGACCCACAGCTACAGCTCAATTCAACTAGCCTCGTTCCCATGTACAATGCTATTAAAATCCAGCATTCTGTATCCCATTCAGTTCAGAGGATACAAATATGAAACTGAATCTATTTGTGTACACTAAAATTCTGTTCAAATACCTCTTGTTGTGTAATTGTATTTGAAATGCTACAAACAAATTGGTATACATGTATTACTAAATAAGTCAATATCGGCTAATAGTAGCCATTTTTACTGTGCATGTGCCATTAAAGAACGGGTACTACGGTCTCTCAAATGTAGAAATGAGAAAAATGGTGCATTCGATGTTTTATGCAAATGAAGGCAATGGCTGTAATTTAGAATAAACTTACAGTATATGGGTCAGGACTCTGTAGTGGCAACAAATATTTGCCGTTTTGAGAGATATCAAAACATTGGATGGAACCCATTTTATAATAGCCTGAAAGATATAAAAACAGTACTGTAAACCGGTAATGTTGAGTTAGGGTTCTGTTGTGGCAAAAAGTATTTGCCATTTTGAGAAATTAAATAAAAGTGGGTGGTATCTATCATATAATAGTCTGAAAGGTATAATACACAGTGTTGTAGGGAGGTAACGTTACGTAAGGGTTCTGTAGTGGCATAAATATATGCCATTTTGAAAGATATCACAAACTTGGATGTTATCTATCTTATAATAGTATCAAAGTTATAATAAACAGTGTTGCAGGCAGTTAATGTTGGATTAGGGTACTGTAGTGAAAACAAATATTTGCCAATTTGAAAAAATATCATGAAAAAGGAAGAAATCTAAAGCATAAAACTCTGAAGGATATAATAAACAGTGTTGTAGACAGATAACTTTAGGTTAGGGTTCTGTGGTGGCAACAGATATTTGCCGTTTCGAAAATTCTCATAAACTTGGGTGGTATCTATTGTATAATAGTCTGAAAAGTATAATAAACAGGTTAGGGTTCTGTTGTGACAACAAATATTTTCCAATTTGAAAAATATAATGAATGTGAATGGTATCTATCATACAATAGTCTGAAAGGCATAAACAGTGCTGTAGGCAGGTAATGTTAGATTAGGACACTGTAATGGCAAAAAATATTTACATTTTTTAAATAATCTCACAGCAGTGGAATGTATACATCGCATAATAGTATGAAAGGTATTCTAAACAGTGTTGTAGTCAGGGTTCTGTAGGGGCAATAAACAATTGCCATTTTGAAAAATATCAAACAAGTGGATGGTATCTATCGTATAATATTCTTAATAGTATAATAAACTATTTTGTAGGTAGGTAATATTCGATTAGGGTTCTGCAATGGCAACAAATATTGGCCATTTTTTATTTATCTCGTAGCATTGGATGATACCAATCGTATACTAATTGTCTGAAGAGTAATATAAACAGCATTGTTTGCGGATAATGTTATGTTAGGTTTCTGTCATCGCAATAAATATAAACTTTTTTAATAATCACTCAGCAATGCACAACATCTATTATATCATAGTCTGAACGGTATAATAAAATATATGTTGTAGGCAGGTAATTGTAGGCTGAGTTTCTGTGGTAGCAACAAATATTTACCATTGTTGTATAATCTCACAACAGTGAACAGTATATATCATATACAATGTGAAGGGTAAAATAAACAGTGTTATAGGCAGATAATGTTAGGTTAAGGTTCTTCCATGGCACCAAATTTTGCCGTTTTTAATACGGTAATCTTGTAGCAGTGGATAATATTTATCTTATAATAATCTAAAGGATATAACAAACAAAGTTGTAGGTAGGTAACATTATGCTATGGTTTTGTAGTGGCAACAAATATCTAGGTTTTTAAAAATAATCTCACAGCATTGGATGGTTTCATATAACATTTTGAATGGTGTGAGAGCATTTTTACATAATATTAGTATAGGTTTCACTACTAAGAATGAGTATTTGATATTTTAATTAATAATCGGATAGCAGAGGATATTGCCATATAATATTTTGAACTATCTTGTTAACGGTGTTGTATGTATGCAATATTTGTTTAGGTTTCTTTAGTTACGAGCATTCGCTGTTATGGTATCGAGTAGTATATTTGAGCAGATGAACAGAGGTACAGTATTGCGACGTACAATTAAATCCATCTGCTCAGTTGCGCTACTTGGTTCTGCCAGTATGGTACAGTAAATTGTAGTGTCCTGCTATGGCGAAAAACATGCCATATTTTCATACAGTGCAATTGAGTCAATTGAGTAGGTCACAACTGCAATTAATAAAGTATTATTGCTTTATGATGTTTTCAGAAGTTCCTTTGACTGGTGTTTGTTAGAAATGGTAACCATGCCTGCTTACAACTTTCCTAGAAAAAAAAAAGCGCAATAATGTGTTTAAATGTGATGTAAACAAACACACAAATATTTCTGGCAAATGTAAAAAAATATTACAACAAAAAGTTACAATGCTATTATCATTAGTCAGTTACAGAATTTTCAAGTACCACTAACATTATCAAGAAAGTAGTTTCAATATGCAGTAATTAAAAAAAAAAATTGTAAAATACTGAACAAGCGTCCTGTTCCCACTTCTCCCCTTCTCTCCTCTTCACAAGCTTTTGTCTTTTTTATGAGGCAGAATATGGTCAACATGCAGATGGCAAACATACAAGACCTAGTATAGACCTACTTCATTTAAGTCTTCTGTTATATCTCCATAATTCAAAATATTACTGCCAACGATAGCTTATTCTTTTGCGACTTTGTAGCAAATTTCACATTTGTAAACAGAGGCCTATAAAATAATTTGTTAATGTTTGTTAAACAAATTTATTATTGATATTGTTTATATTAAAACTGCTTTTCAAACACCTGTCATGTGTGTTAGATTGTACCCTGAAATTTAAATGTAAGCCAAAAAAGGTTTGACACTTTGACACAAGAAAAGTCACTTAGGTTGAGGTTTACTACTCCAGACATAATTACAGCTAACACCATTTTTTTCAAGATATCTACAAAATTGCCTAGATTTTCATACCCATCGCCTGCAAATGAGCAACTCACCAATGTTTAGGTTGTTTTAATCACTCTCTCTAGTATAGTTCCTTGATTGCTGTCTCTCATTATGCTATAAAAATACTGACACCACAATATCCTTGTATTCATTAACCCTTTACTATATAATTCCATCAGACATTATCAGAAGCCTATTCCAAAACACAATTTCATTCAATTAACAACAACCATTCAAACATATATCATCAATTAAGATATAAAAATTCTTATGTCAATTTTTGTCAGTTTGCGTTATTCACAAATAATATTAAACACAAAAATTCTGCATCCGATGTGAAAAAAAAGGCTAAATTGTTTATTATTATTACCGCAGAAGGTCTTTATATTAAAGGTTTATCAGTGGGTATATATTATAAGTTATGAGTGAGAAGGACATATGATAAGGTTTTGAATAAGGACATAGTAACATATATTATTATAGGTTGTAGGAGCTAGACGATTTATTCAATGAAATATTAAATTTTAATGAGAAAAATCATAATTGTTAGAATCAGGCTGGCACCGCAATTCCGCGAAATACCAGATGCATTAACATACAATCATTAATCTAACTGGTTCTCGACTAGCGGTGGCCGAACTCGCAAAAGGATGGGATCCTGGGTGGTAGTTATAAATTTTCACGGGATAATAGACTTCGTCAAATGAAGCATAGTTTATTTATTCAACAACCAACACATTTTATCTTGCATTTGGTATGTCACAAATATTATAATTAAATAGTTCAGCACCAATAAAATTATTAGTTCGAATTTACCAGTTGGTAGCTTTGCTGGATTTCTTCAACTGTGGAATATAACATTCCAAATTAAAAACTGGATAGAGGGATAACTTTTCCTTCCCTTCTTGTTCATCAACAGGAATCACACCTTGTACGCGCCAAGTCAATCAAAAAACATGAAGATGCTGGACGGAAATCTTTTAATTCCAACCTTACACTTCAATGGACGGCCATACTTTTTGGAGAACAAAACGAAACATAAAATATTCCTTCTTCACTAACAAAAACAGAGCCTGAATAATAAACTTACATACTTTATAATAATTATGTCAGAGAGATTTAAAAAAAAAAACCATTACATATACAGACAAAGCAAGACCTTAATTATTAACATGCATTACAGTGACATTTCCAAAACAACATTCAAACATATTAATGAAGTTTAACACTGATAAAATAATTAATTTAACATAATGAACTTAGTGAAATAAAGACAGATCAGGGATTAATAATCTCATAAACATTCAGAATATATACATAAATCAAATAAGGTTTTTCTTTTCAGTACTACTATCACATGAATACACAAACATGTAAACTAAGAACACAAACATTCCGTCACACTACTTTTATTTAATTCTATATTGTCGGACGTTACAAAATAACTGTTTTGCCATTTTATAGTACAACTAGAAAAAGTTGCACATTATTTTAAGGGCAAGTTGGTGATTTGATTATATTCATAACTGTGGAGTCCTTCAAGTTACACTTACATATCAGAAGACATGGTAACATTTTAGTCTGGAATAAAACTTTCTATTATCAATGGCTGTGTGACAGTTTCTATGAAACCACACTTGTGCACCAAATTGAGTTTATTTAAAAGTATCCCCCACAATATGCACACTATTAATTCTTTAGTTATTTTCATAATTACCTAGTGACTTGTCCAGCATAAACAGACTCTAATATCACACAACAATGTGACTACTATAAGACCTAACATATTTGAAACATTTTAACTCGCTCTATGTGACCAAAGTGTGCTTGGATGAGATTGTACATACATCAAAATATCTCGTTTTTATGTTGCTAAGAGCTTATTAGTATTTATTTTTATTTATTTAGACTACACTAAAGTAAAACAATATAAATTGTAATGAGTGGCCTAGCATAGGCTTTCACTTAAAAATATCTGAAAAAAAAGTATAAGTAAGGGAATAAGTATGAGGATTTACATACATATTACTCTGCCATGTAAACCCTAATTAAAAAAATTTGACATGTATGACCAACACAGGTAACATGAATTGCTAACAACACTATTACCTTACTCAGCACCTAAGTGTTAGCCTGTTCAGATTTTGCTATACAAGTTTGTCACTTTCAAGACAATTGAGTGATAGGCTATATTAATGATAAGCTTATACCCTCAAATAATAACTTACACTTTACTTTAATGTAATTATAACAGTATTATAATGGATGAACATGTGTCATAAAAAGATTAATACAAATAATTTACACAACTGTCATAATAAATATGAATTTAAAGAAATGCATACGTATTTAACCTCAAATGCATAATGGAGGTAAAAATCACACCCAATAACAGTTTACAAATATCCTGAACTAAAAATGGTTGCAGTTTAACTTTACGTGGAAAACTTGTCCTTAATACTTAAAACCCATACTTCAAATAATTATGAATCTAAATTAAATCATAACCATTCAAGTAACACAGTAGGCCCGATTAAAAAATGCAAAATTAACCTCAAATACAAACAAAGACAACACCATATTATGTGAAGTGGCTAATGAATTTCATGTGTTTGAAAATGTAGGGGAATATGTAGGAGATTTCTGTAATATCAATTAACTGCTTTAAATCTATTGACACCGCAAACTCAATATTATTTACATTATACAAGCTATACAACTTTAACTTTCTATCAGTAGGTCTGTAAGTTAACGCAAGTCTCTTTAAAAAAATCTCTTTAAAACTTCAAATTTAGTATTTTACTGACATAACAATATTGAGTATTGGATTTTGGGGAATTGGTTTATAATCCGTATAAAAAATTTTGAGACATTTCTAATAAATGACTTGGATTCCTTATTTACAGAGGATGATAATGCTAGTTTTGATTTATACAACATAATTACACAACTGTTCACTGATGTGTGAAATTATTTCAATATCTACCATTAATAAACCGACAGTACCGCAAAAAGTAATTTTATGTATGAACTGATAAAACAATATCAAGAATTGGACCCAATGTTAGACAACATATCATGGTATGCCATAGGCCTAGCCCTACTGCTTTCCATCTCCAACTACATTAATTTTTTTAAGTTAGGGCTACCTACCACGGAAATGTTAACTTTACATCATAATTTGTTATCATATAAGTGGATCATAATTTCATTTCGCACAAGTAAACAATGTTGGGTATAGTTTATCATATTTCCCTTGAGAAAACTAACCTGATGGAAAACCAATAAATTAAAAATACCATATGTGACTAGCTATATTTTCATAAAATAGTTAGGAAACGCACACACGGTAATAACCCTACAATTATATAATTATATCAAACCATCATGTTTGTATAAATTAGTTATTTGAGCTGTTTTCAAATTTGTACATTACAGCTGCCTTCAGTAGCCCATTAAAAATATTAATTGTTTGGTACGAAATAAATAAATACTAATTTAGGTATCTGGTTTATTTGTGATATTTCAATCAATAATAACAAGATCCTGTCTCTATGATTTTTACGATATAAATAAGCAGTGTATTTCACTTGCTGAAACACACAAATACCGGCCTACTGTACACACGGTTATATCGTAAAATGTAGGTTACAACGTTTATTATGAAGACTAAACTCCGGCTTCTTATTCCTAACAATTTCACTTAACTTAAAACGTTACGTTTTTTCGGTTTCTTAATATTGCATTACAACATCTTGTAAACTCTTCTTGACCGTGAAAATATATTACTTTGCCACACATGTGACGGTAAAACAAAATGCTTGCAGGTTATGTATAGCGCTGTTGGAATCTCGGAAAAACGGATTCGCAGAGTAAGCAGGATAGCCAACATAACACAAAGAAATTGTTCGGTGCACAGATATTGAATAAATTTCGCAAATTTGGCTATTCTCAACAGTTACAAATGGAATAATCTCTCTTTCGGCAATCAATTAATGGGGTTTTTATGTATGGTTACTAATACATTATATAACAAGAGCAAATAGGTCAATGGTTAGTATATTAGTATGGAACACTCTTACAGAACATTCAGTATTTTATATTTTCTTGTCAAATTTCCGTAGTTTTTATTTACGGACCGGATTTCCGTTATAATACGGCTTGCTTCCGTAAAAATTTCCGTATTTTCACGGAATTTTTTAACAGTGTGTGTGCATGCACTGCAGGCCGTGTTATTAAGTTGTCTCAAACTTCGGGTGGAAGAGGATAAGTTGTGAGACAAGAGAGGATAATGGACGGACGAAAAGATACGAGGAAGTTATCCACAGCACTGAACGTGAAATTATAAAATTGGTTATTCATTGTTTTGATGCCAAAGCTAAAAATGGATTTCTACTTCAGTCACATCAAAAGGAAACTTCGAAGCAACCAAATTCATCAGGGTGAGTGGAAAATGTATTTATATGATCCGCAAAATCAGCAAAAAGAGGCCAAACTATCAAAAGAACAGCTCAAAGGAAAAGGAAGTACTTTTGTTAAAATGCATAAAATATGTGTTGTACCAGTTGTATTGGCACAGCTTTAATTTTTTTTGGTTACTATTAATTTAATAAGCTCTTCATTTATTATTTCTTCATCAAAAATGATTGGTTTGATTAAAACCGGCTCCAGTTATACGATTTGACTTGTATATGCCATTCAAAATGTAAAACATTGAGAATCTATTTAAATTATTTTACTGTTGCCCTGGTCTTGCTAACTTGAAGAGGCAAATTACTTGATGTAAATTTAAATAATTTTACTATGTGATATATGTCTATGTTGTGCCAAAAAGTAACTTCTACATAATAATTTAATGAATATTTAGTATTTGCAAGATGCAAATATAATTTAAAGTAACCTAACGAAATAATTATTAGTTATCTCTGTTTTATACATCTTTCTAGATATTGTAATACGTATCGATTAGTCACACCAGACTGTAGTTCTAAGCACGATCAATTTCATATATATTCCTGCTCGCGAGGTTATTGCCTCCTTGTTGAACTTAACCATACAGCATGTAGTTCTATCTACTTCTGTACTTTCTTCTTTCCATGTAATTGGTATTTCCCCCGCCGATTAAGGGTAAGTTAAACTATTTGTGTTTTATGTGTCGTTCGTGTTATTTTTTTTGTGTGCCGAGCCATATTATTTTTTTCTTTGATATATCTTGTAGCGGTGCACGTGTTGGAGTTTCGTTCTACGATGCATTAGATCGTGGCCAACATCCCTTCTGGGATGATATCTTCACAGCCTTTCTTGGTTTCTTCTTGAGTGCTGCTTCTTGGCCTACGCAGAAGACGAAATTTTGATTCTCTCCAGCACCAAGTAAAATCTAACAATTTTGTTCGCATGCCACGTGCTCCGAGCTTACAGCTCTCATTGACATGAACTGTTAACAGACTGGTTGAACTAAATTTTTCTTAACATTGGCAACTAATTAACATGATTATGTTTTTCTAGGACAATAAAACATGTCACCTACTAAATTAAGAAAAGTTAATGTGCCCTTACTGCTAATACTTGCAAACGGGTACCCGAAGGTGATTTCACTTGCTGTCTTGCTGAAAATAGCATGTTTTGTTTTAAAGTAACTTGATTTGAAAAGAGAAGGCCTTAATTGTGAAAGATATTCAATACTCGAGATCCTTTGATATTTAAATTAATGATTAAAATATTTATTTTACTCATATAAAACGCTAAAGTATATATGCTTATATTGTATGCCAGACAAAATTATACATATATATTTCAAATATATATATATATATATATATATATAATATATATATATATATATATATATATATATATACTGAGATTTTGTCATTGTACTAATTTTTTTTATTGAAATTTGCTCCTCTTAAGATATAAGTACACTGGTGTGGTCAATATGTATTTAACCGTTGTTCTATGTGGATAACAAAGGAAAATGACAACCAACAAACCATTTTATTGATAAAATAATATATTTCTACAAATCAGTTTTTTTGTAAAGACCGGAGCACGTCTTTAACTTAAGATCTGCAAACACTACTACAACAGGAATCTGTATCCACCCTTCCACATGTATCATCATTGTGTCGTTATGAGAGTACCTATCGGTGCTGGAATCAACTACACTAGGGTGTAGTTGACTTGGGTGTTACAGAACAGTATTATAATTTTATCGATAAAAATTGGTGTCCGTAAACTAACGGATAGACACAGAAAGTGTTCGTCACAATTTTTTGAATACTTATTGGTTTATTTGTTTAACAGTGCTTTAAATATCTATACCTATAAAGAGGTTTTTAAAGTTCGCAGTTTAAATGAGGATTTGGCTAGCCTTTTTTGCATGATTTATCCAGTTCCCGTATATTGCATTTTTTTCGAACGCCCTATGTAGGTTCTACCTTTATCGTAACCTATGTCGTACGTATACACAAGTAAGTACAGTATAACATTTCCATGTGACATTCTCTCTGACGCTTAATAAATGCATTTTAAAATTGAAAATATACTATAAAATAACATATATTGACTGTCCTCGACAATGTAAATACCTGTACCTGAACTACTTTCTAAATTGTATTGACTTGTAGATACTTAATAATATCTCTGGGTGAAATTTTTATATTTAAGAAACTGTACCGTTATAGTATACTTTACTCCTCTGAGTTCACCACTACGAATTTGTTTTTTGGATGTACGCTGTAACATACGACTTAAGTAGGGTTTTATGTTTCTTATTTCATAAACAAACCAAGTTGATTGTAAAACTATTCTCTAAAATGTGCGTAAGGACTGAAATATCTCATCAACAAAATGAACGAATAGAATGAATATTTTTTACTTTCAAGAAGTGCTATGTCTCTCTTTTATTGAACGGTATAGTTCAGACCGCATTTGTTGGAGGCGTATGCAGGCGAAAAGTTTTTACCTCAGCTTAGTTAATGGCTTTGAAATTGTATGCTGTGCGGCCGTTCTGTTGTCGCTTAACTACTGACTAGCGAGCATTAGGGAACTTGTGTGCCCAGACGTCTGCCGGATTACAGATGGTACTTACGGGGAAAATGTCGAGGCTTTATTGTGAACAGTTTTCTTTCATTTCTCCGTTTTTTTTTTTTTTTGTTTCAGGGGCCTGCCAATGAGATCACAGCTGAGAAGATGGGATGTGCTACTTCCTGGCCCATACTATTGAGTGTATCTTTATCTGCCTTAATTTCAATGCCTAAATATTTTACAAAAAATAAATAAATGAAAGAAATAAATATTCACTCTCACGCTTTTCCACATTTTCCCAAGAACATCTCCCGAATACATACAACAATTATTTTACAAGAATAATGAATGTGTGATTCCAGGTTCAGTATAGATTCATACAGTTGAATAATACACGAAAAGGAAAGCTAAAAAATAAATGCAGAATAAAATTCCATCAAATAGGTCCGGACCCTGTACTGGTGCTCCATCTAGCTATAGCTACCCGGGTTTGTCTCCACAGCTGTCATTGCAATGCGCTTATAACGATGACAAGGAGAGGCGGATACGAAGGCAGTATTTGCAAATTTACGCATTCTTTCTTTGCCATGCACTTTCTTCCTTGCAGTAAGTGACTGGCAGTGAGAATCGCTACGATCAAAATATACCAAAGTGTTAATTTAAGTTGCTGACCTCTTGAAATATAAAGAAATACTAAGAAGTATTGTGCATCATCTCTTAAGAACATCTTGTGTAACGTGTTAAAAGACGCGCATGGGTAATATAATTATGCGCAATCATGCCGCTGATTTGTAGACAACGTAAGTAGATAGGTTTGGGGGAGTCTGGCATAGCGGTAACTGGCACAGGCGCCAGGCGCCATTCATGTTCTGTCATTCCAGTCGATTGGCGGCCATATTTTATACAGGTGACCTTGACTTTTGCCCATGAGCTTGGCCCTATGACCGTGACCCTGAATGACCTTACACCAAAAATAAAAATTAAATTAAATCAGAAAAATAAAAAATAAATAAAATTGTTAATACTAAAAATTGTTAAATTAAAAAAAAAATGCTTTTTCCGGAGGTTCCCACGGCACCACGTCCCAGCAGATGACTGACATCCTCCGATCTATTTCATTGCCTTAAAATTCCCCTCGCAAATAGGAGTGTTGTCGGCCAATTACTAACGTTCTCTCGACCCCTTCCAGCCTCCTTCCATACCATAACTGCTGTTCATTTATTTTTAGAGCGCACTGATAACTCATGTTTCAACCACCAGAGATAATTTACTCTCGGCAAGAGTGCTATGGACCTGTAGCGATTGGTGACGAGGTCATGTAAATTGTCATATTAAATATTTTGCTTTATTTTACAATGCAGTTATTTTGTATATGCGTCGATTGTGGTCAACATGAATTTGTGGCACTTGTTGACCCGAGCATACGGTATCATCTCCACGAGGTCAGCTTGAAATAGGTCATTCATTCCTGATATCACGACCTTGCAGCGACGGTAGTTGCATCTCGCAGATGTGAGCAGCTCATTGGCGATTTCCAATCGACTCATTCTATGTAGCCTCCCTACTTAAGTTTCGATAACTGCAATTATCTCGTTAGTGTGAGAGTAATTGTCAGCCCTTTGCGAAGCGAGAAGTGGCTGCAGCCTTCGACCAGCTCTTTCGGGTTGTCCCAGAATATGTGGTCAGTGATCTTGTCGTCGACTCTCTTCTACGAAACCTTCGCTGCTTTTCAGTGTTAAGCTGCTGTAGAGGTCCGCGAGAATGTAGATTTTACCATGATCGTCGTCCTTATAAACACGTCTCTAGATTGTTATCTTTATAAAGTGCATGTGCGAGTTCGAGAAAATTATTGTATTCCAGCAGGTTCCTTACAAAAAATAAGTTCGTAAAGCCCGGGGGTGCCACGTGTCTTGTAATCGCCTACTTGGATGATCTCATCTGATAGAAATTCTATTTCATCAACACCAAGGAACCATTAAAAATTATTCCTGTATACACATTATATCGTATCTTTATTTCTAGATGTGTACGATCGTAGGTAGCGACGAACTAGAGAATTGGGTTTGAAGACTCTGTTATAGACCTTTTTCTTGCGTGGCAAATCTGCATCCAATTCATTGTCCTGATCAGTATTTACATCATGTTTTCGCTTCTTCATAGGCTCAGAAGTATCGTTGATTTCGGTCTTCATGATTACGGGTGCTTCATTGCTCTTCATTTGTAAGGCGGCGCAAGATTTTTGTTCTCTTGACGAGCAAATACTTTGAGATACAAGACTGAATCGTCCGATCCAGGTCGCTAGCAATGTCCGACATTGTACTGAATAAAAATAGTCATTGTTGCTTTCTTTTATAATTAGGTTTAGTTTCGGGTCTCCGCCAAAAGACTTTCGTCTTACCCAGGCGATCGCTGCAGGCATCAAATATGTCCTTACTGTGTTTATGAATATCAGTTTTCGTGGCGAGACGGTAAACAGAGGTAGCGAGTGTGTGATCTATGGAATCTTACAGCCCTTTCAGATTTTCTTCATTCTGTAATGATGCCACATTCAATCTGTAGGTAATTTACATTTGGGTAGAGTAACATCTTACTTGATAATATTTATGTTACCACTACTATCTTGTGGTGCGTGTGGTGCTAATTGCGTACATGTGGTGCTGTTTGAGGTGCATGCAGTGCTGATTGTGATTTGTGTGGTGCTAATTTTGGTGTGTATTGTGCTGATTGTGGTACATGTGGTGCTGATTGTGAATGCATATAATCAGTGCTGCATATTTTAGCACGTATCTTTAAAGAATCCCTCCACGTAAACTGCCTCTGGAAGACTTTGCACTGAAATGCCATAATTGAACTTTTCATTCCGCAAGTCGTGATTTCATGTTGACACACACTGTGCCAAGCTGTAAATGCTTTACCGCAGAAGCCACAAAGCAGGCGCTTCATTAGTACTTTGAGTCCGTACTGTTCCACGTCTAGTATTAAACTGAATCAAAAAAGTATAAAAGGAGCATATTAATACTTTTTTCGATAAGTTCACCACAATGTCTCAAAGATGTAAGATCAAGTTCAGAATAGTTGTTGTCGATATACTGATCAACACACTTCCATTCAAGATGCACTGTCCCAGATAAAAGTTCTGCAGGCAATAACGAAGAAAACTAAAAGGCTGTCGCATGATGACACAGGCATCAATGCACTGGACAAGGCATGCTAGCAGCACGATATTACTTACTCCCTGATCAAAGGTCTGGAGACTCGACACCAGGCAGACAAGATATTTTTACAAAGGGCCGACGAAATAAGAAAATCATCAGTCATCGGACTCGGAGAAAAATAGCCGAACGAGGCGTATCAATGTGTAGATGGGACTGGGCAATAAGATCAATAAAAAGGCACAGGTTAAAATGAGAACATCTTTAAAGAGCAAGAGAAAGACACAAGTGAAACAAAAAAAGAAAAACAGCATGCAAGACCAATAAAATATCAAACGGTGGATTTTCCCATAACTTTTACCTACACTTGGGGCTCTCAAGGGTCTAATCAGAGCCACTAGGGGTATCGTCTGAACCTTCAACACAGCATCGAATGAACGGAAGCAGTTGTCCGAGGCCGAAAGACACAATGAAAATAACATGGGTTAAAAAAACGGCCAAGGTCTCTACCTAATGCCACACCCATTGAGACGTGGAAGTGAGCAAAAGCGGTGCAGCAGAAAGAGGTAATAATGAAATCTCTACCATAACGACCGCCAGTTCCAAATTGTATGCACATACATTTAAAATGCCTATTTTTAGAGGAGTGTTTATGAGATACGAATTACCACAGAATCCAGATTTTAATGGGTGCATCATAGTTAATATGGACACGACAGCCTGGTCTGGTACACACTGGTTAACTTATGTGAAATGCGGTATTCGTCCAGACTATTATGACAGTTCTGGGATCTTGCATCTTCTACCCGAACTGCGATGGTACCTGAAAGGAGCGCAGATTACTTAAAACTACGAGATGGAGCAGATGCCTCACAAGTGAAACTGTTGAGATTTGTGTATTCGTTATACAAGTAATTTAATAAAATGGCTATACATCGAAGGGAAACCATCAGTCATGTCGGTAACACTTACCTTGACGGGGCGTAGCTCCGAGATGCTTGTGATACACTTTCCGCCACTCGACCGGGAGGGGGTATGGTGCATAGCCCTTGTTGATTTTCAAACATATAATGCGATATCAAACGTCGATGAAAAAAACTGTAAAATGTACCACGTTAAAAGTGGTAATATCTCCAACGAGATAACATTGCCCGTGGGCTCTTATGAAATAGACGACATTCGCTGTCCCCAACACAGAATTGGAGCTACATGGGAATCCCAGTACTCCGAAAAGAGTCTCATCTGATGCAGTGAAGTTATCGATTCTAGGAAACCTGTTACTATCGAACCAATGCTGGGGTTCGAGCCGCACATCTACGAAGTTGACAAAACACACGATTCGTCGTGGGCCGTAAACATTTTGCTGTTCAATGCGATATGAATAAAATGCAATTTAGCGAGTGGCACATAGTCTAGTCAGGTTTTAAACTGGTCGTAGCACGGCAAAGTATCATTTACTTTCCGGTCGTCGCGAAAGGAGTACACGAGGTGGTAGTGACAGTCGCCGAACAGCACGGAGAGTTGGTGAGCTTTCAAAACGAATAAATCATCCTATGTCTGCATTTGAGAAGATGGGAATAAGATTTATGACGACCAGAAGCAATAAAACAAAGTGCCATGCAATACCTGCAATCAGTAAGTCGTAGGTCACCAAGGACTTAAAGCACATACTAGCGAGATTTTCCATCGCAGTCTCGGCTTCAAAGTCAATCGTTATAGAAGATTACCTCAACATCGAAGAGCCGGTCGTTTTCGAAGACAGCAAACCGAAGGTGAAACTTCATACATACTAGCCTTTCCTGATCGGACCATATACACTACCATCGGAAGTTCAGATTGTTGTTCAACACCAAGATATCTGCTTCTTACCTTGCCAGTCTTTCCTGCGATTCAGGGGGACTCTGACGAAAGTAGATGGATTCAAATATACGTCCACAAAAATAACGAGCAATGGAATTCTTCACCTGGTCGATCGCATCACATGTTTTCTAAATGGTATCGAGGTGTACCAGTTGCGAGATGTGGGCAAAACCTCAACGATAAAAAATTTCCTTTTGCTCACACCGAATCAGCTGTCTGCGGCAAAGATCGCAGCTGGGAAATCCAAGATTAATACAGCGTTCCAATATACCTTGGGAGCAAGTTCGAAGTGTGCATCCTGCTCTCAAAGCTATTAGTATTTTCCGATGACTACAAACATATTATCTTTAATTCCAACCAGGAACTTATGTTTCTCGTAGCTAATATGCGTGCAGACACCATCGTGACTATGGCAGAAAACCTGGAGACAGTGAAACTGAAACTACAGTCTATCGAATGGATGCTGTCTCATGTGCAGTTGAGCACTGCAGAACGCATTAAAATATTGAGCAATGTGGAAGATGGCAAAATATCGATGTGGCATTCAGGTCGTCGAGCCTCGAGACATACCCCGGATTGCCAGTAAGCCAGCGCATAAATTGGTTGGTGAAGTCCAGCTTTGCTTCTCAGAAACCGAGGTACACCACCGTTCGGCTACAGACCAGAAGACAGCACAATGAGAGTGTGTAGGTCGTTCGCAGTTCGATACTATGTCAAATATAAAGTGGAAATATTTTTGAATAGCGAAAGCAATCTTTATGTTGACATGAACATTAAAATGGGTAATACCTGCTGGCGCATCAAATGTATGCTCAATTATAAAATGCTTATGTTGGATGCCCCCAATCCATGATACTGAGTCCTGAAACTTTCAAGTGTTTGGCCCCACTCATGGTATTCGATGTGAGAAAAGAGGACGAGTCTATTATCTCCAATGCGATTGACCGCAGGATTGAATTCACTACACATAGAATTATTCCTGCCAAGTATGTATTGTGCCTGATACTTCACGGCCTGTTTACATCCTACAATTGCTGAGACAAGACCATCAAAATACTGTCGTGAGTGCAGCTGATAATATATAAATATAACTGTTCAGACACTGGAACTGTTTATTCGTATTCGAGTATCTTCAGCTTCAAGATGTACTCTAATCTGTAGAGTTTTCAGATTCAAAATGGCTTCTTCCTCAAGGAGATCGCAGTGTCCTACGACGTCGATGGCAAAACATGCACATACTGCTTCCGCTTTCCTTATTCGTGGAAACTGTAGGGCGAGAAGAGCAAGAAAACAAACGCCTAGCTAACCAAGTAGGCTACTACCTCGGACTGGAGTGGAAAGAAGGCAAGATTCCAGACTACCATCAGGTGGGAAATGTGCTGTGAGACTTGCTGATGCAGTACCTGAAGGCCTCGATCAATGTGGAAGGAACTGAGCAGAAAAAAAAATTGTATGGCGATATGTATAATTTTGAAGTGGAAATTATCGACGTGCAGGCCGAGTGTGGATGTCCTTCGCTTCACAAACTGACGTAACTTTACGGCGAGTCGCATAGTCATGCTGCTGCAGCTCGGAACCTGACTGGGCCTGCACACTGAAGAACGTGCAGTTGCTGCGCAAATTGTGTGCCTCACAATTGTACCGAGAATCGGCTGCCTACGACTAGACACGAAGTCACCCGATATATTTTAAATGTGAGAGAGTTAAGTTTTTCCTATGGTGGAACAGCTGATTTACGTCCTTATTATATATAAGTGGGAAAAATTGACTAGCTCCTTTAGTTTTCACCTAGAGGTATGATCGTCACCATGACTCTGTTCTGTCCTATGAATATTTACGCAAGCACCAAACCAAACTACAGTAGCGTGAAGTATAATTTAATTGCTGAATATGGATACCTGCGCAACTACACCGCGACCTGTGATGGCAACGGTATGCAGCACTAGCGATTCACATATTTTTCAATCGTCTACACACCAAAATAGATTAAAGTGGACCGTCCAGGAGCATCGGTCTGCATCATGTTCCACATGACGCCGCAGACGCATCTTTCCTGCACCATGGACCAAATCATCGACCTGGTACAGACACATGCTACCATCCATGCGCCAGACTATGCCATGGATTCGCTCCAAGAGGGGCACGAACCATCGTTTCACTCTCAGCAACCTGGGTCCAAGAAGGATGCTGTCAGCCAGACGACCAGACGCCGCCGAGTGCATCACCGACGCCAGGCACTCGTGTCTGTACCCATCACGGATGATTCTGCCTCCGGTTCTAGAGATGAACCTGCACTCACTCGTAGCTATCGCCGCCCAACAAGGTGTCTTCCCTGGGCTGCCGATGCCGGTTCTGCTAACGACAGACCTGGTGTCAATAAGCCGAATGTTGGTACTTGCATCATAGAGCCATCGATCAAAGAGGAGTCAAGTCTACACTGCGAAGATAAGGTGATATGGAGATTCGGACAAGTAGACTACTGCTGCGGCTGCTTGTGTCGAAGTTCTTTGTAACGATCATGACCATGTGATTTGTGCAGCCCTTCGTAGAGCACTTCTGTTTAGCACCATACACGAATTGTTCATCCTTCTACGAGGTATCCGAAAAATCATAACTGAAGACCTGCAGATCAAAATAATATGTAATTTGGACTCTATTCGAAGAAGATTAAAAAATGAATTAAGATTTTTTGCTTATAATGTATATTTTATCATCTGTACAATAAATATTGTGTTAAAAGCATCGTGTTTTATTTATTTAAAAAACTCACTGTATATAAAAATTATTTTAAAAAAATACTTGCATTGAAAAACCAAACAAAAAATTTAACATGATAATTTACATGACCTTGTCACCATTCGGTACATGTTGATAGCATTCTTTCTGAGAGTGGATTATCTCTGGTGGTTGAAACGTGAGTTACCAGTGCGTTCTAGCGAGCGATACTAAAAATAAATGTACAGTAGATATGGTATGGTGTGGAAGGAGGCAGGAAGGGGTCCAGCGAACGTCAGTAATTTGCCGACAGCATCCCTATACGTTAAAAACATCAACAAATATAACTGCCACCTGGTGGCTAAATCATCAGCTCGCCTGGTGGCGAAATCAATTATTGATATACACTAGTTCCCCCCCCCCTCCTGATTGAACATGTAAACGAATGAACAACTAAAAATAACAAGATGACTGCATTCGACGGATTAAGTATTGGTATGGAGGGTGGAAGTCAGTCGACTAATTAACCAATTAGAAACATTGGTAGGACTTATTAAGACAATAAAATGGATTAGAGGAGCGTTAGTGGTCTGCTGGACGTGATATTGTGGGAACTTCCGGAAATGTAATCTTTTTAGTTAAATTTTTAATAATAATTGATTAAATTTATTTATATATATATTTTTTGTATTTTTTATTTTGGGGATTATTTTAGATGTTTTGGTTCAAGGTAATTCAAGGTTATAGTCATAGGATCAAGATCAAGGTGATTGGTCTATGTCAAGGGCATGTGGATCCAATATGGCCACCGGCCGACTGGAATGACAGAGCATGAACGGCACCTGACGCCTGTGTCGGGTGCCGTTATGAGACTCCCCCAAAACTATCTACTAACACAAAATGCAGTTTTGATATTTTAAACAGTTGTGTGTGTCTGGAATTAAATTACAAAAACTTACGAACTTTAAATAAGAATATTTCTTGAGTTAAATATCTAATGCACTACTCCCCATTTAATATGTGCAGTCGAATCGTCGAGCTCTGCGACATTCAAGCAGGAGAGATGTAAGAAAACCTGATTGTAGACTTCACACACTGTAGAGAAATGGGATTATATCTTTACTTAAGCGTCCTTTGTTTCAATGAAGATCAGTGGCGGCTGCTGAGGTAGGGCTGCGGGGCACAGCCCTCCTAATAAAATCTCAGAATGCATACCTCTACTTATCTGCTACTCAGAAATAATACTGCGTATGAATACGGAGGTTTTTTCGCAGCCAATGTTTTTGAGATGGACGAGACTCTTGTCACGAGAGAAATGTTTTTGGAAATGTCAAGTGGTGGGGCTGCAGATTCTTCGCCCTGAAGTGGGTAGAGCTAGTAGAGAAAGATGACGACAACATACGACTAGGGGCGCTAAAGGAGGGAGGGAAGACTTCAGGGGATAGGCCCTTTTCAGCCAATCGCATGCTGTAAATCGGAGAGAGCTGGACGCGCCCCTGCTCAAACAAAAAAATGGTTTCCTGGAACTTGACAAAGCTACCAAAACTACATGTTTTGTAAGCACACTTTCGCGCTCTACTCTTTTGTAGTTATTAAACACATTTCTTAACAATGCTTGTATTTATTTGGAATATTTTTTATTTATAGATATTGTTCAAAATCGCGTGAGCTTCAAATATAGTGTGTAATACTCTGAATAAGTTTGTTGTTAATTAATGATGATCTATGAGCATCAGTCAGAAGCAGGGTTGAATTGTTGTGTCGTGTTGTGTAAACTTGTAAATAATTGTTAATTCGGCGAGTAACATTTTAAACCTTATTACGGCAAAGATTTTCAATTACAAGAATAAACTAAAGCTACAGAATCTGGGACCAGCAAGGCCATAGTTAAATATAATTCAACAACAAAGCTAAGGTAGTAAATGGTTCGTATACGAGAAAATTCGACGTAAGTACATACAATTTCGCGGACTGGCTATGCGGGCGTGAAGTTGGAAATGTGTTGTTTTGTTTAATTTTTTTCGCTAATGAAACCTAATGATCGTGCGTGAACTGTCAATGGGGTAAAATTTTTAAAACATTTGGGAGACAAAATTAAAAGACATAAATGATGTTCGCAACATATAAAAAATGCCATAAAATTTCATTGCTTGGTAAGGTGAATATATATATATATATATATATATATAGCCAGTTAGATAGCGTGTACAGGTTGACGAATGGGTTTTTTTTTGCAAATATATTAATTGAGATATACCACTTACATTCTCTAATTTATATTTTACATCAATTTTTAATGTACTGTTGGCTATGTAAATTAGTATTTGGTTTTAAAAAATATCTGTTTAAGTATGTTTAAGTTATTATCATCATTAGTATGGTATAATTGGTATTATTATGTATTTTTGTATTTAGCTACATAAGCTACACTTTTTTTAAGCCTTTCGTAAGCAATATATTTATCACTGTGCCTATTTAAAATATGATATTTGTAATGACATGAGTTAGGGTAGCTATAGACCTTACAGTTTCAAAAGTCACCAGCCGCCGCTGCCATGTCATTATTTTCAGAATCTGTAAAGCACAGCTTTCTGGTACTTCGGTTTTACAAAACAGCCATCTCATTGTAGTTTATTTTTACTTCATTTGGCGGCAATAAACCAATGAAAATTATTACAAATTCCCTTATTTCTTTAGACCAAAAGGAGTGTCCTTACTGACTGACTCATGAATGCAGATCCCAAACAGCTAGACCAAGGAAAACACTATTTTAGGGCTGGCTTTCCTCTACGCTGTAGGAACACATGGGGTAAAAATTATAAATACGCCTTCTAAGAGGATGGGTAGCGGTAAAATATATTTTTAAGTTATCTCTTAATTCCGATGTGGCATAAAAATGCTTTTGTTCTTCGATACCACTAATACAAATGCTCAAAACAGTTTACTGATTTTAAAAAAAATTAACCCATAAGGGCTGTAAAATAGAATGCGGTGCTTATTTATTCTGAAGACATTTTATACGAAGGTATAAAAACAAAACCTACACACTACACACAATTTTCAATTCGACAGAGGGGTGCTTAGACGCTATAAATAGCTTTGCTTAATGTATATCTGGTACACACTAGTTCGATTATATGTTCACATTTTTAGCTAGCGTAGCGACAGCAAAATTTAAATAATTTAAATCCACCACACACAAAATTCTTGCTGGTAAACCCTCGGTAGAAGATTTCTTTGTTTTATACATGCTGAACATCAAAATTTAAATTCCGAGTCGACGGAGTCTTTTGATACAGCTAGTTAAAATATACCTATTTCTTTTTTGCTTAAACCACTCGTCTCAGCTTCCCCTCTAGTAATGGAATAGAGAAGTACTATATATTGGGCTTAAATTATGCTTCTGAGTTATCTGGAGTGCTTTGTAGAAACAGTTAGTATTCATTAAACTATCAGTTACAAATTCATACATCACGCTAACCAGCTTGATGAACTTATTTCCGAGATTAAAAAAGAAGACTATCGCTGATTCACGATAAAGCTGTTTTAACTACTGGGCCAGTATAAATCCAATAGGATCATATTCTCAGACATAGTTCACGTTTGATTTATTTACATGAATGGACAATACCCGATTATGAATTCATGAACCGAAAATCATTTTTAAAATTTTTGAAAAACTTTTGCAATCACTTTTTTGATGGCAGATACATCATTAAACAAATTGCTGCTGCGCCAATATTTAAAGGATTTGTAATTCTTGCTAGTCAGACTGTATCACAGCGTGTTCATATTTGCACTTCGCCGCACAGCCACTTGCCTTTATTGCGTTGCCATTACACAAAGATCTCATATAATAATCCTACTAAAAGTAGTTCTCGATAAAGTGAGCAATTTTGAAATCAACCTTAGAAAAAAGTCACTGCCCTAACTGCATATATTTTAACGGGAGCGCTAAGTGACATGCGCCCAGTAAGTTGGTAATGATGGAGGGAAAGAAGTTCCGTGCCTTAAAGTCCAATCAGAATTGTTAGGTAACCATTTGTGATAACTTAAACTATTTCTTTCGCTTTCTGTTTTTTTTTTTTTATCTAAGTGTAAAAATTTGCAGATTTGTAAATATTTACGTTTATAATAATTTCAAAATTTTACTTGCCTGATGCATGAATACAGTGATGAGGCCTATGCAAATGTTCATTTTATATGATGCGGAGGAATATACAACGTGCATATAAGTAGATTTCAAGCACGGCTTTTAGAGTGCTCAGTTTACCGTGAACAGCATTTAGTATGGTTCCAGGTAACATTTGCGTTGGCCTCGAACACTGCAGAGAATGTGCTGCAGTAGACGAAAAAAGTAAAAAAGTGTTAAAAAGTCTAGAAAATCTGAACACTAAAACATATTTTCTTGACAAGGAAATATATTACTGAGTGCAATGAATGGTTTTGTCCAGATTAAAAAAATCACTGTCCAGTGGAATTATTTCGGCAGAGGGTTTAATTCAGTCTAAAATTAAATTTTCTTTAATTGAATAATATTTTTAACACAAAAAATTAAAGTATTTTCAGCCTCACTTTAAAAACACTGAATGTAGGACCATAATTTATGCTCATTAAACATACGTTGTTTTCTGGAGAAATTGTGTAGTCGAACGTTATTAGAGTACGAGAAATCGATCACGAAACTACTAGTTAGTTGGAAAATTTTATGCACTGACAGTTTAATTTTGCAAGTTTATTTGGTGGCCAGTTAAAACATTCAGAGATTTGTAAGATACTACTATTAAGTTATATGGATGGTACGCAGATTACAAATAATATCCTGACTCTGGAAGACCGCAGATCATAACTAAAACGTGAATCGAACCTCTCGCCAATTATATAGAAGGCTTTTCAGCTTACTAAAGACCAGGGAATTGATTGGAGAGATTTGTGCGGCTGTTAACATCGAGGTCTTGAGAGACGACGCGGGTGAAGCGAGGTGGGTGGGAATAGAACAACACTCTGATGCAGGGGCGGGGGAAAGCGGGATATCCCCGTGACAACCCGCCATCCAGCGGCATCATCAGGCACGACCCCCACATGCGAAAATCCGGGAGCGACCTCGCCTGGAATAGAGCCCGGTTCGCCTAGGTGGGAGGCGAGCAGTCTTGACCACTAAACCACCGCGGCCCCAAAGGTCGGTGAATAAAAGCCATTGCCTTGAGTGTGAAGAGGATAGACATCCTAACCGGAGTTGAGTTTTATAAGCAACGAGCGATAAAGGAGAAAGTGACACACGTATCATGGTGTTTTACGCATACGCAACGAGCGAAAGAAAGAAACGACGTTCACGCGTCTCGCCGTGCTGCGTTTAGCTACACGAGGACTCATATCTAGAGTACTATAACTTTTTTGGTAGGAAGTCTGTATCAAACTTTAATAAAGTTGCTTTTTATAGTTTCTTGACGTAATCGACACGTATATTTTCATATACGTAGTTATAACGGATCGCCAAGGCCTTTTTCAAATGTGTCGGAAGATTCCGAAGTCACATTTATGTTGTATCGAAATGGGCATTCCTAACTCATCTTGGTTTTATATGTCCTCAAGTAACAAACACGCCCACTTCCATAAGTATATCTAGTTCAAGACATAATAAATGTAGGTAGATATAGGCTACACTGCGAGCATGATTTCGACTACATATAAAATAACTGAAATAAGTAGCGTGAATATATTACGCGAAGTTTTAGTTTTGAGTATAGTTTCATTATTAATTGATTCCTGTGGAAAAAAAAAAGTGTTTGATTTTATTTCTCATATTATTCACAGAAGGCAGGGAGACTCATTTCTCTTGAAATAGCTGCCTGCGTTATTGCACGTGTATATACTACGAATATAGCCGAAATAATTTCAAATATAAATCAATATATTCATATATTCAGGAATCACAAATACTGTGATAATTAAGTATTTACACGTTTTCTTTAATTTGCTATTTGTTGACACTTAACATTTCCGCCAGGAGACTCCGAGATATTAGTAAACCAAAATAAATGACAAAGCATATTATCTGCATTCAATTAAAAATTAAATTTTGTTATTTGCAATTGCCTCATCGAAATAATAATATTGGCAGAGGTTTTAGCTCACACATAGATATGACGTTTAGATTACTAGTCGTTGAGCTCGCTAATATTTCCGGTTGCTAGTTATGTGGTCAGGCGATAATAGAAATATGGTTCACTATACCATGACATATCTTAAGCTGCATGCTAGCCACAAAAACGGCCATAAAAACGGTCAGTGCGAGGGGTGAAATTTTGCAACCATCTGCACCTCGCCCGTGTGCTGTCAGCGGGCCGCTGCCCATTCTTGCAGTAAACCGGTTATTAAGGGAGTTCGGAACGGGGAGGTAATACGGCGGTGGCGAACAGCGCAGTTCGCTGCGCATTCTAGCGGTGACGAGGGGTATCGCGCCGCCAAGCAGGTGGTGGCGGCGGTGATTTGATTGAGCCAATTAGCGTGCCTCGCCTCCCCCCACTCCGACACCCGCCGCCTGCAGTTTTTCCCGCGCTTGAGAGCTGCCGGATGCCACAAACATCTGCCCGCAGGTCTCTTGGAAAGGGAGGAGTAGGGGAACGGTACGAGGAAAAAGATTTAAGGGTGGGGGCAGGTGAAGGGCAAGTCAGGCCGTGCTGTGGTTTTATAACTGTCAAAGAATTTTGCGCACGCTTTTGTATCGTAAATACAGTTGGCTATTAAGTAAACACCCTATAATTAGGGATATAGCCACCAGGCAATTGCCGTTATACAGCGGCGGCTGTTGAGCTGTCAGGCTGAAGTGCTTCAAGTTACGTAGGCAGAAAATTGGGAAAAAGGTTCACGTCTTAACGATTTATTCAAGAATCATTTTTAAAATGGTTTGAAATGAAATATATTTATTTTAACTGTAAACACATTTGACTAAGAAGTGGCGTATTAATAAAATATTTATATTCCAAACTGCCTGGCAGTGATGCTTGTTTTTACGTATGGATACTAGACATTAAGTCAACGCAATGTTAATTTTCGCATGCTGGGAATAAATGAAAAATGGCTATAAAACAAACTAAGGAAAATTTTTAAGCGTTATTCAAATAACGTGAATGAACTAAAATAACTGGTTAGTTGTCGGCATGGGCTTGGGTAGAGAATGTAAAAGTATTATGAAATTAACAAGAAAATGACGCGACGAGTCAATTGTGAAGCCAATTCAGCTATAGAAGTAATTTTATAAGGTTGATACGGCCCAGTATATTTATGAAGCATTTTCAAGGCCTTTAAAAAAAAAAATTCATTTTGTGAGAATTTCTTGCACGGTTCAGTTAGTCTGAGTTTGTTAGGCTACTGTCATATTCCCAGATGATTCTGGGCTCGTATGAAAGTTTAAAACTTTGAAGAACCCTGTCAAATAAGTATATAGTTTTAAAAACAAGCAGTTAAAATAACAAGTAACCGCGCTCAATTATGCATGCATGCTTAGATGGCAGAATCTGTGCCACCTAGTAGATAGAGAAACGATTTCTAGCAAAAGCGTTTAGCAATCCATATTCTATTCTGCCATTCTGTGCCTTTGCATTTACAGATTGCTTTAACATATGAACCATCATTACGTGAATATTGCTGACAGATTTTTGCAGCTGAAACAATAATTATGGTTTGACATAAAGTTCGTCAAATGCTACGGGCGTAGGCTCTGTAAAGAATTCCACGTGCTTCAAGTTACACTTTTTTTTTTTAAGGGCATTTCATATTTCAGAACAATTCGAAATGTTATATTTCCAGCCTTTTTTTTTTTCAGCGTACTCATTGCGGTAATTACTCAACAAAAACAGTTTTAACACATTTTTACACTTGCTGAATTGCTCTCTCCAGAGTCGTCAACTCACTACCAGTGTTCTGGTTTAGTACCCGCATCATGAGGTCACTCTTGCATCCTGGACGTAATGTGTGGCAATTTTATAACAAACCTGACTCGCTTTGTGTTGCTCACGTTGTCTAACCGAGGAGCTAAGATACTTTCAACCTGGGAACGTTCTCCAAATTCGCTGCTACCCTACACCCAGTCCCACAATTTACACCTTTTACGTCATTGGTACGGATCCTAAGTTTTCACGTTATCCTTTGGTGGCAGGATATACCTCAAAGTGTTGTAAATCATCTCACTTGCCTTGCTAATATACTGCTCACAAAAACTTTTTTTACATATATCACAATCCAGGATGTTATATTGAATATAAGTAGTTTACATTTCATGTTGTACTCCTATCACATAAAGTAGAAAAAAAAACTACATTACTCGTGTACATCATCCCAGTATGAAACAAAGAAAAAGGTATAAATTGAAAAACATCATAAACTAAGGAATCTCATCGGTTTCATTAAAACCCAAAATGTCTTCTCAGACCCATTGAAAAACGTCAATAACGTGTAGGACCTCCACGATACCTGAGGCACGCGTGTATCCGACGAGGCATACCTAAAATCAAGGTCATTAAGCATTTATTGCGGCGAATTGTCCCATTCCTCAATTGCTGCTGTTTTCAAGGCCTGAATGGTCATTTGTGGTTGTGTACGGTTTGAAATCCCTCACTGGAGGAAGGACTACACATTCTTTATGCAGTTCATGTCAGCTGAATAGACTGGCCAGTTCATTCTTCGGATCCCACGTAGTTGCAGATACGGGGAATGTGCTAAACATTTTATGAGCAACGGGGAATATGATAAACTTTTTGAGCAGTATATAGGTATAGTTGGTTCGAGGTCTCTGAGGCGCTCGTAAATATACTACGCTGGAGTGGCTGTCTGTGTGTGAGCATGTGTGTGTCTGTGTAGGCGTCCCTCTAAAAACTTTTGAACCCATGAACGAAATTTTACAAAACTCGGTACACAGATAGTATTTAGTAAGGACATCCAAATTTTATAGATTTCTACCACGCCGTGTGCTCTTTATCAAAATGACTGGTATTTTAATATTAAGGATATTATGGTATATAACATACAGGAACCATTCAAACATTTAAAATCAACTTTAGTATTTTGACAGTGTATCATATAAATATTTAATTTAGACAGGGATATTATTGATCCACCACGAAAATTAATGTTTATACAACATATCTCGGAAAATACTCAACGTATATGTTTTCAAAAATTTCGCAGGCAACTTATACTATGGTAGGCCATGTTATCTTATGTGATATAAATGGACAAGGTACGTATTTTCAACATGGGGTCATATTATTTTAGGTTAATTGGGTAAATATACCATAAATTTTGATTAATTTCAATCAAACTACATACGCTTAATGTATCAACCACAAGCATCAAATACACTAAGACACTAAGACATTGTCTTTTTTGTCCTACTATTTGCAAGATAACGCCACATGAAAAATTTACTTTTTGTGTGATATCTCGGGAAACAATGAGCCAATTCCCTCAAATTTAAGAGACATTAAATACCACGGTACACTATGTAAACACTTATTTTGGTGGCCACATAAACATTTATAATTACCTACTGCGCGATATCTACGTACCCATGCAACCGATTTGAACTAAATTTTCTGCAGTGTACTGGCCGATAAATAATAGGCCTACTATGGTACGCCGTGTTGAAATATACATTTCAACTAGATGAAACTCTTATTTTCTATATTGTGGCAATATCAATATTTATAGTTTAATATTATATATATTTTTTAAAGTATCAACCGCATGCATGAAATATGCTGTTGTTAAACAGTCTTTTTTGTCCGCCATTTAGTAAGACAGCGCTGCTTTTATATCACATATCGAGAAACAATCAACATATTACCTCAATTGTTATTACTGCTGTAGAACTTGTTAACTGATATTTTAAGCCTTTAGCAATATGAATATTTTATTTTAACACACGTGTTCCTTCGTCTCATTTTTTAGAGTATGACTTCATCAATCAAATTGAATCATATTATATATTATATATATATTATATATATATATATATATATATTATATATTATATATATTAAATTTATATGTATATATGTTATTGTATATTATATATATATATATATATATATATATATCCAATTACTTAGTTTGGTAACTTCTTGTTGTTATTTCCGAAGACAAAGCGTCAAAAACAATTTTCTTTTCTTCAAAGCATAACCGCAAGTGCAGCAGCTGCAATGAAAAATGTGTGTATTTTCTTTTCAACTCGAAGTAGGTGTACAAATTTTCGCAACCATCAACGCAATTGCTTTCATACAACCGTACTGTCACTTTCATAAGCTTTATTGCTGACATAAGAGAATTATGAGCACTATACTAATAAGTCAGATCTACAGTTAGATGGGATGATGCTTAACAGAAACAGGGACGTAGACAGATAGGGGGACATGGGGGTTGTAACATCCCCTTTTTGATCCCAAGTTTGTCAACAATTATTATTAAAAATTTTATAACTCTGATTGTGATAAAATATGTAGTAAATTATGACACATTTCACTTACATTGTGAAATAATATTTTTACTATTAGACCTACTGTATTTGACGTAGCTAACAAGTATGTAAGTACAGCAATTTCTCGTTTAACGGGGGGCCTTGGTGGCTGAGTGGTTAGACTTCTCGCCTCGCTCCAAGGCGTACCGAGCTCAATCACCGGCCGGTTCACTCCGGATTTTCGCAAGTGGAAATCGTGCCGGACGATGCTGCTGGTCGACGGGTTCTCTCGGGATTCTCCCGTGCCTCCCCCCTCTCATTTCGGCGTTTCTCCATGCTCACTTCATTTAACCCTCATCAGCTCTCAAGACCTCAATGTTAAGAGCCACCCAAACCTCTGCTCATTCACTTCACATTCTCGTTTAAACACACACCCTTTGCTGCAGTTAATGGTAACCCATTCTCCCCTCCCTTTTATACATTCCTGGCTACGCCATAGAACGGAAACTTGGGGAAATAAATGAGATGTAGCTGTGTCGGGGTCACAGTAGACAGATTTCTGTGGATACGTCTGCTTTAGCGGATGTTTTCTTTGAGATATGGGAATAAAAAATGAAAGAAACTAGAAATATATTTAGCTTTGATGGCTGAGCTCAGTAGTTTTAGATTATATAATTCATTTGTCACCAAAATCAGCGTGCTAGTATGTAGGAGTCGTGAGATATACTGGCCGGAAATGCTCACCCATGCCCAAAACATCTGCCAGTCGCACGGGTCCCCACCTGCGCCTCCGCGCATGCGTGGTGCCAGCTCAAGGTCACGCTCGCATCATAGTCATACGTCCGATAGAACAAGACTACATTTATTTCAATTATGTAATTAGTATGGCCACCTGTTTCACGTAAAAAATATTCATGTGGGAGCTAGACTTCAATATGTTATGTGCACACTTGCTGCCTTAATTTTACTATTGGCCGCTTGTCTTTGTGTAAATACGGTCTGTCACATGAGTGAGCCGATCAGAATTAAGTTTCTCCGATACTGACGTTATGTAATTCGCGGAAAAACATGTAAGACGCGTTACTATTTAAAAGATCCAATCACGAAAGTGGTTCTGAACTAAAAGTCTGTTGACTTTATTAGCAACATTTTGTTGGCCCAACGTTTGACTCTGGCGTTGGGCCAACGTTGGAAAAAATGAGTTGATCCAACGTCAGAATGTCATTCAGGGCAACGTTTGCCCAAAGTGTATTTTTGCGTTGGCTGCCAACTGAAATATGACGCTTAAGCTACATTATTTGGCCAATGAAAGTTTATGGTTTTCTGCGCGTTTTCCTAAATTCTCTTTCTTTAAACATATGCCATGTCAATCAAGAAACCAAAATGCCGTTTGTTAGCTTTACCTTGATTTATCGTGTGTATATTACATATCAGCAATCTAATATGACAGAAACTCAACACTAGTAACGCTGGTATTACGTTGGCTATTCGTAGTATTTTGATCATTTGCTAAATAATATTCTTTCCTCTTTCAGAAAGGCATTCACAAAGTAATTTATCCACAATTAGCAATGTTTGGTGAAGATGTGTTATTGCATACAAAATGCCAACTAATAAACAACGTTCTGCCAACTTTGGTTACCAGTTGGTTAAATAAATTTTACCCAATAACAAAAACAATTTTTAAAATGCGTTATTTTCAAACATTGCACACCACTTCACATTATGACCTGAAAATTACATTGGTAGATACCAGATTCGAAGCCACGCCCTTCGGATTAGTTGCCCGACATCTTGTCCACTAGCCTACTGTTACTTCTACTGAAAATTGTGCTAAAAGCGTTAAACATTGAGCAAATGAAATTAATTATATATGTTTACTTCGAAAAAATCAGTCTACACTATGATAACAATCATTATTATTGCTTAACGGCCTTAAAAGACATATTTAAACTTTTACTTTCCGAAACAAAAAAGAAAAATAATACATACTTACCGAATATAAATACCTATGTTCTCCGAAATAGTTTACAGCAAAAATCTCTCAAATTATAACTATAAACATAAGGTTGGCTATATGTATCTTATTTTAAAAATTGAGGAAAGCGTTTTGTTTTCCATTATTAACAACTATTCCATAATTTTGACAAAAATGTTGGTTATACAATGTTGGCCCAACATACAAAATTCATACCAATTATCAACTGTATGTCTACCAATGTGCTGCCAACAATCAACCAACAATGACCATAATAATCTATTTGAAACGAAAATTATATGTATTAAAATTTTAACTGATAAGCAAACATGAACAATTATAGATAATTTTTTCATCTCATACATAATATTGATTATTGTTGGGAATATGTTAGTTACATATAATTGACCAAACTGGCCAATAAACTAAAGAAAAAGTACTAATTACCTACTGGTTAGTTTCCAACATCATCTAAACATAAGATCAACAAATCATATTTTAAAGAAAAATCGTCAGTTATGTGAAAAAGCATGTGTACTTCATTAAATACAGGAAAGGGGCATTGCTTTCATTAAGAATAATTATTCCTTAACTTCGACATTAAAGTGTTGGTTGTACAATGTTGGACAAACATAAAAATTAATACCAATTAACAACTGCATGTCTACCAGCTAGTTGCCAACAATCAGCCAACGATGACCCTCAATATATGTTTCAAATATATTTAGTTTCTGTATTAAAAAACCAAATGTTTAAGTTAACAAGGAAAATTATGCTTTTCTCATCTCAAACTTTCTATGGAGAATTGTTGAAGTTATATTGGTTATACAACGTTGACCCAACTAAAGAAAAACGACCAAACATCAACCGTTCGGTCCCCAACATTGGACATAAAACCAACTAAACATATCTCATAGAAAAATATTTATTATCGCGAACATTTGCATATCATACAATACAGGAAATAGGCACTGTTTTCGTTATGAATAACTATTCCCTAACTTCGACATTAAAGTGTTGGTTGTACAATGTTGGCCCAATATAAAAATTAATACCAATTACCAACTGTATATCTACCAACTTGTTGCCAACGTTCAGCCAACCTAGAACATCAAATTCAATTTGAAACAAAAACTATTTATGTATAAACAAACCCAAATGTTAAGCAAACATTGAAAGTTATTTTTTCTTCATTCCCAAAATACAATTGAGCATTTTTGGAAATATGTTAGTTACATAATGTTGGCCCAACTAAAAAAAAGTACCAATCACCAACTGTTTGGTTTCAAATATGTCCAAACCTAAAACTAACTACACATATTTAAAAGAAAAAGGTCAGTATCGTGGAAAACATTTTTATTTATAAAATGCAGGAAGGGGGCATTGTTTTAGAATATCTGTTCCCTAACGTCGCCATAAAAGGTTGGTTTTACGACGTTGGCCAAACATAAAAATATGTGTAGATTACCAACAGTATGTGTACCAACTTGTTGGAAACATTTAGCCAACCATTTCAGAGTTTTAAAAATTTGCTCTTACGACATTTTAGGACGTTTTTTGATGTAGTGAGGCGTTGATGTATGTTTTACTAAGGCATATCATTAAAATTTTCTAGTAAAAATGTTTGGTTGGCATATTACATTGGGCCAACGTTGTATTTCTGTATGTTTTCTAACCCAACATTTTGCTAACCTTTCCAACGAAATGCCAACCGTTGGGCTAACGAATGTTGCAACTTGTCCTGAAATCTACCCCAAGTTATTAGGTTGAAGTATAGTGTAGGAATGGATCATCATGCAAAAGTTACATGGCCGTTTTCGCCCTGGTGCCGCGTGCGTCGGTCTGATTGTATAGACGTATTCACGTCAAACCACCCTCTTGCCAATTGCAGTCAGCCCGCAGGACATGTCTTTGAACATGCCTCCCGTAAGTCTCAACATAAACTGTGTGCCCGGTAGCACAAGTACAGCCTCGTGAGGGACGTGATTGGCGGCTGCAGTAGGGAGAGCCGGTGTGAGACGTGGCGGGTAGTGGCAGTGGCGGCGCGCCGGCGTATTTGCACGGCCCCCTCGAGGAGGCTGAAGTGCAGCCGCCCCACAGGGCAAACACACGCGACAAAAGCCCTGCGAGAGGGGATGTTTTCCCACGACGGCCACGCGACAAAGGGCGCCGGCAGCTGTCCCCGACACCACTCCAGGGGCGTCCATACGCTCTCCCTAAACACTACTTTCATTGCCCTAACGCGTCGCTTGTCCCCTCTCGGGAATGATTTCTTTCGACACTTAACATGGAATCACTGGTATATACGTTACCTTTGTCGCGCTGCAAAACAAGTATGTAACGGGAGATATTGTGCAGTATAGGAAAATCAGCACTAATATACGGACAATGATGTTGGCTGCCATTGACACATTGCACTTTTGTAATCAGTGGGAGTCAGTGCAGCCTTTTGATGCAAGTGTAAGCTTTGTTGTGATGTTTATACGCACGTATCTCAAGAAAACTTTATATTTTTGCAAAACATTTATCGAAATAAGTCAAGTTTGGTTTTTAAATGGCAGATATTAACCTACCTTTGGGAACGACTTTCCACAAATGGTCACGTATATGTCCCCATTTCTTCAAAGTGTTGAACAGCTCTGCAAAATTATATGGACGCCTTGTTTTCGATTTTATACGTCTTACAGTTCATCCATTTCTCATATTTTCAGATCACTCCGTTATGTTGCTTCATAAGAAGTGCCCTGTAAGCTTTAAAATTAAATAATCTTATTTCCAATTGTCTCTTCAATATTGATAGCTTTTAACCGTCTAAAATTACACCACAGACCTTGAAATTTTTGGATCTAGGCACTAAAACCAGTGGATTAAGGACATACCACGAAATACAGGACCGTATAGTGGTCATACTATTCTTTGGATATTTACAGTCGGAACTATATGCTCCTGCATATAATACACGTCATCAGGTATTCACAGCATTTTTGCAAGTACATAGGATGGCCACAACAAGTAGCGTAATATATCAGTCCACCGAAAGTTCTTCCATAGATCTAAAGTCCAAAGGTGACGTACTTTGAACCACTGTAAACTGCAGTCGTCATTATTTGCAATATCCCTACAGTTGTGGGCCTCTGCTTGTTCGTGGTGTCCAAGTACGCCATCTCCTGGAAAATCGTACGGTCATTTTGAGCACTACCCTAAGCTGGTAGGAAGTTTAACTCCCTCAGTGTTATATTTCATTACTATATCGCCTAGTATGGCTCGAGGTATCTGGGATCTGAGGGACAGAATAACGAAACTTGTAGGCATCAAAAATTATGTCCCATTAATTGCCACTAAGGGTGCGTATTCATACTGAAGCATCTGCACTCTTCAAATTACCGTTCAAGGTACTTTCTTAGAGGCATGGCGTGGATGACCTCACTTCCTTGTCAAGGGACGCCCGAAGACAAATTACCGTAATGTTAACTCGAACACTTTTTTTTTTTTAATATTGCATGACAGAGGTCTGGTGCGCACCATTACAATTCCATTCTTCCTGCAATATGAGCATGACACATTTGCTGAATAGCCTCGGGAGCAAAAAAATTCTAATTGTAAAAGTGCTGGACTGTTACCATGTACGATACATATTAGCCATAACATTTCTGGTCATGAAGCATGCCAAAATACTGAAAAAGATGTTCGGCATTTTATATAACGAGCCCACCAAGAGCGAGTGAATCACCTCACACAAATAATTGTAAAATACGTTAACAACGAATACATTTTGTTGCTGGGACGGTAACTAAAGATATGGTTCCTCTGCATAAAAGATTAAGTATTTGTTATGTTTCAATATGCTATTAATAAGTAAGCAAATTTTTCTCCCGTTTCCTCTGCCGATTACATGAAAAGATACTTCCCTATTTCAACTAGGTCCTGAAAACCAGTGACTTGGATTCAATCTCCGAAACCGTGCCACAGAAGTATACAGCGTTTAGATTATCTAAGTAACAACAATGTACACGGTTTTGAAGAATGTTGGCAAGAATAATTTTTGGAAAGAATCTCTGCCTCTATTTACGTAGCCTACTTGTAGTCAGTAGCCACGCTGCCAAATGGAGATTCCATGAGAAGTGATTGCTTACTCATAACTATATTGATTTCTTTCTGTTGACGAATAACCATCCATATAGCTGTTAAGCAGCTGACAATATGTTATGTGGGAAATTAGTTATTTTCCACATGCTTGCGAATTGTCGCACGAAAAGCACTAGTCACCATTATCGACTCCTGCTGCCTGCACTTGAAATGCACGGCACTGACAGGCACACGCCTAGGCTGCAGTCACACATGGCCCACCTCTGCTGTAGTTCTAAGTTTACGTGACTGCTTAAGTACTCCAGTAACATGCTAAGTCATGAATGGCAGTCATAAGACAATCAGAAAATGTAAGAAAACTACCTTTCGCTGTGAACTAACTGTGGGGGAGTGACATATGCCAGTTTTGTTAAAACATTCGTGCATTATGTATGTTTATATTATTGTAATAATTACACGGTGAATGCTGAAATATTTGCAAACCGTTCATATTGCAAAGTCATGTAGCAATTTCAGTGCGACACAAAGGAGTAAAAACACAAAATCCAAGAACAACATCTCATAAACAGCAGAGCAAAAGTTAAATTTTTCTGGTTACTGTAAACACACAAAAAAAATGAGTCGGTTTGGAAGACACCTTGTATTTTAAAACTTCAAATACAGTACATACAAAACTGGGTTACCATAAAACATCTTACATAACACCCATAACCAATCTTTCGCACCTTGCATTAAAACTGTCATTATTTTGGGTTGTTTTATTATACACACGTACAGCCACTTAATACTGATTATAATTTGACTGATAGCATAAATATTGATTATACATTGGGCTAAATGCATAAAATATAAAAGTGTTCCCATAAAACTGCTTTAAATATTCGGGAAAAATACTTGCAAAAACTTGATACATTTCTTTTCTAACGTAAAGTTTATAAGTTCATTAGTCTTCAAAATTTAAACAATAATTCTTATGGCTTATTAGTAAGCCAGTGAAAACTTCAACAATGTTGCAGTCCTGACAATTAACATTTCTCGTGGCTGATAATAAAAACCACAATGAATTTAAAAATAGCATGTGTCATCAAAATCTATCATAATCTTGGAGTATGTAAAATTTTTAAGTAGCATCTCTATTTTAACTTTGACATTTTAAATTTTCTAAGGCTGATAATATTTCAAACGCTTTAACTTCAAACTGCCTTTTCATTAATTACAAACCCTATCCAGAATTATGAAAAATACAATTCCTAATTTACTACTTCTACTACGGGACACACAAAGTTCCTTTTCGTCCATAATGACCAGAAAGGTCTTAACAATACAAAGTTTATACTTATCTCATGTCGAGTCCCAGAAGCTGCTTCTCCCAGAGTTACCCTGGCAAATTTATACAAAATTTCCTCCCTACTCCCCTCCACAGTCTAGGGCTCAAATTACATAATTTCGAAGTTCACCAATCAGGAAAATACAGTATTAATTTTTACTGTCCATAATTCACTTTCGTGGTGTTGCAATCTTTTTAACACTGGCACTCCTATGTACTGTAGACGACACTAGCCTCATGCTGCGGTGTCCAGGGGAACTCGATGCCGCCGCATTCAGCCGTGGGCAGTTCCGAGTCGAGGTAGGCCGCCTTGCCACCCGTGTACGTGACCTAATGCATGCCATCAGTTGATCGCCTGCGTCGGCCGCCTTACACCTGGCGATCGAGCGATGTGACGTCTCGCTCGTACACAGACAAGTAAGTAGTCTTCATTTACATTGATT
Source organism: Dryococelus australis (assembly GCA_029891345.1). Taxonomy (NCBI): domain Eukaryota; kingdom Metazoa; phylum Arthropoda; class Insecta; order Phasmatodea; family Phasmatidae; genus Dryococelus; species Dryococelus australis. The sequence goes on along the minus strand of CM056994.1, from coordinate 185,313,828 downwards.
ACGTTGATTTTCGCAAGGGTTTAGCGAACATTATTGCTGTACAGAAACTGCGTAGTTCTCACTGCGCTTGACGGAACATGGGGAGTTGTAGTAGTATCGGTTCGGTCAACTTGCAAATTTTGATACAACCCGCCTCATTATAATAATAATAGTGATAGGAAATGCATAACATATTAAGAATGCCTGTAAAAATTTTCCTCGCTACTGAACTTCTCTAAGATACTTAAGGTATTCAGTTTTACCAGACTAGAAAATAATCAGAGGTACTGTTGTGGAATTTGAGAGGACACAAATACCAGTCTTGAATGTCAAATTTCTGATGTATCTTGCTTTCGTGATTTACATTTATCCACACACACACGCATATATACATGTTTCTTTTATTTGACCATGTAGACGTAGTATTAGACTTTCAAGATAGTGTTTTCGTCAATTCAAACTGTTCTATGTATCCATTGTCACAGAGCGGGAGCATCCGCATGAAACCGCACCTTTCCATGACAGTGACTTTCAACTCCTCTTCATTACATTCCACTCATTTAAGCAAAATGAGACTTACCAAAAATCTTCAAGAAGAGTACAATCAAATAACGCAGTTGCAATAAATTACGACAGTTCAACTATCCCTTGATGTGAATTGGAATACAAGATAATTAACCCACAAAATTGACAGAAATAATTCAACAAACTGTTAGTTGTCTTTTCCTGTATCTCCGACCATATTTCGTTTTCTCTCATAAACTGCCTATATAAAAAAATACAAGCTTTACAAACATACAAATAGCCAAATAGGCTTTCAAATACATTACAAATATAATATTTCTTATGAAAAATACACGAAGTTACATTTAATAATGGGCTCCCATATAAATACACATTTAGCCCAAAATATTGTAACATTGCAAAATTACAGAATATAAAAAACTTATCTTAAAATTGTTTCATGTACATGCCTTATAAAATGCCCACATCAAACATGGCAGGATATACCTTCTACCATGTTATAATGTTCTCATCGTCAGGTCCCTATCCATATCAATCCTAACATGAACTCTCAATACCTCGATGTTAAGAGCCACCCAAAAAAAAAAAAAAATATATATATATATCCAAGATGAAAGAAAACCCCTTTTATTGTCAGGAAACACGTTGACCAGGGTATTGAGGAACATTCCAAAAAGTTTCGTTGGTTCAAGTCCTGTTACATTCAAATCTTGATGACGTCGAATGTAGCATCGACCGGTTGCTAGACGCCATCCCTACATGTTGGAAGGAGGGATGGCATCGGCGCGGTGAAGGGTGTGGGCAGCTTCAAACCTCCACGCTGAGAGTCTGCGCTCGTCTGCCAAGCTACTCAGCCGCGTCTGTACCAACGTTCATGACTTACGTCGAACGGGTAAGCAACATCTATCCCCGTGTTTAGAACGTGCACATTTTCAGGTGCCCAGTCCTAGTCGCTATCGGGTCGGCAGCACAAAGTCGCGTTCCCTCATAGATCTTGTTTTCTTCTTGGTCTATCTTTCTGGGTTTCTCAAATACACCCAGATGACGCAAATGAATGTGGCTCATATCAACTGGTTTTTTGTTACAACACTTTCCTATAAAACTGGGCATTCTGGCCTTAGTTGACATATTAAATAAAATCCTTTATACGCACTATATATATAATATATAAGTTTAAATAACACACAATAATCCACATTTACATAGGACTAGGGAAAGACTCTTTTAATCCACTATACCATAAAATCTTTTGGCATGACTTATAAGGTCTTTAAACTAGCAATGAGAAAATTGTAGCTCAGAACAAGTAAAAGCCAGTGTTAAAAACAGCACAATTTGAAATGGTCCAGTCCACTGCGACGCTAATATGGAGCTAAAATAACCAATTTGAGAGCTCAGAAAATGTGGTTGAACCAAATAAAATCACTGCTACGGAATGTTACATTTTTATGTTGTAAGTTCATCTTGGTTTTCATTTTCTTGCGGTGAACAAATACATTTTGCTTAACTTCTTCCCACAATTTTAACATATCTCGGCTAGATACATTTTTCACATATAATCGCTATGGCCATGCATTTAAAAGGAGATGTAAAAGTTGTCTTCCCAAAAATATTTCAGATGGAGTTCGCTTGGGGACACTATGTATTGTGTTGTTAAAACACAAAACAAGATTGTACAATATGGTGTCCCACTCTCTCTGTGTTCATAACTGGAAACAACGCAAGGCAACTTTAATGTTCCGGTTGACTCTTTCCACCAAGTTCGCTTACAGGTAGTAAGGCAACATGTTTATTAACTTCACTCCTCACGTGGACATTAAGTCGCGGAATTCTTGCGACACATAATACGATGCATTGTCCGTGACTACAATCGCAGGTGACCCAAAAACGCAAAACAGATAACGAAAAATTTGCGTGTAAATTTCAACAGGTTTAATTGTCCGGAAAAAAAAAAAAAAAAAGACAGATTTAGCAGGAGACCCGAAATATTTTCCTTCCTGCTCTTCATTTTTCAGGTTGCCTTGCTGGCACGCGCTACATTCCCTTATGCGTATCAGAATGTCATCTCTTACAGCAGGCCACGTAAAAATGTAATACGTAAAATGGTTTTATCTTGGCCTACATGCCCTCCGAAAAAGGACTGGTGGTAATACTTATACATCATCAGTCTTAAATTAACCGGCACAAACAACAGAAATTTTACTTTTTTCGAACCATTGCGAATGAACCCTTTATAAACTATATAACCTGACTAAGCTAGATCTGGCATTATTTGCTGGAATTCTACATCATTTTCTGGTGTTCTTTAATTTCTACAAAAACATCAGGAACATTTTTCAACGTATTAAAAAATAATGTGATTTCAACATCATCTGACACTATTTCTTTTATACATTAATTTCCTAGCCGTCTAATTGGTTAATTAGATTTCAACAGCCAACTTAAAGCTTGGTTGTCGATAAACAACTCGAAATGCTCGTGGGCTAAATAATCGAAAAAATGCTCTATTCCTCATTAGCAAGCTGGACAATCTGTTTCGTAGATGGTGTACTTCCTCTCCACAGGTGTCAAAAGTTTGCTAGCGTATGCCACAGGAACAAAATCATCGCCTTTTTTTCTTGCTGAGCACCACTCCTAAAGTAACAGAACTTGTGTCGCAATGAATATAACATTTCTAATCAAAATTTGGCAATTGCAAAACTGGCAGCTGTATTAAACTTTCTTCTTACCTCTGAAATGCTTTTTGTTAGTCTTCACCTCACATAAACTCTGTGTTATTACTATTTAGAAAATTTAAAAGCTCTGCAATATTAGAAAAATCCGGTATAAATTTCCCGTAAAAAAACTATGTGTTATTCCCTCTAACAATTAAATTCTCTGCAAATATTCGAAAAATTCTGTGTAAATGTCCCGTAAAAAAGCTGCCATGCCTAAAAAATGCTGAACCCTTATCACGTTTTTAGGAACTATAAATTTCACAACGGGTTTAATTTTCTCTGTGTCAGTACATAACTGACCATCGGAAATTATGAAACCTATATACCTGACATGCTGTTCTGCCCAACGTATATTGTCAGGGTTCACTGTCAACCCAGCATCTGGCCTACACACTAAACGTGTGTAGGCCAGATGCTCCTCTAAGGTGTTACTGTATATGCAAACATCGTCAATATATGTGAATACAAAGTCATGACCTTATTTTCCTAAAACTTAATTCAAAACCCGCGACATGGCTTAAGGGCCACAGTCGAACCACATCGGCAAACATGTCCACTGATAAAAACCCCACGGGGTACAAAACGCCAAAGGTTCTTTAGAATTTTGTTGTATCTCACATTGCAAAAAAAAAAAAAACAGAATTAATGTTCAAAATTGTGAAAAATTTGGCCTTACAAAATACTGAAACACTGTGTCTAATACCGAAATTGGGTATTGATCAATACAAAATTTTTTCATCGACTATCCTATAGTCATTAACCAGCTTTTTCGGAATGATAAATGATGGGCTCGCATACGCACTGTACAAATCTTCAATATACCTTCTTGTTTTAATTATGCCAAAATTTGTTTAAAAATAGGAAACTTAGGCGGAGGCACTCTATATGGGACCGCAAACACAGGCTCGGTATCTCTCAATTTAAACTCTATCGGGTTTTTGTTGTAATAATCCAACTTCATTTTAACCACATCATCAAACTAAACTTTAATATTCTCTATTTTTGCCTCCAACTGCTCCCCTAACTCAACCATATACTCTTTCCTGTAGTACGATGGTTTATTTACTAATGGAAAAGGGGACTCAGGAGAAAAACCAAAACTCAAACATTTATTTTTCACGTCTACACAACACTCTCTCTTCCCCAGAATATCAATAGCGAGTATGACCGGCTACGATAAATCTTTAACAACTGAAATTGCATCTTCCTTAAAAAATGTTCATTGTCGCACATAACTTGGTTGGATATTTCATGACTCTTAATAATGCAGAAGCACTGAATCAATTAACTCAGTTACTTGCGAAATACCAATTTGCAATGTCACAAATAATAATCCCAGTTTATTTTTCCTAGACGAAAACTGTGTCACACTGCCTTTGCCCAACGGTTTTTTTTATTAAAGCAATACATGTACTGCAAATGTCCTTCATTCCCATAAACATAACACACATGTGAATAATGTGTCACTTTTCCTTTTTTATTAAAGCAATACAAGTACTGCAAATGTCCTTCATTCCCATAAACATAACACACATGTGAATAATGTGTCACTTTTCCTTTTTTATTAAAGCAATACAAGTACTGCAAATGTCCTTCATTCTCCTAAACATAACACACATGTGAATAATGTGTCACTTTTCCTTTTTTATTAAAGCAATACAAGTACTGCAAATGTCCTTCATTCCCATAAACGTAACACACATGTGAATAATGTGTCACTTTTCCTTTTTTATTAAAGCAATACAAGTACTGCAAATGTCCTTCATTCCCATAAACATAACACACATGTGAATAATGTGTCCCTTTTCCTTTTTAATTAAAGCAATACAAGTACTGCAAATGTCCTTCATTCTCCTAAACATAACACACATGTGAATAATGTGTCACTTTTCCTTTTTTATTAAAGCAATACAAGTACTGCAAATGTCCTTCATTCCCATAAACATAACACACATGTGAATAATGTGTCACTTTTCCTTTTTATTAAAGCAATACAAGTACTGCAAATGTCCTTCATTCTCCTAAACATAACACACATGTGAATAATGTGTCACTTTTCCTTTTTTATTAAAGCAATACAAGTACTGCAAATGTCCTTCATTCCCATAAACGTAACACACATGTGAATAATGTGTCACTTTTCCTTTTTTATTAAAGCAATACAAGTACTGCAAATGTCCTTCATTCCCATAAACATAACACACATGTGAATAATGTGTCCCTTTTCCTTTTTAATTAAAGCAATACAAGTACTGCAAATGTCCTTCATTCTCCTAAACATAACACACATGTGAATAATGTGTCACTTTTCCTTTTTTATTAAAGCAATACAAGTACTGCAAATGTCCTTCATTCCCATAAACATAACACACATGTGAATAATGTGTCACTTTTCCTTTTTACTTTCATTTTGACATTACCCATTCTCCTCGTCCGCCTGTGTACACACATCACGCTAATGTTTTGACTTTTTAATGTCTTTTTCAACATGTTCTTTAGCCTCTATTTTCACGAAACTTCTTACCTTCTCTTTACTGTAGCTGTCTTTAAAAAACCGCTTTTCGCTAGCGTGGTTCGTGTGTGAACAATATTTACATTGCAGTCTTGCCTTAGTCACCACTACTTCTAGCCTATGACAATCCCCTATGACTAGCTCAACCTTAGAAGCTAATGCTAACAGTTCTTTCAAATTTTGATACTTTTCACAAATGAAAAGAATCTATGATTGCCGGACAAGAGATTGCAAAACATGACCTCGGGTAAGTAGGCCTCATCACACGGGATACCTAACACCTCAACTAACCGTATTATTTCTTTCAACAACCCTTCCATCGTCTGCATAGAACTTTTGACATTTTTCAAGAAATTTCATACGCAAATGTGAAATAGCAGCAGGGGTACCAACGTGCTGTAATAAATTACTGCAAAGTACATCAAAACCTCATGGGCTTGAAATAGCTTCACTCAAAATATACTGCAAATTTTCTGGAACTTTGAGCGATGCACCTAAATATATAATAGTCAGCTCGCACAATCCTAAGTCTAAACCTTCTAACAATACCACCAAATGTTAACTACGTCGGTTAAGCTACCGGTTTCAATACGGAGTATTTGACTGTCTATTCCGCAAGGACAAGATAAAACAACTTTTGAATAAGAAAGGAACAGACTCATCACGTTTTTTTTAACGCGACGACTCCCTCTTACAAAACTACGCCACATAACAGCACGCACAGCGTATAGATGTTGTCTGCCTTGGGAAACTCGACTTTCGCTTCTTTCAAAGTGGCCTCCGGTGTTTCTTTAGTAAGATGGTAAATCCAACTGGTTCTTGCTCCACCTGCAGAAGTCATTTTGGTTAGCAAATAAATACACAAAATCACAAAAATTCCCAACACACTGTCACTTCTCAGAATTATCAATTTTCATGAAAAAACTACAAGAAATTTATTCCAAAATGTACTAAAAGGGATGGAAGCAGAGTGGTGCAGGATTCACCTGTCACTGAGAGGGACCACCCACAGGAAATCCCACCACTTCATGACAGTGACTATCAACTCCAGTTCCTTCCATTCCACTCATTTAAGCAAAATGAGACTTACTGAAAATCTTCAAGCAGCAGAGTTTAAATAGCAGAGTACAAACTAATAACGCAGTCGTAATAAATTGCGACAATTCAGCTATCCCCAGGTATGAATTGGGATACAAGATGCTAACCCCCAAAAGTGTAAGAAATAATTAAACGAACTGTTAGTTTTCTTTTAATGTATCCCTGGCCATATTTTTTATATTTTTTCTCATAAACTGCCCATACCAAAAATACAAGAATTATAAAATGCAAATCGGTAAACAGACTTTAAAACACATTACAAATATAATGTTCATTATGAAAATTATATGAATTTACATTTAATAATGTGCTCCCATAGCAATAAATATTTAGCCCAAATATTACATCATTTGCAAAATTACAGGATATAAAATGACTTTTCTTAAAAATTTCCCCTATACATGTCCTATAAAAAGCCCTTATCAAACATGGCTGGATAGGCTTTCTACGATGTTATATTGTTTTCTCTCCCAAGATGAAAGAACATCCATTTTTAGAGTCGGCAGACACGTTGACCAGGGTATTGAGTAACATCCCAGGAAGTTTCGTTAGTTCGAGTCCAGTAACATTCAAATCTTGATAATCGAAGGTATCATCGAACGGTTGCTAGACACCATCCTAACACGTTGGAAGGATTATGGTATCGGCAGGGCGAGGGGTGTGGGCAGCTTCAAGCCTGCACACTGACAGTCTGCATTTGTCTACCAAGCTACGCAGCCACATCGTACCAACGTCCACGACGACTTACGTCGAACAGGTCACCAACAAGGTAGGCCTCAGCTACCTCATCAATATATCCCCGTGTTAGGAGGTACCATTTTATCCGCTGATATTAATACTGGATTATGGTGCTAGAGCACCGTCACACCATCAATACATTATTTAAATTGTGGATAAAATTCCAGAAAAGGAACTTTTTTGATAAAATGAAAAAAGAATCTCCGAAAGTGGTATAATTCCACTCTACTAATTAGACAGAACACGAATTTACTAGGGGCATAACAAATTTGACAAATAGAAACCCCGGAAACGATAATGGGAAGGGCTATGAAGATCACGGAAATTGTGGGGGAAAATAATTAAAAATATGTACGTTTTCATGATAAAATTTTACGCCACAATTTCCCTCTAGTTCATAGCCCTCTTCATAAACATATTTCTAAACTGTATTGCTAACATTGTCAATTTAAATAATGTTTAGTTCTATCATTTTTGAAATTTAACATATTTTAATGACACAATAATACAATAATATTACAAATAACACGAAAATATGTTAAAATACAAAACACACACGCATTATTTTCCAGTGCAAATGGGCTACGCATGAAAATAATTTCTGGGGAAACTCCAAGCTTCTCTGATGCGTAACGCTTCGCGTCACCTCTAAAAAAAATTGCCGGGGCACCTTGAATCACTGTTTTGGGTATTTACTCCCCTGCTGGCGCTGGGACGCTGGCTCGGTGCATAATGTTTGACTACGTTTGTTTAGTATTTTCGCCTGCGAGATGGCTACGCTTGAATAAATTACATTATTACAGTAACATGTGTATGTGTGCGCGAGAGAGAGATAAAGAGAGAGAGAGAGAGAGAGAGAGAGAGTGTGTGTGTGTGTGTGTGTGTGTGTGTGTGTGTGCGCGTGTGTACTGATAACGTCGTGAATTTTGCTATTTTCTGTTATTAATGAAATAATCCTAATTTTTTATCATGAAAACACGTTCAATTGCACAAAGATGTAACCTTAAAATATCTAAATTGGCAATATTACCAATACAAGTTATAAATTCGATAGTGGGGAGGGTTATGAACTGGAAGTAATTGGTGGGGTACAATTGTATCACGAAAACGTACATTTTTTACACTCGTAGTAACCCGCAATTCCCCTAATGTACATAGCCCTCGCCAATATCGCATTTGTAACTTGTATCGGTAAAATTCTCGATTTAGGCGTTGTTCGGTTAGATATTTGTGCAATTTAAAGAATAAACATGATTAAATATTACGAATACATACGTATTTTTCACTTATTATAGCACACAACTAACACAACCACACACAATACTACACACTTCTTTTCATAATTAAATTCATTTTACATCTAAATTTTAAAATGTATTACATTACTCACCCAATCAAAGATCGTAAATTATAAACCATTACACAAGGTGTATACAATTTGACCAAACTCAATGCACTCAAAATACCGCACAAATATTATATTTTAACTTTTCTAATAAATCAGATATCACAACACTCTTATTTCCACACAATTATTTTATTTCACATGCCAAATAGACTGAAACGCAATACAACACGACAAACAGCACTTTTATATTAAAACCTCTAGCAACCTCCAGCAAAACACAAAACATAAAATTATATACCAATAAATTTATTTAATACTGTATCGAAAATTACAAAAAGATTAATCCAACAAAAATTATCTGAAATAATTTGTCTCCAAGATGAACAACAAGGATTTCGGCTTGGCAGATCTTGTACAGATGCTATTTTTATGATTAGACAGGTAATAGAAAAAGCTACCGAATACAACAAGGATGCATTTGTATGTTTTATCGACCTCGGAAAGGCTTTCGATAGGCTGGAACTTAAAGAGGTTTTATATATTTTAGAAGATAATACTGTACCAAATGGATTGATATTACTTATAAGTGATATTTTTAATGGCAATTTTAACAGAATAAAAGTGAATTGAAAACTATCGGAGAAAATACCAATTAGAAGAGGAGTCCGTCAAGGTGATTCCTTAAGTCCACTGTTATTTAATTTAATATTTAATGAAATTATAAAAGATATTAGAAATAAAGATGGATACAGAATGGGAGATAAAGATCTTAATATTGTATGTTACGCTGATGATACTGTTCTGATGGTGGATTCCGAAGATGACTTGCAAAGATTATTATATAGATTCTATCATGGTTGCCAAAATTACAATATGAAAATATCTTTGACAAAAACCAAGTCAATGACTATAAGTAAATTCCCCTTAAGATCTAAGTTATAACAAGAGAGAAAAATGATTTAACAGGTGATGGCAATAAAATACTTAGGTGTTGAGAAAACAAGTTGGGTATCACTGCAGAATGAAGTTACACATCAGGCCAATAAAGCAGCGAGAATAGCGGGCTGCATGAACTACATCATATGGAATAATAAGTACTTAAGTAAGGACACTAAGACAAGAATCTATAAAGCAGTAATACGCTCAATATAGACTTACGCTGCTGAGACAAGGGCGGATACCTAAATAATTGAACGAATTTTTGAGACAACTGAAATGAATATTTTAAGGAAAACTGTACATAAATCCAGGAGACACAAGATCAGAGGTGAAGAGATTAGAAGATAGTTGAATATCCAAGCAATATGGGATTGGGTAGAAAGACGAAGAATTGAATGGAAACAACACGTATCCCGCGTGGCATTGGACAAAATTGTGCGCGTGGTAAGAGATAATTTACTAGTGGATGGAAAGAGATCGCCTGGTAGACCAAAGAAGAGATGAAAGGACTCTTAATTTTTTGGATTAAACAGGCTGTAAGCCTACTATGAAGAGAAGAAGATTATGTATCAACAGAAGTGAATAGGAAACAAAATATTTATGTCCTCTTCGAAAACAAAACTGAACTTCATCGTATGCCGTCTAAAGGGTCTTTTGTACTAGATGATTATTCTAACTTCGACACTAACTCGCCACATCAAATAAACACTTGAACCTTGTGACACTTATATTCACCACTAGTCGGGACACATCGCGATTTTTCTGTCAGTGGCGAGGATTCTAGTCAACTCAAGTGGCGACCGCATCACGGCTCGTTGTGGCATGAGTCGCCAACAAATCTTTCATTTCGTTGACTAGGACACGTGACCGCCATAGACTAAAGATGAGGTAGACCGATCTCGCGGGCTGAATACAACCAGTCTCCATGCCCCAACATTGAACTGCTATTCTGCCAATACGACTAGCAAAAACGGCATGTTTTGGATTTAAGGTTAGAATAACGTTTAGTAAACAATTGGTTTCAGATGTTTTTATTCTTCCTCTAAGCAAATTGTAATGTATGTTGATTAAAATAAAATTTATATAGGTATTTTATTAATGAAATAGTGCTTGTTATTTATAAATCAATAAAAAAATTTCATCACTTTTTGACAACATTACCTTAAAAGTTGCCCTCCTTTGGGGTAGGTCAGTGTTGGGTACATGCGCAGAAGACGAATGACCGGTCTACCTCATCTTTAGTCTATGGTGACCGCCTGCTCAGAGCGAGCAGAAGTACGTTAAATTAATTTCACCCGCGAGTATTTGAAAACGATGCTTAGAACCCTCCGTTGGTTTAGTGATTATTTGCAACTGAAGCCCTGGCTCGATCACAGGAAAGCTATAACATGGATGCATGGTGAAAATATTATCATTCCTCCTTTATTAGTACGCGTACACAAAGGTGTGGCAAATACGTATAAGAAAAGTTTAATGTTGGATGTGGCAACAGGCGACAGTACGATTACTCGTAGCAGCGGCGAGTAGGTCTGCTTGTGAGGGTGTCTGAGGGGCGGAGCCGCTTAGCGTAACGAAGCCAGGCGTCCTTGTAACTGAGCAGCCATAGTTTGTTCATGGGCAAGGCCTTTGTCATAAAATCTGACCGTAGCACAGCTTGTTATTGTACTTGCTGTCTTGCTACCTGTTCTTGAACTGCCAGAGAATGCCAGGAAAACTTTTCTTCAGTATACTAACTGCTTACTGTACGGCCCTACAATCTAACATCTGCGCAATCTAGGGGATTTGATTCTCTGGCTGAACTGTAGGTAGGTTTTTGAAGTCTTTTCGCAATTGGAAGCAAAAGAAACAACTTTGCAACACTAGTACGCTTTATGTGATACTATTTATAATACGCACGTACAAACACATAACATTTACACATACAAACAGAAAAACATGCCTTTTGTCAAGACATGAGAAACTGTACATACACATTTATGCTCAGAGCGAAATGTTATGCACCAAATTATAGGCTACTTAGGTCACAGCCTAATATGGTTCATAACACATAATGTGCTACATGCAAAATACAAAAAACAAACATGAAGCCCGCAGAATTGTCACTGTAATGTGAATACATCTTTTAAAGCAAGGAACAGCCATGTGGTTACTCATTCCGAATCAGTGCTGTCAGAACGACCTGATGACGCATAATAATGTATGGACGGCTCTTTTAATAATTTTACGAACACTGCTGTCATCGTTTCCAAATGTTTAGTTTTAAGAGGCGCGCGTATACTTGCAATTAATGAATCAGATGTTATGAGCGGTTTATGAATCAAATCCATGTTTGTTTTAACTCTTGAGGTTTTTCTTATAAACAATTATCGATATTTTTTGCTGTCTTTATTGCGTGCTTCCTGTGCTTCTTCTGAAAGCTGACCTATCGGCATAATACTAGGGGCAATAATATATCTACCATGGAATAACACTTTATGGACACATATGGGCATAGTTTACCAAGAATAATGTCTCAAGTAAAATTCTAAAATACACCGAATGTATTCAGCGAATTTTTCTAGATCTACCGAGAAACCACTATCCAGGCATTCAAATATCACACGAGACATGTTTATTAATTCAACATTGACTCCAATTATCTCGACAGATATTGCAGCATTCCTAAAAATCGTCCGTGCGGTGTTGCCATTATTCATGTTTCCAGTCGTTCGTTTCGGCTTATCTACCAACAAACCTAGAATACTGCAGAACCGTTCCTGGACACGTTTCTTCTTTTCTGTTAACATTGTTTTATTTTCTGCACCTTGAACTGGTTACAAGTTATTATCTAGTCTATGAAATACGGAGTACACATTCACATAAACGTATCCAGGAAAGAAGAGATGACAGTCCAAAAGTTAAAAAGATTGGCTTTATTATTTCCTTTCGTGACAAAATACTTAGACTATTCACCTCACGGGGTTTAGCCCCACACAAATAACATGTCTGGGTTGATGCACAGGACGATACAGAAGTGCTGACTTTACCTTCGATCATACAAAAAATCATATAGGGTCTAACTAGAAGTTCCCGGTCATCTACGGACATCTTGAGCTCTACAAAGCCGCGATACAGTGCGTTCAACAAATGCTTACATTCGTATTTCTGACGATATTTCTACGACTTTTAGATTGGCAGGAAAACTTAGTCGCTTCGCGTATTTGACTATATTGTATGATGTATAAATCTAACAGTTTGTTTGTCTTGCCTGATCACGCATAGACTTGTACTGATTCGTCGAAAAATTGGCGTCAACCATTAAAGCTAAAGCTTGATCCGCTGATAACTTCGCCGGACTTGCGATGGCTGCGTTTCAGGGTATCTTGAACTTGGTACCCTTGGTGGCAGAAGCATTAGAAAGTTCTTGGACGATCGCAGCAGTGTCTGCATTTTCTCGCCTTTTGTAGTTTGTTTGCGGTGGCCTTTGCCAGTTACTCTTGACTGGTTGACTCCACACTACATTCTATTTTTAGTTTTTGAACTTTGTACAATCTTGAAAAACCTTCTGAGGCCTACCAGCTCTCATTAGACGTGACGCAGTTCTTGAAGGACCAGGCACAGATTGAAGCACAATATCAGAAAACGTTAATGTGTTTCTTAGCTATGATGTATTGTTCGTTAAAAACGTTCGCGATGACTTTGTGCTTTCTTCCATTTACCCTACAATTATCTAAGAAACATTCTTATAGTGCGCTTTAAACTGTTTTGCATTTAAGCAACTGTAATTCACCCAATGCATCAATCATACGCTAATATTGCGCCAGTCCATGTTGTTTACGATTGTTCCACTCAGATGTCAAAAACAGCACGATGCGAAATTTCAGAAGCCATTCTGTAAAAAGAACGTTCTTGTGTTAACGCGCACTTTTGCGCAAGAAATTCCTGTTGGTTCAGTAGGATATAAGGTAAGCTGTAACATCGTTCAAAGATCAACGCAGAATAACGCGGAATAATTTACTTTAACTATAGTTATTTGTAAAGAGGCGTAACGAACTATTGAGGTGGCGCAATAACAAGTTACAAGTAGAATTCATACCTTAAAACCCAGTGTAGGGTTTTTCACGGTAAAGTGAGCACTTTTGAAGCCCTAGCTACTTTTTTCTTCGAGCCATTTCCCATTCTTGAACCACCTTTCAAAATACATATTGTCATGTAAGTAACAAACACAGTGTATATATTCCACCGTACTGGGAAGTTTACGTCTGAGGTTAGAATAGAATGTATTTATTGACTATCATTCCAAATGAGAGGGTATTCAAAAGTGCTCACTTTACCGTGAACAGCCTAGATAGTACTACACACCACACGATATATATCGCCACTCTGAACGACACTTCTTAATTAAACTCCGAGGCACGATGCGCGTCCATCATCCGTCATTGCTGTTGTCCGGCCAACACAGATACAGTAGCTTTGGTCGGGCGCCGTGTTACTGCCGTTGCGTGCGATGATCAACGAAGCAGCTTACTATTTCGTTCGAACGGAATTTTACACCATTGTATTTTCATGTTTTTTTTTCAGTTATACCGGGAATGTCAAAAATTAAATCAAGTTCCCTTAGATTGCGAAAATGTCACACTTTGGGCCGTTTGGAAGCAAATACTGACGCAAATTGTTCTTCAAATAAACAATTTACTTGTGTTCGAGTCTGTGCCTAGTTTGACGTACGACACATTTCCATTGATTACTCGGTGCCGACCAGCATCAAAATTCTGCAAGGATGTAAACGTCTCTCGCCTATCATTTGAGAAAGTGAAATTGTTTTTATTATAAAGAAAATTTTAGAAATTTGAGCTGCAATACACACTACTGATATCATTAGATCACTTTTTGCCCAATAAGAATGCAACAACTAAAATATCTAGCAGCTTATTTGGTAACATTAGAAAGTATGGAACAGATTATTTTAAAATCAGTTAATAACGTAACCAAAGTTTTGCACTTGTGATCGTTGTGGGGCGATAATATTAACAAATTCCCCCATCCCCCCCTGAACAATTAACCTGCTCGCCTCCCACCAAAGCGAACTGTGTTCAATCTCCGGCCGGGTGACTCCCGGATTTTCGCAAGTGGTAATCGTGCCGGAAGATGATGCTGGTAGACGGGTTTTCTCAGAGATCTCCCGTTGCCCCCGCCCTTTCATTCAAGCACTGCTACACACTCACCTCAATAAAACGTCCTTATCGGCTTTTAAAACCACGTTGGCAAGAGCCACCCAAATCTCTTCAACCAAATCCCCACCCGCCTTTTCCGTTCAAAAAAATAGTAATTTCGAAACATGCCGATTGTCAGCTTTCAGAAACGCATCGATACACGTTCTGTGGCAGATATCATTTAGAAGGTGAGGCGCTAATAAATTATCGTCGACTGGGGTCGTTTATCGAATCTGAAAATCTAATAGTCCGTTACGCTCCGACACGGCGCGGCAGACCTCGCGCAGGCGCATCGAGTGACAAGAGGAGTCGCGACTTCGCGAGCGCGCTGCAAGGCTCTTGTTAAGTTTTTAATTGCCAATAAAACATACACCCATTTCCATTACTAAATTACACGCTCTAAATTAGCGGGATTACTCAACTATAAGGACGAAGATTGCAGATACGCTCAGCCGTTCCCACTGCGGGGCAGCGTTTAATTGGCAATTAAAGATCTCAGATACGTCACGTTCCCAACTACACTTCTCTCCAGGGCTCTTACTCGCGTCTGCTACGAAGCTGCGTTGTCAACAAATAACTCCCACTCGGCTTCGATGTGTTTATTCCCGACACTTCATTTGAGTCCCGCCGTTCGCGGCGAAACTGCTTGCTCCCGCGATCTGTGGCTACAAAGTAGTAGACTATTTATGATGTTGCGAGGATAAGTGCCGGCCGCATTGACGAAAATAACGTAGTGGCATCGAATTCCGCCTCGTGAGTGGGCGATCGTGCTGAAATATGTTAAGCAAAATTTGAATGTTCTCTTTTTGCGAAATGCATAATGTATGACACGGATACTAGCACAAAATAATAATTTTTCACTTTCTTGTTCATTCTCATCAAAATAGCTTTAAACATTACCACATTCGTTTATTTTAAATATACTTACACATCCACTTTCATTTCCAGTGCTAAATTAATCCTTATTTAGTTTTTGAAGATTCTATTCTTACAATT
The DNA here is from genome assembly GCA_029891345.1 of Dryococelus australis. Lineage (NCBI taxonomy): Eukaryota > Metazoa > Arthropoda > Insecta > Phasmatodea > Phasmatidae > Dryococelus > Dryococelus australis. Next base: position 185,297,784 of record CM056994.1, on the reverse strand, counting down.
ATCAAAGATGGGAAGAACACAAATATATTGAAGGTTTTTTCAACAAGTGCAACAAAAATTTTTCTTTAAAAAATTACGTAATATCTGTGCTTTCAAATGATAATTGGCAGTCTTTTAAGATATTTTAAAGGTGATGTCATATAATATATATATATATATCATTTTACATTACATATATTACGTCAAAAATATGCAGTTACGTAATAGTAAAATAATAATGCATAATAGCATTCCAGTATTCAACTGGAATAACTTCGGTAAACTGAATTTAGGATCGTCAGACTGGAAATCGAATCCGGGTTATCCCGAATGTTTGTCTATTTACCACTATGCCTCCTTGCTCGGTCCCTTACCATGCAAACACAGGTATCCCCACAGTATACAGCCGCCCCGTGACATGTGCCGCACTCAATCCGCTGTTGACCCCATTCACCCACACGCCCAACGACTTTATGTAGCTGAATTGTTGATTTATCTGACCAGCACAATCTCTTCAAACATCCGGATACCCAATCAGCACACTCGCAGGCTCTACGAGACTAACTTGGCGGTGACGCTCTATTAAGAGTGAATGATGTTTGGGTGGTCTACTGTTAAACTCGATGCTCTTCAATGTGCACCACAATGTTGAGTAGGATATGGTCATGGTTCCTTCATGGTTATACAGGTCTCGTAACTTTTGAACGCTGATCCGGAGTCCATATTTTAGGAGCCGTTTTACTCGGCACTCATTCCAAGGCGTTATGTTCCTAAAACCCTTAAACGGTGTTCGCAATACGCCGACGCGGCCGACGATGGCCGCTGACGAAGGTTTAATAAAGGTATTCACCACTGAGCAACAGAATGTCGGCGACCATCGTTGATCCAGATTATGCTGCTATATGATGTACAAGTTGGCAAGTTTCTGTTTTCGTAAACAAAAGACGCACGAAAAACACATGTGTTTGTTTATTGTCAAACGTACGTTAATCCTTCCAATAAACTCAAATAAAATTTAACCAAAATTAATAAAACAAACACAGGCACTTCTCTGAATTTATTCAACCAACAGACGCAAACACCAATAAAGTAAAATTAAAAGACAGGTCAATAACTCATTTTGAGAAAGTAAACATAAGAACATAGCTTTCAGTAACTAATATTAGTAATCACAGCGTATTTATTTTAAATATCACTTATTAAATTAAAATCACCATGTGAAAATTGTAGACCCAGTGTTTACAAAAGTGCCCTCTTGTTTCTTCTTCTTCTTCTTCTCGTCACCTTCCGTCCCGGTAAATTCCAACGTCTGCAAAAGGACAGCTGAAATCGGTAATTAGCAAAATATATCATTTTAAATCATATTTTATTGCTATTAAATTATTCAAATATATAAATCAGAAATATTTACCTTAAGTGAAAAATTATTTGTCACTTGTGTCAATCATTATAAGAAAGCTATTCTGAAAAAAAAAATTGCCCTACCCTGAAAGTGAACAAGATCGATGGCTTCTGAAAGCAGGTAGCTGAAGTTGGATCCAGTCTTGGTTTTCTAGTACTTTTTTGGGTGTGAAAGTATACAGTATGTCTAATATTCCTTTTTCCGTGCCGTTCATATACACCCGAGTTATAACCACTCGTAAAATGGGGTATATTAACACTCGGGAATTGCTGTTTTCCTCAACAGTTTTTTTCCCAGAAAGAGGCAACTCAATATACACATATTGCCGCGGCCCAGCGGCCTGCAGTATTTGACAGGGGCCATCTGGCAGTGTGCGAGCGAAGAAAAGTCGAGACCACGGCGGCGGACGTATATTCTTGATGCGAATGGACGAGAGGGCGTGAAACCCAGCGAGTGAAGCCTACTGTGCGCGAGGGCACTGGGAGTACTCTAGAACATTGCGGACTGGCAGGATATGGACTGAACTGAGGTGGAACTCAATGGAAGTGTAATACGAATTTTATTGTAAGTATTCGAACTGTGAATATGGATGCATAATTTATAAATTAATTGAATATGTTAATACATTGTATATTGGGAATGATGTTTAATTATTTAATTTCATTGATTTACTTGTGGTAATTATGAATTTTATTAATTGGTGTCATTAATTGTGAACAGTTAGTTATATCCATTTATTGTGATATATTGAGTTGAGAGAATTTTTGCTGTAGTTATTGCAAATAAAATTAGTAAATTATAGCTAATTCTTTTATTTAAATAATACCTCCATATTTTAACGAACTTGGTTAGCCCACTTAATTTATAGAGAGCGAAATTGTAACACTGGTATCAGAAGTGGGATGGATGCATTTTATAAAAATAAATATAATAAAATAATTTTGATTAGTATTACAGTAGGTTATTAACTAGCAGGAGAAATTTGTGAATGCTAACCAGAATATTGTCAGCAGACATGGAATCACTTCGTGCCTTGATCGAAGGATTGAATAGCCAAATAAGTAGTGTCAGAGAATCTGTTAAATAGTACCAAATAAATAATGTAAATAGTCAAATTAGTGGCGTTAATGAAAATGCAAACAGTAAAATTAATGGTGTTAGTGAATCTGTAAATAGCCTAATTATTTGTGTTGGTGAACTAATAGACAAGAAAATGGACAGTGTTAATGAAAATGTAGATGGAAAAATAGACAGTGTAAGAATGATGATAGAATAAGAATTAGATAAAAAGACAGTGTGAATGAGAATGTGGACATAAAGATAGAAGGTGTAAGCGAGTTGGTGAACAATAAAATAGCATGCGTGGACAAGGAAATTGGCAATGTGATGTAAGGATTTGGGAATCGCCACGTTTTTTGTAGTATTTTCTGTATATATTTTTAGTGTAATTTTTATAGCGATTGGTATCACCGCGCTGGTAACTTATAGTATGTAAGTTAATAATTGTATAATGACGGTCATGCATTTGTACCGATCATTGAATTATTTGCTTACATATACATTGTAATTATTTTATCTAACATTTAATCGTAGTCACAATTATTCACTGCGTCATAATTATCATTGAGAATTATTTCTGGGTAACGATTGCGATATAGGCAGTGAGTCAATTTTGGCATTTGTAGTTCCTTAACCCGCCACTTTAATGTAAAGAGCAGCCGCCGGGCGTGGGGGTTGGGTTTCGTCGGCGGCGCGGGCGGGCGGCGGGCAACAGTTGTAAGCGGTATGCTGGTACAGTCTGACTTCGGCGGCCGGTCTGACAGAGTCGTCTGTGTGCTATAGCAGTGTAATGTTGCGGGACTTAATTATGCTCGCGTGGCCGGAAAGTGTGCGTAGGTTGTTGCAGGTGCTAACGCACGGGAGGCCGGATAATGTGTGTTACCAGCCAGCGTAGGGTTATAGAGAATGGACGGTGTGTACGTAATGTCGGACTGCGACAAGATTTCCGCCGCTGTCGTCCTACGTAAATTTTAATTGTGCCCGTACTATACGATAGTGAGCCGATGGTGTCTCGTCGGGTTGCAACGAAACATTGCCGTGAACGAGCGAGGCGTGGCACGAAAACTTACATTGCGAAATGGGGCCCCACAGGCCTAGACACCAACTGGCGTTTGATATTGCGTGGGACGCAACCTTCACCGAAAAACGTGTGCGAAACTGACTAGAAACATAGACAGGTTGTATAATGTAATCGAGGGCACGGAGTTGGGGAGGAATGGATAATTTGCTGCTAATGAAAGTTTGTGCCCAGGTTTTGAACACTATTTAGAGACGGTTGTAGATCGCCAAATGTCCATAGCTCATTTTTTTAAACCATGAAAGTAACTAAAACAATAACTGGACTTTGGTGTGTAAAACGTGTCGAGGTGAACACTGACGTTGTAATAACGGCGGACCTGTTAGTAGTTGCGGCCTGTGCTACTGGACGGTCGGCTGGTAAAATTGTAGGGCTGAATGATGGAAGTCATTTTGGCCGGGGATGAAACCTTGACTGTTCCGCTAGCCAAAATTTCGTCGGGTATATACGTGCCCGTCATGGCTGCCGCGGTAAACTTGATATGAGAGTGAGTGTGTGACGACAGAGCGGCGCAATCAAAGTCTAGTGCCGATAGGAGTGAAGACCGCAACTGCGTGGCGAAAACAGCTGAGCAGAATTCCGAGCGCTGGAAAAGTACGACACGATGGCGTCGCGGGCAGAGGCGGCCTGACAACTGCATTGAGTCGTGGCTCGAATGGTTGGGCTGTTTCCTTCACATCGTCAGGCCCATGGTAGGGCTGCTGCCAAGGTACTGTGATTATTATCGGAATGCGACACATAACGCCGTGGTTATGACTCGCAGCGGGCGAACTCAGTGGCTTCTGCAGAGGCTTGCAAGTAAAAATTTTTCGAACTGGTGTAAAAGTATATTTGTACAAAATATTATGTAGAGTGAGAACGAACTTTCCGAACTGGTGTAAGAGGATTTTTATACAGTATTTTAATACTGTTGGCCAGAGATTTTGCAATGCCATGTGAATTAATGGATTGTAATTTAAAAATAAATTTGTTGCCCCCAAAAGCCTGAACTTGGAAAACATTCTTTCGTGCACCACTGAAATGGACCTCTATCGTTGTTTGATGTATTTTACCAAGAATTTATTAATAAGCTCATGCAATATTGTGGATGGGGCATGGCTCAGAAGGGTGTTTAATGCTGAGCTCGTCTAACTTCATCCAGGAGCGGGGTTGAGAATATTTATTGTCTGGGTAACGGAGTGAGGCACATTTTGTTACACTCCCCCCCCCCCCCCGCCACACTCTTGGTGGACGAAGGCGTCTCAGTGAGCCAGAAAATAGACAGTGTTACCGAAAGGTTGGACAGAGTTTAGTGTGGCAGGAGTTCTTGCAGCAGCAGGGGAGACGACATGCATTGGTGGAAGAGGAGCCGAGTTTGGTCACCACCGAGACTACGAGGGCGGGCAGCAAGAAGAAGGTAGAGGTCGCCGCCAGTGTAGTCATCGCAGGGGTGGTTCAGTAGTTCTGAGTGTGGGTACGCCCCAGCCAACGGTGGGTAAAGCTGTCACAATTAAGCCTGCCTCTACGGTGGGCAGACACCTTGGCGGGAGTACCGGCACCAGTTCGAGATCGTTGCCACCCTGAATGGCTGGACTGAAGAGCAGCTGGTGTACTACCTGGCGGCTGTACTGAGGGGATCAGTGTTGAGCATACTGCAGTCGCTGCCGGAACGACATCGTCTAGAATACTGAACACTGGTGTCGGCTTTGGAGCTTCGATTAGGCGACCGGTATCTGCAGCACGCCCATCATGCTCAACTGCGAAGCTGCATCCAGCGACCCGGCAAACCACTGCAGGAGCTGTGACAGGACATTTGGAGGCTGTCGCACCTGTCTCTAGAGGGATGCTCTGAAGAGGCATGAGATGTCATCACCGTCTGCTTCTTCGTCGACACTATTGCTGACACCGAGATGCGGCAAGCTATGCGGTTAGATGCACCTCACACCATGCAGGATGCCTTGGCCCGAGCACTGGAAGTGGAGTGCGCACTACAGAGACTCGCCGTCTACCACCCAAACTGCCGGAATGTTAGATGTGTGGATAGCCGCGGCACCTGACAGCCAACTATCCTCAGCAGCAGCAACAGCAGCAGCAACAATAACAGCCAGGGAACAGGTACCAAGAGGCAGGTAGAAGATTCAATGTCTTCGGAAAACTTGTAAACACCGGTTTTGAGAGGCAAATGTTGGTAATTGCTGGATAGAAGGCCCAATGCTTTTGCAGGTGCATATAATGAAACAATACTCCAATGCCATATTGGTGGAGGGAAGTCTGGATGATGTTTCTTGTCAGATGGTCGTTGACACATGAGCGACTATAACAGTGCTACGACCGGATATTCTTAGGCCTTGCCCACAGGGATCGTCCGATAAGAGCATGGATCACTGCTATATAACTACACAACAGGCGAGACCACGTCAGTCAAAGGCAAGATAAGGGTATTCTTACAGCTCACTAACCTTGAAATAGAGGATGATGTATACATAGCAGAAATAGAGGACAAATACATTTTGGGTTTTGATGTATTACGTAAGCTGGGTGCTGTATCGATACTTGACTTTGGGTATTACGGGTAGGTAATATCGACACGCGAGATTTATCATCGCCAATGAGCTGCCCAGTAGTGTGTAATCAGTCAACTGTGTCCCCTGCTTATAGAGAAGTGGTTATTCCAGGCAGATGCCAAGGAAAATTTGCAGGCGTTTTGGCATAATCTAACTAGCCCAGAGAGGTGGCATTTTACCAGATGGTGTTACTGTAGTATGGACATTGATTTTTTTCGAAATCAGATAGTTTGCCTGTTAGGATAATTAATTTGTGTGACCACGCTATCCGCCTTGGAGAGGGAACTACAGTAGGATTTTGCAAGCAGGTCTCACAGGTACTTCCAAATGTTCTGGAAGCTTCACTGCCACAAACTGCTGAATGACCTCTTCCATATACTCTGGCGGAACTGCTGACAAGAACAAGAGAAAACCTCAACTGGCGACAGGAGAGGGCAGTTTCAGATTTGGTACAGAAAAATAGAGGTGCTTTCTCCCGTGAACCCAATGACCTTGGTAGAACTAATATTGCATGCTACCACATCGACATAAAGCAGCCACAAAGACGACTACTGTAAGTTTCATATGATGTCGTTTGTGGTATTCTGAAAGAGATGATGGATTTAGAAGTTATAGGGCCATCAGTCAGTTCATGGTCATCTACATTTGTGCTTGTTAAAAAGAAATATGGCTCTATTTTATTTTGTGTTGATTATCGCCAACTTAATAATGTGACCAAGAAATATTCTTATCGACTCCCTAGGATAGACGACACCCTGAATAGCCTAGCAAGTTTACTGTGGTTTTCTACTTTAGACATGAAGAGCAGGTATTGGCAGTGCGAGGTGGCCCAGGAAAACAAGGAAAAGACTACATTTTGTGTCCAAGGGAATGAAACCTGGCAATTCAAGGTTATGCCCTTTGGGCTATCTATGTCCATGCCTCTTTCGAATGACTAGTGGATAAAATTCTGCCCTTTGATATCTGTCAGGTGTACCTAGACAACATTGTAGTTACAGGAAGAACATTTGAAGAGCACCTGGCACACTTAAATTCTGTGTTTCAGAACGTGACTGCGGCCAACCTAAAATTAGTTCCCAAGATATGCCACTTCTTCCAAAAGAAAATTAATTTCTTGGACCATGCTGTATCGGCCCACGGTATTGAAACAGATCCTGAGAAGACCAGAGCAATAATATATTGGCCTCTACCAAAGGATAAAACTGAAATACGAAGTTTCCTGGGCTGATGTGCTTACTTCCGTCAGTTTGTGCCTGGGTTCGTCACTATCACCAAGCCTCTGCATGAATTAACCGAGGCGAAAAGAAAATTTTATTGGACCCCAGAGTGCAAAATTGCTTTCAAAAGACTAATGTAAATTCTAATATCTCCCACAGTACTGGGCTTCCCGAGTAGAGAGGGTGGGTTTATTCTGGATACTGATGCTAGTGATGTTGGAATCGGGGCTGTGTTATCTCAGATCTAGGATAGAAAAGAGCGGCCATTGTAAAACTTCAGTAAGATACTACAGAAACCCGAGAGGAACTACTGCGTGACGCGTAGGGAGCTTTTGGCAAAGGCGAAGGCGATTGCACATTTTCATCCATATCTTTATAGCAGACACGTCAATCTAAGAACTGATCACGCTTCATTACGCTGGCTGCTAAATTTTAAGAACCCCGAAGTTTAAATAGCCCGGAGGATACAGTACCTGCAAAAATGTGACTTTCAAATACAACACAGGCCTGGACGCCTTCACAGCAATGCAGATGTACTCTCCAAGAGACCATGCGAATTGTTCTGTCATCATTGTGAACATCAGAAGGAAAATATTGGCGTATCGTGAAAAGCAATATTAGAGTGGAAGGAAACCGGGCGGCGATCGAGATGGGAGGAGATATCTAGCCTAGGCAAGACAGTCAAGGCATACTGGGCACAGTGGAATTCCCTTGTTATAAAGAATGGTGTGCTTTACAGGAACTGGGAAAGTAACGATGGGAGACAGAGTCATTTACGGTTGGTCCTACCAGAGTGAAGAATTCCAGAAGTGCTAAGAGAACTGTACAACACAGCAGAAGGTGGTCACTTCGGTGTGAATAAGACACTTGGCAGAGTTCGAATGAGATTATATTGGCTGCATTGTCGGTAGGATGTTGAGAAGTAGTGCCGTCTTTGTGATGAATGTACTGCGAGGAAGGGTTCAAGGGTTAAGCGATGCGGCCCCCTCCAGAAGTACAATTCGAGAGGAAGGCAGTTGACATTCTCGGACCCCTACCAATCACTGAGAAGGGAAATATATACCTTCTGGTAGCACAAGACTCTTTCACAAAGTCACCCGATGTTATACCAGTGTCAAACCATGAGGCTGGCACAGTAGCTGATGCTCTCGTAGAGCATGTTTTCTCCAGGTCTGAAGTACCACTTGAACTTAATTTGGATCAAGACGAAGTTTTGAACCACACCTTTTCGAAGTGGTAACGAGGATTTTAGGAATGAAGAACACCCGAACCACAGCATTACACCCTCAGTCGGATGGAATGGCTGAGAGACTAAGTGGTACCCTGGAACAGTATCGGCTATCTTCGTAGAAGCCAATCAGAAAGATTAGGACTTTAAGATACCCTTATTTCTCCTGACATTTCGTTCGGCGCTCCACGAGTCCACAAGGATAATACCTTCAAGGATGCTGTTTGGGAGAGAGCTGCGCCTACCTGGTGACCTGCTGTTCGGACGTCCATTGGAGGAAGAAGCAGTCCCCCAGAGTATGCTATTAAGCTACGTCAGAAGTTAACCGACACTGATGAGTTTACCCAGAGGCACCTTAAAATTAACAGTGACAAAATGAAAACACGATATGACCAAGGAATGCCCGAGGATATTTTTCAAGGACAGCTGGTATGATTTTACAACCCTCAAAGGAAGAAGGGTACTGCCCGAAGCTACATAAATCTTGGGAATTCCCGTACAGGATCCTGAAGCAGATAAATTATGTGGTCTATAGGATTTGTCGACAAGGCTCTCGGGCGAAGCCTAAGGTTGGCCAAATCGACCGACTGGCGCTGTACGGTGGTCCTGATGCTGTAGAGTATGTCCGGGAGGAACAGACTTAAGGAGGTGGCAGTGTTATGCGCTGCTACCTGGCCCAGAAGACTGCCCGCCACTGTGGCAGAGGACCACCTCATCCCTCCCCGGGCTGACATGCTCGTTGCCTCCTGACTCCCTCCCCTTTCTGGGAAACCCATGAATAATGTACAGCGGCCGTCAGGCTGTCGCGCTGCTCGGCGCCTTGCTTGTCGTCACGGCCCCTCTCCCCTGCTGGAGGTGGGTTTAGCGACGATGCAAGAATATTCTGGTCAGACTAGCCGGTGCCTCAGCCCTGCTCGCGGCAGCACGCGAGTTACAGAACATTCTGGGCGACGGCCTACGACAACATATATACTGCTGCAGCCCAGCAGCCGGCAGTATTTGAAAGGGGCCATCTGACAGTGTGCTAGCGAAGATAAGTGCGAGACGACGGCAGCGGACGAGTGTTATTGGTATGAATGGACGAAGGGGAGTGAACCCAGAGAGTGAAGCCTACTTTGCGTGAGGGCACTGGGAGTAGTCTAAAATATTGCAGACAGGCAGGATATGGACTGAACTGAGGTGGGACTGAATGGAAGTGTAATACGGATTTTATTGTAAATATTCGAACCGTTAATATGGAGGCATACTTTATAAAGTGATTGAATAGTTTGATGCACTGTCTATTGTGACTGATCTTTATTTAATTTCATTGATTTCTTTGTGGTAATTATGAATTTTATTTATTGGTGTCATTAATTGTGAACAGTTAATTATGTCCATTTATTGCGGCAAGTTGAGCTGAGGGAATTTTTACTGTAGTTATTGTAAATAAAATTAGAAAATTATAATTAATTGTTAATTTTAATAATACTCCAATCGTTAACTAACTTGGTTAGCCCACTTAATTTCTAGAGAGAGAGAGAGAGAGAGAGAGAGAGAGAGAGAGAGAGAGGAGAGAGAGAGAGAGAGAGAGAGAGAGAGAGAGAGAGAGAGAGAGAGAGAAATCGTAACAATATGTATCTTTCGGAAACTGTGATAAATCACGCAACTTGCGCTGCGAGAAACGTTTAAGCACGTGGCTGCACAAGTTACCATTTTTGTTTAATGTATTTTGCATAACATTACAATACTTAAAACAACTGAAACTGAGCGACGAGAAAAACATGAACGCTTGGGTAAGCACAGTCTTACAAACCACGTTACGCTTACCCGAATGTCTCGTTTACTGTAGTCCAGTACCCCGGACCACCAGGGTTGCGTTGAGGGATGCACAGGTTGTTCATAGTAAAGTGGGAACTTATGAAGCCCTAGTTAATTTTCCATCAGCCATTTTTTATCAGTCCACCACTTTTTAAAAATAAATATTGCCATGAATTAATAAACACAGTATGTATATTTCATCAGACTCGAATGTTAACATATAATAATACAATAAAATATATTGATTGACTATTATTCCAAATGAGAGAGCTTCCGAATGTGCTCACATTGCAGTGAACAGCTGATACCACGGCGATGTCACGTGGGTGGAAGACGGAAGGCCACTGGGTTTGAGGCGGTACACGCCACGTCAAAGTGAAGAGCCAGCCCTCTACTCCTCTCTAGCCCTGGAAGTTCTACATCTTGGTGGCCTTTAACACATTATATAGTTTTTGACACTTCCTATACACTGTTACTACATATAAGAGTGTCCACTGTAATTGCCTGGGATACGACGCATCCGTTGTATGCGTATACACAATAATGACTTTTCGCAAGTCCATTAAATCCTTTCTACCGCCTATTTCAATTTGCCCTGTTCGACTGACACATTTCCTCTCTGTTACGATTTTTCTTTGTTGCTTAGTGGAGTTTGTCCCGCGATGACAGCTGACCGGGCCATTAATTGCAGTTTGAAAGGATGGTTGCAATATGGAGAACATCCAGTGCAATGATCAAGGAAACTAACAACCGGAAATAAAATGTATGAAAAATACTGTTTAAATATTCATTTTAAAGATTACATCATATTATATGATTTCATCAAGGCCATAAGAATCGTAACACGCGCAATGGTTTAAAATTAATATAACTTTTGTTCTAATTTTCAGATGCAAATAAATGCATACAAGTATTAAATAATAATTACATAACTGGTTACTAATAAAGAAATACGAAAAAAGTTTACTAACATGACAATATGAAAAAAAAAAAAAAAAAAAACTAAAAATGCTCGTATAAGAGAGAGAATGAATTTAGGACAAAAAAATTGGAATAATATTATAATGAATAAATATAACCTATTAACTCAACTTCTTATGTGGAGCTATTATTCAAGTGCAATAAAAATAACAAAAGTAATATTTTGAAACGTTTTCCAGCACAATGATACTAGAAAATGAAAAATTGTAAAATAAATTGTATTAAGAATCGTACAAAATTTAAAATTTTCGTATTTTTTAAAATAGGTGCTATACATCATTTTACTAAAAACTATGTTACCAAATGCAGTATTTGATTTTACTTTTATTGTTTGTACTTACGATTAAAAATATAATGTGTAACCAGTAAACTATAAACAATAAAATAAACGCAAGCCTATAAATGTGTCGCATTCTTAAGAATAGTTCTCGCACTATTTCCTTTTTTTGGATGTATACTCTACTAAACAAAAGGCATATCAGTGAATTCTTACAAATGTTTAAGACACGTAACTAGAAAAGAAAAATGAGGTAGTCTCGTAAAAGTTGATAATATATAAAGCTCATAAAATAAAATTTCTTATGCAAATTGAAAAAAATTGCGATAAACTAACAAATGTGCAAGATAGTGTAAGCGTTATTACCAATTTAGTCTATTGGGAAATAGTTTTATTGAAACTGATACTTCTCACTTCAGCTTACGAATAATATATAAATATACACCAATTAAATAACATCCTACTGTGACTGAAAAAAGTTATAATTGAATCACAGAGGAACTATACATACAGAGACGAAATTGTTGCACAGGTCTCTTTGATCTTGGTGTTCAAGTTCAACAATTGGTATCTTAAGAATCTGCTATAGCTGACGAGAAGGCGAGTCTGTGGAAAGGGGTTGTAGTTGAGGTCGCAGAGCCGGACCCTGGCTAATGCGTGCGTCCACAGTAACGGTACAGCTACGCTACTAGAAATCTACAAAAACCGAAGGTCAACGGCTTTCGCGAACTGGGTTTTGTAGTGCTGTAGTACTTTCAGTGGTACAAGCCACCAACATTACGGGAGTGTCTCATAAGTCTTTGAATAGTGTTACACATGGGGCCCATGTAGAAAAAAGGTAAAAGAATTTAAGATAAAACAATTTACAGTGAGGTACGAAACATTATAATACATATAATTTAAAATGTGATGAAGAGGTGTGTGATAGCCGAGTGAAAATATTCATTAAACCAAGCCAACCTGTGTGTGTCTAATTATGCAAGTTTTTATGTTCCTACAACTAGTAGGATCCGTAAAGAAAGTATTAAGCTGTTGATACATCACTGGCAACAGCAAGCAAGTATCGCTCGCATCTCGAAAAAGAAACGTTAAATGTGATGATTTTGATAGGAGGGTAATAAGGGAGCTAATTGAAAACTTTTATGTAGTACATAAGAGAGTATACGTCCCAAATGCTGAGCAATAACATAAAAATGCCTTTTTATGGGGAGCGCACTCTTCGAGGCGAATTTTGAATGAAATGGGATTTTAAAGTGGAAAAGATGTGGCAACAAAAGAAAGATTTTAATTGAATGCCCAAATATTATCCCCTAGTGCTGTGAATATTTAAAGTCAATGCGATATTGCAGAGAACAGAAGCGGCCAATTGTTTACATTGATGAATCGTAGTGGACAGTAGTTTAACGTTCAACAAATGTTGGCAAAGTAAACATCAGCTTGGTGTTCTGACCAATATGAGTTTATCAAACCGCTAATTATTGTGCACGCGAGAACTCCAGATGGATTTCTGGACAGCACTTTACTAATATTTTAGGCTGGCAGGTCATCAGGACGCTATCATGGTCAGATAAATGCAGAAAGTGTTCGAAAATTTGGACTTGTGAAATGCTGTTACCTAATCTCCTAAAAATATTGTCGTTTTTGACATTGCTTTGTATCACTGAATGTAATGAAACAAACCTCTAATAAATATTGTGTCAAGAAGAAAATGATAAATTGGTTGGAATATAACAATGTAGAATTCTGCGAAAACATGAGTAAGTCTAAACTTTCCAGCCTAAATAAAATTCATTAAGGCAATGAAAAAACTTACAGAATAGAGGAGATTTTAAAATCGCATGGACATGACGTAATTAGGTTACCTCCTTATATGTGCGACCTAAACGCCATCGAACTCGCGTGGGCAAAGGTCAAGTGACTTGTATGCGAAAGCAATGTTACAGGAGACTTAAATCTAGCAAATCTCGAAGATCTAACAAGAAAATCGATTTCCTTTGTCACACAAGCAAGACTGGAAGGTTATTATTTATATATTCCAAAAATAGAGGAATGCTACTGGAAGATTAATGGGCGGATGGAAGATACTATCGAAAGCTTTATTGTATGCGTGGACAGTGATAGTGACTCCAGTGATTCAAGAGACGAAGATATTTCCTCTTATGGTTCATAGATTGCCAATCCCTTGTCGAAAATGGACTCGTCCGATGCATAGTTGAAGAGATTTTGCTTGTGTGTTATTTTCGTTTTAATTATTTGTTAACAAGTTTACACTATGTTATGATTGGATCGAATTACAAAGGTATTAAAATGTATACATTCCTTCTTTCTGTTTCTCTGTCACAGTGAAACTCATGTCTCAGAGTGCCTTTTTTATTTTTTGTATATACACATATTTGCGTGTTTTTGTTTACTGTTTTACATGTGTTTTCAGAGATTACTTATTTGCATTATTTTATAGCTTGTAGTTTTAATATAACAATAATTTGTTTATTTGGGTATTTTTCACAACCATCGAAATAAAATGTGTGCTAATGAGGCCTTGCATATTAGACGACATTTACTCCTAATGCGATGTTTTCAGTACGTCAGCATATAGCCACCTTCCTAGCTTTAACAATAATTAATTATAAGCCCCAAGTAACAAATATATTGGATGTGCTACCAGTCAAGTGTTGCAGTGATAAAGCGAATGTTTTCAGAACAGTAGGTAAACACATGCAGGCGAAGAAAGGCGGTGAAGGGGACTGCACTCGGTAACAAACACCCAAATTCCTTTGCCTTTGCTTCTCGTCGGCTCCCTACAATACCAGGCTCATGGCGTGTGCGGAGACAGTAAACAAATAGTGTTGATGTTTCTTTCTGTGCCGCGTGAAAATATGCCAATTAAATCTCCTTCATTATTCGTATCTCTCAACTCAATTCATTTGAATCCCACAAAAGGCGAACCTGGTTGGATTCCTGGTGGGGTCGTTCCCGAATTTTCAAATGTGAGAATCGTGCTGGAAGATGCTGCTGATTGGCGGGTTTTCTTGAGGAGCTTCCGTTTCCCCCATCTTGCTCTCCGGTGCTGCTATATTTCCCCTTTGCTTCGCCCTCTTCGGCTCCTTAGACAACGTTGAGAGCCTCCAAAATCTCCACTCCACTCGATTCAATTGAATTCCGCGTTCGATAGACAAGTGTAATTTCAATACTTTGGTATTATGGAATAATACTAGCCAGCAATATGGCGATCAAACTCGCTTGAGCTCAGAACACTTTGTCTCTGAATAGTAACCTTCTCTGTGACTGGATTAAAACAAAACCATGCAAAAATAAATAAAAATCGTATACGGAGGTCTATAGTGAAGAACCAAACTCCCGAATCTTCTGGATTTTGATAGGTCTATCCCAACAGACACGAAAAGTACGTGCCGGAATCAGGCCGGTAAAAGATAGCCGACAAACACTGGCCAGATGATGTCGGTCTGCTGTCTAATGTTGGAAGAGGCCCGATGGAAATATGGACTAGCGGCTGACTGCCGACAGTGTCAAAAATACACCATACCGCTCACGGCGAGATACTAAATGTATTCCGGCCCGACATACACAAAAAGTACGGGCCGGAATCGGGATGGAAAAAGATAGACAACAAACACCGGCCAGATGATGTTGGCCCGCTGTCTTATGCGGAATTGGCCCAATGCATGGCGGCAAGACTCCGGGCCTACGGCGGCAAGAGGCCGGACCTGCGGCGGCTGGATGGCGTCAAGATGCCGGGCATACGGCGGCTGGATGGCGGCAAGAGGCCGGGCCTGCAGTGGCTGGATGGCGTCAAGACGCCGGGACTGTGGCGGCTGGATGGCGTCAAGATGCCAGGCCTGCGGCGGTTGGATAGCGGCAAGATACAGGGCCTGCGGCAGCTGGAATGGCGTCAAGATGCCGGGATGGCGGCAAGACGCCGGGCCTACGGCTGGATGCGGGGCCAGCGACACCTCTCTGTCTTACGATGCCGGGCCTACAGTGGATGTCCAGAAATAAGCAGTATAACCAATGAAAAAACCTTAAATTTTCGATTAAACATTTAGGTAACTGTTATTTCCTCTTTACACATATTCTCTTTATTTACTTCTCACCACATTTTATGATATGCAAATCTTGTGCTTGCCGAGTGCGAGATTCGAGCCTTAGAACATTGAGCTGACAGTCCAACACGCTAACCTATACACCACGGGGTAAGTTGCTGGTACTTTCCAGTAATTTCAAATTTATGGTGACACAAGTTATTATAAATGAATGTATAAATAACATGACAGAATAACAAATAATTTTAAAACACTTATTATTTAACAAGTGTTTCCTCGTTTCTTCAAATGCTTTAAAAAAATATTTTTTTTTATATATATGTCGGATGGTTGTACAAATGGAAACAAATTTAAAGTAATAAATGCCATGGGCTACCACGCGAAACATATATAATCATGAAAAAAACATGCTAACAGTTAACACACTGTCTCAAAAAGACGTCATACCGTTAACACCTTGCGAACGTCTTGTCTATTGAAAACTCTTTATAAACATTTGTCGGCAAAACTGCATGATATTTGTAAATTTATTGTCATAAATAGCCATGTTTCGAAAATATTAGCGGGCCGGAATTGATAAGATGACAGCCAGCTTACCGAAAAATAATAATGCTATATCGGAATCGGACCGGAATATAATTTTTGCTATTGGCGACATGTTGGCTGTAAGATATCACGCCGACATAATTTAGGTGATATGCACCTGTTATAAAAAAAAACATTGGGCCGTTATTTTTTTCTAAAGACAAACATGCTGTCTCAGAAAAGACGTCACGCCGTTGTCAGATGCTATCTTCCGGCATTGAAACGACAGTTGCCAACAGTACAGGTATCGGGCCGACAATTTGCCGACACTTTGCCGACAGGCTGCGTTTGCTGGGATGTTAATTAAACAATGGAAGTTGTGAAATACTGTACTTTACAGAGGACCGAAGTCACATTAGTATTTATGAAACTAATTAGGAAAGAAGGAGAAATAAGGAAATTGTTCACAATTAAAGCCAGCAACAAAAAAAAAAATTTAAAAAATCAGTGAAGCTATACATTATGAAATTTAGAGAAAAGCAAAAATTGTCGTCACGATCACCCAGCAGGTAAATGCATTGGACATTTACTAACTATTTGTTATTTACAACTAGAAATACTACCTTTGTACCGTAGACTCATATATATTTGCAGGTTGTGATGCTCATTTAATTTTTAGTCATTTAAGGATACTCAAAATCAATAGAGATTTAAGGCGAAACAAAAATGAAAATAACGGCACTTTTAGAAGACATATAAATAAATGAAAAATAAATTTTTTAAGATATATTTAGTTTTATAACTAGTATTTTTGTTCATTAGCTTTTCCCCTTCATTCAGGTTATGATTTATAACTGTTTTAGGTAATTATCTGCAGCAAATAATTATTATTAATTTAGTTGTCAGTACACAATAAAGTAATTAAAAATAATTCTTTCATTAATTAAAAAACTAAATGACATAGAAAAATAAATATTACGACTTCTCATGACTTTTTTAAATACCACGATATCAGCAATATCTGTATTAACCTTATAAACTCTTCTTCTAAAATGAAAAAAAAATTACCGTTTAAGTCCTACTCATTAGTAAAAAAAATTTGACCATATTTTCTTATATATTCAACACCCTACAAATTTAATCATTATTCTAAACAAAATAATATGAATAATTTTAATATTTCAATAAATGTTTCTAAAATTTCAATTTTCATGTAATAAAACTATTATATCTATTTATACGCCTTTTTCTGAAACTGTGCGTGTCTCTTACATGACAAGTTTAATGCACACGGACAGGAGCAGAATACTTTTTTCTGTATAGTCAATTGGGAGAATAGCTTAACACGCATGAGACAGCCAATTAAAATGTGGCGAACCTCGCAGGCACTTGTACATGACTAGAGTGTCTTGCCTTTACCAGCTCAGCTTATAGAACCACTTGCTGGACACACACTTCCGACCAAACGCTATGCAGAACACCAACATTTTGACACTTAGTTAAGCCAAGTGGGCCGGTATGATTTATGGCCGGGAATGGGAAGAACTATTGCCGAAGTCAACTTAGAAAATTAGTTAATAATAATAAATATAGGCAATCAAAGTTAAAAATGGAAAAGGACATTGGCAACCGAATAATTGCTTGAAAACAAAAATTACTTGTTCGATGAATAAATGCACGCAGCCAGTGATGTTTGAATGATTCTTAAAATGGGGGTGATTATTGTAACTATTATTACTGTCATACGCCATTCTAACGCTTTTCTATATTCGCTGAATATTATCAACGCAGAGAAAAAGTTGAGAGTTATAAAATAAGACTAAAATATTAATGTGCAATTTTATGTATATACCATTGTCTTGTTTGATACTCATGCATGTTACGTATTTGTTGACCAAAGTTAACTCTGGATCCCTGCTTTCATTGTTTTGATATTTTGTGTCTTACGTTGAGTTGAACGATTTGGGCGGCTCGTAACAACGAATTCTTGAGAGCCGATGAGGGTGAAATGAGGTGCGACTGGAGCAACGCCGGTATGAAGGGGTGGGGAAAACGGGAGATTCCCGAGAAAACCCGCCAACCAGCAGCATCGTCCGGCATGATTCCCACATGCGAAAATCCGGAGTGAACCCGGCCGGGGATGGAATCCGGTTCGGCTTGGCGGGAGGCGTTTTATGTCTTAAATGTTTTTCGTTACATTCAAGTTTTTCTGCGACTATAATAAAATGTGTTGCAGTGGCGTAGGTCCATATATGTAATATTGTCCATTTCATATAAGTGGGGTAAAATCTGACAGACAATGTGACCAACTTACACACTATGCAAACAGTAAATGTTCTCGTTCGTACAGTATTGTATTAGCTGATGAACTCTGCGGGATCCGTGTTGTTAAGTTGGCTATTTTTATGATGGTTTTGGAAGAAAATAGTACTCAGAACTAAAAGTCGTAATTTAAAATCTTAATTATACTTACAACATTTATGGTTTAAATTATGTTTTTAAATCAATATTACATTTCCTTGACTATTACTGACTGGACTTTAAAAACATGTTTAGCATTTATGACAACAGTATGATGACAAATACAAACAGTAAACGTTTCCAGCCAATGGCTAGCCATGTTCATGTTTCCAGTTTCCAGACCGATGAAGGCCGTTGTGCGTGTGCTTTCTTCTCATCGTGTTTATTATACGAGTATCTTGTTGATGTTGTCGGCTACTTAATAGGTAGTTAATTATTTTTATTTGCTTCTTTCAAGCATAGTTGGTTGAAGGTACCGTTGTGCGTTTTCTTGAGTAAAATGTAACATTATCGTCACATGTTTACGGCGTCCCTTCCGCCATTTCCCTTACTGCCTTCCACAATGAAGTGACACGAATATAATTTACGTATCTAAGTTCTAGTTTGTTAGTATCAGGAAAGTGCGTAGTGTCGATTTTTCTGAATGATTCTGCAAATAAATCATTTATAGGCTGTTCACGGTAAAGTGAGCACTATTTAAGGCAGTTCTAAATTTTTCCTTTCGTCCTATTTCAATATTCCTGCTGCTTTTTAATATAAACGTTGCTTTGTGACGAATAAACACAGTGTATACATTTCACAACCCTCAAAATTTAATGCCTGATGCTGCAATAAAATATATTTATTAGTAGTTATAGCCTTTTGGGGGGGGGGGCGGCTTTAAAAGTGCTCACTTTACCGTGAACAGCCTGTAGTGCTAGAGACGAATAAACGTGATTTTAGTGAAGTAAACTTGGCAAGGATTACCATAAACAAAAGTGTTCAAGAGGTTGCAAATTTTACGAAGAGTAAGTTTGCGTGTTTTGTAAATGTATTTGTATATTGTTAACACAATTATTGAAATTCACGTGGCCTGAAAAAGTCGCAGTTTCTACACTTTTTTAGTGAGTGAATAATATTTGTTTATTTGTCCATATCGTAAATTCAACGAGTGTAAGGTTAACTTCGGTCAAAGTGCGTGCATGTATATATTGCTGTATCTGTACGAATACGAACAGCGACGTATGTATCGCGTTTTGTTTTTTCACTAAAGTTGAAATTTTCGAAGTTAAATAATTTAAATGTTGTTTCCATACGAGTAATTTTTTCATTGCTCCATTCAAACAATATGCAACTTGAAATGCCACACTCGTAATAAAATCAAAATAATGCCGTCTCACGAAAGACCAAAGACGTAAGACAAAAGCCTCCCCTCCCGTTCTAATTGTTTCCTTTTCTCCTCGAAATAAATAAACAGAACCCCAACAAATGTAACTTGGTAATTACGGAAATAACATAAGTCGGAATGCCAGCCTAGCTATAATATCCCACATTAATAACTGGACGGAAGTGTGCTACCGTCAGATTTTCAGTGCCTGCCAATACATGGAACACGACAGGAGTAAAATGCAAGTGCCCATTGGATTCAAAACATTTGTTTACAAACGTCATTTTCCTCAGTGACAAAACAGTTGCGGTGGAAGGATACATTGTGGCCGTGCTACTTTACTATAACTGTCAGAATGTACTACACTTACATGAAATGTACAATAATAGTTGAGATAATCAATTCCATTGGAGTCTTTATTACTACGCTGGATCATTTGTGGCGTCTCTTGTGCAATACGCGTGAGGCATATACCGCAGTCGTAGTCCGTTCGGAAAAGCTTCGAGCGGGCCTGTGAGTCAGAGTTGAACAAGGGGCGCAGTTGTGCCTACCTAGCTGCCGGCGTTGTAGAATGTAGTTAATACATGCGCATTTCAGCGCCGTCGTGTTGCGGGAGGTCAGGGAGGGAGCGAGCACTCCCGCCATTAGCCGGCATTGTGGAGGGCACGCGGGGCGGCAAATTCGGCGCGCATTGTCGGAGAGGGCATCCCCGCAGCTTACCCTGGTTCCCACACGACCACCGCTCCTCTGACGACATAATGGTGGCACCTCCCCCCCCCTTACACTACCACCCGCATCATGCCGCTTGGAGCCGTGATGCTGCGAATTGGCGGGAGAAACTCCCCCTTCACCTTCCCGCCCAGTATACATTATAGCATCTGCTTCCCAGGGAAACATATTTTCGGCCTTTGTACGCATGCCGACCTACACAACGAAGCTGCAAAGACGACTGTCACATAGGCTTCAAATTCTTGGTTGGTGGGGACTGGAAAAGTTAACATATTTAATCCGAGGACAAGCTAGAATTCTAATAGGAGTACATTTAAGCACAGCATTGTAGAGTCTAGCATACTGGTTAATAAAATTCGCGAAATTGTAATGTCTTTAACAGTCGCTCCTACTCACAACTCAAGTGAAGATGAATGCAGTCTTTTAGTTGCGTAGATTTTAACGGTTCGAGAATATGTAGAATGCATATTATTGTATTGGTAGAGAGTTATGGAAAAGTTAGATTTTCTTCCTAACTTTCTTGTGTTCCTTTAAAATCCGTTTTAATATGCTTCAGTACTATTAATGTACCTTTTAGGGCGCATAAAAAATTACTTTTTGGTTTTTTAGTATTTTTTTTTAAACTTCAACACTTTGTTCGCATAAAAAATATTATTTTCCAAATGTAAATAGCAAACTATGCTAACCAATACTTTAATAAAACAAAATACTTTTAAGACTTTTTGCAACTCAGTTTACAAGCCAAGTATTAAAACTTTATTCACACTCGTATATGGCTAGTTCTAAATAATAAAGCAAAGTGATATTCCTTACCATCGGGAGCAACACTCAGATTTTGTACGTATTACGTTTTGGTACTACCTTAAACCTCGAACTATGCATATAACTCTCAATTTGGTAGATCATCATATTTAAATTAGCGGGCCCAAGAAAACCCTGTCTCAGATGTAAAACATAATGTTTTAAATGTCCAATTCAAAACTTGTCATTACTGTCAAGAGCAACAAGTATTCAATATGAGAGCACCTGCTCTCAAGTATGAGTACGACTGTGAGTTCTATTCTAATGTACCAAAATGGTACGGCCTCTACAGGTTGGTGAGTTGATCAATAGGGATTCGCGAAGAGTGGCCGCCAACCCTCGCCGTGATGAAATGGGAAAGTGTTACACAGGAGAAGTGATGCAATTAAAAATGGAGCATACATAAATGCTTGAGTGATGTAGCAGAAAATGGTCAATGATATCATATTTAGAGAGGCAAGAAAGTCTGGTCATCACTGAGCTAGGAAGTAAATCAGTTTGCAGAGGTGAGAAGCCGGTGCTAGTCTATGGACAACCAGTGCTGTCCATCCTAAGAGCAAGGAATACAAACATATTTGAAAGCAGTATCTCATCAATCTGATTCTTATCTCCTAGGTGTCTATACACAAAACGTTATAAAATATAATGCCAATATGTCCGGAAGACGATTTCTCCACTAGCGAAATTCTAAATTTCTTGTCGAAGGCGGTCTTTCTTTATATTCCTGAAGTAACAGACTTGTTCAGAAACTGGGTTGTATAAATTCATAATTTGTGCCAACAATTTAACTATTGCAGAAAAAAATTTTTTTGAAACATTTTTTCAACAGTATTTCTTGCCATTAATTCAGTGGTCCGAAAAGCAAAGGGTGTCTTTAGTAATTTAATATTTTCTCGTAGCCTACTTGGGTAAATAAACATTCTTCAATTTATGGGTTAACATTCCATTATTGTTACATCTACAGTATGAATGTCGGGCATCGCAGGGACATATCAAGGTGTGTTCTGTAACATGATAGCATGCTTTACTCGATTCCGGAAAGTCAATTATTTGGTTCCGAAGGACTGCTTCCCTCAAGTGGTTTTCCCACTTTTCTCTACGATGTAGCACTTATAAACATGTTTTCCCAGTACTTAACCATCAGGTTGAGTTTGTAACCAGTGCATTTGGGGAAAATAAATTAAGATAATTGTTTACCATTCTATGGCCCAAGCAGAATATAGTCAAAAATAGGGATACCTATGTGTTTCGTTTGCTGTGCACCATTATTGTTATTACGGCTCCGGAAGATTCTCACCACAGACTACTGTAAATAACGCTTCGCTCTCTTGAGCAGCTCTCGGAAATTTCGATATAAATTGACGACTGGGAGCGAAATATGAGAATAAGTTTGCTGGATGTTTTTGACACGAGTTGAAGATGAGTGGTTTCGATAGGGCACGCGCGTACGTCCGTTATGAAGAGAGAGAGAGAGAGAGAGAGAGATTGAAGGGGAACATGTTGCGTCAACAGGCAGGACGCGGGGCATATTGTCGACGCTGAATGGACGTCCGGCGGGGTTGGCTGGGTGCTCCAATGGAACCGGCAGTTAGTGACGGGGTTGCAGGGTGTCGCCTTTGTCCCCCGCGCGCGGGGCTGCTGTTGACCCGGAGCAGACGGTTCTCAAGGGGTAGGAGGTGCACGTGCCCCACGCCGCTGTGGGAACGACGGCGATGTCGTCCCCAGAGATCCCACGCTCCGCTTGCAGGCGTCGACGACGAGGGGGGGAATCCCGCCACGTGCCGAAAGGGGGGACCACACAACTCTCTCAGCTACCCAAGGAGAAGAGTACAGCCACCAGACACACTAGCTGCAACTACACACAAGCTGCAGTTGCCATACTTGAGAGAGCGATTGTACGTCCGGCTGGATTTTAGGACCTGCCATTTTAAATTACTATTCGGTT
Source organism: Dryococelus australis (assembly GCA_029891345.1). NCBI lineage: Eukaryota > Metazoa > Arthropoda > Insecta > Phasmatodea > Phasmatidae > Dryococelus > Dryococelus australis. The sequence continues at coordinate 185,274,492 of CM056994.1, read as the reverse complement.
AATGGTTTAACATCAAACAGTAGCCTTTCTATTCCACTGTATAGTGGTCAGAGTCATTGGTCTGGGAAACACTTTGGGAGAAACAATCCCCAACGTACCCGGCGGGCATCGAAATTACGAACCTCTGAATGTTTGTCACGCGAGCTATCTGATGATCAAACGATCTCAATCACTGTTTTGACACACCAACTCTTGAAAATAAAGAGCAAAAAAATATCTTATAATACAATGCCGGGAAGGACTCGCACCCAAGGGACGTATATGTTTTGTGTATCATTTTATGCACCCATGGGGCTCAGGTATTTACGTGACTTGTTTAATTGTTGCTTATCAGAATTTAATTCGAATTCAAGCCAAAGTTTTACCAGCGACAAGCGATCTATTTTTAGAGTGGGATAGACATATTTGCTTTCATTCGCCCAGTGAAAGATTAGAAGTGAAACGTTTTTAGGTTGACAGCTCTTAGCACTGCAAGTATGATAAACACGAACCGTTCCCCAGCCATCAACAATGCGAAACAAAGTAATATAACCATGTTTAATTCGTTTCTCCAGAATAACGTCATCCGATGAAAAAAAAAATCCTAGGCGTGTGTATACTGATGGTTGTAGCAATAAAGTGGTAGAAAAATAAATTTTCTCAAGCGGAATATTTTTCAGTATTAATATTTCTATAGGTTAACTGAATTTTACGGGAATTGAACTTGTTTTTTACGAAGTTGTCGTTCATAAATAACGGAATACAAAACTGGAAAGGAGGAACCTTATCTACTTCATTGGATACGAATTTGTATCGAGGTGACACGAAGCGTTCGCCACCGCTACAATCAGAAATAATTATTCCTGTGGCAATTCACTGATGTGGTAAATTTAAGTTCGTTACTTATAGAAAATCGTACTACTCCGAGGACTGTATTTCAGTTAATGCCACTGATTTGTTAGTAGATTGTTTCTAGTATTTCAGTGATACTAGTCACTTATACTAGTTAATAAAAATGCACTGATCTCTGTAAAAAACGACACACATGTTGCTTACCGATAATTCAAACCCGGATCCTCGTGGTCCGAATGTGACGCTTTACCTAGTCACAAATGTTACCACGGAAACAAAAGCAAATATTAAAATTATTATACTGCATTAAAACACGTATAAAATTGAACAAGGACTTCTGCTAACACTCACCACAAAAATCACAACCAGTATCACGACAATGCGTTGGAAGTGAACATACGATTACTGGGGTGAGCTTATAGTGTGCATGACCCTGAAGCTAAAGTAATGCTGTTAGTTAATAAGGTATTTAGTTATAAAAATACTACAAAACTACTTACTATAGCTGGGCGACGGCTGGGCACGCGAGTCCGCTCCTACTCACTAGACTGCGGCTCGGCACGGACCGGTCTGTAGCTGAGCGGCAAGACAGCGGCCCGGCGGTATACAGGCGGACATAAAGACATTCGGCGAAACCGGACACGAAGTTTGATTGTCAACAACAGATAGCAGTGCTCTTGTGACAGTGTGCACTGGATGATTTCGTTACCGTCTGCGTGCGCTGTTCGACAGATGTCAATTGTTTTTCTGTTATTAAGTGCAAATGTTCTGTTAAAATATTCACCAGCATGGAATTAAAATCACTTATATAAAAGCAATAACGATGGAGGTGGAATATATTCCTTGGCTTGATGATTCAGAGTTTTCTCGTTTCTTTTCCATATTTTCATAACATGAAGACAAAATAAATGCATTATAAACACTTGCACCTTCAAAATAATGAAGTAGGGCGGGAGGGGTGTGGGGGAAAATATAAATATTTGATGTGAAGATGTACGGCGCGGGTTAAGAAATATCTCGACGAGAATGCATTACTCAGACAATATGTGTTCACAAAATATGCCAACAATGAGGGGTTTGAGACAGCATAGTGTCAAGCCAGCGTAAACACATTTTACAGCACAGCAGTTTTATTTCAAACAGAAATACAAACACCATGCAAATAATACCACATAAAGTGTACAGAACTGTCATATGTCTAGCCAATACCGAATGTAATTCCCTAGCATATTCGTAGTTCTTGGCACGATCTATTTGATGGTATAGAACTTTTGAATTATGTCACGTATTACTCTCTTCCCGAAATCAATCGCAATACACTCTTTAGGTTTGGGGCTGCGAATAAATCTGCAGTAAAAATATTGAAAACATATTTAAATATAATAATGTTACATTAAATGAGACGAATGTTTAGAATACTCAGTGCTATACAATAACACAAAATAGAACTGACGAAAGAGAAAAACAAATTGTTAATTATATTTACATTCCAACGAAAAATGTAATGTATCAAGTTCAAGCTAAACTATATATGTTTTAAATCAACATTCAAAACTCTTCCCTCAATACTGCATTTAATTTAGTGCAAATATAGGCAAGCGAATCCCAACCACCATGGCAGAAAATCATACAACGTGGAACAATAATTTAATATATTACGTAAATTGTAACATACAAAGTATCTCCAATGAAATAAGCAGTTTTTGTTATCTTTAAATAATTTCATATTACAACAGATAGTGTCCTGGTTGACCTATTGGCTCCCTCTGTGCCGCAGTCGGTTGTGTGTTGAGCGTGAGTGGTTCTGGTTTCGAATCCGGGTAGGGCATGGGTGTGATTTATGCTCGTCCGTATGGGAAACCCTTTCATGGGAAACATTACTTCCAATACGAAAACAGCGAGAACACAGTTGTCACGGAATTAGTGTGCTGTAAATCTGTAAATATATTTGCATTTTGTCTTGTACTTTTACAAGTAAAACCCTGGGTACCGACTGAATACTTGCTTTCCTTGTAAGAAGTGCATTAATCTACTAAGTGGGCTTGCAATTATATATATATATTATATATTATATATATATATTAAAGTTACGATTGTATTTCAATTACATTGCCAAATAGCGAATGTAAAAATATAATATGCTATCGAAAATACCTTTATCTGTACAACTGTAATACAGAGTTTATCTTTTATACTATATCTAAAACAAATAAGCTACAACTTGAGTGAGTAAAGAGATTTGGGCGGCTCTTAACAGCGAGCTCTTGAGAGCCGATGAGGGTGATTGAGGTTAGTATGAAACAGAGCCTAAATGAAAGGGCGGAGGAAACGGGAGATCCCCGAGAAAACACGCCGACCAATAGTATCGTCCGGCACGATTCCCACATACAAAAATCCGGTGACTCGGCCGGGGAATGAAGCCGGTTTGCCTTGTTGGGAGGCGAGCACGCTAACCACTGGCCACCGCGGCCTCATCTACAACTTGAAATCGAACCTGTGCCTTCTTGAGCAAATACGTGTGAACTTAACTGCAACCCCAACAAACAAATTAACTCAACGATAGCGTTAGTTTCGAATCTGTTTGTCTATTATTTGGCAGGCATAAATTTTTAACCTGTTAATGTTTTAGTTTTTAATGCATTTCAATTAGGACTACGTATTGGCACATTTATTGTTTCATGATCGGAAACTTATTTTATTTTAATGAACGTTGCATTTGGAATAAAATTTACTGGCATAAATCATATAAAAATATTTATTACGGACTACTTATTAGTACAAGTAATTATTTTTATCATATATGCTAAATAAATATGGTAATTAAAAGGTTTTGAATATAAACTCTCAATGATTAACTGATTTGCGCTAGCTTTATAATTTGCAATCCAGGCGTACGCAGACCACAACTTCACATATACTACCGTTAAACACGACAAGAAGGCTTACACGCAGATTAACTGGGTGGGATTTGTAAAGTAGATGTATAGTGCAAAATTTGTCATAGTGGCGGGATTGTTTAGTGCTTATTATTTTTTCTTTTCTTTTTTTATAATTTGTGTGTAGACTTTCTTCATACCGTGGGACAGTCCATTATGAGTTAAAATCATCCATTATCGCGACTTTGAGCACATAAGCTATAAAACGTTTCTATAGTTTCCAATGAAATTCATTGGCCTAAAGGTACCATTTAAGTTATACTTTGTTAAAATGTGCGCATAAATTAATTTACGTGATATTACACATAGTGTTACAAACAATGTAGTATTTAAGATGTAACATTTTTATGATATATGGCAGTTCATGAATACCGGGGGCAAGTGCAATATATTAACCCTGGAGATAACTTTACCGTGCCTCTGCAAAAGTCCTGCGTCCTACATTACCTTACATACAACTGAGCCCGTCGTAACTGATGTTTGTGGAATAGCCGATAGCACGGCCAGATCTGCTCGCGCATGTCGTACCCCCTTGCTTTGCTTACCACGCTTCCCTGCGCACAGACATGCCAGGGCGTCTCCCGGCTACAGTATAAGGTTTATTGGTAGTAGATTGAACTGAAAAGCTACATAAAAGTTGTGTACATATTATCGTTATCACAGAGGAGAACTATTTAGACATTCGTGTAAAACAATTATAAATAATAATCAATATATAATGTAACTACTTGCATTTACAGGGTTGTATGTATATTTTAATATTAGTATTGTTACTTGTTCGTTGCACTCCATCGCTTCTCATCCCCGCCCTGCTCGCGAAACCGAAGGAATGTTTGATAGTCAAGCGACGGTAATCACAGAAACGTTTGGATACTACAAAGGCAACTGCTGCGTGCCGCCACGATAAGCCTATAGCAATCCACGCGCTCGCTCCTCACCTTCAGCGGATTGAATTCCTGCGGTGATCTTTTAAGCAATATCCTGGTTCATCGCCCTTTTCTTTCTCAGCGAGTCTCGGGGTTCGCGGATCTTCAGATCAAGCTGCTGCGGGCTTCCGAGCCGACAGTGTTTGAGTTTTGAGAGTTTGGGGGACTCCGTGGCATTAAGGCGGATTCCCACCCGCCATCTTGCATTTATCGATTCATGACCAAAGTTTCTATTAAAAAGGCGTATTGAAATTTCCCGCATGACATATCCTAAATAACAGATTCCCAAACTTTATCGAACTACCATAGCTTCGCTACATTTATTAATTTTTAGCTGGTAACTGTCGAGGCGAAAAACGAGATTAGTTCTTGCGAGTGGTTAAAAGGCTACGATATCAACTGGAATCAAGAAATACCGACCTCGGCCAATGCACTAGGCAATGCTCTGTGCCCTGTTGTTCCAGAAAACATGATACAAAACTGTATTTCCAGATATGGCAAAATTGCCATAAATTGAAGACGGAGGGTGGGAATCTGCCTTAAGCGACAGGTGTGAGAAGACAAGGAAGCAAAGAGCCAGCAGGGGCGAGTGGCGGCGAGAGTGATCAGCGGGAGCGAAGTCTGCGGACTGCGAGCACACGTGCAGTGAAGAGTGAGAATGGCGGGCGGGAATATTGAACTGGATGCGTGAGTATAAGACTTTCGAAATAATGGCGATGGACAGACTGAACATGTTTAAATAATCCGTGTGGTGTGAATTGACTATACCCAATAAAGAAACATTGGTAATGACTTTAATTACTATTGAGGTAGACATTAACTATTACACCCTCTAAGAATAAACAGAGTAATAACGGAGATAGACAGTTTAATGTTGTAAATAATTGGTGTGTGAATAAATTAAAAATCAAAATTAGTTCTTTTATTTTTATGAAGACCTCCGTGCCCCACGAACTTGGATTGGATTGGAAAGAGCTTATTAATATCCCCATGGTGTTATGCCTGAAGGCTTCTTAGGTGACGGCTTGCACACTAGCGTATGACCTAACTTCAACTAACACCCAAGCTTTCCTGGGATTCGAACCCAGAGTCTCCCGCACCCAATACCGGCGGCCCACCAACCGACTGCGCCACGGGAAGTCGACCAACACGAACTTGGACACGCCCCTCGGACGTCTTGTAACTCCATCACAGATATTGGTTATTTTATTTATACTAAGCTGGAGTCCAAGGTCTTTATATTGATGAGCTTAAAATTGCTTTTCACTTTTCTTGTTCGTTATTAAACATATTCGTAAATCTTAACCTATTTTCGTTTTGTAATGTATTTCGTTCGTTTATTAAATAATTTCTTTAAATTTTTTGGTTTTATTTATGTTGCACATTATTTTGTTCGTGTCGAACGAAATTTTTTTTGCATTATTCTATTGTTATTATATTATGTTCGTTTTCATTCCGTTTTTTAGACTTTACAGAGCTCGATGCGCACGCAATATGCATTGGTTTGTAAATGCTTATAACTATTTGCTTTTAAAATTATAATTTTTTATCTCTATTTGCATCAGCACGTAACATTGTCGTCTCTCTTGCATGACTAATTTTTTTAGTGTATGTTGTTTCGCAGCATTCAAAGGAACACAGTCCTTACAAGTAGCATAATGTGTACCGCACTTGTTGCATTGTAAACCTTTCTGAGGTTAATCCTTGTGAACATTTATTAAAATTACCGATGCTATAGGAACACTGATATCACTGTTGTGAACAGTGGCGTGATAGGGTAGTTTTTATATATCATAACTCGGAATGACATTATGCTCGAAATGTACTTGCTTATATGTCAAGCCTTTATTATTTGTTGTGTGACTGATATTTCATGTACAGGATGGTTTCATATCTTTAACATTCAGTTCCCCCAACTCTCATGTTAGGCTTACGGTGCTTATTTGTATTAATATACACATGTTTTAATGTAATCCATGACTTCGTACGTCTTGTTACCGGTGCATTGGTATAATCCTTTACTTTTTCAATGCATGGCTGGTTGTTAAGAGTTTCCAATTGTAACGAGGCCTCAGGCTGCCGGCTCTTGTGTTTGGCTGATGGTGTTTGGCTATGTGCATCTGTTGTGTGTTACTGCGCCATTAAGGGTTAAAACTCAATGGGGGAAAAAGCCCTACAGCAAACATAACAGCCAACGACCCACAACAACCGAAAGAAAACGCCATGGCTCAGCTGTGACGAGTGTGGATTACTAGGGTTAGTAAAGCAGACAATGGCGGAACCAGGGTTCAGCTCAGCAAACTTAGTTATTGCTTAGCACTAGGAATTAACATAATTCTTCCTGCAAAATGCTCAGAATGAAATATTTGGCATAGACACCAAATTGAACTCAAAGGTGATTGATGAAGTACTCTGAGGGATAACAGGCATTACTAAGATAACTATATGAATGAAATAGCTCTTTTCATAATGGCACTTGCTTTTATTTATGGCTCAATAAATAATTCATCTTTTTTTTTAAAGTGGAACAACATTTAAAACTATAACAAAAATATATCAAACTTAATATCAATATCTCTCAGTTACAAATTGTTTCTGTTCTCTTTATATATATATATATATATATATATTATATATATATATATAAATTGTTTGTCGTATTGTTAAATCTTATATCACGTTGATATACTCAAAAAATCAAGCTTACGGGATCTCACGCAACAAAAGTTAAAACAATAACCCTTTTTGTTTGTCTAAAACAAGCCGTACCCACAAGGCTGACATTTTATAAATACAAATTAAAAACAATTAGCGACTGAATTTCACATTTTTTGTTAAGTTATGGTTCTCTGAACGATCCATATTATTATTAAAACGAAGAGTTGGCAGAAAAGTTCAAAAAGAGTACTGTAGTAATGCCGACGAATTTAAAGTAATTTTTCAGAAGTTAGTCCTGAACATGCTCATGATTAAAAACAGAAAAAATTAACTTGGCCTGCATGATGACGTAGGAACATGCCCGTAGTTTGGACGTTCTGGGAAGGCTGGCTGGAACTAATTCATCCCGAAAGCTGAATTTGGGAACTCAAAAGGGGCTGCCACGCCTCAGCCCACAGTTGCTAGCTTAGCCCCCGATGCCACATCCTTAGAGTGGGCTGTCCGACCGCTAAAATAAAATTTTTGCACACAAACACGGACTGCCGAAACAAATATAAACAACAGGGGGCGTATAAAAAGGGCTACAAAAACACTTAGCAGATGCGGCGAAAGTAAGAGGACTGCAACTAAGTCATGGAGATGTGGCAAGAGCCTCGAGACAAGCACGTAATTATGCCATAATATAAATGAACAAAGAGGAAATCGTCACACCCGGTAATCGTCATAGGCCAGATATCGAATCATCAAACCTTAACGACAATCGATACACAAAATTGTACGATTATTAAATTAAAATGTTCAAAAAGTCATTTTGTTTAAAATAAACTTATAAAAGCAATAAGATTTGCTAACGAATTTGAGATATTGCCAAATATTCTGGGAAAAGAAATTTATAATTAAATATGAGGTTTTTGGTAAGCCTATTTCCTACATTACTAACATTATGACTGGCAATAACTTACGAAAATAGTTTTGTTACTATAAAATGTTTTAAACAATAATTCTCTTGACTAAGAAATTAACATGTAAAGAAAAATTGCAGAAATGACATTCTGTGCTAATTAGCACGAAACTAAGTATTGATTTTGTTGACGTTTAAATTGCCGACAGGTCCTCAAACAAGGTTCTGAGAAGACATAAACTAATTTCACTTTTAGCAGATTTGCTAAAATATACAACACATATACTAACGAAACACTGAATCACTTAAAATAATTATGCAACATACTGGGTCACAGTAACAGTGACTATCCAAAGTTAACAGTGAACAAAAAAAAACTGTATTACATCACAAGCGAAACAAAGCAAAAGCTAAATGGCCGAACTGGACACTTGGGTTTTGCACGATAAACGAACATATTACTAGAAACGGAATGTAAGTTACGAAAATCACAATGTACAAGTAAATACAACAGTGGGTGCAACAAAAGGTGGCACACTTCATGCGCACAGTTCATTTGTATATACCTTGATTTTTTTCATTTGGTTGGTTGTTGTGTGTTACCCTTGCAAACAATAAATGATGTTTGTATTTTGGCATTTGATATATGCAGCTGTGATGTTGGTGGAAAAAAGGAGGCTATTGGTTGCAAGGGATCCAAGTTGACAGGTGCCTGTGGTAGCAGACGATGATGGTGGCGGTGGGTGATTGTCGTGTGTGTGCAGACTGATGTGCATGTGTGCTATTTCAGACCCTACACTCTTACATGCATCGGTAACTTTCAGATGCATTTGTGTGTATACGTTTATTTTCTTTATATGTATGGCTGGTTGTTACATTTTATCGAACTTCAAAGTTTTGGAAATGGTGTCCATCTGCTTATAAAAGTGCTTAAGGTCTACTTCTCCGTATCTTCTTGATTGCAGTCAGAAGTAATGCCTATGATATGAGTTTGTAGATTGTTGCTTTAGCAGATAGGAAATTGCATATATTCTTATAGGAAGGATCAATACATAATTATTCTCACTGTCCTGTTCGATGGTCGCGAGTGATGCATATGATTTAAATTTGATGACTATGGCTTCAGCAGATGGGTAATTGTTGTCAACTATGTTTATAAGAGGGCTTAGAGTATACCTGACCCTACCGTACTGTTTGCTGACAGGGGCGAAGTCAATGTTATGAATTTGGTGACTACAGCTTTGGTGGATGGGAAATGGTGGCTTACTATTCTTAAAAGAGGGTTTGAAGTATAATTGTCTCCTCCACCCAATTCGTCGTCAGGGGTGATATCTATGTTATGAATTTGGTGACTAACTTTGATGTATGGGAAATGGTGGCTAACTATGCCTATAAGATTTAAGTTATAATTCCCCCTCCACCCTGTTCGTAATCAGGCATGATGCCTATGTTATGAATTTGGTGACTATAGCTCCTGCGGATTGTAAATGACGGCTAACCATGATTATGAGAGGGATTCGTGCATAATTGCCCCGTCCATCTGTTCATCATCAGGGGCGATGCCAATGATATGAATTTAGCAACTATAGCTTCGATGGGTAGGAAATGGTGGCTAACTATGCTTATAAGAGGACTTAGGTTATAATTTTAACATCCACTCTGTTCATCAGGCATGATGTATATTTTATGAATTTGGTGACGACAGCTTCAGCAGATTGGAAACAGCTAAATATGCTTAAAAGAGGGCTTAAGTCATAATTGCCCACCTTCACTCTCTTCGTCATCAGGTGTGATGTGAATTTGGTGACTGTAGCTTCAGTGGATAGGAAATGGTGGGCAACAATACTTATAAAAGGGCTCGAAGTATACTCGACTGTACCACCCTGTTCGTCATCGGAGGTGATGTCTATGCTTTGAATTTGGTAACTATTACTTCAGTGGGTGGGCAATGACAGTCAACTATGATTTTACATATGCTTAAGGTATACTTGACCCAACAACCCAGTTCATCATCGGAGCTGATGACTACGATATTAATTTGGTGGCTGTATCTTAAACAGTTCGGAAATAGTGGCCAAATATTCTTATAAGAGGGCTTAAGGCATACTTGACTCTGCAGCCCTGTTCGTCGTCGGGGGTTATGTCTATGTCATGAATTTGGTGACTATGTCTTAAACAGTTCGGAAATGGTGGTCAACTATGCTTATATGAGAGTTAAAGGAATACTTAACAACCGAATAAATAAATTTCAGTGCTACTACCGGCCGCCGATACAACTAAACTCTCCGATACTAGTGAACCCCTGCAGGCGACGTAATTACCAACACACAAATTGGCCGCACCGATATCTGCGCTCCTAGCTGCAAATTGTATAACTTTGAATTAGCGCACACACACACTCTGGCGGCGGGCATGCGAATTAAAGATGGCCGTCTACAGCAGACAACTGGTGGTAGGAACGGAAATTAAAGGTGGTGGATATAGAAGGTTATATATATATATATATATATATATATATATATATATATATATATATATATAGAGAGAGAGAGAGAGAGAGAGAGAGCGAGAGGAAAGGGACAGGAGAGATAGACAAGAAGGAATTATTATGCAAGAGAGAAAAGCAGGGTGGGAGATAGAGGCAAGAAGGAGTGTGCGAATTTCAAGTGATAGAGCATTAAAAATTCAGGAAGGAATGAGAGAGCATGTAATGCATCCAAGCGGAATGACAGGTCATGAAAACTCCAAGTGGAATGCCAGAGCATGAAAAAAACAAGGTGGCATGATAGAGCAGGATGTTGGGAACAGGGAAGAAGGGGAATTCCGAGGGAAAAAATGACGGTCGCTGCTGATGAGGAATGACAGAGCATGAGGTCGTTGTGGCATTTGCTCACCAAAGTATCTGCAGCTTGTCCCCAGCCAGGAGCCATTAGCAGCAGCTTTGCCTATTCCATTCTATTCATGTTTAAGAGTGCGTAGGACATACATTAACGCTATGAATGGCAACCGTATTCAATAATTGAATGAAAACGCATTCACGTAAACCAAGAAACGGAAATGGTACATAATGGTTTTTACCGATTGTCATTATGTATTTCCGTTAAGATATGTCTTACGCCGTAAATTTTTACGTGAAACTGCGGCACAAGATATCATGTATCAGCCTAACAAAATTTTTGTCCCCACCGTTATCTATGATTTTCCTTAGGTATTCCATGTCGGCATTCATAAATCAATGCATTTCAACGAACTTATTTGTAGTTAATTGACGTCAGACTCTCTTAAATAAAGTTAAGGTAGGCTGAGGGGTTGCGGGTGGGTGGGAGCACCATGAGGAAAGCCGCTCGCGACTGGAGAGGAGAGTGTGTCGGAGGAAAAGCAGGGCGCGCGGTCAGTCAGTAAGTAACCTGGAGCGGGGCCGACCAGCCGTCTGACGGCGGCCGCCCTTCCAGAGGTCACCGCGTTTTTGAAGGGACGAGGAAGGGGGGCAAGAAGGCAGATGATAGATATCAGGTGGGCGGGAGCATCAACCTGTTGCCTCTCTGCTGGCCACCCTGCCGCAACTGCTTCACTTTCCCCCTCCGACACGACCTCAAGATGTTATGTCTTCCCCTTTCTCCTTCCTCTGAACAGCAGCTCTCGTAGACGGCGAGTTAGCTTCCTCTTTGGTTACGATTAGCCCTTCCCCACTTTCCTCTCTTCAGCCTACGGCTTGGCCTCAAACGCCATGTTGAGTTATTGGTGTCTACCTTAATTATTCAGGTGTTTGAGGGCATTTAATTTGAAAATACAAATGAACTGTACCACTATGACAATATAGCAACGAATTCTGAATTTCCGTCGAGTAAATATCAAGTAATTAGTGCAAAAATATTCGTCAATTACTAAAGTTTTTGCCATTTGAAATTTGTAAGATAATATATGGATCAAATTTGGCGATTACATTTTAAAGCATATGTATAATGTAAACGTGTTACAGTAAAAATATTGTGTTTAACGTTGAAAAGAAATTATTATTCGTAGATAGGAATTTCAACATAAAGGTTGCGAACGAGACTTAACATCCCTCATATTGTGATTTTTTGGGTATGGTAAAACAATCAGCAGTAAAGGTATATAACCGAAATTGTATTTTAGTGGCCCTGAAATAACTACCGGATGTCTCAACTTAAAGTTTACGCTGTTTGAACGTGAATAAAATAGAAACTATGTAAGAACGACAAAGATTAGCTACAATTGCCATGGTAACGGATCCACAGACGGCGACACACTCACCTGCCATGACATCCGATGTCCGTGACTTTGTGGCGTACACAGCGTTCTTCAGAATTCCCCACAGATCAAAATCTAACGACTTTAAATATGGAGATGTGGCTAGACACTCAACATTCACTCGACTGCCTACCCACCTCACAACTATTGTTTCATTCAGGAGCAACTGCACGCCTCGATGGTAATGTCACGGAGCACCGTCCTGCTGCGTAGAGCAATCGTCATCTGGGTAGAGTTGGTGAACAACTGGCACAAGACTTTCCTGCAACATGGTTACCTGTCACTGTTCTGTCATAGAAGAATGGCCTCACTAGTCCTCTGGGAGACATACCGCACCATACTCTTAACCCTGGAAGATTAACTGCTCGCTCTACTACATTGTGGGAATTTTCATCGACCCGGTGCACATAGTTGTGTTAGTTGACAGTTCCATTCTATTTAAAGGTTGCCTCATCGTACGAAACGCTCACGTCAGTAAAATATTCGTTGTCGTTGCCCATGATCACAACCCATTCACACAATTCGACAAGCCTATCTGGGTCGTCTTCATTCATAGCGTGAAGAAATGCGGGAATGTAGGACCTCTGCTTTACGTGCTTTAACATGCGATGGACACTGGATTTACGGATACTTAACTCTCACGGAGCTGGTCATGCGGACTTCAGTTCCAGGGGGAGAATGTGAGTGTGTGCAACACAGTCCTCACAATCCCTTCTTCCGTTATCGTTCTCTTCCTGCCGCACCGTCATTTCTTCACATCACATACAGTTCCGTCCCTCTCAAATTCGTCATGTAATTGTGTCATTATTATACGTGACGGTGGCCCAGTATCGAATTCTGCCCTCCATCGTCTCTGCACTTTAATCATATTCTGCATTTCCAATAACACTTTAAAATTTACTTCCGTTGCTCGAAAGAAAACATTGCCACTTTTGCAATTTCCTCTACAATTGCAGTGCTGCAGTTCGTAGCTGCAAACGGAATTGACAACAGCAGAATGGTTACACGCACTCGCACACGCCCAGTGTTGTCCTAATAGTGTCAAGTGCACGCAGTCCCATTAGACTCACTTTATTATCTTCTCTGTTATTAACTTGCAAAAAGTATAAATATTAACTTGGTATACCCAGTAGTTCAAAGTTACACATTGAAAAAGGATCTTTCCCGCATAAACACAAATTCCATTCGATGGCTTGCTATTAATATTGTGTATTTTGTAGACCGTACATAATAATATTAGCTGTAGCAGATCTTCTTGCAAGGTCTTTTCGATACATATATTACTTCCTTAGAATGACACCGCGTTTTATGTGTTTATGTTATCATCTAGCCATCATACAATGAATACTAATAAATAATTTGTGTAATAAAGAAACATTGACAGAAATAGATAAAAGCGAAAAATTATTGGACAATTACTGCGATTGATTTCAATTAATAAGTGTTTTAAGATTAGGTATTCACGCTGATAAAGACCGCTATGTGTGTGAGATAAATGTTTCATATGCGAAAAATAACTCTCCACAGCTTGTCTGTAACATGTCCTGCAGTGCACAATTTATCAATCAAATCGTGTTTAATAAACTAAGGTTAAATATTACTTAAACTTACATTAACTAACAATTATCAAATTTTAAATACTGTTTATGAAATTATCTAAAATAAAATAAATATTTATTATGTACAATAAATTACAATTGAAAAACGAGATATTCTGCTAGAAAATACAAATTTTTGTGTTCTCAGGTCTAATATTAAGGTACCAAATTTGTCAACAGTGTGACACGTGGTACTTTTTTTTCTAATAATTAAAAAAAAAACTATTTCGAATACGCGAATTTGCAAGTTTTCGGTAAGAAAACCTTACGAGGCACATTATCGTAATAACGAAATTAAATACATAGTTGTCAAAGATGATAATTTAAGGCAAATTTAACCTTCCCAGGTGCACGTGCACCCAAAAGGGATGCAACGCCCTCCGGTGGTGGACCGACCAGGTCCACTAGGACCCCCCCCCCCCCAAAAAAAAAACTCAACAACAGAATACGTGCCAAAAATCTGAGTCTGCTGAAGGCTCTCTTAGAAGTACAAACTTCCACAGATGAAATCGCAGCACCCAGAAACCTCAATCACATTGTTCAAACCATTTAAACTGAACGTCAAATAAACGAAGTTGCCCCGATGATGTAGAGTTTAACCATAAACAAGGGTTTTGTAGCTTTTGTGGCTCATTTTTATTCATTTACTCTTACGTATACTTTATGTCCATAAATTATTTAGCGCATATATGTCAAATGACTCTCAAAAACTTTAGGCACCTAATAACAAACTCTTAAAAGTGCCCATAGTCATATCAGATTTTTTCTAATTAATTTATTACACAATAATATCCATAATTAATTATCTTGGTAGAGTAGCGTCTTTGAATTTATAAACATTATAGCTATAAGTATAAATGCGGGCACAATAAAAATGATTCATCTTACTAATTATCCTGACACCCATATCCCAAAATTGCCCTGAAAAAAATAGAATATTATCTATTATGCGTTACTCCTTCAAATGTTGCCACATTTACTCATTTTTAGAGGTAAATAAATAATCAGTAGAATTTTAATCATTCATGATGCAGCAAACAAATATAATTTACTTTAATGATCGACAAGGAAACTACCATTGGAAATATTACTTTCCCAGCCTCTTACTGGCTAAACGCCGTGACTCATAACGAGCCACAGCTCAAATACTTAACCTTAGTTGCATAAGACCAGGAGCCAAATGCTCGCTAGGCTTTACAGCGCAACCTCTATTTAAACCAGATACATTTCTCTCTCTCTCTCCCCCCCCCCCCTAACGTACCTGACTAGGCAACAGCGCATGACGGGAGGAAAATTAATGGCAACATTGCAATGATTCAATGCATGCACACGAAAATCAAATACAAAAATCCAAATAATTCTACAGTAGATATAATTTAGTTTCATAGCAGCGGCGTAATTGTTGGGAAGGACCACGCCACACTTGGCGAGTTGTAGTCGGATAGTATGGCGTCATTCTTGATTGGCAGCGGCGAAGGTCAAAGCACACCCCTGCAGTCGTCATTATTGAGAAGGATATTTACCCATGCGAAAGCTGTACCCTATGACGTGCTTATTCCACACTGGCTTCGTGACACCAACCATTTTCTGTAGTTGGTTGCAAAGTCTTGTGTGGTATTTTCTGCTTGCTAAACGTGAAATTCTTCAAACATATTTCACAATTGTATTGCGGTTGTGTTTTTACCGTGCCGGACAAATGGGTGAGGTAATTTTCTGTTACTGCTGCTGTTCAATGACTGGTTACTTACAACTTCCAGTTTTCGTTTTATACAAGGTAAGAAATACCATCGTTAGTATAATGCCAGGCAGGTAGAATTAAAAATGTCACTGTCAATTTTTCATTGAAGGAGACAGCTTGATGCGAAATTCTGGGCGGATGCATTTAACGCGATATACTTGATCCCACGCGTGAAAATCCGGGCGCAACCCCGCCAGGTATCGAACTCTGTTCGCCTAGGTAGGAGGCTAATAGTCTGATCACTACACCACCGCGGCCCCAGAGGGAACTGGAGATCCACTGAAAATCGGGAGTATTTGGTAGGCATAACCAAATAGTTTAAATGATGTATATTGTCACTTCACCTACTGCTGTAGAACATAGTTCCAAGCGAATGCTAATCACGTTCGCGAAAGACCCTCGCGTTTCACGTTTGTACGCTTGGGTGGACCGTGACTCGCACCTTCTGTCTTCGTGACTTTCGGCTCGAACCATAGCTTGACCAGTGGACGAGCGGCCTTTGGCACCTGTGCAGTCACCGTATAGAGCTGCTTGGAGTCCCCGTTTGGGGAGATTACTCAGCTCACTATGACAAACTGAGTACGACAGTACACGTCGTAAGCCGTTCTCTAGATCTTCTACCAAGATACTGAACATTTCTTCTGCTACGTTATATATATATATAATATATATATATATATAATATATATATATATTATATATATATATACATATATACATATATATTCTGATATGCTAGTTTTCAAGATATTCTCCTGTAGCCGTCCCCCTCCCCCAATAAAACGATAAAACACTTATACAAGTCATTGATACGACCTTCACCAGCACAAAAAAAGAACACTTTTTTCTACTGCAAAAGTGCCAATAATGCGTTGAACATTTATACATTTCATTAACCAAGTAACGGGTAAAAAAATTATAGTAACGATTTTTTATGAGTTTGGCACTGTTCTTACCAAAGTAGTAAAGAAAGGAAGTGTATTTATATTAGAGTATGAATTTTAAATGCTCGTGAATAACAATTTTTAAAACTTTCTCTGTGTGTTTTAAAGGGTTGTATTTACAGATTCTTGTAGTCGTAACATTATATATATATATATATATATATATATATATATATATATATATATATATATATGTGTGTGTGTGTGTGTGTGTATGTTTACGTATGTATATATATATTGTGTGTGTAGGTTTACGTATTGTGTGTATATATATATATACACACACACACACACGCACGCACACTAAACTGTTGGGTGCGGTAACTATGATGGAAGTATCTTTAAGCACATGAAAGGACAACGGAGCTGAATAAAGATTTGCATCCTGTCCCCTCGCTCTCTAGGCAACTTATGAGGCGCAGCAGTCACATAGACAAGACGCAATAAGCTGGGATAAGTCTTAGTCAATTAAAACAAGAAATACTCAGAGCGCAAGGAAGGATCATCGAGAGGATTGATTCCCTAGAGCTTAATCAAGATGATGTATGTCTGGTGTGGCTAGGAGTATTACCAGCTCGCCAACAACTGCGCCTCGCCAGGCGGGATGCTATCTCCGAGACGTCAGCCTCGTGACGCGCGGCGCGGGTAGCAAAAGGTGCTCGGCCCGTCATTGAAGCAGAAGGGAAACCGGCTACCAGCAGCTTTTAAACGCTATATTTCACAGTGGCCGTATCTCGTTTTTGGCAGCCGGAAATACCTGATCGAATGCGCTCCGCGAATGGTACTAGGTAGGAGGAGGAGGTGGCTTCAGCGCGGGGCAAGAACAGTCCATATCGCCCCGGCTTGCACACACACACACACCACACACACACACACACACACACACACACACACTCACTCACCTGCAGCGAGCACGCGTCGGCGGGCGGACACGAGGCGACCGGCCGGCCGGAATACATTGACCTGCACCAGATACATCACGCCCAGGGGTGGCCAGAGTCTCTCCCGACATACTACGCAACACCTCGCATTCCGCCCCCTGCTGGGCCCCCCTGACGATCATCCCGCTCTTCAACCTTGCACGTGTACTTACTTGGTCGTAACTTTCTACCTTTCAGCCCTACACTACTGTTACCTAGTCTCACGTGTCCCACATAAATAATTTGGTCAATGCTAAACTTAAAATGACAATAAAATACTGTTTACGTTGTCAATTTACTTTGTCACATTCTGTATCATTGGAGGTCGGTGTTCGGTGATAAACATTACTACCATTTGTAGGTACAGCGGCTCACATTAATGTTAGGCCACCGATGATTATCGCATGTTCATGCCCTTATGCTATATTAGAAATGAAGCTAAATATAAAACATATTGCACAATTATTCTTGTGTGCTTTAATTTAAATGCAACAGTAGCTGGTAACTGAAACGAAGAGTGGCAGTTAATGAAACACAATTTTCGTCCTCGCGTGCTACATAAGAACGCCATTATAATATTCGGTCAGCGTGGTACAGGCTTCATGGACATTGCGTTCGTATCTCGTGTCATTCCCTGCACGGTCTCCCCGCTGAGAGGTTGTATTGTGTAGATCTGTTGGCTGCATCAGTCAGGCAAATGGGACGTAGGGGCAAGAATACAACATTTGAACAGCGGAAGCTGCCACTTGGTAATTGTTCTTCATTCAAAGAAGAAATCTCAACGAGAGATTGCAGAGCACTTGAATCGGCCGAGGTCCAATGTCGGAGACATCATAACAAGGTTTGAGAAGGAAGACAGAATTTATTCAATACCTCAAAGGGAGAGTCAAAGAAACTAAGCGAGAAAGAAGAACGTCTATTAATCACGATAATAAAGAAAAGATCCGAAAACTAGTGCTTGCAAACTTACCACTAAGGTACTTGATGAATTTGGAAAGAACGTCCACCTAGAAACCATACGACGAGTTATCAGAAGAGCAGGATACATTGGCAGGGTACCTAGAAAGAATGAGACGAATAGAAGCAAACGACTTAAGTTCACAAAAAATCACGCTGACAAAGATGAAAGCTGGTGGAATGATGTGATTTTTTCAGATGAGAAGAAAATGAAGATTTTTGCTTCTGATGAAAGAGTAACAGTTTAGCGCAAGCCAAATGAGTAGCTGATACCTGGAAACTTACAACTTACTGTGAAACATGTAGGAGGTAGTATTATGATCTGGAGCTGTATATCTTCAGCAGGTGTTGGATAGTTAGAACGTGCCGATGTAACAATGAAAAAGAAAGACTATTCTAACATTATGAAAGTAAACCTATACAAGAGCGCTAAAAAACTGGGCAATAGGAACAAGTTTAAGTTCTACCAAGATAATGGCCCAAAACACAAGTCGTACATTGTCAAGAGCTGGCTTTTGTATAACTGTCTCAAAGTCATTAACACACATCAACAATCACCCGATCTGAATCCCATAGAAAATATGTGGGATTAATACAAAAGAATACTGAGGTCTACAACAGTTAGGTCTACAAAAGAATTAGAGAAACGGTTCAAGGAAGAATGGAGTAAGATTGGCTCCGAATGTACCAGGAAAATAATTGATACTATGCCACAACGCCTGCGAGAAGTAATTAAACAGAATGGCCACGCTAGCAGGTATTAAAAGACTGTACATTTGTTTGTTAAGAGTATTATGTTTGTCTTGAATGATGATAGTTGAATATTAAAGTGGTATACTTGTGCAGCATAGAAAGACAAATTTATATTGTTTGTTAAGTGGCATTGTTCATTTCTGTTATTGACTACCACTATATTCAATTTAAAGCGCACAAGAATTATTGTGCAATACGTTTTATGTTTACCTTAATTTCTAATGTAACATAAGGTCATAGAACTTCGATAATCTACGGTGGTCGAATATTAATGAAAACATTGTAGGTGGGTAGGGCTTAACGTCTCGTCGACAGTGAGGTCATTAGAGACGGAGCAAGTTGTTTGGACATGCAGGAGAAAGTGTGTAACCGGCCGCGGCCTGCAGTAAGGAAGCATACCAAGCATTCTCCAGGAGGAGAGATCTTGGGAAACCACGGAAAACCGAAATCAGGATGTCCGGACCCCGACTCGAACCCAGGTCTGCCGAATGAGAGTCCAGAGTTTAACCACTGCGCCCCCTCGCTCGGTGAACCATTTGTAACGTAGAGCGGAAGCAATCAGCCACATTGACTACTCTGGACACTGAACTTCGTTGTGGACAGTGCTAACCACACATTACCTTCCTGTGCACAATTTTGGATAGCGGTAATTAAAGATTTAAAGCCTTTTTCTCCCCGATTTCCTTATCCATGCCGGTTGCATATAAAGTGGAAAAAGATGAGGATGTTCCTACATGTCAAGTTAAGCTGAGCTTCCAGTTAAAACATAAAACGCACGGGATTGAAACACCTCGGAGGGGGTATGAAACAACTCGGCGACCTCGGCCGGGAAGGTCTCCCACGAGTTTAAATGCGGGAGCTCAGATGCAGAATATTCGAGTATACTGCGTGTCCATGAGCAGTGTTTCATAAACAAGTGAATACCAATTAGCTAAAGTAACCAAAAATAATATACGATTTGAATGAATCACAGTTGTATCGGCATAAACAAATGATTTTGAGTGAAGCACAGGATACACCGTGACATTGCTGAAGTCTGGCTATCCATCTCACGTGAGATACGAGAATCATTACCAGATTAATCGTAGGTTGTTCTATGATGTTGTTACCCTGCACGTGCCTGCACACTGTTTGTCGTGAGCTTGATCTGATAGTAAACAAAGCACCATTTACACTAGAGACTGGACATACACATTAGTTTACATACACATCTTAAATCTGGGCCAGTGGTTTCAATCAATAGAATAATCTTACTGAATCTTCAGTTAATGAGCTGTGATGAACTGATGAATCGGTTAAATGCACTGAGGTCTTACTACCAGGCAGTTCAGTTCACTAGGAACAAGTAAGTATTACTTTGTAATCAGTGAGTACCAGCAACTGAAACTATCAGCAGAATTGTACTTATTTGAATAGAACATTTTCAACAGGCATGCAGTCAAATTCGCGATTTTAAATGTTTCGATTTTAAAATGCAATACGTGATCACTGGATACCTCCAGAATGTGCATTATTATTTTAAGACGCAATGAAATTCATACCCACATAAGTTTGTATTGCTTTCATTACTGGAATGCAGTCTGCTTGAAACGCCATGGGGGGCATTGGACCAATAGACAACATAAGACGATGGGGTGGCCCAAATCGCTTCCACCAATCCAAACCTGAAAATTGGTTCTTACAGTTGCAGAATCCAATAAAGAAATTACATTTACTCGAGAACATAGGGGATGGCAGAGTCATGGGTGCTGCCAGATATTAGCGTGAATTCTGCAGGTTCACAGTAATCAGACCAGACAACAGAGTAATAACGCCTCGTTCACAAATAACTGCTGTTCGCTGAAAGTAAATTTTACAGTAACAGTTCGTCCAAACAAGAAAATTATGACTACGAAGCTTAGAGTTGTTGAGTTGAGAGATCTGAGCGGCTCTTAACAACGAGTTCTTGACAGCCGACGAGTGTGAGATGAGGTGAGAATGGATCAGCGCCGGAACACAAGGGCGGGGAAAATGGGAAGTCCTCGAGAAAACCCGCCAACCAGTGTCATCGTCCGGCATGATTCCAACCTGCGAAAATCCGGGAGTGACCCGACCGGGGATTGAACCTGATTCGCTTGGTGGGAGGTGAACAGTCTGACCACTCAGCCACCGTGGCCCTGCGAAGCTTAGGTGAATGTAGCGCTGGAATCAGTGAAATCACTGGAATCACAGCAATTTTTGTAGTCACTGAATTTTACATATTCTTTGACAATTTTGACTGGCGTTTAGTGAATCTACTCATCCAAAGCACTGACTAAGGCCAGTTTCACATAAATGCTAGTCGGTTATTTATTATTAAATTAATTTTCAATAAGAAGTGTTTAACTGTTGGATACCACTGATTCAGCTTAAGAGCAGTGGATTCAAGCTCCAGAAAAAAAGGCTTATATAAATCAAAGTCACCATACCAAACTATTGTAGTAGTAGGAGCATGGGCTATCTCGATCACTTGCATCGCCTGGAAATAGATCTCGGTAATCCAAAAATAGCAGTACGTTAAATACAAATAGCAGGAATAAAAAGCAGAAAAAATTGCTTGTGAACTTCAAAAATAAAATAATAATAATAAGGTTTCTACCCAATAATCGAACCGAAATCCGAAAATAACATCATATTACTTACTCTAAGCAGGAATATAAATCAAAACTAATTTTATTAAATTCGGATATGAATAATAATAGGTGTTCTGACCGAGAACTGAACTCCGTAATACTAAATTAACATTATCTTAGGTAAGCATGGCACCCAACCAACTCACAAATTAAAATTGGTTAAAATCGGAAATGAAATACAATTACATGCCCTGTACGAGAATCGAACCCAAATCCGAAAAATAGCAATACATTAATTACCTCCAGCAGCCAACGAACTCACAAATGAAATTCGATTAAATTCGAAAATTAAATTATATTATTACGTGTGCTGAACAAGAATAGAACCTCTGGATACAGCGCTCCGGCGCTGCGATGAGATGTTGCCACTGGTGCTCAAACCTTGCATCATGCTGTCGTGGGCGGGTCTGCAAGCGACCAGTCCCGCCTCCTTGCCATAACAGACTGACGTCTCGACAGCCACCGAAGATCACATTGACGATATCTGTTACAAGCTTCTGTAACAGAAGTGCAACTGATTTCTTGGGATCCAGTTGTGTAAAATATTAAACTAAAAAGGTTTGGCTGGATTTTGCTTTCACACAGGTATTATTGATTCACCAACTTAGTACTCATGTATAACAACAAGATTAATATATGCGTTAGCACAGATTATTTAAGTGTCTGCATAGCTGCTCATCTACAGTGGCGATACCTGCCCAACAATCAATGTGTCTTCTGCCAGGAATTTTTGATTACTTCTTTTGCACACAGGGCGTTTCTTTTCAGGTAACCTTATCTACAACATGTTTTCATTTATTTGGTTTTCGTGACTCTGTTTTCATTGTTTCGATTATCTTTATACCTAAGCATACTACTGCACTTTATACTTTGTACCCATCATAATCGTACAAAATAAGCTTAAGTTGGATAGGAGATAATACAGATTTAATTTTTAACGATGGGATCATGTCCCATATGGCGTCAGCAACAATATTAATGTGAGCAGTAGCTTAAGTATGATTTGCAGGCCATAAAAATAATAATTGATACGTTTAAAGTTCAGAGTTATGTTGCAAAGTTAGGTGCTGAATATCTAAAGTTAAAGAAACCGATATCTTTATAGTGTTATCCAAAACGACCGATTTCTAATTCGGTACTCGGGACTGAGTCATACAAGAGGTAACATGCGAACCATTGCAGGTCGGCCTGCTCCCCATATGAGCGCGATCTATCAGTTCGCACAGAAATTAGAGATCCTTATAACATCACGATACAAGCGAGGAACCCCCGGTCTCACAAAGCCCTGGAAATGCCAAGACATACTAATGTGCACTTATAGGTCAAATTGTCTCAGTTTCAGGATGGTTGTTTTGGCCATTTTGAATTTCCTTTCTCCGTCATCCAAACTCCGCTCAGCCCTTAAAAACTACTTTCTCTCACATCACTCTAAACTACCTTCAGATTCTGCCAGCTTAACATATTCGTTACTATCACAGAACAATATATTTGTGCAAAAAAATTTTGGCTGTAAAACATGTTACGAGAAATCAACAGACATTTCGAAATGAAAACTATTTCGCAATCGATGGCGGGAAAATATTGAACTATTAGTAACAGGCCACTTTTGATAAATATGCCTCAACGAGCGCCATCTTTGTATAACCGTTCCAATTATTCTTCGCCAGTTCTGAATCAGAGAACATTTTGCTGAAGCAAGGTCCGGAATTCTACGTTAAGTCAAATACGTACGTTGTACGAGAAAATATGATATAAAAACATTCTGCAGTTGTAATGTTCTCATAAAAACTCGAGTCCTTTACATTCCACATGTTAATGTTAATTCCGTAAATTTTATGCCCAACTGTTAATGTTGGCCGGTATGTGGGCCTACCACCCACTCCACACAAAATTTAATTAAAATGAGTTTGTAAAAAAAATAGCTTTGCAAAACAATAGTATTTCGTTACAAGTATAGACGAACATAGTTTCACCAGTACTCCAAGCCTTTCATAATTTTACTACCTATCCGCTAAATGTGGCAGAAATATGTTGCAGATGTATATGGATAAATTAAACAAGACATCATAGAGAGAACTTCGATCTTGCTCTCTTGTATCACGAGCGTAGTCTCACACGTTTTTGATGGAGAGTATAATGCAAAACTTGGTTTAAGATAATAATGTTGATTGCAAAAATTAACTATAATAGCCAATTAACAAAATGATAAAAATACAATTCAAGTTGAATAGTTAGAATCAAGTAGAAGTAGTATAATTTGGATGAGTCTGGAATTACGTATTTTAAAGAGGGTAAATACGGTACTCGGGACAGGTGCCAGGTGCCGAATGGCCGTTATGTTGTGACGTCACCCTACCGCTATATTATATATCGGTGACCTTGACCTTGACCTTGTTCCTGTGTCAATGATATTGAACACAAAAATTCGAAAAAAAAATCAAGAAAAAATTAAATTGATATAACCCGACTACCATCTTGGATCTGGGTGACATTGACCTCAATACAAGAACTTGACCTTGGATGACCCTGAACCCAAAAAAATTGCAAAATTGTTTTAGACAGTACCCCAAAAATTATAAGAACTACAAAAAATATCTTAAAAAATATTTAAAAAAATATTTTCAAAATACGTTAGACAATTTCATAAAAATTGGAAATTTCGAATGCTTTGGTTTACGGGGGAACTGAAATTGATCAGCTACCATGTTATGACATCACCAAACCACCATCCAACTGACCTCGAACTCGACATTGGACCTAGTTTCTGTGACCTAGTATGCCCTTGAAAGCAAAAAACTCAAACTTCTCCAAAAAATAAAAAAATTTCCAAAAATTTCATAAAAAATTCTTACAAGACTATAAAGTATTAATAATTCATTTAAAAAACTTACATTTCTGTATGTTACCTCAGCATGATGTCCAGCAGATGACTGACACTCCCTAATATTTCTCATTTGTTAATTATTAGGTTCCTCTCCACTTCTTTCATCCATGTTTCTCATTGGTTAATTACTTGTGCTCGCTTCATCCATAATAGTGTTTTTTATTGGTTGATTACCCTCACTCGTTCGACCCGCCACTAAGGTTTCTCATTTTATTAACATTGCCCTCCCCTACCGATGTTTCTCAATGGTTAATTAAGTCGGCAGGCAATCCCCTCAACTATGCTTATTCCTTCGAATGAAGCCAGCTTGGTTTCTTTGTTTGTCATTTGTTTATACATTGCTGGAGTTTGTCTCTCACATTCGTTCGACTGCCATCTTGTATTTTTGTTTGTCGTTTGTTTTCTTTTTCGTCACCTAGGTGATGCTAGAGTATTAACTATCGATTTCACCACCAGAGCAGCCATCGATTTAGCTATCATGTTGGTTGTTGTCAACCCTAACCCCAATGACATTGAACTAAAAAAATCGAGAAAAACCAAAGTCCATAAAATTGTCCATTCCTATCTGGGATGTTATTCCCAGTTGGCTAACCTCGCATTGTCGTGACTGACGCCCACAGACTACTAGCCTTCAAAAGAAATCCGCATTCTGAAATGTCTAAAACGACTCACTGTTTACATCACGCCTCCTGCCTACCCGTCATGGTCTCCTTGGCGGCCGACAAGGCTTGTCTGTTCATGCCTCGTGTTCAATGCTGGGAGATTGCTGGCTCTGGTGCCACACCATTGATATTGTTTTTAAATAAATGCTGAATATTTCTAAAGAAATTCTGAATACATTGTTATCTTTACTTCTGTAGTTAATTTTGTGGTTTTCTATGTTAACCTCCTTTTCAAACATTCTCAAGGAATATATTCTTTATTTAAAAAACATGGCTTTACGACGAAATGTTAATTGAGCATTTTTGAAATCAAACTTTGAAAAATGTCCACCTCCATATATTTTAACGAAAACACAGACTCGTATAGTACATTTGGTGATGATGGAGATAACGTACTTATTTCAGTGTCTTAAGATTGAATTACAACTTTTAACATTTCACAATGTTCATCATGCTGAAAAACACATAATGTAATTTAGATAATGTCCGTATTTACTGCTGACTATTGTATGTCTATTCCTATGTATTTACATTTATATGCATAATTGTTACTTAAATTTTCCATAAGCTACAAGCTACTACCCCTCACAACCATAATTAGTGGATTCATGTTAGGCCTATGCCATCCAATAACCTAGGTTGAGGTTTTCGAAAGAAAAGGATGACCATTTATTGCAGTTTTTTCTTGTACGCCAATCACAAATTTACTTTATATACATAGCCATTCATAACAGTTTATTTCTTTCAAAGGAATGTGGAATTTTTCAATACAATGCTGTTTATCGTAATAAATAATAATAGTACAATATCACATTTTGAATTAACAAGGTATTTTTAACCACTATGTTTGATTATGCCATACTCCCTCATAATGTCTGTCAGTCACCTTCTTACATTGCACTCCAATCATTTACGAAATGTTTAACTAATCAGCATTCAGCTCGTCTGTAGGAATGTATTCACAAAATTATTAAATTCCCATGTTTAAAACCTAATTTCTCTTAGTTTTCGTTGCAAATTTTGTGCAAATAAGAGTGTAAAGACAAATTACGTTTGTGCGTTCCATGTTTTTATCCTAACCAATGTATATTATACGAATCAATTACGACATTTGTGCCACAACCACCACAATATATATCAACATCACATTATTAATTTAACTCTATGTCTTTATTACAAACATTTTTACAGCCGCTGACTTTTCGCTATGGCTATCATACAACATTAAAATATATTTGTTATACCTACCTATTTACATTGTAGGTCCCCGCCTAACGTTTGTTATTCTATTTACAATTACTTTTTACAATTGAAAGATGTTAATAAAAATATGTTTAGCCTGATTTCTCATAAAACATTTATATATAGTGCTAATGGGAAGGAGGCGCAGTCTCAATCACACAATGCTGAACATGAGAGAGACACTACACAAGCGTCAGCTAGATATGGCCGTGTATATGCCCGCAGAGTTTTCAGTCTTCACAAACTGTAAATCCAAACACGTGGTAAAACAAAGCTCTTCTGCCACCTTGCACAGTATGTCGCGTGGTCGCACATGGCATATCCGAGTTTCGTTTGTCTTCGCCACGTGACCATCGGCCCTTTCCGATTGGCATGTATTTGTAGCCTTGTCTGTGGAGTGCATGAAGATCGATACTTTTCAGGGGCGTTCCATGAACTCACGTCTGTGGCTTTCAGTGTTGTCCGGGAATACGTCCAGATGGCCCACAGGCATGGGACAATGCTCACGCCTTCTGGTTACTCACTATGCAAATCCGAGAATAGCGCCCCTGGTCGCAACAAGGTGTTATACCGACGAACCATACTAGCCAATGACTGACTCCACCCAAGACTAACTCCGTCTGAGTCTGGTTCCTGGCAAGACTGATGAGCACAAGACTAGCTCCTGACGAGACCAGTTCCTGCAAAACTGACTACACCAACCGACAAGACCAGCCTATCATACCTCCTACCTATACAAACGATGATGGACAATCTCGAAAATAGTCTCTAATAAAAGTGTTTTAGCTAAACTATTCGCAAAAAATTTTCGCAAAATTTTTGCAAAAATTTCTACCCGAGTTAATCATATCAAAGGGTCTTACTAACTTGAGAAGCCAACTGATTAGGCAAACCAATTGGCTGTGAAACAATCCTCAAAAAATATTCCCCTCGTTTCATTCATGCATCATACATGGATCGAACCATAGTCCTCCTCTTTCACACACTCACATAAACTTTATTATAAAACAGACTCTCGCAATCCGTTGCTTACACAAATGAATAAATAAGTCTTTCAGAGAAGCAGAATTTGACTTTCTAATTATTTTATATATTCGACCGCTACATTTCTCAGATGTTTGCAGATCATGATTAGCAGCCAACAGTCTCATGTGATATAACCCCGATCCTTCAGTTCATCGATGATTGAAGCTATCAAAACAATGCATGGGAAATCCCCGCACTATTGCAGGTCAATCAAATATCTGAATCTTTCAACAAGTGCATTCGTGTCTTCGGGAAATGTGTAATGAGCGTTATTGACGCATTCTACCTTCTTCACACCATTTGTCGAAGGAAACTCGTAGGGGAAATGTGTGAGAATGTCAAGAGAATCATCGTCCTTTCATCAGATACTTCAATATCGCTGTAGCCATAGTCGTCATCAATGCTGTTTTCATGATTGTCTTCTCCCTCTGTTTATCTCCAATATCAAGTTAACTTTTTTTTGCAAGTGTCGCGGGTAATCATCAGTATTTATAGCCGACGACCATTTATTATTAAGTTAATCGATTTCACGCAAGAGTCTTGCACATGGTGCTCCACACAAACCGACTCTCTTGCACTCATTTCATCTTTAGTTCTAACAGTCTCATCATTATTTACTGACGGATTAGTACCCACCGATGCAGCAGGAGGTATTGACGTCATCACTTTCTGGCTTTCAAAATATGAACTGTTGCAATTCTTGATGTGGTCCTTCAATGGATCACCTTGGATAACCTGCATGTGGCCATTGTCATAATGCTTCATTGTGCAAAAATGACTCTTTGTACAGGCGGTTATCTCATGTCGTCAAGCATAACAGCTTTTACTGAATATCTTTCCACAGTAGCAATACTGTTTCCCATGCAATTTTCCAGCAGTGGTAGAAGTTACATCCATCGATGTAAGCTTTACAGTTATCTTCATACAATCATTGTTTTGTGTAATATTCATTAAAAACCTGAAGTTATTTCCACACTGGCAAATTGTGTACCTACTTGGCCTAGCAAATAATGTATATATACTTACTGATATTTTATTAGTGAGATTTAAGTATTTATATGCATGTATTCAACTAGACATTTTATCTAGTTCCTTAATCATCTTACCATGCAGTTATATCTTCAATGGTTTCTTCCAGACAAGTTATTCCCTCCTCTTGAACTCTTGCTCCACAAATTACCCATCTTGCTCCACATAAGACCCATTTTGCTCCACAAATGACCCATTCTACTTCACAAATGATCCATCTTGCTCCACAAATAACCAATCTTGCTCCACAAATTACCCAGTTTGTTCAACAAATGACACCTTGACTCTTGGCCCAATGACCCTTGATCCCATGGGTCATGTCCGGAGTCAAACTCCTGCCGACTGGCTCCTTCCGCAGGAGTCAGAGACTACCTCCTGACATAATACAGCAAACACAACCTGTCGGCAAAGTATCAGCAAATTGTCGGCCTGATACCTGTACTGTCGGTAACTGTCGTTCAATGCCAGAAGATACCCATCTGACAACGGCATGATGTCTTTTTTTGAGACAGACTACAAGCGGTTAGAAAAATTCAACGGCCCATTGTATTTTCTATGAAAACAGAGGGATATCACCGAAAAGATATAGGCATGATATCGCAGAGGAAACATTTTGCAAGCATCTGAAAAATGTTTCTGAGTCGATTCCCATATGGCATCTTTGTCTTTTCGGTAAGCTGGTAATCATCTTATTTATTCCGCCCTGGCAACATTTTTGAGACAATGATCTTTATCACAATAAAGATATAAATATGATGTATTTTGCCGACAAACGTTTGGAAAGTGTTTTTAAATAGGCAAGCTGTTAGCTAGCTGTTAACTACATGATGTCATTTAAGACAGAATGTTTGCCATTAGAAAAAATACAACGGCCTACTGTATATTTTAGGATACCAGATGGATATCACCGAAAACATATCGGTATGATATTGCAGAGGAAACATGTTGCAATTTCAGAAAAATGTTTCTGGGCCGATTCCCATACGACATCTTTGTTTTTTCGGTAAACTGGCCCATATCTTATTTATTCCGGCCCGGTAACGTTTTCCAGACAATGATCTTTATCACAATAAAGATATAAATATGATGTAATTTGCCCACAAAATTTTGGAAAGCGTTTTGAGTAGGCAAAATGTTAGCTGGCTCTTGATGGCATGATGTATTATTTGAGACAGTGTGTTAACCATTAGCATGACTTTTTGTGATTACAAATGTGTCATGTGGCAGCCCATGGTATTTGTTTGCTTTGAAATGATTTTAATTTAACAACAATTTGACAGATATATTAAAAAATAACAAAAACTATTTTGTTTGCAAGCCTCTGAAGAAATAGTACTTAAATAATCAGTATTTTAATATTATTTGCTATATTGTGATTTAAATTTATATATTCCTTTGTAATAATTTTGTCATGATATATTTTTAATTACTGGAGTGTGTCAGCAACTTACCCTGTAGTGTATAGGTTAGCATGCTGGACAGTCAACTCAAGGGTTTTACGTTCGAATCCTGCACACAGCAAGAAAACGATTTTCATAACATGCATTGTATTAAGAAGTAGATGAAATGAAAATACATAAAGAGGAAATGAAAAATACTAAAGTTTTTTATCTAAAAGTTAAGGTTTTTTTTATGATATACTCATTTCTTGACATCCAGCCTTCACAGGCTCGGCATCATAACGACACCCAGCCATCGCAGGCCTGGCATCATAGCGACATCCATTTGCCGCAGGCCCGGCATCGTAGCGACGTACAGCCGTCGCATGCTCAACACTGTCGGCCAACAGTTAGCCGCCAGTCCATATATTCATCAGGCCGCTTCCGGCATAAGACAGCGGGTCGGTATCGACTGGCCGGAGTTTGTCGGCTAGCTTTTACGGGCCGGATTCCAGCCCGTATTTTCAGTATTTGCTGGGAACTTATGGGGCAAAGGGTCAAGGGTGACGGAGTCACATTCAAAACATTCAAAATTTTCATTTGTTGTAAAATTTTTAAATATTTCTTTAATAAAATTTTTATATTTTCTAATAATCTTCAGTAGCTATTTTATTTTTTGAAAATGTTGAAACTATTTTGCAATATCTTGTGGCCAGGGTCATCCAAGGCCAAGGTCTTGGGTCAAGGTCAAATCCACTCAGATCCAAGATGGCAGTCGGTTTACAACAGTAATTTTTCCTAAATTTTTACGCTTAGAGAAACTAGGGCAGCGAACTACTAGAACATTCTTCAGATAAATACAGTAACCCAATACAACCAAGGTCAACAGCGCGCCGCAAAAGTAATTATCGTGTCAGCTCTCTTTTTTTTTTTTGGTAATAGGTACGTAGTTCTTGGTTCACCTCGTGCCTGTAATTCAAAACAGTCCATTGACTTGCTGCCGCCGCTATCATATAGCTATTGTCCTTCACTTCCTCTCACTCGCGCGGGAAGCGAAGAAGTGAGCACGTAACAATATATAAAGTCACACTTGTCCAAATTATACTACCAGTATATACTACTAGTAGTTATAAATGTGACATTCTATATTAAGGTTTTTAAGTTAGGAATATAAAATATAACTTATGTATAAAATAAACAGTTTTTTTTAACAGATTTGGAAATATAGGTTACATGTCTTGCTTGCTTGTGTGAGAATGTATTCAAAATTGAAGAAGAGACAGCTTACACTTTTAATTTATAGCACAGTAGAGAAGTAATTTTAACAAAAAGGAATTGTTTTCACAAAATGTTTAATTAGCTTTATACAAATGTGCTTAGATACACTAAAGTTTATTGTGATGAATTTAAATGCTAGTCTTATTGGGGAACCACAGGCAATGATTAAGAGAATTCATCACATGCACAATATTTCTAATTGAAGATCGATGGCTCACCACAAGCATCTCGAATTTTTTCTGCCGATGGCATATTCAAGGTGACCAGTACAAAAGTAGTTACTGAGATGTCTTCCTCCCCTTCCTCGCCGATTCACATCATGTTTCTTCTGCACCAGAGACATTGCTTTTTTCTACCAGTACAATGTGCAGCACCATTGTAACAACTGTTTTTCTGAAACCTTTCAGTGACAATGATGGTAAATAAAGCAGAAACGAGTGTAATAATGGCGACAGTATGAGGTGTAAAGAATTTAATTCAAGAAATATCAAATCAGAACTTGCTAAAATAATGCCGAATGTACTTGAAAAAATTATTTCTTTCATTACTGATACCAAGTTTCTACAGATAAAATTTGCAAGAGTTGTTTTACTAAAGCCATAACTTGAAATCCTTTCTATAGGCTACTTGCTGCGATCTAATCTTGCTTGAGATATTAATTACATCATCGCGAAAGTCGTAAGAGTCTGCATTGCACAGTTTCAAATGTGTCGCATATGACAATACCATTTTTGAGGAGTGGAGAGGTTTAGGTAGTTCCTATCGTTGGTGACACTGAGAGCCGATGAGGGTAAAGTAAGGTGAGTATGGAGTAGCGCCGGAATGCAAGGTTGGGGGGAACGGGAGATCTCTAAGAAAACCCACCGGCCAGTGGCATTGTCCGGCACGTTTCCCACGTGCGAAAATCTGCAAGTGACTCCGCCGGGAATCCAACCCGGTTCTCCCTGGCCAAAAATGTTAAGAGGAAGGGCATGGTAAGAGTTTTTCAACCGAAATTTTAAAATACTAGATCTTAGAAGAAGTGACCTGCAATCGTCTACGAGACCGACGTCGCAGCAGGACTAGAGCGAGGATCAAGGTTTCTTCGTCTGCATCTATGTTCGGAAAAAGCGGACATGAATTTAAGTGTGGAGCGTCTTTCCAGCACATAAATTCACACTAGCTGCTCAGCCACGTGACTCGGGTCAGCGAACAGTTCAAACCTATGAGGAGGGGCGTGGCTAGGTGGCCCGTGGGACGAAGCCTAAGAAAAATCAGCCTGCTCGTTGTACTGCATTGCACCACTTCTTTACCAAATCGCAGTAAAAATTGAGATCAACGTTTTAATGAAAATTAGTGGTCTTTCCTACTGGTCACTTAGATTAACGTTCCGCTATCAGTAGTTTATACTGCACATAACATATAACGGGCCAAACTACATGTTTCTAAGTAAAATATTGTCTAATATTTTAAAATTTTATCACAATTATTATATTATTTACATTATTTCTTATATTTCAAATTTCGTGGGAATTGGTTAATATGTACCTGAATCATGATGTGATAGCCTTAATAATTTGGGTAGAGCTATCTTCGAAACTATCTGATTAAATGTATTATTGACTAATGAATATTTAATTTTTATCATTCGGCACTGGACTGAATTCAGTTTTAATTAAGACGGTTAATTTTTCCCGAGGTACGACGTATCACACAAGGGTTTCTTTAGTAAGGACTCTTCGGGCAGAGTAAGTAAAGTAAAGTAAAAAAATGGATAACATTACCGCACAAAGGAAAGTCAAAACAGGCACGAAACAGTGGAACGAAAGAAAAATAAACAGTGAGTCCCTATAAATCACCATATCTTTCCCGTTTTAAGTGGACAAGACGGAAATAAAAAGTATGTTTCACGTAAAGTAAATACAGAAGACACAAAAATAATTCACCCAATTAACTCTTTGTATTCATACATTTATAATGCACAATCCAAGAAGAATAAAACCACAAAGCTTAGATAGAGCGAATAATTCTGGAAGAGAGCGAAGTCAGAATGAAAATATGGAATTATTTTTTTTACACTATGCATATAAGATAAAAAACATTTATTAACATTGTATAATGTTAGATAATTCTGATACATTTCTGGAAAGGTAACGATTTGATTGCACTTTGTGCACAGAAAAAAATCATTTTTTAAACTAGTTCAAGTCACGGAGTTACTTTCTGATGTGAATAATAATAATTTACATGCGTGTTTTTATTAAATTCATAGCAGCCGATAGAGTGTTAATGTAATGTGGCCATTGCTGGTAATTATTCATTACACACCAATACCAAATTCCGATAAATGAGATTTTTAACTATAGTATCATTTCTAATAGCTCATTGCCAATAAAAAGTTATGAAATAAATTCCAGTTGTTAAAATGTAACAAATGGATTAAAACATCGTATTATTAATGTTAACCATCTTTATTATATACTATTCGTTGTTTCTCCACACTTTTTCAATTAAACCATTGAATAAACACCCCATATATGATATGGTTAGTTGTTTCCTAAATAAGCCAAACGTCACAAGCGTTTTATGTTTCCATTAAAAAATAATAATGTTATTTTTGTTTAACATGATCTCTTACTTAAATTTTATCTATAAATTAATATGTAATTTATAAAATGATAAAACAAAGATTGATAACACCAAGTTAGAAATATTTCTTATGCAAAATATTAGTACACTAATTGCGCACAAACGTAGTGCGTTGTCCCTTTTTTTGTTATTTTTCAGGCTTAATCAAGCTTTGTTTGCATGAGGCGGAGTAATATTCCGGAAGTAAAACTTTAGCAGGGTTTTTGAAAAGTAGGAAGTAACCGTGAATGTACTACAAGCCATGGATTTAAGGTTGTATGACTGCGGTGTTTTCACTTACTCTCCGTTTGCTAAACAACGGTAAATATTCCACGTGTTTTCATCTTTTCATTTAATTAAGCGCTCAATTAATGGTGAGAAGTGACTTTTTTTTAAACAAATTTTTATGTCTGCAGTTTATATATATATATATGTGTGTGTGTGTGTGTGTGTGTGTGTGTGTGTGTGTGTGTGTGTGTGTGTGTGTGTGTGCGCGCGCGCGTGTGTGTGCTCTTGCTCTGTTAGTAACGAGTAAGAAAAATGTAACACGGCAAGGCAGGGATGATAGAAAAAGAGAGGGGGAGTGCAGATGAAAGGTTTGGGTCTATAGAGGTCTCTATAGATGGAAGTACAGACAAAAAGTGATGGGGAGTGGAGAAAGAAGGGAACATGCTAAAGTACAGCTGAAACCGATATTTCATCCTCTCTTTGTTGTGAAGTTTTATAAATATAGGTACGTCACTTTGATTTTACTTTTTTCCTCTCCAAATATTTCTACATTTTAAGGATTTGTATATCATTATTTTTTTCTGTATGAATTGGGAATTAAAGTTTTTGGAGTACGTGTATATTTATTTACCGTAAACTATTTTGTACATGTAAGTAAATATGTAAGGATATTTTCTCTTGTAAAAACTTATTTTAAAGTAATTTTGTGAAACATGCAGTTGCAGTGGCGTTGGGCGAGGAAGAGGAAATACATATTGTAGTCAGTAACTTTTTTTATCTGTAATTACAACCAAAATTAGAGTTTGTCTTCGGTAGCATCGTGCCTATGTATTGGAGGCAAGCTTTTAAGATTGATACCAGTTTAGTGAAACAGCAAAAATACCCAACCGTTTGCTGCAGGAGAAGGGTAATATTGCTTTAAACGCACTCTCAAAATTGCAGTGCCCAAAAATCATTTTTAACTTTTCTTTCGCACTGTTATATAATTGGTATTGAAGAAAGGAAAAATTTTATTGCTCGTTTCTTACAAAAGAGAGGTTTTTCTGTATAATTTATATGTCATTTGCTCTCGAGATGGCTTGGTTGTTTACTGAAGGGCATAAGAGTTATCAAAAAATCAGTACAGGTAGGTTACACGTGTAACGTTGGGTTGATGTCAAGCGGGGTCAGACGTGGGTGGGAGTACTCGAAATGTTTTCTATGCAGTTGAAATGTAAAAGCATATGATACAGAACACACACATTCATTCTAAAATACACAAATCACGAGCGTATTATCGATGTGAGTGGACGTTTATATTAAAAGTATATTATATTTCAGATTTTAGAGATTTTTTTTCCAAATCCTAACATAATAATCCATTTAGTCGCATTGAAACAAGTTGTTGAAAATCTATTTTACAAATGTGAACATATATCTAAATATATCCAAGAATAATCTATGGACAAAATTGGTTATCCTGAAGGTTCCATCGCAGGGGCACATATGTGCGTACAGGCATAGGTCATGGTAGTATGCATAAATAAAATATCGAAATAGTATGCCACATAGGATATAATGATAGAATAGTTTTGGACCATACGTAGCGTGGAGACAGATAGCAATGAGGTCGGGCGTGAAGATGTACAGACGTCTGATGTCATCCTAAGGAAGATCCTGCCACAGCAAGCTTAACTGACCCTTCAAAACTGCAGTAGTTGCCAATGGGCAAAGTTGCCGTCCAATCCGATCCCAAACGCTATCAATGGGTGAGAAGTACGGGGATGTTGCTGGTCAAGGAAGAGCTTTGACATCATGAGCGCAGTTCAGAGTTATTGAGCTGTATGAAGCTGGGAATTATCTTAAAGGAAGATGGGAGTGTCAAGCTGCACCAGTAATGGGAGAGTACGCGGTAGAAGAATTCCCCGAACATATCACCGTATCATCAGGTTTCCTTAAGTCACCGCCAATGATGTGAAATGGCACCTCACACCATGATACATCTCGTTGGTGCGGTGTGTCACTCTACAATGAAGCGTGGATCAATGCACAGGCCAGGGACGTCTCCATACTCGAATACGGCAGTCGTCTGTATACAGACAGAACGGTGGCAGAGCAATTAGCACAGTCGACTCCCACCAAGGCGAACCGGTCTCAATCCCCGGCCGGATCACCGGTTTTCGCAAGTGGGAATCGCGCCGGACGATGCCGTTGGTCGGCGGGTCTTCTCGGAGATCTCCCGTTTCCCCCACCCCTTCATTCTACTGCTATTCCATATTCACTTGAATCACCCTCATCAACTCTCAAGGCCTCGCTGTTAAAAGCCGCCCAAATCTCTTCACTCACACTCTAACAATAAAAATTGTCAGCAGCTACATCAATATCCCAGGAAAAGTCAACATGGTTTATTCGAATGCTTTCATTGCGTTTTTTCAGTGAGAGGTATGTGGATGGATCAGATTCATATGCATAAATAAAATTAGATATGTAAAGTTTCAACAACTTTGCTTTGCAACGGACCCTACAAAAAAAAAAGTAAATTCGATCAACAGAAATCGATGTTTGTGGGACAGTTTTTTTTTTAAGTCTGTTGTTTAACTTCTGCATAATAACTTGTCCACAGCAAAACTTTAACAATATTGTACTTAATTTAGTTGGCTTAATGTTAAAACAGCAGTAATAAACATAATAGATAACACATTTAGAACGAGAAGTTACTCACATAACTAATAACCCTACTTTCCTCAAAACGGGTGAAATTAATTTTTAAATAAGTACTTAAAAGCTGAGTAGGACTACATACGTAGGACTTGACTTGACTTTGAAAGCAATGCCATTAGAAATGAAATCAAAAACAAGGAATAGTAGTGAGACAATTAAAAATACACAAGGAACTTACACGGAATTTGAACCCAGAAAACGTCGTACAACAAGCTAGCGTGTAAACCACTGCATTACGGATGTTGGATTCGGAGCGTCAACTTAGGATTTAATGAGTCTACATTTCGAATTATAGGGTTTGCTAACCTAAATTATTTACAGGACCATCATTATGAAAATAAGTGTCTGGGCCACTTAAAACATGTAAGTTAACATGGACTGTCGTAGCGCTACTTGCGTGAAGAATTTGGCGGGCATTGGTTATTTGGTCCCTGAGATATGCCATAGAAAACTTTATTTTCTTATTTCATGCTATCATACAAAATTTCCAAAAAAAAAAGTTTCCGTACTGTCTACAAACAAATTCTGGTTGAATTTGATTAAATTTATTAATATATGTGGCAAACTTACCTATATTATTTTGAAGCCGCCATTTTGAACCACATTGTCTGATATTTAAATCTGAATATTTAAATGGGCTTCTGCAGCATTTATTGTGTGCACAATTTGGAACAAATTAGTTGAAATGTTCCTGTGTTATATTTGGTGCGAATCGGTTGATTGGTCCTCGAGATGTAGCATAAAACCTCCATAATTTTCGTGTAGCTATCTTCATAAATGGAGTACATATTTGTGATGTAGTAGAATATTCGATTATTGCATACTACCAATATAAACAATTTAAGTTAAAATAGATTACATAATTTCGTAGATATAGCACATAAAATATAAATTGATTTATAGTGGTCATTCTTAAAATAAGTGTGTCATACTTGAAAAATACATATATTAATATCGCATACAACAGTAGAACATCATTGCCAAATTTTGTAAGAATGGGTTGATTGTTTCCCGAGATATGAGATAAAAAAAGCTTTATTTGTTTTTAGTGAGGCTATCTTACAAAATTACTGAGAAATAAGGCTCTACATAGACAAATTTTATGGTTGTGATTGGTACTGTCTGCATACAAAGCTATATTTGAAATTTATTCGGTAATAATATTTACTTAGCTCAAATATTTATATAACCACAATTTATATATAAAAAAAGTCTGACCTACTAAAATACACCAGTTGACACCACCTGCAGAAGTACTATTTATTTGCCAAATTTGACAGTTATCTGTCAATTGTTTCCAGAGATATGACTTAAAAACTTAATTTATTCGCATGGCCATATATTACAAAATGGAGGACAAAAGTATATTAAAGTTGGAAAAGTTTTTATGGTATCGACGGTATAGCATTCTATTGTAAAAATTACTATATATCCGCCATTCTGAAAGTAAGTGCCTGACATGTTTAAAACATTCCATTGAACATGATCTGCCTCAGTACTTCTTGTTTGCCGAATTTTGTAGGTATCAGTTAGAATTTTAGTGACATATGAAATAATAAATTTATTTATTCTTGTGGTGCTATCTTTAAAAATTGCAGACAAAGTGGTTAGGCCTATGTGTTGGTATATATGATGCTTGTAATAGATACTTTCAGTAGCCAAATCTAATCGGAATTCGTTAAACTGTATGGTAGATATAACAAATGAACTTAGAATAATGTGTATGGCCGCTATGTTGAAAATAAGTACATAATGTAGTTCAATTAATTACGTTTACTTGTGCTATCATAATATTAGATACGTGTCAAACTGGGTGAGAACTGGTGTAATAGTTTTCGAGATATAATGTAAAATATTTATTTCTTAATTTGGGTATATTTTCCAAAATAGCTGACCAACAACAATATCCATCCCAAAATTGAATGCTCACTTGATGCTCTGTCAGCATACAAAATTTAGATTCAGTAGGCTAGATAGTTCCCGAAATATGACATATCACCCCAAATTTTAAAATGGCCGACAGTTTGGAAATAAGTGCCTGAAGAAGTCGAAAACTATAAGAGTCCGGTGTCCTTACTAAATATTGCATGCGTACCAAGAATAGTGAAATTCGGTAGACGCGTTCAAAAATTGAAAGGTTAGGACACACACACACACACAGCAAAGTGATCTCATTAGTATTTCCTTCCTTCGGATAGCAGGTTAAAAACACCGTATGTTATCCGCAGAATCTTAGGGAAAGCTGTAACTAAAAACGTTCACAATTTATAGAGAAGTTTTTGTTACACGTTAATTATCGGATGTTAATTAACAATTTTCTACATATTACGTCAGTGGCTTTTATTAGTGTTGTTTAAAAGGTACTAATAATTTTATATAGTCGTGTAAAACCAGTGAGTTTGGTGTAGGAGTGTCTCAAGTGCCGATTTGATTTTCTCAGTATGCCTTCGGGCATTTCTCACCAATTGAGCGGGTTAAAGGTACAGTAATCTGCGGTCTGTTTAGGTAGTAGATTCTTGCAGTTCTTATACTTTAGCCTGATGGTAAACACGTTGGGAAACCCTATTATCCGTAAAGTTGTGACTACTAAAATTTAACTTGTTCTCTCATAAATAACTCATTTTTATGATGAACTATCAACAGAAAGTTCACTGGGGCCGGAAATTATCTTTTTCTATGTGCACGGTTCTATATGCACAGTTGCTATGTACAAAATTGTTAATGGAAAATGGATCCATATAACGTTTCCGAACAAATATGGCGGGCATTTATGTCGTTTCGGTTACCTCATAAGCTTGCATCTTCAAGTGACTAAAGTTATTGGAAGCAGTTTGACGGAAAATGTTGACAGTATAACAGAGGCTTTATGTATGTTTACTAAATTGTGAAAAAAAATGTCTGAATTAAAACCGAGTATAAATTATATTGAGGAATACCGTTCGTTCCGACTTTTTATTCATGTTCGTGCACCGTAAACCACTGACTTAAAATTAACAATTTATTTACAATAAAGCATTGCAGTATGAAATTCACGTGGTAGCAGTGCACGTACTGAAAATTAATTTCGTCCCTTCGGGAAAACAATTCTCTGGAAGGATCACTGCCAGAGCTCGATTTCCGCTACCGATCTTTGGAATTTTTCGTGCTGTTTGACTGGTCTTGATCTTCATTTAAAAGGAAGGCAGCAAGAAACCATAGTAACAACATCCTACGTGGTCGGCCCAGGAGTGTCACAGCTTCCATCACCATGACTCTTTGCCTGCGACTCCTACCAATACTCAGATTGGTAGCATTTCATTCCCAAATATAAAAGTGATGCTGATAAAACTTGACTAATTCTGACCTAGTGTACACAGCTGTATGCATAACGCACACAAAGTATTTTCTAGGTCAGTACTGTACATCACGTTTCTCAATGCCCATCGATTTTCCCTGTGGGCAACTGATTTATAAAGGTTGGGAAAGAGACGATTTTTTAAATGAACCTCTGGAAAAGAATACTTGTACCTAGAGGCCGTTCACGGTAAAGTGAGCACTTTTTGAAGCTGTTTCATCAGCCATAATAACCAAATAATACATTTCATTGTGGCCTTGGACATTTGGTTTTGGGAATGGCGAACACTGTGTTTA
Organism: Dryococelus australis; assembly: GCA_029891345.1. Classification (NCBI taxonomy): domain Eukaryota; kingdom Metazoa; phylum Arthropoda; class Insecta; order Phasmatodea; family Phasmatidae; genus Dryococelus; species Dryococelus australis. Next base: position 185,233,742 of record CM056994.1, on the reverse strand, counting down.
TTACTCACTTAGCAGGGTTTACATTAGAAAGTGATGGAAGGGTAGACATTGGTTGAAAGAAAAATGTAACTAGTGCTTCAAAAGTGCTCACTTTACCGTGAACGGCCTATAGGTACATGTGCCACGGCGCACAACGGTATGTATGTTTTCTGTTTGGTTTACAGCTAATTAACGGAAATAGTTGAAACACTTGTATTGTCTCATGAGTTTTAATATTTAAAGCATGTCTACTGAAGTCAGCGTCTTTTATACACATAAAAGCGGGAGTTTCCGTATTGTTAGTATTTTTTTCCCTAGAAATTGCACTTTTTCACTTGTATGACGCATGAATATAATGAGACGTCTTGTGTTAATGTTAATTTAGTATATGGCAGAGGGATACAAAATAAGAGGAAGCAGGAGCAGGACTTTGAAAAGTATTCAGTCAGCCGTGAACAACCTGTAAACCTTGCCACTGCTAGAAGTTACAAATGATCCATGTGATTACATCTGAACACAAAGCTCGCAGTTCATTGGCTATGATAACGAAACAAGTGATGTATCGCCGTTTGAACTACACAATTTATTATTTGCAACACTTGAAACCATAAATTACAAAGTGACACCGACACGGTTAATTCATACGACTGATTAATAAACTTTCCCACGCTTGTTGGAAGATCGTTGGTTCTGCTTTTATGTTTAAAGATTCCTGATTTCTGTTTTCAAATTTAATGGAATTTTTACTTCAATAATCCGAATTGGAACATACGACTGGCGATACCTGGTGTTCCATCCTGTATTCTAATTCTATGTATAGGCCATTCACAGTTACTTCACGCTTTTCTTAAGCCGTGCTAAAGTTCTACTTTTGGTTACCGATTACGTATCCTTCCGCTACATGTAAACATAATTACTGCTATGTGACTTCTGTGTTTTAACTGCCAAATGCTGTGTTTAATGTTTTCAGCTGTTAGAATAATTCTGTCATATTTCAAAAACCATTTCGTGCGAATGTTCACAATTTATCCCTACAAACATATTTAGGACAGCTTTATGACTTTTTAACAATGTCTGTATTGAAGATAGTTCTTACGGTTATTATTTTACATTTTTAACGTATTTTTTTATACACGGCGTAGTACATTGCACGTAAGTTACACGTTAATATTTTGCAGCGACTATGTTTAACTCTATTACAACTTCAAGGGAAAGAACTGTAGTAACCTCTTGTTATTGATATGTTTTGGGTTTTCTCATTAAAAGGACGGCTTCAGTTGCAATCAAAATTAAAACGAAGGAACAAGTCCAACGGAGAGATATAGGGAATTCAAACACGCAACTCGTTGTTGCTTATTTTTTGTACGTAGTAGAGACAAACTTTAAAGATAGGGATAGGTATACCGTAACTTTTATTCCGCTCACATTTGTATGCATTGGTACGTACTGTTTTCTAGGTTTATTATATTATTTAATTAAATTTATGTGACTGGGCTTAGCAACACACTTTAAAACAATTAATTAAGCCATAAAGACAGTTCACGGTTAAAACTTATAAATGTCACACGTCCAATATTTGTAATTTCACACACACACACAACACACACACACACTGGCCCAACATAACGAATAGCAATAATACTATTTCACACACACAGCGGTCACAATGCACGTTACAGTATATATATTCCTGCAATGGAAAAATAAGTGTATCACAGTATCGTAACTTGCCTAGGTACGTTTAGAAAAACACAACGTGTACAATTTTAATGTGGTTAATTTTAAGCATTTTTCACAAGAAGAGAAAGTAACGCTTCATCCAGCATCACGCCATGTCATGTCTCCAGCCGCCATTTCTGCCAACTTCGAATTTGTAACCGTCCCGCCATCACATTTAAACATATTTAAATAAATATTTAAACAATAAAATCTCGTTTCGGTTGTAAATTGTAAATTCAAAAATCATTGCTTTCGCTGTAACAATTATGAAATATTCTAAAACTGAAGATATGTATAATTTTTCCTGTTTCTACAAACTCATCGAGGGAGAGTAAGAGAGAGAGAGAGAGAGAGAGAGAGAGAGAGGCGAGAGAGAGAGAGAGAGAGAGAGAGAGCGACAAGCTTCGCTCCGTCTATTCCAGTTTCTTTCTCGGACGAAAAAAAAAAACATTATGTCACTAGGGCCTAAGCATCATAATTTGCTTTTGTATTTTCAATTGTAATAATGAACTATGTTTCCTTCAATGCTACCTAAAATTTTTAATTTGTCTATATGAAAAGTTTAATTCACAACTTGCGTACCAAAAAACTTAGTTAAAACAATATTTCAACTGTAAATTATTTCTTACCAGCCACTGCCAACAGAAAACTGCTCTCACTGTGTTTAATTCGTATTTAATACGAAATAATTATTCAAGTTATATAAGATATTCAGTTAAAGCTTCATTTATTCAAGAATACGGTACTTTAAAGTTATTCACGTTATATATTTGTGATACACTATCGATCAAAAAGTAATTGGGCACCCGTGAAAATAGGTAATTCAGTACGCCAGTTGACTTGTGTGGCCGCCATACGCTGCAGGCCGGTGTTGAACCAGTCGACAAGGAGATGGCACGAGTCACAGAGCTATCGGACTTCGATAAGGGCAGGATAGTGGGCTCCCATCTCAGTGGGCTGTCTAGCCGGGCGATTGCACGGAAGGTAAACATGCCCAAATCAATGGTCGCATTCGTCCTGCGTAAGTGGAAGGTCGATGGGCATTGTGCGAATGCTACACGTCCTGTACCGGGAGATGGTTGGTGCCTACTTGAAAAATACAAATGTTTCTGACTTCGCCACGGACAGTTAGAAGACATCCACGCGCGTGTAATAAGTTGTAGTACCGGATGATATGTTTTCTATCCCTTCCGTGGATTGCTCTTCGGCTGCTAAACTTGAGGCAGTAATTACTCAACTTCAAGGTTTCATAATGTCAAATAGTCAGTGGCGTTTTAATGAAAGGAAATCTCCTCGTCTTCATTAGAAAAAAATCTCTGCTCTTTTCATTACACACGGCAGTTACATAGCATATCATTTCTCACGGGAAATTGCCAGAGTGGCAGATTGTTCTTGTGATATTATAAGGTTATTCAGGATATCCACAAAGGTGTTAAGTATAATCTGTCGAAAACAGGCAGGAAGGATTACGTACCTGGCAGCTTGGAGAATTGTAGTGACCTACGACTTTCCGACGCTTAATTTCAAATACAATGATATATGTAATTCTGAAGTGCACTGTGTACCATAGACCACTGTTCGGCAAAGAACAACAATGGTAACATTCTGTGGCAACTATTGACAAGAAAACTCGTTATATCGGCGCGGGGTCAGGCCAGGTCTTGATTGGGCAAGAAGCTGCGGTCACTCATGGCCTCATGCCCTGGAGGCAACACAAAGAACGCGTACTATTAGAGTGGTTACCTTCCTGTATCTTTATCAGATTGTACATTATTACTTTTCTTCTCAGCGCTCTTTCTATAGCTTACACACGAACCGGGCTCACCTGATGTAACAGACCTATGTTAAGTTGCAACTGTTTTCTGCTGGAAATAACATAGCAATGATAACACTATGTTAACACATTAGCCAGTGACTTGCGTCTTTTCTTCTCAGCGCTCTTTCTATAGCTTACACACGAACCGGGCTCACCTGATGTAACAGACCTATGTTAAGTTGCAACTGTTTTCTGCTGGAAATAACCATAGCAATGATAACACTATGTTAACACATTAGCCAGTGACAATCTGTTCTGGAACATGGAGTAAACGTGAGCTCCATATTGGCCAGTATTCTCGTGAGGAAGAAGTACCCGTAAGGTCGATTGCTAGGAAGCACAGTATCGTGCATGAGTCAACTACTAAGGGAGCTGTCCATAGCCACCGGAGTTTTCAAGTTTTGCTGCATGAAACTACAACCTAAATCTGCTACTGGTATCAAGAAATCAGATAGGCACATATAATATGGTGTTATTAAAATATAAAATTACCTGACGTAATTTTTTTAATGTCTAAAATAAATAATTACACTAGTTTTGTTCAAAGATTTCCTGACAGTTAAATATTTAATATAATTATAATTAAGAAATAAATTTAAGTTTAAATAAGACGTAGCACTCTCTGAAACATGAATCACTGAAAGTTATGTGTGAATATACTGAAGACTGCCAATCAGTCCAATGAACCGGCAGCTATTATCTTGGAATAATGTAATAGGCCACACCGGAACTGAGCTCTAATAACAATAAATTATTGTGTGTTTGATTTCCAGTGAGGTCGTTTTACTGTTCTCACAAATATGAAACATATATTATAATATATTCGAGGTAAATGAGAGAAGTTAGATGGCGTGCAAAATTTCGATTAAAAGCTATCATTTTTAGATAACGTGGCATTCAAATTGTATCCTCAAAAATTTAAATTCCTGCATAGCAGAAATCAGTGTTAAATGTCCGTGGAAGTGAGAGTGTATTAGCCGAGAAAGCAGTCTTATGACTACTTCAACTTCAAGAGACGTTTTGAGGTGACATTGTTGACGTCCGCTTCAACGACAACCGGGGATTCCAAGTTTTGTTTCCTGAAAGAACGTTATACATCTGTCGGTATCAGCAGCTTGACGTAATTTTTAACATGTTTGTAACAAACCACTAGTTCGTTTAGTAACTAATGAGCCGTAATATTGCCATTAAATATTTACACAATCTATGTTGTTGTTGTTGATCACGGTTTTCCTAACAAATGAAATTAAATATTAATAAAGTAAGATAATTTAAGTCCATTTGAATCTGAAATATGAATCACTGAAAGTTGTCTGAGAAGATACTGAAGATTGCGAATAATTCAAATGAACTGTTGAGCTGTGTATTGGAGTGATGTGCTATACCGAAAATCAACTATGTAGGCTACTGTAATAATCAATATCATGCCTTCGATTCCCAGTATAGGTTTTCCCACTGGTTTCACATGTTTTAAGTGTATTCTAAATTTCACTTCACGCTCAATTGGAATGGTAAGTCGGTGTACAAAATTTTGACTATTTTTGAGGAAATTAAAAATAACATAGTATATTAAAAAAGAAAAAATCCAGAACAGTCGAAGTTTGTGGTAAAATATTCACTGCAATAACAGTGTAATTACAAATACAAAGCAGCATTTAGGCTACTTCACCTTCAATAGGTTCATTGAGATGCTAATAACTACACTACCGAACAATAAAAATAGTGCACTACGAAGAACTATAAGACAATGAGGAAGTCATGTAAATATAAAGAGTAAGGGTGGCGGTTACAGTTATGTTATCTGGGAGTATTGTGGAAGGAATGTACTTGACTTGAACTGCGTATGACAATTCCGACCCAGGCAAGATACATAAATAGATATCTAGGATGAGGGAATGTAGGAAGGATTGGCGAGGTCCGCGTGTACACGAGCGTGGTGGCGCAGGTGAGGGAAACTCGAGGCGGGCGACCTGCGACGTGTAGGCAGCGTGCTACACGACGCAGGTCAACGGAACACCGCCGTCATTAAAACTTACAACGCAGGCAGGCGTGTAAACGCTTCGTTGCGTAACGGCCTGTGCGCTATCGCCCGCCCGCTCATGATTAATGGTCGGCCGGCCTGGAGTGCGTGAGGGCTGCATGGAGTGAGGGGAGAGTCTAGACTGGGCGCACATACCATGCGCGGGGTAACGAGCCACGATTCTGCGCACCGCTGCACTTCTCTCCACGGAGACAAAACACTTCCTGGATGTCGTACTCGCATATGCTAACCCCAACCCTTCCGCATCCCCCCTTTCCGGTTCAAACTTCGCTATGCGGTTCTTTCCGTAACCCACAATTCCTGTGTGTCCACTGTGCCTGCTAAATAAAAATAAAGTGCTACAATAAAACCCATTTTGGATATTTTCAAAGGAAAGAAACAGCAGTATTCCGAATCGTGTTTACAAATGAATCGCTTATTTATGAAACGCCGTAAGTCAGTACAATAACAATTGTGGGGAAAATGCAAAAAAACTTCATAATATCCGTTTCATGTTTCATACCACAAAATTAATATGTTCTCGTTACTGTGTAACTAAATGTCAATATTTTGACAAGTGCATGCCTAATAATTATTCTATGTACCGTGTGAAGAATATTTTTTTAATATCACAGACTTATGCCCTTTCCAACAAAAGTGATATAATAAAACTTTCCAATCCAACAACGGTGATATAATTATACCTTCACTTTGTTTGGTGAACATATACAACATGGTGTTAAATATTTCACACTATTTTATGACATAATAATGCTTGTCACAGTGGCACGGTGGCTTCGTCTGTTTCCTTGGTTGGCCACTGGATAATATCATCGTAGAAGTCTTTGTGTTTAGCAGGAATGTAACGGAGAATCTTCTTTAAGTCAGAAATCTTGTTTGCATTAATTTACACTTTTTGCATAGGATATTCCCTCTGTACAGAAATAGTAGGATTCAGACCATTGTTGGATGTTCGACGAAGCACGAAAGTATGTGGCACAAGGCCGCCAATGAATTGGGAGGCGACTACTGTGGCTTTCTTGCAGCTGTTGTACTGAAACTCCATAAACGTCGATATAGCAAAGTCTTACTTCTCCATGGAACTGCTTTACCCTGGCTTTCCAATGACAAGCAAGTTTTTTTACTATGGTTGGGCCACCAAGTCTTGAAGTCCAACACGTCATTAGATGTTACGATGTTGACTGAATTTTCCAGCAACACCTGCAGACGTAATCAATTGACAAACTTCCATGGATACATTATATACATATATATATATATATATATATATATATATATATATATATATATATATATATATATATATATATATATATATATAATGTTTTAACAACACGCTTCGCCAACGCAAAATCGCGATCGCAAGCAAGATATGAATGACGGACGTATCGGAAACCGATGGATAATGATGTCAAATCTGTCGGTGTCCGTAAGCGATAACGACAATGGTATCACGTAATTGTTCTTATTTTGCCCACCACAAGCATCGCTATAAAGGTGCAGTTCTTTGACACATGAGGTACCTTGTCATTTATGTAAGTATGGAGGAATGAGCATGTTTCATTTTGGCACTTTATTTGCCTGCTCTTCGTAATATAAAAAGAATCTGGCTTCATCTGTTTTGAGGTTATGCATGGCAAAGGGGAACACCTAAAGCTGGCGGTAGTAGAAGAGTTCTTGTACTGGAATGCAGGGCAGTGAAATGTTCTGCATATAATCAAAAGTTTACCCTAACACTCTATCATTGGTTTTGCAAATGCGTTTGGTTCCTTTCATAGTTTTGTAGAACTTGTTAGTCCTTCTTTCATGAACGGCCAACTCGGCCATAGCTACACGCAGAGCAGAGTCATTTATGTTTGGATTTTTTATCTTGACATCCAGTTGTTCACATTCTCCACAGGTGTCTATCTGTGGTCTTCCAAAATGGATATTGAAATTGTCCTTGAAAACCTTGTAATAGAAAGAATATTGTTGCAATTTCTCTCGCTAGAAATTAAGTGGGCCATACCAAGTTCGTTAAGGGATGGAGGTCTTAATCAAATAACTGAGTAGGCGCCAGTTGCACCACGTAACAATATTTTACTTTATAATCAGGACTTTTCTCTTTGAGCATTGTATGCATCTTCTTTATGTCCAACTGTGAATCAAAATATTTCATTTCTTAGGATGCGTGGTGGCTTACCTTGACAGGAAATGAAGATACGTGGTCCTTGATGGCCTGAACATCACCAGCAGGTACTGACTTCCTATTGTCTGCTGCCCCCGCAAGTCTTTCTGAGATTGTCCAAGTAGTAACAATGTCTGCAGTCTCCTTACTCTCTTAGAAGATATCCCATATAATTGAATGAATGATTTATTGCACACTTTCACTCTTCGTTCTTGAATCATTTCATGATATTCGAAGAACAAGGACCTTTTTCCAGACTCTTCACCCTTCCTTGGTCGGCGATGTTGAACTGGCACAGCTTCAAGCAACCCTTGAAGAAATATGTCTTGCTCATTCTTGCTTGAAAATGAATGTATAGCATCCAATAATCTCCCTTTCTGTTCAATGTCAAACGTGTCATAGCATTTTCTGGCACATCTAAAACAAAACAAAAAATCATTTCATAAGTTGTACGAGCCATTTTACACATTTTGACATAGTAATCTACTTTATTACTAAATATATTAGTTTTCAATTACAACGTATCTAACAATACAATATGTCACACATATTTTTACTAGACAAAATGCATTGTGTTTACAAGAGTGAAATCTGAAGGCTGTACGAAACCGCATCTTAAAAAAATAATGTGAAGTGTCAGCTTACCTGCAAAACTCGGTAGAAGTTTTAGGTTTCACAACAATCCCTTTGTAGTTGATATACTCCTCTCCATGCAGACGAGCTCTTTTAATTCGTTCACATTTATATTCCTCCAAATTTCGCACACTTTTTTTTTACGTTTATTGTTATGGTTAGGCTCGGTTCCCACACAATTCGCATCACTCTCCATTTCGGTCATTTTCTACACAATAAACCATAATCCACCAGCAAAAAGTACACAACAAAACAAATGAGCACCGAATATACCAGCATGCAACACTATATGACACAGCCAAGAAGATAGGAAGAGGATACTGCCTTTTTGTTTCCTCTTTGTTACCAGCTGCAACCTTATAGTTTGTGAAAAGGCATAAGTCCAGTGACTAATGGCTTTTCATAACTACACGAGATTTATTGAAGGTCTGTAAACCCATTTCCTTGCATCAGACTAGTGCCTTTTCATAACCAAACGATGCGTCTACGTCCAAAGACCGACATCCTATCTGTAACTGTAACTCATTTCTTTAAAAAAAATTGACTTATGCCTTTCATAAATAAGCGATTCAAATAGAAAAATTACAGCGTCTAGCAAACTAACTAATAAGTTAATCTGCGTAAAATATTTTTTTTACCTCAAAATTGTCTGCTTTGCTACCACTTTAAATTATCATTGCAAAATTTTAAGAGAATAATTAGCATATAAAATGAGAGAAATGTTTGTATTCATCATTCCTTCTCGTGCTTTAGGGATAAAGCAAACTTCACGAAACCTAAACCATGGGTTTAATAATGATTGAGAACGTAATATCGGATAGGAAATTGTAAGTATCGTGCATTTAAATGTACTGAGGAAATTTGTGAATAATTTATCAAGGGTTCATAAAATCACACTGATGGACTCTCGGGCCTCAACAGAATGTCAAATTAATAATTACTGGCTTGTTGCGGTAAAAGATACAGAACAACGGGGCGAATAAAACATATTCATAGGTAAAATGTGCGAGAATTCTTAGAATATTTAAAAATTCACTCTCTGAATTATGTTAGTTTTATGAAATACAGTTGTGGGAAATAAGTCACTGAAAATTATCTGAAAATTTCTGTACAGTTTTTTTTTTCAAATATGTATAATTTAAAAACGCTAAAGGCCTATGTATAGGGGCACCTGTTTTCTCGAAAAGATTTCGGGACTAGTTGTATTCCAAAGCACTTTAGTTCAGAACCACTTTCGTGATTGGATCAGTTGAGTTGCTACACGTCTCATCTGTCTACCCGCGAATCACGGACGGTCAGTATCGGATAAATTTAGTTCTGATTGGCTCACTCATGTAACAGACTCTCTTCACAAAAAGACAAGCGGCCAATAGCTAAACAAAGCTGCTGCAAGTGTGCACATAGGATATTGAAGTCTAGCCTCCACGTAAATCTTTCCGCGAAAAACCGATGACCCTACGTATGTATTTTTAATGTGTTTTTTTTTAGTTCTGATGCAGACAGACATTTGAAAGTTTTACAACTGAGAAATAAAATCATTCATGTTAGTACTTTGATTAGTACGAACTTTTGCACTATTCTTTAAAAAAAACCCTAGTAAAATCTGGAAAGAAATGCTGTGGTAATCGAAAAATAAAATTATCATTGTAGAGTGTCGTGATTGTCCCTGTACCTTACACAACCGTACCTCGCATGATATCGGGAGAATACTCGTGAAAATTCACCAAGTGTTGCAATCATCCTGCTGTCTTTTGTGCTGCTCCAGCTCTGGTATTAAATATATATCTGGGCCACACCTGGGCTCGGTGGCTGAATAAATGTAACCCGTTCGGTCTCGAACTTATTAGCGAGCTCAAGTGTTGCAGTTGTGTAATATCTTGGTGACTACTACACATGGGTGAAGCGTGCTTCTCGCAACCAGGAACAACTACCGCGTCCTCGGTGTTATCGCCATTAATCATCATTGAACCAGAGTTGCAGACATGCCCGCAAATTGTATTACAGTGATGACACTCTAAAGGCCGGCGACTGATTCCTTGCTGCGCGCTGCACAGGCCATAAATATCCTACACCTGCGACATGTCGTCCATTGTAAACACGCGGACAGAACGGGTTGGACGGGTTTTGTCTTTGGCTTTTCCACATTTCGTATTGCATATATACGGATATCTTCAAATTCATTTTTGTTTTTCAAGCGTCTAATACTTAACAGGAAGACTCAATCCGGCGAGTGTATCAACATAGGCAATCATTTCATTAAAACTCATAAACACATTATTATTTACTTCACTGTAGTTTACATGAATAATGCTAGAAAGTAAAAGTAATAGAACGTTCTAACTTACACTAAAACGGTTTTCGTGAATTAAACTTACGAAAATAATGAAATGCCAAAATTCACAAGTGGTATTGTAGAATAAATTTCTACAGATTACTAACTTATAAAAGTGGGTAGGAAAGTGTTTTATTTTCTTTATATTAAAGTTACCACGTTCAGGCACCAGTCTTTATTCTCAGATAAAGAAAAATAATGAAGATTGGTTTAAAATGCACCACATGAAAATTCATTTGAACAAGATAATGGAATAGTTGTGTGTTGAGAGACGTCACAAATTAACATTTCAACATTTTTAAATGAATTAGCAGTAGAAAGATGTTGATTAAGTATGTATGTATTTGAGCGATACTACGAATTTCTCAGAGTAATACTGCAATCATGTATCGAAATGTACAGACCCTAAAACAATGATTTATTATTCGTAGTTACATTGAGTGAATAAAAATGCAGAATTCATTTATTTGTGTGAACGCTACTGCAACATAGAAGAACTAAATTTTATTATTAAAGGCAATTTTTATCCTCTATATAAGACAGTCAAATAATTATATCAAAATTATTTAGAAATTAGGAATGACAATCATAGGTTAAGTAAAGGGAGTTTGTTTGAAGTAACAGCATTAAGGCCTATAGTTTAAAGTCAGTGAAGATCAAAGTAATAATATTTTGATAGTATTGTGTACAAAGCCGCTAAAGGAAACACTGAATACTTCTCACAAAAATGATAAAACCTAAACGCAAATAATTAACTAATAAAACAAAAATTTATTTTGAATTGAAAGTAATATAAAGAATAAACATATTAGTAGTTACCGATATAGCATAGCTACAGAATGTCGCAAGTAATTTCTAAACCCCCACAAGTATCATAAACCATGTAATGAATATCAATCCAATTATGGTAAACAGTTTTGAAAATGTCTAAAACAGCTTATCATTTCATATTCAGCTTTTAGTCTGGCTTAATATTATGAGGACATCCAGGCCTCAAATGTCTTTTAGAATTAAAATAAATTTTCACTTACCAATGAATATGAAAATTAAGTAACTTTACCTGGGAAAAATGTTTTTGATACTAAATCCGTCAATGATATACTTATGGTTCTAGTAAATAAATTTCATCTAAAATTGGAAGAGAACAGTCTCAAGAAAATTTTTAACTATGTAGTAGAAGTTGTTTACAAGTATAGATAACTCGAGAAATTTTAAGATCTAGTCATTATCTGAAAAGACTTAACAAGCATAAAAAATGTGATTTTTCTATTGAATTTCAGTCGTACAATGTTATTATATATATATATATATATATATATATATATATAATTAAAATTTGCTAAACAACTCTTTAATCATGCACTTGAAAAATAAATCAAAGTAGCCTGGAAGGTAATTAAATCTGAGGTAAAAATTACATTAAATTGGTGAAATAACATCTAATCCAAGAGACATAAACAATTATATAAATAAATTCTTTGCAAATTTACTTCTAAAACAAATAAGTTTCAACGAAAGATCAAATTTAGCAATATTCAGACAAGAGTTGTTCTTTTTAACAACGTTGTCACAGTTATTGAAGTAACAGCTAAAATATTCGTTGAAGAATAAGCAATCAGCTGGTATATATAGCATACCATCAAAACTATTTAAATCCTGAGCTAATACTAGTATTTCAACCCTTCTGACTTACATAATAAATGTGTGATTTTTAAAAGTGAATTTTCGCTGACTATATGAAAATTAAAAAATTATTCCTCTTTATATAAAGGGCAAGAAAATGCTAATTGAAACTACCGGTCAATAGCGATTATTTCCCAATTCGTAACAATATTTAAAATATGTATGAACAATTTAATGAATTTTCTAGATAAATATAATTTCCTTTCGAATTTAATGTGGTTTTTGATCCTTTAGAAGCACATGAGATCTTAGAAAAGATGCATAGAGCCACTGAAGATAGTAAAGAATATATAGAGATACTCTTATTTATCTTAAGTAATATACAAAATCAATAGATCATAAAACATTGTTGAATAAGCTGACTGGACTAGATGTAGTGAAAGTTGCATCCAAGTAGTTCCAGTAGTATCTCATTAATAGGAACATGTTGCTTCAACTAATTGCAGTTTGAACATCTGGGTACTTACTGCTATTCATGAAGTGCAATTAATAAAACATTGGTGTTCCTCAAGGAAGCATCATTGGACCTAACAGTTTTTCGATATATGATAATTAAATTGCAGTGGCGGTACATAATGTTGATTTAATTGGTTTTGAGGATAATTCAAATTCAATCTTTGCTAGTAAAAATATAGCTAATTTAAGAACTGCTCTAAACACCCTTCACGCTACAAAAAATTGGTTTGATAGGAATTAAGTAACACTAAGTACTGAGAAAATATACTATATTATATTCAAACAAATAAATAATAATGACAACATTACCCTTTGTTTAAATTATAAAATATTATTGCTAGCAAATGAGACAAAATTCCTTGACGTACTTGAGGATAAGGATCTAAACTTTTACCCTCAAGTAAATAATTTAGTAAAACAATTAATGAAAGCATTTTTGTATTAAGGTTAGCTAAAACATGACACCTGTTCAAGAATGGCTTGCTCTTACTTCTTTTATGCCAATTGCCAATCTTAACTATGGTAGGCCTATAGTTTTCTGGGATAATAATACATCTAACCTAAAGACAGTATTTTGGGTACAAAAAGAGATATACGGACATTTATGAATAAATACCTTTAACTTACTGTGGATCACTTCTTAAACTATTAAATAGTCTCTACGTCCCATGCACTTATATATATGTCTTTTGTAACACTAAAAATTTGTACAGTATCGTTCGTAATCGCATAAGATATACATTACAATATACGCATTTACAAAAAAAATTTATCATCCTGAATGTGCAATCGCAAAAGCACGTAAATAGAAACAGACGCGAGACATAGTAGTCTGTATACAGGAAACATCAAAACATTGTCTCACACCAAGCATGTTTTACAAGGGACCAACACTTGCAGGATGCACATAGTATGGCGTTGAACCACAAGTAGCATGGAGACAGGTGGTGATACGGACGGGCATGGAGGGATAGAGAAGTCGGAAGTTCTCCTGAGGAAGGTCCTGCCACAGCTGGCGTAACTGACCCTCCCAACTATCCGTAGTTGCAGCTGTTTGAAGTTGCCGTCTAATCTGCTCCAAAACGTCCTCGAAGAGCCAGAGGTTTGGGCAACATATTGGCCATGGAAACATGATGAGATCATGAAGGCCGGGCCTTTTCCTGCTTGAAAATGGGGTTGTCAAGCTGCACCAGGAAGGGGTGTGCACATGGTCGCAGAATTTCCTGGACGTATCACAACACATTCAGAGTTTCTCCAGTCACTACCAGAGGAGTGCGGTATTCATAGGAAATGGCACCCCACGCCATGACACCTCTCGTTGGGGCGGTGTGCAGCTGCACCATGAGTCGTAAATCACGGCAGTGGCCAGGATGTCTCCAGACTCGAATTAGGCGGCAGTCCGTATCCACACTGAACCGTGATTCGTCGCTGAACACTACTCGTGACCAATCCGAACTGCCAAGCTGTCCGTTCCCGGCAGAAGGTCAAACGTGCTCGACGATCAATGCGCCGAAACGTCTAACCTACCTCTCGGAGTTCAACGATGTAGCCTCTCTCAAACTCATCCAGCTGGGAAAAGGCTTGCCGAATGAGCCTTTGAGGCATGCCGTGGGGTCACTAAACTTGGGTCTGTGACTAACAAAGCTCACAACTTCTACTTAGGCCTTATTAGGTTTCTTACAGCTATGATTGATAGAGAGGCACATTGATAAGAGCACACGTCCCCTTGTGGCACATCCGCGCAAGCAAACCGCATTAAATGCAAATGGGACACGTGTCGGGCCGTGACGATACTGTGTGGCTACCTTCATTGAACTCACGCGATTCGTTTATAGTGACTTTTTTTTTTCCAAATGAGTGCAATGAAATTTAAAATATATTATAACAGTTATTACTAGATGCATGTTTTTATACTGTTGGTGACTATCTAAAATATTCCTGGTTAATATATTGTATCTAACTGTATGTACCTTAAAACATCATCATTATGTAGTATATAATGTGTTATGTTTAATTTTACTGTACGTGTGAATATAAATACTTTGATACCGGTGTTGTGTATTCTGCTATGAGTTTGCAAATAATTATATTATTTCTGAGTAATTTTGAAAAAGTATATAACATATTTGTATGTTCTAATGGCTTCTGAATAAATAAATAAATAAATAAAACAAAAAGGGTTACCCAATATGAAACATTTATTATTTACATACAAGAATTTAGTTGCAATGTGGAAATTAGTAAAGAATAGAATATTGAATATCGTCAAGGGTATTCATGTATAATCTTTTCCGACCACGGAGGAAGAGGGAAGCCGAAAATGTGTAACAATGTATAATCTTATTTATCTTTCCTTTCCACACAAATGTAGCATTTTTTAAATAGCATTAACATTATATAAAATACACCATGATGGCCTTTGAACTTGCAGGTTAACAGCCAATTCACGAAAGAGCCCAGCACTCGATCCCAACGGCAATTCGATACTGGTTCTGGAAAGCTTTGCCCGGCCGCAGGGCAATTACGGGGCCCACCCCAACCTCTTGTGCAACGAGCACTTGTGCCTTTCCCCTGCAGTAAAAGGCGGCCTGGGAGCGGGGCTGACTAACTTATTTTGCCGACGCTCAAAATAACAGAAAGACGCATATTAAAATTTCAGTTTCGCAACACAAGCACTGCTGCTGTCCACTTTCTCACTTTTCTGCGGGTTACTTTTGAATGTATTTACTATAGTTGGGTTTAAGTTAAATAAGCACTTTTAAAAATCAAATTTTTAAAAATTCCCGGGTACTGTTGTAAAACTAACAAACGAAATTGCATGTCTTAAAGTTGTACTAAAAGCGTAACATTTAAATTTGTAATCACCGAATGTATTTAACTTATTCGCTGTTTTTTTAACACTTAAGCTCGTACAGCAATTAACATGTTTAAGTTTCGAATTGATTCACAGTCAGATTGGATCGACTATGCTGAATATAGTCGTTTGGCCCACTGGAAAGTTAGTTGTACACATGACGCAATAATGCAAACTAGGGAGGGATGAAGATCAAATCAGGTCGAGCAAAAATGCTCTGTTAACAGAGAATAAGCTAATAAAAATAAGTTCAAATTGTTTTATGCCGCACGGACATACACGGAGGCTGAAGACCAGCGAATAACCTGATTACCTACTGTTAACTCTAGACATCTTGGGTAGCCGACTCAATACTCAGTCATGTTGAAGTAACAAATATATACTCAAATTAGGAAATTAATGCATATAGAACCATGAGAAGAGCTATCAAGAATATACTGTATAACACTTTTTAATAAACTGCACAAAACAAACGAAAAAAACCAAAAAACACTAAGAAGAAAGTACACGCAACAAAAAAAAACACAAATTATAGGCCACCCGGTCTTTACCAAGTAAAATAGATAAGAGTACTCGTTTTTTTCCCTCGTTCTGATAGTGTTTATGCTTGCAACGGTGGTATTTGATTGCTATTTAGAAATAATAATTTATCGCGTTAAATATTATTTGAGTGAAGGCAGTTGGTAACACTAGTTTCTTAATCTGATTGTACACCCAGCGATATTTTACAAAATAATAAAACGGCAAAATATGCTTATACAGCTTAGAAACACACAAGTGGCATTTCGTTTGGTGTTAACTTACTGTATACGTTCGAGTGTTCGACATTTGACTGAGCCCCTCACAGGTTATTCCAGCACTGGAAGTAGCTGATATGTATACATGCATCCAAGACGGGCTAAGGAAAAACAAAAGTAAATAGCGACGCTTCCAAAATATGTGGAAACGAAATATTCATGCAAACAATTCTGGCGTTAGTCATTAAATACTGTTTCTGTGGTTTCTGTGGGACAGCATTTCCTTATTGGTACTGTCGTTCATATTGTTACAAGACGCCTGTGGGGCGTATCTGCGTTCGTGAGGGATGGAGGTCCTAGTAAAAATAAACTAAATACATTTTATTTTAATTTATTAACACAGCTAGTATTTACAGCATTAATCTATCTCCAATATTACTCTTTTTATTTCCAAATGAGCGACGTATTTAAAGTTTATCTTAACTATAATCAAAGACCTTCTTAATGTCTGTTTGATTGCCTTTTGATGAAGAGGGTCAGGTAATTAACTACAATGAAACAGACATTGAGAAGGACTTTGGTTAGAGTTAAAATAGAAATTAAATACGCCACTCATTTGGAAATAAAAAGAGTATTAGTGAAGATAGATTAATGCTGTAAATAATAGCTGTGTTAATAAATTAAAATTAAATTAAGTTGTTTTATTTTTATAAAGACCTCCATCCCTCAAGATTTCGGATACGCCCCACAGGCGTCTTGTTACAATATGAATGACAATATCAATAAGGAAATTCTGTGCCGCAGAGACAGTAGATAATTACTAACGCCAGAAGATTTTAGCATGAATATTTAGTTCCCGCATATTTTGGAAGTATTGCTATTTACTTTCGTTATACCGTAGCACGTATTGTGGCCAAGGTAGCTGAGCGGCTAGCCTGCTCGCCTCTCACCAAGGCGATCCTTTGTTGAATACTCGGCCCGGTCATTCAGGATTTTCGCATGTGGGAATAGTGCCGGACGATGCAGTTGGTCGGTGGGTTTTCTCGGGGATCTCTGTTTCCCCCAGTGCTGCTCTATGCTCACCTCACTCACCCTCATCGGCTCTCAAGACCTCGATGTTAAGAGATGCCAAAATCTCTCCACTCACTCACTTAGCCCGTCTTGGATGCATGCATACAAATCTGATACTTCCAGTGTTGGAATAACCTGCGAGGGGCTCAGTCAAATGTTATATTTTTGTCTTGAGATTGTAACTGTCTGACTTGTTTTCTACGTAGTGATATGAGAGCAGGAGGCGAGTCACCAAAAGATGTTTGAATTGCAGGAGAGCGATAATCATTTTAGGCGGGAAATACTCTCATAAATTACCTGATCTACAGATTTCAAGCACACCAATTGTTTATAAATGAGAAGTTTCGTTTTATCTATGAAAATATTTACCCGTCTCGAAAGGTCTATCTTTAAGTTGACAAGTTTTCCGTGCCATGTAAAGTCATGGAGTGCTTCTGCAGCATGTTTTCTGTAGCATTAGCTTAGTGAAAAATTTACTGGCGGCCGACAGATCAGCACTCGTCTCTCCCCAACACGCGCGATCGTGGTCCTGTCTCCTGCGCACAGGTCTGGGTTTGACGTCAAAGCGCCTTGGGCACGTCATGAGCAAGCGCTCCCTCTCCTACGTACAGAGTTCAGATCTACCGGCCTTCGCTCTCACTATTGTTATGAATATTACGTTCCAAGAAGAATCTTAGGCTTTTCTCGCAGCTTTACTTTTTTGCAATATTTATTAAACTTTTATCTTATTTGTCAATTTTTCCATGATCAGACGTTGCGCGACAAACCTCTTACGCCCCTGGGCAAGTACCTGGTGCGCTCGTTTATAAAATCGGGATTGCGTACGTATCCGAGTCCGTATTTTCACATCCGAGAAACGTAGCGGATCTTCCTAAAAGCCAACTTTTTTTTCGGCATGGTGTCGTTTCTCAAGATGTCTGTCAGACCTTGGTCGTGTCTCGGCCCTGTGCATGTCGACCTCACTCCGTCATAAGAGAGACGTGAGCAAACGAGCCTCACTTGAAAAACCGTCAAGTCCATGTGCTATATCCGTCCTGGAAGAAAACTCTTAACACGTAGGCTATTTATTGAATATTGAAGAGTCCAAGTGAGTAGGTCTGGATTCTTCAAATGCTAGTAAAGCTTTATTAGAGATGGGGAGTAGAATTTAAACTTAACTAAAAGCACCGAGAAATAAACGCCATAACGTACAATCCTGCTGAAAAGAGTAATTTGTTATTGGAGTTGTGTCTGACTCACTTTCGGGACGTCATGACTTCGGCCCTGGCATGTGCATATCTGACGTTAACTTCCCGGGTTTTTTTTAAACTCAGTACAAGCAAACGCTGGTGTCGTTTCTTAAGACTGGTGCCAGTCTTCCCGATTCATCATCCTTTATGTTAAGACCTTATTGAACCTATATGCTGAAAAGGAACTAAAGATTGTTGTTATTATGGGAGCCATACTGCAAAAAGTAGTGTGGGGTAAGTATAGGTTCGTTTTTCCCTTGCACACATCTGCGGTCGCTTCCCGTATTGACTTGTTCTGGCTGGGAGTCCCGCTTTCGCCGTCACGGTCCTGTAGGACCGTCCCTAATGCAGCGGGCCGCTGGGGCGTAATACCAGGGCTCGCCTTAACGAGACTGCAAAGCCGGGACAGAGGCTCTTAATGAGAGTTTGCCGTGGATTTGGCCGCAGGAAATTGCCACCAGCCGTCCTTGAGGAGTGACAAGGTGTCCGTGTCATTACTCCGCCCGGCGATAGGGGAAGGACAAGGTAATGAAATGAAAGGGGGCGGGTCCGGGGAGGCTAACTAGCCGCGACCAATCGCAAACTACGTCCTGCGAGGGAATTGGTTTCACCTGCGCCCGAGTGGCGGGTCCGCGAGGCCGATCCTCTGCCGCTGCGTTGTTTGACTGGCCGTAACCACTTCCGCGCCAGATCTGCTCCCCCCGCCGCGCCGGACACTTGGCGGTCGACCGCTCTGATGACGCACCACTTCTCTGCCATTTCCGCATTTCCGCCTTCTTGACGTGAAGAAGTCTTTAAAGTCAGACCTCACACATGGGGCACCAGCATGGCAGAGGCGATGTAACATTTGCACAGTGTCCATTCCGACACTATAACTTCGTCAATAATTACACTATTGAAATACACTATCTACCAAAAAGTAATTGGACACCCGCCAAGATAGTTTATTCTGTACGTCATTTGACTTGTGTTTCACGGCCTTCGGCGCAGGACCGCTGGTGTTTGCCCGTGGTAGCATGAACACAGAGGCCTATTGTAACATTCTGGATAATGAAATGCTTCCAACATTGTGGCGTTTTTACGGAATTGACCCGTGTTACTTCCAGGATGACAATGCCAGGTGTCATGTTTCAAAGGGTATTGTGCAGTGGTATGCCGACAACAATGTTCGCCGATTGGACTGGTCCGCCCAGAGCCCCGACCTCAACCCTATAGAACATCTTGGAGACGAATTCGATCGCCGGATGAGGGCTCGTCAGGCGTGGCCAAAATCCATTGCTCAACTCATGGAATGGTTGCAAGAGGAATGGTGACGAATCCCCGTGGATGTCCTGCAAACACTCATAGAGAGCATGCCAGACAGGGTGGCTGCTGTTATAGCCGTAAGAGGTGGCCGTACGAGATTCTAACGGGTGACAACAACCGAGTAAACATTGTGGACAGGTGCCCATTTACTGTTTTGTAAATAGTGTATATGTATACTCTGTTCACGATATAAGGAACACTTTGGAAAACACTGTTTAAGATCCATCTGTATGCTTGTTGTGTTATTATTGTTGTTACCATTATGTCTTTATTGGTAACGAAGTTAAGGCTTTCGACTTCTCTTACACATAACCACATAGTAATTAATATTAATTAAAAATAAACATGATAATATGCAACTAGGGTATCTATCCTAAAAAAGCATAAACATACAATAAATCATATAAAATGTTTTATTACAAACCATAAATATATGTTTTAATGAAATGTTGTTAGTAGAATAATTATCTGCGTTCGGGCGCAACGGAATCTGAGATAGGAGCCAGGAGCCAGCCGGCCGTCATGTTGTGACGTCATCCAAATGTCATCTTGGATCCAGGTGACCTTGACCCTGAACTCGTAACCTTAGATGACTTTGAACCCAAAAATAAAAAATGCGGAAATATTATGAAATCCCAAAAAACTTATCACAAATAAAAAAACTACAAAAATTAATAATTATAAAAAATGTGTTGAAAGATGTACATGTAGGACGTCCAGGGTTCGATTATAGGTGATCGACTAAGCTCCCGACACGATCGGTCCTTGGCAGATCAAAAGTGACCATCTCATCAGTCATGTTAGATGTTGATGACCTTGACCTTCAACCTTGACCTTGGATGGCCTTGAAACAGAAAAATTCCAAAAACCCCGAAAATTGAAATCATCCGAAAAAAAAATTAAAAACAAGGTAAAAATTACACTGGAGTGATCCGACTGTCACCTTGGATCCAGGAGACCTTGACCTTAACCATAGAACTTGACCTTGTATGACTTTGAACCCAAAAAATTCTCAAAATTGTTTTTAAAATGCCTAAAAAATATAAACTGCTATAAGTAATTAATAAAATAAAACATTTTAATTTATAAATGTATTTTAAAAATGTTATAAAAATTAAAATTTCGAATGTTCTGGCTTAGGGGGATGGGGGATTAGAACTGACATGGCCCCAGACCACCAATCCAAGTGACCCTGAACTTGACCTTTGAACATGACACCGTGATCTTGTATAACCTTGAACCCAAAACTCACAAAATTCTACAAATGATTATAGTAAATATCAACTTACAAAACTTTATAAAAGTTATTAAAATTGTTATTAAAAATGTATTTAAAAGCTTACAATTTCGGAGGTTCCCTCAGCAGATCACTAACCCTCGCTAATGTTTCTCATTGGTTAATTTGCTCATTCCATCGTATGCGGGTATCTTGTTCTTTCGTTTGCCACTTGTTTTAATTTTCTACACTTACGTGACGCTTGTTCATAAATTATCGATTTCGTCGCCAGAGGAGTTGTAGATTAAGCTACCATGTTCGTTGTTGTCCTTGACCTTGCCCCAATGACACTGAACTCGAAATATTGAGAAAAATCGCCGTCATATGATTGTCAATGACTAGCTGGTCAAAAAAGGGACCATACCGACGAACAATCATAATAAACGAATGACTGCACATAAGACCAACTCCACCCAAGTTTGACTCTACCCAAGACTAACATCACCCAGGACTAACTCCACCCAAGACTAACCCCACCCAAAACCAACTCCAACCAAGACTAACTCCGCCCAAGTCTTGTGAGTAGTTAGTCTTGCGAGAAGTCAGTCTTCTTGTGAGGGTCCAGTTTTCTTGTTGTTGACAGTGATAAACTGTAAATCATTCGCACTTTGAAATAATAACTTCCTTATATCCATCATTTCGATAACAATTCTGAGTTTCATATAGATACGTGTATTTGTCATAGTTAACTTATATATATATTTATAAATTAAGATAAAGTTAGTTTCATGTTTTTTTTTCATACATGGGTAAACCTATTCATTTTTCTCACAGCCACATCTGGCGCTTTTTTAATATTTGTATATTACAGTACTTCTTAGTTTCTAATGTATTTCAGTATGTAGGTATTTTGTGGTCATTATAACTACATGTTCTACTAAGAAACATTTATTCTAATTTAATTTATTTATCTGATATTTTTATTTGAATCACTCTTTATATTTAAAGTTAGTTATCTGTTTTGTCTATATACGTATGCGTTTTGCAAGCAAACTTAAATAAGCATACTGTTACTTGTGACACAGGTGTTAATCTAAATAAAATATTTTAGAAAGTTTTATACCTGCAGTTCATTCGTATGAACCAAAAATTTATATGCAAGCACACAGGACCATCATGTAATATTATTATTTTTGCAACTTCTAGTTATTTCATATTGAGTGTTTAATGCATAGCTTAACAAGAAACAACGAAGTGTAAACAAAAATTTAGCTGGCGTTTAGAACAAAGGTACCTTTCATTTGTCCAGCAGCAGTACAAACTTCACAGAGCATTGATTAACTGGCCGAGGACGGATTTTAAAATCGACTTACGTCCGACTTTAGAAATTGAATCACTTGCATCCGGAAGCGTGCTGGTTTGCTCCGGTAACAGCAAATTTACCACACCATCGATGCTGAGGTCAGGTTCAGATGTTCGTCGATGTTTACCCATCTGGGAGGAGCTGGGTTCGGGTACAGTCTCGCGTTTGAAGCGGGGTCTCCGAGAGGCTGCTCGTTGATTAGAGGTGACAGATATTGCTGTAATGCGGCGGCTGAGACTACCGACTCTGACGTAGATGGATCTGCGATGGTGGTCTTCGAGGTATGCAGATCTGAAGTTGATGACGCACAGTTTGGCGAACGCAGGGGTGATAAGTCTTGAATATAGCAGTAGCTACCACGTCGTCAGGCGAGCACAGAAGTTTGATTTCTTAGGGCATGTAAAAAAAAAACACTTGTATGCTGGGGTACAGTCGATCACCTGCTGGCAAGGCTCGAATGAGTCGTGACTCACAGCACTGATCCAGTGCAAATTACCGCCGCGCACCTCTTCGTACTCCTTGAGCTTGCTACTGGACCAGTAAGTGTAGGCAAAGCGACTTAGTCTACGTGTTACGTAATGATACGTTCTTCCCAGATGGAAGACAGTCATGTTGTCTGTCTGCCGCGAATTGGATGCTTGTCAACGTAGAGGGCCTATTTTATATAAGACTGGTTAGAAAATGGCGACGCCACCTTCATCTTAGAAATCGGCCATGATATCGTTTCACGATCTCGGCAAACAGTAGCAGGACGTTGAGGCGGTCTCGCTAAAAGTAACGAAACATTTACATTTGCTGCAGGTAACTTCGCATTCGACGTCCGCTCTGTATATATCGTTGTCATTGGACGACACAAACGCGTGCTCTGAATACATGCCAGTGCTCCGTCAATTACATATTACAGAACACGTACCCGTTTCATTTATATACAGCACTGGTGAGGAACAATATTTGATGGCTTGAATTTAGCACTACATAACAATTCGTCTCTTTACACACAACACAAATTTGATGCACAGGGAGTGTCTAATGTCGGCATCCTCCCGCCTCTGTCATTACTACTTTGCCTTTCGTACTATATATCGTTACAGAGTTCTGTAATTTCGTCCGGCCAGGGCGAACTGCAAAGGTGACCGTAGCACTCGTCACCTTCACATAGGAATCTTGCTAAAATATGGAATGAATATTGCCATTGTACATTTCAATATTCGTCTAGCTGCGAATATCACCACCCTCATCTTTAAAACAGATGCCATATTCTACACAGCGTTGGATTGCATAGACGTAATCATACCGCGAATTAGGATTGAACATACTGCGGTCGACATCTTCCACTGGGCGAGGATCTGGAAGCAGGTCAA
The DNA here is from genome assembly GCA_029891345.1 of Dryococelus australis. Taxonomy (NCBI): domain Eukaryota; kingdom Metazoa; phylum Arthropoda; class Insecta; order Phasmatodea; family Phasmatidae; genus Dryococelus; species Dryococelus australis. Next base: position 185,209,780 of record CM056994.1, on the reverse strand, counting down.
TTTCCTCTCCTTCAGATCCGCTGTAGTCATCGACTTCGAACTGGTACTCTGCTGACTGTGGCGGCTGGTAGCCGCAAGCCTGATAAACTTCTTGCAACCGTCGCATATGCAGACTGAAAGACATGCTTGCTGGCGATGCCGAGAACTGGCGATCGGGCCTGCTGTCGTTGCTTATATATTGCCAAAGGCTTTTCATAATAGCTGCTGGCTCACGATGCCGTTGTTAGGTAGGTGTTACACATGAGCGGTGGGCAAACGTTCTGCCATAAGGTCCAGGATGGTGGTGTGCTGATCGCTATTACAATGCTCCATCCATCTAATTGCATCATGGCGACCTTCTGTCTTTATCTCGTAACTGATTTTTCTTGCGCCTCAAACTTGACGCCGCGGTTTTTCGTCCGCACGCGATATCAGCTGACTTGTAGTGACAGTCTTCGATGCCTATAGCATATTCGTCTTGGCCAGGGTTGCCAAGACGAAGAATGGATGCGTTGTCACCGAGACCGTGGGTTTGTAAATGTTCATGGGAGCTGAGCTCTCTGCGGGTAGAAGAAAAAAAACTAGCATACACTATAGTGTCCAATTGTGGAAAAGAAAAAAAAAATTGTTAAAGGAGCAATTTCGTGGCCAGTGGACATATACGATTGACTGGATGGAGAGATAATTTGTTACGTAAGAAACAATTATTAATTTTCGATCAAGGAAGGCGGTGAGGAGTTGTGGACGCCGGAGTGAGAAGGGAAGAGGCTTTAATATCATATGTTACTTGATTAAATTTTTTTCTCGATTATTCTTGATTTTTTTGCGGGAGAGGGAGGAGTGGGAGGGGGCCATGGTGTCTAGGTTAAGGTAGCCAACATTCAACATGGTGGTTGGAGTCAATTACATATTATGTTAGTCGATTTTAACAAGCTTTTCTTCGTTTTTTTGCAATTTTTTCTCAACCTTTAGAGTTTAAGGTCATTGGGGTCCAGGTCAAGGCCTCTGGAATCCGACATGGGGGTCTGAGGCAGTGATGTTATATGTTCCTAAACTTTTGTGATTTTTTTTTCGAATTTTTACCATTTTTTTTAACTGTCGGTTTTCAAAGTCATTGGTTGGATTCAAAGTCAAACTCACCCACATTCAACATGTATATCGGAGTCAGTGTGTTATATGTTCCTAAACTTTTATTTGTTTTTATATATATTTTTTATGATTGGGAGGTAGAGGTGAGTAGTGTGTGTGTTGGTTAGGGGGTGGATGTGAGCGGAAGGGAGTGTGAGGTTACATTATATATTTCACGATTTTAGAATAAACGTTTTGATTTTTGCGATTATTATTCAATGTTTACGAATTTATTTTTGGGGGCGTTGAGGTGTGTGTGTGTGTGTGTGTAGTGGTGTGTGTGTGTGAAAAGAGGGGGGGGGGGGTTAGGGTGGCAGGGAGCGTGTGAGTTAAATGTTATATGTTCATCGATTTTTGGAATAAATTTTTCGATTTTTGAACGATTAGGAGGGGGTGGGTTGGAAAGGGTTGAGCTGAGAGTGGCGGGATGAGCGTGAGGTTAACGTTATATGTTCTCAGATAATTGAAAAAATGTTTTTTAATGACTGACGAGGGCTTGGGGAGGAGGTGAGGCGAGGGTGGTGGAATGAAAGTGAGGTTAATATTGTATGCTCCTCGATTATTTAGACATTATTTTTTGCGCTTTGTCTATAATTTTTGTGATTGGTTGGGGGGGTGGAGGGTGAGGTGAGGTTATGTGGTGAGAGTGGGTGGTAGGGCAGGATAACATATGTTCCGCAATTTTTATAATTTTTTTTAGGTTTTTTGCAACTTTTTAAAGATTTTTTGTTTCAAGTTTATTCAAGGTCACGAACACAGGTTCAAGGTCAAGACTACCCAGATCCAATATGGTGGTTGGGTGCCATCGAAACATGGCCGCCCCAGGACGCCTCGATAAGCGAGGTGGCTGGTGACTCCTGGCTCCTGAATCATGAATCCTTTCCCAAAATCGGCCATACCCTATTATACTCAGGTGTTCGCCATATTATCTGTCGCAGCTCTGTAGGTATAGAAGAAATATAGCACACATTCTATTACCATTTACGGCATACTCATGGCTACGAAAACTGTTATACCCCTGAGCCAGACCACTCTGGAGGGCGCTTGATTGTAACCAACCCAGGAGCAGAAACACAGAAACGTTAGCAGAAAATGGGTATGAAAACTGCTACGGAAATGGGCGTCATGAGAGGCCGGCCTAAACATCCTTGACTATGCTTTTGTAGTTTTGGGAGGTGCTCTTAGTCATAAGGCCTTCCCACCGCCACATCGATGGTGGGAAGGGTGTGTCCAGATCACACCTGAGATGACCAAATCCAAAGCCCCAACCTGACTCACAGCTGCGCAAGTTCGTTCCTTTCCCCATTGTACTATGGTCGTTGTATTCAGCACTAAGCGTGTGGTTTGACTAGGGCACAATCCAAACCACCTGGCGTCTCTCTCTAGATCATCACCGGAGCACTGAAGAGAGTCTCCAGAGGAACAAAACACATCACCCATAGTACTACTTACTTTCCATGGCATTTTGATGGTTTGTCAGGAATCAACCGCTTGACCGCAATTGGCGAGAGACTCAGAGCACGGAATTCACCGTACTAAAATGGGCTCAGAAGGTGGTGTACTATCCCCAAAGTCAAGGCCAGTTCCATCGGGCAAAGCCACACACCCATCACAGGCCGGCCGTACTCCGAAATTATTCAAGGTGTTTTTAAAGCCTCACCGGGCATAAGCGTTTCACCCATTATGGGCCAGTATCTCGTCCAGCCAACCCACCTCCAACTGCATGTGCCAACATAGAATGCCTATCCCGAGCCCGCATATGGGGAATGGCCATCTCTTGCCGCATTCCCCAGTCATATGCAAACCACTGAGTACTTAGCTTAGGATACATAGTAGGTCCCACCAGGCCTATTAAAACGCCTTATACTCATTTCAGGTTGGTCCTCTGCATATGGACCCAATCACTCCATCCTCATTGGGTGGTCAGTCTGCCAACCTTTTACAGGCAGGTCGCCAACATTGTTAGGACAGCCAAAATGTCGTCAGCGCTCACTATTAGCATTAATTGCAATTTTTCCAGAGTGATATTTCTGTCTTGAACACCAAAGAGCCTGTGTGCCAAGAAGTGTAACATCCCACCAAGTGGTCGGACATATGATACCTTCTATTACTCCCAAGCCACGATACAGATATCACCTTCCCAGCCACGAGGAAATTGGATCCCAAAGGGGGATGGGAGATGAGCACAATTTGCTTAAACCCAGGTGTGGCGCCAGGAGTATTGGTTCGCAGTTGGAAGAGAAAGGCTTCATAGGACTAAAAGGTACTTCGCTTCATAACAGGATTGGATAACTATGTCATGGCATTACCGAGAAATCTGAAGCGCCCGGATGTATTTCTATCGTGGGAGAACTCACTTCCGTGTCCCGTATTTCCCTGCCGCTGAGCACAAGAAGAAATGTTCTGCGTGTAAGGAATCCTATTAAGGCCCCTGTCTACATGAGCATTTTTCCGTGTTTTATAAGGAGAAGCGCGGAAGCGATAAGGGCGACACTGCACGCGCATCAAGTGCGCCATCGCCGCTAAACGTAAAGCTCTGAACTGACGTGCAGTTTTACCGTTGCACTGCGGTTGCCTTTTTATTATATTGGTGGAAAGTCTGTAAGAAGGTTAAATGCAGGGCCCTTCAGTAGTTTTGAATGTATCTGGTGCATATATATTGAGATACAGCGATTAGGAAAAGCAGTTTTTGTCCATTTTGGAGTACACTGAAATTATATTTCTAATGTACGTGACGTCTTGAAAGCAATCAAAAGTCCTCGTAGGGCAGGAAAGAAGAAACTGACACTCACAGCGGCAGCTGGACGGACCAGGCGGCGGAGGCTGGGCTGGCCACCCCTGGGCAGTGGGGATCGCGAGGAGTGCGCGGGCATCCATCACGCCGCGGTGAGGCGCCTCGCCGCGGCGGGACTGCGCCCGAGTGACCGGTCGCCGTCGCACCTCTGCTTTGCTCTAGTTCCCGACGTCAAGTGCGCATGCGAGCTGCGACGTTGACACTCCCCGTGTTCCAACAATGCACTTCTTTTATGCCAGTGGCATTGTCATAAACCACGTGATTTAATTTGAGGCGCTAACACTGTTCATGTAAACATGTGCTCTCAGATGTTCGTACACTTACTCTAACTAGTTCAATGCATCTGGAACATGTAATCGAATTTAGTCACAGTAAGTTATTCGTATAAAAGGAAGGGTTTTTTTAATAATCAAATTGTAAACAAATACATACATCACTGTTGACCATGTGACTTTTAACACTTATATTCTATTAGTATAATGGGCGAGTCAGTGTTGGAGACATGAGCAGAAGACGAAACTCGATTACGTCATCTTTAATCTGCGAGCCAGAGGACGTGCGCTGCGCCTCATTTCGCAGCGAGCGACACAACACAAGAAGAAATTTCGTATCCGTCCGTATCACTTTCATGATAAGACTTGGATTCTCCTATAACCACTCTCGTTTAGGCGAACAGATTGGATTGACGTTGGTTTGCGACAGAACTCCGACTGACTCATTATTTCTGTGCAGTGAGTCGTGGTTCGAAGACTTGTATAATCGGGAGAAGCAATTGTGAGAGGTCATTTACTCAAATTTTTGGCTCACCTAACAGCTTATAAAAGTTTTTTCTTCAGAGACATGACAATAAGACGTACAAAATAACTAATATTTATAGGTAACAGAAGAAAGCAACAGACAAAGAACCTACTATAAAACAGATAAAAAAAAGCAGACCAACCAAACACATAACCGAAGTTAGCGTCGATAAAGAAGAGCCATTCATGCAAAAAACCCCAAACGTCAAATCCAAGAAATATATGTTGAGTTATCAAAAATTGTGGCCCTATGATACTACAGCCAGTGCACTGGGCGATACGAAACCATCACCTATACGTTACTGTTTTTCTTTCAGTCGTGCAATCGCTCCTTACCAGAAATAAGTAGTTGAAAAATTAGCTGCTGTTAGTGGAGCAGTACAAAATAAAATCTTCTCATTGTTTAATTAGGGTTAATTAGGGCTAAGTATTTGTAAGTAGTCGTACAGCAAAATATGTATTTTGATGCAACATGAAACACGAGAGTAGTAGTGAACCACTAGAATTTTTCTTCAGTCACCAGCCAGATACCAGTATTGACCAAATTCTTAGTATCTACTCTAAACTTTTGTCAGATTTTATAAGGGTTGCACTTCTTACCTCGTACGCGGTCCCTCTAATTTAATATACCCAGTAAAACAACGTTTTTATTACCACCAGCTAGTATCAAGAATAACCACATTGTGCTTCACGAACAACATCTAGAAGGCATCATAATGATGCAGTAAGATGCTAACAAGTTGTAAAGCGTATCTGGAGCCATTCAGATTTCAGTGCATCCGATAGCTGCTGAAGGATACGTGGTGGTGGGCCAGTACCACCAACTGGTCCCAAACTGTTCGATTGGGTTCAAGTCTGGAAAATTAAGAGACCATGGAAGTTCTTGGACGTATTGGTTGTTTTCGTCCAACCACTCCCAGAGAATACTGACGAAATTTTAATACTTCATATTGTTCTGCTGAAATATCCCATCCGTTCCAAGGAAGGCATTTAACATGTCTGGGTATACATATTCTCCATGAGGGATAGCTAACCAATTCGGCTGAAAGGGCTTCTTAGACGTATGCGTGGGCACAGCATATGACCAGAAATCATTAACCAGACGGTACTGCTGCCGTCATCATCTTGTGGTCTTCCAACAATGATTGCAAATTGTTTTTCTCGGAGGATTTTTTTTGACACATGCCAACGTCCGTCCGTTGAATGGAACAGAAAACGTAATTCATCGGAGAAGTCACTGCAGTGCAAACTGAAGCTGTTTCCACCGATCAATCGTAAAAACAATGAGGTAATTTACTCATAAAATGTAACGAGTGCAAATGGCATGCCATCTGCTTCGCAGCCCAATACGCAGCAGAGTTCGCTTTACTACCGTTTTAGGCACACGTCTAGTAGGGATGTTGATAAATGATCACTATATCAAAATTACGATATTATATCAATGATGCGTCGATATATTTCAACGACAATTTATCTCATTTACTATTTTTTTCCAGTCATCGGAAATAAATGTATTTAAAATGCTCTTCTAATAAGCTTTGTTTTGAATACAAAAATTTAATTAAAAAATTTGCTATGTTTACTTTGGCAACGTGCACGAAGAAAAGGCGCCACATGTTTCTGGAATGTCTCGTGTCTTAAATATGTAATATTCCAAGCAATTTTACATTTGCCAGGCATTTTAATACATAAAATATCGGATTCTGATGTACCGAAAAAGGATTTTTTTTTTCGATATGACGTTTCGTAAAACTTTACTTATATAATAAATAACGAATAAAAATAATATCGATATTTATTTCCAATATTAACATCCCTAACGTCTAGTATCCGTTTTGTTCGTTAGAAAGGTAAGTTGCTTACGCACCATCTAGCCGACGTTCGACTCTTGCATCAGTAGTTCGTGGTACCTCGCAGTTTCTACACCGTTAATTCGTAATAGCGCCATTTATCCCATCGCGGTACACTTTTAATACCTCGAACAGATCACAAACTGCGCTGCTTGAAAAATGTTGCCACCTTGTCCGAAAGGCCTTTGATCACCTCCATTTGAACTCACAACAGTAACAACTGATATGTTTGCAGCGTGCCAACGTCTCACCTTATATACTCACCAAGGCTACTGGCAACAAGTGCCATATTTCACTGGCCACGCGCTGTTGACGTCAAATGTAGCGGGTGGTCATAATAATGTGGCTCGACCGTGTGTATGTCAAAAATTATATATTGTTGATATAGTCGGACCTTTAGGTGGATGTAACTATGTCGAGATATCTGTACACTGTAGGCTGAATGAAGTCGTGCACGTCTTTCATGCGGTATTGCACTGAAGCTACTGACATGCGGCTGCCAGCCTAGTAGGAGTTAGAACGAGGTTAGATGATGTTAGTTTCGTCATCTGAGCATATCCCCAAAAACTGACACGAGAATTCCTAAAACAAATGTAAAATTCAACTGTTTCAACGATGATGTGACGTTTGTTTGTATTTGGTTTTAACCTCAAAACCCACGACTTTACGAAAAACAATGACATATGGCAAAACTTAGTTATATAGTATTTGCATTACAACTTACTTAAAAGTAGTGTTTTACTAGCGCCTACTCTGCGTTACGAACTTGTGGGCAAAGCAAGCCTACCTTAGGAATTTATTCATTTTGACCTTGCAGCTTATGTCTGGTATCAGTTAGAGCGTTCCATAAATTAAGACTTTTCTCTATTCATTCCAACTTTCGAGAAGTGCGCAGTTGAATGGGAGGAGAGTAGGTAGGGTAAGGACAAACTCTATATAATTATAGTACTCATATGCTTTGCTTTGTTCGTAAAGATGGGATCAGATATTTAGCAGGTATTTACGATAAGGGAACATTTTAATCATAAAAATTTGTTCGTGATTTATCACCCCCATAAGACGATGTTTTTATTTAAGAGAATAATAACGCAAAACTTTATCTTAGTGTGGAAGTAATTTTTTCCATATCTCTAGGGTTTTTAAAATTCATACTAAGGATCCCGCCTTTCTGAGGCTTCAACTACGTTGCAAAGTGGTTGAAATACACGTTTTTCCAGAAAACTATTAAACGAGGGTCATTAAAAACACAATTTTAGAGTACTCAAAAATGTCTACAAACGGCTTTTCAGAGCGCTGTATACGCTATCCACGGTAAAGTGACCACTTTTGGAAGCCCTCTCATTTGAAATAATAGTCAATAAATACCTTTCATCTAAGCCTTAGACATTGATTTTCGAGTGCGGTGGAATGTACACACTGGGTTTATTACTTTTATGGAAGTATTTATTTTAAATGGTAGTTATAGAATAAATTATGGCCGAAATAGAACATAACTATGGTTTCAAAAGTGCTCACTTTACCGTGAATAGCCTATTGTTCAAAATTTACGCAGACTTTCCACGAATAAAATAATAGTGTCACCGCTGAAAGTCCCATAGGTACACGCAGTGTGACTAGAACACTGCACGCCAGTTCAGAGCCTTGCGCTTAGTGGCGATGGCGCACTTGATACACGTGGCGTTGTCGCCTTTATCGTTCCGCGCTGCTCGCCCTCAAACGCGTAGAAATGCTGAAGGTAGGTGGTAGCTTTAAGTTTAGTGTACGTTACTCAGTTCTTTCAAATTTTCGCTCATAACTGTTGTCAAATATTTAATACCTCCAATGTTTAAATATACCCAAATGTACTCAGAATATCTCTATGATTATATAAACAGCCGTCTTGGTTTTGTTTCGGTCACGCGAGAAAAAAGGCACAGGAAATTGAATATGAAATGTTAAAAAAAATAAGAATGATTTATTCATTTAATTACGGACGAAGAAAAATGTTTTTGTTTCCTCCTTTTGAAACCAAGTTACGCGAATTTTTGTTGAAGTAACTTATATACAGAGCGTGAGCTCTAATTCCCATAAGAAGTAAGAATATTTCCTTTTACGGCAGGAGTTCTTCGTACAGTTTACTTAAACGACATATAACTTGAGAAATATGAATCATTGATAGAAATGATTGTTTATCGGGGGAAAAGTTGACTGTTTGCTAGGATTCAACGTACCGTACACATGTCCAACAGTTTTCTTATTGGCTGTCATGCACGTACGAAGCCACTACCCCATTTCACTCGGCCCATGAAGATTTTGATACTATAAGGCAGAAGGTTCGTGATTGGTGTGTAAACAGCTTAGCTGAGTCAAAATCTCATTCATCCAATCATGAAAGAATAAACTAGTTAAGAGTGTTATAGAAGATACGTTGACTCAAAAAAGTTTCTCGATTTTCCATTACCTCTAATCATTACGCATTAATACTTTACGTGGTAACAAAACAGTCACTCTTATCTGCAGAAGAATTTCCACCATGATCGAGATGTTAAGGCGTCTTCGGTACGCGAGGTGTAATGTTCGAAAACTGGTAAAATAGAAAACCATATGTTATGTGGGTCACTTTTAGATGCAGGTTTTTGTTTCTTCATTTTGTAAGCCGTCCACAGTCAGCCTTTCGTCGTAAGCGCAGAAGCGTTAATTTGGCCCAAATAAATCTTAAAGAAAACTTGCTACTGTCAAAAAATAAACCTACATCTTTCAAAGTGTTAGAAAACTTTTCTCTTCGAACTGCAAGTGCTGGTTTCTCCAGAGGCTACGCACACGTGTGTTATTCACCCCAGTCATCAACGAATGTTTCTTTTCAAGTGAGTAGGATTCATGACGCAGGCCATTTGTTCGCCTGTCCCTGTGAGGGAGGAGGCTGTGTTGGGGCGTTGGCATTTTGATGAATTTCTCGAGGAAGTGCGTATCTTAACCTCTATACAGAGACTCTATCCACTCTGTCTTCAACAGGAGCCTTCATCAAGAGTCAGTTGCGTGCTACACAAGACAGAAGTAGTGCCATGTCTTATGTATCGGATCATCACGAAGGAGACGGCATTTGATTGTTTTGCAAACCTTATGGCAGGGTGATGGTTTATAAAATTGTGGTGTTTTCATGTTGGTTAATACTATAAAACCGCAATTTTCTGGGCCGCCATAGCCATCGCTACGCTTACTATCACTTGCGCTACTGCTTTAGATGATGTGGAAGTAAAGTGTAGTGGAATGGGAAGGGAAACGGCGACTACTTTACACACTGAGTAAAAAACATAAACTTTTACTCATTGCAAGTCAAGACTCAAAAATATTTATTTTTGTCTGAACGAATATCGAGTTTCGTAAGATTCCTCTGTCATTAGTTTCAGCGATAGTACTTACACTTTGCAAGAGACATACAAATTCTTGAGGGGCGATAACAAGACTCTAACATGAAGAAACGGATGCTATGCGAGAAAATTATGCTACTAAGTGTATTAGTGTTGGTTAATTAAAAAAAAGAATAGTATTTTATTTATCTGGGCTTAACCTTTATCAAGCAACGGGGTGTATAATTCTCGCAGTTAACAAACATAATTTCATCTGTAAAAACTGACCAAGGAAAGAACCTTCCCCGCTATTACTACAAATACAAAAAAATGAACTTTTTAAAAATATTTGCCACAATATTAAATTATTTTACCTAAACGAAGAAAGAAAAATGTTAGTGTTTGCTACAGTAACATTATACTTTAAAGGTTTAGTTAATGAAGTAACAAGAAGCTCAGCGGCTCAGTAAGTAAGGAAATGGATATAGACAGAGTACGCAAATCATTAAAGTAAAATACATTTGTACCTTTTCACGCATCAATTATCAACTTATATTGTTTAGGGATAAAGATCATCACTACGTGACAATCCAGAAATAACAAACTGTGTAAAGTCTATTCTATAGTCCATTCGCGACTGGAACAGATTTTTGAAAACGAACCTTTGAAAAATCAACATAGGCGTGTTATGTCAACCTGTTTTTTTCAATAACCTGTATTCCACAAATATATAACTCTGTGATTAACTTTTGAGTACTGTATTATTGAATAAATTAGTCTTTACCTTAGTATCTTCTATATCTTGTAATTTTAATTTCTTATTAAATATGAATTAACAACAGCGAGATCAGCGATGTGTTGGCAACAGCTAGTAAGAAATAGTTCACTGAAAAATATTATGTTAACCTAATATTTGGTATGCTATTTGTAAATTAAACGTTGCGTGTTCAAATATTAAAATATTTAGGCATCCCCGATGGCAACATATTTCATTGTTACAGTTAAAAATAAAAGCGCAAAATACCTAGCGTAGGCCCTAGTGACACAGTGTTTATTTTATCGACTGAACCAGCAACTATCGGTTGGGCGTGGTTTGTCGCTCTCTCTCAATTTTCTCTCTCTCTCTCCCTCGGGAAGTTTCGCATCATTAAGTAGCAGGCGAAATATACATGTTTAAAATGTTAGCATATTTCATACTTATTACAGCAAAATAATGCATTTTTGAATTTTTAATTTACAACTGAAAAGAGATTGAAATGTTTGAATACTTATTTTAATATATTTAGATATGATGGCAGGACGGTTACCAACTGTGAAGTTATCAGACGTGGCGAGACATGACATGGCGTGTTGGTTTTTGCCAAACGAAGCCTAAATTAAACTTACTCCAAAAAATATTTCAAATACCACATCACGTTTGTAGACGTTTTTAAAATCTACCTAGGCAAGGTATGATGTTGTGATAAACCTGTGTTTCCATGGCAGTAATAAATATATTGTTACGTGTGTTTCGTTAACCGCTGCGTGGTGGTCGTTACGCTGGCCTTGTGTGTGTGCGTGATTTCAAATATTTTATGTGCACTATTTGTACGTTTTAACTGTGAACTGTTTTTATAACGAAGATAATTATTTACATCCACGTCTGTTTATTTATCACAACGTTGAACGTTTGCCCTAGGTGTATGAAACACAGTCATGTTACGTGATTTGCCACAATCCCAACAAAATACTAAGCCCCTCCCAATAAATTTCGACAAATCTAATAATCAGTAAGTAGCAATTCAAAGAAGAAATGAACGGAATAAAAGTTATGGCACGCTTATTTGTGTGCATGTTCAACGCTGTCTTTTAAGTTTGTATGGCAGAAAATAAGCGACACGAGTTGCGTGCTTGAATTTAATGTGTCTTTTTCGTTACACTGGTTATTCCTTCGTTTTAATATTTATTCCAACTGAGGCCGTCCTTTTAAAGAAATAACCCAACACATATAAATAACAAAAGGTTAAATACAACAGTTCTTTACCCCGCAGTTGTAATTTTTAACACAGTCGCGGCAAAATATTAACGTGCATTACGTGTGATGTGCTTTGTCGTGGAAAACAAATATGTTAACGATGTAAAATATCCGCAAGAACTATTTTCAATTCAGGCATTTTTAAATCGTCATAAAGTTGACCTAAATAATGTCAGAGAGGCCTAAACTGTGAATATTCGTACGGAATGGCTTTTGGAATATGACAGAATTCTTTGAATAGTTGTAAACAGTAAACAACGCATTTGACAGGTATAAAGGTAGAAGTCACATTTAAATGTTTATGAGTAGCGAAAGTATACGAACACATATACACACACACAATGGAATGTGAACATTAATTTTGACAGATGCTACATAGCAGTCACATGACAATGTTTGTTTACATTTGACGGAAGGATACGAAACGGGCCTGCAAGTAGATATTTAGCAGGACTCTGAGAACGTTTGTTCCAGTCGTAAATGGACTATAGTGGTGTATTTTCCCTCTCTCTACACAAAAATGGTCAAAAATCACTCTATTTATTACACGTTTGGTAGTTTACTCAAATTTCCTAAATTACAAACATTTCCTGCCTATGTAGGAAAGTAAAGATTATGAGAGCACTCTCTTCACTGTGTTTGCCTCCTCCCCCCTAATAACTTTTTAACACGTGAGCGTATTTTACCAAACTCGGTACACACGCCCTACAATGAACTTAGTATATTCGACTGTAAATAGTTTTCGTCCACGTCAGGTAATTATTTATAAAATTGCAGCCGCTTCAAAATTTAGTGTGATATGTCATATCAAGAACCATTATACCTATTAAAACCAATTTTTGTGTTTTGAGAGTGCATCACGTAATCATTAAATTTAAAGATGGATATCGTTGTTGGTTCGCCATTTTGGAATATACCACTCCATGGAAAAACAAATCTTTTACATTAAATATCGAAAACGGCTCACCGATTCTTACCAAAATTGGCACGTAGTAAAACTATCATGGGCCATGTAAACATAGACAATGTAAATGGATGACAATTATTTTCTAAATGTCTGTCATGAAAATATTTTGTGTTTATATGTAATATCTATCATAACATTAGGCCAATTTCAACAAACCTTTGTATGCATAATGTATCTACTACAAGCATCATACATACAAACACATAGGGACTTTTGTTAGCCATTTTGTAATGCAGTACTGTATAAAACAATACAATTTTTTTTTGTGTTATGTCACGAAACGATGTACCGATTTGTACCAAATTTGATAAACAAGTAGTACTATGTTAGGCCATGTGAAATTGAATGTTCCAAGTGGGTCAGAAAGTTATTTTGAAAATGTCAGTCACATAAACATTTTAGCTTAGTAGACTTATGCTTAATCTACGAAGAATTGTAACCAATTTCAACTTACTTTGTATGCAGGCAGTATCTATTGTGACCATCAAACGTCTCTACATGGAGCTTCTTTTGTAAACTAATTTTTCAGGTAGCTCCACATGAACAAAATACAATATACAATTATTTTTTTTACCCCATCTCGGGAAATATGTACCGATTCCTACCAAATCTGGAAAACTATTAGTACCGTGGCGGCCGAAATGAATGGGTACGTTTTAAGTTAGTCAGACACTTATTTTCAAACTGGCGGTGGTACATACGTCAGTAGGAACATTTTAGATTAGTATGCTACAACATCAAAACTGCGTTATACATTTCAACTTAACTTTGTACAATTATCTCCACAGCGTCTCCTTTATGCGCCATTTTGCAAGATAGAGCTTTATAAATATATAAACATAGGTACTTCAGGAAACAATGTATCGATTCGTACAAAATTTCGCACAGAAGTAACATTAAGGTAGGCCATATTAAACTTTGGGTTTTAAGATAATCAGCCATTTTTTTTTCAAAATGGTAGCTATAAAACATTTTAACTTAATACGCTACTTCTACGAAACCATCCAACCAATGTCAACTTATTTTTGTATACTAGCAGTATCTATGCTAGTATCAAATTCATAACCTATTTGTCTGCCATTTATGATGGTCGTCACATAAAAAAAATCGAGGCTATGATGTTATATCTCAGGGACCAATCAACTCATTCTTACAAAATTTTACACGCAACTATTGGAACGATAGGTCATGTAAACTTATATATCTTATGTGGGGGAGGTCTTTTTTTTTAAATGTGTTAACATAAATAATTTGAATTAGCTTTTCATATTTGTTAAACAATTCCAACAAATTGAACCAAATTTTGTATGCTAACAGCATTCACTAGATGCGCCAATTGTGCGTAGAGATTTCATATTTCTTCCGGTATTTTTGTAAGTCAATATCAGGGCGATAAAATGGAAAAACTACGCCATTTTTCGGGAACCATTTAACTGATTTACACCAAATTTCGCATACCAGTAGTTCTATAGAAGGCGATGTAAACTTACATGATTTTAGTGGATCAGACATTAATTTCAAAAATATGGGCCTTTAATTATTTCAGGTTAGTAAACTCACTCTACTAAATCATTAGACTTATTACATTCAAAATCGATGCTGAAAATCCTATCTCCGTGGTAGTACGCTAGTTTATTGCACAATGTTTTCTGGGTTCTACTCCCGTGTAAGGTACGTGTGTAGTTGTAATATTTGTAAGTTTATTGTGACGTGGCGTAGGCACGTTGCAGTGTTCGTCTTTACACTTTCACGAAATGAACTGTGTCAAGTACAAAGAGAAGAAGGCGCGAAACTTATTTTGTCCCTAAGTGTAAATTGGTGTCCCAGTCGCCGCTGCGGCCGCCGCGTGCTGCATGTTACGCAGAGAGAGACTGACGTAAGCCTCAACTGATCTGGACCCTGTTTCAGTAAGTTGGCTTTGCCCCCTTTGCTGCTCATGAACCTTGCACCACGCGATTCAGGGTATTGTGCGTCGCGCTGGAAATGGTGGTTAATATGGGTGTGTGTGTGTGTGTGTGTGCATATATATATAATATATATATATATATATATATATATATATATATATATATATATATATATATATATATATATATATATATATATATTACGGAGGCCTGACATTTGGAGATCGCTCACTTCTGCGGGGCCGTTTTGGGTGCTACTTTTTATTCTCTTGGTCGGAGATTTTAAGGTTAACAAAAAGTAGATTTTAAGGTTTTCGTGATTAACTTAATTACCGGGTTTTGCTCGGAGCGTTGTAATTCTGCGTCAACCAGTAATTTGCATTTTTTTTTGTTAAGCCTGAGGAGACTAGTATGTTTAACGCAGAGATTTTACACTTAAAAAATAGTTTAATAAACTCATTTATTATATCCTTTTTTTTGGAACACATTTTAACTTCACGTAGCCTACCGATACACTCCGTCTCATATAAGTCTGTGTAGCTCATTCTGTGTAACGCCATAGTGTTCTACTAGCAACAGTTTCGCTACTCTTGCATATAATGTTTGTTTCCGTTTGTAATGATATTGCTGTGAATGAGACGTGAAGACCTCACGTTAAGGCAAGTAGGCTCATTAGTTATGTCAGTAACTTCTCGTGCATTTCTATAAATATTACTA
The DNA here is from genome assembly GCA_029891345.1 of Dryococelus australis. NCBI lineage: Eukaryota > Metazoa > Arthropoda > Insecta > Phasmatodea > Phasmatidae > Dryococelus > Dryococelus australis. The sequence continues at coordinate 185,194,301 of CM056994.1, read as the reverse complement.
TGCATTCGTGTTGGTGGAATGAAACGTTCGTCTATATTTTGTCTATAAATCACAATATTCTTGGGGCCGCGGTGGTGTAGTGGTCAGAATACTCGCCTTCCACGTAGGCGATCCAGGCTCGATTCACGGCGGGTCCACTCGCACCGGACGATGGCGCTGCTCAGAGAGCCTAATCGGGGTGTCCCATTCCCCCCCCCCCCACATTCCGACGCCGCTCCATACTCCCCCCTTCCTACCCTCAACGGCTCACAAAACCTCGATTATTAGAGCCGCCCAAATCTCTCCATTCCACGATGTTTTTTTCCAAAATCAGTGCATTTAAAAACAGAGCAAATGAGGACTGTTGGTAAATGCTGTTAGGAAATAGTTATTAACGTAAACTTCTATGAAACTGAGAACTGAGAGTTTTACGTCCGTTGTAATCATTTCTTATTTCCTTATTTAGGTTATAAAGAATGAAAATTTTATGATGTAACTCAAATAAACATAAGTAAAGGTGACAACACGTGTGATTTACATGTGCGTAAATTGTCCTACTTTGTCGGTGCCAAAAAGTGTAACAGCAATGTAGAAAAAATTCAGGGCACCCAAATTATATGTGCGCTTTACAAAAGAATAACATTACCAGGTAAAAATCTCTAACATAATTATATTTTGCTTGTAATAAAATTACTGAATTTAGTGTAACATTGGTTAGTCTAAAGAGTTTGCACGCCAGGCTCATCCAGACTGTAATGAGAGAAAGCAGATCCTTTTGCACACTAATTCTTACCGTATTATATACAGGATACAATCACTGGAACACAGGATCTTGTCGTGCAGGTAATAATCGAAAACATACCCAAACGGACACAAGTAAAACTATAGGAAATACTACACGCCACTAACTTATGAGAGACTTTTTTGGAAAGTTTTGAGAGTTAAATTTAAGAATAATTCAACAGAAAATTGTAGATATAAATTGAGGAAGGTGTTCATAAGAATAATAATAATAAATTCAGAAATGCTGTGGCATAAATTTATAATTAAAGTGGGTGAAAAAATAAATATTGTGTGCGTTAGGGCCTTCGCAACATTAGCCGCCATAGTGACGTGTGCCGGGTAAAGGAATCAGTTAAACTCACCAATTACTAAATTTTTTCCTTTAAACAAACTAACTCGCAGTATTTCATGATATTCCATCCAGGTATAGCGTGATTAATTATCTTGAGAAAGTTCAGTTCCATAAACCAAAATTCGAATGGCGTCTATACTTAATTATATTTATTTGGAGGCTTATCTGTTCAGAATTTAAATACTTAGAAGTCTTAAAGTTCTGGATCACGGAGAGGGAATTCTCATGAATGCCGCAGGAACATGGGTTGTAGGCTTTCCTGTCATAAGCGCTCGGGCCTACAGTGTTGTTATCAGCCCAGAGCACTCTGAAGCCGGTCGCGGTAGTTCCACATAGTTCCCACCTAAACCACACCGTGAACGACGACCATACAAACCTGCTTCCACCTAACACACATCTCGCGAATTCGTCTCCATGAGACGGCCTGTATTCAAGGGTGAAACACGACAAATTTACTAACTAATCTAGTTTTAATTCCTTTGCTCCAGTCCACATGGGCTAGCTACCTGCCGTTACATTTAGAGAGATTGCTGTGTTATCTTCAAGAAGCGAAAACTTAGATGCTTCCGGTAAACTGACCAATCACGAGATAGCTAGAGGCGAACTTTAATCACGCTACTCAGTTGGTATGACAACGGATCAGAACACATGCTCAGAATCTTGGGCCTTATAAACAAACACAAACCCAGCGACTTAAAATACTCATAAAAATGCTGCCAAATAAAATAAAAACTGAAAAAAATATAGATAGTTAAATTAATATCACGAGTAGAACAATTACTGTTTGACATAAACATTAACATTCATGAAAATTAATATTACATATGAAATCACATTTATAAACATCTGGTTAAATATTCTCCTTGGTGTCAAACTCACGATGAACCTGAAATACAACGAATATAAAAAAGTGTGCTATTTGTAGGACATTGTCATTGCGGTTTACAAAAATTACTTTATTTTGTAATGTTCTAAAGCAGGGCTAGAAGCAGAGCTAGTATACTTAACATAAACGAACATATATCCAGTTATATAGAGAAAAGTTTGTCACCGACATAGCATTGCACGATGTTCTTTAGACTACTGCAGAGTTGCTATTTGCTATGTTTCTGCAGTAATGTATACTTCTAAATTTTTATGTTAGGCTTTCACATTAAACAGACATTGCGATTAACCAGTTTTGATATGCAAAAAACTACCGCATTTTAAAAATAAAACTGAAAAATACGTCGTATATACAGGGCGAATCATCTAAAACGTGTACCTTAAATATTTCGGAAATGAAAGGTAATATTGATTCTCTGGTTTCACAGAAGTAAAGTTTAGATAATGGCTCTTAATTGCAGACCCAGACAGAGGTTTTAGTAATTATTGGAATGTGTATTTCTTCAATAAAGTTACATTTTATTTTCAAATTTAATAATGCCTATTCACACCAAGAAAATAAAACGAGAGGCAATTAGAATGTCAATAGTGATTTTCCAGGATGCTAGTACAAGTAGCCAGCATAGTTTACTTGCCAACGTAAAATAACGATTTAAAATACTTATCTACATTTTTCTGTTTCAATAAAGTTGCTTAGTAGTTACTGAGCTATCGTGTTCGTATGTTGTTTTTTATCTGCTTTAGTCTGTAGATTTCTCTGAATATGCAAGAAAACACTTGTTACACCTTGTATATTTATGTGATTTTACTATATCATAAATTAGCACTTTCCTAAGAAATAGGAAAATGAATAAACAAATTCTATGATACCTAAAAAAGAAAAACAACACTGTCGTTTACAGGCTGTGTTCAAAATGAATACTACCAGCTACAATACATAAAAGCTTTTAGTCTGTCATGTAAAGGTTCCTGCACATGTTGATGCTATTCAGCAGATGCCTCAGAACAGGCAGCTGTAGTACGTTGTTTTGTATCTTATAGTGTAGTCGTTATGGCCTTATAGACAGTCTTATACCGTTTCCCACCTAACAAAAATCTAAAGGGTCAGGACTGGTTAACCGTCATGCCAACGTACATGTTCACAGCAACAGCAGCTAGAACATTAATTTCACCCTCTTCTCCCGCCATTCGTTTGTTTCTGTTGCATTTTCGAGGTGTTACACTTCCAGTTTCCCGTAATTGATTAACGAGGTTCGCAAATATTTGTCGAGATGGTTGACGTCTATTGGGATATCATTCAGCGTACATATTATAAGAACGAGCTGCATTCTACCTACATTCGCCACACAACATTTTTCAGCATTAGTAAACACCATCTTCCAGCTCGCCCTACGTATGAAGGTAGTATGAACTATCACAAAGTACTAACAAGAAGCTACCAATGCAATCAGTGTGAAGCAAACAAAATCTACACAAACATTCGAACATCGTAGCATAGTAACTAAGCAGTTAAATGAAGCAGACAACTGTAGGTATTAAAATTATCGTACTACGGTAGCATGTAAACTATTTGCACTAGAATCCTGCCAAACACACCATTGACATTCTAATTTCCTGTAGTTTTATTTTCTTACTGTGAACATTCATTGTTCCATTTTTTAAAATATAACTTGGTTCAAGAAATACACATTTAAAATATGTGCCTATGCTGTAGTTATGATCCCAAACTTCACTTCTGTGAAACCCGCAAATCAATAGCACCTTCCATTTCCGAAATATTTGCGGTGAAAGTTTTAGGTGATTCAGCCGGAATACGTAAGACAAGAGTGCATTTTTTTCCCCCATTTTAAATTTTCCCAAACTTAACATGTTTTCAAGTACCAAAATTAAACAAACTAAATTTCTTATATTTATTTTTGTAAAACATTCCATTATTTCTACTCTGCAGCATTCGAAGTGCCTAGAACACCAAAAACGTTTCTTTACGAGCACATTCAACACCGCGCGATAAACAAATTTTTATATTTCTCGTCGACCGATTCCAGTTTCTTAAAACTGCGTACGTAGACGCGATGTATTTCATTTCAATGCCACGTGTTTTTTGATTTGTTTCAATAATGCTTCATTGTGTGTCAAAGGGTTCTGGACCAACGAAGCTTGGTTGACTGACTTGTTGTGTGTGGGAATGCGGTCACTTGAGTCGAGTCAGTAGACAGACTGTCATAAACGTAGATGTGAGATGTGGAGTGTCGATCTGACATTGGTGAGGACTTTTTCACGTACAGTTGGTGTTGAAACTGATCAAACCAGTTCGGCTGAAAATGGCACCGTTGCAATGGTAACACGAAACAATAGCAACATATAACAATGGTAACACCCGAACACTTCTCACGTGTACCTGCGAGAGGTAGCCAAACAGGAACACGACCCGAACTACAACAGTGAACAAGATGATTAGATCAGATTTGTTCATCTGATGCAATTTTCTGTAACTCACGTATGTACAGCCAGGATTCCAGCAATTCTAATATCTCAGCAACCTGAATAATAATATTAGACGTACATTTAAACGAAGCATATATCTGTATATATAAATAAGCAATAAAAATTAATATGTACAGTATTTAAGTATAAAATTATTTGTTATATCATTTGACATACTGTATACGTATCATTTGCAGAACCAGTGTATTTAAATTATAACTAAAGTAAATGAGCGAAGAAGTATTAAATGTTTTATTATATAGTTTTTAAAAATATTTTTTACCTTAGGTTTTTTTTCTTAGCGTGTGGCTATTTTCTTCTTTCAGCGCAGTGTATGCAGGATGTGCACTAGAATCACCAACAAACTCCGTCAAGTGATTCCTCACATGAATATAGATGAAAAGTATATACATGACATTTAGCCTAACTCGCTTCCCAAGGAGGGTACACACCCGTGAAGGCGGAGATGCGAGCGACAAATTTATCGTAAATAGCTCGGACCAAATGCACTAACGGCCAGTTTCACAATGTCTGGGCTTGTTCCGATTAAGGTGTCATTAAAATTTAAGTGCTAGAGACATTTTCTGTTTCTGTATAAATGGTTAAGATTAACAACGTTTAATTTGCCTTTAATAAAGGGCTATCTTAAAAACGAGGACCGGGTCAGATTACTGGACTAATCAGAACATTACAACAAATATGGTGGCTGATGTGAGGTATGTTTGTGAATTTAAATAGTTTAATATCAGCAGAAGATTTCAACTAGATATTTAGAAAGATGACATAATTATTGATTACATCAGTTGGCCGCAATCATTAGGCTTTAATTAAAGACAAGTAATTAATTATCAAATGACTTTTATACATATGAAAATGTGTTTTCGAGACTTATGAGTGATATTGAGATGGGTACTTACACACTCATGTTTACTGATAAAAATAGGCTAGAAACACTTCTCTGGTGATGCAATAAGTCGATATTGTATAAACGTAACTAAACATTACTTGTTTTAATAAATTACTACTTTTTTCAGGGGCTCAAACAGCACATTAACTTCAGAAAACCAAGCGTAGTTCCTCAATATGTTTATTCTATAGTAGTAGATTTGGATGTTTTGGATTTAGTTTTAAAGTATTGGGAAAAGTTAGTTTGTCCGTTTGGAATTATTTTAAGTATTTTGCGAAGGCCCGCACACTCGTAAAATTACGTGTTTTTGACAGCAATTTAACTATGAAATAGGTAATGGATTCGTGACAGCCGCTAGTACAAGTAGAATATAAGTATTTGTGAGCACATACTGAAATTTGGTTCAATTCCATTTGAGTTTCATGTTTTAATTAGTAATTTTATGGTGCAGTGCATATGTAGCCTATTTTGAAATCTAAGACAGCCATATGGGGACAACTCAGATATTGGGAGAAAGACAGACAAGGCGAAAGTATATTATAGGCTGTTCACGGTAAAATGAGCACTTTTGAAAGCCCTGATTAAGATCTACTTTTATGGACGTTTTGTATTCTTCCGCTTTATGTAAAATTAACACTGTCGTGGGCCTCACTACTTTATTCTTGTGCCGGTCAAGTTAAACTACGAGTGGTGGTAAATTTCATCCCTTGATTAAGATAATCCTTAAAAATTCATAGCTGCATTTTGATCAGTTTAACCAAATACTTTTTCATTTATATTCTTCTCTCATTTCTTTACATTATATTACCCTGCAAGTTGTCAGTAATATTCAACTGACATCATGTTTCAAGTATTAAAGTGTGTGACATTAAGAAAGGCCATAGTACCTCACCTACATTTATTCCTGAAATGTATTTATACGATGGTACTTCTACCTGCTCGTGTCCCCCGCGCCTTTCCATCGCATTCTTTCTTGGATCTCGACTGCCATTTAGTACCCCCCCCCCCCAGCCCGCTCGTATATACCCTGGCAAGGACCCCCTAATCTCTTAATACTTTGCTTGCTTCGTGCTCGGCCAGAAAAAAACTTTGTGAGTTAGTATTCTAGGACATGTACTGGAGTGAAGTCGTTGTACGAATTGAATAGTGTGTCTTAGGCCTACCAGGCTCACAATGAGACATACAGATTAATTTAAGAGTGCAGCAAGAAGGTGCCATAATATTACCCCATTCTTTCAGAAATGTGAAGATTTAAATAGTTAACACGCCAATTATCTTAATAATATTATGAATGCGAAAGTTTGTATATTTGTCTGTTACTCAATCACATCATAACGGATCGACGGATTTGGATGTAATTTGGTACAGAGGTAATTATATTCTGTATTAGCATATGGTGTACTTTACATCCTGGAAAAACGAAAAGTTTCTTAGGGAATATATAAAATATGCCACCAACCATTTGAGTAGGCGCTGGTTGGTGGTCTGTTTTTTTATTCCGGGATGAAATTACCCTATGTGGTAATCCAGAATATTAGAGTAATAAAGAAGAACAATTAAGATAGAGCACTTGGGTATTATAATTAAGGTTTGAATTTTGCACGCGGATGGAGCCGCGGTAACAGATAGTATGTATATATATATATTATTATAATAGGGGTTAGCCCCTGACCTTTTTTTTTTGTAATATCATGCGGCAAGAACTGTTATCATGTAAAAAAAATTGGTTATCATACAAAGACTGAAAAAAATATTGCATAGGTATATTTAGGTAATAAGGAAATTATGAGAAATTAACTCAACATTGAAGAGACCGCGGTCCTATTTGATATATCTCTATCCACTTTGCCACTGCGGCCCCACTTAACATAGTTCTATCCACTGAGCCACTTGGCTTGGAATCGCTCCAGCTACTGAGCCACTGTGGCCCCACTTAATTAACTCAATATTGAAGCGACACATTTAAAGTAAACAAAAATGATATTCCATAACCTTCATATCTCTATGCAGTATTCTCTATGCATTAATACAAAACTTTATTAGGAAATAGCTAATTAAAAAGTTGGTTTTTAGGGTAAAAGGTAATGATTGTGTAATCTGATATTGCTGAAATTCGAACTTGACCTGTATTTTACCCTGAGGATTCGCTCTGCAGAATTTTAAGTACTTCTGTTGAGTTGCAAGGGACTTAGAGGTATTCAAGACGGATAGACAGACAGAGATCGTCTACTTATATAATAGGGTTTTACTAACATACCTTGAAAATGCAAATGTGTCGTTGAATTATGGGTGTATAGATTTTTGGCTACTTGCTCTAAATATTACGAAAAAGTATTTTTAATAAATATTATGGCAATAGATTATGGTAATTATGTTTTATGTGCCTATATTAGCTTTGGCTATATTAATGAAAATTCACATTTAATGAATCAAGTAGAACTAACAGTATTCGATTATGTTTTCTGTACAGTATTATGCTAAGGTTTTCTTTTAAAACGTGGGGTCAATTATACTTTCAATGCTTTACACTGCGATGTCCTTTACAGTTTACATCGACTTTCATAAATGTGTGCAATTTTTAGACTTAACTATCAGTAGTCATGTCGTGTTAACAAGCTTGCTTATTGGTGTTGGCACTATTAATTTAACAAACTAAATTTAAAATAATGTAAATTCATATGTTGACACCCAGGTAGATATTTTTACTAACAACACCGCTTGTAATAAAATGTGCTTTAGGCCTTTTTTGTAATTAACAATATTATAAGTACAAAATTAAACATACGCCTTAATTGATGTTCAGTATACGCGCCAAAAAACTGAATCCATGAAGCATTAATATAAGGATGTAATGGCCACACTTAAACAAAGCACAATTACCTCTTTTCCATTAGGAACTGAAAATGATTTTCGTGAAAATGATTTTCGTGCCACAGACAGCCAGACAGGCGAAATACTTTAACCTATGCGACAGCGGTTTTGGTGATAAAAAGTACGAGGCTAAATTTAATGCATATTGCAGTACAGTAGGTACTTAGACTGCAGTGCAGATAGCGTGCGCTGTTGCCAGATTCTCTACCCTATTAGGACGTTTAGAAGACCGCTTGGTTGAAATTCTGTGTGTGTAAATAAAAATTTTAAGAAATTTAAAACCTTGTATTATCGTAGATTTGAGATTTTAAATGATTACTCAATTCAATTTGTATACGTCTCTTACAAATAATTTGTCTCACACACATGACTCCACAGTTGACGAGACAATAATTCCTACATTGACCTAGCACTGCCCCCCCCCCCCCTTGAAGTTGATACAGGTCGACGTCCATGGTTGACAGTATGGTGACATAATAGGAGTCTACAAAAACAACTATCTAGGCCAGAGATGAATTATAGTTCACACACGTTGTGTAGATAGCTTAATCGAGTAATCCAAGTTAATATTAAAACCAAAACTAAAAGCGAAGAATAGCATGATGAAACGGATAGTAACACGTTCATGAAATGGTATGAAACACTACTACTTCCCAACATTTCATCTCCAAGCATTATTGTTCTTGATAATGCTCCATACAATAGTGTGCGTGAAAACAAACCTCCAACTACTGTATGTCTCCCACTATTATCAACATGAAAAATTGGCTGATAAAAAACAACACTGTTTTTTTTCTGCCAACAAGAGAAAATTCGAGTTGCTTATAAAGTTTTGGTTAAATCAGCAACCTCCCATTTATACCGTCAGTAAAATGTTTACGTCCCAAGGACGCACAGTTATCCGATTACCCCCAGACCATCGAGATCTAAACCCAACAAAGTACATCTGGAGCATGGTAAAATACCGCGTACTAATGAAAATGTTAACTTACGAACGCGGACATTTAGGAAATTACTCATTCAGAAATATACCATATTACACCAGGAAATTGGATAAAACAATGCGATCATGTGGAAAAAAAACTATAAAGCGGTTATTGGGTAAATAACGGGAGAAATGTCTTTTGTGTAACAGTACTATTAAAGCTTCCGTTAAAATTTGTCATAGGTCAGATAACCAATACTTTAAACAGACATTATCAAACTGGCCCGACGACCTCTAAAAGTACCAGTATTGTACCAGTAAATGAACTCACACATATACAGAAAACACTGTCAGTGTACATACGTAATAGGTTTGGAAAAAAAAATGGTGGTTACCACTTAAGTGTATCGAGTTGTATTGGAGGAGAGTACAATGCCTCGCTACTGCGTATGATGCGTGTGTGTGTGCGTACGCGCGTGTATGCGTGCGTGTGTGTTTGTGGTGCATTTGGCAGTTACAGTGGACCTCTCGGTCTTGTATTTTGTATTTTAACGCAGCGCTCTTAGCTTTACGGCCTTACCACACTTCGGCCTCCCAATAGGCGGGGAAGAGGAATCACGTCCTCTCATCGCAAAGAGACCAGGATTAATGCGACCGTTGGCCAGACCAAAGCCCAAGCCTGGCACTTCCGCACATCCCTGCCCCTTCTACAACATTTGGCGGAAATAATTTCTATTAGGCTTATTGTTTTCATCCAATTTTCTCATAATCGGATCATATATTTAATTTCACAAGTGTCCTAATAATGCCAACGTGTTCCTTGTTCCCGCTATTGTCACTTCATTAAATACTATTCTCATCTCTGCGCAAATAAAATTACTAGTAATACTGCTAGGAAAGGCTGTATATTATGTTCCACTGTTGAACTAGCATAAGAGAGTCTGAATACTGGAAATCGTTCCCCATTTAGATATATGTTTACAAAGTTAATACGAGCCGAGATAACTGACACTACAATTTTGAATCTTCGGAGATGAGGTCCCGCTGAGACAGCCATGTCTTTTACGTGGTAACAAGAAAGGCTAGGTACAGATATCTCGATTGTTCTTCATCAGAGTGAAAATTACATGCCATAGAATGTTCCACGGGCACGAGAACGAGACTACGCAGTAACAACAAGAAACAGGTTTGGAGGTTGGAGGCTGTAATGAAGCGTAATAATCTGTCACATTTCAAACCAGGTAAGCTGACTAATTTGCATACGGCTCTCAGTAGATTTATTTGAGTCAGCACAGCGTTCAGTTAATTGAATATTTTGTCGTCTTTTACAGGTTGTTCTGAAAAAAGATTATTCCTCGGTGTTTCTACTCTGTAAGTTACGAATTTAACTGTTTTCCTCTGTTTTAAATTTGTTTTCACGCCATTCTCCACCCAGCCGATATAAGCTCGACTCAAATGGTTATGCTAGGTAGAATAAGCCGCACAAATTACAGTCTTTTCTATTGTTCCTGCTGAGGCTAGCTACCAGGAATCAGCATCATTCACGATCAAACAGAAGATACTTGCAGTGATCATGATCACAGAACAAGTAGGCGTAATTAAGGTCATCCTTATTCAAAATAATATAACTCGACAAGTAATCTAACATATACATAAAGACATATGCGATCAACTTCTTTTATATTTTCGAATACACTTTGAATGATTATCCCACTTAATAGCTTCTCTCGTCCAAGTGAAGCTCTAGATACGTGAGGCAGTTTCATTTCTGTACACGTTGGTATTCTGAGCTCAAGTAGTTAGTGAAGTAGGACCGGCTCACCTGGACATTCCGCAACCGTGTGGGCCTGTCTGATCTCCGGCGTATCTCCTCTCGTTAGAACGGCCGCAGGGAAGGGGGACAACTTCGCGCTCGGCCGGGTGCAGGAACGCGACAAATGGCACCGATTCGTTCGCCGATACTCCTTATCCGGTCCCTCGTGTTCACGATCCCGTGATGAAACCGTCCTGACTACGAGACGTCCATTCATTCCACGTGCCGTCTGTTGATGATCGCCGCCGCTTGTGGTGTCCGCCTTCCTTGCAGCTACTTTGCCTTTTTGACCAACACAGCCTTGTGAGTTCTAAGGCCGATACAGGCACGAGTACTAAACGTACAATCGCCTTTCCGCAGAAGACTCGTGGCGTGCTACCGTGTAAATGTTAGTCGTAACTCTCACAGATTCACCGAAGGGAAATGTGTAGCAAATCTAATACTATTGTTCGTACACAGTTTTCTTGTTATGTGAGCAATTTATGCGTAGTCGGCAGGCATATTGTGATGTGAAATAAATTTGACTAACGAGGACCTCACGAAACTTAAAAGACTGAAGTTTATGCCCGAGTACAAATCGGTAGACTGGTGTGTGTTGTTATATGTTAAATATGACGGATGGAATTAGTCATTGACGGGTAGTATTCTCAATTTCCGTTCACCCAGACATTACATTGCTTTACTGCTCAATCTTCACCTCGCTTCACCCACTTCGGAGATAAATACCACTTTCACACTTGCTCAAAAACCAAGCAGTTTGGGCTGCAGAGTATCTTTGGAAACCCAGATGTCAAGAGAATCCTTTGTAAAACTGCAAACAGTTTTCTTGCAAAATCTGCAAAACATAATGTAATATTACAAAAGATATCCTTATATTACAACTAACGTTATAGAAAAGTGTACATAAAATGTTATTCTAGAAAACAAATGTGGTGCATTAATAATATAGTACAATTAAAGAAAATATATTTAAAAATTTAATTTACGAAATGTCACACTTTGCCAGCATGGGAACTAGAACCCATACCCATAATGTTATGAACCCGCGCACTTATCCGCCATACCGAACTTGACTAGAGAACTTAACACTAATTTTTATAGCAAATAGTTGCAAATACCTACAAAATAATATGATTATTTGGTTAAGAAAGATGTATTTATTCCATTTTAAGAGTTATATTGTTGAGTTGAGAGATTTGAACGGCTCTTAACATCGAGGTCTTGAGAGCCGATTTAAGATTTCTGTGTAGCTAGTAAACAGTTAATGAGTAATATGCTCACGTTTGATTGAAATAGTCGTATTGTTATGAATATTTAAGTTATTTTAAGTGTTTTACGTTATTAAAACTCTCAATACATTTCTTTTAACACCCATTTATATTTTACATCATTTATAGTTTTTGCACAAACAGCTGTATGTGGTTTTACGTTATTGAGTGTTCGTCATTTTCCTGAAGCACGTGAATACTGGCCAGTATAGTAGGCCTACAAACATTTCTTGAGCTCTATTACAAACACGGTCCTTGTAGTTTTACAAATTAGTAGTTTTACGAGATATATCAGTGTACTATTAGAAGCATTTGTAAAATTACAAAAAAATTATCAGTAAAAATTACAAATTCTTTTACAGTGTACTATGTATAACACGGAGTATTTCAATTTATTAAACTCCGTTTGCAGTGCAGCCGGGATCCCTTACATATATACTTACATAATAAGTACAAAAAATTGAGTCGAAGTGGAATCCGAGTTAGAGTGAGTAAAACACTCGATGATTCACTGTTAGCATCAACCATTTGAAACTGTTGACCTTGTTTCTTTATGAGTGGCAGTCGAACACAAGGGACCATGGTATTACACCACTGAAAAAATACAAGTTGACCACCTTCATTGCATCATACAAAATTTTCAAAGAAGATTAGGAAAACGAAGAATGTGCTTTCCAGCGAAAAATGTTTTTTACATTCTTTAAAGAATTAATTTTTTTACCTCTGTGACCTAATCATTAATGCGCTTCCAAATTCAACGAGGTTGCAGGTTTGAATACCAGGAAAGCCGGATAACAGATAAAGTGAGATATTTTTATAGCTAAGTTTAGAGTGGTTTTTAATACAAGCCGCCTAGCATTGAAAAGAGGCATTTACAAAAATTAATAAAGAAATAATTTTTTACTGTAAAAATTATTACTATAGTAATCAGCTTGGCGAATATATGCTCAGTTATAGATGACTTAACTGAATTGCAGTTTTTTGGTCATTCGGATAAAACATTCAATATATTTGCATAGAATTATTCAAATAGAAATTAATACTGTTTAACTTTTGTTACAATTACACGTGATACCTATAATATGCAGTCTACAAGCAGATACAAGTACATTTCGATCGACATATACTTATACCAAAATATTAATAGAAGAAAAGTTAATAAGAAAAACGTTAACGTCGGTTAACCGGATGCATACATAAATTGAAGGAAGATATTGAGTACACGAAAAGTCGTGCGTTACAGTCGTAGTGCTGTTTCACATTTTCCACTTAACTTCTCAACCCACGCGCCGTGTAGAACGAATCGAAATGATAGCTAAGTGGACGCCTTTCTCGCCTTTTTATACCATGCGAGCCACTTAACAGCTTGACACAGTCTAATACATTCTTACATTTTCACAGATCCTGTTGGGTGCTACTTGAATTATTTACTTAAGTCTGTAGCGTCGAAGCTGCTGAGAATTAACATTGCGGTCTGAGATGTCTTTGACCTTTGACATTGAAGGCTTTAATTTCGCGCATCTACGCTACGGATGTGTCTCCAGCAACCCTCCGTCTGTGTGATAATTCTATTCATTACTTAATTGGTAATCGTGAATGATATTATACAATTTTTGCTATAGTATTTTGAAACTGTATGATCTGATTCAAGCTATAAGCATGTGTAAACCCACTTTGTCGCACTGTGTGCCGGAAAACGGAAGGAACATGGCCTAGCTTACCAACTCTCTGTTTGGTTGCACATTGCCTACAGAGAGCCTTATTCAGAATATGATCACGTTGTGAAGTTTACTTGTTGGTTATGCCAAAGATTGGCTTATTTTTCTTTAGGCACTGTTTGACTTGAGATGTCCTGTCTTATTGATGACGAGGCCATTTTCCCGTATCCTGAGCAGTATGTTTGTGAAATACAAGGCTGTTTCGCATCTCTATAGTCTTTACTGAGACCCTAAGCAGCTGAAGACTATCGACACCATCGTGGCTAAGAGTTCGCCGATGTAGTAAGTCGTTCATGCCTGCAAAATTTCCCTGTACTCAAGCAGCGTTAATATGGCTTCTAGTTTCTCTCTACATAAGTAGCCATCGTTGACGTATACTGATTTCCATATGATTCCAAACATAGGAATAACAATATAAGCAAAAATAAGTATGTCACTTGTTGTGTAGTCTGGTGTTTACACTGTCCCAAAATTTTCGCGCGCACAACAGGATACAATAAACTCCTTAACAGCCGGCGGAAACTGGTCGTATTGAAGTCCCTGACGAGTAAGCTACAAATCTCTCTTTACTCCCGGGATTACTTAATTAGCAGAGCTATATTTAAGTCGCTGATATGTAGACTGGGAAACAACAAGGTACAATAATATTTCGACAGTTAACCACACGCCAATGTCAGGAAAACATGCACCAGTTGACCAGTCTCCAATAAATTAAATATCCCTACAATTCAAGTGTTCCTTCAGTAGATGTGTTTTCCTTAACACATCAATTCTAAGGTAAGATGGTGAATTTAGTTAATTCAGAGTAATAATTTTTTGGCCTCAACCATCCAACCATCCTTACTTTGATAAATTTACTTCACGCAGACAATGAAATTCACGCTTCGTACCTAGTGTTACTGTCATAAACTAATGAATACACATGCAGTTACAATATTATTACCTTTCCATCAGTGTTCCATGCACGCAAATGGATAGAAGGCTTTATTAAATACAAGAGATAATTATACATATATTAAAATGAACAATACAGTCGTGTTATCCAGAACGTTATTGTCAATTTCTGTATTATCGTCGTGAATACAAATGTAACGAGATCTTTCCACAGCCAATATATTTTTTTTCATGCCAACACAATCAATAAGAGACTTAGATGCTTGTTTAACAAAAATCATGCAGTAAAATACCATATAGAAATCAAAGTCCGTGACTACTGTACATGAATCTTTCATGAGCTCCTTTCGTCTCTGCTCTTGGAGCACGGATGAATCACAGACAAAGCAGCACTGGCACATGATCACCCCGAGAACTCTCTGCAGTCATCTCGAACACACAGGTTGCTGTCTCCATGTGCAAGTAACGCTGTCGTTTTGACAATTTAGAATTTTGCTCCACCCGTAACTTTACTGCATCCAGCCGATGCCACTAACTAAACATCTTTATTCGAAAAGTCTCCGATTATAATATCTCCCCCGGAAGAGTAAAAGTACTGTGTTTATTACCGCTTCTAATCGTACACAGATTATTCCACGCTCAGGCCCAGAGATGACATCATTAAGCGTCGAGGCGTTTCTCAAACGGAAAAACGATCTCTTACTTCATCGAAGCTGCTCCATAATGCCGCCAGGTGTGAGGTGTCAATCGAGGAGGCACGTGTCAACATCAGATTCTCTCTCCCCCTTCTCTCCTTTTCCATACCCACTCCAGCTGTACTAATATATCTTCAATACTGCTTTCACCCTTACCTTCGGTCCAATGTAAACAAACAGACCTAAACCCTTTCACCACAAAGAACAATGATTGGTAGCTACCGGAATTATGTTGATGTGCTGCAACAGGTAACATTACATAACAAGAAGTTACTGATAACTAATGAGCCTAATTTCCTCAACATGGGTGCAAATAAATTACAGTTATGTTCTTATGAGCTTAGTAGGCAGGTAGGCGCTGACGTCTCATTGCAGCAATATCATTAGAGATGAAACCATAAATATGTAAAACAGTACCAAGACAAAATACATGAGTGACTTTCTTGGGATTCGAATTCAGAAAATCTCGTAAATTTAAGTTAGCTTGCAGTCACCCACATCACGGAGGCAGGATTCGGAGCATCAATTTTGGATGTAATCAGTCTAACGTTTTGAATTATAGGGTTCACTATGCTGAAATATTTACACTGCTGTCATTTTGAAAATAAATGTCTAAGCCACTAAACACACATAAGTTTACTAAGCCTACCATATGCTACTGTGTGAACAATTTGGTGGAAATCGGTTGATTGGTACCCGAGATAATGGATGAAAACTTTTTTTATTACTCGGTGTCATCTTACAAAATTGACTAAAAATGTTCTTTATACCATGCGTCTAATATATATTGTCAGCATAAAAACTTAGGTTGAATTAGATTAAATTGTTAAATAGATTTGCCAAATATTTAAAAATATGTATATGGCCTCCATTTTGAAAATCAGTGTCTGGCCCAATTTAATTTATGTAACTTTACATGGCATTATGTAGGCGTGCAAAAATGTTAGAAATTAGTTGGATTGTTGAGGTAATAAGGCAAAATGTTCATTTTACTCACATGACACTACTTTGCAAAAAATTCTGCAAAAGAGGATCTCCGTATGCACAAATGATGCTTCTTATCAATACTGTTTGCATAAAAAATATGTTTGAATTATTTAAAAGTTCCATAGATAAAATAAATTAAACTAAATTATTTATATAAACCCCATTAAAAACATGCCAGCCGCACATAACACATGCTAATTTAAATACACTACTGTGGCAAAACTTGCGTAAAATTTTGTAATGAATCAGTATATTTATGTTCGATATACGGCATAAAACATCCACTGTTCATGTCATGATCATCATAAATGGAGGACAAAATGTTTATATATTAACACATTTCAGGGTTGTCATATACACTATCTACAAAGTTAAATGTATATGTGTTACATAGTTTCGCAGATATAGCACACTAAGCTTAAATGTTTGTATAGATGCTATTCACAAAATAAGAGACTTACGAAATAAAACATACAAATTATTATGGCCTATCACAGCACAACTTCGTCACCAAATTTGAGAGAAATCTTTTGATTGTTTCCAGAGGAAAGGCTTAACAGTTTTATTATTTTGTGTGAGGCTATCTTCCAAAATGGCGGAGAATTGAGGCTTTGCATAGAAGATTTTGATGGCTGTAACTGATACATATTTACGGTTGAATGGGAGCTGAATTCCTGATTACTCGGCGACCATTAATACTCACTAACTCAGCATTAAACATAAATTAATTTAGCATAAAACCTACTTAAGCTATCTTTATGGTTCAAATTACATTTGAAAGGAAATAGTTCAGTTTTAACCAATGCAGAATATTTTTAACGAAGTACATTAATTTCACAGCAATTTTCAAAAATGTACTTCGAATCAGCTTATTTTCTATGAAGTTTGTTGGTATTTGTTCTCCTAAACAAAATTTCCGAAGCGGTAAAATTCCGGAATAGGGGATTTCTTTGATAAAATGGAAAAAAAATCTCGGAAAGTGCGATAGATCCACTCTACTAATAACACATGACACGAATTTACTAGAGGCATAAACATTTTTCTAATAGAAACACCAAAAAACGATAGTGGGGAGGACTAAGAAGATCAGGGAAATTGTGGGGTGAAACTGAGTGAAAAATATGTACATAATTCACAAAAATAAGTTAAATTGCAAAAAGACTTAAATCGAACGTTACTTTAACTAACAATATTACAAATACGATAGTGGCGAGGGCTATGATGATCACGGTTATTGTTTTTTTTGGGGGGGGGGGGAGGAGAATTTTGTACGTTTTCATGGTATATTATTACACAGCAATTTCCCTCCAGTTTGTAGCCCACCCCACTATCGTATTTGTAAATTGTATTGGTAACATTGTCTATTTAGGTAATGTTCAGTTCAATCTTTTTGCAAATTAACATGTTTTCATGATACAATATTAACAATAATATTACAAATAGCACTAAAACATGTTAAATAGCAAAACACACACACATTATTTCTCAGTGCAGATGGGCTACACATGAGAATAATTTCTGGGGAAACTCCAAGCTTCACTGATGCATGACGCTTCACGTCACCACCAAAAAAAATTGCCGGTGAGCTTTTAATCACTGTTTTGGGGAATTACTCCCCCGCTGGCGCTGGGACTCTGGCTCGGTGCATACTGTTTGGCTATGCTTGTACAGAATTTTTCCCCTGCGTGGGACTACGCTTGAAAATCATACATTATCACAGTAACATTTGGGTGTATCCGTGAGAGTGCATTGATAATATTGTGAATTTAGGTAATGTTTGACTATTCCTGAAATAATCGTAGTAGTTTATCACGAACTCACGTTAAATTGCACAAAGATGTAATTGAACAATACCTAAATTGACAATATTACAAATACAATTTACAAATACGATATTGGGGAAGGCTATGAATTGGAAGGAAATTTGCTGGTGAAGTTATATAACTTTCATGATGAAAACATGCATATTTTTTATTCACTTTATCTCGGAATTTCCTGTTCCTCACATCACTCCCCACTATAGTACAGTTACATCTCATTTGTTAGTACTTACCGAATCAATCGCCATTCATACGGCGTACATGATTAAATCAAGACACAACGTCGATCCATTTGACACTACACACAAACACACTAATCACCACACAAATATTATAATTTAACTTTTCACATACTAAAAAAGAGCGACACTTGTATTTTCACATACTTATGTAATTTAATACGTTTAACGGAATTAATTGTAATAAAAAAACACGATTTTACGCATTCTTTTGAACAACTACGACCATTACCCACTACCACTAGTTAGACACTTCCCACAATACACTGTAACGTAAACGATTGAAAAACGCTAGTGCTCTCCAATCAATGGTCACCGAGTGGAGTGTAATGTATAATGGCGATGCACGTCTACCGTGTATAAACACCATTTCTGAATCAATTTGTGTTTGCTGTACTATATGTCTATTTCTTATACTAGTAATACATTACGCAGTACATTCCTCTCGTCAATATATACAAGGTAAGCCTTGAGTAGTTCACTGGAATTACAAAATCTTCAGACTCTTTTTTTATACCTGTATTGTTTATACTTGAATAATCCTATCGCCGCGACATAACTACACACTGTAAATGACATTTTAAACATTAAGGATTCGTTTCAAACGGTATTATCACATTTTATACAATTATGAGACCCGATACAAATATATTCGATTTAAATAAAACGCCTTGTATCCATAAACACAGCAATTTTGATAAGTCTCCCCATTATCATGTTTAATTTTTTTTCTGTAAATGACGTGGAACTCCTCTGAAATTCCTAGTAATTATGAATAGTGATCATCCAATCTAACATATCCAGGTATTATTTTCCCAGATTTTTGAATAAGCCCCTATTCTGGAATTTCATCTCTGAAGCAGATTTGTTTCTAAGAAAAGAATGAACTTGTCTACTTGTTATGGATTCTGATAATCTCATACGAAGTTTGTAGTGTTTTTTTTAAACGAATTTTTATAATTGGCAATATAATATAAAGTTGAAGACTTGGAAGCTTGAAAATCTGAAAAACCCTGGATATTATAGGCTGTTCACGGTAAAATGAGCACTTTTGAAAGCCCTGCCTAAGATCTACTTGTATGCCTGTCTTTGTATTGTTCCACCTTATGTAAAATTAACATTGCCATGGGCCTCATCACTTTATTCAAGCATTGGTCTAGTGAAACTGTGAACTTATTAGAAAAGTAAAATTTTACGTATCTGATAATGCTTGCACTCTGATGCATGAAAAAAAAAAAAGAAAGCAAGAGAAATAATTTTCAGTATTCACAAATGTTTTACCTACCACTTTTATTTCAACGTTAAAACATGGAACTACTTTCCCTCCGTCGTTACCAACTCTACCGGGCGAATGACACTCAGTGCGCATGTTAAAGTATATGCAGACACATTCCCAGTGACATTTTTCAAAGGTTGATTTCAGAAGTGCTCAATTTATCGTAAACAGCCTTTACTTATCATTTTAACATCGTTTCGGTTTCATATATATAGGACGAATAGTTTTCGAAATATCATTGAACTACTGGAATAATCATAAATTTAGCTTAGGATGTGCTGCTGTTGGTGCGTGGTGAAGCATTCTGTAACTACTCGCAGTGGCCACCTGCTGTGAATGGAAACTCGTCAGTTCAAGGACTGCTATAGAACAACACGTCGTCACAGGAATTGCCATAGGATATTACAAAACTTAAGTGTAATTTATAAGTGATGTATCTTGAAACATTTATGTAACCTAAAATAACGGCGCTGTCAACTCTGTTCATAATTTGGCCATTACAAAAATTTAGAGATTTATTGATTGGGGAAAACATTATTTTGGGGACAGATACAAAGTGGTGGCCAGGAACTGTCTGACGTTTGAGAAACAGTAAATGGCGAATGGCTACACAAACAGTACTGTGTAAAGCAGCATTTTCATATCATTATCTCCGAATTGCCAAGTATTTCGTAACATCATTCGTACAAAATACATCAATTCGTCGCATATAAAACTACTTTCGAAACCAATTACTAAGACAAATTTATATTACGACAAATTTATATTTTGATACTAGGTGGTGCTGTAGGCGAAACGATTATAACAAGTACGAGTTTACTGAAATACCTCAACTCGAATACGAATATTTAATCAAGTTATACACTGTGACAAAATTTCCAATTGTTGTTTCTGATTTATTTATCACAAATATGAATCGTATGGCTCGGGGTGGTGCGGGGGCGGGGGGCGGAGAAGAAGATAAGAATTTGGTTAAATATAACCAAACTTTATGCTAAAAAATGGTATAGTCACGTATTGTTCGGTATTCCAACACAGGATATTTTGTACAGTAAGGTGGAACCCCAACCAACTATGTTACCTATAGAAGTTTACTACAATGTAATAATATTGTCAAATATGTCGAACTAGTATTATCGTCTTAAGTGACCTGTTGTCCAGAAGTTCGATAGCATATATATATATATACCTTTGAACCTTTTTTCTCATTGTTACATCAGGAAATAAGAATAACTAACGTAAATGCTATGCAGCCTTCTTCGAGCAGTTTGCCGAGTGTGGCTATGTTGCACATTCAGGGGAATGGAAAATATTCCAGTACATTTGCGGGACGTCCGAAATATAATATTTATTTTGCATTAAAATTTTGATTTGGAAAGGTTATCAAGAACCCAGTAATTGATAAATGACTAAAGATAATTCAATAATCGCAGTTGTATCACACGACTTTGTAATTATTTATTTGGTAAATGGAGCCTATACTAGATAAATAATTCTGTGACAATTGAAATTTTCCTTTATTTTTATTAATTATGTAAACTATTTTTACAAATCTATGGTTTGGTAGTTTTACCATTGGGAATATAAGAACTCTTTGACAGTTCACTTTTACAATGTGGAACATTTTATGGGAACCATTCCACTGTCAGCATTTCCAGTTTCAATTACATTTGTTGGATATTCTCCTTGAAGTTATATACTGCACCTAACGTACATCGCCCATGTATGTATAATTTTTTTTAAATAGACGCGTGGGATTACGTTTCATTATGTATGCTTAAGCAGAACTCGGCGTAGCAATCAGTGAGGAAAATACTTGAAAATCATTTCAAATAAATATGCAATTTTCTCAAAACTAAGTGTAACCGGTTTTCAGCACAGTGAATATCGTATGACTTCCAAGCTTCTTCGAACCAGATGGGAGGTTGAGCCGAGCAAGGCAGTGTGAGTATTTATAAGGTATCTCCCTCGTGATTAGTATAAGTTGTATACATTTTAGGAAACCTTTCATGAATTTGTAGATACATCTATTTTATTGAGTACATTTATTTTAAAGTGTAGTCTGTAATTATATTTTCATTATGAGGATATTAAACATAACTCAAAGATTGTTCTTAATTGAAAATATTTGTCGCATAGGGATTTGCATGCAAATTGAAACTTCTGTACCTTTGTGATTTGGTGTCTTAATAAACTATTTTTTTAATGCTTGTTAACTCATAATTTAACACAATTCTGATCACTGGTGAAGCATGAGAGACTTTTCCAGATTAGGTGACTAAATACGATTATTCAAACGAGGATAAATTTTCTCCAACACCCAGCCCGGGTTTAAGCCCGCTTTGCCGCCGAGGTCTTCAGAAATACGGGACATGCCACATCTGCGCTGTAACAGCGTATAGGCACAGCTGGCCAGCGTAGTGTACGAATCAACCTTTTTATATCCTGATAATGAAAATATAGTTACAGACTACGCTTTAAAATAAGAGTACTCAATAAATATATAAAATATCTTTATCTACAAATTCATGAAAGGTTTCCTCAAATGTATGCTACTTGTACTAACCACGAGGGAGATACCTTATAATTACGACATACAATGCATTTATTTATGACATTAATATAGCCACTGAAAAAGGAAATGTTTATTTCACAAATCGTTCGTGACATTATTCACATTCAAGCATTTGGAAACTTCATCGTTTTATTCATACTATATAATATATTAACTGGGGTAGACTTATTACGTTAAGTTTTACATCAAATTATATAAAATATTTGGTATTTCAGGAATATGGTTTAATTTAAATCAATTAAATTCTGCAAGTAACGTTCTGAAGCAGTGGTCACCGCTGGTCCTAGCTCAGTCCTAGGTCAGTATCTGACAACACCTGACCTCTTTCTACGGGGTTAATTAAGAGAGAGAGATTACGTCACACAACCTCAGACAGCGGATGATTTGAAGCCCAACATTACACACAAGATAACGGTATTGAAACCAGCGTCCTTCAAAGAGCGGCCAGTAACATGGAGTGACGTGTTGAGTTCTGCCTTATGCAGGAGGGAGGACATTTTCAACGTTTGCTATAAATTGACAACAAACTGTACAAGATAGATTTGAAAACATTGTTTGGTGATACGTCTGTTTTTCGCAGGGAGGAAACATTTATTGATACGTTTAGGTCTGCTATGCACAGACGCATTAGCGTGTATTTTTATGATATTGAAGCTAGTTTATATTATGTGTTTTTAAAGAAGCCTATTCATGAGGAACAAAAAAGTACTGTGAAAAGCAAACCAGATATTAGAGAGAGCCCTCGCGGTGGAGTTGCACGCACTCATAACCTAAAACCACTTCAGGATGGTACTGTTCACAGGTCCTTGAAAAATTTCAAAATTTGTAAATCAAGTCGGAGAAAAATGAGCTACTTGGCTGCTTTCTGAGCAATAAGCTAACAAAACTAGGTACAGGGCACATTCTTATAATGGTTTCACTGCTAGGAAGCTACATTCTTCCAGATGGACATAAGCTAAGTTTATTTAAAAAATAAACTTTGAGAAATTTCAAAAATTGGTAAACCAAGTCGGAAAAAAGAAGCTCCTAGGTTCCTTTCTAAGCATGCGCAAACAAACCTACAGGACATATTCTTATAATTGTTTCACTCTTAGGAAGCTACATTCTTCCAGAAGGACCTAGGCTATTTTTAATTTTAAAAAAGTCACCGGTAGTTACGGGTAGTCATGGGTAGTCGCGGATAGTCACAGGTTGTTGCCAGCTGTCACAGGTAGTCACGGGTAGTCGCGGGTATTCAGTAGCAACGGGTAGTTACGGATACTCGCAGGTAGTCGCAGGTAGTCATGGGTAGTCACTGGTATTAGCAGGTAGTCACGTGTAGTCACGGGTAGTCACGGTAGTCATGGTTAGTCGCATATATAGATAGGTATTTCAATAACTCCATAAAATTTGAGCGAAGCGATGGCGGGCTGCTAGTAACACAATAAAAAAAGAAACACATACTTTTACTAGGTTTTTTTGTTTGATATGGCCTAGTGCACATAACACCAGTCCATTCACAAACCTGGCTATGTTATTTAGCTGTAGTTACTTTTAAAGGCGTTAATGTTTTTTCTAATGGCAGATTTTACCTTTAAGTATTCAGTAAAGCGACTCCTTACTTTAAACCCTTCAGCTTTAGCAAATCTATCTATTCCAGGTAAAGGGTTCATATTTTCAGCTGGAAGTTCATGTGCGGATTCTTGTACTTCGCTACGGTTTGGGTTTTCGCTTAGATATTCATTTCAAAGTAAATTGTGCACGCAAGAAGAAACCACAACAATCAGATCTACTGTTTCTGGCTTAACAAAAATGGCTGTAAAGAAAATTTACTGTTTGACTTATGTTAGCAATATTTTGCATTACCAGTAGGCTATAACACATAAAAATTAAACTTCTTAATACTGTTACAATTTCTCTCTCAAAAGTCAGTGGGCTAAACCAAGTTAATTAATAGTTCATTATAAATTCCTAATTTTATTTACAATAACTACAAACAACATTCTCTCAACTCAACATCTCACAATAAAGTGACATCACTTACTATTTACAATTAATAACTTCAATTGATACACTTTATAATTACCCCAAAGAAATTAATGAAATTAAATATAAAAAAAAAACAGTCCAATAGACAAGTGTATTCGTCCAAATTTGACCGTTCCAATATTTACAATAAAATCCGTTTTACATGTCCATTCAGTCCCGTCTCAGTTTGGTCCATGTCCCCGAGTCTGCAATGTTTTAGATTTATCCGATAGTCCTCACGCACAGTAAGCTTCACTCGCCGGGTTTCACGGCCTCGTGTCCATTCACACCACCCACGAACACATCGTACTGTAGTTTACTTCGCACCCGCACTCAGCTACATAGCCTTTGGGAAAGACTACTAGCCGCTGGATTGCTGTGGTATATATACGGTCATAGGTCATCTTCCAGAAATTTCTCTAAATCGTGCGTTGCGCCCAGTGTCCTAATTTCCAGAATATTCTTGCACCTTCTATATGTTTATCACCTCAGCAGGGGGAGGAGGAGGTGGTGCTGTGGCGTCAGCAACGTCTCGCCACTGTCAATCATTCCTGGGCTTCCCTAGGAGGAGGGGGGCGGCAACGAAGAGGTTAGCACGTCTGTCTGGTTGAGGGGAGGATCCAGGTGGGGTCACCCCAGGCTGCGTATAGCGGGAGCTGGAGGCCGGTGCTAGCTGCAGCCCATAACAAAAACCTTATGTTCACAATTGTGTACATAACACACACGTAGGTTATTTTTGGCGAGAACTCTGCAGTATGAGGTTCAATATCAGTTATTTTCTCTGAGTGCAACTGATTTGGCAACCATGCTACTGTTCCAGATTATGAGTGGTTCTAATTTCTATACGTGAGAATACAACGCCTACAGCATATTGGTTGTGATAACGAAACATCTGTTCAGTGCGCTTAAAGTACAGCATGAATCACACACAAAATGTCTTATCTGCAACATCTGAAATCATAAATTAAAACAGTTTTATATGGTAAAGTAACAATTACTGTCATCTCCTTATACCTACTAACACTACTGATTGTCAATCCTGTTATTACTTAGGCCATGATGATGAAGGTTCTGGAAAATTGGCTCTCCATTGGATGACGGTCAACCAATTATCAACGCTGTATATTTCATTGTAGCACTAGCGTGCGATGAACTGTGGACCAATATGACGGCCATATAAATACATACATTAAAAGAAGTCCCTGGCGCGCGTCTATCTGTATGACTGCGCTAATATCGAGATCCATTTAACGGATTTGGATGCAGTATTTACTGTTATGATCTGTATTTATCGAGGAAGGCTTGTGTGTATTAAAAATTGCCCTGGCATTTATAAGAGCTGAACATTAACGGTATTAGTGAATCAAGTCGGGAAAAAAGTTGACCACCAGTGCGCTCTCATGGAATACGCTGTCTGATATTTTAGATATATAACAAAATAATGTACGAAAGAATTGTGTAAAATTAAATGATATACAAAAAAGCCAGCGATACCATATATCTATCTTTAATAGATAAGTAGTAATAAGCGTATTTAGAATTTAAATTAGGTAATAAAAACAAACGTAAAATTCACTGTCTTTTCTAACAATAAAGAATTTACTTTTATCAAAATAATTAATTCTTATTTAAACTGTTTGATGTATATAAGAAATGTCCTTTACACCACACAATTATCACCAATAATTTAAAAGTTTTCAGAAGATTTGGAAAAAAAAAAAAAAAAAAAAAAGAGAGTAGTTTCTAAAATCGAGACACGTGCGCACGGACGTATACATGAGCGGGGGTGGCTGTGTGGTGTGTGAAGATGCTGTATCATGAGACGTGAAGATGCTGTGTCATGAGAAGTGAAGATGCTGTGTCATAAGAGGTGCTTGTGCGAGAGGGGGGGTGGGGGATTTGTACAAGGCGAGCGCGCGATCCCGCACGCCGCGGCAGGCAGGGGAAACTAATTGTACCCGGGCGAAGCTGGGCTGGATCTCTAGTTTAGAAATAAAACAGGACTAGCTTTACTGTCCTGGCCAATAAAGCTGACACGCCGTCTTAAATGTTAGTAAATAAATATCGTCTTTGAAGAGCCAAGATACAGGGAAGTCAGACTGCATTCACTGCTGTGTACAGCATCAGCTATAAATTACCTTCGGTGCAACACGCCAAAAATCCTGGAAACAACAACCTGATAGGTTAAAGAATAACGCCAGTAACATTACTTACTTCAATTGCAAAATTTTCTTCTGAACTGAGATGAAGTTGACTTTACTGAAAGAGTACATACACGAAACTAACATTGTATTCTATTCGTTTCTTCGAATAATATATTACCGTTTCCCTGAATTAATTACGCCAACTTAAACTATTCTAACGGAGCACCAGTACACTGCATCACATGAGTTTAAGTACCTTAATCGTTACTACATAATGTTCAACCAATAACGCAGCACTTTTAACCAATGTATAAATATTTAAGATTTTGTGTCACAAAAAGATCTAGCGAAAACCATTAATGAAACTGGATTGCTTTGGTGGCACTTTTTGTAACATCAGTTAAGATTTTACTGTCACACAGCTTGTAGGTCTTACCTGTTGAGATATTTAGGAATTATAATAAACATTTGTTATATTAATAACAGGACATATATTGTTTTAAATATTCAGCTTTAGTGGTTATCCTTTAAGTGGTCTTGGTTTTTCAACGCCTGTTAACATTTTGCAAAGCGCTTCAAAGTGTTGCATAAACTACACTACACGACCTAACCGACACCGAGAAGTGTAAATGCCTGCAGTAAATCATTATTCTTCTCGCAATATAAAAGTGTTCCGTGTCGTAAATCAAACTCGAACATGAATAACACGTAATAAAACCTATAATTACCACTTGGCGTAACATAAATTATATATGAATGTAATTAAATATAGAGTAAGTGCAATAATTTTGTATATCAGGTCAGAGAGTCATAACATAAGATCATTTAGTACTTTTAAGAGGCTCTTAAGTTGGCACTTGACGTTCATAACATCAGGCGGTTCGCTGGTATGCTACATGTGTCGGGATAATGTTGAACTTATTCTGGTGAAGGCCAGTTTTCCTTCAAAAGCTGATTTCTTAAGAAAAGCAAATGTTACAGTATTGCCATAAATGCAGTTTCCATTTATAAATGCAATTTAATAATTAAATGAAATATGCATGCCTGCTCACGAAATCTACTGCGCAAATGTTGTGTTCTTTTGGAATGTACATAATGCATTCGCCTTGGTTTCAAACAAATACTGTTTCCACGGACGGACTGATCTATAAGCAGTCAGTGATTTGTATTTTAAAGCAAGGGATCGAGAAAATAATGGTAAATATAGTAAACATCCAGCTAAGACAATAGTTGGCCAGGCAACGAGGCCAAAATATTCTGCTCCTTGGCATACGTGGAACATCTCCCACCTCGTTTTAAGACGCCGCATTAACTCAAACTTGATCCGCCCGAATGACTATCCATCTTCTAATGCCTGCCCATGGTGGTACTGCGGCTGTTTCATCGCTCACTGCATTAGCTATTCAACAGAAGGGCGATTCTCCTCAGGAACTTCAACGTGCGGCGATTCAACCTCTATAACCACGATACCGACCCTCTTGATCACGCACTACAAAGAACCGTCAGCAGGGATAAATCTGGTAAGCTGGTGACATTCCTTACTTTCCGTGGCAGTAATATCGGCAACATGGGTGCAAGACACCCACCATACAGAGCTAATATATTACCATTAAATGAAAATGTTTTATGGAATTTACACGTTTTAACACTCACAGCACCCTGGTACCAAGAGTCGGAGCTCCAACACTAGTCAGATGCCTATTGTTGTCTCAATTTTGACTCACTCTAACGAGCAGATATCCCTTACTACTAGATGAGTATACAAGGAAAGTGAGAATCGTCGAAATTAGTAATGTTCTATTGGTTTTTAACAATGTTGGAGTGGAACAGAGGGTAACTTCTATCTGAAAACATCATAGTAGAACAATTCAAATAACTATTTACGCATTTGCAGCAGTACTTTAATAGGACTATTTGATTTAATATTATTCCAACACAACTGCTATAGTTGTCTACTTTCCCTTAGGATAATTATTATAGCGGACATCGAGATACAAGTCTTCCGACTGGGTACTCTATTCAAATCGCTCACGTAAGTTAATATAAAATCATCACAAATCTTAATTTAGAGAACAGACATAATACAAATATGTTGGATGTTGTTACTATTTCGACGATGGAAATTCAGGGGAGGTGGACAAAGGTGGTAGAGGGTACATATGCCACAAGTACCTATACAAGAATTTTACACAATGTTGAAATGAATATACATACAATTAAGATAGGTACATGGGTTATAAGTTTGCCGTCTCATATTTCAAATATCCAAACCATTGTTACCATGCTTCCTTGAAAATTTACTTAAAATGCTTTTGCTTGGACACCCCCGCATTCAAAATGATACTGGAAAATTATTATCATACATAATTGACAGCAGGTAAACATTTCTGAAGCAACCTAAGCAGGTATACTTAAAATATTTATCAGCAACAAACATGCACATAGGGGTAAAATTTTAACCTCTACATACCAATTTACACCATTAAAAGTATTTACAAACATTAAACATGCACACTAGGCTAAAACCTCAACACCAAAATTTACCATTATGAAAAGTATATTCTAATATTAAACTTGCATAATAGAGAAAAAATTCAAAATAACAATTTACCACAACTCAGAAATTTTCCCCATGAGTCAAAATGGGTCAGCTTAATTTCATGTAATTACCATTTCAAATGTTAATTCAATTATCATCAACAACATCACACCTTAACTTCTACATATATTCATGAACCAAATACACTGCTCAAAAAAGAAAAATGAACACCACTAAAGTGGTGACATAGAAACACCATATGCACATGGATCACTGATAGACGGCAGTACATGTAATGATTAACAGTGCTGTGCTGTGGACAGAGTAGGAACCACGTACAAGACATAACATCGCTGTGCCCAATACAACTGTAGTTTACTCGATAAAAGAGTAGTCTATTGTTTCAAGCATCGGCCAGTGTGTAGTAAGCAGTGTAGACATGTCCCGATGGCATAGACCACCACACCGTGCAATTTACGAACTTCGAATGAGGTTGTATTGTGTGCCTGAAGGAGGCTGGATGGTCCTTCTGAAGAATTGCCCAACACGTAGGACATAAGAATCTGCTGTGCATCATTGGTGGTGCCGGTGGTCCAATGATGGTGCACGTGGTCTTCAACCTGGTTCTGGATGGCAGTGGCATACGGATTCCCGCCTGGACAACCACATCAGACCAGCAGCCATTTGTGATTGCACTGCAACCACAGCACAGATTAGGGTCACTGTTGCACCCAGGGTGTCAGCTAGAACTATCACCAACTGTTTGCTGGACACTGGGTTATGATAAGGGTGCCACTCGCCAGGCTTCCTCTAACATATCATAACTGTGCCGCCCACCGCGGATGGTTTCGCGATCAACGCAACTGAGGGATGAATGACACGGAGTTGTGTTTAGTGATGAGAGCAGTGTCTTGCCTTGGTGCCAGTGACAGTCGTTTGCGAGTGCGGCAATGATCAGGAGAGCGGCAACTACCAGAGTGTATACTGCAGCGACCTACAGGACAAACTCCTGGCATCATGGTCTGGGGAGTAATTGCCCACAATGATCGTACGCCTCTGGTAGGAACACTGAACAGTGAGCGCTACATTTAGAACGTCGTCCAGTCCATTTTATTGCCAGTCCTACAATGCCAAGGAGATATCCTCTACTAGCAGGACAATGCCCGTGCATACACACACATCTCCTGTTATACAACCCGTTCTTGAAGATGTTTGTTAACTCTCCTGGCCAGCACGATAACCCGACCTGACCCCCATTGAACATGCGTGGGACATGGTGGGGTGGTGTTTGGTGCGGTCGCAATACCGGCAAAAATTCCCACCAATTGCGACTACAGGTGGAATTAGCGTGGAACACTATTCCCAAAGATGACATCCTATGCATTTATGATAGTCTCTACGCACGACTGCAGGACTGCATCGTCGCTAAGGGAGGCTACACAAGATATGGACATTGTTGTTCAAGACACTCTGTAGCTCTTGTCCATAGGTGTATTGCCATGTTGTCATTATCGTATACATTTTGCCACCTGTATAACAATTCCATAAAACCTTCATTTATGTAGGACAATTGCATCTGGGTGTTCGTTTTCCATATTCCACCAGTGTATTTCCATTCCCAATAATATCTGGAAAACTCTACTCATACGAGAAGTCTGACAGTCGTAAAATCTAGCCTTGGTATACCAATTTCATCAACCACTTGGTAAAATCACAACCTGACTCCATTAGATCAAATGGAGAATACGTTACCATCATGTGTTCTTCTATCAAGCTATTAAGAATACCAAAAGTAGCAATGCTACTAAAATAGTAATATTTAAATACACACCATATCAGCATTCCCTGCTACAAAAATAAATACGCTAAGAAAACCCTAACTGGTGCTGAACACACCCAATGTTCATGTTAGTGTAATTTCTTAGATTAACTGCTCGGGAAACAATTACATTCACATTCCGTTTCATTAGTGCATTTGGCGCAGGTACAACAATCAGTGCTTGATGGAAAAAAAATTGGTGACACTATGCATTTGGCCATATTAACAAGTTCAAGTGAAATGTCATCGCAGAAAACTTGTGCAAATCTCTCTCATTTTTCTCCTCTACGATAACCTGTGCACCTCTCAAGGCAGCTATCCCCATTTCCTATCATACAGTCATTCAGCCTCCAAAAGTTCATGCAGCCAGAAACAAAGAAACATGCGGTGCCAACATGAACAGTTCAGAGTCGATTCAGACCTGCCTGGTCAGAAAAATTACCAGAGCACACACTCATTCGGAGCGTGATCAATGTTTGGTCATACTTCTATCGAACATAACTCACCCAGGTGTGGCATGCGACAGCCATGCCATAATGTTTTCGACAATGGTTGTTAAATTCTTCTAATAACACCAGACATATAATTTGTTGTTATTGTTTCTGTGGTATAATCAAATGTTTTATCTATGTTAAACTGTTAAAAAGGCAATTCCCGACACCTATATTTAAAATCACAGTGAAAAATTTTATGGTATCTATTTATTTGTCTCAACACAGACTAGGACAAACAGCAAGAAAACCTTGCAGAAAAGAGAAAAACTAAATGGGCCCTGGTAGCAATAATTGACGATTCTAAGTGGAGGGGTACCTGAACCAACCTGTCGTAGCATGTCGCGCTATTAGGGATTTCCGGCTGCCTGGCAGAGCCCTTAGTTCATGCGAAAGTCTGCTGCTGTTTACACACATGTACAGCAGCGGAAATGAAGCATCTGTTTGTGGTGTTTCCTAGCCGGTGTACATAAAGAGAAACGATGATTTAGGGGTGGAACCGTCCACGTCAGGTATGTAATACTGTTGTAACAATACCAAGAAAAGTTTTAGATTCTCAAGAGAAATACTATAAGCCTGCAAAGTATGCACGTGCAAATGTAATGTTTACGTGCAATCTAGTTGAAAACGTAACACTTTAGTTATGTTTCCAGAGAGATCAAGCATAGATCCTTGTTTTTCTATGTACTGGTTTTTTTCCTGCTTCTTCCTGCTACTTTATTAACTATGACGACTGTTTTGTAACCAATATGAAAACAAACTAAAATTAAACCAGATTGAATTGTATATAGACAATTGTTTATTCCAGATATGAGTTAGGAAACAGTTTCTATCACGAGGAAAGAACACCTAGATATAAGGATACGTTCTGTGGCCGGTGACATATGTACAAAATTGAACTACATAAAACAAGAGCCTACTATAAGAACCAAGTGTAAGTCACAAAACTTTGATGACTTGAAGCAAAAATTGTTTCACTTAAAGTCTCAATCTAAGTCAGTTGGATGAAAGTGTGCAGATTAAAATAAACATTTGATAAACGCAATAAGGGTTGGCTTGAGTCTTCAATTTCATTTTTCAGTGTACAGAGAACAAACGTGGTCGACCGGAAAATTCATTTGAAGCGATTTGTGAACGCACATCATGACAGAAAACCAAAGACTTGAAGTAGTCTACACCAACAGCTGTTCTAACATACATATCTCAAATGAGTTTAAGAACGACAGGTCCCACTTCACCTGGTTTGTCGTGAACAAATCATATGGAAAAATCTACGACATACATCCACAAAACACTGTATGCCTCTCAAAATATAATTTACTAAGCATTATATGGAAGTATCCTTTGCGGAGAAGAAAAGGGTTGATGATGAAATACAAAACATCAGACAAGTTATGTACTGATCCAACACATACATCCGGAAGTCAGTCACAATTTAATATTTTCCATTATAGATGTCAAAGTATGTAATTCTCTGGTGCAAACCACGTCAACGCAAATATTCTACCTGTGTAGTGCTGCTTTGAAGCCAATTAATAATGAAGAGGAAATTATTCGGAGGGACATAAACATGGACAATTTTCAATTCGGTATGTTTTTCTTAAATGTGTGGATTCGTATTTTCGAATGGCTTTTGCATTTGCCTTATATATTGCCAATCAAGAAGTGGCAATCTCAAGGAAGTGGCAAACACAATGAAGCCCTGCTTCAAGTCTGAGACGTGTGTCAATTAGCAAACTCAAGCAATTTTATGTGAGTACTCCTGTCCTGCCAAAGACTGTCCCGCTGAGCGATTTATTTTTCGTCCCGCCAGCTGGTGAGATGTGTGATGCTTTTCTGGAGTACGATTACATTCTGCTATTGTGGGGTTGGTGTGTTTACAAAACTACATGACGTTAATTAACTTGGTTAGCAAGTCTGCTTGATTATTAGCCACGTCTGTATTTGGTAGCCCAGATTAATAAACTGTTATTTTGTTGAAGAGAGGTTACTATATTAAAAGGGAATATATTGCTGCAGTTAAAGGTTCTTAGTTTTTCCTGGCCCCCTCCTCCTCGGGGTGGTGACGTCTGAACGCTTCCAAGCGTTGAGCTATACTGAAGAGAAGCGCGCGGCGCTCCTCGGGAGGCCGAGCACTGTCTGGTGGCTACTACTGGCAATGAGTTCAGCCTCCCACACTCTGGCACCTTCCATTCGCCTCTCCGCTATTCCCGCCGCCTCCTTAACCTTCCCGAGCCGCGTTTTCGCGTATAAATGTTCGTCCCCAGCCCGAGCAAGTGTGCAGTGTTCCTCATCTAGTTGCGCGGGTTGGCCGACGATAGATCATGTCTACACCACTTCATACTTCAGGACTTCAGCATGCTAGACGCGTTTTCACATAATATGATTACGCAAGTTAAGTATTGCAATAAAATTAGTGGTTGTATATGCCGGGGGTAGAGTTCTCCTTTTTGGTAGTGTATTTTTTTTTGTATATGGATGTTTGTAGGGAAGTGTTTCTTCGCTGTTTAGACTGTGTGAATTTTCAATATGGTATTTTATGGGAATGTTTGTAAGGGGTGAATTATTCCTTTTTATTTTTTGGAAGCTGTAGGAATGGTCTACTGGACTATGATTTGCCAAAAGATTTTTAATGCCAAGGAGTTTAGTGGATAGTTTATGGCGTGCTTTTATGCTCATTGTTAAGGGTAATGAGGGTTTTTGTTCCTTCCCAATGGTATTCTTGAAATTAGTATTCCACATTGTACTTTTTAGTGAATCAACAGGCGTACTTTACTTTTGAAGCTGCAATGGTGCTTGCTTTACTCAGGGAGTCATTTTATTTTTTTATGGGATTTCACAAGTGTTTATTCAGTTTGGGTGATTTCTCTGGATATATTAATATAGCTGTTTTTCAATTTGTTCCAGTGCATGTCTGTTCTCTCCTCCCCCTAGTTCACCGATTGGTAGCAAGCAACGGAAATTTACAGATGTAATTTATATTTTTCAAATCAAGTTGCAAAGTTGTTGTTCTTGGTGATAATGTATAGATGGGCTTCAATATATTTGTATTGATTTTGGAATTTTTGTGACCATGCTTTCTTGATTTTTTTTTAAATGGTGTGCGTCCTTCTCCTTGCCTTCCTTTAGCATGCTACGGTCTAAAGGGACGTAACAACATTGTAACATGCAAATAAATCTCGGATACAGAGAGAGTTTCGAGAACGGTGTGGCTTTCTTGTAGACCAGGCTTTGGCGATATGAATATCGGAAATAAAGCAAGACTGTTGTTTACAAACCCGGACCTTTCTACTGAAATTTCAAACATAGATACAGATGTAATTTAAAAAATACATATAATAATGATTGTTGTATTATGTGGCCATGATATTGACGATGACACGTACGTCGTTGAAAGGTATCCATGCACGGACTTTAAATTATGACGTTAGCATTGCTTACGGACAATTGACAGAAGACACCCAGGCAGCACGCAATAAATATTTGTAGACATACAGACAGTACTACACCATAAAATGTAGCCGAGAAAACCTAATAATGATGTATTTAACTGCTTCCTTCTAAGTACAGATCCCGTTATGTCCAGTAAGAGAACAGCCAAAATTCAACCTTTCCAAACCTTCCGAAAGAGGTATAATAGTTAATAATTCATCCATCTACCAGTGATGATAATGAAGATAAGAATGCTGACAGTGACGATGCCGATGACGATTCTGATGAAGATTAAATCTGATGGATGAATCTAACTAGTGGTGATGATAGTGAAGACGAGAACGTTGCTAGTGAGAATGCCGGAAACTGATGCAGATGTAGATCTGGTGTTGTGTATACAATTGGTAGTGACGATAGAGGCTATAAGAATGTTGCTAGTGACAATGGCGACGATTATGCTGATGGAGATGAAACTCTGATTGGTTGATAATTATATTCAAATTAGTTTTCATGTATTGCATTTTGATTATTTGTGGTTATGTTGCAATGATTATATATTGTGTTTGGCATCATTTGATTGCAACTTATTTACAACCTATTTGTATCTTTTTAGGCCCGACATATAGTCCTGGACACATGGAACGTTGTCAAGATGGTGTTCTAATCATTGCCTACTAAATGCTTCGTTCTCCTTGGAATTCGGATATATCTACATGTCAATTGTACCATTTTATTTGACAATAGACTCTCTTTAAATAGTTATGCCGCATGCAGGGTCTTATGCACCACCTGGATTAATGCCATGAATAGAGATGTCTTGCCCCAATGTGCAATGGTTTGAAAGGGAACTGCAGGTGTTATTTTTTCAAGTATATGCATTTGAAAATGATCAGCCATATGATATGATGAAATTAGAATATATAAAATAGCGAATGGTTAAAAAAAAAATGGGAAAGTGGACACGAAAGAAATTTACATTTAATGTACAATATTTTTTACGATTAATTATGACTTCGTGTCATGACTTGTTAAAACAAATGTCATTTTAGTTAAAATAAAACTATTTACCTCTTTACTAAATTGAGTCAGCAGCTTACGATTATTATTTCCGTAGATATCTAGGTGCCGACTTATTTAAACACTGTAATACATTTCTGGTCAGAAAGAGGACCGTGGTGAAGTGAAATCTATGTCTCAGTTACTCGCTCTGATTGAAATTGCTGACACTGAAATATCGCTTGTTTGGAGGGAGGATATGTACGAAACCATGAACGCGCTTCATCGAGCACGAGGCCGTGGACAACCGATAATAAAGTTTTCAAAGGCGTCATTAATAACCCGGCGTGTACTCGGTGAGCTTGTTTCCCGCGGTTCGCTGGTCATAACAATTTTTTCCACTCTCCGTCCCCCCCTCTCCCTTCTCACAATCCTCCTCCATCACTCTCGTCCTACCGAACTCGCCAGTCTCCAGTTCTCGCTGTATCGCAATCAATCAGCCTTCAGCGGTGACCCCGGGCGGCGCTCCGCGGGATCACGGATCACGGACGCAGTGGGGCCGGAGCCGGTAGCCGTTCGGGGCCGTTCTTCCTGCTAGACGCCGATACCCCCGCCCCCCTCTACTGTAACCCCCTTTTCCCAAGGATAATGCGACCACATTCCAGCTACAGACGTGTACGCGCGTGTCTCCTCGGCCTGCAAGGTGTGGGTGGCTTGCATGCCTCTCCTCGGCGCGGCGCGGCGCACGCCTCAGCGCGTTTGTCGTAGCGTTGTCATTCAGAATACAAACTGTTGCGATGTCGCTCTTGATGGGTTCTGATCAAACCACCTATCTATCTTAATTGATACTACTATAGTTGGCACCAGATGCGTCATGCGTATACATAAGCTTTGTTCCTTCTCAAGATATTATGAAAAACTCGCTATTAAATAACAAAATTCTAAAACTCAATCTTGTCTCATCTCGGATGAGTCAATCCGCCCACAAAATCCGTACAAAAAATCGTATCGCTGAGTTGCTTATTGTCTGTCGAAATAACAGGTGGTGAGGATAGAGATGAGAGTCAAACGTAGAAGAGTTAATTTTAATTATCGTAATTATTATTATTTTTTATTATTTTAAGAAACTCCCAAAATAAAGGTAATTGCTCATAAAGTAATAAATTCTTTTACCACTATGAAAAGGCGTAGAGCTGGATTAGTTTATGTAGGTCCTCATGTCATTAGTTGAGCAGGCTCCCTACACAAATGTTTTTAGTAGCTGTGTCAACTACCACTTAATTTCAACGATCAATAGTGGATAGACAAGATGCAAATTTTTTTCTCAAACAAACTTCGGTTTTGTTACACTTTTACTATTACGTTAGCGTCTTAAACAACAACGAATACAACGAAACATCATCTCTCCTTTCAAAATTCATGAATGATACGAGTGTGTTGTCACTTGTTCTTCCGTCAGTTGTACCCATGTCACGTAAAGAAAATGTTCCTCCTGTTTCATTCCAGTTTCTTTATCTGCTTTGTATTCCAACCCCCCCCCCCCTTTTTTTTCCCCGCTCCGTACGAAAGCGACTGACAATTATTTTTCCAAATACTCTAAGCGTTCTAGTCTTTCTTCTCTGTAGTTCGGGGAAACTTAGTTCAATGAGTCGTCTCTGAGAGAATCAATAATATTTAATGAATAAATATAAGATTTTCATTTTACGAACCCGAACACATGAATAGCTTTGAGGGAGGGCATATAGTTAAAAAGTTGAGTTAGTCACCCAGTTTTAACATGGATATTTTTGGTGTTAACTAATAGGAAAACTAATCTGTCGAAGCGTACAGGGAGGAATATCATTGCGAAGTGCACTCAAGGAAGGTTCGAAGTAGAGTTCTCATTGGATAGGAATGTACAGTCAGTTGAAAGTAAAACAATGCATGTGTTCCCTAGCATTAACAGAAGGGGTGTTGAACACGCGAACAACCAAGTAAAAATTAAGGACACACTCGGTGTGCCGAGTAGCCAAAGTGGCCAGCAGTTAGTGAGCACGAGTTCCTTTGACGATACACGAAGACGCATATGTATGTATCGGTTTACTCGATCTTGCACACATGTAGCACTTTTGTCGCTTAAGAAACAGTGAACAATTTTACGCATCCATGTTTAAAAGCTGAAGTTGTTTATAGATAGCATATAACAATGAACCGTAGCTCGAGTGATTATAGAACTGTGCGATCCGACTTTAAGTAAATTAAAATTCTATCTTTGGAAGACTTAAATTACATAAATCTTCCGATCACAAAGCCTTTACACTAAACTGTTATGCGTGATTATCAAATGGGTAAATGCATTTATCAATTGAAGGACTGCAGCTTGATGAAAGGAAACAAATAAGTGAAGCCTGCAGATGTGGTATGAAATCATTTTGCGGTCACAAAAAATACTGCTGAGTTACAGAAATATCTAACCTAAGGATTCGCGTGTTGTTTGTCGTTCATTTCGATCAGTCTCTCTTTAAAAGTGCAAATTTTTGCTAGTTAATGGGTTGGATTTAACGTATGTGTGAAGGAAAATTTGCTGAGGGTGAAATATAGTGGACTTGGTTTTTGTAAGAGGAGTGTTCATTATAAAGTCATTGAAATCCCGCAAGAACTTCAGGATGTCATCATACGTAGTGACTCTAAACATGTTAACTTCTTAGAGGCACTTAGTTTTCATTTACAACTCGTTGCCTCAGCTAAATATTAACCGACTCTTTGAGAACTCTGTCCAATTGCTCTATGCCAGAAGCCAGCCAACACAGTCTTGATATCCCTGTTTTCACATCATTGTGTAACATGGTATCTCAAGTGGCTACGCTCAGAGAGAGCGAGATGACGTATATATGAGGAATGTGCGATTCGTACTTTATGGATCGCTCTTGCAGAGGCACACCGCAGGCTGTCGGCGTCGTTGATGTAGACGACCGG
This sequence comes from Dryococelus australis, assembly GCA_029891345.1. Lineage (NCBI taxonomy): Eukaryota > Metazoa > Arthropoda > Insecta > Phasmatodea > Phasmatidae > Dryococelus > Dryococelus australis. The sequence continues at coordinate 185,155,447 of CM056994.1, read as the reverse complement.
TGGGTCGTAGCTTAGGAAGGCGGCAGACGGGTGCTTGCCACCGCTTGGCCCCTGCGGAAACGAAGATGAAATAGGTTGGCAATGGACCGGGGCCGTCACCTTCTTGATTAACTGGTCCTTTGTTCCGGGGCAGCTAACGAGCTGGACTGCCGACTGGCAGCCCGTAGGTCGCCGGAGCTGCCTCTCGTTAGTGGCCGGCCGGATTCCGCACGTCTGTTTCCCCGGTCACGTGACCGTGAGCACGGCATCAGTATGTCACTGACTATGTGGGACCCCCCCCCCCCCCCACGCAGTGACTGCACGAGACCCCGCCTGAGACACCACGTGTTCTCAGCGACACTGTCCGCTCGAGTGTCGAGGAGGCCGGACTAGTGATGGTTCGGGCTACTCCCAGGCGTTACACAATTCCCTTAGGATAAGGTGACCAAATTTATCCAACCCGAATTCGGGACGCTTATTTTGGCTCATAAATATTCGGTAATGCGAAGGGTGAGTAGTGGAGGGAGAGTGTGTTGTGGGAGGGGGGGGGGCTGTTTACAGGGAATGTTTTATTAAAAAAAAGTGAATACCATTGTTTTTTTTTTACAAATTATTTATCACATTGCGTATTATTTATTGATTAATGACACTAAATAAAAACAATGCCATTCTTTGTTATTTTACTTTTATCGAAAAATTGGAGTTACAAAAACAATTTTACCTCGTCATATTGTGCAATTGAATGAATTTTTTTCAACATGTCTCTCTTAGAAAACACCATTTTTTAAAAGTCTGGACAAGTTTTGTTGATTTTAACCTTCGTAATCAAAATTGATCTTAAAGTGCCAATAGTTAATTGAGTTTTGTCCTATGACCAAAAGTCGTTCATCAATGAAAACACTCGTTATGTTGGTGCCAGGCAGACAGAGCAAATACTCAACAATCTTTAACATGTTTGAGCTTGGAACATCATTTTATTAAAGGGGGTAAAGATTTTAACCCGCTTGTTTTCAGGTAGAGTTTTCATTTCCTTCCAGTTGGTTACCTTTTCTTCATTTACGTACTGCTTCACGTATACATACTCGTTGTAGAGCTCGTTTTCTTTTACTTTAACTGAAGGAACTGTTGTTTGTATAAACTATTCAGTCTTTTCAATATTTTCCCAACATTCGGGACAAACGGCCGTCCTGATGACCCTCTAAAAAATTCGGGGCACGACATCGAAAATCGGGACTGTCCCGAAAAAATCGGGAGGTCTATTCACCTTAGCTTAGGACCAATTAGTTTGGAGTCTACTATAACAAGGAGGTCCCGTCCCCTATGCACTACCATGCGATGTAAACTACTACTTTCAAACTCTGATCTATTGAGACGCCCTCGTTAATATTCTCTTGCGTTGCTTATCGAAGCTGGGGCTCTATCCAGCTGATATATTTTCATCCGCATATTCTCAGTACATGCATAAAACATTTACCTCAAAATACCCATATTAATCCCCAAATACGTTTTCAGTATGCACGCTAGAGATCCCGCTGAAGGAGTTCCACCACTATATAATGTACCACTTCAGGTGATACCTACTAGGTTGTCTTATCAATGGATTGCTGTGGTAAAGGAATATATGATTAGTATATTATTTGCAGCGACCTCCAAAAGAGTGATTTTTAGTATTAGTCTAATGCAAGCACCCCAAGTGTTTGTCTGGAATGTATGGTACCCCCCCCCCCCCTCGCCCCAACCAAGAACTTTTAAACACGTTTGCCTATTTTCACCAAACTCCGTCCAAATATTGTATGTAGTAACAACGCTTGACTTTTATAGTTTCGAATCACGCTGGGTACTTATTTTCAAAATGGCGACCACTAAATATTTAGTGCACTGTGTTATTTCTCGGGAATTATTTAACTCATTTAAATCAAATTTGGTATACTGACAGTACATAATGTAATAATTGAATTTTGAATTAAGTTATTGGTTCTCTATTTTGGGAGTTAGCACTAAAGAACTTATTTTATACTTTGGTTACTACTCAACCTATTCCTACCAAATTTGTTATATAAATAATACAATTGTAGGCCATATTAGTGTATAGCCTACAACCTAAATGTTACTTTATTTCACAATGGCGGTCATATAAACCTTTTAGGTATATTTACTGTATCTAGCATTTCGTTAAACGAATTTTGACCAAATATTGAACAATATACATTATTTAGAAAAGTTTATAATATTATCTACTAATTAATTTGACAAATTCCAACCAATCTTTGTATGTTGACAGTATCTACTAGAAGTATTAGATATGCCTATTCAGAGCATGAATTTAGGTATTTTCGTACGATAGCGTCAAATGTGAATCGGATTGGAGAGATTTGGATGGCTCTTAACATCGAGGTCTTGAGAGTCAATGCGGGTGAAAAGAGGTAGGCATAGAGTTGCACCGAAAAAAGGGAGGGCGGGAAAAACGGGAGTTCCCAGAGAAAACCCGCCAAACAGCGCCAGCGTATGTCACGAACCCCATGTGCCAAAATCTCGGAGCGACCCCGCTGGAAATCGAACCAGGTTCGCCTTGGTGGGAGACGAGTAGTCTGACCACTTTACCACCACGGCTCCATATCGAATGCGAAAATAAAACTTTTATGACATACCTTGGGAGCCAGTCAACCTATTTCCAGCGAATTTTGCACACAAGTAGTGCTACGGTAGGCCATGTATAAGTCTTACATGATTTAAGTGACCGACGCACATGTATTCAAAATGATATTCGTGTATATATTTGAAGTTGGTAAATCTACTCTACCAAAACTTTAGACTGATTAAAACCAAAGCCGCTGTTCCGAATCTTAACTCAGTAACTCAGTTGTTTCCACACCAGCTGACGGCACAATGCTTTCTGGGTTCGAGTCCCAGGTAAGGCATGTGTGTATGTGTAATTGTTTTATTTGTACTACATTTATTATGTTTATGGCTGCACCTTTAATGATGTCACTATCAGCTAGACCAACTTGCAATATAACCTTTTAAGAACTTCATCAAAATTATATATATTCCTGTAGAGGAAAGTAGGCTCATTATTTATATCGGAAAGCTCTTGTTTTAAAAACACAGTAATTTTCACTGCCTAAGATCGCCTACGAGTAGCACAGATATGTTATGTATGGCGAACATTGTACACACAAATACTCACTGGGAATTACTGCCAATGTATTTCCTGCAAGTATTTGATAAGTTAAAATTACTCCTGCTGGTATGCCATGATTGGCTGAATACCGAGCACATAGTTTGCTGGTTACGTTAAAAAAAATTCGTAATATGTCAGTTCAAATACAATACAGATCCTGTGGCACCATACCTGAAAAAAAAAATGTTGTACTGAGAGGCATAAAACACACACACACACACACACACACACACACACACACACACACACACACACACACACACACACACAATATACATATAATATATATATATATATATAATTGGAAGAAAAAAAAAACACGAATGTAGTAGTCATTTACACTCTAAATTCGAATCAGTGGAAAACCACTGATTCGCAGTGATATCCAACTATTCGAATCAGTAAAAATAACTCCACTTTATCATTAGAATACCACTGATTGTTTCAGTGAAAATATTTGACTAATTGAATAAGCGACGGCCAACTGCAGTAACAATTTCAAAGGTGGCCGGCAATGAAATCGCACACCCTTTTTACTTCGCTGTTAGGCCGTTACCTTAATATCTGTTTTTTGTCGTTGTTGCAGTTATTGTAGTTGTATTGAAGATTCGTTGTCGAGCTTAAGTCAGACCGAATTGACCAATTTCCAGTGCGACAAGCGAACTGAAAATCTGCCGTGTAGGGGCCGGGGCGCGAACCCGCGACCACAAGTCGGCCACCCTACTCCTTAGCTATGGGGGCAGGGGCAGGGCTGCATCTGTGCTACCAAGTCAACTAGATAAATAGCAGGAAAAATAGTGTTATATTTCTTTATCGAAAGCGTGTAGTTTTAAATTGCATGCCCTTATTTTTGGTTTATTTGGTGCCGTTAGGATTGTCAAAACGAATAGTATATATAAGTGCCTTCTCTCAACTATATTATATGCAGTTAATAACTTCAAAGACAGCACCGTGAAGATCAGATGAAAACGAAATGAAAGACGTTAAAACGGAATGAAAGGGTGAATGTTCATTTTACCTAGTAAAATGGTGTTTAATTAGTTTATACGTTGTTATTTCACTTGATACAAGTTTTTTAAGGGTCATTTTAAAAGTTTTAAATGACTGATAAATAAGTGGAAAATGTTACTGAATCAATAAGTGAAGGAAAACGAGCATTTTTTCTCTGATTCATCAGTTAAATTCACTGAGGTGAAAGTTGAATCAGGCAGGTACTGTTAACTGATTGAAACAGTGCAATTCTCACTGATTCGGATTTAGAGTGTAATCCGTTAGTTGTTTGAAAAACAATATTGCGTGAAAAACTAACTATTACTTCACTTATTTCTGCTAAAGAAGCGAGAACGATTGAAACTGAAATATATGGCTGCTGATGCACAGGTATGCAATATCAGTTATACTACGTAGGCTACTGTATATACAAAACTACCGCAGTGCTTCCGAAATCAAAAAACACTCCCTGTGGGTAATAATGTTTCATCTGATCGTACAGTTGAATGCGAATAGTTCAAGAGTGCAAGAAAACAGAGATTTTGACCTGCAATGACGAGATCCAGTTTTAATGTCAGAAAGTAAAGCCTGTATTTTCAATGTAAAGGAGCGTGTATGAACCTTCGAGAGATTGTGAACTTCTTCTGTTACATCTAAGTTTTCTGTCTATCTAGCACACGAATAGTTTACCTTATATGCTTCTAACTTAACAACACTACACCACAAGCCCGGGATCACTAAAACAACAATGAATCTTCAGTTTTGTTGAAGTGTTTTAGTAACAACCAACCAGCATCTATAGTTGGCATCATTATTAACCACGGTTTTCGTGGCTTGTTAAAGAACGAAGGGTTTATCCGTCCAATACGAGAGATTTCATATATAAATTTAAGAATTTACTTCGATGAAAGTAGGCCTGCAGAATATTTCTTAAAGAATCTTTAGCTTACAGCATAAAAATACTTCCCGATTAACTTTACGTGATCAAGCTAATATGCAACTTATCTCTGATCAACGCATTTGGTCCCAGTTCAGGGCTGAAGCAAGTTACCGTTATTTAATATTTGGTAGTGAGGGAGATAAAATTCTAGCCAGCGAAGCGCAAATGTTGCATGACAACTTCCGTGAGCATAAAAAATGACAAACTGCAGGGACGGCTTTGAATGGAATAACCTAGTTTATTAACTAGTTTGGTATGGGAGTCTAATCAGTGATACATTAAATAGATTGCGAACCACTACCCAAGGAGGACCAGTGCTCTGTATCCTGCGTCGGTATGAATAGTCTTATTTGCCATTAATCCCTAATGCATTCCACTGCAAGTCATATTTCAAGTAAATTAATATATTTAATGTTTTTTCTGGTATGATTAATTGTTTACAACTAAAGATGTTAGGAATTTCATATTTCCGTGACTATTGCAATTCAATATCCATCATCACGTGTTGAATTGCCACGCTGCGACATATGCATCTGAAGCGTCAGAGAAAATTTAGTAAAGAATACACGATTTGTGCAAAACATGTGCTGAATAAACAAAACGTGCTAAAACACCGGACGCTGCAGGATTTAAACTTAACTCTTAATTTTCATTCGTAAAAGTGTGTCACACAACAACGGATAGAGGTGAAATTTAGAAGGAAACGTTATTTGAAATACTCAGTGCACTGCACATTACGTTTAACACTTGGCGTGGTAATTAAACTACAGTATAATTCTCTGGATAATGTTTTGTACTGTGAAGATATAGACCACATGGACAAACTTGTGTTAATACCTCCCACAAACCTTAAATGAATAATTAACCAGCAAAAATACTTGAACCAGGTGACCCCTCATCATAGGACGTTAGTCACAGTTGAGTGAGTGAATGTGTCAAGAGAGGTCTTGAGAGCCGATGAGGGTGAAGTGAGGTGAGTATGGAGGAACGTCGGAATGCAGGGGTGGGCGAATCGGGAGATTCCAGAGAAAATCTACCGACCAGCGGCATCGTCATTCACGATTCCTACATGCGAGAATCCGGAGGCGACCACGCCGGGAATCGAACCCGGTTCGCCTTGGTGGGAGGCGAGCAGTCTAACCACCTCACCACCACAGCCCTGTAACAGTTGACTAGCCCGTAAAGGAAACAGGTACATTGACCATAATATTAATTATTGTTCTGTGCAGTCATTTGGTACTCGTTGACACATTTCAAACTTGATGCGTGTTTAAGCGAGATCACTGCGATAATGCATAGTACGTATTCACAATATTCAATTGTGATACATTTCCCACTTAAGTCCAACGTAAGTCCACTTTATATTGTCACAGCTGAAAAACTTGTGTATGTTTTAAAAGGAAACTGCGAGCTCTAGATACTACAAAAAAGAGGATAATTTTTTAAGTAGGCCGTACTTGTAAATAGGACAGCAACAAAATTCTGCAAAATTTGAAGGCAAAAAATTTATATGCGATTAGAAGGTGGCCATCCCTAGCATTTTTATGAAGGCGGAAAGTCTTAGCACCGGTTTTATTCATATGTTGAATATTTCGATAGCAGTAGGTACACATTATTAAGAGAATCGTTGTTTAATTCCACGCCGTTTCTGATCTTTTGCAAAAATACAATTTCTAAATTCAATTTTTGAGGGTGAATATCTCCTTTAAAAATTGAGCTCGGCTATGAGCTATATTGTACATGTGTCCCATTATTCGATCACAAGGAATCACTAAGAGCAATACTTCGGGTTATTTTGATTTCCTGAACAACTTGTGTGTGTGTGTAATATATAATATTGTATATAATATATATATATATATTATATATATATATACACATACACATACACACACTTTAGGGTGCATTCTTGAGCAATGTTATCACCCACTTAGCTACTGGTTTTATAATTTACTGAAGGTGTGGTGTTGGCAGAGATAAAATGCAGTGGTGGGTGGAACCTGAATATCACGAGAAAAAACCCACTAGCCAAGGCAACGTCCGCCGTTTCCCACTAGCGAAAATCTTAGTACCTCCTCCGGGAATAGAATTCATATTGCTTCGGAATACTATTCACGCAGTCACCGATGCCCCATCAAGTATTCTTCTAAAAACTCTCATGAACATTTCCGGTAAAGCGAAACGGCTCGTCAGCATAACGGCGATATTATGGACGTTGCAGGAGCATGGATGTGGGCATGAGTCGCGCACAACAATGCGAGCCATATTCCCGTTGCGCGCGTCAGAGCGGACTCGGCTCTCGTTTACGAGAGTTGACGTCTGAACAAGCGAGTCACTTTAACGGTCCATGTCAGCCGGCGCTCGCAGCGGTGTGTCGCTACAGCGCAGTAAGATCACACTCGCGGCACTGCCCTCACGTCATGCAGTCTCCCAGCTGTACTCTCGCGTCCCGCACAAAGTGAAGCAAGCAGGGAGTGGTTAGCTCTGGGATCTTCAACAGACAGTATTTTTCAACATCCTGATAACGTTATGGTAATCAAAATATCAATTTATTTGAAAAATAAAACACATTTTAGAGTAAAAATTATCATTCAAAATTTAAATATCGATTAGCACAAATATCAAAATAAAATTTTAAAACGGAAAATTTGGCCTCAGTCGAAGAGTATTTTGAAATGGCAGGGGCGGTATGTTGCATTCTCTTTTAAATTCGACTTTTGATTTAGCTACGGTAAGGTTTTAACGTTTAGCTGTTTCGACACTGCATTTTATCTCAACATTTAAAATTGAAATACTGGCGAACCGCATAGGAAATTTCCAACGTATATACTTCATGGCGTTTTCCTAATACGAAAAACTATTTACGGATATAACATAATGTACAATTTTTTCCCATTTCGAGATTTGTGTGAAAAATGAATTAATTTAAAATTCCTACAACTCGTTTTATTATTTTTGAAAAGTAATTTTCCTCCATTGGGGTACTTTTTCAAATTAATATTTCATATCACGAAGAAAAAGGCTACAATATGTTTGAATCGTAAACATTTTTACTTTGCCCTTGGACGCTATATTTTGGCGTTGAGGCCCAGAAGAAATGGAGCAATAAGGGTGACTTGCCACTGGGATTAAGTGTGCCATCGCCGCTACGTGCAAGGATCTGAACTGCCATGCAGTGTTTTTATCGTGTAGCGTGTATCTACGGTATTTCAAGCTGTGACCTGTCACTTTATTGAGAGGAAGTCCATATCAAAGTTCAATACAGACTCCTATCGTAGATTCACTGGCATCCGTGTAGTGTGTATTCAGCGACAACAATCTGGAAACTTTGTTAAAAGACTACAAAATAATGTTTATAACAAGCGCGTAAATTTTTAAAGTTCCTCCTCGTCCTCGTCTTGGGGTATGTTTTCTTTTGCAAGTAAACGTATGCTGGACATGTTTGGTAGTTTCACAAAAAAAAAAAAAATTCAAATATGCTTACGTGACAGATTTAAGGAACGTGCTACTGCATTATTGGTAGTCTTTTATTTGCAATGGCAACCTTCATGTTAGAGGTCATTAAAGTAGTTGGGGATAGCAAGATTCAGGGTCCGTATTCTTGATAAACCAAGAATTTTTATCTCTTATTTTACCGTGTCTGGGTTAGTCGAATTCGTAAACCAACCGAAGAACCATTTTGCGGCAGAATAACGGCGACATTTATTAGCTCTGATAAATAAGTATACAATATTACTTCGATGAGAGTGCTGAATTACGACTCAAAAAGTTTTAATATACTTTCTTCCTTATTTAGCAGAGTGATTGTTAACAGATTATACCTTAATCCAACCATAAAATAAAATTAATAACACAAAGTTTTGCTCACAGACTGGGATTTTCTAAGTCCCGTGGCTATCCAACTGGTGAAAAGTATACAAGGCAAGTAAATTTACTACTGTGTAACCAGACTGTTAATCTTCCGTCAGAATCTGCAGGCAATATTTTGGTCGCAACTCCGTTTCCCGCAACAGTTTTGTTAGACATATCGAGTGGAGCGACAGTAAGATTAAAAATGCACTGAAAAATAATTTGGTGATTTTACATAATTAATATACGACAATCTAAGAGATGTTTCCGAATTTCATCCGTCATTTGTGAGGCATGTTTATATTCCCCACCAAACTTGTTTTTTAGTGAGCTAAAGGTAAACAGAGAATTCCTTAGTGGCCGAGTAACTGATGTGTTAGATTAAAAAAACCTTTTCATTGCTTATTCAATCTCCACAGCTCGTAAATGTAAAGTTTATACTGAAAGCATATTTCGTAAAATATTTATCTCAATTTGCTAATAGAGTTTGAGCGAAATGTTGCATTTATGATTCGGTTCCAAAAAAGTAGAGAGCATTGTGTTAAACTAAAACAAAATCACACAACATTAACATTACATACTTAGGCCTAACTATATGTCACAGTCTTTACGTTTTGCTATTCAGAAATATATATCTACAAGCTTTCCTGTGCTTCTTCGTATGCATGACATTTAGGATTTGGAATCGCTCTTGGGAAGGACAGGAGGACAGCCCATAGACAAAAAAAGAAAGGAGTAAACAATCCTTTATTTTATGCAGTAACCCTAAGATAAGCTTAATCCAGTACCTATACACATCCCTGATCATCATATTTTCGGAGTCGTTTGAGATATCTCGACGAAACAAAGAGTAAGTTGGTTCTGGGGTTATTATTTATAATATATATATATATATATATATATATATATATATATATATATATATATATATTATGCCCTACTGTGTAAATTTGATGTCAATACGTTCAGTGGTTTTTGAGTTAAATCCGGTCGGACAGACAGACAGACATGAAAAATATTAAAATTAGATATGACTTAGTAATCAATGATATCATATGAGAAAATAATTAAAAGTGGAAAATTCGAAAAACACAGACAGGCACTTCTATTTAGTTTAGTTGTATTGATAACGCTTTAATTTATTATGTGTTAATAATTTGACTTGGGTTTTTGGAACAAGTACATCCATTATCAAGATCGAATTTACATAAAACTATAATATGTAGAATTCATTGATTAATTTTAATTATAAAACATAAAGTTAAAACTATTGTGAGAAATAAAACTTGTATAAACTTGCAACGGATAAGATATATTACGTCATAGATAACCCGACAAAAGTGCTAAGATGTAACATCCCAGCAAAGAGATAAGCTGTATGTCAGCAAATTGATAATATTAACCAAACAAATAAGAAAAGCGCACATTTCATCCTGAGAAGCCATGAACGCTTCACTGCACAGTAAGACTAGTGGGTGAGGCCAGTTATATCAATTAATTTTCTATAAATCCATATTTCACCATCAAGCTCAAACTTGATATTCATACGAGAAAACAAAACGGGCGATGAATGAATACTAAATGCAGTAGTCTGATTAATAACACCTTAATGTACTGGCACTCTCTTCCAACAAATGATGTTGCATTGATCCAGTTCAGCCAAACTGGCAAACTTCTGGCTTCCTGCATTATGACGTTTACGAAAAAAAAAAAAAAACTCCAAAAGTCCACTTCCACCTTTAGTAGAAATAAACTGGCAATCTGGATATTCTTGGTCATGAAGTATAATGCATAAATGTGAATAAAGTTTGTTTGACCGAGATGGTTTCAGTGATTCTGATTTTATGTTTCAAGGGCATGGACTAGAACATTTCTCAGAACAGACAGCGTCATCCACTAATCTTACTATGCGGTGACGGGTTCAAAGTTTCCCAGGTTGAAAATGTGTATGGTTCTTGTATGAGTTTATCTGAATAATTTGCTGGTACACAGCTTTCTCTTTGCTGGGCTTTTCCATTATAGTGCTTTTGTCGTGTTATATGTAACGTAAAATATTTTATCAGGTGCAAGTTTGTATAAGTTCCACCATGTGCTTTGCAGTTCTTTTGCTTGTCTAAGTGTATCAATAGGCAATATTATGTTTAAATTATAGAGCTCAGCATTATAAAAAAAAAGCAAAATTTTGAGGAAAATTTTTACAAAATTTACTAATTCACAATATTTTATATTGCCTCATACCTTGACGTACATATGTCCGTAAAATAAATAAATAAATATTATTCAATAAACATGCAATTCTTAATTTAATTTGTAATGCCAATTCAAGTAAAGCTATATACCGCAATGTTTGAAAAAAAAATTATTTTAAGAGGATAGCTAAGAAGCTTTGTTTAAAATTTTACATATGAAGATGCTTTTACCAATAATGAGAAAAATTTAAATTGGTGAAGCATAATTTCATCCCTTATTGTCATAATAAAAGTCTTTTTCACTAATGTTGTTAATGTGAATTCACAATGGTGTAATTATCAAAAAGTTCACTGTATAACATAAAATATTACCCTTACATTGGTGGCCGACCTACTGTGCCGCGGGAGGTTGGTGCGCCGCCGGTCTGGGCTGTGGGAGGTTATGGGTTTGGACCCTAGGTAACGCATGGGTATTACTTTAAATTATGTGATAAGTTAGTTTATAAGGCTTCCCTTGATAAGCATTCAGGCACAAAAGGGGAACGCTGGCCGTATAAAATAATCAATTGGAAAGTCTAGCCGTTTTTGAGACAAATATGTTATTTATGAAAGAAATATTTACACTAAGCGTGCATTATTAATACATTTACCTAATATTAGTTTTCTGTATTTCACATTATTTCTTCAATAAATTTCGTGGGTTTTCGCATCCGTTGTCTACATGTTCTTTACAAAGAAAATATTTTATTGGTTCACACAAAAATTTGTTTGCCATAACCTAGTTGTATTTGTTTGTAAGAAAAATTTCGCTTCTTACGAATACCACTGCGGAATTGCTAGTTACCTAGCGTAGAATATGACGTTATTATTACCAGGATCCAGATTTATTAAATTACGATCTCATGAAATTTAGATATTCATACATGTTTGAACACGTGGCCGGTAGGAATGCTGCATGTACTACGCATTTTTTTAAATTTCAATATATGTACATTCGCTTATTATTAAACTGAATGCTTAACTAATTTGCAAAGAAAAAAAAATTATCGATAGAAAGAATAGCGTGAATTCAAGGAAGTATTGTCATAGCCCGAAATGTGCTATATTTGCGCTTAATGCGGTTTGATTGCGTGGATGTGCATCTAGGGGGCTTACAAGTCCCTCCATCATTCATAGCTGCAAGACACGTAATTTTGCCTTGGTAGCAGTATGAGAAGTGTGAGCTACATAGCCAAGTTCAGTGAACAAGCTGCATGCCCCGAAGGCGCATTCGATAAGCCTTTGCCAAGATGGATGAGTTTGAGAGACCCTGCATCGTCGTCCTCCGAGAGGCAGGTTAGACGTTTCGGCGCATTGATCGCCATTTGAACCATACTGCCTACACTGTAAGTCGGTGTTGGACTCAGTAGGAACTTAAAGGAACACACACGCGTCGAGAAGGCTCGGGTTGACACCGGCAGACTACTAGCTGGGAGGATGTTTTCATTGTGTGACATAGTATAAGAGGTTGTAGGCTAAGCACTCCACGAGCAACGCTGCGCATCATACAGGTACATGTCAGGGCAGATGGGGATTCACCTGTATCCACCAGTACCATATCCAGGAGCTATCAGAACGTGATTTGTCCTCTCGGCGTCACTTACGACGTCTACTATTACGACCTAAACATCACCAAGCACGTATGACCTTCTACCGGGAACGGGCAGCATGGCAGCTTGCGGATTGGTGACGAGTGATGTTCGGCGACGAATCACGGTTCTGTTTGGATAAAGGTGACTGCTGAATTTGAGTCTGGAGACGTCCTGGCAGCGCCGTGTTTCACGCTTCATTGTCGAGTGGCACACTGCTCCAATGAGAGGTGTCATTGTGTGGGGTGCCATTTCGTACGATTCATGCTTCCTACTGGTGGTAATTTAAGGTACCTTGAAGGCTAGGTGATACGTGCAGGAAATTCATCTACTATGTGTGCTCCCCTTCCTGGTGCAGCATGTCAACCCCATTTTCGAGCAGGATAGTGCCCTACCTCACACAACAAGGTTATCTCTGGCCTGCCTTCGTGATATCTACGCACTTCCTTGCCGATCGAGGTATCCAGATTTCTCTCTCATCGCGAACTTTTGGGACCATATTGGACGGCAACTTCGGTCAGCGGCAACTACGGCGAAGTTGGAGGGTGAGTAGCACTAGCTGTGGCAGGATCTTCCTCAGGAGAACACCCCACGTCTGTACTTGTATACCTCCATGCTCGACCGTATCACCACCAGTCTCCATGCTACAAGTGGTCCAAAACTACACTAAGTGCATTCTGAAAATGTTGGTCCCCTGTAGTACATGCTTGGAACTGTGCACTATTATGATGTTTCCTCTACTCATACTTTACCATGTCCTATGCGTGTACCCACTTACGTATCTCTCCGATGGCACCTCTTGAGTCATCAATTTTTTTTTGCAGTGAGTACATTATAAACATTTAACACTTAAATTTGTTACAGACAGAGGTTAGAAATCCTCGTATGTTCCTAACATGTAAACCTGAATAACTACACAAAACCTAATGAAAACCCTTCAATTGAATAACAATTAGCTAAATTACTGGAAAACAATTCTAAAAAGCCTATTGAAATCCCGCTTTAAAAAGTTTTATTTCATATGAACACTTTTCCTGAAGACAACCTTTTGCAGGGATCTCAAACTTAAAAAGTGGACGATTGATTTGATTGCCCCACAGCTAAAAAGTAGAAGGCCGAAATCAACCAAATTAAAGAATGTTGCCAACAAAATCATTGGTCGCTGCAAACAAGTTCTTTGGTCAACGCATATGAAGACCACAAGGGTCACATTTTACTAATTTTACAGGAGAGAGATGTTAAGTTTAACCTGTTATGTTCTTCCTCTGTATGCTGTCATTACAAATTGCTGTATCTTGTGACACGTTACGTTCCTCCCCATGACTGTAACATCATTATAAAACACCGCATCGAAGCAAAGAAATTGCATAAAAACCCGGAAATCGAAAAAATTGCACTGCTCAGGTTTTTCCTTTGTGATCTTCCTATCTAAGAATATTATTTGTTTTATAAACTGTCATGATTTCTTTGTTTACACTAAATATATTTTTTTAAACACTGAAATACCGAAATAATTGTTTGGGACAAAGCCAAAATTGTTTCATAAATTATTTGGCTTTGTGAAGAAATTTCATTCATTTGGAAGAACTGAGCTTTGGTCGTACAAACAAAATATAGTTTAGTTGAAACAAACACCACAAAAACACTGAAAAAATGAAATTTCTGTGTTGACTTCTGGTTTGTAGCCGAGTCGCTTTCGTATTTTGTCACGAGGTTTCGGGAGTCATTGGAGCTTCCATCTTCATGAAGTATCGGCTGTAAATGATACTTAATGAGCAGGTAACAGATACTTCTGCTTCTATACCTATAAAAATGAGGCTGCACTGTCTTCGGAAACGTCGAGCCAAAATACAGCAGTGACGTGGCTACGAACCAGAAGCCAAAATCTTACTTGTAATGCGGTAAAGTTCTTATTTATAAAAGATAAATAGTTGTATCATTTATTGGTTTATTGACTATTTTGCAAGTCCTCATCAGCGCTCGGAAGTATGTGAGCTGCAACAGAGTCGGTGTGCTACAACGTACTGGCAGGGAGTATACCTGAGGCAAGCTCCTTCCTCCTGTAAACTGTTATAAGAATGATAGCTGTAGGAGGAAGAGATAGTGGGCGGGCGCCATCTAGTCCGCCGGTCATAGTCGCGCCTATTGCAGTTTAGCCGTAAAGTCGGGCACATTAGTAGCGATCGCCGATAACGTACGAGAACGACTAGTTGCGAGTCCGGATTTGCATCCCGGAACATTGTGGAGCTGGGGTCGCAACATCCCTGAGGCAACGTCCAACAGTGCTCGTGTCAAGCTGCTCGCGCCACACGCCAACTTGTTCGACATCCGTACATGATCTCGGGATAAGTTTAGCCGATCCCTAAGAGGCCCGGTATTCTCGCCCGATGATTGGTGGGTCACGGGTTTAGATCCCACCTCCACATATATTAGACACTCATTGTATGCTGTATTTTTTAAAGAACTCTGGCGTTCACTGCACGACCTTATAAAGAAATATCGAATACATGTTACAGAACTGGGAATTATAGCTAGTTGGAATACTTTTAAATTTATATATCAAAATATCAAACGATTATTGACTGTTGCTTGTAAGTGTACACATTTTTTTCTAACGGGGTTGCGGTATGACTTGAGGGTTTGTTTTCAGTTGCATTCTTTTATTAACTCAAACTCTTCAATAGTATGTCTGGTGCAATGTGGTACAATTGCAAGATTGCCACAAATGTATAAGTGATATTGACAAATCGCCAAGTGCAGTTTTCGTGTTCACACTTTGCTGTAAACTTTCTTTCGTGATTCAAGTAACGATCCAGTATCTGTAGTAAATTAAGAAGGGAAGCAACTGGATCGGCCCGGTGCGGCAGCGGCCAGAACAGAAAATTAACTATGCTAGTAAACGTATGCAACGAAACCCGAAACAGCGGGTTCTGACAGGGTGGTGCCGTGTCGCGCCTAGCCGAGTAAATGAGATTCCTCCTTGTGGTACTGCAGAAGTTGCGGTGAAAATAACTTATAAGCGACGCTTTGTTCTAAGTCAACCGCTAAGTTTAAATTCGGCACATAACTCTGATATGTTTTATAACGACATAAATTCAAAAATGGGTTCAATGTCATGGTTATTTAATTCCTCATGGGTTGGCAATTGTGGCTGGTTTTTGTACATGTCTTCGCGATTGTTTGCCGTATAATACAGCGTCTGCATATTGAACCTCCACGATTCGCGTATAATCATAATGTAGGCCTACTAATATATAAGTATTATATTCCTAATATTTAATAGTAGGTTGCAGTGTTTTATGAAAGATTTTTAGTTAAAATTATAAAACCCGTTAGCGGAAAAAAAAAGTTTACTACAGTTTTGGAATGACGATTCTAATAAAACTGTTAGAAATACGAATGTCCTTTAGAAGTGCATATCTCTAAAACATTTTTTTTTTTTTAGTTTTGATGAACCTCTTATAATGAAACATATTAGGGATATGTGCCTAGATATTACACCGAATTTGTATATTTCGCTTGAAACATCACTAAGTATGTGAAATAATATTTTTTGAGTACCAAGTTATGCCAAAAACGAATCATTCATCAGAGGCTGCAGTTCATGCAGCTGAGTCACGTCAACCAACCACATTATCGAGATGACAAATGTTGGCAAATTCTATGTTCCAAAATTGAATAAGTTACATGTACTCAGCGTTTTACGTGAATAGCAAATTTATTTAATCTGTATAAAGTTTTTTTGCCTTTTGCAACCAGAATATAATAAGGCCCTTTCTTTTATGGAGTCATCCATAACATCATATAATCTAGTTTATCAACAATAATTAATAATGTAATAAATTTGAATCTTGATTTAGCTCATTATTTGACATGTATGCGTTTTCTGGGTAAGGGTTTTTGTATATAATAACTTCTGTTTTCTCTATCTCGTTATGCATACATTATCATGAGGAGTAGGAGTAGACGCCTACGGGACAAAGTGACCTCTGTTGACCCCGGGACCTTGCACATGCACTTTTGGTGCACATGAACATCCCCTCCCCTCGCCCCGGACCGTCCTATATCCACCCAGACACTGTCCAGAAATGCGAGGAGTTGTTTTGGCGGGCATCGTGGGCTGGGAAGCCACCAGAGTGCGTAGCTGTGATGACCGGTGGGCGAATTGGCCCTGGGTTCGATTCCCGTACAAGGTACACGGATTATTTCGACTCTTTGGAAGCTGAAAAAAGACTGAGGTGTGGAGCTGCTGGATCAAAAGTGAGGAGGTTGGGAGGAGTAAATGCACTTGCAGTGTATATGCGTTTTCATAGGGGAGGGATGAGTGTTCGACTACCACATAAGGTGTTTACATGTAGTTAAATTATATAAGTATATTATGTAATAAATTATATAATACTGCAGTGAATATTTACTAAATACACACTTGCACAATCAATGCATTTGTGTAATTAGCAATTATTTAATTTACACGTTGCATAATCACAAACGCTATACAAGCCCTTTCGCTGAGAGTGCTGGCTGTCAACTAACCCCAATCACCAGTATCATTGCTTTTTACCCCACTTACATACTGGATTATAGCCAGGTGCTAGGGTGTGCATGTTTCAGATTTCGGACCTCGGTTCGATACCTAGCGAAGGTAAAAAAAAAATGTTTATATTCGTGTAACGATTAAGTATGGGTGAGGGGGTATAGATAGGTTTACGGTGTCGGACCTTGGTTGGAGCCCCCCTGAGGCAGAAAAAAAAATTTTACTCATCTAATGACTAAGTATGGGCGAGGGTTATAGGTTTAAGGTTTCAGACCATCGTTCGACTCCCCCATAAAACTAAAAATTAAAAAAATATATATTTAAAATCGTGTAACGACTACATTTGTATGGGGAAAGGGGGAGGGGGAGGAGGTAGTACCTGGTTCGAGTCCCCATCGTGGGTAATTACATGTAATTACATATCGAGTACACATGTTGACACTTCACCTGCCGGAGAGAGACTGAGATGTTATCCTTTCGATTTCGCATTACAAATGACGATGTTGGAAGGAGTGGGGACAGCACATGAGAGTTAGACTATCATATAAGGTGAATATGTGTAATAAATAAAGAATAATTAGATTATTTAATCAGGCAATTAAATATTTAATCATGCAATGGTTAAGAATGCACTGGCATAGTAACTCAATAAATGTACCGAAAGTCTGCACAATATGTACAAACCCCAATTAGACTACACATCATCTCGCTAGGACCACTCACTCGAGATTGAGTTGAGATTGCATATATCCTTAGATGTTACCACAACCCAATATAATGGAACCCCGTCAAGTTCTTGGAAGTCCTAACAGGTCTGAATGCATCCAAGGCCCATTTTTTTCATATCTATTCTAGGGAGGGTGTGTCATGAATGGCTGACAAGTTCTCACATACTTCTGAAGAATGCCGTAATTAATGGTTATCTGCATAGTCTGACCTATTGCTGGATAAAACACATAAACAACATTTTGAGAGAGTTAAAAGAAATTTTTGTCCAGAGTGTCAAGCTAGGGTAACGACATAGGCTTACATCGAAAGAGTTGAGAACTCGCTTCATCAACTGTCGAGAGTAAATATATGTATTCGCATAACAAATAATGAATAACTAGCGAGAGTATTTACACTTAATGAAATAACTACACGCAGATACTGTTTACATATTGTTTGGAGAGAACCATACGGAGTAATTAATTTTTTAAAATCGCATAGCAAATAATGAACAAATATTGAGAGTATTTGCAAAATGAATATCTATATGCAACTAGTATGTGCGTAATGAGCTGAAACTGAATACCCATTGGCCGATGAAATACAACTCACGAGGTGTTAGAAGACAACTGTAGGAATGAGGAGATAGCACGTTGTTTCATATCCCATCAAGTATTCTTACAGTTTATATACGTAATGAATAAATATGTGTAACCAGTATTTATGCAATTAAAAAGTACCAAGATTAATTTCAACACAAGTACATAACTTACCCGAAGCACTCCTCACTTCCAACTGACCCAAGTTTTGCTTTTTATCTTTAACTTATATGCATACCATGTTCTAATTATCAAACGCACTAAGAACAAACAATTAAATGATATGCCTTTCCATTACCTAACTCACTGTGTCTACAACTTCCGTGGTGCGATCATCACTCCTCTAACCACTTACAGCAGATCATTGGACAACAAAGGACTAGCCAAACCCCTCCTACGTCAGTCTTAATTCACCTCTGGAAGGGTGAACAACGAAAATATACAGGTGAGTGCTTTGGATCGAGAAGGCTACACCAACACTTGCCTTCTTGTTTACGATTTCACTAACTGCGTCACACATGTGTTTAATTAAAGTTTACCGATATAAAAATCTTTCTTTAACTTATTACATAGTAAAAAAATTTAAAAACATAAACAAAACGCTTTAATTTTCTAAAATCCTATTTTCCCCCAGATATGCTTCGAAAAACAAATTGACATAATTGTTTAGTGTTAAAAGTAAATAATTTTGATAACCTAATTTCCAGCACTGAATGTGTTTAATGTCCTAACCACTGTTAATATACTAAGCTACATTCACTTCATCTTCAATTATTAGTTACAAATCCACAATAAACATTTTCGTTGCCATAACATATATTTATATCACGCAGATGTTCGTCACTCACGAAACCAGTCTTACTTCCTCAAAGTCCAACATGTGAGTTCCAGTTACTTCTGTTTACAAAGACGCACTCCGCAGCTTTCACACTGCATTTACTGGTCACTGCACTATTAACTGTCCACTCCAGATGTATCCACGTCGAAAGCATCAAGCGCGAATGGCCATTCAAGAATGCCGACGCAGGGCCGAACCGTGGCTTTTATACACGCGATGACCTGGCCCAGGTTCCTCACGCCTCGAGTCACGCCGACGAAAGCGAATCCCAGAACATTCGCGCAGCGGCTTTCAAGTCGTTGACTCTTCCAGCAGGCGGGAATGGCGTCACGTCAGCCCCAGGGGCGATAAGAAAGTGACAGGTGTGACATACCTCCTCCCTTCAGTCAGGCACCGTCGACGGGGCAGGACAACCTTTAGGCTTGCTTTATTGAGGAAGGAGCGTGGTTGGAGGTGAAACAGTCTGCGCGGTGACGTGGCACAAAGTTTCAAATACACGACTTTTAAGTTCTGCTTTCTAGAAATGATGGCGAGTACAGAGATTTGGGCGGCTCTTAATATCGAGGTGTTGAGAGCCTATGGGGGCGAAGCGAGGTGAATCTGGAGCAGCGCCGGAATGCAAGGGAAAAGGGAGATCCCCGAGGAAACCCACCGAGCAGCGGCATCGTCCGTCATGACTCCCACATGCGAAAATCCGGAATCGACCCCGCCGGGAATCGAACCCGGTTCGCTTATGTCGGAGGCGAGTTGTCTAACCACTACACCACCACGTATGTAATTAGTGCGAGGCTAGTATTAAACATATGCCACGTCATCGTAAACAAAAAAATATCACAATTAATTGGAAGTTATTCTCGTGAGCGAGACACGAAATTTGAGATAATAAAAAAATAGGGAAGGTGTAACAATAAATTCCACAAAAATATTATTTTCTATGTTCCTAAGCTTAAATGTTTCAATAAACTGTTTACATCTAAACATACTTAAATGATCTTAAATGAGTATATCGTAGTAAGTAATTACTTGAAGGGTGGATATATGACTTATTTTAGAGTGAAAGATTTTGGTAGTTAAATATGTATGATTGTTGAGAAAATTTCTCTGTAGTAAATACGTAAATATTGTGGAGATCGAGTTAGAACTTTTCATGACGTAAAATTTTTTACCAAATTTAATTATTAAGATAAAATTTCTTATAGAAATATAGCTGCAAACTTTAAGTAGCCGGTGATTATTACACCGACATAAAACTAACATTTTAAAACTGACATATGCGAAATTAACGAAACAAGGATGGGGAATCACGTATGAGATAGAACTTCTCTTGCAGGTAATTCAGTAAATTCTGCATCAATTACGGCAAAAGCCTCATTTTTAATCCAGTTTACTAACTTACGAGTTCTGTTTCTTCAAAATGATGATTTCAATTTCAATACGCTTGCTTGTTGAAAATATAATAATTCTCATAATAGTTTGAAATATTTGTTTTCCAAAAAATTGTTTTTTTTTTTTTACTTCTCTATGCAAACGTTTTTACATACTGTTAACTTACATTTCTTTAGTATTTTGTACAGGAAGCTATCTTTCCATGACTGCGGAACGGACTGTGTTCGCATAAAAACTGAATATCTATTCATCAATATTTCATCGGTATCGAGGATTGATTCAATTTGTTGAGAGTTATTGTCTCCTCCGCATTTAATTTATGAGCGACAGTAACTACAGGTGCATATTGTTTGTTACCTGAACGCACACAGGCCACGAGAATTGCTGTAAATCCACCTTGAACAATCATCAATGTTTACGGTCTCTTAAGCTATCCAGGTTGTTCTAAATCCAGCTTGCTTTTTCGCTTTCCCAACGAGACGGTTTCAGTGCCCGGCTGAGCCATAAACGCTTTTACGGGCCAATTTGTTGAGGGGGAAATAGGTGGCAGCGCGCAAGAGCAAATTGCTTCCACTTTATAATTCCCCTCCTACTTACGTCCGCGTGTCGGTGGGGAGTTTCGCGTAGTGAATAAAACTGAGCCGTTGCGGCTGACAGGACGAGTTGAACACAGCTCTCTGTGAGAGCGAGCTGATTCTCGTTAGCTCTTTCGCCGCTCGCTATCTACACACGTAGTTGGCATTTACACACAGTTAGCACGTTTGTTCCCTCATTTTTACCACACCAGCAAACGTTCAGGAAATAGCTCCAGCCACTTTCTTCCTTAGAAGCGTAGAAATAAATTTTAGAATTAAATACACTAACGGTTTTTATTTCAGTACATGGCCACAGTCTCTCCCTTCTAGTGCAAATGTTTGTTTCAACGCCAAATTATTTAATATGCTTAAATGTAGCGTAGGAACATAACGTTCTTCCAAACACACACACACACACACACCTAAATGTACCGTATATACACATACACACGCCACACACAAACACACATTAATAAAACAAACACGTTCGATGGTTTCGTTTTCATGTAACTTTTTCTATTTCAAAAATTAGTTTATTGTTTTAGAGGCTTTCGCACTAATCGGTAACTGTGGCTCATGAGTAGTCATAGAGGTATTTTCCGACCAGCGTTTTTTCGACTGCAGGATAAACTTGAGCGATTGCTCACAAATCAGTGCAAAAATCTCGAAACATCAAAACAAGCAACTTCATTGCCATATACACACACATTTACATACAGTTGCAACAAAAGAATTATCAATAATCATAATCGACTACATACACATCACACATGGGGCCTTCTGCTTATAAGCTTCCTTACAATTCGTGGCTACAGAGTGATGACAGGTTTCAACAGTAAATGCAAACTACTCCAAGTTTTCTGATCCAGCAAGGGCCAACGGCAAAAAAGACAGCCGATACAAAGGCTAATTATGATTATATTTAATAACGTACAAATTACAGTAGTGGTGGTCTGACACTAGCACGCCTTCAAATAAATTTTGTGTAATTAGAAATAGTTTTCTCTGGAATTATTTGTGACTGCTGCAGTTACAGTTTTGCTGGACATGCGCTAATTGTATTATCGCACTATTTATTGTGACCGATAATGTACGCATTTGTAGTGCACGTTCTGTATATGTTGGTCCAGTCTGGCGAAGAGTTATGTTTACTGAACATCTGGTCCCCTCGAAGGAAATGTAATGCACGTATCTCTGTTCGTCATTGCTACTTAAAGAACAAAAAGCGTCCTTCGCAGTCGACACTAATTGCTGAAAAGAGTTGAGCTAGATAATCGGCCAATGACAGCAAACTTCGGATAACTGAGATTTTGAAGTATATGCATGAAGTTGATATATGAGTATTTTTTATTTCTGTAAATTAAAAAATAGCACTCTTTCGTAATATTTGTGCAATGAGGGCATTATTAAATGTCACGTCATTCCTGTAGTCCCAAATCTTGATCAGACCATGCTCACCCTCACAACTTATTTCTTTGCACGCCACTGACGGTGGCAGTGTGTAGTCGTGGGTGGCTGATGAAGGTCAGCCGGTGAGGGAGCTGCAGTGCTGTCTTGTAGGGAAGTCGTGCGATAACTTTTCACGATAACAATCAGCGGAGGTAACATCCCTACGTACTGACAGTAGCGTGGGCAACAACTAACCACGTCCATTAGCTCAAATTTACTTTCAAAAAGTGTTCAATAAATTTTGACAATTTTCACAGTTATCGCGGTGATTCTACCATTGTTGCAACGAAGCGTTTTCAACGTTTACTGTTCTTTACTGCAAAGAACACGTGACGAATAAAAAATGTCAAGTAATAATATTTAGGTTTTTATTTTCTCCAAATATTTTTTGGAACTATAATTAAAACACAATGGTGATACTGTGGCAATAGCAATGTTAATGTTAGTTTTAATCCTTGGTGTTTCTGGTTTTTTAGGGGGGGGGGGAAGAAAATAAAACTTCTACGGAGCAATTAAATATATTTTTAACTCCCCCCCTCTATGGCAAATGTGGTAGTTTAAAGTCAGTAAAAATTAATTTTGCTAATCATTACTGGTGATAGTGAGTCGGAAGAAAACAATATATTCTCCCTCTAGCCATTTCCTTCCATAAGCGCGGGCGTTTATGAACTGGCGTATATGACGCCATCCCAGTACTAAAGCGCATGCTACAGTTATGGTTTGTGGACCATTTACATGCTACGAGCTTGAGAGTGGGCATAATTCTGATCTCTATAATTAATTTGAATTTTTTCACCTTCGCGCTATAATTTTAAGGAAAGAAGCTATATTTTGTAAGATATTTCCAAAAAATGTTCTGACAGTATCTTTTCAGTTACGGAAACTGGAGGCCCTAAGTTCAAAACTTTTCTGCTCAGAATTTCTACACCCACATCAACACAGCTTAGGAAAACAAGAACTACGCGAATTTCTGATCTAACCTTTTCAACTTCTACATGACCAGTTGTAAATAATAATATTTACGTGTATTCATATTGCTGCTTCTAATAACCTTCTTTCAGCGTGTATAAAATTGATGAAAGTTACCAACTAGGTTTACCGAAGGTACAACATCATAGATTTATATGCTGTGCTCGCATGCGACAAACAGAGAGATTGTATACGCCTTCAGCCACACCGCTCATGGATGTTTTCGTTTTGTTTGTCATACGTCTGCAAGAGACAAGCAAGCGTCTTTACACGAATGCCATATCCCCTTCCGACTCTCATCACCCTTTTCAGAGAACTGGACTCGCCCGCCATGTTTTGTAATTTCTGCTTACTCTTTTCTCATTTGGATCGCACTCTATTTTGCGCCACCGCAAAGTTCATATATTTACGGCGTAACAAACGCTGTGTTAGAACTACGTCACTCCAGCAAAAGGTTTGCTATTAAGTTGGTAGAAACTGCTAATTAGTGTCGCTCTTTCTTTGATTTTTCTATATTAACTTCAAATAATTCTTAAATTACATCCAATTTTTTCTACGTTCTTTGTTTCTCTTCTGATTTTTTCATTACATTTTGCAGCCACCGATGTTCTGATTGGCATATTTCCCATCATTTTTTTAAATTCGTCTGTGAACAGACATGATCCTTCGTGTTAAGTGGAGTACCTGTGCTTTCTACTTGAAATAGGGCAGCCTCGAAAAGAAAACGATTTAGCCATAAAATAGTAAAGTAGACTTCATATTATTAAAACTTGGTCTTTTCTTCTGCTTTTGTTGTAGTTTTTAACTATGTTAATGGGTACTTTTTTTATTTTATGCGAAAATCACTTAATCTGTTTGTTGTATGTACTATAATGTTCTGGCATGTACTTCTGCCAGGAAACGTTACTTAAGAACTCGCTCTTTTGGTGTCAATAGTTGGGCTTAGTTATTTACGATGCTCGCACCCGAGAAAGAGAGTTCTGATGTGAGTTCTGTTGAGGAAAGGTTATAGAGCAGACTGTGTTGTTGCGATGTGGGCTGTGACGTCGAAAAACACACGTTGGTGTTAACATGTTCCAATAAGACGATGTATAACGAGATACGTGGGTGTACCTCGTACACGGAAATAGTGTTTGTGTTTATAAGTAGCAAGTTTTGTTACCACCTCGTCTCTACAACTGAGGAGGTGGATAAAAATACGCCTTTATTGCCACTGAAAACTGAGGCTGCAAGTAGATTGGAGTCGTCCCGTGACCCTTAGATTATAGCCGTAACTTCTTGTATTGCATATCATTTAACGTCTTAGCAAATGTTTATTGCTTATATTCAATATGATATTGATCAGATCTTCTTTGTGTATTTTACTTCCTGCCCTTTAGGACCAATTTAACGTAATTTTATGTGTTTATTCATTAAACATTTGCTTTGATGTAGGCGTATTTGCCACTGATGACTGACTGGTTATGGAAATACTACATTATAAAAGCAAATATTTCATTAATCTCCATGCATATAATGACTCACTCACTCATCAACACACAGTCCGAACCTCTGGACGCAAATGCATGAACATTTAGGAAAGGTTCCCCTTAGGGTGCAGGCACGCACTAAGAAAGTCTTTTTCTAAATTCAGCCCCCAAGAGAGCGAAAAGGGGTAAAATGGAATTTTTAATGGCTTTAAAACAATAGCCCATTAATACGATGTGATATAGGCTAGTTATGATCTTTTCTTTTGAAGGAAACAATGTCTTAAATTAATTTCAGAATATCTTGAAATTCAACTTTTAAGAGTGTGATAAGGAGTCAAATGTATTGTTAACGACTCCCCAATAGTTCGATAACCCGACAAGATATCGTTGTGCTATTAGCTTCAAAAGGTTGGGTATATAATTACATAAAAGGTATTTCAGGATATTTGGAAACTCATCCACTATGGAGGTAAAAAGAGGTACAATGTGTTTTCGAAGACTACTCAACAGCTAATAAACGTTGTAAGATATCGTTATGCTGTCTGGTTTAAAACGCTATGTATATAGGATGATTCACGAGGAGTTGCCGCCACTCGCAGGGATTATTCCTTACACTATTCCAAGGAACATATGTTGTAAGAATGTGGGTCCTATTCCCAATATTTACTTGAGGATATTCCATTAGCAGTGAGACGTCGTATGATCTTCCGGCATGATAGTACACCTCCTCACTTCCACCATGCTGTGGTTGAACACTTAAATATGCCTTTCTCTGAGAGATGGATAGTTCCAGGTGGTTTTCATCCCTGGCCTCCTCGATCGCCAGATCTATCGCCACTAGATTATTGCGTATGGGAATGGATGAACATATCGTTTACCAAAGGATTGCACAAACACGAGAGGAACTACTTGCCACTACAGAAAGCAAAGTCAGCCGTTTGCAGTTACGTAGAGCAACACGTGCGGTTCACAAGCGTACGGGCCAAGTGTATAGAAGTAGACGGAAACATTTGTGAAAATCTTTTGTAATCTTGTTTGACGCATTTGTGATGCTCAACTATATACACTATCGATCAAAAAGTAATTGGGCACCTATCCATAATGTTTGCTCGGCGGTTGTCACCCCGTTATAATCTCGTAGGGCCACCTCTTGAGGCTATAACAGCAGCCATCCTGTCTGGTATGCTCTCTACGAGTGTTTGCAGGAAATCCACGGGGTTTCGTGCCATTCCTTTGCAACCATTCCATGAGTTGAGCAATGGATTTTGGCCACGCCTGACGAGCCCTCATCCGGTGATCCAATTCGTCCCATATATGTTCTCTAGGGTAGAGGTCGGGGCTCTGGGCAGGCCAGTCCAATCGGCGAACATTGTTTTCGGCGTACCACTGCATAGTAGCCCTTGAAACATGGCACCTGCATTGTGACCCTGGAAGTAACATGGGTCCATTCCGTAAAAACGCCACAAGGTTGGGAGCGTTTCATTATCCAGAATGTTACAATAGGTCTCTGTGTTCATGTTACCACGGGCAAACACCAGCGGTCCTGCGCCGAAGGCCGTGAAACAGAAGTCTACTGACGTACTGAATTACCTATCTTCACGGGTGCCCAATTACTTTTTGGTAGATAATATATATCTCTGTATTGACTCTGAATGTGTTATTATTTTATTCGTCATTCTTCAATTGTTTCGAAATACTCTGTAAATATTGGGAATAGTACCCATATTTAAATTACATATTTTGCTCCAAATGATGTAGGAATAGGTCCTGTGAGTGGCGGGAACTACTCGTTAATCATCCTATCTAAATGCGTAAAACTTAGTTTAAGGATTTTATGAAATTTAGTTACTTAGAGGGTGAAAAGAAGCAAAAAATTATTTTGAGGATACCGGAATAGCTTATTTCCCCAATGAGATATTATTGTGCTCTTAGCTTCAAAATATATTTGTACTAATACTTATAAATAAATAAAACTAAATTTTGCGCTTTGAAGGTAGAAAACACTAACATTCGTGGATGCTTGAATAGCTCATTGACACGTTACTATATCGTTACGTTTTTGCTTTAAAAGGCAACATGTATAAATAAATGCCGAACAATTAATTTCAAGATTTTTGTACTTCAACCCATAAAAAGGTGAAAAGTTGTAAAATCTGTTTTTGTGGGCTCCTTAATAGCTCCTAAAACTGATCAGATATTTATATACTTTTTTCCCCAACGAGGCAACCAACTCCAGGTTTTTAAAAATGTAAATGGCATGGATTATGTATTTGCACGTCAATGATATTCTTTCCCTCGGACATTTTGTTTAGACAAGCGAAAATCATTTTATTAGTTCCAGTGTTGCTGCTAAGACACTTTCGGCCACCAGGTTGCCTTGGCACTCTTTGAACATTTGGATATCTGCTACCTCCAAAACCGAGCGAGGTGGCACAGTGGTAACTCACTGGACTCGCATTCGGGAGGACCCAGGTTCCTTTCCCGGTCCCGGCATCCTGAGTTCGATTTCCCGTGGTTTCCTGAAATCACTCCAGGCGAATGCTGGGATGGGTCCCAAACAAAAGATTCCTTCCCAATTCTTCCCCAATCCCTCCTCCCTGTGCACCTTGCACCGTCCCCAATGACCTCGCTGCCGACAAGACGTTAAGCCCAACTACCTACCTACTACCTCCAAAAAAATTGCAGCAGTGGTCCCATTTTTGGACCAGAAGTAGCAATATACCCTCGTTCTTAAATTATTTGTGGTTAGCGGTAGAGTTCTTTTTAAATACTGATTCAAATGGTGGTAAGTTGACCGCAACACAGCTGTAGACATATAACTTGGTCCACGAAGGAAGATACTCATGACGGGCATCTTGCGCTCAGAAGCGCATCAAGAAAGGGGGGGGGGGGGGGGTTATAGGACAAGATCGTCCACCCACCTCCAATTCCTTATATTGATATGAAACTATCCCGCGAATGTTTCGAAACTGGAACCGATTAGCATAATAACTGTTTAAAATAAATATTTTCATTGTATAATTTAAACCTTTTCCTAAAATTACGATGAAACAGTGGCCCACCCCCTTCCTCGCCCATACACCAAATCAAAAGTATAGACCTACTCCTGCACTATGGGGAAATAATTGCCCCTCCCTTCCCCAGAACGAAAGTCGAGATCCGCTCAAGAGGTTGCGTCGTCCACGCAGGCCGGCCGTTGTCCGAGCCAGGCAGGCGTGAGCAGGTGAAACGAATCGCAGTCTCATTCGGCGGGCGGCTCACGAGGAGAAAGTAAGTCGCTTGGCAGGTGGAGCCTAGCCAGGTCGCCTCCAGGAAACAGCAGCAAGCTAGCTGCAAACACACTAGCGGCTAGGAGTGGGAGGGAGGGAGAGAGGGAGATCTGTATCTGGAAGTGAGATGTAGGTGATCCCGACCTCCTGATATGGGAGAGGGGGAAACCAGCGCTGGACGACTTCTTCAAACGGCGGCAGCAGGCGAACAGGAAGGAACCACCGAACCAGGCACGTTTCCACTTCCCACTATGGGGTTCACCTACCTGGATCAATTCCCCGCGTCTGAGGCAGAGAAGGGGCAGCGATAAGAGCTACGCTGTTACGCGGATCAAGTACGCCAGCGTCACTAAGTGTAACAATATGAACTGGCATACAGTGTTCTCAACCTGGTGTCTACGGCTCTTGAAAACCGATGAGGATGAAGCGAGGTGAGTATGGAACAGCACAGGAATGCAAGGACAGGGGATTTGGGAGATCTCCGAGAAAACCAGCTGTCTAGCGGCACCGTCCGGCACGTTTCCCACTTGTGAAAATCCGGGAGCGACTCTACCAATAATCGAACCCTGTCCCCTTGTTGGGATGCGAGTCCTCTAGCCACTGAACCACCGCGGCATCATCATGCTTCTTGTATCTATTCGACTTAAAAGAGGCGACCTTATCATTTTATCGGCGGATAGTCTGTATCAATGCTCCATGCAGAGCCCTTGAGAAGTTTTGTGTGTAGCTGATCCATATGTTCCGAGATACAGTATTTAGAAAAAAATAAGATTTTAGCAATGTTGGAGTGCTCTGGAATGGGACTGTATGTAAATGGTAATAATTGTTGCGCAAATAGAATTGTTCTCTTTTTACGTAATAATTACTTAGAATATAATTATGTACCCTTCAGAATAGAATTTTTAATATCCGGATGATAAACCTGTATTTTGTCCCAACATTTTGACGTAATTTTCTCATGAGTTACAACATACATTTGTAGAAACTTTCATGTAATAAAATATATGCACTTTCCTCGTACTAGTGGAAGAGGCAGCGGATAAAAACATGCCAGTTTTCCTAATGGCACGCTATCAAACGTTTCCCAACTAGAATAGTTTGTACCAACGTTTATGAACTCTTAGCCGTGGCTCACTCGCGTTGGGATTAAAATAATTTCAAGTATTTATTCACGTATGGCGAGTATTTATTCATGTATGGCAAGTATATTAAGTTTCCAACTGCTGACCAGCACTCTGGTAACTTTCGCAAAATCCAGAGAAGAAAGCGAATTCCGAAAAAAGGGCAAATTAGCTAATAAAACAGTAGCAACTGTACTAAGACAAAACTGAATTTTCATGTCTAATACTGATAAATATGTACGGTAATTATAATTCTACGTTATCAATTTTTATTCCGTGATAGTGAAATTATGTCTTCGAAACCTTCAATTTCTTTGGCGCTTCGAAAATTCTTTTAAGAATGTTAATTTTTAAGATTTAGTTTTATTGAACACTTATCTTTGGTTTTGTAACATTAAACACACTTTCTTGGAATTTCCAATTTTTAGAGTATATTTTTAACATACATAACAATTGTTTAGTTGTTATTTTTCTGGGTGCTTGGAAGCGCTCGTTTGAAAGCAGGCATTGGAGAAGAACAAAGCACAAATTATAGTGTATAGTATTTTGCGGGATTTGTGTGTTACCACTTCAGTAACGTTGTGCTTTACTTCATGCTTCTTGCTATATTGTATGCGTATACGTAATACATCCATTGAACGACGTTGAAAGTATAACAGATTACGTGGATGTATTTTGACGCGAATACGTCTTCAAGATCAGGCCTACACATGCGATAGCAGGATAACAACGATAATGTAGCGTTTGCAAGTTGATTCATTCCGACGACTTCTGATTAAAGACACTACGGAGATAAATATGGTCTCGTTCGATCGAAAATACGACTACGATGCCAACATGAACTTGAGTTGGCGCCGTGTACGTGTGCGGCAAGGGTGGGGGACCACGGCGACCGTCAGCAATGTTTTTTTTGGGACCATAAAAAAAATTCAGGGAGTATATCTCACGACTCCGACGTGCTATCAGAGGTATTTTTTATGCCAAACGAAATAGCTCGTCTAGATCTGTCAATAAGACATAAAATGCAAGTATCAATTTCGTTACATTCATTTCATTCCCACATTCCCAAGAACACAGACGTAATCTCATGGCCGTGTTCCCAACATTGTCACGCGCCAATTTTTTAATCCTTTAACGGCCTCGTTTTTCGGAGAGTTTGTTGCTGTAGATGTTGCCGAACGTGCTGCGAGAGAAAGCAGGAAGTAATGGGAAGGAGTGCTTGGAGCATCATCAGGGGGTCCTTAACCGTAAAGTGGTGCGGCCTGTGGTGGTAAGGGAAGCGTAGGAGTAGTCGGGCCAGGGGAACGAACCGGGTTAATGAGTTCGCCAACAATAGGCGATAATTAAACCAGTTTACGCGGTGCGACCCCCGGCGAAGGTTTCTGCAGGATAGGTGGGGTGTGGAAGGGGGGGGGGCGAAGTTAAGACGGGGACTCCCCGGCGGGCCGCGCGGCGCCCTGGTTCGCGGCAGTGCCGCCAGGGGGCGCGCGGCGTCTCCGCGGGAGAGCTGGCCGGGGTAATATATCTGGCCGCCCCACCCTCAGCTAGTTCCCGGGACCGCCGACAGAGGTAGGCACCGTGCGTGTCCACCAGTAGTCGATCCTTAAAACACGGCCCCCGTGCACACTACCCCCACGCCTCTACACATGTGTACATGTGTGCCTCGACCTTGAGACAGCCGAATAACTTTGTTCCCTGTTAGGGTAACCTACCTCTGAAAATAAATACCTGCCCATAACTCTAAGCATTATGACATAAACACAGATTGGAGATCTCTTTTTTATGTTAGTTACGAATAGATCGATGTGTTTATAGGATGTTCACAGTTAACTAAGAACTTTTGAAAGGGCTGATTTGCATATACGTTTAGTTGTTCTGTTGTGTCCTCTCATATAAACTCAACGTTTCCATAGGGTTGCTCAATTTATTCAGTGCCATCTAAGTAAAAATTTTAATTCTTAGGAATCTAATTTTTTTTTACTAATATAAAAATTCATTCAATGTGTGTAAACAAAGAATACTGCCTTCATTGGCTGTAAATTTAAACATTAGACACACGATACAACTTAAAGTATTACGAATTATTTTCATTAATTCACTTTTAACTGATCTAGGAGCTTGTATGCCAATGTAATGTAACATATACGTATGCAGTTATGAGCATTGCACTATCTCAAGGGTTTAAGGTAGAATTATTTATATGAGTTGGGGCAATGGGATACAGGATAGGAGCCAGGCGCCAGATGGCTGCTATGTTGTAACGTCATCCAACCGCCATGTTGTGACGTCATCAAACCTCCATTTTGGATACAGACAACGTTGATATTGACCTTTTACCTGAACAATGACCTTGATCTTAACATACGTACTCTGGCCTTGGATGACCTTGAACCCAAAAGATTTAAAAAATCCCAAAAAATTCCTAAAATCCTAAAAAAAATTTCATAAGTCTATTTAAAAAAAATTACCAAAATATTAATAATTTATTATTAAAAATTTATTTTAAAAATTATTATTAAACATTAAATACATTTCTAGTTGATTCCCCAGGACCAAGTTCAGCAGACCACTGGCCATGGCCAATTACAATTGGCTCTTTAGTCAACAGATCTCCACCCCCACCAATGTTTCTCATTGGTTAAATAGTAGGCAGGCCTCCACTCCCCTCACCCATACTCATTCTATCACATGCACGCATCGTGTTTTTTTCCTTTGTCATTTGTTTTCATTTTCAACACCTAGATGGTGCTAGTGTATCAATATTCGATTCGCTTACAGGCAAGTTGGTGATTTAGCCACAAGGTGGCAGCCATATTTGTTTATGTTTTTAACATTTAGGTGGTGCTGTCGACCAATTACTCAGTTTCGCTCGTCCCCATCCACGCCTGGCCATATCTACTGTCCATATATTTTTAGTATCGCCCGCTAGAGTGCACTGGCAACTCATGTTCCACTACCAGAGATAATATAGACTCGGCAAGAGTGCAATTTCCCCATACCGAATGGTGACGAGGTTATGTAAATTGTCATATTTTATTTTTTGATTTACTTTCATTGCAAGTATTTTTATTTAATATAATTTCTTTACATGAAAGGAGTTGTTTAAAATAAATAAAACACAACATATTTATTTATACAAAATGTATACTGTGAATTGCTACATGAGTCACCATTGTACAAATGTATATTAATTGCAATCTTCGATGTTATCGACCCAGGAATTGTAACGGGCTGGGAAAACCCATCACTTGACATACGACTGTCCATTGTGATGTTTCAGTAACTTCTCGACCAAAATTCACATCAGGAGACTTTATAGGTAGGATCTTCTTTGCGTAGAAACCATCAAGTATGGGAACATTATTCAAATACTCGAGAAAGTAGGTACTGGAGCATAATAGAGTACACATCGCACACGAAAGAGTTCGGGGCTCCAATTTGCTGAAAATCTTTTACCGAAGATGTCTTTCTGTTTTGATATGCGCACCAAGTCGCCAACCTTGTCTTTAGATGTGTATAACTCTCTCCTCTTCGGAATATCATACATGGCTCGAAGCATTGAGTTGTTCTTTACATCTTCGTGCATCAAGTGTGTGGTCGAATGCACTGTAGAGTTATATTCGCGTACGAGTTTTGGAAGTATATCCAACCACTTGTAGTTGCCATTCGCAGTAAAATGCCTTCACCATCTTGCTCTTCAGAGTCCTGTTGAACCTCTCGACGATAGAAGCTTTGAGATAGCTGCATGCGGAATAATGATTTGTTGTTTATTCATCAGGACCTTGAACTTTGCATTATCTTATTCTTTGCCCTGGTCGGTTTTGTAGATTAGTCCGGATGAGTCCTTTGTGCAATACATTCGACATGGCCTCGGTGACATCATGTGGATTCTTCGACTTGACAGGACTAGCCTAGGTGAATATACCTTATGCATCGATTATGGTCAACATGTTTTTGTAGCCCTTGTTGACTCGAGTGTATGGTATCATCTCCACGATGTGGGCTTAAAATAGGTCATTCATGCCCCATATCACTACCTTCGACGATGGTAGTTGCATCTCGCAGATGTGTACAGTTCGTTGACGATTCCCAATCGACTCATTCTATGTAGTCTCCCTCATTAAGTTCTTCGATAGTTGAAATCATCTTGTTAGCATGGAAGTTATTTTCAACTCTTTGTGGAGTGAGCAATAGTTGCAGTCTATCGACCAGCTCATTTAGGGCATTCCTATAATACATAGTTGGTTTTCTTGTCGTCATCTGTCTTCTTCAGACCAATACCATTTTTCAGTGCTAGGCCACTGAAGATGTCTGCAAGAATCTCGATTTTTTAGCTGCCTTCATCCTTATAAACACCTGTCTCTGGATTGTTATCTTTGTAAATTGCATTTGTAAGTTCGAGCAAAGTCTTGTATTCCAGCAGGTCGGCTTCTGTAAACTCCCTAGGCTCCTTGCGAAATAGAAGTTCATTAAGCCTGGGGTTTTCATATGTCTTGTAATCACCTACTTAGATAGTCCCATCTGGTAGAAACTGTATTTCATTGGTACTGAGGAACCACCCATTATTTTGCCTGTATACGGTATCAGTCATATTATTATTTCGATATGTGCATGGTCGTTGGTAGCGACCAACCAGTGCAATTGGGTATGAAGAATCTCTTCCATACATTTTTCTTGTGTGGAAAATCTGCATCTGATTTATTATCCTGATCTGTTTGTAAATAATCATGTTTCCCTTGTTCTTAGGCTCAGCAGTATCATAGATGTCGGTCTTCACGACTATGGGTGCTCAATTGCTCTCCCTGAGCACATCAATACGCGCAATGGGCTTAAAAATATCTTCATTTATAAGGTCCGGGAAATGTTTGCCCTCTTGGAGAGTAAATACTTTGACCTAACTAACTGAATTGTCCAATGTAAGTCGCTAACAATGTACAACATTGAACTGGATAAAAATATTTATTGTTGCTTTCATTTTTATGTTTAATCTTACATCTCTGCCAAAAGACATTCGATCTTCCTAGGTGTTCGCTGAAGGCAT
This sequence comes from Dryococelus australis, assembly GCA_029891345.1. Taxonomy (NCBI): domain Eukaryota; kingdom Metazoa; phylum Arthropoda; class Insecta; order Phasmatodea; family Phasmatidae; genus Dryococelus; species Dryococelus australis. The sequence continues at coordinate 185,120,733 of CM056994.1, read as the reverse complement.
CCAATATGTCCTAGCTGTGGTTCTGAATGCCAATTTTTGTGGTGAGATTGGAAATCGAGGTAGCAAATATATAATCTATGGAATCTTTCTGTCCTTTCAGATTATCTTCATTTTGTGCTGATAACACATTCAATCTGTTGGCAATTTGTTTGAACAGTCATCCAGTGCTTGTCCATGGCCATCATGTCGCAGACAATCTCGGTCTTCAGACATTCCATCTTCGCTCCAAGCTTGGACAGATAGTTGCGAAAGAATGTGTTTAGTTCGGTCAACATACTGTGAAATTCATTAATGTTTCCCAAGTTTTGAACTCTTTCCTGTCGGGAGTGTTTTTACTGTACTATGCCGGTTTTTCCCCCCTTCTTTATTATAGTTTCAGCTGTAAGTACACTAAGGGAAGCAGTTATGTCCTAAAATGGTGGCCATGGCTGCTCAATCCCTCACCTCTATTATGCACATCTCCTTGAATACAACATTTCTTTCCTTTGAGGTGTAAGGGGTGCAACCCTGAGATGCATTTAGGTCTTTCCTACCATGGATGCACACTTAACACTTAGCTATAGGGCGGATTAGGAAACAAAATACTGAGAAATTCCGAGATGATGGCATTACCAGTTTCGAGGACAAAATGTTCAGTAGCAGCATCCTCGGATCATTTGGGTTCGCCAACATTTCGAATTATTCTCCTAACTGCATCGCAGGTTTCATCATTCTTGGTACAAGACAACTTTCATCTTAGTCTTTGTCAGGATAAAGCTTGATGCTACTTTGCCCGAATGTCGATATGCTGTAACTCATTCTTGATGGTTGACGATGAACCGATAAAATCCCTGTCGGTGCCTCCAATCATACAAAGGCCAGTCCCTAGCAATCGTCAATAATCTGTACTTGTCTGTACAGCACAAGGCACACTGAGGCTTAAAATTCAATAATGTCATGTCTTTATTTACATGATATTCGTATACATGCCGCAAATGCACATGTTCACGCGAAACAACACCAACATGTTTGCATTGTCGGAGCAGTTGTGTGTGTGTGTATGCGCATATAAGCCTGGCCGAGGTATACACAGTTCAACTTCGCAAGCTGTCCATTGCCAAAGTACTCTTGGATGCACTTTTGCTTCTCGCAAGTAATGTCAACAAAAGACAAATATCAAGTTTGGCAAAGCTTCACTTGATGATTTGACTGCATAATTATCGTTGCAAGGGAAATAACCCACCCTATCCACAGCTTGCAGTACGCATGTCAGTCGCTGATATTTCGGTTGCAAGAGCGATTTTTAATATAGTTACCCATTCTCGAACCAAAGGCCATTCTCTTCTTCCAGCAGGCACAGTAGGACACATGTTTTCCCGCAATTTGATGGATCCATCTTGCTTGATAATATGTATGTTACCACAAAAATTAATGGAGCAGTTTTGGAGCATGCAGATCGATTGTAGATAATGTGGAGCAAGTGGAGCGATTATGGAGCAAGTGAAGCGATTGTGGAGCGATTGTGGATCGACTGTGGAGCATGTGAAGCGATTGTGGATTGTTTGTAGAGTATGTTGAGATTGAAAATTATGAGATGATTGTATTTGCATAAAATCTGGCTTGCAGAATTTAGAATGTCTCTTTAAATCATCTATCCAAGTAAACAGCATCTAGCAGCTTCGCACTGAAAAGTCATGCTAGAAGTTTACATTCCGCAGGTCATTATTTCATGTAGTTACAAATTCCACACAGCTGTAAATGCTTTAGCTTAGAAGCTGCAATGTATATGAATAATTGGCATTTTTTATCCTTCCGTACTACTCGAAGTCTAGAATAATACTGAAACGAAAATGTATAAAAGGAGTGTATTTGTACTTTTCTCATTCAGTTCACCGCGATGCCTTGAATAGGTAAAACCATAGCTGGAAGTGGGGTCGTCGATATGCTGATCTACAATCTACCATTCCGAGCAGCACATTCCCGGTTACAGGTTCTGTGGACCAGGGACTAGGACAGGGCGAAGTGTAAAAGGTGGACATTCCCATAGCGACCTGTGTTGGCCCAACGTTGGTACTTAGTTGGAAAGGTTAACTATTTGTTGAGTTGGAGCACACACATTGAAACAATGTTGGCCAAAGACAAAATGCCAACAAAATTTGCTACTACGAAAACGTTACGAAATTACTTATAGTAGAGTTTGGAAAGTTTAGTCGCTATGCTCACATTTCTCCAGCAAACTTTAACGATACAACCTGTCTAAGGTCCATGCGTGCATTCATACATTGTTAATCGATTCGCGTTCGCAAGCATTAAGGAATGCATATAACAGAATTTTGATCACAGTAGGTGACTACTCATTTAATTTGCAGTATAGTACACATGTGCAGAATACCGCCAGTAAAATTTGCGACTAAACGTAATCAAAAGCATATTTTGAAAGTCTGATAATAAGGAAAAGGAAATGAAAATCGCATTTTTGTGATTTAAAGTTTATGTTCTTATTATTCTTCTGCTATTTATACACGGTTAATTTTCTTGTAATATAATTTGCGTTCCGACATCATTTCTTAGCCCTGACTGGAATAAAACGATATCGTTATTTTACACTGAAATCTATCGGTGTTTTATTAGTTAGAGAAAATGTAAAAGTGAACTTGATTAATTATGTATTTTTGATGCACAGTACAAACTGGGGAGTCGTTAATCGACAATTAACTGGCCTCTCTCATGTTATATTTGCACTCTTTTTCTGGACGGCGGACTCCGGCATTTCACATCTGGGAAATATCGGTTATGAACCTTGCTGATGACCTGAGAGCTTCGTCCAGTTAATTCCACTTTCTGTTTTTCGTTGTAAGCCATCACTTCTCCCTCTCGAAAGGTAGAGGCCAGCTAACAGCATTACCCACAACTGTATTTTGCTAGTCATACTATCTTTATACTCCCTTGCACAAAATTGGCTGAGATGATCATTTTCAAGTGTTTTTACTCCTCTGTTTTTAATGTCTTTTCATATGGCACTGAAATTAATCCATTTTGTATACGATTTTTTAGGGAAGTCTCTTGTAGCACAGTGCTATAAACATGTAATAAATTAGTGTTTACAGTAATGTAATGAGCACGAGATTTTTGTGCAATATCTGATTGAAATGTAGAAGTAACCAATTGTGTTTGAGAATGCAGCCTCAGTGAGATAAATTGTAACGACGTGACTCGAAAACGCAGGCTTCTAAACTGTCCCAATAGACTCATCTGGAACGAATCACTCATGATTGTTAAAAATTGTTACATATTGCTTATTTCAACTGAAACAATAGACAATAATAAGTTAATCACAAGTAGTGTATTATAGCCGCGTCTGGTGCAATATATTTTTAATGGAAGCCGTAGCAGCTTGTGCGGCTAGTGCGGCCGGTGGTCTTCGGCTCGTGTCGGACGAGCTCGGCTATTTTCGAATCGACTCAGGGGGTCCTCGGAAGTCTTCGACTCGGGTTTGTCGAATGTATCCGAAGGTGCTCGATGGTTACGTCTACTAATTGTCTTCAAGCCTGTATGTTTGTTTCTGTTAACCATATTGGTTTTATAGGCATAGGGTATAATTAAATCGTAATTCGGTATTTTTATTTGATTTTAAAATTTATTTTTTGATTTAATTTTTTTTATATTGTGTCAAAATAGTACATAGAGTATAGCGAAATGTTCTCTCAACTATATTTCCAGACCCTCTCTTTTGTTTTTTCTCTTTGCCTTCTCATTCAATATCCTTATATTTCATTCCATCTCTTGTGTCTTTCTCTATTTTGTCTCTCTCTCTTCCTCTCTTTCATTCTCTCATTCAGTCTCTTTATCTCCATATCTTTCTCTCTTTCTCTATATCAGTCCATTGGTATTCACCGAGTCCTTCCATTTCTATTGTTTTGTTTCTCTCTTTCATTCCACTTTGTCTTTTACTCTACATCTCGTTCTCTATCTCTTTCATTCTTTCATTCCATCTCTTTCTTTCCTTTGCTTCTCTCTTACTCTATATCAACCATAGGTTTTCTCCGAGTCCTCCCATTTTTTGTTGTTTCCTTTTCTCTCTTTCATTCTCTCATTCCATCTCTTTATCCCCATCTCTCTCATCTCTCATTCCATTTCTTTCTCTCTTTTGTTTCTCTCTTTCTTTATATAAGTCCATAGGCTCTCTCCGAGTCCTATTTTTTGTAGTTTTGTTCCTCTTACATTCCATCTTGTCTTTCACTCTACATCTTTGTTTACATTTATCTGTCACCAATCATCACTAATTATCACCAAAACACTGCCGGTACCGCACTTCGCACTGCTTGGAATAATTTTTAAGTATATATTTTTTATATTATGAAAATGTGTACCTATGGAGCTATAGAGTAATTGGGAGTTATTTGGAGTTATTTTGGAGTGATTTTGGAGTCATTTGGAAGTCATTTAGAAGTCATTTGGAGTCATTTAGGAATCAAAGAGTCTAGTATCAAGGGTCAAATAATCAGTCTTGTGAGGGGTCTGTCAGACAACAGAAGTCAGTCTGCAACTTGAAATATTTCGGGCTCTTTGTGTAGATGTGTACGTGCATGTGTATAGGTGCATGTGTAGGTATCGTGTCTATTTGTTTTTCTGAGCGTCTGAAAACAAACAATTAAATTACAATCACAACACACCACAAGGGTGTATTGACACTACAGTTCACCTTACAGATTGACGGGTTTAGCTGTCGTTGGTCCTAGTATGTATGCGTATAACAGTTTTTAAGTGTGTCTAGGTGTGTGTGTGTGAGAGAGAAAGAGAGACTATACCTTGATACAGTAATGCGTCTGTAGTAGCAATTCTGAGAACATCAGTAATTAATAGGAAAAATACATGTATCTTTAAAGCCAAGAAAACCTGCTACTTCATCCTGCTCAAAAATCCTGGAGCGACCCCCAGAATATATTATTATTGTTTATTCACTTAGATAAAACATTAAAGTAATTAAAAATTAATTATTTTACCATAAAGAAATTATATACAAGAAAATATAATTAATTATATGCAAAGAAATTATACAAGGAAAAAATAAATAAAACACTCAAATAGCTAGGTAGGTAGGTAGGTAGTTAAGTAGGATGGAAGGCAAGCAGGTAAATAGTTATGTAATTAGGAATGTAAGTTGATATTAAGATAGTTAGGTAGGTTGTTAGGCAAGCAAGTAGGCATGCAGGCAAGTAGATAGGTATATAGGTAGTTATGAAGGTAGTTAGGTAGGTAAGTAGGTAGGTAGGTAGGAAAGCAGACATGCATGTAAGTAGTTAGGTAGGATGTTAGTCAGGCAGGTATATAGTTAGGGAGGTAGTAAAGTTGGTTTATTTTCAGGTAGTTAGGAAGGTAGGTAATTAGGTAGTACATAGGCGAACAGGTAGGTATGCAGGTTGATAGGTATGTATGTAGGTATATACGTAGGTAGGCAGGTATTTATGGGTATATATGAAAGTTGTTAGTTATGTAGTTAGGTATGATTGTAAGAAAGTAAATTGGGTTGTTATGTACGTAAAATGTTAATGTTTGAATGCAATTTAGGTATATAGTTAAAGTACATATTTAATGGAGGTATTTATGTAGATATTTGTGGTAGGTATTACAGTAGGTAGTTAAGGTAAGCAGTTAATTTTGGTAGGCACTTATGTATGTAGTTAAGTGTGTAGTTAGGTAATCAGGTCTGAAGTTAAATATGTTGGTATATATTTAGGTATGCAGTTAGATAGGAAGGTAAGTATGAAGGCAAATTTGCAGAAAGTTAGATAGTTAGGTAGGTAAGTATGAAATAAGGTAGGTATGTGGTAAGAAAAGTAGCTAGGTGGGTAAGTAGGATGATAATAATGTGGGTATAGATATATGTGTGTACATAGGTAGTTTGGAGGGTAGATCTATATGTAGTTAGGCATGTACATGATAAGGTATGTAACAAAGGATGTATGTATATTTATTTAGTTATTTTAATGGTCAGGTAAGTAGGTACACATTTAGTAAGATAGGTAGGTGTGTAGGTAGGTTTGCAGAAGTAAGGATATAAGACAAAATGTTCGGTAAGAAGCTGTGAAGTAAGGAATGTAGCTATGTAGGTAGGAAGGAGGTAGTAGGTAGGAAGGAAATTATGTAGGTAGAAAGTTGAATATGTTGGTATGTATGTATGTATGTTGAGGGTATGCACTTAGATAGTTATGTATGTAGGTGTAAAGTAATTTATATATGTAGGTAGGTAGCTGGTTCGGTATGTGTAGATAGGTTGATAAGTAGATATGTATGTAGGTATATGTGTGTTAGAAGGTGGGTAAATGATGATTGGGTTTGTAGGTGAGGTTTAGGTTAGGGAAGTGGTATGCAAATGAGAAGGTTGGCAGGTAGGTATATTTGTAGAAAAACATGTGTGTATGTTGGGTATGTATATAAGTTGGTAGGTAGCTATATATACAGATATGTGGGCTGGTATGTAGGAAGGTGGGTAGTCAGGTAAAGAGTTAATATGTAGGGTATTGGGAGGAATGTATGTACATATGTTTATTTCAATTTTATAGGCATACATGTAGGTGGTTAGGTAAGTAGGAAATCAGGTAAGTACATATGTTTGTATAAAAATTGTTAGGGAGGAATGTAGGTGATTATTTAGGTATGTGGGTAGGTTGGGTGAGTAGGTAGGAAGACAGGAAGGTATGTAGGTATGTAGGTAGGTAAATAAGAAAGTAGGAGGGTAGGTAGTTAGGTCATTATGTAGGTTGGTGGATAGGCATGAATGTAGGTAGATAGGTAAGTAGGCATGTAGGTAGGTATACAGTTAGGTAGTTAGGCAGGTAGGCAGATAGTTATGTTAGTATGTAGCATAGTAGGTATGTAAGCAGACAGGCCAGTAAGTATGTCGTTAGGTAGTTAGTTAGGTACATAGGTGGGTAGGCAAGTAGGTATGTAGGTAGGGAGGTAGGCAGGTAGGCAAATAGGTAGGCAGATAGGTTGGTAGGTAGGTCATAGGTAGGCACTTAGGTAGGTAGGCAGTTATGTATGCAGGCATGTAGATAAGTAGGAAGGCAGAGCGGTAGAAGGGTATGTAGGTAGACAAGTAGGCAATCAAGCAGGTAGGTAGGTTGGCAGGCAGATATAAATTAAGGTAGTTAGAAAGTAAGGCATTTATGTACATAGGTAGGTATGTAGATAGTTAGGTAGTTAGATAGGTAAGTGTGTAGGTAGGTAAGCATGCAGGCATCCAGGCAGGTAAGTAGGTAGAAAGTTAGGTAAGCCAGTACTTACTTAGGTAGGCAGTTAGTCAGGTAGGTAGGTAGGCATGCAGTTGGTTAGATAGGTAGTTAGGTGCATATGTAGTTAGGCAGGTAAGCAGGTAGGTATGTAGGTAGTAAGTTAGATAGGTATGTAGGTAGGCAGTTAGTTAGGTAGTAAATTAGATATGTAGGCATGTAGGCAGATATGTAGGTAGGTAGAAAAGCAGGTCGATAGGTAGGAAGGTACTTAGGTAGCCAGACAGTCAGGCAGGTAGGTAGATAAGTAGGTAGGTAGACAGGTGTACACATAGGCAGGCACATAGGCAGGCAGAAGTAAGTTAGGTAGGTATGTAGGCAGGTAGGTAGTTAGACCTCTGGGCAAAGAGGTATGTGTGTAGGTATGTAGCCAGACAGATGGGTAGTTAGATAGGTAGTTAGGCTGATATGAGTGTAGGTAGAAATGTAATTAGTAAGTAGGTAGTTATGTAGTTACTAAGTAGGTATGCCTGTTTGTAGGTAGTAAGGTAGATAGTTAGCAAGGCAGAAATGTACATAGTTAGGTAGGATAGTAGATTGATATCCAGGTAGTAATATTGGTAAGTTGGTAGGTAAGTAGGTCAGCAGACAGGTAGGGTGGTAGGGAGTTATGTAGTTATGTAGCTTGGTAGGTATGTAGAAAGGTCGGCAGGTAGATTGACCCTAGACTCTTTGACTCCAAAATAACTCCCAAATAACACCAAATGACTCCAAATGATTCCTAAATGACTCCCAAATACTCAGAAATTACTCCAAATGATTCCAAATTACTCCTAAATGACTCCAGATGACTCCTAAATGACTTCTAAATGACTCCAAATGAGTCCTAAATTACTCCACATGACTCCTAAATGACACAAACATGACAACATGACTACAAAATGACTCCAAAATGACTCTAAATGACTCCAAATGACTCCAAAATGATTCCAATTGACCCTAAATCACTCCAAAATGCTCCGTAGCTTCGTAGTTCCACAGGCACACATTTCCATAATATTTAAAATTATATACTTAAAAATTATTCCAAGCAGTCCAAAATGTGGTACCTGCAGTGCTTTGGTGATGATTGGAGAGAGAAAAATGTAAACAAAGATGTAGAATGAAAGACAAGATGGAATGAAAGAGAGAAACAGAACAACAAAAATGGAGGACTCAGAGAAAACCTATGGACTGATATAGAGCAAGAGAGCAGCAAAAGAGAGAAAGAGATAGAATGAGGGGCGATATAGATGGAGATAAAGATATGGAATGAGAGAATGAAAGAGAGAAACTAAACAACAAAAAATGGGCGGTCTCGGAGAAAACCTATGAACTGATATAGAGAAAGAGAGAAGCAAAAGAGAGAAAGAGATGGAATGACAGACGAGAGAGATCGAGATAATGAGATGGAATGAGAGACGAGAGATATGGAGATAAAAAAATTGAATGAGAGAATTAAAGAGAGGAAAAAGAAACGAAATAGAGAGAGAGAGAGAGACACACAAGAGATGGAATGAAAGATAAAGATATTGAATGAGGGAGGCAAGAGAGAAAAACAAAAGAGAGGGTCTGGAAATGTAGTTGAGAGAACATTTCGCTATACTCTATGTACTATTTTGACACAATATTTAAAAAAAATTAAATCAAAAAATACATTTTAAAATCGAATAAAAATACCAAATTAAGATTTTACATACCCTATGCCAATAAAACCAATATGGTTAACAGAAACAAATATACAGGCGTGAAGAAAATTAGTAGACGTAACCGTCGAGCACCTACAGTTACATTCGACAAACCCGAGTGGAAGACTTTCGAGGACCCCCTGAGTCGAGTCGAAAATAGCCGATTTCGTCCGAGACGAGCCGCAGACCACCAGCCGCACAAGCCACACAAGCTGCTGCGGCTTCCATTAAAAATACATTGCACCAGACTCGGCTATAATACACTACTATCGCAAAATATTAATATTTTGTTCACTTAAATAAAAAATGAGTAAATTGGGAAAAAAATGTATTTGAAATAAAGAGTTCAGTTATTGAAGAAAACTTAACATTTAATAAAAATTCTGGGACGTAAAAAATTACTATTATTTAAAAAGTTCGAAATTATTGTAATTAAGTGAATACCGCAAATATAAATTTATCCCATGTTACTACTTACGTTAACCACATCAAAACACGCTGCAAAAATGTTATGACATTTTATAATATAAATTTCTCGGAAAAGATTTTATATTTTTGTACTTACAGTCTAGATACTATAAAGCATAAGAACAGAAAGATCATCTTAATCATTACAAAAAAAAAAACGAAATGACAACAATGCGCATCTGACAAACAAAAGAAAAACACAGAAAACATTTACGAAAATTTGATGCACTGATATTTAATCATACCTACTTATCACTATCACCTCTCTGCAAGTTTCACTCTGTCTACACAATTCATAGTTGATAGGATTAAATAAAATAATAGCTCACAGAATGATGCTGCTGCAAATTACAGAACGTTTATCTAAAACATACCGACAAATTTTGATAGGTTATTCCTGAGGTGGAATCAGAAAGATTGAGACAGGCAACACACCGTCCAGGTCAACTAACAAGAGCGGTAAACGCTTCCAAAGTTAGAAAAAAAAATTACCATTTACTGACATATTTAGGAAACTGCTTGCAGAACAGAAATAAAGTAACAATCTCTAATTATCAAAAACATAATCATTAATAAAGTGAATATCCTGTACATGTAACCCATCCTTATCTTGTTGATAAAAGCTGTTGCCACCCCTATTTATGCAAAAATACAAGTATATTACAGGAAAAATCTCCTGTTTTAACTATAGATTATGAAATTCCGGCAAAATAGTATAACAAATATATTTTGCACAAATTATATAACTCTCGCCCTTTTGGAGTAGATTACATGTTTGATTTTACAGAGAAGTGATACTACCTGCCAGGTAGGGACGCAGTAATGGCCGTCTGCGCGCAGCGCCGTAGTGGAATGTGTTTCCCGCTATGTCTGAGTGTGTGTGTGCGCGCGCTTGCATTCGTATGTTGCACAAATAACAGTTTGGTGGGATGTACTCTGTTAGGAGTAAAGATATCAGAAAATAAATTTGAAGTTCTCTCACTACTAGTTTAATGTCTTGCCATTATAAGTATCTTTAAAAGTGTTCAATATCATTGTAACAATTAATTATTCGTATGAAAGGGTGACGTACCCTTTCGAAAACACCCGGTGTATCTTGAATCTTGTCAAAGGCAGCCATAACCCTCCAACTCAATGATTGTGTCGTTCACTAGAGCCTTGATGAACCCCCACAGGAAAGAGTCTAGCGGATTAAGGTCAGGAGAGCATGCTGGCCACGCAACAGGTCCACCTCTTCCAATCCACCGTGTTGGAAATTCAATGTCGGGGTTATAGCGTACAGCTCTTGTGGAATGTCGAAGGGCACCGTATTGTTGAAGGCACATACGTTGCTGGACCGCGAGCTGCTCATCCTTGAGGAAATCTGACAATGTAAATTTTAGGAATTGGCAGTAGATGTGCCCAGTTAATCGTTGGGGCATCAAGTACGGTCCAATGAGATTATCACTCACAAAGCCCGCCCATGTGTGCACAGAAAATCTGTGCTGGTTGGCTGTGATGGCGGTTGCATGAGGATTGGTGTCGTCCCCTGTGTGAGTGTTCCTGCTGTCGAAATAACGCAAGTGAGCAGTTTTAAAATATGTCACGACTATTTTTACTGTTCTGTCACTGCTACAGTACTAATTTTAATATCTTTGAATCCTCATTTCAGCATTTGAATTCAGTAACTACGATTGAGAGTAATATTTAATTGTCCTATTATCTTTGGTAATTAATTATGCGATTATTATGCTTTTATCTCTTTAAGTATCTACAACATAATCACTAATGTCTGTTTGTCCGGTTTTATTATATAACTTTTCATGGTACACAATTGATTAATTTATCTAAGATGTATGGTGTTATATATGTATTTCAGTGTAGCTAATAATTGTTTATCAATATTTTATCATTTACGTACTTTTCTTGAAATTTGTATTTCATTTTATTTTTTATTTGTAATTTCACAGCTACGTTTCTTACCCTGTCTTGCCTACAGACCCGCTTTTCATGAGAGATGGTTTCTCTACCAACCGAATGTGCAACGCTGAGTTGAAAAGTCTTTCACTAGCCGTCTAAAAGCCGTTACACATGGACGCGGATTGTCCGCCCTCCGCCACCCACTCGCGGAGAGGAGTACCTGTAGTCGAATGGTGTTCACATGCACGCGTATTATCCGTACTCGTAGGAGCCAACCGCGCCGCCCTTACGGCTGTCCGCGCCGCGTGTTCCCATTGGCTCAAGTTACTGCGTGCAAGTGACACACTGAGATCCGGCGCGCACGTGCTGTATAGTCACTGTCAAATCCTTGTAGCGTGCATGTCACTTCACCTATGAATATCGATACGGAATTGTTAATAACGGCTGTGGAATCTTATCTTTGTATACGGGTTGCATCAAATGTAGAGTACAAAAACAGGGATAAGAGACTGAAGGCTTGGCAGGAAATATGTTGTTTCGTGGTAGACGGCTTTATGGAAAAGGATGAGACGACGAAGAAAGGAATAAGTAAGTAACAGCAACTTGGTACATTTAACATAATGGTGTGGGTTTGGAAGTATGTTGGCAATCTTGTATAAATGAACGGTCAACCAAAGAAAATATGTGAGTATCGAACCAACATATACAGTTTACTTAGAGTGCTATGTACATGCAATGTAATAACACGCTATTTACGAATATGAATACACACACCTCTTCCCCCGTACCCACCACGCCATGACAAATAGTACACTGATGTCCTTCTCTAGGTTAATACATATTGTTCAACATAGTGAAATATTCGAAAGAAGAAATATGACTTAGGTTGCAAGCAATGTTGTGATTATGAGAGATGGTGTGTAAGAATGACATCTGCGTATATTTTGGGAAACATTTTATTAATAAGACTGTTTTTCAGTGTTAATCATACAGCTAGTGGCGCACACTACTTACAAAGCAACTGAAATTAGTTATGACAATTAAGTCACCAGCAAATACAGCGACCAAAAATGTAACATATTGTTACGATGTTTACGTCATTGTCATTCCATAAGTCGCTAGAATACGTAGGAGGGCAAACAAACGTCCAGCTTAATAGAAACTAACATCGTTTTTAAATTATGAGTGTAGGTAAACAGTCTGGTTCTATACTGTCGCAAAAAATTACAATTACAGTATTAGTGTAACACGTTATGAGCTTTAAACGTAGGAACATATTATTACTAACCAACGTGATACATATAGGCCTAGTAGATTAGGAACCCGTTTTGCTCTACTTACCACGAAGTACAACAGTTCAAATTATTTTTGCATCTTGCCACGGTACCGCATCCACACCTACAAAATAATCTGCTAATATTGTTCAAATTGTCTTGCAGGAAATATCAGTTACCGTGCCTACATTTTCAATATCTTGAAAACCAACTACTGAAAGTGTATGTTCGAAGGTGTATCCCTCCCTTGATCTGACAAAGTTGTGGAGCACACATGTTTTTACGACATAAATGGCAGTATTTATGCTTACATTAATAGGTCTATGAAATATGTGCCAGCTGTTTCTGAGAATACCAAAAGAACGCTCGATAAATGTGCGAGCGTGGGTTAGCCTGTAATTGAAGATTTTCTTCTTATATGTTAAATTCTTTCTAGCAAAAGGTCGCAAAACATTTCTTGTTAAAGCAAAGGCCTCATCGCCCACTATGACACGTGGTACTACTGGTGGTCCATCAGAACCAGGCAAAGGTTTTGGTGGTGGTATTTCCAGAGAATTGTTTTCCGTATTGTCCCAAAATAGATTACGTTCGAACACACTCGAATCACAATTTCTTCCACACGCCCCAACACCAATGTAAGAGAAGCAATAGTTGGCATCACAAGTTGCCAACAATACAATTGAAAAAAGTGTTTGTAATTCATATAAAGTGAACCACCTTTGATATGTTTGATGATCCGAATGTGTTTGCCGTCGATGGTCCCAATGCAGTTGTGTTAGTTGGCTGACATCTGAAAACCATTACTTATCTCTTGCCATATCTCCAAAGTAGGCGCAGGTATACATCGTCTTTGACGTTATCCCTAATTGCCTGACATACTTCTCGAACTATTTCTGAAATAGTTCATATGCCAAGTCTGTAAGAGTAGTGGAGGTCAGTGAAAGTGTTGCGCTTGCAAGATATCTGTACACGTTGATAACATGCAGTGTTTGACGTTGCTTTAAGAAAAGAACACATTTCTGATGAGAAGAGGGAAATTAAGCATCTTGCCGGCTAACGCAGAAAATTATTATTTGATTCATTATGTTTGAATATTAAACCGTGAACATTGTATATTTAAGAATCGCCTTTTTTTTCACAGTTTAACAGGGATAATGAATGTCTAAAATTTTATTAAGTCATAAATACATTCATGAGCAAACAAAATTTCTATTTTAAATAAAATTCATCTTCTATTTGCTGTTTAATTTACCATTTTCTTAGGGTCATTACTAAAAGACCTTCCCATTCCAGTACATTCAGTGTTATCAGCAGCGAATCATACATTGTGTTCAGACACTCATGTCATTTTCGCTCTCCTGGACATTTATTGAGCCGAATAGATTACCCATTTTCCCTTTCCATGCCACTCACCTCAAATGCACTCTTTTAGAAGACCGTTCTTTACCTTACCTTAGAGTAACAGCAACACGTTCCGTGGACACTCGGATATTCTAACAACATGTTGTAATTTTAACTTCGGCTCCAGTTTTCCTATCAGTTCTTCAAACGATTGCACCAAAATCCGAAAATAATTACAAAACTTGTTTTCATCGTCCCTAAGGTCTATGTACAGTGTCACAAACGAACCTTTGAGATTTATTTGTGCAACTAGCGGATACACTCAATACCGCCGTAATTTCCTTCTCCGTTTTCTAGAGGCACACAAATACGTGGCCATTATTGATGTGACACTGACCATGTCTCGGCACTGACTGCAACTATCCGTAGTGCAGTCCGCATACATGTGAAAGAACGTCATGGACTGTCCGCCCTCCACGCGCGGGTGGCGGAAGGCGGGCAATTCGCGTCCATGTGTAACGGCTCTAAGGTTACCCCTTCCACTCACTTCCCTGCAGCTGCAGTTCTTGCAAATTTTCCCCAGTGTAACTTTACCGCTCGACGCGTGATTTTACTAAACAAATGGGCCTCTGTTCACGTGATATTTGCCCCAAACTCTGTGCGCTTGAGCACAATTCGCCTCTTCTGGACAGCCTGCGACATCTATTGGCTACTTTCTAACCTTTACGATTGTCTTTTGTCTGAATTCCCTATGTATTTCCCCATAGGCTTTTCAGTCACTTACTTTTCAGCTCGGGAGCAATCATGGCGCAGTCGTTCTGCTCCCACGTTTGTGTTCTTCTGAACTTAGCCGTTCTTTAATAACATTTAGTTTGTTGTATCAGAAGTAGCATTGTAATGTAATAATTTTATTTTTTAAATTTATTCGTAGTGTGTGGTATAATGTGCATTGCTACATGAGTTTGACACAATGTAGTGTTTTTCGATTTTTTCTCCTGCTTCCGTCGTAGTGAGTACAGATTTGTTTCTCTCTATGTTTTAGTCTTGCACTTGCATTTTTATAGTGAGGATATATAGATATTCTAGTAGTGCACTAATGTCATAAGTTTCCCGCTTCTTGTCTCATGACAGAGTCCATGCGGACGTTTCTGTTTGGAGATTAATCAATTTCCTTCATGTCATGGACAGTGATTTTCACCCTTTTATTCAGCCTGATGTTTACAAGTGGACTTCTGGACACCTAAGTTTCTATAAAATATTTGTCTCCTTTCGATAACACTGCCAGTGACACCGATTGTGTGTTTCATTTGTACAAGAAACCAAAGCACTCTTTGGATAATGTTAATATTTCATGAGCTAAAATAATAAATAATTATATTCAGTATGATTTATTGACGACATGTAAAGAAAATTCTACGAGAAGTGTAAGAGATGCATCCCCGGTATTGCGTGGAATCATTGATTGAATTATTACAAATAATGGAAATATAAAATACTAATTTCTCTTTTGGGCGTTCTAGTGATGGTTTTTTTTTAAAATATATTTTACCCTCACAGGAATATATTTAATGTGTAATGACATGTCATATTATATTTTGTAATTTTTAAAATGTTTTCCACAAAAAAGGAGAAAGAAAATAAATCAAAGATTAAGCATAGACACTCAACCGCAAGTGTTTCGTTATATCGAGATGTTCTCTGGTCTCTTAAATGTGTTTTGCTGTAGTACAGCTTGTCTTGATTAACTTTAATTAATGTATTTTATTTATTTGTTTGTGCTCATGTCCCTCTTACTGCCCAGCATTTTCTTTATAGTCGCTTCCAATTACTATATGCCTGTTTGTGGAGACCGTTTTTCTTTTATTTATTTCTTGTTTCAAACCACAGTTTTATTTCAGCTGTTCGGTGGCCGTCTTTGTGATGTGTGTGTGCCAAGGACATACTACGATAGTTATAAATAATTGTATTTGTTGTGGTCGCGTGGACGGATATGGTGGCACCGTAAGTCTTTATATGTCGTGAAAATTAAAGTTTTTTTTTCCTTTTAAAACGATTATATGCTATTATAGTGGATTATTGTTGGGTGTACAATGTTGTCCCAAGTACATACCAAATGCCGGCGGTATAACATAACAGATGAAGTCAATTATAAATAAGACATGGTTTGTGAATAAATAACCTTACTGTTAAAAAGACGTATGAAAATCAGTGTTATTTCATCAGACATAGTACAACTTCCTTTGTTGGCATAATATTGGTTACACAATGTTGGCCCACCCAAAATTTACATACCAAATGAGAACAGTACGTTTTCCGAAAAGTAACCAACACATCGCCGACGAAGTAAATTTTAAAATAATACATTGTTTGTTTGCTGAAGATGTTGCTTTTAAACCATCATACAAAACCATTGTGTTATTTCATTACAAATATGGCAATTGCTTTTGTTGGCATAACAATGGATACACAATATTGGCCCTACGTATGTTTACATACTAAATGCCAACAGTATATTTCCCAAAAAATTAACAACACGTCACCAACGAAGTCAATTTGAAAGTAAAACATGTGTTTTGTTTTTAAAAATTTTGGTTTTCTATAAAAATATATAATTTTTATTTTATTTGATCAGAAATATGGTAGGTAAAACATAATCAACTGATCATATTTTAAAAAGAAATATTTCAGGCCATGTAGTACCTTCATAAACTTCAAGAAGTGGCATTTATTTCATTCAAAAAAGTTATTCCATAGTTTTACATAAAATTTTGGTTGCTCAGCAGAAAAATACACACTTACTACCAACAGTATGGTTACCAACTTGTTTTCAACCAAACGCCAACCATTTAAAATTACACTTACAGTAGGATATATGGCACTTTATAATTTAGTTACATCATTGTCTGGAGGGTGCTAAGTAATCTCGTAACATTTCCGTGGTAGCAAATTTTTGTTGGCATTTTGTGTTGGGTCAACATTGTTTTAATGTTGCAATTTAAGTTTAGTTTTCTATGTCGTCGAAACCATGTAGTCAATTATAATTTTACTTTGTATGCTGGCAATATACATTCATTATATATATATATATAAATTACAGATAGGTACATGGAGCCTAGTTAGCCTTTCAATTAGTTAGATAATGCGAGACGAATAAATTAAATTTTATATGACATCTCGGTAAACACTTAACCAATTCTTACAAAACTGGCAAACATTAATATGGAGCAGTATATGTAAACTGGTATGTTTTAAGTAGGCCCAGCACTTATTTTAAAAATGGCTGCCATATATCCATTTTTGCTAAGTATACTACAACATATTTATCATTTTATCATATATATTTTTATATAATATATTATCACATCATATTTATCAAATTAAATGAAACTTACCTTTGTATGCTGGCAGTATATATTACAACCATCAAATGTGTATATACACAGTCTCATTCGTCCGCCATCTAGCAAAAGATATCATCACATGACAAATTAAAATTTCTATGTCATATCTCCGGAAGAACTCAACCAAATTTGGTGAACAAGTATCATTACAGCATGCCATGTAATTTTGTATTTTGTATAGGTCAGACTCCTATATTCAAAATGGTGGTCATAAAAATATTTTAGCTCAGTGTGGTATATCTACGAAACTACGAAACAAAATTCAACTTAGGCTCTAATTTTGTATATTGGCAATATACATATATTAGGCCTATATTAATCAAATTTGTCTACGAAGAGTCTAATTTATTTGCTATTTTCTAAGATAACACTACATAGAAGTATTAAGTTTTTATGCCATATCTCGGGTTACAATCAACCGATATCTACCAGATTTGCCTAATAACTTGTACTGTACTATACCATATTAACTTCAATGTTTTAAGTTTGCTAGACACTTATTTTCAGAATAGCGTCTGTAAAAATATTCTAGCTAAGTGTGCTATATCTATGAAACTAAGCAACCTATTTTAACCTAATGTTGTATATTGGTAGTATTTATGACTCAAAGAATGTGCTAATACATAAACTTTATACCCTACATTTATGAAAATCATCACATTAAAATATGAAGGTTTAATGCCATATTTCGAGGACCATCAACCGATTCCCACCAAATTTTACAAGTTTTTTTAATGCTACTGTAGGTTATGTAAACTAACATGTTTTAGGCACGGCAGGCCATTTTTAATACCGTTTACATAAATAAGGTAGGTTAATATGTTACATTAGTTAAATAATTAAAAAAATCAACCAATTTTTCTACACTGACGGTATTCATTAGAAGCATCAATTATACAGAGATCCTCTTTGGCCGGCCCTTTTGCAAAATAGTTCCAATTATAAAATTGAGCATTTTGCCATATGTTCTGAACAATTTAACTAAAACTAAAAAAAAACTATATTCACACCAGTAGTGCTACAGAAGGCTCTGAAAACGTACACGATTCAAGTCGGGTCAGACAGTAATTTTCGAAATTGCGGTCATATAAATATTTTGATAAGTTTGCCATATATAAAAGACCATCTTACCACTTTCAACCAAACTTTTTATGTTGGCAGTATCTATTAGAATCGTTGTATACAGAACTTCTTTTTTTAGGCAATTTTGTGATAGAGCACCAAATAAGAAAAAAAGTTTTTATTCCGTAGGGACCAATCAACCGTTTTCCACCAAATTCTTCACACAAGCAGCATTATTGTAGGCCGTGTCAACAAACTTATGTGTTTCATGTGACTTAGACACATATTTTCAAAATGATATCAATGTTAATATTTTATGATAGGAAATCCTATCATTGAACACATTAGATTGATTACAGCCGAAGTTGCTCAGAATCCCACATGCGCACTGCAGTTGATTGCATGCGAGCTTGTGGTAAGAAGCTTTCTGAGTTCGAGTCATGGGTAAGTTCAGTGTATATTTGTAATTTTGTCACTAATGTTGCATACATTTCTGGTTTCATCTCTCAAGCTATTGCTGTCAACGAGACGTCAAGGACTACATACCATCTAAGCTTTTAAGATCTTCATTAAAAATTATTTTCACCCATGCAGAGGAAAGTAGGTTCTATTATTTATATCAGTAACTTCTTGTTGGTCCTTTGTACAAGTTGTGGTCCTCATATCACTATATAAAGTAGCATTTTGGTATCTTCATTGCTAATTATTATTGCATGTTTTTTTAGTCCATGCTCAGATACTCGGAAATATACGCGTCATGTACTTCAAATTTAATATACATGCCATTGCTGTGTTCATGTTAATTACCACTCGAATACTAGTCTCGCCCATCGAATGTCCTGAGATGGGTTAATTTCTTGCTCGCTTCAGAGAGTACGATTGTCATAACATGTACATGAACGACTAATGTTTCACCAACACTGTAAATAGTGCACGCATCGGCATCTGTCACCAACGCCCAACACCATCATTGTAGTGCTACCATGTACGATACTGCACACGGTTGAGCATTTGTAAATATTAACATTTGGTAATGACAGCCTCTGTGCTTACGACAGATCCTAGCTGCCGAGGTTAATTATATTCCACACAGCAAATAAATACGTACAAACCTTTCTGTATAGCAAAGTAAAGCATTTGTTGAAGTCTGTCTTGCTTACCCTAAAACAATCTTGCTATTATTCAAAGGAAAGGTAAAAACAATTAGGTTTGTTCTTATGATATTTTTTCTTTGTATATTTTCGTTTTATAGCCGCCATAATTTTCTTACTGACAAATAAGAATGTTTCCTTGAGTTGGTTTTGTTTCCAGTAAGTAAATGTAGCTCTTAACCAAAGTAAAGTTTTATGTAATAAAACTTTTCTTTCGTTCATTATAGTTTTTAAAAGTTAACGAAACTTTCTAAATGCTACGTTTCTAAATAACACACTCATTAGACAATCAACATAAAAGTTTAACTTTCAAGAAACATTAATTGTATATATAACAAAGGATGCTGCTTATCAGTTTTAATTATAATGCAAGGTTATCATTTTCATTAATTTAGAGATCAAGCAAACATTTTGTATGTGGCAAACCTACTTTCCACCGGTTCATATTAAATGATGATTTTTTTTGCAGCAACGAAACATGTTTTGCAGCTAATAAAACGTTTTTAGAGTACATTTATCAATAACCACATATAAACTGTAGTTTTTAAAGATGCATGCCGTAATACGAAGTCATGGTTGTAGAGCTGTGTCAGGAATATCAACTCCATCTCACTTCATGTTGTACTTAAAATTGTGCAGTTATTAGTGTATAGAAGTTTATAGACGTACAATATTAATGCACCTATAATGTAGATAATTGCATTCGATGTGATATTACATCGTCTTCACGGTTTAATGGCAATGGTGTTACAGGATTACTGTGAATATTTATATGAACTGTATCCATTGCTATAAAAAGGTCCAAGAACTAAACAAAGAAACCATTAACTAGGCAAAATTAAGATAATGAAGAACAAATAACTAGGAACTATAGAAGAACCTAGCAGTCAACCGAGTATGAAGCAACGAACGACATGCAAAAAACTGGATTAGAAATGTTGAACAACTACAATGAATAGCACAACGGCAACTGCAATAACGGTTCGAACCAAAAAAACTCAAAGTATCACAAATATAAAGTTACACGGCTGCTACAACAAACATTAAATTACAAAAATTATTTCCTTGTTGATGTTAGCGAAAAAAAAAAAAAAAGACACCACCAAAAGGAAAGAGAAATTAAAGCCTATGATATTAAAATCGAAAAGGACACAAGTCAATAACAACAAAAGCTCAGTGTGATAACGAACACCAGAAGATACAACGGGACAATAACTGAAACTCAATGCGGATAATGTAAGCAAGACTTTATGACTTTTCGGGACCTGTAATCTATACCCTACTTCAGAAGTGACACTGGATGCGTTACACTTTTGCAATAGACACATATTCTAATGATATATTGACTGTTTGCTTTCAAACATTCATAATCATATTTATGGTTCATGTACAAGATTTATTGTAGGCTTATATTTTTCTACTTGTTATTTACGAAAAATATTTTTGAGTAAAAATCCTTTGCTGATGGTGATTTTACAAAAATATATTAACCTTAGACCATGAAATATTAAGGGAAAAACTTAACTTCATATTTTTTATGAATGAAGCATTCACAATTTTAGAAGTTAATTGTCTATCCGTACAAAGAGGTTACATTGTAAGTAATTTTCGATTAATTGCGTTTTGCGTCGTAATTACCGTTTAGGGATTTCCTTGCGTGTTTTTGATACCAAAGTACGTCAAATACAACCGAATAATATTTTTTTCCAAATTGTTGTCTCAGTATAGCTGAAATTTCTGAATCTGCAAAAGAAGGGAATAAATTGTAGTAACATGTTTTCTGCATAAATTAAAGTGAAATTATTTAAGGAATCGATGGCAAAATACTATTGGCAAATTGTAGCAAAACTGCTCATTATGGTTTTGTGACGGTTACTCGTAAATTTTTCCGGAAATAAGGTTTCCAGCACTGGTGGAGATGAAACGAGGCAAAGATAGAGCAGTTTCCAAATGCAGTGGAGAGGAAAACAGGAATACCCAGAAAAAAACCCATTTACCAATGGCAACATCCGCTATGTTTACCACGTGTGAACATTCGGGCGTAATACCACCGAGAATCGAATCCGGTCCGCCGTAGTCGGAGGTAAGATGTTTGCACCACTGCAGCTCCTCGAGCACACCTCTGCTGACTACGAATCCTTACATGCCACCACCGCGTAACTAAAGGTTGATCACAATAAAGTGAGCACCTTTGTAATCAACCTTAGAAAAAAGTCACTGCTCCTACCTGCGCATATTTAAACAGGTGCACTGAATGACATGCACCCGGTTAAGTTGGTAAAGATGGATTAAATGAAATTCCATATCTTAACGTCGAGTAAAAAGCGTTAAGGTAGCCATTTGTGATAGCTTAAATAATTTATTTTGCATTCTGATTTTTAATGCATTGAATTGTAAAGCTGAGTAAACTTGTAATACCGATATTTACTTTTCTAATAATTACACAGTTTCACATGACCCACGCATGAATAAAGTGATGAGGCCCAATGCAATGTTAAATTTACATAAGGCGAAAGAATACACTACGTGTACACAAGCAGATCTTAAGCAGATCTTTCAAAAGTGCTTATTTTACTTTGAACAACCTATACCAGGAAAATAATACATATTCTGTGGGTTTTTCACACTTTCATAAACCAGACGCTGAGTACGATAATGGAAGTTTTTTATTTGTTATTTTAAAACTTAAACAACGTAAAATACTTAAAATCACAAAGATTTTACCACTGACTGCAAATAAATGCTGAAACCCTACTCATTGTTTGAGCGGTAATTTTTTCTGAATAAACTGTAATTTCCACTAACTCGCAGAACAATGCATTGCAGAGCTATTACTTGTACGAATAATTCTGCGACAGAAATGAGGCGACTACTAACTCTCAAACACGCCAATAAACGTGCATACTACGCGAGAAAAACTGTGAACTTACCAGAGATCAGAACAATTATTACAGTTAGTGTAGCCAATATTTCTTTACAACTGGAAAAGTATAAATGAACTACACCATTCTGATTCAGAGCAATGATGGTTGAAGAACTATGGGCCAACCCATTTCTATGTCATAAAAATGCGGTTGTTGAATATCAACCTATGGAATCAAATAATTTGGTGTTTAGGAGTGTTTCCTCATGTCGAAATTGTTAATTCGAAGTTTTCCGAATTACCCTTTCTAACTATACGTTTTGTACCAAATGTATTGTACACGTGGTCTACATATTTAACACAACGCATAAATCAGAATAAAAGTAACCTCCCGTTTCCTGTACTGGACGAAGTTTTTTTCGTCTATCTAAATTTTTTGTGGTGTTGTGGGGTGGGGGACTGCCGTGCCACACGCTTTAACCCATAATTGATCGAAGCTGTGTTTTTTTAAGCGATCAGGTGTACCCGGCTTAGAAAGCGAAGCGAGCTCTTGGATATCTGGAAGACGTCACGGCTGTGTGAAAGGTTGGTGTCTGAAGCAGCTTTGTATACGAAACGCCCGCCAAGTGCACAAAGATCCTCGGCGCGCCGTCTTTTGTTGCTTACGACGTTGGCGTCGTGAGCTGAAGCATGGAGAGCGCACTTCCTGGTCGCCGCCGAAGGTAATTAATGGCGGCGATCAGGCGGACTCATCGAGCTAATAAATGCCGCATTGTTTCTCCCACAGTGGTGAGGGGGGGATTGCGGATAGCAGGGGAGGGGAGCCTTAATCAAACATCATCGGCACAAATCACCGTCGACGGGATGAGCTGTTTTGAAAGATCCCTTTTGTTGGAACCAGCCGTGTCGCTGATTTATCACAATAACGAGATGTTCTGCACCGTGGAAATAATACCGCAAACATGCAGGGGTGATAAAAGTATTCAATTTGCCGCGCAGTTATGAGCGAAAATGTCAAAGGAGAAAATACCTCGCCGACAACAGAAGTCGTCAGTTATTTGTTAACGATTTGATGCCCATTTGTAACTCACGCCTTGCGTACGTCTTGAAACAAAGACCCTTGCTCTTACTCGCCACATTAAGCGTGACTCGTACACATCACAGCCATTAATAAGACGTGGACACAAAAAATACGCTATTAGTTTATCTTAAGTTATAGCCAATTTTTTTATAGAGCGACAATCGTTCAGCCATTAATTATTACTTGTAGTCATGAAAGCACCCATGACAACAATTCAGTGATAGAGCTCGTTATTTAATTACAATTACCGCTTGGATGCCTGGAAGTTATGCTGGAGAAGATGCAACAGTACGTGAGAATTTACATAAATATTCTAGCGATAGTTATGTTGCTATTGCGGTCACGTTGCCAGTAATTTATCAAGGAAATATTACATCTGCTGTAGGAAAATCAGTGCAGTGATTAAAACTAATGGTATTTAGTAAAATAAAATGTGCAGGATACGCTTCCGTATCCCACGCACACATATAAGTTATCTTAATAAGTTCCTTCTTGGTTGCGTAAGATGTGTGATGTGTGTTCGTTATTCTACTTAGCCGCAGTCAGTATTGAAAGTCAAGGATTAGATTTCAGACAGAGCTGAGACGTTTCAGTGAAATTACAGTGTCAAATGTGGTAGGCGGCTACTGTGCATTCAAACATATGCATAAAACAAAAAATAAAATTTTTGTTGATGAGACTTCTTTTGGCTTTCAGTTACTCTGAAATTCCTTCTTACAAATCAGTAAATTAAATGAAACTCTTACAGTATGTTCTAGCTGTTCAACTTTGAGACAAAACGTATTAAGTTTATAATTAAATGTCAATCAACTATTGCAAAATAGATTTGAACTTTATATTTTTGGCCGTGAACATGCAGCTTTTTATAACTACTGTAAATCAGTAAGGCAAGATATTAGAAGTCAAAATTAGAATATCCCAAAGGACCATATAGAATTTTAATATCTCGTTACGGAACACAACCTAATCGTAGCATTTTCCGTGCGGGCGAGAATATTTGTGTTTTCCAGAGAAGTTTATGCAGGTTGTAACAACTTGGCTAATGGGAAGGTGTCCCATGCCGAACATATAACAGCTCACAAATTATGTCCTACGACAACGATACATTCTATTCGTTTTAGCTCACACACGAGCAAGTAGGCGGACTGAGAAACTTAGCTACTTTTTTTAACAATGCTAAATGCTTTCCTCTACCTTAACTGAAACAGACTAGGGAGGGTTCTAAGGAATAATAAAGCAGATTTAAGTAGAGGAAGTAAACACACTATCAAGCCTGGCCTTCCGGGATGGCGATTTTGTTGTAGGGTTGGCAAACCAAGTGAAATAAAAATTCAAATACACAGTAATTTCACGAGAATAATTCAGACGGATATAACTATGACTACCTGCGAAAAGATGAGAGAGAATATTGGAAAAGAAACAGTCTCTAGCATAACCAGTGAAGTTAAGAAGTATAACATTTAAATATTTGAATATTTGGTGCTCTAGGTGAATAGTATTCTAGAAATGTTGGCTGAGGAACCAAATGTTATATTCATTACCAATTGAACATTATACCAATAAAATCGGACTCGTTTCAACTACCACAATATTTGTCTCTGTATTTCCCAAGCACGGGAGGTTATTTTACGCTTCCTTTGTTTAAATTAATTTTTGGCTTGAGTGTTAGTTACATTCAAACCTATAAGATTTCCGATTCGATAACAAGACGGTAATTACTGGACATCCTACGTACGGGGAATACCAAGCGGTGGAGTAGGGATTTCTGTATCGCCTCTACTTCACGTCTACTTTAACCATGCACATTATTTTAACCGAGGACATAATCTACACCACAAATATTCACAAGTTGCCCAGGGGCGATATGCGACCCACTAACTCGTCACACGGTCAACTGACAAAATATTTTTAATTAGTAGCCCAGGGGCGATATGTGAACCACTTCTCTCGTCACACTGATCAACGGACAAAATATGTTTCATTAGTAGCCTAGGAGCGATATGTAACCCACTACACTCGTCACACAAGTCAACGGACAAAATATGTTTCATTAGTAGCCTAGGAGCGATATGTAACCCACTACACTCGTCACACAAGTCAACGGACAAAATATGTTTCATTAGTAGCCTAGGAGCGATATGTAACCCACTACACTCGTCACACAAGTCAACGGACAAAATATGTTTCATTAGTAGCCTAGGAGCGATATGTAACCCACTACACTCGTCACACAAGTCAACGGACAAAATATGTTTCATTAGTAGCCTAGGAGCGATATGTAACCCACTACACTCGTCACACAAGTCAACGGACAAAATATGTTTCATTAGTAGCCTAGGAGCGATATGTAACCCACTACACTCGTCACACAAGTCAACGGACAAAATATGTTTCATTAGTAGCCTAGGAGCGATATGTAACCCACTACACTCGTCACACAAGTCAACGGACAAAATATGTTTCATTAGTAGCCTAGGAGCGATATGTAACCCACTACACTCGTCACACAAGTCAACGGACAAAATATGTTTCATTAGTAGCCTAGGAGCGATATGTAACCCACTACACTCGTCACACAAGTCAACGGACAAAATATGTTTCATTAGTAGCCTAGGAGCGATATGTAACCCACTACACTCGTCACACAAGTCAAACAATAGGATACAAATATATGTTTCATTAGTAGCCTAGGAGCGATATGTAACCCACTACACTCGTCACACAAGTCAACGGACAAAATATGTTTCATTAGTAGCCTAGGAGCGATATGTAACCCACTACACTCGTCACACAAGTCAACGGACAAAATATGTTTCATTAGTAGCCTAGGAGCGATATGTAACCCACTACACTCGTCACACAAGTCAACGGACAAAATATGTTTCATTAGTAGCCTAGGAGCGATATGTAACCCACTACACTCGTCACACAAGTCAACGGACAAAATATGTTTCATTAGTAGCCTAGGAGCGATATGTAACCCACTACACTCGTCACACAAGTCAACGGACAAAATATGTTTCATTAGTAGCCTAGGAGCGATATGTAACCCACTACACTCGTCACACAAGTCAACGGACAAAATATGTTTCATTAGTAGCCTAGGAGCGATATGTAACCCACTACACTCGTCACACAAGTCAACGGACAAAATATGTTTCATTAGTAGCCTAGGAGCGATATGTAACCCACTACACTCGTCACACAAGTCAACGGACAAAATATGTTTCATTAGTAGCCTAGGAGCGATATGTAACCCACTACACTCGTCACACAAGTCAACGGACAAAATATTTTCATTGTACCTCGGGGCGATATTACCCACTACACTCGTCACACTGGTAACGGACAAAATTTTAAATTTATTGCTGGGCGATTAGCACGCCTACAATCGTCACATGGTAACGAAAAAATATTTTCATTATACGAGGGGCGATTATGCGCACCCACTACACTCACCACACTGGTCAACGGACAAAATATTTTTCATTAGTAGCCCAGGGGCGATATGTGTTCTTACAACATGACCTCTAATAATTCTCTGTTTTCGTCTTTGCGCTGTGCATTATTATAGGTGCACGGTAGTTTTTTGAACACGACATCTAAGTTTTGTAGTTTTACCAAATTTAGCCATAAAAATCGTATCGAATTTAAGTACTTCGTTAAGTACGGAACTAAACTGAGAAGTGCTAGTACCAGACGTCATGCTGTCCACGTACGCCCTTTCTGTTCTTCATGTACGGTTACCTACTTCGTTAGTACACCTTCTTCCATCAAATTGATGTCGATTTAGAACCAGGCGTTTGGTGTGTTTTTTTTTGTATGTGAATTATGTCTTCACAGAAAAAAATGACAGGTAGACACTAGTGAAAATATCTGCATTTTTTCCTTTAGATTTGTAATTTTGATGTACCTACGTAGGCAACTGGAAGGCTTCTATTGGGGTATATTATTCACTGCGCATTTCGAAGCCAAGATAAAAGCGTTCGTGATTAAAATATAAAATTAAGAGAATATACTTACTCTTTGTACAACAACATTAAAATTTCTCATTTACCGTAAGTTTTAAGAATCACGTGATCAAGATGAGGTCG
This sequence comes from Dryococelus australis, assembly GCA_029891345.1. Classification (NCBI taxonomy): domain Eukaryota; kingdom Metazoa; phylum Arthropoda; class Insecta; order Phasmatodea; family Phasmatidae; genus Dryococelus; species Dryococelus australis. The sequence goes on along the minus strand of CM056994.1, from coordinate 185,093,161 downwards.
AATTAAGTTAATTATTCTCAACACACCACCTTCATTTCTCTGAGGTCCATTTACTGTTAAAATGAATAGTCCACCAGTTTCTCTCTTAGAGGGGGCTGTTGTCGCTTTCACCGAATCTCGTATCGGAATAACGATCCCACAATTCAAGTTGCTACGAAAGCGATAGGAATCTTTATCGTCTGGGATGTCTGGCTACTTTATTGGCTGAGACAAGATAGCCTCCGGCGGCCAATTTCTTTCAACACTAGTGCTAACCTTCTTGTTCTGTGATCCCCCCCTCTTTCCGTGGCTTTACGAAGCACCGGAAAAGGATTTATATTACTGAATAAGATTGATTTTGGATATTTCGGATTTTACATTTGGTTTCTAACTAAACTGTTAGTAACAAGTTTTGTTCATAGCAGAACTTATGAATATGTCACTATAAACTTAATTTTTTTAAACTAAGTGATTATCGAAACGTGCATTAATGATTTTTTTAATATCTTAACTAACATTATGTGAAAACGACTTATTTTTTCCTGTCTTGTGATATATAGTTCCCACCATACTGCATCTAACATAGCACTGCAGCAAAGAAGGAGAAAAAAAAAAACAAAATTAATACCAAATTATTAATTATAAGGAAAACACGTTTTTAAAAACATGTTTCTTTACTATTTGCTAATTCATTGCGCATTTTATATTATTCATTTTGTTCGCCTTTATTCTAGTTGTTTGATATTTTGCGTGTTACACGATTCTTCCTTTATCATATCACCATTTTTCAATGCGAAAGTGAAATGGTAGCATAGGAAGACTGGCATTTGTATATATATATATATATATATATATATATATATATATATATATATATATATGGATCCCATTTGACAATATTCACTGTGTGGAACGACGCAAAAACAACTCTGATTCACGCAGAACCTGTCCACATTCTGATATATACTGATTACTCTACACGACTTCTGCACACATACCTTAAAAATCATAATGTGTTCGAGTGCCCAGAAGCTGGCTCTTCGGATGGCATTCGAAATTATGCCTAAGAATGTAATTTAATTTCGAGTGGTATTGCTCTCTGAGTTGTCGATGTCATGAAAAATATGCTCCACTTCTTCCTCAACAGAGACCTCTATAAGAATCCGATGGAGTCCCTTTAGATAAAATTGAGTACACTTAGGGCGATGATTCAGGAACCACTGGTCTTGTTTTTGTAAGTATAAAAAGCGCTGTAGCCTTTTCTGGAACAGTATCATGGCGCAACGACGAGCAACAAATTTTTTCGAATTAATTTCTGTTGATTATGCAGGCGAAATTGTTTAAGAAATGTGGTTAAGCATCTCATAAAAATTACGTGTTTAACTTCAGCAATGCGTGTTGTAAGAAGTGTGTATAACGCCCTTTGTCGCAGTGACCCTTAAGATACATGTATGCCGCGACATTTAATGGTTGCAACGAGTAAGGAGCGTGGCCAAGAAACGTAAATAAACCGACTTACATGCCCAGAGCCAATTGTATAACTTGCAGAGTGATAGCCCCTTGTGTGAGTCAAGAAATGAAACCAAATGCTAAGCAACTGGATCACTGCCAATAAACTGAAACCACTGAAGAAATTGTTTTCCAATCATCCGACGTTTAGATGATGGACTGGTTTTAGAATCAGGCTGTGAACTTCTGGCAAGATCTTTTTTCTAAGTATCAGATTTGAAGAAATGGTAGAAAATAGTCGTCAGCACTAACACGACTAACAAGGCATGAGACTCTGCATGCTAGCCGTTTAAACACCTGTGATTCAAACTTGCCGGTTTTGGCAACACAATTTCATCTAGCGCATTCAATATACGGCTAGGGATGTCTTTGGTTACCAATTTTACTATATGAGAATACCTAACTTGCAGAAATAATCGCTAATATTATTGGGAATGATTCTGCACAACACCTCTCACCAATAGTCCTGGTGAAGGAACTTTCATCATTAGTTGGGTGCCAGTATTCCGAGTCAAGTACGCCAATCGTATATATAAATATTATCCTACAATGCGTATAATAATTAGCACAAGCATATTAAAAAGGGATTGTTTACGTATTGCCTTTAGAAAACAAAGGTTATGATTTAAACAGTCGGGATCCCGTCAGCAAATTGAGTATTCATGAAGTTTGCAGAGGCACTAACACATTTAACCAATAAAATAATAGATTATATAAATATAGGTTAGTTTGTTCCGTTGTAAAAAAATCATGCTTTGGACGAGCGACTTGATACCCTGTATGCTAGCCCATGCACTTGCAGAGAAAGATTGAATAAAAAAGCTGGGTTTTCCTGCTGCTCTACCACATGGTACCTAAAAATGGCACAGCAGGTAAAAGCTGGCTCTTAAGAATATTTAATTTTGTGATTAAAGTACTTATCTATAAATATCTAATTTAAATAATTAATGAGCCTACTCTCCTCTAAATGTAGATGAATTTATTATAATATTAAGCAGGACTCAACATCTCGTCGACAACAGATGGCACCAGACTCATATGTAACATAACAAGTATATACACACATCTCAAGCATGGCTCGCACTTGTTTAGCTCGGATCGGCTCGGAACGGCCGAGCCGAGCCGTTGTAGTGCACTGGCTGCCATATGAAAACGTTATTTTAAATCTTTGCCGAAAGGTCCGTTCCGAGCCGCGTCGATCGGAGCGGAACAAGTGCGCGTCCTTCTTTACATGAGACTGGAGCCAAGAAGCACTCTTGCCGTTAGCCAGTATGTTACGAACTGCACTGTAGAGGCAGGCTTAAGAGAACCAACCGTTGTAATCAGTCTAACGTTTTGGATGATATAGCAACTTCAAATATGTAAAGGCCTGTCATTTGGAAAATTAGCATCTGAGCCACTGTAATGAAGTTACTTTACACGGCCTACCATAGCTCTTATTGTGTGCCAAATTTTGGAGGTAAGAGGTTTAGTAGTTGTCGAGATATCGTATAAAGGCTCTATTTTCTCATGGTGCGCTGTCGTACCAATAAAGGTAAAAAAAAACTATCTATATACGCACGTATTAGACATCTAATAGATATTATCAGCAAAACATTTGGTTGATACCTGTTAAATTATTTAATAGGGGACATACTAATATAATTTTATACATGGACAACTTTTCCAAAATAAGTACGTGACATGCCCTACTGTGACAATGCTAGTGTGCAAAATTGGGTGAAGATCAGTTCTTTAATACGTGAGATATTATAAACATACAAAAACTTTTTTATTTGGTACTATCTTACAAAATTGGGGCACCAAAGAGGTTCCATGTAAGCACATTTTATGGCTGTAATAGGTAATGCCAACATACAAAGTTATAGGGTACGTGGATTCTCATAAACATCGCACACTAGGCTAAAATGTTTATGACCACCATTTTGTAAGTATCAGAACCATAACTTTACATGGCCTGCCGTACTACTTGCTTGCCTCATTTGATAGGAATCGGTTGATCGTTTCCCAAGGTATGTATGCGGGCAGTGCTGAATTGTGTGAATAATTTCAATACATTTTGGTATATCCCACATCATTTTAGTACGTTATATTTCATTTAATTAATGACACTACGAGTCATTATATTCCCATATATAAAATTTTACAATAAAGTTTATTAAAATGCATGAAATTTCTTTTTAATTTACTGCATTACATTAAACCACGACACATTTCATTACATTCTCTTACATTAATTACAAAGTTAACCCATTACACACACAGGGGAGGAATAAAAACGATACACTAGTTGATGCAGTGCAACAAGGGTAACCATAATATTGCTATAAAAATAAACAATATATACAAATTCACGCTTATATTTATTTATAGTTTGGATATGTTATTAAACTAATTTCAGAGCTGTTATACAACACTCTTGACAAGGTATGACATACTGCCCAGCAGTTACAACTCACAGCCCTAATTATAATAGGGTGCATGAATTACAAATATTGCTATATTAATAGAAACGATAATAGAATTTATAATAGCTGAAGTATTGCCGCATTAAATACCACAACATTCTCGTGCGCAATACACATACAAACAAATTGTAAATAAAACTCTGTATACATACATTTAAGCAAAATACATATTATTTATTTCGCCAAAACAATGACAGTTAATAAACACAAACAAACTGTGATATATTAAAAAACAAATATAATTTTATAAACGATGACTTACTTCCCTTGCATAATGACGAACAGCAAGACGATACCAATCACACATAAGTTCAATAAGTTCCACCTCTACGGCAATCCTTTAACCAGACATGTTTGAGTATTATTTTAACTCGAGAAATACAATTAATTGATATGACTTTAACATTTATTATTTTTAACGCTTTTTGTTATACTTATCATTGAAACAAAGCTTAAATTTCTTTTTAAATCTTGATACAATAGTTATTCCCATAAACATTTCCAAATTATATTTTTAAATCAAGTTATTGTATAGTTTTTATCTATTGTTGTTCATTCGATCTGTCTCTAATAAGTATAAAGCTAATTTAATAGACCAAATAAGTCATATTTCAAAACACTCCTAATATTATTGTTTAGATTTTTTTTTTTTTTTAGAAATTGAATGTAGGCAAATCAGATAATGGATAATATGATATGCAGCTTGAAATTTTTATTTAAGTGTTATAATGCGCAACTGCTTTTGTGAATTTCAAATTATTGCATTTAATTTAGTAATAGAACGAAAGATTTTAAGACAATTAATTAATTCTAAAAGGTTAATTTTTAAAATTGCTTTTATGGAATTAAATTCTTAATAAATAACTCTACTTTTACAATCTATTTCATAAAAATTAAAATACACATTTAATGATAAACAATGTTTCAAAATATATTTAATTTAATTTATTTTGACATTTACTGAAGAATTTTCATGTTTTAATGGGAATTAGTTAAAAAGAAATATAATTACTCTTCCTTCAAAATAAAAGGAAGTTAATATTTTATTAATTTATCGATTTTGTTTTTATTATTTGAGATTCAATTTTATTAAACGGAGTATTATTTATGTTTTGTTACTTTAACAAATCTTTTTAATAAAACCACATGAATAATATTATACTTTAGTTTTATTTTCTAACACTAACATATTTGTAATATTTTTATGATTTATATTATTTACCTAAATATCATATTTAATTATATCTTCCGGTTTAATACGCGAGAGTTTAATATGATTTTGATTTGTTTCAGGAGTTTTTTGTATACGTATCATAAGCAAATAAGTTATATGTGTTATTTATCAGTAATTATGAAGTCATAAATTATTGAAATAGTTTATGTTTTAATTAAGTAGTTTATTCATCACTAAATGTATTACTTCATTTATACAGGACAAGCATCACGCAGCTATTTCTTGAACAAGTGTTCGACTTATTTCAATTAATTTACAAGGCAAAGTGCATTATTTTCTGAAATGTTAACTATTTATGATATACGATACGCGTTCAGTAGCACACATTTTTAAATGCCGCTCTGTCTAATAGTTAACCAATATTTTTCATCTTGAATAAATTGACAAAATTTATATTCTTATATTTTGTATGTAACAACATTAAAAATCACATTAAACACGAATAAATCATTTTCACACAAGATAATTTGCATAAATATTATTTATATAATATGAGACGTTACTGAAAATTAATATTTATGATTTATGAATTAGGTTGAAAATGTTTTTAGTTCATTCGATAAAGTCAAACTTGTGGTAGTTATGCGCCACAATTTCTTGAAAATATTAGAAACAATTGAGTTTCAGCTACAAATATTCAAATGAGTGTTAATGAAAAGCGAGATATTATCTTGTCCCTCCGGGAATTCGGTAGCAATATCATCCCATATTTAGTACCAAAACGAAGACCGCCGGAATGCAAGGGCAGAGGAAACGTGAGATCCCAGGGAAGATCCACAGACCAGCGGCATCGTCCAAACGGTTCCACGTGCGAAAATCCGGGGAGCAAATCCGCTATAATTCGCGATTCGTTACTATAAGTTAATCAGTAAAATTAACAAAATGAATTATCTTGATGGTATTCGCTAAAGTTAGCCGTTTTTGAGATATTTGAGTAGCATGAAATAGATGAGTTGAGGGCAATGGCGCCTGAGATCGGAACTGTTCATGCTCTGTCATGCTGATGCCCGTCAGCCATTTTATCGTCAAATTTCCCTTTTTCTCCTCAAAATCGATTAATTTCCACTCAAAATTTCCCTTTGTCCCTTAAAATGCTTCATGCTTGCAAAATATGATCCCCCGAAAGGTATTTTTTGATCCATCGGAAGGATTTGGAGGAATTGTTTTCGAGGGCATAAAAGTGGCGTCCATATTGGCCTTATAGACATAAGATATGACAAATCAATACACGGGGATCAGGGTTCGGAATTAGAGCTGGCCATTCACCATCTTGTTTCGGTCAGCCATCTTAGCCACCATAGTGGATGTCGGTGACTTTTACTTTTGACTTTGACCCCAGTAGTATTCGATCTTAAACCCAAAGAATTCTAAAAATTCCCAGAAATTAGAAAATGTAAATAAATAACTATAAAAAATTTAAATCGAAAATATTCGGGCAAAACGAGATCTAGGAGTGGAGCCAGACCCGACTGGCTGCCATGTTAATGCCACCCAACTGCCATATTGGATCCAAGTGACCTTGACCTTGAACAAATGACAGTAACTTTGGATGATGTAATATACAAAAATTAAAATTGATAAAATTTTTTTAAAACAATACCAAAAAAATTAAAAAATTTCCAAATTAACCTTTAAAAAATTTATAAAAAATTTATAAAATTATTATTTAAAAACTTTCAACTATAGAGATTTCCCTCGACACCACATCCAGCATTCCACATTCCCCTCCAACCAATCATACTGTAATAAAATTTGTCTCACCTACTCCTACACTATAGCTCATTCTGTCGAATGCAATCCTCCTACCTTATTGGTTTTTTGTTTGTAATTTATTTAAATTCTCAAGACCTAGTTGGCGCTGCTGACTTCGACCACCATGTTGGATCGGGGTGACCTTCACCTTGACCTCATTTATTAACCTTGATTCCATGCCCATGATCCGGGTTAACTTTGAACCCAAAAAATACAAAAAAGTTCTTAAAAATTAAAAAAAAGTGTTGTCTTTATGTCAATGTTTGGACCAATCTCGCAATTTTCTCAGCAATCAGCACCACAATCAGCAACGCAATCGGATCCGCATGCTCCGCAATGGCCACCACAATCAACTCCGCAGTCAAAACTTCAATCAGTACGGTGCTATGATCGATAACAGCAAGGGTTGCCAGGCCAAGCACTACATGCTGGAGGGAATACGGCCTCGGCAACCTGGCCTCCTAGTTATGTCAACAGCCAGATGGGAATGCGAACAAGGTCGGACCCATGCATATATAAGCTGCGAGCAATGGCGGCTCATGACCATCTTGTTCCGCCGCCGCCGGAGGCCCTGCCAGATCGCCGCTAGAAGGAGGACCACCAGTCCCGTGGTCTTGGGTCATCGCCAGCCTCAGCCGTCATCGAGAGAGCCTCCACGCAGCCATCGTCAAACCCCAGGGTAAATATACTTCCTGACAGGGTGAAATAGGTTGTGTGAGGCGAAAGGATATGCGAAGGCAAATATTCAGGCTTTTTAGGAGCCAGAGAACTGTCGATAACCTACCCAGCTATCCATATTAGCTTCTTTGTATTTCTGGTATTTTATTGGCTCACAACCTTATTTGAATCGCATCTTGAGCGACTGAACTGTACTTGCTTTTGCCCTAAATAAAGAAGTGTTTTGTAATCCTTTTCTTCTGTCTACGCATTACCCCTATCAGTGCGTGACTTTTCCTCCCTCTGGAAGGGTCAAAGCAATCGGTGGAGGCGCCTCTCGTCTCCCACCTCCCGACAGGGTTAGCATTCCCTCGTAACCTACGGTTTAGCAAAATCCAAATAGTAAAATTGTACGACCCTGTAGCAAACAATAGTGGTAGTGCAAATTCCATTCAGAGCTTACAGTGTGTTACTAATCTGCAAATTGCGGTCGCACAGGAGCGCGCGAGCACAATTGCCGCGTCCACAAAAGTGTGACAGTACAATCGCTCACTGTTTTGTAGTCTAGAGTGTGTGTGCACGCTTACGCTTTAAGAAGTTAATGAATGTTAAACCACGACACCGCTATTCGGGCCATGTTGCTTTCCGCAACATGCAAAAATTCCACTTAATGTTTGCGCTAAGGGGAAATCTAATTTAGAAAAGCTTTTAAGTGTGTGCATGATAAATATTAAGGCTATACAACACAACATTACACTGACATCTGGACATGAGTAAATCAGGGAAGTCTGAGTCCAAATCAATAAGGAAACTGGTCAAAGCCATAACACTTGATATAAGCGAAGCCAAGCGCGCATTAGAGAACAAAATACACCCCGAGTTGCACACTGCTGTTCAGCGCCATGGCACATTGATGTTACACTCCGGTGGCTCGCTGGATTACTCACGCCATGTCGCTGTAATGCTGGTCCAACCTTAATGGTGCATTCCTCCCATCACCCGTCACACAGGTCTCATGCAAGGACGCATGTTTTTCCGAAGACAGGGGGGGGATGCTGTGATCAACACCAGTAAGGGTTGCCAGGCCAAGCGCTACACGCTGGATGGAACATGTCCTTGGCAACCAGGACTCCTAGTCATGTTAACAGCCACAGGTGAATGCGAACAAGATAGGACCCATGCATATGTAAGCTGTGAGGAATGGTGTCTCGTGGCCATCTTACTCCAGCCCCGCCGGAGGCCCTGATGGATCACCGCTAGAAGGAGGACCACCAGTCCTGTGGTCCTGGGTCATTGCCAGCCTCAGCTGCCATCGAGAGCGCCTCAATACAGCCAATGTCAAACCCCATGGTAAATATTCTTCCTGACAGGGCTAAATAGGTTGTGTGAGGTGATAGGATATGAGAAGGCAAATATTAAGGCTCCTTAAGAGCCAGAGCACTCTCGATAACTTACCCAGCTAGCCATATTAGCTTCTTTGTATTTTTGATATTTTATTGGTTCACAACCTTGTTTGTGTCACATCTTGAGCAGCTGAACTGTACTTGATTTAGTCCTAAATAAAGTAATGTTTTGTTAATCTTGAGTGCTTTACATCTGCCTATGCATTACCCTCTATGAGTGTGTAACTTTCTCCCTCTGGAACGGTCACAGCAACGGCAAAACGCAACCACTAGAAGCACCGAAATCACCACTGCAACCACCACAATTAGCATTGCAATCAGCACTGCATTCAGCACCACAATCGGTACCACAATTAGCATGGGAATCAGCACTGCAATAAGCACTGTAATCAGCAATCAACACAACCAATCCACATCACATTAATCCACACACCCATCCACAAAAATCTGCACTCCATCTATATCAAAACAAACACCAATCCATACACCAATACATATAATTCAATTACCAATCCACACATCAATCCTCACCAATCCACACACTCATCCACACCAATCCAAACACCAATTACCACTAATCCAAGCATCAATCCAGACCAATACACACACCAATCCACACCCATCATTCGCAAACCTCCTCCACGACCCACAGCAATCCACGTCAATTATTCGTAATCCTCCTCCGCAATACATGCCAATTCTTTAATAGATACCAATCCTTCAATACATCTCAGTCCTCGGTAATCCTCTGCAATCCACAGCAATCCAAACCAATACTTTGATCAAACCCAATCCTTCGATCAATTCCAGTCTTTTGATGGATCCTTCGATCAATCCTTCAGTCCCCCTCCCACTTCCCCATATGTATAGAAATTACATTCGTTCGCCAACTGTCTCCAAATTATTTCATGCCAACAGAATCAATATTATGTGGGCAGTCTACTATCGATTTATTTATTTTTACATAGTCTTTATAAATATTCGGTACACAGATCTTTACTTTAATAGTTGAGTGCTCATGACACAAATTTAAAGTTATGAGAGGTGAAAGGATACAGGACAAAAATAATAACAATATTATTATTTAAGAAAAATTATTTTGTAATTTCAATTTTAGAAGAAAGCAGTTAATCACATCATGTGATATAATCCCTGACCTTCAGTTCACTAATGATTGAAGATATCTCGTTAATGTGTAAGAAATGTCCACCTTGTTGGCAAGTGATCAAATGCCGGAGACTATCAATAAGTTCATTCGAGTTTTCGGAAATTAGGCATCCAGTATTCTCAGCATCTTCTACATTCATGTCACTTGTTGAAGCAAGTGTAGTAGTGGAGTGTATTAGTGAATCTAGGAAATCGGCATAGTCTTCAGCACTATAACTGTCTTCATGCTCATTTTCATCAATGATGCCTTATTGGTAATCTTCGACACCTGTTTTGAATTCTTTTTAAAATTGCTTTTCTTTGTAGCAGAAAATGTAAGGTCATCAGTATTCAGAGCTGACGACTGATTATTTTTAAGTTCATCGACTTCACGTGGAAGTCTTGCAAGTGTACATCAGTTTTTTAAATGTCATCATGTATCTATTCGTCAAAAGTTCAGTGAAGCTCGTGAAGATCTATTAAAAAAAGTATCACAATATACCAGCCTAATAAACAGATCGTTAAAAACTACCACAGACATTGCGACTCATAAGGGTACATGAAGACCCATTATGTGATGCCTTGCAGCACGATTGTGCAGCATGATACACTGTAGTTTGATGTAGATGCCCTGCATTTGATGATGAAGAGCTGATGTAAAGTAACAAGAGTTGAGTATTCCATTCCACAGAGGTTGCGCTTAGAGCAAATAAAGGAACACACATGACGTAATGACTATACTCAATCTGTCATCCATGTGCAGTCGAAAACAGTACACTGCAAGGTGAGAGTTATCGTAATGGAAATGTATGCCAACAAAGAGAATAAATAAATGCTGCTTATCAGTGGAGAATGTAAGTTAGCAGATGAATGTGTTCGTATTATTTTACTGTACAGTATAGTACATTCAAGTGAGTTGTACTGAACACATACACAGTATTGTTATTAACAATATCAATATCTTGGTTTGCTCATTTGTCGTTCATTCTGTTGAAGGTCTGCATAATGCTAGTCATCGGAACAACTCTACAAAGAGTGATACCTTGACAAGATCCTCCCCTCGAGATGAAGTTTTCCCGTCTTGTAGTGAAGCTTAGCGAGAAAGAGCAATTTGATGCCACAGAAACGGGATCGTTATAGAACTCGCACATATTGCTGCAAGCTGTGTTAGCTGGGGTTGACAAGCAATGCTCGGGCACCTGAGATGGTGCGGCCATGACAAGCCAGCCCCACTGTTTTGAAAAAACTTTCCCCGTCGAGGAAGGTCGTGAGGCTAGGCGGGGTAGCATATAAGGTTGGGACAATGGTGGCTTGTGGCCATCTTGCTCCGGAGGGACCAGCGAGACGCCAGCACTGATGACCACAGGACCGTGGTCACGACTTCGACGCCCAGCAATGCCACTGTCGAGGGGTGTCGACAGACGACACCACCAACAGAGTTAAGGGTAAATATAGTCCCAGTAGGGTGCCTGAGGTAATGCAGGATTAGGGTCCTCGGCATAAATACTTAAAACTTCTCAAATCAGGACCACTCTATAGCTGTCTGTGTCGTTATTGAATAAAACATCTTAACTATTATTGATGATTACCGCTATAAAGTAAAGAGTAAAGTGATGTACTAGCCAAAGGCTATTTGTATTACTGAGTGTAAATCTAGCGGTGAGTAATAAAACCTAGTGAAACTGTAAAGTGCTTTATCATCTAGATACTGACATCCCCCTTCATGTGTGGCCTGATTCAACCACAGAACAGATCACAGCAAATGGTGGAGGCAGCCAAAGCTTCCGAGCTCTCCTTTTAGAGCACTCAAAGTGGTAAAATCAGTAGTATAAATTAGATCTATCTGCGAAAATTAGCCTTCGTAACAATTTGAAATCGCTTACAAAACTTCTCCCAGCCCACAGGGTTGCATTCCCTGCCTAAATCCCGAAGTATAACATATTACATTAGAGTTAACATTCATTGAGGCAAAAGGAACTTTAAAGTCATTTCACTTTACGTCATTGCTACTAAAGATAAAGTTGAATACGGAACACCACCACCCAGAAGGTCTGAAGCCAACAGCCGACATTAATCTAGAGAGTAGCATAGTAAACACTGCAGTAGAGTGAATCGTACTGCCATTGAATGCCATGGCACATTGTGCATGGTACAGCACGTTCCAGCAGCGCCCGAGTGCATTCCAGGAATGGCCCAATTGCAGTTTCGTCAGTAAACCAAGGCGCCCATACTAGCGTAGTAAGAGTGTGTGCTTAAGCTTGTAAAAATTAATGCATTACAGATCTCGGCCGCTTTTTGGACCGTAGTGAATATGCTAATACAATTTCCACAAGTGTTTGCAATGTAGAAATATTACATTAGAGTACGTTTTGTGTGTATATGCTAGACGGATCCACAATCCACATAATTTAAAAAAACAGCACGAATCATCATAAAACATACAACAATCTATTTGTGTGACACAAAAAAAAAAACTAGCTGCCAGAAACACCAACACAGCCGATAAATTTCAGAATTTAATTGAATCTGTGGAACAACTGCTGAACAAAAACCGAGAATTAATTGACCAGTTAAACATAACATCGACACACATTACACGTAGCTTAATTAAAAAATGTTAACAAGCAGACTTCTACCAACAACACCAACTCAAGAAAATACTGCACCACAAACATCAGACTACTTGACACCTGTACATATTTACACTAATGCCAAAGAGAATTTTCATGGAAACTCACCCTTGGCATCACCACTAGAACCTACACCACCAACAGACAGCATGACAAATTCCCCACCAATAAACATAATCGTGGAACAGCCTTTACACATCCCAAATTTTCAGGGGACAATACCGAATAATGTACGGAATTTTTATATCAATTTAACTAAGTCGCAGAAAACAAGAACTGGACCGATGAGGAGAAATTTAAGAATCTAAAATACTATGTTAAAGGTTCCGCAAAACATACACTAGATAATTATCTCCATTCACAAGCAGGTAATGTTACATGGCAAGGCATTGCTCAGAAACTGAAAACTACCTTCTCTAGACCCGCGTCAGAGGAATATCTCAAAAACCTGTTTGAAAAACGACACATTATACGATATTATAACAAATGTCCAACGAGCAGAATTTTTCTTTTTTGGATAAAATGAAACCATTACTGGCCATCACACACTGTCCGAAACAGACGCCTTTCGGGCGGAAATCGCTAAATTTAAAGAGGAAATCGCCAATATATGAATCGCGCACCAAAGACACACACAAAACTACTACTACCCACAAAATATATGACGATACTTTCAACCACACAATCATCAAAATCGCCACCAATTAGACCAAACCATCCAAGGGCGAACATAAGGGAAAAGGACATTTTTCAACAACTCCCAGAACCGGCAAAAGCCAGAATCAGAACAACAGAACCACCACAACACACATCCCACAGGCAATAACAGTTACCAAAAACAAACTCACCCCATAGGAAAAAGAAAGTATGGTCAAAAACAATATCAGTCAAAAAACTCCTTCACGAGGGGGCAGTAGGCCGCACCCCCTACGACAAACACTATAACCAGGTGCACAAATCTATCACAGCCAACAGACAGGCAGGCCTCTTAAGAGCATGAACAAACAAAAATACATAAACTAAAGCATGGGAAAAAATGCGACAAACAGTCAGGGTCATCAACGACCATAGGTAATAATCAGAACTGCCAGCATGGCGAGAATGGCAATGCCATGCGCCAAGCAGACACGTCCCACCCGAAACAAAAGTACGCTGTGTTATTAATGCCTGCCAAGCATTATTTGCCAAATGCGTCCCATGCTGTACATTTGTGGAAATAGCGATGTTCAATTTAAGAAGCTAACTATTTTATATTCCCTATGAACAGAAGATCACAGAAATTAAAAATAGTACCAAAATTGTATCAGCTAAAGGTGGGACATATTGTATTGAATTCTGCGACCCATAATCCAGACCACCGCACAATACCAGATATTATCCAAATAATTGCAAGGCTAAGGCCGGCCATAAACAGATCACGTTATCCGAGACACATGACACCCTGCGTAACACAGAAACACACGTGAGCGCCAGGGCCACGTCAGATTCCAAACACCCCAAAGTGAAAGTGATCCATGCATCAACACGGAAGCGATGGCCCCTGTCCAGCCGGTAACCCATCAGGAATGCACGACACAATATAAGCGTGCTGTCAGAGAGCCAAGGCCAACGTTTGTGAGGACGGAATTAGTTTCAACTTGTGTGCTTTGTTTGTATACATCACACCATGCTGTAGAATGTCCATTGTTCCCCAATTAGACGACACCATTTCATACGGACATCGTGGCGTGCTTCTGGAAATTCGAACACCAGTTCGGCATTGGCGCAACCCAGATCAAGTTGCTGCATTCATGAATGGGCACACCTGTAAACAATAACACAGTACCGAATGGCAATGATGAAAGAGGTCAGCGAAACCTGAGCCACCGGCCGTTTATTAAAGTACTGAGCACTAGTCACCAAGGACGAGTGACACATGGGATATGTGAAAATATCAACCCTGCATGTCCTTGTGTACCTGGTGGAAAAAAACGTACAGTACCCTATTGGATACAGGCTGCTCCCATTCATGCGTGGCGACCATGTTAATTAGCAAAGAAAAGTGGCAACCTGTGAAAGGATTTTTTTCTATGGTAGGGGCGATAGAAGACATTGAGGTTCCCCAATTTAAAACTAAAGCCAATATTAATATACATGTTAACAAATTTTTACAAGAATTTTTTTGATAGATGACTTGAAACTTTATATGATTCTAGGAGTCGAGTTCATGAAGAGATAAGATGTTTTGCCAATATTAAACAAAGACATTATATTTATCCATGTTTCAAATAATGATAAAATTATTGAAATTCCCATTAATAACAACTCTGTAGAATATAATAGCAGTAACTGCATCAAATTTCATATAAACAAAATAACTACAATGGAAGAAACTACAAGAAAACACGCTGTTTGGGAATATTAACCCTAATTGCCACATGAACAGAAACACCAGTTAGAAACATTACTGAATGAATACGCCGATCGATTCACCAGCTCCATTCACGAGCTCATGGAAACAAATGCGTGTGAAATGAAATTAGATTTGATCACGGATAAACCAATTTATATACGACTTTATCACATTAACCCACAATTAAGGGAGGATGAACTTATACAAACACAGCAAATGCTTGACTCTAATATTATGACACCATCCGACTCCGCGTACGCTGCACCATTATTGGTAATCCCTAAATGCCAAGGTGGCATTAGGTTCCTAATGGACTTCCATTTATTAATCCAACACCTTACTAAAGTCCAATATACAATCCCGTGGGCAGAAGACATAATTATTACCCTAAAATTTCTAAATATATAACATATATATATATATGTTTAGCTGGTTTTACGCCATCCCAGTCCGCAAGGAAGATAGGCATAAATAGGCTTTTAGCGTAGATGGAATCGGATTTTTCGAGTACACTCGTATGCTAATGGGCTTCGCCCCCAGCCCTAATTACTTCCAGAATTATGTTGATATTATGCAAGGTCCACTCCACTGGAACATGATGCTCGCCTACATAGACGACATATCCATAATTGGTAACATTTTTACTGAACACATTAACAACAGTCTTAAAGTTATGGAACAGATTAACATCAAAATTAATAGCAAGAAGTGTAATTTCGCTCAACACAAAATAAAAATACTTGGCTACTACATAACGCCCAAAGGAATCCAGACGGACCTCGAAAATATTCAAAGTATCTAGCAAAGGGTGCTGCCAGAAATATAAAGCAAATACAAACATTTTACGGCGTTATTTCCTATTTAAGATGCTACATTTTAAATGACGCCCAAATAGCAGAACTCCTCATCTAACTTACAACAGAGATAACACATTTTCAATGGGGCGAGAAAGAGGAAACAGCATTCCAACAATTAAAAACAGCTGTCAGTAAACCACCCATACTGGCGAAGTTTGAAGAGCATCTACCAACAATTCGAGCATGTGATGTGTCACAGAACGTCATTGGCACAGTATAGTTACAGGACAATCTCGAGACCAAGGAATGTCATATAATAGCTTTCGCTTCGAAAAAGTTATCGCTGAATGGGCAAAAATGGTTAGCTACAGAGAGAAAACTATCGGCAATAAAATATTTTATAATATATTTTAAACAGTTTCTTTACGGCCGAAAGTTCGTCATCGAGACCGATCATGCCAGTGTCCTTTACCTGAAATCTATGACCGAACATAATATACATATTCAAAAGTTGGCCATCACATTAACGGAATATGACTTCGAGGCAAAAATTTTGAAAGGATAATTTAACACCCTAGACGATGCGCTCAGTCGTATACCCACAGTACGGACAGCTGACACAACAACTGTTACCGTCAATGCAACACAATACAAAGTAAAACACACATTTACACAATGCACATCTTTTTGCACAGCCTTAGCGGAATAACCCTTTCAAGACCCACAGAAGGCCACGGAAATCAAAATAGCCATTGTCAAATACATAACCAACAACTGGCATGACATTAAACCACTAATTAAAGCTGACTTTCACACCACAGATAAAGCAAGAGTCGTGAAAGTCATCGTACAAGCAGAATACTAGCCCATGCACACCATAGCCAAAACAATTTCCACCATTTTTAACATAAATATGGAGATTATTAGCGACAACAGCTCTCAGAAAATAACAACTACATGTCTCGTCCCATGTCTTAACTTTCACATTCTCATCAAAGTTGAAAATAATGAAAAAATATTTTATCTGCCAGAATATATTCATGAGCACGAGTAAATTAAAGTAGACGATGACGCACATCTTTTGTTGCTACCCCTTCTAGACCAACCGGCATCACCGTTTTAGCGGATTATGCTAACGATCCACACATTCAACAGCTCAAATTATCATTAACTGAACTGGACAAAGCCACCCCGAAATACAGTCGCCTCACGAGGCGTTACGCCATTTCAGCCAATGGGGAATTTATATGAAACAGCATACACCAGCCGGGGAGCGCAAACTAACACTTGTGCCTAAATATTATGTGCCGGAAATAATAACTGCCCATCACGACATTCTGTTAGGAAGCGGGCACTTTGGGCAGTTCAAGATCCTAGATAAAATTGATAACAATGAATAAGGATGTGTAGGAACATGTAAAAAACTGTCCCACTTGGCAACGAAGTAAGTTGCCTCAAGGCTGCCATAAAGACGGAGAATCTAAGCCAATTATTTGATCACTGTAAATTTCCACGTGAAATGAGTGGAAAAACTCAAGTCACTGCGATTCAGCCACTCAACTATTTAATAATTAATCCAGCCAGTAACTTTGCAGTAAGATGTCACTTCGTCAAGTTATTAAGAAAACTGACATAAGATCAGTTGAGTTACAGGTACCATGTGGATGCAGAGTATCGATGGACAAGTTAACGCAAATATAAGTCATATATGTTTGCGACATCAAAAGCCTTGTTACCATAGTAGTGCAAACTGTATTGGTGATCCAATGGCTTAAGTGAAACAATTTCGAAGCTACTCATTTAACCCTAAATGAAAGGATAGCTTTGTCGTCCTTTAACGGGTCTACAAATAACTAATGGAAAATATTACATGCTATATTTCCAGAAGTAACACATGTGTCTAACACAAATACTTTCAGAGAGAATCATGTGTTTTCCATCATGTCACAATATCATCTTAACTATGCTAGCTCATAAATCATTCTTGTGCTCGTTTCAGCCATTGGTCTGTTATACAACAAACTTATAAAGGTGTCTATCCTTTTGGAGAAAGCTGTTTAAGGGCAAGGTAGTCACAGTTAGATTTATCGGCGCACACTGTTTTAAAATTGCATAAGCAAGGATATGCTAAAAGTTTATAGCCAATAAATAAGTTAGGACATTTCTAGACATATAACACACACTTACAGTGCTTTCTCTTTATGGAATGTTCAAACAATTCGCACACATTGTCACCGTGCATAATAGGTGTCGCCAATAGTATGGCCTGGGCCACTTTAGTTTATTCTTATGTGCCAGAGCACATTACAGTGGTTACGCACCACAAATAAAGGTTGAATTCAAACTACATTTTAGAATTAATCTTACCAGACCTGTGTACATATGTATATATCATTCAATATTCCTAAAAACTAAAAAGAATTTAATATATCCTGAGTTACACTAAGATAATAATGTTCAGAATTGAAAAACTAGAGTATAATGTCATTTCACCTACACAATAGATTGCGTGGTTAAAACGCTTTTCACATTTTTTAATATCTGTAAGACTGAAATTCAAATTAATGGATAAAGGTTATGTAATGATAGAAAAACCATCTAGGTATTTACGAAAATTTCAATTAGCACTATGGCAGACTGCATCATTCCAATGTGTGCATGTACTCTACCTCTACCCACCCCTACCATTCGGCACCGGGGATTTATTGTTTTCTATATATTTTAAGGAGTAACTTTATATAATTTCGGTGCCGAAAGCAAATTCCAAAAACCTATGATGTCAGGAAATCACAGTGGCTACGCTATTATTGTGCCGGCACACTTTCATAATTTATAATGTTCTACGTAAAAATACGAGATAAGAATAAAGATAATTAGTGTTGTTGTTTTTGCTAAATGTTCAACGTATTATACGCATATCAAAGGAATTCATATCGATGTAATAAGCTATTTTAGGAGTTAATGTAAAAACATGTTTAATTGATAACCAATTATTCAAACTAAATGTACAAATGTAATTTTATCATGTTTAATGAATATTATGCTTAAAATCATATAAGAAGCAATAACACTAGGTAATAAGACAAAAAGTCATGTAAATACTTACGTAGATTTAACAATTTTTAACAAGCTGTCAATGAAATTGTTATTGGTAAAAGAAACTGAAGCCAAAATTAGGGCAAATATATTTTAAAGATAATCTACTTACTGCTCTGTTTTTTACAAATGTAAACAAGACCCTAACCTCATTACTGACAGCATTCTAGGGCAACTTCATTGGAGTGCAAGAAAGACACTAATTTTTAAAATATCCTCTACGACGTGTACACTGCAGAAGGAGACCCCTTCAAATGGCAGACCTTACCCTTAATGGACTGACCAACTTCACCCTTCATTGAGTCGTCCAACCCATGCTCCAGCCTACCTCTACTCATAATCTTTCTCTATTCGAATTTTGGCCTTAACTCATGCGAGGACGCTTGAATTTAGTGGAAACAGGGGGCCTTGCTGCAAGCTGTGTTAGCTGGGGCTGGCAAGCGATGCTCGGGTACCTGGGATGCTGCGGCCACGACGAGCCAGCCCACTGTTTTGAAAACACTCTCCCCGCCGAGGAAGGTCGTGAGGCTAGGCAGGGTAGTATATAGGGTTGGGACGATGGTGGCTCGCGGCCATCTTGCTCTGGAGGGATCAGTTATACGTCAGTACTGAGGACCACAGGGTCGTAGTCACGACTTCGACGTCTAGCACTGCCACTGTCGAGGGGGTCTCGACAGATGACGCCACAAAGACAGTTAAGGGTAAATATATACCCAGTAGGGCGCCTAAAGTAATGCAGGATTAGGGTCCTCGGCATAAATACTTAAGACCCCTCAAGTCACGAGCACTCTATATTCGTCTGTGTCGTAATTGAATTAAACATCTTTACCATTATTGATGATTGCTGCTATAAAGTAAAGAGTAAAGTGTTGTACTACCAAGGGCTATTTGTATTGCCAAGTGTAAATCTAGCTGTGATTAATAAAACTTGTGAAACTGTAAGAGTGCTTTATCATCTAGTTAGTGACATCCCCCTTCCTTGCATGGCCTGATTCATCCACAGAACAGGCCACAGCAAGATGAAGCTGCTGAGGTTGTTGTTCTCGCTACTGTAAAGTTAATCCACACGTCAGCACATGCCAAATTAAAACAGAAATTGGCATTCCGAAAATGAGCGCACATCGCATTATTAAGCATTGTACGCTTCATCCCTATCATGTACACTTACACAAATAATTACATGGGGATGATTTCCAGAATCTTGTAGAGTTCTATCAATAGGCACAACATCAACTTATGACCTACCCGAACTTTCTTTCGGGCGTCCTTTTTACCGACGAATCGTCATTCTCCAATTCAGGCCAAGTTAATACGAGTAACATGCATTATTGGGCTGTCGAGAACCCATGATGGCTTCGACAGGTGGACTATCAGCGTCAATGGAGAGTTAACATCTGGTGTGGAATGGTTGATAACGGGGTTATAGGGCTTTATATCGTGAATGGTAACTGTAACAGCAGGGATTATGCCACTTTCACACAAACAATTCTTCCTGGTCTTCTGGAGGAGATACATCTAAGGAAGAGAATGACAATGTGGTACCAGCACGATGGATGCACAGTATATAATGCCATGTATGCACATAATGTTATGGACTATAAATATCC
This sequence comes from Dryococelus australis, assembly GCA_029891345.1. Taxonomy (NCBI): domain Eukaryota; kingdom Metazoa; phylum Arthropoda; class Insecta; order Phasmatodea; family Phasmatidae; genus Dryococelus; species Dryococelus australis. The sequence goes on along the minus strand of CM056994.1, from coordinate 185,072,491 downwards.
TGGTAGGTGGATTGGTCATGGGGGACCAGTTCAGTGTTCTGCGCGATCTCCTTACCTTAAACTCCTGGATTTGTTTTTTTTTGGGGTTACTTCAAAGACACGGTCTACCGAGATATTCTAACAACTCCAGAGAATGTGCAGGGACATACTGTTGTGCTTGAAATGCTCTTCAGCAGGCAACACTGGGGGAATCAGTGTTGTTATTCATCCAGCGACTGAACTTGTTCATTTTTTTCAAGACGAAATACATGGGAAAACTTTCAGGCGGCCTGGCCAAATGCGTGCTATTAATCACTTCCATATTCTTAATAAACGTTAAATATCGTATATGAGTCGTACAGTTGCACAACCAGGTACATAACTTTGTTTTGGTTTTTTTTTTTTTTTTTTCAGAATTGAGTCATCGCCAGATTCTGTTAGCCCATATTGGTCTCAATTGCCCTCTGAGAAAATAAAGTTTCACAACCAGCTACATTACGTTGTGATAAGCGTGGGAAGCAAGGGGTTAGTTACAAAACCAGATATGTAGCTTTTCACATGCAAAACCAGATACATCCATCACTGCACCATGCGCTGTGTGCTACTGCGCATCATTATAGTCCCACCTATAGCAGTTGTTCTCTGCAGTGGAAAGTTGCATATGAATGTAACGTTGTTTCTGGGATACAATTATTGTTATATACACAGTTGCTTTTGTTTGTGTGTGTTCGATATGGAATGTAATGCAGGGGAATCCACGGATCCACCACGAAAGAAGCAGTGCCATGACGATCGAGTATTTGAACGCATCGAAAAAGAAATAAAGAGCACTGAGAAAATAATTGATCCACAGGAATATCATGTTTGGAACTGTTATACCTCTTCCAGGAAAAAACTTTGATTGGAAAAGTACAGTTCGGAACACAGTGCGTCCTAAAGCTCAATAGCATTATCCAATTTAACCTCTGCAAACGGTTTTTCTTCAAGAGAATCTCAAAGGGAAGTTATGTTGTTATTAAGGGAGACGTTTGTTATGAGAGTGCGATAAGATGTTACAAGAGTATTTACAAATCATCGAAACGAATCAAGGATGTGAGGTCTCCTTTAATACTGCCTGGGGTGGAAATCTCCCCGTTGAAGTTACGATATGTTTCGGTTCTGCTTGCAGAACATTTTGGTGATAACTCGTTTTCTTTGGTGTCCCATCTTATTTCAGAAACATTGTTCAAGGACATACATTCGATGTGGAGTCCGTTGAAGATAATGTTAGTAGTACGAACAAAGACGATTGTTGCCAACAGGCGAGTGAAATTGATGATTTGATTGTTGCACAGTGACCTGTAAGGTTGACGGTTTGATTGTTTATTATGTCAAACAATGTTCTCCGTTCAGGTATTTAACTAACACCAGTAACAACGTTTATGGTATAATTACCCTTTGTTCTTTGTAGGCCCGTAGAGTTTCATATATTCATAGTGCTAACAAATGTTCATATTCTCCATGAATATGTATCCATTCCTTACCTAAATTATATCTGATTGCCACATTCTTTAATATTTATCAATTAGAGTAATCCAGTGTTATGTGTCCCCTGACAAATTATGATTTGGTGATGTATCTGGTTTTTAAAATAGACGACATATATGATAAGCGGTCCCATTTCAGAAAATTATTCATTTTGTCTGCCAAATTGAATTAAAATATGTCTATCACTTGTACAAGTAATAGTTTAGATCTGATGTAAATTTCTTTGTGTCCCTATCATTGGAATTATTCTCTCGTATTGCTTGCTATAGGCTGTTCACGGTAAAGTGAGCACTTTTTCAGACCCTTCCAAAAGGCATTTTCCCCATATAAATGTATTTTATTGTATCATCAAACGTTAACTTTTGAAAGAGATTAAATGTATACACTGTAGTTATTAGTCATATTGCAATGTTTACATTTAAAAGTGGCGGAAAGGTAGAAATAATTGAAAGGAAAAATTTTGCAGGGCCTTAAAAAGCGCTCACTTTACAGTGAAGAGCCTATAACAGACCTAACGAGTTTTGAAACTCTTATACTGCTATGTTGAAAAAAAATCTGCACAGCAGTCGTAATTATTGCTTCACTTGAGATTGAGGTGAGGTTTATTAAGTAAGTTCCTAATTGCCTTACGATTCATTCTGCTAGGGAAGTTAATGGGTGGTAATGAGATAGCATTTACAATTATTCAGAGCACGCATGGCGCAGTACTGTGTTATTCGATCTGCAGAACCTGTTTCATAGCTGTAAAAATGCAATGGTAATTGAGTGCTCCAGTTTAAATTACCGTGAAATAGTGTGCCGGTCATCCAACTGAAAAGGCCAGAAACCTTTCAAAGGTCAGCAGCCTTTGTACTGGGAATCCCATTATATTTATTGAATTCATTGCGCTGTCATAAAAACGGCGAAGATTTCTCAAACACAGAGAAATTTGACGGCAAACTGGCATAAAATTATTTACTATACACAATGTCAGGTAATTCGTGGATACGGACTGCACCACACGAATCTGTGATCTAAACTAAGTAGAAAGTTTTATTTGGTAAAAATCGTAAGGCCTTTAGTTTACGAGAAAAATCACACAAAAATAGATAAAATGACTTATATCATGTTAAGCACAACAAATACCATCAGCGTTCAAAATGTCGAAACGTCATAACAGGTGTTCGAAGTTTTCTCTGCCAATGCACTTTTCCGCATTTTGGATGCATGCAGCATGCACGGAGCTTGGCTGCCAAATGCACCCATTGCCGTTGCCATGTTCCATGTTCCAATATTCACTGTATGTGAACTTCATGGCTTCTTTGGCACTATTCGGCTCGGCTCGTTCCCTTGACCACACATTACTTGCAGCATTGCCACATCACCTCACCCTTATCTAAGCAGAATACCACATGTTTGCTATAATGTTTTGTGGACCTTTCGTGTTGTTTTTCTCGTAAACGAAGGGCCTTATACGATTTTAACAAAGAGAACTTTCTATTTAGTTTTGACAACAGATTCGTGTGGTGCAATCCATATCCGCGAACTACCTGACAACCTGTATTCACTGAATTTACTTGTCATTAAAATTATTATCCATTTCAATCTCTACTTATTTTTATGACGATTTGTAACGATTTCCGATATTTTGTCACTTATTCGCCAGTCTCCAGAAGTTTATTATATAAATTTTCAACGAGAGCCGTAGCATTTCACTGAAAGAAATACGTGAATCAGCTGTAGCAAGTGATACGTTGGTTTAACAAAAAGTAGACGTCTGTGATGCAAAATATAAGTGTACAATTTTACGTGTATTACTGTAGTAATATATATACATATATATGCACACGTTAATCAAAATCCTCAGTTGTTTGTTTTTACATAAACGGAATTATATGTATGTAATATTTACACATAACTCTTGCTAATATTGAATATAGAATGTTATTCTTATTAACAATCTTAATTTGTGACAAGTTTCATGTTAGTGTAAATTAATAATAATATTTAACTTAGGCAAGGAAAATGTTAAGAAAATACGTCTCCAAGCAGTAGTACACACTTATAAATATCATATCAACTATGTTTAGTGACTTTTGTGGTGGCATTTGTTGAGCACAACGAAAACAATCCGCTGATATGTATTTTTCTATTAATTAGTAGGTACATTTTTATCTTTAAATACAATGGGTCTGCATGTTGAGGCTATACCTTGTTTCTAAATATTGTAATTCAGTTTTTAGAAATGTTACACGATACGATAACGCGAAAGGATCTGTTAGAGCCCACGACCTACTGTAATTAATATAGAGATCATCTAACGCAGCCAAGAACCAGTAGAAAAGTTAATTGGAAACTAAATAAAACTGAATGAAAGGTATAAAAATTAGACAACAAATTATAGTATATGACACCATAAAATGTAACAGGCAACAGCTATGCTTTCACCGAAGCGCTATAACAAGCAAATAACTCAAGAGGTCTAGCCTGCTGTACTGTAATCACGAAAAAATCAAGCTTTTTGGAAGAAACATTTTGTAAAATAATAAAACTCTCGATGTAAGTAGATTATTAAGGGAAAGTCGCCGAAATTGTACCACCACCTAAATCGTCCCAACCACTAGTTTTCTATAAAGCTGAACTAGTGGTGTGCTCTAACGATGAATACTTGAACTACTAGATATATTGAGCAGTCCGTGAAAAAAGCTAGTCAGTGTATGCACGTGTTGCGTTTTTATTACAGTTATATTGTTTGAGTGTTTGCTGATGTAGTTTTTCTACTCCATATGTAAGATAATACAGCATTTCAAGGTAAGTGTTACTGGATATCATGCAGTTATAAGTGTGGTGTAAGTAATATTGAACGTAACGGCTGGTCGCTTTGTAGCGAGGCACCTGTTTTAGGTTAGAAATTACGTAAAGAGTGAAGTTGTGCTCAATTGCCTAAATCGTACCATGGGTGGGGTTCCTAATTCGTACCGGTACGAATTGGGATATACTATTATTTGAAGTTATATATTTGCAATTTATTTGAATAAATTAAATAGATTTTAAATAAACACAAGTAACACACGTGTCAATCGTGAGTTACAGAATGGCGGAAAGGGAATATGGTGCCTGGAGTGAATCAGACATGGAAAGGGCTCTGGCAGCGTACATAAATTGGGACATGGGGTTCAACGAGTGCTGCCGCCAGTACGGCATTCCAAAACCAACCCTAAAGCGCGACTTGGATTGTAAAAACGTAATTGCTAACGACGGTACGAAGGCGCTTGGACAGTTTACTACCTTGTTACTTGAAATTGAAAATCGACTTGTAGAACGTATTTTAAATTTGGAAGAACTACTTTTTGGAGTCGCGATTAACGATGTACGCAATTTGGCATATCAAATAGCAGAGCACAACCACATTCCACATTGTATTGTGTATGTGAAGAAACATTTGTGGAAGATATGGTTCAGTGTTTAGTGTGCGCATCCTGGGTTCATGAGAGTTGTGCGGGTGTTAAGTCAGCACTGTAACATTTTGTTTGTGTAGCCTGTAAATAGTTGAATATTTCTTACATTTACCGTAGAAATTAATCAAACTTTATTAGTATTTAAATACTACAATAATCCTGTGTGTTGTTACATACTGTATTGTTTGTTTTCTCATTTGTTTTAATTTATAATGCTGTGGTACGATTTAGGTCATAGGTGGTACGATTTAGGAAACCAGTTTCTTATATCGTACCAGTTGCAGCCTTTTACAAAAAGTTTTTTATTTCTTCCCCGGTGCTACATTTTGAAATGTAACCCACATACATGTATCCATAAATAGTCATACTTTTTCATAAAAATTCGTAAAACCTTGTATTTTTTTCATTTGAGACAGATAAAATTGCAAATGTAAAAAGTGGTACGATATAGAAAACTCCCCTCTAAATCGTGACTTTCATGAATGCACACTTTAAAAATTGTTCAGTTTCGTAATAATTCGTACATTATTATTATTTAATGAATTTTGCAGTAAATTTATTTGAAGAGCAAATATCACAAAATTGTTATTATAGTACGTATAAAATTTGAAAGTAAAATCTGCAAGTGTACTCGCTAAGAGTCCGGATTTTATTCGCCTTTATTTTGCAGAGGAATATGCCATGCATGTTAGTATAAGAAACGTGTCAGATGTAACTATGTTTAAACTCGCGCTTAGAAATTATGGTTAGTTACTGCGGCGTCTCCGAGTGGAGGAACAGGAAGAGTTTCATAATAATAATGCAAATGGGAATGCATGTAAATTTTGGTGGATGGTACTGAGCAAGTTAGTAATAATGGTGCTGAGGAGATGGGGAAGGAGTGGAAAAAAAATGGGGGGGGGGGAGAGACTAAAGTCAGCACGTGGTGTTTGGGCAGGGCTGTATCGTGATTGCCGCACGTTGAGTCGCAACTGGTATATCTCGTTCGCCGGCGGGTCGTCGGGCGGCCGGCCGGGTTGTACGCATGCGTCGAGTCGCTGGAAGCGGTTTGGCCAGCTCGCTCCCCCGCGACCCCACCCCCCTCTACCCTCGCAAGATAGAAAACGTTCGGCTCTTGTCGTCGCGTCTGGTAGCAGGCGAGGCGGCAGGCACCTTGCGAAAGTCCAGCCCTAACACCCCCGCGGCCAGCACGAACCGTCCGAGATTAACCTGTAATTAAGCCGAGGAAATCAGCGCGCAGTCGCACAATGGCGCCTAGCCGGGATACCCCTAACCTCCCCCCCCCCCCAACACTTCTCGCCGGCGCCCGGTGCAACAACCGCTCATCTCGCACCGTAGCCAATAGCGTGCGCCTCTCGCTGTACTGGAAAACGAGTTGATCTCTGTAATCAGGATCATATTAGGAGTGACTCCATTGCCCCCAGTAATACAATTGTTTTAATACTTGGTCAAAAAATTAAATAAAAATAATTAGTCTCGCTATCTTCTGTGGCTCTTAACATCGAGGTCTTGAGAGCCGATAAGGGCGAAGCGAGGTAAGTACGGAGCAGCGCCACATTGCCAGGGCGGGGGAAACGGGAGATACCTGAGAAATCCCGCCGACAGTGTCATCGCCTGGCACGATTTCCGCATGCAAAAAGCCGGCAGCGACCCTGTAGAGAATCGAACCCTGTTCACTTATATGGGAGGCGAGTATTCTAACCACTACACCACCGCGGCCCCAGCTATCTGCTCTCATTTCACCAACTATCCCGGGTGATGAGGGAGGAGGGCGAAATAAATTGTTGTCCTCTAAATTATTACATTCCATAAATTACTGGAAAATATCTTTTACACCAAAATTTACATTTCCAACGCCAAGGTGAGGATTTCCGACGCATACAGATTTTTATCATAAATATAATTTCACTTAAATCCATATCAGGTTATTGGATATTTGACATTTTTCATTTAAATGAATCGAAGACCTGATGGAATTATCGCTTTGTTGATATTGAGGTGTGGATGTCAACACACAGGATTATACATTAGAGAAGGTTTCACTTTGAAAGCAATACGCCGGCAACCTATAAGCTCTAAGTAATCATCCACCAAGTCTGAAAATCATCTGCAGAGAAACTTGGAAACATTATAAACAAGTAGCTATCTAAAAATTTTTTCTGTGCGAAAATTTTATATTAAAATATATTTATTTACTGTATATGCTCTCTTTTAGATATTTTTTCAGTACTATAAAAATCTGTCGATTGTGCAATGGGTTATTATTTCAAACTATATCGAAAATTAAAAAAAATTTCATGCCAAGTGGTATTATTTTCATTAATATCTTTCTTAGTCAGAAACTATGGGCTGCTACATTTTTGAGGAAACAATGCTGTATTAATATGGTACAGTCAGTGTCAATAGTTTCTGGTATTCATAACGTTCACAACGCTTCTTTTTTAAGTGTTGATTATAATTAACATTGCTGCAGCTAATTTTAGAGTTTCCGTAAGAACGAGGCCAATGCCTGAACTTATTAAGTTAACTCCTATAAAAAATTTAACTGGATATGCATAAAGTAAAACTGAGTTATTACTCGATATTAGTACCCAAAACTTCTTGGACAGTAGGCAGTAGGTGTACACTGCCTGTACGCTGGCATATATTACTAAGCATCGTCCTTCAGGAAAGCTAGAATCAAGTACACTGCTCATTATTGAACAATGCTTGAGTGCAGCTGCTCAGAATTATCGGACAGTGTGTCACTGAACGTGCACAGATCTACTAGACAAATTCAGATTAAGATGGCTTACATATGGTGCCTTCCGTTACGCGAAGAAATGATTAACAGCCAGGAAACATTACATATTACGCTTTAATTAAACGAGCACTTATGAGTGCTTTCTTTCTTTTGACGTTAGAGGGGAATTATCTTTTCGAAAGGGATTGTCTTCATAATACTTCCACCAGTTAACATTTGAGTAAAAATGTTCTGAAAATATCACAGGCTTACATCAGTATAGTAATAGTAGAATAACTAGAAATTACTTTTAAGCACTACCTTAGATATAGGTATCATTAAAGAACTGCATGAACCCTATACTGTAAATTGTAATTTTAGTCATTTTTTATTAAGGTTTAAAATTAATTTACCTTATATGCTCTGTAGCTATAGCAAGAATAAAAAACAGATTTATTATTTATATTTTATAGACTACCAAAACTGTGAGAGTGGATATTAAAATAAACTTTCCACTTTCCTAAAAATCATACTAATGTTTAATTGAGTAGCATTATTATAGAAACATCTTTATTACGTATACATCAGCAGAAATTACGACGTTATCAGCTCAGTAGTTATTTTAGTTTTCTGGCACTTAAGAAATTAAAAGCACGTCATAATAATCAACCCTAATAGAGACGTACCAACATTCATGAGAAATGTTGTTATTTGATCCTTGTCACGTATAGTATTCAGAAAAAAATATCGAGTATATAATTATTAAGATGTCTCTTTTAATAAGGTAGTAGTAGATTAAAGCCGCTGTATGTTGGACGGACTTAAAGTGCCAATGCAAAGAATAGCTCATAAACTTATTTTGAGGTCGGGCAGCATCCCCTCTAAGATAACTGTGATGTATTTCCAAAGGCATTTCCATTGACCTGTCTCCTTGTTAAACTCCTGACCTACGCGAATTTACGACGGGAACAGGATCCTCGTTAGGGCAAGCTCATGTTGCAAGGAGGTTGACCTGGCGAAGTCCTGAGACACGCCCACAACTCGACTGCAGAAGAAGCATGCGAACAGAAGTTACAGTCACTTTATGCGAGCGCACTCAGGCGCCAGTGGCCTGCGCTACTCTGTAGAGGTCACCAATGCGAACCGAATTCGATTCCCGGCGAGGTCGCTCCCGAATTTTCGCGCCTGGGAATCGTGCTGGACGATGCCTCTGGTTTGCGGGTTTTCTCGGAAACCTTCAAGTTTCCCCCGCCCTTTCATTTCGGCTCTGCTCAGTACTAATCTCACTTCACCCTAATTGGCTCTCAAGATCTCGTTGTAAATAGTCACCCAAATCTATTCACTCACATTATAGAGGTATCCACTCCGTCTAGCAGGTGACGCAAGGTACAGACTGGTAAATTGGTCCCCAAGCACCTACTGGCGTATACGTCCGGACACGTTGATTGCATGTGATGTCGTTCTTCTCTGTGTGCTGCAGACAGTTCACAATATAAGTTGAAGTCTTGTCTCAGTATAAAGTATGGATTCCGTGTGAAGACACGTAAATTGTCCACCAGTGTCTAACTTGCTTGAAGTTGTTGGCTAATCGCAAGCGTAGTGCTTCTATATAAGAGCCATTGTTCCGTATTCAGTTTCGAACTTGAAACTCATAAATGCCCTACGATGACAGTATCAACAGTAATGCATTTTTAAATACTGTGTGCAGTCAATAACTAAAGTCACTGGTGCGCGGTAAAAATGGTCACAGCTCGACATCATGTTATATTCAAATTACATGATAACTAAAGTGTGCAAATCCCTCTTAGACCCCAGACAGGGTGAAGAAAGGTCAAAAGCTCACTTCCAGGAACATTTATAACACAATTGAGGAGACTTAGAAGTCCAAATACACTATCTTAACATTCACATGTATGGTCACAACATGACCAAGCGAAAAGCCAATGAATGTAGACATATCACTTAGCAGTTTTGATTTGTTTTTATAAACACATTTGTCTAACTGTAGGCCTATTAATAACCATACGCCAAAAATACGTTCATTTTAAGACAAAATTTTACCAAATTTATTTTTAAATAAATTTGTTAAGACATTTAACATACCACTTTTTTATAGTTCAAGTCATTCCAACACTTGCCTATTTAAATCGTAAACAAATAACATGCCAATTTCTACACATTTAAACCCGTAGTAGACAAAAATATTGAATATCGTCTCACGGATAACTCAATAAAATTTAAAATATTCCATATACAACTTCAACTGTTTTAATAAATGTAATGTGTCATATTAAATTAATTTTAGACGAGAAAATATATTATGTACCAGTTGCCTTAAATCTGTTTCTTCGCAAAAATATTACGTAAGTATAATGGAACTAGACACATAATATGCCAAAAAATCGTACTTGTACAGTATTAAGCAGGGTTTTATTGTTTCTGTCCGCTCCTGAGGAGTGGGAAGTGCTTTCTACAGAACTTGTTTAAGGTAAGGTATTGTATGGCAATATGTCGAATTCAACAACGGGTAATTTAGCGGGTATAAACTTTTCCTCGTTGAATGAAATGCACAGGTCTATAAACGAAGTTGTTAAAAACTTCATTAACATATAAATTAAATAGTTTGCAGTTCACTACGAACTCAACAGTTTCAGTTATATGCCAAACGGGTTGGCATAAAAATACTCCTAAAGAGGACGGGATTGCTGCGAGCCTCTAAGTCCTTGGTAACCTTCCCGACGCTCATAAATTGTTAGTCGTGCTTGGTGTCGTGCACGAACCATCGCCAGTTCAGCCACCTTGCAGCATTAAGCGTCGTTACGCCTTAGCGACCGCAGATCCAAGGTCCTTCGAAGCCCACTGTAAGTTGCGATTGCCGTTGACGTGCAAGACTACAGCATTGCCGACAATTCACATGCAACTCCACTGAGCACTTTTGAAAATCCTATTTATATGCCCTTCGTCTATTATTCCATCATATGTACAATAAACATTGTCATGTGCCTAATCATTTTTTCCATGCGTCGGTCAAGTGAAACCGTAAAATTATTAAATATTTACAAATTTGCTAATTCTTAGATGTAGGTGGATTAAAAACACAGAAAGCAAAAGAAATGATTCCAGTATTCACAAAAGTTACTGTAACACTGAAGATTCAACGACACGACTTCCACTCCGACGTCGTTACCAAATTTACTGTTTGGGCGCAACCCAGTCAGTGCGAGTTTAAATACAAATGCAGGTATGGACAGTGACATGTTTAAAAGGTTGATTTCAGAAGTCCTCCATTCCATTGCATGTGGAGGAAGTTAACAAAAAATTCTTAACAGTGCTCTGCGTGAACATCTTCAATATTCTCTGTGGCCATGATGGCTAAGGCGTTGTGGTTGTGTGGGATAATCCCCAACTGGTATTGATTCCGCGCCGAGTACCCTGGTATTAATCACTTCTAATCATAAAGTAATCATGAGACTCCGAGGTCATATTATTCGGGCAAACCTCTCGTCATTAGCCTTCCATCACAAACGTGTCAGGTAAACATTGAATGACAAAAATGTGATGTGAGTGCGTGACCACAGAATATTATAAGTGTACCGAAATGAAGCAATCGCTTGTAGAGCGGACTCCAACAGCACACGCCAGAAAAATGCCGTCTTTGGACAGAAACATGTCAGAACGACTTATGCCCACCAGCGCCGTCAGTCAGGGAATACGGAACCATTTGCAACACGCAGCAGACAGCCATTAACAAAGTCCGCTCCAGAGCACATGCAGCCAGTCAGCGAATGGGCGCACCAATATAATAGTAAATTGTCATGATATTTCACATCCACATACCTACAGCACTCGTCAAACGTTTACCACCACGCAAGATGTGAATGAAAATTAACCTTTGCAATGTTTTATTGGATATAAATCAATAACAGAAATAATAAAACTCTGTGGAATAATTTGAGATTTCTTAAATAACTAAGGTGGAAATTAGGTATACGAATATTTATTGGTGTTTTAATATTGACTTTAAAAAAAGAAATATCTTTTCTTGGTACACTTGCCTTAGAAATGCACAACCTAGCTGCGATTCATTGTTGTTTTTTCTTGTGTATTGTAGAACAATTTACACTTCATGTTTCGTAATACACTTCTTTCCCATTTTATACAAAGTAACAGCAAGAAACTTCCACTGAAACTGATGTCTCAATAAAGTTAGCAATAATCGGTGAATTTATAGCATTCCTGCAGAAAACCTGTAATATCATATTTTCAATGGAAAGAGAACTAACAAGAGCTGGAAACACCATTTAGCTAGCTCATCTGGTAAGACACATATTTTGTTTTCAATTCTGGTGCATTTATAGCTACTTTTTTTACCATATCAATTAACAAAAATAAAAAACTTATTTGCAAATTTATTATGGCTATCGTCAGTTTTTCTCTTTAAGGTGTACTTATAAATAAAATAACATTTTTCACAAAAAAAGAATGTATGGTAATTTTATAATTATGTAATCTTTTCAAAAAATTATTACTTGCAAATTATTTGACCTATTTTAATAATTTTGTCATGATAATAATGGTTTAGACATCAACAATGTTAGAAAATTGTATAATACAGATTTCTCTAAAATTTTTGAAGCAGGAACTTATCTCAACAAATTAGCTAATGGTGTTAAACTTTTGACGGGTAGTGTAGTTAGGTATTGTGCGACGTGGCGTTGTTGCGATTGTACGTGCCTACCGGCGCCAGCAGTGAGCGGGTGTTGCGCCGCTTGGGGTCATATTACTGGAGAGTTGTTTCTTCGTTTCTTGCAGGCTACCAGCGTATATCATAGCACACGCTGCCCCTGGCAGTCCACTGTCCGACGGACAACTACAGTTGCGTACAGTCGACGCCAAGTACGCCTGCCTTCCTCGACTGCGCATTCGCGTTTCGCACTGTTAAAAAATAACAGCATTGAAGTCACGCTTATATATTAATATGCTGGGGGTTAGCCCGTGACCTTTTTTGTATTGTCACGGGGCTAGAACAGTAACCATGTTAAACAATTTAGTTATCACAAAAGACTGAAAAAAAATATTTCATAGAGATGTATACACTCTAGATACAAATCAGTGGGAAACCACTGATTCGCAATGAAATCCAACTACTATAATCAGTGAAAATGGATGCACATAGAATCAGTGGAAAACCACTGATTGTTTCAGTGAAAAACTTCACTGATTGAATTAGTGATGTGAAACAATTTCACTGATTGAAAAAATGACGGCTGACTGCAGTGGTGAATTAAATATTGCTTTTATTGAATGTAGGCAAATAATTACATTAAATAAACATATTTACGATAATTTACTATTTATATGGTGCAATTTAACGAAATTTAAAAAAGACCATCTGAGCTACCACGCCAAGTTGACATTGTTAGAGGAAAATAAATGTCTTACAGTACCTCAGCGAAATCGTATTGTTTGAAATTCTTTGCTAATACTTTTAGTTTTTAGTTTAATTGGTACCGTTAGAATTGTTAAAACTAATAGTACATAATAGTGCACGCTCTCCACCGCATTAAATGTAGTTTAAACCTTCAAACAGAGTGCTGTGACGATTACATGCAAACTAAATGAAAGGCATAAAGACGAAATGAAAGACGTAAAAACGGAATGAAAGTCCGTCTGTTCATATTACTTAGTAAAATGGCGTTTTGAAAGACAAAACGCATTTTAGAAAGTACTTTGTATTTGTTTTATTCGTTTATTCGTTGTTATGGTACTTCACTTGATACACGTCGTGAAACGGCCATTTTTAAACGATGTTCGACAGCAACTTTTACACGCAGCTTCACTGATACATCGGTCAAAAATAATTAGAGACGGAGCAAGTTGCTCAGATGTTTCACTGGTCCATCAGTCAAAAATAAACCACTGAGAAAACAGTGGAAAAAATGACTGACGAATCTGTGGGAAATGTCACTGAATCAATCAGTGAAGGAAATATGGCTTTTTTTTTCACTGGTTAATCAGTTAAATTCACTGGTGACTGTTGTCTCAGTCAGATACGTTTGACTGATTGAAACTATGAAATTCTCACTCATTCAGATTGAGGGTGTAGGTAATAATGAAATGATGTGATATTAACTCAACATTGAAGCGACTGCGGTACCATTTAATATTTCTGTATCCACTTGACCGCTGCGGCCCCACTTAACATAGTTCTATCCACTGAACTATTAAGGCCCTTCTTGGAATCGCTCTATCCACTAAGCCGCTGTGGCCTCACTTAATTAACTCAACATTAAAGCGAGACATTTTAAGTAAACAAAAATTATATTTCATTACCTTCAATAACTCTATGCAATATTCTCTATGCATTAATACAAAACATTTCATAAGGAAAATGTAATTAAAAATGAGTGTTAGGGTAAAAGTTAATGATTGAGTAATCTGATCTGCTGAAATTCGAACTTGACCTGTATTTTACCTTGAGGATTCGCTCTGCAAAATATGAAGAACTTCTGTTGAGTTTCAAGGGACTTATGTATTAAGTTCGGAAAGACAGATAGACAGCGATCGTCTACTTATATACAATAGTAGGATTATTCATTAAACTCGAAAAGTGTCTTTCCTTGTAAAGAATGTTTCCCAATTTCTATGTAAATTTCTGTCAATTCACAGAGCTTTTCCTAAACCTGGTATTTAGGTTTCCGTATTTGCGGTTATTAAAGTGATGTTAAAATATATAAGTTGTTAGTTTTTATGTGCGTGTGTTATTGTGTATAACAAAAAAAGAATCCAGATACTTCTACACGAAGCAGGGTCTAAGCAGAATAAAAATTATTGTGACCATGTTTAAAACCACTGGTTATTAGACCCGCGTGTTTCACGTATTTAAAAAATAAAAATTATTACTATACTTTTAGCAAAGCAAGTGATGTTTGTTTTCCCGTTGATATTAGAGCTTTTGAAGTGTTTTCGTCTGTTAAAAGTAATTTGCGCTAGCGTTTGACCTTTGGAGTTGAATGTGTAAAAGGCGCGAATTCCCTAAATGGCGTAAATATGATATATATAGTTACGTGAATTATACTCTGCGTGTAGTCTCGGCATTGTTCATCCCCGAAACTCTTATCTGTTAAGAATACGGAGAGGTTTCGTATTTCATAGGTATAAAGCACCGCTTAGTTCAATTTTTGTCGTTACCAAACACGTTTCAATACGCTGACTGTACATTTCCGTGAGAATGTCCTCTATACTACGGAAATATTCATTAGTGCGCTGACAGTTACGTAGCCTACTTGTGTGGCGTAGAATCCAACAGGTAGGGCCGGCAACAGGGTGAGTAAATGGTGTATCTGAATCGGATCCCGAGATGAAAATGGAACCTGTCGGGAAGCTAAAAATATTACTGTAATAATATGAAATATTTGGCTCAGTCAGAGGGAGAAGACTCGTATGATAATATTTTTAGATGGTAACAAATGTAATTTTTATTCAATTAATCTTAACCAACTGTGAGTAGAATTCAGGGTTCAGACTTATCATTTCTAAGTAAGGAAGGTATATTCTTTTTATCATATTACTTGTTATAAACAAAATAATTAATTATACAATACTAGTAACCCTTTCAGACTCACTTGAAATTACGTTTTCCAGTGTTGCAAACACGAAATTTTCGGATGTGTGTTGTACTTTATTAGACAGATAACTTGTTTTATTTTCAGAATCTATGAGCTGTTTGCTTTGTGTTCGGCTCTTGTAGTATGAATCACTCGTAACTAAGAACGATAGAACAATTTACGAATGAGTTACCCATAAGTAATATCATACTGTAAAGGGGAAAAAATTAATATCCTGAGCGCAATGTACACACCTGTGTACACCAGTCCTTAATGGGTGCAACGAGGATACGTGGCCGATTTTCGTGACTCCTTTTAAGTCAATCATTGAATAGGAGGGGGGGGGGGTGATACAGAAAGTAGGGAGAGAGGTAGGACATCCTAAGAGTGTCGAAACTCAAAGTTAGCGTCGTCGGCGCTGTCATTAAGGCCCTTACACAATTGAAAACTGTAACATTTGACTTTACCATTTGACTTCACGTTTGCTTTCCGACATGTTGTTTCTTATTGAGCTTGACACAATGGAACTATCAAAGGTAAAGCCAAGGACTCTTGACTTTACGATTTCGAAATGTTGAAATTTAAAGTAAAAGTCAAGCAGCCATTTTGCCGAGAATCTAACAGCAGAGGTTATGTGGAAAGTGCGGTATTTTATTGTAGTACGATTTTAATATCGGTATATTAAACAAAGTTCGTTTTAATTAAATAAATGGCAAACGAATATATTGTGAAGAGGAAATATATGGAATGACACATTTTAATACAGCAAACAAACGAGATTTTTGTTTTGAAATAAACTTCTAATATAAATTTCGAGCCTATTAAAAAAAAAAAAAAAGTACGCAAATTGCATTCCTGGATAATATCGTAATTATTTTCATAACAAGATACACTTTTTTTACGAAGCTCGCAGAACCGATGATTAATTGTCTGAACTCTGACTTTACAATTCTATTGTGATTTGATGGTTTCGTCAGGGGGAAAGGAAACGTAAAGTCAAATGATAAAGTATCCTATTGTGTAAGAAGCTTTAGGCCGACGACTGGCGCCACCATCCGTGGACGAAGCCGGAATTGCCAGGGACGAATCGCATACTCGCGAACCGCGGACCCGACTTCCAGCTGACCAGCCCACTTCCAGCAGGGCATGTGAGGCTTATCCGGCCAAACAAAACCGGTTCTCTCTGCCTCCCCCTACCATACCCTATCGCCATTCTAACGCTGTTTCGGTTCATGCACAGTAAAAAAAAAATAACACAGGAAAAAAAAGCGGCAGTGATATGCCTTGTACAGATCGGGGTCGTGCGTGATGTTAATTTATAATTTCTGCCTGACCGTTAAGTGTCCGCGGGCATGGCACGCGTGGTTCAGAACGTTGAAGCTAATTCATGTTGATTTACATTTTATTCTGGTTTGTTTAGTTTTTTTATGTGCGCCTTAGCGCTACATGTTTGAAGGTAATCGCGGGAACGTCTCACACAGCAGTTCTCTCTTGAAATAGAAGAGCGTAGCCCGTGGTGGGTCTCACATGATTTACCCTATTAGTGCAATTTCAACTGAGTGAAATCACAGTATCTCAACTTATTGCGAGAAATTATAGATCTAAGATACTCGTTAAAACACGTGAATTTATTCTCAATTACTATAAGAAATGTAGCATTACATGTAATATGATTTACAGTCACTATTTGTCCCATAGGCTTCTCTGAAAAATACAGATCCGAGGACTCGGACAAGTGTAAAAGCTATGCGAATTATGTGCTGTGCAGTGGAGAAACGAACTGGTTTTACCGAGAGAGAAAATTGCGAGCAAACGGCTACGGTTAGAAAGCATGAAAAGATGTTATAAAATTTAGCATAGATGTCGCTGGAAACGCTTTCCCAGTGTTAAGTTGTAGATAAGCCTACCATACTGCTTAGAATTCTTGCCAAACGCTATTGCTGCAACATACGTCTACTGAATTCGGCATAAACAGTTGTACTCAACACAACTTCGTACTTTAACACAAGTTACGTTTGTTAGCCTATCTGTGGATAAAACGTACATAGACACTCATAAATACATTGTATAACATACACTCATATAAATGATAACTTATTGTTGGAGTGTTGGAGAAGGAAAAACGTCTAAAAATTGAAGTTTAGATTAAAAAAAATAACAGTTTTAATCCCTGTGGTACTGACGATATCAGTATGTTATTGGAGATGCTAGTAATACACTGTAAAAAATATGTGTAAATTTACACTAAATGATGTGGCAGCAGTGTCTCCACTGACATCAGTGAAATTTTACACCAACATACGTCAATCTTTTTTTACTCTACTTCCGAGTAAATTTAGAATACAAATTAGTAAAATATCATATACTTTGTACAACAAACTTTAAATTGAATGGTGTAAAATTACAATTACTCTGTAGCAGAAAATAAACTGCAATATTCGCGTGTTTTCTCTCATGGCAAGTAAATTCACACAGTCATCGCATTTGTAAGTTCACCACTGTGTATGTGCATTTTCTCACTGACAAAATAGTAAAATACCACATTCACTGTATTTGTCATAACAGAATTTCTGTATCATTTTTCACTGTTTTATTAAACAATTTTACCATCAGCATATGTTCTTATACAACTGTGTCATGTTAATTCACATACGTGTATTTTTATAATTTTAATGTTGTTTAACAGAGTTATAAAAAGTTATCTCCAAAATGTGGATAAAAATTGTACTTCAAGCATAGAATAGGCAGTTATATACAAAAGCCAGCGTATTCCATCAGCAAGAGTTAAGATTTCCTTTTGAACACACAATAGTAGTTCGTAACTAGTTCTACTCCCTACCGCTAGAATATATGTTTTAAACAAATATTTGTAGTTATATTTGAATTCACACGAACATTAGTGTAAAATTACAAATAGTGTACTTGTTTTAGCCAATCACAAATAAAAATGTAAAATTACCGAAAATTTGTACGTGTAAATATACCTCACAGTGTAAGGAAGTGCCGTACCAGAGCTTACCAATATTATTTTTAATTTTCCTTTACTTGATTTGCATACTGAAATATTTCTTTTGAATTTACATGTGTTGTTAACATTTCTCAATAGTAATATTTGCATATGTGTTATATAAATTCAAATTAAATTATTTCTATGGAAAATGAAACGAACAGTTTTTCGTAAACATTAATCAAGTTAGTACAGAAGTGAGTCAAAGAGAACGGATTATACATTCATGCAAGAAAGATACGTTCGTCTTAGAAAACGGTGTTTGTGTGGAACTTTCGAAGCAATGCATTACATAGTTCTGTTAAACAGGAATATTTCGGCTCGAAGGAAAGAGAACGATTGAGTGGGATAACTTTCGAAACAATGCATTACAGAGTTGTATTAAAAAGGAATATTTCGGCATGAGGGAGAGAGAACGTTTGAGTCGGGGAGTCGTTCGAATGAAGCCGGAGGAATATGACGTCCACGTCGCAGAGGCGATGTGAAGGACAACCAACATCGCACCAGGATCTGCAGGAGGCCTGATCGAGTGTCGCAGAGGCGCGGTACTACATCTACGTCTGGAGCAAGCAGAGTTGGGAAATTGTATCCTAATTAAATGAGGATATCGCCGCTGCCAGGTTCATCGTAGTACAGCTGCCATCTTCATTATTACGATCATCCTCAAGTAAGGTCAGCATTAATGTCAGATAATCCTGCTGTCATTTGTTTGTCAAGACTTTCATACCAACAGATTTTATTTAATTGAACTCATTTAATGCCATACCAAAAAATTATTTATCTGGAATACTCTTTAAGACTTTCGTATTAACATAGAACAATAACATGAACTTTGACCAACTTTCCAAAAGAATTAATTGCATATCTGGAAGATAATTTTCTCTAATTAATTAACAGCATATCCAGAGATACGAGTGTAATGAGTGTGTCTGCACTACGGACTGTAAGCTAACCGGAGCATTTAGTTATTTTGAAACACAAGACATTTAACAGAATTACATGCCTATCAGCTTTATTGCAAACGTCACCGTCGTTCTTAATATTAACAGTTTTTGTTTACGTTTTATTACTTTGGTTCAAACTTAAAATTCCTTTAATAATTTAAAATAACTGACAGCAGTCGACTCCAATATTCTAGCATACTCTAATTATTAATTTATCAAAGAAATGATTATTGCTGTGTTTGTGTTATGTTTGAATTTACAGAGGCGTTAGTAAAATCTATTTGAATAATCCTTTTAGTGAATGTTATTTTAATGTGTTCTGCAATTTTAATCAGAGTCCTATTTTATCTGTGTAGACGTGAAACATGCAAAGTGTGTTGTTATGTAAAATTGTTCTTCTGTTGTTCAAGCATATAATCTTATAGACCCGAGAATTGCTGAAAACGCCCATCACATGACAGTAACTCATTCATATTTTATACTTATGTCTTTCATCATCACATAAATTATTTTTATATTTTACCCAATCTTACCCCTTTTCAGAGTGGCGATCAACATTTGGCCATAATTTGTCAGATGTTGTCATTTTATTATAGTGGCTTGCCCAACGTGCTGGCATATTTTATTTCTTATACGCGTTGTCCCTTGTCACCACCAGTTTATACTACAACAGATACTCCAGAATGAAATGTAAGTTTACACACACGCGGTCATTGTAAAATTACAAAATTGAAGATGTAGAACTATACTCACATTGGGTGTTCATACAACGACTATGTAGCAGTAAAAATATATAACTTAATGTTTTAATACAATGAGTGGGTGAATTTTTACACATACTTCAAAACGTGCCAATTAACACCAACATTGTGTGCATTGAAACATACTTTCGTGTATTTTCACCAAAGACATGTATTACCTACTCTCTGGATTATTAAGAACATTTGTGTAAAATTACGCGTAGCTACTGTAGCTGTTTTTACAAATTACACATACGAAATGTAAAATTACCAAAAATTTGAATGTGTAAATTTTCACTTATTTTTTACAGTGTACTTACGCATCGAATACTGAGTAACAGAGAGCTAACAGTGAGAGTACATGAGAAACGTGGTCTATGTAATAAATAAATAATCTTCCTGTATTGCAAAAGAGGAAATGTTTGGTCTGAAAAGTACTTACGAATTTCTTTTAATAACTTATACCACGGAACATATAAATAATTTGTTTGGTCAATGTCTCTGGTAACAACCAATATTAAAATATTGGTGCACCCACAGCAACACCAATAACCAGAAAAAATACGCCGTCTCTATTGCTGCTAGTTTCTGGCCTTATACAGCACCGACCATTATTTTACCTATTTTGAAACATGTACGTGAACGAGTATACTCGTGATAATATTTAATGAGTTTAAAGGAATTATTACAAAATATACTAGTAAAATATCGCTTTTGATGTGAAGGGTACAGTATCCATTAATTCAACAAAAAAATTTGTAGGAGGGAATTAAAGATCTTTTAATTATATGCTAGAAAATTTAGATGAGGTTTGCGAATTAAAGATGCGAAAGGATACAAATAAAATAATTTATTGATTTTAAAAAGCGTTGTTTAAAAATGTTGGGACATACATATAGTTTTTTTGGGTTTTGGCGGAAGCGTACCAAAGGATTTTGCAACATAATTTTTTGCAAATTTTATTTTTTATTTGTTTGCACTATTAATATAGAAATTTTGGTTTTGTGTGTTAATGGTCATGAATATCAAAATGTTTACAGTATTTTATTTCGTTTTTTAAAAGTGAACAGATATATTATATTTAGGCCTAAGTGAATACATGGCACAGTGAGAATGCGAGCAGAGTTAGTAACAGTTTTTTTCCAGGTTCTTTTTGAAGGAAATTACTGAGAACAACAGGCACGGAAAGTTTGCGGCCATAACATTAACGTTATATTACCGTGATGAATAGTTTGACTGATAAGCAGTTATTTACATTAGAATCAGAATGAACTCTCCAATAATGACATATTTTCTTAGCGAATTTCCATTATATAGGCTATAGATGAATATGAGTAAGGATTTAAACTCAACCGCCAGTTTCAATTCACATAACACGTAAACATGCCTAATTTAAAACTAAACTTGTTTTCTAGTTCATTTGTTTCAAACACAGCTCGGAAATTTTGAAAGAATTGAAAGATGCACTTCTAAACGCGCGTTGAAGTGAACGCTAGAATGACTATAAATGGGGGCCGATTATATCTATAGACTGTTCACGGTAAAATTAGCACATTTGAAAGCCCTGATTAGGATCTACTTGTATGCACGTTGTGTATTCTCCCGCCTTATGTAAAATTAACATTACCAAGAGCCCCATCACTTTATTCATGCGTCGGTCAAATGAAAATGTGAAATTATTAAAAAGGTAAATACTTCACAAATCTGCTCATTTATACACTTCGATGCATTATAAAAATATAAAGCGAAAGATTTAATTTTAAGTTATCACAAATGGTTACTTAACACTTTTTATTCGACGTTAAGATATGGAACTACTTTCCATACATCGTTACCAATTTTACTGGGCTAATGCCACTCACTGCACCCCTTTAAATATATGCATACAGTGGCAGATACATTTTTCTACGTTTTATTTCTAAAGTGATCACTTTATCGTGAACAGCCTTTAGTCTTTATAGTGCCCTAGATGCTTTTGGGCCTGAGACGCAAAAATAGATCCAGGTATGCAACCCTCTTCAAACACGTAGGTTTTTCTAAATCGAATGTTGATTTCAGAAGGACTCAATTAACCGTCAACCTACCATATATGGAAGGCGCGAAAGTTGTGTTCGCGCGACTGTCGGGCTACCGGTGGGCCTCAAGACTATTTACTATTTTACACATATTTGGCAACACGGAATTAACTCCCACCTCACCACCTTGCTCTGCGTAGAAGGCTTTAAAGGCCAATTCATATTGAAGTTAATATGATGCTCGTTCTATTACCTTTGCGATAACTCTACGTCAAATAATAATAATTTTTTATATAAAATCGTAGCCGTGTTCACTCTGGGGTTACGAAAGGCTCGTCTGCGGTAAGCTGTAATTCAGTACTTCAAATACGCTGTATCTGGGATTTAAAAAAAAGACTACTTATACATGTGTACATTTGAAAGTAAACTTACAAATGAGCAGCTGTTATAATACAATTTTTTATTTTCAGGAAAATTAAGGAAGGTGGCTGAAAACTTTCAAATATTCATGTAGATGCAATATAAGATAAGGCCATTAGGACGATATGATGTACGTTATTCACAAAACAAAATAAGAACTAGATTTTGAATCGCCAAAGGAGCGTTCAAGAGAATATGAAATGTTGCTTTGCAGAAGGAGAATGGAAAAATTACAATGAAGTATTCAGAAATCGCTAATATTTGGAGCAGGATATTACTGAGGGCCAGAAATAGGTAGTTTATATAAAAAAAAAAAAAAAAAAAAAAAAAAAAAAAATTTAAATTGCCAAATTATGGACATGGGTAAGAATTTAACGGATACGACAGGGTTAAATAAGCAACAAAAAATCTCTAGAGAATTTGGAATAAAAAAATTTAAGCATTGTTGCAGTTCTATAGGGAAAATAATGACAGAGAGAAGATTCATGTGCCACTGAATGAGGAGAAATTGTCTTTTGCCAGAGGCAGTTATTGAAAAATCGTTGGGGGACAAGGAAATCGAGGGAGAAAATTGCAAAGAATCAAAGCAATGGTTGATATAAAGTTTCGCGAATAAACTAAGAAAATGATTGTGCGTTCAGGTCAGCTGTAGGTAGCGATTGAATTTTAAGTGGAGTAAATTTATTAAGAAGTCTTCCGCTTAATCTCGTATTGGGCAGGCGATGTCATGGAATACGCATTATTACTTTCATCAATTACTGTACTGGTTCCCAAAATAATGAAATTTTATTTGTAGTTATCCAAGCACCGTACACTCGCATCATTTCATGTGAAACGAGGAAAATGTTCTTTGATCAGCTTGGTTTTAATTTCACACATACATAATTGAATGTTCGGTTAGAGAGCTATTTTATTCTCAGAGAGTTTTCGTTAAAATTAATTATGAAAATGATCCATAGAACAAAAGAATACATACTAAAAATCATTGCCAGAGCAAAAATTAGTCGGAATTTACATGATATATATTTAATAAGATTGAATAAAAATGGGCTTTTGTTTGCACGTACGAAATTGACATATCATTTTCTGCGTGCTAAAGCACGGAATAAACTGTGACTTCGCACATGAAGAACATTTCGTATATGATCTTACTAGCATCATCAGTGCACAAAAATGTTGATAAATTATATGTAATTAACCTAGTGTTTTTCGGGAATAATTTATAGGAATATAATGAAGATAACTTAACGACATATTTCAATCATTAAAATGTTTAAAAACAAGTGATGGCAAAGACCAGAAACGGAAGAAAGCGTTCAAAGGAGATATGTTTGTGTACACTCTTGGGCTTATTTCAGATCGGAAAGCAATTATATCTGGACACCAAGAACTCTATTAGCTGAAATAAAAAGCAGTTCTCCTGCGGGAAGTGCTGATTGGGTCTAGTGTTCCCTGAAAGGCTTTTGCACCAGTCTCATTTTTTAGTCCAGCAGGTTGTGTGCTATAGGATCTCAGAGAAGATAAGGAAGCCAAATTAAGTCTTCTACGAAGGTCAGGCCGCTCGCAGGTGATTAAGCCAGTCAGATTGGTCGATCAGTTTACCACTTCAGCTTTTGAGGACAGCAGAATCCAGAAAACACTCATTTGGGATGGGTGCCTTCAAATAACGAAACGATAGCGAAACACGTCTCATTTCTAAAACCAAATTAGTTGGCACGTGTGATTTGAAATACGCAATTACTTAAAACACCCAAATAAAATATTTCAATTTTAGGAATACTGAAGACTCTCATTGCTATTACGTTTACCGAAAACAGAGCACAATTAAAATTTTGCGAGTTTCTTCCAAGTTATCTTTCATATTGTCTGGACATTCGTACTAATTATAATTTGCAGTATGCCGCCTAGTCATTACATTGATTTAAAAAATGAGCACCTGGGTCCGTTGACTTTATCTGCATGGTTTACTCTTCTGTGGGACGTTTTAATTAGCACATAACTTTACAAATAAAGAACGCCGGGAGAAGGCAATTACACATCTTCTTGTTATTCCTATAAAAACAACTCTGTTTGGAGAGGCTGTAATAAATACACTTGTCACAAGGTTTTTTTATGCTGTGGTATTAAAAGAAAATAAACTTCTAAATGTTATATGTATAGTTTATTCATAAATTAAATAAACATATATGTATATAAAACACTGTTATCCCAACTACACATTAGATTTTTATACACTTATTAACTAACATACATTTTTATAAAATTATACATATGAGTATTAGAAATTTATTTACACATTAATAGAACCCCATTTTTCCAGTTGCCTGTCTTTTGTTTTTTAAAAGGTAAAATGTATAATTTCTGTAATATTGGTTAGTTTTCATAATTCAGATATACTAGTGACGAGGAAAATGAGATTTTAACAAATATTCATGCAAACAGTTATACAGCATTTTATATTTCAAAAAATTATTATTATTGGATTTTTTAAAACAGGAAAGTATTTCGACACAAATAATATTAACCGAAGGTTGTTTTTTACGTTAACGTGTTTCGGCAGAGCGCGTGGCTGCATAGGTTGTTCTCTAACATCTTAACATTACACCAAGTTTTATTATAATAAAAACTTTCAGTATAATTTATACCAATCATCATGATTTTGATATATATAAACACAATATATATAATTCATTTTTAAAGCGAAACTTTTTGTTATTTATTTTTTTTTTTTTTTTCGCTGTGGAATAACCACTCATCGTCAAAGAAATTATTGCACCCGCAAGTAAACAACATGCAGTAAAAAAAGTGGTGGGAGGGCTTGACTCTCCGCTTTTAGCTGGTTTTCTGTGCCCTTCCATCTAGACCCTTCTTCTTTCGGGGTGTGTCCATGGATACAATTGCGGCCATGACACCAGACAACCCTGCTATAGCCGCGATGCAAGCGCCCCTGTAAGTCTGTATGCAAGCTGGAATCCTGATTACTCCGCAACCATCCATAAACAAAAAAACAGCATGAATTTTAAATTAATTAAACATAAAATATAATTAAACTATCTTTATGGTTCAAATTGCAATTGAAAGAAGTTAATTCAATTTAAACGAACGCAAAATATTATTAACAAAATACATTAAGTCTACACTAATTTTTAAAAATATATTAAAAAAATTGCTTCTTGCAAATTTTCTATGAAATTCATTTATATTTGTTTTCCTAAACAAAATTTCCGAAACGAACTTGTTTCTAAGAAAAGAGTGAACCTTCGACTATATTTTTTAATTATCTCATAAGAAATCATCAATAAAGGGTCTTGGGAAAAAAGATTATCGTTAATAGTGTTTAAAAATTTTTTTTTTATGATTGGCCACATAATATAAAGTCGAAAACTTGGAAGCATAAAAATTGGGGAAACCCTAGATATTCCTTATCATTTTAAGATGGTTTTGGTTTCATGTAGGTAGGATGAATGGTTTTCAAAGAATAATTGAACAACTGGAAAAAACGTAAATTTAGCTTAGGATGTGCTTCTGTTGGTGTGTGGTGGCGTAATCTGCAACTACTAGTAGCGGTCACCTACTGTGAATGGAAACTCGTCAGTCATGTAGACAACGTGGCACCCATGAACTGTCTGACGCTTGAGAAACAGCGATAAATGAATGGCTACATAAAGAGTACCGTGAAAAACAGCATTTCCATAGCATTAACTCCGCAATGCCTGCCCCGTATTTCGCAACAGCATTCGTACAAAATACATCAGTTTGTGACATATAAGAATACTAGCGAAACCAATTACTACAAAAAATGGTGCTGTAGGCGAAAGGATCATAACAAGTACGATTTTACTGAGATGCCTCAACTCGAATATGAATATGCAACCAGTCTGTAGACGGGAACAATTTTTAATTATTGCTCCTGCGTTATGTTATGTGCCGTGGAGGGGGTGGGGAGGGAGGGAGAAGAAGATCGGCATATGATTAAAAATAACCTAACTCTATATTTAAAAAAAAATGGTACAGCAAAGTATTACTCGGAATTAAAACATAGGATGTTTTGTACCATAAGTTGGCACCGCAGCCTGCTACGCTACCCATAGAAGTTTATACTAAAATGGAATAATATTTTTTTATTTGTCGAACTAGATATTTATCGTCTTTCATGCACTGATGCCCAGAAGTTCAACTGCATATTCCTTTGACCCTCTGTTCCCATTGTTACTTCAGGGAATAAAAATTAATAACGTAAATACCATGCCACCTTCTTGAAGCAGTATGCCGAGTGTGGCTATGTTGCACAGTCCGAGGAATGAAAAATATTCAATTTAATTTGCGGAACGTCCGAAATCTAAGATTTATTTTGCATTGAAGTCATGGACTGTAAAGGTGAACAAGAACCCAGTAATTGATAAGTGGCGAAAGATAATTCAATAATCGCAGTTGGATCACACGACTCTGCAAATATTTAGTTGGTAAATAGGGCCTTTACTAAGTATATCGTTTGTGTTAACTGAACTGATTCCTTTATTTTTATTAATTATGTATACATTTTTTTCAAATATATGTTTTTGTAGTTTTACCACTTGGAATCTTAGAAATGTTTAACAGTTCACTTTTATAACGTGGACCTTTTTATGGAAACAATTTCACTGTAAGCATTTTCAGTTTTGATTAGTTTTGTTAGATATTCCCTTTGAATTTGTATACTGGACCTAACGATCATCCCTCATGTATAAAGAATTTTTTTTTTATACAGGCGTAGGATTGAGTTTCATTTTATATGCTTAAGTATAACACAGCGTAGTAATAAGAGTGGAAAAAATTGAAAATGCTCGAAATAAATAAGCGGTTTTCTTAAAACTAGGGTGAGGGATTTTCAACACAGTAAATATCGTATGACAGCCAAGCTTCTTCGAACCAGATGGGAGGGTGAGCGCGGACGTGACATGTACTATATTTCTGGAGACCTCTGCTATATAGCCTAAAACCATGACTGCTATCTTTCATGAGAATAGGCCGCCGACCTTCACTGCACAGCTGACTCGTATGGTGTACGAATTGACGGACTCTTGGTTTAAGACCCGGGCGGAGCGTTAGTGTAAATTATCCTCATGTGATTAATAGTTAAGTAGTCATGCAATCTGGAAAAGTATCTCATGCTCCGCCAGTGATCGAAATTGTGTTTAATAATGTTTTAACACACATTTAAAAATAGTTTATTGAGATGTTAAATCACAAAAGTACAGAAGATTCAATTTGTATTTAAATTTTTGTTCAACTGAGAAAAATCTTTAAGTTATGTTGAGTAGCCTCATAACGAAAATATAATTACAGACTCTAAAATGAAAGAACTCAATAAAATATTTTTATCTGTAAATTAATGAAAAGTTCCTAAAATTCATGTCACTTGTACTAACCATGTAGAAAATACCTTATGATTACGAGGCGTAATGCTTTTGATTATGAAATTAATATACACATTAAAAAATTAAATGTCGTTTATTTTACACACTGTTCGTGGCAGCATTCACATAGAAACATTTGAATAACTCACTACTTTTTACTGACATGATATTCTGTATAACTGGGTAAACTTATATCGTTAAGTTTTACATCAAAAAATATAAATGTTTGATTTGCAGGGATATGGTTTAATTGAAAACAATAAGGTTTGGCAAGGGACGTTCTTAAGCAGTGGTCGCGCTGGTCCTAACCCTCTTCATGGTATCTCTAATGACTAGATATCCGGAAATTTCGCGATTTCATTTGAGGTCAAGCTAAACTTCAAACATGTGTACATTTGAATTTCTGTCTCAATTGGATCACAGTTTGTAAGACACGCCCTGAACAAATTTGAACCAATAACTGACCTACAAGAAAAGTAGGACCGAATACTGTTCTACCTGGTCTGCAATGAAACTGAGGCATTGCCCAATGTACCTACAACTAAATGATTCTCTAGTACCTACACAAAGGATTGTAGAGTCTAGCTTGCTGCCAAATGAATCCGTGAAATTTCTGGGTCCATACTAATGACCAATTGTAAAATTAAGAAGTTTACTGACTCACAAAAATTTCGACATTGAGTACCGGATGATATCCAAGAACCTGTGGCCACCGAGATCGCCGGATTTGACAACACCTGACTTAAGCATTTTAGAATGCTTTTATAATTCGCATTGACTTTTCAAGCAGAAATTCAGTTCTGTATTTTCTTAAATATTTTTAACTCCTGTTGTTAAAAACCTTGGCATAAATGAAAATATATATTTCCATTTGTGAATAACTTCTTTCACAATCACACAATACACCTTGATACAGATATGATAAAAATATTCAAATGTACATGAGCATTGTTACAAAGAATTTGTGTCTCCAACCCTCTTCCGCCCCACTCAAAGGATACTAAAATACTATGAATAATATGCATGATGACAGTTAATCTATAGCTATTTTAATTTAGTTAACGATCATATTTATTACGAGTAAAAAATACACATATTGAACTTCGTTTTAGCTCACTCAAATATAGTTTTGGTTATAATTTGATGCAGCCCAGCTATTAATCTAAAATCATCATGCTCTTCTTCTCACCCAAGTCGTCTGCGATGGTACGGTTGCGCGACTAACGCCTTCCTGATGTCGAATGTCGCTTCTCTCACTCCTGTACATTATTAGACTTCAACAGCCGCGACGAACTAGCGTGTCTTTGCTACTGAAAATGTGTCCTGGGGCGCGAATATCATTTACTTTACTGCTTTTCGGGAGCCGCTTTACGTCTTGGAAACAATAAGTTCTCATGGCCGAAGTGTAATTGTCAGGCACCTGTCAAAATATTGCAAATTCCACCTTAGATTTTAGCCTTTCCATTCGTGTTGAATAATGACCAAAACTTGTTTTTTTGATGTTCTACTCGTAATGTAGTCATCAGTAAAATTTGGTTATAGAGTTCCGCAACTCAATAAACTAAATTTGCTGAAAAATTAAAAATATGTAGTGTTAAAGTTGCTATTTTATAGTATATTGATAGCACAGTGCTGTTAACATAGAATAATACGGAGATAGTTGTATCTTTTATTCGCCCGTTTGATGAACTGTAACACTTATTTACTTTGCAACTTATTTTTATTTCCGAATAACCTCCATTATATAAAATATGAGTAACTAGCAAATATTTGTGAAATAATCTTCAGACATGCGAAAGGAAGCAAAACTGTTCCGCTGGACAGCTGTCCTAGAGAATCCAGTGGACAGCCATGACTGTGTAGAAGTTCCAACAAGCGATAAGCTGCTGAGTGACAGCTCATTATCCCCGGACACTTAGTTAGTGCGCCTGGACACTCCCCTGCCCCCTTTGGAAAAGCACAACGGTTGGTGCAGCGCTGGTTGCCTACCTAGAGGCGTTACACTTTTTGTAGCTGACATAAGCAATGCCATATCTGGAGGCAGAATAACACTAAGTTTCCCTTCCATTTAACCTTCAAATATAATAAGCCGACCTAAGCAGCCGACCTCCAGTGGCGCAGTTGGTTGGTGCACCGCTTTCTGGGGTACGGAGGATTGGGCAATCATAGGTGGGCAGGATGTACTAAGATAGGTTATAGATAGTTATAAGCCGTCCCCTGATTAACCTTCAGGCATAACACCAGGTGATGTTAATAAGCCCTTTCCATTCTAATCTAATACACGACTTAAGGCATATAGGTCTTGCCCTGAGACGCATCTCATTCTCCAACTATCTTAGCTACTAACATGCATGCCGGAGAGCTCACAGAACTGTGAAGAAGCTCACACTGGCGAAGCGGGATTTGGGAGCTCACCAGGAAAATTAGTTTTCCTTTCTTATACGTGCTGTTGTGTTGGTAGCGCGCCTTAAATCCATAGCATGCCTCGGAGACGATTTCGACAGTATTTTAAAAGTCGGACGTGTTCGACAGGGGTCGCATTGTAGGGCTGCTAAAAGCGGAATGGTTATTTGATGTAAAAGTGCACCATACCAGTTGACGGGATATTACCGTAGCATGCTGTTGGCTCCAGTGGATAAAGGAAGGCACGCACATGCGACACGCAGGATCTGGTAGACAACCACGAACCAACCGCCAGGATTGTGGACATTCAGCAAGCAGCGATGCTCTCCCTGCAGCAGCCTGTGAGTGCCACTATCGTTGACAGACGGCTGCTCGACGCAGGACTCCATGCACGCAGACGATGATGGCCTTAAAACTAAATCAACTTCACTACAGTCTGCAATGGTGCCGTGACGTACTGTCATGGAGTCATGCAGAATGCAGTGCTTCATCTTCACTGATAAGTCCCGCTTTTGCCTTGGTGGCGACGACCAACGTATGAATGTATCTGGCAAAGTGAGTAGCGCTAACATAAACGGTTTATTGTCACGTATCAGTGTCCAGACGGTCTGGTGTCATAGTGCAGGGTAAGATTTTCTACGATGTCCGGTCGCCTTTTGTCGGCTCTCTGAAAGCCTAACGTTACGTTGTTTAGGTCCTGCGCTAGTGGCTCTATTACTGTGAACGCCTTTGTGAATGCCCACGACATTGCTTCATTACAATAAATTGGGCAATGCTTGTCTCGTATCGTTTGCGGTCTCAGGAGCCTGCTTTGAATAAATGGGTGCTCCGTTATGGCCAGTTATAAAGCCAGATCTATCCCTAACTGAAAATGGGTGCATACTCTATGGCGACTGCACCCCTGCCGTAAGTCTGCAGGAACTGCGAGCAAATATTCAAGCTGCATGGCATGGATTATCGCAGGGCTTCAATAGTGATCTCTTCAACTTCGTGCCGCAATTTCGGCGGAATGAGTTCACAAACATGGTGGCCTGACGTCATACTGAGAAACGTATGTAGCGCAATAAATATTACTCACACCAGTCTAAGTTTGTAACCATTTCCTGTTATTGGTAAATTATGATTTCCTTCCTATTAGTTATGCAATCCGACACTTTCTTGTCAGTTCAAATACTTTTGACGACATGTGAACGTGACAGTAATCCACAACAATATGTGTATAGTATAGTTTTCTCGCAAAATAATATTGTATTAAATGCTATTAGTTTTGAGAGATACAATATTATTATTGATCCCACGGATGAGTAACGTAAATTTAAACCTTCGTGATGTTCTCTCTACAAGCAGAGTACCACGAATCAGAGAAGTCTGACTCTAAGTGCATTCGGCTACCTTAACTAACGTCCAGCCGGCCTGAATAATGGATAGAATATGAGATGTATTTGATGAAGCAGCGGAATGAAACCGGAATGATATGGGAGTCCTCCAAGGAAACTTATACAAAACGGCAGTACGTGCCACATGAGAATGTCTGTGTGGCAAATTACTACCCTTCTGGGTATGTGATCAAATCGTCGATCACAGCTGTGAGAGGTTAATGAAGGCGAATATTATTTATATTCTCGCACAAAAGCAAACTTTGTCACTTCTCCGTACTAACACGAACTTTACTATGCATGGCAATCGATTCCTTTAAATGTCGTGTTCACAGCTACACAAGCTGCAAAGACCGGTGTTTGCAGCCGTGCCAGCTGCAATGACCAAAACTGTGTACAGGATGCCACTCGCGCAGAAGAAATTATACTATTCTTTTAACTACGAAAGAAGGCAAATGTAAAACTCACTAGCACATACAAATGATCAAGGTTAAAAGAAAGCATGTGAAGAAAATATTACAAAAAATACCAGCCGATAAATGCGTTAGTTCACCGTAAAATTGACTGGAGTATACATGGTAATGTTGGATATTAATCATGAATAAATAATAGTTTCGCATCATAAGCTCCTTTGAAATGCATAATTTTTACATTGTTAGTCAACGAAATGGGTTACTTATTGACTTTTACACATTACAGAAAGGGCTGGAGTCTTTTAACATAATTAATTTTTTACATTTTCAAGTAGGTACTGCTTGATGGGTAGATGAATTCCAATTGAAAGCTTCAACGCAATGTTAGTAATTTTAACCGGGGGAAATAAGACTAGATGAGCTGAAAACAGTAAACTAAGAAAGGTTTTAAAAATAACTTATATGCGGATCAAATAAATGCGCTGTTACGCCAGAGCCATCCAGCAATAAGCACGTGAACAGTCGATTGGCGGCTAGGAGTAATCAGTTCAAATACGAGACTGGGTGAAATTCCGCGCGGTTTCAACACCAGCAGCCGTAAATTAAACGTCGAACCAACCTGGCCTGTGTGGTTTGGACGAGGCTGGCAGGCCGTCAGCTGTTCGCAGCGAGTAGTTCACTCAGTATTGTCGCCGGCACGTGGGTGTGGTCGACCAGGGGGGGGGGGGGATGCAGGCGAGACTCTGGCACTGGCCACAGGTCCGTTAAACAGGTTGATTAGGACACGACAAGGCCTGGCCTGCTGCTATCTTGGCCTCGTCGTCGATGTCGTGGGCGGGAGTGCCCGCTCCGCTCTTTTAACAAACATCTTGATTGCCTCTTTTCCTTTTTAATTCTCCCTTTCTGCCTTCTCTCTCGCTCTCTCGCGTAAGGTCGAGGGTCGTCCTGCAGCTAAAACGGTGCTGAGCCTTGCCCCCTCCCTCCCTCGAAACAAATCCACAAAACACAAGCCGTCGCCCGAGCGAAGGACATTACCAGACCTGGCCCACCGGCCGGCATAATTCACCCAAGGGCACGGAGTGGCAATTAAAATGCTCCTTAGCATTCCATTACGATTCGGCGTACCACCTCCCCCCCTCTCCCCATCACAACGGGCACGACGCACTTGGGGTAATCACTTCGCCGAACAATTGGCGTGCTGGCTGGCCGGCTCGGGAAGCGTGATAAATTCAATAAGGGGGTAGATTCACGAGGCGCGCCAATTAAAACCATTAGCCGGATATTGAGGCTGGCGTCCCGCGACAGCGTTCGCTTAATTACTGACGGCTAATATCTTCCCTCGGCGCGGCGCTGCGGCGAGTTCCGGGGAAGAGGCGCCCACACGACCACGAGCTCGTTCTGAGCGAAGTACGAGAACCGACCTTGCCACAACCTCCACTTACATTTACTTCAAATAATTTCGATATTTCGATAAAGGCTGTTCACTGTAAAGTGAGCACTTTTGAAAGCCCTGCTCAAAATCTACTTGTATGCACGCTGTGTATTTTTCCACCTTTTGTAAAATTAACATTACCACGGTCTCATCACTTTATTCATGCGTCGGTCAAGTGAAACTGTGAAATTATTAGAAAAGTAAACATTTTACAAATCTGCTAATTTTTACGCTTCGATACACAAAAAAAAAACTCAAAGCGAAATAAATAATTTGAGTTATCACAAATGGTTACCTAACACTTTTAATTCGACGTTAAGATATGGAGCTATCTTTCATCCATCGTTACCAACTTTACTGGGCGTATGTCACTCGGTGCTGCCGTTATAATATATGCAGGCAAGGGCAGTGACTTTTTTCCGAGGTTATTTCAAACGTGTTTACTTTATCGTGAACAGCCTTTATCAACGGAACACAGATTATAATTACTGGCGTCTAGCCAGCCTGCATTTCTCCTTTTTTAATTTTACTGTAAATATGGGCTGGTCTTATTTCGTGTCTTCCTTCCAGGATTCGTATTCAGGAGACTTTACTTCGCAAAAATGTACTTCAGTGCCTGGTAAAACATTTTAAGATTGTGATGCAATATTGACTTATACGTTAACCGAAACCTATCCCACTTAGTCAAACGGAAATATTAGTTTCTAGGAAATACAGGTGGCTATTATTAGCTACATATTCGTACCGTGCATAGGTTTCATGCAAACTAGAATATTTTTGTGAACGCCGGCTATATAATTCATGAAACTGTTTGCTGGAATCACTCTAAATATATAGTCAGTGCAATTGAACAACAACCATCCATTAATAAACTAGTGGCACTTTACAGTGTTAAAATTTTTTGATTATTATTAATGTGTTTGCTAAACATTGCCATATTGAGCAAAGGCTTGGCTATAATCCTACATATACACTTAAGTTCTACGGTACTCGTCTGGGCGATTTTTTTTTGAGTAAGTTTAACATGACAGCTCACAGCGAATTAAAATTTCTGTCACTAGGTTCACTGTGTGATGCGGTAGTATTAGATAGCTTATTTAAATTCGTGATTTTGGCATTAGAAGTCTATCACTCATGCTTAAGAAGGTTCACAGGTAGCAAGAAACAGTAAAATTTGCAATAAATGAGTGATATTTAGAACGATAGAGTAATAAATGCTCCGTTGAAGCACATCATTAGTAATGAATACGAAATGACTGAATTCAACTGATATAACATGGATCATACCGACCTTCAGGTGTGTCCCCATGGTATAATGAGTCATCGGGGTTACATGTGGGTTTTATCCGATTACTGTGTCCGTAACGGGAGACATTCAATCTGTCGAGGAGAACTGGGGAACCGCCCGCAGTAAAGAGGTGGCGGGCCGTGATCGAGAATGATCACTTGCGCTGGTAAAGCCAGGATGTGTGACGCGCCGTAACCGTACCTCCTCTACACTTGCCCTTTTTCAAGAACTGAAAGCTTTGCGTCGGCCGTCAGTCTCCTGACCTTCAGCGCGGTCTTATCGCTAGAGAAATCTGATCCATACGGATGGATTCATGCGCCGCATATAATCTTCAGTGTAGTACATACACGCATGTAGCTTTACTTTGGTTGCACGCAGGTTCTCTTTGTATGAAGACCTTTCATTTTTTACTTGACTGGGCCAATCAGAATAAAAGTAAGTCGCGTAGCAGTTCCGATCAAGAAAGTGTTTTTGAGCTGATGTGTTTCGTAATAAAACATGTCATAAAATATTTTCATAAATATAGGCGTCAATGCTTATTATACTCGTTCACCAGTTCCACAGATCCAAGTCACTTATGTTCAGTTTATCCCACGTATCTGCTTTTGCGTAAGCAATTTATTAAGCTAATTTCATTTTATTGTCCATTATTTCCCCCAAACGTCTGAGTTAGTTTTAAAGTAAACGTTCACTAATATTAAATGGCAAAAGTTACCACGATTTGTGTACTGATATTAGTTATATTCATTTAAATAAAGCGATACACATATATACAAACATATATAGCCTAAGGCTCTGGGATTCCAGTCTAACGGACTGCAAACCAAATGAACTGAAGGTAGCCGAAATTTTATTTAAAAGCAAAACGAATTTGTAGTTAAAATGTCGCAAGATTATTACCTCATTAATTTTTTTTTTTTTTTCAAGCGTTGAATTATAGCAAAATTTGTAACTAAGTCTAGTTGACAATTCAGTCACACTCGTGTTTTATTTTGAATATACTACAATATGAATGCGCTTACAACTCATTTGGATAACCCTGATTCCCAGTCAACATGACATTTATATTGAAATTAATTTCCTTATAACAGTACTACCAAACCGAATAGTGTTATCAGTAAATATGAGTTCAAAGTATTACTAAATAAATATGTCTACTATTTTTCCAAAATTAAAACAGGTTTTAATGTATTGCCTAGAGTGTTTAATGTCAGAAATGAGGCAAACCATCACGTTTCTGATCTGCCGTGTCCGAATGGAACTTCCAGATATTATATTTATAGTTAAAAGATTCTATGTAGCTAAATACTAACCTCAGTAATTTTATAACGAAATGTGGCGATCTTGTGGTTTCAGTTTACAATTAAAATACGTAACTTAGTTAACATTCCGAAAATCATGATGTTACGAACAGTAACGCCGCTTCGAAAAACACAAACACTCTTCTATGTCAGTCTGATCCCACTTAGAATCAGCCAACTATAATCCATGTTGGCAATGCGTCAAGTGGGTCCACCATCCTATGAAGAATTAGATTGTCCATTTCCGTTTTAAACGGGAGGCACACTCAGACTGCAGCATATTACAATGAGCCAAGGATTTAAGTACACTAGCTATTTCTCCATACCACAGTGTGGCGATGGCAAGACATTAACACAGATGGTATTGTGTACCATAACAAACAAGAAAGGTAAATAGAAGCGAATAACTTTACCATTCATACGTACATACTAAAAAAAATTTTCGTGTTTAATCCATACACTGTACTTAACTGCCCTATGTATGTTTAAGGTACTTTCGTCTGTCCAT
Organism: Dryococelus australis; assembly: GCA_029891345.1. Taxonomy (NCBI): domain Eukaryota; kingdom Metazoa; phylum Arthropoda; class Insecta; order Phasmatodea; family Phasmatidae; genus Dryococelus; species Dryococelus australis. Next base: position 185,035,976 of record CM056994.1, on the reverse strand, counting down.
TTGAAGCTGTCCTAGTGAGTATGCAGTTTTTATTGTAGATCGAGTTACCTATAATGGAAAATAAGTGGGTCAGTGTTTTACAGAGTGGGTCAAAATAATAGCGATACCTATGTCAAAAGAATCAGAAACGCATACGTGTTTAAAATTAGTTTGTCATCAAAAATGTGTCCGAATTTTTCAGTCACTAGAATTAGTACTTACGACAGTACAATTATTTTTTGACTATTTTTCAAACGAGAGGGCTTTCAGAAATGCTCACTTTAACGTGAATAGCCTATACACGCGACGAGTAGTGCGACGAGAACACTGCGCGTCAGTCCCGAGTCTTGCACTTAGCGGCGAGGGGGCACTTGATGAGGGTGGCAGTATTGCCCTCTAGGTAGGAGATTGCCTTAAGATCTAGGCAGGGGATAGCCAGAACTACCTCACTTAAAATGTTTCTATACCAAAATGGTTTCTGACAACTTTATGGGCCGGAAATACCTTAAACCGGTTCGTGAATCCCTGCGGACAACGCAGGGTAACTCTGCCAGTAAATAATAAAAATTTATATGTTTTTTCTCTCACTTTTATAGTTTTATATTTTAGTGAAAGCACCCACAGCGGATGATGAGCTGCCTTACCCGAAACGATTATCAGTTGAGTGTTGCTATAACGATAAAGTATTGTGTACTGCACGAGTCGAGAATACTCTACCAGTTACTGTTGTGCGATGTGTAGCGCGATCTATATAGTGCCAAACAATCAACTGACAATGATGTCACTATTCTTAATAGGTAATTTAAGTAGAGTAAGTCGATATTCATAAATACTATTTATTATGTTTGTTTTAAATCTTTGTATTAATTAATTATGTCCAATGTTACCACATAGACCAGTAAAGCACTAACTATTTTAAAATTTTCTGGGATTTGCTTTTTTTTGTATACTATTGTTTTTGACTGGCAAGAAGTGTTTTCGTTGAGAACCTTATGTCACGTAATACATAGGTGAGTACCAGCGCAGTACCAACTGGGGGGAAAAATGGCCGTTGCCTGAGCATACAATTTTATGCCATTTTTCACACGTTAATACGTACTACCAGTAACTACTGTGAGAATATGAGCTACAAATCCCAAACTACATGAACAAATTCCAGCAGACCTTATATTTATTCACCAGTTATCACTGGTTCACAGTATATTGTGTTCTCTAAACCATGTAGCCTATTCTTTCTTTCCAAGTAATTAACTGTTACTCCAGGACACAAATTGCTCACGATAAAAATAAAATGTATATTTTGCGAAAGAAAACCGTGCATTCTTTTTCTTACACGGTAGCACATTGATACGAAATTAACGACAATCCCGCAAGGCAGTACTAAAATTTTAAGCAGGTGGATTGCTGATGTCGCAGTTCACGAATTTTGAGAACAAATTTCGCCAGCCGTATCAGCTGATTCTGAAATGCGGTGAAACTGAAGTCATCCCTTTCACTACACGACTAAGATGTAGACTAATGTGTAACATTGTATATTACTTTTAAAGGCGAAATATCTAAATTCAACAACATAAACCAGATAGAGCATGTACAGCTGAAAGTCACACAATGTGCTATAATCCCGGCCTGCTATATTATTTGACAGCGGTCTTGTAGCGGGCCGAGTTGTCTTGCCGAGCGACGTAAATCTATAGCGTTATTGTTCTCCTGGCAGATAGAACGGAAAGTAACCGTGCGACCGCCATTGTTTCTCTTGTCGGACAGCTCTGAAGTCGTGTTTGAAGCAAGCCTGTATATTCCTGCTGTGCTGTGCTCTATAAAGACGTCTTCGATGTGAAACTGGCGTTGTTTATGACTGCTGGTGCCCCTCGCAAGATTCACGAGTGCAGACGGCAAACGAGCAGAACACACTCTAGCAGCGAATAACTGCTGTTCCCTCCCAGAAACTACCTGACAGACACGAGATCCCATATTTGGCAGTAATTTATATCTTTCCTCATAGTAATCCCAATAACGGCTGGTCTAACCATGCCGAGTTTAAGCACGACTTAACTCAAATTACTAGTATTATGCGTCCCGCCATTGCCTAATACGATTTCGACTAGCATAAGTTTAGGTTCAAGTGCCAATTTTTGGCTGCTTAACTCATTAAACTTCAGTTTGTTCAATGTAGGTATTGAGAAACCTTTTGGTAGCCGACTTCGTTAAAACCATAATATTAAAACTAATTATAGTGAAAGATTTTCCTTGTCCTGTTCTTTTATTTGTTTTGAAAAATATTTATAGACTATTTCACTTGCTAGTAATAAGAATAAAACAATATGGAATGTCATTAAGAATTATTATTTTCTCAGTAATAACAGTACTTTAATTCCAAACTGAAATGCAAGTGGTATTGATGATTTTTTAATTAATAAAACTAATAATTATAAATTTTTAAAATAATCCTTCTAGTTTAGATGTGTACAACATATATTATGTAATTATGAAATCATCTGCTCCATATATTTGTGGAAGAAGGAATCTTCGATGATAAATAAAACTTGTTTAAGTCGTGCCGATCTGCAAGAAAGGAAGTAAAACTGGTTATGATAATTTTGGACCTATATCTCTGATTCTTACAGTCCCGTAGGTTTAAGAATATTTAGTAAGCAAAAAAAGATACATTATTTCGGAAAAAATAAGCTATCACATAATCTGAGCTTGGTTTTAGAATGGGACGATGTACAACAGATGCAATCGGTGGTTTTATTAATAACTCTTTTAAATATTTTGAAAATAAAATCTCTGTTTGCACTAGGATGTTTACAGTTTAATTTTTTTTCACAGCAAGCTTCTAACAAAATTAATTTCTTATGGATATGATAAATTATCAGAACATTTTTTAAAATCATATTTATCTTGTAGCAAGCAGGTTGTTGTTTAATAATGCTAGATCTGATTTTTCTAACGATACATATGGTGTTCCTCAGGGCTCAACTTTGGAAACCATATTGTTTGTAATATATGTTAATGACTTACAAATTAATCTGTCAACATGTTATTTGAGTATTGATATAAGTATTTTATACGCAGATGATACAGCAGTAATTATAATGGCTAATAATTGGGAACATGTTAAAAAAGTAAAATCTAATGTAACTTTTGTCATGGAGGATTTGTGGTGCAGCAAGTGAACTATATATTCATATTGATAAAACTCAGCATACATATTTCAAAGTTAAAAGATTGGATAATGTAAAGCACTTTGCTAAGATATAAATCTTAGTTGTCTTTATTGAATTTAATCTCAATTGGGGGAAACACATCAATTGCATTTCTACAAAAATTGTTAAAGGTCTTTTCAATATTAAAAAATGGTTAAATTTAGTATCTGTGCAGGTTTTATAAAGGACTTATTTTGCTTTTATTCATAGTTACCTTAATTAAGGTATACTCTTTCGGGGTAATTATTCTACTGCTTAAAAATCGCATGTCCATCAAAATGGGGTATAAGATTAATGTGCAAAAACCATCAAGATCACACTGTAAATATTTATTTATTGAACATGGAATAATGACTCTTCCATCTTTGTATTTTTACAACAGTTTAACCTATACAAAAACAAATTTCAAACAATTTTCTGACCAAGCTTCTGTTCATGATCATTTAACAAGATATAGACATTATATTGTAACTGAATTTTGTAAATACTCAAAGACGGCATTAAGTTTTAATTCTATGAAAATAAATTTATTTAATAGCCTTCCAAGTTCAATTAGAGATATGCCTGTAATGCCATTTAAAAATAAGCTTCAGCCAATCCTAATTACTAATGATTTTTACAGTTTAAATGTGTTTTTATAGTATAGTCAGTATACAAATATGGTTCATTTTCTGTAATTAATAACTTCCAATATATGGGTAATCGTTACTTACAAAGATGCGATTGTTTTGTTTTACTAATTTGTATTTTTGTGACGAAGTTGTACATTCATGTACAGTCTATTATATTTCACAGCTAGTAAATAATTTCAATTTTAATTTCTATCAGATATCAATTTTTGCAAGATATTTATACTCAGGAGTATTTTATATGCTGTTTTTCATATAAACCTATCGCCTTATAAATTCTGTATGTATATTGCATTATGTGCTATAATCATAACGCACATGTTCTCGAGTTTGGCAACAAGTCTGTATTTATAAATGTTTTTGTGATTTGCTTGGTTTTCATTACAGGAATAACCACTAAAATAATATATTTCAAGCAATTTGTTACAAGGACGACACAAAATTAGAATTTTTTAAAGCGGCCTCGATTGATTGATGAAAAATCATGTTATTATCACTATTACGATGATGAGGGTTTTGTTACAAGAAAGTTTCTGTAATGTGGTATTGAAAAATTGATTTTAATTGCCGACAAAATTAAAATCTACAGAAATATTTTTACAGGCTTGAGATTTCCGTTCACTGACACTAATGAAGCCTTATATTTTTTTGTACATGCATATTTTACTTTCTATTTCAACCATTGTTTCCTGACCGTTATGAGTGAAATCTTATGAATCTCTTCTTTTCTAAAATCCCCATAAATATTTATATTCAGCGTGTACTTAAAATGTAATGCCTGGTTCACATGTACGCCGATCACGCCGAACAGACAGAGCGGAAAACGAGAACAGCCAATCAGAAGCCGTCCTCGGCTTCCGCGCAAATCCAAGGACGGTTTCTGATTGGGTGTTCTTGTTTTCCACCCTTTATGTTCGGCGTGATCGGTGTACATGTGAAACAGGTACAAAAGTATCTCAGAAGCCATAGATATGAGGCGGGCCACAGAGTAAAGACAAAACTAAAGCTCTCATCAACCTGCACAGTACACATTTTTGGATCTTAACATAAATCATCGGCAGTTTAGGTGACTCGTGGGTAGAAATTGCGGAATACTTTTCATTAAACGGGATCTCCACATTTTGTTTTGAGTATAATTGAAAATTGCTAAATACTTATGCTTAATGACGTTTTTTTTGTTTAGCCTGTATTACTAAAAGTGTGGCTGTGTAAAATTTGTTAGAATGGTTAAGTACTTAAAACTATTAAGTCTTAATTTCAAGTCATTTAGATAAGACTTTCAAGGGTAAATACATAACATATTTTTAAGAATAGGGAAGAGTTGAAGAAAACTAAACACTTCTTCGAGTAACATGTTATTTACTTTGCATTTATTAAGCAATAAAACACGGAAGTTTATTTGGAATAGCAGAAAGAGAGAAGTGGGAATAAATAAAAGTTAAATTCGTTGAGTTGAGAGATTTGGGCGGCTCTTAAAAACGAGGTCTTGAGAGCCCATAAGGGTGGATGGAGGTGAGAATGGAGCAGCACTGGACTGTAAGGGTGGAGGGAAACGAGAGATCCCCGAGAAAACCTGCTGACCAGCGGCATCGTCCGACATGATTCCCACTTGCTAAAGTCCGGGTGTGACCCGGCCGGGGATTGAACCAGGTTCGCTTTGATGGGAGGCGAGCGGTCTAACCGCTCAGCCACCGCTGCCCCAAACGTTTAAGGATATCGCTGAAACATTTCACGTCTTCATAGTGTAGTTCTAAAGGAATCTTCAAAACTCAGTACTTGATTTGCGAAGAGCCATCAACGCATGAAGTTTTGACAGCCGCAAACAACCATCTACATTTTGCCTAGTGATTTTAGGTTGATAAACGTAATCTTTATGATAAATTTCAAACTACCTGTAGCGATACAACGTAAGAGCACCTAAGTACTAATAACTAGAAATCCAACCTATATGTACTTTACTAAATTGCACTGACACAATTTATTCAGATACCTGTTCCCCTCCTTTCCTTATATATACGACATTAGTCAAGTATTGCAAAACACTTCTTGTCTTGTGCCGGTACAAATGTTTACCGAACAATTGTATTTTGGAGCGAGAAAGTAGCACAGACGATACCAGTTGCTATTTGTTTGGAGTTTGCACCTCTTAGTTTGTCGTAGCTTCATGCGGAGTGCCATATTTAGGGCTGACCAGTGATTTACGGTTTACTGCCAGGCTTCGGCAATTTTCACCTTGGCTTTCTTAGAGGCATGTAGCTTTTTGGTACATTATAGTGTATAGTGTGCTTTTGTATGGGCGACTGTAGCAGGCAGGCTGCAATAAGGCAGCCAGGTAGTTTATTTTAAATACGTTTCATCAAAATTATGTCCCGGCCTTCCTATCGTAAAAATTTGGTCACAGTATAAGGATTCTGAGTCTTTAATTTGTCTTTGTAATTTTTCTCTAGTTCTCTTTTGAGTCAGGGCTTTAGACCTTTAGCATTTTGAAGAGCTACCCTGTTTTCAGACTTGAAAGGAAACTTTAAAGCCTTTCGAGATTTTTAAGATTTTTAGATAGGTTTGTTTCACACATACATACGTTGTGTTTTCTGATTTGGTGGAAAAAAAAACCCATAGTAATTATAATGTTACTTGCACTTTGTTACATATAATTATGAAAACATCTCGATTCTTGTACACGTTACTTCATAGTAATTATGAAGTGACGTGGACTTTGTCATGAATGCACCTTTCTTAAGACACTTCTATGCTTCGAATTAAAAAAAATAATATAATCTACTACTGTCTCAAGTAAAATTAAATTATAAGGAAACTGTAAACTAGTCTAGGTTAGTTGTATTTTTATCAGTACAAAATAAGGACAAAAAGAGTAAAAATAAAGTCGTGTGCAAATAACACTTGAAGAATACAATGCATATTTAAAGTATTTGCCTTAAGTAATGTTACCTCGTAAGTTACCTCACCCATCATTGTACCACCGCACTTGTATTTCTGGGGATTTCAACTGATTTGAATGACACCGTCATAATAAGCATAGAAAAAATAACTCTGCGTGCCCCAAAATAATTGGGTCAGCATTCAGAAACAGCTATATCACATAACATGCAATAAAGTCATTGATATATAAAATACTTTATTTACCAGAAAACGAGCTGCGATATAGTTGAAATATAATTGAAATAAACCCATTACAATACAATTACTTAGAATGGCTTCAATTCAACTGCTTTTATATCTATAGACGCAAGATCTTAACGCTGTCTTAATATAACGTCACTGCACATTTGTCTCCATCTAGCCAGCAAAATTACAAAAACATACAATTAATTGTGCTAAACACTATTCAAGAAAAAAACAGTCTCTCAATTTACAATGCAACTACTTCCGAAAAAGGGATCTTATCTGCTAATCACAGCTCTATTGACTAAATTAATTTCAAGTACCGTACAGCTAAGTAACCTCAGTAGAAGAATATATGTATATATGTGAAGTGGCATTATGGCGAGTCTGGTGCAATGCATTTTAAATGGAAGCCGCAGCGGCTTGTGCGGCTGGTGGTCTTCTGCTCAACTCGGACGAGCTCGGCAATCTTCTGCTCGGCTCAGGGGGTGCTCGGAAGTCTTCAGCTCAGGTTTGTCTAACGTATCCGAAGGTGCTCGGCAGTAACGTCTCCTAATTTTCTTCAAGTATATATGTATGTTTTAAAATTTACTTTTTAATTAAAATTATTTTATTTTTGTCGAAATAGTACATAGAGTATAGCAAAAAGTATTCTCAACTACATTTTCAGACCCTCTCTTTCGTTCTCGCTCTTGCCTCCCCTCATTCAATATTTTTTTCTTTCATTCCAGCTCTTGTGTCTCTCTCTTTCGTTTCTCTCTCTTTCTCTCTTTCATTCTTTCGTTTCTCTTTCATTCTCTCATTCCATCTGTCTCTCCTTTCTTACTTTATTTCGTTTTTTCTCTCTATATAAGTCCATAGGTTTTCTCCGAGTCCTTCCATTTTTTGTTGATTCGTTTCTCTCTTCCATTCCATCTTGTTTTTCACTCTACGTCTTTTTCTAACCTTCTCTCTTTCATTCTTTCATTCCATCTCTTTCTCTCTTTCGCTTCACTCATTATTTATCAGCCCATAGGTTTTCTCGAAGTGCCCCCATTTTTGTTGTCTCGTTTCTCTCTTCCATACTCTCATTCCATCTCTTTATCTCCATTTCTCTCGTCTCTCATTCTACCGCTTGCTCTCTTTCGCTTCTCTCTTTCTCTCCTAGGTTTTTCTCCGAATCCTCCCATTTTTGTTGTTTCGTTTCTCTTTCACTCTGCATCTCTTTCTCATTAACTCACTTTCATTTTTTCATTACATCTCTTTCTCTCTTTCGCTTTTGTCTTACTCTATATCAGTCCATAGGTTTACTCCGAATCCTCCCACTTTGGTTGTTTAATTTCTGTCTTTCATTCTTCCATTCCATCTCTTTATCTCTATCTCTCTCATCTCTCATTCCATATCTTTCTCTCTTCTGCTTCTCTCTTTCTCTATATCAGTCCATAGGTTTTCTCCGAGTCCTTCCATTTTTGTTGTTTCGCTTCTCTCATTCATTCCATCTTGTCTTTCACTCTACATCTCTGTTTACATTTATCTCTCACCAATCATCACCAAAGCACTGCAGGCACTATACTTAGGGGTTATTACGGGTTATTTTGGGACAATTTAGGGGTCATTAGGCGTTATTTTGGGGTCATTTGGGGTCATTAGGCGTCATTTAGGGGCCATTAGCAGTCAAAGGGCCAAGTCGAGGGTAAAGGGTCAAATAATAAGTCTTGTGGGGACTGTCCGACAACAGGAGTCAGTCTAAAACTTGAATTATTTTGGGCTCTTTGTGTAGAAGTGTACGTGTATGTGTGTAGGTGCGTGTGAGTGTGCAGGTGCGCGTGATTGTGTAGATGCGTGCAAGTGTGTAGGTGCATATGAGTGTGTAGGTGCATGTGTGTGTAGGTATGTGTGTGTTTATGTGCGTGTATATGTATAGGTGCGTGTATAGGTACCGTAAGTGTCTCCGTTTTCTGCGTGTCTGAAAAAAAAAAAACAATTAAATTACAATCACAACACACCACAAAGGTGTATTGACCCTACAGTTCACCTTACAGGTGAACGGATTTTTGCTATCGTTGGTCCCAGTATGTATGCGTATAACATGTTTTAAGTGTGTGTAGGTACGTGTATATGTATAGGTGCGTGTGTAGGTATCGTATCTTCATTTTTTATAAGTGTCTGAAAAAAAAAAAACAATTTAATTACAATCACAACACACAACAATGGTGTATTGTTCCTACAGTTCACCTTACAGGTTAAAGGGTTTTTGCTGTTGTTGGTCTCAGTATGTATGCGTATAACTTTTTTAAGTGTGTGTCACATGGCGCTCATGTGTCATTGCTCATTTGTTGTATATCATTTTTAATGTGTCACATGGTGGTCACGTAGCAAGTCTCGTTGCTTACTTGACATCTCAGGCTCTGAGAATGTATAGGGCGGACATATTCGCACATCGTCTCAGTTCTTCGTTTGATGCGACAGGTGACGCATCGTCTTCTCTCTCCTGGCCTTCTTAACATTCTCACTGGTAAGGAATTTTTTTATGACCAGCTCTGCCATCAGATTCTGTAGGGAATTATCATTCATGCTCGTAATAATACATATATTCCATTTTGTATGATGCAGAACCCTTCTACCCTTCAATTATCAGATGTATTAATTCTTTTTTTTTGTCCTGCTGAGATCAAGATGAAGCGTGCATTCAATGGCGTGCCTGCAAGTGACGTCTCGACTTCGTCTTTGGCTGTACGATCAGTGGCCCCAGATGAGCTGCATATATCGCCATCGATGTCGTTCGTGGTGCCCTCGTCGACATCTCCAATTACATCGATACCATCTAATGAACCATTACATCGTCACTCATGTCGCTTCTGCGATAGAACCTTCGTGTTCAACCACGATGCGCGAAGGCACGAGAAGTATAGCTGTGCGATGAATACAGATCCAGTAGTACACAAGTGCATGGATTGTGTACTGTCATTTGCTAGGAGCGATAACTTGCGTATACATGCGTGGCTGTAAACGTAAGTGGTTCGACGAAAGATATTTGTAATTTTTTGACTCTCATGAAGAAAAATATTATTGACCAGTTCACCGACGAATTATGATAGCAGGGTCCAATTAAATTTAATGTGTGGCTTGAATGTAACTATACGGAACCAGAACCGTTCGTCGAAGGTAAAGACAAGAGAGCTTTCAAAACAAAGCATGTAGCAGTATTCGAGGCTTGCGATATTGAGAAGGCGGTACGAAACAGCTTAGAAATAAAAATTGAAGAGGAGGACACATACAAGGAGCGTGGTTCTGGATGGACACTGTCGTCAGTCAATCACCTGCAGCTCCACATAAACAAGCTTGACTCCCTTCGAGTCAAGTCGTATATTGACTTGCCAGAATCTATCAAGAACAAGAAGGCTATGACTAACCAGCAAACACAAACGACCACATGTACTTTAAATGGGCCGTTCTAACAGGTTTTGTAGAAGGAAAAATCTGTCAGCAAATCGACCACCGCTAAAAAGCTCTCGAAACTAAATTTGACTTTTCAGGCCTCGAATTCCCTACAAAACTACGTCATATTACATTTTTCGAGAAAAACAATGTGTCAGTGTCTGTGAACATTTATGATACAGGCGAGAACCAGGAAATTTATCCCAGACGTGTAGCCGAAGAAGAAAAGGATCAGCACATCGACCCCTTCTCCTCACCACCGAAGATAGGAATGCTCACTACTGTTACATAAAGAATTGCGAACGTTTGGTAAGTTCGCAGTTGACAGCTCATGGTCGCAAGATCCACATATGTAAGTGCTACTTCATATTCTACCATGACCTGCCACGAGTATCTGGACTGACAGGGCAGCAGTGTCTGGAAGAATACAAGCAATACCGCAAAGAAAATTCTCCACTATGCGCAGAAATGCCACAGCCAAGGAAGGATGGTAGTCTGTCCTTTTGAAATTCAAGAATTACCACCACATAAACGTATACCTCATTCGCATATACGTAGTAAGCATATATCTTGCGTAAGGATCTTAACTATTCACAATATAGAACGTATATCACATTTGCTTAATTATAGCAAGCACATATCGTGCATAAAGCTCTTGAATATTCGCGCCAAGCATTTACATACTAAATATAAATTGATACAAACATATTAATTTGTAGTAAAGTTTAATACGCCTGTTCGCCCAAATCTTACAAGTACTACAAATTGTGTAACTATTACAATTATTTTTCTCTTTGTAGTGCATATATATATATATATAAATTTGGTTTAAAATGTTTTCTTACATTATTTTATTATTATTAAGAAATTTAAAGGGTGTAAGTATTAAGTGTTATATATAACCAGACTTGTCTTTTCAAGGCCATGCAATAATGACGTCAAATCGATTGTGTAACCCAATACATAACCACCATACTGGATTTAAGAGGTATGCCCATACCTGCTGCCTGGCACGTCTTCCCACACTGCTCGCAAGTCCTTTAGCATGTATCGACAAGCTCGCCAGGCACTCGGCTGACTGGCCGTGTCAAAACAATCGTTAAATTATAATACATCTATGAATTGATGCATTTATAAATAAATAGCTTTATTTTATTTAAATTTATTTTATCATTTGAAAAATGCTGAAATCTAAAAAAAAAAGTACGTAAGAAGTATAGAAAATGTATTTTTAATGCAAAATCGGTATAAAAACTTTAAATTGTATAAATTCCACACTTTTCCATCACAGCTTATCGCCTTTAAAAAGAGAAAATAATTGTCATGGAATGACAGAATTCGAACCCCCGAGCTTTCTAACAGAAGTCGAGCATTGTCACCATTCTCCTACAGAGCAATCGTGGAGTCAATAGCTCAAATGTTGTATTAACACCTTTTGATACTTTCTGAATTGTATGTGCCTATGCTCACATCGCTTGTTTTTATATATTCTTTTAGAATAATTATGTACAAGTCGGGCTGTAAGCAAACGAGTATTTATAGTCACAAAATGAATATAATTTGCGATATCTTAGGGCCAGGCTGATGAAATAGAGTTTGCAAAAATAATTTCTACCTCCAGAAAAGTATGCATTTATAAGCCCTACGACCATTCATTGACATAATGATTTGCTTATATATTTTAATAATTTAGATTTTTGAGGAGATATGTTTATAAGAGGGTGGTTAAAATAAGAAAAAAAAAGTATGTATATTCGATTTTAAAATTAATTTAATTTAGTTTTGTTAAGTTGTACTTAAATTTTACGTAGAGTACAGTGGAACAATGTAAAAAGTTCTGTCAACTTAATTTACGTTCTCCACTCTTCAAGTCTAAATAAAACACTTTGTAGTATCTGTTAATTATTCATTATCTCGAAGGTTTTGTAGGAAAAAAGTATCCAACTTGACTTTTTTTATGTATGTTTATGTGACTAAACCAAGCTCCACCATTATATTCTCTATATCAGGGGAAGTAAGCTGGATACGATAACAGCAAGAAGTTAAAGAATTTTTCATTGCATATATATATATATACACACACACATACATACATACATACTTCAGACTGCAGACATAAAAAAAATTCCTTAATTATTCCACACCATTCAAGAAGTGTCTTTACGTCAGCACGCTTACTGTTCACATAATAAATGCATTCTACTTACATGCATGCAGCTCAAAACAGCTATGCTAGCTAGCATACAACCAGAACCCTTGGCCATGTATTCTTCTCCTTCAAGACAAATTTTCATGCCCGCCACTGTAAAACTAAGCTTCCTAATTGGTATCCCGGCTGCTTGTATTCCCGCACACAGGTACCAAACTAGCCACTGTAACTCATGCATGTCATCTGCTCTACCAACCAACACAAGACGAAATGTACTCATCGTTCTTACCTCTTACTATAATTCAAGCATACCTCAACCATTCAGTTTGCACTGACTTACCAAAAATGTACTTACTGCTCATACTTCCTGCTCTACTGGTTGACACCATCCAAATATATACTAGTTACTATACCACCATACCAACTAACAACCCACTATATAACCCAAGTCATACCAGACGACCCATTACCCCATCTCCTATAACCAAAGAAAAATTCTGTCATACTATTCAACTGCACCACCCAATAAAATAAGCACAATAAGCACAATATCCACCATAACCAAATGTACGAAGCAACTATACAGCTGCTAACTAAATAGCTGAGGTCAGCCCATAACATAACACCCATTCTACTTGTGCTATCAACCAACAGCAGACGAAATATACTCATCGTTCATACCCTCTTACTATAACTCAAGCATACCTCAACCATTCAGTTCACACTTACCTTACCAAAAATTTACTTACTGCTCACACTTTCTGCTTTACTGATCGACACTAGCCGAATATATACTAGTCTCTAACCACCCATACCAAACACTTTAACTCAAGTATGCCATAGCATTATAGGACTCACCGATTACCACATACTGTCCACACCATTCGACACACATCAACAATCGCAAGACAGATATACTGGAAAATATATCACTTAACATAGCAACCATGCCATCCAACATAACCCAAGCATACCAAGAAAATGTATAGTCCAGACCAACCCACAACACAAACATACTTACTATCTGTCAAATTATCATTACTGGCTGATACCAGGCCAAACCCACATACCATCTCCTATATTGAAACAAAAACTCAAATAAACCATACCATCCAACACACCAATCATACTATTAATCATAACTAATGTGTATCAATCAAATATATAGTTGATACCAGCCCATAACGTACACCAACACCATATGCTCTGCCAATCTACACAATAGCCATTAAATTACCTCTAATTTACTCCAAAATGACTCCAAAGACCCCGAAACTACCTCCACCAACTTGATCTCAAATTGACCCCTAATGACCTATTGACCATTGACCCATGACCCATTGACTGATGGCCAATTTACCCATTGACCAATAGCAGAACTTGGACTTTGTACTAAACTATGCTCCACCGCAACAGACCACCACAATGCACCCCATGCTTCCATGCCACAATGATGAATTGTAAATAGGAAGGGTAGCTTTTGACTTCGACTATCATGGAGCACCAAACTGTATCATCGCTAACTGGCTGTCGCCAATGCCGATTCTGCAATCGAGTTTTCACCTGTGTTCAAAATGCATGTCGGTGTGAGAGGGTAGTATTAACGAAGGGTGCTTTTGTGTCATGATCAATTGGGAAGCATAGTGGTAGTCTGTCATAGTGCAGCATTGTTCAGTACAAAGTCAAAGTTGTGATTTGTGGCAATGGGTAAATTGGCCATCGGTCAATGGTTTATAGGTCATATGTCAATGGGTTATAAGGGTAATTTTTGGGCCATGGAAGTGGAGGTGGGGCTGGAGGTGGAGGTTAGGTAATTTTGAGGGAATTTCGGGGTCATACTGGGGTTAATTTAGATGTCATTAAGGTCTGTTGATTGCCATTTTGGGGTCATTTAATGGTTATGGTGTAAATTGACAGAGTAGATGGAATGGATGTTACATTGTGGCATGGCCTCAACTGTATATTTACTTGATACACTAGAGTTATGATTAATAGTATGATTGATGTGTTGGGTGGTATGGTTGGATTGAGTTTTGTTTGAATATAGGTGTTGGTATGTTGGTTGGCCTGGTATCAGTCAGTGGTTTGACAGATGTTAAGTATGTTTGTGTTGTGGATTGGTCTGGACTATAATTTTGCTTGGTACGCTTGGGTTTTGACGGATTGTATGGTTGGTATGTTGGATGATGTTTTCTAGTATATCTGTCTTACAATTGTTGGTGTATATCGAATGGTGTGGACAGTATGTGTGTAATGGTGAGTGCTGTAATGCTATGGTATGCTTGAGTTAAAGTGTATGAAGAGATTGAAGAGTGACGAGAAAATAAATTTGGGCAGGTCTTAACAGCAAGGTTTTGAGAGTTTAAAGTGTTTGGGTATGGACTGAATGGTTGAGGTATGTTTGAGTTATAGTAGAAGGTATGAACAATGAGTATATTTCTTATGGGCGTTGGTTGGTAGAACAGGTAGAATGGGTGTTAGGTTATGGGCTGATCTCAGCTGTATAATTGCTTGTTACACTTGAGTTATGATGGATATTGTGCTTGTTTTGGGTAGTGCATTTGATTAGTATGGAAGAATTTTTCTGTGGTTATAGGATATGGGTTATTGGGTGATCTGGAATGATTTGAGTTATATAATTGATAGTCAGTTGGTATGGTGGTATATTAACTAGTATATATGTGGCTGGTGTCTACCAGTAAAGCAGACTGTATGAGCAGTAAGTAAAGATTTGGTAAGTCATTGCGGACTGAATGGTTGAGGTATGCTTGACTTATAGTAAGAGATATAAACGATGAGTATATATAGTCTGGTGTCTATTGGTAGAGCAGATGGCATGTGATAGTTACAGTGGCTGATATGGTACCTGTGTACGTGTATATGAGTAGCTGGGGTTCCAGTTAGGAAGCTTAGTTTTGCAGTGGCACTCGCGAAACTTTATCTTGAAGAAGAAGAAGAAGATATGGCCAATGGTTCTGATTGGACAGTTGCTAGCACAGACTTCCTTGAGATGCATATAAGCAGATATGATTATTTATGTAAAAAGTGAGCATGCTGCTGTAAATACGCTACATGAATTGTGTGGCAAATTTAAGAATTCGGTTTTTATTATTGTGGTTCTAAGTATATATATATATATGTATATTTTTTCAATGAAAATGTCTTTAATTTCTCGCTGATGTATCCTGTCTACTTCGTCTGATATAGAGAATATGACGGCACTTGGTTTAGTCACATAAACAAACATTTACAAAAAGTCGAGTAGCATCCTTTTATTCTTACAAAACCTTCGAAATAATGAATAATTAACTGATACCGACAATGTGTAGTATTTTGTATTGAATAGATTGAATAGGGTAGACCGGAAATTAAGTTGAGAGAACATTTTGTATAGTACAGCTTTACTCTATGTATAATTTAAGTACAACTTAAAAAAAAACTAAATTAAATAAAGTTTAAAATCAAATAATAAATATAGTTTTTTACTTCTTATTTTAATCTTGTATCTAACCAAATTGGTTCTAAACAGATCTCTTTAAAAAATCACTATAATGGATATATATATGCTAATCACTATGTATATAAATAGTTGTAGTGCTTATACATGCATACTTTCCTGGAGCTCTAGAAATGATTCTTGCAAACTGAATTTCACTAACGTTGCCCAAAAAATTTGAAATTATATTCATCGGTTACTATAAATATTTGTTTGTTGACTGGCTACATAATTATTTAAAATTAATATTTAAAATCAATAATTGCAAGCTTAGGCATATATCATTCAGAAAGTAACGAGATTATATTAATTCAACATTTAAACAACAGTGCTCATGGTTGTTCAGTTGGGGAGTGGTTAATGTGCCCAACTCCCATTTGAAGGGTTACGGGTTCGAATTCTGTAGCTCCATGAAAACTTTTTCTTTTTTTTAAATGATCTCAGCTGCCATGGTAAAGTGTGAAATTCACAATATTTAAAATTTTCATACCGATTTTGAATAAAAAATACATTTTCTATTCATGTTACGTTTTTTTTTTTTTTTTTTTTTTTTTTAAGATTTCGACATTTTTCAAATGATAAATAAAATTAATTTAAATTAAATAATGCTACTTATTTGTAAATGCTTCGATTCTAAGATATATTATCTTTTAACGATTGTTTTGACAAGGTCAGTCAGCAGAGTGCCTCGCAAGCTTGTCGATACACGCTAAAGGCCTTTTGGGAAGAGGTGCCAGGCAGCAGGTGTGGACATACCTCTTAAATCCAGTATGGTGGTCCTGTAATTGGGTTACATAATCGATATGACATAATTATTGTACGAGCCTTGAAAAGAAAGTCCTGTCATATATAACACTTAATACTTACACCTTTATTTTTTTAGTTTTAAAAATATATCTAAATCAAATAAAAATTGTATTTCAAATAATTTTTATTTTATCGGCTCCTGGATCCCTATCATGGACTTTGTTTTTGAGAAAATGGGCGATGCAAGTTAAAATGGGTCTATTTGAGGGTAAAAAAGAAATCGCTCGAATCTCATAAATTGGATTTGGGTGTAGGTACTTCATTTCTACATCATGTTTTTTATCAGTGAAAAATGGGAAACCTTTAGGGAAGAAAGGAAAATTTTAGGGGAAAAAAGGGAAACTTTGAGTGTTTTAAGAGGAAATGGTTGCTTTTGAGGGAAAAAGGAAAATTTTAAGGAAAAAATTTTTTGAAGACGATGGCTGGCTCCCAGATCCTTATCATGGATCCTGCACCAGAATTCTCCTAGCCCTACTACTGTAGGTCATAAGGGGTTGGGGGACAAGAACATTGGAGCCGACCGCCAACATGTTGGAATTTCCCTTTTCTCCCTCAAATCTTCCCTTTTTACCTCAAAATCGATTGAATTTCCCTAAAAGTTTCCCTTTTTCCCCTAATAATTTCCCGTTTTTTCCCATAGCAGGAGAGGATTCGTGACACCGGAGAGGTCGTCTCGTGACACTGACTCAGCGCAAGAGGACTGGTTAGGACCAGTGGACATGGCCGTGGTGGTCATCTTTGTTTTATAGGTATCGGTATGCCAAATCGATAAGGGAACCAGGATCGGAGTCAGATATAATCACCAATATTGGTTCTGCCAGCCATCTTATCTGCCATATTCGGTGCAGATTACCTTTGACATATGACCTTTGACTTCGAAATTACCCCATCACCTTAATGTACCTATAACCCAAAAATATTTAAAAAAAAAAAAAAAAAAAATCCAACAAATGCCCAAAAAATCTCATTTTTTTAAACTAAACAAATTAAAAAATACTATTTAAAATATTCCAAAAAATGGAAAAAAAATTAAAGATTTAATATTTCTTTTATTTAAAAAAATCAATAAAATTTTTAGAAAAAAATATTTTAAAATTATTTTAAAATTCTAGTCCCCTAGCAGACATTTTCCTTTTCAATTTATATATTTTTTCTTTAAAAATTTCCCTTTTTACCTTAAAATGTCCCCTTTTTTCCCATTAAAATTCCACACAATCGAAAAGAAAATCTTAAAAGTCAGCAAGCATATCACCTTACTGATTAGCACTGTCAAATTTAATGCATATGACCTTGACCCTATGACCTTGAATAACCTTGAAAACAAGAATTTAAAAAAATCATTAGCATCAGCAAGCATATTATATTAACGACTACCAACGCCAAATTTGATGCTTGACTGACCTTGAAAAAATGGAGAACAAATCATAACAGTCAGCATGCATATTACGTTATTGACTATCACCGCCATATTGGATGCAAGTGACCTTGACTTTGACCTTTTGATCTTGAATGAATTTGAAAACAAAAACTCAAGAAAAGATGGAAAAAAGTCTACATGATACTACCTAACTTATACCACCAAATTGGATGCAAGTGACCTTGATCTTGATTCCATGGCCTATTACCTTGTAAACAAAAACTTGAGAAAAAATTGCAAGAATTTAGTAAAATCCAAATAATTGCCAAAAAATATAAAAAATGAATGAAGAATTGGTTTTTCAATTAACCTTTCTATCAATCTCACAGTCAGAACCACAATCTTCCTCCTTAATCCTTAGCGATCCACCTACTCAATCTCAATCCTATTCCTCAATCTTCAATAATCCTCTTCCTCATTCTTTAGCAATTTTTCCATTAACCTTTGACAATCCTCCTCGATCGCAATCTTTCCAACAATATTTATTAATATTTCAATTAATCTTTAGCATTCCATGGTTTGGTCTTCTGCCTCTATCCATACATATAAAATAATTCACCAATTGTCTTCAAAATGTGTACACGACGACAGAACTAATGCTTATATATGCAGTCAACTCTCAACGTATTTGTATTACTAATGTTTTTACTATCATTCTACGTGGTGATTTGTCCATTAATAGGCGACTGGCCATAGAACCACTTTAAAGTTGTAGGTAATGATACGGTAGGACACAAAAAATAAAGGAAAATCTACCATTTTATAATAATAATTTATTATTATTTTGTAATTACAATTTCATAAGAAAGCAGTTCTTCACATCATGCGATATATCCCCAATCCTTAAGTCGGCTCTCAAGACACCTCGCTGTTGAGAGCCGCCCAAATATCTCCACTCACTCACTCACCCAGTCCTTAAGTTCTCTAATGATTGAACATACCTCAACCATGCATGAGAAATCCCCGCGTTTACGACAGTCACGCAAATATGCGAGTCTATCAACAAGTTCTTTCGGGTCTTCGGTAAACAAGTAGACAAGTAGTCGCATTCTCAGCGTCTTCTGCCTTCTTCTCATCACTTGTTGATGGAAACTCGTTGAGGAAATGTATGGGAACATCGAGGGAATTATCATCGTCTTCAACACTATCACTCTCTTCATGATCGTCTTCACTTCCTGTTTCATCATCAATATGAAGTTTACTTTTATTTGTAGCATGAGTTGTATGTTCATCAGTAGGCCCTATTAAGGGCCGAAGACCGTTTATTTTGAAGTTCGTAGATTCACGTGAATGTCTTGCAAGTGTGCAGTCTACGCAAACCAACTCAATGAAAAGGTATTGCCGACAACACTTGCAGACTCCCAGTAGACGAATTCTTGCAGATCTCGGTATGTTCTTTCAATGTATCGACTTGCATAAACTTCATGTGGTCATTGTCGTAACGCTTTATCGCGCGAAAAGGACTCCGTGCAGGTCGTTCTCTCATACCGATGAACATTCAAAAAGGGCATTTTTTTGAGAAAAAAGATTAATTGTTAGAGAAAATTGCTGCTGGGAGATTAGGATTTTTAAATCATTTGTTAACAATTTTTTAATAATTTTTAATAATGAATTTTTAATTTTCAGATTTTTTTATATTTTTGTTGATTTTTATTTGTTTGGGTTTTCTAAATTTTTGGGGTTCAATGTTATTCAAAGTCACGGGGTCAAGGTCAAGGTCGAAGGTCTTACTGTAGGTCAAGTGCCAGCTGTACTCAATTGGTGGAAAAAGGAGGTTGATGGTTGTCTGATTCCGATCCTGGATCTCTTGTATCGATTGGGCATTTCTTGTGCTTATAAAACCAAGATGGTCCCCACGACCATGTCAAATGGTCCTCACCGGTACGCTTGCCCTGCCCCGTGGTCACGAGTCAACCTCTCCGGGGTCACGAATCCTCCTCTCCTGCTCTGGAAAAAAACGGGAAATTATCAGGAAAAATGGAAATTTTTTGGGAAATTTAGTTGATTTTGAGCGATAAAAGGGAAATTTTGAAGGAAAAAAGATAAATTACAACAAGGCGGTAGTCGGCTCCTACGTTTCTGTTCCCCGTCCCCTTTTACCGACTCATCTATTTACTACTGCTGACCTCATTTAAAACCAAACCTTGCATTTTAAGTGAATCGCTGTTTAAGTTATAAATAATGGATGATTTCGTATTTGCAAGCCTCAGTGTATCGAAACTGCAATTTACATACGAGTGCCTATACGAGAATCCGTACTTAGACTTCCTTGCTGTACACACTAACAGTCAAACTGCAACAAGGATTCTCACAAAAAAAAATTGAGCAGCGACAGTTCAGTTAAACAATGACAACAAGAATCATACAAGAATTTTCCTACCACAGTTAAATCGGTTATAGTTTAACTGCAAGATTTCTGGGATATCAAATTATACACATGTGCATTACCTAGTAATACAACTATGTTTCGACAGTGAATGGACCAACTATATGTGCACACTTCTCGACACTTCTAGTGGAAATTAAAAAACAATATATGTTACGTTTACACAAGTAAGTTCTTGAAAGTTTAATATTGTATTTTATTTATCATTTCCTCGTTAGATGTACAGACTCCGTATATACTACCATCACTGGACATCACAAACATGTATCACGCAAGTGTGGCTTGTACACTGGATGATATATTAAACCTCATCATTGCAGCACCTGTCCTCTCATAACCTAAGTGTGGCTTTCTCTCTCACACACAGCACGTCTCTTCATTCCGAGGACGGCTTCAGCTTGTGGGCGGACAGTAACCGATAAAAGATTACAGGTGCGCAAATATAATGACCTAGCACAAAATATTTGTTCTTATGTACACCCATGAACGTCAACATTGTAAAAATTTCCGTTTCTGTTGTATTCCCACATTTAAATGTAAATGTTAGGAAATTCTCTTGTAAATACGTATTGTTAATACTTTAAAAAGGGCGAAGTTTAATTTTTCATTAGTTTTCTAATTTTTAGCTGTAGTTTAATACCGAAATAAAAATTAAATCCTAAACAATGCTGTAGAATTACTGGGTCACAATCAGGCACATCGTTTAGTCATAGTCCATTGCTATAATCAAAATGAACGAGATTCAAACACTTTTTTTTACATAAAGATAATGAATTTCGAGGTGTAGGACCATATGAGTCATCTACATACAAGCTTGCGGACACGTGGATATATATATATATATATATTAATATATTATATATATATATATATATATATTATATATATATATATATATATATATGTATAGATATACTTAATATATGAAGGTATATATAGGTATATGTTACTTATCGACTTATTAACAAATGGACATTAGGTAGTTGAAATATGTAGGCTTTAGAGAAGTACGTAATAGAAGAAAAAAATATCTATAAAATTAATCAAATATGAAGGTAAATGACGTACTGAATGTTACCACTCGTGCTAACTCCATGGCAAAAGCTCAGTGCTTTTCAGTTTCGAGTCGAAAACATAAAAATGTAAAATTCCACACGAAAATATCTTTCATGACGCTCACACAACCCAAAATGTAAATTATTCAGTAGCAAAGTTTGAGAGGGTTGTAAGTAAGTTAAACAGTGCTTGGTTAGAAATAATATTAGAACTTCTTTCTCGCCACGTGACCAGATACAAACAGATGAGAGTTTAGCGTCTTTAAAGTCAAGATAAAAAACCTATCATGTCCAAAACAATTCAGTTGAGCAACATTACTACATGAGTTCTTTCAAAATTTTGTTGTTTTGTTTACGTATATGCTGAAGTTTGTGGCATAGTTAATCAAGTTATTTTGGTTGCAAAAATTTCTAGTTTTGTGTACATGTATGCTGAAGTTTATGGCATGCAATTGTTGGAAATGAGACAGGCATTTATTGAAAGCTATGTTGAATTTTTAACGCATTATGGCGAAGAATTTATCTGTCTGAAGTATCATTTTACTTTTGATGAGACGGCACATGGAGAAGTTATTGCTCCATATTTAACTTCATGTTGGAAAGTACAGTCTTGCCCGCAGAACATGCTACTAGCATACATAACTAAAATGGGTTGAAACCACGCGATGACCAAATGATCAAAGAATATGTTACGTTGAGTGAGGACTGTGGAACATCGAATTTTTTTTTTTGGGGAGGGGGGGGGGGGGTCGCCACAGTTTTGAGTTTGTTTCGCTGCGTCTCATGACATTCACGTAGTATAAATTTTGACTAGGAGAAGCTACGACACTCGTTTAAGTTTTA
Source organism: Dryococelus australis (assembly GCA_029891345.1). Classification (NCBI taxonomy): domain Eukaryota; kingdom Metazoa; phylum Arthropoda; class Insecta; order Phasmatodea; family Phasmatidae; genus Dryococelus; species Dryococelus australis. The sequence goes on along the minus strand of CM056994.1, from coordinate 185,013,472 downwards.
ATCGACAGCTCTCGTCAAGATAAATCGATTTCGTGTATAAAAACATTTGTGTGGCGTGTTTATGGCGAAATTACGTGAGTTTAATGTAAAAGATTAAGAAAACTTAACGCAATTTCGGCCTATACTCGTCAAAGAGCAAAGTCGAAATACAGAAGTTGTATACGGTTGGAAAGAGCATCTCGAAAGCAAACCAGTGATACCAATAAAACCCCATATGATGGAGTGAAGCGGTGCCAAGCGTGTCAACGTAGACCTATTCACCCAAAACAAACGGCCGTGTCCCCAACACAGCTAAATCCAATTTTTTTTAATGTTTAATTCAGTCGTCAATTGTCTGCATGTCTCTCTCGAACGAGACGTGCGTCTAATTGGGCGTATCGTTTTGTATATGGTATCCTGATTCAGCGAGTGTCCAGAAAAATACGTCTTTTTTAGATCATTGGCAGATAGCGTCGCGTCATGTTGGTAGGACAGTGGTTTATAAACGCGTGGCTCAACCCTCAAGGGATGGCAGATGGCAGCAAAGGGTTGGAAAAAAAAAGTGGGTACCATTTAAAAGCGTTTCTTTGTAGCAAATAATTAAAAATATTCTACATCAAGTAAGGAAGTTAAAAAAAAACATTGGCAATCTTTCTAACAAAATAAATAATCCAGGAGAGAGAGAGAGAGAGAGAGAGAGAGAGAGAGAGAGAGAGAGAGAGAGAGAGTCATTGGTTAACACCCCAACACCAAGATTTAGCAGGATGCATTGCCGTTAGTACTTATTCCCATCCGTCCTACTTCCACCCTCACCCTCCCCGTCGCCATCACACAACCAACTACATGGAGATCGTTTGCATCAGAAGATTCCCCTTTTACAGCTTCCTATTTTTGTTCGCCGTGTTCGTGCTAATGTTGGGCAGTTTGGTACAGGGTCACTACTTAAGGGAGAGTTTCACCCAGCTTAAGGAGTTTTTTTTTAATTTTTAGTTTAAGACAGTATGTTATTCGATTCCAAACACCTCCGAATCGGTTCAACCTACACCGTTTCAATTTGGCAAGCTCCTTAAGTTCATCAGTGCCCAACTGTTTACAGTGTTCTGTTAACCTCAATATAATTTCACGCCGTTATGGGGGGGGGGGGCAGATTTCAAGTTGATTTATTTCCTAAATGGTTTAAGCTATTGCAACAGGACTCGGTTTGCAAATTCAGAAGCCCGGCAACTTTAAGCCATTAGGGGAATACTATCCATTCCATCGTCGATTCTTTTAGAATTATTCGTAACGAAAATTTATGACTAGATAAAAAATCAAACCTCGACATGCCATAGAGGATTACTTAACGAATTTTTTTAAATTTGTATGGTTTCATTTATACCTGTATTTTACCATGAGGGATTGACATTATTGAATAATCAAGTAATCATTGATTATGGTTACAGATGTGAAATTAATGATTAAAGAACATTTATCTTGCTTCAAAAATAATTTTTTTAGATGTTCCCTATGCCTCGACTAGATTGGTTTTCAAAAATTGGCTCCGAAAAATAAGTTATAGAGGTGAATACGTAAATACAAGATGGCAAGGATGATTCCCTACAAAGAGGCAGTGGCATATTTTTTTAATAAAAAAAAATCTCGTTGATTAAAAAAGGGGGGAGGGCTGTTATGAACGGTGTCCCTTGCTTGCGGATACTTCTTTCGAGAAATGTTCCCATACATTCTCGAGTGTCGTGTAAAAATTTCCCAAATTGCGATCATTGTTACTACTTTTCCCCCTTCTTTAACACATGGATCTCCTTTTTATGTCCCTTACGTACCGAAAACATATTTTCCAAAATTCATTTCTTTTGATGTTTACTGTCATCATATTCTTAACTAAATTCGTGGAACTCCTATTTTTAAACACTTTTCGTTTTCTTCGGTAACCTTTCCCCCTCATCCGAACCCCGTTTCCCGAAACCTAAGAAGATACAGTATGAAAGAAGGAGGTGAGGAGGGGTGCTTTACTGCTTCCTATAATTGATCGCTCTCTATTGTCACGTGTTTGACTTTTGGCACATTGACGTCTTAAAACCTGGAGTTTGTGACAGACAATGGATTTTCCAAAATAGTTCATTTTTAAGGGGGCTTCAGTTTTTGATTCCCAATATTTCCGAAACCATTTTACCTATGCCCTTCCAAACTATCAGGCTATCAGTTTCCGTAACCCTTTTACTTTCTTACTGCCGCAAGGTGTACCTTGGACATCACCTTAACCACGCGAATTTAATGAGGATTGAATTTCAAACTACTATATCTCCTTGACAGTTTGAACTACAGGAATCAATATCCAAACTCAGTAGCCCTACGATTTTAAGTAATCAAGGGGGAAAGATCCTTTCATTACTTTTATTTTTCGAATTTCAAGGGCGTTGGCAAGTTTGGAAATTTATCTTTGTTCACCGAAATTATTTTCGTGGGTCCATCCCCATCCGTTTTTTAATAGTGTATAAGAATTTCTAAGATTTACACAACATTTTCCTATTCTTCGCCTGATTCGACTACAACGTATAGCATTAGGAACCTGTGGGTTCGACCACAAGTTACGTAGGCTGTGCGTTCAGATATTGGGGGTTACAAAGACTGTGAATTCTACTAAAGCGGGTTTCAAAGATAGTGAGTTCTAATATTGTGGGCTACGAAGACCGTGAGTTCTACTCTGCGGGTTATGAAGACTATGAGTGCTGCTACTGCAGGTTATGGAGACTGTGATTTCTGCTACTGCGGGTTACGAAGACAATGAGTTCTACAACTGTGGGTTACAAAGACTGCGAGTTATACTTATGTGGGTTACAAAGACTGTGAGTTCTACCACTGCGAGTTAAGATGACTGTGGCTTCTACTACTGCGGACTACGAAGACTGTGAGTTCTACTACTGCTAGTTACGACTGTGAATTATACTACTGTGGGTTACGAAGACTGTAAGTTCTACTAGTGCAGGTTACGAAGACTGCGAATTCTACTACTGTGGGTTACGAAGTCCGTGAGTTCTACTACTGCGGGTTGCAAAGACCGTGAATTATACTACTTTCGGTTACGTCGGACGTGGGTTCTGCTTCGGCAAGGAATGTCAACATCTTCATTAACACGTCTCTTGATTCGCCCGTGCAGAATAATCCCGTAGACTTCTGTGGTCGCGACTCATGATAGTATAATCATTAAGGTGCTAGAATACCAGTAGTAGGTACGTAGGGGTCCTAGATCAAAGGAGATGCCGTTTTTATTGATGTGATTAACCCTTTGGTATCATATTAATTGGATGGGTTAATCAAAAAAGGGTTAAATATAATCCGATTTTAATCCGATCAAAATTATTAATCCGATCTTAATCCGATTAAATTTCTTTTATCTGATCTTCATCAAATTTTTTTCTGGATTTTGTGTTTGGTGAAAGAATGGCATAAGTGTCAAACTTATTATTTTCTTTCTTTCTTTTTGGGTGGTAGAAGCTCTGTAGTACAATGTTGATGGGGTGGTGTCCTGGAGGCGACTGACCAGATTGGTGAATTGCAATATGTTATATAGGTGCTGAGTGCCAGAGTGACCTAAGTGTAAATTATGTTTTTTTTCCTTCTAATTTCTATGTGTTTGTAGGGATGTTGGTGGCAGATAGGCGATTATTACGGATCTATTTAACATACCAGAGAATTTCAGAGTGTTTAAACGATTTATAAGAGTGGCCTAAGTGAAAATTTTATGTTTTTGGGCGTATATTGCTTGTAGACAATGGTGGGAGATAGGCGACTTTGAAATATGCCATTTATGTGTTAGTAATGACAAACGATTGACGACTGTTTCCGAATGCAATTAAACATTAGAGAATTTCAGAGCATTGTATGTATGAATAAATTACACACATCGAATCACAAATTTCAAACGACTACATGAATAATAAGTGCAATTATTCAAGTATGGAATTAAACATCAAGTGAGTCACGAGCTGAGAAATATAATTTACACAAGAGAGAAGTATAACAAACGACCAAAACTACGTGACTATGACCATTACATGAGTCTGCAGTGGTCTAAAAATTAGTTAACTTACATCATCTACCTACAACAAATAAAAAATGTCCCTATATATTTAACAAACACAATAATAAGATATATATGACGCCTCTCACACATACCTTACACGTCCGAACTTTAAAAATATATTCCACATGTTAAAAGGAATTAATTGATTATCATGCATAATGAAATCGCACCTCTCCCAAAACACATACGTCCACCTTGGAGGATGGTGAAGGAATGGCATCAGTGTATGATGTGCACCGACTTATATACATGGAGCTTGCGGCCGAGTTGAAATTACGGCAAAAAAAAACTCTGAATACGATTTATACACTACACATACACATAGTGAAATATGTCTAGAAAAAATGTATCCCTATGAACCACTGCGTGCAATTTAACTAGTGAAACACACAGACAATGATTTAGCACTTCCCGGACAAATAAAGATTTTCCAAACTTGCATTTTGAATTTTAAACAGACACAACATAAATAGAACCAGGAGCTCCCCAAATATAACCTATGTTTTAAAGCAGACACAATATCGTACACCTATTCTGATAAGTTAAATATATCACGATATACAAGAAAGTAATTAACAATAGAAAATCTTACCACATATGATTTGTTTCAAATAATCAACTTGCAGCGAAGCATAGAGCTTAATCCCACATCACTATAAATATAATGAAAAAATGCACAAACATCCTCGAAGAGAAAATTATTTTTAAAATAATGGTTGTACTACAAATATTTCCGTAATGTGTGGTAAATAGAGCACACTTTTTAACACAAATACATGTTGGAAATCATACCAAGTTTCGTCTCCCGAACAGAGAAATGGGGTTTACACGATAAATGCACTATCACACCAAATATATATATTTTTGAGATAAATTAAAAAAATCTACATTAAAATGAAAAACTCACTGGCTGCTGTGCCCTGTGATGTTCACTGTTGTGTTACGAACTCTGTTGACCGCCATGCTCAGCATATTTGATGGAGCTGTAGCGGTATACATCCATCTAGTTCAAGCTTCTATGAACAACTGAAGATGGTGGAATTCTTCGAGAAAACTCTGCGTCGCTCAGGCCTAGGTTAACCGCTCTGTACACCCCACCTCCACCCCTCGCAAGAGCGACATGTCCTGGGGTTAGTCACCCCTTGCCCTCAATTGTCAATTTTTTGGCACTGGGGCAAGATGGCGATGACTGGACACAAGGGTGCAGATGGATCCCGAGGTCTCTGCACACTCATCCCCACCACCCTCCTCTGCCCCTCGCCAGAGCAGTGTGTCCTAGGGTCATTCACCCATCTTCCCGATTGTCAATTTTTCGCCAATGAGGCGAGATGGCGACGAATGGCAAGAGAGCTTCACATTGTCCCCGCTGGGCTATAGATATCCCCTATCATCCACCCCTTGTCCAGTGGGATGTGCCCTGAGGTCAAGATCCTAGACCATCCTGCCCACCTCTACACCAGATGCTGTCTTCGCTCGAAAAGACAGTTCTTCTCCAAGACCACGCATCCCCAACCCGGAGCACATTTTTTGGATATCTTGATAGGTGGCCTGTCCACACATATCGCCCTTGCTGCCAATCCAAAGTCACGCAAGAGCCTGGCGTATTCCCAGCATATTAAAATTTAAAAACTCCTTCCAATGAAATTTTATATTCCTGAAATACAGATTCTTTAATCCCCGAGATAATCCCCAGATGTAACATTACAACAAATTTTACATCTTAATCCAAGAAATGAATTTTAATCCAATAAACTTGATCCCATTTTCCAGCAAACTTATTAAAGTATTTCCAGGAAACTAAGTATATCTTCGTACAAGAGATATTTTCACATGCCCATTTTTTTTAACACTGATATATTACTTTTTTTCAAACATGTATAATTCCATTTACCTATGGTTCAAGTATAATGGTGGAAGACATGGCTCATGCATGCATATTCAAATATTCGATCTGTTTTTTTTTTTAATAAATGTGTGTGTAGCAGAGAAAATTACATATTTTATGTGTAGACATGTCTGCGAAATTAAAATTTACTTATAACATAAGTTTAATTCAAAAGCTTCTCAATCAATATTTTCAGTTACACTATCTAACAAAAAATTTGTATATACTCGAACTTACTTACAAATCGATTTCCCTAGAAAACAAATTTGGATGTAATATTACTGAAATAACAAGTATCCAGCTAGAAATTACTTCCATCGGACCTGGAGTATATCAAGTTCCATGATATTTCAATACATTTAAGCAAAATTTAAAGAAAAATGGCTGCCATTTTGTAATTTTATAACCCATATTTTATGATAATACATTCCGACTATCAACAAATTATTTACATCGTAAAGAGATATCCGAGACCATTAACTTAATTCTATACAACTCAGGGAATTGACGTAACAAATTATCAGACAAATGGTAAAGGGGAAAATTAAATTCATATTTTATACGCACTTTTAAAACAGAAGACCGTTAAGACATTCACAGCTCAAAATTGCTTACTCAACAGAATAGACTCCGACTAACACAATTGTTTAGTAAACAAAGTCTTTAAAAATTCCCCATAAAATACTTTTAAACCCATCTCTCCCTTCTAGATTCCTGATTTCAAATTATTGTTATTCATTTTAATTGAATACCAAAAAAGATGTATTCCTTCTAACATAAGTAGATTTAATCACATGGTGGATTCGTATGCATACCCCTGCAATTAACATACAAATATTATAACAGAAGACATTTTATCGTCATTAACGAAACCTGAATCTGTTTAAAACAGTACATTCATACAGAAACGAGTTAGTAGTCATTCTGACATTGCGAGGTGAACATCTATTCGGAAGTAAACTTTCTCCTCACACTGAAGATTAATCATTTAATCTACATTTATGAGAATGGAGACCTCACCGAATAAACTACACTGCAATTAATGTGGGAAAATTTACATTTTCGCCTACAATTTTCTCAGCATGAGAGGAGTGAATGTCCGAAGAATTCATTTCCTACTATTCTTAACTGTGAATAATGTTTTCGACAGTTCGCATGAATGGATAACTTGAGTCGTCATGTAAAGATCTGTAAAATATAATCCTCCTAAGTAAGTAAATGTAATGTCTACACTACATAATATCACAGAAGGATGTGGGAATAACGTAATTACAAGAAATGACTTATAATTGCATTGTATGAAGTATACAATAACATGTGAACGAAACGATTTTCGACACAAATCTACTGCAGCCAGCTACAAAGATTATTGTCCGTGATAATACACCTAGTATTTTTAAGCAAAGTAAAGTCTATATTTATGATGAAACATCAGGTGAAGATAGTAGTGAGGATGTCAGTGATACTGTTGACGACATTCCTTCAACAAATGCTGTGAAGAAGGCAGAAGGTGTCAATAATGCTCGTTACATATTTCCCGAAGACCCGAAAGAACTTGTTAATAAACTTGGATATTTATTGGAGTTTCCAACACACATTGAATATTGCAGAATAAACATGGCAAACATGACTTGGAGGAGAGGGGGAGTAGGAGCTGGCTGGCATCCTGGACTCTGGCCAGTTCTGATGGTGAGGGGTGCAGGATGGTGTTGGGAGGTTTGGGGCAGGAAGGGGTGGCTACAGACAAGCAGGACCCGATCTGAACACAACTAGGCAGTTGATGTCATATTGCTACATTGCCGAAAATATTTGACAATCGCAGGCAGCCCAGGGTAGCACTTTATCGAGGGGTGAAGGTGGGTGGTGGTGGCTACAAGCAGGCAGGGCGACACTGAGGTCCCGCTGTCCGCCATCATCTTCAGTTTTTCATAGAATCGTGGACTTTATGGATGTATAACTCAACAGCTCTCTCTTGTCTTCATTCTCATTCGGTGTGTGGTAGCCATGAATTTTGTTAAGCGATTTTATTTGCTCCAGGGTTCAAATATCGTTCATAGTATTTGTAAACTATAGTGTGATAAATTTGATTAATTTATCGGAAAGTATAAATTTGCATGTGAAGGTCCGATATAGTGTGTTCGTTATTTCTATAATCTTCTCGAGTACATTTCTGAGCTCGGTATATGAAAATTCTTACCATTTTCAACTTGTGTTTGTGTTAACAAGTGTTCTCTATTTCACAGACTTCTCAGGAAACATTTGTAGTACATACTTGTTTTTAATAATTCACTTTTATTCATTCACACACATGTTGGATGAATCAAATCATTAATAGTAGCATGGTAGATTTTTCTGCCAGTTGTAAATCTCAACTCGCCCTCAAGCTCCACATATATAAACAGATGTACTTCATACCATCCACTCATTCAACAAATGACCTCCGAGGTGGATGGACATTGGCTATGCTCCACATAACAGCTTATAAGTCTCCACAAATCATATAATAACATCGTTCCTTCACCATCCTCCAAGGTGTATGGATGTGTCTTGGGAGAGGTGCTATTTCATTATGCATGATAATCAATTCATATATTTTAACGGGTGGATTACTTTTCTAATGTTCGGACGTGTAAGGAATATGCAAGACACATAATATATATCTTGTTTATTTAATTTATAGGGACATTTTGTTGTAGATCATTAATTCCATACCTTCATAATGGTCATTATCATGTAGTTGTGCTCGTTCATTATACTTCTCTCTCATGTAAATTATATTTCTAAGCTCGGGGTAGTAAATCACATTATGTTTAAGACTCATATAATTTCAGTTATTATTCTCATAGTTGTGATCATTTGAAATTTGCGATTTGATGTATGTAATTTATTCATATGTAAAACTCAGTTAAACACTCTGAAATTATACTTTCTCTCATGTGTAACATTTAATTGAATTCAGAAACAGTCGTCTATTTAATCGTTTGTCTTTACTAACATGTGAATCGAATCATTCAAAGTCACCTATCTCCCACCACCATGTATGAGCAATTTTCCCCAATGAAGATAACATAAACACTTAGGACATTCTTAGAAATTGTTTAAACACTCTGAAATTCTCTTGTGTGATAAATATATTCGTAGAAATCGCCTATCTACCACCAACATCTCTACAAACACAGCAAAATTAGAAAAAATAAGAAAAATGACACTAAGCACACTCTTGCACTCAACTCAAACGCCTATACAACACATTGCAACCCACTACTCTAGTCAGTCACCCCCAGGGCACCACAGCATCAAATCGTACAGTGCTCCTGCTACCCCCTCCCTAACCCAAAAAGAAAGAAAGAAAATAAAGTATACCCATACACAAAAAGAATCATCATTTATTTGATCAAGCACACCCGATTTAATCGGATTAGGACTAAGGATTAACGATTTTTGATCGGATCAAACCGGATTAAGAATCAACCCTGTTCATGTAAATTTGATATCAAAGGGTTTATCCACTTAATCAAAAGTGAGATAGAACGCCCCCGCCCCTACTACTAATATAATTACGTAAATGACAAGCCAGAATTTTTTTCTCAGTTAAGAGAGGCATGCTGCCAAATACACAAAATCATTTTGGTGACGATAGGTGGTAAGAACCACAATCAATAAAGTTACTGTCTTAATTCAATATTTTTGGCTGCTGATGTCACAGTTTTATAATTTTTGCCCCTAGGGTAGTATAAATGTATGAACTCTTTTCGTTCATTCATGTATGAAATACATGGAGGGAATTATACTAACAATTATTACAAATGTTTTACTTATTTGTCCGTTTTTAAATTTTAACACCTTGAGTGCAGTACAGATTTACTGACAATTAATACAAGACAAGACCTATATTTACATCTACACGTACACTCATCCAGTATACTATTCCTTGTTTCACAGAGTACGGTCGCAGGGTGAACGAGGTGAAGTTGGCCGTCTGCCACGAGTTACTTCGCGTGTCTGAGGCGCACTAGTAGCTGAACGCTAACAACAACAAAACTGGCACGCCCATCATAAGCCTCGTTGCTCCTCTGTACAAATTTCCGAACTGGCGCCCAGTCTTGTAACTGTGTGCATGGAGAGTTTATTAAATACCTATTCAGATATAATATGTATACTACGATAACGCTGTTTTTATACATGTTGATTGGTTCCAAATATTATATTTAATGCTCATAATGCTTTGCTATTTGAATTCCCATACAGTGAGCATTGAGTAGGTTCGGCAAGGAAACGGATCTGATGTAAAATTTTCTCCAGAAAATTGCAGTAAATCTAACGTAGCTTGTAGACACAATGCCGTTCGATAAAATGGCGAGATTCCTCTCTACAGAAACAACAGCCAATTGGAGAGAGACGGACACTTTAATGTGGGAGGAGAAAGAGAGTCACTGGACATGTAGGTAAACAGAAGATAACTGACGTTCGAGTACCTGTGACATATGTGTAACCTCTTGCCTGATGCTCCTGGAGATGTCTCTGTCACTGGCTACGCTAAAGTCGGGAATAATCCTTGTTTGTCAGGACACATTCTAGCAAGTCAGCTTTAAGAATTAATGGGCCTATGCGTCATGGTGCTGACAGTTTAGGCCACTTTTCTGGCGCTTTCAGATTAAGTTCGTCACAGTTACAGAAATTTTCTTCTGCAGTCTTAGTAATACGGTGATTAAACGTACCTGCACAAAGAAGGAACATCGTGCGTGTAAAAATTTGTGACGGCGTTGGTATCTCGAGTCGCAAGGTCGAAGTGCATTGTAAAATTCGATCAACTAATGACCCCGATTTTAATGTAAACTGTACCATTTTGTAGTCAAGACGTGCGGGGCGACCATTAATTCAGTTTTTTTTTGTGTAGGCTCCAAATATGGCAACCCGGAAATTGAAAAGCTTTACTAATTTTTTGTCAAAAACTTTGAAATGAAATTTGTTTTTAAATTTTGGTTTCATAGACCGAAATATATAGAAACCAGATTAAATTTGATGCTAGGGTTTTAGGCTACACAGTTATAAAAAGAGGATCAAGTCAAAAAACCCCGAAGATTATAGTGGTCACCGAACTATTTGGTTACCAACTCCATGTTCATAAGTTCGTGTCATGCATGGTGTGGGCGCGGACCATCACAAATACGGCCTCCTAGTCAATTCAATGACAACAGGATGAAACTTAGAAATATAACTTTTAATAATTAAACAAATTACAAAACTTTTCTTGAGGTCCAAATTATTCGTATATTTATAAGAATGAATTAACAATTTAGGCCTATCTCAATTGGCACAGAGCGTGCTCTGTCTTGCTCTCGCTCTCGTGAAAACGTCACAATGACGCCTCAGAGAATAATCTCTGGTCGTATCAATTCGCAAGGAGAGAGAGAGAGAGAGAGAGAGAGAGAGAGAGAGAGAGAGAGAGCGGAAGAGCGAGAGGACAGAGGGAGAGAGCACCAAGTTGTGCTCTCACTGGCAATATGTCGCACTTTCTGGCCATGCCCGGTATTTTATTACAGTGGTTCAAGTTTTAATGAGGTTAAAGAAGCTTGTTTTACCTGTAAGTGAACAATTGTAACTGTTTTATTCTTCGTAATAAATTACATAACAAATTTTTATGAATATTTAGATAAAAATTCCTGACAACGTGTCTGTTTTACCTTGTCACTTTTGCACATTGTGTACGTACAATTGCTATTACACGACGGGAATGTACAAAACAGAAATTACAGTATTGTATGCCCTTACAGTCATCGCTTAAATTATATAATTATTTCTGATTTTTTAAATTGTCGGCCCGATACCTGTACTGTCGGAAACTGTCGTTTCAATTCCAGAAGATAGCCATCTGACAACGGAGTGAAGTCTCTTATGAGACGGTATGTTTGCTGTTAGAAAAAAAGACAACGGCCCACGGTATTTTGTAGGATAACAGATGGATATCACCTAAATTATGTCGGCGTGATATCTCACAGCCAACATGTCGCCAATAGCAAAAATAATATTCTGGCCCGATTCCGATATAGCATCTTTATTTCTTCGATCATTTGGCCGCCATCTTATTTATTCCGGCCCGCTAAAGTTTTCGAGAAATGGCTCTTTATCAAAAATTAAGATACAAATTCGATGTCTTTTTGCCGACAAACTTTTGGAAAGTGTATTTTGAATAGGCAAGGTGTTAGCTAGCTGTTAATGGCATGATGTCTTTTTTGAGACCATGTGTTAACCGTTAGCATTTGTTTTTCATAATTATGTGTGTCACGTGGTAGCCTATGGCATTTTTTACTTTGATTTTTTTTTCATTTGTACAACCATCCGACAGTTATATTAAAAACTAACAAAAACTATTTTGTTTTCATTATGCCGCTGCAGGCTCGGGATCGTAATGATATCCAGCCGTCGCAGGCCCGGCGTATTGCCACCATCCAGCAGCTGCAGATTCCGAAACTTGCCAGCTGGCTTTTACTGGCCCGATTCCGGCCCGTACTTTTTGTGTATGTCGGGCCGGAATACATTTCATATCTTGCCGTTAGTGGTAAGGTGTATTTTTGACACTTTTGGCAGTCAGCCGCCAGTCCATATTTCCATCGGGCCGCTTCCGGCATAAGACAGCGGGCCGACGTCATCTGGCCGGAGTTTGTTGGCTATCTTTTACCGGCCCGATTCCAGCCAGTACTTTTCGTGTTTGTTGGGTATATACATTATTTCCAATATCCATGGACGTGAGTTTAGCTCACCATGATTTTACGCATTTTAGCATAAGCTGTCTGCGTGATGTCAGAGAGATTGGTTGTCTCAATTACCCAAAGCTAGGGTATGAGAGAGAGGGGAGAGAGAGAGAGAGAGAGAGAGAGAGAGAGAGAGAGAGAGAGAGAGTGAGCGAAGAAGTGCCCTCACCAGTCTATACGAAATAGTACTCTTTTTAAATTAACTTTTCAAATTGAGATACGGCCTTGGTCCTTAAGCAGGCGAAACTTAACAATTTTCTCGTGTTTTAAATTTGAAATACAACTACATATTTAATGCATTGAAAACATACTGATATTGATTGCAGAAATGAAATAGAACTAAATAATATGTGTGTCCTTTCAAGGTTATTGTGGCAAACAAAACAAGTGAAATTACAATTTGCAAAGACAGCATAACCACTGGAGGTTTAACACGTTTTAGTTCGAACTTTGTTTCTACTCATAGGTGGGTTTTGTATAATCAGAGGCGTTCTTCATACAATGTAATGCTTGAAGACATAACCTTATAAGACCCAAAAAAATTTCAAAACATTCATATATGAGTGTGCCTGGCATAGACAGAGATTAAAAACGCGAAGTATTTTCGACCTTTCTTGTAGCTCCTTAGCAAACCTTTTGCAATTTGGGGGGGGGGGGGGGTATTGTAGAGTATTTAAAGAGGTCTTATACCAACTGAATCGGTTGGAAATAACCAAATGAAAGCTCATGGTAAATGGTTGAATGCTGCTAAGATATTTTTAAAACAACGACTTACGGAGAAACGTACGAAACACTTCCACGATCTGCTACAGAACAGAGGGTTGAAAACATTTTCAACTCCCGCAAAAAAAAAAAAAAAAAAAACACTTCCAAAGAGAAAATAGGTAGGAATCACAGCAAATGCATACTTATTTGCAAGGTATGCCGCAATCCCCCAGTGTAGTAATGCTAATTTACGAGTTGTCTTGGGACAATTACTGGGTATAGTTCCTCGGGCATTATCTAATGCAATGTCGTCACTTAGAAACACAGAAAAAAAACGGATTGTGGCATAAGTTAGAATTATCAGTTACATGACTTGTGAATAAATGGGTGAGACTAAAATTACTCCAGGGCACAGGAAACATAATTTACAAAGATATTTATTTGTATAAATCTACCTTGAAAGACTTCGAGAGAGGTCACGACTTCTGATTTATGGAGAACACCCGAATATTAATGAAAACTACAAAGTTGAGTTAAGCCTATGTTCATAACAAATGAAGACAAGTTCTGAAAAGTAACATCAGAAGAAGTGACAGAGCGTGCTGAACTTGCGTGTGATCGTGAAGATGCCGACATACAAGGCTGGCATCGCATACTTCACATGTTGTCAAGAGCCACATCCCTGTAGCTGTTGCTCATGCTGATGACACTAATGTGACAGAGCGTGCTGAACTTGCGTGTGATCGTGAAGATGCCGACATACAAGGCTGGCCTCGCATACTTCACATGTTGTCAAGAGCCACATCCCTGTAGCTGTTGCTCATGCTGATGACACTAATGTGACAGAGCGTACTGAACTTGCGTGTGATCGTTAAGATGCCGACATACAAGGCTGGCCTCGCATACTTCACATGTTGTCAAGAGCCACATCCCTGTAGCTGTTGCTCATGCTGATGACACTAATGTGACAGAGCGTGCTGAACTTGCGTGTGATCGTGAAGATGCCGACATACAAGGCTGGCATCGCATACTTCACATGTTGTCAAGACCACATCCCTGTAGCTGTTGCTCATGCTGATGACACTAATGTGACAGAGCGTGCTGAACTTGCGTGTGATCGTGAAGATGCCGACATACAAGGCTGGCCTCGCATACTTCACATGTTGTCAAGACCACATCCCTGTAGCTGTTGCTCATGCTGATGACACTAATGTGACAGAGCGTACTGAACTTGCGTGTGATCGTGAAGATGCCGACATACAAGGCTGGCCTCGCATACTTCACATGTTGTCAAGAGCCACATCCCTGTAGCTGTTGCTCATGCTGATGACACTAATGTGACAGAGCGTACTGAACTTGCGTGTGATCGTGAAGATGCCGACATACAAGGCTGGCATCGCATACTTCACATGTTGTCAAGACCACATCCCTGTAGCTGTTGCTCATGCTGATGACACTAATGTGACAGAGCGTGCTGAACTTGCGTGTGATCGTGAAGATGCCGACATACAAGGCTGGCCTCGCATACTTCACATGTTGTCAAGACCACATCCCTGTAGCTGTTGCTCATGCTGATGACACTAATGTGACAGAGCGTACTGAACTTGCGTGTGATCGTGAAGATGCCGACATACAAGGCTGGCCTCGCATACTTCACATGTTGTCAAGAGCCACATCCCTGTAGCTGTTGCTCATGCTGATGACACTAATGTGACAGAGCGTACTGAACTTGCGTGTGATCGTTAAGATGCCGACATACAAGGCTGGCCTCGCATACTTCACATGTTGTCAAGAGCCACATCCCTGTAGCTGTTGCTCATGCTGATGACACTAATGTGACAGAGCGTGCTGAACTTGCGTGTGATCGTGAAGATGCCGACATACAAGGCTGGCATCGCATACTTCACATGTTGTCAAGACCACATCCCTGTAGCTGTTGCTCATGCTGATGACACTAATGTGACAGAGCGTGCTGAACTTGCGTGTGATCGTGAAGATGCCGACATACAAGGCTGGCCTCGCATACTTCACATGTTGTCAAGACCACATCCCTGTAGCTGTTGCTCATGCTGATGACACTAATGTGACAGAGCGTACTGAACTTGCGTGTGATCGTGAAGATGCCGACATACAAGGCTGGCCTCGCATACTTCACATGTTGTCAAGAGCCACATCCCTGTAGCTGTTGCTCATGCTGATGACACTAATGTGACAGAGCGTACTGAACTTGCGTGTGATCGTGAAGATGCCGACATACAAGGCTGGCATCGCATACTTCACATGTTGTCAAGACCACATCCCTGTAGCTGTTGCTCATGCTGATGACACTAATGCATTGGGGATTCAGCTAGGTTTCTTTAAACAAATCGAATGACAACTTTATATAAAAATAGGACAGCAAGGAAAATATTGAATTGTTACTTATAAAAATGGAATCTGCAAGCTAAGATTTAAACTACCTGTAGGGTGAAATATTAATTACTACATTAAAGTTCTAATCGGATTTCGTAGCTTCACAGGCAGTGACAGTATTTTTGCCTTTTATGGAAAATGAAAGTAAACACAATTGAAACTGAATGTGAATAAAACCAACTATCAGGCCACTACACGGCAAAGAGAGAGCGGACATGCTTACAGATGACCACCACGTCATAGAAACGTGATTGATGTAATATCAACTGAGGTAAACCACAGTTCTAAAGATCCTTATATTCAGAAACTGTTTGTGGTGTGTTTATATGAATAATTATAACAGTTAAATAGCTTTATCACGATACTAAATTATACACTTTCCTATACAATTTAATTTGATGCATTTTGAAACGCATGAGTGTTGCAAGGAGTATTAATAGCCTATAAAGTGCGATATTATCCAGGTTTGGTAGTAGTTAGGATGTTAAATACAGGTTTAAAAGTTGGCAAAACCTCTTGTAGATATTATTCGCACTTCTGTAGTTTATTTGGTGTTTAGTATTTTACCATGTGGAATTCTTTCTTTTGTTTTATAAATAACAGTTTTGTAAAACTAAAAAAAAATGTAAAAATGAATTATCGTAGATTATCAGAAAAAAATACATTTCCGGATTGGCATAATTTTAATCTTAATTAAAAAAAAACTTAATAAAATGACACCCCGATCGTCTTTCTGGACGAATGGTACTATTTTTTTTTTTCGCTCTGCTGATATACTAGGTATACAGGTGGCGGCGCTTAACAATGGGGTCTTGAGAGCCGATGAGGATGAAGCGAGGTGGATATGGATAATCGCGGAATGCAAGGGTGAGGGAACAAGGGGTCCCCAAGGAAACCTGCCAACCAGCGACATCGTCCTGCACTATAGTCACGTGCGAAAATCCAGCAGCAGCCCCGCTGGGAATCGAGTTCGGTTCACCTTGGTGGAGAGCGATCTAGCTGCTGCAAGTATCACGAGTCTCGGAACATCTATGGAGCTCAACGTCCATAATTAAATCAAATTAAAAACTGTTGTCATAAAACACGGAAACATACGCAGCCTGATAAACACGTGTTAGAGGAAATTAGAAGGTGCAAAATGAACCTGTGTTAGCATTGGGTGTTTAACGGTTGTTATGATGTTATAACCGCGTTAACATTAATAGAACACACAACGTTGGCTTACTGCAACACTCTCACGCAAACGGTCTTGGAGAAAACATGCAACGTTTGAAAGAATGCCGTAAGCTCAGCCATGTTCGAATTGTTTTTTTTTTTTTTTTTTTGTTAGGTTGGTCGCTACAGCGCCAATTTCTTAACAGGCAGCGGTCGATGTTACTACTGCCTAATGTTCATACATGGCAGATATCAAACAATGCTAACAATATAAACGAGTTTCTTGTTCAACTTCACGCAATTTCTGAAATTTTCCAAATAACTAATTCCAATTATTAATTTTCAAGGGCAATGGTTCCACTTAGAATCAGTGGATAACCACTGATTGTTTCTGTAAAAAAATTTCACTGATTAAATTAGTGACGTGAAACTATTTCACTGATTAAATAAGTGACGGCCGACTACAGTGGCGAATTAAATATTGCTTTCACTGAATGTAGGCAAATAATTACGTAAAATAAACATATATTTACGATAGTTTACTATTAATATTGTGCAATTTACCGTCATCTAAGCTATCACGTAAATATAAAATTACAAGAGGAAAATATATGTCTTATAGTTAAGCTGCGAAATCGTGTAGTTTGAAGTTGTATGCTCACTGTTTTCGTGTTTGGTTTGAATGGTACCGTTAGGATGGTTAAAACGATTAGTATATGTGAGTGCACTCTCTTCATCTTCAAACAGAGCGCTGTGACGATTACATGGAAACCAAATGAAAAACGTAAAAACGGAATGAAAGACTGTGTGTTCATATTACCTCGTAAAATGACGTCTTTAAAGACGAAACACATTTTAGAAAGTATTTTGTATTAGTTTTTTCGTTTATTCGTTGTTACTTCACTATACACGTTGTTCGACGGCCATTTTTACACGCAGGTTCATTGATACACCAGTAAAAATAATTAGAGACGAAGCAAGTTGCTCAGATGTTTCACTGGTCCATCAGTCAAAAAATAAACCACCGAGAAAATAGTGGAAAAAATGACTGACGAATCTGTGGGAAATGTCACTGAATCAACCAATGAAGGAAACATTACATTTTTCACTGGTTCATCTGTTAAATTCACTGAAGTGACTGTTGTATCAGTCAGATACGTTTGACTAATTGAAACTTTAAAATTCTCACTGATTCAGACTTAGAGTGTGGCATCACTTTTAGGCGGTGTTCTGTTTCCTACTTCATTTTCCGCAACGAATCATCTTACAGAGTTTGTATCTGGATTTCAGGACAATCTGTAAGGGCGGTGTCTTTTGCATGAATCAATATTCGCGGCTTACTATTTCTTACTAGCGTTCGCTGTCACTGTGAAGCCACTAAATACAGAAATTTCGTGAAGGGTAACGCAGAAAAACAGTTTATTTTCTATCAGCCTGCTTCACTATGAGCAGGCAATTGCGATACCTGATGTAAATTTAGTTTGCGGTTTACTGTCGATAACTTGCCATTATGCGATATTCAGATCTCTCATCAAACCTCAAATGTAGACTTTAAGTTAATTTAAATGAAGACTTCTGCAGCCAAGAAATAAATGCACTTGTTTATATGCAATAATTTTAAGCTACAGAAAAAATGGATATTACTGTAGTTAGCAATACCGAGCGATATTTTTCAGTGGAATAAAGCGATAGAAGAACACACTTCTGCCACAAAATTGGTTGCCATTTTATTTCATTATATTTAATGAGTATAGGTGTTTCAAAAATTTAAATGTAGTTTTCAGTAATGAATGGTTACGTTTAGGGTAAGTAGAGAATCCCGTTTTCTTATTTATTTCAATGTTTATTGAGATATTTTCGCGTGATCAAGTAATTGAAAACAGATTTTCTTGCCTGAAATGCCTGCGAGGAGGCTGTCAGTATGGACAGTGATTGTAGGAATGTTTACAAAAGTGGTGTCTAACAAGCAGGTAAGTGATTCACCATCGTCTTAAAAAAAAACAAGTCACGTGGAATATAAAAGAAGTAGAGAGCAGGCGGTGAAGAAAATCATATACCTTTCCGTATCCTTGGTTGGTGGGTCTTCACAAACCGGTTATCATAAATTCCGCGCGACCGTAGTGTGCTTTTTATAGCTAAGTAGCCGAATTTCGAGAAATTTATGATGCTGACATTTGGCGAAGCAAGACTCGTGCTAAAATCGTTCTTTGTTTGTGGGCATAGCACTGTCATTTAATATAAATCATAACTGTACTACCTTACAACTGCGTTCGGATGTTTTAATAGAAAGCCATGGTAAGCAAAAATCTAAGACCAGGGTAAATCGTGGTTTCTATCTATACTTCTTGTTCACTCAAGCTATTGTTATTCAGGTATTGGCTTTTGAAAGTTATTCCTGCTATTGGTACTTATGATTCAATCATTCGATTGTTGGTTTTCACTGCCCCATTTTCCATTCTTGGGCACCATTTAATTTAAGAGCACCCGAAAGACAACGATAAACAGTGCGAAAAAATGTCCAAATAACATGATGTGCATCTGAAATAGTGAAAATGGCTCCACTGGTAATCAGTGCCAGATAACTAATTATTGTGAAGTCTGAATTTCACTGAGTTTTTAACGAACTACACTACCGTAATAAGTCACTGGTTCCTAGTTAATACGACTGATTCACCAATCGCTAGTAGCTTGTAAACTGAATTTCACTGACTGATATCACTTATG
This sequence comes from Dryococelus australis, assembly GCA_029891345.1. NCBI lineage: Eukaryota > Metazoa > Arthropoda > Insecta > Phasmatodea > Phasmatidae > Dryococelus > Dryococelus australis. Next base: position 184,993,779 of record CM056994.1, on the reverse strand, counting down.
GCTTATATATATAAATACCTAGAAATTTAAAACCTGAAAATAAATGGTCACATGTGCACCACAAATATAATGTTTCTGCTTGTGAATACATGTAAAAAAAAATGCGATGTACTATTGCTACTTTGTGGATTTTCTGATTGACTCCCTATTGCTCTAGCCTACAACAAACGCATTAAGGGACGAGCTGTCGTGTCTGTTTCCTTTATTTGCTCCCAGACAGCTGACAAGTGTAAGAAAGTTAAAGAAATAGTTGTGCCCCATAACTAAACCGAAGCAGTTTCTCTTGGTTTGTTATTTGGGTTATTGGCCATCGTTTTTCATGCAGACAAAGAATGAGGGACTCAACTACACAAAATTCACCCAAAAAATTTCCTGTAACAACAAAGTATTTTTTAAACTATTTGCTGGCATACCTTTAGATAAAGTACCAACACATTTTCAGAACAAAGGTTCACCACATGCAAACAAAGATCTACTTTATATGTAGGCCCATCACGTAATTGTAAGAAGCAGTTCTGCTGACAGTCCGTGAGCCCATGTTGGCAATGCGCAGAAGACAAAAATAGGGCTGTCTCGAGCAGTACATTCCAGCAAAATAGCGTCAGTCGCCAGCAACATGTTGGAACGTCGTTCGCCAATCAGTACCTGGTAACTTACTTGAAAGTCGGCAGGCCAGCCAACTGGGAACCTTTCGCCCCACGAAGTAGCCAATTAGACCCAAGATACATTTACAGACCATCGAGCAGCCAATAATAGAGTGGGTATGCAACCAACAGGGAAACCACCACGCCATTTCGCCTGTCTACTTATCTACTCTGTGCCAATATTCTGTGTTCTGGGGCACAACTACACAGAATGTGTTAATATTAGAGGCACAAACCGAAGGGGTTAGGAAAGGACAATGAAATAACCAGATAATCCTTATGAATTCATGTCCGGAAACCAGCCGTTTATTTAGTAAATGTAATTTCATAATCACCTTAGAACGGATTCCCTGAGGTTACATACTGCAGATATACACTTGGGGACAAACATATTACAAGAAGTGTACTACATGACCATCGTTCATGAGAAGGCAGGCTTCAGCACATCTCCTCATCGATGCCCATACACGTTCGAAAATCCCAGGCATGTTCCGAAATGCGTTGACAACAATTGACAATATTTTCCGGAGTTCATTGACTCAGTCAACCGGGCTGGAATACACCAAAACTTTCGAATGTCCCCAACACAAAAAATTTAGGTCGGGAGAATCCGGGAGGCCATGGTGTTGGGAAGCCACGGGCGATACACCTGTTGTCGAAGATTCTTGCTACGTACTTTCAAACGTCCAAACGAAAATGCGCCGGAGTACGGTCATTAATGTACCACATACACATCCTTTCAGCAAGAGGCACATCATCTAAACTGTCGCGTAGTTCTTGTTGTAGGAATTGAACACGACCATTAAGTCGGTCAAGTAAGAAATGTGGTCCTATCAACCGATCACCAACGACAACTGCCCATAAGTCAAGGGAAAATTTCTGCTGATGTACAATTTCAATAGTAGCGTGTAGATTCTCGTAAGCCCAAACGGGTGTTGTGGATGTTCGTAATACCGTCTTGGGTAAATCATACTTCGTCTGTAAATAACATATGTACGAGGAACTGTGGATCATTCCCACATTTGTGTAATGGTTCATAGACTGAAAGTAACCTGGGCTGGAAAGTCAGGTCCAGCCAAGGGTTGCACACTTTGTACAAGGTACGGGTACAACTGCCCCTTATGTAATATCCACCAGATGGTGGTGTACGAAACGTTTTCTGCTGCTGCAATCTGTCTGTTATTCGTGCCCAGCATTTCTTCCACTCGTTGTGATAAATGCTCCTACATTTCTGTTGTTGACACTGTCCTTGGTCTACCTGCATGTCGCATGATAGGTGTAAGTGAACCGGTGTCCCACAGTCGCTGATGGGACCTAACGGAAACTACTTTCTGGCTGTCTTCTGTGAGGGTACGCGTCATGAGTGCTGTCTCCCATGCCTTACCATTAGCACGCCCATACATGAAATGGATGTCGGCCATCTCTTTGTTTGAGAATGTGTTTCATGCCATAGCAACTAAGTAGTAAAGAAATGCCGATTCGAGCGCAGCTTCCAGTTATCAGAAAAAACAACGGTAAATATTACATGTTCGAGCCATTAGAAAACCATCAAAAAATTACTCTCAACTTTCTGAACCAAAACATAAAATGCCGATTCGAGAGCAACCGCCAAAAAAAAGTGGCTCAAAAAGTTGTGTTTGGGAGCGAGTGCAAAAAAAGTGACTCAAAAAGTTACATTTGGGTGCATCTGCAAAAATACGTGTAAAAAGTTTCGTTTGGGAGCAGTTTCAAAAAAGTGACTCAGAAAGTTGTGTTTGAGCACAGCCGCAAAAAAGTGGCTCAAAAAGTTGCGTTTGGTTAGATTGTAGTCTTTAGAAAAAAACGTTCCGTTAAACTTTGCGTTTGAGTGCATCTACAAAAATACGTGTAAAAAGGTGCTTTTGAGCACAACCACAAATAGAAAGTGTCCCAAAAAATTTTAATACGTTTAAAATAAAATATTTTATATAATAAATGGATGCAAATAAAAATCAACTGATGTCTAATATGATGACGATTATGGCAATGAAAAAGGCTAACGCAACTGCTAATGTTTGGAAAGAATATAAATTTAAGAAAGATGTTTTTGCGAAAAGAAAGAAGAAGAAATCTCAAGAGAAGTATATTAGGAATGAAACTTGCAAACACTTTTACAAACCATCTCTCATAAGAAGTCATTTTAAAATAGATTGCACAAAGGTCTTGCACCAATACATAATAAATAACATGAACCAACAAATGCATGGGGAATTTTTAAAATATCACATTTAATATTAAAACAGAAGTTCCCACGAGAGAAACAAGTGAAATGTGAAACTTGTAATCAATATTACAAACCGTCTCTCATAAGTAGTCACTGGAGAAGTAAAATTCATTAGTACACACTCAGATTCAGTGTAGAAGAAATCGAAAGAGCATTTCAAAGTAGGATCAAGACTTATGCTGTAAAGAATGTGAATGCATACAAAGACCCAAATCATTTCCTAAATTATGTAAAAGAAACTGTCATGGGACTAATAAATAAACATTTAAAATTACTCAGAGTGAACATGATACTCTTCACTGAGTACAAAAGTGAATATGTAGAAAGCTACTTTAAAACAAAGAACAAAATTATACTGAAATCGACTAATCTGGAAGAATATTATGCCAACAGCATATCGAAAATCATAGCTGAGATGGGGGTTTTCAAAACAAAGGTATCTCAGTGGGTACTCAACAGAATATTTGAACTAGAAGTGCGAATAAATAAATATGTATCATTCAAGGGCAGTTTTTATGTTGATGTTAAGAATATTGATCAAAAATGTTTTTGTGGTCTGTTCTATCTGCATTGCATCAAGTACAAAGAGTCCCCCAAAGAGTGAATAAATACATAGCTTACGAACATGAGTTTGATAATGCACTTAAGGTTTTGGAATTTCCATTGAAATTGGATAGAATACCAACCTTTGAGAAAAGAAGTGGAATTTATACTAATGTATACACATATGAAGAAAATGATGGTTATAAGAAATATTTAATCTGCCCATTAAAAACAACAAAAAATAAGACGGATAAGCACATTAACTTACTCTATATCAAAGACGAATAGAACGACCACTACTGCTGGATAAAAAGTCTTTCGAGGCCTATCGCATCACAAGTAACAAATAATGGTCACTATATATATATATATATATATATATATATATATGCGATATATGTTTGCAACATTTCTACTCTGTAAGTAAGCTAAAAGATCACGACCAAGACTGCCGAGATCACCATGGTGTTAGAGTTGAACTACCACCTAAAGGAAAAAATTACATATTTAGATTTAAAAACAAAAATTATTCTTTGAGAGTTCTCTTTGTGATATATGCTGATTTTGAATGTTTGTTGACAAAAATTGAAACTTACCAACCAAACCCCGTCAAATCCTATACGAAACCATACCAAAAACCCGAGACTATTAGCTTCTGTTACTATGTATAATACGAACATGTTACTATAAACCACCAGTAACTTATGAAGGATCTGGTTCATCTAGTGTATTCGATAAATTGCTAATGGAAGAAGCAAAGTCTTTTGGTGATATATACACAAATGAAAAACCGATGGTTTCACTAACACAGAAAGAACAAATTGTTATCACACAGCTACCCATTGTCATATATGTGAAAAGTCTTTGAATGGTGATTCTGTGAGAGATCATGATCATCTTACGGGGAAATTTAGGGGAGCTGCGCACAGAGATTGTATCTTATCGTATAGAAATACATGTTTTGTCCCAGTGTTTATACACAATCTATCTGGTTATGACATACATTTATTCATAAGAGATCTTGACATGGATTAAAATAAAATTGATCTAATTCTCAACAACAAAGAAAAATATATTTCTTTTATGAAAAATGTCTGTGAAGGATAAATCTTAGATTTATTAACTCATTTAAATTTATGGCTAGTAGTATCGATAAACTCTCTAGCAACCTTTCCAGAAGCCATATTGATCTAATTCCCAACAACAAAGAAAAATATATTTCTTTTATGAAACATGTCTGTGAAAGATAAATCTTAGATTTATTAACTCATTTAAATTTATGGCTAGTAGTATCGATAAACTCTCTAGCAACCTTTCCAGAAGCCATTTCCAAGAAACGTGTAAGCATTTTTCCGATGAACTTTTTGATTTTGTTACAAGAAAGTTGTTCATCCATATGACTACATGGATAGTGCTGAAAAATTTTGTGAGACATCACTTCCTTCCAAAGATGCATTTTACAACAAATTCCATACATGTGACATTATAGACGAAGATTACAAATTTGCGAGCAAGGTGTGGGGAAAATTCAACATAAAATCTGTAAGAGAGTACACAGAACTCTATAACAAATCTGATGTATTGATATTGTCTGATATAATGGAAAATTTTAGAGATGAATGTTTCCACACATATAAGCTAGACCCAGCATTGTATTTCATCACCCCAGGGTTAGCGTAGGATGCTATGCTCAAACATACTAAAATTGAACTAAAATTATTAACAGATTACGACATGATTTTGATGATATAAAAAGGTGTTCGTGGTGGAATTTCACAATGTAGTAAGCGATATGCTAAAGCAAATAATAAATACATGAATGCTTATGATAGTGCAAAGGAAATCTTTTATCTTACATATCTGGATGCCAATAACTTATATGGATGGGCTATGAGTCAGTATTTACCCTATAGTGGGTTTAAGTGGAGAAATACATATAAACATGTAACAAATATACAAGATGATTCTAAAAATGTTATATATTGGAAGTTGATTTGGAATACCCACATCAACTACACGATCTCCACAAAGATCTGCTATTGGCACCAGAGAATAAAATACCAGAAGGTTCAAAAAACCCCAAACTCTTAACTACTCTGGATGATAAAAAATATATGTATTACACTATGTAAATCTTAACCAATATCTATCTCTCGGAATGAAGTTGAAAAAGATTCATAGAGTTCTGGAGTGTGATCAATCAGATTGGCTCAAGTCCTGTATTGATCTAAACACAAAAATGCGAACAAAGTCTACAAATGACTTTGACAAACATTTCTACAAATTAATGAACAATTCTGTTTTTGGAAAAACAATGGAAAATAGTAGAAACAGGGTGGATATATGGTTGTACACAAGTTCTAAGCAAATGGATAAACTGCTGGCTAAATCAAACTATAAAGATAGGGCTATATTTACTAACATTTTGGTTACAGTTCATATGATTAAAACAAAAATGTGCTTTAACAAACCCATTTATGTTGAAATGAGCATACTTGATCTCTCGAAAGTCTTAATGTATGATTTCCACTACAATGTAATGAAACCAAATTATGGGGAAAATATTGATCTGTGCTACCAAGATACTGATTCATACATATATTATATAAAAACACCAGTCTTCCACAGTGACATGAAAGAAATGGTAATTCATTTTGAATCTTCTGACTATAAAAAAATAATCCATATGGTATACCTATAGTTAACAAAAGATTATTGGCAAAATGAAAGATGAATGCAATGGAAAAATAATGGAAGAATTTATTTTATTGAAATCGAAAATGTATGAAATAAATGTGGGAGGTGGTGTAAAGAAATTAGCAAAGTGTGTGAAAAACACTATAGTCAGAAATGAGAATAGTTTTGGTGACTACAAAAAGTGTTTGTTTGGTAAAAAAGTGTTGTACAAAAGTATGAATCTTATTAAAAGTAAGAAACATGAACTCTATACAATTGAGTTGAGAAAAACAAGCATTAAGTTTCGAAGATGATAAAAGATTTATTCTTAAAGATGATATTAATACACTACCATGGGGACACTACAAAATTGAAAAAGAGTGATACTATGAAATATTTTTTAATTATAATCAAATGATTACCTATACGATTATCATCTTAACTTTGATAACCTCAAGCAGAGGTGAAAATCAAACACTTTCCACAATAAAATATTTTAATGAGTTTGCTACTTAAACGTATCTGACAAAGATATTACACATGTAAATTCATCAGCAGTTCCAAATGCTCTCCGACTTTTTCAAGGGCATCACAACATAACAGTTAGTGGTTAAATAAGTAAAGAAACACTAATGCTATCGAAAACTCGTAGATGTGGGGTACCAGATTATATATTTAGCTTTTCTACATCTTTTACCAAATGGACAACGAAAGTAATAAAATGGAATTATGTGTTGGCCAGTCATGACATACTACAACTAACTCAAGAAGTGTTTCATACGTGGACCAAACATACTGACATTATGTTTAAACACGATACTCAAAACCCACACATAATAATATCAAACAAATGTAGTATCCATACATTTCAAAAGTCTCGACATTTATGCAATAGTAAATTAGATGGGAAAGGGGGAATATTTGGTCATGCTTTTTTTCCAAAATCAGATAATTCACCAGTTGACATTCATATTGATGCTGAAGAAGATTGGTGTCTTAAACTTGACAACAAAACTCAAGGAAAAATAAATCTTTTTGTTATGCTATTGCATGAGATAGGACATACAGTAAGAATACATCATTCGAATGTCTACGAGTCTGTTATGTATCCAATTTATGTCTCAGATCGACTAACATTACAAATTGACGATATTTTGGCAATACTGGATTTATATGGTAAACCTAAGAGATCTATGCATTCGTTATTCCCTCCTAAACCAAACATATTATTCCCTACAATTGGAGTAGATTTGTGCAACTTGAAAAACATCACCACATTTTTGTAGTCATCCAAGTGATGTATATTTTTTATAAAAAATATGTTTGGACTTATGAAATAGTAGATAAAATAGTTAGTAAACCGGAGCTTATCCCTAACTGGTTGTTTTTCTTACCTGCTAATTTTGACAGCTTTACTCGATTTATCAGAGACCATCGGGGGAAATTGTAATGTTTATCGAATCAAATGTATGTATATATTTGAATATCCTAGTCTGCAACTCGTGTCTGGATATCCAAAGGTTATTTATGTTACGGACATACCTCAGAATTCCAAAATAAAAGCAGCTGTAAACACCTACTCTGGTCACACTTTTATATTTTACAACAAAATTTATTTTATGGTATTGGACGAGTGCTTATTCAGATCTAAATCTTTCGGTTTAATTTCAAAGAAATTTTCGGGCTTACCAGCTGGGTTAGATTCTACTTTTAGATACACCAGTGGATTATTATACTTCTTCAAGAACACAACATACTATGAATTCAGTGAGTTTATGAACATGTTGACCATAGCTGACAGAGTTGATCTTTCAGTGTTCAATGTAAAGTGCTCTACATTACCATCCTCATACTCAGATATTCTTGATCAGTTCAAAAAATTAGTGATGCAAATTGAGACGATCTCTGTACATCAAATTTTAATAAATATTTTTATGTATTCAATTGGGTCCTTTAATTTTCACTGAAAATAACACTCTTATATAATTTTATAGAAAAAATTATAAAACAATAAATGTTTTTAATGGATAACCATCCATTAAAAACTAATAACCATACATGTTTGCACACTATTGGATTTCGGTGTTTCTTTTACATTTAACATCAGAAATTAGGTTTCTTTGACCTACTAGTACCACATTACAAATAGTCGTAGCTGATATTAGTCTATTACAATCAACTGTAAGTTTCAGATTAGTTCGATCTTTTAGAATATTTGTTTTTCTGAAAGAACAATCAATAACACACAATGGTCTTCTTCCAATAAATAACCCAGAGATGAAGCGAAGTTCATTATTATGATAAGAGGTATCTAGTCTTTGAATTTCTAAAATCAGTGTAAGCCAAATACATCTTAACGAAAATTTTATCATAAATGTTTAAATTTCAATTCTCTTTGGGAAACACTTCAATCCATTTATTCTTAATGGAAATATTTTTAGCAAAATAAGAGTCAAACATTGAACCGTGTATTAATTGTCCAGGATATTCTTTTCTGTTTTGCTGAAAACCAACAATGACAAAGTCTAGCATATCGAATTGCATTGAATTGCACTCATCTTTTATATCAAACTGAAATGAGTTTGAATTAGTAGGTACGGGTTTTTCAAGACATTGCCAATAATCAAAACCATTTGGAATTTTGGTGTGTTAGTATAATTTTGTTTTAAATTCGTCTCCATAAATAGGATTGTATTCAACAGTTGGCAACAGAATTTCCATTTTCTCAATAACAATTTTAGCAGCATCTGGTCTATTATCTTCATCATCAGATCCATCTGCTTTCTTGGGGGTCTTCTGTAAAAAGGAGCATCATCATTATAATTTCGAATGAATGTGATATTGTACCCACCTTTCCAGAATATTTCATTACAATCTCTCATAAACCCAAGCAAATATCTTAATGGGTAGGTAATTTCGCTACGCTTATCTTTCCTAACATATTTACCTAGTTCTATCCCCGATATTTGGAAGTATGCTGATTCTGATCCTGAACCTAGCAATGTATGAATTATTGTTGAAGTGATGCCAGGGTTGTCAATATTTTCGATTGTACAGCCATGTTTAGAGATCTCTATTCTTGAGAACTGGAATGGGAAGAAATTCTCACAAAGATCAGTAGTTGAAGTTTTTTCATAATTTGCATTTGTATCTCTTTTAGTTAGCTTATACTAGTGATATACATAATCTTCATTCGGATGTGAAAATGCATCGCCAAAAGGAATAAACTCAATGCGCTTGTTGTATTAATTCAAATTATTTATTGTTTGGTCGTTTGGGGGAAATGACTGATGCTCATACCTTTCAATTTTTTGGTGATCAATTTATTATATAGAAAAAAAATTCTTAAACTACTACACTTTTCTTATCAACCCAAAAATTATGACTATTATCAAAACCTGACCATTTTATTAACAGCTTATTTCCTTTTCTTCGCAAAACTTTTTCCACTTAGTAGTCTTTATCATATTTGGTCTTAAGCAGCTCAGGCTCATAAAAATACCTTTAACATGTTCATTTATTAAAACTTTTATTCTATATGTCATGGGGTTTGTGCGCAATACTTCACACACCTCAAATACTTCAGTGGACTAAGTTGGTGTATATCCTTTTTCAAACAAATTTTTACTTTTACTTATATGAAATTTATCTCCTATTGCAAACTTAGTTTTAACCATTTTTCTTTCTCCTCCATACATATTGATTAGAATACAACTTTCATGCTTTGCATTCACATTGGTGGGTTTCATTCCGATTATACTGTGGTTAAAAAGAAATGTCCCTCACCTAAAAAAGGGAAAGCTATAAAGAAATATACAGACTATCCCAAAGAATACATATGGATGGGTGATGTTAGGATGCTTATTGATCGACTTCTCGTTATTTATGGTGAAGAGAATGCTGAAAATGATAACTATTACAATGAAAAAGTTGGAATAATGCATATGCTTAACAGCAAGTTTAGTGACTTTGTTGTGAATAATCCAAAAGGTCTACCATATCTGATACGAGTTTTGAACACAATACCACATACTTTTTGGGAGTCGGAGCATCACAGAAAAGGGTTACTCAATGACATAATAAATTCACTACCTTTTGAATTGCATGTGCCCGGTTATCAGTACTTAGGGACCTAAGTACTGTAGTAGACTAAAAGAGAGAATTGAGCATGGTTATAAACCCATTAATCCACTAGATGTGGCTGCAATGGAACATGATATAGCTTATCATCATCATAAAGATCTAGCTGAAAAATATTTAGCTGACATAGAACTAGAAGAGAAAGCATTCAAAAGATTGTTAAGTTCAGATGCTGATCTCAATGAGAGATTGTGGGCTGGTGTTACTGGATCTGTGATGCATATTAAACATAAGTTTGACTGGGAAATTAAAATGAAATAATAAAATATTCGTTATAATAAATGAAAGTTAAAAACATAGTATTTCAAGTTCCTAATGAGGAGTTCAAGGGTTTGAATATTAATTCTTTCCTAACGTAAGACCATCTGAAACATAAAAACAAGACATTGAAGGATTGTAAAGGGATGACTATCACAATTTCAGTTCCACAACTTAAGAAAATGTTCAAAGAAATGAAAACTGAAAATTGTCTGACAGTTCACAAGGGTGAATTTTTACCTTTAATTTTCATAGCATTGAGAGCTCTAGGAGCGTTAGCTGGTGGTGCATCATCTATCGCTACATCAGTAATTAATGCTAAGAAGAAAAACCAAGAATTGGAAGAACAACAAAGAAATAATTTAGCTATGGAGGAATACAGCAAGGGATTGATGAAAGTTAAGTGGGGTAAGAATGTTAAAAAAAATATATACTCCACTCAGTAACTTTGATATTCATAACATGGTTAAAAAAATAAACATTTATGATCGATGAGCTACTTAACACATAACTCGATAATGAATGTGCAATTGTTAATCTAGATGTTCCGACAAACTCTGGTATGCACTGGGTATGCTATTGGGAAAAAGCAAACAATAAATATTATTTTGATTCTTTTGGTGGAAATCCACCACGACAATTAATAGCATATCTCGTAAGTAATATTGTTAATTACGATGATTTGTGTGTTATTGTGCTAAGTCACTTTTCACATTATTTTGAATTTCCAAAAAATATTTCACTATTAATAAACAATGGATATATGTGGAAATGTATTGATGAGCTCTTGGATTGATCGTCAAATTAAAGAACACATTGACAATGATACAACTGCTGAGAAGATCAATCCTAATGATTTTGTTCCCTGCACACAGTTCAGCGACTTTATAACTACACTGACAATAAATAAATGATCATTGAATAAAGTCTATCTTACTTACTTGGAAGTAGATAATAATATAGATTTTGAACAAAAAAGGTTAAGACATGTGGGAGATCCCATTGCACCGATGGATGCAATCAAATTAGAGTACTATCAGAAAAACAGAATTAACATTATTCGTTTAGTTGGAAAATACAGTTTTAAAAAAATATATTACTTGGGTAGTAATCAAATTGAATATTTTTTTTATGAGAGATGGAACTTTAGTTGAAATATTAATAAAACTGTAGAAGTATACCCTGATGATATATTTTTTAAAATACCAAAAGCCCACAATGTACCCGAAGGTTCAGTTGTGTTTATTGAAATAGTTATGGTATATCAATATATTTAAAAAGATCAGATTATGTTAGTTTTTAATGGAAACACTTCCATTAAAACAAAACTTACTTAAAATCTATGAATTTAAAAAGTATTTAATTTTAATACAGTACTTACCATTATTCCAACATTTTAAACAAGTCTCCCTAAATTTCTCATACGACGTATCACCACCAACAAAATCACTATGAATATGTTTAAGGTTTGTATCGTCTTGTCTGAATATGCAAAGAAAATTGGCATTGTCTCTTATAAGCTGCTTAGGTACTTTTGAGTATGTCTGGGCTAAATAGAATCAATCAATATCTTTGTGTCTACTGCGAGTAAAGTAATCCCTTACCATATTATGATTTTCAAGTATGATATCATCTAAAATAACTACATACTCTATATGACATTCATTTACATCAACCATTTCTTCATTTGATGGAAAGAAGTATGCTATTGGTTAAGGAAATAATTTTGATGCTACATCTGTATCTTTCTTTAAGTTGTTATATTTTGGTTAGTCCAGACTTTTTTAAGACACTTAGAGAGTACAAAAGTCCAACCATCCCTTAGCATATATAAAATCATCTATCATGAGTGTAAATTTTCCACAGTTACTAGGACCCACTATCAAACATCTAATATTACTATGTAATATTAGACATTTTGTCGATACAGTCTTGTCTGGTATTCTTATTTTAATATCCCAGTCTACATGTTTCATGTTTTTCTTGCTCATTTATTAAAATATTTTTTTAAATGATATAATAAATGAGTAAAGTATTCAAACTAATGGATAACAAATCAGTGTTGAAGAAAATACTACATTACCCTTTAGAGATAGAGGGGCACTCATTGGCTTTAGTTCAGTTCTGTACTACTTATCTAACACATAACATTGTATCTGGGAAAAATAAGTTATATTTTGTGGGCCAGAATGATATGGAATCAGCAATTGATATTTCAATTGGTCAATAGAGCTTAAAAGATCTTGAAAAAACTATTAAAAAATTTTTTTATGTAGTGTAGATTCAATGGATGAGAAATAAAATGATATATATTTCGAGCTGGATAAAATAACAAACAGAGTGAAAGTAAAATGTACGCTTAAAATACAGTTTGGAAAACGGGGTTCAATAGGAAAATTTTTGGGTTTCATAGAAAATAAAACTGTGAAATCAAATGTGGACCATTATGGTGATACAATTCCAAAATTTGCTCCATTTGAAACAATAAATATACCATGTAATATAGTAAATGGTATGATATTAAAACATGATGAATATAATCATAGAGAAACTAATATAATTACCACTTTTGAACCAAATACAACATTCCGATTTGGCGACACTATCTATTACGAACCAGCTTATCGATTATTTTTTCCAGTGCAAACAAATCAAGTTAATGAAATAATAGTTAAAAATAAGGGTTAAAAATGTAAGTTAATTAACTTTTATTTGTCCGAAAGAACAGTGGTATTAGAGATGAGACCATACATATTTTTTGGGTTGGAAATAGTCATATTATATATATATAATAACTTTAATAGTTTTTAAACTATAAAAGTTTCATGTGACAAAGATGAATAATGCTTCTATAGAAAGTTCAAAGAAAGATTTAGAAAAAGAATTCAATGTTTCGACTTCTTTAATATGTGGAATTTGGAGATGTGTATCTAAATTTTTAATTAGACTTTGTTGCAGCACATTACCGAAGTCAGAGCGATAATTGTGTTTTAATGATTGGATAACCATTAAACGTTTATAGAGAATGCAAATAAAAATCAACTTATGTCTAATTATGCGACGACGATTATTTACCGAATAGAATGCATTTGTTTAACACCACAATCCACCATTCCATCATATGCAAAACTTATTCCTCCACGATTAACATCGTTTAAAACTTTTTCACTGAAGATCTGAACATATCTGTCCGGTAAGGTAATTTTATATTTTCCAGAAGTAATTACCACTTTGTATGCATACCGTGTATCATTTATTTCAGCATGGTTTATGGGATAGGACTAATTGTAAGTTCGGAATGTTTCTTAAATTGTTTGGTTCCATTTAATATATTTAGCAACTAATCCATATTTATTATATGAAATATTTAATTTTTACATCTTCAAATTTTTTGAGCCACTTTTTTGTAGATGCACTCAAGCGCAAATTTTAATGCAAAGTTTTTTTTCTAAAGACTACAAACTAACCAAACGCATCTTTTTGAGCCACTTTTTTGCGGTTGTGCTCAAACACAACCTTTTGAGTCACTTTTTTGCAACTGCTCCCAAATGCAACTTTTTGAGCCACTTTTTTGAGGTTGCTCTCGAATCGGCATTTGATGTTTTGGATCAGAAAATTAAGAGTAATTTTTTTGATGGTTATCTGATGGCTCGAACATTTAAATTACCATCGTTTTTCTGATAACTGGGAGCTGCGCTCGAATCGGCATTCCTATACTACTCAACTGCTTCAAATAATAAACGTCCACACTGCTCTTTCCATTCAATGTAGACGCTAGTACTTGGAACATAAGGCATGAACAATGTTGAGACTCTGTCATGGCTGCACTTGTGCGTAAGTCATATCTCGGAAACCTTTGGTTTCGCTGACCTATGTTTATTTGGATGTTTTTCATTATTGTAGACTAAAGACGAGGCTCTCGATCTGCTTACAGAACGTTCAACAAAATCACGGGATTAACTAGTAATGTGGGCGTTTGTTTCATTTCATTTTCCCGCCAAATTCATGTTTTTTATATAAAATATATTGAATTTTCAACTACAACTTTGTCATAGGAAGTGTACTCACATTTAAAAACGTGTTTTTATTTAACCTGGAGTAACTTTTAGTTGAAAGTACGGGCTATGCATAAATGTATTTAGTTGAGTAAGAAAAGAACTTTGACTCAGTCACCTACACAATAATAATTTTTAATCCAAAATATTATCTAATCTTTCAGCGGCTGTACAATAAAAAAATGACTTCATGAAAAGTCATATTTCGAAGAAAACGTCAACTATGCATTTATGATTCTACATGGTTATAGTTACAATTCAATGTGCAGTTATTTGGGTTACCTTTGTATAGGCCGTTCACGATAAAGTGAGCACTTTTGAAAGCCCTGCTAAAATTCTACTTTCTTGCCCATTATGTATCCTTCCACCACACGTAAACAAACATTGCCATTTGACTGCTATGTGATTTCCACATATTAATAAACTCAATGTTTACATTTTAGGACTCTTAAATGTAACACATATATTATATATAAACATGTAACATATATGATGAATTTAACACATTATATATATAATGTATATATGCACATATATACGTATATATGTATGCATAAATATGTATATATATCATGTAAAATATACAATATATAAAATATGTAACATAGATAATTGTTTGCGTCATCTCACAGCTCCGATAGACAAAAACTTTACACAACAAACAATTGAAAAATGAACGCCCTTGCGGTGAAGTGATGGAATCTCTGAAAAATCAAACATTAAACTTTGGTGGTGAACAAGGACCAACACGACACGTTAAAAGGGACACACATTAGTTAAGTCGAAATTTAATTTGGAAGGGCAGCCAAATTCATATTTCGAAATAGACTAGCACTATTGCACACCCAAGGTACAACACCACTTGTCACACAAATTACCAAACATTTAAAAACTGTACTGCAAACTTAACATTTCCCATGACTCACCGTTTTCTAAGTGCCCCATCGCTCTGTAGCGTGACGAGTAAAACGTCAGCTCTAAAACATGGTAGCTGTGTTTGGCCTCAGCTGACTGAAGCTGCAACTAAGCTATCAGAAAAAAACATACATCCTGCAGCTATAAGGTAGCGGCGTAACGTAGCAGATGTCTGAAGCGTATAAAGTAGACAGAGCGAGGCCGTGCAAGGGCTTAAATAAAAAATGACAAATAAAAAAATAATGACAAACGAAAGGGAAAGGGGAAACCAGGGAGGCAAGGAAAGACGAGGGGACCTGAGCCAAGCAAAGAGTACACCGCTGCACAGAAGTAGATGGTGCTAATAAACTTAATGTGACGGCACAAACGTGGCAGTAGAATAAAATGTAATATATAAAACAGAAAAATATATAAAATATGTGCTTGTATACGTACATTTTAAGGATAGTATTATGCATCTTTATAAATGGAGATAAAAATATTTCAACATAGGCCTGTAATGTATATATAAAATAAAAATGTATTACACTATAATATCAACATATCTACAAATACAATTGTATATATGTACATATAGTTATTTTGACATAGCTACTCTGTGTTCCTACCTTTCTGAGACCCTCCAAAAAGAACTGAGCATTTATACTGCGAATTGAAGTGGTAAAAAAGGGTATAATAGGCTTGTAGCTGGCACCACCTTCATTTGTACAAAATAATTCTAAAAATAATGTATATTATTTATAGCTACGTGAAATGCCGATCCGGTGATGGCCACATTTCCGGTGTCTCTTGTGGCCCAAATGTGTGCAACATTTCCTTTTTGTCAAATCCACACAGACCTCAAGAAACCAATTTTACAGGTAAAGTGCACAGACTCTCATCATTGTTGTAGTTCCTTCATTGCAATGACGGAAGCAAAACTGAAAACTTAAATGAGAAAAGTATTTAAAGAAAACTACTATACTTACAAAAATGGTTCATGCATGCCTACACAAAGCTGAAATAAACGTCTTATTATTAATGTGAAACCAGTACATTTACACAAATGACAGCAAAATGATAATGTAAAGGACAAATTATAAAAGTAATATTTACAGGCAAGTTACTGTTCATAGCGATAAGCACTTGGTTTAACTTTCCTTGTTACTATAGCTGTGCGTCAATAAACAGTCAATCAGAAGCCCCGGCACTTGTACTGTTTCTCAATTGAAAAACTTATTTACAAATCAAGAAAGTGTGTATTTTGACTTCATTCCTCGGGAAGGTGTTTTCTTTTGTTTATTTATAGATAATCAGAACCACTGAAATTTTGTGACGCTTTTAGGTAATGTTTAAAGTAAAAATTGAAATGTAAATAATTAACCATTTAAAAAATGTCTCAGATCAATTGAAAATATTTATTTTTGAAAAACCCACTACCAACTCTATGTACAGACCTTAATTTCTTCAGTACAAATGTAGCAACATAAACAAACTAATATTACTATCGTTATATCAATTGTAGCCATGACGCAGTGATTTTTTTTGTATATGCTTATAGCAATAAATGTGAATGTGTTTGATATGTCAATTGTTGCCCGGCTCTTATTAAAAGCTAGCTCATACAGCTTCTTTAGAAATACTCAATTTAACACATTCACTGTGTAATGTATTCCAACCTTTACAAAACATGCACTCGCAAGTAAACAGGAGCTCTGGGAGTCTGGGGTGTTGACTATGACGTATAATTCACTGTTATATAAAATTTCAATAACTACAATATTTTTGTGGCTAAAGTGGCAGATATTACAAACAATTATGCCTACTCAATAACGCATACTATCTTCGTTGATATTTCTCAAAAGGTAGTAAGTGGTCTTGTTGAACATCCATTTCGAAATTTAAACATGGAATTGTTCTATGGGTTTAACTTTTGACAATTAATTGTAAATACTTTATAATTATTGTTACGGCAAGCATTACCAAATAAAACAATTAGGTCTACACTTGCATCATGAAAGAATGTCGGCAACAAGCACAGCTATAGGTCTATAGATAACAAAATCAGCTTTAAGATTTTGTAGTTTATATGTTGGAACACCTTTGGTGTAGCATCAAACTGCGACGATTATGTTATGTTGACAATAGTTAAACTTAACACTGTAATTTGGGATGAATAACTTAATGAAAACAAGTTTGAGGTTAGACCTACATTACAAAATGACACCGTGATTTCAAAACGTGTCAGATAAATATATATAATTATTGACAGGCACATTTGCACTTGTTATCAAGGCAGATTTTAGAAAGGTTACATGGCTGGTCGTAAATAGATACGTACAGATGTATTTGAGGTTAGGCCTATATTAAAAAACTACACAGTGATATAAAAACGTGTAAAATTAACGTATAATTATTGACTGCAAATTTGCACTTGCTATAATGACAGATTTGAAAGAAAGATTAAACAGATGGGCGTAGGTAGATAGGCACAGATAACTTTTAATATTATCTGTCAAACTTAGGATATAACATGTACTTCGCAAACTCATATGAATATATTAATGTTGCGTTTCTGCTGTCGTTCATTTACTTTATAATTGTTATTTAACTTTCCGTTTATAATATCACGTTTCTAACTGTCGATTTATAATTGTTCTTGTTCACTTTTTTTTTTACTGGGGATAAGCGGCTAAAACACGTCGTAAAAACACATCTACATTTACCTCCGGACAGTTGCAGTTGAAAATTCCATCATCTCTGCAACTCGTTCGATCACCTTGCACGGTTTCATTTCTCCTCGACGAATTAAAGAATAAATACTTTCGGCGAGATTTATAATACCCTCCTGACGCTGAATATTTGTACTTTGCTGGAACTCTTAAGTTTACACAAAATCACTACAGCACAATTAAACACTATACGACCTATAATAGAACAATGCTTATTGCAGATAAACTGAAAAATAAATGAGAAATATTAAAATACAACTTCTTCCAGTTTCCAAATTTGTAGTTTGCCTCACAAGCAAAGCCAAGCAACAAGCATGGAGGAACCACAACAACGGACCGTTGGTTTTGACCGCTGCGTCGATCACGTGACACAATATAATCATGAGTTACAGTAAATAAATTTTCTTTACGCCAGTAATAACTTTAAAGTGTGTAAAATAAACTTCAAACAACTTAAGTAGCCATAAATTTAAACATTACACTTGCAATACCGCATTATTTCGTAGAACTACTTTTCACATTTCACTGCCAACATAACTGGGTGTGTTCATCCCCAGCCTGTGTTATACATATGCAGTTGCGGGCGGTGGTTTTTCTTTCAAAGGTTGATTTCTAGAGTGCTCACTTCAACGGGAACGGCCTTTATCAGCCAGGGAAACTTTGCAACACCTGCCTACTTCAGTTTCAGATGTTGGAAGGTAAAGGTGTGCTGTTCTAGTTACAATTTTGTGACGGACTAATTAAAGGTATGCTAGAGTGATTTGAGGCACTACATGGATGGACTGGGTGACCTTCAAGCAAGACATGCTGCAACCGTATGTTGATGTGTAGTTTCTGGTGTTGTGGTACAGCACGTAGATGTGGGAGTAAACTCTCCAGGAAGAAATAATCCTCATCTTCTTTAATTTCTTCTTTTTTACATTTTAATTCTTGCAGGTGGGCAGCATTTACATTTTTCAATTGCAGTGAATTATTGAGAGCAACTTTTGCCGGTCAAGGCCTGTTCTTCGGCGATTTAAGCAACTTGTGTGATGCTGCACTTGTGCATTGTGTCACAGAAGGGCTGCGTGTGTTGCTAATTTCTTGTTCGCTAGAAGATTGTTCACCCGATTCCTGTTAAATTAATTCATCATCATTATCTGTCATGCCCTGATAGAGTGAATCTTTGTTCGCTGAAGTGTTGTCTGCGTCGCTTAGGTCGCGTCTGTATATATTTCCGAGACGCCTTCGGGCATATTTGTCATATAAAAAACTGATTTGATGAAAATAATTCCATCTCGAATTATCTCCAGACGCAGAACCTATTGTTTTGTAGGTCTTTACAAGCTATCTACTATAGGTATCTCTCAAATAATGCCATTTAGTTTAAACGGTAGGACCTGAAACTCTACACTAATGAAACCATATTTAAACATAATGTTATTGAAATGGAGATTATATTGTCACGGCAACACTAATACGAAATCAAACCAAACGTGATTTTCTGTTTCGTTTACTAGTGCTCGGTTATTTAATAAAATTGTACGTATTTACAATTAAACCGTTCTTTTTCTGTTTAATATTTTCGTTAATTTTTTATATTTAGATTAATTTGTTACTGTTTCTGTGTTCCAGATATTTATCGACTGGTCCTTTGGTATTTCGGATTCTCCTTCAAGATTTATCATAATTCGATTACTGGGATCATTTGCAAAACATGTGAAGCTATTTTCATGACATTTAGTGCCTAGAAACATGTCATTCAAATCTGTAGGAAGATTTAAAAAAATCACGAGTGATTCTGAGCTATGACGGATTTCTCAAATTGTTTTGGAAGTACTGATGGGGAACATGCCCGCATTAAATATCCCGCTCGTTCAGGATCCGAGTTTTCAGCTTCAAACACTTTTTCTCGATTCATCTTCAAGGTGCTGCTGACGCCAGATATCTACTTACTATGGTGGATGTAGGATATTATGGAAGACGAAACTGTGTTCATGAAAACGAGCGTGTAACATCATTTGGAAAACAAATCATTTAATGTTCTACCACCTAAACCATTACCAAGGACAAATGTTAGTATACTTCACATATTTTTGGGTGATCAAGGATATCCATTAAAGGAATACTTATGAGTCCGTATCCCACTAGAGCAATA
The DNA here is from genome assembly GCA_029891345.1 of Dryococelus australis. Classification (NCBI taxonomy): domain Eukaryota; kingdom Metazoa; phylum Arthropoda; class Insecta; order Phasmatodea; family Phasmatidae; genus Dryococelus; species Dryococelus australis. The sequence continues at coordinate 184,973,458 of CM056994.1, read as the reverse complement.
TTGACACAGAGAAAGAAAATTTCACCAACTGCCTCATCATAGCTAGACAGACGATCGAGTGTTTCTTTGGTATTTTAGTGAGCAGATGAAGGTTTAAAGACTGGACTACAGGTAGATCCTTGTCATGTAGATAACTCTTGTCAAAAGTGTTTGTTTACTGTATAATAATGTGATTCATAAATATGGTAGAAGCGCGTCCATCTTGTTGGACGTGGACACCACTGAACACAGGTATAGAAGTACGAACTTGAGGCGTTGAAATCGCTCTTCACAAAGAGCATATGAGTCACCCTATAATTTCAAGCAGTATTTCATAAACCATAAGATCGTTTTGAAGAGTAAGTTAGTAATAAACGTAATCGCAGTGTTAGTTTTTAATGTAGGTAGTTTGTATTATGTTCAAAGTTACTGTTGATAAGAACAACTAAATGTGCGTTTATATATATATATATATATATATATATATATATATATATATATATATATATATATATATATATATAGGTAGATAAAAGAATAACAATGACCAATAAAGTGGCTATTTCATTTGACGGCCGTCGTGCTACATCTCTGTTATGATATGGAACGTCCTCTGTTTTCGCACAAACTTCTTCTCACTTCAACTAACCTAGACGTTTTCTTGCAATCCATAGCGTAATGAAGATTATTTACATCTATTGCTTAGAATACGCCGGTTCAATCGGCCGAAAAAAAAAAAAATTTGATTTTCGTTTTATGGATACCCGACGTTGATGTGATCGACCAATGTGGTTGAAGGCACTGAGAGCACATGCACACCTTTTGTCAAATATGAAATCATCGGCCAAGTTCAGGCGACATCGGGCGTTGGCCGAACCGTCCGATGTCGTTGCCACTTTGAACATACTCGTAAATTTTGGGGGGCCGCGGTGGTATAATGGTCAGAGTACTTGGTTCTTACCAAGGTGAACCGGGTTCGATTTCCAGTAAGGTCGCTCCCTGGTATTCGCACGTGGAAATCGTGCCGGACGATGCCGCTGGTCGGCTGGTTTTTTCTCGGGATCTCCTGTTTCCCCCTCTCACGCATTCCGGCGTCGCTTCACAGCTCGCTCTATCCTCTTCGGCTTTCAAGTCCTCGATGTTAAGAGCCGCCCAAATCTCTCTGCTCCTTAAATGGTACAAAGGTACCTGAAGTGACTGTAGTGACTAGGTAGTTTGACAGTTGTCCTAATATATATATATATATATGCCACATATTCAGTATTGGGACGAGGGCAGCGCAGCCAGGTGGCATGTTGCGCAACTGCTCCACGGGCCGGCGCGGCGTTGAAGGCCGGCGCTGGCAGGCGGACGGACGGACGGGAGGGCAGAATTCATTCATCTCCTGAAGGTGAAATATTTGCCTTGAATGGGACTGTCGGTGGCGGGCGCCGCCAGGGCACGCATGCATCTCGCTACGCGAGTTTCTCTCACTCGGTTGTTTTGTTTTTGTGTTATTGTTTCGCCACGGTAGTAACAATGGGTGTCGGGAGAAGGGAGCGCCCTGCGAGGTCCGCCCACTGGACGCACGCGAGTTTTAAGTTGGATGATGTCGTGATTGCGGAGGGAGGGGGGGGAGGTTGATGGAGGGGGAACAATGCCGCGAGAGAGCCGGAGCCTAATATGTGCGCGCGCCTCTCTCCTATCTCCATTGCCACAGGGGTGTGAAGGGCCGCAAGGCTCTTTAACAAGCAACACTTTGCAGCAGCTTTTGAAGATATTTTATTTTTTCGTGCCGTATTAACTAATACAAAATGATTTTAAAAAATGATACTGCTTATTGTTTTCTACCATAAATGTAAACATTTTAACATAAAAAAATTAATTTGTACAAATGAAAAATAATGTGTACATATTTTAACACAAAGATTAGTTTCAGCCAGGAACGTCGGAAAGGTATGTGTGTTTGGAGAGGGAGGCGCTGCCCCTCTCCGTTAGTCCCACAATATGGCGCGAAAGGTTTCACGAGTTGGTACCACGGGGAAAACAATTTAGATTGAAATTCATTCTTTTCGTATAGTAACGCAAAGTGTAGCTCAATAGTAATACTGGCAGAAGCATTTTCTGTCAGAATACGTGAATAATGAACATGTGTGTGTGTGTAGATGTGTGTTCGTGTGTGAGTGCGTGTATGTGTAAATGCAAATTTGGGCGAGGGGCGCAGTTTGCAGCACCAGGAGCGCCCAATTCTCTACAGGACCTCAACCCCCCACCTTCTTTTCCCTTTTTAGTATAAATTGTTCCGACACCTCTGATTTCAGCTAAATGTTTCTCAAAGTCAAAATGGAGGCAAGTTACTTTTTTTTAAACCGATACTCGGTTCACTTGTAATGGTTTAGCTTCTTGCTATTCTGACTTAAAATTTTATTTTAAAACGTTAAAATTTTTATATTGGTGAATCATTAAACCAATTTTCAAGAAAACATTGCCATGACGTCCAGACGAACACGTACAATCATTTTGAGTGGCCTAACATATTAATTTTGCTTAGTTTTGGAATTTTACGAAAAAAAAAAAAAAAATTGAATTCCTCTATATTCTTTCATTGGGTTTTGAAAAGCAATGTCCAGCTATTGTTGTACTTTTTTTTTTTCAGTGTATTATTTCATATCCCAACGAAAAATTTGTAATGTGCTTAAAATTCAGAAAATCATTTGCACTCTGACATTTTTAAAGTCCCGAGGACAAAAGTCCTGCCCATCTGATTTTCCTGTATCTTATAAGATCCCACTATACATTTTAGTGTACAAATATATTTCACAAACATTTAATTTTGCTCATAAATACAACTTCTTTTTCCCGGCAGTTTGACAGGAAATGTTATGAGATTACGTACAAGTGTAATGTAAAATTAAATAAGAAAGATAAGGTTTACTCAATATTCGGAACTGGAATTTCTTTACATAGAGCAACAAAGCAATATCAACAACATAAATCACTGTTTCAATTTTTTTATCACTAAAATTCTTAAAATTTTATGTACCCTTGCAAATAACTTTTTTCTGTGATAGAACGTGTGTAATATTCAGAAGAAATTGCTATAATTAAAATTAAGTAAATTGACTTGAAGTATGTGGCCTACCTGTATAAGATTCAAATAACGATTTTGTTCCCACGATCCCTCAACCTTATAGTTTTGTAGATGCTTTTAACTATCTCCCAACATTTGGGTCATACAGTGTGAATCATTTTAGATACGTCAACGAATTTGTTGGGCCCTCAGTGGACTCAACGTCTTGTAGCAAGGAAGTCGAAGCCAAGAATTTGTGCGGGCGTGCTTAAAAAAGTTTTCAGTTCGTAGTTTACCCACGAGGTCAGGAGCGAGCCTGAAAGCAAGTGATTTCCAGTGTGTTAAGTTGATGTAGTGAACGCTGACCCAACTCACTCTGGCCAGACCACAGACGTGTTAAGGTAAGTGCACTCTCAGAACTCTGCGATGAGGTATGTGTAAAGGGCTGCTTACAAGAGGCGATGCCCTGTGGCCAATGTCAGGTAAGCATGAAGCCATAACGTTGATCGGCCGTATTTTAATGAAGAAGTCCTATCTTTCAGCCTTTCCGTGCATAATAACCTGTCTTGAGAACTATTATATCTACTTCCATTCGCAGAAAGAACAGCTTATCCGTAGCACAGGTAGCAGTTTCGCACAATCGCCATTCACGTTAAGCTTTCAATACGAAAGGTAACACAATATATGATGTGGGTTCTTCCCTTTCGATGCACGGTCTGCGTTACTCTGAGGTGCTCGTTATGCATTAAAGTCGCAGTTCAGTTTCCAGGCTAACATTTCACACTGCGGACTATATATGTTCAAATAGGTAAACTATGCAAGATGTACGATCTGATCTCTATTACTGAAAAAATCGAAAATGCTTAATTAAAAATATAACTTTGCGCATTGAATTCGTTTATATGCTTAACGTCCACTGAGAAAAGAAAGGGGGTTTTGACACCTTCCCTTGCCAAATTAAATATATTCTCAGCATATTTCATTTATTGTAAAATAGAAAAGTTATGAAATTTAACGTATAATTAACATTTAAACAAACACGAGTAATATGTTTCCAATGGTATATTTAAAAAACGCGCCTTCATCTACAATCTAATACTGGACAGTAAAACAATTTGTAGTAATAATAAAAGATTGATCTTCATGTCATCGTTATAGCCTACTGGCATGTCTGTGAGACAACTAGAGTAATAAGCCTAAACCTATTTGGCCAGATTCACATCGCTCACCTCGAAATTTATGTGCCGAATATTTACTATATTATATTAGCTTAGTTCTGGCTACTCCTGGTTTTACAAGGAAGGTTTCTTTATTAGATGAAATACTTTACAAGCTAACGCTGTTAAGGAAAACGGAGTTCCAGTTACAACCATCACACTCTGAAATGCGAATATAAACTTAATTTTTCATATTTTCTTCTACTGATCGATTAAATGGAACGTCTTACCTTCCACCTAAAATGATCTGCCTACACCATTGATGCAATAAAATATAATATATTACAATGTAATATAATTATATTAGGCTATAATTCTGCTAATGTTCCATTCCGGGTATTATGACGGAAGTTGGCCAGCGGCGTGTGGTGAACTGTTGCAAGCTAAACTGTGTTTTGCCCTGTGCTTTACGTAACGGTTTGATAGTTTACGCATCAGCCATTCAAATGTAGTAAAGCATTTGAAGTCTCAGCACGTGTCTAATGGGTGCCAAGCCACTCTCTCGTGAGTGGCCACAACACATTCAGGTTGTTCCAGCTCCAATCTGGTTACTGTTCCTGTTGCGAGCTCCTAGTTTGTACATCACTGAGCAAGCACCAGCTTACCTTACAACACTTCACCACATTCTTCTGGACTTGGCCAAACCAAAGCACTTTTTAAATATTTAACTACTGTTGCCGGTAGAAGTCTGAACATCACTGAGCGCGTACAGCGGGTAAAGAGAAGCAAGGGGGGAAGTGATGAGCGCGCAGGTCTGGCCGTGCTATTAGCTATTTCACAAACATCAGTTACGACGGGTTCAGTTGTATGTAAGGCAATGGAGGACGCAGGACGTTTGCAGAGGTGCGGAACAATTATCCCTAGTGTTACAAAATTGCACGTGTCCACGATATTCATGAACGAATCATAAAAATTATACAACTGAAATACTACGTAGTTTGTAACACTCGGTGCAATTTCGCGTAAATTCCTTTATACGTACATTTTCACAAAGTATAACTAAAAAGTAACTTTAGACCAATGATTTCACTGGAAACTATAGAAACGTTGTATAGTTTTAAGTGCCCAAAGTCGCGATAATGGGTGTTTTTACAAATAGTGGACTATCCCGTGGTATAAAGATAGCCTATACACAAATTATACAAAATAAGAAATAAAATTATAAAAATTAATCAATATCGCCGCTATGGCATATTACTCTATACAGTACACTGTCTTTCTACTTTACAAATCCGACCCAGTTAATCTGCGTGTAAGCCTTCTTGTCGTGTTTAACGGTAGTATATGGGAAGTTGTGGTCTGCGTACGCCTGGATGTGCAAATTATAAAGCTCGCGCAAATCATAGTAAATCATTGAGGGTTTATATAAAATTGTTTTAATTTCCATGTCGATTTACGAATTATTTCTAGAATCCCGAATCATGTGCGAAAGTAATGCCACCTGTAAATATGTTTTTTCCAAATAATGCTGGCTTAGGCAGTACGGCGTAATCGCTGCAAAAATATTTCTGTAACCTTTATGATACAATAATTATTTGTACTAACTTAACAGTCCGTAATAAACTTTCATGTATTATTTGTGCCATTAATTTTAATTCAAACACAACGTTAAGAAAGAGAAATTAAGTTCTCGATTATGAAACAAAAAATGTACAAATATGTAGTCTTATTTGAAAAACATTAAAAACTAAAACATTAACCTGTTAAAAATACATACCTGCCAAATCACTAGACAAACAGTTTCAAAACTAACGCTATCGGTACGTAAATTTGTTTGTTGGGGTTAAAGTTACGTTCACACGTATTTGCTCAAGAAGGTGCAGGTTCAATTCGCGTTGTAGCCTATTTGTTTTAGATATAATAGAAAATACCTTTCTATTGCAGTTATGGAACAAATAAAGTTTTTTTCGATAGCTTATTATATTTTTACATTCGCTATTTACCAATGTAATTGAAATAAAAACGTACCTGTAATATTAAATTCCTATATCTTGCAAGTCCACTTAGTAGGTTAATGTACTTATTACAAGTAAAAGCAAATATTCAGCTGGGCACTAGTATCCATGTTTTTACTTGTAAAAGTACAAGACAAAATGCAAATATATTTACATATTTACAGCACACTAATTCCGTGACAACTGTGTTCTCGCAGTTTTCGTATTGGAAGTAATGTTTCCCATGAAAGGGTTTCCCATACGGACGAGCATAAATCACACCCATGCCCTACCCGGGATTCTAAACCAGAACCACTCACGCTCAACACACAACCGACTGCGGCACAGAGGGCAGTCAATAGATCAACCAGAACACTGTCAGTGGTAATATGAACTTTGAACAAAAACCTGCTTATATCATTGGAGATACTTCGTAATTTACAATTTACGTAACATATTATGTGATTGTTCTACATTGTATGATTTTCTTCCATGTTAGTTGGTATGCGCTTGCCTATATTTGTACTTGATTAAATGTAGTTTTGAGGGCAGAGTTTTGAATGTTGATTTAAATAATTTATATTTTACTTTCAACTTCATACTTCACGGTTTTCGTTGGAATAGAAATATAAATAACAATTTGTTTTATCTTTTGTCAGTTATATTTTGTGTTGTTGTATAGCACTGAATATTATAAATATTCGTGTGTTATTTAATGTAACATCATTATATTTAAAGATGTCTTCAATTTATTATTCGTTATTATAGATTTATTCGCAGCCCAAAACTAAAGGTTGCAATGCGATTGATTTCAACAAGAGAGTAATACGTGGCACAATTCAAGATTTCTACACCATCAACTAGATCGTGCCAACAACTATGAATATGCTAGAAAATTATATTCTGCAATGTCTAGATAGATGACAGCTCTGTCCGACTTTATGTGTTATTATTTCCATGATTTTTGAATTTTTATTAGAAGTAAAACTGCTGTGCTGTAACATGTGTTCACGTTGGCTTTATATCACGCTGTCTCGAACCTCTCACTGTTGGCATATTTTGTGAACACATATTAGTAGTATTGTTGGGGGAAAGCTGGTGCAGGATACGGGATCGGGGCTCGGACTCTGACCGCCATGTTGAATTAATTTCCAAAAATTCGCTTATTTTCACACAAAATCGTATGTGTTAGCCCAAAAAAGGCTTAAATTTTCATTTTTTCCCTACAAATTTCTCGTTTTCCCTTAAAACTGTCCCGTTTCTCTCCCTAAAAATGGCAGAAGCCACTCATGTGCTAACACAAACCACCCAAAACCAATTTCGGCCAATTTCTGTGGCTTCCTTAATGCTTCTAGATGAAACAATGAAGAATCGATAAAATAAAATAATTTTCATAAATTGTTTGTTTTTAATTTATAGACTACATATAATTATAATTTAAAAAATGGTAGGCGTAAGTATTAAGTGTTATATTTCACCGGACTCGTCTTTTCACGGCACATACAATCGTGATGTCATAAAAAAATATTTTAATAACTATTTTTTTATTTAAATATATTTTCATAATGAAAAAAATACAAAGGCATAAGTATAAAATGTTACCTATATATCACCGGACTCGTCTTTTCACGGCGCAAAAGATCGTGATATCATACCACCATTTTGACTCTTTTTCTCCTTCTCTATCATTCCGACCACATGACCGCCATCTTGGATCCAGGTGACATTGATCTTAACGTAAAACAAAAAATATCTCAGCATTCATAAAAATTATAAAAAGTTCAAAAAATATAAAAAAAATTCAAAAAATTATTTGAAAAGTATTAAAATGATCTGAAAACATAACAATTATCTAAAAAAAGAAAAATGTATTTAAAAATCCCTAAAAATCCCACAAAATCGGAATTGAAAGAAATCTATGAACATATCACGTTAACCTCACACTCATCCCACCACCCTAAACATCAACCCCCCCTTTTTTTCACTAAGAACATATCACGTCAACCTCACACTCATCTCACCACCCTAAACATTAACCCCCCCCCCCCCAACTCTTACCAACCCAACATCTAATACAACCAAACCAAGAAAAATTACATAAATTTTGAAAATATATAACAAAAAAATCGTAATTCCAGCATGTCTCACATGTTAACATTACCATTAGACACCAGCCAAATATCATACTGCCCACCAAAAAAACCACCTGACTATACCAACCATCCATACAAATAAGAATGCAGACTACCACACCTCAGAAGCACGAAACAAAATAAATACAAAAAAATTACAAAAAACTAAACAAAAATTAAAAAACCTATCTCGTTAACCTCACACTCAACCCAGCGCCCTAAAATCATCCAATACCCTTACCTACCCTTAAAAAAAAAAAAAAATAAAAAATAAAAAATCGTAACTCCTGCATGTCTGTCATGTCACCATCGCCATTAGATACCACCCATTTTACTTGTTCTACCAACCAAAACTTCTTATACCTACCAACCATATCACCCACTATAATCGTCCACACAGAACACATGAAGTATACATACAACCGCATACCAGTGACACAATCAACTTCTTCATTTACCATCTACCATAGTTCCATAGCTCCATAGCTTCATCTGCTCCATATGCTCCATCTGCTTTATCTGCTCCATCTGTTCCATCGCTCCATCTGCTCCATCTACTCCATCTGCACTATCTGCTTCATCTGCTCCACTTGCTCGACTCTGAATATTTTCCCCCACTCATACAGATCTTGTAAATTTTTGCGCTGGTGTAGTACTTATATTAGCTTGCACCATGTGTAAAGACTTACAAATTAATAGAAATATTTTTAGTCACAGGTGTATATAAATTGCTATATCATAGGACCAGGCTAGTGAAATTCAATTTGAAAAAATATATTTTTAACACTGGGAATTTATTTGTTTAAGCCATATATAACAATAATAATGATTAGCTTAAAATATTAATTAGTGTTTCAATGAAATCTGTTTATAACAATAATAGTGATTAGTTTAAAATATTCATTTGCTTTTTTAACGAGATCTGTTTAGAACAGACATGGGTATAATACAGCATTACAATAAGAGAGTAAAAATATTGTATTTATTATTTGATTTTTAGATTTATTTAATTTTTAAAGTTATACTGTAATCTTATGTAGAATTCAGCAAAAAAAAATCTCAGCTTCATTTTCAGGTGTCCTATATTCAAGATTAAATACTTTATAATGCAAATTATTTAATATCTCGATAATTTTCGCAGGGAAACTATCCTACTCGGATTTTAATCAATGTATTTCTATGTGAATAAACCAATCACTGTCATTTTTTTATATATCAGGCAGGATGCCATTCACATAGTGTCTTTACAGCAGAATACTCACTTTTCACATAACTAATATAATCCACTTATACACATCTCAAGACTGTCTAAGCTAGCAAGCATCCATCCAGGACCCTTGCTCATATATTCTTCTTCTTCATGACAAAATTTAATGACTGTCACTGTCAAACTAAGCTTCCTAACTGAAACCTAGCTACTTATATACTCGCAAGCCGGCACCTTAACATTCATTGTTCCACCCACCATAACTCAAGTTTACAGAAACTATAGAGTTCAGACAAGCCGAAAAATAAAAATCCCTGCTCTTCTCTACCAACAAACACCAGACAAAGTATACTCATCGCTCATACCTCTTGCTATAACTGAAGCATACCTCAACCATTCGTCCAAACACAGACCATACAAAGCAAACATACACCGACCCCTCACAATACTGACCATAACCTAACATCTTTCAGGGAAGACATCCTGGAATTCGATAGAATCGAAAAACTACAAAACGCTCAGTTTAGCCGTGACAGCGATTGAAACAACTCGGCAGATAAACTGCCACCATTGTACCAAGAGAGGTCATATCCGCCCTACCGACCATCACTGTTCAGGTCAGGACAAGGACCACGGGTTAACTAATATCACTGGAGGTACACGCAGCTGTATTTTTTCCCAGGACGTGGACGACCACTGAGGGAACAAAACTTTACAGAGGCAGACAATCGTTCTTAGGCCGGAGATATAATTGAGGAAGAGACTAGCGAGACGACAGAGGTTCGCCTGCGAGATCACACGGCTATAGTTTGGACGAAAAAAAAAAATAGAAAAACAGTAGAAACGACGAGGACGTTCGCCTCCGCGCCAACCAGCGGACTCCGGTAGCCTTTCACAAGGGAATGCAAGGAATAACGGGCGAGATTCCCCACCGCCGCTTAGACAATACACTGGATAAGCTACTTTTACCGCCTGTTAGCACACCAGATGTCACCACGTTAGCATAGAAGACTAAGGAAGATTTAATTCATTTGGTAAGAAGACGTCTGTTTTGGACGCGGAGAAGAGATGCAAAAAAAATGAAGTTATCAAAAATATAAAAATTCCACCAGGAAAGCTAGTCCTTGCTCGAGCTGTAAATATATGTAAACAGTCAGAACACATTACCAAAAAGTTGTTACCAGTTTTTTGAGCACCCCTATGTAGTTGCATTTGTCACAAATAAGAACTCTCGAATTAAGAAATCCCCGACACTGTATAAATAGTAGAAAACTTTAATCTATCAGCTTTGAGAGCATATGAAAAGCCATTGATTTCGGTGTGAGGCGAGTTTCTACTATGCAAAAAGTATGGCCTGTACGACGTGAGCGAATAGCAAAGAGCTTCGACTATAATGGGCTCCCCTGTGTCTATATTATGTTATTTGTGCGCTATATATCGAGATATTATTATGTGTATTTATCATACTGCATATCTAAAAGCCCCAGGTGACAGAGACACGTTCAGTCTCAAAGTCGGAGATGTTTGTTATTGATACACCATGGAGAATAGAAATTCGCATTACAGAATGGTTACGCACGGTAAAATAAACTTCGGTTGTATGCTTACAACAAGTTGATTAAACGTCTACACTGTGGTGCTAAATAAGTGACACGCAAATGTCTACATGTTAATGTTGTTTTCCGTACACAGGTGAGCTTACATGACTAATTGTACTCACTGAAATCCTGGTCCACTCGAACATTTGGAACAGGAGGGAATAATCCTTTATTATTGAGGGACTATATTGGTGGGTATATATTTTAATTTTTGTTGGAATTCTCTGCCACAGATGTAAGTTATTTTTCAGAATTTTAGCCATATTTGGTGGTAGCGTAATTTGCAATTTTAACAGTTGTATGCTGCAAGACGTGTGTGTACTTATTCCTTTGTGTTAATTGTTGATCTGTATGCTGTATATATATATATATATATATATATATATATATATATATATATATATATATATATATATATATATATATATATACAGCATGTGATATATATTATATATATAATTTAGTATGCTCTTCTGAAATGAATTATTAAGTGCTGTTTATGTATGTAATTTGTTTGTATATTTGGTACGACGTTCTTCTTAAATTTTGCTGGTTTGCTGTATTGTTGGGTGCAACATCGGCGTAGTTGTCTTCTAACAGTCGATGATTTTCACCTGAGACAGGTGACCAGGTTCCGTGCTATGTTAACACCAGTGCGAGAAACACAGTTTCGTCTTCCAATACTGCATTGTTGCCATTGCTGGTACTTGGTCTGTAGTACCTCAATAAACATATAGTGTGCCGTAAGTAAGTAGCATAATTACGCCAAAGCCAAATGTAAATGTTGGGTAGGAACATCCTATGGAATTTTTGAATGTACGTGTGTATGTTCTACGTGCGTTTTTAACGAACGTAACCATAAGTTATATGATGATTGTTCTCGTGGAGACTGGAATCCAGAAATCTCAAGAATATGTGCACACACGCACATGAAAAAAATTCCACACATTAAACACTCACACAAACACCGAATAAATAAACACTGACACGTCCACTTCACTTCGCATTATTTGAATGAGTGCACAGGGTAACGGCGGTACTGGAGAGCACGGACACTCTACACGCGCTCACCATGTTTAAGATTGATAAACACTATAAATGCAGCCAAAGCTACGTTATCATGCTTAGTTGTTATCAGCATGGTATCCGCTGAGTTCGAAGAAATCCAATGCTAGCTTTCAGTTACTAGATGACTTTATTCTAAGTGCTAGCTGCCTGTCGTGAGATTACGTATCACACGGTTAAGTGACTCGAAACGACTACACAACTGACGTCACAGAAGAAGAGACAACGAGTGAACACCTTCGCTATGAACTTCGTAGGAACTCGAGGGTCAAAGGAGCCACCCGACGACATATCTGATGGATTAGGTCACCAACCTAGAACAAACTGTGCAGCAACCAAGCAAGTAAAATTCAATTACCTATGATTCTGGAACGGGAATGTCATTTTATGAAGAAATTAAAATGGAGATCAATATTTTTTTTGAAGTGATATTGTTGAAAATGTTCATATACTTCAATTAAAATTAATATGTATTGTTGAGAGGTTATGTTCGACTAAGATTGTTTTAAGATATCATATTAACTATTTTATTTCTACACCAATATAATGATGTGAAAGCATTTTTCAGCACCACAAAGAATTACTTTAAGTGATGAAATGAGAAATTAATTGATTTTTCCCAGACATAACTTTTAACACGTTGCTATAAGTAAAAAAAAAAAAAAAATGGTGGCGCTATGTAACACCTGGGAAATAGCCACCTTAAATACATACAGAAGTCAGACATTTTGGGAGTAAACGCAATATTTTATCAGATGATAATTTACTATTTTTATTGATGTCTTATGTGTTAGTGATTATTGCAATATAACAACCCATGATTGTTGATTCGCTAGACGAAGTAACCTTCATGTGATTGACCATTTACGACTGGCGTCATTTTTAAGGTAGCTGGTTTATGTTCAAATTTTTACAACTGAGAAAATACCGCTACTATGGTTACGTGCCCGGTAGGGAAAGTGTTTCGAGTTTCGGAATTTGATATTTCAGCAGACTTATTAATTATCGCGGAACATTTTAAGAAGAAAAGAAGACGTCTGCAGTTTGAACGACATATTTATTTTATTTAGCTTAGTGCGACACCCGCGATAAGTCAACGGTACTGTTCATAATTGGAATGTAGTATGAGTACCTAGGTCCGTGAGCCCGAATTACGGAAGATTTCTGCTGATGTCCCAAGGCCTTGCATTATCCCTGCAGAGAGAGAGAGAGAGAGAGAGAGAGAGAGATATATCTTTTCCCTGCCATTTATTCGCCGGCGTGTGTTGAGTAACTACTGCTTCAGCTTCTATTTCAATTATGGCCGACTTTTGCATTAACACTAGTATAGCATCAGACACCATAAAAGCCCTGTTCCCGGAAACGGTGTGAGCGTAATATATTATTGCTGAGAAGTAACATAACTTTTTTTTCGAAGGGCTATAAACAGAGCAGCATAAAATTATGGCTTCTTCATATGGCGTCCTGCTTATGTTACGGCCACTAGTAAAGCATGAGGTATATATTTGCATAGGTTTATCAAGTTGTGTTTTGCATTATTCGGAGTTTAAATATTGTAGTTAAGTAATTGATATGTTCTGGTTATGATTTTAATAACTCTAGGATTTCTTAATTTTAATGAAAGTATCATTTCAGGTTATTATTATAGTAAATGTGTTCTGTATTTACGGGAGTATTTTGTTTGCCTGTGTTTTGTTCTTTCAGTCAGTTCCAGTTGAGCCCAAGTGAGTAATGGTGTGTCATTTGAAAGATCTCAGTTACATTTATGGTGTGTGTCGCTATTTAAAATCGCAAAAGTAATTTAGCCCACAAAACCCTGAGAACATACCTACGTTCAACCTAGCTCACATACTTATTTACATACCTATTTCCAAACACTGTCCACCGTCACTAGTTATACTTTTTACAACCAAAATAATGAGTTTTGAATTTTTTTTATATACAACTGAAACGATATTTTACTGTTTGAATACTTATTATAATGTGCTTAGATGTGATGGCAGGACGGTTACAAATCCGAAGTTGGCAGAAATGGCGACTGGTGACACCGACATGACATGGCGTGTTTCGGAACGAAGCGTCAAGTTCGTACTCGTGTATTTTTAATATACCTACGCAAGTTACGATGTAGTGATAAATCAGTTTTTCCACGGCAGGAATAAGTATATGTACTTCAAGGGCGTCTTGACCGCTGTGTGTGTGAAAGAGTATTGTTGGCATTACGTTACGTTGCACCAGTGCGTGTGTGTGAATGCAAATATCGGACTTGTGATATTTATACGTTTTAACAGAGTACTATTACCATGGTGAAGTTAATTGTTTGAAAGCCATCCCTGTTTACCACAACGTTGTAACTTTGACTTAGTTGTTTTAAACACAATTATGTAATGTTCTGACGTTTCTGTGCTTTCAATGTTTGACACAACCCAACAAAATTTTAAGAAGGGCCAGATAAATTTCAATAAGTAATGAAAAAACCTAGGAAACAATAAGTACAAATACATATAAATATGAACGGAATACAAGTTACGGTAGGCCTATTTGTGTACATGCTCAACACTATTTTTTAAGTTTGTCGTTGCTACGTACAAAAAATAAGCGACACGAATTCCATGCTTGAATTTACTGTGACTTTTAGTTGGACTGGTTGTACCTTCTTTTTAAATTTTAATCCAACTGAGGCCGTCCTTTTAACGAAATAACCGAACCCAACACATATCAATAACAAGAGGTTAAATACTTAAGTTCTCGCCCTTGTAGTTATAACAGGGCTAAACACAGTCGCAGTGAAATACTAACTTGTATTGTGTGTAACGTGCTATGTCGTGTATAACAAATATGTTAACAATTTAAAATAATAACCGTAAGAACTATCTTTAACATTGACATTGTTAAAAAGTCATAAAACTGACCTAAATATGGTTATAGGGCTAAATTGTAAACATTCGTACGAAATGGTTTTTGAAATATGACAAAATTCTTTGAACAGCTGAAAACTGTAAACAAGCATTTTACGTGTAAAATGCAGTTACATGGCAGTGTTTATGTTTATATGTAGTGGAAGGATACGTAATCGGTAACCAAAAGTAGAACTTTAGCAGGGCTTTAGAAATGTGTGAAGTAACTGTGAATGGCCTCTACGTCAATATTTGCTGCCTCAAGATTCCCACCGAATTGCAGCTTGAACTGCGTTGCGGTGTGTTAGAAATACCGCGTTTCTATACGAAACATAATAAAAGTGCTTCCGCGCCCGAGAGAGCTTCGTCAAGTGCTCAGTTACCGGCGAATAACCCATATTAATATTACTTCGTAGCTTCCAAATCGGTCTTTTCTGATTACTGTATATATACGCAAACTAACAGGATAAATGCGAAATTAGATTAGACGACTCATTAAAATGTCGAGGTTATCGTTTGAAATCTCATAGTTGCACACTGCATGACGGAAACAATACACGCTAATTCACTGCCTTGCGCGTGGAGGCGGCATTGCTTCACACGTGAGCCGGCCATCATCACCTTTTAACACTTCTTAATTTGTGAGTTTCGCTCCAGTGACCAAATATCCTACCAGGCGGAGGCTTTAAGCTAATAGGTGAACAGATTTAGCCGGCTCTTAACATCGAAATTTGAGAGGCGATGAGGGTGAAGTGAGATGAGTATATTGAGCATTGCTGGAACGCAGGGGTTGGGGAAACGGGAGATACCCGAGAAAACCCGCCGACAAACGGCATCCCACATGCGAAAATCCGGAAGCGAATCCGCCGGGTATCGAACCTGGTTCACCTAGGTGGGGGCAAGTGGTCTGACACTGCACCACCGAAGTCCCTTTTAAGTTTGTATATATGTTAGACAAATGGGGTTGAGGGCCTACTGTATAGTTTAAATACTGCGAGCCCTTAGACTCAGTTAGGATAGAATTTGTAGACGTATTGTGACAAAAATAATTATGCTGTGTGAATTTTAATTTTGACTATAAGGTCGTCATATTTTGAACACTACTTTGTAGTAACATAATGTAAATCAAATATATAAAATATTTTCCCGTTGTGATAGATTTCATTACGATTGGTTCTGAAAAATGATCGGAGGGTATGTAGTGCATCCCAAGAAAATCGAGAATAGAGATTTAATTTTCTCTAGAATAATTAATAGATTTAAACGTTTTATATCACTCACAAAGTTTCCAACTAAAAGTAAACGACCTCAAACTGAAAGGGACAAAAAAACCTTCTTTAACAATCGAGCCATATTTGCGAGAAAATATTTGTACTCACAGCGAAGTTATATTTTGATAAAAAATAAATATATATGACTCAATTAATTTAGAGATCATGAAATGGAACAGTGGCTACACCACATGATGCTACAAAGTAAATAAAAATGTTTAAGTAATACCGTATAAAATATCTACGCACACGATCATATTGTGTAATACATGGCACGGGTACTTATAATAATTACATTCAGATAATGTTGAATGTATTTAAATGTAATATTTCGGTAATCAATTTTACCTGTTACAGTGTTGAACACATCCATGTTGAAAATACATTATTTCATAACAGAATACTATTTTTGGTTAAATCCCTGTGTTTGCAGTCACATAAAAACACTCAATGGATGCTTGTACTCATACACGAGGAGTAAAATAACTAGTTATAGTTCAAGACTCGTCAGCGGAACTGCTCAGAACTTGATCACGGTGTCAATATTATAGTTATACAGAGTCCTCTTCAAACAAACGGTCCATTTTCACATAGCTCCGACATACAAAATATACAATACCAAATCAATTACAATGCAAATATGAAAACATGTTGCTCTGCAGCTTCAGCACAAATTAAATTCTGAACCACTTCGCATGCTGGCTTGTGGGTTTACGTAAGCAGTTGCCTGTGTATCGCTTCACGCTCATCGAATTAAAAACTTTTCGTTAGAAAACTTCAGGTACTTTTTCCCTTCCTTGTGGCCCATTTACAAAATAATATTTGCTATATTAATATGGTGAGTATTTCGATTTTTGATATTTATTACAATTTGTTCTGTAATGCCAGTTTTAAACGTACGCTACAATCAATTGGCTAAAACATATTTAATTTATTTACTTTTTTAGAGAATGTGGCAGACATGTCATATTTTTGAGTCCCGTCAAACCACTCGGCACTTAAAAGATTTTTGTTTTATAGACGTAGCACTTTATGTCCCAGTGGAGTTGTAGTATACTGTTCACAGTGGAGCTCTACCTCGAGTTTGGTTTTGCTATGTACGAAGTGCCCGCGCTCTCAACCTACCATTAAGGTCATCGTGGCGGTGAAATAACCCATTTGTGCTGGTAACATGTTTATCTCGCGGTACACTTAAACATTTTACGGCGTCCTTTCCATGAGTGAGGCATTAAATCGAACAGTCTCAAGAAAGGCAACTGGGAATAGCTGCTTGTAAAACCGCGACTGTACTTGGAATCGGGACAGGAGTGCAGGTTTACCGGCAGAGAAGCGGGAACGTTCGGTATACCTGCACTTAACTTTTGTTGAAAGTTGGACTGTATTGGTGATTGGTTTGGGATGTGCAGCAATACAGATCCCAGCTTTACGACTGCAATGCCGAGGATGCAGGAAGCACGCCATTTTCCACTGAAGCCATAGCGTTATAGGACTATGCAAAAACGAAAATCTGAAATTAAAAAAAAAAAAAGGCATTGGTTATATATTTAAAAAGCACATTTTATTAAGAGAAGAAAATAGTTGGCAATTATAAATAATTTATAAAGGTGTTTGGTGTGCAACCTATGTGAGGGTGAAGCCTGTGTGAGGGTGAATGAAGCCTGTGTGAGTCCACTATACCTGAAAAGTAACAGGGAAGGAGATTCCAGCAAGGAGTGGTGGTGTAATGCAGTCATAGACTTTCAAAGATTAGGTAAACAGATTTTCGTCTTCTGAACATGTCCCCAACATTGGCTAAAGAAATGGCTTATGTTCAATTTGATGGTTCATTTAATCACTAACACTCGATGTAAGAACCCTTGAATGATCACTTCCGAAATTATAATTACCTCGACTGTCCAAGCGCAAAACATTCCAGCACATACATTGTAATTTATCCTTATTTACAGAGGAAGACGGAGGTTCTAGTTAGGGGTGGGATATATATAAGTGCATGCAGAGTTATCGTGAACTCCGTGTACACACTAAGTTATTTCTTTATAAACAGTGATGTATAATACATGAAACGAATTATGATATAACGCGACTATTTTGGGAAATACAAACCCTTAAAGATAGGGAATTAAAGATAGTTGTATTGAATTGTAAATGGATTTTTAACGTCCCCCGGTGTTGCCTGAAGTCATATCAGGGGACAGCTTACAAACTAACTTATTACCTGACTTAAGCCAAGGCCCATGCCTTACCTAGGATTCTAACCCAGAACCTCCCGCATCGCAGACCGGCGGCGCAACAACCGACTGCTCCACGGGAGGTCGCCGAGCCGCAGTTGGAGCCTGGCAACTTCCCCATAAAAACCAGCTACCGGAAACATCTGAAGGGAGGGATGAATATTCGCTATTGACACTAAAAAAACCCTTGGCAGAAAAATAAATCAAAATTGCACGCATTTTAAATAGTGTAAGCTATAGCCTTTGAGCACATCAGAAATCAAACTCTGCAGAAGAAAAATAATCTCAGTTCCATACAGCATGTAGGAATACGGTAGTGCATCATTCGCCAGCAACTGCATAGACATCAACTTGCTAGGCGCAAATATAACAAGTAAGGAACTTTAACTAATAACGGCGCTATAAAACATGTCTTCGTCTCCAGATGATCACACATGCAAGCAGCGGCAGGATTCATTTACACATGAAAGTGTCACTAAAAAACTTAGCATCTGATTGATAATTACTGGAGGTATGGGAGCGTGAGTCCACGATTGCGCACTTCGCCACTTCGCCAGAGATGCATCTCCCACATAGCATGTTAAATAAAACAAAACGTTATTTTAAATATAAACTCTGTTACTCATACTGAATGATTTTTAGGTTGTTTGTAAATAGTTGAGTCGCTCAACATACGAATCATTAAGTTGTAAGAAGTCAACATTGACGTAAATTAGCGAGACAACAATTATTGAACAGAATCGCGCGCGGATACGGTACATTTAAAAGATCTTACCGTCCTCAACCGCGCACTATAAACTGTACAACTTTATTAACATAAATATCTAAACGTTGTCAATGTCACTGATCACTATACATATGTTTATTACAGCCCAATTTGTCACTAGACAAATTAAAAACAGCTCTTAATGAGATGTCGTGACATGGCACACAGAAAATAGTGTATTAAGGAAAGCACCTGCTTTTCGTCAACCAATTTGCAGCATAATTTGTAAAACGCATAAATCCACCTCTAAGATAATATTTATGCAGTCTTTGACTGTGTCCTAATTCACCTCAAGTTCTTGGATTTCTATGTTTGCTCACGTTCTTGATGTCTCTCTCAAGCAGTCCCTAGTTTACACATACATATAAACAAGGCGCTGCTTGTGAGATTTCGTAAAGCGTGCTGCGATGTCAGTTCTTTATTGCGCCTGATGTTGCCGTATTGAACACATTAGCCACCAAAACGTGGTTCTGCAACTGAGGCCACAATATGTGTGTGATTGCTACTTCGCAGCTTGTTCGTGAGTGGTCGCAATACGATCAGTATTCCCTGGCGCCACTCGGCTCTTGCGCGGTGCAACAAGAGTGCAGAGCTGTAGCACTTATATGGGCTATTCGCAGTTACTTCCAACCTTTCTGAAGCCCTGCTGAAGTTCTACTTCCAGAATTATTGTCCTCTGACTCATGCAAATAAACTTAACTAAGTCTAGAAAATTACGCCAAAGGTACAGTGCATCGTATTCATCAGCATTCAGTGCAATAATATTTTACATAAGAACTATTTCTTACTACGTTTAATCAACATAATTATTTTCTTATTTTCATTTAATAACCATAAATGTAGAATATTATAATTTATTAATAATATATAGCTATAAGTTTAATTTAATATATAATACGTCATTTTTATGTTAACTCAAGTATAAAATGCTTGTTATGCATGGCATATTTAAGAAAGAATTGAACACATCGTACATGCGGTGATTTTTCAAAGGTTTGGTTCGAAAAGTGCGAAGGGTGTACAAATAGACTAAAGGCTGTTCACGACAAAGTGAGAAGTTTTGAAATGAACCTTAGAAAAATATTACTGCCCCTGCCTGCATATATTTTAACAGGTGCACTGAGTGACATACGCCCAGTAAAGTTGTTAACGATGGATGGAAAGTAGTTCCATATCTTAACGTCGAATAAAAAATGTTAGGTAACCATTTGTGATAGCTTAGATTATTTCCTTTGCTTTCTTTTTTTTAGTGCATCGAAGTGTAAAAATGGGCAGATTTGTAAAACACATTATTTTCTAATAATGTCACAGTTTCACTAGACCGACGCATGAATAAAGTGACGAAGCCCATTACAATGTTAATTTTGCATAAGGCGGAATAATACATAATGTGCATAAAAGTAGATCTTCAGCAGGCTTTCAAAAGTGCTCATTCTACCGTGAACAGCTTATATATATACCGCGAACTCCAGCTGCACACATCAGCAATAACGCATCGCCGCGCCTCTCGAGCAACTTAGCGGAGCGCCTGTCAGCACCTGGGAACTTACTTACCTGCTGGTAGCCCAGCTAGCGGATAATCTTTATTAGCAGGGGGTAGCGAATCAGACACAAGATCCGTCCTAGAGACTCAAGCAGCTAATTAGTGAACAACACATCAAGGGAACCTCTACACCATTTTATTTCTTTACACTTACCCTACCTATTATGTGGCTATCAGCAAGTATATCCACAGCTTGGCAAAGTTCAATAGACACCAATGTCATCAACAAACGTTATCTCAGTAGTTAAACAATACACTTACGTACGACAAATCGACATTTCGTACATCAGTACTTATGAAACCAACCAATGGGAATAACCTTCTTTTAAATGACTATACTTGATATATGTAAACACTACATAGCATGCTCCTAGTCAAGTTGCCAGCGATTTACATATATATATATATGCATGTTTTTTTCGAGGTACGGAAAGCGTGACATTCAAACTTGTGGACAGCCAGTTTATGCCATTTAGCTTCTGTTTGCTTTATGTAGGCAATATTAGGAATTAGCATATTATTATATTTATGCGATTTATAATTTCACATTTATGCTGATATGGCACGTGAAATAAGTGGCAGGTGTATAATAATGTTAATTTTACGTATAGTGGAAGGAAACAAAGATGGACCAAAAAGTACATCCTCAGCAATCCATTAAAATGTGCTCAATTAACCCGCGAACTGCATATGATTTAAAAGATCATTACTTGGTGACCGTTCTTGAATTATATTAGCCCTGTCTGTATTGTTAGGCTAAGGACTTAAATGCATATGACAAGTTATAAATATTCGGACGATTACTGATACAGCCATGTGTAATAATTTTTACTTGATTTTGAATTTGCACTTCTTAATTACACTTTGCCACCTGTTCCCAAATACCGGTAACTGAAACATTTGTGTCGTTACCACACGCTTTGCTAAAATAACTGTACTGAAACAGGAAGGTAAATAAGAGCGCCGTACTGTCTAACTAAAGCAGAAATGACAATCCGGGAGCCAGCGACTTGTAACCATAACTAATAACATTTGCAGTCGCCTTATACTTGACTGTTAGGTGTGGCCAGGCTGTCCATCACACTACTCTTGAAATTATAATACACGAAAAATAATCCAATAATTCGAATATGGTATGCCTTAGAGGCGACTCTCCGTAGTAACAAGCGAGGACGTACCCAAACCTTTAATCACGGCACCATAAGATTCAAATCCCTACTCCCAGCTCTAAGAAAAAAAGTTTACTTCGCATGTATAATGCGCACTGGTCGACCAAGTCGGGTGTAAGCCGTTTTATAATCACGATGAGCCTTCCTTGGCGACGGCGTCTTCATAAGGGCGTGTCCTTGTGGCTGGGAGTCTTGGGAGACAGGTGCGACTTCGTGGACGTTTTCACCTAGTCAGCTCTGTACAGCGACAAAGGATCAAATATGTGCAATTAGGAATTATTCTTGACCAACAACATGCGTGACATATCGAAAAGGTTTACGCAAATCCGTGAACTCAAAGAAAAAGTTAGATTAACCTTGAATAGTCTTTTGGCATCTACCTTGCACTATATATATACATGCATACACACACACACGCGCGCAACCTATAGCCTATTGCATTTATTTAATGGTGTTGTAATACGTGGTTTTTCTTCTTAATTTGATGAATGGGGTTAGTGAAATTTGAATATCACTAGTGGTACATATAGGTAAAATTTTATCTAGTTCAAAAGGAAAAAAATAGTTGCATAAATATTTAACAGATACCTTAGTTGTAAATATGTGATATTTAACCCTGTATTAATATACGATAATGTTTTGTTTTGCAAATTATTTTTACGTAATGTTAGGAACGTTTTAAGGTTGTCCTTAAAAGTATTAGTTTATGGAATTAAAATAAGTAAGAGGTTCCGATTTAATGAGTTTTTACTGAAGTTAATTTAAAATTGGTGTTTAATTTCAAGAAGTGTTTTTTTATTATTAAATGTTGTCAAGTTTAAGAAATAGAAATATTCAAAATAAGAAAGTAACTGCATTATATTGAGTCGTCAGTAACAGAGATGTCGACGACGAACTTTCAAAGGGATTGAGAACTTCGTCATTTGTTTTTCCGAGTAAATTCTGGTCAGACATTATCATCCGTTTTCTGAAGGAGGTACGTCACAAGGAATAGCTCCACCTTCGGGAACACTGTCACCGCTTCAATGGTTGAGTCAGGGGGTCGACTCCAGGACCGTGAATGAAGGGAGGATGTCGGAGAAACTATGCCGTCATGGAGTCGCAGTCGACATGGAGTTGTGAGGTACCAGATTCGAACCCAGGAGGAGAACAGCAGATCTAGCTGTGGACTACTTTTTTTTCTTATCAACAGATAAGTCCAGCATACACCACATTATTCATAAACCTTTTACGAAGGCTAATAAGTAGTGCGTTTTCGAAGGGTGTTCCTGACTATAAATTGGATTTCTTTTCTTATCTAAGAATGCTTACGTGGTAGAATAATTTTCATGCAGTATTATTTCATATCTTTGAATAATATGTAGATATTAACTTTTATTTCATAATATCACGTAATATTGACTTTTAGACTTCATATGGAAGAGAGTCATTGCCGTGGCAAGTAAATAATGAATAGTAATAATTATATATGTATATATATAATAATTTGTACATTCCGTCATATTATTCTGTTATCAAGAATCCCGCTACGTTCAGTTCGATCAGATCTTATTTGCAGCACCATATAGCAGCCTGTGCAGATAATACTTTTCGGACAACTCCGGGATATAATGTGTAATTGCTTTAAAGGCGATGCGTATGGCGTAGGCTTTGCATTTAAAACATTCTTAACTTTTGCTTCTGAATGTAGAATCAGTAGAGTCGATTTAGTAAACTAATAGAAATTATGATAGTGAGCTGTAAAGAATAATTTTAGCCCAGTTAAGTATGCTGATTTATAAACGATTATCCACTATTTTAAAAGTAAAGCAACAATAACATAAAATAACTGGAAAATACAATAAATTATGTGAAGGTAAATTATAAAATAATTACCTAATGTAATTTACCGTGATACGTACGTGTAGGGACACAGATGTGTGTATCCTCCGAGCGTGCACACAGTTAAATTTTCCGTATATGTACGGAAATTTTTACGAAAACGCACAGTAATATAAGAAAAACGGAGTTAAATACGTGAATACAAAATACGGAAAATCTCCGTGTTTCCTATAACTTCGGGTTTCGGGGACGAACAATGCCGAGTCTACACGAAACTTTCTTCGCCACTGAACTAGAAAATTATCGTTTCTACGGCAGTTAAGGTTATCCTTTTCACTAAGACCTGTTCTTTCAAACATTAAAAAGTAGCAACAGGCATATATAACACTTAGCAACACTTAATATATACTAATCTTAACAGAAACTATAAAAGTTGCTTATGCGACTACTATAGAAATTCAAAAGTTATACCAGAAGTTATACCAATGTAGGTAAGTGGTTAGGGTCGTAAACTTGCAGCTTTTTGACGCGGGTTTCAAATATTAGTTACGTATAAAAAAGTTTTACTTTTTTAAATATATTTTTACACACAGTAGAACACCCATATGATGAAAATAAAAATAAAATAAAAATTGGAAATTATTTAAACTAGAAGTACAGAAAACTAACAATGGAAATAACGGAGAGGTTCCGAGAATTTTACGGAATGTCCCTTTTTGAAAATCAATGTGTCCGTATTGTTACGGTGAGTTTACAGACACCTCTGGATAAACCTTTACCAGCACTTTTTCATAAAATGAAGGAAATTTTTTTTAACAGCGTACAGAATACAACATAACACAACAATACGACAATAGGATAAGTGTTTGACGTTGATAAATTATGCGAAATGAACTTTAATTGCATAAATTAAAGCAATGGGCACCCTTTTGTGAACAACTGCAATGAAATGCGACAGATTGGGATAGCATACGAGCCAGTCAGGTAGAGTGTGTACACTAGCTGCGCAATGTATTTTCCCAAAATTTAATTCCTTTTCCTCCCTTCAGCACATTAACTGTGTAAAGCAAATAGTGATTGAGTGTTATTCGTGAGAGTAATTCAATGACTATATTAAACAACGTGACGGGATACAAATGGCCGGCACCGTTGAGGCTGCAGAAGAGAAAAAACCTACTGTTAATCTTACCAAAGCAGATTATAGTTGTGTGTCCCATTTGTACACGATACTGGAGCACACACTCAGGTGATTTGCAATCTCAATTAAATAAACACCAGCCATGCTTAGGGTTTTTAGAATAGGAGTATAACTACATAATAACAGCAAAGGCTCAAATGCTTGTCTGAAAAATCCTATCATCTAATGAATGAAAACTCAAAATCAAAATAGCAAATTCTCAAAAATATTCAAATATTATACTCGAGATGGAAATTCAGCAAGAAAGAAATACTTTGAAGACTCAAAACTATAAGTTGGGGTAGTTGTCATTAAAACTCCTACACCCGAATTATTTATTTTAAGAACTGCTTTTAAATGCTCCTACACTTGAAAAAAAAAATGAATTCCTCAAAAATATAATTATTCTTAAAAATCCTTGCATTAAAAAGTATCAGTTCTAGCCAGTGGTGGCATGAAGATTCTACTCGCATTTGACATAGTAAAATTTACTGGGAAAAGCGTACTCTC
Source organism: Dryococelus australis (assembly GCA_029891345.1). Taxonomy (NCBI): domain Eukaryota; kingdom Metazoa; phylum Arthropoda; class Insecta; order Phasmatodea; family Phasmatidae; genus Dryococelus; species Dryococelus australis. Next base: position 184,947,895 of record CM056994.1, on the reverse strand, counting down.
CAAATACACAAAATGGCGGCTGTTGAAAGCTTTTAGAATGTCTAGACGTATGCAAATGTACGTGTCACTGAAACTTTATTAGAAATATTTCCTTAGCTGGAGTTGTAGACTTGCAGGTACTAATTTTCATTCTTGGACGTGATGTAGGCGGGCCTCTCCCGTGGCAGGAAAAGTATCACAAAGGGAAGTCAATATATAAATACAGAAGCTCACGGCTTATGGACCAACGGTCAGCATCAAAAACTAGCATCTAACTCCAGTAACTTCTGCTTGAAGCATGTACAAGGCGGTACTTGTACGAACACATTCATGTCAATGAAATAATTATTTCAGTATTACAGCTTTGATGATTATAATCTCTGCAAGAAAAAAAAATTAAGGTAACGCGGAGGGAGCACTCTTGGGCCTTATTAATTCCTCGCGTGACATCTCTTCACAAAATAAACAAGCAGTCATGGCGATTCTCGGACTACCTATCCCTAACTAATTAAATCTCATCTCGCAAACACGCACTCGGGGGTGTGGCCTACTGTCATCCAATCCCTTCGGAGACGTGACATTAAATGCTTAACTACCTACAACGCTATCCTATCTTAAGGAAGGTTCTCAACCTTCCGGCCAATCACGGGGCTCCAAACTCAAAACCGATTAAAAATGTCACTCTAACGATTCCAACGTCCTAAACGCATACCGTTATAGGTCTCGAAACCGCGAATTAATAAACAAATACTAATAAAGGCCTACGAATATGTGAGACAATAAAAAAAAATTATAACAATAAAAAAATCTTGCTAATCTGAAATATGAAAATTCAAACAATTTAGCCATATTACAAGCTAATGAAAGAAAATTGTAGAGTTTAAATATAAAAATGAGCAATATTATTTACGTGTTAAAATGCAAAAATGATAAATTCAGTATTCACAAACGCCGAAAAATTGTGGGTGCTACATTATTCAGGTTTTTTTTTTTAATTCACGAGAATCTAAATAAAATAACAATGTAAATTCATCCGATTCCAGATTAGACGCCCACAATAGAAGTTATATTTTCTTGTGGTATTCATAAAATTATAAGGAATAGATGGACTTCAAAATTGAAAATAAATAGTTTTATAGAACTACATAATATATAGATGTATCTCCTAATCAATCATTTATCTACTAAACGAAGTGGGCGGTAATGAGAAAAAGGGATATATCAAGTTAAGGATACCTATTTTTATATTATTTCCCAAAACAACTGATGCAAAAAGTTATTGTCAAGTTTGTAATCGCAGTAATCTTAAAAAACGTGCAAACGATTATAAAATTATAATCCCTTATGAAAATATATTTGGATAGATAAGCAAATGACTTTTTAATTAATTCGATTATTCAATTTTTTTCTATCTTATAGCGGCCATGAACATGAAAATAATGTTACTTATCGTTTCTTAAAACAAAGAAAATTGCAAATACATAATTAATATAGAATCCCGCAAACAAAACAATTATCAAATTCCCTTTAATTAACTGAGATATCTTTGTTACATTAATTTTATAACGTCTATTAAGCCGGATTATTTATCTGTTGATATTACAAATATTGTAAAACTTGGTTTCACAAGAGCTAAATTACACTTTTCTCATGTATTATCTCACCTAGGTGAACCGGATTCATTTCACGGTGGGGTCGCTCCCGGATTTTTGCATGTGGGAATAGTGCCGGACGCTGGTCAGCAGGTTTTCACGGGGATATCCCATTTCCCCATCCCTTGTATTTCGGCGCTGCACTTCACCCTATTCAGCTCTCAAGATCTTGGTGTTAACAGCCGTCCACAAATCTCTCGACTTGTGATGTATCAAAGATTTGATAGGACTAGCATTTAAAGCAGTCTGCAAATTTTAGAATCTATGTTCGAATTCCATAATTATCCATTTGTTACTTGATGTTTCACGATATTTAAAGATTTAAATATCAGAATAAAGTTTTCAGCAAACCATTTCGACATTACTGTTAAATACATATAATTTTTTAGGTACATAACTGCTTATAGCAGTCCAGCCGTTATTTGTCGGATATTGTATGTAATTTAATTTGATCTATAAAACATTTGCTGGATTATTTCAAGATTTAGTAAGTTTCATTTTCTTGTCTTGTGTACATTATATTTCAAATGTGTGATTACCTTTCATACGGACTTAATTGCAGCTTTATTTTTGTATATTTATGCCTAATCAGATAATTTCAAACAAAGAATTGACTGTATGTGATGTCCTTGGTTTTGTAATGTTTTTGAATTTTTCTTTCTATTTTCTCCGTAACTGTTTAGAGCTATAAAAACTCAAATAAATATACTTATATGTTCACTATTTAACATTTGTTTACTTCTCTCAACTGAAAGTTGTTTTCCTATAAAACATTGTAGTTATTTCCTGTGTTAGTTGATTTTTTTTGCGACTGGTGCTAAGCCAATTTCCAAAATTGTATTTCAGAGGTGTTTAATTGAGCAGAAACGAACAATCAACTCCCAGTTAAAGAAAAGTTTTGCGAAGTTCACAGATTGCATGACTGAAATTGTTTCAGTGACGCTATACGCAGTAATCATAATATATAATGTCGTGTCATTAGCCAGTGTACACTAACTTCGCCACAGAAGTTGCCAACACACAGCCAACCATCAACACCAAATTGTTTCAGTGACGCTATACGCAGTAATCATACTATATAATGTCGTGTCATTAGCCAATGTACACTAACTTCGCCACAGAAGTTGCCAACACACAGCCAACCATCAACACCAAATTGTTTCAGTGACGCTATACGCAGTAATCATAATATATAATGTCGTGTCATTAGCCAGTGTACACTAACTTCGCCACAGAAGTTGCCAACACACAGCCAACCATCAACACCAAATTGTTTCAGTGACGCTATACGCAGTAATCATAATATATAATGTCGTGTCATTAGCCAGTGTACACTAACTTCGCCACAGAAGTTGCCAACACACAGCCAACCATCAACACCAAATTATTTCTTTTAGGCTGTGCATTCAGTGACTTCCATTTTATGCAAGTTAATTACAATATTATATTCTTCCTCTTTTCTCCATTTTACCCTACTATATTTATGAATTAAATACTCGTTTATTATTTAAATGCCCCCCAAGATGTATTTATTGTATATGTAAAATGACATGTCAGATTTTTTAATTTGTTTATTTTAGATGCATTGTCTTTAGGCCTAGTTATAAAAATTAGTTTTTAAGTATTTTGGAAACGAGTTGAAATAAATATTTGTGTTCGATATGAGCGTCTTCTCCTGGAGAGAGGACGGGGCAAGCGCCTGCTCCTACGACGGGAGGTGCTCCTGGGACGTCTGACTACTGCATGGTTCTCCACATGACTCATCCTCCTCCTGGAGCCTGCAGCAGGACTTGTCATCCTCGACCTCCTCCTGACAGAGTGCCTCCTCCTGGAAGGAATCACTACAGGACCGGCCCTCCTCCTGGATCTGCGGTGGCAAATCATCGTCCTCTTCCAACAAGTTGGCTCCGTAACGGCACACCAGCAGACCTTGTTCACAAAGCTTGGACAAAACCGCTTGGACAGCCTGCTCCGTGGGTGGAGTGGCTCTTCCGATGTTTTCCTGGCGGAGGAATTAAGTGATCTGTGGAACCGTGGATCCCTTGGGATGTTGCAGAAAGATGATGGAGTCAAATATGTCATTGTGGTTGACTGCCGCCGTCTTGTGTTTTGAATGTCTGCAACACAACGGTTTCCATTTCAACAGAGCAGGCATATATAGGTGTTACACGTCTGTAGTTTTAAGATTCCACTGTACCCTATTTGTAAGCTGCAAATTATGTAGGTTTTATTACACTTTTGCATGCTATTTACCAAATCATGAACACATTTAACACAGGGATTAAGGCTTTTTATTTAGGAGTAATCATTTTGAAACATTTGTTAATGTTTGAATTTGCAATAACGTTCGTTGAATTCATGTAATTGCGTAGTTAAAAAATTAATGGTAATTCTCGCCAAATTAGAAATCTCGTGAATATTTTTCACAGATGGCTAGTCAGAATTTACAACAGATTTGTAACTGTAGTTGAATTTTTATGACTTTCTTTTCCATTTTAGAGAAATCAACATGCAAAAATTCCTTATTTTCTTTGATTCCGCATCTGTAACGGGAAGGCCTAGTTCCGCCATTCTCCTCCAGCAGGCAGTGTTCTCACACTTCTTCTCCCACCCCTGGGCAGAGGCGATGTCTACTTACCCCTCCTCCGCCACATCCCCTGTGACGCACCCTGCCCTTCCATCCTCGTCAGCGGACCGACCACCTGTTTCTCATGTTCCTCGAGATCGTTTCCGGCGCCTTGCTAATGAAATAGTGGTCAACATGAATCGTTCCTCCAGATTCAGCAAGACGAAATCTAAATGTGGAAATATCCTGATTGCCAGAAAAAGTTTCTCATGAAAATTAAGTATAGAGGCTATGTTGACTAGTTTTTAACCATCGCGTTACTGACTTCGTTGCTCTACAAAGGTCAGGCGACTTTCATACTAAATTGATGCTTAAGATAAAAGCAAATTTAATGGCTTATATATTCCTATCACATACATAGCGTAACTCCCGACCCACTACGCCACGCAAGTTAGTTTACGTGTTCTCAGTAAGTATGGGTTCCTGTAGATACGTACGGAGGACGAGAAAATAAATGGGAACCTAATTATAAAAGCCTTACCTATAATTAGTGGTGCAGTGGTAACACACATGACTCCAGGCTGCAGGACCTGGTTAGATTCAAAGTTTGGCCATTCTGATTCTGTTTGTCTGGAGATTTTCTAGAATCACTCCACGCAAATACCGAAAAAAAATATCACCATATCCTTCCCGTACATTATCTAAAGACAGACTTGCTACGGGACTTATAGTTACAAAACAAAATCCAAGTGCCTTATAAAGCCAAGAAGTGAAATTGCCCTCTCACTTCCACATGCACTTGTGCGTTCCAGAAAACTCAGCTCTCGTACAAAACATTGTAATATAAACGAAAATAAATGTGTTTTCCGCCGGAGACGTAATTGATGGGATGAGGATGTCGCTCATTTGAACTAGCAGCCGAGGGACTGTCGTGTTGCTTAGTAGGTGTGATGAGGTTGGAATGGAGCAGCGATGGAGTGCAATGGTAGGGGAAACAGGAGAGTCCCAAACATAATATAGCAAACCAGTTTTTTTTTATTTACAAGTTATAAATTAAGTTAGCGTTATTAATTTACAACAAACAAATACTTACGTTTTGAATTAAGCTTAGAAAATAAATGTAGGATAATTACAAATATGAAGTAACGTATTAAATTAGATCGCAAAGTTGTAATATTTACCACACTGAATGAAAGGAAAAACTTAGAATTGCAGTTACAGAAGAAAAGTTACGAATTAATGTAACAAATAAATTTTAGTGAATAATTTAATAGCAAATTAAAAATTAAGTTTACGAAATAATTAACGAAATCAGCTTACAAATAAATGTTATTTGAAATAGATTACAAAGGAAATTTCAAAACGGCCTTTGAAAAATGTTTTTAATTATTAATTATATGAAAAGTGGTTTCAGTGTTCACTTTATATCTTTATTTAATCTGATTTCATTACAATTTTGTGGGTGATTTGCACTCCAAAATAATAATTTTTACTCAAACACGGCTTTTAACTACAGAGTCCTCTTCCCTTCAGTTAAGACCATCAGGATAACACTCAAATGGCTGAAAAAATACATAATACTTCTTTCAGACGCGATGAAGTTACAGTGTCTACAGCAGCATGTGACTGCACCGTCCAACGTCTTTGTGATGCCAGAATACCAACAAGAAGCGAATCGCAGCGTCTTGATACATGCACTACTCAAGTTACTCTGATTTGTCCTAAACGAGGTTACAAGGTCCCGTCCAAACCGACGCATTCAGATGGCGTGTCGGGTCACGATGTTGTGTTAAAAGTCTGTACGCGGCTTTATATTCAACCTAAAAGATTTTGGCCTGAAATATAATTCAACTAGGCTATTTAAAAATGCAGAAAAAAAAATTACAGAGAAATAATTTACATTATACTATTGTGTACATGTACATGAGAAAGAATCCATGCAACAAAGCACATATGGCCCGGATTTATAGTTAAGAATCGTATGCCAAGCAACATTGGTAGTTCTGAAGTGGCACCACTTACTAGCCATACTCTATCCTTAATTTGCCCAGGTGTGGTAAGCACAAATGGCCCAATCATGGCCCATGTGCTTACACCAGCGATGGTTCATAGATGTAACATTTAAACTATTTCTTAACAAATCCTTTTTTTTTCTTTCATTCCACTGTTGAACATTTTATACGATGTGAAAATATTTTGATAGCCGAGAGGCGTGCGCGAACTCTCACCCCTTGCTTTGACAGCCCAGCATGCTAACCATTACTCCGTGTATGTGTACGTACGAAGTAATTTAGTATATATTTGTACTTGAATTATTAATAAACATTAAAATGATATTGCATCTAAACAAAAAAAAACTATGTCGCTATAAAATAACTCTCTACCTTAATCGCGATATTAACCCAAATACTTTCCTTTCATATAATATCTCGCGGCACGCATGATACCTGAATGCTATTTGTTTGTTCTGAAATGCAGTCGACATATATTAATATTTTCGTTGCGTGAAACAACAAAACCCCTTAAAAGTTATTTTTCTCAGGGTAATTTTATTTTTATTTTTACCGAACATTTTAATTATAGCCAGTTATAAATGTAAAACGCATATACATCAAGTTATTCTATAAAAGTCACTAAATCACAGCAAATAGTGTATTTGCAGTATATTGCCACAAATATATTCATATTTATATATTTACACAAAATATGCTCATTGTATCATGTGATCTACATTTCTTATTTTAGAAAAATGTACAGTATATTGTATTGAAGTAGCTAACTGCGAGGACTGGGAGCCTTAAAGGTACCAGCAATGGTCAATCAATGTACCACTTCACAGCCATTAAATGGCTTACAGATGGCAACCCATGCTTTCACCAGCATTGTATATAGGTTATGTGCAGTCAGTGTTGGAACACAGTTGGTAAGCCATTTATGGGACATTAGCAGTTCCCCTACTCTCAACCATCAGTTTCATTTCCATCGACATTACATCAGCGTGCCATAAATGGCAGGCCAAATATCCTGTTGCCAGCAACTAGCCATATCAGGGCCAGTTGTGTATAGACCCGTAAGTTACCTGGACTAGTAGTCATCCAGTAATGCCATCAGTAAAACCACAGACGGCCGACAGTGTCTTGCTACACGAGTATACATAAAAAACGGAACTTGCTACCACTTTCAATGAACAATTAAAACCAGTAACTTTGTTGATTTTTTTTTAGGCCGCCATTGTGGGATACCACACAAGAAAAGTTCTGTATATGGAAATAAAAAATAAATACTGCACTCTGTGTTTCCGGGCTGAGAAAAATGGAGAAAAAGCAACGGCTCATGCTTGTTTCAGAAACTGGGGCTCAAGTCAAAGCTCAACAAGCATGGGAACTGCAATCACTTCAGAAGGGTTTAAATCCAGTGAAGCAATGCACGGAGTACGATACGGAAACTTGATTGCGGATGAAGACACCAGTGTCTACAAAATATTGTTGACAAAAGACCGTATAAAAACTTGCCCATCAAGAAAATTGAGTGCTGTAATCACATACTGCGCGATAAAACAATTCTTCTCAAAGAGGATATATTAAATGGGCCCCATCATGCATTTGGAGACCACACCAGATATGCTAAGTACTTTTGCGATGGTACTGACGAGGAATTTTAAAAACTTAGTTCCTGACCTAGAAGATTGTTGTGTGTTTCAAAACCTAAAGGACGCAAGTCGGTTACTGAGCAACAATTCATCTAGTTTGCTGGAATATGTGGACAACAACAATGCTGAACATTTTAACCACGCTGTTGCAAAGTTTGTAGGTGGGAAAAGTATCAACTTTACTGCAAGAAGAAGCTATGAAGCAAGATGCCACGGTGCTGTTATGCAACATAATACCGGCCGCCATGGCCCAGTACAAGCTCCATAAAATCATGTTTGACACCAGTCCAGGGATGTCCTCGAAAGCCTGTCAGATTAACAGAAACAGAAAAGTTAACCTTGGCAGGGAAAGGCGAACAAAAGACCAAACAAATAAGATGTAGCCTATTTATAGGAAGAGATCAGAAACTAAAAGCTGACAAAGATTATGTCCCAAATATCGAAGCGCCTGAGTCTAAACAATGAAAAACGTGAGCAACTGGAAAGGAAAACTAGACAGCAAAGTGAGTCACCAGAGTGGTTAGAATAACGCCGAAAGAGAGTAACTGTGTAAAGGAATCGTTGAAATAAAATGTCCTCAAAGGATTGGAGCTTCTGAAAGTAACAGATAGCCAAAATTAAATTAACAGGCGGCATAATTATCACTATCAAGTTCAAGGCCAATTACATGTGACCGTCAGGGAGCATTGCATCTTTTGTATTTGGTGACCGAAGGCTGTCGAAATCTTATGAGTTCCAGAGAGGTGAAGATTTCTGGAGGAAGGAAATGAAACCATACCTGATCAAATTTTATATAGACTGCGTACTACCAGAACTCGTTGACACTCGCCACACACGCTTGATGCCAATCAGAGATCCAGAATGTATAACAAGAGCTCAAGCGAAGGCCACAACTACGAACCACATAAAAGTAAAGATGTTAAAGACCATGCTAAGTAAAAAAATACTTATTCACAGAGAACTATTCAAAAATATTTATTTGAAGGAAATGGAAGCAGAAACCAAGAACAACATTTAATTGTTTTGATTATAAAGTAATTAAACGAAACACATTTTAATTTTTTCATTGTACACGACATTTTCAAATGTCTTAATAATGATACCAACGTGCAATTAAATTTTTTGTCATTCTTATTAAAAATCACGCAAAGAAAGGTGCGTAATGTCGCATTGGAGAAAATATTCCCTTTATTTGTTATAGCTAATATTTCTGTTTCTTACATTTTTTGAGTACTTTTCTTTTTTTTTTCTATTTCATGTCTCTATTTTAATATGATGTAAACCAGTTTCAATTTTACGGCAAAATTGTGTTCATATTGAAATAAATTTTTCTAACTGTGGTTTTTAAGATGAATATTTGTGTTTGCACATTTTCAGAATTATTTTGTGTTACCATAAATCAGTTGCCTTGTTCGCCAGAAGTTGTATTTTTTTGTTAATTTTTCAGCGAACTTCCTCCTGTCACGATTCAGACAAAAATTTCTATGAGACATTTAGTGACTGGCACGTATATATTTACTATAGTTAAATTTAACAACTTGGGGAAAGTTTCTTTTTTATGCTGTATAAACTAAATTTGTGTTTGACACTGCCAACTTTAGTATCAACATGCTTAATATTTTCTCTACGTTAATTTCTGTACGGACAAGTATTTTGAATTGCCTACTGCGGCGTTATGAAAACTAGGCTTATTCTCAAGAATGAACCACTTGTGCCTATTTGCATTTATTTGAGATTTTGTATAAGCCTTACTATTGCTATGCTTTTGTGCCCATTTCTATTCCATTTACTGGGAATAAAACATTAACCTTTTCGTAGACCCGATGAATTTACATGTAGCCATCATGCTGGAGTCACATATTTTCGACGAACACGACATGACGAAAACAGAACAACGACACGACAAAAAAGTTTCAGCGTTCCTGCTTAAATTTGCAGCACGACAATTCACACGCAGGTTAGAATTTTCCGTCGCTATTTGTAAAACCCTTACAGAATAAACTAGTTTCAAAGACGGTGGAAAGAGGGTAAATTTTAAACGCGTGATACTGACAGAGAGCGTAGGTTTTACGCCAAGCTATGTAAGGGTTAAAAGTAAATTTTTATCAATATAATCTGGTATGTGACTTGGTGGGCAGAGCCCGTAAGAAATGGAACTATCTTTCCTAAATCACTGCCAACTTTACATAGAGTATGTCAGAAAGTGTGTGTGTTAAAATGTATGCAGTAAGGGTACTTTTATCCGAGATCAACTGAAAAAACGTCAATTAATTGGTAATTGTATTTGATAACGGCACTTAAAAAAATACGGGTGTATGATATTGGTTACAGGTGTTTCCATAAACGCTTCGTCTGACACTTAAGTCATAAGACAATGTAGGAAACTTAATTCCGCACGGTGAAGTTATATAATTACGAGCGAAAAAATATCAGACACACCACAGCTCTCAGCTCAACTATTTACTATATTAAATAATACCGAAATAAATTAAAAATATTATCTTCTGCATTAATAATACCATATCACCTTTATTTCATTTATAAAATATCGCCCCATATAATGGTAAATTTTAATATTGAAGAATAGTAAAATTTAGGCTTTAAAGCAAACCAGTTTTATCGATGATAGTATTTGTTCCAATATAGACCAGATTCAACTTACGAATATTTGCTAGTTGTCCCCGCTGGCTGTTTGCTTAAAGATTTTTGTGAAAGCTATAATAATATTTACGATATTAAAAATTCGTTACCAATGGAATGTTTTAAAATATTCGGTTGCGTTGCTATACGAAAACAACTGCATATTTCAAGCAATTCTATTAGTGGCTATGGAAAAAAAAAAAGTGGATTCTTCCTTACCGAAAACATTAGCGCCGTTATAGCATTACCTGGACACTACCCAGTCGGCGCATTCCATCGTAGTTAGAAAATTTTCTGTCTCATAAACAGGATTTAGATTTGGGAGAAATAATATTTTTCTTGGTTTTTGAAAAGAAACGTAAGACCTATCATTTAAAATAAAAACAAAAGTCATTAAAGAATTCGCACACATTCTTCCCTTCCCTCCAAAGCACACACGAGTAGTACGTAAACTTGTAGTTTCCATGGAAGGCAAATTTAGGTACCGCGTCATACATTAAAGATAAGATAGGCGGTTTCTTCGTCTTCTGCGCATGTACCCAACATTGACCTACTCCAACCCAACACAACTGTCAAAGACACATGACCAACAGTGACAAACGTGTTTGTTTTTATCATAGTTTTCAAAAGCCAAGCACTTGTATATAAATGAAATACTTCTAACCCTTTGAATTTAATCAATTTTTTGTTACAGATTGGTTAGTATACAAGTATCTCAAACACTGTTCTAACCTATTATTAAGCTATTATAAAAATGTGTTTTGTATGATACTTTAAGTTCTAAATTAATTAATAAATAAAAAAATATCAATCTACTCCGTTAAAATGATTCGTGTTGGCAGGTGAGCAGTTCAATGTTGGCACGCGGAGACTGTTTGTGCTCGGCCAGCGAGATCAGTCTACCTCATATTCTCTCTATGGCCGGAACCATCACCGTTTACAGTTTAATCATCTATGACTTCTTCCTTCATATAAGTTAGTTACAATTTCGTTAAAAGCTCAAATTCTTCAACAACTTATGATTAATATACTTAAAATTTGCGGTTCGTGTGCTACGTTTATATTCAGTCTGTAATTCAACACACTTTATAATTTAATGCATTTAACGTTCCTTCTCTCAGTAACGATGGTCACTTTTTGACAGCTACAAGGTAACATCAATTTTGTTGTTTTGACAATGTATCCATTCACTTGAGCTGGTTCTGTCACATGAAACCCGTGCTGTTTGTGTTTGTTTTGACAATTTGACACAAAATGGTCTTGATCCCTATTCTAGTCACAGAATATCGTTTCGCGCCTGCTACAGAACTGTCAAAAACGGCTATCGTAGTTTAGATAGAGTATACTTTTCTGCCATGTATTATTGTTATTATTATTATTTTGCATTTTATTTTTCTATAATATTCACGCAGTTAGCCGCACATAAGTTATTTTGCCAAGTTTTTTAATGTTTAAAAATACATATAGAGACAACGGGATATAAGTAAAGTAAAAAATATTACGAGAAATACCACAGGATTAAACAAATATGTTTTATTTGCCATTATAACTAAAATAAGGCGGAGAAATTTGTCTTTTCAAAATGCATTAGTTATAAAAAAACATTACGCAGCTTTCAAATGTAAGAATATGAATCATCCTTCCTAGAATTTTGATATTAAACACTGTTATATTTGATCAAAACCAAATAAGTGCAGATGAAAATGCAAGACTTGCAATATTATAAATGAAACTGCTTAGGGAATATGTGTAAATAAAATAGTATTCGACGTTGAAACGTAATATGTATTCACCTTGCCCAAAACTAACAGCAACTCCAAACTTGTACGTATGTAAATTATCTATTTTTTTGTTATTCTTCAATGAGTTTCGAAAGTTGAATATTTCTGTTGCTGCCAAAAAAAGTTATTGATTGTGGGTGCTCTTAGTAAAATAAATTATATTCCTCCATTCCTCCATACACACTAAGAAATGTCCATGATTCATTAATCAACACTAGTCAGATCCAGCATATTAATATTAAATTGAGAGCAGCGTTGGCGTCTACACATAAGTAATACTGAACAGAGCTGTTGGTGAGGGAAGTCCAAGTAATGTTTAGCCACCCAAATACAATATATGACAAACCTGTATGTATCGTTGCTGTATACTGAGTGTTAAGACGGGAAGCGACGAGCAAAACGTCTAGTTGGAGCTGGATATAGAGGGTTATTCTCAGCGTGGATCCACAGGAAGACCCCGTTCAAAGTGTCGCCGAACGATACAAAGTTTCGTGGTATCACAATTGTTCCGAATACCGTGCCGCCGGGAGAGGAGATCCGCTTCTGTTCGGTGCTGTGTCTCAAAGGCTATTATTTTTTTTATTGCGTTTTGTATTTTTCCCCTGACCAAGTAACCTACGAGTCGCTGCAGTGTGTTGGATTTGTTGGCGCTGACTGATTCATAACACCATGAAATTGTTACGGACATAATCTAAATTGATCTAAGTACTATTACACTGATACCATATGTGGCGAAATCAGGGAAGGTTTTTTAACTATGCCTATTAGGCACAGGTCTAAGGGCAGAATATGAGTTGGGGGGGGGGGGGTGGAACATATAAGAAAATTTGGCAAACATGGTTCTTAGAATAAAATGTCTACCATAAAAGTAAGTGTTGAAGTGTTAAATTGCCTTCACCATTGCCAGAAGCTGCTTGCGTGTAACACAGTAATTTCTCTCAGGCTTATGCAATGACTTACTAAAGTATTCTAGTGGCCTTACCTTCACATCTTGAACTTGAGATAACACAGTTCGAATGCCTACATCACTAGCATCAGTGTCCAAAATAGTCACGTCCTCACTTTTCGGGAAACTCAGGAAAGGTGGAGATATAAGAATTTCCTTTAGCTTACTAAAAGCATCTTCACACTCAGTGTGGTCCAATGAAACATCCTTTTTTGTCCCAGTCAATTCATGTATTGACATGGCGATTGTGGTGAACCCAAGTACTACATGTCCCAAGAAATTAATTTTCTTTTGGAACATGTGCCACTTCCTAGTAGCGGGTTTTAAGTTGGCTGCGGTTACTTTCTAGAATACGGAGTCTAAGCGTAATAGGTGCTATTCAAATGTCTTCTTTGTCACAACAATGCCATCTCAGTAACCCCAACAGATAACCAAAGGTAGTACCTACACTTCATGTCCAAAGTAGAAAACCATTGCAAACCTGATAGGCTGTTCCATTTGTCATCTATCCTTAGAAGAGGACATGAGTCTTCTTTTGTTACATAATTAAGGTGGTGATAATCTATGCAAAACCTCAGTGAGCCATCTTTCGTCTTAATAAATAAAACAGGTGACGACCATGAACTAACTGGCAGTTCTATCACATCTCACTTATTAATTTCCTTCAGAATTCCTTCAACTATCTCGTAGCAAGCTAGTGGCAGTTGTCTTGGTGGCTACTTTATGGGCTTGTTATCTCCTGTATCAATGTGATGGCAGGTAACGTTAGTCCTTCCAAGGTCATTCGGTCCACATGAGAAGGCATCGCAGTAATTCAGAGATAGCCTTCTCTTATTCGTAAGAGTGGTTCATTCAGTACTTCTGGTAGAGGACATTCTTTTTGTTCTGCTCTAGAATCTTCTGGAGTATTATTATGTATCTGTGTGACCGACTTGCCAACACCTTTCACGGCCTTTCCTCAAGATGAATGGCACTATCAGACAAATGTATAATTCTAACTAGAAAACTGTCAGCATTAGAAGATCAAAATCCTTGATACAACTATTTAACATGCCTGGCAGGATGCTAACCCTCTCTGTTGGCTCAATTAGAAACTAATGCCTGACAAATTTTATCTTATCTAAGCCTGTAAGGACAAGTTCAGTAGAAGCAGGCAGCACAGTGCCTGCTGGCCAATCAATTGGGGAGGACAAATATTGTCATGCAGACACCGCAAACTCTGTACTGCCTACTCATAGCATGTCAAGTCGAGTGTGGATACAGCACCCTAGCCTATGTAGTACATCAAGCCCCAAAATTCATTCATCATCTATTTTTGCTATGCAAATATCGTGCTCTATGCTAATGTTACCAAACATCAAGAACATTTTCCTTTTACCTCTAACTGGTGTGGTCTCTCCTGTTACTGTAGTCAAACAGCATCGTTCTATGCTTACGCAGGGAGATCAGTGGGGGGGGGGGGGTGAGGCCCGAGGATGTCTGGCCTTACTACTGTTTATGGTCGCTCAAGTGTCGACGACCATCTGGCAAGGAACATCATTCAGGCTCCACACCACAAGTAGTGCATCCCAATCCTGTTTCACCGACCATACATGTAAGAACCAGGGGGCCTTCCCTCCAGCAGTTACAGAGCTTCGTCCCATAAGATCATTGTTTATAAGTTTTCCGAATGTGTTATATCCTCACCTGCCTCTCAATGCTCCTTCTGCTGCTGCTGTTGAGGAGAGTAGGCTCTCAGGTGCCCCGGCTGTCCACATGACCAACACTCCGGCCATTTGGGTTGGGAACGGCGAGGCTCTGTAGCACACACCCTGGAAGTAATGTCCTTCATAGCCATCTGGAATTCCTTCAGTGTGTTCTTCATGATGTCTTCATCATCACAACCAGTGCTCAGGATAGGGCGTCCTGCATGTTGTGGGGTGCTGTCAGATGTACCACTTGCCATAGCTCCAGATTGCCGGTAGCATCGATGAAGAAGGCGACTGCGATGATGTCGAGCGTCTCCTCGGGACACCCTTCCAGAAATAGGTTGGAAAGCCTGTCTTCCCATGCTTCAGAGTGGCTGACTATCTTTCGAGGTTACTGTGTATGTTACTACTGGTATGGCTTCCCCACTTTTCTCGGCTGACGGCGTAGTGGTAGTGGAACTCCGATGGTGAAGAAATTCCTGCCATTCCTTTTCTAATGAACTAATTTTTTTAATTTCATTCTTTACACTGTCAATTCTTTCATTTAAAATGTCCATTGTTTCATTTATATTGCAAATTTTTTCGTCCACACTGTCAATTCTTGTATTCAATAACTCGCTAATGCCTTGTATTTTCCAATCTACATGATCTATTTTCCTATCTTCATTCTCAATGACAGTGACTATTTTATTATCGACTAACTCACTTACATTAGTTACCTGGTGTTTTACATTTTCATTTTCATTTTCTTTTATACTACTAGTTTGTTTATTTACATCTTCCCTCAAGCTATTTGCACTTGCACTCACTTGGCTACTTAGTTTCTCAATAAATGCTGGCAGTGTTTCCTGTTCTGTAGACATGTTTCTAGTTCCACCATAATAAATTATTATTTTAAATCAATAATGACTAGCCTATTGCCAAATTTAATTTACAGTTAAATGCCTCCATGCCACTACTGACACCAGTGTTACAAGTTGCCTGAGAGGCATATCTGAGTTTATGACTGATGTAGGTTTAATATAAATAAAAGGACTAACTTTTTTTTTTAATTTATGCACACAACTATTATTTACAGCATTAATCATTCTATCACTATCCAACTCTTTTTATTTCTCATCGAGCGCAATATTTAATGTCTATTACAACAATAATTAACATAATTCTTAATGTCCCTGTTTTGTTATAGTCAATTAACTGACACTCACCGATAACACATTTTCAGTCTGTCTGTTGCCATCGTTTATTATGTCTTTCACTCACGCATCTAGTCCAATAGTCCAGCCTGCCAGTCGCATTATTCGTTGCGTCGATGCTCGCAGTCGCAGATTTTCCTCCTGCTGGATGCTTCTCTCGTCGCTCGCTTCACTTGTCTATCGCAAAAACTCCAGCCACTCATCCACTCCTTAACTTCGGCTCAGATGTCCGACGCACTTTTTATAGCCGCTGGCCTTGACCTGAAAAGTTCGACGCACCCCGTGTCATGCTGAGTGAAACTAGGGTAGTAAACGACTAGAAAATTCTTCAGATAAACACAGCAATACAATCTGATGGAGGTCAGGAGCGCATGCCGCAAAGTGATTATCGTGGCGGTACATTTTTCGTAACAAAGTATGCGCGTCTTATATTATCGCTCGCCTGTCATTCCACACATGCCTTGTGACTCGCTGCCGCTATCATATAACTATTCTGTACTTCACTTTCACTCGCTCGTGCAGGACAAAGTAGCGATTGTTTAACAATAGTTACGAAATATTGATTTGTTTCGTATGCTATGTAGACAGTGATATAACATTAAATAATACATCAAAGTATACTTTCTTACTGTTCCAAATAAACTAAAAGAACAGCTACAGCTTTTTTAAACTAAGGAATCAAGCTTCTACAGATATAGCCACTCCATAGGACTTGTAACACCGGTGTTAGAATTATAATGAATGTCTTAATTGAAAAAAAAAAATTGCAACATTTTAATTCCTTTGATGCTTCACAGAAATACACACCTATATATTCACGGTGTTTCCAAGTTGCATGATAATACTTCGGGGAAACATTACTTACATCTAGAGGACAAAAAAATGTTATATGAATACAGGTCTGCAAACGCTTAGATTCTTTACTACAGCCAGTAATTAATAACGTACAGTGTATGGCCCACGGACTGGATCATGGTACTGTGGAATGCCATCGCAGCGTCCTTTTGCATTATGCTCGACACCTCACACTACGGAATTACACGTGGGACAATAGTAACTACACAGGAATTAGTTACACATGTGTGAAAGCTTATAGTCGGCACTGAAGGAAATGTTCAAAATTCCCTCTATCAGCACGAATACGTGCGTCAACCCACCGTTGCATGGAAACCGGGTGCATTGATGTATCTCTGGAAAATTCTTGATTGTTTTGCAACACGCCAAAATACAGTTACGTAGGGTGTCCACATCGCCCACTGGGGTTTCATACACAAATGTCTTTAAATGTCGTGACGACAAATAAAACTCTAGTGGATTCAAATTAGGGCTCCTCGGAGGCTGGTATGGGGCTTACAATTATAGCTGCAATGGCATTCCACAGTAACATGATCCAGTTCGCAGGCCATACACTGTCCGTTATGTATTACAGGTTGTAGTAAAGAAACGAAGCGTTTGCGGACCTATGTTAATATAACATTTTTTCATCCTACAAAATAGAGGAATGTTTCCCCGAATTATTGTCCAGCAATTTTGCAAAATTCTGTATATATAGTGCATTAATGGCAATTTTATAAGGGTTTGCTCTAATTGTCAAGTTACTGTACTTTTTGAGTGCATCAAAAACTACCGCTGTGTATGAGATTGCCACTATGTTTCGACCATGCCTTAATGCGATAGATACTGAACTTCAACAACACCAAAATTCAAAAAGTCCGATTTACAGCACGTTGAGGATTATGAATTCGAAATGCCGCACAGATCTGCATGTCTCCACAGTACTTCATATGCACTATCTAGGATGCCACATCTGTAAACGACTAAGAAAAATATCACTGAATCATTCAGTTTTGAAAGAATTTTCCGGTGATGTGTCGTCTACATAGAGTGGTGAGGGTATCAGGATATATCAGGTAAACGACACAAATCTCCGCCACATACTGGATTGGAAAAAACAGCAGGCCATGACGTCAAATAGGAGATGATGTATAGTTGTGGTACCACAAGTGTATATTGGGGGCAGCGAAGTTCCCTCACTCTGAGGATGACATGCTTTAGAGGATTTGGGAGAATAAGAATTGGAAACAAACACTCAGTTGGTCCTTCCAAAATGAAGCGTTCTACAGATGATAAAGTAACTAGATAATACTGCAGCAGGTGGCCACCATAGCATTTGTGAAACCCTTGAGAAAGTCCGGCAGAGTTTTTACTAGCTTCAATGTCAGGAATTTATAAAGTCTCGGTTTCGGATTTACGACTCCTGTACAGCAAAAGAAAAAGAACAAGAATTAAAGTATGAGGTCGCTTACAGACATGCCACGTAGAAGACCCATCTTATAAAATCATGGTTGATGTTCTAGGTTATTTACCATTGTCCAAAAAAGGGAATTGATTCCGCCTTATACATCAGGCTTTTTCCACTCGATGGCCTGAGCTCATCCTGAATATTAACAAAGAAGCTCACACTCTAACAGAGGTTTTCATGGATATTATCATTGCGAGGTTTGAAGTCCCACTCAAGTTCTGTTTAGATCAAGGACGAGATCTCGAGGCGCGTTTGTTCCGAGAGGTTGCAAAGATTTCGGGAATGAAGATGGCCCGAACTGAATTATTGAACCCTTTTTGACATTTTGGTTGCAGGCTTAACAATACACTATGACAGTAAATGCTTATTTTAGTGACAGATAGCCATAAAGCTTGGGACTCCAAAGTGCCTTTTCCCTTGTTGCTTATCACTCAGCAGCTCAAGAGGCAACCCGGGTAACAATCAAGAATGGTGTATTGACGAGTGCCCCGCTGTCCTGCTTCCTTCACGACCTGCTCATCCTACAACCATTGGGGGAAAAGGTGCTAGTCCAACATATTTCAAGGATATACATAGAAGATTATTGGACATTAATGATTTCTCTCGATAGCAGCTTAGGATCAACAACAATAGATTGAAGACACATCCTGCACGAAAGTCCCGAAGTTATAGAGTACTTTTCGGACGAACATAGTAACGGAGGAGACAGTGTTGTAGTTCAGCATCCGTTAGCCTCTCCGTACTCTCAGCCACCTATCACCAGCCAGTAGTCTGTCTGACTGCAAGGAGACAAGTTCAGAAGGAGGTGATGTGGTGCGGAGGGGACATCCCTTGTTGAATGACATCCGACGCATAATGGCAATACACCAGAGTCCAGAAAACAGGGTGTAGTCTCAAGTGTCACGTTTTTAAAAACGTCCCGATGCTAATTTAGGCTATCTATAGGCGTGCTTATTGCGGAATAATCAAGAGTGTATTATATAAAACATAGTCCTCTTACCCACTAAAGGGATTTCGTTTGAGTGACTGGCGATCGTTCCTCTGGATTTGGGTAGCGATGGTGATTGTTGGCTTTGTGGGGAAGAGGCGAATGCTGGAATCATCAGTGTACTCCGTGACGAATTCTGCAGTGTTTTTAATAAATGCAGGCGTCGGAGTGGAAGTGGGAGAAGTTCACGATGGGGTGATACGGCCGGTTCACTATTACCTATCGAAGTGTGCTGGACTTTATAATTTGGTAGGTCTACTTTATATACGCACTCGTTTTATTAATATGGCACTATGTACTGGTTAATTATTTGCATCGAAGAATTTAATTTAGTGAATGGTTGTATACTGTGAAACACATGGCTGTAGACATTTTGTAGTATTTTAAGTATAAGGTAGCAATTCTTAAAAATTAATAGTTTAGAAGTTATGACCGAAAAACATAAATTTAATTGAAAATCAGATAATAGATGACCAGATCTGATAAGAAAAGCCTGTGTAAACTCCACGGCAGCTCTCCGTATCTCTAACGCTTAGCCGCTATGTAGTAGTAAATATGAGACTGAAAGATTTTTGTCTTCTGCGCATGTCCCCAACTTTGTCTCAATAACTTCCATAACAACTATCAAATTCGCGTTTGTTTACATTTGGTTTAGAACTCAAACCAGTATTTTCACGAAAAAATTATGACAGTTTGCTTAACTTGATTATATGGCATTGGTTTTTGTTACAACTCAGTAAAAATTAGTGTATTTATATGAAAGCATTAATTTTAGTAAACTATTTTTTGAACTTATAGACAATTTTGGGATATGCAAACTATTTTTGTGCAGTAGACAAGCGCACTCTGCTCACATTTCCTTCACTGTTTATACCGCGTCAGTGTTTGCTTGCGTGTGCTCAGACTAAGCGCTCGTTTAGTATACTTCGTGGAATTTTCATTTTGTTATTTTACGTATAGTTTGTTTCAACTAGTCATGTTTAAAAAAATGGCGTTGTTTGAGAAGGAAGGCCTCACGGAGGCACCAGCTGCAGGAGCGGCCGGCAACTGAACTACTCCGATATTGGAAACGGCGATAATACTTTTTATATAGCAGCAAAAGAAGCGCTGCGCTACTTTCTAGTGCCAGAACAGACCTTCCAGAGGTCTTGCAGTCGTGTTCTACGGGTTTGCCGGTTCATCGATAACCCCCTGTGACGGAGACTTGCCTCATCGCGATGTGATTTGTAAAAAATACTATGCTATCAATTTACTGCGATCCTGTTCGAGCATAGATTAGTAGTAAAAAAAAGAACATAATTCCATAATTTTATATCAGATAGGCCTACATTAAATCTTCAGAATTGAAACTTCTCAACGATAAAGTGTAATAATAAATACAAACATTATTAAACCTGAGCCCTGGTTCTAGAACACTAACCTTCATGAAAGACAGGTGTTTTGCGAAACCTTATAAGAATTGGCTAGTACCGTATTTTAAGCAGACTATAAACCTGAACTGGGGACATGAACAGTTACAAAATGTTGGCTAGCTGCTATTGACTATCGAATCAGCCGAAAATATTGAGAACTATTGCCTTGGTGTAAGGAAATTCGCTGGACTATAACGTACACTACCGTTATATAATCACGTTTGCATTGTTCTTCAGTTTAACTGATACCGAATTATTTCAGGAATTTTTTTCAGGTCAAGATAACAACCACCAAAAACAATGAAGAAAATTGACAATAATAACTAATTCAATATAGGTACATATAGAAATGATTAAATGGAAGGCCACGAAAGTATCGACTAGCCTCTGACTTGAAATATTATTTCATCCCTACATGTTAGCACAAAGATCTTGTCCGAGGTTTCTAAAACGGCAACCCGACAGCATCGGCGACTTGTAATGGAGAAGGAGCTCGCCGATGCGGCAAATTCACGCTCGTCGGGACCAAACAGTGTTCCCTTCTCTGCCAGTTGTTAGAAAGTTGGTGGGATGGAGGAGGAGCGGGCCGGAGGCAACATCAGCGTTGATAAAATAATTAGGAGCGAAGAGTGATGAATACGGAGCAGGCGGTAGCGGCCCACAAAGGAAGGAGACTTTGGGCCGCCTCTTCATGGGCGGGTGGAGCCGCGTGGCCGATCCGACGGGTGTAGTTTCGCACGACATACCTGCTGTCGTGTCCGGCCCCGCTACGACCATCCGCGGCGTGCTGGCGGACTGAGGCTGGGACTGTATACAGCCACCACGCATGCCTGCTACACGGCAGTGCAGCTGTACTGGCCCCACCGAGCACTTCTGTGCTACCGCTCAATAAGGTCAGCCTCAGGCGTGAAACATACCTCTGGCTCAGTGAGGCGAGAACCTGCCTCGCAAGACGACGCATCGTGACAAGATGATCCTCGCTAGAAAATACCATAGGATTGGAATTTGGGACATTACATCATGTTTCACCAGTCACACACAAACATAGGAAGAATTCGGCAGAAGTAAAATTGACGTCTGTTAACTGTTAATAAAAAAATTAAATGACCAATTCGGTGAAAATCATACACATTAATGCATGGCAAAGTTAGAAAAAACACAGGGCAAAGGAAGGTGCAAGAATAATGCTACACAATAAATACAAAGAACAATATAATCAGCACAGATCTATACCCAAATGAATCACATTAGTGAAGTTGGTTACAAACATTACACCAATATATATGATATCTGTTGACGCACCTGATAATTAAAGAAAACTGTTAAAAAAAACTAATGGTGATCTCCAATAGGGAATGAAAACCCATGATTATTTATATATATATATATATATATATATATATATATATATATATATATATATATATATATATATATATATATATATATACACACTTAAAAACCGACATGTAATCACACATAACAAATTTATGTCAGACATTTAACACAAGCAGATATTTCAAGTAACCATAATTTGTTATTAAATTTCAGAACAACCCTGAAACACAAGTTGCTGTAAAACAAGTATCTTTGCAAAAAAAAAAAGTACTGCTTTATTTAATGATCAGACGATTAAAGATGTGTAGATGAGCGTCCAAAGAAAATAATTATAGTTTTAATTAGAGATTATGTATATTCAAATTGTTACAAACATAGACCTCCGAATTGAATAACATGATAGAGAGCCTCAAGAAAGAGAAAATTTTCCAATACATATGTGGACCGATTCTAAACCGTTTAAGATTTTTATTTTTTATTTTTTCCAATTTTTTGAATTCCTTTACACTGCCTACACTAATAATTTCATAACAGTGGCAGACTTAAGTGTCCCAGAGAACTTATGCTTTCTCAAATGTTAGGTGATAAGTGTAGTCACTCTACCAAATACAGTTCATGTTATTTTCAACACAGCGAGGTGAAATAAAATAACGACATTACAGAAATTAACTTTATGAGATATTTGTCACAAGTTTGCAATCGTTTAAAAATGATAATATACCTTATGGCAAACGACTAAAACTATTTTATTTAATGCCAAATTATAAATACACTTTACAATCGGTCACGAGCGGACTTCCATGTCGAAATGTAAAAGCATACAAAAGTTGCAATAATTACAAACTGATTTATAACAATGCTACTTACATACATGGAACGCGTTCGGATATCGCAAATAATGAAAGCTGACCTTGAAATCAAACACGAATGAGTGAAAGAGATAGGACATTATTACTTTAATTCAGTTCACGCGTGTTAAAATACCGGACAATGAAAGGGAAAATAAAATGCACGTAATTAGCTTAGTGTTAAAAACGCCTTACTGTGTCTCTGTACACGCAATCTGGACATTCGGACAAAATTAATTCGTAACGATTGTAAAGCACTGCCATTTAAGGTTATATTATTTTCAGCTTCTGATAGCTTGTTTCTTAGTTTCCCTGTGTTTTGACATTAATTAGCAAAAGCGATTTCTTTCTAATACCCCCTAAAAGAAAAAATTAATGTGGTTCATATATGGCGAACCTGGGGACCACGAAAATCGTATGCCACTACCAGTAAAATTATT
Organism: Dryococelus australis; assembly: GCA_029891345.1. Classification (NCBI taxonomy): domain Eukaryota; kingdom Metazoa; phylum Arthropoda; class Insecta; order Phasmatodea; family Phasmatidae; genus Dryococelus; species Dryococelus australis. The sequence continues at coordinate 184,924,470 of CM056994.1, read as the reverse complement.
AGGGAATGCAGTGTTTAAATACTACCTCACTTCACTCCGTAATAGCATGGGTCACCATTATGTTTCTACGGGCCTTAAGGTTCACGTCTTCTTACAGTGGTGGAAGATTGTGCTGGAGAAAATTGTTAGACGAGTCACCGTTTTGTCTCTCCGGCAGTTAAAATGTCCCATCAATTGGCGGTCTACTATCCCCGCCCACACGTTAACGCCAGACTGACACTGGAAATGGATTCTCTAATCTGATGAGTATTTTCAATGCACCGTGAAGGATAGCTGTGAATGTTAAACATAACCCCCATTACTCTTAGAAAATGTGTCTCGTCTACCCACAAAATATTATCAAAACAGTTGGGGTTCTCCCGTGACCGCCACAGTATTTCTTGGCAAAACTCCACCCTTCTGAAAATCGGCTGGGAGTAGAGACTGCTCCCTCTGTATATGGTAGTGGTGCGGTAACGATTGGCTCGCAATATACGATGTACATTAGTTGTTGGGATACCAGCACGGTTGACTGTATTCCTGATACTAGTAGAAAGTTCATGGTACACCTCTTCCAACACTTGGTTGACGTGATCCGGGCCAGCCCTTGCTGTCTCGAACCAGGCATATGGCCTTCCACGAACGTGTTATGTGTGTTGATAAATACCTGGTAATCAGGTCACCGTCAGGTTGCGGGTATCCTTTTCTCCGTGGATGTTCGTAAAGCGCCACACCGCAGTACTCGTTGCCTTGAGCGACACCGTAAAAATAGTGCATGTAAGCATATTCGCAAGTTGAATAAGGCATGCATGGTGTCGCTTTTACGGAATGTTACTTGTCCAAATCGATTGGTAAAATAATCCATTAATTTACACACAGTTATCTTGCAAGTAGTAGTTAGCCTTTAAAATCACATTTTGTTCAAAAATGTAGTACACAAAATCCGAAGTCTCAGTGCGATAACGGGAGCAGGTGGGCTCCTAATAAGAGATGTTAGCAACAGTAGGCTAAGCGTGGACGTAATATTTCTGATATTTGTACACGCAAGATAGAATGAGGACGTTGTGGCCAATTCATAACTGGGTAACTGTTTTACTGGTCTCTGCGTTTTTTACCAATGAGAATAAAAACCCATAGTTATTATGTCTACTTCTCTCAAGGTATGCTCTCATGTTTTCTGCAAATGTAACCCTTTCCATGTACGTAACATTGCTATTAAGACTGTTTGTAAATATTGCAACTTACGGATACTAGGTTATCTATGTTTTCATATTTACGACGTCAAAGTCTGCTCACGGCCGATTAGGATGATTACTTCTAATAATTCATACAATGGATTAGTTTTTCCAGTCACCATTCCAGCCTTATCTAGTTCTGGACTAATCAATAATAAAGCCCATTGAGACCTCATGAGTCCCTTTTTTTTAACTTTTGGCACGGTTGATTCTGCTCTTCATCACATCCTGTCCCTGCTTATAATACATGTTTCTAAACTCATTGCCAAATTTTCTCCAGTTCATGTCCGTTATTTTTGTTACCTCACAATGAATGACTCCCCATTCAAAGAATTAGACTCACTTTTAACCTCCCATCCTCAAGGAACTGATATTCATGATGTTCTGCATCTTTTTCATCCCCATCCTCCTCCTCCTCCAAGTAAACAAAATTGCATCCCTCTCGTTGTGTCTTGCAATGCAGATTTATATTCCTTAATTGCTATATTCTTTTGGTCGAAGACCATATTTTGTGCTAAAGCCAGGCCCAAACTGTCATTGTGCCTAAAGGTTGCGTTATAATGCCTTTGCCTTCTACCTCTACAGAAAGTTAGTTTTCCCCCTTTTTTAGCTCCTTCATGTAATTTTTTTTATGGTTTTGATTGTGTGAGTAGGTGTTTTGATGGAGACCCTTGATCCCATGGCCCCACTTGAGGCAGGGAGTGTGTGCTGCCTTTTGTGGCACCATCCCTTTTTTTGTGGGACGTTTCATATTTGGTATTCCCTTGTGGGAATATTTTCGTCTGATATTTTAGCAAAACCTCATTTTGGATCCAGCATCTAATTCAATTAAATTTATTTATTTATTCTCTTGTTAAGTGAAATATAATTTTGTCAATCACTGTTGCCTCATTTTAGTCACTGTCCCTGTGTTGACGTTTTATGCATGTGTTTGGTTTAGTAAACCTATGAAATTAACTGCTTGTCAATATTGCCTATGTGAAACGATTCTTCCTAGCGAAATTGTTGCGTGCTTTCCTAAAGCATTATTTGCAGGAAAAAATGTTTAGTTTATTTAGCCAAGCAGTATGTCATCTTATTTATGGAAAATGGTTACTTACCATTCTAGCTATTTTGCTAATTTGTGGTCCTTAAATATTTCGATTTCATTGCTCAGCCATCTGCTTTAGTATATTGGTTTTATCTTCTTGACATTGCCGATGGCAACTTTAAATTTAATATTTTACATGACACCATTAAGTAAATGTAATAAGTACTGGTTCTAAGCACAAGTCAAGTTTCATGTCTTCTTTGCACGTTATTGCCTTTTCTGCTGTTCCTTATTTAAATACTTTGTTAATAATTCAATCTGATGTTTTATAAATTTATCAAGTAAAACATTGTTCGAATTTGTTATTTTTTAATAGTTTTAAAAATTTATGTATCAACTGTGAGTGAATGCCTTGAATTGACACTTCCTTGCTACGACTTTGAAGTTTTACTTCCGTTCTTCTTCGCTTGTGTAATATGACGTGATATCAATTTGTTTAACCTTCTGCTTCTTCTCTTCAGGTTTTTCATGTAGAAGAATTTAATCGACCGCTGTGGGTAAGTTATTATAAAAGTTTAATGGTTCCCTCGTATTTTGAATAATGTTTCGTGGCCCGCAGGATATTAAATTTTCTTGTATTTTGTAGCGGTTCGCGACACCCTATCATTGCTAAAACGTGATGGTCTGAAGTAGTACGACCACCTGTGGTCCTGGCTTGGCAGTTTGCTACAGCATCCCAGCCTGTTTTAACGAAATGATTTAGCGGATGTACACCCTGGAACTAGCCCCCTTAGGCCGAGTTGCAGCTTCGGCGCAACACCAGGCCATGAATTTCTCTTAATTTATTTTGCATGTTCTTCTGCATGCACCTTTAAGCTCGTGTTTCACGAACCTGTAAAATTCGTTATTATAGCCAAGGCACTATAATTTTAGGAATTCACCGCCAAAATTATAAAATTTGTGAACTCCAAAAATCGCAGAAAGTTAGCTATCATTAATTATGTAAAAATTGTTATATCTACGACCTTGTCCACAAGTTCAAGCGGCCATGATGGTCGACAATGTTAGTTTGCTCGCTGGAAGCCGAATTTCACAAATCGGCACAAAATATTGTAATAGATTCAGGAGATCCCTATTTAAAATCAAGTAATATCAAGATTTAATATAAAATAATCTTGAAATAGCTCATTTTGTTGGAATAGTCAAGGCACTTACAAAAAACACTCCTAAAAAATTTAACTAAGTTGTTAATATTAACTGTTACTTCGTTGCAAATTCCACTGCTGTTAAATAAGTTTTGTTATTTCTTGTTATTTGTTGTTAGAGTGTTCAGGGTAAAATTTTGGGAGTTGAAATAAATTTATATCATGCCCCACTTTTTGTGTTTAGTTCACTTAACCTCACGCACCAATATTTAAAATAATTTTTCTCAGCATAACATTTAAAAAACCAAAGTAGCAAACAAGTGACTAAATATTTTCGATGTACAGATGTTGGAAAACGGAATTTGGAGGTTCGGCTTGATTTATTCTCAATTGTGGTAAGTATGCACAACTAGGTCCACGTTTTTGGTATTTCTTGTGTTGGTATTTGGGGGAGTTTTGGTCTTTGAGTTTTCCTTAAGTTTACCACGTTTCCGAGCCTCTGAGTATCACTACATGACACGCAGATAACAAATTTGAAGTACTTATTTGTAATTAAGAAAGGATTATTTAAATCCGAAATAGCTTTAGTGGATTTATTTTCATTTCTTATCAGCCTCTTAACATATTTAAAAAGCACTTTTAGGATTATTTCTTATTCTTTATTATGTACAGCCTACCGATAGTAACACATTTGGTATAATGGCTTGAACTGTTTAATACTATTTCCTCAGCCTGTTTGGTATATGTACTTCAGCAACTCCAGTGTCAGAAAAACAACAGTGTTGTTAAAGCTTTAATAGTTCTAAAATACCGCAGCTCGCTTTCTAAATCAACCATGCCTAGTAAATACACGATTTCCAAGAAGCATATTGCGTAACTGTCGCAATTTGGTAGGAATTTCGTTAAGTTTCATGAGTCTGTTATTAAGATGGTTAATTTGTTAAACCAGTCGCTACCATATCAGGACTTCTGGATTTTTACTTACTTTAATTAAAGTGTAGGACGGCAATAAGGCAGAATTCTGTACGGAAAATAAAGGTAACTTCACCTTTATCACAGAGCTGTTTAATGAACTACGCGGGGCGTAGCTTTCTCAGTGAAGTCCCGGAAAATAATTTTATAAACGTGATTTGACAGAGAATTTTCATTTCAATGCATCACAGATATATAAACATTAATAATATTTCATTTTCACTGCGTGGATATATTTTCCACTTTGAACAAGGGATACAAAATAGTGTATTTTTGTAGAAAATTAGTTTTACTTATTTACAGAGTTGCTAAATAACTAATAACATTCCTTTTGAATGGAGAAATATTTCATTCAGTATGTGTTAAAAATATATATGGTAATCTAATACAAACGGTAACCAGGTGTCACCCAGTTTCGTTACTATTCTTGAGAGCTACAACTGGAACTCAGTGTTAAAGATTCCCTCTAATTTTTGTATTTACACTTTATTTCATATTCATTGAAACATTTACGATAATGTTTACTAAATGCTTACACATTTGAGGAATACTTACTTGATTAAGTAGGGATAATTTGGCTTGCATTTCAATAGTACTTGTTCGAGGTAAACAGCTTTTTAGGAGAAAAACACACAAACTTTGCTTCTTGTATTTGTAAAAAGTAATGATCTCCAATTCACCCTGAACATTTCTCAAATAGTAAATACTATTAAGTATATTAATTATTTTCCCAATTCTGTGAGATATCGATATAATACGGTAAGAAAAAGCACACATTCTTTGTTTATCTTTGAATTTCTCCACAAGAGGGATGTTTTACGTCATGTTCTTTGTTAATGCGTTTAAAAACCACTGATCGTAATTCTGACCAATCTTACGTCCAAGCATTTACCATCTTCGCGTAAATGTGTCGAATTTGATTCAGGTCACGTTAGCAGCGACGTCTTTTGTATGTGTCACGGGAGGGTGTTCGTATTTCAGAGACAGGAACGACACAGAGTAAATGTCAAAGCCAACAAATGATATAGTGGTCGAAGAGGAAGAAAGAAAAGAAAGATAGTGGACGCCCGGCACGCTTGCTCGCCTCTGTCGAAGCCACCGCACGTCGACGAGGGACATGTATTCAAAACACGAGACGTCGTTCCTTCGACGGGCTCCTTAAACATCTGTGCTACCCGTACATATTTGTTATTTTATTTCTCCTGCCGCTTTCAGCCATTGATATCCCTTGCGTTTATAGCGACCATCAGATTTAATTATGGGATTGTAGCGTGGTAGGAGAGTTAGAAGAGGGGGGTAAGACGGGGGCCCGTAATCCGGGCCATCAGCAGTTAGGGTTGTAAATGGCTGCAGCTGTGCGGTTGACGGGCAGCTATCGCCGTGGTGGGCGCGCGTCGCGAGGTATCTCGGCTGACGAGCGGCCGCCACCCAGGTAGCCGTCTCGCGAGATGATGGGCCGCCGCTCCACATCGCAGCCTCCCAGATCGCGCGCCACTCCGCCGCCCGACCGCCATATTAATAACTCATCAATTACCCCTCTTTCTCCCCCCTCTTCGCACACAGTCTCGCCGTTCCTCTCCGAGTCTCTCCTCCCCGGGGCCGCGGTGGTGTAGTGGCCAGACCACTCGCCTCCCACCTGGACGAGTCGAGTTTGGTTCCCGGCAGGATCGCTCCCGGATTTTCCCACGTGGAAATCGTGTCGTACGATGTCGCTGGCCGGCGGGTTTTCTCAGGGATCACCTGTTTCCCCCCTTGCATCTCCGCACTGCTCCATACTCACTTCACTTCACCCGCATCGGCTCTAAAGACCCCGATGTTGAGTCGCCCAAACCACTCCATAGCACTCTTCCTCTCCGTCAACCAGTGATGTACGCCAAGCGGGGTAGTAGAGGGCGATCAGGGCAATTGCTTCCCACGAGAATGACAATTTTTCATCAGTTCATGAGAATATGATATTGTCAGACTGAAAAGTAACTATGTGCCTATCTGAACACATATCAAGCATATCTATAAAGGTGTTTATAATTTTTATAATTAGAATGTTTTGACAGCTAAATAAAATGTTTTAATTTGTCGTATGTTTTTATAAACCTACTGTACCTGTTTTCACTCTGTAGGCCTACTTTGAAAAGTAAATTAGTTAGTATCCAGCGAAAAATATACGTGATAAGGTAATGGGCTAACTTTTATTCCGGCTACACTTTAAATTCGAAAGTCAAAAAATTTCCTGGGGTAATAACCCTTCGATCCCCGGTTTATAAGTGGCCATTAACAAGTCTCTAATTTTGATATAGGCTGTTCACGGTAAAGTGAGCCCTTTTAAGGCCCTAGTTACTTTTTCCCTTCAGCCATATTTGATCATAAAACCACCTTTTGAAATAAATATTGCCATGTAAGTAATAAACACACTGCTTATATTCCACCGCGCTCAGAAGTTAAATTCTTAGGCTAAAACAAAATATACTTATTTACTATTGTTCCAAATGAGAGGGCTTTCAAAAGTGCCTCACTTTACCGTGAACAGCGTATAGTAATCTCTTCTTGTCTCCCCGAATTATTATTTCCGCAATTTAGATCGCCCCGTCCGAAAACTGGGTCTGCTTACGCACTGCCCCCAACTAACGTTTATTCTATTAAGGTTGGGGAGTTCCATGTTAATAGTTTGCTGTATAATTGTGTAAAACTTCTTATTTTTATATTTTTCATAAATAATATACCTTTTTCCGATCTAGAGCGAAGAATTCAAGTAAATATTTTTAATCTAATACAGGCTTGTTTATGAAATCTGAATACCAAACATATTTGTATCTTTACTGTTTACTCTGGTAAACACCATTGGAGGGCGTGAATAATAATTTTTAAATTAAGTAAGTACGTAATGTACGGCTGCTGAAAGCATATACTTCAATGCGGGCGAAACCCAACCTTATACATACAAATAAACATAAATTCTTCACATCTGAAAGCGACTTGTTTGTAACATCTGTGCACCTTGTAGTGAAATTTTCCCTATGCCAACTTCTCTAGCATTAGGAATCTAGTTTGTTCCCAACAACCTTACTGCAGCTCCTTCGGACGCCACACTGGCATTTTACACCGGATCTTGCTTAGCTTCCCCGTACAATATACAGCACGCGTCGCTTTTGATAGCGACATCATCGATCTCAGAAGCCCACGAATACAGACACACGCCTTCTTTCACATCCCACCGCCGAATGACGGAGCCGTCTGCCCCATACAATAAAGGCTGCTCACCGCTTATTGACCACTTTTGACATTAACCTTTGAAATTGTCACTGACCCTTACTGCATATATTCTAAAGCCACTCTGGCTGGCATGCGGCCAGTTAGGGAAATTAGCTCCGTGCCTTAAAATTAAATGTGTTAGGTAAATATTTCTAATTACTGAAATTATTTATCTTACTTTCTGTTCTTTTTAATTCACATAAGTATAAAATTTAGCAAAATTTGTTCAATACTTACTTCTATAATACTTTCACAGTTTTTCTTGGTCGACGCATGAGTAAAATGGCGAGGTCCACGGCAATGTTAATTTTACATGTGGTGGAATAATACACAATGTGCACATATAGCAAATTCACGGTAAATTCCAACTTTTCTGAAGACCTGATTAAGTTCAACTTCCACAATATTCCTCCACCTCTTGCAAACAAAGCTTAACCGTGTCTATAAATTATACTAAAAGGACAACGCAGCGCATTCTTGCGCAGTCAGTTTACAAATATTTTGGATGTGAACTATTTCTTATTAGGCATTACCAACCCACGCATTTTCTGTCTGTTAATATTTATTACAAAAAATTGAATATTATAATTTATGTAGAAAATATTACTTAAAGTCCAATTTGACTAAAATTAGGGTACTTTTATGTTGCTACTATTACAAAACGCTTGTTATACATATCATATCTAGTAAACAACCGAATACATCATAAATGGGGTGATTTTTCACAGGTTTAATTCAAAAAGTGTGAATATACCGCGAATGGACTGTAAATAGATGTTAAGCAGGACTTTGAGAAGGCTCAGTTAAGCGTTGACAAGCTATAGACTAATGTGATTCCCGTGTCACCTGCTTGCAGTGGTTCCACGCCGCCGACGGTGGGGGCGGCTGCGCCGTGGTCACGGGAGGGGGGCCGGCACACGCAGCTGATTAATTGATTGGTTTGCATCGGCCATCCATCACGACTGAGTATTGAGAGGAAGCGGAGCTAGGGGTGAGCGGAAGGGAGATGGCTCTGCGAGGGTTATATGAGAAGAAAAAGTGGTGGGGGGAGGGGGCTGGGGAACCAGCACGTCATGCACACCACGTTAGTGTTCGAGTTGAGCTCTCCCTCCGCTGCTGTGGTAACTAACTACACACACAGTGTGACCTTTTTATTACAACGTAAACATTATGGATATAAATCCATAATTATTTCCCGTGTTCGGCGATAACAGAATAAAATTGGATTAGACCAAGGTCATTTGCAAATAATTTTTTACGGTGTAGTAAAAAGGTCACACTGTGTGTGTAGTTAGTTACCACAGCAGCTGAGGAAGAGCTCAACTCGAACACTAACGTGGTGTGCAGTGTATCTCTGAATTTTACAATTGGGGTCTTCTATCGCTTGCATACCAAATCCTCGAAAATAAGTCACAAATAATTCCAATGTAAATAAAAACACATTTTTTTTTTCAAAACCGATGTTGCAAAATATCCTAATTTACGTATTTCAGTACTAAAATCAATTCTCATTGTCCCACAACCAATTGTATGATGATTACACCATTGGACACTTAAGTAGCAGAATTGTAGTCGGTTTCATGGCGTATGAAATGCATTGTTACAATATAGTTCATACTGCAGGATGAGTTTTAATAACAAAAGTAGCTGCAAGGTGTATCACCAGAAGCAGTTATTGTAAAGAAATATATCGTTCTCAGATAGCGTGAAAGATGCAATTTTAAACTTAGGACCTTGGTTTTAAAATAAGGCCCAGGCACAAGTCTGCATTATTAAAAATGTCAGATATTTTGGTGGGATGCTAGTCGTTCTTTGATATCTGCGAAGAGCGAGGTAACACTTGACATGGTCATGAAAAACAAACTCTTATTCTTTCATGCTAAACCAAACCAAAGAGCACTATGAGTTGTAATAGGGGATTGCCTTGATGTACTACTTAGTTCTATATAATACACAGAGGCTGACTTAGAATTTATGTTTTTTTTTTGTGTGAATCAGAGCGGATAACAAGACAATTCTGGTTCAATCTTAGCGTTTGTTTTAATACCGCCACATCACATCACTTAAAATAGTAGCAGGCCTACTACAGCCACGTGAATAAATTATTTTTCATTAAAAAATTTAAAATGTGTCCTTTCTGTAAAAGCGGATAAGTATATTGTACCCTTGCGAAAGATCTCATAACAACTCCACCCTACCTGTGAATAAGACGACCAAGCTCCCTTATCGAGTTCGCTACACGGTAAGTTAAGGCGTTACGTGTCCTGGTCTTGAGTCTTGAACGCGTATGCAATTTTCGATAAGAAATCAATGTTAGTTAGACACATAGGAAACATTACTTTCCATATCCCCAGCTTACCTAAAGTTGCTTCTTGTTTTAAACGTTGTGGTGAAAGGTATTTACGCGCGTGCAGGTAGCACGTAATGAACGGCGGGAGCGAAGTGTAAGGTGTAAGTGAGATAGTGGGTCGTGGCGCAGTGTTCCCAGACGTACCAGAATTCTCACATTTGTACCGGATTTTCTCTCTTTCTATAAGGTACCAGACTTTTCGAATTCTGGTATGCATGGATAAGATTTATAATTGGTCACATAAATTTGCTAAAATTGACTAGTGTTGCGAAAATATCGGTTAATTTATATTATTCTGCAAACTAAAATAAAATTATCGTACATTGCTCTACTTAAGAGTATTTTATGTTATATTGTAATTTTAGATTGTTTTAGTTTGTAGGAATACCTAGTCATAAAGACTTTAAATAGTTATTTATTAATATTTATAGTTTCTGACTAAATATGTTAAAAGTGATTTAAAATTGTCATTTAGTAATATGAGTACCAAAATATATAATATTGTAATACATAATCAAAAGCAATCCAAAATCCCAAATAAAATTTTTGAAAGTTCTTTGAAAATTATGCTCATTTTATTAAGGACCTTAAATTACTGTAATTCAATTACAACAACCAGGGACTTCTTTCTATTTGAATACCAGAATTTTATGGTGAAAACCATAATTTTATGGCGCATGTTACCAGAATATCATAGTCTCCATGTAGCAAGACTGGGAGTAACCCGGCCCATTTGCTGGAGTGAAGCTGGACTGGGCGCGTCCAGACGCCTGCCTCTCCAGCGCTACACGCGCGTGCCTGTGTATGGAAGAGCAGGCCGTTTGTGGTGCGTCGCTCGCTGATCGCCGCCATCAGTTAGCCGCGCCGTTGCTGGCTCGCCGGGCGCAATGCTCCGACAAATGGCGATCCTCGCACGCCGACAACGGCCCTTATTTGTTGGCGTGTGTTGTCAATCTCTTCCTCGAGAGCGATTGCGCAACGCGGAGAGAGCTCTTAAGTAGCCACTGGTAGCGCCCTGCACCTCACCACACTTGTTATTCTATTAATGGTGTGACTTATGGCGTATGGACAACTAAAGGCTGTTCTCAAAAAAGTGAGCACATTTTAAATCAACCTTATAAAAATGAGACTGCCTCTACCTGCGTATATTTTAACGGACGCACCGAGTGACATGCGACCAGTAAAAATGGTAACGATGGATGGAAAGTAGTTCCATATCTTAACGTCGAATAAAAAGTGTTAGGTAGCAATTTGTGATATCTGAAATTATTTCCTACGCTTTCAGTTTTTTTTTTACGCCTTAGTGTGTAGAAATTAGCAGATTTATAAAATAATTACTTTTCTAATACTTTCGCAGTTTTACTTGACCGAGGCATGAATAAAGTGATGAAGCCCATGGTAATGTTGATTTTACATATGGTGGAATAATACACAACTTACACACAGATAGATCTTAAGCAGGGCTTACAAAAGTTCTCATTTTACCGTGAACAGCCTATAACCGTGTTACTCGTCCTTGACGCAACGCGGAGGTGTTTAACGAAATCACATTAGAAATTAAGTCTTTCTATGTCATTAACACGTTCCAAATGTCAGCATGGAGATTTTGACGTTTCTACGAACTGTGTGCAACTCGCGAACAACCCCACGTGAGGTACAAAATAAATGTCCGTACAATGAAAATTATAAAATTCACAAGACCACTCACAAATAAAAATTGTGCCGGACGATGCTGCTGGTCGGCCGGTCTTCTCGGGGATCTCTCATTTACCCCACCCTTGCATTCTGGTGATTCTCCGCTCTCGCCTCATTTTACGTTCATTGGCTGGCAAGAGATCGTTTTTAAGAACCGCCTAAATCTGTCAACAACTACTCTCAACTCACAAACAACATCAGAATTGAATTCGGGACTCGATTAGACTTCCATCGAGAGTGACTACGTAAAAGGAATAAAAAAAACTAACAACACAATATGTAGTCAATCTAGGCAACTAAGTTTTAATCAAATTTTAATTCTGTGCTACCACACAATTGTCCTTAACTTCGGAAGCAACAAAGAACTTTAAGTTTCACCACCTGCGAATTTCTGGATAAGCCTACCCTTTAAGGGACTTGATTGACTCGGTGAGTGTGGCATCGTGGTCATATAGCAAAGAGTACAGACTGTTGATATCTCGCACACAATCCTCGGATCCATTCTGTTTACCAGGAAGTGAGCTGGGGATCACTATAATCATAATAATCCGCGATCCTTGTCCTTTCTGAGCAACTCAGATATCAACCTGAAAACTTTCAGTAACAAATATTTCGTGACAAATGGCACTTTATTTAACGTAACATTTAGTATGATGTTGAAGAATAAAGGCTTTTATTGACGTTATACCAGGCATCCAGACGTTGTACATGAAGGAAGATTTAACAGTATTATTTAGACGATAGACGGTTTTAGATCGCTACATACTGCAAGATGTTGCAACAAACTTAAATTAAAGCTCTCGTAATGAACCCCTGAAATAACACTGAGAATAATTGCTTTTAAACTTAACTTGTCTTGCTTTGAGAAAATGATGTTCAAGAAGACGATGTGATATACGACACGTGTGCGTCGGCGTTAAAAGTTATTTGAACAGTCTGTACTTGTGTTCAAATACCAATCCATTTGAGCATCTTATTTATGATTGGCTCGATGTTGTTAAAAGCATCGTTTTTAGTTCCCGCTCTATAATGTTATTGAAAACTAGTTTAACCGAAAATAAATTAAAAGTGCGAAACCTCCAAGGTGTAAAGAGACTGGAAATATTCTAGCGTCATGTGTCGGGACAGTGTCAGTAAAACTTAGCTAGGAATAATAACGAGGTCTCCACAAACAACATGGGAACCTGCAGTCGAGACCTGCACTAACGAGAGCACTTTTTCCCCATCGGACGAAATGAAGGGAAACACTGCGAATGGTTAGAGCCCATTACAGTCTCTCAACGTCTTTCTTCGTCAAAAATTGTTTCGTGTGTTTGGAGTAGTGAGCATTTTTTGATAAAATGGTGGGGGGGGGGGGGGGGGAGTGTTTACCTGTGCCTCGCAGGTCCTGTTCCAGAGTTATGAATCGCGGTTGTACCAATGAGAGAGAGAGAGAGGGAAGAGGGAGGGAGGACAGGCGGCGCGCGCAACCGTTATTTACGTCCCATAGTAATATCCCGCTGCAGTTTTCAGAAGTGGCTTGGCAACGTGCGTGGGACGTCGGGTTCAAATGATTAATCAGCAGGTAAAGTGAAGATGAAGTATTCCCGCCATATCCGGCCTTCGGGTGCTGCCCACGCAGAAACGAGGGAGAGTTGAGCTTGTGGACCGCTTGGAAGGTAGAAGAAGGAGAATGGAGGGGGGGGGGGGGATAGAAAGCTTCGCCCGCCTGCTCATAAATTACCACCACGCAGTCGCGAAAGAGAATAGGAAAATTAAGCACTTGAAAACAAGTAATTAAGAATTTTCAGAGAAAACGCCTTCAAGAAAAGAATAAATTAGCTGTTTTGTTCAAACCCATACATTCGTAAAAACAATATGTACCGGATGACGGCAAATGCCAAAGTGCATATTTCGTATAAAATTCTGGATGATATTCAGATCGCACTGCTTTTGTTTATAATCACATCACACAGACATGTAGTTATCAAACGCAATGTGTTTTACATAGGACCAATCTCCGATCATAAGCTATTCTGCACAGGGATTTTGATATACTTCGCCGGTATTCCAGAACATTAAGTTTGGCATACATATGTTCTACAACCTTGGGCGATTGAAAAGTAATGGTCAGTTCCTAGCTCACGGAACGTATTTATGAGCGTATTTTCTTTGTCTCCTGACATGATATCAGGTAATGTCACGGTTTGTTATTCGCCGCCCTGTGCAAGGCTATAAACAAATGAAAGCGACACTGTAGAGTGCTTATTTACAACAGCTTTTGCAAAGATAAAGTATCTGCAGCGTTTATTTGTAACGTTATATATAGCACCGGCATTTATTACAGACATAAAATAAGTGTGGTTAGAATAATAAATAAGATTATTATTGTTTGTCATGATATGTGTATTTTGTTCTTTACTGCGTACTAATTTATTATGTTCGTGTTCTAATGTGGAAATTATAAACGTAAATTTTAAACAGTATGCATGCATTTGAACAGCTGAATCCCAACTTTCTGGTTATACGTGCATATTAATAGATAAAAATACGATATTTGGCAGTCCTACCTTGTGTTATATTGTTAAAGCCTAAGTTAGAGGATAAAATGGCACATCGACCAAGTTCATAACCCCAGCACAAAAACACCGAACAAGAATGCAGTCTTTAATTTCTGCAGAGTCCAACATGAGAACTGATTACATAACCTTATTTTATGTCCTGTTAATAAGAACTTGTTACCCGCGCCTAAGTTTCAATAAAATTTCTTTACTGGTATATGTCGAGATTTGAGTGTTCTCTCACACACACACATCGACCAGTTTGTACAGCATATGTCAGCCGAAACATTAGATACCCAACTTTGTAACTCACGGAAATAGTATAAAACACAACGTGTACAATATTTACAACGTAATTTGGGGTTTCACACAGGGGAAAAATATTCCTAACAAATGTGTACAGTCCAGGCAGCATCAACAATCAGCAAGCCATGCAATCAATGGTGCCAACTTAACGTTTAAGTTGTTACTCGTCCCTCCACTGAGGACGTGGTTTTGCCTTTGCAGGAGTCGCCTCACAAATCCTCATAATGTTTACACACAAGTTATACTAATTTGTTTTCCAATGTCAGGTCTTCAAATAAAAAAAAATGAAAATTGCCTTTCGTACGTGAAATCTAAACCTAGTTGTTTAGAGACTAGAAATTTGTGAATGCAAGTAAAATAATCCATTTTTAACTTAAAAGTGACACAACAAGAAACTGACAAAGCCTGCCTAGAAGCAGAGTAACATTGCACATCAGATGTCTCTACAGCTTTCATCAACCCAAATTCTTTTAATTTTTTGAAAAGTCTAACAGTAATAATTGTACGAGCAGATCCAGAGTCAACAAGAGCACTAATAATTATAATGGCCCTAATTTTATCTCAACATGTGGTGCCCTAACCTTTTGAATACCTACAACGTTAGGGAAATTAAGATGGCATACTTAAAATTTTTTCTTTTTGACCTGGTCATAAGGACCAAACAACTGTTGAAAATTTTGACAAAGTTTTACATGGTGAAACAGGTGAGCATTATATTGTGAATTGGCAAACTTGCCTGGATTTCGAAGAGAAGCGCTCAGTTTTTGTCCTCGCGTGACGTTATTTTAGTATACGACACTGGTCAATGGTGTGGCCTAACCTCTTACAGTACCTCCATGAAGGTCGTTCACTGGCAAGAGAATCTGAGGGAGAAGGGGGTTTGTTATCCTTCGATTTCTGTGACTGCTCTTTTCCTTCATTGACCGCATTGTTGGAGGGATCACTAAAATTTTTTTTCTACTTTCAGTATCCAGAAATGACCAGTGTGTCTTGAAAATGATTTGTCTTTTTTGGTCTGCATATCTTATATTTTGTGAATGTATACAGTCCCTATATAATTGACCAAATGTATTAGGTTTTGAAAAGAAAACCAAACGTTAACGCTCTTGAGGCTCCAAGCTCTCCAGTATTGTGTTGACAACTTCTGATTGAGGTAAATTTAAGCGCAAAATTATTGCTGCTTCTTTAACACTAGCTACATACACTGAAAGTGCTTCCTCAGGTTCCTGTATCCTATTGAACTTTCTCAATTGTGACTGAGCATGCAACCTTGAGGGAATAAAATAAATGCAATATGTAGGCATCAAATGACATGTGTTGTGGTACAGCTAGAATTGTCCGTTCACTCTGCAGACCTAGGGTGAAAGGGAAAGTGACTTGAAGGATTTGGGCCTGTGGCACTATTTTGCTTTGTTGAAGTTTGACGATAACTTTTAAAAATTCTAAAAACTTGGGGATCTTCAAGCCACTAGTGGTGGAGAAATTACACAGCATTTTTTTAAAGGAGGGTGAGTTAATTGGCCAAAAACTGATGAGTAAGTGCATGAATTTGAGGGCGTACATGTATACTGGAAACAGTGGTGCGGTGAAAGAAATATGAAGTTTGGATGGGTGTTGTGTTGTGGGTGGCGGTGGATGGAATTGTGGTTGAGGTTATGGTGAAAATAGGTAGGTTGCCAACTAGGTTAACAGGAATGAAATGGGCAGTGACAGGTACATGTTGTGAAAGAGTAGTAACATTAATGCTAGCAACCTGCTGGGTGACTGAGGTGGTGGTGGTGGTGGGAAAATTTACATCTGTATGATCAAGGATGGAGAGTGACTCCAAATTGGTAACAGCCTCAAAAAGTGACTGTGTTTGAGCTACAATGCTCTGAAGTGTTTTCACTTGAGCCTCAGACAATTTCTCGGCAAACATAGTAATGAAGTTATGAGCATATATTTGAGATGTGCTAAGCAATTCTTTGCTATGGGATAAGAAACATCATCCTCATCACTGAGGTTGTCATACATTTATTGTTGGGCTATTATTTTTTGTAGTGCAGATACGATATTTTGCATCAACATTTTTGTCAGCTAAATAGTCTAATGAAATTGGAACATTATTATCTAATGCAGGTTTTCATACATTTCTATATGCAGCTGCGGTTTGTTCGGGGACTTGTAAACCCGTGATGGTTCATTCATTATTGCACCCATATTTCAAAAGAAAATCTGGCGCTATGCGAAATGCCATGACAGAATATACAAATACATTTAAAGAATTAGACACACAAATAATATAAATACACTCTTTAACATATGTTTATAATAAATGCCGTGCTCCTGCTATCACCATGCATGCCCAAGTCCCAAGGGGACACATGCAACAAATATGCCCATAAAACAAAAAACTCATGTGCACTAGAGGAACCACTAGCTACTGCTACAACTTGTTATGTTTTACCCCGTGAAGTGGACTACACTACCGATATATACTTTCGTTACAACCCACGGATATCACATAAGAAGGAAGGCGGGATCTATATCCCTGTAGTGAGTAGGAAGTAGTAGACGTAAAGTAAATTAACGGGACGTGCTCTGGTTTTTACATAGAATGCTAATATATATACATTATTTAAATGCGTCTGTGTGTTTATGTTATTCTTAAAACATTTTTTCAAATGCAGTGAAGAATTATTGTAATACATATATATATGTGTGTTAAATATATTTATTTTCCTTATATATATTATATAAATATATATAACCTCAAAAATGTATACCAATGTATAATTTATGACTTCAAAATGCATCTTGCAAATTGGAAAATTTTATTAATTAGATTACGATACAAATAAGAAACACATTATCAGTATGTAATTGTTATAGTTTCTTTAAATAAATTTCCACACAACAGGCATGATCAAAAAATAAATAAATAGCCATTCGTCCTGGAGTATTAGTTCATTGAATTTTTTACAAATAAATAAATAAATAAGTGTATATATATACACACACACTTATTTGTACTTATATATTATATTTTTTTGAACGACGGTCGAGTATTATCATTTGGCCATAACACCTATTTAATTACTCTTAGGTATCCGGTAGCAAAATAAATAACCTTAAAGGTTTAAGAAATTACATATACTCTATAGCTAAGAAAAGCGATTTAAAGAAACAATATTAATTTTACATTTTCGTATTGTAAGCAATTTAACGTCTTTGAGAACAATTTAGAGACTTTTTCCACATAGTTTATGATGCTAATAAGCCACTTTATTTAAAAAAAAAACATATTTAATCATTTCAAGACCAAAAAGTCGTAAAGTTCTAAACAGAGCTTCTGATAGTCGTCATGAAATTCTGAGCACGTGGGAGGCATGCAAGATTTTGGAACACTGTTACTTGGTAACAGATGCGCATGAAAGAAGCAGTGTGCGACGTGGAACATGAAGAAGAAGAAGAAGAAGAAGAAGAAGAAGACTTCTTCATGATGGGAAAGGCCGTGCCACAAATTGGTATGCAGAAATCATCCCAGGAGGAAAGTTGAGCCACATCTATCGCATCGCAGTGCTACATGCCACGGTACGAGGACCGCTGAATTAATTACAAAAAACAATAATAAGATGGTAACTGCACACACAAAAAACACACAGGAACAAAAGGAATACATTACAAACAAACTTACCCTAAACGGCGGGTGAAAATATCAATCACAACTAAGGATTGCTGCGGATCCAAAATGATTAAAAAAAAATATATATATATCCAGTGAACTACATGCAGTATTGTCAAGTTGGAGAATAGGGCATTAACCTTGAGAACGAGAGTATATATATATATAATCAAACTTGCTCAGAACTTCAGTCTGGGGCGACTATTGATACATACTTCGATACTAGAAACACTATAATAAATGCGTATGGGGGTGGACCCAGGGCGAGGCAATACCGTCCGAGTGACGGGCTTTCCAGCTGGGACCCGTAGGTGCCCGTCATCCCTGAACAATGACACGAAATGAGACCCTAGGATGGAGCGG
Source organism: Dryococelus australis (assembly GCA_029891345.1). NCBI lineage: Eukaryota > Metazoa > Arthropoda > Insecta > Phasmatodea > Phasmatidae > Dryococelus > Dryococelus australis. Next base: position 184,905,945 of record CM056994.1, on the reverse strand, counting down.
CGCTGACATGCAAGGGCGGGGGAAATTGAAGATGACAAAAGCAGAGTTACATGATATTACTTTAACTTAAAATTTGCATTATAAAATTTACAATAATATGTAATACCATTCAAATGGTTAAATAAATATTTTTTATACATCATTGAAACATGTGTCGAATATCAAACAAACAGTGAAAGTCTTTAAATAGAGGTTCAATATTTTACTTTTTAAATTGCCAAAAAAAAAAAAGAGGCTAACAGTAAAAGTTTTCAAATTTCTCACTAATGTTTTACGTACACAACAAGAAAAACAAAGCAATTAAGAATAACTGAAGCACGTTTTAATGCAAACAAATTATTATTGTCAAAAATACTCATGAAAGAATTAAATGGAATAAAATTATCAATATATATAAAATGAAATTTGTACCAATACAACTGGAACAGCACTACCAGATTTGTTAGAAAGGTACGATTTGAATTGCTTTTGAAAGAAGAAAGCATACATTTTGTAACTCTGATATTTATTTGACTAACACTTACTTATTTAAATGTTTTAATAATCTATTAATAAAATGTTATTACTATTAATAAAATGTAGCTGTATCTACTTTTTGGCTGCTTTGGGAAGTAAATTTTACGAACCCCACTCCCACCGCTTCATGAAATAGACCAGGATAATAATTATTTGGTCGTATTTATTAAAACATACTAATAATGTTTACAATTTGTTTAAATTACGTATTTCAATTTAAACGGAAATTATTTTTACATAAAATCAACCATAAAAAATATTTGTATATATTAATGGTTTTCTTATTATAAATAACAAAGGTAATTATTAAAATGGTCTTGTTTAACATTTTTACAAGATGTGCTTTTAAAATAACTCATTTTAAATACGGTTCAATTTCGATTTAAAATAAATATACTCTTTGTTGATTTAAAAAATCTTTAAATCAGTAAATTATAGCAAAATATTTTCAATGTTACAAAATATAAAATGCTTTCTTCTTTCATATTCAACTTAACATAAATCGTACTTTTCTGGCAATTTTGATAGTGTGTACTCCTTTTTAATGAACTTAGCTTATTGAACAGTAGGATGCAGTGCTCCATTTAAAGCCACTGTCTTACCTTAACGACCTCGACTGTACAGGCGGCACCACATGTAGGCCTATACATCGCTCTGAAGTGCTGAAGTATACAAATGGCTAACAAAGCAGGCGCCCTGAAATTTTTCGAGTGCATTTGCAAGCAGGCAGACCTTAGGGCCTAAGGTAAAATTACCTCTTAAATGTAGAGTGAATTTAAATTACAAGTAATGTACTGATCCCTAATCGCACGGGATAAGCACCTGCCAAAAAGGGGGGGGGGGGGAGTAAATCCTATACAAGTAAGGGAAAATTAACTGTATTATATATTATATAATAAAATTTATTAAAAAAATATCCTGGAATATTAGCACCTGTTAATTCTTTTATTACTCACATTCACTGACAAATAGCAACCGAAACCTTGACATTCAAACCCTTGAGGCTTGCTGGTGGGTGGGCGCGAACCGTGGTTCTTTATCACGATTGGCGAATGCGCTATCCATTACACCACGATTGGCGAATGCGCTATCCATTACACCACGGCGACAGCGTGATAGTATCACTGAATATTAGCGTAATAAATATTGTTTCTTCCGCCCGTCTCCCCACTTAGCTGTTGAGAATGTTGAAGAGAAGCACGCGTCGTAAAGTAATTTTCCCATCCATGTATGTGATTTTCCACTACCAGGTACGTGAATATTAATCCAGAGTGCGGTAATTTTACCTTACCTGTAAGGAAAACTATTTTTCCCTCACAAGTTTGCGATTATTGCATTACACTTGTCAAGTAATTTTCCTGTAATTTTTTACAATATATTTATCACTAGCACAGCGAACCTCAGGGTGTGCTAAGAGAGTTTGGTACGCACACTTTTTTTGCTTGAAATCCGCCCCTTTGCCTAATAAATTTGTGGATTTGCCTAGTCTATAGAATGTCGAATCGTGCGCAAAATTTCCCGGCAAGTTTGGCACATAGCGTTTTCCTTTCGTCGTACATGTTTCGTGTATTAACTTGTACAACCCTTAGGAGCCGCGGTGGTGCAGTGATCAGACTACTCGCCTCCCACCAAAGCGAACCAGATTCGATTCCTGGCGTGGTCGCAAGCAAGAATCGTGCCGGACGATGCCGCTGGTCGACGGGTTTTCTCGGAGATCTCCCGTTTCCCTCTCCCTTTCATTCCAGCGCTGCTCAATGCTCACCTCGCTTCACCCTCAGCGGCTCTCGACACCTATATGCTAAAAGTCGCCAAAATCCTTTCACTAACTTTCACCTCCACGTGGTTCGATAAGACAGTCTTCTTTACCCGTACCATCACACCGTTCAGATGGAGATAAGTCTCACTGACAGCAAAGGATACAAGCAAGAAGAAGAGACTAACCATCGCGTCGTTGAAACGACAAACGTTTTTCATAAATCTTGCATTGAACATCAGTAAGAGTAAGCGCGTAAGACCGAAGTTTATGCGTGCAGAGGTGTAAGTAATGCTATGACTTGCTGCGATTCTCGTTTCGCACCACTCATGAATTAAATTCGGCAATTTAATGGTGTAGCTATTTTATTTGCTCATACGTCGTTCCTTCGGTTTGACTGTAGGCGGTACAAGGTCAACCGCAACACCGTCGAATATATATATAAAAGAAAAAATATCAGACGAAATTTTTCTGAACCATTATGAAACACTTAATAATAACAGCGTGACCTAGCCATAAATTGTAGAATCAAGAAAAAAAATACATCTGAAAGGCTGGAACAAACGAGCACAAAAGGTAGCCTATTTGGTCAAAATAATTAGACCACTTCGATTTTTCGTTAGAAATATAGTTAGTTCGCAATAATTCTTAGTCTGATAATTTTTCCACTCTATAATTTACATTCACAATTACTTTATTGTATCGTTAATTGCAAACGCACTCGTTAAAACATATTCTGCCTATAAATGATAATAATTGGTGAACAAGAAGGAAGTCATTTCGCCCATTGAACATTCAATGGGTAGGAATCCTAGTGGACACAAAGTCTACGTCGTTAGCAACTAGTTTGAATTAAAGAATCTCTGCAGTGTGTTTAGGCCTTAATGTGTTCTAGGGAGCTTTAGATGAATTCAAGAGATATTGAAAGAAAGTGTATGATCATGCTGGAATTTAGTCCTGGCCTATTATTGTATTACTTTTTTATTCTCTCGCGTTGGCTTTCCATTACCATTTCATAGAAATCTTATGTCAATATTATTAAATAAACTCAGCTAATTCCATTCCCCTTAAAACTACTGGTTTTAAATTCCGACCACGAACAGAAAAACCGATACTAGCAGACACGGTCGTTGTAAAGCTCGACCCTGTCAATGTAAATACATTCGGATTTTATTGCTCATTTGAGTAATGCGGCAAAAGTTCCCGTAAAGGACTTCTAGAGCTAAAAATTATTTCCTTAAATGTCATCTTACTACGTAGACCTACATATTTACTACAGTTTAATAGTGAACTGAAAAAAATTTATAACAATGGCGGGAAATAATCGCAGAAAAACTAATGAAAGGAAATAGGGGAGTTTTAAATTTCTATATTATTTTATAAAATTCTCAAAGTTATTAACAATTATTACGTTTGTCTGCGGCTCAAAATTATTTTTAATTTCATCAGATCCGCATAAAGGAAATTTGCTTAGAAATTTGGCGTGTTCTTTGTTTTTATATAAATTTTAATTTACATTAAATTAAAAAGCGATAGTTGAAATTTTACTAAGGATCAGGTGTTAAGGAAATTACAACATACCTCTCTCGTGACATTCAAGAAATACTTTAGCTGAAATCAAACTTTGTAAAACAATAACTGTTTGAAGTTTGTAGAAATCAAGACTAAGTTAAAATTTTCATAATTTTGCTAAAACATTATAATTTTTATTTTTCAAATTATTTGATGTATAGGCCAGTTACCATTGTACAACCCGAAACCGTAAAATACCTGAAAATATATGGCTTTCAAATTACTTAAATAAAAATTCGTTTTTTTTTTCTGCCAGTTTAATTCCATCTCTTCACTTCAGTTAAATACACAGTCACTCAATCTTTGTATACCAATAAAATTAAGGAAGGGTTGTTCTTCGGTAAACGTGATTGCTAAGGCCTGGAGGCCAAACCATTGAAGGCTGGAATCCAAAATCCTGTACGACATACAGTTTTATAATTTAGAATTTTACCGGCGATCGAAAGTTGGGGATCCCAATTTAATAAGAGCTACCTTCACATTAAACTTTCAGAAGACAGGTGTGCGATTTAACATCATAACTTAAAATTCAAGTCGTTGAGTCGGTTGTTATTGATGACATCTCGGCGTGGTAACATCGATCAATAAGAAAATCAATTCTAACATTGAATAATTTTTTTCGATAACTTTCCCATTGCCACGCCCTTATCCCAAGGACGTGGCAAAGGGGCATAACACTGCCCAACATTCAAGCAATGACAACATTGTATTTTGAAACCCTTCTCAAATCAAACTTTAAAGGAGTGTTAAACCTTAAATTTTGTCCAAAACAATCTACAATTACTAAAAAGAAGAACACTGAACTTGGATGATTATTTTTACTTATTCCAAAATGTGTGGCAAACGTTGTTCACATTTCCATAATACAAAATACTATCAATATGCATAATATTTTGTACAACAATTTCTTATATTACTACCACAACTTCCAATATAGATGCATCACGACACGTATATAAATTTTATACCATCAAGGTTTAACATGGACTATGCTTAAAGTTACTGGAGTCACAAATTCCGTTTTCGGTGCGCCAGCGCACGTGCATGACTCTAAATTCATTTAATTCTATTTCTAAGATGTCTCACATGGTCAAAAGTGAGAATAATAACTTTCAATATAAATGCACACGACACGTGGCTAATTTTAATAGCATCAAACTTTAACATGGACCATTTTTTAAAGTTACTAATGTCAAATATATCTATATGCACGCCAGATCATATGACAACTTTTAAATTCCTTAAATACGCCGTCCAACCCATATGTGATGAAACTTAGACAAAATTAACTGGCGTATAACTAGAAAACGCTACATCATTTTCACCTAAGTAGCTTGACATTACTCTAGTATAAAGTCCATAATTGACACAAATGAACCATAAAATGTCAAACATAGACCCAATCTAAAACAACTCGGGTGGAACCTTTTCTCTTTTGCATGATTTTATTTCTCAAATTGCTTTCGGCAAATATTAAACATTCACAAATTGTAAAAATGCCTATTTGTAGACAATGCATGAATCTCGACTAAACTGCGCCATGATCTATGGCGCCTACAATTATGACATGAAGTATTTTATTTTGCAGCCCGGATGGGCCATGTGTCTATTTAATTACAACATTAAATTGTTCAAATACTTAGCTCAAGTCGGAGACCCCAGAATATCCATGACTGATCTGCCGAGGCCGGCTCTGGACTATTTATACACAGAAAACTTACAATAACCCCTATTGGGGTACGGCAAAATGAAGAACTGTGGAATGATCCACCAGTTTTTTAATTTTTGAAACTACTGTCACCTAGTGGAAATGGCGTCACGTGATGCATGCTCTCTGCTTGCAACTACCATCAGCGATGGCAGCACCACACGGCGACACCTGTGCAAAACACCAGAGATCTCGTTTTCCAAAGTCGGGCAGTCACCGATGCAAGAAGGACGTGTTTTATCTGTGCTAAGCTATGTGGTTTGTTTCCAGTCAACAAGAAACATTTCTACATAGTCAGCGATGGACATGAAAAATAGGTTAGTCGTATTATAATGTCAGGTAAAGTGTTTTTTGTAGTTGATTCGTTGATATTATACATCAATGTCTTCTCGTACACGTTTCAAAGTTAGTTCACAAAAGGTAAATCTTCTTGCGGTCTTCAAGCAGGTTTCTTGGTCAAACTGGTACGGGATTGGGGGGGGGGGGGATTTAGTAGTGAATTGAGACACCCGTCTCAATCCTCCCCCGCCAAAGGAGAAGAGTCCAGAGGATCAACCAGAAGAGATGCCCGAATATTCACTGAACTGGCCAGGCTTGGTGGAGGCCCAGATCTTATCCAGGAAGACGCTGTGTGCAGAAACACTATCATTATCTCACTCCAGATTCTTTAGGGACTTGAAAAATATACTTCGAATACAAACCTGGGGATCCCCTATAAAGTGTTAAATACATGTAAATGTATGCATTCCCTATTACATCTAAATAAAAAAAATTATACCTACGCCCAAGTATATAAATACAGATCTGGAAATACATTTTAAAAATACATCTTACTAACTATATGGGCATGAGCCCGCACTGATATGATTGTTAGCATGAACACATCTTAAATCTAAATGGAGCTGAATGCCTTGATGAAGATGAGTATGAAATGAGACAATGGACAACCTGGGGTCTTCAACATGCAGACCAATCCGTCGAAAATAACACAAAATTTACACAATGAAAATGATGAGAGATATAATTACATTACACAATGAACCCTCTTAAACCTAAACATTATCAAAAAACACTTTGTTCTAGTGACAAGTGCAGACAACCCCTTATGGAGAAGTACTCAATTTTTGCTGGCTCACATGAGCTTTATTATAACTACCAGGATGATTCACATCCTCATATAATAGTGCATATGGGGAGATAAATAGTTTTATTACAAACGTATCAGAAAATTTAGGGGAGAATTTAGAACTGAACTGCGCAGCTTTATAGCTGAGGTAATGCCTCTCCAAAAAGACCTTATTCCAAGGTTGTAACTGAATAGAACCAGTATTATACGTGGTGCTAGGAGCAAGTTTACTATGATACATTTTGAGGTTTTGAGTTGCCTCATCCAAAACCTCCTCCAAATTCTTTTTATCAACAGCCTCCCAGCAAAACTCATTTAATCCCCGTCTCACCATCTTTGACACCACAGCTAAGAACCAAATTATCTAACGGAAATTATATATGGGGATATGCTCTTTGGGGAATTTATATGCTATTGTAGATAACATGATATTTTTCATAGTTGTGTATCACTCTCTAGGTTGTGTCAGATATATAGATTTTCATAATATTAACTATGCCCTTCTTCCCCGTTTTGTGTTTAGTAAAAAAAAACCCTTTCGGGTTCAAAATGTATAAATAGAAAACAAGTTAAAGAAAAAAAAAGGTATAAGTTACTCTCAGTGCAACAGAGTGGGATCAAACTGAAGACTTGCCGAATGCGAGGCAAGCATTATACAGCTTGGCCAAACACGTTCGGAGACAAGAAACTTTACGGTAATTATAGAATTATTCAAACGAGTAGGCAGTTAATGGACTGTTGCAAAAAAAAAACTTATGCTTGTTACTATTCACGAACGATCATACATGATGTGCATATATATTTTTTGAAAGTGAATTATGTACAAACTAAAACTACCCTATTACACTTTTATGTTTACTGTATACGAACCCCGTTTGCTTGTTAGGGAAAAGAGGCCCATCAGCTTGGAATACTCTGAGAAAATTTCTCCAGTCGCTAGGAGTTCCCGGACGCATCAACCTCGCGCATCAATGACTTGGACGTTTATCTGGTTATTCACAGCTCAACAAGCACAGGAATTAATACGTAAACACATAAGAATCAGCAGTAAATACTTCGGACTTTAGCGGTTTGCCCGAGTGACGGAGGCGTAATGAATTTTCTTCCTTTTCTCGTGACCGTTAAAGAAATATGCTTGTGCTTCGCATGATAAATTTGTCGTGCTGGTGCGACTACGGTGTAGCGTACATATTTTCCTCTTCTTATTATTCAAATTTGAAAGAAGCGCATACGAAATGGCCTTGTATGCCCTGCAAGTGCCGACAGAGCGGAATGTTTACAGGTTGTTCTTGTCTGGCACGCGAAGACAGAAGAAATCAATAGGCCCGGTACCACGTGGTGTGAACTCGCGTTTATCACAGTTCTCGGCCCGTCGGAGGAAGGAATAAATAAATAAATTTTTGAAATGAAACCGGTGTGGGAGGGTGGGACGGTGGGTGAAACAAGACCACGGCGCATACAAGAGAATGCGCGGTCCGCTTTGTTTCCTCTTGCTCGCCAGCCGAAAGTTATTGAGGGTGCGGGCGAATTCATAACCGATTGCTATTGATTGCGGGAGACAAATACATAAAATGGAGTTTTGGTAGGGCGGAGGGAGAGAGTCTAGCGTCCAGAATTATTATTCATGGCACGAGGAGAGTAACAGGGGTCGGTAAGTTGTCGAAGTCCAGTCGAAAATTCATTTATTAATTAGCGTCCAGCACAGATGAGCCTTTAGTCAAGATTTCTCTACAAACGCCGTAAACTATTTAATAGTAAAACATAGTAAAAAAATTGCAACAAACGTCTTAAACTCTAATACAAATCTTTACCATACATATTGTTGAGGAAAATTGCAATTTATGAGGTTGTGAATACAGAAAATACTTGTCATCTTTACTACAAAGGTTAGAAATCCACTCTAACAGTACATATATTTATGTTTAATTACATATATTTGTTTACATAATAACTTAGGTAAATATTTCGATTTAAATGCAACAGTTTGGAAGTGCCAGAAAAATAAATTTAGGCATTGTAAATTATATATTGACAGTTACTTAAACTCATTAATTTCAGTAATTTGCAATTTTATTGTTTTCGGGTTTAATATTATTGTAATTGATATTTCACTGCTACAGATAGACCTAGGAGAAAGAATTGTCTCAAATTATTTTATGTATCTTAGCATCAGGAAGTTACTTATCTTAGAGTTCCGGTTATACTTAGAAGCTTTGTAAACCCTGGCACTCTCTTAGCGACCACCATACGATGCAGTACATTGTATGATACGGCTCCTCTGAAATCAGTTTTGTCCTTGACATTGCCCAACATAAGGCCAGGCGATGATGTGGGGATACTTCTAATTCACAGTTAAATGTACGTCGCTACAGATTTCATGTAACCTCGAGCTAAGGAAGTTGCCAATAAAACCAAAGTTTCTACAATTGGACTTTTTGGAATTTGGAGGTTTCAGTTTTAAATTATTTAAATTCCCAGAACATTTACCAGTAGTCCTTGGAAGAGTACTCCATGCTAAATAGTCCAGACATTTATCAAAACTCAATTTCTTACATGAAATTCGAACGTCAAGATTATCTCATAAGATTTTTTTCACGTAATTTATATTTTGTAAATTTTATACTTTGAGCAATCTAAAATATAACTTCAACGCAATATTTATTTACAGCCTAATTCAAAAATGGTTTGATGATTATATATAGTTTATAATATTTAATTAATCTGTTGCGATTTGATGTCAAAATTTAACATCAATTTATATACACGTAATGCTTCTTTAGCAATAAAACTAATTTATTCTATTGTTATGACGTGTCTTGTCTGTGTAGTTGAATTTGTATTGATTCCCGGTGGTATTCATGTGAGGAGAAGGGAAATGATGAGTCGAGCACAACGGGTCCTGGGACTGGAACCCCGTAACTTTTCAGCTCTGTTATTCTGGTCACCCACCCGCCATATTTAATCCACGTGACATTGACCTTTAACCTTGATCTATGTTTCCTTTGTCCTTGAAATCTAAAAATGTCTTAAAAATTCCAAACCATTCCAAAAAATTATTTAAATTATAAAAATATAGTATCTTATAAATTATTTAAAAAATTATAAAAAATACTATTTAAAATTATTTAAAAATTCTAGTCCTCTAGAGGCCATTCTTACCTAAAAAAAATTCCCATTTCCCTTAAAATTCCCCTTTTTTCCTAAAAATAAAAAAAAAATCTCAAAAATATCATAAAAGTCACCAACTGTATTACATTACTGACTACTACCGTCACATTGAATGCAGGTGACGTAAACCTTGATCCCGTGACCTTCAATGACCTTGAAAACAAAATTCGAGAAAAATTCATAAAGATGGCAAGCATATTATGTTACTCAATACTACTGCCATATTAGGTGCTGGTGACCTCGACAGCATGACCTTGAATGACCTTAAAACAAAAACATTCAGAAAAATTCATAAAAGACAGTAAGCATATTATCTTATTGACTACAACCAACATATTTAGTGCGGGTGACATTGACCTTGACCCCGTGACCTGGAACTGAAAACAAAAGCTCGAGAATAAATTCATAAATGTGACAAGTGTATTATGCTAATGATTACTACCGACATATTGGATAGAGGTAACCTTTACCCCATTACCTTGAATGACTTTGAGAACAAAAACTCCAGAAAAAAATCATCAAAGTCAGTAAACATATTACATACTGACACTACCGTCATTTTGTTTTTTGTATGTCATTTGTTTTTACATTGCTGGAGGATACTGTCTTTTTTTTCGCTTGTCATTTGATTATACATTGCTGGAATTTGTATCTTACCTTCGTCCAACTGAGATCTTGGTTTTCATATGTTTTTGACGCCTAGGTGGTGCTAGTATATTAATTCACCCACCAGGCGGCAGCCCTAGTTGTTTATGTTTTTAAATGATAAGTTATACTGTCGGCGCCCTTGGTATTGGGTTATATTTTCAACACATAGGTAGCATTAATTTCTCTATTATACTGCCTGCTTTTAGCCTCTAGCGAATGGTGACCTTGGCCATTCCTGCAGAGTACATAAACTGAGATATTAAATGTATTATTCTTAATTGCAAGTATTATTTATTTAAGACAATTTTTATATAAACTGAAGATTTTTTATAAAATAAATAAAACGCAACATTTAATTTATTGTATACATAATATAATATACATAAGCAGCAAAAACAATTATTTTATAGTAATAATTTTTTATTATTTTGTAATTACAATTTCTGAAGAAAGCAGTTCATCACATCTTCTGATATAACCCCGATCCTTCGGTTCTCTAATGATTGAATAAACTTCAGCAAAGTGCGAGAAATCCCCGCGTTTATGAAGTCAATGAAATATTTGTGTCTCTCAAATAGTTCATTCGGGTCTTCGGTAAACATGTAATAAGCATTCTTGTCGTCTTCAGTCTTCTTCGCGTCACTTGTCGAAGCCAACTCGTTGGCGAAATGTGTGGGAATGTCGAGGGAATCATAATAGTCTTCAAATTTCGCTTCATGTTTCATCATCAATATCAAGTGTTTCCTCTGTAGGAGGTGTATATTCATCATCAGTATTTAGAGACGACAATCGTTTATTTTGACGTTCGTCGAGTTCACGCGCACGCCTTGTGAGTGTATATTCTACACATACCAACTCAATCATTCCGTCATTAGCATTCACTGCCTCGTCATAATCGTCTGCGGAAACAGTATACATCGATGTAGCAAAAGGTATTGGTGACATCACTTGCTGGCTTCCAGTAGACGAACACTTGCAGATCTCGATGTGCTACTTCATTGTATCACCTTGCATAAACTCATGTGGACATTGTCGTAATGCTTCTTTAAGCGAAAAAGTCTTTTCGTACAGGCCGTTCTCTCATACCGCCGAGCATGGCAGCTTATGCTGGAGATCTTTTCACAGAAGCGACATTGATTACGACGTAGTGGTTTAGGCAAAGACCCGGACGTAACTATTTTAGACGTAGCTGCTGGAGATAAAGTAGTAGGTAACGTCGGCATTGGCGTTATAGGTACCTCAGCTGAAGAAGTCGATATCAATGATACTATAGGAATGGCGCTCGAAGAAGTCGATGGCACTAATAGTATCACTCCCAAAGGAGTTGATGACACTGCCATAGCTACCATTAGCTATTGAATGTCCGAAGAGATTGCAGATGCAGAAGAAGACTTAAATGCGAAGCTGCAGAAGCTAGACGACACGATGTAATTTTCAGGTTAGCCATTGTCAAACTAAGCCTCTCAGCTGACCTCCCGACTGATAATAATATACGTGTATGCACGCCCTATGATGTTATATTGACATTGAACCAATCGTAATACAATATTAATACATTACTCGGACACTGGCCAGCCAAATACCGAGTTGCCACATGATTGCAGCTGGCCAATAGCATGCGGACATTGAGACATCACATGCGGGAGTCAGTCTCTGGCTCCTGTCGGCTGACTCCTGCCAGACCGACTTTTCACAAGATTGACCCATACAATGACCTCTAAAAGACCCCTACTCCTTCTTAACTCCCAACTGACCCTAAATGAGCACTAAATGACCCTTAATATCCCCTAAAGGACCTTATGTGATACCTCCTCCTCCTTGACCCCTAAATTACATTTAAATTACCCCTAATGACTCCTAAAGAGCCCTAAATGTCCCCTCCTCCTTCACCACTAAATAATACCTAAATGACCTTTGATGACCCATTGACCGATTGACTCATGACCCACTGACCCTTAACCCATTTACCCAATGACACTTAGCACAACTTGGATTTTGTACTGAATAATGAAGAACAACTGCAGGCCACCACCATGCTTCCCAATTGGTTGTTGCGCGTAAAGGACTCTTTGTACAGATCACCTTCTCATGTCGACGAGCGTTTTGAACATAGGTGAAAACTCGATCGCAGAATCTGCACTGGCGACAACCAGTTAGCAACGATGCAGGTTGGGACTACATGATCGTCGAGGTCAAAGGCAACCCTTCGTAGTCACAATTCATCTTCGTGGTATGGGATCACTCTGAGAAAGTCCAAATACTCGTTCGTCCCAGAACTAAACATGCAGATACAAAATATATTTTATACATAATTATGAACATGTTTACCTCATATATTCTATACATAATTATGTACATTCCTATCTTATATAAATACATGGATATTGTATACATGATTATGTATATTCCTTTCTTATATAAATACTATATATATATGTAAATATATATTCATTACATAACTATGTATACTATAAGCAGAAGGAAGGTTGGCTGAGAGGCTCAGTTTGACAATGGCTAACCTGAAAATTACATCGTCTCGGCTAGCTTTTGCAGCTTCGCATCACAGTCTTATTCTGCATCTGCAATGTCTTATGGGACATTCCAGAGCAAATGGTAGCTACGGCAGTGTCATCGACTTCTTCGGGAGTGGTACCAGCAGTGACGTCCACTTCTTCGAGTGCCATTCCTATAGTAGCATTGCATCGACCTCTTCGGTTGAGGTACCTAGAACACCATTGCCGGCGTTAACTGCTACTTTAGTTCCAGCACCTGCATCTAAAACAGTTCCATCCAAGTCTTTGCCTAAACCACTACATCGAAATCAGTGACACTTCTGTGAAAAGATCTTCAGCATAATCTTCCATGCTCGGCGGTATGAGAGAACGGCATGTACGAAGAGACCTTTTCACTTGAATAAGCATTACGACAATGACCACATGCATTTTATGCAAGGTAATACAATGAAGGAACACATCGAGATCTGCAAGTGTTCGTCTACTGGAAGCCAACAAGTGATGTTGCCAATACCTCCTGCTATACCTATGGATACTGTTTCTGCAGACGATTATGACGAGACAGTGAATGCTAATGACGGAATGATTAAGTTGGTATGTGCGGAATGTACACTCCAGAGGCGAGCGCGTAAAGTCGACGAACTTCAAAATAAATGGTCGTCGGCTCTTAATACTGATAACGAACATATACCTCCTATAAAGAAAAGTAAACTTGATATTGATGATGAAACAGGATGTGAAGACGATTATAAAGACGACATAGATAAAATGACTATGGCGACTGTGTTGATGATAATGACTACGACGACCATGATAATGTTTGAAATACTGATGATTCCCTCGACGTTTCCACTCACTTCACCGAGTTTCCTTCGAAAAGTGATGTGAAGAAGGTTGAAGATGTCATTAATACTGATTACATGGTTACCGAAGACTCGAAGGAACTAACGGTTACTCAAATATTTACCTTACTTACATAATTGCGGATTTTCTCGTACTTTGTTAAGGAATATTGGCTCATTAGAGAACTGAAAAATCGGGGTAACACTAGATGATGTAACTAATCGCTTTCTTAAAAAATGTACTTACAAAATAACAATATATTATTATTTTAAAATAATAGTTTTTTGCTGATTATGTATATTTTATAATGTGCACAATAGATTGTAAGTAAAAAAAATATGTTGCATTTTATACAAATTCATTTAAAAAAAACCCTCCCATTTTTGTTAATCTTATCTATATATAAAATCCATCGTGCATGACTAAACCGCATCATCACTGACAAACCGCTGAACCAATTGAGACCGTATTCACACCATATGTTATTGAGTTGGCGTAAGGTTTTTAGTTATGTTTCATTCCGGTAGGTTGCGATGAAGACTAAATCCTATATTTATGGGTCGATTTAGCTAATACTTGAAGGAAATGTTTGTTGATCTAAACGAAATTGTTCTACTGTGCTTTGCAATCGGTAGGTTACTTTCCGATAGGTGGTGCTGGAGTCTAACTTCTATATTTATGGGCCGATTGTGCTCATACTTGCAGGAAATGTTTGTTGATCTACTGAGACCATTTTAAAACCATTTGTTATTGAGATTGCAAGTAAGGTTTTTAGTTATGTTTCATTCCGATAGGTGGTGCTGGAGTCTAACTTATATATTTATGGGCTGATTGTGCTCATACTTGCAGGAAATGTTTGTTTATCTAAAATAAATTGTTTTATTGTGCTTTAAGTTTGGTAGGTTAGGTTCTAATATTTGGCACTGGAGTCGAACTTCTACATTTATGGGCCAATTTTGCTCATACTTGCAGGAAATGTTTGTTGATCTAAAAGAGAAAAATGCCAGCGATACCACGGACAAACATCGGTCGACATGCCAGACGCAATAGAGAGGGCGCATTGGGAAGGCAAAATACAATGTGAAAGAGACGAAAAAACGTTCGCTGGGCTCATCTAGTTTTAAATAAAAATACTCGCACTTAAGAATAAAATAAAAGAATAATTTTAACAGATTGCGTTCTTTGCAGGAATGGTCAATGTGACTATTGGGTACAGGCCGATAGCAGGCGGCATAATCGAGAAATTAATGCTACATATTTGTCGAAAACATAATCCAATACGGAGAGCGCCAACAGCGCAGCCTATACTTTAAAAACGTAAACAAATATGGCTGCTGCCTTGTGGGTGATTTACTACATCAGCACCACATACGTGGTGAAGACATACGAAAATCAAGATGGCAGTCTAACGAATGTGAGAGACAAACTCCAGCAATGTATAAACAAATGACAAACAAAAAATTGTATTGTACTGTATAGAGAGTTTTTTAACGTCCCGCGGTTTTAGACTTCAAAGTTTAGCAGGGGACGGTTTACAGACTAACTTATAACCTAACTTAAATTAACAACCATGCCGTATCCGGGATTCGAATCCAGAGCCTCCCGCACCCCAAATCGGTGGCGCACTAAGAGACTGCGCCATGGGAGGTCGGCGGCAAACAAAAAAAAGGCATCCTCCAGCAATGTATAAACAAATGACATACGAAAAAACAAGATGGCGGTAGTAGCCAGTAGTGTAATATGCTTACTAACATTTTTGAATTTTTTTGGAGTTTTTGTTTTCAAAGTCAATCAAGGTCATGGGATCAAGGTCACCTGCTTCCAATATGTCGGTAGTAGTCAATAACATAATATGCTCGTTGACTTTTATTAATTTATTCTCGAGTTATTGTTTTCAAGGCCATTCAAAGTCACGGGGTCATAGCCAAGGTCACCCGCACCCAACATGGCGGTTGTAGTCAGTAACGTAATATACTTGCTGTCTTTTATTAACTTTTATGGAGGTTTTTGTTTTAAATTCCATTCAAGGTTCATGCGGTCAAGGTCACGGCCATGTGCTTCCAATATGGCGGTAGTAGTCAGTTATATAATTTGCTCATTGAATTTTATAATTTTTTGCGAATTTTTTGAATTTTTTTAGGAAAGAAAGGAAATTTTAAAGGCAGAAGGGAAATTACTTAAGGAAAAAGGGAAATTTTTAGGAAAAAGTTGTTGCCGGAGGACCGGAATTTGTAAATATTTTTTTGTAATTTTTGGTAATTTTTAAAATATTTTCTTTTATTGTTTCTGATATATTTTTTTATTTCAAGGTCACAGGTCATTGGAGTCAAGGACAAATGTGAAGGTCACGTGGATATAAGATGGTGGACGGATGACTGGAATGACAGAGCTGAACAGTCCTGATACTTCGGTTCCAGGTCCCGTTGTGTTCAACTCATCATTTCCCTTATACTAATGTTAAATTTTTTCTTTGAAAACTTTATTTTGCAATCTCTGAAATATTTTTGGGTATGTTGTACATGTCGTTTTGTTGTCTTGATAGCCAGGAACTTAAGTAATTTAAAGGTAACATATCTCACCTACCTCTTTCTGAATGAGAACTATTTGCAGCCTGCGAATTAAGTTATCAGGTGATATTTTACTTTTACATCCTCAAGTGTAAAATAATTAATTATACATTTTTTTCATCCATGTACATGGTTATAGGCTATTCACGATAAACTGAGCACTTTTGCAAGCCCTGCTTAAGAGCTATTTGTATGTACGTTGTGTATTCTTTCGCCTTACGTAAAATTAATATTGCCATGGGCCTCATCACTTTATTCATGCGTCCGTCAAATGGGTGTGAGAAACAATTAGAAAAATAATTATTTTACAAATTTTCTTAATTTTACGCTTTGATGCGTAAAAAAATAGAAAATGAAAGAAATAACTTAAGTTGACACAAATGGTTCCTAACACTTTTTATTCGAAATTAAAATGTGGAACAACTTTCCCTCCGTCGTTACCAACTTTACTGGGTGCATGGCACTCAGTACGGCAGATAAAATATATGCAGGTAGAAGCAGTTTTTTTTTTAATGTTCTATTTCAAAAGTGCTCACTTTATCATAAACAGCCTTTACACTAATTCATGCATACACAAACATCACAGAAGCTTACCAAAGACAATAAATTATAAACCACATAAAAATCATCCTATTCCTATCAACATATCATCTTGCGGATTTGTAGACCAGTAGGTAGGCATTTAACAGGATTTCTGAATAAATAATTCTTTATTAGCATCCGTATACACTGATATGGTAAATAAACGAACAGTTTTTTTTGGAGTTAGACTACCTCTTTGTATAGTACTCTGCATGTCGAATTACGGTGTAAAAGGAAGTTCTGCATTTCAATTTATGTTGGCTGTCCTATGAAATGGCGAAAGAGGTTTTAAAAAACACAAACTTTGCAAATTGCTTTAAATATAGAGAGTATTATTACAAGACGCCTGAGGGGCGTAACTGAGTTCGTGAGGGATGGAGGTCCTAATAAAAACAAAATAACTAAATTTGATTTTTAATTTATTCACACAGCTATCATTTACAGCATTCTGTTGCCATCATTTGTAATGTACTTCCCTCTCGCACCCAATCCAAATGTCCAGCCTGCCAGTCGCACAATTCACTACTATGATGCTCGCAGTCGCAGATTTTCCTTCCTCTGGTCACTTCCGGCGCTACTCGTTGCTATTCTAGCTCGTCGCCTATAACTTAACGTAGCCCAACCACCCAGACTCCCTACTCTCATAAACACCTGGCTGAGGCCCGACGCGCATTTATAGTCGCTGGCCTTGACCTGGGAGGTTCGCCGCGCCCTGCGTCATGCTGAAGGAAACTTGGACAGAAAACCACTAGGTAATTCTTAAGTTAAACGGAGAAATTCAATCTGCTGAAAGTCATGAGTGCGCGAGTCTCAAAAGGTTTATCCCGACACCAGGCGGAAGAATGTGCGGCGGTAATCTTTGTAACTATAACCTCTGATAGGATTATCGCTTTCCTGTAATTCAAACATGTCTTAGTGACTCGCCGCACGCTATCATCACTACTCTCTCCTCTTCTGCACGCTTTGGCGGGACAGGTCAAGGAAAGCGAGGATATTACAATATGTTAACGTCGCCGCGGATATTATGTACCACTTTTACACGTCCACGCTATCATGAATTTGGTTCGAAAGTGGGTTCCAAACATGTTCATTTCTTTATTAGCACAAGGATTGACATAATCTTTCTTAATGTAAATGTTATTGTCGTTAAGTAATGCACTTCAAAACTGTTATTTTATTTCTGACTAGAAACTTTTCACGATAACTTTATTATTGTACACGGATAATTTTTTACGTTATTAATATTTTTTAGTTCCTTTCATCCACGCAGTTAGCTAAACGTTTCACGAATAAGTTATTGCAAAGTAAGTGACAAAATATTTTGTGAGACGACTGAACGGCACCAGGCATGGCGACTGTCGCAGGAGTTCAACAAAGGAGCGCAGTGATTTACTGATTGTGGCAAATGAAGGTAGCCACGAACCCTTGGTCGTCGTTGGGGGAAGGGAAGTTTTTGATGGTTGGGGGGGGGGGGGAGTAATCAAGCGTGGGACCAGCCAGAAGAGCACAACTCACGAAATAACAAAATGTAGCCGAGGACTGCTTAATGATGATACCACTGACTTCTCTTCAAAGAGTAAACCATATTAACTTACATAGACCCATGCACTGTTAAAATATTTTGTAAATTTTACTGAGAATTTGTTTGTTCTTTTGCAAAAGTTTAAAACATACAACAATTTATCTTGTAAAATTAATGTTTTGTACAGCTACAATAGCTGTGTTTGTAACAGAACTGGATAACTGTTTGTAATGTACTCGCCTTTACACACGAACTGAAGAAAAATGGCGGACACTCAACAACGTAAAACCGTATATAACTGTTTGAGAAAAACACTGTGTGTGATGCAAAGTGTAGTTGTGTCCAAAAATAAATGTGTCGCAAGTTCGAATAATTTAAAGCACTTAAAACAACCCAAATACTCATAATAAAAAGAATACAATTTCGAAAACATGTGATGCTGTTACTCATAACTGATCATATTAATGTTTCATATTGTTACAGGCAGCTGCTCTACGCGTGCGAGGCACTGACGATTTATTGACGCGCACGCAATATCAGTTACAACTGGAGACGCAGCAGCTTTTGACAAAGGAATGTTTACCATGCCTGCCTGTTATGCTTATCAGGGTGCGTGCCACTCCCGACCTTGGGTAATGGGTGTCTTTGAGATATCGGAAGAATGCTCTGGATTTCTGACCTCGTTTATCTCAGATAGACTCGGGATGCAACGCACCTTCCAGTTCAAGGCCAGTGGCTATAAAAGGCGCCGACCCTCCGATTTGGTAGTTGGTAAATGGAAGAGTTTCAGCGATAGATGTCTAGCGAGAAGAGAAGCGCATGGCGAAAGAAGTGATCGGTGGGAGGAAAATCTGCGACTGCGGAATTCACAGCAGTGAAACTACGACTGCAGGCTGGATTATTGGTCTGGATGAATGAGCAAAAGGTATTGCAAGTGATGGCAACATATATAATGAACATGTGTGAATGATAAGTATGAGTTAATTGACAGTAACCAAATACTTCATAACGGGAATACTAACACCAGTTTGAAACAGTCACCACCCTGAATGGCTGATCAGTCGAAAATCGGGTTTGCTACCTCGCCGCTGTACTGAGAGGCATCACAATGAGCACACTACAGTTTCTGCCAGATCGAAGTCGAATGGATTACCCCACACTGGTGTTGGCCTTGGAGCTACGTATTGGTGACTGGTACCTACGACACACCACTTTGCACAACTGCGAAGCCGCACTCAGTGACCAGGGGAGACACAGCAGGAGCTATGGCAAGATATCGTGTCGCTGTCTCAACTGTCTCTGGAAGGGTGCTCGGAGGAGGCACACAACATTATCGCAGTCGGCTTCTTCATCGATGCCATCGCCGACACAGACGTACGGCAAACAGTGTGTCTGGCTGGAGATTGCCATCAAGGATATCGCTTCCAGGGTCCGTGTTTCAGAGCTTTGCCATCCTTCGCCTCAACTAAAAAGCCGAGTTTTGGTAATGTGGACAGCCGGGCCAACATAGAGCTTACTGCCCAGAACAACAACAGCAGAAGCAGCAGCGGGAAAAGAGGCAGCGATATGCAGGTGAGAATAAAGCATGTTCGGAAAACTTGTAAACAACGATCTTAGGGGGCAAAGGTCGGTGACTGCTGGAGGAAAGTCCCCAAATATTCTTACATGTACGGTCGGTGAAACAGGATTAGGATGCAATACTAGTGGAGATGAACCTGAATGATGTACCTTGCCAGATGGTCGTCGACACTGGGGCGTCCATAACAGTAGTAAGTCCAGACGACCTCGTGCCTTCCATCCAGCGATCGCCCGACAACAACATAGAATTTTGCTATTTGACTACAGTAATGGGTGAGACCAAACCCATAATAAATAAGTGGAAAGTGTTCTTGAAGCTTGATGACCTTTGCACAGAGCACAATGTTTACAAATCAGAAATAGAAAATAAAGGTATTTTCAGGCTTGATGCAATACATATACTGGGATGCTGTATCTGTACTCGACTAGGTGTATTACAAGTAGGCAGTACAGAGTTGGTGATGTCAACACGGCATGATTTGTTTTCCCCAAATTAGCTGACAAGGAGTATGTGGTGAACCCACTGTGCTGCCTACTTCTAGTGAAATCGTCGTTACAGGAAGATGTCAAGGGACATTTGTCAGGGGTTAGGTCTAATTGAGCCAGTAGAGAGGGCTGGCACTTTGCCAGGTAATGTAATTGTATCAAAATTATGGTCTCTTCTTTTACTCACAAATTACAGGTAGGATGATAAATTGGTCCAATAGTGCCATTCGTCTTGAGGAGTGCACCATGAAAGGAATCCGCAAGCAGGTCACACAGATAATTCCAAACATTCCAGAATAATCTAGAGAAGAACAACTAAATGTCCTCTACGAGAAGTACTGAATCAACTGCTTGTACGAAAAAAATAAAATCTTGTCTGGCGACAGGAGAAAGCTGCCTCCGAGTTACTGCAAAGAAAGAGGCATGCCTTCTCATGTGTACCAAATTACCTTGGAAGGAACAAAGGGACCTGCCAACACATTGATTCATGAGATGCCAGGCTTCCAAAGCAGCCACCAAGACGAATGCAGCAAGCTTTGCACGAGAAAGTTGCGGAATTGTAAATGAAATGAAGGATCTAAATTTCATATAACCATTAGTTAGTCTATGTTCATTTCCCATAGTTCTTGTTAAAAAGAAAGATGGCAATCTGAGGTTCTGCGTAGATTATCGCCAGCTGAATAATGTGACAGGCTCTTATCCCCTTCTAAGAATAGACGACACATTAAACAGCCTTGTAGTTTCGCAATGTTTTTCTACTTTGGACATGAAGAGTGGGTACTGGCAGTGCAATGTAACCCCACAGGACCAAGAAAAGACTGCATTTTGTGCTCAAGTTATACCTTTTGGGCTAGTTAATACTGCTGCCACCTTCGAATGCCTGATGGTAAAAAACTTTGCCTTAGATATCTGTCAAGTTTACCTATATGATATTGTTGTAACAGGAAAGACGTTTGTAGAACACTTATCATGCTTATACACTGTATTCCGATAAGTAACAACAGCCAACTTGAAACTGGATCCTAAGAAGTGCCAGCTGTTCAAAAGAAAATAAATTTCTTGGGTCATGTAGTGTCGGCCCATGGAATCGAAACAGACCCCAAGAAGACTAGAGCGATAAGAAATTGGCCGAAACTAACTGACAAAACTGAATTGTGGTGTTTTCTGGGAGTATGTGCCTACTACCATTGATTTGTACCTCGGTTCGCCACGATTTCCAAGCCACTACATGAACTGACTGAGGCAAAAAAAAATTTCATTGGAACACTGCAAAAATGCTATTTGTATGCTGAAGGAAATTATGATATATCCACAAGTTCTGGATTTCCCGAAAAGTGAAGATTTATTAATTTTGGGCACAGATGCTAGTAATGTAGGCATTGTATATGTCTTATGTCAGGTTCTAGGGGGGGGGGGAGGAAAGACAACTTCAATACTTTAGTAAGGTATTCCATAAGCCTGAGAGAAATTACTGTCTTACATGCAGGGAGCTTCTCGCCATGGTGAAAGCAATTTCACACTTCCAACCCTACCTTTAGAGCTGACATTTTATTTTTAGGACCGACCATTCTTCATTATGCTGGCAAATAAATTTCATGAACCCCAAATTTCAAACAGCCCAGTGGTTACAGTATATTTAAAATTATGTCTTTGAAATACATCACAGATCTGGACACCTTCACAGCAATGCAGATGCACCGTCTAGGAGGCCAAGTGAGCCATTTTGTCGTCATTGCGAATTCGAGGAAGAAAGGAGTGGCGAATCGCTGAAGGTACAGAGGACAAGAATTCAAGGTTCTTTGTCTTCCTATGGGTCACCTACCTGGAGTGATGAGGATATTAGGAAAGATCAGATGAATGATTCCACTTTGTAGCTATTATTGAAGTGAAAATAAGCTGGCTTTCGGCCAAAATGGGAAGAGATATCTAGCCTGAGCACAGCACTCAAATCATACAGGGCACAATTGAATAACCTCGTACTGAAGAATGGTGTGCTTTACTGAAACTCGGAAATTAATAATGGAAAACACATACGTTTACAACTGGTCATTCCAGAATGCAGGTTTCCAGAAGTATTAAAACCACTGCATATTGTGGCAGCGAGTGGGCACTTTGGTGTTAATAAGACACTGTACAGGGTCAGACTGAGATTCTACTGGCTTCAATTTTGGGAGGATGTTGAGAAGTGGTGTCGAGTGTGCAACACCTGCACTGCGAGGAAGGGCCCAAGGACCAGGGGACAAGGTCACATCCATAAATACAATGTTGGGGCTGTATTCGAGAGGAAGGCATTGGATATTTTGGAAAAGGTAATCAGTACCTCCTGGTGGCCCAAGATTACTTTACTAAGTGGTCTGAGGTAATTCCCCTTCCAAACTAAGAAGCACCTACTATGTACTCACAGAGCATGTTTTCTCGAGGTTTGGAGTGCCACTAAAACGCCATTCTTATCAGGGGAAGAAAATTTGAAGCTGTGATCTTCCAGGAGGATACCAAACATTTGGGCGATGAAAAAGACTAGGATATGGCCTTACACCCTCAGGCAGATAGAATTGCCAAGATATTTAACAGTACCCTTGAGCAGTACCTGTCGATATGTGTGGCAGACAACCAAAACGACTGATTCAAATGTGTCATTGTTTCTTCTTCTTACCGCTCAGCAGTTCATGAGTCCACAAGGGTAACACCATCAAGAATGCTGTTTGAAAGAGAGCTACACCTCCTCAGTGACCTGAAGTTTCGCCAACTGACAGAAGAGGAAGATGCAACGCCTGATTAGGCCAGCGAATTACACAACATACTTGATGAAATTCATAACTGTTGCTCGACAACACATAATATTAAATAGTGACAGGATGAAGATACGGTATGATAGGAGAATGTCGGGCGAGGTATTTCAAGAAGGACAACTTGTGTAGCTGCCACAGAGGAAAAAAAGGTACTCCTCGAAGCTACAGAAATGTTGGGAAAGCCACTACAGGATTCTAAATAAGATCAATGATGTTGTCTTTCGGATTTGTCGTCCAGGCTCTCGGGCGAAGCGGAAGGTTACCCACATTGACCGACTGGCGATATGCGCAGGGACAGATGTAGCAGAGTCTTTTCGAGACGAACAGACTTGAGGGGTCAGTGTTACAGGTGGCCGGTCTGAGCTTGCGAAGCACGGATGACTTATTGATTCGCGATATCAGTTTCAACTGGAGTCGCGGCATATTCTGACAAAGGAATGTTTACAAAACGTGCCTGCTATGCCTATCAAGGCATGTGCCGCTCTCGACCTTGGATATCGGGTATCTTTGAGACATCTGAAGAATACTTTGGATTTCTGACCTCGTTTAACTCAGCTATATTCGGGGTGCGGCGAACCTTTCAGGTCAATGCCAGCAGCCATAAAAGGCGCGTCGGTCATTCGAGTCGGCAGTTGTTGAATTATGAATTTCAGCGATGGACGACTAGCGAGAAGAGATGCACGCGGCAAGAGAAGTGACCAGCGGGAGGGAAATCTGTCACTGCGAACATCACAGCAGTGAAGAGTAGACTGCAGGCTGGACAATTGGACTGGATGCGTGAGTAAGAGACATTACAAATTATGGCAACGGACATACTGAAAGTGTGTTAATGATGATTATGAGTTAATTAACAATAACCAAACCGAGCATAGAAGGACGTAAATTAAAGTGAGTTGAAACAGAAATTAATTATTGCGCTCACTGTGAACTAAATAGAACAATATAAGAAATAGATAATTTAATGCTGTAAATAATAGCGGGGTGAATGAATTAAAAATCAAATTTAGTTATTTTATTCTCATTATGACCTCATACCTCACAAATTCAATTATACCAACCAGGCATAAATGTAACTGTATCTACACAAACTCTTAAAATGAAATAAAGGCGTTCTTCGATATTCTTAACCGAATAACTTGACTTATATTTTATAGGAATTTACAGTTATATTGAGCACAAAAATAATTGTAAAGCTCGTAATTCAAGTTGGGTTTGTATTTAGGGTGTAGGATAGTAACGCAAGGGCGTGGTTTGTAGTCTCCATGATTGCAAGGTTTAGCTTTTTTTCGTAAATTAATGTTTGAAACATTTTTTTTTATTCTTTGTTATTGACTCAAGAAACAAGTTTTCGAGAATACAAAAAAAAAAAAAAATATCATGTCGACTTCTCAGTAATGTAAGTTGTAATTCAAGTCTATCATTTGTAATATTACAAATATATGTTTTGCATATTTAACAAGAGAACTGTTTAGATTTCTACAAAGGATTTTCTCGGAAACTAGGTTCACAAGGATTTTCTTGGCAACTGGGTTTCCAAAAATTTTTCTTGTAAAACTACAAAAAAAAATTACGGTGTGCTGAAGACATCTTTTAAGGAGAGCCATTTTTTTTTTTAAGAAAAGAAAATTCTGGCAGTACAATTATTTATTGGCCTTTTGCAACAGTATAGACATAACGACTGGACTACGGACTCATATGTACATCATAATATTGGTTTTGTCAAGTTTTAGCAGAATTAATATTGTGACCTAAATACATGTTACTTACATCTCTACTGCTGTGTAAGGTCAATAACTAGTTGGTTGTAGGGGTACAGTTACCTTTTATAAACATAAAAATGCTAGATAAGCCAAGAATCCAATATGGCCGGGGAGTTTCCCCTTTAGAGAATAGCGCCTTTGGTCACTATTGCTTA
This sequence comes from Dryococelus australis, assembly GCA_029891345.1. Lineage (NCBI taxonomy): Eukaryota > Metazoa > Arthropoda > Insecta > Phasmatodea > Phasmatidae > Dryococelus > Dryococelus australis. Next base: position 184,880,659 of record CM056994.1, on the reverse strand, counting down.
ATCGTTTTTTGGCGAAGTGCCCAATTGGCCAAAGCAAACCGACGAGCTAGATGCTTCTGTAGATGAAAAACCTAGTAAAATATCTCCCATCGTTCATTCTGTTCACCATTTGAAGTACTACCAACCATTATTTTTAGCGAAAGGATCTGATATTAAACCTATTACCTGAAAGCTTTATCCCCAATCTTTTGCGAATGTGACAGGAAGTTCCCCCAAGCTATCCTCTACGTGGCACTCAGCTAGTGGTTTAGAAATCACTACTCCCTCGTAACTCGCAAACCAAAGTCAGCCAAAGCCCAACCGAGATTTGCCGACAAGGATAATTCAAAAAGTTTTCCCAACACGTTTCGTTTCTCATGTGTTCATTTTTCTCTCACACATAGCACAAGGTTTGCCTAGCGCAATTGTTTACTGGGAAGTCCGTCTGATACACATTTTGGAAGGTTATGAGCTCGATCCTGGCTGGCTGGTTTCAAAAGTTATGGTTGCCTGCACCCAATGTAAACAAATGCTGGTGGAAATGTCTAACGTGTACCTTCCCAATTTCCTAAGCAAAATTATTATATTATTGTTCTGTTGGCCACTGCAGAAAGCACCAAAATGAATTGACGGGGGAAACGGGAGATCCCGGAAAAAAAACCCGCTGACCAGCGGTATGGTCCGGCACAATTCCCACTTGCGAAAATCAGGAGTGAACCGGCCGTGGAATGAACCCGGTTTACCTTGGTGGGAGGCGAATATTCTAACCGCTGAGCCACCGTGGCCCCAGGTAAATATAAAAACCGTATTTTCTTTGAAGAACAAGACTAGGGACCAAAGGCGCCTCTTTTTTCCAGAAGGGGGGTAAATATCATACTCTCTGTAACCATATGATAATTTTAATCTAATCACTCTCTCTCCCGCTCTCCTTACTGTAAACATATTACTTTTAAAATTTTAAAAATAGCTATTAAAAATATTAAAAATTTTGGCTAACTAAAAATAATATAGTATATCTTAAAGTAAACAAATATTATATATATATAGTTGCATATTCGCGGTTTCTTCATGATTCTTAAATCAAAACTTTGAAATATCACACAGAGAAAATAGGTGTGTTTATAATGCCTAATAAGATATAGTTAATATTCAGAGCGCGTACGAATGCGATACGTTGTCCCTCTGGTGTAATTTTCTAAACTTAGTTAAGCTTTGTTTGCATTAGGCGGAGTAGAACTTTAACTTATCCTGGAAGTAGAACTTTAACAGGGCTTCGGAAAAGTTGGAAGTAACTGTGAATGGAGTATACGCTTATTAAAAACTGAAGCAGGCCTAGTTACCAATTACCGTTTATCAACCCACAAGGGTGGAAGAGGACACCCATTCTACTTCTGCCCGCTATAATATTCGTCTATGAGATCCATCACCCCTAACCTCTAAAGGAATTTTTATTGTTACTTTGTATGCCGTAGATCGTTGTCGCGAGTAATAATTTCTCATGCCAGACTACCATTATAGTGAGGAGGCTGAAGAATGATAAGAAAAGCCTATACAATGTGCGGACAGTTTAGTACGAGAGAAAAAAGTGAAAAATAAATAACTTCGTCACTTGGCCTTCATTGGAATAAATCAAAGATTATTTATGTTTTATAAGTGGTAGTTATTTATTTAGCTAACAGTTATTTTTAATATCTACATAATTGTTTACTGGAATTATGTCGGTAATAACTAAAGGTTTAAAAGGATGTTTTGCAAAAAAAAAAAATCATAAATTTAACCTAAGAATTATAAATAATAAAACAATTGCACCATTTTTTTATACAAGACAGTGGTTTCGTTAAAGTTAACGAATGGCATTCTTACTGTTCATTACCACTCTCAGTCAACATAAATTATTTCAATTATAAAATTTCTTAACATATAAACTCATATTACAGTGTCATTTAGGTTTGTAAAGGTAATGAATCGCCCCTTCAAAAGCGCTCTTTTGTAACTTATGGCCCGCTTCTAAAATTCATTTGAATATGTGACGGATCTGAACGGATGGTGAAAGTGAATATAAACACCTATCGTCGGTTTGTATTGTAGTTGGCACGGGCGAAGCAAACCCGTTGTTACTGCCGACAGCAAAATGCATTCCCTAACCGCAGTGGCCAATGTTTCTGACAACCGCAGGGGATGCTCTGCAGGCGGGGCGCGGGGGTGAAAAGTCACGGACCTGATTAGCGTAATAGCCGGCAACATCCCGCGTCATTACAGCCGCCCCAACTCCGAATATTTCTCCAACCCTCTTCACAAAACACACCGGCCTTTCCCTTTCGGAAGAAAAAAAAGTTCTAGTCGTTTTTTCTTTCCTTCACCCTACTTTACAGACACCTATTTAAATCCATCAGTGGTGTTTAAGGTGGGCCGCGTGGCCACGAGCCGACATCCGATTACGGTGTCCGACACCCCCACGATTAAAATACGGGGGTTGCAGGGTTGGCGGTCTCCACAGGTAATAGGTAAATTACAGGTAGAGGCGAGAGAATTTCTCACATCTGCCCAAGAGAAGGCGCCCTCCCACACCATTAGGTGCAATATCTGTCCGGCGCCCTTCAAAAAACCACGGTTACCCCTTCTGGGAATCGCTCGATGAGGGTATTCAATGCTTCCGTTCTTTCATTTGTTTTTTCTGCCGCCGAGACCTCGCCTTTTACGGTCGGTGGTTGCGTGCACACGCAACTCCCTTCGCATGTGGATTTTTATCTCGCACCCATCTGGCATAATTTATCATTTAAGAGGGGTTGGTAATGCAGCTTGTTCAGTCGTGGCACCAAACTCACCTCCGCAGCGCCCTTGGACCACAGTCAGTGGGGTGGTCGGCAACCCCTATTACTATCCACCAATAACATTAGGGAAGTACGTTTTGACATAAGTGGGTATCGTACTGTTGATAATCTGAAAAACAAATTGATTTACAAGGGTAGGGCGCAATAATAAATTTCCCTTTTGATAGTCCCTGTTGGCAAAATACATAAATAATTGATTTTTTGATTTATTAAAACTTACATTGAAGATTCTGATTCCTAAAATTCATCTGAATATTAAAGCGGTGTTCAGAATTTGAGTTCCATTTTAATATTCCAATACTCAATTTTCGATCACTAGAATTTCCGTCATTTAGGGATACTTGACACGAGGTTACAATTGACACAATTAGATTGTCTTCACAGCATTGGTTACTCTGTTTTGAGTTTTCTGTGCATACGTGTTAGACAGGCATGCCCAGCCTGATACAAAAAATAAAGAACTTTCGCGTTGAGAAGGTAAGAAAAATTATGTAAATTTGAAATACAAGCCCAAAATAACTTTTCTTGTGAATATTACAGCATTAAAGCTGCGAGTCTTCATGTTGTCTCTCTGTAATTGTTTCATAGCTTCATTGATATTTCTGCCTACTTATTACCTATTAATACACACGTTTGTGTTTTTCACATGTGTCAGTTGTGAGATAACTTAAGTCACCGTCTCAGGTAAATCCATTTTTTTAAATAGTTTGATTTTTACACAAAATACGATTAGCTTATTCCAGGTAAATTACATCTAAAGGTTGTTCACGGTAAAGTGAGCACTTTTGAAAGCCTCCTAAAAATATACTTGAATGCACAGTCCGTATACTTCTGCCTTTTGTAAAATTAATATTGCCATGGATCTGGTCACTTTATTCATGCGCCGGCCAAGTACATCTGTGAAATTATTAGAAAAGTAATTATTTTACCATTTTTCTAATTTATACACTTACATATTCTAAGAATACATGGAAAGTAAAACAAATAGTTTCAGTGATCTGAAATGTTTTCTTAAATCTGCTAACTCAGCGTTTCAGACCTGAAAATACTTTATCTCCGTCGTTACCAACTTCATAGGGCGCATGCCACCCAGCGTACCTCTTAAAATACATGCAAGCAAGGGCAGTGACATTATTCACAGGTTCATTTTAAAAGTGCTCACTTTTTCGTGAACAACCTTTACCTTTCTGGATGTACAGCAAACGTTGATGCGTTTCCCAAAGAAGCCGACTAAACAAATTACCAGTAGAGCCACTCAGGCCACGAAATTGAACGTTGCACCGTGTTCAAATTAATGATCTCGATTTCTTAAAGAAGGCAAAGAAGTTCAGCTAAGAGAGAGAAACGTCGTGGCAGTAACGTATCTTCACCAGAGGGCGAGAGTACGTAATGGACCGAAACTCGTGCTATAACAATGATGTAGGATTACTAGACGCAAACATTTACGGCCTCAATCACGAAGACAATACTGTCAATTTGATAAACAGAAATCTATATTCAAGAGGAAGCTCCAATTCAGCTTGGTAATTTCATCATGTAAGATGCATTTAATACAAAGAAACAGCTGGAAAGAAAGTATATCCATCGTAACTGTGTTGTCATTTTAAGGAATTTCAAAGGTGGGAAATATGTTTTGTATTGCCCGATGGGTAACAATTATAGAATGAGCGAATTTATACAGGTGGCGTCATATTTACGAGAAGAAAGATTAAGGGATTTAAATAAGACATTATTTTTATAGAGCTGTTGTGATTAAGGCGGTGACCTAGTTGGCGCTTGTGAGCATGTTTGGAGAACGTTTATTGATATGAAATCATTAAACAGATCGCCAATATGTTTACCTACGAAAAGAGAACATACCGCAAACGAAGACGGAATGCTACTTTCAATATATCACGCATGTTGTAAATAGTATTTTGGAGCTCTCCAGCATCATTAACAAGAAGTTATGATATAACTAATGAACCTAATTTCCTCTATGTGCGTGCAATTATTTTTAATGAAATTATTAAATGCTAAGAGAGTAGATAGTTAGGGAGGTCTTGATGTCTCGATCCCAGCAATATTATTAAAGATGAAACCAGAAACTTATCAAGCAGTATCGGCACAAATATATATACAAAAGTTCCTTACTCAGTACTCGAACCCAGAAAATATTGTTAAAGCCAGTCTAATATATTGAACGATAGGGTTGAGTAACCTAAATATTTATATGGCCATCATTTTGACAATATGTGCGTGAAACACTTAAAACAGGTATGTTTTCATGACCTGCTATAGCGCAACTTATGTGAAGAATATGGTGGATATCAGTTGATTGGTCCCCGAGATAACATACGGAAACCTTTTCCTCTTAATCGGTGTTAGCTTACAAAATTATATACTCTATACGGTACTTCTAATATATACTGTCAGCATATAAAGAATTGAATTTGGTTAAATGATTAATTAGTTTTTTCAATCTTATCAAAATATTTATATGGGTGCCATTTTGCAAATCTGCATCTAACCCTACTAAATTCCCGAAACTTTATACGACCTTCTGTAGCACTAATAGTTTGTCAAATTTGGTGGAGTTTAGTTTAATCGTTTCGGCAATATGGTAAAATGTTTAATTTTTTTCAACCTAGCATTACTTTGCAAAAAATGGCGGCAAAGAGTTCCTCTGCATGCACGATTGATGCTTCTAATGAATACCGTCAGAGGTACAAAAAATTATTTGAAATTCGTTGACTTGTTTCACACATATAATAGAGCCTATATTAAACGAAATGATTTATATTAACACCATTGAAAAAAGCTTGCGACGTCTATAACATGTTACTCTACATACCCTACAGTAGCACTACTTGCGTGAAAAATCTGACTGTAATCGGTTCATTGGTCCTCGAGATACGGCATTAAACCTCCAATTAGTTTCATGTGACGGTCTTCAGAAATGGAGGACTAAAAGGTCATTGATGATAGTCGTAGTTACTGCGGGTGAATAAAGTTAAGTTGAAAACAGTTACATAATTTCGTGAGTATAGTAGGCACTAAGCTAAAATGTTTTTGTAGTCATCATTCTAAGAATAAGGGCCTTGCACACTTAAAACATATAAATTAATATGGCCTACCACAGACAAAAATATATTTTTACATACGATACTATTAAAAAAATGTTGGGTAAATGATGTTCTGTATAGACAAATTTGATGTATTTAATAAACACTGCCAGTATACAAATTTAAGTCGAAATTTGTTCTGCAGTTTCGTAGGCACAACATACCTATCTGAAATATATATATGGCTGCCATTTTTAAAATAAGTGTCTGAACAACTTAAAACATAGCTGTTTACACGGTATGCTGTAGTGCTGGTTGTTTGCTTTAGATCTTACAGGAATCGATCAATTATTTCCCAAAGTATGACATTAAAATTTTACTTAGTCTATTTATGAGACAGTATCTCACAAAAAGTTGGACAGAAAGGTTTAGTGTAGACATATTTGATGGTTGTAATTTATACTCCCGGTATAGAAATTAAGATGGAATTAATTGCTTGTTTCCACAATATAGTAAAATATGCTAAAGTAGCTATATGGCCACCATTTGGAAATAAACGTATGTCACTTTTTAAGCGTATTTGTTTATATCATCCGCTGCAGTACTACTTCTTTGCCAAATTTGGTACGAATCGGTCAGTTGTTTCCCGAGATATGACATAAAATATTTATGAATTCATATGGCTATCTTGCAAAATTGAGTAAAAAGTGGTTATTTTTCTGCACATATAATACTTGTAATCGATACTGTTAGTATAAGTATATCGTTAAAATTAGTTAAACGGCATGGAAGATATACAAAATAAACCTAAAATATTTGTATATCCACCAATTTGAAAATTAGTGCCTCTTCAATCTGAATTGCATACGTTCGCATAACATACCATAGTAATACTTACATGCCCATTTTTGTGAGAATTGGTTGAGTAGTTTTCGAGATATAACGTAAATTCTTTATTTGTTTCATTTAGTGCTATCTTCAAAAATTGCTAACCAACAACAATATCCACCTCTAAATTCAATGTTTATATGATGCGCTGTCAACATACGAAATTTGGTTAACATTGGTTGAAAAGGTTTCCGAGATATACCTTATCACCCTAAATAATAAATAGCCGCCATTGTCAAAGTAAGTACCCGGCGTGGCCTAAAACTACAAAAGTCAGGTGTCCTTAAAACATACTACCTGCACACGAGCGAAACTATGGTAGGAGCTTGCAATGAACCTTGCTTCTCAGTGTGAAGCAATAAGTTACAGGGCCATCGCTGAAAGTCCTGTAGGTACATGCAGCAAGACGAGAACACTGTGCGCCAGTTCATAGCCTTGCGTGTAGGGGTGATGGGGCATTTGATGTGCGTGGCGGAGTAGTCCTTATCACTCACGCACTTTTAGGCCTGAGACTGTAAAACAAGTGGAGATCATTAAAAAATATTACAGGCACTACCATAAAAGTCAGAAATGTACGATTTAAGTTGCCTATGGAAGAAGGCAGCATATAATTTGTTACAATTACTAAAATTGGCTCAATAAATTAATGTAGACATGCCTTTGATATCATAGAAAAATACAAGATATAAATTGTATTTCTCATATCTACTCAGACATTATAAATGGCAGAAAATAAATTATTTTCATAGGTATTGTGCGCAAAATATACTTTAACGTCAATTGAAATTCTGATCCTACATATTTTGATTAAAATGTATTACAGAAACGTTAAGAGCAAACATACATTTCTATCGCCCTTACAAAATCACCAAAAAGCTTTTGTATATTGCAGAATTTATATTTATTTTTTATCAACATATTTAGCACCTTCAACTCAACTATGTACTCATCATTAAGGGGGCAGGGGCATCAATATGGGTTTGCTCTTAGGTTGACGTTCCAGGTCACATAACACATTATTCGACGAATTTTAATTACAAAATAGTTCGCAGGCTTTCGTGACCATTATCGTCAATTTCTAAGCTTCTGGGTTTGAGCCACATTGTGGTTGTCTTCTCCAACGTTTCGGAAGTTGTTGCAGCTGTCATCATCAAGGAACACTACCTGACCAATTGAGGACAGTCGAAGGAAGAGGTCCTTTTATGTTCTGGTTTCTGGAGGGCTATTTCCTGATTGGCTAGGCTCTTTGGCAATTACAAGCTGTCTTCCTCATTATTAGCTGAGGCGCAAGCGAACTCTCAATACCCACCATCACAGAAAAGTACAGCCATTTCCACATTGGTCAACAGAGCAAAAAAGCATATGCGAAGAACAACATCTTGGGATAGAAATGAAACAGCTCACCATTGCTCTAGAAGCTGACGGTTACTCGAGACTTGAGATACAGCAGAGCTTCAAGACGCAGCTAAGAACAAAATAAAAATATATAACACATCGCTATACTGCCCTATGTCAAAGGAACCACTGACCGTCCTGGCACACTTACTGAGGAAGGACGTACATACCATCACGAAACCTATTAGCAAAGTCTATATCATACTGGGATCAGTGAAAGACAAAACACCAGACGAAGAACAGGCCGGAGTTTACAAGGTAACTTGCTCATGCGGGAAAGTGTACATAGGCCAAACTGGCAGAAAAAAAACAACCACAATAAAAGAACACATCAGGACCTACAAGTATGAAAACCAGCAGTCAGCAATTGCTGAGCACTCCATGAAAACTTAACATAGTATTAATTTAGAAAAGCACATCACAATAGCCAATATGTGCTTATAAACCAAGGACCATTAGAGAATCAATAGAAAAATAAAAACATCCAAATAACACCAACACAGAAGATGTATACGAGTTAAAGCAAAACATTGGCAAATCTCTTCATAGACGACCTGAAATTATGTGATGCGAGAGCAGAGAACACAGACTTGCCTGGATTGGCCAACAAGCTCAGCCAATCAGGAGGAAGACAAACTGCAATTGGCTAGAGAGTCCAGCCAATCAGTATAGATACTACACCCTCTCAAGAATTGGCACACCTCTTCAGCCAATCAGGAGAAAGACAGCCTGTGATTGGCCGAAGAGCCCTAGCCAATCAAGAAACAGCCCTCCAGAAATCAGATATAAAAGGGCCTCTTCCTTCGACTGTCCTCAATTGGTCAGGTATTGTTCCCTGATAATGGCAGCTGCAACAACTTCCGAAACGTTGGAGAAGAAATCCACGACGCGGCTCAAACGCGGAATCCTAGACATTGAATTGTAATTTCATTTTACCTCATTTACGATTTGCAAAAAGACTATCCAAACATACAACACAAGAATACATACAAATTGTGGCCAAAAACAAATAGGCAGCCGTCTGTGCAGTGGACACGCAGCGTTTTGTACATGAATGTATGTAGTATTGCGTATTTGCTAGACACTGAATCGCTGCAGACAAATCTTTGTATGCAGTTCACACGTAAACGGTGTGTCCTGGGCAGCTGCGACATGATGACAACTTTTGTTTCTTAGGCCATGCTAGTCAATAATTCGTAAAAAAAAGTCCGGAATTCCCGACTGTGAAAGAGTTGCCAGGAAAAATAGGGTGGCCATCCTTGTTATTTCCTGTACGGGGAAAACTATTAATGTGAATTTGCCCTTAAGTTGAAGATCTCATTAACATAGTTTAATGATCGGAGAATTGTAATTTTATTTCACTTTTTTTTTCGATATATTGCAAAAACACATTTTAATATCTCACTTTTCAAGGGCTTATTACTCCCTTAATATTCAGTTTAGGTGATATGTGTCCTCTGTATTCCCTACTTAATTTTACATAAGGAATCAACTCACGAAGTTTGTCGGTCTAATTAAGAAACTCCCGGTAAATATACATACAACTTTTAACATCGCTAAATCTTTTCCTTTCGTATGAAGCTAGACTTATGAGCATCAAACAAAACACGCTCAAAGAATGTGCATTTGCTATAAATAATGTAGTTCTACCATTCACAATAACATGTAAAGAAAAATTATAACAACATGAAACCTTTATGTGTCTGTAACCCTCTCTTTGAATTAAATCTATACTGTATTACTAAAAAACCAAACAGCCCCAAAGAAAGGTTTTCTCTTCTATATATAAAGCGTCGTATGGATTTTTACTGTTCATTATTTCCATACTACTCGTTTACTAAGAGCACGATTATGGAAATCAGTCTCAGTGGTAATAATTTTAATGATTTACAGGTTACTTCACCATCGACAGCAAGTAATGGTAGGAAATTTTATAGCGCAATACATGTGGCAAGTAGATATATTCAAATTTTTCCAAATAATCACAGTTAATTACAATTTATCTGTACTTAATTATAATTTCTACTTTCTACTTTAAAACCATTAAAATAAATGAGATATCAAAAACTATACTGTTCAAACGCCACCAAATCCAATCTGGCCATCCGTATCTATAGTTTATTACATCCATAACAGTGGTTAGAAAGTCTCTTAAATTATAAACGAATATTAGTTCAGTATGCAATAGAGTGTGGGTAAAAAAATAATATTCACTATTAAATAATATTTGCTAGTATGTTTCATTTACGATTAAGGAATTTTGTGGAGCATCGAGAACTTGGGCCTAGTGTATCGAAGCCCACCAAATTATATATTTTACAATCCTTTACGTAACCGGAAAAAATATACCAGGAGTACCTTATTCGTTAGCTATTATATGCTAAATAACCAACTACATTTTCGGATAATTGAAAAGTTCGATTAAATCAATATGGCAGCAATCCTTAATACCTTTTTTTAATTAACAAATGGAATGACATTTGCAGTTTATATCACAGCACATTAGACTAACTATGTTCTCGTTGTTTAAAACAACATTTTTAAAGACAAGCTGAAAAGGTGCTTGGAAAACATGCCTTATTCGTGCGCCTCTCCCCCAAATAAATTTTAAATTGTAATAAATTTGCATTATTGTTAAGCAGTGCTGCCCTCTATACTGGTTATTGCCGCCGCCGCCGTTACAGTCGGTAGCACCCAAAGTCTTGTTATATGGCCAGCTCAGCTTCCACTCCTTCTTCCTTGGTTTCCCCCACCACCTTCCTACTCCAGCCACGCACCTTAGTTTTAAAATTGTAAGCTGATTGCTATACCGACCTCCCACCTGTGCACTTCGACTCTCACCAGCTCGCCAGATGGAACATACTGTACGTCTGCGGGAATATTCAACGACACAAGTCGTCGCTAATGATTCTGGAGTGTGGCCTGAACCGTAGTGCCGTTTCATAACTTAAGTGTGTTTAAGTGCAGTAAATGGCGGTAATGGTACAGTTTTTTTTATTAGAAAATGTGCACAAGATGGAACGATAGGCGGTGAGTCTAGGCGGCAGTCTTTAAAATCATCTTGGGTCGTTATTTGTGTTTAGAGGCATTGATGCATTTAGTTCGAATAGCTAGAGTAGTTGGAGGTTTGAGTGGCATTAATGGTGAATGGTTTGTTTGATGTTTCAGTACGTTAGTTTGAAATATACGCATATTTGCTTGGTAGATTATTTTGAAGCATTTTATGAATATTCCTCTAAGGTTGCTTGCCACTGCCCCATTTGGTTGGCCCATTGCAGTTTTGTGCATCTAGACTTAGCTGTCCAGACTCGCGCGGGGGAAGAGCTTTGGTACACAATGTATTAACTGTTTATGTAAAGTTTTACAGCGCGGTGCTTTGTTTGGCATCGTAATTATTTTCAGAATGTTGTTAGCTAATAATTCTGGGGTGCCACCGTACGGAATTATCGCTTTTGTAGAGTTTTAATGTGTGAATTGTTTACTTGCGATCTTTTGACTGCAGCGCATGTATCGTGTGAAATCCTTGATTAAAATCTAACTAAAGTGTTCTTGAAGAATCATAAGTTAATTTTAAAATCCAATTTGTGAGCTGTTCGTACGTGCTTTTCAGGCACTGGTATAAGGCTAATTTAAAGTCGTGAAGTTTGGCGCAATGTTGTTGCATGAAATAATTAATTGTCATAGCACTACTGACCTGAGGGTCTTTTGAGAGATAGTTGGTGAGTGTATTACTGAATTTTAATTTATTTCAAAGGTTTTCCATCCCTTTTTAAGTCTGAAGTTGGAACTTGGTAGGACTGGCGAGTCGATTTAATGTGTAATAAACGGCGAGACACGTAAAATTACCTCAGTGTGAAAAATACTCGTAGAAGGCCAGCCCAAACAAATCTAGGCCATTACCACCGCAAGTCTTTGCTGTGTTAAAAGCAGTTACAATTTTTTTGCCACTCTAAATTGTAATTGATTACATTTTATAAAGAGAGTGCTTAGGCTCAGAATTTCAGTCATGAATATTTTGCATAGTGAAATCATAGAGGTATAATGTTTTTAAATCAATAATTTAATTACTGATTATTATTTATTGGATACTGTGAAATTACAGTTTTTTTGTGAAAAGGGCTGAAGATCTATTCAATAAATTGAATATTGTAATTTAAGAAATATGTGTCTAATGTATGTTATTTCTATTTTGTACAATTGCACCCCTGTGTGGTGCAATTGAAAAAAGTGTGTTTACTGTTCTTTCAGAGGCAACAAACACTTCTCTATTATCTGTCATCTGACCATATTTGCTAATGGCCTCCTTGTTGTTGAAGAGATTAGTGGAGAGCAGGTAGAGAAGTTTCCCCCTCCCCTCTCCTAAAAAAAAAGTCCAGTCGTGAGCGTATGACACCTGCAGACAAACTGGTGCCATAGCTGCTTCAGCACTGATGTTACCTAGCCGCAGATAGCAGAACTACTCGCAGCTAGTTTCGGTCATTTGTTGGTATCTCTGACTGCTCCTAATTAGCGTTCCACCTTAAGGCAGATTCCCACCCACCATCTTGGATTTATAGAATTTTTTTCCATACTGTGGAAATGCAGATTTATATCACGTTTTTTTTTTTTTGGAACGACAGAGCACAGAGCGTTGCCTAGTGCATTGTCTGAGATCAATATTTCTGGATTGCTGTTGATATCGTCGCCTTTGTAATCGTTCGCAAGAAATAACCTCGTTATTCGCGTTATTTAGGATGTGTCGTACGGGAAATTTCAATAAACATTCTGAAATATAAACTTTGGCGAAATATCGATAAATCCAAGAATGCGCTTGGGAATCCGCCTTAAGGGGGGCTAGGGTCGGGTCAAGCGCACGTGCGACATCGCCAGTGGTGCTGTACGGGATGGGGTGGGGGTAGGGATTGCAGCGTGCAGGCCGGCGAGGCAAGGCGGACCCACCCACACACACACCACCTGCCCGCCAGCCACAGCCGCTCCATAAATCATCACAATCATCAGCCGTGGTGACGCCCCGTCCGTCCCGGGTATCCCTCAAACCCCTCCTTCCTGCCCGTCGTCAGCGCCGCTTGTGGTCGTCGTGGCCACAGCTGTCCCGTGTCCGGCTGTCGGCCGTCCAGGCGGCAGCCAGCTACACTCGGCAATTAGTCGCTAAAGGTTGTTCACGCTGAAGTCAGCACTTTTGATAACAACCTTTGAAAAATATCACTGTCCTTACTTGCATACATTTTAACGATGGCATCGAGAGCCATACGCCCAGTTTAGTTGGTCAAGACCATGGGGGGGGGGGGGAGGGGGTTGTTCCATGTATTAACATTGAATTAAAATTTCAAGGGAAACGTTTATACAAACTGAAATAATTTATTTGAATTAAAATTTCAAGGTAAACGTTTGTACAAACTGAAATAATTTATTTTGCTTCCTGTTTTTACCAATGCGTCTAAGTATAAGAATGCGCAAATACAGTGTGTAAAATAGGCTATTCACTTTTCAAAATGTTCACAGTTTCAATTTACCGACGCATGAATAAAGTGATGAGGCCCATGGAAATGTTAATTTCACATATATCGGGAGAATACACAATATTTATACATGTAGATTTTTAGCAGGGTTTTCAAAAGTGATCAGTTTACCGTAAACAGCCTTTATAAACGTGGGTGAGGGGGAAGGGCGTGGAACTCCGCACTTGCCAGTTGCACCATATACAGACTGTTCATGGAAAAGTGAGCACTTTTCAAAGCCCTAATTAAGATCTACTTGTACTCTCATTATGAGTATTCTTTCAACATATGCACTATTAACATTGGCATGGGCCTGATCACTTAATTCATGCGTCGGTCAAGTGAGACTTTGAACATTCAGCAATGTAAATATTTTGCAAGTATGCTAATTCTTACACTTATATGCATTAAAAACTGAGAGTAAAAGAAATCACTTGAGTATTCACAAAACGTTTACCTAATTATTTTAATTAAATTCTAAGTCGTGGTAGTACTTCCTCTAGACAATTTTACTGAGCGCATATAAAATCAGTGTGCGCGTTAAGGGGACTATGTAGCTGCGCGTCCAAGGTCAAGAAGCGAAGGAGCGATACGGGCGACAGTTACTCGCACGCCTAACGCCTCATCGCTCCTACGCGCAAGGCGTGCAGTGTTTCCGTCGTAACGCTGTACTGTGCAAATTATATCTGTAACATAGGGTGTTTTATGACACGCGATGGAAGCCCACAGATTAAACTACGTCCGTATCTTTGTACTTTTCTCTTGCCGCTTAAGGAAAATTCATAGGCAAATTTAAAAAATGCTATATTTGACAATTTTCGCATTTTTTTTTAAATCTGAGAATACACTTAATGTGACAAAAGTAAATAAAAATAGGGCCATAGATATTGGGTTTTTATTTTTCCTGCCAAAAATTCATATTTACAGAACTTTTGTTTGCTAAGATACGCGTTTACGCGCAAACAACGATTTCACAGAAAACTCAAGTACATAGGACCCTTAACATATACGCAGTTATGGGCAATGACATTTTTCAAATGCTTATTGCAAAAGTGCTCATTTTACCGTGAACTTAGGCCGGGTTTTTCTGCCTCCGCTAAACCAGATGTATAGCCAGCCGGCAGTTGGGCTTCACAGCCGGCTAACTAGGAGCGGGTGTTTTACCACTCATGTGCAGCCTCCTGTTTCTAATCGTAATGTTCGGGTCTGATTTTGTAGATATTGGTAACCAAAGTTTTGGTAAAATATCTGATATTCTGTGTATTTGTGAAAGCCACTTTCATAGCATTCAATTTTTTTTGCTAAGTTTGTGATTATATATATATATATGATATAATATAAAGTAAGCATTAAAGTGTTTGTTAAATATGTCATCAAGTTTGATATTTATAGGACTGGGGTGATCACGCTTGTGAACTTTCGAATTTTTTACTGTTTTTAACCCGTTCAATTCCGGCGAGTATGATTGAGGACATGTTGCACACAGAAAACATTTGTGGATTTCACCTTTCGCAAGGAATTATTGTCCGGTGTTAGAGCGTATACTTTGTGAGGAATATGATTTGTTAAAATTTGTGCGCCTTTCATTTCTGAAGTTTTTTTTATGTTTGACATCAAATAACACTCAGTACGTTCTTCACTGATTGCGAGAAGCGCACTTTACCCAAATAAAGTGAAAATTAAAAAAATTAAAAGATTGCAGCACTTGAGTTTCTTAATTAATTCGGGACCGAACCGGTTAATAACCATGTCCTGACGAATTGATTTAGTTGACTTTTTTGTGTAGAATACATATTTTGAATTAAAAGAATCATTAGTTGCCAAATTATATATAATAATAGTGACAGTGGTTGGCCAGTATTTTCAGCATCTAGTGTTGAAAGGCAAATGTGGTATGTTAATATTTTTGTGAAACAATATATGTTTTGTTTTATATTCAGTACTCTCAATTGATCATAATAAGAATATACGATTATTAATTGCTGATTATTTAACAATCATCACATCTACATTTCAAAAATATCCTTGTCTGTGAAATACTGTACGAGCAATGTAAGAATGTGTAGAACTTCATTGGGCTATACTTAATGTAATACATCCATTCACAGTGCAGCTGCCACGCCACATGTTCTGTGGTTAGCAGTTCTGCGGCCCCATTTTTTGCCATTTTTGCGCCGCACATCCAACGCTATCTTTCGGCAAGTCGATGCCCGTTCCCTTACAGTTCGTATCACCAACCAGCTCTCAAGAGGTGAACACCGTTCCTTGGTCTTCCTGGTCTGCATATTTGCCCCCTATTGAGCACGTATGAAGTTTGATGGGGTGACGTTTGCACCACAGTCATCCACTTGCCAAACACTGGTTGATCTACATACGTGTCCAGTTGTAGGAAGCATGGTGTGGCATGTGTCTCAAGGACACTATCCGCCAACCGTGTGGTGAACTGCCTCGTCTCATCGCTGCCTATATACACAGCGAGTGAGTGGAGTGAAGAGATTTGGGAGGTTCTTAACATCGAGGTCTTGAGGGCCGACGAGGGTGGTGCTAGTTGAGGTGTGGAACAGCTCAGGAAGGAAAGGGAGGGGAAAAAGGGAGATCCTCGAGATAACCCGCCGATCAGCGGTATCGTCCGGCAAGATTCCCACATGCGAAAATCCGGGAGCGACCCAGTGCAATATAAAAGGACAGGAAGCTCTGTCCTGTATTGAAAGTGTCGTTTGCGGATGCCAAACAACGCGCCCTCTATGCGTGAAATACAAATAACTATTTATTTGTACCATTATCTACCTTTGATGGGTTAGTAAAGTTTCACGAAAGAAAAAAAGGATGCAGTGATCTACGTATGTACTGCAGTGTAATCCTTGACAGTGAGCGAGCTAAAAGTAACTACGTAAACATATAAAAATGATGAGGAAATTCGACACATTTTTTAACGCCTCCGGTATTATATGCACCCTGTTGTAACAAATAAAAATACTTGTCTTAAAACAACAAAAAATGGTGAAGGCGATGGGACTTCGTTATTTTAATAGGCTTCTCGCAATGTGACTACCAGCTCAGTACAAAATGTTCTACGTCACGCCTGATTCAGGCTCGGAACTGAAATACAGTATTTCACCATCATACCGAAATGAATGATCCGTCACAACAAACTCTGTCTCAGCTATGAATGCCGCTTTTCGACGGCTGGGAGACACGCAAATACATAATATTATATGAGTAGGACTGGTTTAGTCAAAAAATCTTTTGTACCAAATTGACAAAAGCAACAAAAATAGTGTGATTTTCATGCGTCAGAACAGCTCAGGTGATTCGATACGTCGTCAAAACAACAACGCTGGTGCTACCTTAGAACTGTCAAAAAGTGGCGTTCATAACCGAGACAGAGTGTACCACGACGCAGCTCACATAAGATGAGACAGGAGCCAAAGGCCAACAGCTTCGCTGTTCTTTTTTTTTATCTACGATGAGATATTGTACATTGTATTGATGTATATTGTATTGCCGCATATATCATGCGTCGGCGACGTGGTATAGCATCACGAGAGATGAGCCTAGAAACAACCTCTGAGATGAAAGTCAAAGTATGGTTTCGCGTCGCTTCTCTTACAAGGAGACTGGAGACGAGCTCTCCTCCTTACACTATAAAACGTATGTAAATTCTTTAAATCTCTATGTACATATAGAAACCTTCGTAAAATGCAACAAGAAGTTGCTGATACAACATGAGTGCAAAATTTTTTTAGTGAAATTCTTCAAAACTTAGATGGTAGGTAGGTATTGACTTGACGTCTCGTTGACACCAATATCATTGCAGATGAAACCAGAAACATACAACATTAGCAACACAATTATAATACACACGTGTCTTACCTGAAAATCGAACCCAGAAAACATCGTGCCATAAGCTAGAGTGTAATCAACTGTATTACAGAGGTAAGATTCAGTGCATCAAATATAGATGCAATAAGTCGAATGTCTTGAATGATAGGAATCATTAACGTGAAATATTTACATGGCCGTCATTTTGAAAATATGTGTCTAAGTCACTTAAAACACATAAGTTTATATGAATTTCGGTGGCGCTTTTTGTGTGAAGAATTTGGTGGGTATCAGCTGATTAGTCCCTGAGATATGGCATAAAACATTAATTTTATTACTTAGCGCTATCTTACAAAATCGCCAAAAGAAAGAGAATCTATATACGATGCTTATAATAAAAATAAATTCATAAATGTTTTTTTATTTGAACTGTTGAATACATAAGACAATCTCATCAAAATATTTATATGGCCGCAGTTTTGAAAATAAATGTCTGACCTCACTTAAATCACGCAAGTTTAATGGCCTTCTGTAGCACTAATTGTGTGCTTATGGTATGCAAAATTTGACGTGAATTAGTTAAATCGTTCCAGAAATATGACACTATTTTATGTGAAGGCTGGCAATAGAGTATTCTGTATACAAAATTGATGCTTCTAATCAACAGCTACTGTTGACGTACACAAATTGTTTGAAAATTCTTGAATTGATTAATAGAGGTAACACTAACCTAAATCCTAAATTTACGCTATTATAAAAAGACCTGCCACACTTAAAACATGTAAGTTAGGCACATACTCTACTGTTACACTACTTGTGTGTAAAATTTTGGTAGGAATCGGTTGAATGGTTTTCGAGATATGGCATCAAACTTCAATTTCTTCATGTGACGACGTCCATAAAGGGAGGACAAATTTACTAAAAAGCGTTTGCATAGTTTCGTAGATATTTCTATAGTTTTTACAGCTGCAATTCTCAAATAAAAGAACTTGCAACTTATAACTTATGATTTAATATGGCTTACCAAAGTACAACTTCTTCGCTAAATTAAAATAAATCGAATAACAGTTTCCCAAGATATTACACAAAAACTTTATTGGCTCTGTATAGACGAAATTGATATAGGCTGTTCATGGTAAAGTGAGCACTTTTAAAGGCCCTTTCAACAGGCATTAAGCACTAATAAATAGATTATATTGCAACTCCAGACACTAACTTTCGTTAGTGGTGAAATGTATACCTTGTATTTATTAGTCTGATGACAATGTTTATATTAAAAAGTGACAGGAAGATAGAAATCTAATAAAAAGAAAAATTCAGTAGGGCCTTAAAAAGTGCTCACTTTACCGTGAACCTCCTATAGCTATCATCGATCATGCTAACAGTCAAAATTATATTGAAATTTGTTTTGTAGTTTCGTAGATGTAATATACTGAGATAAAAGGTTTATATAACCACTATTTTGAAAATAATTGTCTGCACCACTCAAAAAATATTCGTTTACATGGCAGCCATTGTGCTAATTGTTTGCCAAAATCTGTAGGGATCTGTTGGTTTTTTCCCGGGAACATGACATAAAAATTTCAATTAGTCGTTTGGTGCTATTTATAAAATGGCGGTCAAATGATACTTTGTGTGGACTAATTTGATGACTGAAGTATATACTGCCAGCAGACAAATTTTAGTTTGAATTGATAACTTGACTTCGACGACATAGCATACTAAGCTAGAATAGCTATATGGCTACCATTTAAAAAATACGCGCCAGTTTATATCACCTGCTGCAATACTACTTGGCAAAAATTTGATAGGGATTTTCCGAGATATGACATAAAAACTTTATTTATGTGGCGCTGTATTACAAAATGGCGTACATAAAAGGGCTCTATGAAGACTCGCTCGTAGACACGTTTTCTCGTTGTAAAATATACTGTCAGCATTCAGAGTTAAGTTGAAATTGATTACATTGTTTCGCAGATATAGTATCCAGAAGTAGAATTGCTATATGACCACCATTTGGAAAATATGTGTCTGACCTACTTAAAACATACCAGTTTACATCACCTTTGGCAGTACTACTTGTTTGCCAAATCTGGTAGGAATCGACGAATTTTATCCCGAAATGTGACAAAAAATATTATTTATTCGTGTGGTGCTATCTTATAAAATGGCTAAAGACTGTTCACGGTAAAGTGAACACTTTCGAAATCAACCTTAGAAAAATGTCATTGCTCCTACCTGCGTATATTTTAACGGGCGCCCTGAGTGACATGTGTCCAGTAAAGTTGATAATGATGGATGGGAAAGCAGTTCCGTTCATTATCGTCGAATAAAAAGTGTTAGGTAACCATTTAAGTTAACTTAAATGATTTATTTTGCTTTCTGTTTTTTTTAATGCATCGAAGTGTAAAACTGAGCAGATTTGTAAAATATTTTCTTTTATAATAATTTCTCAGTTTCACTTGACCAACGCCTGAATAAAGTGATGACGCCCATCACAATGTTAATCTTAAATAAGGCGGAAGAATACACAACGTGCATACAGGTACATCTTAAGCAGGCCTTTCAAAACTGATCATTTTATCGTGAATAGCCTATAATTGAATGTGTAGGGTTGGCATATATGATGCTCGTAATAGATGTCAGCAGACAACATTTGGTGGAAATTGGTCGAACAGTGTGATATATGTTCCAAATAAACCTTAAATATCCTAATAGAAATAATTAAAATAAAATAGCCCAATCAGTTTAAATCACCTAAGCTTACATAACCCACCATAATGTTACTTAGGTATCAAATTTGGCGAGAATTAGTTTGGTGGTTTTCGAGACAAAACATTATAATGTTATTATTTTTCTTGTAGTGCTATCTTCCAAAATGGTGGGATATAATATATCCATCCCTTAATCCAACATGATGCACTGTTAACATACAAAATGTGGTATAAAATGGTTGAATAGTTCCCGAGAAATGATATCACCCTATACATTAAAATGTCAATCATTTTGCTATCAAACGCTCGCTGTGGTTGAAAACTATACAAGTCAATTGTCCTTACTAAATACTATATGTGTACCAATTTTGGCGATATTCCATTCACGTGTTCAAAAGATTTACGGAGTGACACACACATATATAGACACCTACACAACACACATATACACACAACACACACACCCAAAGAGAGACAGACAGGAAAGTGATCTCATAAGTATTTCTTTCCTTCAAAATGTAGGCTAGAAATGTCACTGGTAAAATTTTCTTTTTTGTAATGATAGCAAGAATCGGACTTATTAAACACTAGCAGTCCGCCATCGCTTCGCTCAGGTATTATAGAGTTATTAAAATACGTACCTACATATGATTTGTAAGATTTTTACTGTATTATCGGAAATAGTTTTATCGCTGTGTTAGTGTTGGTTTTTTGGTAAGATATATTTTTACTATCCTTGACTACCTGCGACTACTTGCGACTACCAGTGACTACCTTCGACGGCCTGCGACTACCAGTGACTACCCGCGACTACTTGCGACTACCTGTGACTATCTGTGACTACCCATGATTACCCGAGACTATCCGCGACTACCTGTGACAAACCGCGACTACCTGTGACTACCCGCGACTACCATCGACTACCCACAACTATCTGCGACTACCCATGACTACCTGCGACTATCTGTGACTACCTGCGACCATCTGTGACAACCTGCGACTATCTGTGACTACCTGTGACTACTTGCGACTACCTGCGACTACCTGCTATTACCTGAGACTACTTGCGACTACATGCGACTATCTGTGACAACCTGTGACTACTTGCGACTATTTGAGACTACTTGCGACTACCTGCGACTATCTGCGATTACTTGCGAATTTTTTTATTAAGATACACAATTTATTCTAACATTGTTTCAATTTATCTTTAATAATAATGGTTTTGCTAGCGCATGCTTAGAAAGCAGCCAAGTAGCTCATTTTTCTCCGACCTGGTTTTCGAATTTTGAAATTTCTCAAAGAATTTAAAAAAATTTAATTGTAGCCTATGTGCATCTGGAAGAATGTAGCTTTCTAATAGTTAAACAATTATAAGAATCGGCCGTGTAGTTCCTGAGATTATTCGTTACATTTAAACAAACAAACTCTCATTATTTATTTCTTATATTAGTATGGATACAGAAAAGAGTTTGCACTGAGTAGGAATTAAGATGAAAATACAAACTGTTATCCTACGTTTCCATGGAAAGAAAGACTTGCGAGATAACCTCCTTGTTTGCGTGTCTGTGTGAATCTGTATTTATGTGCGAGTATATATGTGTATGTGTGACTATGTGTGTATGTGGATCTGTGTGTGCCTTAATGTGTGAGTGCCTTAATGTGTGTGTGCCTTAAGGAGTGTATTCCTCTTAACAACTATTGAGTAAGTGATCCAAATTTCACCAAACTCAGTACACATATTATTGGTCTGTGATTTTGTAAGATAGCACCACAAGAAAACACAGAGCTTTTACTTTATTTCTCGAAAAATACCTAACCGACTCACGTCAATTCGGCTTGCAAGTAATAAATTGGTAGACCATTTAAACATATGCGAATTAAGCTGACTAAGCAATTATTTTAAAAATGTATACCGTGCCAATAATTGAGGATTATTTTGTATATAATGTATGTTTCCCAAGACAAATTCCTGGCTGCAACCTTACCTTAGACGTTTGTTATTTGAAATCTTCTCCGTTAGTTTTCAATTCACACACACACACACACACACATATATATATATATATATATATATATATATATATATATATATATATACAATCGCTGTGCTTACAACATAAACACATATAACAGATCCAATAATACAGCAATAAATGTACTTTTACGTTATTGGAAATATTTTCTATACTAAAAGGTAAATTTGTTTCGAAATTGTATGCCCTTATTTCTTCGATAACTATTTTAATTATTGCGATAGCATTTGTTCAGTACTGCATTTTATAAAATATTTACCTTCAAAGATTGAAGAGTATTTCAAATATTTTTATTCTAACGTTTAGTTTATATATCCAGCCTTTATCTTAGATTATTAACATTTGAGCGATTGCTTTTCTTGAGAAAGGATATTTATTTTTCGTGGACCACGCCATTTTTTGAGCTGGGTAAAATTATAAAAACAGTATTCCTGTATATTAGAATAGCTCGTAGTTAATCTCTCAACTTCATGGTGCTTTTCGTTTCTTAAAGTTTTTCAGAGATTCTTGTAATTTTTCGATAGTTAGGCATTCCACTTCTACATGTTTATTTCCATTACTGGTCTTACGTCTATCATGTTACCATACATGTATTTACTGTTCTGTCATTATTTCTTGCAATTGACATTGAAAGAATATTCTCTTTCTAGTCTCCATTCAATACTTTATGTTTTTTTGAATACTGTCCAAATAAATTAAGCTTTCTTTTATATCAATATAATGATTGCAAATAGTAAAATATTGTAAGTATGGTAATAACGTAAAAATTTTCATAGTTTTCCTACATACATATATGTACCTATAATTTTACTTTACGTCTGTTTTAACTGTACTCCGCCTTGATGATAAAATTATATTTGACGATCATAGCTATAGGCAGTGATATTTCGCGAAAAGATTTCGAAACAAGATAAAGTTCAAAGCACTGCGAGATCGTCGACCTTTTTTGATTGGTTGAAGCATGTTCTAGTTTTAGTAACTGGTAGCGCACGAATCAGAAAAGCACAGTGTCGAAGTTACGGAATCCTGAGTGGCTCGGTCAAATGTGGAAACGACACCAGCATCCAATATATGTTTGACAACAGCCGAGGTGTATGTATAGTATTGAAGTCTACAGTAAGCTCTGATTTATTCGCGAAAAATAGTGTCCCTAATCATAGCAAATCCAGGATGGACAGTGTGTGGACCACTGGAAACCTTTCTTTAGACTATCTTCAATACCATATGTACCATAGATGTATTCTAAATGGAGCTAGTACCCCGCGCGACCAAATTAGCAAGTGTCTGGCGTGGAAAGGTAGAAGGTTCTGGTTTGCAGGGGCGGCGACCATCACAGGCTCTTGAGCGCGGCCACGATGCCCGTCATCCCGAGCACCCAGCCACCCCCCGCCTCACCGCCAGTCCACGATGAGCGAGACCAATTCCCTCAGCCGTGAAAATGATCCCGCATTGTGATGTTAATGGACGTCTGGCTGGTGCGGCTGCTCCTCGGGCGCTGACCAACAACTTGTTATTCAAGCAGCAGCGGCGGCGTTGCATCGTCTCCACTGTGAGACCTGGGACCAACCTGCTGCCTGCGTCTAGCACCGCACCACCTGTCATCTCTTCTACAAAGCCGATCTCCTGTCAGGGAAATTCAAGCTGGCTTGGTGGATCCTATACCTGCAAGTACTCACACTGTCACCTTTACACAACCTGTACAAATAAGTAAACGAAACCTATATTAAATTGACAATAGTAACCGTGTCTTATCTTTATTTCATCACAACAATACAGAATTTAATACAACCACTTGTTTTAGAAGATATTATGGGTGGGTGGTACATAAACTAACTCAAAATATGTTCATTGAATTCTCCACGTTTTTGGAAGCCAATGTAGAATAAAGAGATACTTAGTTTGTCTCAATTTGCTTCCATAAAATTGTTGCGTGCTATTACACTCTATACCGTAAATTCATGGTCCATTCCTTCTTGATATAAAAGTTTTAGTGTAGACACCTGCATTAGTCCTATGATTATAATTTTTGTATTATTATATTTAAATCTATGATTGCCCTAATTTAAAATTAGTTCATTAAGGAAAAACTTAATTTGAACATTTTTGCGTGCTTCTGCTATTGTATGTATACTTTTATGCAAATGATGTACCACTATAACCTCTCTCGCCGACCTCCCGTGGCGCAGTCGGTTGGCGAGTGACCGATCTGGGGCGAGGGAGTCCCTGGGTTCGAGTCCCGGGCAAGGCACGAGCAATAAATTAAGCTAGGCTTTACGGTACTCTGCAAGCCCCCCCCCGTCAAGCTTCAAGAATAAAACCAGAGGACGTTAAAAAGCCCTTTAAAAATATAAAATAACTACATACTCTCTCCATTTCAGCAAAAAGGTATAAGGCATAGATTCACTTTTTTATTTGTAAATGATTCGTTTTAGTCCTATATATGAGAAATTATATACCATAACAGAGATCTAAATAAGAATATGAACTGATTTAATTAATTTTATTTCATTGATATGTAAAATCAGTTTTTTTTTTTTTTTTTTTTTTTTTTAAATCCTTGCCAGTTATTTTATAGAAATAAATTCAAATGTTACAAAAATCACATACTGCCAATTACTTTGGTGTATTAAAATTAAATAAAGAATAAAATAGAAAAAATTATGAAATTAGGCCTAAATTTTAACCAAGAGGTAATGAAATGAAAAACTTCCCACTTGGAGGAACACCATCTGTGGCGACTTCGGGAAGCCACAGAAAACCAAAATCAGGTTGGCCAGGCCATGAATCGAACCTGTACTCCCATGAATGCTAGTCCTGTAAGTTACCACCGCGCCACCAGGCTCGTTGAAATGCTACGAATAAAATAAAGTATATTAAGACGTATTTATACAATAGAGAATGTTATTGAAAAATAAACATAAAAAGTAGGAGGATAATATGCAGAGTATTGGGTAGTGGCAATCCTGTGTTGATGTGACAGCAGGCGGCGACGTTGGAGCGATGTGTCTCGGCGGCATCTCCCGCGCATGCGCGTGGGTCACAAACGTGGCTATATCTAAGTAAAGTAAGGAGAGAAGTGGAAAAGGAGAAATCGGAGGAGACATCGATCAGATACTGCACCTTGTTAACATAGCAGGGAGTTGACACTGTTGACAGTCGGGGCACGCGTCACTGGTGACATGAGTGAATGCCTTTCCTCCTCCACTCCCCGGCTGAACCCCTTCAGGCCTTTCGCCTCCCTGGGCTACGCACTGGCCGAACGTGATAAAGACCCATTACCGTCAAATAAAACTCGCGGACCGATGGCCAGCGCGACATGGGCGGCAAAAGAAAGAGGAGAGTGATAAAAAAATACCTTCTAACAGACGGGGTCCGAAGCGCCGAAAATGGGATGGGGGAGAAAAAAAGACACCTTAAAGTGGGAGTAGTTCTCTTGATCCAGGACAAATGCTAGAGATCAGACTCTTCAGGGTCCCACCTTTCTTCTCTCTCTCTTTCCCTTCTCCGCCTCGCTGCTACGAATCCCAGGTCGCAACTGCCAAATTGCTGTTGAAATAAAAGGATCGTGATACGTCGGGCTGACCAAATTAGGGCGAAGCAGGTTTTTTTTGTCCGTGTCCTCCGTCTGGAGCCTTTTCAGCGGTGTCTGAGCAAGAGTCAGAAGGAAGCACGAATGTTTGCTACTGTACGAAAAACTAGCCACTGGTACGTGTTTCTTCATTAAATGAAAATACGTAATAGGTGGTAAATTATTTTACGTACGGGACACCACAAATTTTGATTCAGTTACGCAATTCTTAAAATTCATTTTTATATATTTACTATTTATTTTTATCGTTTTTAATATAAGATGACGATTTATTTCATCTCTCCTGAAGGTATGCAATGCCCTAAAAAAGTATAAATACAATAAATCAGTAGAAATAAAAATATAAAATATAATTTTTAAAGCGAAAAAAAAATTAACGCAATTAAATAGGGCGTTGAAATAGCTCGAAAGACACGGTGTTTAAAAAACATTTTTCAATTAAATCTGTTTTAGTATTTTTCTGTATCAAAAGCTTTATGACATTGGATAAAGAAATTTTCTTAACTAAAGAGATGATCAATATTCAATTAATTTCATGAGTGTGCAACATAAGTGGACAACATATTTATTAAACTGTAAATACGTAACACGTAATGTATATTACAAAGCAAATTTACAAAACTGTTAATCAGATAATTTCGTGGAAATATTTCCACAAGAAACCATGCTTTTAATGCCGAATTATTAAAATCAATTTTTTAAAATAAAATACTAATTTTGCAGGCTTGTGATAAGAGAGTTGACTGCCGTGTTGTGGTAAGGGGTTTTTATTCTAATACAAACATACCAAAATATATAGATGGCCACTTAGGTAAAGGATGTGTGACAAGTGTCTACGAAGATCCTACAGCCACGATTCCTACATGGCGATTCACATCCCTATGTTATTCAGATAGCACGAAGATAAACGTAACGCATTACATATAGTCTCAAACTACCAATCCTTCTTCGCAGTGAATTTTTATTGTAACTGATGCTTATGAACACACTTTTTCGTAGTTAACGTCATTCGCATTTTCGGAGGTGGCTTGTATCCTAAAAATATAATTAAAATGGGACGACTGAAAAGTATCCATTCAGAATGGTTACCATTCCGGAAATTTTGCATCCATACTTGCACAGAAAAACCCGGAATGGTAACCGTTCCGATTTTATTAGCAAAGAACTGCGTTACTGAATCCTGAAAAAGTATCCATTGTAAGAATGATTACCATTCCGGATTTTTGTACCGACATAAAGATGCCAAATATCCTGAAAAATGCCAACAATTGGAATGTTTACAATTCCGGTATGTGTGTTTTTTAGTTGTCATCCACAAAAGCCTGAAAACTGTCCACTGCCTGAATGGTAATCATTCAGTATTCAAGTGTGAAAATATGTTGACAATATTACAGTAATATTACAAATAGTACAAAAATATGTTAAATTGCAAAACACGCACTCATTATTTCTCAATGCAAATAGGCCACACACGACAATCATTTATGGGGAAACTCCAAGCTTCGCTGATGCGTGACGCTTAGCGTCACCAGCTAAAAAAAAATTGCCGGCGTTCCTTGAATCACTGATTTGGGGATTTACTCCTCTGCTGGTGCTGGGACTCCTAGCTTGGTGCATAATGCTTGGCTACGATTGTGCAGTATTTTTAGCGAGAGGGGGCTACGCTTGAAAATCACTTGTAATCTCCAAGCTTCGCTGACGCGAAAAAGACAGGTTGGTTACCATTCAGGCAGTGGACAGTTTTCAGGCTTTTGTGGATGACAACTAAAAAACACACATACAGGAATTGTAAACATTCCGACTGTGGGCACTTTTCAGGATATTTGGGATGTGAATATCGGTACAAAAATCCGGAATGGTAACCATTCATACAATGGATACTTTTCAGGATTCAGTAACACAATGCTTTGCTAATAAAATGTGAATGGTAACAATTCCGGATTTTTCTGCGCAAGTACGGATGCAACATTTCCGAAATGGTAACCATTCCAAATGGATGCTTTTCAGCCCTCTTCCCCCCCCCCCCCAATTAAAATAGGCAGTTGCCTATGAAGCACTGCTCCTGACTGTATGATCTGAACAACTTATAAAACATTAGTACCTACAGACACTATAAAAATGGCCAGAAAAGGGTACATGAAAGAAGGGTACACGCTGTACATGAAAGAAGAATGTATATATTTTGCAACATTATAAAATATTTTACTAAAATATACTTTTTAACTGTGAAAAATTAATCGACCGATAGAGTCCGCATTTTTAACAATATTTAAGCGCATTTCCGTTTTGGATGTTTCCGAAAGCAGAATTTACAAGAAAATTTTCTTCAAGAAAGGTCGTCATAATGTTTACTGTGTTCACGTGTAATAAAATAATATAAATAAGATATCATATCAATGTTATATTATTAACTTTATTTACGTCAGTTTTAGCCATAAATGTTTGTGAAAAATGGACGCACATCAAATCAATTATAAAAATTATTTCTAACATTATTATTACAATTTTCTTACATGCAATCATAGTAAACATTATGACGATATTCCATAGCGAAGAATTGCTTGCAACTTCTGCTTTCTGTATCATCCAGAATGGAAATATGCTTAAATTTGGTTAAAAATACAGACATTTTTAATCAATAATTTTTATATCTAAAAGTATATTTTAGTAAAATAATTTGTAATGTTGCAAAATATATTCATTCTTCTTTCATATACAGCATAAGTTGCACTTTTATGACAATTTTTACGGTGTTTCTTCACGTTGTATAGTCGGGTGCAGTATGCTCCATAGGCAATTGGTTTACTTCAACCTTAAAGAAACAACATACAGATCTATGGCACATACTGGATTGTAATCCATTATTTTGTGGCTTAAGGTAGACACACCGTCGCCTCAGTCAACGAAGTCATCCCAACATTCCTAGTTTATAGTATAACGCATAGAATGAAAGCATATCTGCTGGAATGTTTTATGGAGTATGGCCCCAATAACGTTCTCTGATACACTGCCATTAATCAAAGTGCATATTCTATGTTTATTATTAAAAATTAGTGAAATCTTTCTAAACTTCACAGTGCGTAATCATGGCGTCGGTCTACAGAGCATGTAATAGTCCGCTTACATTGCGTTTGTGTGTAGTGTAACATACGTTAATTATGCACATTTGAGGGTGTTCTTTATCCCAATTCTCCCTATTTGGTAATTTCGCATTCCGACTGCACGTACTGTAAGTAATAATATTTGTAATATACAAGTACACACATACTATGTACAACATTTGCTGATATTTATAATAACAAAATAGTATAGCACTTTTAACTTCTACAGTGGGGTTCACTTATACACTAGAGACAAATAACAGATACACTGAGAAAAAGGTTTAGTCCGCACCAACAAAGATTGCATGGCGCAACCAAATTAGTTTATTCTATAGGGGTAATCAAATAATTTGTTGTTAAAAACAAAGTTTTTTTTTTATTGACTTGCCCCAAAATTGTAACATATGGTTGCTGTAACGAAATATTTGTGGGTTCTACGTACATTACATCGTTTGGAATAATATAAAAGAATCGAAATCTTTGCCGAGATTCGAACCTACATCATTTGCACTCTGCCTGTATGCTGGAATGCCACTATATTGCAACAATCAACAGTTAGCCCGTGGAAACTCCTCGCTGCATTGGTAGCCTTTGCAGAAGTTCCATGCTCCTATCGCGTTTTATCTCATTGCTTCACAGCTTTATTTAGAAAATAAAATGTTTTAATTTGCTTTCCTGGTAACTGTCGAAGGATTTTAACAGACTATATTTGAGGTGATAAGAGACAATATAAGTTTTGATAGTGTATCACTGAACCATTCCATTATTAAAAAGCAATTAGATTGTATTTTAAGGGGAAAAAGTTTACAGGGCCTCTACGTCGAAGGCCAGCTTAATTGCGTGTCCAGGTAGACGCCCACTGCCATTCAATAAACCTGTCCGTGCTGTGAGACGATGGTCGTATCGAGCCTCGCCATCTAATGAAAAATTGTAGAAAGCCTGGCACGGACAATCGCGAACCGCACAGTGATACCCCTCTCTGCAGCGTAACGAAGCGACTATTAGCCGCGGAGCAGCTGCTGTAGGACAAATTTATCACGTCAGCAGCCGCAGATCCACTTACCCTCATCGCTCCCCCCCCCCCTCTTTTCTTTTCAGGTATCCGTGAGGCACATGCAACATTTATAAATTCTCAGTTACCCTCTCTCCGTTATAACCCCGTGGCGAAGTCTCTGAGAAAAACAGAATTTTGTCAATGCAGACGCCACCAAATTGTTTATGTGACTAACGAAAATATTTGCAACCTTTTAATGCAATTATATAATTGCTACAGACAACGTTCCTGAAATTAGCAGTAAAGATTCATAGATTCTCTTTAAATTTTATTTCCCAAACCAAAAATGTTTTTGAAGATTTTATTTTCTTTGTGAGTTTGCACTCCCATATTCTCACACGGTAGTGTCAAAAAAATTTAATGAACAGGAGTTTTATAGGCTGTTTACGGTAAAGCGATCACTTTTGAGGCCCTACTTTTTTAAAAAATAAATATTGCTACGTAAGTAATAAACACAGTGTATATATTCCACTGCACTCCGAAGTGTACGTTATATATTCCACTGCACTCGGAAGTGTACGTTATATATTCCACTGCACTCGGAAGTTTACGTCTAAGGCTACAATAAAGTATATTTCTTAACTATTTTTCCAAAAGAGAAGACT
This sequence comes from Dryococelus australis, assembly GCA_029891345.1. Taxonomy (NCBI): domain Eukaryota; kingdom Metazoa; phylum Arthropoda; class Insecta; order Phasmatodea; family Phasmatidae; genus Dryococelus; species Dryococelus australis. The sequence goes on along the minus strand of CM056994.1, from coordinate 184,850,103 downwards.
ATCAAAAGTGCTCACATTACAGTGAATAACCTATGCCAAAATATATTTCATCGTATCGTCAAAGGGTTTACTTTCAATAGTTTAGATGTTACGTGAATTGTATGTAGACTTCATAACAGTTTTATTTTTTAATTTTTCACGTAACTGTAAGTTTAATACCTTATGTGATCACTCATAAGTTTGAAATATTTATGTAGGTCCTACTTGTTAATGTATGTCATGTCTTTTCAAATGAAACGTTAGTTTAATAACACTGTGTGTACATGTATAGTCATTACAATATATTGCAAACTAGTAACGAACAGGCATAATTTTTTTTTTGAGTAACTATGAAAATAGTTACTTAAAGTGATCACATAGAAATATGCCATTTAAAATACAGGGATGGCTTTACAAATTTTACATTTGCTCACAAGGATTTTGAGAAGTCGTTAAAATACTGACGTTGTGATGAATTTGACGTAGTAAGTTGATTTATATGACGAACAGGACATAAATAAACTCTATGAAACAATCTCTCGTTTCTTGATCAACTTGAGCGTACTACGGTTTGGATGAACCGTTATCATCAATGAGAAATTGTTTTGATAACGTCACCAGTTATCAATTTCAAATAACGTTTGTCTACAAGGAATTTATTTTCACAACACCAATAATTTGTCCTGCATGCTTAGGCGACACGCAAAATAATAAACGTCAGATTCAAAGTGGTTATTTGCCTCGGGCCGCAGTGGCTTATCAGTTAGAGTTCTCGCATTCCATCAAGGCGAACCGAGTTCGATATACAGATTTTCTCACGCGGGAATCGTACCAGACGATGTCGGTGGTCGGCGTGTTTTCTTGGAGATCTCCCGTTTCCCCTGCTTTTGCAATATGGGGGTGCTCCATACTTCTCTTTACTTTCACTGAATCTCAAGACCTCGATGTTAAGAGCAAACCAAATTTCTCCATTCCACTCCTCCTCCAGTTATTTGTCTTTAAAAAAAGAGAGACACCAGTTAGAAATTGACTACATTTAACAGAAGAGTATTAATTGCGACATATTATCAATCAAATATAAAGACTTTGTTTGTAAATTTTAGTAGTTGAACCCAAAAAAATTTTGTTTTCTCTGACTGAATATTTATTTAAACAGCATGAGTGACGTCCTGACAGGTTTTAGGAACATAATTTACTGTGTATGAGAGTGTCTCCGGTAATTCCGGAGCGTCACAGCTTGAGGAGAGTCGTTTCTTCCTGTTGTGTCGTTGTAAGGAGAATCAATAGGAAAAAGTAACTAACCAAAATTTTGCAGTAATTTCTGATCGCACATCCAGTTCTTCATTTAATTACACTAAAATATTATTCTATTCTAAACTGTTAAACATATGTTAATGTTAGCAACAATACTGCCCCATATTTTTCTTCCTGAAAACATACTCTAGCATTAGATTAGTTGTAGTATTACATTTCAGCTAAGTTACATGTATGTAATGAGAACTCAGTAAAATTTTCCTGGCTAATGACTATAAAGTAATGTATTTAAATAATTTAAGTTTTTATAACAAGTTGAAATACTAAAAATTTTTGCCATGCAATGCACTCAAGTATATGTCGTGGGATACGTAGATAAGTGAATGCGGTAAAAGTGACATCAAAAAGTATTCTAAATACTTTCTCGCTGGTGCACGCAATGTTTTAGTGAAAGTAATATCGCCCACGAGAGCCAGGCATTGATGTTTAAAATAATAATGAAATCACGCTATTTTCGTCTATGAAGACCATTTTTAAGCAAAACAATAATACTGCAGGTCTTAAATTAATTACCATCACAGTAAAGCTCACAAATTCATCTTCACGAATATAGTCTACCCATATTTTCTCTACTCTCTCAAATTGTAAAGTCAATCGTGATTTAGCATTAATTGTACGTGGTGACCATTATACCAAAAATCGATTTTAAACACTGACGAAGGTCGAATATATACGTCTTTTTAACTCGCTTCATGGCATCACCGCCTTTTCCTCCAGGAAGGATTTTTTTTTATTTTTTAAAACAACTACGATTACAGAGGTGAAACGGACATAACTTTATGTAGACCGAACTCCAACAACATACCCAGTAATATAGAAAAAAAACCTTGCCGAAAGAACAGAACGTCTGCAGTCAACCAGTGCTTAGTGACACACTTTGAAAATTCTGGCTAAACCGATGGCTAGTCGTTTATATGTTACTTTTGTTATCTCGCACTATAAATAACACTGATCTATAACTTTCTTCCAGGTGAACTGTATGTAATACTTATGAATTCAACTGCATTTTATGCTTCACAATTCGTTCTCTTATAGCAGATACTACAAAACCAGGTAAAGCAACGCAATTGCAGAAAAATATTTGTTTAGTAAAACATTTAAGTTCTTATATATCTTTTGCACGATCGTATGCTGAAATAAAGATTTGTATTGTTTTTGGACCACACAAGTTAAAAATAACAAATAGAAGTGAAAAAAAAATACATAAATTCTTGCTACGAAAGAGTACGACTTATTTATGTAAATAACGAAGGTAAAAATATTTGTATTTTTTAAAAGTAAAAACTGATGAACAAGTAAAAATATTTTTTTCCTCAATTTACGTTTGGCTTTTCCTAAATTACTCTAAAACAACTTCTGTGCAGTGTTTTTTAAATCAATAATTAAAATTTCTTGCAGCTTCCTTAACTTTAATTTTGTAAATGGTTTGTTTTATTTTATTTGTTTATTCTAATATGTAATTAGTGCGAGCGATTACGTAGAAACTATAGCAGGTTTTAATTTTTAATTTTACTCAAATGGTACAATACGTAGTGTTTACAAGTTTGGCATAAATATAAAACTAGTAATTTTCTTCTCAAAGTGATACTTATTTCTTCCCTCCCGTGAGGTGCGAGGTGCGAAAGAGTGGGCGCGTTCTAGCGGCATGGAATGCAACTACGTGTGAATGCGAACTCTCGTTCACAAAAAAAAATTTTCGCTGCTTGTTACACGGTGTAAACAGTCTGCACTTGTGCACGTGGCGTGTGTAAATGGCTTGATTGCTGTCCTGGAGAGAGGTGTGTGTGTGTGTATGCGTGCCTCTCGATTCTCGGCGTCCGCGCCTCTGTTGCTCTTCCCGGTGCCATTATCACGCCCGTATATGGTCAGAATGCAGGAGATCCGGGCGCCATAACTCTGCTCGGGGCCGCGGAGCCCGGGGACAGCCAGGTCCGGAGAGTGGTCAGTCGCGTGCCGGAACCACTCGATAAACTTCCTCAGACACTCCGCAGGACTCCCAACAAGAACGGTAGGGATGCGAAGGTACTTTTTTTTCAGTTTTAAGGCACTTCCCTGCATGGCACTAGGAACTGCGTTACAGAGGGTTAGTATTTCACGTGTTTCTGCGAAGCTTTTCAAAGTGCCTCCAATGTGTTCATCTATGAAAATAACACACACTTCAGACGAGGGTTGTCGAGTGCTATCAAAACGTCACGCACATTAAGGTCACGATCTCCCATTTCTACAGCTTTTGCGAGAATTAAATTTTTGAACCTAAACGGGAGTTGATATTATGGAATCCCCTTATAAGTTAGTTGCAATTGTTTTTATTATGTTGTTTAATTGTTTCAACACAAAAAATTTATGGTTTTATCCAATTATTTAATTAACGAATATTTCGTTAATTAAAAAATTTGTTGAAATTATACAGTTTTTTGTGTTGAAGAAATTAGACTACATAATAAAAACAATTTTGTATTAACACTGTAAGAGGATTTTACAATATCGGCTCCCATTTGGGTTCAAAAAAATTAATTTTCCAAAAGCTTTAGAAATGGGAGATCGTGTCCTTGAAAACACCATTTCAGAGTACTCCAAATGTCCTAAAATGGCTTTTTCAAAGTGTTGTATCTCAAAATACGCGCATCATATACACACAAAACTACTCTCAAAGGCCCTGCATTGAACCTTCCTACAGACTTTCCCCCAGTAAAATAATAGAGTCGCCACTGAAAGTCCTCTAGGTACACGCAGTGCGACGAGAACACTGCCCAACGGTTCAGAGCCTTGCGCTTAGTGGCGATGGCGTACTTGATTCGCGAGGTAGTGGCGGCCCTGTCGCTCCTGCGCCTCTCGGCCCAGGTAGGAGGGATACTTAAGGCGGTCGCCTACCTGCGCTTGAAGTATTTCTAACTATTAAACTTGTCCGCAGTATAGTTACCTACGAAAAGAAAATACACCCCAGGTGAAGATGGAATTGGTTTTCAAGCTTTCACGCATGCTATAAGTGTTAATTTGGAGTCCTCTGACATCGTTAAAAACGGTCTTCTCAGACTACTGTATTTTAAAACATACTAACCGAACACGAGCGAAACTACCCTAGAAGCCTGTATTGAATTTTGATACAAACTCTAAGTCCCTACAATAAAATGATGTGGCTACCGTTTAAAGTCCCGTAGGTGCTCGTGCCACGTCAAGAACACTGCACACCAATTGAGTCTTGCGCGTAACGGCGATGGTGCACTAGGCGCGCGTGTCAGTGTAGTCTTTATCGCTCCAACGCTTCTGTGTCTCAAACGTGAAAATGCTTCAGGTGATGCAGGGGTGAATCCATCTAACATTTTACTTCAACCTTGCTTCAAACTAATCCTGATTTGATACTAAACGGTCCACTGAAGTCTATGCCTGTATTTGGTGGTTCACAACGGAAAATCAAATCCACAACATTAACATTAAACTATCCAGTGAATGTTTTAAATTTAAGTGATATAGTAACAGAATAATTGATGAAAATACTTACTTCATTTGATTAAGTTAATGTTTTGTAAACTACGATGAGACAGCCTTCTCCCATGACACAAGTCGAAAGTCTAGTCCTGCACCTGCACTACGGCAAAATGCCTTCCTACAAGTGGGAAGTCGAGATCGGCTCGTGGGCAGGCGACCGCCTTAACCAGCGGCTCGTAAGAAAGGAGCTACTAGTGTTGGAGGACAGGGGCCCCGCAGGTCGCCAGCTCCTGCGCCTCCTCGTAAGTCGCCGACGTCCGTTAGTCAGGCTACAAGGAAGGGAACATGGCGTTAACACGTCGCTATAAAATAACCCAGATTGGTCGGGGCGTAAAGTACGGAAGCGTGTTTTTGTGTCCGTCGGCGTCGCCGGAGTTGCGTAAGAACTACTCTGGGACACATCTCTGATGATGCACAACATTCTGTTATTATCGTTAATCCCTCCCCCCTTTTTTTTTCTTTTCGCACCTTCCGTCACGCCAATAACGTGCGACTGTGTTTTATAAGTGGTCGTCGTCATCCAAATACTTTCCTCTTGTGTAAACGAGTTGTCGTCAATCGTAGTTGAAACAGGAAAAATCAATTATTGCTGATAAATACGCCTCTTTGTATGTTACTAATTTTTTCTAATCGGCCATTTGATGACAGAAGGTTAAAATATATGTATACCATACATAAAATTAAATCAGTAATATCTAATTACATGTGTGCAGGATCGTCAGTTAGGATTAGAAGAGGCTGTCGCTACGTGAAGCCGGCTGCACTACGCCAACGACAGATGTATAGTTGCGACCAGGTGGATTGAGGTTGGCGTGGATGAACGCACGAATTGAATTACCGGAGGAACAGCGAGAACCGTGCGTAATCCCACCCACATCACAGGGAAGAAAATCGGCCCGAAAAAAGAATTTACGTCCCTCCAAGATTCGGCCCGATCACAGAACCAACAGATCATCACAAATCATCTTATGATTCATACTAACACAAACGAGATACTGCTGATAACTGGGAAAGACTGGAACTATGAGGCTGAGAATATGCAGTGAAATTATATTAGTTGGTGGATTCTCGGTCGTAGGAAACTAATTTTGCCAATTACACATATATTGCGTTTCATTTATGACATTTTTTTTCCTTCGGGATGTTCGAAAATTTGATGTCGAGACTAGTGTAAAGCCATCTCAAGAAAAACTTCAGTTTCAAAAATCATTGTTTTATTTTATAAATATGCTCTCCAGTCATTTCAAGGAAGTACAGAATTGTGACGTTGACAAAACAAACATCGACGGATAAATTACTTAAAAAATACATCCCATGCTTTTGTTAACTGCGTACGGTATTTAATTGGACGCAGTTTCTCATACAGATAATACACTAATAATATTCACTGAAATGAAGTGATTCGTACTTATTATGTGGGTATTTTAGACCCCGCGTAAGGCGTCACTGAAATGTTTCTTGTATATTAGAATATAAAGATTTATTTTACTCCGTATACGCGCATAGTATCGCGTGTTCGTGAAATAATTGCATACTTTCATTCATTTTTCTGTTTCTGCTAGCTACAAAAAGTAGTAGCTGTAATTAGATATGGGGCCGCGTTGATATAGTAGCTAGGGCACTCGCCTCCCACCAAGGTGATTCCTGGTGGGGTCGCTCCCGTATTTTCGCAAGTGGAAATTGTGCCGAACGATTCTACTGGTCGGCAAATTTTCTCGAGGATCTCCCGTTCCCCCCGCTCTTGCATTCCGGCGCTTCTAGATGTTTTCCTCCTCGCTTCACCGTCATCGACTCTCAAAACCTCGGGGCCGCGGTGGCTGAACGATTAGCATGCTCGCCTCCCACCAAGGCAAACCGGGTTCAGTCCCCGGCCAGTTCACCGGATTTTCGCAAGTGGGAGTCGTGCCGGACGATGCCGCTGGTCAGCGGGTTTTCTCAGGGATCTCCCATTTCCCCCGTCCCTCCATTCCAGCTCCACTCCATATTCACTTCAATCACCCTCATCGGCTCTTAAGACCTCGCTGTTAAGAACCGCCCAAATCTCTTCACTCACGCTCAAAACATCCATGTTAAGAGTCGCCCAAATCTCTCCACTCGTTGGAGACCCACTTGTTTAGGTAGATATGTTAAACATACATGAATTTTTGGTTAACTAACCAATGATGTGTCTAGTGAAATGAATAAGGGAAAGTTTTATGGCGGTCATGATACTATGTAGTAGACCAGCTTGTGATGTGCCAGTCGTACATGAAGTGAATTTAAGAAATTAGAAACTATTACGCAGTAATGATGGAATACAAGAGCGGACGAAGGAAGGGTTAAGGAAAAAACTTAAAAAGTTTGTTTATTTCATCACATAGTTACGAACCACTTGCGAACCGACTCGCACGTTGTTCAGAATTGTTAAGCTATCTCGGTGGGGGAGCTCAATTGTCGCCAATCTCTATTAACTGCCTCGTGAACATGAAGCATTTGCGATCATGTCAGCCGATGACAATTGGAGATCTGGGTACTCTTATTAAACCCACCTGTATGTGGCTAAGTCCACCATGAGTCCGGCGTAAATTAATTCAGACTGCAATCGGCTAGCAATTGAACTCTGTTGTAGCTATAGGTCAATGTGACAACTGCAAAGCACAGAGGATTCTCTGAGTGTAAACATTAAATGTACACTGTTAGCCATTAAAATTGCAACACCAAGAAACAGACACCTTAAAGATCCCACGTTTGGGAATGCGTAGAGCAAGGTAGAACACAGCGAGGGTAGACATCTGGTGCGCATTGCGATGACGGACCATACAGTCACATCAAACACTTTAACTCAGCGAGTCATACACTTAACACAACAATTTGTGTCCGCAAGGATGGTTCGCCACCATCTGCAGCATCATGGCATTTTACACAGGTGTACATTATTGCTGCTGCCACTGACTGCTCACTACAGGCATTTGCAGCTGCAGTGGTGCATGGAACGTCGGACCTGGAGAGACGACTGGCTAATCGTCTTCGCCTACGAATCCCACTTTTGCTTGCAGCACCACGATGGTCGCATCCATGTATGTCGGCACCTTGGCACAAGCCTGGTCGTGACCTTCATTACTGTACACACCATCATACCAGCCCAGCACCTGGCGTTATGGTATGGTATGTTATTGGAATCCAGTCCCGCTTGTGCCTAGTCCGTACCGCTGGTACCAGTGGGGTTTATCCTATAGACGCAACGTAAGCAACGGTTACCCTATACATATTGGAAATGTTTGGCGCTTATAGTTTTCGCCTTACCTGTAAACACATTTAATTCTGACTTTCCTGTTTCCTATTCGATAAACAGAGTTTTCGTAACTGCCGTACTGTACACGCATAGTGCTGCTATCTAGTATTTATTTCCACAAATGGGAGCGTCAAGCGATGAATCGAACTCGCTCGAGGTGTGGCGTGTTGTTACCTGTGTTCGGGAAAATGGGAGTTTTCTTATAATAAGTATTACGATCTCTAAATAATATTCAGTTTAACTGTTATTACATTCATTTCGTTTCCGTTTTTATAACTAATGCTAGGTATTATAAAACGGTAAAAACATGTGGAGGGTAAGCAAAGCTGGAAGTTGCGTTTGTTAGTATAAATTGCTTACCCTGTAAAAAAAAACTCATTACATGCCATTGGCTGGTACCCTGACCAGTAACCATTATATCATGAAGGTGTTGTAGCTGTCCGTTGTCCCCTATCTTCAGATCCAGCCATGTCACACTAATTCTTAGGCCTGCGCGTTCTTCAGAGCTCTCGTACATTAGACACGTGTGGTCCATGGTCGGACGACAACTGGCCTGCCACAGGAAACCCGCAGCCAACACTGATGAACTTTGGTTATGCATCTTAGCAGCATGGGCGGGAATACCCCACATGGATATCCAGAGTCTCTCTCTCTCTCTCTCTCTCTCTCTCTCTCTCTCTCTCTCTCTCTCTCTCTGTCGTGTCGTGTAGCAGCGGCTATTGCTACCCGTGCTGGTGCTACACGGTAATAATATCGGCTGTTCACGGTAAAATTAGCATTTTTGAAGTCAGCCTTTGAAAATTTCACTGCCACTACCTTGCATACACTTTATCAGTACGCTGACTAGCATGCGCCCAGTGAAGTTGGGGAGCAAACTTTCACAAGCAGACATGTCCACAAAAAATCCGAAAATTAGTTAAACATCAATTCTATATAAGCTTGGTGAGTTACACACGAATATGTATTCATATTCAGTCAAAAAAATACATGTCCCATTCAGAGAACCAGTGAAAGTTCGTGTTTTCATTCAAACTGGGAGATGTCCACTCCACTGTGACTTTACAATCATAACTAGACATGTCCACTGCCTTGTGTTGAAGATGTAGTTCAACTAGTCGCCCCCAGATAACAGAGGTTTTTTGGGACGGTCAAGCGTAGTTGTCAATTACGACCTTTTGTAGTTCTACACCCCCCACTAAATAGCAGCTGTTGTGACCTTTAATCAAGAAATTGCAACCAAGATGTTTCACTGAAAGCGAGTAAACCAATGCTGTTTATGACTATCATGTATTTAAGAAGTGTACGCATGCTAATGTTTTATAGATACTTTGTTTGTAATCACGTATGACATTTATACAACTGTTTTGAAAATAGTTCTTACGTATAAAACGTCTTTTCTTTATCATAATACCGTGCAAATATTTTGTGCTTCGCATATTGTACTGTGGCTACCCAATGTTATAGCAGATGGCTACGGCATTCCACTTTTTGCGACTACTTTTCTGTTGGCATACCTCATGTTTTTACAACTGAGTTAAAGAGGAATTAGAGTGATGGGGTTGGTATTCTGTAAACTGATGCACATTAAAGTGTTTTGTATTGTGTTTGATGAAAACCATCTTATTACTGTTTAATTTTTGTGAATCCTAGAAGCGATCAATGGATGTCTTAGTAGCAGACATCATCTGGTGCATGGAAGAGAAGGAAGCTAAAGCTCACTAATCATGAAACTGAGAAAATTGAAAGATTTGTATGCACAAATTTTACAATGTGACCTAACTTGGCATAAGAACCTGCTTAATTTCTATGCGCATATCCAGTATGTTACACAGTAAGAAACTATGCAATTGTTGAAACCATTCAATAACTGTATTTTTATACCATTCATTAAATATATTTTGTATCATATTCAGTTGACAAAGAAGCACATCACACTATAATAAAAATGGCTATCCTTTACAGTTTGTACTTGTATATTGTTTGTTGCACTTGATTAATAATACAAAATAGTTTCATGTACATTACTAGTTTCAAATTAATATTGAAACAAACAGTTGCATTAGCGATACAAATCACTATAGTGGAAACTAATAGTTATATAGTCTAAGACAAGTGTACTTCTTAATTAAAAAAATATTTATATATTTTTGAGGACATTATCAATGATATTTTTTTTCAGATGTAAAGACAAGGATCCGAATATGAAAACATTGAAGAGACCATACCAACGTGACAATAAGCAGCTTTCATGTAAAAGAGTGGAATGTTTGGTATGGTAAAAGGACGGTCACAACTGTATCAAAACACCAACAAAACAGTAAAAGACCAGAGTTTATGCAATTTTATGTCAGCCGGGGAACCGAAAAGGAAGCGTCCCTAAACAGGTACTTCCACAGAGAAAGCCAAGACTCGAAGTATTCATGTAACTTACTTCATGAAAACAGTGAAAGGACCTGTGTATTACTTCTTCATTGGGGATTTCCAAAAACAGACTAAATAAATTGGTCTACTGTTGCAAAAATTTTGGATAAGGGTGATGCACTAAAGGAATTATTAGAGTTTATTAGAGTGAAGAAGCTATTGGGGAAACGACCACTTATAACAACTAAAAGAGAGTACGAAACAACATATTCACAGGTAGGAACTGTGCATGCATTAGTAAAAGACTGGAAACTGCATGATGTAAAGTCATTATCAAAGGTTTTCCGAAATGTTTACTGCATCAGTAATCGTAAACGAATTTTTATTGAAAAACATAAAACCAAACGATCCAGTGTATTAATGTGTGTCCAAGCCATGATGCAATACAGATTTGATCCTGACACAGAGCCTGCAGTGTCCATTTTAAAGCGTGGAAAAATTATTCCAGATATATCAGACATTTTCACAGTGCATAATATAACCGAACAAAATAAAGATGATGTACAGTCACTACTTTGTATACAGTTTGGTAAAGATTGGCGTGATGAAAAGGATTTGCAATGGTACAAAGGAATTTTGGATTCAGGAGGTGAAAGAACTGATGTACATAATGTATCTGACGTTGAGCTGTCGTGTAGCTGTGTAGAAGATGAACCACACTTACTTGCATAAACTGTAATTAACTGCTTATTGATCACAAATATCACGACCATATTAACCACTGTCCAAAAAATGTTTTGTTAGGCCTAATAAGTATTAAAATTTACAAGTCATGACAGGTCCTGCTCCATTATTCAAGCTACAATCTTTGTTATTAAGTAAATCTCTCCTTATGTTTTTATCTAATGCAGTTTTATTACTATGTTTACATTTGATCAAACAAAAGCATACATGTCCCATAAGTGTGCGTTCAAAACCAGACAGGTCAATGATATCAATTCAAAAGTAGACATGTACATTTGTTTTTGTTTAATAACGATAGAAATATAACATTTACAAATTTTATATTTATAGTTATAATTTGAGTACTGGAATGACATACACTAATAAACAAATCATGATTATTTATTTTAGTCAGTATCACAAGATATCAGTTTCTTTCGCTTTTCTATAAAATTGTATAAGGTGGACATGTCTGGTTTTCAAAGTTTGCTCCTTAGTTGGTAACGACGGAGGGAATGTAGTACCTTGTTTTAACATTTGAGTAAAATTTATGAGTTCTTCACATTGTGTAGTCGGGTGCAGTGCTCCATAGGCATTTGCTTTACTTCGACCTTAAACTATAAGAATGAGTAAATTTGCTCTTGCTTACCTTCTAATATTTTTCGCAGTTTCACATGACTGACGTATAAATAAATTGATTTGTCCCATGACAATGATAATTTTACGTATCGTGGAATTATAAAATATGTGCATACAAGTAGAATTTAAGCAGGTCTTTCAAAAGTGCTAAGTTTATTGTGAACGTCCTTTCTCCCCTAACTCGTTATGGTAGTGCGATTTAAGTAGTTTTCTTTGCAAAATTGAGAAGTGGCTTGTAGTAGAAACTAAATGGTTTAAATATCAACTCAAGAAAGAACTTTGCTTCAACCCTTTACTTCTGTTATGATATGTAGAAAAAAAATAGCAACCACCAATAAACCAGATAAGAAATGTGCATCTTTCTGCGAAATTAATTGCATACAAACTAGACATACCTACGATACAATACGCAACTAGTTACGAGATGCATTAATTTCGCATATACACAAGCTTATGCTTAACCCATTTAAATTGTCCAGTAAAACGTCTATTTAACTTGAGTGACCAGGACTCCCATAAAATATCTACCTTTAGGGTGATACCGCGCATGACACAATAACTAAGCACTGCATTTAATTAAATGCCAAAATACTGACATATAAAATATGTATACATATAAACTATATATCTACAGAATATTAAACACATTCAGCATAACCAGACCAAAATGACAACCTTGGGAAATTTATCCCTTTCACTACCCTTCTGCAGCACATACTACTCTGATCTGATATCTGAATAAGTGTTTCTACTCACAGACTTTAAATATAAAAACACAACATATGTATAAAATCACCGATAACCACCATAACCAAAAATATACCTGGTCACTCTGATCATTTCAAATTTACTGCACTATATTAACAATTGTAGTTAAAATACAAATCATTCCCAGGTACTTTAAATATTTCTCTTGACACAGCTGCATAAGTAATAACATTTCGGAATACTCGTCCGCAATCGTAGAACAGTACACAACTATTAAAATTCCAGGTACTTTAATTTTATACCAGGCACAGCACAATATTCCAGCTCTCTCTTCCCGTATTTGCTGAACACTGATTAGACACTAACATGTACTTCGTGCGTCTATAGAATCATACTGTCACATCTGCAAAGTCAGTTAGTTTCAGTGTACCTCCCTGCAAAATATTTATTTGCACATATTCAGCAGCGCCGCATAGCACAGTACTTGTACATTTCTCTTGTGCTTCAACAGCACCCAAATATATGTCGTGGGAAATTAATGCGTAAGCTTATGCACTACTTAGCTTAAAATGCACAATACCCTTACCTGGGGTGCTTATCAAATAACCAGATGGGTATTACCTTAAAAATTATGAAACAGTCCCAGGTAAACACCATATATCTATAGTATCAGCAGGCTAGGCATCGTGCGGCCCATTTTGATGGCCGACCGCAGCTTTTCATAATGTAATCAGCCACACATCAGTGCGCACTTCCTCGACAACATAACGATCACCAAACTGCTTCCGCATAATAAACTCCACTAGTTTTATTACCCTTATTCCCGCATAAATATAAGTCTTTTTATATGGCGTTAGTCCGGTGCATTCTTCTTTCCAAATAAATCTCTATATAATTACCAACAGTTTCATAACAATCCAGGCATAGTGGCTTTCCGAGCCCAAACCATTAAAAACCACGATCGCAGCCACACTAAGCATTTTCACTCGTACACCCATGTCATTATTGTACCGCTGGTGAATAGCTTAATCCAGGCAGCTACCGACAGCTCGCTCTCCCGTCACCATTCTCCATCGCTGGCCCTGCCACTCTCGCCAGTTAACTCGCCACTATTCGGAACAAAAATCCCTCCAGCTCGTCGCCGCTCTGCACGAACCGCACACACCTGGTGTAAGCTGTCGTGCTCAAAGAGCATAGATGCCATAGATAAACCAGTCTCCCATCATGCCTGAGGGTAAGTATGATGCATTATCTGAAATCAATAATTCAGAACTACCAAACACCTTAATGATTTCCTGTTCCAACTTCCCAGTGATTGCCAGTGCTTTCATATATCTCATCGGCATCAACACACAAACCCTTGTAAACCCTTATACCAAGATCAGAAGACAGTTATTACAATTACTCGACTGAGTTAGAGGAACAAAAACATCAATTATATATGTTGCCACGGCCTAACAGGTGTTTGAACAGAGTAATTGTTCATTTTCATATTCAAAGGCTGTTTGGAACATAGACACTCATGACATCTCCTCACACACTCAACAATGTCCTTATACATGCATGGCTATAAACAATCCTTCATGAAATTTCAATTCATTTTTCCATTGCCCCGTGTGGGACTCCACTGGAGTGTCACGAATGTACCTCAAGATCATTGGATGAACACTAACCAGCACCTGAATTTGCATATTGCCATCTTTGTTCACATGGTAGATGACCCCCTTCACTACCTTGAAACCCTTTCTGGATCCTCTCTAACAGTTCTTTATATTCCTGGTCAGCTTCCTGCCACTGGCAGATATTCACAAAGCACTCAGGAGTAAACTGAAGGACATGCCACAATTCTCCACTTCTAACACCTCCAGAATCCACAGACACATGAAACGACATAGGATCATACAGCCAGAATAAAGCATCTGCCAAATGGATTTCCTTTCCTTCCACATGAATGATTGTGAAGTGAAACCTAATCAGTCACACAATCCGGCGCATTATCCTCCTATGTTGCCGAGGGTGGGAGAACACCCATATCAGAGCCTGATGATCAATCATGAGATCAAATTCAACATGTTCTCAATAGGCAGAAAACTTCTCGACACCACAAATGCAGGACAGCACCTCCTTTTCATACATGCAATATGCCTGCTCTGTCTCTGACAGTGTCTTCCTAGCGAACATGATAGGACATCTTTCTCCCTCTCGCAAATGCAACAATACTGCAGCAATCTATCTACTGCTTACGTCCACCTGCAGTATGAACCTCTCATCAAAATTTGGCTACCTCAGGACAGGAGGATGAGAAATCTCATATATAAATCTGTGTAAGCTCTCTCATTGTTCAGTGCCTCAATGGAATCTACATGCTTTTTTTTTACATTGCTAAGCAGGGCACATAAATCAGCATATTTAGGGATAAATTTGGAGAAATATCATATTATTCCCAAAAAATACATAATGCCTTTGAGGTTTTAGGGCTGCGAAAAGTTGACAATTGGAACAATCTTGGCAGGATGTATAATTAACTAACCTTTACTAACTACAAACCTTCAGAACTAAATGCGAGTTTTAGCCTAAGCCACTTTCTCCGGGTTGACTGCTTACTGCAATTGCTCCACAACCTGCTGAACCCAATTCAAATGCTCTTCAAATTAAATAGAGTACACACAAATATTATCCAGATAAGAAGCATCAAACTTATTTGAATGTCCCCCTACAGACAATTCAAAATTCTGGACAAGCAATGTCCCCCAAAGTTGACCCCAAACAGCACCCTTTTCCACTCGAAATGTCCCCAACGAGTCACAACGCATCTGTATCTTTTACTCCCCTCTTACAAAATGCATTAATGGAATGCCGAGTTCAGATCGAGAACCGTGAAGTAGCTAGCCTTTGAAAGATATTGAAACAGAATATCAATGTTTGGCATAGGGAAAGGATTGACCTTTATGTTCTTGTTGAGCAGCATGTAGTCCATTTCAAGATGGAATTTACCTGGATCCTTCTCTTTACCAAAAACATCAGAGAAGCATATTGTAGCAGGCTCCAGGGGGCACTCACACAATGAGTTAAACTTGGATGGACTATAGATTCCCGAGCGGGCCCCTGTTTTAATAACAAGCCTGGCCGACCTAATGAGGCCAGGACTATTTAAGCATCGAGCTCGTGCCACCCTCCCCCGAGCTATCGGCGGAGAGTGAAGTGACCATGTCAGTGTCGGCGCTACATGGAAGAGCACTAGGGTGCAGGGAGCTCTGGCCTATCTACAAGAATACGCTATGTCTTCATTGGCGAGCATAAATCCGGCTAGGAGGTAGGGCAGCAGTCCTGATATCGAAGCATTGTCTAAGTATTGATAATCATGTGACAAGGCTAGGGTCTTTGTATAATCGTAATCTCATATTATAATAATTAACTTCTCTTTTCATGTATGTCAGAATCCCCAAATGTCAGTATAAATCATCTCAATGTTCCTTGTATAACGTTATTCATTTATGTTCTTATAATTATCTGTCAAACCAGAGTACATTCAGCGTTGTAAGGAGAGTAGTATTGTTGCATAGGGTTAACATATTGTTTTATATCCACTAAAGTTATTGTAATAAATGTGTGTAGTTCCCCTCTTCCATTGATTAGCTACTAGTATTCGATACCCCAAGTAAACCTCTACCTAACTGGAGATATCATGACT
Source organism: Dryococelus australis (assembly GCA_029891345.1). Classification (NCBI taxonomy): domain Eukaryota; kingdom Metazoa; phylum Arthropoda; class Insecta; order Phasmatodea; family Phasmatidae; genus Dryococelus; species Dryococelus australis. The sequence continues at coordinate 184,833,931 of CM056994.1, read as the reverse complement.
AGGAGAGAGTAATAAGAGTGAACAGTATAAATTAAGAAGTAGTCACAGGGCAGATAGGCTGGTTGTTACAATATGGCGGTACACTCCTGAGAATTACACCCTCCCTCTCAAAGACAGCAATGATCTTGCAAAATGCTGCTAGCTTTGGTGAAGAACACTGGTTAGGCATAAAACGGATAGGTTTATCGTATTCAACCCCAATATTATAAGGAAACATTTCACACTTGCCCAATTGTTCAGTCAAAACATCACAGAATCTACCAACATGAGCTTCAAGCTTTTCCTTCTGCACCATTGTCCCCTTTAGTCTCTATCCTTACATATGATTTATGCATCCTACCCAGTACTTTCCCATTCAGCTGTATGGGATGGGAGAGACCAAACTCAAAGATCAGCTTTCAGTAGCGACAATCGACCAAGGCACGTGTTTCCTGTAAGATATTTAATCCATACACTACTTCACAGGTTAAGTTAGGAATGACACAAAACTTTCTAATCCAAGAATAATTATTGATTTCAAAGTCGAGCATGTCTCACATTATGATGCGACACCCTTGACTATTCGCAACCTGTAAGATGACTTCATTCTCCACCAACAACTGCAATTTCAACTCTGGCTTCTCCTTCACTAGTTGTCTGAGGAATACTTGAATCACAAAATTTGAGGATGCCCCTGTATCCAACATCAACTCGACCCTCCATTCCGCAATTTCAACAGGAAACCTGATATTCTTAACCACCTTCACCTTCATCACTGCTACATGCCCTTGGTCTGCCTGCTTACCATTCTCTCCACCTTTCTTCTCCTTGTTGCAACTCTTTGAAATATGGCCAACTTCCACACAGTTGTAACACTTACATTTGTTAATAATCGGAGCCTTACACCGAGATACATAATGACCAGCATTACCGCAATTATAGCAAGAGACTACCATTTTCTTTGCCTCACTAGACTGTACTTAATACACTTTGCTCTCAGGCTTGCTCGAGTGCTGCTGTTCGCGCTCGAAAAGAGAGGCTGTGTAGAAGTTGTCAATCTCGATACCCCAATGTCTTAAATTTACAAGTGCTTCATGCCACTGCAAAAAATGCTTAAAGGATGAAAATAGGGCACCATGTTTCCCTAAAGTAAAGAGATGAATTCCCCATCATTAAACGATACATTCAGAGCTGCAGCATACTCGATAAGATGTTGTATAAACTAACTAATTTTCTCGTCAACTCTCTGGAACCAATAGATATATTGGTATTCTAATTCCTACCTTGGCCTTTTCGGACACAGAGCAGACCACAGTTTTTTTTCTTTCCCTGAGACCAACTTTCATATTGTTCCAAACACATTAACAAAATTTACAAAGCTACTCCCGAACAACAAAGAAGGAGCTCTTGAAACAACTTGGCATCATTTATAAGCAGAAGGCACCTTTTCACCGAGTTAACCGCCTTGACAAACTTTAACAAGGACACTAGCACATAGTCTGTCAGTTTAGGTATACCTTTAAAACTGCTCATGAACAAATGTGGCATGATCCCAACCCCACCTGATTCCACTACAATATTTCCTCCAACACCACACTCCATTATATTTGGTTCTCCTTTATAAGCCCATTTGGCTACTATTCCTAACCTTTATCACAAGGTATCTAAGTCATCAGATTCTGTCACTGTCATCCCAGCTCCCTGAATGTTGGCCGTGAGTTCTTATTTATTCACATTTTAAATCCATGTGACAGGTATTTTATACTTTAGATGTAAATTCCGAATTACTCATGTCAATGTTTCTTACTACTGCAATAACAACAGGTACCACTCTACTTACTACCACGCCCTAAAACTAGCATATTGGCACTGGTTTCTTTCCAAAAAAAATTCAATATAATTACCAACTGTTTAATGACAATTCCGGTATAATGGCTTTCTGAGCCCAAATCATTAACAACCGTGATCGCAACCGTGCTAAGCATTTACACTCGGACACCCGAGTCATTGCACCGCTGGCAACGGCCTAATCCTGTCAGCTACCGAAAGTTCGCCCTCGCGTTACCATGCACCATCTCCAGCGGTGCCACTCACGTCGCCGCTGTCAATCAGTCCACATCGTACGCAGATCAACTCGCAACTCCTCGGAACACAAATCTGACCACGCATTATTAACTCATAATGTGGCGTGCATACACACATGCACGTCACACTCCATGCACGCCATATAGATCTGCAAACATAATCATGTCACCTCTGTATGAGGGTATCCTGCACTCTAAATAAGTATCAATGAAGATTTCAGTGTTTCAATCAGTTAATAGTACATGACTGATTCAGCATTCACTTCAGTGGTGATGGATTAGTAAAATAAATTGAAATTTTTCTTCACTTATTGATTCAGTGACATTTTCCAGTTATTCATCAGCCATTATATTCACTGTTTTCCAGTTACTTACGCCCTGTTATAAATAAAGTTTTGGGTTCCTTTCAGATTGGGATACTACGTTGGGAAACAATGGGTAAAAATGTGCACGCACAGTAATGATGCGCAAGTAATTACGGCCTGTGTGGTCTAGACTCTAGTGTGTTTTTCTTCTCTATGTCCTGCGACATCATAGTGCTCGTATATTTTTCGTTTAGCAAAGAGAAGTAGCAATGGACAACATACGTTATTTGATTCCCCTCACGACGGCGTCGTGGGCATATGGATGAGTATAGCAGAGGTATTATGAGTTTAGTCTGAGAGACAATTTCCAAAAGCAGGGATAAGACGACTTCGTTACTTCTGTAATGCTGTTTGAAATGGGCGGTACGGCATACAAGGCTTTGGATTGGTGTACAGTATTCCCGCTGTGTCAAGTGTACCTATGTGACTTTGAGCGGTGATTATATAATTTTTTTTTATGTATAGTCTATAGCAAAGTTCATACACCCTCGTGTTGCAGATACGCCCGAGTCTTGGTACTATTTGTTAAGATACAGACATCCTAATAAAAAATTATGTTATGAAGTACTAAAACCCTACCACTCAAATGTCAAAAAGAATTCTTCAGTTAAGTGTGCGAGTAAAATCATAAAGCTATAGTCACACGTCGTACCATTAAGACACGTTTCATATAGGGGAGGTACATGGGAAAAAATCTAACTAAAGTAGGTGTCGATGTACTATGTACATGTCTAGGTCTATGTACTAAATTTCATGCATTTCAGTTCAGTGCTGTTGAAACTACATGGCTGTGACACCCCAGGATGGACAAACGGATGGACCTAATGATCTTATAAAGGCTCCTGGTTGACTACGAAACCATAAAAAGGTGCAGTTCTTTAAAGTGATATGTGTGGTTGAATGGATTGATGTGGTCAGTCAATCATGCGTTATATATAGGTATTATTTTATTATTAGTCTATTATGTCCTATTGCTGAGCAATGTCCTCCACCTCTGCCTACCATTTGTCACGATCTTGAGCCAGACTTAGAATTTAAAAGTGGCATAAAAATGCAAGTTAATTTTTGTCCCTGTAGCTCCCCTTATGTAAAGTGTCTTAAACAGCACGAGGTGTGACTACGGCTTTATTATTATATTCGTACACTTAACTCAATACTTTTTTTTTTTTACTTTTGAGTAGTGGGGTTTTAGTTTTCTATAACTTTATGTTTTATTTACAAATTTCTTGTCCAAAAAAGTCAAACAAAAAAATTATTTTACGTCCTGGAGGCATTTTATATAAATATATATCTGAGTACCTTTGAAATTCTAACTATAGGCCGTTCACGGTAAAGTGAGCCCTTTTTTAAGCTGTTTCATCACACATAATAATCAATAAATACATTTCATTGTGGCCTCAGACTTTTGGTTTTGGGTATAGTGAATGTATACACTGTGTTTATTACTCGCATCGCAGGGTTTACATTTACAAGTGGCGGAAGGGCATAAATTGGTTGAAAGAAAAAAGCAACTAGGGCTTCAAAAGTGCTCACATTACCGTGGATGGCCTATACATAAATATAGGTTGACAATTATTAGGCTTAATATAAATATTATTAATCTTAAAGTTAAATTATCGTAAAACATTTTTTACACATACTTCCAAAATAAGCCGCGAATGAAATGCTTGCGTGAGCTAACTTTACCTGTGGCACCATCTAGTTTGTTACGGCCGCCATCTTGAATTTTCTTAATCGTGTCATAGCCCATGCCACTCGGGTTATCACAAGGAATCGATAGACTCGTCATTTATCAAAATCGGTGCCATAGTGAATGCTGCAGTGGAACATGTGAAATTTAACATACATACATACTTACATCGCGTTAAAATCATAACCATTACTTTGATTCGCAGTAGTCGGGTAAAAAGCCTTTTTAACGATGTCGGAGGGATATATTTAAAACATGTGTTATATATTGAAATGATTTCTGGTGTATAATTTAATATCGTTGAACATGTCTAATACATTCGTAAGAAACAAACGTATTTCAAACATACTGAAAAGCAGTTCAAGTGCTTGGTAGGCAACCGTCATAGGGTAGGCCCTTGGTCCCATTTGGTACTATCAAAGGTTTCCCTGTTTTCCCAAGCAGTAAGCGTCACGAATATTGACCCCGACTACGACTTCAAACTGTTGTTTCTTGTAGAGTTTCAATTTTGTTTTGTTTTCTAAATTATATACCTATACATGATTTCCATCGATTAGAATTAGCGTAGTTCCTCTTTACAGGCAAAATAAAGAGAGCACGCAAACGAACTGCCACACCTGCATGAATAAACAGAGAATATTGGACAGTTAGTTTACATCAGTAATTAAGTCAAAATAGGCCCTATCTTCCCAATTCTGACATAGTCTACTACAATGCCGGGTGTAACTGTAATCTTAAAATGTACAGTCCCTACCAGTTTCCGTTATGACTGACGTTAATACTTGCGATATACCCATCTGTGGATTTTGATTTATTATCTGACGTTAGTGGCCTTTTTTATATCATCATCTTTGTAATCACTCCGAACCACAGCCTCCCATGAATTACCAGCACAAAGGAACGCGCCATATAAAATATTTCACCAAGTCGTAAAGAAAGGACAGTTACAGTATTATCAAATATATAACATAATTACTTCGCAGTACAATTTACCGCGGTAAGTTATAATCTCTTGAAAATTATTCGCTTTAGTTGCTGGACCGAATTTTAGTGGCTAAAGTGTCAAGTAGAAGGGAACAGACAAAGTTATAAATAAATACCAGCAGTGGTTGCATCCTGTACCTAGCCGACTTTGGCCAGTATAGTTTAACTACTGTTGGCGTACTTCATATAGGGCACTGCGTGAAAGGACACACTCCCTCGTGAAACCGGTTAAAACTGCTGATGGACCACATACACTCATTTACAAAAAAATTATAATCACGAACGAATCACGTCAGTTAAACGAAGGTTGCCACACAGTATCAACATAGCCCGATATATATGTGTCCCATTTGCGTTTAATGCTGCCTGCTTGCGGGGATATGCGATTACGGCGCATACGTGTCCCTCCATCATTCGTAACTGTAACATACGGAATAAGGCCTTAGTTGCAGTATGAACCACAGAGTTAAGTTGAGTAAACAAGCAGCACGGCCTTGTGGAGCATTCAACAAGCCTTTGCCCAGCCTTATGAGTTTGAGAGAGGCCGCATTATCGGCCTCTGTGAGATAGGTTGGACGTTTCGGTTCATTGATCGCCATTTGAACCTGACTTCCTACACTGTGAGTAGATGCTGGACGCAGAGGGAACAGGAAGGTACACACGCCCGCCGAGAAGTCTCGAGTCGACCCCGGTGGACCACCAGCAGGGAGGATGTTTTCATCGTGCTACAGGCTGTGAGCACTCCACGGTCTTTGCTGCGCACCATTCAGGGACATGTCACGGCAGCTGTGGATATGCATTTGCCCACCAGTGTCATACCAGGTGGCTAGCAGAGCAGTATATGTCATCACGGCGTCCCTTACGACGTCTACCATTACGACCTAAGCCTCGCTGAGCAAGTGTGAACTTCTACAGGGAACGAAAATTATGGCAGATCGCATATTGGCGACGAGTGATGTTCAGCGACGATTCACGGTTCTTTTTGGATACAGAAAACCGTCGAATTCGAGTCTGGAGACGTTCAGGTCAGCACAGTAATCCACGCTTAATTGTAGAGCGGTACACTGCCCAAAGGAGAGGTATCATGGGGTGGGTTGCCATTTCCTACGATACCTGCACCCTACTGGTGGTGAATTAAGGAGCCCTGATGGTGCAGGGATACTTTCAGGAAATACTGCAACCATGTGCGCTCCTCTTTCTTATGCAACTTCAACCCCATTTTACAGCAGAATAATGTTGGGCCTCATACAGCACGGCATCCGTGATGTCAACATTTTTCTTTGGCCAGCAAGGTCTCCAGATCTGTCGACCATCGAGGACTCTTGAGACCAGATTGGACAGGAACTTTAGCCAGCAGCAGCTAAGGCAGATTTAGTGGGTCAGTTGCGCCAGAATACTACTCAGGAGTACATTCGACCTCTGTATGCCTCCATATCCGACCGTACTGCCGCCGCCTGCCTTTATGTTACGGGTGTTCCCATACCTTACTATGTGCATCCTGCAATGGTTGGTCCCCTGCAATACTTGCTTGTGGTGGTATAATATTCTGATATTTTCCTGTAATGGCACCTTAAGGGTTATAAATATTTTTTTTCGAATGAGTTTATAAGACGTGTCTTTTTAGTGATTTTCGAGGGGTGGAGGGGGCCGTTTCCCAGTCACATACATTTCTGGCCCATTCTAGATAAATTGAGAAAATGTCTTTTATTTTAAGCATTAATGTTTTAAAGATTGCAAATCTCTACAAATTGTGTTAGCTTATAACTCATTTTTTAAAAGACATTCCGCGCTTAGTAATAGTTTGCTGTCTCATAGACCGTGGGGAAATGGGGGTGGGGGAATTGCAATTAGTGTAGTTGCTTTGTTTTTTTTTGAACACTAAAAAAACAAAGGACTCTGAAAATAAATTTGTTACCGTAATATTATTTACCAAATGTTCACTTACAATTACAACATTATTCTTCAATGCTCGGCTGCTGAAAGGTTGACCAACTTAGTGGAAATGACCCTCATATGTGACTGGTTAATACAATATTACATGTAGATGCCTCTCAAATGCCACGCCAAGAGCTTCCAGGCCATAATAGGAAAAATACCACACAAACTTACATTGTGCAGGAGGCAACATTATTATATATTTTCAAACAAAACGCACAGTACGACAACAAACAAAACACATAATCGCAAATAAATCAAAACTATGAAATGACAACAACAAAATTAGATTATTCATTTGACATTGTTTATCAAAATAAAATAGCCGCACATGCGAATTCGTTGTCAACAACCCACTGTAAGGAAAAGCTGCAATAAAAAGTATGAATAAGCTAAATAAGAATATACAAATAAATCTAGAACAGTGGCTACCTCAACACCGATGTATCCAAGAAAAGGAAAAATATGTTAATAATATAAATAAAATAAAACTATGCTTAAATCAGAAAAAAAAATCATAAAATTATTGTACGTTTTCAAGCAGCCTAACTTTGGATTCAATACATACAGGTGTTTACGCAATAAGCCACGTTTGCACGAACGGGGCAAGGACTCCTTGGGCCAGGTACTTCCTATCAAACTGCAGAAATATATGTCGTGTTTGCGAAATGGCACTGTGGTCGCTCCGTCGAATGGAATTGCGTCCAACCACACATGACTGGAATGTCGTCATACCTTATACTAATTTTCTGAGTAAAAGTCGAACACAGGCTGGTGAAGAAACGAGATTTCAGCGCATGTGAGTGAGTGAAGAGATTTGGGCAGCTCTTAACAGCGAAGTCAGAGAGCCGGTAAGGTTAAAACAAGGTGAGTATAGAGTAGCGCCGGAATTAAGGGACTGGAAACGGGAGGTCCCGAGAAAACCTCCAACCAGTGGCATAGTCCGGCTCAGCGCATTTGATCGTAGGCAGAAAGTTGGGCCCAGACGTGTGGGTCACTCAAACTCCGAAGATATGAGGCACTGGGATTTCCAAGTGGCACCATGCCAAATTTGTACCGTGAGTTTGTGGATTCGTGTAAATCCCCGGCAATCAGGGACAACTGCCGTGTCGTACAACGTATCAATGGCAGGGGTCTCCGTCATCTAGCTCTGTTGGTATAGGCTGCTCACGGAAAAGTGAGCACTTTTGAAAACCCTCTCATTTGGAATGATAGTCAGTAAATCTGTTTTATTTTTAGCCTTAGACGTTAACTTCCGATTGCTGTATAATATAAACACTGTGTTTATTATACTATTATACTTGCTTCAAAAGCTGATTACAAGATAAACGATGGCTGAAAGGAAAAAGTTACTAGGGCCTCAAAAGTACTAGCTATACTGTGAACAGTCTACAACATTGGATAGACAAGCCACAGTGCAGCAGATGACTCGCCTATTCAGTGCTGGACCACTGTTAGCAGCCGTACCCTTCAGAACTATCTCCTCGTTGCGGGGTCAAGAACCACCACCTTGCTAGGGCAACTCTGATCACAGCATTCCACAAGGCTCGTAAGGCCATGGAATACACTTGTCTGCATGTTACATCTCAGGCCAGTGCTAGTATCCCAGTAAGTAGCCTGTTTATGTGGTATGAGGCGTGTGCCCTGGTACATGCGCCAACGTCCCTCACGGGTGAATATTGCAGGGACTTGCTGGCAGATCATGTGCATCCATTACTTTACATACAGCACCCTACAGGAAACCTGCATTTCTATCAAAAGAGTACACCGGCCCATCTCTCCCGAATTGTGACAGAGGTGTTAGATGAACACTTCACGGATTTGAGGTTGCTTGTCTGGCTCTCGAGGTTACCCAAACTCAGTTCTATCAAACACATCGTGTTTCTCTCGAGAGGGATGCTGCGACCGATCTCCATGCGTTGTGGGAGGCTGTATGCAGCGGTCATGGGTCAGTATGGCACCCGAGACCTCATGGAGTCCATGCGACGCAGCATGACAGTCATCAGGGCGAAAGGTGCTACATGCTGCTAGGCAGGTATCTCTAATTAAAGCGCTGATGAGTGTCGATGATCGATTGTTTGTTTCAACAGGATAAGGGACTGATTAATTAATGATTTTCGGCCTTATTTTATTTTTTTGGCCATTTTTCTTATAGAGTGCAGGTAAAGCTCGTGACACGAGCCACGGCTTCACTTCTGTACGTTCAAAGCTTAAACTACTCTGTGCTCCAGGCTTCAGTCGAACATCGACAATATCTTGCTCTTATTCCAATATCAGGTTTTACTGGAGTCTGCAGTGGAAAATAAATTTCACTTAGCGACTGTTTTTCTTTTTTTATTACGTGTTATGTTCATTGTACTCGGTCGCCTGACGATTTACAACCACGTGGCGAGCTTTAACTCACATGTAAGAACTAGTGTTCGTTGTTAACACCTCTCGATCACGGACACGGAGAGCATTAAAGATGCCTACCCCCCTTCCTCCTCGTCACCATTCCTTGTAGGTTCCAAGGTGAGTGTGTACGACGCCCGCACGAGACGTCAGCCTCCCCCGGCCAACAATCTCCTGACCTCTGCACGTAGCGTTAAATTATTTGCCGTTTAGTGACGGATATATGGCGGCGATGTGTCTTACACGATGTCGCGGCGCCAAGCAAGGAGCGACGCCCCCGCGGGTAGACGCACATGGGCTCGGACACATTACTCAAAACTCGCGCGGCGGTCGAGGTCGCCCAGCATGTCGCCTGGATCCTGCCGGTACCATAACCCCCAGAGGTCGCATCGTCGGCTCGTAGGAACGCTTCTGAGGCGTCCACATGTCGCACAGTCGAATATTCGGCCCGAAAAACTAGTCAAAAGTCCATGTCTAGAAGCGTTTTGAAATAAGTAGCTTTCGTGTTAGTCGTGTAGTCAGTTCCGTGGAGCAATCGACAGTGGCCTGAAGTGGCGCGCAGAACGGCTGCTGGCTGTAGTGCGAAATGGGAGATGTTTTGGCAAGCTTTGTCTGTGGATATGCATGATAAAGTGATGAAGCCTGTTTGCCATGTTGTGACACCCAAAACATTGGAAACCTAACCTGTCAAAATTAGACTTAAAGTATTTTATAAGAGTATGTTTATATTTAACCTGAAATTAGCTTCATCAGTTGTTATTTTTTAAAGACTTCCACATTTTACATGCATTATATACAAAACCTGCCTCATATTCTAGATGTTTTGCGTGCCGCGGTATGCTGATGGACGGAAATGCAGCTTCAATGATGTCATATCATGACACCTCCTGTTATTCTTACCTCCATGGGTATAGGTGGCTATTAATATCGAGGTCTTAAGAAACGATGAGAGTGAAGCGAATTGAGTAAGGAGCTGCGCCAGAATGCAAGGGCGAGGGAAACCGGAGATCCCCGAGTAAACTAGCCGACCAGCGGCATCTTCCGGCATCCGGGAGCGATATGGCCGGGAACGGAACCGGCCCCCCTTGATAAGAGGCGAGTAGTCTGACCACTGTACCACCACCCCGCTGCTGCTGGTTGTAGGACGCAACACGGAAAACCGTGCACCGAATGCTTGTCCGCTGTTGTCCTTTATATCTATTGCACTACTACCACCAAACAGGCACGCTTTGTCACTTTGTTGTCGCAAGTGCTTAGTGATAAGATTTTAGAAGGTATGTCTTGTATGTAATACACATGGGGAAAAAAATCTGTATTTCGGAGCCTGTTCGTTTTACTTTGGAAAATAAAATTTGGTTTTGTGGAAGCATCGTCTTTATAAGTGTTTATGTAATATGTTGGACCTTGCCAATAAGTAATTATTTTGATACCATAACAGAGAACTGTTCATTATTAGATCACCAAAGAAACATCTTCCCCATGTATCCCCCATAGGTGTTGCATTAATGTGAAATAGAAATGCGTCAAAATCATTATCTTGCTCAAAATATATTTTTGTTTGTAAACTTAGGATATGGTGCAAGAGATGCCTTATAAGGATATGTAGATTCTTTTACAAAAATGTCCTATTAGAATGACGAATGAAAGTTAGCATTATGGTAAAATAAGCTTATGAGAGTTACTAAATATCCGTAAAGTAAATGAGGTTTGTCACAATTTGAATCCAGATACTTCAACACAGGATTAGGCACAAAAGGAGAGCCTCTAGAAATGCGCGGAACAGATTTAGAGAAGAATTTGGGACATATTAGTGATTGTAAAACAGAGAACAACATCGATTATGTGAATGATGAAGACCAATAATAGTATCATGCAAAAATTGAATACCTATGGAAGGTGGAAATAAAGCTGCTGGGGAGTTCGACTTATCGCTTTCTTTAGCAGTAAGATACGAGTACTAATTTTTTTGAATTGCACCATACATCTATTGATCAAATGTTCAATGAATCTCGTTAAGACCTATTAAAAATCTACCACAATGTACCATTCTAATAAACAGATCGTTAAAAACCACCACATAAATCGGAACTCATAAGTGTTTATGAAGACCCACTAAGTGATGGCTTGCGGTACGATTGCGATACATGGTAGAGTACAGTATGACATTAACGCCCTGTATTTGATGTAGAGGTGATGTAAACAGTGCAGGTACCCAGAGTTGAGTACCCCATTCCACAGAGGTTGCGCTTAAAGGAAACTAAGGAACACACATGATATGGCGACTACTAAATAAGTAATCGGTGAGAGTTGTTGTGACGGAAATGTTCTTCAACAACGAGAAAGTGAAAATGCTGCTCGTCTATGGAGAATACAAAATAGCAGATGAATGTGTTTGTATTATTTTACAGTACAGTGCAGTACTTTCAAATGAGTTATACCGATATACACACAGTTCTGTTATTACCATCATCAATAGTTGGGTTTTCTCACTCATTCATTCTGTTGAAAATCAGCGCAATACTAGTCAGGTAGAGCAATTCTACAGAGAGCGATACCCTGACAAGACTGCATTGTCCAGACAGACGTTTTCCCATCTCGTTGTGAAGCTTTGTGAAACGGGCAATTTTGAACCGACAGAAACGCAATCGTCGCAGAACTCGCACAGATGAAGCTGCTGATGTTGCTGATCTCTCAGCTGAAGAACTTAATCTACATGTCAGCACAGGCCAACTTAAAGCCGAAATAGATATTCGAAAACGAGTGCACATCGCATTCTTAAGAACCATACATTCAATTTATATCATGTACACTTACACCAAGAATTCCAAGGAACATGCATTATTGGGCCATCGAGAACCCACGATGGCTTCGACAGGTGAACCATCAGCGTCAATGGAGAGTCAATGTCTGAGGTAGGCTGTTTGGCAATACAGTTATAGGGCCTTATATCGTGAATGGTAACCGAGATGGCAGTGAGTATGCACCTTCATACGAACGTTTATTTCTGGTATTTTGGAGGATATACCTCTAGGGAATGGAATGATGTGGTACAAGCATGATGGGTTCCCAGCACGTAATGCTATGAATGCACATCGTGTTCTTTACCTGAACTATCCTGGTTGGTATATTGATCGTGGAGGACTCGTTTAGTAGCCTGCTCGGACTCCTGGCCTTAACTCTCTTGACTTTTTTCTTTGGAGTAACCTCATAGGCGCTGTCTATCGAGATAGTCTAACAACTTCATACCATATGTAGGAACGTATTTTGCATGCTTGTAAAGCTCTTCAGCAGGCTACACTGGGGGAATCAGTGTTGTCATTCAGACAGCGATTGAACTTGCATATTGCTTCTCATGGTCATCACTTTGAATATCTAATGCGAATGTTCTGCCTCTCGTAGTATCTATATGGATAGTACTACAAACGGGTAGTAGAAACCCCAATTTCTGTGTCGTATTTAATGTCAATGATATGAACGAGTACATTGTGCCACATGTTTAAATAGGTCTTGACGAGCTTCATTGAACTTTTGACCAATAGATATATGGTGCCTTTTAAAATAATTATACTAGTACTCATATCTCACTAGTAAAGCATGCTATATGGCTGATTACTAAGCAGTAATAAGTCCCCATTCCAGTTATACACTGACATAACAAAAGTCATGTGATACCCATCTAAGAACGTGTAGGGCCCCCTCTAGCTTGAAGAAATGCCGTAACTCGACATGTCATGGACTCCACAAGTGGACGGAAGACCTATGGAGAGATGCTAAGCCATGCTGTCTGAATAGATGTCCAAAGTTCCCTGGTATTTATAGGTGCAGGATCTTGGGCGCGAATGGCTCTCCCCACCACTTTCCATAAATTTTCGATTGGGTTCATGTTGGGGAACGTGTAGGCCCCTCTATTCGCTGGAACTCTCCAGAATTCTTTTCGAACCAGTCCTGGACATCCATAGCCCGATGAGAGAACACATAATCCTGTTGGAACATCCCATCATTTTCAGGAAAACTGAAGTCCATGAACGGCTGAAAATGGACCTCAAAGAAATTTTTGTAGCTGTTATCATTGAATTTTGTTGGTACATGGACAAGCGGACACAACCCATGCCATGTAAGCACACCCCACACCATTATGGAACCACCACCAGCCTGCATGGTGTCTTGTTGACAACTATGATTCATGGCCTCATTGGGTTTGCATCATACCAGAACACTGCCATCGGCCCGAAACAACCTGTATCGCGACTCATCGGAGCAGGCCACATGTTTCCAGTCCTCCAGGGTCCAATCAGCAACCTTACGAACCCAAGTGAGGTGTTACGCTGGGTGTTATGCTGTTAACAGGGGCACTTTGGTAGGTCTTCTACTTACATATCCCATGGAAGCAAATACACGTTTCACAGATCTGCTAGACGCAATTCCGACACAAACTGCATTGGATGTGGCTGTCATCTGAATAAGTGTTCCGGCTCTGTTAGCATGGACAATTCTACCCAACCTCTGCCGGTCACAATTATAAAGTAACTTTGGACGCCCACTGTGATGCCACGGTGGATCGTAATGCCTTGATTTTTTATATTCTTTGTACACACGTGACACCATGGATCGAGGAATATTGAAAGTCTCGAGAACTTCTGAAATTGAATGTCCCATCCTTCTGGCACTAACAATCATGCCCCGTTCGAACTCCGATAACTCACGTCGCCTTGCCATGATCGTGTAAACAACAGTCAATCCGAATGACACAACCACCTGTCCACAACTTACGCCAGTTTAGGCCGTGCAACGTCATTCTGCAGTGGTGGCGCCACGAGTCATTTAGTTAAATAGTGCTAGCCCATTACTTTTTTCATGACAGTGTACAATTTTTATATGAATCACTTGAAACAAATTAATATTAACTTAAGATATTTAAATACTGTAACTTACTATTACTTTTTGGCCATTTTATTTAGTAAAAAACTACTTTTTAAGCCCAACTTTCTGGGATCTGAGTCTGATAAAGATACTTGAAATCTTAACCATTTGGTGAATGTTATTGAAAATAATTATTTTATTTTTATTTATCACAACTCATATAATACCATAAGAGAATCCGCAATATTCATGTTTTAGCAGCCTGACTTTTGTAATATTGATAAACCTCATGATGTACTATATTAAATTATGTGTTATAATACACTAAATACACTACACAGAAAATTCTAGTGTTACAGCAACAGTATGAATGGTACAAAATTAACTTTGTATTATCTGTGAGGCAGCAGTAACTAATGTTCCTGTTTAAGTAATATAATATTTAGCTTTTATGTTATAGTAACACTGAGTACTTTTGCGACACCATTACCTCATTACTGTACTGGCTCCATTTAGATGGGGTTTATGTTGGTTGCTGACGATATTCCTGAGCAATAAATTGAGAAATATGAGTTTCTTAGGGTCTGCAAGGCGTAAGCTGCACTAAGTTCATTGGCATGTGCAGCAGCAACTTTTATGATAGGCCACTCGCTTCGTCTAACATTATATATTTGACCTCGGTGCGTTTCCAGACGTAGGAAAGACCGGGCCGCAAATAGAATTATCGTGTCGGCTCGCCATCTTTAACAGATACGCTGCCACCGGTCTATCGCTCACTTCTTCATTCAAAACAATCCTTTGACATGCTGCCACCGCTATCATATAACTGTTGTACCTCACTTCCACTAGCTTGTGTGGGATGCAAAGCAGCGAACGCGTAACAACATCGTGGTTATGAAATATAATTTAAACGACAAACTGCAGTTCTCTTTCGTTTTGTTGAAATACTTTATGCTCTAGAAACATGTGTATATTCGGCACATGTAAACTGCTTTGCAAGGCTTGAGGGCTTGTCTAGGCCACATCTAGTTTTCATATTGTGCTTTAAATTTTAGTAAGGTGTTTCATTTTTCGATGTTATTACTGTTAACTACTAACCGCTATAGTAAAACATTATTAATGTTACGACAACAGTAATAATTTGTTACCTGTGAACTGTCAGCAACTAATGTTGTTATTAATGTAATACACTGTTAAGTTACTATGTTAATGGGAACATTAAATAATAAAGCAACAACATTATGTCCTTTTGATACTGTAGTAGAGCGACCTTGCAAATGCACCTACACATGCATTTTTTCACATGCACTTTTTGCACTTGTACTTCTGGTTAGAAGGCCGGTAAGTGTATTTTGGATTTTTTTTATGTTGTTTTAATTTAGGTATTGGGTAATTTTGGTTTTGATTTGGATCCTCTGTTGGGGAAAATGTGCTGGGTTTGATTCCCAGACAGGACAATGCAGTTGCGCAATCACGAGTGCTCTCTCTTCGATGTGCACTCGACGACCGCCATAGAGAGACTGAAGTGTTGTGGTAGGGAAATGCAGTTGTATCCAGTACTTCGGCGATGTTACTCGGACGGCGTCACATCGGTGACTGATGCACACAGCCGGTGTAGACTTTGCGACTGATTATATTGTTTTCATTTCACTCTTGTTTGCCAATTAGTAAAGCCATAATACACTATATTATGTATTTATTTATCTACTGCTGCTCACTTCAGATAGCAGCACCTGTAATATATAAGGAATACTGTCGTTATGTTCATGTTGGCAATTTGTTCAAATCTTTTATTTACCACTGTATTCAGTGTGTAGACGTTATTTTACTGTCATTTTTTAAAAATGTTACTCTAAACTTTGTGTTAATCTTGAACCAAAGTAGATAATTTAGTTATGTTCATTCGATAGTGCCATGAACAGCGCAAAACGAAACTATGTCAGTATCATAACAAGTGTTATTAAAAAGCAACTTAATGTTGTGTCTGTCCGCTGCTTAGTTAGATGGCAGCACTAGTACCATAATAACATACATTTTTTGTATCAAAGTTTTGATGGCCCTGGATATAATGAGTTAACGCTTGTTTGCTACCTTTATTGTAATTTATTTAATGTAAGCCTTTTATTTGTTGCTGTCATTACGTTAATTATGGTTGATAGCAATATGTAATTTTATAGTTTATTAAACTCTGCGATATGGCCGTTCGATATTTATCGACTGGTCATGTCGTGAGTTGGGAACGACGTCCAGTCACTTTCGTACATGCAGGAATGTGCTGACCTTGTCTTCTACCGACTTTTAATTCCACACGATGTAGTTTGTTTCGAAATTTACTACAAGACTTTTCAGCTTTATTATGACATAAGAACCATACTTCACTGCTTTGGTGAGTATTCTGTACTTACCTTTTTGTAAGGCGTTTTGGTAAATGTTTGTTACTTAATCGGTGTTCATTTAATGTTGTTTCTCTTTTAATTTTGTTCAGTGATGTGGTTCCCAGGCTTACGACCTAGCCATTTTGATGTGATGTGACCTCGGCCTGTTCTTGCTTTCAAGCGATGGGACCACTGCCCATGCTATGAATTAAGCTACGAGTGGTGTGTCGCTGCCCGACCACCGCCTTTCTACCTTTTCGGGTCAGATATTTGAAACATTTTTGCATGTGAAAATGTTATAACTTGCTTTCTGCATGAACGCCGACGAAGGAGACTGCACCTCATTGTCCCTCAAAATGTAAAAAAAAAAACATTTAATATCTTCACTGAATTCGTTTACCATTGTAATAATGAAATCAACTTATTGGAAACTGGATTAATTTTAATTTTTCAAGAAATAAGAAAACTTAAAGGTGTTTGCATTCAAAATACTGTTGTATACAATCAACAATTTTGGTATTATCATACAATTTTAAAATGTGTTATGATTTGAAACCAATATTTAAATAATACAGAGTATGTGAGGTTTAACCTCTTAATGTAGAAGCATGGGTGCATCCTAACTGTTATATTTATAATAATTGGTGGTAAAACGCCTAAGATAATTAAGATAATAAACAAAAGATATAAAAAAGGGTAACCAAATAATAATACTCATTTTTATTGTTTTTGTTTGAACTGTTTATTTTTTGTTGGAATTGTAAAGTTCTCATTGTGTGTGATAAAAAAAGGTTAATAAATAAACCCCAAATTAATATCAAAGGTTTTTTTTATATATTTTTTTAAGGAACATAGTTGATACCCAATAAATTCATAAAAATTTCATCATATCGTTTAACCCTATTTACTGCTGAGTGTGTTCCAGTGCGTTGTGTTTTCTGAAAGGGGTAAAACACCCTTACAACAGTGTGCCAGATTGGAGAACATGATGGTAGAGTAGAGTTAGATGTTAAAATAATTATTTTCGGCTGGTTTTTTTTTCTGTACTATTTATTTGCACACTGAAGGATTGCACGTGGGAGTGGAGATCACTTTATTTCATGTCCTCCTCTGGGGCACCTTGGTGCTTATGTTGGGGGTCAGCAGCTGGGGTTTTCCTTTGGTTGGAAAGCACTGGGCTGTTTTTCTTGTCCCCTGATGTGGAGCGCCAAGGGATGGCTCACAGCTGGTCGGGTGACGAGGATAGGGGGTGAATGCATTTATAGAGAAATGCATTTGCAACCAGTACCTAGTTAATGTGACCTCGTCGGTGTCGTCTTGGCGACTGGAGCTGGTCGAAGTGCCGAGGGGAGAGGGTGATATATTTACATAGGAAAATGCAGTTGCATTATGCAATTATGGATAATTTAATCAGATGTGCGTAACCATGCAAGTATGCATGTATCCATATGCATAAGTACAAATGTGATAATATATATCTAATTAGATGAATTTACAATGCACTTTGAAAATTATGCAATCACACATCTTCTGCTCCCCACGAGAGCCATAACTCAACTGATCTGATAAGATATATATATCAAAGGGTAACATAACCATTAATGTTATCCCATTGACTTATTTCTCACGTGTGTGTTCGACTTTCGGTACACCTCCACTACCTTCGTTTGACAAATTAGTTGCATGTGCTTCACCACCATCATTTGCATATTTCTGACATTCGTTCGACCATTTACAGTTTAGTCGACGAAATTCCACCACCTTCGTACAAATGAAGATAATTTTGGTTAAAAGTGATTATTATTATAATAAAGATAGTTGTTTTAATTATTAATGTTATTATGTAGTACATATTTATTCCCTTTGTGAATATGGAAAAACTATGTGGGCGAGTTATCGAATATTATGTTTTTGTGTATCCCACCCTGTTGAAAATAAAGCAAGGTAAAAAGAAATAAAAAACACAATAAGTTTTAAACACTAAAAAATTAATTGATATATTTTTATACACATTTATTCTAAATACATGTCTTCTAAACACAATTCTTCTCCATCATTGGAGGACCAGCCCTCGGTGGCGAATGATGGCCCTGGAGTTACAGACATCATTGATGCTGTATTAATGGTGTACAGATGTTGAAATTTTATTGGTGGTTTACAGATGTTGGTGCTGGTGGTGGACAGACCCGCACAACACTTAGTGATGGTGGTGGTTGAGACAGTTGGTATTGGTTGACATATCGGTTGAAGCAGTTGGTGTTGGTTAATTGGTAGATGTGTTGACTGGTGGTGGTGTTGGCGGCTGTTGCCACTGGTGTTGGTGGTCTTGGTCGGCAGGTGATGGCAAATGGTATGCTTGACAGAGGTGGTGGTCTCGCTTGGCAGGATTTTACAGATGGTTAGCCTGGTAGTCATTGGCGAGTAGGGGATACATTATTTAAGAGTTATACAGAGCCACCCAAGGTAATGTCATATTATCCGGTCCGACCTACCGTTTGTCATCTTTACTCGACAACGTCACTTCAGTTACAGGTCTGGTGAACACATCATTAACACGCTAACAGAAGTGTAATTGGACTCCCACATCTACTGAATTTTGATTAAGGCAATCTTTATAATCCCCTTACAGGAGGTATTGCAACACATTAGCTTGTACCACCTTTCACTTGATTCGCATACTGTCCATTAAAAACAATGTAAGGATAAAGTTTATGGCGTAAGCATACAAAGTATATTATGATACGACCCCCATATTCATTCTTCATAACCCCTGTAATATCTCTTTCACCAATGGGAAATTTGGCAGATTACCTAATGCATAGTTAGACATGTCAAATTATGTAACCATATCATAGGGAATTTTCTTGTAAATATCGGAACAATGAACTTCACAAAGGAGAGAACATGTATTGCAATATAAGAGATGCAAAGACTGCTGAGGAAATTACTGTCTCATGTAATTGTAATGGAAATCATAGAGGTATGATTCAGACAAGTCTAGAATGACAACGTTAGTGTATAAAAGTTCGCTATATTTAACAGAGATGTTTTTCATTTCTATAAGGACTAGATTAACATCGAGGGTTTGCCGTGCCTTAAATGTAGGTCGCCCATTCAGTTCTGCCACCCCGTAAAACATGACATACTGTGATACGACACATATGTCCCTTTCCCAGCGGACATTCTGTAAAGTTTTGCCATAGACTGAATTGTGCAAGAGTTTAAAGAACTATTTTTCAAATATGTTTACAGCCTGTTCATGTTTCTGAATGTTAAAATGGAAGTATGGAGCCATCCATGCTGCCTGCTCAAAACATAGAACGCGGTGAACAGCGTAGAATTTGGCTGCATACTTCAAGTAGTGCTTCAGTGTTTACCTGTGAATAACAAATTATTTCCGTGGTGTGAGAGTTAAAAGTAATTTCTCATTTGTGCCATTCGGAAGTATTACAGACACTGAGGCGAGAGGCAAATTAGCTATCGCATTGTGACATTAATCCGGAAAAGACAAATATACTTTCACAAGTAATAAACTGGTGTCCCCATCATTGACCATATCGACAAAATCTCACGTCGAATACACATCTGACTCAATCCACTCGAAATTCCCAATCGGTAGCTGGAATTTCATAGCATGGCTATACATACATACAAATGCGATAAAAAGACCTTTCAGCCCTCGTACTTTTGTATTTTTACATAGCATTCTTACCCAAAAGCCCTGCTATGATACGGCCTCCCAATAGGTGGGGGTTAGGGATCACGCCCTCTCATCACAGGCATCCCAGTTTTTCACCTGATTTGACCAGATCCAAAGCCCTAATCTGATATCTAAGTACAGCTGACAACACCCTACCTCAAGGTTCTCAGACCCTTGCCTTCAGATACCAAGCATGAGGTCTGGCCAGGGCGTATCCAACCCCTAGTGTATTTCCAGGGCACAAACAGAGTGGGTTGCTGCTCACCACCAAGTGTTTCTTTGAGAGGGTAAATCTCTCCATACTTCCTCCAATCATAGGAGTTAACCACTGCCAGCACGAGTCCAATCACAAAGATAGGTCGCCAGAGAGAACTTCTGGTGGTGCCAACTGATCATCCCATGTTCTCACTTATTTTCCATGGCACATGTGGATTTTCAGCAAATGGCCACACCTTCCAATGGCCATACTCGAGCTAGTTGGAAGGACCTGGCTCATATTACTTCAGGGTTGAGGGATTATCCACCGGGCTATGACTTACACCCGTTACAGGCTGGTTGCTCCCCTGATCCTGCTCTGTGTGCGTAGATGATGACTTACAATCGGCATACAGTGTTACACTTCTCTATAACCGGGAGAGTCTCTTTTCCAGGAGAAAGCACACCCTTGCTCGGAGTTGGAATCGACTAGCCAATAGCTTTAAGTCATTATTTTATGACAAGCCCTACTTGCTGCCTTTTTATCAGCACTGTCTCCAGGCCGTTACCTTCATCACCACATCATAGCCATTAATGAGTGCTGTCGGAGTTGATTACGTCCAGACACCAACCTTTACCATGCCAACGAATTTCTTCACAGTGAAATTCGGGTATTAGACCCCAATGGCCTGAATGCCAAATTGTCCAACACCTCGCCAAGGGGTCGTCCCTAGGTACCAACTATAAGCCCAAGCTATAACGGCAGATACCCCTTACCAGCCGCAAGGAGACTAGTTCCCATATGGCTTCTCTGTTCACGCTCTTTACGTCAAAGAAACATATATTTAGCTGCGACAATAATGTCGTACTTTTCTCCCAGGTAAATATTCTTGGCATCCGTGAGCCTTTTGGAAATCTAGGTGGTTCAATAAAAAGGTACATATTCGCATCCATCAACAACTCCAGCTGCATGCCTGTTTTAAGTAATAAAGCATTCCGTGAGAGAGGGGGGGCTGTGACGTACATGGCAGCGTTCAGAATGTATTATTCCAAACACGCAGTCCTTAAATTCTCAAAAACATCAGCCAACAAACACATATCCTCACGTAAATATTGGATAAAATACTCCAGTAAATTCTGACACTGGAACACATTCTATGCAGATTGAGCATTAGTGTAATCTGCATCTCTACTACCTTCGCCTTTCATTATATTATGAAATACGTCCTTGGGCAGGAGTAAGGTGGAGTTCAGACTCTCCATATACTTAACAAAGTCGTAAGGAAACACTCCCTTTCTTTGAGCCGAATTAAATTATATGTCATCTGGAAACTGTGACCAGGTGATACTGAACTGGGCTAGAGACAAATTGCATGCCAATGTTTCCAGAGATGCACTCATAAATTGAAAAGTCGATTAAGTGCAATGCACAAACTCGAAATCACTTTCATAGGGGATAATATTTTGATTCATTTATAATTTCCATGGCCCTCCCAATCACCTTGATTTTACCTGCATTTTCTTTTACCACGGTTCCATCACGTTGTGTGATGGGTCTCTCAGCCGGTGGTTTTATTAAAATGTGGGCACCATAATTTTGAAGATTATGAAATACAGCTACAAGTTGGTTCTTCTTAGGTTGTAACAATAAATTGCATTCATATTGTGCGCAGCCTCTCACTGCGTTCGTCAAATTATCATGGTCGATCACAAAAACCTTTGCTGAGTGGCTTATTACAAATGTGACAACTTGTTTGAGCCATTACACCTAGTTCTCTCGCCTATGGTAAATGGTTTCATTGGAACAGTAATGCTTTATATGTCTTCGGGAGGTAGGTTTTGTGCTGACTCCCAGGCGAGGTTGCCAGAGTCCTCGTGACTGGCGAGGGGTATCTGGGCTCGACCACTTGGTGGGGTGTTGGACCACTTAGCACTCAGGCCATTGGGGCCCAAAGTCTGTACTTCAAAGAAGTACAAATACATGGAATGGAGTGTGGTTTACGCCCCCCCCCCCCCCTTCACATGGAATTGTTTACGTAACACCTCGGTGGTCGAGGGAGCAATGGCTTGGTCGCAGTGATGAAATCATGGAGTACATATGATAGAAACTCTCAATTTCAGAGCAAGGGCTGTTATCCTCGGTGAGTCGCGGAACTGGGGAGGTGTCCTGACTGCTCTCTTGTGCCCGGCCACTCTGGAGCATAGCAATTTCCAGCCACTTGGGATGTGGCTCCCAGGGAGTGGAGTGTGACCGGCCCTTCATTGGGTGTAAGGTTATGCTCGGTAAGGTCTTCTCAGCCACTTGTGGAAGGGATTTCTTCTTGCCTCTCCATTCGGGGGTTTATGTCGACCATGAATAACCCACAAGTGCCATGGAAAGTAAGTTGTAGCACGGGACGATCGGTTGGTCCCACTATGAGGTTCTCTCTGGTGTCCGATCATAGGGTTGGACTCGTGCTGATAGTGGTTAACTCTGTATGCTGGAGGAGTTCTGGAGAGATTCCCACTCTCGATGGCAGACCAGTCGGTGAGCAGCAACCTGCTCCGGTTGTACCCTAAAAAGGCAATAGGAGTATGGATAGAACCCCGGCCGGACTACACGCTTGGTCTCTGAGGACGAGGATCTCAGAACTTCTCTGGTAGAGGGGGCGAGGATGTGCGGACGTGCCAGGCTTGGGCTTTGGGTCTGGCCACCGGTCGCATTAATCTTGGCCTTCTTGCACTGAGAGGACGTGATTCCTCTTCCCCGCCTATTGGGAGGCCAAAGCGCGGTAAGGTCGCAAGGCTAAAAGTGCTGCGTAGAAATACAAAATACATGACCGAAAGGTCTGCTGTAACTGTATATGTCTTCGACCTACTTTGTCAATGCAACTAATTTATCAACCATCCAGAAAAAAAAAGCAATTTTCACCTACAAACTAGTGGTACTCTGACAAACTAGAATCATGAGCACAAACAAGCAGAATTCTGCAAGATATGGTGCATGCTTATTGATGGTTTTGTGCTGCTACAATAATTATTAGGTGAGCAAGTGGAAACGGGTTTCAGATAAGTCTCGGTATGACGGTATGCAACAAATCCCATTATTTTCTGACTGGGGAAATACTTAAATAAAAGATACTCTTCTTTCTCACTTGGGAAAGTACACCGCAAAGCATCGTGTTGTTGGCATAATTTAGTGTGGTTTGCAAGTTTATCCTCACTTAAAAGTATGGAAACAACAACAGCAAACAAAAACTTTCCTGTGGTTTTTAGTCACTTGACTGCGAAGCAGTCGTGACATACTTTTAATCATCGCAAGATGCAAGTGGGGGGTACTACCACTGGCACCAATGGCTAACATGTTTACATGGTGCTCATGACGCACATGAGCTATGCATATTGCTTTGGCGTGGGCAGGCTCTAACTAAATACATAGTATGAACGCACCATCCCAGGTACAATGACAGCGAGGCCACGAGCAGTGAGAAGTATTATAATACGGATGAGTTACACGGCCGCGGAGCGAGGACACGAGCCGTCGAAGTTGTGAAAACATATCAGAAGGTCACCAAACTGACATTATATTTAAGGCCGCTGAAGCATTGAGCTCGGGTCTTACTGCATCCAGCCGACCACGAACATTATGGATCGAAGAATGGGGTTTCGTCCGCTGTAGCCGTCATACTGATCAGTCTACGGCATTGAGAAGGTAAAACCGTTTAAGTAGTTGAAGTCGACGTACAAGAGAGACTTAATTAAGCAGAGATGTGTGGCAGTAACGTATAAGTTAATATATAAATGCTTGCACATAAATAGTAACATACTGAGCTCCCCCAGCGCAGATTAAAGTAGTTAAAGCAATGTTAAATGTTGTATTATATATTGTAAATTTGGACAAGTTAATATTAATTAAATTATGTAGCGACAAAATATTGCGTTGTCCATCTGAGATACATTTCCCCACATAGTTTGTACGGCCCAAAAGGCCCCGCATAACATTGTTGGAGGTGCCAGCTTTTCCCAAACTCTCGCGAGCCAAGTAAATTAATAAATGTATTAGCATAACAATTAACATTTGTTACGAGGGGTAAGTTATATACCACCCCTACCACCCATACTAAATAGAATAATGCGGTTCTAGTAGTGTCATAAATAGTTTTAAATTATATGGCTGCACATTGTGCAAAATGTTTAAGTTATGGAAAGTGAGTTATATTTCAAATATATAGGATTACTTAACGGAATATTTTAAAGCCTCTGTGTGCGACAGAAGTTTAGGAAATGTAATAGTGAACGTCAGTAAGTGGTTATTTGGCTAAATTAAATAATTTTATCATCAGGATAATAATACGAAATAAGGTAGGCCTACTAAGCCAATAAGTAAATTAACGCGTAGAATAAAATGCATTAGGGTTATATAGCACATTTTACCGTGGCGGTAAAGTGAGTACTTGTAAGGCCCTAGTTACTAAATTCTTTTCAGCCATATTTAATCCTATAACCACCTTCTTAAAATAAATATTACCATGTAAGTAATAAACATTGTATATATTTCATCGGATTCAAAAGTTGTCATCTAAGGCTACAATAAAATATATTTATTGACTACTATTCATAACGTGGGGGCTTTCAAAAGTGCTCACTTTAAAGTGAATAACCTATAACCATATGGTAAGTTCACTAGCGATCATAGAAAGGCGTCGAACTCACGACGGAGTGACGACGCTGCTCTTGCTGGTATTTCTCAAGTCAGCACTGACCTTGCAAGCAGGCAGTCAGCGTGCGACAAGAACGCAAGGGCTTAACCACACGTCACAACATACATATTGAATTAATTCATACATTTCCCCTACAGTCACATTTGATTTCGTTCATTTTCATTCAACCACATGGGATACATTTAGAAAGGAAGCAACCAGGTCTTGACGGAACTGTGATCCGGGACATAGTTATCCCGTGGTTTGATCCCACGCTAGCGACGTGAATCACCTGCCCACAGGGGTTCACAGATTCTCGACCTAGGAGCGAAAGATAGTGAATTGTGAGTAATGGAGAGAGTTTAAAAGGATTGTAATTACTGTATAACGAGATGCGTCCATTCCACCTGCGATGCCTATTAGCAGGCAAACTCATGTACATGCGGTAGATTGACATTCTTAAGCAAGAGACCATACAATATGGTTCGTTTAGCGCACGAGCGTGGGACTTAAAGGCTCTTATCGGGATGATGACCCGAGGTCTTAGGGGCTTTATTAATGCACCACTAACCTGTAGATGGGATTCCAGGCTGTAAGGGCGTTAGAGATGTGTCGGATTTTAACATTGGGACCTATAAACGTATGACACAGTTGCTGTGCAGTGTGCCACGAGTGCACTGCAATTAGGCCATATTTGGGGTAAGCTCTCTCATGAGCAGAATATTTTGTGTCTGATAAGGTTCAAGGTGTAAAATAATTGCAAAATATGTATAAGGAATTGGAATACCTTTCTAGTTTAAGATATTTCATTTGTGTGTTTTATTACGTGAATCTGGAATCATTACTACTTTAAGGTAAATGCCAGTTCAATACAGAAAATAAGTACTTGTTTAAAAAAGTAATAAGTAAATATGAAATGAGATGCGAAGTTATGAATGTTAATCAGCAATAACGACATTGTAGTAGTATGATGAATTAAATTAGTTCGCCACTGAGCATACAGAGAGTACAAATAGAATAACAGAGTATTATTATAAATCACATAAATTTTGAAGTATAAATAGGAAAGTTGCCTGTAGAAGCTGTTGGATATTCAAATATGTACTAAATATAAGATAGAGATTACATATAGAAGTATACTAGATTAATATAAGTATCTCAAGTAGATATATTTATTTAGTTAAATGGTAAGAGGATTGAAATGGGATTATTATATAGAATTAATAATCAAGTAGTATAAATAATAAACAGGGTATGTTATATAATTGTTATAAGTATTTAAATTAAATCAAGCTTCCTGTGTGCATCAAATATGATTTGAAAAAAAAAAAAAAAAAAAAAAAAAAAAAAAAAAAAAAAAAAAAACACTGAAATAGAAGTTCAAGCTTAAAAGAAATATAAGTTAGTGCTGTATCAAGACATTAAAAATAATTTATTAAAATCCAGAAAATAAATAAGGAAACTGTAAAATGCTCTCAAATTGAAAAAAATAAAAGTATAATTACAATAAAGACCAGTCTTAAGAAAGATGTAGTTTCTTGTGTCAAAATGCATTCTGGTATTAATAATTCAGGATTATAGACCACCTTGGTTTTAAAGCACACATTTTCTGGCGCTACAGCAAAGATTAAAAATGTACACGGACGGCTCAAAGCTGCAATGTGATGCGACCTACATAGGTGTAGAACAATGCGCTGCCACAACATACCACCCCTCACACTCTCTTCATGCGTGTAAACACTTCTGCATAACCCGACCCGTGGGGCTGACGTACTGGGTGCCAAGCTGTTTAGAAACACCCTCCTACAGAGTGTGATCTTATGAGTCAATACAGCACTACATTAAACCTACTGACCGCAATACTGAAATATTCCACTCACTGTGAGCTGATAATGCAAATAAGGCACGGGATAGAATGACGTTGCCCACTTTATTTACATCGTTCACCTATTTTACCCAGGAGTTCACCATTCTCGCGAGAGGTCGCAGAAGTTGGGGATTACTGACGGTCTAATCAACCGTTCGGGATCGCCCATTGTTTTTTGCACACGAGTGTGCGGAACATCGAGGCTCTGTCAGGAATCGACCCCGAACAAGACTTTGGAACCTAATGATTCCGCTGTTCTGTCGAGGACTTTTGCCGTGGGTCTATCCTGCTACACAGCTACATCATTACTAAAGGATTCTGCTGTGGGCCGATTAAGTGACACAGCTATAGATTAATGCAGATTTTCGCTGTGGAAGCTGCATGTTACATAGCGGCGCGTTAATAGACTTTATACTATGGGTCGAGTACATTACACAGTAGACAGCAAATGTACTCTGAGGGCATTTGGCATAGACCAGAACTACTGCAGCTAAAACAATTATGTCAAATTCCCCGAATGCCTACACCACAGTGTGTTGCAACACGTGTGCTAAGAGTAAAGATTATTTTAATTAGTCAGCGGTGCCTTCTTATTATTATTTATGTAACAGTGTTAGAATGTTAGAAATTAAGAAATAAATTGTCAACAGTACCTTAATTGTGCTAAAGGGAACAGCAGTTTTGTGTGTTAACAATGGTGTGCATAATACAAAGTGCGAACATAAATTAATTATTTTCATCAGCATTAAGCATAGTTTAAATACTTAATAAGTAATTTTGATTGGAAAATCGTAATGTATCATATGCTTTGAAAATTATAAATAAAAGTAAAAATGAAATGCACACAGCATTTAAAAAGTGCGCAGGCAGAAAATGATTGTGCTAATTAGCAAATGCATAAGTTGCTGAACTTTGATATTAAAATAAATAACTTAATATCATAACATAGAATTTGTGTACACAATTATATTAACATAATGAGATAAGAGTAAGCGCTAGGAATGTAGAAGCATCTAACTAATATAGGACCATTATAATAATGAGTATAATTTTTAAGAATAACTTAATATACATATATACATGTGAAATAATTTCATTACTTCAGTGAACTAACATATTTTCGAAAGTATTACAGGGCAAATTACTTGCAGGAAGCACAAAGCGGCCTTCCTTCAACACGGGGGCCAACGTCAAAACATGTCAACTCTTACAAAACCATGACCTCCGAAAGGGGCACAAAGACTGCTGGCAGCGCATGGAGACATCACCCACGCGAGAGAACGACGCACAGCGGTACACGTATCAGTACAGCACAAGGTATTAAAAAACCAAAATTCTTCCCACAACTCACTAACATTATTTCACACGCACCCGGGCCCGGAAAGAACGTGTACATTACACACAAACACGTGTAAAATATATACACAGGCACTCAACCATGAACTTCAAAAACCAATGTCACCAGAAGTGCTACAGTATATTTAAAAACACAGCAAAGCACTTATATTATACAACACTATTTGTAGGTCAACAGATGTAATGGCCTTTAAAAAAAAATTCAAAACAAATCTATATAAATGTATATTCATACAGTAAAAGCATTCTCGCAGTATATAAATCATTCAAGTAATTATTTTATTAATATTTTATGTAACTACATTATAAAATATAAATCAAGGAGATAGCATTTTCAATTTTAATTTTATTATATAGAAGTGATTCATGAGAATTAACATAAATTAAAAATATTATAAAATGGAGTGAATATAAGAAGTTAGATAGCATATTGAGAAAAACAAGTATATTGAAAGTTAAATTTTATACACAAAATATTTTGTAATAAATATGCAAACACCATAATAACCATTCATTATGTTATGTAAATTATAGGTTTAAGATTAATATAGATGTAAGTTAGGGTAGGAATCCCCCCCCCCCCCAATCCTTCACTAAGTGCTAAAACTTAGTGGGGGTTTAATTAATACACCAATTATTGAAAGTATTGTAGAGTAACTTATTAATCATTAATTAAATCATATACTACGTTTCGACACAAAAATCCTTCCACATCAAATAGCAACGACGTAGTTTCGGATACGCGAATAAAATTATTAAGTATACAGTAGCACTGATTACTTGTGAAATTTAAAAACAATTCATGTGCGAAATTTTAAAAACTTTTATAGAGTGTATCACTAATATTTTTCTTCCAGTATCAATGTATTTCTTTTCATTATTCATGAAAGTATATATTTACTAATTAGTGAAATCATGTAAGCAATGAACATATTTTGCAATGTGAGGTGCATTTAATGTACAAATTTCTAAACATTAAAACGTAATTTTAAAATTTCTTTTAAGATTCATGAATGCAAAAGTCAAGTTTGCTATACAAATTACTTTAATATTTGCCAAGTCACGTGAAAAGTATGTAGATTAGGACCTCCAGAGTGGCTGACGCGGTCGGTTCCGCAACTCGTGCCAGCAGTGTCTACCACGAGGAAGACTACATACCCCCACCACAAAAGCAAGTTTACGGCCATGGTCGCCGCCAATTCATTCAACAGAAAACGCAAACAAACAGTAGTAAATCATACACGCATGCAAAACACACACTGCAATGGCGTAGCCAAATTCAAGAGAGGAGGCAATGCAGCCCCTTAACACACTTTCCTTGTGTTGTCACATTCCCCTTCCTTATACTCGTATTCATATCGAAGAGGTTTCAACAAAACTTTATTCCCGCTGCCAGGAAGCAGACGAGGAGCTTACGGACCAAGACCTCTCTATCACAGCCCGTCACAAGAGCTGAGTACCAGCTCTTATTTGGAGATGGAGGGTGATGTTATGTAGTGGGCAGTCTCTAGCTAAATCACAAGCATGAACGTGCTATCCCAGATACAACGATAGCGAGGCCACGAGCAGTGAGAAGTATTATAATAGGGAAGAGTAACACGGCCGCGGAGCGAGGCCACGAGCATTGAGAAGTATTATAATACGGAAGAGTAACACGACCGCGGAGCGAGGCCACGATCAGTGAGAAGTGTTATAATTCGGAAGAGTAACACGGCCGCGGAGCGAGGACACGAGCCGTGGAAGTTGTGACAACAGAACAGAAGGTCACCAAACAGACGTGATATTTAAGGCCGCCGAAGAATTGAGCTCGGGTCTTACTGTATCAAGCTGACGACGAGCATGATGGACCGAAGAATGGGGTTTCGTACGCTGTAGCCTTCATAGTGGTCAGCCTATGGCATCGAGAAGGTAAAACCGTTTAAGTGGTTGATATCGACGTACAAGAGATACACTTAATTAGGCAGAGATGCGTGGCAGTAAAACATTTCTATTACTCCAGCAAGAGCATGTAATGGTAGATTACAAATATGCTTGGATTGTCGACCTCCATCTTTATTACAAAGCATGCTTCGGCGCTGGGATATGTAGCAGCTGACTGAAAGTCATCTGCTGGACTGGCACAATAGCTACCTTCATTTGGCGGACAGGCAGCTGTTCGACATTCAGATGATTGAAGGGCAACACTTTGACAATCAGCTGGCCGACAGGCAGATGAGAGACAGGCAGCTGCCCAACACATCAGCTATTCGACAGGCGGGTGTCCGACATGGTAGTCATTCAACAGGTCAGCTGGCTGACAGGAATCTGTCTGACCAGCAGCTGACAGACAGGAGGTCGTCCGGCTGGTCAGCTGATTGAAATTTTCCTGTTAGACAATTCGGACAGGTGACTTTTGGTCTGGTGAATGTAGTCCGGGTGGTGCAGATATTATCCCACATGTCAAAGGCGCCAGGTTGTGTATGGCCGCTCATGCTCATAAAACTATAAGGCTCACATAGTCTACCAATTTAGCACTGTTGGTTAATGGGTTGCACTTCTTTAGTAACCCAGAAACAATTTGTACTTAACTTTGTTGCTTCATATCGGTTATGTCATTGAGTAAAGATATACAATTGAGTGGCAATGGGATTGGAAAAAGTCTGGTCAGTTTTGTGTGATTGTTCCTCTAATGATTCAGAGGAGCGCTAGTGTTCTCGACTGGGAGTTAGCAGGTAGCAGATTATGCCACCTGTGCACTGTTGCCAGTTCTGCAGCCGGAAAAAGTATGTCATCACCCTGACATCGGCTCACTCACGTGTTCGTTCAAGTTCTACCAAAGGAAAGCCTGTCACACACGAGTTATCAGCATTCGTTGCAGCTGTGAATACCAAACTCATGATTTACTAGTGGCGACCATGGCCAGTGTTTTGTTTCTGTTGTAGAATTCTGTGTTTGCTGAAATTTGCAGCGATATCAATCACTATTTGGTTTTATTTACCTCTGGAAAGTTAATTATCATAAATAGATAGCGGTCATGGCTTTTAATTATAATTTATTATTTTACTATAGGTTATGTGTTCATGATAAAATAAGAGTACTCTTAGCAGTTACAATTACAAATTTGAAACTAATCATGAGTTATGTGATACATCATAGCTGTGTTTTCATTCCGTTCTTATGCGTAAGGAAATTGACGGGAAATAATTGTTCACTAGTGGAGAAATATATGTTAGACACACGGAGGTCTACAATGTGACTCAGTGTTTATAGTTTGGGGTTGTGATTTACTACAAAGGTGATTTTTCGTACAAATAATCAGTACGTTAAATCTTTCAATTCAAGTGTTATTATGGCTGTGTCCGAACCTAGGAATGCACTTATGTATATAGGCATACTCCATTCGTTTCGATACTTTATGCATTCCGACCGCCATACATATTTACATCTGCTGTACCCCCAGTGTCTTCACACCAGAAGCACAACTCCACCCCAACCCTCCTTCCTAAGCTCACTCTACAAGGGAAGGGAAGGATGGGTTTCACAGGAAACTCTATTCGCACAACTCTCAAGACCTTGCTGTTAATAGTCGCCCAAATTTTTTCACCCTCCCCCTCTATTCCCACAAATATATAGCAGCAGAGTAAGTATTATTTTCAGACTGTATGCATAGTATTTCGTCCAGTAAAATTTGGGAACAGGTTCACAACCAACTACTAACATCAAAACACCCAAAGAAAACCTTTTGTTATTTTTTTCTTTACTCAATGCAAAACACTACAAACAAATTACTTTTAAACATTCAATTGGCTCGGAAAACGGCTCAACATACTGAAGTTTCACCTCAAAGTACTGTGCATTTTTGGGAACACACAGTTTTAACACTGCTATTTTTTTGTTAAGAACACATTGCCTCAATAGTACGCCAGGCATGGAAAAATTCTCCAAGAACAACTTTTTCTTAAATAGGTCCTTTAAAAATTCAATACAAAACCAGGCAATACTTAAAAACCTCCCACAGTTGCACTATAGTTTGTATAAAGGACTTAAAACTCTTATCAAAAAACACCCATCCTAAAATTATACAAACCCATAGACCTATCATCAAACAATTATTATTTCACTATGTTCACCAAAATACAATTTACATCAGCTTCGACAATGTGGGTAAGTTTCATGA
The DNA here is from genome assembly GCA_029891345.1 of Dryococelus australis. Lineage (NCBI taxonomy): Eukaryota > Metazoa > Arthropoda > Insecta > Phasmatodea > Phasmatidae > Dryococelus > Dryococelus australis. Next base: position 184,801,315 of record CM056994.1, on the reverse strand, counting down.
ACATGAAAAATCTCCTTTCGTGCCTTTAAAACCAATTTTTAAATGTTAGGTAAGCCAAGAAAAACCCTTTCGCCTTATTTTATATAACTTTCCGGCCATTATAAAAGTGCATCAGTTAAAACAGCAATGTGGCAACCTTTTCTTAGCACCCTTTGTGTAACTCGAAACACCACACCAAGAGAATGGTATCTAGGATGCGGTTGATTATTTATTTCAATCTTCGTTCCTATGCCCCATCACACACACACACCCATTCTCACTCATAACCTTCTTACAAAACATCAAGCAAGCCCAAAAACGATGAGGATATTATCCCCACCTATCTCCACTGCGAGAGTGGCTGTAAACTTTTGGACTTCCAAACACTCGTCACAAACAGTCGAATGATGCCTGAATATTCTCCTCGCCTGTACATTGAGTGCCGGCAGTGCACCCAACAACACCTTTCACCAACAGTCAAACCAGGCGGCAAAGGAGAAGCAGGGGATATTGTCCCCACCTATCTCCACTGAGAGATTGGTGGTAATTCTTCTCCTTCTCCCGATCATATCAACCCTCACATAAATTTACCACTCACACATACCCATGCCCTACCAAATATTGCCCCTTACTTTCTTCAACCCGCAAATAACTTCTATTTTGTTCCATCCCGTTTTCATTGCCTCCCAAAAGCAACGCTCCTCTTCACCCAACTCCGTGGGCGCGGCACTCCCTCAAACACACTCGTGTCGAATTTGAGTTAAGCCCTTCCAATGACTCGATGCGTAAAGGAAAAAACCTCATATCGCGAAGGCACAGATCCCACAAAATTATTGGCACTTTCTCAGTCCCAACCAAAACTAAAATCTCACAAAGTCACAAGAATCTTCTAAAATCCCGTTCAACCTGAGTATCCCATGCTCGTAACCGCGGACAAAACTGTAAGTCCCTCACTGATTCAGTTTGCAAAAAACAGCATAAAGTCGAAAAAATCCTTCAGGGTCTGCTACCTCAGCCTAAGTTTACCTTAGGGGTAAGTGACGAGAACAAGACATTCTACTGTTGCGGAGTTGGGACTCGAAGTGACAGAGATAGAGTATGAGTCTGAGAGAGGGTAGATGTAACAGTTGCAATGCTGCCGACATTCGCCACACATCCACCACAAAAATGGACACCTGCTACGTGGTATTCAACCCACGAACTACAAATTCTTGCCTGCTGGTGTTGGTCAGAAAGTTTAACCTGGAGAAGTCCACTCTAGGTATATCTTTAATCACTGGTTAAACCACACATTTCCGGACATTGATTACATTTCGTAAAAAGTGCAATAATTCGTTTCCTTTCTCGCACAATGCACATTATGGGTGTTTTATTTATCTTGTTTGTATATGTTTAGGTAAGTTTAATTTGTAAGCTATCCTCAGTGTGAAATCAAAATAAGATATGTAAGAAGCGAACTTTTTGATGTCATGGTAAATATATAGAATTCAGTACTAGTAAACTCAAGCCTCATCAGTGAGATAAAATTTTTGTCTTTGTGTCCTATAAGAAGCGATTGCTTTGATCAGCGCTGAAAATTACATTTAAGGCGGTCACATATTCGGTGCTTGAACTGAGATGCAGCATGTTTGAAATACAAGATCTATTTACTATACTATTAAAAGTGCCACTGATAAGCTTATCTTCGGAAAGAAAATGTATCGCAGACGAAGATAGAATAATATTGTCAAGATGACATGTCTTATCGTTATTTTGATGCCCTCTATCATCATTTAGCCGTGATTTTTTTACCCTCTAAATATTAACTCATACTACCTGGACATGAATGAAACTAAAATAAGGACTTGTATTAAGCTTTGTTGCAGACTTGACATCGAGAAAACTGTGGGGTCACCACTTAAATTCCCATAAGTACAGTTAACACTACAAAATATCACTGCATGCTGGTTCAAATATTTTTCTCTAGAGGTGATGAGGTTCTTGATATCCATTTAAGTGTAGTTGTCATTGCTCCCTTTCTTCTGAACATCAAATGTGAAAGTATGTCCAGGCAGGCGGACTGCATTAAGAAGTGCTATAATGTCGTCCACTGGAAAGTTGTTATGCTAAAATATTGGTAGTAATCTGTGACCAAGTATTAATGCTACAAGGCTCGTGTTTCACTCTTAAAGTGTTTTCCTTTACTTTAGAAATTAATGTCTGTACAAAATAAATCGTGCTGTATTTGTGAAAATTTACGCTGTATGACAATTTACTATCAAAACTGTAGATGGACCAATAAAACGAGCAAGTATTTTTCTTTATAGTACACTAATTGTGAAATATGAAAGCAGTCCACTCGAGCACCACTGGCTACAACAGAAAACGATCCACGATATATAAAGCTCTACTGTCTCCCATATTAACAATCTATCTGGAGTTGATTCTTAATTTGTGTTTGTGTACTTGAAGATTACATATAATTTCTTTCCAGTTCCCGAAACATATCAGCTCTCCTTCGTATGTATCTCCATGTGTTTGTATGTTTATACAAGCTTTTATTTAATTTGCACTGTTTGTATGTACGGTGTCTGTCCGACCTATATGCACTGAACTGGCATGCAGTCTGCCTGCAACACATTACTGTTAGTTAGGTTGCAGCCCGAAGTGTGGAAGGGGCCACAGTGCTTAACTTCAAGTTTTTAGTCTTTTTAATCTCACCTATTTATTTACATCACTGTTCTTCAGGTTGCAGCCCAAAGTTTAGAAAGGGCCGCCAGTGTTTAACTACACATTTTTATTATTTCTAGTCTCGCAGATGTATAAATTAATGCATAAAAAGTATACCTATATAATTAAAAAAAATTGTGACTAGAATTTGAAAAATAAATTACCTACCAAAATCCTTTTAAAACCAACCTTTAATTTATAAATGCACTAAAAAGAGAAAAAATATTTATAGAAGTTACAGAATTTGTAGAACTTACAAGACATGCTCAAAAAGCCATAGTAAACTTTACCGCAAACTATTATGCTTATATCAATTTATATTTACTAAATAAAAGCTTAACATGAAGAGTTAGGAAACTTATGCAAATATATTGTTTTTGTTACGCTTATGTAAATGATCTATACGTTCTATTTTGTGAATAGTTAACAGCCTAACGCACGATATGAGCTTACTACGATTACACAAATGAGGCATACATTCTATATCGTGAAAACTTAATATTTTTCGTCAATATATATGTTTACTACTCTTACGCAAATGAGGTCTATGTTATAGCTTGGACCAAGCTTTTATGTATTAAATATAAAATTATATAAACTTAATAATTTGTAATAAAGTTTCTTATGGCTTTCCGAGTACGTCTTAAATGTACTACAAATTCTGTAACTAATATAATTGTTTTTCTCTTTTTAGTGCATTTATAAATGAAAGGTTGGCTTTAAAAGGTTCTTTATTGTTAATTTATTTAGTCGTGCCATTTAAATTGGTTGCTTAGGTATAAATACTGTCCTAGTTTGTTAGTTTCATTGTTCCCTCAATTATTGAAGTATCGTTTATTAGTGGTTACTGAATTAATTCCTTCTGCGTAGGTCTAATTCTTTACGTGATACCCATATATATGTTGAAAACAGCTACCTTTGATTTGTTTTTTGGTGCTTATGTGATTTATTTATGTCTTATTGGGGTTTGATGTCACATACAAAATTCTAGCTAAAGAAATAATTTTAAAAATATCAAAAACGTAATACATATTGAAGAAATGTTTAAGGCTTTCAGCTACAAAAGTTTTCCAATTTTAATTAAACTTTATTCGAGTTACAAAGAATTGTATTATCTGCAAATAAAAATTCAGCCACACAGTTCTAGTGTTTCTACAAGCAAATTTAAGGTATAATATTGTATTTTGACTCAATTATGGTTTTCATTAATTTTTTCTTAACGAAGTTTGCATTTTGCTTTGGATAACTAATTTTGCGGTAAGGGGTAGGACAGTTAGAATCAAAACACTCATCGTAATATCTAACAGATTATAGAACACTTGACTGAACAAAAAGTCTTCAAACATTTAAAATCGTGTACATCAATTTGAGTCATATATACAATATAAGAAGCCGGTGAATTATGTGGCCGATGGGTAAAAGTAATTTCCAAAAGATCACTTCTAAGGTTACTCATCATGCCTTGCAAACCAAAAAAATACAAATAGCTACACATCCATAGTTTTACTGAGACTCAGAAACTCGCTTAACAAACGTAACGTCACGTTTGTTAACATTACTATCTATTCCGCCAATATTCCAAAAAATCTTCCTTGGCCAGTAACTTCTTTATATTTTGGGTCTTCGTTGAAGATTGAACGTTCTCCTACGGGTACTCATTCACAGTCGATACGGTGATCAAACTCCTCAATAATAACATGTCTCAGGCAGATTTCAAACACATGCTCCACCATACCTTAGGCTAAATACGCTCTGGGGAACTGCACTAACTCGAAGTAATAATAACTAATACGAACTTATATTATGCAACGCCTACTAAAAGACACAAACAGCATCACCCGAGGCTGACACGTGGCTCCACGTCCACGCAGAACACGCTCGAATACAGAAGCGAAAGCTGACACGTGTGCCTCGAACCTCTGGCCGCACGCCACGACAAAAACCCCACGCCGAACGTAACGTCTACAACAAACAACACGCAACACGCAACACGCACGAGGAAGTTGTTCACATTCCCTCGCGGCAGGCGCCTCAAATCAGTTTACCTCCTGCGTTATTCCACTTCCCGCCAGTCTCCAGCATGAAACGCATGTGAAGAAGTGAGTGAAGAGATTTGCACTGCTCTTAACATCGAGGTCTTGAGAGCCGTTGAGGGCGATTGAGGTTAGTATGGCGAAGCGCCGAAATGAGAGGGCTGGGGAAACGGGAGATCCCCGACAAAAACCGCCGGCTGACGGCATCGTTTGGCACGATTCCCACTTGCAAAAATCCGGAGTGAACTGTCTGGGGATTCAACCCGGATCGCCTTGGTGAGAGCAGAGCAGGCAAACCACTGAGCCACCGGGGCCCCGAAATGCATGTGGGTCTGGAGCACAAATACTTTGCGCGTTGCCGTCAAGTTGGCGCGGACCTCTGGTGAGAACGTTCTGCAAGTTAGGTTATAAAGTTAAAAAAAGTTGACAGTTTGTTAATTAGTGTAGCCGTATATACAGAATAACTGTGGTGTCTATTTGTGTAGTCTGGTGCAGACTTACACTTTGGATGATTTGCTAATAAACTTCTTAAAGATTAATGGTAGTTATAGACCTATACATTGTATCGGGCTGCATGTATACGAATATTTACCGTAGCTAACTTCCCTTCGCAATCAACTTCTTCCTAAGCAAATTTAGGAATTCTACCAAGAATATATAGGAAAAAATTCCATTCGCGCTTATTGAACTTATATTAACTTCAAATTACGGATATTAACGTCAATGTGTGCTAAGTGCGTCTACACGCTGTGAAGTATCCTATATTATGAAACAGCTTCATGATATAAGAACACTGATGTTATTCCGTTCTCTTGTGCAATAAGAATGTATTTGGTAAGGGATCAACAACGCACAAATATTTTAGCAGCTGCATCTATGCACGTAAATGTCACGCCGTACGCGGTCAAAACAGCGCCCCGAAACGAACCTGCAAAAATAAATATGAAAATGTGCAGAGTAAATCGGAAGCAAACAGACACTAGGGCTTTCCCACAGCAACACTCAGCCAGAATACGGCAGAGTATGGTTGCGGCTAGGTCATCGCCATCAGGTGTCGTTTCTGTGTATAAGCATTTTTTGCGTACTTTCCCCAGGAAAGGCTTCACATATTATTCAAAAATTCTTCGATTTCGTGTTACAGTTTCATTTTTAGCCGTATTGTTGGAAATGTTTTATTATAAGTTTAAAATTTACAATTTACTAGTTGTTAATATTTTTGTATATAATTGTCACTGCGTGTTATTTCCTGCTTGAAAAGACAGGAACTTCTTTATAACATATAATCATTTTCCTGACATTTTACAACTAACAGATGACACACAATTATAATAAAGCACAAAAATGTTAAACAGCTTGTAAAATGTAAATGTTTTATAATCGTACATCGCCAGTAATTATTCTGAATCAGAAATTGTGACACTAAAACGAAAAATTTTACAAAAAAAGGCGAAGCCGAGCTTTATGAGATCACGTTCATGTTTGTATGCCTATTTTTGTATGTATTTTATATGTTTGAGTGTGTGTGTTTATTGTGTGTGTACCTCCTTAATATCTTTTTATTACGTCAACATAAGTTCACCAAACTCGGTACACATATAGCATTTAGTCAGGAAATCATACATTTATAGATTAAGGCCAAACTTGGCACTTACTTTCAAAATTATGTAAATTTTAAAATGTTGGATATGTCCTATTTTGGAAACTTTCAATAATTTACATAAAATACTGCATGTTGACAGTGCATCACGTAAGCATTTAATTTATATACCTATGGATATTGTTGTTGGTCCGTCATTTTGAAAGGTAGCGCTACACGAAATAACAACGGTTTTACATTACAACTCGAAAACTGCTGGACTGATTCTCGCCAAATGTGGCATGTGAATGAGATAATAGTATGCCATGCAAACATTTGCAACTTCTATCTATTAAGTAATTATTTTCAAAATGGCGGTAGTTTAAATATTTTAGTTTTGTATAATATTTCTACTACGTCGTTCAACCAATTTCGACTAAATTTTGTTAGATGAAAATATATATTCAAAGCATCACATATGTCAACAAAAAGCCACGTTTACCCGCCATTTTGTAATATAACACCCCATGAAGAGTTTACATGCTTATGTTATCTCGGGAAACAATCTATCGAATATTACCAAATTTGGCACGAAAGAAGTACTATGGTAAGCCATATAATTGAAAATGTTTTAAGTGGGGCAGACAATTATATTCAAACTAGTGCCCATATAGCCCTTTTAACTTAGTATACTATATTGTAGAAATCATGTAATCGAAATTTCCTTTGTATGTTGACAGTTTATATTACAACTATCGAGTGTGTTCACACAAATTCTCGTTTGTCTCCCATTTTGTAGGCTGGCATCACATGAAACAAAAAACACGTTTATGCCATATCTCAGTAAAAAAAAAAAAAAAAAACAACAGATTCGTAACAAATTTTCAAAATTGCAGCCGTTAAGCGTCGTATCCTAGTATGCTTTATTTACGAAACTACGAAACAAATTTCAAATAAACTTTGTATTCTGGTAGTATCTATTATAATTAGCAAATGAGTCTATGCAGGCTCCCATTTATCCGCCATTTATTAAGATAGCTCCACATGTAAAATTTATTTATATTTTTTAAGTGGGCCAGACACTTATTTTCAGAATGGTGACTATATAAATATTTCGTCTCAGTCTACAAAACTATGTAACCGATCATAACTTAACTTTTTATACTGGCAGTATCAATTAAATCAATTGAATCTGCTAATTCATAACATTTTTGACTTCCATTTAAGAAAATAGTCTAATTAAATAAATCGAGTTTTTGAGCCACATTTCAAGGAACAAGAAAACGATTCCCACTAAATTTTACACGAAAGTAATTCTACAGTAGAGCATGTAAACTTACGTGTTTTGGGTGTGTGGATTCTTTTATAAATAACATAAATATAAATAATATAGGTTAGAACATTATTTATGTTATACATTTCTACACACTTCGACCCAATTCCGTACACTAACGATTTTCATTAAAAGCATCAATTAGCCTACACACACACACAGATCCTCTTTTGCTGGACTTTTCGAAATAGTGGTGGGTCAGAAAGTGGATAGTTTGTCATATTTCCGGAACAATTCAACCAATTTCCGCCAAATTTCGCACACCAGTAGTGCTAGAGAAGCCATGTAATTTTATATCATTATAGTTGGGTTAGACACTAATTTTCAAAATGGTGGCCATGTAAATGTTTTAGATAAATTTGTATGCTGTCAGTATCTTTAAGAAGCATCGTATACAGAAACTCTTTTTAGGCAATAATGTAAGATATCGCCAAATAAAAAAAATATATATATTTGTGCCTTATCTCAGAACTTTTCGAGCAGATTTCACAAAATTCATCACACAAGTAGCACTACGGTAGGCCATGTAAACTTACGTGTTTTAAGCCGCGCAGACACTTATTTTCAAAATTATGGCCATGAAAATATTTCAGTTTAGTAGGTCTAAACCTCATTAACAAAAAACATTAGACTGATCTCACCCTAAGATGATGCTCAGAATCCTCCCTCCATAATGCAATTGATTCCACACTAGCTTGTAGTACGAGGTTTTCTGGGTTCTTGTCCCTGACACGGCACGTGTGTATTTGTAATTTTCTCTCTACTGTTTCATATGTTTCTGTTTCCATCACTATTGTTTATACTGTCATCGAGACGTCAAGGCCTACCTACTATCTTTACTTTTAAGAATTTCATTTAAATTTAATTTTCACCAGTGGTATAAAAATGACGATTCGAGCACAGCCCCCAATTATCAGAAAAACTACGGTAAATTAAATGCTTGAGCCATCAGAATACCATCAGAAAAAATTACTCTTAATTATCTTATCCAATACATCAAATGACGATTCGGGCACAACAGCAAACAAGTGGCTCAATAAGTTGCGTTTGGAAGCAGTTACAAAAAAGTGGCTCAAAAAGTTGCGTTTGGTCGGATCGTAGTCTTTAGAAAAAAAGTTGCGTTAAACTTTGCGTTTGAGTGCATCTACAAAAATGCGCGTAAAAAGTTTAGTTTGGGCGTAGTTGCAAAAAAAAAGTGTCTTAAAAATTTAAAAATGTAAAAAATAAAATACTGTATATAATAAATGAACACAAATAAAAATCAACTGATGTCTAATATGATGACGACCATGGAAATGGAAAAGGCTAACGCAACTGCTAATGTTTGGAAAGAATATAAATTTGAGAAAGATGTTTTTGTGAAAATAAAAGAAGAAGAAATCTCAAGAGAAGTATGTCAAGGGTGAAACTTGTAATCACTTTTACAAACCATCTCTCATAAGAAGTCATCTTAGAAGTATATTGCACAAAGGTCTTGCACCAATACATAATAAATCACATGAACCAACAAATGCACGGGAAATTTTTAAAATACCACAACATTTAATACCAAAACAGAAGTTCCCACGAGAGAAACAAGTGAAATGTGAAGTGTGTAGTCACTATTACAAACAGTCTCTCATAAGAAGTCACATGAGAAGTAAACTTCATAAGTACACACTCAGATTCAGTGTAGAAGAAATCGAAACAGTATTTAAAAGTAGAACCAAGACTTATGCTGTAAAGAATGTGATTGCATACAAAGACCCAAATCATTTCCTAAATGATGTAAAAGAAACTGTCATGGAACTAATAAATAAACATTTAAAATTACTCAAAGTGAACATGAAACTCTTCACTGAGTACAAAAGGGGAATTGGTGGGAATACTGAATATGCAGAATGCTCCTTTAAAACAAAGAACGAAATTATACTGAAATCGACTAATCTGAAAGAATATTATTGCAACAGTATATCGAAAATCATAGCTGAGATGGGGGTTTTCAAAACAAAGGTATCTCAGTGGGTATTCAACAGAATATTTAAACTAGAAGCGCGAATAAATAAATATGTACCATTCAAGGGCAGTTCTTATGTTGATGTTAAGAATAATGATCAAAAATGTTTTTTTGTGGTATGTTCTATCTGCATTGTATCAAGTACAAAGAAACCCCCAAAGAGTGAATAAATACATAGCTTACGAACGTGAGTTTGATGATGCACTTAAGGGTTTGGAATATCCAATGAAATTGGATAGCATACCAACCTTCGATAAAAGAAGTGGAATTTCTATTAATGAAGATGCATACAAAGAAAAAGATGGCGATAAGAAATATATAATCTGCCCATTAAAAACAACAAGAAATATGACGTATAAGCACATTAACCTACTCTATATCAAAGACGAAAAGAACGAACACTACTGCTGGATAAAAAATCTTTTGAGACATACGGCATCACAAGTAACAAATAATGGTCACAAAATATTTATATGCGATAGATGTTTGCAACTTTCCTACTCTGTAAGTAAGCTAAAAGATCACGAACAAGAGTGCCGAGTTCACGATGGTGTTACAGTTGAACTACTATCTAAAGGAAAAATTACATATTAAGATTTAAAAACAAAAATCATTCTTTGAGAGTTCTGTTTGTGATATATGCTGATTTTGAATGTTTGTTGACTAAAATTGAAACTTGCCAACCAAATCCCGATGAATCCTACACGAAACCATACCAAAAACACGAGCCTATTAGCTTCTGTTACTACGTAAAATACGAACACGGATACTATAAACCACCAGTTACTTATGAAGGATCTGTTGCATCTAGTGTATTCGTTAAAATGCTAATGGAAGAAGCAAAGTCTATTGGTGACAATTACACAAATGAAAAACCAATGGTTCCACTAACTCAGAAAGAACAAATTGTTTATTATACAGCTACCCATTGCCATATATGTGAAAAGCCTTTGAATGGTGATTTTGTGAGAGATCATGATCATTTTACGGGGAAATTTAGGGGAGCTGCACACAGAGATTGTAACTTATCGTATAGAAATCCATGTTTTGTCCCAGTGTTTATACACAATCTATCTGGCTAGGACACACATTTATTCATAAGAGATCTTGCCATCAATGAAAATAAGATTGATCTAATTCCCAACAACAAAGAAAAATATAATTCTTTAACGAAACACATATGTGGAAGTGTAAACCTTAGATTTATTGACTCATTTAAATTTATGGCTAGTAGTATCGATAAACTATCTAGCAACCTTTCCAGAAGCCAATTCCGAGAAACGTGTAAGCATTTTTCCAATGAACTTCTTGAGTTTGTTACAAGAAAATGTGTCTACCCATATGACTACATGGAAAGTGCTGAAATATTTTGTGAGACTTTGCTTCCATCCAAAGATACATTTTATAACAAACTCAATAAATGCGGCATTACAGACGAAGATTACGAATTTGTGAGAGAGGTGTGGGAAATATCCAACATAAAATCTCTAAGAGAGTACACATAACTCTATAACAAATCTGATGTGTTGATATTGTGTGATATAATGGTAAATTTTAGAGATGTGTGTCTCAAAAGATATAAGCTAGATCCAGCATGGTATTTCACAGCCCCAGGGTTAGCATGGGATGCTATGCTCAAACACACTAAAATAGAACTAGAATTATTAACATATAATGACATGATTTTGATGATAGAAAAAGGTGTTCGTGGTGGAATTTCACAATGTTGTAAGCGATATGCTAAAGCAAATAATAAATATATGAATGCTTATGACAACACAAAGGAAATCTTTTATCTTACATATCTGGACGCCAATAACTTATATGGATGGGCTATGAGTCAGTATTTACCCTATGGTGGGTTTAAGTGGGTAAATTCAAATATAGATGTAACAAAAATAGAAGATGATGCTAGCAAAGGGTATATATTGGAAGTAGATATGGAATACTCACATGAACTACACGATCTCCACAAAGATCTGCCATTGGCACCAGAGAATAAAATACCGGAAGGTTAAAAAAATCCCAAACACTTGACTACTCTGTATGATAACGAAAAATATGTATTACACTATGTAAATCTTAAGCAATATCTATCTCTCGGAATGAAGTTAAAAAAGATTTAAAGAGTTCTGGAGTTTGATCAATCAGATTGGCTCAAGTCCTATATTGGTCTAAACACAAATATGCGAAAAAAGTCTACAAATGACTTTGAAAAAGATTTCTGCAAATTAATGAACAATTCTGTTTTTGAAAAACAATGGAAAATATTAGAAAGAGTGGATATACGGTTGTGCACAAGTTCTAAGCAAATGGATAATCTAGTGGCTAAACCAAACTTTAAAGATAGAACTATATTTACTAACTCTTTGGTTGCAGTTCTTATGAATAAAACAAAACTGTGTTTTATCACACCTATTTATGGTGGAATGAGCATACTTGATCTATCGAAAGTCTTAATGTACGATTTTCACTAAAATATACTGAAATCAAAGTATGTGAAAAATATAGAACTGTGCAACCAAGATACTGATCCATACATATATTATATAAAAACATTAGACTTCTACAGCGACATGAGAGAAATGATAGATTATTTTGATACTTCTGACTACAAAAAAGATAACCCCTATGGTATACCATTAGTTAACAAAAAGATTATTGGCAAAATAAAGATGAATATAATGGAAAAATAATGGCAGAATTTATTGGATTGAAATCGAAAATGTATGCAATAAATGTGGAAGGTGGTGTAAAGAAAAGAGCAAAGGGTGTGAAAAACACTATAGTCAGAAATGATATTAGTTTTGGTGACTACAGAAAGTGTTTATTTGGTAAAAAAAAAGTCTTGTACTAAAGTATGAATCTTATTAAAAGTAAGGAATGTGAACTCTATACTATTGAGTTGAGAAAAAAGCATTAAGTTTCGAAGATGATAGAAGATTTATTCCTAAAGATGGTATTAATACACTAACATGGGGGCACTACATGATTGAAAAAGAGGGATACTATGAAATATATTTTAATTAAAATAAAATGATTACCTTTACGATTATCATCTTAATTTTGATAACCTCCATCTGAGGTGAAAATCAATCACTTTCCGCAATAAAATATTTAAATAATTTTGGGTACTTAAACCGATCTGACAGAGATATTACATATGTAAATTCATCAATAGTTCCAAATGTTCTCCAACTTTACCAAGAGTATCACTAGATAACAATTAGTGGCGAAATAAGTAAAGAAACACTGACACTAATCAAAACTCCTAAATGTGGGGTGATATATTTGGCTTTTTTACATCTATTGCCAAATGGACAACATAAGTAATAAAAAGGAATTAATTGTTGGCCAATCATCATATAATACAACTAACTCAAAAAGTATTTCATACGTGGGCCAAACATACTGACATTATGTTTAAACACGATACTCAAAACCCACACATAGTATCCACACATTTCAAAAGTCTCGGCATTTATGTAATAGTCAGTTAAATGGGAAAGGGGGAATACTTGGACATGCTTTTTTCCGAAATCAGATAACTCACCAGTTGAAATCCACATTGATGCTGAAGAAGATTTGTATCTTAAACATGACAAAAAATCTGAAGGAAAAATAAGTCTTTTCGTTGTGATATTGCATGAAATAGTACATGCATTAGGAATACATCATTAGAATGTCTTCGAGTCAGTTATGTATCCAATTTATGTCTCAGATCGACAGATCTGTGCATTCGTTATCCCCTCCTAAACCAAACATATTATTCATAAGCGGTAATGCATACTTTTAATTATATTTTTTTGCTCATTAATAGTCTCTTTAGAAGTATTCAAATCATCCATTAGTAGGTTGCATTTTTGTTCTAATGTGTATGTGCCATATTTGTGTATGGATGGCAAAACTTATTTTGTCACCCTCTTTGAATTTATGATATGGACATACCTCAGAATTCCAAAATAAAAGCATTTGTAAACACCTACGCTGGTTGCATTTTTGTATTTTATGATGAAACTAGCGGACCCGACAGACGTTGTCCTGTACATATGTCTTAAATCGGAAAATTTCAAACTTTTTTTAATAAGTTGTAACAATCTGGACCGTTTTGATGAAAATCCTCATAAAAAAGGTATTACAATACCTGACATCATCACATGTACAGTTACCACAATTCGACCTATCGATTGCGTGTGAATATGTATATACTATGAGCGAAGTTGAATATAGAAGCTATGATGAATAGAATCTTAAACTTGTTATATTTTTTTATTTAATATTTCCGATAAGTAACAATTTAAAATAAAACAATATTAAAAATTTGTTATGAAATCAATTAACTACACAAATAAATTTGTAGGTTAGGATGATTGTTAATCAACGCACGTGTAAATTTGATAGGAATTTATGTAAAATACTCACTTCAATACCGCACCGAATTTGCACAATGTATAGTTTTTATCTACAATTCAAAACCCTTCGCACACTAATTACATTTGAATGTAATATTTCAATTAGCACGCGATTTATTTTAACACAATAACAACACAAAGTTACGAAATTCTCCTGAATTGATCGCAGCGCCACTATCGGGACAAATTGGAAGTAAAATGAAATATTTTTGGATATTCGACACCACGATCGCAGCGCTGTCTGCCGGATACAATGTAAAACATTCCAAGATCAACAATAATTTATAAATAAAAAATTTATTAAAAAAGCATTTTGTAGTGGACCAAATTGTCAATCTAAACCATTCTCGAATCCACTTAAACTCACACAAAAAAATTCATCAAAATCGGTCCAGCCGTTTAGGAGGAGTTCAGTGACATACACACGCACAGAAGAATTATATATATAAAGATGTATTTTATGGAACTGGACGAGTGCTTATCCAGATCTAAATCTTTCGGTTTAATTTCAAAGAAATTTCCAGGCTTACCAACTGGGTTAGATTCTGCTTTTAGATATACCAAAGGATTTTTATAATTCTTCAAGTACACAACATACGATGAATTCAGTGAGTTTATGAACATGTTGACCAGAGCTAACAGATTTGATCTTTCGGTGTTTAATGTAAAGTGTTATACATTACCATCCTCATACTCAGATATTCTTAATCAGTTCACAAAACTAGTGATGCAAATGGAGACCATCTCCGTACATTAAATTTTCCTTAAATAATATTATGTTTTTAATGGGATACTTCCCATTTAAAAAACACTCTTATAGCATTGTTATATAATTTTAAAGAAAAATTATATAACAGTAAATGTTTTTAATGGCTAACCATCCATTAGAAACTAATAACCATAGATTTTTGCGCACTATTGGACTTCGATGATTATTTCACTTTTAACATCATAAATTAGGTTTCTTTGGTTTACTAGTACCACATTACAAATAGTTGTAGCAAATATTGTCTTATTAAAATCAACTGTAAGTTTCAGATTAGTTCGGCCTTTTACAATAGCGATTTTTCTGTAAGAACAAACATTAAAATACAATGGTCTTCTCCCAATAAATGACCCAGAGTCGAAGTGAAGTTCATTATTACGATAAGGGGTATTTAGTTTAGTCTTCGAATTTCTAAAATAATTGTAAGCAATTATTTTAGCTCATATAAGCTTTATTCGGATCTTACCGAAAATTTGATCAGCAATGTTTAAATTCTAATTCTCTCTGGGAAACCCTTCATTTCCGTCCATTGTTAGAAGAAATATTTTTGACAAAACAAGAGTCAAACATTGAACTATGCGTGAATTGCCCAGGATATTCTTTTCTGTTTTGCTGAAAACCAACAATGACAAAGTCTGGCATATCGAATTGGATTAAATTGAACTGATCTTTTATATCAAACTGAAATGAGTTTGCATTAGTAGGTACTGGTTTTCCAAGAAATTGCCAATAATGAAAACCAATAGGAATTTTGGGGAGCTTGTATAATTTTGCTTTAATTTCGTCTCCATAAATAGGATTGTATTCAACTATTGGCCACAGAATTTCCATTTTCTCAATAACAATTTTACCAGCATCTGGTTTATTATCTTCATCATCAGATCCATCTGCTTTCTTTGGGGGTCTTCTGTAAAAAGAAACATTATCATTATAATTTCGAATGAATGTGATATTGTACCCACCTTTCCAGAATATTTCATTACAATCTCTCATAAACACAAACAAATATCTTAATGGATAAGTAATTTCGTTACGCTTATCTTTCCTAATGTATTTACCTAGTTCTATCCCCCACATTTGGAAGTATGCTAATTCTGATTCTGAACCTAGCAATGTATGCATAATTGTTGAAGTGATACCAGGGTTGACAATACTTTCGATTATAGAACCATGTTTAGAAATCTCTAATCTTGAGAACTGGAATGGGAAGATATTTTCACAAAGATCAATAGTTGAAGCTTTTTCATAATCTGCATTTGTAACTCTTTTAGTTAGCTTATACTGTTGGTATACATAAGCTTTATTCGGATGTGAAACTGCATCGCCAATAAGAATATCAAACTCAATGCACTTGTTGTATTCATTCAAATTATTTTTTGTTTGGTAGTTTGGTGGAAATGACACCTTCATAACTTTATATTTTTTGTTGATTAATTTATTATAAAGAAAAAAAATTTCTTAAACAACTGCAATTTTCTTATCAACCCCAGAACTATGACTACTATCTAAACCTAACCATTTAATTAGCAGCTTATTTCCTTTTCTTCGCAACACTTTTTCCACTAAGTATTATTTATCATATTTTGTCTTAAGCAGCTCTGACCAATAAAAATTCCTTTAATAAGTTAATTTTTTTAATCTTTTATTGTGTATGTCGTGGGGTTTGTGTGCAATACTTCACACACCTCAAATACTTTGGTTGACAAATTTGGTGTATATCTTTTTTTAAACAAATTTTTACTTTTACTTATACAAACTTTATCTCCTATTGCAAACTTTGGTTAATCCATTTCTCTTTCTCCTCCATACATGTTGATTGGAATAGAACTTTCATTCTTTGCACTTACCTTGGTGGGTTTCATTCTGATTGTACTGTGAACATTGTTATTGTATTCACTTATTAATTTAGATATTATAGCCACCCATTTATAGCTTCATTGCACAGTAAATATATTCAACATTTTCTCCTTCAATGTTCTATTGAAGCTTTCTACAACACTAGTTTTCTTTTCAGTGTATGTTGAATAGTGTGTTGTGTTGCTATTGCCCATTAATTACTTAAATGATTTATTGTAAAATTCTTTCCCTTCATCTGTTTGTAAATGCATGGGTTTGCGATCATTCAAAATAGTTTAAATGCTAACATAACATTTTCACCAGTTTTATCTTTCATTGGTATTGCCCATGCATATTTAAAAAAAAAAACATCTATCATGGTTAACATATATTTAAACCCTTTGCTAATGCTGTGTATAACTGTTGAAGATCCAGAATTCATCTCAACTAAATCAACTTGCCAAAGATCATCGATACCAAAAGATAGAACAGTTCTTCTGGGAAAGTTTTTTCGCACTGGTTTATGAATTTCATTTGCAATATCGTGAATATCGAGTTATTGGTAACACAACATCTACAAACACATTTAATTCTTACTTTGTTATTATTTGTAAGTTCATATGCAATTTTATCATTTAGTGTATATTTTATACATTTGAGTCAGTAATTGAAAAGTTTAAATATATTTAGAAAATTTCGCCAAGATGAATATGATAAAAATAAAATCACGAACAACCATTGATAGATGCGATAGAAGATTTGGGACAAAAAATTGGAAACATAACAAATGAGAATAAGAACTTAATAAAAGAACTTGTTCCATTTGCTGTTAAGAATTTAGACTACTCAGAGACACCAACAGAAACTTCTTTTCAAAGAAAACTGTTTTGGTAAAACAGATACCGATGAATGCTATGACGATGGCGTTAAACACATTTATGGTGACGATAAACACTATGACGATGAACGCTATGGCGATGGAATTTAATGCATTGACGATGACGATGGATGCTGTGACGTTGACGTGAACGCTATGACGAAGTGTTGGTGTGCTTGAAAACTGATATCTCATGGTTAACTAACTACAAAACAACATTTATTGATAAGAAAGTGGCCGATTTCTTAATTGACTGCAAAGACTATGTTTTTGGACTAAAGACTGATAAAGGTAGATTGTATATTCGTGATAGTGAAGAATCATTTACCAATGACAAATTTACTGTAAAAGGCATAACACACACTGGAACTGATGGTTTGATGAAATTACTAACTACTAAGAAAGTAACAGAAAGTGACTACACTGCAACCGACTATGAACACTATTGTTGTATCCCAGGTGATACAAAACACAGTTTTTCAAAACAATGATCCAAACTTGGGAATGCCAAAATCGAGCAAAGGGAATACATGGAAAATTATTGTTAAACCTATTTACGATTAGATCAAATAGAAACATCCCTCACCTGAAAAGGGGAAAGGTATAAAGGAATATACAGACCATCCCAAAGTATGCATATGGTTGGATGATGTTAGGGTGCTTATTGATCAACTTCTCGTTAATTATGGTGAAGAGAATTCTGGAAATGATAACTATTACGATGAAATAGTTGGAATAATGAATATGCTGAACAGCAAGTTTAGTGACTTTGTTGAGAATAATCCAAAAGGTATACCATATCTGATACGAGTGTTGAACACAATACCACATACTTTTTGGAAGTCGGAGCATCATGGAAAAGGGTTACTCAATGACATAATAAATTCACTACCTTTTGAGTTGCATGCACCCAGTTATCAGTACTTAGGTCCGGGTACCAACCAAAAAGAGAGAATTGAGCATGGTGATAAACCCATTAATCCACTAAATGCGGCTGCAATGGAACATAATATAGCTTATCATCATAAAGATCTAGCTGAAAGGCATGTAGCTGACAAAGAACTAGAAAAGAAAGCGTTCAAAAGATTGTTAAGTTCAGATGCTGATCTCAATGAGAGATTGTGGGCTGGTGTTACTGGATCTGCGATGCATATTAATCGTAAGTTTGGCTGGGGATTAAAAATGAAATGATAAAATATTTGTTATAATAAATGATAGTAAAAAACATTGTATTTCAAGTTCCTAACAAAGAGTTGAAGGGTTTGAATATTGATTATTTCCTAACGTAAGACCAACAGGAACATAAAAAAAATAAAGAGGTCAAAGGGATGACTATCACAATTTCAGTTCCACAACTTAAGAAAATGACCAAAGAAATGAAAACTGGAAATGGTCGGAAAGTTCACAAGGGTGGATTTTTACCCTTAATTTTTGCAGCATTGGGAGCTCAATGAGCATTAGCTGATAGTGCATCATCTATCGCTACATCAATAATTAATGCTAAAAAGAAAAACCAAGAATTGGAATGACAATTATAAGAATAATTTTTTATGGATGAATACCCAAGGGATTGAAGAAAGTTAAGTGGGGTAAGAATGTAAAAAAAAGTAACTCCACTCAGTAACTTTGATATTGATAAAATGGCTAAAAAACCCAACATTAAAAATTTTCGGGGTGTATTTATGATCGATGAGCTACTTAACACACTTCTCGATAATGAATGTGCGATTGCTAATCTTCTGGTACATACTGGGTATATCATTGGAAAAAAGTAACCAACAAATATTATTTTGATTCATTTGGTGGAAATCCACCACGACAATTAATAGCATATATCGTAAGTAATATTTTTTATAACGATGAGAGAATTCAAAATTTCAATCACGTAACTTGAGGTCATTTGTGTGTAATTGTGCTAAATCACTTTTAACATAATTTTAAATTTCCAAAAATCATTTCGCTATTAATAAACAATAGATATATGTGGAAATGTATTAATGAGCTCTTGGATTGAAGATCAAATTTAAGAACACACGGACAATGATACAACTACTGAGATCAATCCTAATGATTTTTGTTTCCTACACACAGTTCAACGGCTTTATAGCCACACTGACAAGAAATAAAAGATAGTTGGATAAAGCCTATCTTACTTATTTTGAAGTAAATAATAATATAGATTTTGAACAAAAAAGGCTAAGCAATGGGGGAGATCCCATTGCACCGATGGATGCAGTCAATTTAGAGTACTATCAGAAAACCAGAATTAACATTATTCGTTTAGTTGGAAAATACAGTTCAAACGAAAAAAATGTTTTACTTGGGTAGTAATCAAATATAATTTTTTTTAATGAAAGATGGAACTATAGTTGAATTAACAATAAAAACCATAAAAAAATAAAAATGTTGTCAACTTATATCACCAATGGAAAAGAATTGACATGTATAAAACTTTAGAAGTATACCCTGATGATATGATATTTTTAAAAATATCAAAAGCCCTCAATATACCCGAAGGTACAATTGTGTTTATTTAAATAGTTATGGTATACCAATATATTTAAAAATATCATATTATGTTAGTTTTTAATTCCATTAAAAATTTACTTCTAATCTAAGGATTTAAAAAGTCTTTAATTTTATTATGGTACTTACCATTATTTAACTTACAAGTCACATATATTGTAACAAAACCATATTCATTATTCCAACATTTGAAACAAGTCTCCTTGTATTTCTCAAACGACATATCACCACAAACAAAATCACTATGAATATGTTTAAGATTTGTATCGTCTTGTCTGACTATGCAAAGAAAATTGGCATTGTCTCTTATAAGCTGCTTAGGTACTTTTGAGAATGTCTGGGCTAAATAGAAAAAATCAGTAACTTTGTGTCTACTGCGAGTAATGTAATCCCTTACCATATTTTGATTTTCAAGTAAAATATCATCGAAAACAACTACAGAATCTTGATGGCATTCATTTACATCAACAATTTCTTCATTTGATGGAAAGAAGTATGTTATCGGTTCATTAAATAATGTTGATGCTACATATATAGCTTTCTTTAAATTGATATATTTTGGTTGGTCCAGACTTTTTGAACACACATAGAGAGTACCAAGTCCAACCATCCCTGAGCATATATAAAATTATCTATCATAACTGTAATTTTTCCACAGATACTAGGACCCACTATCAAACATCTAATATTATTAGGTAATAATTCTCCATTACGTTTTGTCGATACAGTCTTGTCTGGTATTCGTATTTTAATATCCCAGTCAATATGTTTAATGTTTTTCTTGCTCATTTATTAATATATTTTTTTAATGATGTAATAAATGAGTAACATATTCAGACTAACGGATAACAAATCAGTGTTGAAGAAAAGACTACATGGCCCTTTAGAGACAGAGGGGCACTTATTACCTTTAGTTCAGTTCTATACTTCTTATTTAACGCATAACATTCTCACTGGGAAAATAAGATATATTTTGTGGGCCAAAATGATATGGAATCAATAGTTGAAATTCCAGTTGGCCAATATAGCATAAAAGATCTTGAAAAAAACTATAAAAAATTTTTTTCATTTAGTGTAGATTCAATGGATGGGAAAGAAAATGATATATCTTTCGAGCTGGATATAATAATAAACAGCGTGAAAGTAAAATGTTCGCTTAAATTATCAGTTTGGAAAACGGGGTTCAATAGGAAAACTTTTGGGTTTCGTAGAAAATAAAACTCTGAAAGCAAATGTGTACCATTATGGCTATACAATTCCAAAATTTGTTCAATTTGAAACAATAAATATACACTGTAATATAGTAAATGGTATTATATTATAACATGATGAATATAACCATAGAGAAACTAGCATAATTGATACTTTTAAACCAAGTACAACATTTGGATTTTGCGACACGATCTTTTACGAACTAGCTTATCCATTATTTTTTCCAGTGCATCCAAATCAAGTTAATGAAATAATGGTTGAAATTAAGGATGAAAAAAGTAAGGTAATTGATTTTGATTTGTCCGAAAGAACAGTGGTATTAGAGATGAGATCATAGATATTTTTTGGGTTGAAAGTAAGCATATATATAACTTAAATAGTTTAAAAATTATTAAAGTTTCATGTGATAAAGATTAATTATATTTCCATAGATTTAGAAAAGGAATTCAATGTTTTGGCTACTTTAATATGTCGAATTTGGAGATGTGTATCTAAATTTTTAATTAGACTATGTTGTAGCATATTGCCGAAGTCAGAGCGATAATTGCATTTAATGATTCGATAACTATTAAAACTTTATAGAGATATGAACGCAAATAAAAATCAACTGATGTATAATTATACGACGACGATCATTTACTCTTTAAAAACCGAATAGAATGCATTTGTTTAACACCATAATCCACCATTCCATCATATACAAAACTTTTACCTCCACGATTAATTTAATTTAAAACTTTTTCACTGATAATCTGAACATATCTGTCTGGTAAGGTTACTTTAAAATTTCCAGGAGTAATTATCACTTTGTATCCATACTGTGTATGATTTATTTCAGCATGGTTTATGGGATAGGACTGCCCAATTGTAAGTTCGGAAAGCTTCTTAAATTATTTGGTTCCGTTTAATACATTTAGCAACTGATTCATCTTTATATACAATATCTTATTTTTCACGTTTTCAAATTTTTCAAGCCACTTTTTTTGCAACTTTTTGAGCCACTTTTTTCCACTTGCTCCCAAACGAAACTTTTGAGCCACTTTTTTGCATCTGATCCCAAACGCAACTTTTTGAGCCACTTTTTTTTTTTTGCTGTTGTGCCCGAATCGTCATCTGATGTTTTGATTCAGAAAATTAAGAGTAATTTTTTCTGATGGTTTTCTGGTGGCTCGAGCATTTAATTTACAGTTGTTTTTCTGATAATTGGGGCTGTGCTCGAATCGTCATTTTTATACTACTTTCACCCATTTAGAGGATAGTAGGCTCATTAGTTATATAAATAACTAATAATTTATGATTACAAAGAAGGTGGACCAGAGGCAACACACTGTGTTTGCATTCAGAAGAACCTGTAATCGATTTCTTGCATGGCTATCCTGATTTCGGCTGTCTATTAATTTTAAATCACTTGTAATGAATGTCACTTCTATTAGTTCAGTTTCAATTTATCCCTATATTTTCGGATTCAATTTATTCAATGAAAGAAGTCTTCCTAACCGGGAACGCTGTTAACTTTCGCCCTGCACACACGAACACATTAAACGCGCTGCTC
This sequence comes from Dryococelus australis, assembly GCA_029891345.1. Classification (NCBI taxonomy): domain Eukaryota; kingdom Metazoa; phylum Arthropoda; class Insecta; order Phasmatodea; family Phasmatidae; genus Dryococelus; species Dryococelus australis. The sequence goes on along the minus strand of CM056994.1, from coordinate 184,778,508 downwards.
TCTCACAGAATATAAATAGTCGAATATCATTATAATGACCACCTGCTAGTATCTAGAGTAACCGCCCTTTGCAGCATGGGCAGTAGCTAGACGAACTGGCAGTGACTCAGTCATGTAATGATATGTCTCCACGGGCATCTGGAGACAGGGCATTCAATGCGTCTCACTACTGTTGAGGGGAAGATGGAGGTGGTCTCACAGATGTTCAACTGCATTGAGATCGGGGCCGTTTTGGGGACAGGGAAGAACTTTGAAATCTTGAGCGTGCACTTCCAGTCACGTGCGGACACTTCTAGCCGTGTAGCAAGGCGCATTATTGTGTTGGGAGACCCCATTCTCCCGAGGAAAGATAATCATCATATATGGGTGGACGTGATCTCCGAGGATGGATTCATAACTAAATCAATAAAGAGTGCTTTCCAAACGGATGATGGGACCTAGAGAATACCACGAGAACATTATCCATACCATAAAACTACCCCCATCGCCTTGTGTTAGTCCAGCAATGGATACAGGGCGTCGGTTCTCAGACATTTCTTGTCGGACATGCTGACGTCCATCCTATTCTATGTAGCTGTAAACGGGACTCGTCGGAGAATGCTACCCATCGCCAATCAGCAGTGTTCCAGTCTTCATACTGTAGAGCAAATTCCAGTCGTTTTTGTCGATTCACCTGTGTTAGCATGGGCACAGTCACCCTCTGTTTACTCCGAGCCCCATTCACCGAAGGTTTAGCTGAACTGTTTTGGTAGACACGTGTCTGAATGCCCTCTGGTTCATTTGGACGGTGAACTGTCCCACTGTAGCCTGTCGGTTGGCCTTCACGCACCGTCGTAGTCGACGTTTACCTCGGACTCCACTTTTCACGACGGTTATCCCCAATGATGCTATTCGTCCACTCACGAAACACCTTTACCGAAGAGGCATGTTAACTGTTCACAAACGTCACTGTTTCAGAAACGCCCCCCCCCCCCCCCTCTTTGGTCCTTAAGCCGATGATCATCCCTTTTTGCGACTCGGTTAAATCGCTTCCCCTATCCATGACAGCAAGAAACGCACTATGTACAGCCAACTTGTCGGTCGCATTATATACCCACTTCACCAGCTCACGTCTGGGCCATACGTCATGGGCTACGCGCGGCAGAAGGTACTTCTAGCAGGTGGTCATAATAATGTGATTCGACTGTGTAATCACGTACTTGCCGCTTTAAGTTTACCGGCAAGGGAAAATCCCAACCCAGTATAAAGCAACGGAAAAAAATTTAGATTTACATTATGCAATGCGAATGGTACATCCCAAGGAGAGATTATCCCTAGCACAAGACTGGCTCACAATTTTTGATGAAGGCCTTAACGCTGAAATTCTTGCAGATTTTCGGTTACGAGGAGGTCGCCGATGGGCGGAAAGAATTTTTGTCATTGCACACACACTAGGCGAATGCTGGAATGATTCCTTAATACGAGGCAGGGACGATTAATTCCTCGTTCCTATTGCTATTATTTCTCAACTGTTAATGAGAAAGTAAGCCCTACTTACCTGCCTAACAGATCTATATTTCACCGACAACCGCCTTTGATCAGGTCGCGAACGTGATTTATATCTGCAGTTTACTTGTGAATGGAGCTGTCGTTATTGGTGAGCTGAATTAAGCTAGCCAAGCTTGTCTTGAGATGGTAATTTACTTCACAGCACATGCGCGTGCACTAAGAACAATAACAATGTTTTTAAAATGAAATAACCGTTAAAGATTTTATATGCCTTATAAGGATCCAGCGGGAGCATATCCAGTCAGAGCTGCCTTGTTCGCAAGTACCCTGCAAAGAGATTAGCATTATATACTCCATTTCGAATAAATTCACTAAATTTTGACAGTTCTTAAAATGTAGCGCGAATTCAACGTACCCTTCCGCCACAGCTGTGCTATCTATGAAGAAAACAAAGTATGTAAACACATGTTATAATCAAAGTAGGTTACATTTCCAGCTTAGTTTTTTTTCTCTAAGTTATACTCCCGGGGCTCTGTTTATATTATTGGGGGTGCATGGAGTTGGGAGAGACTTTACTTCTTTCATGAGACGGCATTGTTTTGCAACTTTTCTTACGAGACAGTATTATTTTGAATTACATGTTGTTTTAATGGACCAGTGGAAAATTTGGTTCGTACGGAAGTAACGTTCAAATATTATAACCTGTAAAGTTTTAACCTCACCGAAAGAAGAAAACACAATACATACTATAATGTCGTTAGTACCAATGCTAGTAATACACACACTCCGTATGCACGTAAATATTTTTGGATTTGTCATATAGCAAACGTGTTATTTATACACTACAAAACAACGTTGAAATGGCGGTTATCTAGGCCAAGTACAATTCCGACATTCTAATAACCATTTCGAAATACATAATTTACAAAACATATTTCGGCTGCTTACGGTTTTTAATTCCTATTTGCAGTTCCTGAACACACTTTGTTCTGTGGCAATCCTTGGACACGTTTGTCTGCCACTGATACGAAATAATTTCAAAAATCATTCAGTAAATACGACACTTCGCCGCTTTCCAAAAATTAATAAACTGCTGAACGGAAATTCACGTTAGAGCTTCATGACGGTACCTACAGTAGCGAATCAAGCCATACACGATTCAGTAATATTACGCAAGAAAATGCACTAAAAATGTTCCGTTATAAACAATTATGCTTAATGAAAGTAATTACAAAAATCATTAACTACTGGTATAATATTCAGATAAAACCACTGAAGTACGCGCTTAACATAACGAAGAAGGTGACATGCACAATAATGTTCACAGAGCTGGAAACGTTTCACTGTTCGTAACATTCGGGACGCTCTGCAATAATTGCTGAACCAATTTCTCAATCAATTCGCTTAGAGCCAAAAAAAAAAAATCATTACTTTACATCATAATTTTAACCAGAAAAGTATGTATGATTTCAGTTTTGAATTAAAAGTCTAGGTTCTGAGTACTACTTTCTTCCTTAATCATCATTAATATTGCCAACACAAAAACGTACATCCCGCAACAACTCATTAGCTGATACAATACTTTGTCAACGACAGCATTTACTGTTTACATGGTGTGTAAGTTGGCAACATTGACTGTCAAAATGTTGTCCACTTTTGTGAAATACAATATATCTCATTGATTACACCGCCTTCCAGCTGTCTGTTTTAAACGCTGCTTTTAATCACGTCAGTTTTGCCGCTAGTCTGATAATATATTTAGCAAAAAATATACTATGATGGGGCAAAACATTCTTTACTTAACACGCAACCCGCAACAGTGAACTCGAAAGCAGGCAAGACCTTGCATTTTACAAGCGTACTTACATATTCAGTGCCTGTCTTCCATCAGTTTTCTCTTCACTTATATGCAGATTCGCGAGAAAATAAACTATGATGGGGCAAAACATTCTTTACTTAACACGCAACCCGCAACAGTGAACTCGAAAGCAGGCAAGACCTTGCATTTTACAAGCGTACTTACATATTCAGTGCCTGTCTTCCATCAGTTTCTTCTTCACTTATATGCAGATTCGCGAGAAAATAAACGTGCTTAAAATTTTAAACATGTTAGACTTTCGTGTTTGTTCTTATCTGTTACAGGAAATACGTAGAATGTTAAATGCGTCGTGGACGTTATAAAACCAAGGGACGTCATTTACTGGTATTTCGTCCGTTTTCTGTTTTTGTTTCTGGTTACATTGCCCCCTTACTCTCGTTACTCCTCCTTACTCAAATTGGAGTTAAAATGTATCAGCGATATAATATTTACTTTTTTTTTATTATACCTGCAGCATTTAAACGTGCTCAAAGTCTCACGTCTGAGTCCAGCGCTGGTCAACTCATGAAGAATGGAATTTTTAAACGATAATTTGACAGATCTTGCGCTTTAGGTGTATGAAGATGACTTGTCGCCATACTGCATGGAATTAGAATAATTCATAGTGGTTATCTCGACGAGAGGGTGCTAGGGCGACTGTCCCCTTACCACTGCGTCATTTGTCTTACTTATCCCTATACTGAAGAGAACAGGGATAAAAGGCGTGTAATTTATGTGTCCGGTCGATCTCCATGATCTTTTAAACTGCGTTGCGTTGAGGAGAAAATCCATTTCTCAAAAGTTCTCTTGTAAAGGGAAGAAGATTACAAGATCCGAATCTCTTTGAGCAGGTTCGATAAATTTCTTCACTCTACAATTTGTCATCGCACGCTACATGCCTGCGATTCGATCGCAGACGTCAACAGAAAAGTTTCTATGCGACACAGTCTACATTATACTTATTATTGTTATGATGCGTTAATTGTGTATTCAACGTTGCGTTCGTAAAAAATAGGAAGGCCGTATTATTCTCCAACTACGGTTTGTGGCCGCGTCACGATTTTAAGTACGCCCACTTCCGTACTTCCCCTACGTCGGTTTCGCAGCCGCGCGGCCGCGGTGCGCAAGGTGCTTAGTGGACATGTGCCTTGGAAGACATCTGGGGTGCTCGTTGTTTTCTGAAGGAGAAGCAGTGGTGTCTCCGACGGAGTACAGTCAGTAGGCGGTTTCGGTGTGGCCGCTGGAAGGAGTATGGCGTCGTGTCTCAATGCCGACACTGAATGTCAACACCGTATATAAGAAAAAAAAGCCACTGATATTTTTCTCCGCGCCTTTGTAGCTATTTCCCTAATTTGACACTAGATACCCTATAACCGCTTTCGTTTGTATGTGTTTCGCTGTCGCGGTGAGTCGAATAACTTATCTCTTTCCGTTTCAGATGACTGTATTATTTTACGCTTTGAAAGTTAACACTTTTATTTGGAACTGTTAAAATAACAGTACAGGTTAGAGTCGTATGTCAGAACGAATAGAAAAAGTGTACATGATGCTACTGGCAGCGTTTTGTTATGCGACTGTGGATTAAACTCTTAACAAACGAATGATATCTCCCAGACGTGTGGAACTGTTGTTATTCAACAATGTTTTCTGCTGTATAAAGTGTGGATCATTAAATACACTTGCTGTGAAACACCCAGTCCATGGGCCAATATGAATCAAAGTGTAATTGCTGGCTATTTCTTTCACTAAGTAGTGTTGTGGAACCAAGATCTCAATCACCTAATGACGGGCTTTGCAGCGAAGTTAAACCTTCTATAAAGTTGTCATATATGAATTTGTTTCGAACAGCTTCTTTTGAATATTTCAAAATAACGGCTGTTGTGCAATGCATTATAGTGTTGTTTTTGCCGACCCACTTTAATTCTTAGCCATAAGTGTGAGTTGTTTACATCGCCGCCTACTGTGAACGGATTACTTTGGTAAGTGTGGAATTTTCGTGATTTTGAATATCTCGCTGGGAGACGAGGCAGTAGCGGTGGCCAGTAGTCAGGGAGGAGCTGTCAGCAGTTAGCTGGACTTGCTTTTGTGCGCGGTGGTGTGATTTTCCGTGGGGTCAATGTCTCTCTCGTGCGTGTTGCAATTGTACACTCTAAATATGAATCACTGAGGATTTAACTGTAAAATTAAGTTAACAGCACCAGGTGTATTCAACAGCCACTTCAGCCTATTTAACATATGAATTAGCGGAAAAAAAAATACCAGTTTCACTTCACTTATTGATTTTGTGACATTTCCACTGATTCATCAACAATTTCATTCGCTTTCTTTCAGTGATTTGTATCAAACGAAATAACAACGAATCAATACATAAAACACATTAAAAATATTTTCTTAAGTATGGGTTTTGTAATTTAGGCCTATAATATCTTCAATTTTCCGTGGCAACATGTCATTCTTGCTTTTATTTCGCTTTCACATAATCATCATAGCGCTCGATTTAAAGGTTTAAACTGCATTAAATGTAATGAAGTGAGTGCATTCATGCGTTCTATATAATTTAACAATCCTAATGATACCAATTCAATTAAAAACGAAAAAAATTACATAAAATTTAAAGTTACATATTTTGTATATTATAGTATAATACACATATTTCTCTCCCCTCACTGGCAATGTTGGCTTGGTAACACAAATCCTGGAAGTCACAATTTTTTTCTTTAACGTTTTTTAAATTGCATTTAATTGCACAATACAAAGAGCGGTTATCGGAAATATGCTTATTTCTCGTAATGATTTGGCTAAATTAATTTTTTTAAAGAATATTTATTTGGCCGCATGCAGTTGGCTGGCACTCATTTACAAAGTGAAATCGTTTCACTGAGACAACCTGTAGTTTTCCACCGATTCTAAGTGGAGACGTTTTCACTGATTCGAGTAGTCGGATTTCGCTGCAAATCAGTAGTGGGTAAGAAATACAGAGCTGAATACCCAAGGACTCCCTCTGATCGATAATAGACTCAAGAGAGACGAAGGTAAGACTGCCACTTGTGAAAACGTGGTTACCTTCCCAGAGCTCTGAGGACCGCCGAGTATTCTGGAGTATGTGGTAAGCTTTTCAGCCTCTGTCTTTATATCGCTACATCCATACAACACAAGCTAGAGCTGCCACTTTTATTTACTCACGCAACATGCGAAACCTACTGCTACTATAGTTTCCTGCAGGATTCATCTATTTCCTTTGGGGATGTGGTGTGCGTACGTGTTAACATGTACTTAAAAATTATTAACAGTGCCGATTCGTTCATTAAATAATGGATATTGGACGATAGTCACCAATAGTAATTACCTGACAAACATTTAATACGTTTTTTTGTAATCTTAGAGTGAAAAGTTGTTATATACAAAAGTTTAGTGTTGCCGTAATAAGGTGTACTTTAGGTCAGCACTCAAATTCACGGGTTAATTTTCGTCAATTTTGCAACATTGTTAGGTAGTTTATAGTGAGCAAAAGAAGCAGAAAATTATTACAGTAGGAAATTTTTAGTGAAATATATGTAATATATGTTAAATTATTAGATGGCTACATTCGTTCACTACGTAATCATTCTCACATGAGATACGAAAAAAAACGTAGTGTCAGTAAACAATCATACGAGAGTAGACTGAGGAAAGTCCGAATATCTTTTAGAATGACGCAAAAATATAAGTGCGCTACTTCCTTGATATATTGAATAAACCACGTTCCAAATTTTGTTTTAACTGTTATGAAATGTACGTTTTACAAGCACAGGATGAGCTGTTTTTCAATACACCTACAATTCAGGGCATGCTACGTATAGGCTGTGCTGTCCGTAGTACGGTGGTTTGACTACGACATCATCAAATACCTGCCTTTCTCCCACGCATGTGCACACGCCTATCTTATTACGCTATACATAAGAGCACACTTTGAAAACAGACAATCCATTCATTTAAGTGGTAATTTAAAAAAAACTAATGTTGGTACTCGCGTCGCTCAGTTTTGCGCAGAGAGGCTAAAGACGGTGGGGCCATCTTTTAATAGGCCCCTAACGATATAGTGAACACCCGTTTTAAGTTATGCTGGATCGGAATTCCAAATATTGCCGGTTCAGCTTCATCGGCATGGGCTTGACATCTTAACGATCAACAACTACGCGAACCCTTAATTTGGTAAAGAATGTAATGAAATGCATTTGGGAATGTTGTGCCACCTTCGGGGGATAGAAACATAACGGTGAGGTGAAAGAAATATGAGGAACTGTAGTAGCCATCGCTTGTAGAATGTGCTGTGCAATTAGAAGCCTCTAAGTCACGTCTCTGCTTAGAAAATAACATCGTTGACTTTGCCATAGTCTTAGTATCGATGGGATGCCGTGCTTATATATACACTAGGGGACCCAGCCCGTGACCTTTTTTTGTATTATCACGTTAAAAAATTTGGTTGTCTTCTACCAAAGACTGAAAAAAATATTTCATATATACAATTATTTATATATATAAAATTATATTTATTATATATATTATATATATTCAATTCATTTTACCTATATATATATATATATATATATATATATATATATATATATATATATATATATATATATATAGGTAAAAATGACATTAACTCAACGTTGAAGCGACTTCGATCCCATTTAATGTTTCTCTATCCACTTAGCCACTGCGGCCCCACTTAATATAGTTCTATCCATTGAGCTACTAAGGCCCCACTTGGAATCTCTCTATCCACTGAGCCACTGCGGTCCCACTTGGAATCTTTGAATTCAATGAGCTACTAAGGCTCCATGTGATATATGTGTATATATATATACACTTAGCCACTGCGGCCTCACTTGATATGGTTTTATCCACTAAGCTACTGAGGCCCCAATTAGCATAGTTCTATCTACTGAGCCACTAAGGCCTCACTTGGAATCGCTCTATCCACTGAGCTACTGCGGCCCTACAGGGAATCTCTCTATTCACTGAGCTACTAAGGCCACATTTGATATATATCTATCCATAGAGCCATTGTGGCCCCATTTTATATAGTACTATCCACTAAGCCATTGCGACCCCACTTGGAATTGCTCCATTACCCCATATCTCTATGCAATATTCTCTATGCATTAATACAAAAATTCTCATTGGGAAAAAGTAATTAAAAAATGAGCTTTTAGGTAAAAGGCATTGATTGCGTAATCTGATTTTGCTGAAATTCGAACTTGACCCGTGTTTTACCCAAAGGATTCGCTCTGCAAAATTCGAATGAATTATGTTGAGTTTCAAGGGACTTACAGGTATTAAGGACGTACAGACTAAGATCGTCTACTTATATATATATATATATAATATATATATATATATATATATACAATCTATTGACACGTTATGCCATACTAAAGCTGATTATATATAAGTAGTATAGTATAAAAATGTTGGTTCTAGCACATCAGGCTTCAGGCTGCCTACCCATGGGTCCGAGTAGCATATTAACAGGCGTTAGGTTGTGGACCCGAGGAGCAACAATTTCCGTTTGTTCCCTTTTCCGGAATAAAATGGTAGATTTCGCATACAAAAAGGTCATTTTTCCAGGGTTTTTCTTCAAAATTTCCCGAATTTCCTTCCCGCCGACGGCGGCCATATTGGCAACCAGTGCCAATTAGCATAATCCTGGCAGTTTGCCCTTTGTGACTGAGGTTTGTTCAATGTGGCTAAATCGGTCGGAGCTTCTCTCAAAGTCGGGGCTTCTCAAATTCCTGCCAAACTGAGAAATCATTGATTGCGGCCATCTTGGTATCGACGACCTGTGTCAACCCAGGACAATTGGCGACCAGCTGAGGACGTCGACTATTTTGGAGGCCAGCACCTCGCTGGTGGCGGTGGTGAGGCATCAAGGCATCGCGAATGATCAATTTCGGATCACATGTAACATTGCCTTCTCCTGAAGTCTGAAAGTGTGTACATAATGCTTGAAGCATAGTTTGCTATAATTTCCTAACCATTCAAAGTATATTTGTAAAATTCATATCATAGACATCCACCCCGACTAGGCGAAGGGTCGCGGGGTCAAATATGCTCAATGTGAACTTATAAGCATAGTTGGCTGTAATTTCCGAACCGTTTAAGTTGTAGTTGTCAAAGTCATAACATAGGCATTAACCACGACTTGGAGAAGGGCCACGAGGCCAAGTATGCCCAATGTCAACTTATAAGCATAGTTGGCTGTAATTTCCGAACCATTTAAGTTATACATGTCAAATTCATAACATAGACATAATCCCCAACCAGGAGAAGGGTCGCAGGGTCAAGTATGCCATATTCCAGTGTATAAGCATAGGTGGGTATAATTTACGAACCATTAGAGTTATAGTTGGCAAATTCATAACATTGACATCCCCCACGACTAGGGGAGGGGTCATAGGGACAAGAATGCCCTATGCCAACTTATAAGCATACTTGGCTGTAATTTCCAAACCATTTGAGTTATAGTCGCCAAATTCATAACATAAATCTAAACCACGATCATGATAGATAGCTGTTTTTAACAAAGTGTTTGAGATACAACTACCAAATCCCCAATACTTGCATAACCCCCCGATGACGAGAAGGGACATGTGGATATATGTCGGCCTGTATGTCTCCCTGTTCTTACACACATCGGTCTCTCATGTCCCCTCATTTCCACCACCTGGCCACACACACTTCCCCGTGTGCTTCCCTCCTCGGCACCTCAACCTTCCACTCGTCCTCGTGTTCTCTCAATCCCTTGTCCTCTCCTCCACCTGCCTACATCACCCCTGATTATACATCCTTGTGTGCTCGCCACCATATGGCCAAGCGCAAGCGACTCGCTGTGCTCCGAGCCCCCAAGCACTCGTGTAACAGAGAGCAGACACCCTTTCCAACTTTCACGCTCAGTATTAACATCTGCATGTGATCAAACATGACCTTTGTCTATGTCCCTGTGTTCCCAGCATGATGCCTGGTGAACCAGAATGTCCTATTTGGTATGCAAGTACACTACTTTCTTCAGCAGTCTGTTAGACAAAATAAATTCAAATTCTACTACATGGCATCCAGGTTGTGACTGACCACCAAAATGACACCCACTCACCGATGTCCTCGACACACTACCTCGACAAAGGCCACATCAACACTGACCTAACATGAGGGTCCACATGATGAAGCCACCCCACCATCAGGCAACCAACTTGGCTGTCAAATACATAATGTTGTCATCCCCAATGACAAGAGCAGTCGCAGGAGCATATTTGGCTGTATGTTCCGAACTACATAAGATATAGTTGTCAAATGTATAACACAGGCATCGCCTAGGTTTTTTCGTTATTAGCATACTACAACTACGAGCCATCCTAAGTGACCACTATCTTGCAGCCCCACTGACCGCCAAACATACACAGATCTTCAATGTGTACTTCCAGACAGTCAGTATCACCGGCAATGCACTCGTGAGCCATATACCGAATCTTCGATGTTTGTACATATGTATGTAATGAGATGTCACTCACAATGAATACACAGTCATTGCTAGAACGATAAGCTTCGTATTACGTAACGAATTATCCTCTACCTTAACTGGTGTAGCAGTGCATACTCATAGGCAATGAGCGCATCTCATTGTCATAGTCGATGGGACCTCGCTGGAAGCAGAGACCACAATTACCGGTCCTGCCTTTTCATGCACAATAGATAGTGACCAAGTACTACATTCCCACCACCTGCCCCTTGTCATTGTACTTATTGTTATACTATTGAAAGGAACCAATGCATGTACCCTGAACCATCCTCTAGGTATCGCAGCTTCGATTCCCGTAAAGATGAATCGCTCCGTGTGCTTTCTCACGTCGTCTGCTAGAGTGCACAAAAAGAAAAAAAATACCTACCAACCCGTGCGTGCGTATTGCACAAGTGATGGCTAGTCAAGACCATACATTGTATGGCATTCGAGAAAAGCCACGTAATTCCATCACTAACACAAATTGTCAGGTTGTCCGAGCTGCCTAAGGCACCTGATGTAAGTTCCGTCTCTGGTAAAAGGGGATGTGGGTTCGAATCCCTGCACCTGACACATTTTTAAATTTTTGTTTTTGTCCCCTACTTGAATAAATATGGTATCATACGTTTCATTCCCATTGAGAGCACATGCAGACATTCCTCGGCCCCACTGCGCATGAAGATACTAGTACGACAGTCATACTCTGTCTCCGACCTGCACTCATGTACCGAAGCTGGTAATAATAATAACATGGAGGGGTCAGAGAGAGGTCAGGGAGGGTTCACCCTGCTCTGTAATAAGAGCCGCACACACATACAATGTAAATTATGCTAGACTGCTCTGGTCAAACAATCCCCTTACGAACTGGCTGAAACAAACCATCACTCACGACCAGACCACGACCTACACACTCGTGCACCGAAGCTTGTAATTACAGTCAGTCATACCCCTTATCGAGCAGTCAATGTACAGCAATCATACTCCAACCTGCACTCGTGTACTAAGTGTACAATGGCCACAGCTAGTCTATACCCCCGCAGCAACTGAGGACCGACCTGAACTTGTCGTCTACCTAGACATGAGGGAGCAAGGTGATCTCACAATCATTTTCAACTGCGTATATACTCTATTTGTAGAACAGAAGACCTGTAGGTCACTATGTGAATTCACTGGAAGCTCAGAGCACAATGATTGCTCTGTCTTTTCGTGTATGGTATATATTACTGAACAAGAAGGTACATCACAATCACTCTGTGTCAAAATGCACATACTTGAAAGTAACTATTGCATATAGCATGACTGTGATGGTGTATGATCCTTGAAAAATTAAGTTATCGAAAATTCGATTCCTGTCGAGAGTGTATGCTGACACTTCTGCAAACAATTGTTCATCATCGGTCCCACTGGCCATGAAGAAGAGCATGTAGCAACCATGATAGTCATACACCGCCCCCGACCTGCTCTTGTGTAACGAACTGTTGCAATGATAGACAGCCATACTAGGACGACCTTACCTGCACTCGTGTACCGACTGAGCATTTTTCACTTACAGGAAGCCATACTCCATAAACCCTGTCCGAACCTTCAATGCATGTAACAAACCTTTTTCAATTACAAGCAGTCATATCCTAACGACCCTGCCCGAACGTTCAATGTATGTACTTACACAATATACCGAGCCTTTGTAATTAAAAGCAGTCGACCCTTCCCGAACCTTTACTGCATGCGCGTAGATGGTTTCCGTCCAGAATTACATATTCAGCCATTCCACTACGATAACTGCAATGATCTCTTTACCCATAGTGACAAGTCTTGAACCCAGGTCCCTACAGACAGCTGCTTGCTCTCCATGGTCGAGTTTCGCCAGCTAGAGTGCACGAAAATAAGAAAAATAGTTATTAACAAAATGACTAGTAACGAGCACATCACGCAAAGTATGTTCCTCACAAATACCTGCAGTCATAGGTCACACACACTGTGACAACTTGAGACACGAACCAAATAAGGAGGTATCACAACAAACACAAAACAAACACACATGCACACACACATGTTAACTATGTATGCACTCTACTCATTGATGATGCAGAGCAGAGGTTTTACCTTAATGAGTGTAGCTGTTTCAGAAGACCTGCAGGTTGCGAGCACATATCATCGTTGTGAACTCGCTGGAAGCAATGACCACCCTGCCTTTCCTGACACGCAATACATTACCGATTATATGTTTTCCAGCAGATAATCATTCGTCGGAGGGGGGATGAAGGTTCCTCTGCCAAAATGTTACAAAGAGACATAATCTACAGGCCCTAACCATACGATACAAGCGAAATGTGTGTACCTTGTATGCACACAGCAGGAGGTGTTTGAAGGAAAACCAAGTTGATGGTATACGAGTGTAAAGACTCCAATTTCACAGCCAGCAGTCGAGACATCGCAAACTAACATGCCATGTTCCAAGTAACTTGCCTTTCCAAGTAATTGCAGTCATACTCTGTCGATCCTGCAGTTGTGGTAAGTCGCGAACTCAGGTCCCTACAGAAAGCTGTTTGCACACTCACTCTCCAGTCGCCACTTCCTTGTGGGTAAGTTACCCATGTTAGCTAAGATTTTGTGCATGTGTGTGCCTAAAACTAGGGTATACATGCAGTTACACGAGTTCTCTGGCTCATTCTCAGTTAGTCTGTCGTTCGAGCTCGGACAGACCTGAGATTGTATAATTTCAGGACAACAGTTTGTACCATAGCTATGCGAAAAACTTGTCGTGGAAAATAGTGAAAATGATGACGTGTTCTAGTGGTCAGAAGATTCTATCAGCTATTGTGGCATATGGAAAGCATAACTCACTTGCAGCACTTGACAAAGTAACCGAGCTTGCATACTTACCTAAAGAATTCCTTATGTCATATGCTCGACATTAAATACGGTATGTCTACAAACATCTACTAATATATCTTTAACAGGGCATAGACATATGTGACTGTCTCCCATGTACAGAGTGTATGAAAGGATGTACTACTTTTATGGACACGCTACATTCCAGGGGTTGGTGTAATGCACGTCGGAAGATTGTTGAAGCAGCACCCAACACTGATTCCTTGCCTTTGGAACTCATGAGGGACAGAGAGAGATGTGTAGCAGCACCCAACACTGATTCCTTACCTTTGGAACTCATGAGGGACAGAGAGAGATGTGTAGCAGCACCCAACACTGATTCCTTGCCTTTGGAACTCATGAGGGACAGAGAGGGATGTGTACCTGGAGCAGCTGACGAGGTCGTCGTCGTTGTTCCAATGCAGATTTGGCTGACAGCCACCATCAGCTTGTAGTTATGTCCCTGAGAGCCCTTGGTGTAGTGTAGTGGTAGAGACGTTCTAGCAGGGTGCCCTCTCGCAACTCCATCTCCTGGCCATGGTTGGCGATAGACATTAATCTCACAGTAGTAGTTAAACTACCAATATGATGGGTTTAGTATACAGTTGGTCAGCTCAGTTGTCATCGAGGCATCAAAGAGTAAACATCGGATGTGGATAATGTGCTCTTATTTATTGTTGGAAAAGGAAAGTTATTCATGTCGATACTTTAAAAAGGTATTTTCTAACAAAAACATCTACAGACAACATGAATCTGGTTGTTATCAGAACATAGGTCGTTATATGTTCGGATGTGAAAAGTGTAAATCTCAATTTGGTCGTCGAAGCCGCCTGAAAAAACATTGTGCAACGTGTAAGGGTCATGCTGCACCACCTGTCAAGCGATTTCTGAAGATATCACTAGTCGAATGTAAGGGTTCATCGGAGAGCAGTTCTTTGGTACCACCACGACATCCATTCTAATATTGGATCAAGACATTTACATATGCATACGATGCAAAGAGGCATGCAAAAAAAATCATGTATGAAGAGTATAATTTGCATGTCATATGAATGTGATAAGTTTCGAAGAATGTATGTGCATGTTGACAATTAAAAAAGACATTTGTTTCTGTGTAAGTCACAACCAACAATTTAAGTAGGTATGAAGTACTGCAACAGCACTGCACTGGAAACTTTGTAAGTCACAAAAAAAAAACCTTGCTCTCAAGCTGATACTAATACTACCCTCGTCAGGTTATCATGACAATGTGATATAAAACAGGTCGGAATAGGCCGGTCAGCTCAGTAGCTGTCCAGACCTCGATGAGAGAACATCGGCTGCAGATACCGTGTTCGTATTCGATGATGGAACACAACAGTTATTTATGCTGCTACTGTAAGAAGGCCTTTTCTACAATAACCAGCTGCAGAGAACATGAAACCGGTTGTCATCATCAGAATCCAGACCGTACTATGTTCACATGTGAATAGTGTAAATCGCAGTTTGTCCGATATGGCAAATTGAGACATCTTGCAATCTGTAAGGGTCGCCCTGCACCGCCTGCCAGGCATAGATTAGGAAATAAAAATTCTGGTTCTTCTACAAATGTCAAAGCTAGTTCTTTGCTCCCATCAAGACATCCATGCAACTGTTGTGACAAGACATTTATAAGTGCATATAATGCTAGGAAACACGAAAATAGTACTTGTGTGAGAAATGCCATTCGCAGGACATATCAATGAGATAAATGTCGAAGAAGGTATGTAGATAACGGGGATTTAAGTAATAATTTGATACTTTGTAAAGGGGAGAACACTGATAAACAATCAAGAGATTACTCATCATCTATGAAGCTTAATGATAATGGCCTTTCCCTTAAGCGATCTGCATTCAGGGGACTCTTGAAAGATTTGGTTGCACCAAATATATCATCTACACCACACAATGTTTGCTCTTTCCTGACGCGTATGAACCCTAATACAATAAACCAATTTGTCGATGAGGTAGAACAAAATTATTCTGTCAAATATAATATGAAGCTGGAATGTAGCTATACAAAACCAGAGCCTCACTATGATGAAAATGGTACCATAACCTTCAAGACTTTGGTTGTAGCTGCGCCGCATTCATCTGTAGCAAAATACGCGATTGTTTATAGTATACACAATATATGCCAAGAGGTAGAAGAAATGGTGGCCAAGGGTTCGGGTTGGACCCTGGCTTCAGTAAATGCTCTATAGTTGAGAACGTGTGGCTACAGTCCACTTCGAAAATAGACACATACCAATGTTCCCTCACTATGGAGAAGAAGATGAGAACATAGCTTCGTCTTCAGTCGTTAGAAGGAGGTATAAATTACTCCACCAACAATCATTCACACACTGTTGTTAAATTGACTTGTACAACATCAGTACTGCAAGGAGTTATCCGCGAGGAGTCAGCACTATGTAGTATTAGCAGTAGTAGTGCATGAGTGTTTGTGTTTACACATATTCTTGAAGAGGATGCAATCGAGTACAACTACATGTGAAACTCCCCTGATTGATCATCTATTACATGGTAAACACTGGCGTTACTATGACAAGTTCTTCAGTAAAAGTTTCAATGCTCGTCGTCATGAACAGAGCGACTGTACAGAGGTACCATCCTCTAGAATACACACATGTGATATATGTGGTGTGACATTTGGTAGAGGTGATAATCTAAAAAATATATACTGGTATATCTAAAGGTCCTGTACGTTTGCTTGTCATGAGAAGGCACGACAAATCAAGTCTTCCTGCTGATTCGTCATGTACACTTACATTTCTTCGAGAACCATATCATTAGATGGACCTGCATGGTGTGCTAAACTGATGTTTGAAGAATGCATTATGAGTGTTGTAGAGCATGAAACTTACAGATCATCAGAAATTGTGATCAACACCCCTGCACAGTTAACATGTTAAGTGAAAAACAAAGAAGATGCTACTCAGGATGTTGAGAACAACACTGTAATCTCCAAGTCTGCTAATAACGATAATGTGACCTCCAAATCCACTCAGATCGATGATGCGACTTCCAAGTCTCCTGAGAATGACAATGTGACCTCCAAGTCTGCTAATGGAGACATGCCATCATCTGCAAAGCGAAAACGTGTTGCTAAGACCTACTCCAATGTGACCGCCAACTATGCTGGTGATGGTGTGCCGACATCTGCAAAGCAAAAGTATATTGCTAAAACCTACTCTACTAGGAAGAAGAACATAGATGCAGTCATGTATCTGACCCCCAAATTTGCTGGTGATTATACGCCAGCATCCCCAATGCAAAAGTATGTTGATGAGACCTACACAACACGGAAGAAGTACATATATATCGTAAAACATCTGCGAAGAGTGATGCAAAGTCTGCTTCGGTACATGAGTGCAGGTTGGAGACAGAGCAGGTCTGTCTTGCTATTCTCTTCATAGGCAGGGGGACCAACGATTGTCTGCTTGTAAGCTCAACAGGAATCAAACCTACTATACCATATTTATTCAAGTAGGGTGGAAGGTCGCTGGTCAAGGTGCTGAGGAGGGGAGCACATGGGATGTGTGTGTGGCCAGGCGGTGGCACTGAAGGGACATGAGAGACAGAGATGAATAAAAACAGAGAGGCATGAAGGCCGACATATGTCCGCATGTCCCTTCTAGTCATCGGGGGGTTATGCATGTATTATGGTTGATGATGTCTATGTTATGAATTTGTCAACTATAACTGAAATGGTTCGTAAATTACAGCCACCTATGCTTATACGCTGGAATATGGCATATTTGACCCCACGATCCTTCTCCTAGTCGGGGATGATGTCTATGTTATGAATTTGACATCTATAACTTAAATAGTTCAGAAATTATAACCAGCTATGCTTATAAGTTGACATTGGGCATACTTGACCCTGCAGCCATCCTCCTAGTCGTGGTTGATGCCTATTTCATGAATTTGACAACAATAACTTAAACAGTTCGCAAATTACAGGTAACTATGCTTATAAGTTTACTTGGGGCATATTTGACACCACGAACCTTCTCCTAGTCGGGGTGGATGCATATGTTATGAATTTGACAACTATAACTTAAATGGTTTGGAGATTACAGCCAACTATGCTTATAAGTTGACATGGGGCATATTTGACCCCGTAACCCTTGTCCTAGTCGAGCTGGATGCCTATGATATGAATTTGACATATATATCTTAAATGGTTTGGAAATTTTAGCTAACTATGCTTACAAGTGATATGCACACACTCAGACTTCAGGAGGAGGCAGTGTTACACATGATCTGAAATTGATTGTTCGTGACGCCTTAATGCCCCACCGCCTCTGCCGGCAAGGGATGGCCGCCAAAATGGTTGACGTCCTCAACTGGTCGCCAACTATCCCGGGTTGACACATGTCGTCAGTACCATGATGGCCGCCGTGAATGATTTCTCAATTTGGCAGGAATTTGAGAAGCTCCGACTTTGAGAGAAGCTCCGACCAATTTAGCTACATTGGAGAAACCTCAGCCACAAAGGTAAACCGCCCTGATTATGCTAATTGGCACTGACTGCCAATATGGCCACCGTCGGGGGAGGGAAATTCGGTAAATTTTGAGGAAAAAACGGGGAAAATGAAGTTTTTGCACGCGAAAACGATCGTTTTGGACGGAAAAAAGGGAAAAAAGGGAAATTCACGCTCCTCGGGTCCGCAAACCAACGCCTGGTAATACGCTAATCATGCTAATCGTGGTCCGTGGGTTCGCAGCCTGAAGCCTGGTGTGACAGAACCACCATTTTTTACTACTTATATATATATATATATATATATATATATATATATATATATATATATATATATAAACACATAAGCTTTAGAATGACGTAACGTATTAAGACAAGACACATCCGAGCAGTTACATAACTGAGCTGCTGCGTTACGTTTGATGTGAATTTTGTAACCTTGTGTGTTTGCAAAAATATGTCAAAAAATGTTCCCAAAGTTTTCGATTAATTCGCTGGCAGTTAATTTTTATTGTAACCACTCTGCCAATTATATTTGTAGTTAATCGCTGGATGATGGCAATTTTCGTTGTATTTGTGTCATGATATTAAATGGTAAAGATTTGAAACATTTTGGTTCACTGAAAAATAACTTTCAGTTTGACATTATATAAATATAACGTTTTAACATTGCTGTGATTCTTGTTTGTTTTCTGATTTAAATAATTTTCAAATACTCTCAAATAAAACATTTTCTTTGTTTTCATTTTGGTCTATTCGTTTATGTATCAAACATTTTTGCCAACCGCAAACTCCTTATTCCGCTAATAATTATCGTAATTCATACTGACCTATATGTATTAACGAAGAGATGAAACTGCAAATTTCTAAATATTGCAACGTTTACTGAGAATTGGTGGCTGCGGATTGGTAAGATTATATTTGCAGGTTTTGGAACGTCTTCAGGTGCATAGGATATGGTTCCAGAATTTTAATTTTACCTTCAGTGACTGCTCATGTAGTAATATAAAAACGTATTAGCCACTATTAAAACGCACCACTTAATTTGATTAGAAACACAAACTGCAGAGCAAGATTTATGGAGCAAATAGGCGACCATATACTATTATAAAATATCCCTTTATTTTCTAATTATGTTTGGCGTTAAAATTTTGCCAGAATTAAATGACGCTAAGGTATGTCGTATTTCAGACACATATTTAAACGTAAACGGTGTAAGAGTTGTCTACAGAAACATCTTGAAAATAAATTTAGTAAGAGCATAGAGGAAAGTAGGTAACAGTACACATAAATGTAAGAATTGTATTACTGTGTTTGGATGTGTGCGTGTGTGTTAAGGTTGGAGCGTGCGTGTGTGTGATACGTCACATGCGTGTAGTGAAGAACTTCATAAGGAGTGACAAAATAGCTTGCATTCTGAAACAAACTT
The DNA here is from genome assembly GCA_029891345.1 of Dryococelus australis. Taxonomy (NCBI): domain Eukaryota; kingdom Metazoa; phylum Arthropoda; class Insecta; order Phasmatodea; family Phasmatidae; genus Dryococelus; species Dryococelus australis. The sequence goes on along the minus strand of CM056994.1, from coordinate 184,758,821 downwards.
CGCTGAAACTACTAACGATAAATTATCAGATAGCCAGATATCAAAATCATATATTCTATTCCAAGCGATAGTGAACAGCGTATCCAGTAATTTTGTAAGTTTGTTGCAATCGCTTTTACGGAAGTGATAATTTTCTTGCATTTTCTGTAGTGTTCAATACTAACATTCGAACTACAAAAATTTTCCCTATTATTGGGAAACCGGAATAACTGAACGCCCAGCATCTTCACATATTTACAGTAGTTTAAAACGTTTTTAACTCTAGAGGTAAATGGATTTGAAAAAAAAAAGCCTTAGCAGGAAAACATTTGTGGGAAAATGATACTATCCTTAGCCGTGAACCCAAGATACGTGATAATGGTTCATCTTTATCGAATATGTTGTGAAACAAAGTTACCCGAAAGGAAGTAAAAAAAAAAAAAAAGTTTATGAGACTTTGCAGCACAATGCACGGAAAGTGATTGTAGTAGAATTCACGAGAGGTAACAGGCATGCTTTGATCGACAAGCGTCAAAATGTTAAGGAGCTGTTGCGATCTCTTGAAGACGTCGGTGACCAAACAAAGAGCTTCACAGAAGTTGCGCCCAGTAAGAGCCCGCGCCGGGGAGGAGAGAAGGATCGCGATGTACTTCAAAGGCGACCAGTAACGTTGGTAATGGTCACCCACTCAAGTGTCAAGGCTGTTTGTTCGAACCTGTCGCTGGTCGCTGCCAATCACAGTGCTCCCGATAACCCCGTGAAGACCACTTGTCAAACCACGATCGACCACTCTACCAGAGTCCATCACCTCGGTTAATGGGCTTTAAAGAACCTGTGTTGTTTGTTCTGAGATTGGCGTCTTTTTTTTTACCTTGCCCGCAGCAGTGCAGCTGTGAAGTGTGTGTTCGGCACGTGGGTTCATAAAAAATATATTTAATTGAATGTTGAACATTCAACATAACGACTTGTATTTAAATTATTATTGGATGGAGTTAAATTTCTTTTTCGTTTTAAAATTAACCGTCAGTAAGATCACTCAGTAAATCGCACATTGACAGCAAGACAATCGTAACACAAGAAAATCGAAATTTGGACGTTTATAAAATTATCTATCGTTAAAGTGGGGAAAAACGACACAAAATTCTTATTTACTTTTACTGGACTTACGGCAGATAACATTGTGTCACACTTTGTAAAACAGTATAAACGAATGCATGCAAAATTTAAAATTATTTTTTAATATACGTATTCACCATCATGTATTGAAACAATGATAAGACCTAAAATCCCTTTGCTAAAATAGTACTTTATAAAATATCCTATTCTTCAACTTTTACTTACTGAAAATTATATATTTTGATATACGATAGTCTTGCTCTCAGAGTGCAAATTGATTCAAAGTGATGAAAAGTCTTCCCTTTTCTAAGGCCTGAAAGGAGCAAGAAAATACATTTTTCGAGCAATTAAAGAGGTGACCATTCGCCACGACGTGGGTTTTATTAACTGCATTAGAAGTGTTTTTTTTTTCGAAAGGTTTTTTTTCTTTCTCTGCCCAGCGCTAGTGCAGTTTCTTAGAATTTGCCTTCCCAATTTCTCACTCGTTTTACCTTAACAGCTCCTGTCCTTAGAAAGGAAAACGAGTTCGTGTACGTTATAAAGATATCTATATCCTTATCACAACTCAGTTGACGCCATGCTCTCAGGACTGGACGTGGTGCCGCAGATATAATATCTGACCTCTGACCTCTTTAAGTGAGTTCACCCACATATTCATTCGACATGAATAACACAAGGAATAAAAGTGTGCGATGAGCGTTAACAGATATGAGAATCGCGCGAAATTTTTTTTGCATGTGAAATAACAATAAATATTTACGTCATCATTAATAATAATGCTGTTTGTTCTTTAGCCTTAATTGCAATTTCGTATTATTCGTTTGCGATCTAATTACAATTAATAAGACAAATACATTCTTTCTTATACCTATAAATCACTACGTATCAAATTAAGTATCCCGATTGAATGACAAGACTCGCTCATTAACGCACAGCTCAAATCGATGGAATGTACAAGCATGAAAATGTATGGGTGGCTTCCATTACACTCTAAATCGGAATCAGTTATTTTTACTGATTGTCAGTTTAAACTGCTCCATCTAGAATCAGTAGAAAAAGAAAACTACTAGTCTCTTCAGTTAAATGAAATCCACTAATACAAACAGTATAAAATCAGTTATTTATAGTCGATTAATAAACAGCACAAGGATTAAAAACAGTGCATTACGGTTTCTATAAATAAATTAATTGTTTAATAATTTTTGTCGCAAAACAAAATGATTACATGTACAAGCAAATTTTAGAAGTTGTTGGTATCGAACCACCACCCCAAAGCGCAACATATCCTCTTGTTTCTTTTGGTTGACGGTCTACCAACTCTGCTACTTTGCCACTGAAATGAACGGTCTCGCATTTGCGTAGTAACATAAACTTACAATGACGAACGGCTGTAAGTATCGTAATGTGAAAGTACTTCATGTCGTAGAAATATACACATTATACGTACGTAGGTACATGACTTTGTAAGGCTAAAAGTCATACTAAGTTATGTTTAGTGCAGATTGTGTGCTTTAAAAAAGATATACAGTGGTTTTAACGGTGTTGTCGGTGTTTTCTATGTATCTTGCACTTTACAATGCAAATAGATTTTACAGAATGTAACTGTTATTTTGAAGAGACAGATTGACCAGTAATAACTCTGTTTGTCGTTTCCTCATTATTTGATCTGTTAACTTGAAACCACAAAACTTTTGTTGGTGTAAATCCACCTTTCTTATTGAATCACCGCACTATCGAGTCAGTAAAATTATCACTGATTATCTGCCACTAATAAAACAGTTTAAATCTGTATTGTCTCGTTGCATTGTAAAATGGCGGATACTAGTAAACATCGAAAACCTCGTACATTGAAACCACTATATTTATCTTTTAAAGCACAGAATCCGAACTAAACTAAAGATAGATTGACTTTTGAACTTTGCAAAGACATGTACTTGCATTAACCAATTATGAATAATTAGTTTTCTACTGCTTGAATTAGTAGATTTATTTTAACTGATGAATTAGTTATATTTTTCTACAGATTCCGGGTGAAGCAGTTTCAACTGACAATCAGTAAAAAAATTACTTATTCCTATTTAGAGTGTAAGGCGCAGGCATGCACTAAGAAATTTTTTTTTTTTAATTCAAACCCTGAAGAAATAAAAAAGTGCAATATTTTTTTCGACTCAAAAACTCTTTGTCCCGATGATATTTCGTTGTGCCGCTAGCTTCGAATTCCTAAAAACCTATTTCAATATTGTTTAAAACTCAGCCTGTAAAAGGGTGAAAATGGGTCAATTGATTTTTTTGATGAATTATCAATAACTTACTAACCCTTCGATATATAGTTGTACTCTTAAATTCTAAAGGCAGTCTATGTATAGTGTATAAAAAACCTCAAATATAATTTCAGCTGTTTTTTTTTTTTTTTTTACTCAAACTCCGGCGGTTTTTGTCCACGACAAGAATTTTCGTCAGAACGGTAATTCCACCGGCTCGGCAGATAAACACTGTGACAGGGGCGGCAGGCATCCGTATTATAGCCAGTGAGTCTTCGGATCCATACAATATGGTTATGGAGATAGTGTGCATCTGCATTGCGGTATATAATTTCCATAAACTGCAGAGACGATGTAGAAAGTATTGGATTCAATCAATAATTCAAAATCGATTTAAGTTTGGTGCATTTAGTAAGTTGTTTTGTTTGTAAAACTAAGAGAGGACAACGCGAAGCATGTAATTTTTACAGAATGTCAGAAAAAATATTTGATAAATTATTGGCACTTATATACGTGCCTTTGAAATATGAAAACACCAATATGTGGAACTGCATTTCTCCACCTGAAATGCAGGCTGTGACACTCAGGTTAGCCTTAGTATTATATTTCGTGTAAGGTGAAACGGTTCTGACAGCTCAACTATATGGTCTTTTTCATTGACAGCAGATAACATTAAACATACACAATACTCGACGTGGCACGTTTATTGTATCGTGGTATATGAACACAGCTTGGAATAATATTCTGAGAATACAGAAAATCTTACATCTTTTCATAGAGAAAGAGCATGTGGTAGAACTGCCACATAAGTGTCACCTTAAACGAAATGTGAATTTATTTGACAAGGGGTATAATAACAAATTTTTTTTTCGTGTATAACAAAAGACTGAATTTTCATTAATATATAAATTAAAAGAGCACTGTCCCAATATTCACCAAGTAGTATGAAATTGCACGTAACTTGGCCAATATCAAAATGCTACACAAAAGAGGACATTTCTAGCAAGACAAGGAAAACGGTTATACAAATTTTGAGAACCTGCCTTAGCAGTGCATGTTTTAAAACGCACGTGGAAACTTAATGTTTCTGAAACATCGGACACAGTGGATGCAGGATTGTTGTAGGTTTGAAAACACACCACTTATTGTAAATGTTCGACTAGGGAATGAACTGGATGGCGATGTTGCTGTCGTATAGAACTAGCACCGGTTGAGGCTTGTTGGGTTGGCTAAGATAATGGATCTCCGACAGTTCGGTATCCATGTGATGCATTATACTGAGCATACATATTGGAGGAATGTTGATGGAGATGTGGTTGCGTTTCACTATTGCTTCGCTTGTTCCAAATATACCTAATCAATTTCATCACTTCGAATTGAAAGTCGACGATATTGTCCTCACGGAATTTGTCAACTGTTGAGGCAATACCCTTAAAAAATTACACGATTCTGCTTTGCTCCGGTTCAATTGAAGTATCAATGACCGTGATCATTATATTTTCGAATTCACTTGTAGGTCGTTTGCTTTTTGGCGATTCATCTTTCTTTATGTCCATTGTTACGTTTATCCCCTCGTCTGTGAGAATACATCAGGCGTATTTGATGACTTTGGTCGATGGGTTACAAATTTAGCTAGGAACTTTAATTCATAATAAAACATGTACTTCTGCTTTTCATGTGCTGCTGCACCGTTCTTAAACTCCGTGTTTAATCTCTTGTGGTACTTCATCCAGTTGTCCCGTTTCCGTTCCAGTTCCTGTTCGTTTCAAGAACCCGGTAACAGGGAATACGTTCACAGACATCCATTAGAGTATCAAGCTCGGAATAAAAAGTTAGTAGAAGTGTACATGTAGTTTGCATGAAGCTACGTTTGTTATTATGTGAGACATATGTCAGCTCTAACTACCAGCAGATGGACATAGCACATCAGTTTTAAGGTAAGGAAAACTTCCCGAGTATCGGGACCATGGACGGCAAGCATATTAGGATAACTATGACACAGGGCAGTTGCTCAATTCTCTAAATATAAAGGTTATCATTCGTTGGTTATAATGAAAGAACTTGACCAATTTTTAATTCGGTAATGTGGACATCGGTGTTTATGGCAAGGGTTGAGACTCAAGTTTGTTTAAAGAAACTTCTTTGTGGACAAAACTGCAGGACAAAACACTAAGCTGACCATCTCCACAGCCACTACCCGATTCTGAAGAGGATCTCCCATTTGTTTTCGTATCTGACGAAGTATTTGCATTACACATTAATTTGCTTCGTCCCTATGGTAGCCGAGAACTTGACCATGTCAAACGAGTTTTCAATTGCCGCTTAACACGAACAAGACATTTTGTTGAGAATAAATTTGGCATCATGAAAAACTAATAGAGGATTTTACACCGGCCATTAAATATCTCCACAGAGCTCACAGTCAAAATAGTGAAGGCATGCTGTATTATTCACAACTTCAACCACAAAGAAGAGGTACACGATACTACTTTCGTCGACACAATCATAGATGTGAACTGAGAACTTTCAAAACTCCCTCGTTCACAAGCAGTGCGAGGTGGTTTGGAGGTCAATGCTACTAGATATAGGTTCACTAATTACTAACTACTTACTTCATTTCTGAGCGTGGAAGAATTCCGTGGCAGGACAGATTTGTGTAATACGGCGTGAAATTGGAATTGACAATGCAATATAATAAGTTCAGTGTAATGTACCCCGTCACGTAATCAGTGCTCGAACACTGCAAATGTAAAATATTAACTTTCATTATATACATACGTTCGTTTATTTGTATTTACCACTTTCGTGTATTATATTTTAGACTGTATCATCATGTGTATAAATTATACCATTTTTTGGTCACTCATAAAAATAGAATAATATGTTTGCATTTAACACATGTTTACCTATATCGTTTCTTCCGCAACTGGGAATGTTTCGAAATATTCTTTCAGGAGTCTGTAAACTTCTCTCCATACTTCCAAAGTCAACTGCCTGTATTTGTAGCCTTCTGTAGACTTGTCCCACATAATTGACCGTTATTGAACCAGCGTAATCAGAATGTCTATATATATAACGAATTCTGTACTCATTTGTAGCGCGCACGATGTATATACTGCGGGCACTTGTGCTGAAAGACAGCTCGTGGATAAGCAGACACGTCACCAAAGGTCCGAACATAATTATTATGTGATCACGCCTTAAGTAGACCGCCTGCCTGATGACAACATTAAACATTAAACCAGGACACGAGCTGGATTGAAAAAACTCATTGCGGTAATTACAGTGCGAAGCCAGTTGCAGATATCCCCTCCACCGGCCAGCAATCGGGGACGAGTATGCCAAACAACGCGCCGATGTCGGTAAGCGTCATGATGGGCGCATCCTCTTTCCTCATTAGGCCTTCACCAAGAGAAAATCTAAGGGATGGGTATGTCCGATCGTCGATAACCGCCTACCAGAAACAGCCTCCAGAACCATGATTAAGGTGGGAAGATTCCACTTAGTTTGTCATAATAGTGGCATCTGGTAAACAATCATAACAGTTAAAATTGCAATAATGAATTCCTTATAATCTCCCCTGAGAAATTAAACATCATTCACAGCTGTGCTCTACCAAAAATCATCTCTCACTATACAGCTATGCCGCTAGCCCTTTCTTGTATGAGTATGACCATATATTATATTCATAACATTTGGTGGAAAATTGGTTCCTCACTACCCTATCGCTGCCTTGCAGAGGACGTTTCTCTACCACCCACCACCTCATTTCAATAAATTCCCCACCCGCCCATGCTAATTTATGGAGTAAAATGAACAAAAGTTTCAGTTCTGTCCACGTTCAACATAAATATTTATAGAATTTCAGTAGCACCATAATTAAGAAAATATCTTAATATATAATTTAAAAACGTATTAGATTCAATTAATAATTACGTTTACAGCCTAATATCTGAACTTAAAAACAAATATTTCATATGTAATTTACAAACAGTATTAAAGTTTAAAGAATTTCAGTATGAACAGCGAGTCCCTAGTGTGTGTGTGTGTATATATATATATATATATATATATATATATATATATATATATATATATATATACACTAGAGACTCGCAGTTAATAATGATATATATATATATATACACACACTACTAGGGACTCGCAGTTAATACTGATATGTATATATACAGTTAATACTGATATGTATATATATATATATATATATATATATATATATATACACTAGGGTCTGGAGGAGCTCCAGGCCATACTGCACCTTACTGTTCTACATTGTACGGTGAACATAACTCCGGTTTGGTGGTTAGGTGACATCCTAGCTCTCGAGGCCCCATTAATAATCCTTTAACTGAGTAATATTTTGACAAGGCTAGGGATCAACTTATATTATTGTATCGATAATCGTAAGAGTATATCGAACTAAAGTGATTAATGTTTATAGCTCATTATAAAGTTAAATATATTGTACTGTTGTAGTATAGAGGTTGTTGTAATAAACATGATTTATATAAGGAGTCTTACTTATTGACTTAGCCATCAAAAACTATCTACACCCATAGGCCTCCTTATCCCAAGGTGTTAAGAGTATAAGTATTGAGAAAATTGGATACTGGACACAGTAATTACAGAATCATAGCAGAAGTAATATATTGTGAGTTAGAGAACGGGAGATCTCCTACACTGGTGGAGGCGTCTCACGATTCCACCTCGCGCTTAGGCAAGTACGCTCATTTTAATTAGATATTTAAATTGCACTTTGTGTAGAGAATTGTACGCAGCTGAAAAGACACGTGGTCGCGCCACCAAACAATGCCTCGCGTAGGCGTAATAATTCATTACCGACTAATGTCTTCATGTTTTTCTATAGTATTTGCCTGTGCCGTCATTTTGTTATTATATCCCTATTACAGTGTTATTTTATTGCCAGTCATGTTCGTCAGACACGTGTAGAACACGGCATACCAGTGCGAGTGTGTAACAGCTGTTAGCTTCCCAGCCAAGGTGCGAGTGGTATGCATCATTCAGGTAGGTTAGTGCCCCAGCGCGAGTCAGCATTACGCATGCATAGGTGATCTTGCAAGACATGCCTCTCGACGTGACGGCGCCCATCCCGCTAGTATAGAAATACCTTATTGCTACCGTAATTTAGTTAATGAAAACTGCTTGAAATTGCATGCGGGACAACCTATTTCCATTGTAAGTGAGAAAAACTCCACTTGCTTTTGTGTGTTTAAGAAGTGCCTTCCAAACCCTTGTTTTCTTTGTTATTTGAATTAATTATAAGTTACACCAAGTGTGTAGCACCAATTACACTACACCACCAATGTTAACATGTCGACATGACCACAGCACACAATTCTACCATACAAACAATCATAAATATGGTTATAACACTCACACTTACATCAGGCACACCAACACAAACACTAAACATACACGAGCAGTTGTTAAACCAGTTACCCAGTGCTAATACAGAACTCATTACACATCTTGAAAGTACTTCTCAACACCTATCAACATTTCACTTGCCTGGTACAAGTGGATATATTCCACCACGCCTTCACCAGTCACTTCAAACAACAAATACACACGTAATTTCCATTCCTGTCACGAATACTGACAACGCCATAAATCCACCTACCCAACCACAAACCACACCATTCCCGGTAAATATTGTAATTCCTGAAACACAACACATTCCCACCCTCTCAGGAGAAAATCACGAATACTTTGAGGAATTTTTATACACCATCATCGTAAGTGATCTAAATAACTGGACAGAATTATAAAAATGGTGGCATTTAAAGTTTTACCTCCAGGGGACAGCCAAAAGCATTTACGAGAATTTATATTACGCCAATTGGCAGGAAATCTCGATTTTGCAAATTGCAGATCAATTATTACAGACATTCAGAAAACTCGACACTATAGACAGCTCGTTTACTCAACCAAACAACACCCTGGCCACAGTACTCCCTCACAAATAGAAAACTTGACATTTTATAAAAACAAGTGTGATCCACAACTACCCGAATTCGGAGTTTGTCAAAATAATTTGGGCCGATCTATCACCCACCCTTTGCAGAAATACTTGTACCCTTCGAAAATACCACATTGAACCAATTAAAACAAAACATCAAAAACATTGAGCTGGGTATATACAGACACCAACTAATCGTACACCAGGACTCACAGAGCACACATCACACTAAACTTGAAGAGGAGATACAATTGTTGAAACAACAACTACACGACCTTAAATCGCAAACAATTCTACAGCACCATCACCACGCCCAGTGAGAAACATTCACACTACTACAATACCACCCCAACCCACCACCCACACGAAAATGTACATTAAGCCTACAGAGTCAGGCAACATACAGACACCCACCATACCAAGGCCCCTACGAACACGGTGCACACTACCAGACAGGCCCCTTCAGGGCACAACCAAGACATTATGGCCTCGTATAGGAGCACGAGTATGGGGATAATTACAAAGAAAAACGTCTCTCCCCCTCCCCAGGAAAAGCCTGTCCTAGTTCGAGATGACTGTAGGGCCATTTTTTTTTTTAAGTTTTGCCACATTACACATATGCCGACTTTGCTAGGTTTAATTCCCGTAGCAGCCTGTCTGTCTCAAACAACCCACCCCCTGTGCAAAGAAATGTGTGCACGCCATCAGAGAATAGAGTACAACACTCCATGTCACAAATACTTTTTATGTCACCGGCAAAACCAGTTCCTACAAAACACAACATTTCCTCACTGCTGGTCAAGCCAGCTGCTATGGTTACCTGACACAAGGCAGCGTCAAAACAAATACCGTGAGAGCCAACGACAAATACGGAAATTACAGTTAGGTATTGTAAACAGTCGAGACAGCGCATTGCATGGGCGCAGCCAGTCCAAGGCGACACACTCGAACACGTCACACACCCCCTCCCTACACGGCCGACCAACGTTGCCACACATCCGTCACAGCACGACCCACTTCGCGACATTGCCAAACATCACGAAAATGTCACCCACAAACAGTAAGTTTTCGGCCCATGTAGCCCCATGCACAACACATGCGCACTCTGTGTCTATGCCGGACACAAATCCAGGCATTGTAAATTGTTTCCGAAACAAACATTCCAGTTTGCTACAGACCTTGGGGATTGTTTCAAGCACTTCAAAAACAAGTTTGGCCTAACACCTAGAACAGTTTACATACAGGGCTCATATAAGATTCGCATCACACCCAATACACAGTGTTCTCACAATACTGCACACCAGGCCCACGATGATGAATTGTAGTTGAAATACACACTGAGTGAGCCTGCGCCTCCAACTAATTCATACAAACACATGCATCCTACACAGGAAATAGACTGTTAACATGCGATACTCACAACATAGAACCCTGTGTTCCAGTTACCATTAAGGGGATGAAATATTACGCACTAGTGGATACTGGATGTTCCCGCAGTTGTGTAGCAAGTACACTAATATCAGATCAACGTCTTTCTCTGTTAAGGGAATAAATAACTTTAGTTGGGGCCACAAGTGTTTTAACTCCAACTAAGCACGAAACTACTATTAAATTGAATATATCAGGGCACACATGCCCGCAGAGGTTTTTCTTTGCCGATAACCTACAACAGGACTTAAACCTCGATGTTGACTTCATCCAGTATTATGGCATTATACCAATTTTAAAACACATCATAATGCTTATACAAGGTCACGATTACAACAAATTAGTATAGGTTTCTCTACACCCAGGACATTCTACAACCAATTTCAATATTTCCCTTGAGCACGCTTTAAAATCATTAGATGCTATTGAATCTAACCCTCCTGAATTGCCTCATATAAACAAAAAGTTAACAGAAACACAGGCAGCTGCCATCGCTAGCATTATTCATTCTTGCAAAGATCGGTTTGCTAATTCCATTCTAGAGTTAACTGAGGCGAAGGATTTTGCAATCAAATTAGACCTCACAACTGGCAATCCTATAGCAACCTGCCCTTACAGAATCAGTCCGAAATTCAGAGATGAGCTTTTAAAACAAATTAAAGATATGGTTGATGCAGGAATTATTCAGGAAGCAGACTCGCTCTATTCTGCGCCAAGTTTGATCATTTCTAAGAAAAGTGGACGATTAAGGTTTTTGACAGATTTTAGAAGATTGAACACCCTCCTAGATTCCCTCTACCTTACTAGTCTGGACTTATTCTCAGGTTTTTATAGTATCCCAGTCAGAGAACCGGATATGTTTAAATTGGCATTCACTATTCATGGTGTTGATTTATTTGTATATAAAAGAATGCTAATGGGGCTCAGCACCTCCCCATAATATTTTTAAATGTTTATTAATAAGCTATTAGGCCCCTTTAGATGGACAGCGGCCATAGCCTACATAGACGATATTTTTACTCTGGGAAACAAGTTTGACAAATATTTAGCCAACATTAAAAAAGTATTTAAGTGTTTATGCATGTTTAATGTGAAAGTAGAAACAAAAATGCACCTTCGCTGAGCAAACAGTAAAAGTCCTATGTCCCATTATTATTCCTAATGGTATTTCGATGGACCCTGATTAAGTCTCAGCTATAGACAAATGGCCCCTCCGACTAATCTCAAGCAACTTTGTATCTTTCTGTGGATGGCATCTTATTTGCGACGATATATCGTGAAATATACAACAATATCACAACCACTTATTTCTTTGACTAAACATAATATACCATTTAAGTGGAACGCAGTCCATCAGGAGGCATTCAGTAACTTCAAAAAAGCTATTTTACAAGCTCTTGTATTACAAAGATTCGAGGTGCATAAAGAAAACATTCTGACCTGCAATGCGAGTAATGACACGGTCGGTGGAGCACTCCTACTGGTAGACTTACGTAGGCTGTACTATCGCTCTATTATCGCTTTTGCGTCGAATAAGCTATCAGATCAGGAATCGTATTGGAATACCACCGAGAGAGAACATGGGGCTATTAGATATCTTTGTAACTACTTATGACAGTATATATATGGTAGGCAAGTTAAAATTGAAACAGATCATGTGAGCCTGCGTTATCTGCGCTCTATGGCGAAGCACAATATCCGAATACAGAAAATGGCTATAGCACTCAGTGAATATGGCTTCGAAGCACATATTATCCATGGTAAACTGAACACCCTCCCCGATGCCTAAAAAGAATAGCTACCACCCTTCCAGTGCTAACACATACAGTCACAGTAAACAACACTCCTTGCGCAATTAAAGAAAACATGTTGACATGCACATCACTTTACAGAGCATTAGCAGAAGTCCTTTTACAGGACATGGATAAGGCAAATGAAATTAGAATCACTGTTGCCAAATACACTAAAACCCATTGGAATGACATTGAACACTGCTCAAATCTCAATACCAAGGGCAAGACAGAAATCACATAGCCAAGGCACTAGCAAACGAAGATATATTCCCTATGTACGCGCTCTGCAAAATTATCTCGACCTTGTACTAGGTCAATGCTCAGGTGATTAAGTAAAATAGTACTCCCCAGCTAGAGGCAACTTGAAATGTAAAATCCTTATTGTTAACAAGTCGGAGACACCACACTTTTTACCTGTATACAGCTATGAGCATGAATATATCAAAATTGATGACGATTACATGTTCCACTCATGATCCATTACCATTAACACATCCCCTTTTGTGGGTGAATTCGATCATGACCCTCACATCAAAAAGGTCAAATTAACATTATTGATTCCAGATCAAGCCAATACAAAGTACCATCGTTTGAGCCGTACATATGATCTTACAACAAATGTCGAGATATTTTTAAAGATTAATACGCCCCAAGGCCCATCAAAATTGAACCTTGTTCCACAAATATATGTCAATGGAATTATAAAAGCTCATCATGATGCAATATTCGGCGGAGGGCATTTCACCACCCTCAAGGCTCTCGAAAAAATAAAACAATCATATTATTAAGATAACATGAACGTTGACATCAAGCAATATTTAAAGTCATGCCCAACCTGTCAAAAAACTAAGGCCATTAATTCTAAACACATAGGTAAACTAACATCTATACCACCCCAACCACATTTGAAAATGTGGACTTTGGATGCAAAAGGGCCCCTTCCCACCACTATCAACAAACATTTATTTATTCTAGTCATGACTGAGTATGCCACTCGCTACGTCGTTGCTAAGGCTACCCCATCTATTGATGCCACCACTTGTGCAGAGTTTATTAACCAAATCGTTATCCAATTTGGTTGCCCTGAGCAGATTCTAACTGGCAGAGGCATGAGTTTTCAGAATGAGTTGGTCAGTCACCTTTCACAATCTTTAGACATTAAGAAATTAACGACTACAACCTATAATCCCAGGTGTAATGGACTTGTAGAATCATCGAACTGCATAATTGGAGAACAACTCAATGCGTGTGCAAACACAGATCAAGCTAACTGGGACCTCTACGTATATTTCATTTCCTTTAATTATACTACCAGTATTAATACCACAACTAAATTCACCCCCTTTTATTTGCTTTGTGGAGTAGAAGCCTCCCTGTCGGCGCAAGTGGTCGCAAGCCAACACTCACCCCGAGCGCACAACTGGTGCCAAAGGTTATGCAAAACTAGTAAACGGCCAAATTCATCTTAATTCACGACCAACAAAGCCAGGCCAATCAGTTCAACAAAAAAAAAAAAATACAATCAATATTAATGATTACGTCTGGGTCCGCCCCAGAGGCCGTCAGAAGGCACTCAATCACCGCTATTGCGGGCCCTTGCAGGTTGTTGACATATTAGGTGAATCAACTTTATGCATTAGAATCAACAAAACTGGGCCCCCCAAATATGAAACTCTGTGCACTCGTCACTCGAAGCCAGCCTTTGTAGAGTAGTTTAATGTTTTGTCGAACTTAGTTTATAAGATGTTTTTATTATATGATTAAAATGTTTGTTTAAGTATATTACAGTATGATACATTGTCTTTCTGGAGCATTCAATTGATGTGAGCCATTCAGTGTGCAGCTTGAAGCAGAGCCAACGGAACCTATTCACGCCACGCCTGGGGCATGCTGACACCGGCCTGGGCTCAGCAAATGTGAACGTAGCAGGGAGCAGGCAACACGAGGCGTCAGTCCGGACTTCTTAGCTGCTGCCCAGCCCCAAGCTTTCTGCAGCAAACCCACAGCGTGGAGAGGGGAGTCACGCCTGCCAACCTCACACCACAAGCAGTGTCGCAGCAGCAGCTACAAAGAACTGCTACCTCTGCACGACACTGTTGGCAGTTCTGCGCGAACACGGGCCATGCTCTGTGCAGTCGCATGGTGGTTGCCATGGCAACTCCAACCAGCGGCCGCCTTGGAGACAAATAATGGGAAGCCCACTCCAATCGATGCGCCACCATGGTCATAATGGCACAATGTGTTCTCCTGCCAGCTGTTCTTAAGCTACCGGCAATGTACCGTGTGCACGCTGGAATCTGCTGGGCTCCAGCAGCGGTCGAATTCATCTACGAAGACAGCGTACCCCTTGTTTATGTTATTCCATTGAGATTTTCCACAAACCCCTAAGAGTTTGGATCAGTACTTGCATGTAGCGTGTGCGAATCGTACATCTACTTCGTGCAAAAACGACAAAGTTGTATGATTATTTGCAGGCTGTGGATCGTAGAATTCTCCGCGAGTTCCTGGGTGACGCCAGCACTCGCTTTCGCCAGAAGCGAGGAATCTAGGTCCTTGGCGACATTAGCACATGGTGCTGCAATGTGCTTACAAACAAGCACTTGTGGCCACTGCTAGATAATGATACCCAACTTGACGACCAAATACACCAGTTCACTGACAACATACACATCACCAACACTGCACTCAATGTCGCCCTTAAGGTGATAAATCAGATCAAACATACAGTCACAGACAAAGTTAAATCTCTTTCAAAGACCATTAATGGTCTATCAAATCTTTTGCATGACCAACAATCAGCCTTTAGGAATTTGAATATTAATGAGCTACAATTCACTCTCCTGTCAACAAGCAGTCTGCAATTATTAAATAACGTAATTATTGAGGAGTTGATGCAAACTTATATACACTCTTGCCAGTGCGGTAAACAAGTCACAGTTGAGTCATGATTTTAATAAGTTGAAGGTAGAATTATACAAGCTCAACATTACCTTGAGTATTGACAAAACAGATTTAATTCAATATTACACCAACAATTTGGTTGAATGTAGTTTTACTAGTACACAATTGGTTATTAAATTACATATATCTGTCATTCGTACTCACTCAAACTGAACATTTTTTATAAAGTAATTCTAGTCCCCTATCATTTCAACAATCATACTAGCAAAATTCATATTCCATCTACCCTTGTCTCAATTGATCCTAATAAGGGCATTATCAAAGCTATATCGCCATTACCTGGCATGTCTCCGGATGTTATAGCCATCCCTAAGGAATCGCTACCATGCGAAAATTAAAAATGTATTAAGGCAGCTATTCTGCTGTCAGATGCCAACGAATTGTTTTCTACATGCAAATTGCATTGTTCTCGTGTCAACTCATTTTCAATCCATCCCATCCTTCCCCACCAGTATGCAATTACAAACCCCCGTGCAGGCACTGCCTTAAGATGTACTAATAGCTCTCTGAATGTCGACGTACACGACTACAATTTGGGTAACGTTGAGTTACATGTGCCATGTTACCACACATGACCAAATAATAGTAGAAGCTACACACTTATGTGATGTGCCAAACACCCACCGTACCCCTCCAGCAGACTGTCATTCCAGTACACTAGTTAAACCAGAAATCATTTCATCTCCACCAACTCATGCTCACACATGGAATACAATTCTACAATATTATTTCAGCGCTTGACACAAACTGGCAAATAAATTATACGCTGTTGCCAGTTCTGCCAGAATTTCGTTCGAAGTACAGATATGGTTAGTTCACAGAAAACAAACTGTTTTCCATTATCGACCCTCTACATTTTGACTATATTTCTTTGGCCATTATAGGGTCCCTTGTATTTATAGTGGTCGCCCTATATATCATACTCCTCAAGTTTTCAATCATATTGGCACACCTACAAACTCCTGCTTAAACAGCTCCAGTGCTTTCGCCTGGCTTGTAGATTGCCAAGTTTATATAAGTATACAGTATTGCATTGCACTCCTTTGAAATGGGCTTGGAGATATTAGCTTTATAATTAATTACAGTATTGTTATTCAACCAGAACACATTTGCCTGGTATCTAACGAATACTATTAATTGGTTTCCCTCTGGAACAGATTTTTACATATGTTGGGACTAATTTTAATATAAGACCGCTGGGTCTTTATAACGTAGTAAGTATCAGAACACAAGGTTCAAATATGAGTCCTTGTAATCTTAAGTGTAATTCTTAATTGTTTTATGATATTTATTTTAATACATTCACAGCATACTAAGGCGTTTCAATTGCTACTATGACAACCTCTTCATGGCTTATATACATAGGTGTAGATATTGAATAAATATGTATAATTCCCTTGCATAACCAATCATTAATTTCCTACTATCTCTACAAGTATTGATATTTTCTTCAAACGTTATAGTTTTACAGTTTTAGGTTTCAAGGTTGTCTACTTGGTCATCCAGTACCGCTATTAATTATTAAAGAGGCATTTGTAGCCTCTACCTTATCTTTTATACTTATGTACAATGTGAAAAAAATAAAAAACTGACCAAATTGTAGATTTAAGAGATCTCTCATTAAATTAAGATTGTGTTACTAGATATATATTAAAACTCTCTGGTAAATTTTTAATTCATGAATCATGTATATAAAAAAATGTTCAATAATTTTAGTGCCTTCAAGCACAGTTTTACAAAGTTTTATATCTTTAATATGGTAAAAATTTAATAATAGCGTGGAACTCCTTGCAAAGATAATATCTCAGTAAAAAGCGACTACCAAAGTGAGATATACCAAAGTCCATACAAACATAAAAACAGTGTTTTACAGTTCACTGAATGACACTCAACATGAACTTCAGAGTGAACGTTAATCGAAGTGCAACAAACCTATCAAAAAGACATGGTGCTTCAAAAAGTGCAAAAACACTACCAACAAACGAAATGAGCCACGTGCTACAACTAATTAAATAGTACATATATTTTTCTCCTTGTAAATACAATGTCTCTCACAACTATATTGTTCCTACTTATAACTGTTAAGATTGTAAATATTTTGTCACATCTACGATTAAGTTGTCCTAAGTGTAAAAATTTGAATTGTCTTAAAGTAGTCTTCTAACAAGGTTAAGTGCTTTTCATATGGGACTAGCTGAAAACAACATCACTTATAAGTGTAGTATAGTGTATAGTGTAGACAAAAAGGATTATTATAGTATACGTATATGTCGTCCTTGTACTTATTTTCATAATATTTCAATAACTGCTGATATGTACGTAGTTTTAAAAGCTGCAAAAACAGTAACATGCTGCCAGACGGCAAACTGCCAGCTCAGTAGGAATATCGCTGTGCAGTCTTGACAAAACACGGTGTCACCATACAGCACAGCCAACTTCGGCATGCTAACACTACCTTTACTACATGTAGTAATGTACTTAGAATCTAAGTTTACCTTCGTCTGTTTAGTAACTATTTTTAATAGCTGTGCCTATTGTTTCAATCAATACCTATTATAAAGTTTCAATTCCATTTTTAACCAGCTGGCACATACAACAAATCCTTAAAAAATCTTACAAGTTGGTAAAAAGTAACTTCCTGGCACGTTGTTGAGTGAACTAGCACCACATTAGCGTACAAAAATTTGAATTCCCTCTTACACACATCCACCGCCTAGTCTCTGGCGGCTTTCTAACGTTAAATGTGGCGATGGATGTACCTCCCTCTATCTCGTGGTCTCGGTATGCAACGTGCATAGGCGTTTTTTTTCGTGTGTTCAAAGCTTCTATATTTTCAAATTTAAATTTATGATAAATGTAAGATTCATACATCTACCCTACCTTGCTATTTAAAAATAATTTTGAAATAAACCTTGAAAAACGGTGCCTCGAATTTATTATTCCACCTGCGACATTGTCCTTAAGTATATTCGTGTATGCCACCAATCGCCTACAAGTCGAAGTCTGTGCCTGAGCACCTCGGCCCCACCACTTCAACCCTGCCTTCCCAGGATGACTTCAACTAACCGCCTACTCTACAGCAGCCAGGACGGACTGCTATTTCGTCTTGGGTGGTTTCGGAGAGGGGGGGGGGGGGGAGGTTGTGTGGCGAGCGCTAGGGGCCGCACACACAAGTCAAGGTAGCATGAAATATAGATTCCTCGCGAGCCCCCAGTTTGTACAACAAACCTTGGGTCAACTACTGTCACCGGTCTATAAAAGGCTAGCGCACCGTATCCCCACCCCCCAGAAACAAGAGTATTATTGAGAAGCGACGACGTGTGTGCCGGAGCAGCACGAAGACGAGGGCAACTTTATACTAGGGTCTGGAGGAGCTCCAGGCCGTACTGCACCCTACTGTGCTACAATATATGGTGAACATAACTCCGGCTTGGCGGTTAGGTGACACCCTAGATCCCGAGGCCACGTTAATAATCCTTTAACTGAGTAATATTATGGCAAGGCTGGGGATCAACTTATTTTTGCATCGATCATTGAAAGAGTATATCGAAGTAAAGTGAGTAATGTTTACAGCTCATTATAAAGTTAGATATATTGTTCTGTTTGAGTATACAGGTTGTTGTAATAAACGTGTTTTATAAAAGGAGTCTTACTTATTGGTTTAGCCATCGAAAGCTACGTACCTCCGTAGGCCTCCCGATCCCAAGGCGTTAAAGTATAGGTATTGAGAATACTGAATACTGGAGTCAGTGAGTACTGAATCATAGCAGATGTAATATATTAGGAGTTAGGGAAAGGGAGATCTCCTGCAACTTGGCAATTAGCATTAAATTATCTTTCAATTAAAGCTAAGTTCATAAATTCCATATAGGACATATTAATATTGTAACATAATACTATGCATGGATAATAATACATGATTATATTATACTCTTCAACAGTTAACTTATATTTAAGAAGGATATGATAGTTTACATAAGAATTTTTTATGTTAAACTTAAAATATTTTAAGGTTTTTAGTGGCAATAGGGAGCATCAAGGCCGTGCGACCCAATTTCCTATGTATGAGCGCGCTTTACCTCCATCTCTCTTCCCCCGTCCCGAATATGTCTTTATTTCTCTCCCTTTCAGCACTCAATTCGGCGGCGGGCGGGCCAAGAACCATCTTCCCCCCTCTGATGACCATTTCGTCAGGCAGCACCTCAGCAATTCCTAGTGGTGTAACTGCAGCCAAGTTGCGAAACAGCATGCCGGCGGACGCAAGCAACACAATAGAAACTCTTCACATCCGCTTTAATTTCAGTTTACAGTTCTACGCTTAAGTTCACAGTAGATTGAATATGTTCACTTACTTCCTGAAATTTATTGCCATGCGGACACGGGGCAGAATGAATTTTGTTGGGGTCATATAGTTCTGTGATCGCTTTTCTCTATTTGATGCTCAGACTGCTGAATCCGTCATGAGGAATGGCTAATTGTGTGCCATGTCAAGGGCATTTTACAAGATGAGAGTTAGGTTCGAGACAAACCCATTTCGACTGCAACTGCCAGTTTGCAATTTACCTACTTTTCACACAGTTGATACGATTACTTACTTATCCAGGAGGCCACAATCCTTTCGTTCCACATGAGACACGGGACAACATTCCCTAGGCTCTTGGTGGCATGGTGACCTGTGCAGGTGGGCCTGTTTCTTCTGTGCTCTATGGGCCTTCAAAGAGTTCAGGCAGTATGGGTGCAACACTGGATGTGTACACGAGTGGACTTGCCAATTTATAATTCCTTACCTCTCTTTTAATTTCGTTTACTCCTATACCCTACCGCTTTCTTGATTAATGTTTGCAGTTAAGTATTGCCAATATGCGTTGTTGTTCATAACAATAAGTTATTAATTAAAAGTTCAGCAGCACGCACACAGGGCACTACTATTAATTATATTCAGAGAAGAATTTTGTCTACAAATACTTTATTGTGTAACAGTTCCCATTTGTAGATATTACATAATGTAGGAATTTTAAACAGTGCTATTAGTAACAACACACCTCCCCTTTCCATCATGCAAGTCAGCATTTTTGCATGGCTGAGCGCCACGGCCTGACAAAACTCATGCCTGAGTGTGCGCACATGTATAAACACTGCACTACCTTTTACTGCTACATGAAACATTGAGTTAAAATGTTGAAAGAAATTTTCACACACTTGATGCTTGCACATTTAACATCGATCGGGATAGAATGGTCTATGTTAATTCAGAACAATCGGCGATCTAGAAGTTTGCCAACTTCTGTGGTACCAGACATACAAGAGATACGCCGTACCAGTCAAGTACAAATAACTTTATGTTTCGGATGTTGGAAGCGACGTGAGATGGGCGACTGAAATTTAATGTAAAGGGTATTAATGAAAACGGGGACAAGTGCTACTGACACACCCATTTCGCCCATACAGAGCGAATCCATAGATTGCCTACATCAATCAAGTAATTTAATGAATTTACCCAGGGGGTCATGACTTTGATTATCACGAGAGTCGAGGGTATGTAAGGATCTGGCGGCCTTGCCACCTGTCCAGGATTACCCATTGTGCCATTTTGCACACGAGTGCAGAACGAGAGATAATTTGGGAGACTATATTCTTTGATGTCCTATTGAAGGATTCCCAGAGAGTAGGAGCTAGTTAAAGATGTGTTAGACTTTTGCTGTGGGTCTAGTCTGCTACACATCTATGCATTACTAAGGATTTCACTGTGGATCCAATATATGCGACACAGTATGCAAAACTAAGGACTTTTACTGTTGGTCTTGCATGCTACACACTAAACCGCAAGTATACCAAAAGGGCACTTTGCAATCCAACCTCCAGAGAATAAAATTAATTGAGTGCAAATCTCCCGATTCCACAAATATAGTTTGGGTTTTAGTGAGTGTTATAAAAACCTAAGGATGAAATATGAAAAGTGAGCAGTATTTTATTTGTCATGTTAGTAAATATTATCATAATATAAACAAAGAATTTAGAGAAAAAAATAGCCAGGTCATAATTTGTTGTATTTACAAGAGTTTCATATATATTTTATATAAATATTAAATTATGAATATAAAGCAAGAAACTTAAGGACATCTGATTGCAATAATATGTTAAATGTTTTTAATAATTAAAAATAAATAAATTCAAATGCACACAGTATGCAGGCAGTAAATAATCATCGTAAATAACTGCAGAAATAATTACTAACTTTAGAATGAAAAAAAAAAATTCATTATATAAAATAAACATTTTGCCTGGCCACTTGTATTAACTTAAATATGTTAATTAAAGGAAGGACTGGGAACGTCTTCACCTGTTACACATAAATGTTTATAATAATAAACGTTAGGGAATTTGACATAATCAAAATAGGGTTTTATGTAGAA
This sequence comes from Dryococelus australis, assembly GCA_029891345.1. Classification (NCBI taxonomy): domain Eukaryota; kingdom Metazoa; phylum Arthropoda; class Insecta; order Phasmatodea; family Phasmatidae; genus Dryococelus; species Dryococelus australis. The sequence continues at coordinate 184,736,869 of CM056994.1, read as the reverse complement.
TAAGATGTTACTGTATAGATGCAATATATTAGTATTTCATCAGGGTACTAGTCAGTTATGAAAGTGTTTCAGAGCGATTCACACGCATCACGTGATCTTGACAATGCAACATGCCCTGACGTCACGTCCTACGTCACCCGGAGGGGATGGCGAAACAGCTGTACGTAGTGATGCAATGCGCAGGCGAGTGAATCAGCATGTCCAGCATATGCGTAAGGTTTCAACACCAGGCAATGCAGCACAATTCTACATGTGCATGCACTCCGGTCGGGATACCCACGCAAACAAAATGAACAAACAAACGTGCTGTATAGATCTAGTATAGAGTACATACATATTGTACACATACTCGAGTTATTATTTTAAAGGGGTTTTCAAAATAAAATCATTAAGCCTATAAGTGTTTTAAAGGCCATGGACAAGATAAATAATATCTTAAATTTAATGGAATCACACACAATGTGAAAATTATAAATATAGAAAGCAGTATAACATATTAACTGTTTCAATTTGCTACACAAATGCTGCCGCATTAAGAAAATGATGTATAATATTAATATTTAACGAAAAAGCAAATACTATTTTATATTAGAAATCCACAGATTTTTCACTTTGTTACATTACTACTATTTTTATTATTATCATTATTATTAATAAAACTTATATGAACATAGAAGCTGCAACAAATATTTAGCACACGACTATAATTCAAGGGCATAGTATTCATGGGTTTAATTTTATGATATATATGGGATTGCAGAAGATTATTTCAGTCTAAAATGTCAAGAAGTAAAGAGTGTAATATGTTAACTAGTTACACTCAATAAATTGTAAAAATATAGGGTTATAAGCATAAAGGAAAAAATTACGTATAGGTTAAAACATATTATAATGGTCAATATAAACTGTACAAAGTGTACCAGGGTAATAAGACACACACACATATATATATTAAATTGAGGAAAAAGGCCAATTCTGCCTAATTATAGCTTGTAAAATCATTATAGACATAAGTTAGAGTAATAACTACCTTCAATCCTTCCTTCCGTATCAAAACGTAGAAATGTTGCAGCTTCATAAGTAATTTTTCTGAAGTTTGACACTAAAATAATTATAATTAGTAATAAACATACTATGTTTCGATACAAAAACCTATAACGTCCTAATTTGATGACATTACATAAATGTTTAGTTCTAGTCCTCAGGACATACACAAATGTTAGAAGTTGTGTTATGATATATTGTTTAATTGTAAATTATACAAAGTGTTTAACCATAATTTTTATTTCACTCATAATATGATCTGCCCGTGCTACGTCCTAAACCAACGGCGTGGCAAGGCCGGATTTGTATAAAGACCTAGCAAAATCCACAGATCACCAAATGGCAAGAACGCCATGCAAAATAATCATATATTAGTTCGTGCAATCTAAGGATGAGATTATTAGTGGTAAATAACTTACAAGAGAAACAAGGAAGTGTGGTATTTCTCCTTTATTTTTGTTAAGTTTTCTTTCAATTCTTTTCATTGGGTTTCAATATTACACGAGGGAAAGTTAACATGAAATTCTTTACCTCTACATCTCAATTTGATTACTGTATACATAAAACTCCATGTTACCATAAAAATTGAGTAAAATGCAAAATAGTTTACAGGTACATTAATTTGCTGTAACCCATCTATTACTTGAATATTTCACACAAAAGATATCGGCTATGTTTACACAAATAACTGGCCATTTGGTAGTATAGAAGGCCATCACAATATACACTGGGCAAGTAACCCCAAGATACAATCATCACAAAATGGCTGATGAAGTTCTATCGTACCGACATTCTACTCTGAACTTTAAAGAATTAATTTTATGCCTACACCAGAAAAACCAATATAGTAACACATATATTACCTTTCTGGTCATGAATCAATTAACATTGAAACCTCAAAATTTGACACAGTATTTTTCTTTCATCTGCTCGTGATCACAAGCGGATAGGAGCAACTGCTGAACAATCCCCAGCCTTAACTCACACGAGCAAATTCTAGTATTTGAAATTGTTCCGAACTTCGTAAAGTTTTTCATCAACTTCCACAGACGCACATAACGTGAAATGTTTACAAAGATTACCGCCTCAATAAGGCTAGAATTGTTTTCAAATGTTAAGACCAACTTGGTCAAAAATGTTTACATCCACAAATTAATTTTTATTGTGACTAGGTCACTGACTTTCTAAGGGATTTGCAAATTGGTTACAGAAGGTAACATTACTTTCCACTCATTATCGTATTTCGGATAAGAGGCCAAAATTTCGATATCTTTTTAAAAGAATTTAAAATTCCCGTTCACCATGGCCCTCGCCTAACGTCAAAGTGATGTGAATGTCCTATTTGCTTGAGGCGCCTAATTTTGTGTATCAAATCAAGAAAACACTACTTATCTAGTAGAAATATGCCCCACTCGAGGTCGCTGACTGACGCCGAGCGAAGCATTCACAGGTATTATATACACACATCCACCAATTAGCGCTACCAATCACAGCAGTTATCCAAATTTTCCTCCAAAAAATAACAAGATTCCAAGAAATTCATGGTGTTTTCAAGTGTCCCTATTGGGGTCGTGATATTCCCGACCAATGGTGGTTAAAGTTACCAAATAAGGCGAACCGACGCAGCGGATACCTATTTACCTTAGGGGGTCTGTATAATTGAAAATTAAACCACCAATAGTTTTGAGATACGCCATCACACTCCCGGCATGTTGACCAAGTTGCTGGAACTGGCGTAACCAGGCGTTACCTTTTCATACTGCTTGCACACAAGTGCCAGCAGTCCTCAGCGCCTGCAGTCGAAGGTATTTCTCTCCATTGGCGAACCGCCGAAACCGCTGCCCGCTATATATTAATACACTATTTCCCAGTTACTACAGGACTCCCAATGTCTGCTAAAGGTAACGTGAACATGGCGGGAACAATACAGGTTAGTATTTTAATAATTTTAAGCCATATGAAAGGTTTTTAACACCAAAACCCGCGTGTTTAAATGTTCGTTCCTGTCGGCCTTGCGCCGCACAGAATGTCAGGTATCCATACACTGTTTCTATTCGAATGGGCGTGTGGCGACATGGTCCCAACCATCACTCAATTATACGAGGGCGTGAGGCGACGTGGTCCCGCCCGTCACAATTATTAATTGTGAAATTCTTTTCAGCAAAACGGTTTAATTCTAAAATTTTCTTCAGTAATGAGGAATGGTCTGTATTAAGTAATTGCTAATAATGTGTTACATATACAAACATAAAATATTTTGTAATGGAAGGAGCCTTTTGCTACATAATTCTTTAAAAATTAAAAAGTAAAGTAATGTTTATTTTTGCATCTTAAGTGATATAATGCATTTTACTACTCAGGCAGTACTTTTCCACAGTTATTCCTTAAATAACATTTTCTTTCCACACATTCCTTCCGTAGCGAAGATGAATTTAACCTTACCTTATTCCCGCTGCCAAGAAGCAGACGAGTACTTTAATGTTAAATCATTCCAGTCACGTTACCACATTACCACAGTCCATCACACGAGATGAGGGCAACTCGCTTGTCAGGAGAGGAAGGTGATATAATGGAAGCGTATCACCGCGGCAAAGCAGGCCACGAGATGCGGGAGTTTAAATAATATGCACAGTGTTTACGAAACACGCAGCAAACTTTTAGGCCGACGGAGCAACGAGCAAAGTCTTATCACAGTGAGCCGCTGTCGGGTAAAGATGGGACATCGGCGGGTGTTCCGACTGCCATAGCGAGATGGAGAACCAGCCTTCGGCAACATTAAGGTGACGACGTTCAAACAGGTTCTATATGGTTTCACACAGTGCCTTACAGACTTTATATAGAGCTTAGTACGTGGCTTAATTAACTAAATGCTAATAATAACTTACTTACGCCATGCTCCCTCAAACTAATTAATGTAACATAATGTAAAACATAATTTAAACGTTGTTCTGTCAAGAGGATTTATTACAGTGGCGTTTATAACTTAATACAGTGTTCTTCCTCTGAATTCGCTCCACCCACATAAACTGAACAGTCCCGATATGGGACCTTCACAGAATGAAGACTTGGGAAAAAAAATGTAACCGACTAACAGTGGGGCAAGAGAGCTGCAAAACTGGCACCATTTCAAATATGATTTGATCTGACTCATTATTTATATATTTATTTTAGGAGAAATGTCTAGTCTAAATAAATATCCATAAAATGGTTTTGAAGTATTTCCTCATTAACAAAATTGTGACATAAATGTTTAGAAAGAGATATGACAAGGAATAACACTTATGTAGAACCAAACCATATAGTGAAATGTATACACTTAAAACGTCAAAACGTATCTCCGTCATCAGTACTGTCATTACATAATCATCAACATTATCAGCATCATCATCATCATCATCCTCGCCACAGAAATATGACAAAGTAAAACAGAAAAAGTAAAATATCACAAAAAATTAAATAAAATGATATTTTCACTCAGAATGTCAAAACATGTCTCTTTTAGTGGCACTGTCATAACAGCAACAAAAACAACAACATCATCACCATCATCATTATCATCATCACAATAACATGTCAGAATGAAAAACACTTACAATAGAATGAAACCATGTAAAGACATCAATATTTATGCACAGGATATAAAAAAGCATCTTCGTCATCAGATATGACATTACATCATGACCACATAAATACAACAAACGTAAAACAGAAAAAGTTACAGAACACATAAACATGGTTTTGTCATCAGCTCTGTAATATAATCATCATCAACATCATAATCATCATCACAATCATCACAGAACATAACAGAAGAAAAACACATAAAGTAAAACCATTTAAAGAAGTAGATGTGTACACTTAGAATGTCATTACATATCATCATCATCAGTTCTGACATTACAACAACAGCATCATCACAACAAAATGCCAGAAGGGATAACATCTACAATAGACCAAACCATGGAAAGACATAGATATTTGCACTTAGAATATCAAAACATCTTCGTCATCAGCTCTGTCATCACCATCAACATTACCACCACCACCATAATATTCATCATCAACCTCATTATCATCATCATCATCGTCATATCCACTTCTTCATTGCTGCTGTCACAATTGACTGGAGGTTTCAACAAGTATAATACTTCTTGTGGAAGGTTAGGAAGTTTTTTCTTTTGTATTTTCCGCTTACAAGAGATAACAGGGTCGGAACTCAACAGGAAGTGGTTGAAAATATCAGTATTGGTTTTTTCTCGACTGCATTTCCTGGCATAACGCTTTCTGTCATTCTTGAAGTCCTTGTTACGAGCTTCTTGCGCTTCCTCTGTTAATTATCCTATTGGTAACAACGCAGATTATATAATTTCAGGTCCGTGAATGAAGTATTTATGTATTGCAGGGGGCATACTGTACCATGGGTATTTACCAACAAAGTATCTTACCATATCGTGGGCGAACAACCTGAACTTTTCTGCATCAATTTCGTGTCCACTAGATACCACTATCAAATTTGTATGTATTTTGGTAATAAGTTCCTTATCTAGTTCTGTTATATCTGCTGAAATATCTGCATCTTTTAAGAAGTTCTTTGCTGTGTTTCCCTAATTTGTATTGCCAAATCCTGGTTTTGGTTTGTCAACAATCAAGCCACAACGGTCCCTAATTCTTTTTGAATTCTAGCTTTATTTTGCACAAAAATTTCCTTGTCGTGTTATTGAGCTTGCCACTTTTTGATTGGCAACTTATAAGCCAAGTGCAAAAGACACTCGCGCATTCTAATCCATCCGTGTAGGATAGATAGATCAAATCCCAAGTTCTCATTATGTATTTCTCTGTTAATCGTTTCGTCGATATTGTTAAACTATTTTGAGGTTGCGCCACATATATAGCATTTCTGTGTTGATGTTGTCTCTGTAAGTGCATTACACACTTTGCCATCGATCATGGCAAAAATTAATTTGTGTCTAAACTCGACATGCCTTTCTTTAAATATTAATTTGCTGCTTGAAAGAATTCTTATTTCTTAGTCCACTCTATTTTTCTCTGCAATCGATACTGCTTCAAAATTCTTTCCCAATCTCTATTTTTTAAGGTCTACAAAATCGTGTAAAAGCAGGTCGTGGATTTTGCCCGATAACATGTTCTTTACAAACTAGGCGAAGAGGAACGATACACGTTATGAAGACAGTCGAATCACTGGCTTCAGAGCCATGCAATGCTTGTTTGTATGAACTGTGTCCTGAGGACCCATCAAATCCCCACTTCGAAATTAATTGCAGCTGTAACATGTTTTCATCTAGAAGGGACTCGACAACAGGCTGTACTGCCAGAATTAGGCGCTCCACTTTGTGGTTCAGCAAAGCTGGTAAAGAAACGAGAGCACATGTTTCTGCCAATTTTATATTTGTGGGGTAGCAGAGCTTCTTAGCTGCTTGAACACTTTTATAAGAGGGAAATTTGTCACGTGATGTCCTCCTTATGACGTCATATTGATGCCTAGATACTTTTGCTTCCACCAAAACAGCTAGAGCATCTTCGCCTGACATCAGCTGTAGCGGTTCTAATCTTTCCCTGTATGCTGTTCTATATTTCTTAGCACACTTCGGACTTTCCATCATTTCTTTCAAGAGTGTGGAGGTCTGTGGCTGTCCTTCGGCTCGTAAGCTCATTCGGGTAGCGTATGTTAACATTGAAACATGCATGGAATCCCTCAAGTCTTTCGTTTTCTGTCGTTTTGTACGTACAGAATTTGATTCAAATGTTATTTCCAGTCGGCCACATTTCTTCTCTGAATATCAACCAAATTAAACTGACATATCTAGCCAATCCCTATTACTTGCTTGCAGTTTGGTATTTATTCTGCATGCCGTCCTCCAACGAGATTTATATTGTGACTTAAATACGACCATTTTTCTTTAAGTCATTTAAATGAACTTCATCACATTCTGTCCGTTTCTTCATTCCTTCAATTAAGAAAACCAATTGTTCTTCAATTTCGCAGCTCTCAGTACTCCTCATGATATCCACTAGGTCTCTTCTCTTGATGTATATAATATTTAAACTCGTACTTGAAATAAGCCACAAATATTTAAGGCTTCTAATATTCCAAAATTAAGTTTCATTATTCTTGCAAATAGGTTAAGGGCTATGAAAAGGCCAAACCGTGCGTGAGTACCTGGAATGTAAAATACAGTACAGAATGTGAACCACTTGACGGAATTCGATGGGGTTTGTTTTGTCGAGTAGATTGTGGATTTTCAGACCATGTGTGACTTTCTGAGCATAAATGTTAAAAAGTTTATCCCAATGTGCTAAAAGGCATATAAAATTAAAATGCCACTCTTATTATTTTTTTAAAACTTTGATATAAATAAATTTGATACGAATGATTGTTGTAGCTCTTATCCCTTAAATTTTGGAAAACATAAATAACGTTTTTATTCTCAAAGTATTTGCTATATTAGCCACCACCACGATTTATGACATCTGAAATGTGAAACTTTAGTCAGTAAATCAAACCCCACTAAAAAATGTTGAGTAGTTCGAATTTTACAATTGATTATGTAGTCTCGTCATTCGAGAACGGCGCAACCGTACAATCCCCCTTAACAGAGGAAGTAACAGAAAGTAACATGAAAATGTAGCGGCTCTAACATTTGTAACATACAATCACTTGGATAAGCCAAAAATCTAACCTTGGACTTACTTGATATATAACTAACAGGCCCTATGTTTTACACAATAACATGCATTTAATTTGTTGCTGGCTTATATTACTTCAATTTAATAAAGATTTATTTGGATACTATTATATTATCATTCTATACCTATACTTGAAGAATCCATGGCAGAATGTTTCAACTATCACAACATTACTACTATTTTACATCAGAAGCACAAGGTCGACGTGTAGTTCCGGCTGACGAGTCACTTCAACTAAGGGCTCTAGTCTAGAGCAGGACAGTCCGGGCGCCGCGACTAGCTAGGACAAGTTGACGCAGTTCGAGTCCTGTTTGCCACCGTCTGAGAGTTCACGTGTAACTTAGTTTGATGTTTCTACTTTCTGCCAGGTTTTGTGTTCATCTGCTCCACTGTGCGACGTCATGGTCTTCCCCGGATGTGCACAGGGTAATAAGTTTTCATAACGCACACACCACTCATTCCATCAGAGCACCCTTTCAATTTTAAAAGGCCGAAATTTCTCCTCAAGGTATGTTTTGCTATGTTTATAGGTAATTTAGGCCAAGGAGAGTCGCAAAATATGGCAGAGAGATTTTTGAGGAAGGGCTGCTTCTCTGTTATAAGTTGGCAAATACATGGCTTGCTCCAGAGTAAACTGACCTTGAAGCTATAAATCCTAGCAACTGAGGGCATAATCACTAACGTGGTGTATAAAGACGCCTTTCGATAAAGGAAATTTGTAGTTGATTCGTTTAGTTTACGGAGGCGAAGCCCGGGATAGAAAGATAGCCTAGTAGGCTATTTACAGAATTGCAACAAATATTTTAACAACCCTTTCAGAAAACAATTACGAACGTGATTACGTTTTCTAATCGTGTTAACCTGACACTAAAAAAAGTATGTGCCAAGAAGACAATGATAGATAAAACTTTTATAAAGTTTTATATATGTAGTAATTCTCTCTATGACTTATGGTTGGGACAGAGTGCTTTAGTTGTAGCACGTTAATGGCATGACATAAGTGACCGTATATACAGTACTATTACAGATTATGCAAGAATGTTTCTGCTCAATTGAAGCTAGGTTTAAAAATTTATTAATTTTTCGTTTCGTGAATTCAAATGGGCCGCAATGGCGTAGTTGTTGTACTCGCCTCGTACAAAACGAACCGGGTTCAATTCCCGGCGGGACCACTCGCCGATTTTCGTGGCGTGGGAATCGTGCCGTACGATGTCACTGGTCGGCGGGTTTTCTCGGGGACCTCCCGTTTCTTCCACCCTTGCATTCCGATGCTGCTCCATACTCACCTCGATATTACGAGCCGCCCAAATCTCTTCATTCACACACTCGTCAATTCCAGCACATCGTATAGTCTGGATACGGTAGAATACAGCTGTAACACTATGCTATAAACTTATTCAATTATAATAAAAAATATTTTATTTTTTAGGGAATGCTGAGTAACCATAGAATAGGAAAATTTGCGAGTTAGTAATCAGCAGGTCAATCCCAAATTTAGTATTTTTTTAGTCACAATAAACTCTTCATATAGGCTATTCACGGTAACGTGAGCATATTTGAAAGCATTATCTTTTGAAATAATATTCAACAACTATATTTTATTTTAGCCTTGGGCGTTAACTTACCAGTTTGTAGGAATATATATTGTGTTTATTACTTACATGCCAATATTTATTTTAAAATGTGGTTAAATGATTAAGAAAAGTGGCTAAAAAGTCAATTTAACCAAGGCTTTACAAGTGCTCACTTTACCGTGAACAGCCTATACTATGGTTTTGTTTGGCTAGATTATATGCGTTACATTTCTTCTTTTATTGCAGGTTTATTACAGACTCTCCGGACACTCGCAAACAAATTAACTTCTTTGATTAACTTACACAATACATTTAAACAAAGTATAGAGATAAATACAAATAATCATTATGAAAGTGGCTAGCTCATGAACAGCGGCAATTCTTATTCCGCACGCTGTTCAGAATAAAATGAAATCATAAACTACGTCCGCATCATCCCGTGCAATCGCCCCCTCGTGGTTATTGCGCTTCGGGACACGGTGCCCGCAATCTGATTTCATGTTCCATACGGTCATACCATTAACTGTATGTTGGGGGCCGCTTCGCGCATGCGCCCAGCAAGTGTTGGACCACGCGTTCTTATCGTCCAATGTTGGCGTGTAATTCCATTCGTGCTGAACGTGCTGGCCGAAAGCCAAGTCAGTATTTCCCCGGCCTCGCGTGACACGAACACGTATGTTAAATTTCCTCGTCGGGATACCGTCACATCTCGAATCTGTGGCACGACAAAGTTACGACCCTCGTAGTAGAAGTTTCTCCGTCGTATTTTTTTTTTGTTTCCCTGCCTCGTACACCATCTTGTTATTTTTTAAAAATGAATATTAACAATCTTCAATAATACAAGTCTTAATACGCTGCCATAAATAGATGACCGAATCTCATTCAGCCACTAAAAAGCATTAATTTATCAATTGAAGGGCAGTACACGAATAACAAGGTACGCGGATTAAATAACCGTGGTTAATATTTCAAGGCTTTGCTTTCTTGACCTGATCTTCCTCGTGTAAATTATATGCATTAATATTCATCCGTTATAAATTTATAAGTTCAGTATTCGCGAAGTGTTAAATTATTTAACTCATTACGTAAGGGCATTGGAAGAAGTATTTTTCTTTAATTTGTGAATATATTTATGTAGATTTTTTTATCTGAATTGTTTGACAAGAATTTTTCAGATGATGGGAAACATTATGTCAATTTAGACAATATTGCTATCAATTATGTTTTCTATATAGGCCTACATAAAACTGTAATAATGTTGAAAATATTAAATACAGAAACTGGAATAGTCAAAACCTAATTTTCAGTGGGCTTTAAGTGAAAGATTGGTCATCCCATTTGCTTCATTAGTACAACTTTTCAGGTACATGGTGTTATGAACCACCACCCTCTGTATTACAAATCATATGTCGGTGATAGCTAGGATCCCTACAACACTTAACCTGCAAGATCAAAAGGGGCGATTACAAGTAAAGTGGATTCAGTTGCGTATTTGTCTGTGATTTGTTCACTGAGATTCAAACAGCTGAGGGCCGAGTCCCAAAAAAAAAAATGTAAATTTATCATATATATATTCTCAACTTAGCATGTAATCAATTATCCATGCAATTAAATTAATTATTTTAAAAAAAGGTAAACACTACTATGTGGTCACTATGCACATCACCAAGTCATTACTTCATACGACAAAAGATAATGAAAAGACAATCACTGATATCGGATGGTATAGACTGTATATTATTGTAAATAAAATGTATAAATTAGTTGATTATTTTTTGTTACATCATTTCGTAGCAGTGCTTAATATTAAGTTGCTTGCTGGTTAAGATACATGAAAACATATTACATTTATTTTAAGTCACCATGATTGCAAATAATATTTATATAAAACACAAAAAATTGAGAGAACAAGTGAAAGTTAATGAAAACAGAAACAATGCAAGATAAAACAACAAGAGCTATTTTAGAGCAAGGTGGTGCACCTGCAAGAATTGTACTAAGTATACGCCTATATAAAACATTTTACTAAAATTTCATTACATTTTCAGATATTGTTACTTTTTTTTAAATATTGCTATCTCTTCTAGCCAAAAAAAAAAAAAAAAGTCCGTTCATGGAGTTTACAATGTCCGAAACTTGGTGATGACCACTAGTGCCCAGGAATTTTACCCAAAATAAATTGAATTGGTTTCTTTCCTGAGTGTTCTGAAGTGAAGGCACGTCATTTTCCACTCATACAGGAGATGTGAGGCACAGTGGGCAAACACGCCACACGAAATTTCTGCTACAGCATGGTAGAAGGCTACTTGGGTCGCACAGCAAACAAGTACCTCGAAGGTGGAAGTTGGACCACGCTAAGAAAACAAATTAATATGCAAAATAACAATCGCGCCTGGGTAAACATTTCGTTAACTCCTTCCCGAGCAAAAAAATTGAAACTTTTAACTTACCTAGGGCGGTAGATAGAAGGATTCTACAACATGTTAATGAAGTTCTTCAACAAACGGGAAATAAACAGCCACGCCATAATAAAGTCTTTTGGTTGAGAAGGGAAAAGACGGAGTCACCAATTCAGAACAAAGGCACGATATCGAGAGAGGTTACGATCTAACAATCGATATAAATAGTTACTATAATGATGGTTACACTTATGCTCAGATTATAAAACACAATATATTTTAAACCTTCGTGATTCGTAATAACCTTGATAATAAATTTTAACGGCATCTGATAATAGTATTAATAAGAGTATTACTGGCACAGAAATAATATAATTAAATGATTTACAAAAAGTGCTGCCCTCTATAAAATCCAGATATAAACACAAAGTAATAAATATAAATTACTTACAGTTGGTGCTGCTACCTATTGTGAAACACATTCCACAGTAAAAAAAAATAACCAAATAAAGGTTCAATAAATAGTTTTAAGAATATTAGTTGTGGACTGAATTAAACATTTGACACATAAACAATTCATACTATACATAAACAGCAGTAATTAAACTTTAAATTTAAGGAAATTCGATTGGAAAACTTAATTGAAAAAAAGAGAATAAGATAATTGACTGCTGCTAAATATAAGTTTAGGACTTTGCCAAAACAAAAAAATACTTTACCTAAAATAAAGGCAAAGACACAAAATGCAAGAAGGGAAGAAAAAACCAAAAACCACTAGCAGAACACGTATGGTGCCAAAGAATGGCACAATGGTTTAAGACAATAACTGTACGCTAAAGGAAATGTTGAAAGATTGATACAGACATAACGCAACCATCCAAGGCAGGTTTAAAACGACGTGATCATCTACCAGTGAAATTAACTTTTGGTAGTTTCTCCTAGTATACAAATATTGGCATTTATTCCTAACAAATCAGCACCGAATATACAGTAAACATTTTCTTTCAGTTCTGAGTAAACCCTCAAAATACTTTGGGTTCATTTATGGGTGTACCTACACCATAGTACCATTAGCATGATGGCTGTTCTTTATTTTTCAGCTATAAACAAAAGGATCTATCATATGCCACAAATGATTTGCTACTTACATATACGGTTTCATTATCAAAACATATATTTAAGAATTGAATTCAAGGATGTTTTGCCAGTTCCGCTGAAATATTTGTATAATAATGTAGGATTTTTAATTTGTGCTAAAATAGTTTAGATATTTCAGTCACAATGAATGGAATTTACGAATAAGTCTTTTTGCTGTTCTTTACGCTTCTTGAAGGGAGTGTTCTTTAAACTAAAAACACTTTTCTCAGTGGAACGCTAGGCTGTCTGTCCCCATTTGATAAATTATATTCTTCACCTTACTGAATGAAACTTTGTTCAAGTTTGTTAGCTTGGCTACCTTTTATAAATCCTCGATAACCCATACGTGAATTACTTTTAGCCTTTTATAGGAATGGCAGTTAAGTAGTGTTCTAACTACTGCAAGAAGACTGTGGAGTTTGATTCCATAAAAATTCCATCCAAAAACACCGTGAAGACTATGCAATTCTTGCGCACAGCAGTGTTCAGGTTCCTGGAGTTTTTGTTCCTCAATATTGAATCAGTTGTCATCTTGATCAACAGAGTACGTGTAAGGAGCGAGCACCATAAGCGTATTTCTGTTCTGGGGCACACACGAAACACTCTGATGTATTATGGTATGTAGAGTAGGGGGTTCTTTCTCTATCTCTTACAAAATATGTGTTATTTTTTATGAAATGGAATTGCCTAATATTTCGGAAATACTTTCATACTATATACTGCAATACCTGTCTTTATGATGTCATATCTAATCATGTTTAAAAAAAAAACGAAGTTGACATTTGTAATAGAATAGCTACATATGTACTGTACTGTGGCCTATATATTGCATTCTGAAGATCGGAACAACAGTGTAATTACAGAGCTCTATAATTTTTGCCTTATATTTAAATATTTCCTCTGGAAACAACGTTTTCTAACGATTCTCATTACGTATCGCTTGGTTTTTCACCCGGTAGAATTTTTATATTTTTCCACAGAGTCTCAAATGCTTTGCACGTATCACATACTCAGATTTGGTTACACATAAGCTCATTTCATATTGAGTAATGGAGTTGTTACACCGTGGCTCTGAGTGACCCCCCTTTATATGGCATAACCACGTGCCATTTCCGAATTAAGTGAGTAAAATTATTTGGCATGAATGCTGTACTTACGTAAATGTACGTGGGATTCAGACGACGCGAAACAATAAAACACAATATCAATAAAATGGTGTTGGAACAGTTTGGTTATAACGTTGCGAAATAATATGATGTGGATTGCCATATGGTTATTTACTGCTCAATTCTGGATACTTTTTTGTTTAAGTTGGTATCATCTGTTCTGTGTCGTTTTTTTATCAGTTATGATTTTATAATATGTGGTGTTTTATTTATTTTGTAATTGTAATTTAATTTAATTTTTTATAGTAACGTAAATGTAGTTCCATGAGTGGGTGCCTGATTGTGCTGCAGTCTGTAGTTGTGTAGCGTACGTTTGTCAAGCGGGAGAGTCGGCACCAGGCCGTGGTATGGATTGGTCTTTGCTGTGCCGTGGAGACGGTGAGGCAGTTGTCGCTAAGTTATCGTATGAGACACATGCTATCGGGATGTGGTATGAGTGAGTCATCACCTGGGGCTCTATTCCCAGACTGCTGTCTTCGTGTTGTGTCGTTCAAACCTCCAGACTACCCAATAGCTGAAGTTTCTCTTCTATGACGGTCAAAATGACGTGCAGTCCTCACAAGACAACAGCGTACTTGTCTTGGCCTCCAGCGCGGCTTAGAAGAGCTTTTTTTGGAGCAATACTCCTGATGAATGTTGCGACATATTTCGATAATACTGATTGTGTACGTATCGCCGCCAAAGTAAGAACTATTTCTTCGTACGATTCAATAGCTCATAATATTGTAGTAACAGAGAAATCTGCTATTTATGCAGTTTGACTCAACAGTTTGTGGTACAAAGCCACATTTACCATACGCTTGTTATTACGAGCGTTTTGTTATTCAACACAGCATTAACGTACTTTGCATGCGTACTATTGCCCTTTCATTCTTAAACAAATAGTAAATTATTGGTTTACTGGTCGGTCATCTACCTGTGTTTACATGCCAGTTCCCGGTGTGTTTAGTTGTGTTGTCGGTACCTAACATCCGGCAAACGGAATAAACATTAAAGCGTTGACATATTTAACATGTGCACAGTACAGATGTTGCATGCATAGATCGTAGCAACCTTAAAATATGCCTTTTGTAGTAACCGTGAAAGGTAACCTCAAAAATTACCAAGCAAGTCGATATCTGCCTACTCAGGACTATGTAAAAGGGCACTGAAAGTTTGCACCATATAATCTATCGTTTGCAATTAGTTTAAAAGATGGTATTTGCAACTAAATAAAAAAGTGAAATCCACAATGATATTTGTGAAACAACTAAAATACAGCTATCCCTTTCAAACCGAAAAGTAATTTCAGTGTCGTGTCAAGGAAACCAAATATGCAAGAATTTATTTCCAGTCGTAGTTTGTCCACAGATACGTGATACTGTTCCGTACAGAAATAACTTAAGCGCTCTTGGTAACATACTGGAGAAAACTACCAAGACTATCCCAGTCTCATCATCGAAGACCAGTGAGAAGAACAAGATCAAGATGGTGATTGTAGAGATTAGCCATTCTAGAGGCCTGAGTGACAGCAAGGAAAACCCAGGTGAGGGTCCTGATGAGCAAGCACACTTGAAAGAAGTGCCGCCGTGGATGTCAAAAGAAGCGCCTATAATGAAAGATAGCCCTACATTATAAATATTGTTCATAGGGACAATGGGAAGTCGTCTTTACTGGTGAATTATTTGTTCATTTGATAATATCAGTGACAATGCTAATGCTAGTAGCAACATCGTGTTGTTAATGTTGGCTAAAGCAATATTATGACCAGTGGTCATAATGGTGTGACATCGTTTGAAGATAAAACGCTTTAATCTTGTTATGTATGCATTATAACAGTTAAAGGAAATAAAATAAGTAATCTTGTTTAATGTTACAGAGCTCCATGTGGCAGTGTTAGTAGATTTACGAGAAATATAGAAAATATCCTCGTAGCCATCAGAGAAGTAGAGAAAATAATAAACTGCCTAAAATCGCAAGTATATATAGGTTATGATGAGCTCAGCTGTAACTCAACTAAGCAGTGCGCTTTTGAACTCGATGCTCCCTTAAGTTACATCTGCACGTGGCATATATCCTGACAGGCTCAAATGGGCGTTAGCTGCTCCTTGTTCAAGAAAGCTGACACATCCAGGCCTATGTCTTTATTGATTATTGTTTTGAAACAGTAATTTGGAAACCTTTATAAAACAGACTTCAGCACCATTTTGAGGAAAACAGAAATGTTATCAAGATGTTATTTTGGTTTCAGAAAAAAATACTTAGCAAGGCAATATACCTTTTAAGCCTAACCACTACCACCATAAATACTATGAACAAAAGTTGCCAACAACTGCAAGTGTTTCCAACTAAACAAAAGCGTTTGACTGTAAATCACGAGTTCCTTCGTTAAAACTAGATTTATGGCGCAAGAGGTTTAAAAAAAATCTCGTGAGTTTATATATTTTTTTCAGATAGGCAGCAGCAAGTATGCTTCAAAGAAAGCAAAATTTGTTTTCTTTAAACCTGGAAAGACTACATATAGTGTTTTGCAGTGCTATACAGTGCATGCTATTATTCCCAAACTCTAATATGTATAACACCTATCATATTTGTACATAATGCTAGTGCCGGTAGTAGTATAGTGCAATTTCTGGTAATATATAAGACAAATGTAATGAGTTAGTTACTATCAAATATGTTTGTCATGGTTCGCAATGAACGCATAAAATCTCAATCCAGAAAAGACTCGTTTCATGCAGTCTGTTACACAAATATTTATATAATTGCTGTGGTAAATGTGAAATCAGGAACACCAAGAACACGAAGTTTGTGAGTTTGTGTTGATAATCTAGTAAACTGAAATATTCATGCATATTTTGATTAAATATAGTTATGCTGGTCGTGCTTTGCACAGTATGTTAGACATTTAAACAGAGAGTCAGCAGGAATGGTTTGCTTGCATATTTCCACTCCATCACGATATATAGTGTAATTTTGTGGGAGAATTCAGATGACAGTAAGAAAGTGTTCTGTATGCAGAAGAAAGCGTCAACGGAAATATCTGGGGGAAATCTGTGTGAATCACTTCAGTTTTAGAAGTTCTACAATATTGCCTTTAACATGCAAATGTACATACATAAATACATATATAAATATTATTGCTAATGTTTATTACGAATAAATAATAATATGTTACACAAAGTATATGTATACGCATAGGAGGAGTAAACATGTTGTACACATGAGTAGTAGGGTTTGGCCGACACTGGCATAACGGCGTCTGGCACAGAAGCCAGGAGCCGCCCAGCCACCATGTTGTTACGTCACCCATCCGCTATATCTTTTCCCTTTTTCCCTCAAAATTTCCCTTTTCTTCCTCAAAATCGACCAAAATACCGAAAAATGTCTCTTTTTTCCTAAAATTTTCCCTTTTTTCTTGGAGCATGCAAGAGGAATTAATGCCGCCAGGGTCAGGGAGCAGCGACCCAGGTACCAGGGATCGGTGACCCAGGGTCAGAAAGGAGAAAGAGATGAGTGAACCAGGGTCAGGAGAGAAGGATCTATGACTTTTGACCATTAACCCAAAAAATTCAAAACTTTCAAATTTCAATTCGAAAATATGTAAACGACTTGTTCCTCCGCCAGCACAACAAAAAAAAAGGTATTGTTGCCGCTACAAATCTGTAATGGACTTGCAAGTACTACTTTGTGCAATGGCGATGTAAACAGGTCATAGCTGTCTTGTGCAGTAAGTGAGGATGTGCATGTTGATGGCATGGCAAATTCGCAGTCGTTATCAGGTCGATCGTGCCGATACTGAGGTAAGACGTACAGTAAAAACTGTCATGCGCGTAGTCACAAGAAGAGTGGTAACTGTACGAAGAAGACACGATTGCCTTATTTGACTATTTGTTGTACAAATGCGGACGTAAGTTCATGTGTTATGGAGTTAAAGAAGTTCCAGACAATGTATGACTTGAAATTCATGACCGTCAGAGAAACCAATGTTATGAATCGTATAACAAACATGTCAAACAGTGTAAAACTCGTATTCGGGAACCTGTTCCTATTCAGTACAAACATAATGCCAATGGATTTCTTCTGAAGAAATCAGCATTCAGGGTCATTTTGAAAGACTGCATTGCTCAGAATCGGACAGTTTCGTCGAAATATGTTAGTTTGTTCCTGGCAAGTATGAAATAAAATTTAATAAACAAACTTACAGAAGATATTGAAAAACATGGGCATCTAAAATATAATATAGTGCTAGAATGCATCTATACAAAACCGGAAGCATTGGACGAAGGTTTCAACGAGAGGGCATTCAAAACTTATAATGTATCTCTCTATAATGTATATGACATTGAAAAGAATGTAGAATATAATATACAAAAGGTATGTCACGTGGAAGAAGAAATGATGATGAAGGGTTCGGGTTGGACTTTCGATTCGGTGAATCATATGGAGCTAAGAACGAGTGCATACCAACCTCTAACGAAATAATGTGATTCCCTCAGCTTGCATTTGAAGAAATCACCGCAAAGAAATGCTTGTAAGTAAAATTTTGTAAATAAAAATATATTTCTTTAATATGTTGCATTCTATTTTTTTTTTATAAAAAACTTCCTTTCACTTTATAAAAAAATTATTTCAAATAGAAAATGCTTGCATTTAAGAATAAATCAAATGAACAATTAAATATGGTAGTTTACGTGCTTTGCAGGAATGGACAATGTTACCATTCGGTCCAGGCCGATAGCAGGTGACACAATCGATACTACATATGTGTTAGGAATATAATCCAATATGGAGGGTGTCAAACTAAAGTTAATAATTGATGCAGAAAATGCTTCTAACTAGCGCAACCTATACTTTAAATACATACAAAAATATGGTCGTCATCTTGTCATACATTGGTGATGTAAACAAATAAATCTAATATGTCTGTCGCACGAGGATAAGATACAAACTATAAAACAAATGACAATAAAAACATGGAGGACTGCACCTAGCAAGATGGTTGCCTCTCAACATAGTAGCCACCAGTGACATATATAAACAAATGAGGAACAAAATAAATGACAGTCGAACGAATGTGAGAGTGACAGTAACATATAAACAAAGAGGGCAGTCGAGCGATAGCGAGATTCAGTCTCCAGAAGCATGTAAACAAATGACGAACAAAAAATTCAAGATGGTGGAATGAGTATAGGTGGGAGGAGTGGAGGTGAGAGAGTCAGCCGCCTGCTAGGGATGGAACGAATGCAACTAATGATGGTGCTGGGGGGACTTTCGGAAATGCAAGGTTTTTTAAAAATTAATTTTTAATAATTTTAAAAATAAATCTCTTATAAATTTTTGGGTTCTGAAAGATTTCTTTTTAGAATTTTTAGTTTTCAAGGTCGATTATAAGGAACATTCTGAAGGGGAAAAAGGGGAAAAAGATGGCGGACGGGTGAAGTAACAACATGGCGGCCGGGAGGCTCTTGGCTCCTGTGCCAGATGCCGTTATGCCAAAGTCAGCCAAAGCCTTCTACTAACATACAACTTGTAATTGTTACTCAGTTATAGGTAAATTCCATTCGATGCAGCTAGCAACCTTTTGAATAGTCTTCCAAGACACTTCGAAGATGTGTTTTTCAAATCCACAAATGGTTAACAAACACCCTTAGGAGTTTGTCTCTTTCCATGCTGTGGGATTTGTAAATTATAAATTATTCGTGTGAATAACAGATAACTTGCGCTTTTCATTATGCACTTTATAATTATGCATCAGGCTGAATTAAAAAATTTGCATAAAAACAACGTTTGTGTAAATAAATGGCGCGACATCATAGGGAATGGTAAGGATCCCTGGAGAAACGGCTGCAGCTGTTCGAGTGACATGTAAGTATGTGTCTTTTTGGAGAGCGGCTGCCAACTTCCCTGATTGTAATACTGCCAAGAACAAGGGATATGTCTTAGTTTGTCGTGAGTATTGTAGGTTTGTGTATTATTGTGTGTAACTTACAATATAACAAACTCATATAGCTGTCATAAAATTTGGTAACCTGCATTCGTGCTTATCCCCCATGACAAAGGTTTCTTGCAATTTCATTCTGAGTAAGCGATGATTATGTTCTCAAGGTCCTACTTCATAAAACTAAAAGTCTAAAAGTTGCAATTTAGAATCAACATTTTCACAATTATAAAATGGATTGGTTTCATAAATAATAGTATTTCACTTGTGAACGTTGGCACACTGATAGACAACTTACAAGCCAGCTGGGTTGTTTATATTACTATTGTAAACATATTGCTGTGTTGTTTTTGAGTGATAATGTATGAAGATAAAAATACCTCAAAAGTAAAATGCAATTAATAATAATAAACAATCTTGCCACGTTGGCTATTATGACCCATATGTTAAGTCAAACAAATAAATGGAAACATCATTGAATTCTTCAGCTTGAAGACACTCAAAAGAACTTTTCTTTACTTTAGATTGATTTGGGAAATTCAATGTTAGCATTCTGAAGTTGTGAGGTAATGACATAATCTCAATATTCTCTTTGTACACATCTTTGTGTGAAAAATTGCAAATTGGATTATTTCATTGTATTTGTACACACATGTTTTTAATTAAAAACAGTGTATACTAAAGACAGACAGCTTAAAAATCCTATTAAAATTTGACGTATGCTAAATATTCTTCGTAGGTATTAATACTACCATAATTACTAACAAAATGTATATATCCATGTAACATATAAGTATTTTTTTGAAACAAATCTACAATAATACCTTTATAAATTACTTGTAACTTGTAAAGGCTAACTTGTAGCTACAGGTGTTGCCTTGTAGCTTTATGAAACCTTTTCATTAACATTTGTAAAAAGATTGTAAATGTATTGTCTTGTATCTCGTAGACTTGTAATTGTATGACAATGTAATTGTAATACAATGTATTATAAGTATATAAGTATAACATAAACATACTACACATATGTTTATGTTTGTACTACACAACATAACGTGGATTTTAGATCCTCTGTAAAATGTTTCCTGAAATACACTGATTTATATAGATTCCACAATTTTACCTGAATGTCCAATGGAAAATCTAACTAAACCAAAGCCAGCAGTATTACTACTGTATTTACAAATGTTGACAACTGATTAATATGCCATTCTTTTCGTTGGAGAATCTGTAATCTTAATATTTGCAGTGTGTCACAGCAAACAATTGGCTTTTGAAATAAAAAAAAAATATTTGCTTTGCCACTGTGAATATTACTTATATATCGGAACTCTCTAATCAATCACCTTATTTGTAACTGTCAGAATTGAAGTATTCAAGTTAGATTGTGTCCTCCGTTTTTACACTTTCCCCATATGTACACTAATTTGTATCTGCCCCTAGACAAGCGTAAAGTGAACTATTCCAGTTACTTTAATTATATTCAATGTGATAGTGTTGGAAAAGCAGTGCAGTATATTTAATGTTTTCCTGTAATCCAGTATTATATTTCCCACAGTCAATCGGCATGGGTTTGCTTTGGACGTCCAACAGGGTGGATTAAGATAGTTGGAAAAGGGGGGGGGGGGTCCACAGGGGTCATGCCTTCCCCAAACCATCATATTGACATGAAAGTGTCCTGTAATTTTTTTAAATATTTAATGTTGATAGCCTCATAGTGAGAAATTGCCCTCTTCCTATAATACGAATCAGAAATCTAGGTCTGCATGCATCTGCACAATGGGGAAATTACCGTCCCCCCTTAACGTCTCAACAAACCATAAGTGTAGATACGCTTATATTTACAATTATGAAGAGAGAATGCTGTTAACTAATATTTCAACTTTAAATACATATATGACTGCTGGTTCTTCCACATTATTCTCATAAAAATTAAACGTGCGACTAATTGTTACATTCAACTTTATGATGATAAAATATCTTATGTATACACACCTGCCATAAGCATGGCTAGGATGATAGGGGCTACAGTTCATCTCTAGGCGTATAGCTACTCGGTCGGGTAGGTGGGTAGTAGGGGGAGGGGTGGAATATGTACATTAAACCCCAAAGAAATTCGGTAGTTGTTGTAAAATATGGTATTTGCACCCGCCCCCCCCCCCCCAAACGGGTCATCATTGTTTAGTATCTTGATAAATTGTGCAGCAACATTATTATTTAAAGAAACAATTACATTTAACATATCTGTATACGATTCTTTTTTAAGCAATTAATGTTCTGTGCATTAATGAACTCCAGTGGCATTATACCTGTCCCTTTGTATTCGGAGCCTAATAACTATTGTTGTCAGTTTGCGAATAATGAAGAATGCTTACTCCGAACAAATAACTTAAAATGAACAGATTGAAAACCACCTTTGTGAGACAAGTGTCACCCGCAGTTGTTGATATGTCTTTATTGAAAATATTAATACTTTAAAGGCATTGACCACGTAGAACTTTGTTACGTTATATTTACTGTTTTTGTAATGTTCACATATAATAAACCACACTATTTCCAGAAAATTTAACAAGGTCAACTGAAAGGTATTATATTAATTGAAAGTTATGCTTAGCAAACGATATTTTACAAATATTCAGGGGCAGTCACAAATCACGCATAAGCATACATTTCCATATTGTCAACAATGTTTTGGAATTGCAAAAGCGTTTCCTTGCAGATGTTGCAGACACGTTGAAAAAGTTCTCACCAGCTTCTGTCGGTGTAAATTATCTCATTTCCGTGCATAAGTTTTTACATTATGGGTGCATTTTACATAGTATAAGTGTGCTTTTAACATATACTTAAGCTAAAAACATACATTCAGAACTCCGTTTTGCTAGGAAAGAGTAGACACTGATAATGCCTACAAGTTCAGCAGAAAGTGGTAAAAATATAAAATAACGCGTTTGTGTAGACAACAACCATTTTAAAAACAGTGATAGCATATATAATGGCATTCACATTCATAGTAAAAAACACCCCCTAATACCCTTTTCCTTTCGCCACCATTTTCCAGAAGCCTTTCGAAAATATAATCGAATTTATTTGACTCGGTAGTTTCAACTTGTACAGCCCCCATCCTGTATTTAAAACTGCTTTAGCGTCACTGTGCATATGTACAGTTATAGACATTGGTTCTAAATTGTGTGAAGCTCCAACACCGTTGCACAAACAAAATACAGGTGTGTAAAAATTCATTAGCCATACTGTATATTGAGTTAAGTGAAACATATAATTGTTTAACACGAACAACGTATATGGGAAGCTGTGTACACAGTGTCTAGTAATATTACATATAGTATAGGCTACAAGAACCATGTTAGTTTCTTACAGCTGTACTTGAAAATAATTTGTTATGCTCATGAGATTTCTTGTGGAATGCTACAAACAGCCCATCAATCAACGCGCGAAGCATTGCAGTGGGTCGAGCAAACGAAAACACTACATCAGCCTTTTTAATATGTTATAACATGGTTGTGTGTGTTTCGTTAACTGGTGATGTAACATGCAACACAAGTTGTGTATGAAAGTTAAATTGGTCACACAAACTGGTGAGGCCTAGCATATGAAGCTGATCAGTCCTCATTGAACATGATACAACTTTCATTTTGTATTAACAAAGTTTTATCAGGTCAGCTTTGATGACGTACTATTTTGTGCAGTGTACTTTAATTACACATTTCTGAATCATGTAAGTAAGATGAACCATAAAACCATGCTACTAAAAACACTGTTCACTGGCTACCTAATCGTATTAAATCCATCAGAAAAACACCAAAAATAATAAAATGCAGTATGAGTAAACTACACAGAGAAAAATGTTGAAGTACATGTTTGAAATATTTGTAAATTTATAAAAATATGCATGAATGAGTTTGATTATGCCACAAGCAATTCTGAAGTGTGAAATCTTGGAGAAAAATATTCCCCTCAGTTGCAGATATGTTGACTTGTACCTTATAGTACACTTAATGAGTAAAATATTTTAACATTGGCCACACTTTCGCATATAAACGAATGAGTAAGAGAGAACTATGATTTTATTAATTTCGTTACTTCATCGTGTAGTTATGATGATCTGAGTTGTTTACTAATGGAGAAGAGTACGCCAGAATTTATCACACTGGTGATATTTTCATTAAAGATGTATTCTAAGACTCAAATACGTAGCAGTCATATATTTGCTCAGGGAATTGTTACTACCAATATAATACATTTGAAATACCTATAGGTATTTCACAAAATAATATTTCAAAAGTGATAGAGACAGTTTACAGGTGAGTCTGCATCATTTTCAGAATTACTGTGTGTATTACCCTCCTAATTTGTCTTCATGAATACAACTTTCACAGGTAAGTTAATATACAAACTACCTGTGTTTTTCATGCGTCTAATTAAATGTGACACACAAATGAATATATGATCTAAATAAAATATGTACTTGGTGTACAATGTTTTTTAGGTAAACTTAAAGTATAAAGCATTGCAATACAGAACAATTTAACTCCTTGGGCTTCCACGCTTATCGAACAGGCACCAAGATGTCTGAATTAAAGACAAAATGAAGAGAAATTATGCATGGTATTCCCCAAGGTCCAAACTTCAACCTGTGTTGTTTTTTATTTGTCAACTACCTATTCTATTTGCTGACAATATCACTATCGTAAGAAGCGAATAGAATCGTTCACTAAACTGGCTGGAATCACCTGTAATAATTTAAGATGTGTGGTTTAAAGCCATAAATTAAATTGTAACGCCAAAATAACACTTTTCATTATGTTGCTCATTAAAAAGAGAGACAGATAGAATAGCTTCTAATGCTTACAATAACTTCATTGAATCCATCAGTACTCAAATTGTTAGGTTGATTACAACGGGGAGGAAATATGTTTGAAACACAGTACTTTGTAAAAATTCTACTGCTGATCATGTCCTACCTATTATAAACATATATCTCTCTAATATTATGTTCTTTGCAATGCCTACTTTATAACATGTGGTGTAATATTCTGGATGTAATAAAATGTTTGTTTTTATTTTGAATGTGCAGAATACAAAGATTAAACATCATTTTTGGGAAAAGTAAGATGTTTTTAGGAACACTTTCTAAACTAACTTCAATTCATTGTATTTAGAGACTGGTATTTAGAAAAAACTATAATCTTCCATAAGCATAACTGTTATAAATTTATACACATGAAACCTGTCAATTAAGAATGCTTGAAATATGGTTTACTTTGAAAGGTACTCAATGATGTACACTCAAATATTGTTGGCACACAACTTTTATGTACACAAATAAAGCTTTTGATCTGATTTTTTCTTTTTAATTCTAATACTGAGTCCAAATATGCTATGTACATGAATATGTACAAATGCAAGATAAATAATTGTGTGCCTGCATTATATTTATCCCTTTATTTCTACATGCGATTGTGCACGTAGCATTAACTGTAAGTGTACACCTCAGCAAAGAAGATTTACTGTATGCAATGTAACACAATAAAATTAAGCTATTCATTCGTGCAAATGTTAACTCCACTTGAAAATTGTGTTGTTTGACAATTTATATTATTTAGGAATTAGATGATGGAGGTATGGACATATATGTCTGTAAACAGGTACTTTATTACACTGGAAGCACACAGCATATTAATCCAATATTTCAGAAACTGTAGAAGTACATGGTTTTCACTGATGCAGTTTTTAATGGTAGATTATTTTCCATCATTGTAAAGTTGACAGCTTGGAACATTATGCGGCAAGTGCTACTATTTTGTATCCAGCTGCAATTCTGGAGAATACCTTGCACAGAACACATTTCATGTAGTCTTTTTATTTTGATTGTATTTGTGCATTTTGGTACGGTAGCACCTTGTTATAACATACCTGCATAGAATACCATATTTGGCAAATTTTCTTTTAGGTAAGACTTCGCACGATATATCACAGCACTAGCCTACAAACAAATATTTGCATTTGTGAGTTTGTTAATTGGTACGCATGACAATGTTAACGACAAATATCATGACCCGCAGTGTTGAGTTAGCAAGCCTCCAGAATGCACTTGTGCATATTCATATGGAGATGTGGTTGATGATGCTGTGGTCTCATGGAATTCAGATCATTTAAGACATTTTTCCATCACATGATCTAGGCTAAATTGTTGAACTACTATACAGGAATAAATTAGTGCTTCAAATTCACTTTCAGACCTCTCAAACACACCTAGCTGTATGAGACTGTTGTAAACCAAGACTGATGTGTCTATGAAAATATGATATATGTTATGTGATAGCAGGCCACATGAGAAAAACAAACATTGACAATTTTGGTTAAGACATCTATAGTTATATGTTATGTTTGCACTATATTGTATTTTACCAGTATTTCTGCTACACTGATAATCCTTGCTTATCCTATGAAGTTTTCCTGCATATACTACATAATTTTACATACGCCCTGAAAATGTTGCAACAACAGGGTTTTACTGTAGTCATTCCGTTTCTTAATAAAATGAACATAAACAAATACTTTAAATACAAACATTAATTGCACCCCCAACAGATCCAAGTGATAAACATTAGTTGCAGTTCAATTATCAGCTAATCAATATATTGTAGAGTTATATTTTTTATTTAGTGTCCGTTTAGTTGGGTGTGTTGTGACTACCAAGGTAAACATTCCACCTACATTTAACAGCTGTGTTTAAGCTATTTTCACATGGTCAAAATGTTCAGATTGGAGATCTGTGGTTCACTTATAGCCCTGTACGTTACACGGTGTTCAGAATGGCAGTACATGTGGTACTGGTACACCTCAAAACTTATGTTTTCCCAGTGTGTTTATATTTTATATTGTCTTATCTCGTTTAATACAATATAGTGAAGAACAGATGCGACACAATTACTGCAGATGCTATTTTCTATACACATTATCCATTTTGTTGGGTTATGCGTCATTCCCTGTAAAACATAAACACAACTATGGATAATGAAAATTGGACAACAATCTATTTAGCATACATGTATAGCATCTACTGAGCTTTTCAATTGTACTGTGTGTTACGTAAAGAAAAGAAATATTTAAATAGTTAGCAGGACTTTAAACTTGTCTATAATAAACACAAGTATGACTGTTTTTTTTTTTTTTTAACTTTTAGTCCTACATACACAGATAGCATGCCTGAAATAAACATTACATTATCCATTTAAAAACGAATGAGAATGTTTCCGGCAAGAGCAACCGAAATGACATATTTACACAACTACACAAATGTAACTTGGTAACTATTGAGAGTCACGTATTTTGTGAAGGGAACGTCCGAGAGCTATGAAACTGTATATTTGGCTACACTACAAATACTCTTGCAAATACTTACATTTTCAAACAAAAGAAGCCATTGGTAACGACGTAAAATGTTGCTATGCCCACATGCTAAACTATTCACCAAGACGTAATATTTTTTACATCAATATGCACATCAGCTTTCCTCATTACGTTGTTTCTAATTAGTGTCATTTCAATTAAGTGCTACACTGAGTGTTAACGTAACTTTTGGTTGGCACACTGTATAAATACAGTATCTGATCAAAACTCACTGCTAGATGTCACAACGACCGCCGCCGCCTTGATCAAATGAGGCAGAGTGCGCGACGTTGGTCAGAGCTACACGATACCGGCAGAAAGGTTGCAGCAAGGAAGCACAGTGATTTCGAACGTGCCACATCAGTAAATAATTCGTCAGTGCGATTTGCGCCCTTCTCAATTTGCCCAATTCGACCTTAAGGGAAGGAAAAACCACAATGAGGCATTGAGAGCCAATGATGATGAAATGAGGTGTGAATGGAGTATTGCCGGAATGCAAGGGCTGGGGAAACGAGAAATTCCCAAGAAAATCCGCCGACCAGTGGCATCGTCCAGCACGATTTTCACTTACGAAAATCCGGGAGTGACCCGGCTGGTAATTGAACCCGATTCATCATGGTGAGAGGTCAGCAGTCTAACCACTCAGTTACCGTGGCCCCACGGCCATGTTGGCCACGAGCACCGCTATTTGTGCAGCTAAATCATGACTATGCCGGGAGTTACGAGGACTGGTGTAATGTTAATAATAGTCATGTTAGGAACAAAACTACTTTTACCTTGGGAGAGAGTTGGGCATAGGGGTAATTGTCGCGGCTAGGTAAGCACTAGTGTTCCAAACAGGTAACTTTTAATTAAAATTTAAGCTACCTAAATGAATAATAAAAGCGAAAAATTTCACTTAGCTAAGAGATTATTTTATATTTTAGTTACAATTATTGTAATTATTTTATTCTTAACATTGAAAAAAGAAAAATTCAGTACACAATGCAATAATAGTGCTTACCTAGTGGCGAAAAATTTTAGTTGCAAAATAAAAAGCATTAAGCTTCCCAAACTGAGTGGAATAAACCTCAGCTGAGGTTCAAAACTGAAGCACCTGACCATAAGCTGTACATTTCGACCGTGAACACGAACCGTGGCGATCGTTGGGGAAAGAGCGCTGCCACTGGAATATGAAGATCCGGAGACACATTATTTGGAGTGAACAATCACTCTGTACCATGTGGTAGTCCGATTGGAGTGTCTGAGTGTGGCGAATGCAAGGAAACTCCAAGCGCTGGCTGGTATAGTGCCTAAGGTGAAATTCGGCGGAGGTGGGGTGACATTATGGGGGTGTTTTTTATGGAAGGTACTTGGTCTTCTGGTAATACAATGGGCCACGTTAAAGGCGGAAGGCTATGAGGACATTGTGACAGGCTGCATGTTGTATGTCGTAGAATACCAGTTCAGTGGTGGTAACTGTGTGTTGTAGCATGTCAATGGTCCCTGCTATAAATCACAGTCTATTCGTGAGTTGTTTGTGGACAATAATTTTCCAGAAGAAATATTCTATGCGCCCGACCGCAACGGCCTACATCTCTTACTGCACTTGCTACAGTGATGCATGAAGAATGGTTGGCTATTCCCCTGGAGATATCCCGATACCTTGATGATGGTGTCCCCACAGGGTTAGAGGTGAATTAAAGCCAAGGGTGGGCACATCCCGTATTAATTAGGGGGAGGGGAGATGATTAAGATCCATCTAACCTAATTCAGAAGAAAGCTAATTTGATACATCTTGTACAAAATATGCAAAATTGTATCAGTGTGTCTACACCATATTGTTTGTCATGATGATCTCAGTAACCACACATATTACCATTTGTCGTAATTTATTCAAACTTAGGAAAAATTAATAATAAACTGCTTACGATATATCTTTTCGAAAAACTGTGGCAATATCAATTACGGAATGATAAAGGTCAAAAGGATTTATACTTAAGTATCCAAATTGCTAGAGTAGCAGTTCCATGTGAATGGGGTGTTGTTCTCTTACTTATAATGTTAATAGAATTCCACTCAATTAGGTCATGAACGCTCTAGAGAAAATTGTATTCACTTTTATCTTTGCACTGGCCATTAATTAAAATAACAAGTCTACTCAGAAATTTGTCACGAAAGAAAAATACGCACCTATGATGAAATTGTATTGTTATTGAAAATTTGAGCTTAACAACGAGGTATTGAGAGCCAATGATCGTGAAATGAGGTGTGAATGGACATCGCTTAACCTTCCTAACTGCAAACATTTTTACTTGTCTGCGCTTCATCATGTCTTGAATTTCAATTTCGTCACCTTGCTCCAGTTACTTCACAAGAAAACTGCTCATTTTATACTCGTAACGTTATAGTACTCACTCTAGACACTGGTATTTGCTCACTGTAAACTGTCAAACTGTTCAGTGTTCAAATTATTATAATCGTTAATCAAGCATAGTTTTGAATTCAGTTTTTTCGTACTTCTGTAACAACAGGTTTAGTACAGGCTCCATTGCTCACGGTAGGAAATTATATGTGGTTCTCTTAAGCTAACTTCCAGTTTCTTGCTGGGACTATTGGCTAATGGTTGTTTGAATTGGAATTTAGGAATTAAAAACTCATTCCAATCACGAAACAATGATGTACACACTCAATTACCACCGAAAGGTTAGGGTACCACCCAGGCATTCCTAATGACATCTGCCCATTCAGTAGGTATTTCTACGCTAGTCTTTTGTTTAATGATACCAATGTGTCTGTAACAATCCAAGAATGGTAAATATTACCTTAACGCTAATAACAGTTGATACCACATGATGTACGAAACGGAAGAATGTATAGTATTAGTTCTGACCACAGCATTGATTTCTGTCAGTTCTGGATCATGGAAGTGGAAATTAAATCACACAGTATGAACGTAGCTTTTTCAGATCCTTTTCTTGCGATTGTTTGTTCGTGCACATTAAACACGGAATCCAAGGTTGTTAAGTTATGAATGTTAAAAAGATAACAATTCAGTTAGCGTTTATAATAAACTTTATTTATGGTAATGTTTGATACGCTCAAGTTTGTAGTCCATGCAGACGGCTTCAAAGGTCTCGTTTTATTATTATTATTATTATTATTATTTTTATTTTTTTTTATGAATTCTAGCATCATTTTTCGCTTATGAAACATGTTTGCAGAACGAAAAATGTAGTTCCTGCTGTTTACTTAGTTCTTGTATACAACTGTGCAGCTTACGAATCTCTTCTCCATCTTTAGGGTTACGTAGTTTTATTTTCAGCTGTCGTTCAATTATTTTATGCTTATCGCAAGTGCTGCACGTATCTGATCTGGGTTAGCAAAACCAATGTTATTTTGTCACAAATATCTCTCTATAATAACATTATAACACATTAGTTGTTGGGGATTTCTCATTTAACATGTCATGCAGTAATTTTTAAAAGGTGTCAGGTAAATAAATATTTGTTTTCTTTCACAAACTGAACGTTATTTGCGGTCCCATAACGACTGAATTTGATATTGATTTTTTCAATTTTCTCATCGGATAGCTTGTGAGGCCTATTGTTGTGACTTCCTCAGGCATTTTTAGTTACAATACCCTTATTGGTCAACATGGACTGCAGTGTTTGTACTCGACGGGCAGTAATGCCATGAAATGAAATTAACACTTTGTAACAAACCTAGGCACTTCTGTAAAAACTCAATTATTAAGGGCCCTTAGCATAAAAGTGTAAGAGTACAGTGTATGTAATTTGAGCCATTCTTCTTGTTTCTAGGTGGATGCACTTTTACCAAAGTTGAAATAATCAAGCCATCTAAAAATTGGTTTTGTTCGTAGTAGTCTTTCATATTATTGAATTTGACACTAATTTTCGATTTCCTAGCCTCGAGAGTAGCTAATGTTTTCGAAACTCTTGAGACGAGTACAGAGGTAAGGAGGGTCCAACTCATGAATTTGAACCCATAAACCCTTATCGCTTAAATGTAATTGGACACCTATGGTCCATTCCCGATTGGAAGCGACTTATGAAAATCAACCTTTGAAAAAACACTCTAAGCATAACATGTCACCTGTTTTTTTTCAATAACTTGTATTCCACAAAAATATATAACAGTGTTATTAACTTTACAGTAATGTATTATTGAATACATGAACCTTTACCTTAATATCTTCTATAACTTGTAATATTTATTTCTTTTTTAAAATAAGAATTAACAACATCGAGTGCAGCGACGTGTTGGCAACGACCGGTAAGAAATAGTTCACAGTTAAAAAATCATTTTAACTTCATTTGTTGTATACTATTTGTAAATTAAACGGTGCCTATCGAAATATTTAAATATATAAGTAGTCCCGATCGCAACATATCTCATTTTTACATTTTAAAATAACAGTGGAAAATATCGCCAGTAGGCCGTAATGGTACGGTATTGTTTTAACGAGCGAGAAAGCAATTGAAAAACTGTGTGCTGGCGAGGCTTGTCGCCCTCTTTCTCTTTCTTCGCCTCTTTCACACTCGGGAAATTTCACTTCGTTAGTAAGCAACGAATTTATAAATGTTTTCAGTTGAAGCATATTTCATACTTATTACAGCAAAATAATGATTCTTCAGTTTGTAATTTACAACTGAAAAGAGACTTTAATGTTTGAAAACGTATTTTAATATATTTAGATATGATGGCGCGGCAGTTACCTAGTGAAATTGGCAGACGTGGCAAGCCATGACATGGCGTGTTGCTTTTTGTCAAGCGAAACGTAAATTATTCTTACTCCGAAAAAAACTTCAAGGTAATACATCACGTTTGTAGACGTTGTGTTTTTTAAACCTACCTAGACAAGTTACGATGATGTAATAAATCTGTGTTTCCACGGCAGTAATAAATATACTGTGACGTGTGTTTCGTTAATCATTGCGTCTGTGGAATGGCGTGCCTTTGTGTATCGTGATCGATACACTGGCCCTGTGTATGCGTGATTTCAAATATTTGATTAGCACTATTTATACGTTTTAAAGGTGAACTGTTTTTATGACTAAGTTTTTTATTTACATTCACGTCTGTTTATTTATCACAACGTTGTACCTTTGCCCTAAGGGGTTTGAAACACAGTCGTGTAACGTAATTTGCCGAAACCCCAGAAGAAAAATACTAATCCCAGTCCGATAAATTTCAATAAACCTAATAAACAGTAAGTAGCAATACATATAAATATGATCGGAATAAAAGTTATCGTAGGCTTATTTGTGTGCATGTTCACCGCTATCTTTTTAAGTTTGTATGACGAAAATGAGAAACACGAGTTGCGTGCTTGAATTTAATGTGCCTTTTTCACTAGTTGTTCCTTCGTTTTAATATTTATTCCAACTAAGGCCGTCCTTTTAGAGAATTGACCAAACACATATCAATAACAAAAGGATAATTACAATTAGTGGAGCCCTTTACCTCGCAGTTGTAACAGTGTTAAACACAGTCGCGGCAAAATATTAACGTGCATTACATGTATTGAGCAACGCCGTGGAAAACAAATATGTTAATGTAAAATAACCGTAAGAACTGTCTTCAATTCAGGCATTTCTATAACGTCATAAGGCTGACTAAATAATGTTAGAGGCCTAACATGTCAATGTTTATTTTTAGGTGTAGCGAAAGTATACGAACACATGTACACACACAATGGCATGTAAACATTGATTTTGACAGATGATACATGGCAGTCACATGACAATGTTTGTTTACATTTGGCGGAAGGATACGAAACGGGATGGCAAGTAGATATTTAGCAGGGCTCCGCATCGTATTTCCCCAACACAGCAGTTTTAAACACGTCCGCATCTCAGTACCATCATTGTTTTTTTCATTAGTTGCTTCACCAGTCGAAAGCTTACTAGTTTTCCCAATAGAAGGCACTGCTGGCCTGAAATGTTCATTTTATGGACCTTCGTAGTCCGCCCCCCCCCCTCCAAATCTTAATTTGCATTCATTCTCTTGAACCAAATAAATCCTTTAAAAATAATTTGTTGCGCTAAATAAATATAATTATTCAAAGATCGCCTATATGTATTTAGTACTGTAACGTGTACATATAATGAACCTCACAAACCCCAACAAATTTAAACTATGTCAACTAATTACAAAAAAAAATTGGACATGATAATTAATAATTAAAATCTATTGAAGAAATTAAGAATATTGAAACTGTTGAAATAGTGATTTCTGTACTAAGAGGTTTAGTTCTCTATGGAAATGTTTTTATTTTGTTTTGTTTTATGCGACCTGTTATCGGCCTACCATTCCTGCAAAGTACATAAACTTCCATATTCTTTTGTTTTATTTGTAAACATAAGAATTTCTATTTGAAATCACATTTTATATAAAGGGGAGGATTATATAAAAATAAACACAAACACTCGAATACATTTTAATACACTCTTTATTTAGTACACATAACATATATATAATCAGCAAAAAAGCATTAATATTTATTAATCGTCTTAGAGTCGGACGATTTAGGGTCTAGTAGAAGGCAGCAGTTTCACAGTCCAAAGACAGGCACGCCATATGGCCCGCAGCTGCACGTTCTTCAGTACGCAGGTCCGGAGAGGTTCTGACCTGTCGCATACATGTCGGTGCTGGTCGTCGTAAAGTTTCACCAGCTTGCGCAGCGAAGGACATCCATACTCGCACTGCACGTCGATAATCTCCACTTATTTTTTGCACAAATCGCTCAGCCATTTTTTCTGCTCGGGCCCTGATACTTAAACCAGTCCTTGCGGATACTACATAAGCAAGTCGCGCAGAACGTTTCCAACTTGGGGGTATGGAATCTTGTCTTCGTCCTACTCCAGTCCGTGGTGGCACTTGGTCGGCCAGTCATACGTAATCTTGACTTTCTCGTCCAAGAGTGCCCACGAATAAAAAAAGGGGGGGGGGGAGGAGCGCGTGCGTATCTTACCATCGTCATCGTAGGACAGTGCGATCTCCTTGACCACGTAGCCGCTCTGGCTCTGGAAAACTTGCATATTACAGTACATCTTGCTGCTGTCTCTGCTCGAAGTCGAATAAACAGTTCTAGCAGGTGAGCAGTTATATTTATATATTCTAAGCTGCACTCACGACGGTATCTTGACAGCCTTGTCTCGGAAATTGTACGATATAAGCCGGTCATGAAGTATCAGGCAGAATGCCTACTAGTTGGCAGGAATATTTCCATATGTAGTGAATTCGATCCTGCAGTCGATCACATTGGGGGTAATATGGTCGTCCTGTTTATTCAAAACGAATACCATGAGCGGGGCCAATCTCTTGAATGTATCAGGTATCAATATCGTGAATTGGGTGTGTCCATAATATACATTTTGGAATTGAGTGTACATCCGATATGCCAGAAGGTATTGTCCATTTTCAAAGTTCGTGTTCATGTCAACATACAGGTAGCATTCGCTATTCAAAAATAATTTCACATTTTCTATTTGACATGTGTCGAACTGCAAACAGGTCACTCCTACATTGTGTTGTCTTCTGGTCTGAAGCCCAACGATGATGTACTTTGGTTTCTCAGAAGTAAAGCTGGACTTCGCCACCCAAGTGATGTACTGGCTTGCCGGCAATCTGGGTTATGTCTCCATACTCCATGATCTGAAAGCCACATTGATTTTTAGAACATCTTTCACATTCTTCAACCTTACTATGCGTTCTGCAGTGCTCGACTGCACATGAGGCAGCATCCATTCGATAGACTATAGTTTCAGTTCCACTTCCTCCAGGTTTTCTCCAGGACCCACGATGGCGTCGACATGCATATTGCCTAGGAATGGCAGATGTTCCTGCTTCGAATTGAAGATAATTCACTTTAGTCTTCGGCAAACCCCAATAGCATGGAGAGCAGGACGCATACTTCAAACTTGCCTCCAGGGTATATAGGAACACTGTAATCATCTTCGATTCCCCAACCAGATATCTTGGCTACAGACAGCTCATTCGGCATGAGAAAAAGGTAATTTTTGATTGTTGGGGTTATGCCCACCTCTCATGACTGTTCCAATTCGACACTTTTGAGAAAGTACGTGATACGATCGATCAGGTGAAGAATTCCATTGCTCGTTATGTTCGTGGGCGCTGGATTGAACCCATATTCTTTCATTAGAATCCCTCTGATTAGCAGGAAAAACTGGCAAGGATGAGTGCAGATATCTTTGTCTTGGACTGCTAGCCGAACTTCCGATGGTACTTGTATGGGCCTATTAGAAAAGGCTGGTATGCATGAAGTTCCACCTTCTTTATGCTGTCCTCGAAAATTGTTGGCTCATCGATGTTTAGGAAATTTTCCATGACGATCGACTTCGTAGCCAAGACTGCGAAGGAAAATCTCTTTAGCACGTTTTAATGCCTTGGAGACTTGTGATGTACTGATTGCCAGTTTGATGTGTTGCTTTGTTTTACAGCCTCTGGTTGGCATAAATCTTAATCTCATCTTCTCAAATACAGTGAAAGGGTGATTTATTCGTGTAGAAAGTCCAACAACTCTCTGCGCTGGTCAATGACTGTCACTACCATCTCGTGTGGTCTCTTCGAGATGACTGGAATTTAAATTATGCTTTGCTATGCCACGACCAGTTTATAACTTGGAGGGACCATAGGCGAAAACTCTTGCAGCGTATTGCTCGGCCTACCATTGAGGCATGTACCGCTCGCCAAAATGCAGTTTATTCGTATCACATTAACAGAAAAGATGTTTACGGGATGCGACACAACATGTGTTTTTCCAGATTCATATATGCGTAGCTCAAATCCCAGCATCGGTCCGATAGTATCCAGTTTCGTAAAGTCGATATCTTCGTTCCATCTGATGATGCTCTTCAGAGAATAGGAATTCCCATGTGGTTCGAATTCTGTGTTGGTAGACAGCGGATATTCGATGCACCTTGCAATGTCGTCTATCTCATGAGAGCCTATGGGCAGCGACGTCTCACACAAGATAGATCTTGCAGTTTTTTCATAAATGTTTGGTATCACATTGTAGGTTTGAAAATCGAAAAAAAAAAAAAAAAAAAAAAAAACCTTTTCTCCATTCCCCCTCCATCTCGAGTGGCAGAAAATGTACTGCATGCAGCTCGGAGCAATAGCCCATCAAGATAAGCGTTATCGACATGACTGATGGTTTCCTCACTGTGTGTAGCCATTTTATACAATTAATTGTACGAACGAACCAGTAAGTGAAGACACAAGTGCTTGCAGTTCCATGTGTTCTGAATCTGCTCCATCTCGTAATTGTAAGTCAGTTTGCAATTTTTAAGGTACAGTCGCATTTTGGATAGAGGATGCAAATTCCCGAAACTGATGTCGTAGTCTGCACATTTGCTATGTTTGACTATGTTACCCAATGGCTACCAGGCCCAGCTGTTGTGCACAAATTAATTATGCCACATACTTCTCTTTTGGATTTTTTTAGCGAAGCATCTTGCATGAACACACCGCGAAAATGAGGTATCTTCCATTTGTGTGCATCAGTTCCAAATCCATGTTCGTGAGCAGTCGTTTCGGTAGAGATTTCATTATTGCCTTCTCCTGCTGCATCGATTTTGCACAATTCCACTTCCTACTGTGTATGGCCTTAGGTAGAGGCCATGGCCATTTGTTTACCCATAGCGATAGCTTCCATATTTGCATTATGTCTTTGGGCCTCGGACAACTGCTTCCATTCGTTTGATTCTGTACTGACAGTTTGTACGATACCACTCGTGGTTCCAATTAGGCCTCTCAGGGCCCCGATTGCAGGCAAAAGGAATGGAAAAAATCAGCTGGCAGAACTTTTCTTGGTCTTGCATGCTTTTCTTCCCTTTTTCACAACTTTTTGTTTCAATTGCGTATTCCAGTTGCGCTTTGCACCCATGACCATCTTCACTTTGATCTTTATCGTGTTGGGAATGCCACATGCTGCTATTTTTTCTCAGATTCTGGTGTGGGATGATTTTCTTATATCATCTTTGCAAGTATCTTGTGAAACTTTTGCCAAGCTTACAGAACCTTGCGGTGGGAATAAGCGATGTCGTGTTACTGGCACACCTTGTCCAGTGCATTGATGCTTGTGTCGACACGTGACAGCCTTTTCGCTAGCTTGGTTCCTGGCTAGCAGAATTTGTATCCAGGAATGTGCAGCTCGAATGGTAGATTTTTGATCAGGATATTGATAATCCCGCCTCCAGCTATGGTCTTACCTCCTAAAGATATTGTGGTGAATTGAATGAAAAAATTATAAATACTCTCATTTTACACATTTTTGTTTGAGTATCATTCTAAGACTTGGCACAGTATGGATGTGAAATACCAATGATGCATCTCCTTTGTTGCTTCTCTGGTAAATCATCCAAAAATATGTTTAATTTATGAGGACATGAAATAACGACCTGTGGATTGAAAAGTTTGATTGTGACTTTTGAATAAAAATTCTGCTAGAAACTGTTTTCTGGGGGTGATGATTTAAAGAGATACTCTACAATTTACAGCACTGGATATCCACCTACACCTCCAACACCTCCACCACCACCTCCTCCTCAACCTCCACCTCCTCTTCAACCTCCACCTCCTCTTCAACCTCCTCCTCCTCAGCCTCCACCTCCTTCTCAACCACCACATCCCCTTCAACATCCACCTCCCCCTCAACCTCCACCTCCTCAACTTCCACCTCCTTCTCAACCTCCACCTCCTTCTCAACCTCCACCTCCACCTGCTCCGAACCAAGCAGAAGAAAACAGTCTGCAGATTGTCAAGCAAGATGTCACTTTGCTTATATGCATTCATGTTGAAATTCTAGATATCTTCCACGAATTGTGACATGGAAGCCTATTTCCTAATATTGTGAGGTGAGTCATCGTGGGACAATCGGGTTGTGGCAAGATATTAGTCCTACTGAGCCTGATGGAAGAACTAAATGGCCTTTGGTTGGAGAATATGTACCTGCACTCCAAATTGCTCCAAGAACCTATATGCTAGCGATTGGCACGAGTACTGGAGGTGGTGGAAAACTTGGGTTTTTTCTGATGCTGTGATAACGAAGCTGTCATACCTCCAAGTGAAGCACTGAAAAAACTCAATATTTGTCTTCGCTGACATTGCCTGCTAAAATAAACTTGCATTCAAGCATACTTTAGCATTGGATGGCACGTACACTTAGAGTGGTGTACCTCAGCCAGACTTATTCGTGCATATTCTAACAGATGCTTCGCGATAATACTAACGTGTTGGTGTTGTATTGCATGGACGATATGAATTTACACCATGTTTATGATGATTGTGTCAATAAGGACATGAGACTATCGGATTTACAGTCTGTGTGCCTTGTGCTGAACAACAAGTATGGATTTTTGGCAGTAGTTAAGAACTGGCCTCTATATAATGGCAGGAACCGACGTGGATCTGATGAGTTCACCATCGACCAACAAGAATAAATTACAGCATATCGAAATTCGGGCAGAGTAAACTCAAGCTGCTGTTTGACAAAGACACATAAGGAGCCTGTCTTGTACCAACAAACGATGGAACTTGTGATGCTGGGAAAAGAATAATTTGAAATGTTGGCGAACCCGAATCATCCGAAGATGCTGCTACTAAAAATTTCGTCCTCGAAACTGGTAATAGTTTCATTTCGGAATTACACAGTACCTTGGCCAATCAAAACTCATACTTTCGCACTTACTTGTCCGATCTTAGTGCGAAGATGGATAGTGTGAAGACGTAGATCATCCACGATTTAGTGGCCATGAACAAGCACATAACAAGTGTTCTAAGGCAAATCACAGACAGATTGAATGTAGCATCTGCATAAAATGAAGAGAAACTAAAAGTACTTGAAGATTCCTTAGAGCACACATCCTCTACCTCGATTTCCCACCTCGCAACGAAAACTGATATTCAAAATTACAGCAACAACATATTGTATGTCTGCAGCGAATGCCTGGGTAAGATTGAAAGTATTTTGTGGAGACTCATGACTAACCCTATAAAAAGAGCTTCAGTAACAATTTGTGTTCAGTATGATATCAAACTTTGCCAGCGAATAACATTGAGCCATTCAGTCTGTTCGCTCAAATTATTTACTTGCCAAGAGAGCCAAAATTTCACACAACCTTATAAACAAAGAAATGTTTAATCCCATTACTCGTTGTCTCGATATACTCAGGGAGAGCGATGAAGTACCCATAGTGGCGAAAACAGAAGGCGACGAAACTGCTGAGCATTTGAAGAAGCAAATACACAATGACGTATAGACAGATCGGGACGATGGATCAGATGCGAATTTGTCACACAAGAAAAAATACATTAGAAAGCCCTTGAATCTAATGCTATGGCTCG
Source organism: Dryococelus australis (assembly GCA_029891345.1). Taxonomy (NCBI): domain Eukaryota; kingdom Metazoa; phylum Arthropoda; class Insecta; order Phasmatodea; family Phasmatidae; genus Dryococelus; species Dryococelus australis. The sequence goes on along the minus strand of CM056994.1, from coordinate 184,697,142 downwards.
ACGATACCTACGATTGTACACATCTCGGAATAATGATACAATGCACGGTGTATACAGGCATAACGTAAATGGTTTCTCAGTGCTGACGAAGTGGAGATTCTACCAGGTGGGAACATCCAAGTTGGTGATTACACGACGTATGGAACCACTGGGCTTTGCAAACTGCTCTTTCGCAAGGACCCAAATGAGTTTACAGATTCCGACCTGCTGGAATACAAGACTTTGCTCGAACTGACGCATGCATTTTGCCAAGATAACAATCCCAAGAGAAGAATTTATAAGGACAAAGATCACAAAAAATCGAAGTTCTCGCAGACCTCTTCAGCAGCGCAGAACTCAAAAGTGGTCTGAAGAAGATAGACGACGGCAAGAGCCTGGATTACATGTTTTCGGATGATCCAAATGAACTAGTTGATAGGCTGAAGCTACTGCTTGCTTCACAGAGTGTTGGAAATTACTCCTACACCAAAAAGATTATATCCATCATCGGAGAACTTAAGGAAGCAGTCTACATACGATGAATCGATTGCAAACTGCCCACGAACTGCATGCTGTCACCAGGCGCAACTACTGCCCTTACAAAGTTATCATTTAATGGAATGAACAACCTGTTTATAGCCTGCCTCGTCGAGATAGTATGTATGCTTGTGTGAATAAAGGCCACCGCTACATGTTGAAAGTTATCGATGCCTATAGCAAATTTGCCTGTGCCAGGCCAGTCAAGTCGAAGAATGCATGTGACATCACCAAGCCGAGGCAGATGTGTTGAGCGAAGGATGCATCCCAACCAATTTGCAAACAGACCAGGGTAATTAATTCTACATTGCAAAGTTCAAGGCCCTGATGAAGAAACATAACAGAAATCATTATTCAATGTACAGTAATCTAAAAGCTTCTATCGTTGAGAGGTTCAGCGGACACTGAAGTGCAAGATGTGGAAGCATTTCGCAGCGAATGGATACTACAAGTGGCTTGAGCTACTGCTGAATCTCGTACACGAATATAACTGTACAGTGCACTCAACCACTCGCATAAAGTTCGAAGATATCAAGGACGACTCCCTGGTTCGGACTATGTATGCTGTTCCAAAGAGGAAGGACCCCTGCAAGCCTAAAGCTAAGGTTGGCGACCTGATGTGCATCTCCAAACACAAAGATGTCTTCGAGACAGCAAATTGGAGCCCCAGACTGTATTGTGTGCGATGTATACACAACTATGATCCGATGACCTACAATCTCGAGGTTCTGAACACTGTACCCAACAAGTGGTGGCTTCGACACCGAGGAGATCCAGCCGATGAAGTGTCCAGATGTGTATTTGGTGGAGAAAGTTCTGAAACGGTGTAATGGAAGGATGTATTTCAAGTGGTGGGGCTTCCTTGCTCGCTTCAATTCCTGGTCACCAAGGCAGACATCGAGCGGTGAATGCTGAAGAAGATTAACAAAAATTATTGATTATTTTGCCGATTATATATTTTATTATGTGTACTAAATACATAGTATATGAAATTGTATTAGAGTGTTTTTATTTATTTGATAAACAACCTCTTCATATAAAAATAATTTTAAATAAAAATACTTGTGTTGACAAATCAAACAAAACATATATGACTGTTTACGTATTTTGCAATAATGGTTAATGTCGCCATTCGGTACAGGCCAACAGTAGGCGAGGTGGCATAATTGAGACTACCTATGAGTAAAAAGGATAAACCAATATGGAAGGGATGGAGCGAACACGACTAATTAACATCACTTATAATGTATAAAAAATAGGCTGCCACCTGGTGGTGGTCGAACGAACGCAACCTGAGTGGTGAAAACATGAAACTCCAGCAATGTATAAACAAATGATAAAAGAAAATAACAATATGGCTGCATACGAAAGAATGAGTATATGTTAGGGGGTCGAATGAAGGAGAGTAATTGGTGGAGGCCTGCTAACTAATTAACCAATGTGAAACATTAGTGGTAGGGGTTATGTAAAGAAATTACGTTTTTTTTAAATAAATTTTTAATGTATTTTTTACTAATTTTTTAGATTTTTTTAAAGGAAAAAGTGAATTTTTAGGGAAATTATTAAGAAAAAAGGGGAATTTCCATGGAAAAGGTGAGTTTTTGAGGGCAATGTAGTCGATTTTGGAAAAAAAAATCGAGATGGCGGCTAGTGCCCCTGAAGTCTATTTCTGGGGTTTTTATTTTTTTTCAGCTGAGCAAAATGGGACATTTTTAAAGGAAAAAGCCCAATTTTATGGTAAAATAATCGATTTATGAAGTAATTCTTGGATAAAAACAAGCGATTTTGTACGAAAAACTCCAAAATGGTGGAATCCAATAATGCGACCAGAGCCGCCAGCCACATCCTGAAATTCTGAGTACGAAAGAACATTGCCCTAGTACTAATTTTGCATTTGTGATAGGCGATTCTCTCCAGCCTTTCAGATGAAGGCTCACATAAATGATGGACAAAACATGATGGCGAAGAAAATACTATTTTTGCCGTCATTGTCTCAGATTTTTGTGTAAAAATTAGTAACCTCCACGAGATAAAATGTATCTTAATTTGTGTTTTGTAACAATGATGTAATTGGTCACATCTTTTGTTTAAGGTAATTAAGAAATTAAATTTTATATTCCCTTTTAAATTTTTTTGACCACAGCTTCACAGCCTCCTCTGATTCCACCCTTCTCTGTTTTGTTACAGCTTACTCTAACGATGGAAGAGAAAAGTTTGCTAACAAAATATATACACATTATTTTTTTCTGGCTTCCTAGATTCGCACGCACTGGAAGATGCGTTCTGACTTCGATTCATTGTCACAACTGTCCTTCCTGGAGAATCGTTAATTTCAGGAAGTTCGTTTTCGGAGTGCGAATGAGATAGTGATTTCAGAATTTGATGATTTATCATACTCCTTCTCGGAGATACAGTTTTTGGAGAACCTACAGGTGATGGGGCAAATATGGCTACTTACCTAACTCAACTGGCTCGACCTTCGTTCGTGGGTGACTTGTGTGGTATAAAATATTTGTGTAATTTTACACATAGTCATGGGTGTGTGGTAACAGAGTCCCAACGACATCGATATATACTAGCGGTTACGAATGTAAGCGTTTAATTTTACTCTGCGTCCAAATAAAAATACACTCAAAAACAGTTAAATAATATTCCACTGTATTAATGTTTATAGAGAGCCATGATAAATAATATTTACTATGAACATCATAGTATACTGTAATGGTGCGTGTATTTTTCTCAACTACAAAAATATATAGGCCTTCATATCACCTTGTACTTCCACAACAGTGTTAGAATGCCTTTTTTCAGTTATACAAACGTAAAATTACAAACTCAGTGTACAGTAGTTGTGAATGTACAATAACAATACTACTTTCATTGTTTCACAAGATATACATGTAGTATTAACATCTCTCTCAGGTTTATTACAGCTGTTTCATGTAAATTCACATAATATATAGTGTAATTTTATTGTTTTTTTAATCCAATTTTTAATCCAATCCAAATCTGTTAATTAATAGTTACCAGTGAATTAAAAAAATTCTCTTCATTGTTTGAGTAATAATTTACTTCAGGGATATGTGCTCATTTAAGATAATACATACTGGCTTTCTATTTAGGAAGTAGGTAACTTCAACGGATATCGTAAATTTGCAGAATGGATTATTTGCATCTACACATACTGTGAGGGTTTATAAAGCGACCGTGTAGTATAAAATGCAATATATTTTAAGGCCTAAATACTTAGAGTAGCGCATTTTACGCACACTTCAAAATATGAAACAGAGCATCAAAATCATGGTTATTTATGCTACGTATTTACGTATTGTATCTAGAGAATTGTCACTCTCTTTGATTTATTGAGAAAATTAGGGTAAAATGACACGTTTTGTAGTGGTTTTCCACAAATTATACATAAAATACAACATTCTAAAACATATGTATGTGTAAATACTATTTTTTTTTTACAACGGGCTTGGTCCTCCATTGTTGACAGCACTGTCTATCGTGGACTGTGTGGCTTCTGTACCTCGAGCGCAGGTGAGGTTGAGGTGGTAGGCCACGAAGTAGTCCCCTTCCCTTTCTCCAGCTTAACTGCGTTGCCAACTTTTGAGAAAGCACGCATTATAACATGTTATAGCTTAATGTGTAATAAAAACATGCTTTTGAAACTGGGAGTCTTCTCCACCAGCCACGAGGGCGTAGCTGACATCCGTAGTATTTTAAGGAATACTAAATTAGTAATATATAAATTCACCTTAACGCCAGGCTTGTGTGTTGGATTGACTGTTAAGACTGTATGCATTAGATATTACGTTAATTAGTTATTTACAAAAGTTACATTTATTGTTTTTACGTAATCATTTGTTAAATTCTAAGATTTATTGCTTTTGCCACACACTGACAATGAAAGCCTGCTCGTTTGCAGGTATGAGATAATTTACAATGAAATAAAATTCTGTTTTTTCCTTTACGGTATCTGTGTAATCATTCAGAGAAAAGGTTTTGGAATTTTAAGATTTTTATTACAAAATAATTTTTGTATACTAGGCCTATCAATTTGTAGCTGTAACGAAATATTGAAATTAAAATGCAATAGTTTTTAATGAATTAATGTAATTTCCCTGTTTTTGTTGTAAGAAATGTGGCTTATTTTAGTTGAGAAATTTTAAATTGTAAACGCACATTTTCTCAAGTGCTTATGGAGAAAATTTGGAATTTATTATCTCTTTGAAAATGGCTACATAACTGTATATTGAAGTTGACATTAGTTTAATACAACCACAAAATTATTACATTTTCCTCTATACCACTCCAACTCCGTAAGTCATATGCGGCAGGTTTTGAAGTTAGGCGGTTTCCGTTTTAGCAGTGAATAAATTTCAACCATAAGTATGAAATCCTGCATATATTACAATGGTGTTAAAATGTCAGATTTATATCTAAGACGGCTCAAGTGGAATAGGAGCGAAGCAGATGTATTCGGCACATTTTAATACACTGAAATTCCGGAAGTTTTGAATGGCGGGACGCAGAGACCCAAAGAAGTTATGCAGTTATTGATTAATTTAATTCGAAGAAATTTCATTTGCATCCATTATACTGCCTTCAAAATATTTTCTGCACATAAGAATTTCCGTAGGTAAATGGCCAACTCATATGGTATAACTTATTACATACAAGGTTTAAATAAATGTAAAAATCTCCCAATTAACGATTTGAATAATTAGTAGTTATATATTCCATTGAATTAAAAGCATTTATAAATGCATGTCAAAGAATTTGAATTACATATTTAAGGTTCGTAAAATTAGTCAAATATATGACAGTTCTAAAAAAAAAATTATTTTGTTTTCCATATAGCAGGTAATGTGCATTGCTGTGAAAAAGTATTACGTATTTCTAATTATTTCTGTAATCATTCAAGACGTTTTCTCCAAGAAGTCAAGAATATTACGGGAAATTTGGAAACGCTCACTGAATTACACGAGAATCGACCTAAAAGTGTTTTTAATTTAACATTGGGTAGTGTTTTTTTTTGTTGAAAATTTGTCAAATTCGTTATGCACTCTTTAAATCCGTGTCATCGATTGTCATTTAAGCTACATAAATATAAGTTTAAAGCTTTTGTTTTCCAGTTCTGAAGGAACAGAAAAACAATAATTTTTTAATGCAATATCTAGTACGTTAAGATTACGTTGCCAAATATCCCATTTAATGGAAGCTTCGTGTTGCAGGTCGCGAGAGTAAAACAATAATTTTTATAAGAGGCGCTCGTTTGAAATAAGTTTTATACGCAATGTAGAGTTAAGGTAAAGCTGACGTAGAGTTACAATTATTAAAGAACAGAAGAATATGGACAAGTGGGATATTTTTAACTGGGGCCAATTTTGCTGAAGTAAAGAGTACGAGTTGAATTCGTTGACAATGAATGAGTTTTTTTCCCCTTTTTTTATGATGAGAATTGTATGTGGTGGTGCCAGCACCTTCGCATACCAGCCAGTTAGGCCCATTCATACTTCTTTCGCGTGTCCGACCAATGTTATCTGTTCCAGACGCCCTCCTTGTGTCGACCACCCGATCCTCTATTCTCTCTGTATCACCGACATTCCCTTCCCGCCGCAGGGTGTGGCCGCATTCTGCTCGCACTGGCTATCCGTCCTCCGCTGTGCATGCGTGTTTTCAGAGGCGAGTGTGTAGGAATGCCAACAAGTGCCGGCCGATCCCTCTGCCCAGATTATTGTGGTTCTCGCCGTCTCCTGTAATCGCAACAAATGCAGTGTACACGAACTACGTATCCTAATAGCTATCTCTTACAAGTTTTTAATGCTGCTAAATCCTTTGCGGTGTCTTGTTAAAAATTTTAAATTACGTTGAAGAACAACTGTAAATATTCACAATGTTAAACTATTTTATGAAAAAAATAAAGACGTGTGTGTGTGTGTGTGTATATATATATATATATATATATATATATATCTGTTAAAGTGCTAGGCCTTATAATGAAAGCACTGAGATCAAAAGTGTGACACTGCCAGCTCGCCAGCACTTTAGCTCGGAGAGCAGTTATGGGTTGAGAGAACAAAGGAGAAAAAAACAAAGTTCATAAAGCCGTCCCTATATAATACATAATTTCTGCTACCTTCTATTATACCTACCCATGGGCACAACAGAAAACAGAAGGCATACAAGTTTCAATAGCAGAAGAGAAGAAAGAATCCATCAGTTCATACCCACACGTTACCTAAAAGAATATTGTAAATATCAGGTTAAAAACAACTCGCAAATGGCAGACATTCCACCGTTGGCAGGTGTACAAATGTATTCAAATATAGTATGTAGGAGCTTTGTGGTACATCCAAAAAGTACGAAGAATATATTTTTTTCCTAAAGACTGTATTTATTTAAGTATCTGGGTACGAGTACTTGACTATTAATGTATGTGAAATAATATTAGTAACTACACTGCTTATGTATAAAAACAAGGTAATGTACTCAAATTTCTAAAACGGACGTTTACGCGATTAAATAAAAGATGATTTAATTATTTAAATATTTATCTTTAACAGGCATAATAATCAATCTTGTGCATTCCGTAATTAAACAAACTTATACGCTTAGGAGACTAAAAGAAGGCAAGGATATCACAATACTAATAATAAAGATTTTGTGTGTGTAGGTTAACATCACGCACGCTACAAAGATCGAATTATGCTTTTACACTGCTCGTTTGCAGGTTGTGTGTGTAACTTAGCATATAACGAAATTTTTTTTAGTTATTTTATGTAATACATTATTGTTATTTATCTTTTAAGTTTTTGTTATAAAACGTTTCTTTCTATAATTTATTTGTATAAAAGCAATAATACGCAAATAACTACACAGTATAATTGGCTGACTGGTTGTTTTTATCTAGCTTTTCCTTGTAAATTTTTTTAAAACCAAAATATTCCATAAATAAGCGTTTTAGGCAATAACTTAAATTATAAACCGCAATAACGTATCATATAAAATAACTAAAAAAATTTTTGTTATATGGCGGAGATTTGAACTCGAAAAACTAAATCTCTACGGCGCAATCCCGCGCACCAATTCACTGAGATACACACACAACTTACCAAACGAACCGTGTAAACGCCTGTATATGTTATCAAATTATATATTTACCACGTATTATTAAAGTTGTGTTTATTGTTTTATTATAACCGTGAGAGTTTATTGAAACGTTTCCCGTTACTTACGCGCACATTAAGTTTCATTTTTTACATAAATACGTTTTACAGAACCCGTAATTTTTTCGTAAACGGATATATACACCTCGAGGTTGTTACTCGGGTGTCAGTCATATTGTCTGTCGCAACTCCGTGGGCATAGCAGAAATTGGGAACACATTCTATTATAGTTTCGGGCATGCTAATGGGTAAAAAAACTGTTATATCCGGAGCCAGACCCCTCCGGAGGGGGGGGGATTGTAACCTACACGGGAGGAGAAACGATAGCAGAAACTGGGTATTAAAACTGCTACGAAAATGGGCATCGTGTAAGGCCGGCTGGGAACAGTACCTAAGAATAAATTATCACCTACTGAACGCGTACACATTTCTTTTTTTTAATGTGGCCTGTTACAAAATATAATTTAACACATAACATTAAAAAAAAAATGGTACGCTATCGTCAACCGTAATATTGCGCTGTATTTTTGTTCGTTATTTTCTTCTCTTAAGGGTAACATTTATAAATTAAAAGTCTTCTCGTAATGTACGTTACTATAAAGTTACCAATAGTTTTCTGAAAACATTTACCGAGCGTTCTCCTCACAGAAAAAAACTTCCTCGAAGTAAAATAAATAATCATGAAACCTTACTTATTTCTCGTTGCACTGTTCCCAACTCGCAGGATCAAAGAGCTATTGCGTAGACAGAAGTGCCCGTTAGCTTAAATATGTATATACCGGATTTTCTCATATTTTCACATTTAGAACCTTGAAAATAATAAATAATATACTGAACATTCCATAAAGATTATTGCAAAATTAGAAGTGGTCTTATGAGAATTTTAGGTTAAATTCAAATGTTTTGAAATTCTGACGTTTAAAAATTTTGACCTTGTGATTTTCTAGGGAACATTTTCCATTCGTTCTTCAAATAATATTTCATAAAGCCTTTTTGCATGCAGCACAGTGTTTATAGAACCAGTATATGGAAACGAAGTACTAAGGAATAAATGACAATGGGTTTTGATTTGAGTTAAATTAGTTTCATATATCTGCTATCAAGGAGACTTATTAAATTAAATAAACAATTTTTTTTGAATAGCCTACGTTTGTTTGCGTTCAACAATGAATAAATTAAGAGTTTTGTGTGTTTTAAATTTTTAAGGTTTTCCCATTAAGTGAGTGAAATCTAACAGCATGAAAGATTGGATTGGAAAGGACTTATTAACGTCTCCCGGTGTTATGCCTTAAGACTTAACAGTGGACGGCTTACAGCAACTTTATGACCAAACTTAAAACTAACACCCATTCCTTACCCAGGATTCGAAGCCAGAACCTCACGCACCCCAAACTGGCGGCGTACCAACCGACTGCGCCACGGGAGGTCAGTAGCGTGAAAGAAATCATACGAAATAAACATCTGTATGTCGCTAAAATGAAGTAAGTTTTCTTTCTGAGGACATGATGTAGAGATTCTAACGAAAAATAAATTGTGATTCGTGGTTAATTTGAACACATCTGAAGCATCGGAAAACGCAACAGGCTTTTCACAGTGTGAAATACACTCATTTGCAAAACAAAACAACACCAAGAAGGAATCGCGCGAGTATGGAAGGTTGCCACCCAGAATTCTCGCAGCTCGACATGTATCCCATATGCGTTGAAGGCTCCCGCCTACACGGTGCTGGAACTTCGCTGCAGTGTGTTTGAAATACACATTTCCCCAAGTAACTATAAAACGTGCGTCCAGTGAGCTGATGTACGAAAGGAACACACACTTCAGATGAGGGCTGTTGAGAGGTTTCCTTGAGTCGATGTGCCACCAGGGCGCGTAGGCCCTACTTGTCCCTCCATCAATCACAGTTGCAAGACACCGAACAAGCCCTTTTTAACAGCGTGAGTCACAGAGCCAAGTTCAGTGAATATGCTGCAGGCTCCGACGGCGCATTAGACAGATCTTTGCCCAGTTGGATGAGTTTGAGAGAGGCAGAAATGCCGGCCCCCGAAAGGCAGGTTGTATGTTTTGACGCATCGCTCACTATTTGAACAGTTCTGCCTTCACTGTAAGTCGTGGTTGGACGTAGTGGGAACAGAAGGGTACACACCCATCTAGAAGGCTCGAGTCAACCACAGCGGACCACCAATAGGGATGATCGTTTCATCGTGCGAAAGGCTGTAAGTACTCGACGGGCGTCGATACTTATTATCCATTGGGATATCACGGCAGCTAGGGATACGTCTGTGTCAACCAGTACCATATCCAGGCGGCTAGCAGAGTGGGGTCTGTCGTCGCGGCGTCCCTTACAACGTCCACCATTTGTACCCGAGCATCACCGAACACATGTGACCTGCACGAAACGGGCAACATGGCAGTTTGCGGATTGCCGACGAGGGGTGTTCAGCGACGAATCGCGGTTCTGTCTGGATGCAGACAACCGCCTACTTCGAGACTGGAGACGTCCTGAACAGCTTTCTGATTCACGCTCCATTGTAGAGAGACCCACTGCCCCAACGAGAGGTGTCATGGTGTGTGATGCCATTTCCTGCTATTCCCGCACCTTACTCGTGCTGATTCAATGAACCCTGACGGTTTGCGATACATCCAGGAAATTTTGCGACCATGTGCGGTCCCCTTTCTGGTGCAGTTTGGCAACTCCATTCTCTAGTAGGAAAACGCTCGGCCTCACACAGCACGGGTATCTCTGGCATGCCTTTGTGATTTCAACATGCTTCCTTCGTCAGCGCAGAAAGGTCCCCAGACCTCTCGCCTATCGGGAACGTTTGGGATCACATTGGACGGAAACTTGAGCCAGCAGCAATTACGGCGAATTTGGAGGGTCAGTTACGCAGTGTATGGCAATATCTTCCTCAGAAGAACATCCGACGCCTTTATGCTCCCACATCCGACCGTATCGCCACCGGTTTCCATGCTACTCGTTGTCCAACACCATACTAAGTGCATGCTGCATGTGTTGGTTCCCTGTGATACATACTTGGTGGAGTACAACATTTTGATGTTTTATTTTTACATAATACCATGTCCTGTGCCTGTACCCACTTACTTCCTCCTGCAATGGCATCTCCAGGGTGATCAATTTTTTTCCAACTGTGTGTTTTAAAACACTAAATTAAAAGAGTCTTAATTTATAATACAATTTACAATGTATCAAAGAATTGTTTGTGGTTGTCTCTTCTGTACGGACCAACGAGGGTTAAGTTTTTGAGATAAAATACATGTACATTCATTACTCACCGGTAGAGTAACTTAAAATTATTCAACGTTAGGCAATTTGTAAATTTCTCGTATACCTGTTTAGAAGAGAATTCAACATTTTGTACAGCAGTCCTAAAATTACACAAATTAAAATTATTTGAAAACTACCCTGATAAATAGTTTGTTAGAATCAGTTGAATGAATCACACAATCGGAATCGAATAAAATTGTTGATATAAGAAGTCTGCGAAAAATATTATGCATTACACAAATGTAATTATTTTATGTGTTTTACACATTATTACGAATGACACACTTCGTGACTTAAGAACAATGCGTCAATGTTTAATCATGAATTTCCCCCAGAATTATTTTTCCAAACGAATGACAGGTTTTATAGGAGTGATGTGTATGTGCGTATGTGTAAATGTATACATCCAGGGTAAGGAAGCTTAGTAAGAATCCAGTAAAAAAAACCCATCCTTCAGAACGTTTGCAGCGAATTTTTCAAGTAGATTTATCTGCAGCGTAAACATCTGTGTTGTGTAAATGTATTTGTTCTGAGGCATTGACACTCAAATATTTACCGACTCATATATTTAGGGCCAAGACAACATATAAGCCTACTAGTGTGTCAACACATTTTCTTTAGAATGTATTGAAAAAGTATTAAATGAACACCAATTTTCTTACAATAATATTAAGCGGTAGTAATTAAGGCATCTGTCTTTTAATTTACTTTTTCTATCACTGTACGCAGTGAACGAATTTCAATAAAATTCCGAATACAAGGAAAATACGTCATTGTAGTAAAATCTGAAGGAAAAAAAGTCCCTAAATGTTTTCGAGCTTTAATTAACGTCTCGTGTTGACACAGCACTGACTTTTATGTATTTAAAATTATTTTTAATTTCAATGACTATGCCAAACGATTTTTGAACGAAAGTTTTAAATAGCTTCATATTATATATTTTATATTTATTTGAGTATAAGATGCAAAGTTTGATACGAATTAATTTCGTTAACTTTAGTTTCGGAAATAAGTGAAATCTGTAAAACAACACAAAAATACATTTGACAAAGTAACAATATAGATCGTGATATTTTTAATATAAACAAATCAGTCGAAATTTGAACATCGCGACTGTTATACAATTTCCAATGATTTTAGAATGCGAACAATGAAATACTTTAAATTTAATTTAATATGATTTCAAAACACAGTACCTTGTAGATTATTATAGAACTGATTAAAGCTGTTAACGTGTGAAAATACTTTTCTTCATTTAAGCATAACTTAATGTTGGAAATTCACGCTCGTATTTCATACCCTTCACAAAGTTTTCGCAAGTACTACCTTTATGGTAATGTCAAAAGAAAAAAACATAATGGGACGGGTTTACTTTTGACGTTTTCCTTACCTGACAGACTCGCGGGTGCCAGTCTTAAAAATATTTTCTGGCAAACTTCCTGAACTTAATTGGAAGTGTTTAACACGTATATCGTATGGGAATAATACCAGGCATTTGGCTACAAATATGGAATGTTTATCGTCGCTACTATACAAAGTTGGGAAGTTTCCTATGCATTTGACTGTTAACTGAGCAAATGTAGGATCGTTAGCATTCATGTATGTAAAATAATAACTTTACCACTCACTCTTCCTCACTCCATGTTAACACACTCATATAGTAGATTTGCCAGTAATTTCTTAGAGTGGGTGCATAGTACTTGATGGCTTGGCGTAAACATTTAATGTTTTCGTAAGACTACTCCATGATAGAAGAATGGTCAATTGGAGCTGAAGGGTTCCCATTACCAACATGGAGAAACCTTGCTTTGAAACTCAACTACGAAGAGTCAATGAACATTCTCCACTCTTCAGGATTGACATGAACTGTGGGCGCCTACAGCTGACTCAGTACAAGGTGATCCTGAACTACAGGTAAAAACGTTATGCAAAATGGGATAGAAAACATTTTACGACCTATGTCGCAGTGTGTTTTGAAAAGGAGGTTGATGCCCTTGAAAATCGATATTTCAAATGTTTTCAAGTCAAAATAATAAAAAATACTAGAGATGAAAGAAGATTCCGTGAATACTGATGACCTGAATTGAGATCTGAAATCTGCGAGCTGTTTTTGGATAATATAATCCCCAGGCATTGAGAAAATAAGGGATGCAGTGGCACTAAGCATCAAATGTGTGTAACACTTGGGTGTTTATCACTTTTAATTACGTCATTATCATGTGCACTTCAACAACTTGGCCTTTGTATAACACCATCAGGTGACCGGTTGTCTGTTTTCTCGGCAACTCGAAAGAGTGGCTATGTAATAAAAAATTTACTTCCACTTTCGCTGAATATATTATTTTCATTATTCTATGAGGCAATGACCATTATAATTAATTAGAAATCCTTTTATACTTATTAATTTATGTCACCATCATGATACAATTATAATGCCCAGTAAGAGCATACAGTTTTCAGAGTTCCCAACCACAAATAGAGTTTTCTGTGGGAAAAATTCAAAACCCTGGTACAAAAGTAATAATATGGAACATGCCAAGCATTTGCGTTTTTACAAATATCTTATATTTTTAATGCTGCTTCAAAAATTCGAAAAATTCTGTCACAAATTAAGTAATTATACTAACAATTTAAAACAATATATTTATACAAGTTACTTGTAATTGCATTGAATTCGCTTTGTTCTTAATTTGTCAGCTCTTATATCACACATTTTAAGAGATAGTTGAAACATGAATTATTAATGTTAATGTTGTGCAATTAATACACAACCATCCGATTTCCACCAGACACAAATTTGCGACCGAAATTATATAAATCGTAAAGGTATGTTTTGGATAAAAATTACGATTTACGGGGTTTTTCATTAAAGGCAGTCAAACAACAGCGCTAAGAAACAATTACTGAATTACTGGTTGTTGTGACAGAAGTAATCATTATTATAGGCTGGTCATGGTAAAGTGAGCAGTTTTGAGGCCCTAGTTGCTCTTTCCTTTCTGCAATTTTTTTCCATTCGAAACCTTTTAAAATAAATAATTTCATGTAAGTAAAAAACACAGTGTGTATGCTCCACCGCACTCGGAAGTTAATGTCTAAAGCTGAAATATAGTACATTTATCAAATAATATTCCAAATGAGAGGGCTTTCAAAAATGCTCGCTTGACCGTGAGTAGCCTATATCACAGAAGCATTTCTCCGTAAAGCACACATTGGCCCATGTAGTCACGTTCAGTTGTGGTAAGGTACTTACGGTGCTCATACTGATATGAACACATAACGAGAAGGAGAGTGGCTTCTGACGGAGCACTTTACCCAACTGTACAACACGCACAACTCATTAGAAATTACAATAGCACATACACTAACAAAACAGTCAGAAAAATTACATTTTATGCTGCACTAGAAAGAATGGAACATGTATTTCGTAAAACTGTACAATACTTTTTCTCGAATTCGCTTACTTACATACTTTTCAAAATCAAATTATAAGTCTAGTTTTAATAAAAAATGAAGCTTGGGTCTGTTACCATTCTGTGTACTTCAGAAAGCACATTCAGCAAGCATAATCATCGTATTGATTACTCGCGTAGTATGTAAAAATTAGTAATAATTTTCACAGCTATTATTAATAATTGATTTTATGTAACGTTTCAGCTATAAAAATGATAACTTTCGTGTCTTAAATTAATGTGTATAAAATCAGTTACCAACAATATTTGTAAACATTATTACCAATTTTTATTACATGCAACCAGAGTAATTATTATAATAATCTTGCATAATGAATATTTGGTGGAGGAGGGGGGGGGGTGTATACTGAAGTACCCTGAATGGAAATACGCTTAAGTTTTAAGCAAAAATCATATATATATATTTTTTTTTTTTTAATTTTAAAACACAAATAATTATAATGCAGAAATATTTTGTTTTATTAATTTCACGAAATACATGCATTCTTTTATAATGTATAACATAACTCAGATTCGAGTAGCAGTTTTGGTTGCGTGTGTGCTAATTTTTGTGACTTCTACATGTTGTACAGTGTGATGCAAAGCATCATTAAAATCAACTTTCCTTCTATATAACGCAAATGACAATACCTTAGGTGCGACGTGACTTGTGACACGCTCTGTACAGTTTCAAAATTGTTCTGTTAATACATTTTCGAATTTTCTTGTGCTTCTTCATAGTTAGTTTGTTTTTTAGAAGAATAAGGATATGAATGTCACAAATATTATAAGATACAGTACTTGAAGAGATTTTTAAAAATGTAGGTTTGAATGATAATCATCCAACTACTCCTTATAAAACTTTCATAGCGCTCTACCATCTTATTTCGAGTCGATGTAGTTGTACATTCATTTTTGTACAAGTGTTTCGTAATTTTCGCACACCCCAAGCCATTAACAGAGCCAAGACATCACTGTTAGAGATAAGGAAGGTAGAGAAATAAAAACATTAATAATGATAAAAAAATCTGGTGCATACAATCGCTAGAGCTACGTAACAGTTTTACAGCAGTTTCGAAGAGGGATGATACGTTTAGTCAGTTTCAGTTCAAATACTAATTGAAGGTTTGTGTGGCTGTTGGTCACGCTCATTATAAACGAGGGCCGAAGTCGCGAAACTATGAAATAAGCAGTTTTTAAAATATTCTGCGAGTGTAAATAAAAAGGCTTTTTTATGTAACAAGAATATAATCAATATATTGTGCTGATTTCCAAGGATAAAATTTTCACTAATTGCGAAATTATAAACTAATTCCTAGGAAATTCGATTAGCTGTTAACTAAATTCAACTATTTGAATGTTTTTTTTGTGCAGAGAAAAATAGCTGACACGTCTAATATTGGCGATTTTCTGTTTTAATTTTTCTTCGTGAAATGTTTAAACTCAAAATGTCTTGTGTTTGATAAAAGTAGCTTCAAAAGTATCAGTATGTGCAAAACGCATTCTGAGGGCGAATTAGTGAACTCATATAGTGAAATGCTTTTCACTGAAAATTCAGTTAACTAGCTTCAACCGAATATCAAATAAATGGCGTGAAGTTTGTATCAATGTTTCAGTGTAGTGGTTTTCGATAAATAAGAAAAATTTCTTTTAAATCAATGA
Organism: Dryococelus australis; assembly: GCA_029891345.1. Taxonomy (NCBI): domain Eukaryota; kingdom Metazoa; phylum Arthropoda; class Insecta; order Phasmatodea; family Phasmatidae; genus Dryococelus; species Dryococelus australis. The sequence continues at coordinate 184,681,054 of CM056994.1, read as the reverse complement.
AACTCAGCAACTGCATTAATCAGAGCGATTTATTGGCAAACCGGAAATGGTTTCAACAGTTTTTCAGTCAAATTTCTGTTTACTTTAATTTTTGTTCGACGTTTGATTGATTTATAGATATATTATTTACTCAAGGTTTCTCGTGGTGTTTGTGTTTTCGTGAATTATTAAGGATTTTGTGGGTTTTTTTTGCTATGTGTTTTATACATCCAGATACTCGCAATGCCAAATATTTATGGAGCCGCAATAATTTCAACCTACAGTGTATAACGAAAAGTAACATTGCTTCATAAACAAAATATGCTGAATATATTGAAAAGGCAGCTAAGATTATTAGGGTAGAAATATTGAAGGCTGATTATACTTTGGGCCGTTACTCGTTGAAATAGTGAAAATGGCTTGGTGCATACAAACGGAGTCATCTTGACGTTGGGTACAAACCGTCGATTGGCTCACATGCGTGCCGCAGTATAGTGTTAATAGCGACCGAGTTCTCACTAGCAGGGTAAACAAAAAATATATGTATGGGGGCTTAAGCTGTTCGGAATTTGAAACGGACGCCTCTGGCGTCTGGGTTTGATTCTGTTTGGGACTGTGACCACGTTATCCGGGTAAAGTTCAGTACTTTACCGTCACGATTGATTAATTAATATCAACTGCGAACGTTATGCTGCTGAGGTTCATCTCACTTAGATGGTCATTCTTCGGAGTCCCTCATTTCTGCATATTTGCTTCGCTAGGCATCGCCAGCTCGTCGGTACGTTTTATGAACAATGCAGAATATAACATATCTGTAACTCGATATGGATATTTAACAACGAGCAGCGGTGATCCACGTGGACGCCGACCTTGCCTAACGTCGCTCTAAAGGACCGAAAACCAAACTGGGTGGAGTGGCAGGAAGAGAGCGTCGATGCCAGAGACACACGGCTCGTTGTCGCTGTCCTGCCAGCTTAACATCTTATCTAGCGACGTAACGTATGAGCTGCGAGACCTATAACCGTAAATTCCGGCCGTGATGTGGAGCAAGCGGACTCATTAAGTATATGTAGAAACAATAAGCGGCGACGGTATCTACAGGTTTGGCAACTCTGGCGCGCGCCGGTCGCCAATAGCGCGGTGCGGACACGAGGATCGCTGCAGGCGGTTGGTCTAGAAGTTGCTGGGGGAGGGGGTTGGCAGGAGGGAGAATTCGTGGAGTTGAGAGAGGGATAGACAAGAGTGAGCCAGCGGTCAAAGCGATAACATTTCTCACCCGGCAACTGGAGTGACCAGTCGGATCGTGACCGTGTTTTCGTAACGAACGCTATCGCAACGTTATCTTCTGTCTCTGTCTTCCTTCTCCCCGAAGCGAGCGCCATTACGAACTTTCTCAGTCCGAATCATGACTTCACGCTGATAAAAAAATTTCACCACTGTGGCTCATGAAGAATCAATATTAACTTTGGAGGATCTTATGTTTCTGTAGATCGCAAAAAAAAAAAAAAAAAAAAAAAAAAAAAACATGTCCACTAAGTGATCATCCAAATAAACACCTTACTTTTCACTACATAATCACTTAACTAACATACACAATATCGGAATTCACATTTGAGTGCTACTGCGTCATTCCCAGTCACGGTGCAGCATTTTCATAACACATGACTTTCTTGTCAACCTGAATCAAACGTTAATGTTCAAACGATGTTTCCTTGTAGCCATGTAGTTAAACGCACAGAAAAACGGCCCGTAACAGTGGAGTTAACTCACATCATCTTGTGAAATTACATGCAATAATTCAGACTGTGTTGGCTTAAAACAGATACCAACAATTTTCCAAATGGCTAATCGACATACATTGATATTGTAGTGTTCCGTGAACGAATCTCAGGTGTACATCGATCAAGGAGCAAATAGAAGAATCGTAAGTAGAAACATTTATATTTCTCGTTGTAACTAAGCAGTAGTTTAAATTGCGTTGTTACATTTACTATTTGAGATCCAATATTTTGCTTCGTGGCTGCTTTTTATTTCCACGTAACATTGACTTCTTTGACTTGGCTGGACAGAATTACACTAATTGAATATTTCAGTTGTATATAGAAAAATTATGCCCAGAAAGGTAAATATACATTCCGTGACTATAGTCTGTGCCAAACTATTTGACGAGTGACTCATGTCAGGCGCTAACGTTGAATAACCACCGATCTCACGAGTTTGACACCTTGGAGTACAGTTACCTTTCAAAAACGCAGTTGGCGTATTTACTATCAAAGGAGACACTTTCAGATACACTAGACAATGTCAAAGTCATGGTAACTTGTAAATGACTAATCAGAATGACCTCAAATTTTCACCCATGTTTTGCCAGGGTGTCGAACCCAGAACTACTCGCGTGGTAATACGGCACTGAGATGAGCTGCGACACGAAGGTCGTCTCCAGCAATGGTACATCTGACTGGATGTACCATACTTGTCCGAATCCTAGAGAAGTGGGGGCACAAAAGGGCGTTCTAAATACGTGTATCGAATATCCACTCGCATTTACGCACAGCCTACGCGCCTTTACTGGCGTGCAGTCTCTCTCGTCGACTCACCTCATAGGACTTTAAGTGATTACTCTGCCCTTGTTTGGTGTAATAATAAAGACCAATTTATGGTCAATTTCTCTATACTATGTTCCCATTTTAGAGACGGAAATAAAAATGGAAACTTGTATTTGGACACGAACAATTTCTTAAATGCTGTTTTTAAGTAGACACCACTCAAAAATACTGACAGATTTAAAGGGCAGCAGCTATATTTCCGAAGCACTGTGATCTATTTAGGAACCTGGCCAGATTATATATATATATATTATATATATATATATATATATATATATATATATATATATATATATATACTGAATGAGAAGTTACAAGACAATGGTATTCACTACTTCTACATTCACCGAAGTGACTGATAATGTGGCAGCATACCTCCGTTGCGTTCTGAAGAGCGTCAGCTCGTTTTCAGCTGGTTGAACTGGTGGCGATCTCCCCCAGTGTGCTTTACAATTCCCATTCCAGGTGAATACTGCTGTAGCTCCTCAAATTCAACCGGTTGTTACTCACAGGATTAAGACCCAATTTATTGTTGGTGCGCAAAAAAAAAAAACAGTGTTTGAATCGTTCACGTATTCACTGAGCGAGATGATGCAGTGTTAACACAATGGAAACCCATTTGGGGGGAGCCGGGTTCATTTCCCTGTCCAGCCAATAAGGTTTCTGTTTCCTATTGATTTCCGAATTCACCTCAGACGAATGCGCCACTGCTTTCCAGATCCTGATTCTCCGAGATATTAGTTCTTTCTGCATTCATCGAGTGCCATTTTACCTTACGCACAAAGTTTTCAGTTTGCTTGCAGCCTTCTCCGGAATGAAATTTATAACATCTTCCATGAAATATCCATAGAAGTGTTATTGGTAGTGGATGTCGCACTCATATGACGAAGAGGCCGCATCTGTGATGACACCCACTATTCAACTATGTTAAAGGTTTTTGGGGCCCACGAAAATAAAAGTTTTACACCTAAATTCGAATCATAGTTAAAATCTACTAATTCGCAGTGAAGTTAAACTACTTTAATCAGTACGAATGGCTCCACTTGGAATCGGTGAAAAACCACTGGTTGTTTCAATGAAACCATTTGTCTGATTGAATTAGTGACAGCCAACTGCTTGTGGCGAATTAGATACTGTTTTTATTGTATTTAGCCAAATCATTGCGAGAAACCAACTTATTTACCTTTTTATAGTATGCGATGTAATGTAATTTAAAAAGTAAAATATATTCGCGTTGTTCAGGATTTGAACCATTAATTTCCCTATCACAAACCTTTACCTTTAAAATCAAGGTATCATGCGAACAATGACTGTATAGAGGAACAACTATGTATTAAAATGTTTTATGAAAAAAATAGTAGCTTTAAATTGTACTTCTTTTCTTTTCGTTTTTAGTTTAATTGGTAACATTCTTATTGCTAAAAAAAATATTATGCATGAATGTACTCACTTTGCAACATATGATTGAGTTTAAACCTTCAACCTAGCATTATGATGATTACGTGAAAACGAAATGAAAGACGTAAATGTTAAATTGAAGGCCGTAAAATGGTACTATAAAAAAAGAAACACGTTAAAAATATATTTAATGGCTTTCATTGGTTTATCTGTTATTTTATTTGATGCACATTGTTTAACTGATTCATCAATCGAAAAATCTATCACAGAAAAACAGCGAATAAAATGTAACTGAATCAATAAGTGAAAGAAAACTGGCATTCTTCACTAATTCATCACCTAAATTAACTGTCGTGACTGTTGACAAAGTCAGGCGATGTTAACTGATTTAAGCAGTGAAATTCTCACTGATTTCGATTTAGTGTATGTAATCCGCCTTATTTAGCTTTTATAAAAAAATAAGCACTTTTTCGTAAAATTTAACGCTTAGAGCCTACAATTCATTCCGCAAGGAAAAAAAAAATTATTAAAATTATTTGTTAAAACCTGTATTCCAGTGAAATTGCAACGCAGTTATAAAATTCGTTAGTGTTTCTGTAGTAAGAACTTGACTGAACATTAAAGAAAAGTCCATAACGATGGCATTTTATAGCGCGTTGGTAACTGTAACAAAGTTGACATGCTTCTGGAGTGGGTAAATTGAGATTTTAAGTAACTCCTGCATCAAGATTATTAAAGGACTCGTGAAAATGAATACAAAATGGAGTTTTAAACTTTAACTGACTGCCAACTTAATATATGCAATACCGATGACAAGTTGACCGCCAACAGCCACGCACACACACACACAGGCACTGGTTTTTGAATACACAAATGAATAAATAATTGAAAAAAAAATTTGTCAAACTTAATCAATGTAGGGGAGAGTTGTCTAATACCTACCACTTTAAATATTTGTATTTTTGTCTATTTTTTGTTTCGTTGCATTTTTAATAAACTATGTGATATTGTGATATACACAGCCCATATATATTCGCCTCCATCTTCCAATTCTTTCAAAGGTTTGAAAAAAATGTTTTGACTAATGGCTGATTCTGGTCGGTTGTATGTTCAGGTCAATGAAACATTAAAATCCCAGCTTTTCTTGCTGTCAATTAATCTTCAAATTATTGGAATGGACTGTGTACCAATCTAGAAGTAGATGAACTTTCTTGTAAACATTTGGTTTTACAGCAGTGAAGTAGTATTTCATCCATTGTACAAAGAGTGCGCTATTTGTGTAGCCGGATTCTGACACTTCAATTAAACCACCAGATGGAGCCCCAATTATCCCGTCAAGGTAGGGCAGCTCTTAACCTAAAGTATTTATATGGCTGTCTTATTGAAAAATGTGCCATACTCATTTAAATCGCAATTTTACCATTCCATGCCATAGTGTTATTTACCTGACAGCAGAATTTCGTCTACACAGCTATTCTAAGAATGTATTTTATTTTGTTTTAATCATTTTGGCATATCTCTTATTTGAGCGAATCACAAATATGAACATTTTATGCAGAGATTATTAACGGTAAGATAAATAACTTACGTTTTACGAACTGTAAGACAACAAATCTAATTCAGAATTAGCTTTGTATGGCGGATATTCTTGAATCTATCTTAAACATATTTTACTGAATACGAAGTTACTACAACAACTAAGACATACATTCGCAAGATCCAACTTTCATTCCAAAAATATCGTCAGTGGTAATTGTCGTGTAAAGCTCTTTGATTTAACAACTTTATATTTTGATTAGTACTACTAATGAATTAGAACTATAAATATAGACAAATATTTAGACTTTTATACTTGCATTTGTGAAAATCAGTATAATTTAATTGTTAATGTTTTGATGTATCCATTGTGTATTCTAATAAAACTTATCTTACCTCAACTTTAAAATTAATATTTAGGGTACGAACGCACTTCATGATCATCTAAACCTGCGTATATTTTGAGGAATAATTCTCTTTCTTAATGTTTTTTGAATTAATTTTTTTTTTTCTGTTTTACTCGTTCGTTCTTGATAAAAATCTTTCCTTCTTTATGCCCCGAGCTAACAACGACCAGGAGAAAAAATATAAATTACATTTATTTAATTCAATTATAAATCGTGATGGATAGTCTGCTGAAAGTCAATTACATAATTTATCAATACAATTTAATATTATCTAGCAAAGGATGCTGTTTCCTACATTTTACAGTGACATCAGTGATCCTCACAAATATTAATCACTTCAGACTATATGCAATTTTAGCCTACTTTCTGAAGGAACGAATGCTTATAAAATCACTTTCAGGTCTATGTGTGTCTATGTATATATTTGTGTCTGCATTTGTGTCACCGCGTGTATGTCCCCCTTTACAATTTTTGGACGCTTCAAACTGAATTTCACCAAACCCGGAGCACATGCAATACTTAGTAAGAACATGTAATGTTTATAGTTTCTGATAACATTGGGCACTTACTTTCAAAATGGCGGCTAGTAAAAATGTTAGTGTGATGTCATATTTCGGGAACCATTCAACCGATTAAAACCTAATTGTGTATAACGCCAGACCATTGTATAAGCATTATATTTTGAGATTGATATTGTTGTTGGTCCGCCATTTTGGAAAGTAGCACTTATTAAATAAATAAGTATTTTATATCATATAAAAAATTATTTAACCAATTCTCACCCAAGTATTCAACCAATTCTCAAGCATGTAAGTAATACTACGTCAGGCCATTTAAACATACGTGACAGAACTTGATTAGTTACTTATTTTCAAAATGGAGGTCAGACAAATGTATTAAGTTTATTTAGTATAGGGCCTATGTGCCGTGCCATTTAACTAAATTCGATCAAATTTTATTCTGAAGGTACTATTACAAGCATCATATATAACAACAAATAACCTCTTTTATTGGTCATTTTGGAAAATAGTGCTATATGAATGAATAAAATTATTCAGTCATTATTCGGAATACAATTAACTGATTCCTACCAAATTTGGCAAACAAGTAGTACTGACGCAGATGATGTTAAGTGATATGTTTTAAGCTAGTCAGACACTAAAATTAAATATGGCAGCCATATAGTTATTTAGCTTAGATTGCTGTATCGTCGAACCTATGTAATGAATTCGAACATAATTTCGTATACTCTCAGTAGACATTACAAATAACAACTCTACCTACATGGAGCATCTTTTGTTAAACGTATATGTAAAACATACCAACAAATGTTGATAGGTTATTCCTGAGGTGTAAATAGAAAGACTGAAACAGGCAACCCATGGTCCAGGTCAAATAGCAAAAGAGGTAGACGTGTCGAAAATGTTAGAAAAAAATAACATTTATTGTCATATTTAGGAAACAGTTAGCAGGACAGAATTTAAGCAATGGTTACTAATTATTTAATTTGTAATAATAAATAAAGTGAGTCGTGTACGCGTACCCACTCACACCATGTTGAATGTTAGTGTTTCGTCCCTTATTTCTGCAAAAAAGTGTGTTTCTGGAAGAATTCCCTAACTTTGACTATAGATTAGGAAAAGCTTGCTAAATTAACAACATAACACATTTTTTGCAAAAATTTTTTGATTCTCGCCATTTTCGAGTAAAAATTACATGTTTGTTTTCACAGAGAAGCATTACTGCCTGCCAGTTAGGCAATCAGTAATGGGTGTCTAAAATGGTGTATGATTTTAGCACGAATTAACATAGATAGGCGTACATGTTCATTAGTATTCCTTGTAAATATAAACAGACCATTTGAGTCATATATTACTCAAATTAATTCAATATAAAAATCCATTGCACTTATAGGAGGCACACTATTAGACTTGTGTTAATTTACCAATATTCAATTGCCCAGAACACAGTAAACACTGACAACACAGTAAACATAAACGCCTAGTAATTTTAAGTAAATATCATTTCGACATAATCATACTAAGGAAATAATAAATACACTTGAAATGTTTCTAAAGTTCCTTAGCCTAAAACACAATTGAATAAACGTAACAAATAACACTGGTATTCATAGTACTATTATCAGAACTATTATACGAATATTCTACACAGATCATAATAGTCCCCATTACATGAACATGGCTCAATATCAGCCACAAAATTAGTAGATATCTGCGGTCAGGGTCCTTTAGAAACTTTAATTTAGAAACTAGAATTTTATGGTCTAGATTTACAGAGACATTGGTTTTCCAATAGGCCAAAAATATACCAGTAATGATTTAAGGCTTTGGGTACGCTCGACTTTTATCTTCAATAACTTCGACAATGTTTTTTCAAATTCTTTGGTTCATAAGTATGGAGAAGGTGTAGTGTGTTTTCGTTGGTTCGGGTATACTGATGGTTGTAATTGGAGGCGACCGAAGGATTCAGGGAGCCAGAGTCTATAGGCATTAGCCATATTGGATTTTGTCACACTCGATGGCCAGAATTTTTAATTTTACATAAAGATAACATCAGAAATTGATGGCTTTGCCCAAAACTGCCTTTTTCCCACACAACTAAATTTTGAAATTTTTGGAAAATTTATTGATAAAGTCCTGAAATCATTCAAGAGGATTTGAGGCTCCTCCGTGCATGAGACATACATTCGTGAGAGCAGCAAAGGAGATTAGAGGTTCAGGGAGACAGATCCAGTGAATAGGCAGATCAGTGGTCAAGCCCTTCCTTCATCCATAAATCCTGTCCCACCCTCCCACACACACCCTCCCCCTCCCTTCCCCTCCCACAAATCTATTAAACCCACCTCCTCCTCCCATCACAACCTAACACCCCTCAGAACACAACCCTTTCCCTACCCACTTGTCTTCCCACTACACCACGTCCTACTCCATCACAAAACCCTTTTCCTACCAACCACCACAATCTCTTGTCCCACATTCTCACAAATCACTTCCACCACCCAACACATCCTCACCACACTCCCCAAGTATAACCCTAGCCATCCATCCCCTTTGCCAACCATCCAAAACCCTCATCAATGCCCAATAACTACCCCTCCCACTAATCACCACCCCACCTTCATCCCCACCCACCTTCCCCTACCCACCTTCATCCATTACCCACATTTACCCACCCACCTCTAGTCTGTAACCACCTTTCCCCACCCACCCCCATCCCTTCCCCACCTTCCCCACCCACCACCCTACCAAATCCATCTCCCCTATAAAAATTACCCTCCTGCTTCTCCGACCCTCTCCCTTATCAATCCAACACCCCTTTCCCTCCCAAACATAAGCAGTAAAAATTCTAAAAATATATTTAAAATGATAAACTACGTTCAAAAATATCCGAAAAAAAATCATTCATAATAAATCGAATAAACAACAAAAGAATTTAAATAATATTGTTTAAAAATAACATTTCAGGAAAGAAAAAAATTCTCAAGTATTAATGTGTGGTGTATATCGCCCACACTTCACCAACTTAACAGCTCAGTTCTCACACAGAAGGCAGAGCACACAGCTCCTCTCGATAAGGTGACCAGCAGATGACTGAACTACCCACATTAATATTTTATTGGCTATACAATATGCTTCGAAAACATGTAACCAATAATGCCAGGAGATTGCTGACATGAAAATAAGAAATTTGAAATATGATACCCACAGTCCATCTGAAATAATAAGGGCTGTAGAAGCCCTTAAAGGAAGAGTCCAAAAAGTATTTTATGTGGGATATTATGAAAAGTGCACGTGTTTAAGAAACAAAAGTTGGTATACGAATTAATTATAACAATACCACGGATAAAATGAAAGTATGGTACATCGTACCCACTCCGTCATGTAGAAAATAACTGTTTGTGTCCTGTAATTACATACAACTATTTTGACCTTGAGGTAAAATTGATGCTTGATGCCATTGTATTGATGAGTACATCGTAATTAGCCAAAAAGGCACTCTTGTTGCAACTCTCTAGGACCCACTGTTTCTTGTAAAACTCATACAACGATATAAGTTGTTGCAACACTATGGACTGCAGGGTAGACAACACGTCCTACACCCAGAGGTCTTCGTTGCTGACTGTACTACGGCATCGCACGCTGAATGATAATCGCCAATAACAAACAGGTTGGAAACAAATTACAATTAGTAAATGCGCTACACCGACATTTGATGACACATTATGAAGCAAGGGGGTAGAAACGAAGACAAAATGAGTCTGTACAACTGCCTAACATTAGCCGTTTTGCAGATACTGTAGCCATATGTGTTAGCAGGTAGTCGAGATGTGTAAATTAATTAGTCTTAATTTGATGTGTTAAGAAGAGAGTAGATATAATGTGTTATGGTACGAGCAGTGTGACCCTATAGTAATGCATTTTATTAATTTGGTTGGTGGTAAAGTGTTCAAAGATTTTGCATGTGTGGTGGTTTGTATGGGCACGAATGTCAGTAATTGACAGCACAAAAAAGCATATATTGTATCCATTACAGTTTCTTATTGGAAAACAACTTCATACTGTTCTAAATGCGCACCTCAACCTCATTTGCAGTAGAAGTAGCAGTACTTCAGATTCTGGCGTACCTTTTTAAAGACGCATGGTGTATCTCGCAACTTACCACATGCAGCCATGACACTTGCTACCAAGTCCTCCTCGGATTTAATGTGTGTCTCGTTTACCAATGTCTTGACGAATCCCCATAGCCAAAACTCTAATGTGGTAAGGTCCGACGAGTGTGGTGGCCTTTCAACAGGCCCGCCCCATTCTATTCAGCGATAGGGATATGCTGCGTTCATGTGGTCACGCACAATTCTCGTGAAATGGGGTGGAGCGCCGTATGTTGTAATCACATCCTTTGTCTAATGGCGAGCATAACATCCTTCAGTAAGTATGGCAGTGTGAAATGCAGAAAATACCAATACTGTAAGCAGGTTAAATGGGTTAGTAGGAAGTACGGCGTAATAACATTGTCGCCAAGTATTCCAGCCGAAATGTTGATTGAATATTGGTGCTGGTAGCCACTCATTGCAGTTGCATGTGGGTTCAAGTCATTCCAGATGTGGCTATTTAAACTATTTCAATGTCATTATTGTGTGGTTATCGCTTCGTTTGTGAACCTTACAATAGCACAAAAATCAGGAATCATTTCACACTGATGAATGAATCGTCAGCATAAATCTTGACAGGGGCAATAATCCACTGGCTGTAATGCTTGCACCTTTCTCACACTGTATGGTTGTATGGTTGCAGCAACTGTTCATGAAGTACACGTCATACTGTCGCATTCTATGCATCCATTGCATGTGCGATTGCTTGGGTGCTAGTTGAATGCTTTTCCTGTGCACTCTCCAAGAGTACCTCTTCAAAATGTGCCTCTAAAACTTTCCCATTTTTCATGGTCGCTGTGTGACATTTCCGAACCTATGCCTATTATGCTGATGTCACGCAGGATAATGTTCGCTGTACAAACATGCAGCTTCCCTTCCATTTCCTGTCGCTCCTCCATACACTATAATATGTCTGTCATCTCCGAATAAGTGTATGATGACATGTCCCTCTCTTGCAGAAGTGAGCTACACAATGAAATGCAGTGAATAACAGATAGCATAGATGTAGGGTTGTGACAATGTGGGGGAGGGGGGCTGGAAGGAGAAAACAGCTATGGCATTCAACAAAGTGCATCCACTTTTGAAAGCCCTATTGAGGTAAACAAATCACTGACTGCAGTACGAAGTTAATGTTTTCCGGTGGGATGTCAGTGTCTTCATCTCTTCCTACACTTTAGCACAAACCACTAAAACCTGTGGTTGCAGTATCTGCAGAATAGCCAGAGTTAGGCAGTTCCACAGAAATGTTTTGTCTTTGTTTCTACCATTCGTTTCTACCACTTGCTTCATAATGTGTCACTAAACACAACTAAATGTCGGTGTAGCACTTTTACTAATTTTAATTTGTTTGGTACTGGTTTGTTCTTGGCAATAATTCTTCAGTGTGCGATGCTTTGTTACAGCCAGCTTGTGCATACCTCTGGGTGTAGGGCATGATGCCTACCTACCAGGCAATAGTATTTCAACAACTGAAACCGTTGTGTGAGTTTTACACGAAAAAAGTGAGTCCTAGAGAGTTAAAACGAGAGCGCCTTTCTGGATAGTAACCATGTACTACTTAATACAATGGCTTCAAACATCAATTTTACCTCAAGAATAGTTGTATGCAATAACAGGGTGGAGATTGCTATTTTTTACATTATGGATGTGAGTGCAATGTACCATACAATTATTTGGTCAAATATCGTAGATTAATTCCGACTTTTGTTCTTCTAATGCAAGTACTTTTCATAAGATCCCAAATGAAATAATTCTCAGACTATTCCTTTAAGGGCTTTTACAGCCCTTATTATTTGAGATGGACTATGCATGCTGTATTTCAAATTTATTCTTTTTTCACGTCAGAAATTCCCTGGTAACGTTTGGTCACATGTTTCCGAAACATGTTAATGTATATTTGGTCAATCTGCCGACTCCCCGCACCAATTAATCATTAGCTTTACATATCACATAAACTTTCCCACTCATGCAACCAATGGAACTCTCAAGCTATGTTCGCAGGCACACCATTATACAAACTCGTCTTTATGTCTACATACAAAAAGGTAACTGGTTCGAGTAGAAATTAAAAGTTTGAGCAAAAATTTTTCTTTGCTGCGTAAAGATGTATGTGTAATTCCGAGCATGGCCGATAATAACATGCAAATTGTGATGGAAGAGTCGAGAAAATTTAATTAGTTACAACGATAGCTACAAAGACCAGGGAAGTGGGAGTGATATGTCAACTGTCGGATCAGACGATGGACTGTGACTTTTGATAGATTAATTATATGCAGAATCGATATATCGCGAGAAAAATGCCCAATCACGAGCGATGGCAAAGGGTGAGGGTATGTAGGATAGAATGATAAGTGGTGAGGATGGATGGTGAGATGGTCAAGCCATGGCGGGGATGTTGGTGTCATAAGTCAGAAGGGTGTTATGTGATATGTAAAGTTAATGTATAATTGATGTGGGGAGTCGGCAGATTGACCTGCTTTATAGCCGATGAAATATAAACGATCGAGTTCAGTCGTCTGCCAGTAACCTAGAAGCTGTGTGCTTCGCTATCTGTACCAGAATCTAACACTGGAGTAGGTGAAATTAGGGTCACACAGAATACATGTAAGGGTTTAAAAAATTATTTATGTTTCGGAAATTAACTTTTCAAATTATTTTCTTTTTGGATTTCCCATGTGTTTATTTGATTTTTTAAATGTATTATTTTTAAATTTTTGTTGGGATTATGAAAATATGTTGTATAAGTTATTATATTTTTTGTGAATTTTCCCGTGATATTTTAGGATTTGGTGGGATGAGATGGGAGTAGTGTGGGGTTTGATGTGGGAGGGTGTTGAGGAGAGCATAGGGTAGGTTTTTACAAGGGAGGGTGGTGGGAGGGGTGTTTGGTGGTGTAGATTGTGGGAGGGGTTGGCTGGAGGAGGGAGGTGACTGTGGGGAAGGGTGATTGGTTTAGGGTGGGATACGTGTGTGGTTTAGGGGGAGGACTTTTGTGAGTGTGGTGAGTGTGTGTCTGGAGAGTGGTGCACGATTTTGGTGGAGGGAGGATACTATGATAACTGATCGTCCTGATCTATTGGACCTGGCTTGGAGTCTCGAATCCTCTTTGTTGCTTTGAAGACTATGTCGCTGTTTGTGGAGGAGCTTCGGATTCACTTTGTTCATTTGAGAACTCATTCGATATATTTTGGATTTTTTTTTGGGGAAAAGGGCAATTTTTGGCAAAATCATTTACGTCAGAAGTGATTTATTGATAAAAGTAATCCCACATGGAGGACGGCTCCATGTTAGAATTCCCTGCATCCTTTTGTCGCTCCCGACTCCGACATTCCATGTCAACAAACCTACTGAAACGCATTACTGGGACGATTTATCTTTTGTTATCCTAATTTGATTAGTATGCAACCAGTTATTTGTTTCATTGTTTGTGTTGAAAATCCTGTTGACAATTTTGTCTCAAAGTCTGCATGTCCAAAAATTCATTTTCTGTCTCTCGTGGACATTAAATAAATTGTTTCTTCTGGCTCTCGTGTGTAGAGTTTCAGCTACATTTGTAGTGCACATTCAATGTCATGAACATCATTGGGAAAAAATTTATGGCTTGGAATATGGTACTTGAGTCTTTTAGATTGCTTGGTTCTATGTTCGTCTTGAACAAGTTTAATTTTTCTGTTTTACATTCCACACAGGTCAGCCCATAATATCAGTTTCTCGACGCCATCACCTAGTTCATTTAATGTAAGGTTTTTAAGGAACTATACTACTACGTGAGCCCTACACCCAGAAACCCTCTCAAGCCAGACATCACAGTATACTTCGTCATGTTTACCCTTGTGGTTTCCGCAATTGTAATACCAAATCTATATTTGATAGAAAATTGTATTGGTATGCGTGGCAACGGCAATATTTTCTCCGAATAAAATTTTATGGTTTCAGTTTCTGCTTCTTCAGCTTTAATCATATCTTATTTCAGAAATTTCTTAGTATGAACAGTTATGTTGTGTTCACTTGTGATTTTCTCTGATGTGTCAGTAATTGACCGAACCCCAGTGTGAAATATATCGCAAACATTGCAAGTGTCTCTTTTGTGTTTCTTTTTCGTTATTTCGTACTTAGACTAAAGTTTTGAAAGATTATATGCTGGTATTTTAGAAAGAAACATTATTGTCATATTGGTTTTTACAGAGACCATACATATTGGTGACAGTTAACTCTGTTGCGATGTCTTTTGTAGCTGTGTTATTTCTGATATTGTGGCTTACGTACGTAGGGAATTTACCAATATGTTTCATTATGTGGAGTTATTGCTGCTCTATAATCTTATTGCGCCCACCATTATGTCTCCTTTTGTCTAATACATCTTGCCCTGTTAATCAATTCTTCTTCATCGAGGTGTCCTCTCTCTTCGTTAAGATTTTTTAAGTTTCACCAAAGAAGTCCCCACAAACAGCAGCAATTTTGAGTGTACGTGTTCGACAGTGGAACACAGCTCATTGCAAGTGGTTATTTATTATTTTGACCCTAGTAGTGTCACTGAACGAATGTGTAACAACCATTTCGAGCCTACCTTCTGAAGGAAAGAAAGGCTGGTGATATCACTTTCCTGTCTGTGTGTCTGTGCATGTGTTTGTGCGTGTGCGCGCGCACCTTTGTGGCCCCCTCCACAACCCTTTTCAATTTTTGAACATGTGAACAGAATTTCACCAAACTCGGTACACATATAGTACTAAGTAAGGATACCTGACTTTTATAGTTTCCCCACCACTCCGGGTGTTTACTTTCAAAATGGTAGCCATTAAAATGTAGGCTGATGTGCCATATCTCAGAAGCCATTCAACCGATTTAAACCAAATGTTGTATCTTTACAGCACAGGGAGTATGCATTCAATTTAGAAGAGGATATTATTGTTGGTACGTTTGGAAGATAGCATCTAATGAAAAAATAAAGCTTTCAGATTGAAAACTACTAAATCAATTGTCCAAAATTTGGCACATAGGTAATACTATCGTAGGCAATTAAACATATGCAATTCAAATTTATGAGATACTTATTTGCAAAAGGCTATTTCGTATGAATATCATACCGTTTAACGAATTCCGACCAATTTTCTCTACTGACAGTTAACATTACAAACATTCGATATGCGAAAAAAACAACTACTTTTGTCCGCCGTTTTGTAAGATAGCGCTTCGTGAGTTAATAAAGTTTTTGTGTAACATCTCGGGAAACGATTGACCGTTTCCTACCAAATTCGGCAAACAAGTAGTACTGCGGCAAGTGATATATACAATTATGTTTTAATTATGTCAGACACTTATTTTTAAAATGGTATCCATCTAGCCATTTCAGCATAGTTTCTTATATCTTCGAAACCATCTATTCATTCTAAATTATTTCTGTATACTAGAAGTATATATGACAGACATTAAATGTGTCTACATGGAGCTTCTTGTGTCCTCTATTTTGTTACATAGCGCAACATGAATATATATAGTTTTTTTATGTCATAGGCCTAGCTAGGGAAACAAGTAACAGATTCCTATCAAATACAGTACCTACCTCGCGTGGCGCAGTCGGTTGGTGCGCTGCCGTTCTGGGGTGCGGGAAGTTCTGGGATCTAGTCCCAGGTAAGGTTTGGGTGTTAGTATAAATTAAATAGTAAGCCGTTCCCTGATAAAGCTTCAGGAATAATATTATGGGACATTAATAAGCCATTTCCAAACCAAATATGATAAACAAGCAATATTGTGGCAATTCATATTAACTAGTATGTTTTATGTAGGTCAGACACTTATTTTCAAAATGGCGGCCATATAGAGATTTTTAGTTATGTATGCTATATCCTCGAAACTTTTTAATTAATTCCAATGTTATTTTGTATGCTGGCGGTCTATATTACAGCCATAAAATATGTCCACAAAAAGCCTTTTTTGTCTACCATTTTGTAAAATTGTATAACATGATATATTAGAATTTTATCATATCTCCTGAATAAAAACCGAAGAAGTTTGGAAAATATAACGCATTATTGCAGACCATATAAACTGGTATTCTTTGGGTGGGCCAGACACATATTTTCAAAACGGCGGCACATAAAAAAAATTAAGCTCTGTATGCTTTATCTGAGAAACTACAAAATAAATTTCAAACTTAACTTTGTATTCTGATGCTATCTTTTATATCTATCGAATTTGTCTATACAAAGCCACATTTCTCCCAATTTTGTTTGATAGCCCCAAGAAAATAATACAATTTTTGTGACGTAATCCAGGAAACAATCAACCGATTTCTTGCAAATTAGGCTAAGAAGCTGTGCTGTAGTAGGCTATATTAATGCATAAGTTTTATATTTACAAGTTTCTTATTTTTCGAATGGTGACTGTATAAACATTTTAGATTCGTGTGACTGCGGGCAAGGCCTGGGGTGCCGGGCGAACCTGACAGACCCAGAGTCCGAGGGCAGGAAGATGCCGAGACGAGCGCTGTCCACTTGTTTGGTAAACAGGGTGGCATGAAGAAAGAAGCCAAGGATACCCCACAGTATATATACAGGACACGCACGCACCCCCCCCCCCCCCCAGACTGTTCAGAGACTGCGTCCAGGCCGTGAGAAGACTGTTGCAGAATGGCGTCCAGGGTCGCCTCCCACCAAGGCGAACCGCGTTCAATCCCCGGCCGGATCACCGGATTTTCGCAAGTGAGAATCGTGCCGGACGAAGCCGTTGGTCGGCGGGTTTTCTCGGGGATCTCCCGTTTCCCCCTCCCCTTCTCTCCAGCTCCACTCCATATTCACTTTCAATCACCCTCATCTGCTCTCAAGACCTCGCTGTTAAGAGCCGCCCAAATCTCTTCATTCTTTGAAGTCGGATTCTTCTCCAAGTGCTGTTCCGCACAAATCCCGCATTCAACTCGCCCCAATGATTTTAAACTAGCGGGAATGTTTTCTTCCTACCACATAAAAGAACAATAATAAACTCGCAGTTATTAAATAAGGGACCAACTACCCTAGCTGGATTCCGGATTTATATTCATAAAAACTGGTCTGAATATGTACAGTATGTTATACTAATGATCCACCTCCATAAACGGTTGTATCTACTAATATCTATGTATTTATAAATATAAGTACAACATAATCATATTTTAAAATTATTATTTAACTTAAACACTTTCCAAATTCAAGCTAGGTATTTATAGTTCTCACAGTGTAGTTCAGATACATTTGTGTCCATCCAGTCACAAATAAACGAGACGTCTTCCTTCTGAAAATGTCTTTCTTTATTATCTTCTTCCTATATCAATCACTCAAGAACATTTCATAATTTTCCCATTAACAATTAAACAAACGTTTGTTACTAATCGCAAACAACATAAACACATGCCGCTAAAAACTAAACTTGGTTCCACTTTGCAAGTTGCAATAAAGACTGTTGGTTTTGTATTCGCAAGATGACCGCACCACACGGTCTTGGTACCATATTACAAATTAACGTCACCTGGTTATTTGTGCTGGTAGTTGGTTCAGTGGAGTGTAGATGGCAGCAAGTTGCATACTGAAGTTGGATAAATCAATTTTGTATGGAAAACTACACACATCCAGGGACATTTTGCAACCAAAATCCGAAAATTAAAAAAAATGTTAGTTGCTTCCGTTTTGCGTAACTATGCTACTATTAAGATATTTTATATGAAATAATCGCCGGTTTAGATAATACGTTAGAAATAATATTACTATTTTTACTTCATAAGCTGTAGTTTACACCTTTGCATAAGTATTTTGCACAGCGTAAATAATGTCGTTTTAAGTTGATAATTCCTGTAAATATCATTATTTCATGCCCGATATACACGAAGTACTGGGTTCACATGCTGGAAAATCTTAGGGACCATTTCATATCAAACTTGCTACTTACAAAAGCATAAAACAAATAATAAACGTACGAGGCTCTAGTAAACATATAAATGTGGAGTATAGATTATAAGTAATCGAACCTGCGAAATTTTCTGTCTGTTATCATTAATGTGCCTCGAAGAATTCTTATTCGAATCGAAACCTTTGCAGTCAAAATATAAACGTGTTTAGACATCGTATTTTGAATAACTTGCCTTCATCCAACGTCAAAGTTTTTGTAAACAAGATATTAAAAACTGCCTACTTTATTCTGCATTTATAAACACTCCTCATTATATAAGCTGATATTTAATTTACAACTCGAGCAATTTCAGTCTTAACTTCGTCCTTAACATGGTAGCATTAATTTAAGACATTCCCAAGACGCCAAAGAAACACCTTACTAAAATGTAATTAACTAAAAATATTTCAATTGTAACGTATTTCCATGCACTAGTGTTGGTTTGGTATATTTACATATGTTTATAAATTAAAATTACATAAGAACGTATATTTTGATAGGTACCATTTGCAGAAGCAGAGATTTATTTCCGTTTCTTTACTTTGTTTTAACATTGGACGCAATGACATTGATCGAACTACGTAAAACTCGTGAGATTTAAAATGTATGCTCAAAAATTTGTTACAAAATAAACATTCTTAATTGGTTATACAAGGAAAGGTTTTTTTCTTTGTTTGGACGTTTGGGTTGGATAGGCATAGTAATGTCATAATTCTAATACTTGTTTATAAATTTCTATTTTTTTTAAAGAAAATCAAGTAAGATTCATTAAAATTATTACAAAATGAATTTTTTTTTTTTAATTATTGATTTTAAGCATATTTTTAAAAGTATAATATACTTTTCTAGGGAAATTATTTCCAATAAATACTGCAAATACTATTTTTTTTAAGTGAAATAATTCTGCTCTATCGCAAGCACCCACGTTCGTGCATAATTAGCGTGTAACAAGATAGCAGGGGTCTTCAACACTGACATTCAGTGTAACTCTATTAATTCACAGATTTTTTGCGAAACTGTGTCACTGAAGTAGACAGTAGCCTACGTTTAGTTAAGACCAGTTATCGGCTTCAGGCAGTTTCAACAAACGTAACTAAAGATATTTTCATTGAACTTATTTGGTGTACATTTTTGAAATACGTGTGAATTTTAAGTGCATTCAATGTACACAAAACGCCTCTTTGCAATGTGTGCAGTTGCATAGGCGGAGTGGTTTGCAGTATATTTGACTACATGAAGCGATTTTCTATATAATAAAATCACTCAAAGGCTGCATTTCCCAGTACATTCCATTGGTTAAAAAGCAGTGATTTTATATGAATTTGACGTTTTCAATTTCAGAGATTTTCAGCGAATTCGTTTGATGTGCCAAACTATAGCCGACAGTCAGGAAAGAAAACCTATTTCGGTATGTAGAATTAGTAGCAGTACACGGTAGTTTACAAGAAGTTAATCTATTTTATCATCGATGATATACAGTAACTACTTAGTGGTTTTTTTGTCGCAAGTAATATTCCACAAAAGAAATAGTATTGACAATGGGATTTACTTAACTGTAGAAGAGAAAAAAATTAGCTGCTGGATTAATATGTTTATACGCTTCGTAGCAGAATGTTATGGGGCAGCATCATTATTCAAGTAAGCTTGTCCAGTAGCACACCATACACATGTTTTATTCCATATTGAGCCAACGGAGTTGGTTGCGTTCGGAAGCGGTTTAACTGCAGGTCTTCTTAAATTTAAGTAATACACTATAGAGATTTGTTAGTAGTTAAACGTGTAGAAACGTCATTGAAGCACTGGCCGGCGAACTATGAAGAGCGTTGTGCGAACCTTCGTCAGAAGCCATGCAAACTGTTGCAGAGGAGTTCAATCGTAGCTCAGAAACACAGGCCATCGAGAGGATTTTTCACCGGGAGGTGATAACACTTGTTTTCCTTGGTCATGACGCTGTCAGGACGCCAATTTTCACACTTAACGATGCCCAATTTCGTTTAGAGTGGCGCAAACGACACTTTCTTTGGATTGTCGCTAATACAAAGAAGGCATTATGGAATGACGACTCACCCTAAACGAAATAACAATCGGATGGACGTGTACAGATCTAGCGGATGTCTGATGAGCAGCTTTCAACAGTGTGTTGAAAACAAAATGTGGTGCCAATTGTGTTACGGTTTGGGGAAGTTACTCTTGATTTGGGCTTGGGCAGTACATTTTATACGAAGGATCTATGAGCTCTCGCATGTACTGGAATGTTTTGTTCAATAACATGCTTCTCAAATTGTAAAGAAGTTTCTAATTTTATTTTCTTTCATCCACACGATAATTATGTCAGTAGGTCTGAAAGAAGATCAATTGCATCGTTGTTTGAAGACAATCAGGAGGGACTGCTCAAACGAAGAACCCAAATCTCCGTCTTGTATATAATCTAACACTATTTGGATGAACTGGAATGTCGTATGCGTTCCGCCCTCTTTTAACCAACAAACGTCAACTATTCGCAATGCTACAGTAGATTGGAAACAAATTCTGTTAGCTATGTACCAGAACTTTGAGGTGAGTTTACTGCGATGGGTTAACGCTGTGTTGACAGGATATGAAGAGTCAAAATCGTATCACTTATACAGATGGCGCCTTTGGAAATACCGTTTACTGGTAACCAGTGAGTTTCGGCCATAAAGTGAACATACCCACGCGTAGCTACTGTATGTAATGGACAGTAATGCAATACTTATATATATAATATATTATATATATTATATATATAATATTCATAATTTATATTCTTTGAATAGCTAAAAAAAATTGAATTCAATAAATTGCGAATATTTGCATTACAAATACGCAAACGGAAACCAGAGACTAAATTTGGACTTTGCAATATCGTACTTCATCATTATGCAAGGGAAGTATGTCTATTGGACTAAAGTTGTTCTCACGCAATATTAAAATCTCAGTGTTGAACATGAATGTGCGGTAACGAACGAAGTGCTGATCGAGATGATTCTGCTGGGTACGAGGTAAGCAATATCCCAAAAAGTCGGAACACCTCAGCGCACGAAGAACTGCAGACGATTGACAGAAGACTGAAGGAAGTCGTGCAGGTTATACGCCCGCACGCCTGACATCCTGCTCGGCCGGTTTTCTGATAAAGACTTCAGAACAATAGTAACGCGTTCGGTCCCCGGGGAAGAGTAAGGCGAAATGGCTGGACAGCAGACACCCCCGCCCCTGCTACAAGAGTAAAGCGGGCGGGTCAAGCGGCGTGAAATAGGACCGCGGCGGGGTCATGTCGTACTTCGGGTATCATGGGCGCGGCACAGATTTCCTTCATCCTGCACCCCCCTCGTCCCTTACCATGCCACCATCCTACTCTTGGTTGATCGTGTTTTATGCGAGCGGGTTTTTTTTTTGGGAATATTCGTGGCTCGCCGGGGAGGGGGGAGGGGGATATCCAGAACAAAGGAGTGGCCGCGGCTTGTAGCCGCTGTCACGACAGGACTCTTGGACAGGCAGCGCAGGCTAGGCCACCATCTCTCTTGGGACACGACTCGCTCCTCTAGAGAGCGCATTCCGGCGCAGGGAGATGCCTGCCCTCTCCATTACCCCCTCCCCTCCCCAAAGGAAAGCTATAACCATACCTGGGTGATATGCACCTTACTCGCAATTTCGTTTCGATAAAACAAACCATATCTATACTGAAGAAAATCAACGAAAGAGATATGACAAAAGGAAAGAGCTATAATCGGGTTTCAAGGTGGTGACAGACGTAACGTTGGTACCCGCTTCAGAAAACAGAACGTTCTGTTCGTTTATTACAGGAATGATTGTTGCGAGAACAGTCGAAATATTGCTGAAGTTGTTCCACTGAAGGAACGATTTGTTCTGTAGCAAGAACATGTTGCTCTGGTCTAGGCATTACATGTATAGTTGCAGGTACAATCAGGAAAAGGGCGACAACAGACAATTGTGCTGTTACTACTATCTCCGTGAACATTATTTCGACTGTGCCAACAATTCACTTGATTGCTGTCCCTGTACTAACTATCTAGATGACTTATGACTACAGAAATTTGACTCTTTCAACCATTTTCTTTTCTCAGTAGATGTTGGTGCGGTATGTCACTCCCACAAAGGACGAAAAGTCAATGATATCACCAGTCTTGATAATATGCATAATATGCATATGGTAAACATAAAAATAATTTAGAATAAAGATACTATACCGTAGTGATATCCCCAACTTTGTCATTCCGTACAGTAAATATTGCCAATACTTAAATAATACAAAATCAGCTGCAGCATAAAGTAGTCGATATCGAACATTATCCGTATTATATACCATTTACGTTGAAAATCTACTAGTATCACAATAATGTAAATGTATTTCAACATGCTATAGAGATGCCACATTCTACAATCATTGTATCGCAAGCCATTTATGTCAGTATTGCATGATCCCGTCCATCTATTCACGGCCACTTTTCTTTTCGCTGCTTGGAATTCAACTCAGGGTTCCTGGAATCGATAATAAATTACACATGGACACACGTGATAGAGTTGGTTCAAGTCAATATTTATCTTGTTTCTCTGCTACGTTAGTAAACAGAACTGATTCGGGAATAAAGGTATACACAGCTTATGCTGCTAGTGTACCGTAACATCATTCTATTTTCAACATATATTAATAAATGCATATATTTCTAAATCATAAAGTATTTCCACATAACGAAAGAGAATTGCAGTTTGTCGTTATATTGCGCTGAATACGCACAATATGAGATATATTCATAGAGTAGATTGTAGAATATTAAGTACTTACGACGCGGGTTCGATTCCCTTCCTGGCCGTCAATTTTTTATTGGTTGGTAATATTTTTTGTGGCAATATAATTGTACTAAATTTATTTTTCATCAGAAGTTTTTTTTTTTTAAAGCAAAGGAAATACAAGAAAACTGTTAATACAAATGATAATATCAGTTTTAAACAATATTTGTTTAGCCGCAACAAAAACACAAGTCTTAATGTTGACAGTACAGTAAGGAGGTAAAGTTGTTACAAAAATACTAAATGTTTTATTTAAATTAATAGTTCAACATTTTATTACATAAACAGCAACATTAGTTACTGAAGATTAACAGATAACCAAAAATTACTGTACTAGTAACATTAAGAGTGTGATGGACCCCTGCATTTTTTTGAAATAGTTGTTAACGCGAATACGCATACCTTGGACAATAAATGTTCTGCAAATGCAACTTTTTGTCAGAAAAGATTTAAAAAATACTTATCTATGTCCTTAATTTTTTAAATTTTGTAATATTAAGCGTATTCTTTGAGAAATAAAATTCTTCAGAATGGTCAAATATCGCATTTTTAAAGCTTGCCTATAGCGACAAGAGAATACTACAAAGATACGGGTGTAGTTTATTTTGTGGTCATTCATCCCGTGTAATATAACCTTACTGTTACAGATGTAATTTGCACGGTACAGTGTTACGATGGTAACACTGCATGTCTTGTGCTTAGGAGCGATGAGGCATTAAGAGTGTGTATTAGTGTCGCCCGTATTGCTCCCTCGTTTCTTTACCTTGGACGTGGGGTTCCCACAGGGTCCATCACACTCTTAATACTTTTGGGCACATCATTAAACTTTTGTCTGTGCACTCATATGCTCTTGCCTGCTAATTTTTTAAACCTCAAAACACGTGTCTTTTTTGAGGATGGTCTAAATATGCATAAAACTGAGATCTGTGGGGTGTCGGAGCCGTGGTGGCTGAGCGGTTAGACTGCTCGTCCCCCACCAAGGTGAACGGGTTCAATCCCCGTCCGGGTCACCCTCGGATTTCGCAAGTGGGAACAGTGCCGGACGATGCTGCTGATGGGTGGATTTTCTCGTGGATCTGCCGCCCTTGCATTCCAATGCTGCTCCATTCTCACCTCATTTAAACCTTATTGTCTCTCAAAACCTCGTTGTTAAGAGCATCCTAAATCTCTTACTCAGCTCAACTCAACTGTGTGTCAGCAAAACAATCCTGCTATTTGCGGCTGCTTCGTGCATATACCCTTCCTCTGGCCTCTCAGGAGAGCGTAGCACAGACTTCCTAGGATGGCATCTCTGGTACCCGAAAGAGAGGAGGCAGAGCGGTCCTACAGGTAGAAATAATGTTAAAGAGTGGTCAGTGGGTTTTCTCGGGATCTTCCATTTCCTCTGTCATTTCATTCAGACGCTGCTATATACTCCTCACTTCACTCTCTTCGTTTCTCAATATCATGTGGTTAAGGCAACTGTCTACCTGATGAGTGAATGGTGTTGCAGTGCGTTTGAAATACACATTTTTTACAGAAACTGCTGCACATATTCGCAATATTTTTTTTTTCGTAAGAAAAGAAATCACGTTTCAGTCTAGGCCTGAATACCATTTTCAAGGCACCCTGCGCAAAGAAAACATGGATTTGAAAGTCTTCGAAATTGCCGAAAAAAAAAAAGCATTTTCAAGCTGTTATATCTTAAAATTTACTTAGAAGAGTGGCGTTAAACTCATATAAGGGATTTCATTGAAGTTTTGTACAGCATTTGCACTGGTAAAATGATAGGGTCGCAGCAATAAATTTCGAGAGAAATGAGTATTTCTGCGGCATGTTTTGCACTGGCTCAGTGTCCGCCAGGTGGTGCACTCTTCGGCCATTGGCCACCCCAACCTGCGCGACATGGGTTGGGGGAGAAAGGCAAGCTACACCTCTCATCCCTTTCGCCGCACAGAATGTGCAATAACCGCACGTAAATTGAGCCGTGTCTAGTATACTGAGCCATGTGAAGGAGCCAACGAATTCTTTCTGCTACGTGGAAAATTGTTAATTTTCTTTCTTTCCAGCAACTACGTTGTGGCACTGGAAGAATGGAAGCTGTTGACGATGAAAGAAGGCGAGAGAAGGAAGCCAGACTAGGGTTACACGAATCCATTATAATTAGTGATATACACAACTGGCAAATAAGTAAAGCAAAACCACCAAATTAATGAAAATAATTGTAAATAGATTTACTTATCAAAATTGATTAAACCTAATTCACAGAACATATAAAATCGATGCGCAACTTGATTCATATATTTTCATTTTTAAATCCCCTACATTTTTAATGTGGATTTTTTTTATAATAAACTTTAAAATAAAAATAAAAAATAAAAATAAAAAATTCCTAATGTTTTAGTTCCGCTAAAAATGATAAATTGTTCCACTGCATAGGCCTACATTAACAGCATTAAATTAATTAAAGAGAATTCTATTCGTCCAAAAATTCTAAGTCAAAATAAGTATTCGATGAGTTTGGGTAGCATTTTTAATATTAGGTCTTTAGCGCTTTTGAAGTTAAAATGAGATTGATAGAGGAGGTACGGACTGGATAAATTTTCTTTATTTTATAATTCACTGAAATGTCAAAGAATTTCTTGAAAAATGGAATATACGATTCCCTGTCTAAATAAAAAGTTTAGTTATCTTACGTCCCACTTTAAGTATAGACGGCGGTTTCAATGGGAATATTAACATACATTTAAAACTCATGTGAAATCGAATACCTCTGAAATATTATATTCTGCTGAATACCAACGTTTCAGTCTTTTGTGCAGAATTTTATTGCACAGAAAACTCTGATACAATGAACGAAATAAAATTTCTGCTATTAACGAATTCCTCGAATACACCAGTATACTTAGGCAGAAAAACTGCAAAATATTTCAGTCATTTCGCACAGGAGCGATAACAGACTTATAAATATACTAGGATCCTTTGCAAATTATTTGCTGTTTTTTTTTGGAAAATGTTTCCGTTAGTATTTTATTACAAATTTTGTCCGTTAGCGTAGATTCACACTAATAACTGGACTGTACAATCCGAATAATAACAGGAAAGTTTCGACTGCCACAATATCATCCATGGAAATACATATTTTGCTTCGAATGTGCTATTCCCGCTTTTAAACTATCGCCTGGGTTTATGGTATTTTATACGAAAAATATTATAACAGTGTGTACCAGGGTAATTCAAATAGTGAGTGTCAGCCAATGGATGGGTTGTGGACAAATCCAAGTGAATCTTTGTGAAATGCGTTATATTTCGGAGCGAGGTGATGCACGTATGGCAGTAAAAAAGTTTCCGGTCGTTGAATAGCAGTTCGCGACCTATCCAAGTTTGGCAAACGCCATCCAAAAAAATCCCCACGAAAGTGTAATTTTTTCTGTAAATTTTACAATGAATTTCTTTCTACTTTTACAAACCACTGTAAAAGTACAAACGTAGTAAAATATTTTGTTTGTAAAATTACGAGGGTCTTCTTTGTATTAAAACTACAAAAAGTTTTGTAGTCAACAAGAATAGCTTTCAGTCAATAAGTGAAGGTACGAATACATAATTCTATAATTAATCAAAGGTAAAACACATGGGAGTGTGTGTATACCCACGCGAATAACATGAAATTGAGTATTGAACTTTGATTGAAATTAATATGTATGCTGTGTCTCCTTGTAGTGTAGTTGTATTACATTGTAACGTTCTTACCAGCAGAGGGAATCTTATCCGTTAATGTGGTTGTGTTGCGTATCGCCCTTCTCGTAATATTTTCACTCTAACTTAATCGACTGTAATACAATTCTGTGTATATGTTTTGCCGGCAAATGTTATCCCAACGATTAGTTTTGTACGAGAATATATTTTGAAATTTTCAAATGGTGAAAGTGAAAACTTGCAATCCGCCTATAGACATATATTAAAAAAGTAAAAAAATTGTAAAAATTTTTCGAAGTTAATGCATATTTACTTTTCATTCGTTTAACAATGACGCATACTGTGAAATGGGTTGTTCTAATGGTAAAGTTCATAAGCTCAGTACTAAAATGGTGAGGGTAAAATTCTGGGTTGTCTTTTTTTTCTTTAATTGATAAATTTATATTAATGTTAACTTTCTACTATAGTTTTCTTATAAATTAATTTGTTTTCGAAAGCACCCTAAATAATTTGGTTTCAGTTTTGACACTTACCAATGTATTCGAAATACAAGATAAAACATTGTAATTATATATATATATATGTTCAAGTCTAAAGTCTAGTTAGATGGTCATTGTATTGTTTACAAGAAAAACGTTTGTAGTTCTACAAAGGACTCCTTTGGCAACCGGGCTGCAAAATATTTTCATTGTAAAAGTACAAAAAAAAAACATTTTATTTATATTGTATAGTATATGAACATTATCCCTTAGCTAAAACACTGTTTTCCTCGTATGCGCAGGTGATGGCGACAGTTGCGTGATGAAATAGCTGATCGCAAATTAACTGTATGGATCAAATTTTAACATTTAAAAAAATGAATATAAGCACCATATAATCAGAAACTACAAACGCAGATTGAGAGACATAGCTTAAAACTAAAAATACTGTTGTTCAGGTAACTGTTGCTTTCAGATGGGTTTTAGATACTAACCATCAGTTGTGTTTTCGTGTCACAGTGACAAGTGCCATAAAGTATACGAATACTCAAAATATTCCTTTGCAAGAAAGAACAACTCAATTGCAAAATTACATTCATAGTGGACATTTCAATGTGTTTGGTGATCATGGAAGATGCCAAGAAAGACGTTGTTCTGGCAAAGTACCAAAGGATGGGGAAGTATGTGTAGTGGAGGAACTGAAAGTAGTAGATATGTGGAATGAAATAAAAATTACAAAGTAACTTCGCCCACCACGCCAGTAGGTTTCTTCACGACGTTTCTACAAATGATGTTGAAATATTCAACTAGATTCGTTACAAATTTGTAGGAGGTAAAAGGGTGAACTATTCTTCGCTAGGTGGGTACGATACAAGATGCTATATCTCTGTTATTGAACATAAAACCAAAGGGAAAACTCAAACGATGTTTCAGAAACAAATTACACTCAAAGCCCAGGCTTATATTGCACTAACAAAATTCGTAGCAAGCGTAGGTCACCGCAGAAAAGGAGAAAGCGGCAACAAGGAAACCATGAAGTACTTAAACGTCCAGACTGTCACTATTATAATGTTAATTCAGTATCTGAAATTACCGAAGAAAAATTTTGGAGTAAAAAAAAAATGTTCTGCAACATCTGAGTCATAAATTATGTGACAGATAATATCTTTAGGCCACAACTTCACAGTACAAATCTCATCTTTGGCTAACAGAACGACCGAAACGGTTAACAGCATCATTGTTCAGACGCATTTGTAATATGAAGTCGTCAACATAAAGAGCAAAGACTCTGAAATCTCTTGTTTACAACAACTTTCAAAGAACTTAGCCCATGATCTACGGATTGGAAAAAGAGGCTTTAGTTTAGCCATTGAACAACTAACAAATGCACTAGGTAAAACTGTGACGGCGTCGGAGTGGTTTGTCGGTAAAAGTATGACTTTGTTAGCAGCTACCCGAGATGGTCAGAATGAGAGCGAGTCCATTGTCGAGGTCAAGTGACCTTTCATAGCTGCATACGTCACTCCCCAGCAAAAAAAATAAAGTTCTGTCGTGTTGAATCGGGAGAACTTCTCCTTAAAGAGGATGACAGATACATGTATCAAATTCAGGGACAACTTCACATCACGCAAAAAAAAAAAAGTGATATTTTTTAATTTAGGGACCATGGTGGCTGAGCGATTAACACTATCACTTCCCACCAAGGCGAACCTGGTTCAATCCCTGGCCGGGTCACCGGATTTTCGCAAGTGGGAATCGTACCGGACGATGCCTTCGTCGGCTCTCAAGACCTCGCTGTTAAGATCCGCCCAAATTTCTTCACTATTTTGTCATTTCGACTCCCTTTGGAAAGCTTGTCCAGAAAATTGAGTGGGACATTACATTTTGGAAAACAAATTTGAACAATATCCATATGGATTTTATGCTGCCTGAACTTGTAGACCCACGATATCCTAAAGAGCTCCCTGTAAGATATATCAAATAGTTTTGAAGAGGACAGCAGTGATTTAAAACTGTGCCGTTTTAAATACGTCACTCTATTTTTACATGCGTTCTCAAATACAACCTTAAGTTTTTAAAGAATGCCCCTATAATTTTTTTTAAATCGACGGTTTTATTTTTACTTATGTTACCATATTTAGTCTCTTAAATGTGCTGCTATGATTTTTGAAATATGTGATACTACCAATTTATTATTGTGTCACTACTGAACTATTTTCAAACTATTTTTAAAAATTAATTTTTAATATTTTGATTAGTTACTGCTATAATGAGTATTAATGAGTATTATAATTGCCTCTCTATTTGCTAATTAACTTAATTTTAATTATTGTCAATATTCAAGTTAATTGCTTATGTCCCACGTTTTTTATCAAATGTCTCGTTACCTTTATTAATTTTATTATGACGGTAATTAATACCGTTCTTCTCATTTTGAACTATATTATATAAGTTATTTTACTAACAAATAAAGTTTATTCCCCCAATATTATTTATATCAGTTTTCGTTTTAGTAAAAGTATGTTATATCTTTTAATATTTGTTTAACTGCGTTAAGTTTCTTATTTCAAGTTATTTCATCATAGCTTGTCAATATTTTATGATGATTTCTCAATTCTATTCAGGTTCGTGGCTTACATATCTTCGTTCTCAATCTTGTTAGCGGCTTCTAGGCCCGCATTTCATATTCTATTTTTATTTTGTACCAGACGTGCTGTGAAGTGTAGCACATTCCTTTTGTCTCACCGTCCGTAGTCCTCTTCAACTCGTTTCGCCATAACTGTTTCGGCAGTTTTCTTCCTCTGATCACGCAACCAGCTCATGATTTTCTATTAAAAACGCCGAATTATCACGTGTTATCTGTCTTCTACACAGCATTTTCGCTGCTTTCTTACCGCTGATGCAGTGTAGGTCAAGGGGGTGGGGGAGGGGGGTCACGAGCACCCCCTCCCCAAAAAAATCAAGCAGGGGGGGGGGGTATAGGCCCATCCCACTATCAAATCAAACTGTACGTCTTCATCCGAAATGAAAACAACATACTTCAGGAAGCTAATACGATGCAACTGTAGAGTATCTGAATATACTTCTCGCCCTCCATATTTTCTAGTTCCTACCCTAATGGGGCAGTAGGCAGTAACTCATGACTAAAGCAGAAACCTATTGATTCGGTGCAGTACAGCACGGCATGGAAACAGTGGGTTTCTCCCTGAAGTATGCGTCAGCGTCTGGCAAATGGTTACATCGCGAGGTAATAACAGACCAAGCAAGCAGTAAAAAGAAAAGTTTGTGTTCGGTTATCGACTATGATAGGTGATAAGCATTTGAAGAACGTAGCGGTGGGAGGCATGGAACTAACGTATTTATTATTTGTGTGCTGTATGTGATTGGCATTGGTATGAAATGGATTAGAAAGCGAGGAGAAGGTGTATTGGCAACACTTCTAGTCCTAACTATTCAAAAGTCAGGAAAATTACAAGTTTCTTTGAAAAGACAAATCCTTTAAATGAACATCAGCTGAAGTATGAGAAGCAGGGTACGTCAACGTCATATTTTTTTATGTTTCTGTAATATTATTTAGATTTCGGTGTTTTTGAGCCTAATAAGCTGGGCTGTATATTATGCTGTGTTGTAACGGTTCGTTACAATTCACAGAAGAATCTGTAATGGTCAACAAATCTCATCCGGATTCAGCAACAACGACGCAGGCTGTGTCGTCTATCAGTTGCGGACATTCAATGATACAACAGGAAACGACTCAGGTGAGTACATAAATCTACACCACAATTGACAAAGGAAAAAAAAAAAAAAAAGTTCCACTTGAATTAAATTTTACATATTAAAAAATTTCTGATTTTAGAAATAAAATAGTCTACTTGCTCTCTCTCACAATTCCTGGTAGTGTACCTTAACAGTGTGAAATATTTTAAGATAATTCCAAAATGTGAGGGATGTGTAAAATCTAAAGCTATATTGCAAAATTTGGCAAACGAGCATTAATTGAGATGAAATGAATTGATTTTGTTCCCACTTATACTTTCACAAATATTGCAATATTGCCTGTATTGGGATGTAAAAGTAATAAATCAACTTATTCACTGTTCCATGTAGAAACATTAGTCCAGTCACTTTAGGTTTTTTTCAGCGGAAAAAATCCATAACAAGCTTAATTTGGCAGATATTTTTATTATACATTCTTTTAATATTTTCCAATATACTGAAAGTCCTGGCCAATTCGATTGGAGCTTCGCTATTCGGCCATCATATTGGAAAAATTACGACAGAAACAGTTTCTACATAGGTTTTTCCTCACGGTTCATTTTTTCGTAAAATGTGTTTCGATAAAGAATTATCTACATAATATTTCCTACAAAATTGGTTATGAGTGTGACCATTTTTGCCGTATGACACATAGTTCGTGAGATACATGTTTTGGACGGATTCCATGTAAATGTGATTTTTTCCTTCTTTTCTTATTAAAGTATATAATTATTTAGGTAAGTTAGGGAAACATGCATCCGTCCAGAGCCTATATCTCACGAACTATCCGTCACACGGCAAAAATCACTATGACCATTTTTTGCAGGAAATATTATACAGATAATTTTTGCATTAATATATTTAGAGAAAAAATTGAACCATATGCGATTAGCTTATTATTAACACGAAAATTGGTGTCAAGTGACTGGATTGCATACGGTTAACGCACAATTTTTTACATATTGATTCTTGACCCCAACCAACATTTTAAATTTTATTTGTTTACAGATGACGACACCTCTCCCTGCATTGAAGTCAAAAAAGCAGACAGAGATGCTAAATTCTGAACAGCGCCCACTCTCTCATTCTATCGACCAGCATGTTCCTCCACAGTCATTAAGTTTCCCAGGAATAATTAAGGGCGTTGTTGTCAGCATGACTGGTTCACCAAGTTCCGATGACTTCACTACATTCAAGATAAAGATAACGTTCTTTGCTTCACATGTCTGCGGCACGAAGCTTGAGGAAAGCAGCTACAAACCAAGGTAACGAGAGTGTATTCATTGAAACAGGATTTTGCACTTGGAAAAAGGCTATTGAGAAGTTCACCACACATGAAAGCAGCCACTATCATCACGAATCAGTGGAATATGTTTGCCAGATTACGAAACGGCAACCCATAGCAGTTCTCCTGGATAACAGCCTATGAAACGAGCAAAAGGTCGCACGACTTGCTTTTCAGAAAGTTATTAGTTCTATTCGTTACCTTGTTCGATCTGGCCAGACATTGCGTGGTTCCGAAAATATTGGTGGTAATATTCAGCAGCTTTTGCAGGAATGAGCTGAAGACTGTGTAGAATTTGCAGACTGGCTGAAGCGAAGAGACAATTGGGTCAGTGGTGATATTCAAAACGAAATAATTGATATAATGGCACAAAAAGCGGACTATAGCCTTGTACAAGACATTCAGGGTAGTCCGTATTTCGCTGTTCTGGGTGACACCACAACGGACGTTGCAGGCAATGAACAATTCTCGATTTGTATTCGCTTCGTAAGCAAGGAGACACTTGAAATACAAGAATTGTTCACGTGATTGTACAATACGCCGGCTGGGGCAGCAGAAACCTTCCACAAGACAATAACAGATGTTATGATTCGTCTTAATGTAAGTAAAGGCGCTCTAAGGGGACACTGTTTCGATAGCGCGCGTGTAATGTCTGACCATTTAAATGGCGTGCATAAACTCATGTCAGATGAGCAACCGAAGTCTTTATTCGTACGCTGCTCTAACCACCCACTAGACCTTGTGCTTCAAGAAGTTGCAAAGAGATGCAGCATAATTTCAGATGCTATGACACATGTTAAAGAAGTTTCAAACACAATTCTTGGATCTTCTAGAAGGAAGAATATTTATGCGGCTGTGGTTGTCAGGCCTTACTCGCAAAGTGAATGCCTTCCAGTCCCAGCCAAACGCCTCCTCTCTATGTCCGACCCGCTGGCGTGTGCGTGCTAAAGCTCTCCGTAGATTTTCCGAAAACTACGCACGTGTGATGGAAACTCTGATTTTGATTTTAGTGGATGTAGCTTGCAAAATACCAGACGAACGAAAATCAACTGTGAAGGGCTACGCAATTTCAAACTCTGTTGGCGATCAATATAGATCTATCTGTTTGCGAACCGGCTGAGCAGCTTGCCAAGTCCCTGGAGAGTGAATGGTACAGCAAGTGGCGTTAAGCAAACAGTATAAGCTCTTTGGCACCTGTATAATGGAATGGGCGAGGCGAACGCATTCGGAAAGAAACTGAGAAAACAGGACATGAAGGAAGATAACTTTGAGCTATAAATGCCTCGCATTCCACGATTCAGATCCCTTGCCAGATTCAGGAATTTTGAAAAAAAAAAAAAAATGGAAGTCCAAGCACCAGACGTTCAGATCGACGAGAAAACTCGTCTCCGCCAGAATTTCATTTCCGTTCTAGACTGGCTAAAGAATGAGCTGCAGCGCCGCTTCAACCAGTCAGGTATGGAACAACTTGTCAAGCTAGAAGCAATTCTGCTCAGATAACCAGGGGATGATTTGTCTACAGGTCAACTGGAAAACTTTCTAGGAGTGCATAAGGATGACTATGACGTAGACATGTTAGCTGCAGAGCTAAAGATCCTTTCAAGTGTCATCTGTCCACCTGCGAAAAAACGCGGAGCTCACAGATTCATTACGCATTCAGCCTAAAATATGCCGCAAAATACTGGATGAAGTAGTGTTTCGTAATTCTTCTCTTGACAGTGCCAGCCACATCTGCGTCTTGTGAAAGGTCATTCAGCGCTCTTAAGTGCATCAAGTCTTACCTCGGGTCAACTATGACGCAGAAGAGACTTCCACTGCTTCTTCTTCGTGTACATGCAGAAGAGACATGGAAGATATCAACTAAAGAAGTCTTAGACGAATCTGTTTCACGAACACAAGAAAGGAGGCAATTTTTTCGCTATCAGAACAGTTCCTAATTTTTTTTTTTTAAGACTGAAATGTTTTAAGAACTTTCATATGTGAACTGAATATATATTTTTTATACCTTTTAATTTTATTTTCAACCAACAAATGAGAAAGGCAAATGTATTAAAACCTTAACATTTTCCTTTTAAAAATATTTAGATAAATTGTTACTCTCTCTCTCACACACACTCTCTCTTTCTCTCCCTCACACACTCTCTCTTCCCCCCCCCTCTCTCTTCCTCTCTCTTCAATATTGGTTTATGTCAGTTTTGA
Organism: Dryococelus australis; assembly: GCA_029891345.1. Lineage (NCBI taxonomy): Eukaryota > Metazoa > Arthropoda > Insecta > Phasmatodea > Phasmatidae > Dryococelus > Dryococelus australis. The sequence continues at coordinate 184,646,324 of CM056994.1, read as the reverse complement.
AGTTGCTTTTGTAGTGCGGCGCTTCTGCCATACCATGATATTGACCATAAAGAGGAAATTTTGGAAATCCATGTTTTTTTTTTCAACACTGAGTCAAGTCCGTCCTGTCTCGAAACGCCCCTGCTGCCATCTATCGACAACTCCGGTACTAAACGTCTGCCTTCTGTTTCGTTGTCCTCGCGTGCCACGATAAGTTTTTATAAACACTTTTCTTCCTGGTTTGTCTCCGACATGACGCGAAACCGTTGTGTGAGGACCTCGATGTTTTCAGCTTTACTAACGTAGTGGAACCGGAATGTAGTGCTCTGGTGTGCATCTAATTAATTTATTAATCTATTATTTCACATAATTTCGTGTGTTTCATCTTCCAACATGTGTGCGGATATTTATTAACCCTCCTCGAGAGGGTTTGCAGTACTACCTTGCAGTTCTACGTTTCTGTTCTCAGTTTGTATTCTACACTTTAATTCTATGTTTTGAAGAAATTTGCTTTTCTACTCTTTTGGTTGTTCTGTTTCTATTCAACATTTTAAAGTAATGCAGTTCGCTGCGTCTCTCAACACACGGTCTACTGGCATAGCTCGTCTTACCCGAGCTTATTTCTTCTTGTCGACGCATCCCCACGTCCTGCTCTTTGTTTACTTCGAGTCAGCTAAGTCAAGTTTTTTTAATTTAATAATGTTTTAAATTTTAATCCCCAAATAATTATGTATAAAATAATTTTTGTGTACATTTGTTGTCACGCACAAGTAAATACTAACATTTTTGTAAATATTCTGAAATTTAATAGGCCTATAACTGTTTACATTGTGCCTGTTTAAACTGTACCGTATATTTTTTATTATTAACGCACCTAAGAAACGTGATGATGTATTAAACTCCTGTATCTATGGATATGTGCGGGGTACCTCTTTCAATAGTATTTCAACTGCTAGAAATCAATTAACTTTAAGATATTAATGACTAAACTTTGTTATGTTTCATTAGATCAATTTTTTTCTAATCTAATATCTTTTATTACGGTTACTATGGACATATTTTATTAATGGACCCAAGTGTGGTGAATTGGGCTCTCATTTTTTTTTTTTAATTCGCTGAAGTTTAATTATATCTCTGCTGTTCTAATGAAAAACTTTCAACTTGATTATGTAAATTTCTTATCCTATTCATGCATTCTAGTATCATAATTTGCATATTGTTGTATCTTGCCACTATATATGTATATTTTTATATTTTCAAAACAGAACAAAATAAACTAAGAGAAATTATATTTACATGCATTACCACAATTCATGAACTTTTAGATGATGAGTTCCCTCTGGACATATACCGTATTATTTTATTCAATTAGGTCTTTCATACTTATTTTCACTTTACAGCCTTTTATTGTGCATTGTACAATCACCTAGCATGTGTTACTAATGTATCTGCCTTTCCTACAACTTCTTTTATTTAATTGTGTGTTACTTCCTATTCAGTTCTTTATGAGATTTCCAGTAGCCACTTTATTGCAAATGACTGTGGTGATTTTATTTTGACTAAGGCTGACGTACTTTCATTATGAAATGGATTAATATTGTAACATTATTTTCTTATGGTCGTACAATGGCACAAAATAACAATAATTTATTTACAAGTATTCGTACAAAGAGTTGTGATATGTGCCTATATAAGCTGTGTTTACTTTATCTTCATTGTCTTGTAAACGAAAATTGTTTACATTAAGATAAGGACCATCTTTGTTAGAGTTTTACGGTGTTAATTTGTTTCCATAAGTTACACATTTCAAAACTACGATACCATATAGTAGGTGGATTTTTATAAATGTCTTTTTAGTTGTAAACTAATTTTCATGATGCAATGTTTCAAACGTCAAGCAAATGCAACTTATTTCAGCGTATATTCTAAAACTTTTGCGAAAATAATATCGTTTTCCTTTCTTCTGTCAGTTCCATTATTCAACAAGTAGGGCTTGTACGTGTTGGTGAAGATTAGTAACGGCATGCCATCTTTATAATGTAAGAAAACAATATTATGTACTTTGTGTTTTAATCACCTAAAAGTTAGGAATTGTTAATACGCAACTTTCCCATCGAGTTAGTGAAATTTTAAATGAAAACCTTTATTAAATAGGTTGTTTCCTTTTGTGAGTTTGGAATAGGGGCCTACATGCAAACAATATTTTATTTTATAGTACGCTATGGGCTGTGTTCAATGCGTTCGTCATGCTGTAGGGATAACAGTTAACTGTTAATTGTTGTTAATATTTAAAAGATGAGATTTTCGATATAGTAAATACATTTCATATTTTAGATTATAATGAGTATACTGTACAAAAAACATGCCTATTTCCCGTTATTTGTAATAATATTTTTAATTATCAAGAATTCCCTTTCAGCACAATAAAGAAAGTTTTATGAACTTCATTTCTTATTTTAACGCATGTCCTTAGGTTACGTTTTATTTCTAAGCAATGAGACATGAACGTTTACGGAACTTGTTCTGACCCAAAATTATTTCTGTAGCAGTTTTTTTTCTGCGGAAACGAGATAGTATCACGTGGTATGCGGTTTGTAAAACATCCAGTTTTGGCAAAAGATTTTCTCGCAAAATAATTTTCGTTTACCAATTAATTATTTATAATAAGTTCATACATAGGGTGCAGAGGGATTCGATGGAACGAGCCACTCAACATTTTCAAAAGAATAGCACACAATGCTTCTCACGGTATGCAGAATTCTTAATCTGGTCGACGACTGCAATTTACTGATGTTTTTCTTCTTGTATTATTTTTCTTTGATTACCTGTCACCTGATTTACTGAAATGAAATTAGGTGTTTTCTTCAGAAATAAATGTCCAAATTTCAATTATACCATAGTGTTATTGTGACAGATTTTTTAATTTCAAAATTAAAATTTAAGCCGTCTTAGCATTTTCTCAATATTTTTTTTCACTTCAATTTTGTTTAATTCCACACACAAGGATAGTTCAGTTATTGATCACGAACTTAAAACAAAGACAAAGACGTGGAATTTGAATCGCACGAAAATATATAATGAAGCGCTTGCTTGACACAGTCTCCTTATTACGTGGTGGAAGTTGCAAACAATCCAAATTTTACTTTCATTTATTCGCGAACATAGGGGCACTGGGCCTTTATCTTCTATACATATCTTAGGTATTCTGGTAATATAATTTCTTCTTCTTGCGAACATAATTCGCTTCTTGCAGACGTACGAGGATACTGTAATAAATTGGCGGGCAGCGCGCGTGGCAATGCGCAATAAAACTTGGCCCGCGGTTACTGCCCACATATACGGTCGCGCGAAACACGGTCGCATGCCGTCAAAGAGAGCAAAAGAAACTGCACTCACTGCAGATGTAGGGGAAGCGCTTGGCTCCTCCCCCCGGCTCTTACTCCCGCCCCTCGTGAGAAAACGGTATCGCGGATGATGTATTGAGCTGGGAAGGTGGGGAGAACTAGGAGCGTGGCTTGCGCCAAATTCATAAACAACCCCGCCTAACGAGCAGAGCGGATCTGTCATCGCGACCTCCGTGCACGCCCGCGTGGTGGAGGTCGCTACGTCCTGATACACTCCTCATCGAAATTAGTCCTGCTTGCCGCTGCTACAACCTACCATCTTCGACATACGTTATCCGGTGTTAACTGGTCGAGTGAGGCGGTGCAGCCCGGAACTCTTGGACTGGCGCTCGGGAGGACAGGTGTTCAAATATCTGTCCGACCATCCACATTTCCTTTTCCCGTGATTTCTCCAGGCGAATAATGGAACAGTTCCTTTTTGCAGGCAATGACTGCGTCTTCGCTCGCTTCTTCTTCCCTTAGCAACTTGCTCCGACTCCAATCGCCTTGCTGTCGACGAGATGTTGAGTGGCGGCCGCCAAGACATTCAATTTTTTTTAATACTTTTACACCGTTCAACATGTAAACATTACATATAAGCACTTTTACCAACGCAAAAAATATATATATATATATCGCACAGTTTTTGCACCATGGTATGACAACATCACAATGTTAGGATATTTTGCAACGTAGGAATAAAATATGAAATCACTTACAGAAATTTGAACAAGGCTCCCTAACAGGTTATGTCATAATTCATGACTGCCGCGAAAGAAATAAGTTATACGCAATAATTTACATAATCAGAGTAATTTTCAAAATTTTGCAAAAACAATTTCATATCGTGTTTTGAAATTTTTTTTGCTCTTACTATTAGGCATAATGTCTCATTTCAATGTAAATTATTTCATTTCCGTGAGCTACTTTTTATACTTATCCGTCCAAAAAACACTAAAATTGTGATTTTTTACAGTTCACTGTGTGAAAAATTTGTGGCGTGATAATTGTTACGCGAGAAAACAATAGACTGTAAGTAATGTCTGTGAGTTGAATAGAATCTCGTATAAATGTAAAATAATATATTTTCCGTTGACCAGCGCTCCTAATAGGCGTAGGTGTTTCCGCGTAGAAGACTGACAAGTGCGGGAACAATAAGGGCGATACTGCCCCGCGTATTATCGCGCCTTCTACGCTACACGCACGGCTCTGAACTAGAGTGCAGTGTTCATGAATTGAGTTTCCAGCTGGTCTTAACAAGGTCTTGAGAGCTGATGCGGGTGAAATGAGGTAAGAATGAAGCAGCGCCGAAATGCAGTGTCCGCCACGTGTATAAGTTAACATTACCCCAGAGTTAGTGACGTCAGGCGCCCTTATACCTGGCGTGCAAACTTGTTTTGCAGAGTGTTAGCAACAACACATTTTCAAATATACTACATTCACGATTACTTTGCCCTTTTCTGAAGCACTGCTAAGTTAAATTTCCATGATATTCCTCCCGCCTCGTGCAAATTAAGCTTAACTAACTCTGGAAAATTACACCAGAGGGGCAACGCCCCTATCGTGCGTAGTCAGTGTAACAGTATTTTGTATAAGAATTGTTTATTAGTAAGCATTAAAAACACACTTATTTTCTCGAAGTTTTATTCAAATTATTAATAAATCAAGCATTTCAATTTATAGATAAAATATGCATAACATTTCAATTTAACAGAAAAAAAAGTAACTTCTATAAACACAAGTATAAAACACTTGCACGGCATATGTTGGAAATAACTGAACACATCATACATGGGGAGATATTTCAAATGTTTTATTCCATGAATAGAGTATTATAACGATTCTACATGAATACGGTCTATTGCCGAGAAAAAAAACGCACACTTCAAACAAGAGCGGGATGCAAATTTTTACTTATCACACTGATTGCATACACAATTATGCTTCAACATGGTATAGAACGGCATTTTCTGAGAGTTTTACCTTAAAATGTTCTGAGCTAATCTGTAAAAATTATACGGGATCTTACATTAAACTTAAATGCTAACATTCAACACTGTAATTGTTAAATTCGCATAGTATATTTTGTTAGAAAGAAACTCTACATGCCAGTTTGTAGCAAAGCAAGTAGCAGCGATGGAGCTCCTGATATGCGTGACAGTGTCACCCCTACCACTTCCTTGCTACCGTGCCTCATCAGAGGAAAATATCTTCTGATAGACCGGTGACTTAAGCTAGTGTGACGACCACATAAACTTGAAAATTTAAAGCTTAATTACAATTACGTCGATATTTAAACAATTATTACTTGAAATTATATTAAACTGGAAGAAATCTTGTGAAGGTGGCAACGTATTTTAACGTTTGTATCCGCGCTTGTTAACAGTGCGTTATTACATTTAATTATGCTGCCGAAACTACGCTAGATATAGGCCTAACTGTTTTACGAAAACACAATGCAGTTATAGACGAGCATTAAAAATGATTTACTATGATTTCATTTTACTATAAATTACTTAATACGACTGCTCGAACTTATTTCGAAGAAAAAAATATTTTTAGATCTAGGAAGAGAATATATTAATTTTTCTGGCATTCCGAAAATCTTTTATTTCTATGTAGGTAATATGTTGATTCCAAGTGGACGAGAAAACGAGGAAGACCTGAAAAAAACGTATTTTGCGAAATTATTTCAAGTAAAGCAAATACACTGGACACATCCGGACACCACTAAACAAATGAAAAACGATAATTATTTTTAATAAATTAACATTATCTATGTATTAATACGAAATAGATCTAGCTAAAAAAACGGATATGTGGTGTGCTGGGATTTAGAAGCCAATATTTACATGCAATTGAGTACATAATATATATAATAACGTTTTTGTACGAAAGATGTCGTAGAATTAAAGTATGGGATTACATTTGGCTGTTTTTTTATTATCTGATTCGTTAATAGAGAAAGTCCAACAAAACGTATATGTTTAATTAAAATATATACCTAATGCTTGAAATATTTGACACATATGACTGAAGCTTGTGTTCAATCAAAAGTTTCAAAATACTGTATAAATGAGCACATTAAAGCAATTCTTCGACGTATTCCTTTTCAATAACTAGTCAGGGAATGTAAACTAGCAACAAAAACTTTTTCTCTATGTGAAACTAACATTAAAAAGGTTTTTTTTAGCTATATTATTTTCATAATTAGAGATTTCAAATCACATCTTAAGAAATACGGTAATTAAGTTTGCTATATTTTGACGAAATTTTTTATAAACTTGTTTTGAAACTAACTAAAATATTATTGCCAAACACATAATTTACTTTACATAATAAAACAGCGGTAACTTCACAATTTTTGGGCCAAACCTTTAAAAAATCATCCCATTTATGACGTATTTGGTTCTCTTCGTAAATATGCCATGCATCGTAAGCTTTTATACTTTTGTTAAAAATATAGTAGGTATATTATTTTATATTAAATTAAACTTTTGTTTATAGTTGATGTATCAATTATAATAGCCCTAGCTAATTTATAATTATTATGAATAAAACATAGAGAATACAGGTATGTTGTTATGTCAAATAAGAAATACGCGTAATTATCGTGCAAAATACTACTAAAATGAGTAAGAACTTGTTCAGATTTGCTTGCACGAGGCGGAGGAATATTTTGGAAAAAGAAAAGGGCTTCAGAATAGTTGGGAGTAACCATGGATTGACTATAACATAGAGCTGTGTGTTATTCCGTCTAGCAGATAATTGTTTTGTACTTTCGGAAAGTTATTAAAATTTAATTCCCTAATTAAATTAAAATATGTTTCTACATTAAGCATATTAAAATGTTGATATAAATTATTTAATGTATATTTAAAGTACTTTTAATAATTCACAAGAAACTTAAATCGTATTAATTACACCAGAGAAAAAACGAGTACTTTCGAAAAAATGATAGGCAAGGCGAGATGACCGCACGCAGCGGAGCAGGAACAGTTAATGGCCTGCACTTTAGTGTCTGGCTAACGATAGCACCGCTAAACGGCGACGAATGTAACTTCAGTGTTGACGCCGTGATACTAAGTATGAAGGGTGAGTGGAGAGGGGACAGGTTTAGGCGACTTTTAACATCGAAGTCTTCAGAGCCGATGAGGGTGGATCGAGGTGAATCCATAGGCGGGGGAAATGAGAGATCCCCGAGAAAACGCGGAGGCAACCCCGCCGGTGATCGTACACAGTTCGCCTTGGTGGGAGAGTAGTAGTCTTACCATTATATCACCACAGCCCCTATGAAAGATATTGTTTGTTTTTTTTAGTAAGATAGTTTTCATATAAGTTAATGCGATCACTGCATTTGAGGTAAGGAAACATCTGTTTAGCAGTACTCTAGTGGTACCTAACTAATAAGTGATTCATTTGCTCTAACTTAAAACTGGAAGTTTTCGTACTTTTATATCATTTTAATTGTGACTGTCAATAAATTTTGATGGCATAGTTTGGGGTAATCGTACGCATTCACTCGTACCAGTACCCACTCTGAGTCCCATTACCCCGTTTGTAATAAAAAACGGTTATTTTGTAAATCTAAAATGACTATATTTTTATAAAATATAAAATCATCAGAAACAAATTGTATATTATATATATGTATACAAATAACACATCGATACGCTATTTAAAATTAAACATTATTTGGTAGATAATGTCTGTGACATTTGTTTGTTTGAAAAGTTTTCTATTCAATATGGAAATCTTTATTTGCGACGAATTAGTAATAATAATTAAATAATAACTGGGTTATTTAAAATCAATAAAGGCATGTGAAATAAATATTTAAAAAATTGAGATGCTAATAGATTCAGAATTTAAACTCTAATGTTAATAAATATTCTAATTTTTTAGCTGAAATATTACTTTATATTTATTTATCAATCCTTTTTTCTTTTGTTACAGATGCCACGAAGCCGTAAACGAATCACGGCAAAAACTTCGTGGACAAAGGAACAATTGAAAACAGCTATTAACTGTTGGTTGTAAGTACGGAATTCATGAAGTCACTTTAAGGGTAAAATTATGTTTAATTGGATGGCCATGTATGAGAAGGAAAGCAGTTTTTGACAAAACCCAAGATGAAGGAATTAGTTCACACCGACAACTTCTTTTCAAACTTTTTTCTGATGACATCTGAATGAACTAAGAAGAATGGCTTATGAATACGCAGAAAGGAGTAACATTAGACATAACTTCAATGAAACAATAAAACTTGCCGGAAAGTACTGTGCCCTTGTTTTCTTAAAGCGGGCTCCTCAGCTGAGACTACATAAACCCGAAGAAACATCTATAAATAGAATGTTAGCTTTTATTAAGATTAATACTTGTTTTACCAATCTAAGCAGTGTCTTAGGAAAAGTATCACTTCCCACCGTCGCGAATCTTCAACGTTGACCATACGGACATCACAAGCGTTAATAAACCTCCTTACATCATAGGCCCAAAGGGCCAGAAGTAGGTAGGGAGCTCTACTAGTCTGGAGCATAGCAAAAACATAACCCTTTGTTGTGCAATGAGTGCTACTGGTACTTTTGTACCACCGATTTTTATATTTCTTGGCAAACAAGTTTCATCGAGTATAACACGTGGGGGACCATCTGGAAGCATCTACAAAATGCCAGAGTCACGATGGAACAATGATGGCCAGTTTATAGAATGGTTAAAACCCTTTGTAGCTAATACCCAGCATTCAAAAGCGTACACTCGACTTCTTCACATGGACACTCACTCAAGCCATACCTCACTTTAAGCTTGTAAATTTTGTAAAGACAGTGGTATCGTGGTTGTCACCGAATGCAGCCACTGTACTAATAATTTTTGGCCCCCTAAAAACTCCATAAAAGGTACCATGTTCATTATTAAAAAAAACCCACTGAATTACAGAGAATAAACCAAGAAAAAGTACCAGGATTGTTAAAGATTTCCTACAAAGGTCTATCAGGAGTCAGCAAAGCTGTGTCCGGTTTTACAAAATCAGGAACTATTCATTTCAACTATGGAGTTTTTGAAGAAGACCACTTCCGACTTGTGCCGTTTAGTGCAGCTCCAACAATAGTGGAAACAGATTCCAATGGTGATGGCGAAACTTCATTTGATACAGTTTCCCAGGGAAAATCACTTTGTAATGTGGGTGAAGAGGCAATTGTTGAAATAACCAGTAGCATGTTCCTGTCACAGAAATTTATCCGATTTCGAAGCCATCAGGAGTAAAGAAACCAGAAAGGCGCCAAAAAACAAACAGCATTCAGAAATTCTAACAGTCGCTCCAAAAAAAAACGGCACTATAAGAGTTAGAAAGAAAGAGGAAGATAAATCAGAAGCGCAAGTTTGTCAATATGTTACAAACACAAGAATTAAGGAGAAACCCAGAGAACTGAAAAAGAAGGCAAAGGAAAAACTTTCCATCCATTCAACTTGGAGCAATTCCGAAGGAAACACAACAGCTCTCTGTCAAGATTATATGAATATGCTAGTTTCATTTTTACTAGAAAATAATGACACTAAAGAGATTTGTATGTTTTGCGGAGAGTTCGGTAAAGACAGAGAACTGTGATATGGTACTGTTGTGGCAAGTGTTCAGGCTGGGTTCATTCTGACTTTAGTGCAGCAGAAATTCATGATAATTTTGTATGTGATTTTGTCAGGCAAATGGATAAAAATTTTATTAATTTTTTAATTTTAATACTGGATTTTTATGTTGTTTTTACACAATTCATGAAAGAATTTTGGCACATTCTTTAATGAAAAGTTAATTTTTTTATTTGCAAATTATGGTATGTTATTTTGTTATGTACATTTATTGTGTTAACAGTTAAGTACAGAAGATTCTAGATTAAACAAAATTTCTCTAAAATACGTAACTAATTTCATTAATATGTTAGATGATGTTTGTTTTACAGACTACTTAAAAATAAAAATGGCGGATTAGAATCTAGGCATATATAAGTATATAATATGACAAAAAGTATTTTTTTCTTTGGAAGATTATAAAAAGTGTATTTTGTGATTTAATTCAATTTTAATTTAAATAAAATACACTTACTTTTTAGAGAAAGTTCGGGAAATATCTGAGTAGCAAAAAGGCCACAGAAGGGTAATAGTACTCAAATGCCGTGGGTATGATTATCCGCTCAAGTCAGGTAACAGTAAACAATGCATTTTCGAATAACTAAATAAGTAAAACATAAGTTATTGACGCTCGGATAAATTAAAAATACTTAAATGTCTCATGGTTATGACCAAATTTCATCGTTGTTTACACCTTACTTACAGAAATTTAATATGTCTAAGTTAAATGTGTTAAGTTACCCCCTCCCATTTTTCCTTCTACACCAATCACACACCAATTATTACTATGGAATGTTATGCATAGTTTTGCATTAACCAGATTAGATATTGTTGCGCTCTTAGCTTCTAAACGAAGCCTTTATAATAATTTTAGGATTTTTAAAATTCAACCGTTAAAAGAGTGAAAAGAGGATAAAACTTGTTTTCGATGTCACCTCAGTAGCTCATCAACATGTTGAGATATCGTTGTGGTCTAACCCTCAAAGTATACGTTTTGCCAATTTCGGGATTTTTTTAAAAGTTCAACTCCTAAGATGGTGAAAAGGGGTGAAATATGTTTTCGGTAACTTCTGAATAGCTCATTAAAGGAGATACGTATATCTCATTGTGGCATTACCAGTTTCTGAGTCATAAAATTTATTGAGCATTTAGTATTGACATGTCTTCTTTGAAAGTATATCATTCTGATGAAGATTATTATATAGCTGTAATATCAGTATGGCATGTTCATGCTGATGACTACAGAACACAGTAATACAAGAAGTCAAATTTTGTTTTGGAAATATAATCAAACAAAGTTCTTTGCGTTAAGAAAGGAAAATTTTAAGAATTTATGCACTCAAGTAATGGAAAAAATACATACATCCAAAATGGCGTCCAGCCTTCAGCACATGATTCCAGGAGTAGGATTAAGGATTCGCCTGCCAATGCGGTTGACATCACGCCCGTCTCTTAACAAATTTCCGTCCCCCTCAAAATGGCCCATTTGGCTTTCGAAAATGCAGGTTTAGTCCCCAAAATTTAACTTCTCCTCCCATCCGCCCAAATTCCCAAAAAAACTTGTGAAACAGAAAGCTCGCTGTCTAATATGGCTGAGTGACTGCGCAATGTGGCTAAATATCTGCTAAAGTTATTAAAATGACAGACGCAATGAGCAACTGAATGAATGAAATTTTCAACTATTTTTTAAATTTAAATTAATTTTGTTATTAAAATATTTAAAAGTATATTACCAGACTAGTTTTTACAAGCTTTTATTTAACTTGACTTGTATGCATGTACGGTGTCTGTCCGATCTCATTTATACCTCTATGCATTGAACTGGCATGCCGTCTGCCTGCAGTGTACCACTGTTCGTCGGGTTGCAGCCCGAATTGTGGAAGGGGTCACCGATGTTCAACCTCACTTTTTTTGTATTTTTAACCCCGCCTATGTGTTTGTATCACTGTTCGTCAGGGTGCAGCCCAAAGTGTGGAAGGGACCATTAGTATTTAAGTTCACATTTTTAGTCTTTTTAGTCTTACTAATTGTTTTAATTATTAATACATAGGTAGACTATTTATACATTCACGAGTCTGTGAAAGTATAAATAGTCTACCTTTATAATAATAACAAAAATTTTAATATAAAGTAAAAAATAAATCAACCATAAAAACCTTTTCAAACCAACCTTTTATTTATAAATGCTCTAAGAAGAGACAGATAATTATATCAGTTACAGAACTTGTAAGGGGTGGTTGAACAGCCCTAATAAACTTGACTAAAAATTTATTTTTTGTATCAATATATTTAGTATAGAAAAGCTTGGCGCGAATAGTAAAGAGACTTATGCAAGATATCTGTTTACTACGCTTGCGCAAATGATGTATACATTCTATATTTCGAAATTAAACAGCCTTACACACGATACTTATGTTCTTACTACGATTGCGCAAATGAGGTATACATTCTATATTCTGAACAGTTAAGATTCTTACTCATGATATGTGTTTACTACGTTTATGCAAATGAGGTATACGTTCTACATTGTGCCAAGTTTTTATATATTAAATGTAAATAGATACAACAATATCAATTCTTAGTAAAGTTTATTATGACTATTCGACCACACCTTAAAAGTTCTACAAATTCTGTAACTACTATAATTTTTTTTCTCTCTTTTTAGTGCATTTATAAATAAGTGGTTGGTTTTAAAAGGTTTTTATATTGATTAATTTCAATTCGAATACGATTGTGGTGTAACAATTATATAACCCAATGTCAGACAGGACCACCACATTTGATTTAACAGTTACGTCCCCCCTCCCCTTCTCGACAAATGCCACCAAGTCCCATCGCCCTACCCTCACTCAAGGCCACCGTAACACCCATACAATCTCATCAGCCTTCCTTACCATCACCCCTCCCCCTTCACTTTCATCCATTTAACACCTCCATCCATCCCACATTTTTGCTTGTAAAATAATGTATAAAAATAAAGCTATTTATAACATGGTACCGAGCATCGGTAATTATACTGAAAGAATCAATACATATGCCACCCCTTGTTACCAAAGATTCATCACTTCCGCCCTAACCCTAAACACCCCTCCGCCCTGACATGCCATCATCTCATCCCCAGACCATGAAACACTTGACCTCCTCCAGCGAAATTCATCTGCCACCTATCCCCCCTAAACCCAATGGCTATCATATCTTCCCACTCTGCTCGCGATTCTGGCCTGCAACCGACCATGTCAAAACAATCGTAAAGCTATTTGGTATTTGGGAATAGACGTGCCCATAAATAATTATAATTATTTTAATTAAGTTAATTTTATTTTAAGTGTAAAAATTCCCAAATCTTAAAAAATACAATGAATCGAATATGTATTTTCTATGCAATATCTATTTATAAAATTTAGGCAATGTAAAATTTGCCTTTTCCTATTACATATGGTAACATAAAAAAAATTTAATATAACAGAAGCAATTGGTTTTGAGCCCACAACCGTTTGTTCTCGATGGATGCGCACCTTAAACATTTTGCTATAGCAACTCACGAGAGTTAATAATTAATGTTGTATATTAGTCTTCCAAACGAACGAGCGGCATTCTTTTGTACCAATACTTGAAATAAAATAAAATAAAATTTTCTTTTATATATGATTGAATATTATTTTTACATTTTTTTTTATCGAAGCGCATGACTTATGATAGCATCTATTTCAAATCTACCTTTACGGAAAATTTCAAAAGATTTTGTTTCCTTAAATTCATAATATTTGCATTTCAAAAATATTTTAAAGGCAAGTGACGTATAACAAAACCCCTTACTTTCCAGTCGGGTCTGAATCTCAAATAATATTATGTACCTATGAACACAGTGCATTTTATTTTGTGTTTTTTAAGTAATCATGCAACAAATCACACTAGGTTACCTTCATCTCGGATAATTTTGACATAGCAGGAAAAAATTGAAAAATAAAATTGATCAAATTATTTTAACAAAAGTTTAATAACATTTTAACATAAAAATTGTTTATAAGTTTAATAACTCCTCGACCCTTCAGCATATTTCCTGGCAAGTGAGCCATTGTCACCTGGGTTAACTACTAGATGCCACTTGTTTCCAGCATCGTCAGCAAGAGTGTGCTAGCGTAATTGTTATGGCCATAGGTATTTTAAAGTACACATGACCTGAGAGGCTTTGGATAAACTCGAGTGTGTCGAATTTCCAAAGGTAGACATGTAATTGACATCAGAAAGCCTTTATCATATTCGACCATTCCCACCGTAAAGGAAATATTAGGTAGAGTGTACATACCAGCTGTGCAGTAACAGTTTCTGTATCGCAATAATGAATAACTATTTTTCCATTATAACTGTCAAAACCACGCGGCTTCAACTATGGACAGAAAAATGTTTATATATACACGCTCTTTAAGGTGTTACTACGCTTTGTCTCACCAAGTTTTAATGCAGATACAGCATAATCAAATAGGCCTAATGCTTAATATATTTTTTGTAAAAGCGTGGGTGTTTACTAAAACCAAATGTCAAGAAACAACAGAGCACTGTTTAAACACATGTTACTGATGGTTCTTAAGGCAAAACTAAAACCCAAGCTGAATAAACTCAGAGAAATAAAAAAATTCAACTCGCCTTATTTTTACTCTGCAGTTTCCACAAGCTGGCAGCCGTATTTGTTTTATAAGCATACAGCATTCCAAATTAAAAATCTTTAATTTACTACTCATATTAATCATTCGCGTTAAAAATATATTTTTAATTATTTATGTAACTATACCTAAAACATCAAATACACTATCGACCAAAAAGTAATTGGGCATCTGTCCACAATGGTTGCCCGGTGGTTGTCACCCCATTAGAATCTCGTAGGGCTACCCATTGCAGCTATAACAGCAGCCATCCTGTCTGGCATGCTCTCTATGAGTGTTTGCAGGACATACACGGGATTCGTCATCATTCCTCTTCCAAACATTCCATGAGTTGAGCAATGGATTTTGGCCACGCCTGGCGAGCCCTCGCCCAGTGATCCAATTCGTCTCAAAGATGTTCTATAGGGTTGAGGTCGGGGCTCTGGGCGGGCCAGTCCAATCGGCGAACATTCTTGTAGGCGTACCACTGCATAGTAGCACTTGAAACATGGCACCTAACATTGTCATCCTGGAAATAACACGGGTCCATTCTGTAAAAATGCCACAATGTTGGGAGCATTTCATTATCTAGAATGTTACAATAGGCCTCTGTGTTTATGCTACCATGGACAAACACCAGTGGTACAACGCCGAAGGCCGTGAAACAGCCACACACCATCACTCCACCACCATCGAATTTCGTAGTTGGCACTATACACTCCCGCAGAAGCCGTCTCCGGGTAGACGCCATACCCATACACGTCCATCGGACCGGAAAAATGTAAACCTCAACTCATCACTCCACATAACCGATTTCCACTGCTCTAGTGTCCAGTTGCGACGAGTCCAAATACCACCTGAGTCACTGAGCTTTATTGCTTGTGATATGGGGCTTATGTGAAGCTGCTCTTCCCAAATATCCAAGTCGGTGGGCCTCTGTACGAAATGATCCAATGGAAACCGATACTCCTGTTGCTGCATGGAACTCCTGTGGGATGGTAACCATGGGTTGTGCCCTATTTTTGACAATTTCACGTTTTAGTGTTCTGCGATTTCTGTCGGTCAAGATTGAAGGTCGGAAAGAACGTGTAGCATTAGCACAATGCCCATTGACCTTCCACTTACGCAGGACGAATGCGACCGTTGATTTGAGCCTGTTTACCTTCCATGCAATCGCCCAGCTAGACAGCCCACTGAGATGGCAGCCTACAGTCACACACACTCTTATCGAAGTCCGATAGCTCTGTAACTCGTGCCATCTCCTTGTCAACTGGTTATACACCGGCCTGCAGAGTACGGCGGCCACACAAGTCAACTGACGAACTGAAATAACTTTCTTTACGGGTGTCCAATTACTTTTTGGTCTATAGTGTAGTTTATTAAGTATGGAAAACCTGAGAGATATGACGCAGCCTTTTATTTATGTGTTTAAAAATACAAAATTTGTTCTATTCTAAAAATACCAGAAATAAAATGATACTAATTTTGTGTATTTGGAAGTAATTATGAATATGACATTATTACAACTTAGTCAATTTCTGAGAATAAAATTTTTTTCTTTTGGCCATACCTTTCATAGGTGTGGGTGGTATTGCAATGATGGGGTGGGAGATATGGCTAATAGCGTAACAATATTAATATTCCCATTTGTAATGGAAACCGGTTTTACAAAATAAAATTAATTAATTGTTTGATAATTTTGTACTCCAAATTTTAATTTACTCCTTTTATTTAATCCTTTATAAAAATAACACCGTTATATCAAACATTGTCAAATAAGCTAAAAATGGAATGTAATTAAGTTCCTCTTATTCTGCATTGTTTTTTTTTGTGCGAGTAAATGACACTGCTTCCTTCACTCCCTTCCTCACCTCCACAAAATCACACACTTTTTAAACGATAGTTAAAAAAAATACTGTGAACACATTAGCCATATAAGCAGCAAACCTCAAAAGAAATCCAAAACAGAAGAAATATGCATGAACTGTTAAAAGTTTTTTGTTGGTCTTTACATTTTTTAAGTTAATGTTTTCTTACACTTCTTTATTTCTACAATATATCACACATGTTGCAAATTAAACCATACATATTACATGTTTCATTTAGCTGTCAATAACAGCTTGTACATTAAAATCAATCTCCTGTTGATAAAGTGCCTGCATATTTCTCGAAACATTCACAGCACTCATCTTAATCAAAACTGTAACTATATCCACTAAGGCAAAAAACCACGACTTACCGTCTTCTTCACCAGAAAATGAATAGTCAAGACCTTTTTTGTAGAATGTGTCGACGGACATTTATGTTTATTGCGCTTCTTAGGCCTATCCGAGCCCTTTGTTAATTATTTCGCATCCTTTGCAGGAATACATTTTTTCGCATCTACTCTCTTCCTCTTCTTGTCTTTTATAACACCAGGATGGGTAACTAGTTGCACACATTGGTTTCTTGCTGGTCGTTTCCTAGGAGCGCGATTTGGTATGGGAGATTCTGCATTCCTCATTTGGTTGGTGTCACATCTTTGCTGGAGATGTATAGAGGTGGAGAAGCTAATCAAGGGGTGTATGTTTTCATCGATTTGAAAGTAGAAGATGTGGAAGGAGATTCAGTAACAACACCTGCTTGGAGAGGTTGAGGTATACATTACCCTCCATAGGAAGAGGATCGTCATGGCCACTTTCGAAGGAAACGTCACTTTCGTCAGGAAAGGATCAGTCAATTAGATCCAACAGTCGTAAATAGGCATAATCTGGAATGGCTTAGAGTTTAAGAGGTTCTATTCCTGTAGCCCCCAATCCTGAAAAGCCATTTTCGACAGTAGCGACCCGAGACCAAGCACTTTTCAGGAGCACTCCAAAGTGATGACGTTCAAAGTTGGTATGAATTAGTATCCAGTTATTACATGCGTCTACCCAGTAGGCCTTCGGTGGCTTGAAGAAGGTCGGATCAAGGGGCTGGAGGTAGTATGTCGTGTGGTTCCGCAGTCATAGAATAGAAATATCATTATCGACGACTTTTTGAAGTATGTCTGGAGAGTTGATATGAGGACCACAGCCATCCAAATATGAATACATTTCCCGGTATTCTTTCATGGAATCATGAAATAAAGTGGTTTTCGAACCAGTCCATGAATATGAATTCATCTATGTATGTTGATTTCTTCCTCATCAATATTGTCTCTCCAGGTGGCATGCTTTCTTATAACGATTTTTTTTCTTATTTGCTCCTTTTAAAATGCAGTAGGGTAGTAAAAATTAGCCCTCGAATTACAGCATGCCACTACAGTAACGACTGTTTGTCCAGCCTCATTCGTTAATGACACATCCAACTCATCCATGTTGTATATGTTACTTGGTCTACACAACATATTTTCTTCAGTCCAGGTTTTCTACAATAACTCAAAGTAGTCTTTAATAATCTTCCTTGCGCATTCCTTCTGCACGATAATTTGATATGCCCTGAGATTTCCTAACACACATATCTGTGTTGTTCTTCATAAAATACTTGTAGCAATCACAGCCCGCTAAACCCATTTCCTTGTTGAATCTCTGTGTCTCATTCGTTGAAACCGATAACTTATAAGCGATTGTTCAAAGGTTTTTCCTAGTTGGATCAAAACCTGAAGCATGAAGATTTTTAACATGGTTAGCAAGCTTCTTTTGGTCGTCTTCCCCTAACAATGGAGCGTTATGTAACGCCCTGTGATTAATCTAGTGTGCAGAATTTTCTCCGGGATGTAATTTTCCCTTGCAGTTTGCCTTATTGGTTTCTCTTCACCTCGTACTGCAATGATAGCCTAATCTAAGTCGTCCTGTGTCCATGCTGCCTGACTGCTTTCCCTAGGTCTATATGTCATAAGCATTTTCACCCTTTTGAACTGGAAAGAGAAAGATAATAAATTAATTTACCATTCCCAATAGCTTTTTAAAAAAATTAAAAGAGAACTATGTAAGTTACTTTCCCATTTCCAAGATAGAAAAATTACTTATAAATATATAAATATACTGGAAGAGAACTAATCCTTTAAATTTACTATGCGTCTTATCCGCCTTTCACAAAATGCGTTGTATCTCCCAAAGGTATTGGAGATACAGCGCACCCCATAGCTGTGGTTTAAAATTGCGGAGACTTGCACTAGACGGCGTGAACACAAGAATGACTTAATAATCTTCACAACTCCACACCACAACTTACTTCGAATTACAGAAAATGTAGATATAAAACTATCCAACTACAACACGATGAAACTTTCAGTACTTACCAATTGCGTGTTTATGAAGAAAGTACTGTAGCTTTTTTTAAAAACAAACTGGAAATGCTCGAAAACGCAAAAGTACACTCGCGCAAGCTAAAGGAGACTGCTGCGCACGATGACTGCTCATCAGCTTTTTCCGTTCCACGTAATTATAACACTTATACCTTATACCAAGTTCATATTTTTATTTAACGACCTGAAATTCACCTAGACTAAAACAAAATATTTATTTTGAATGAATGATGAAATAATGAGAAATTTGTAACAACCCTATAAATAGTTTTGTAATTTTTATGGTCACAACAATTAGCTTACTCAATTAATTTTAGCAAAAACTTGAACGTTGTACAAATAAAAAATATTGTCATATTTAATGATGAAATGGTTTAATGGGATTCTGCATAACTGAGATTTAATGTGACTGTAACTAGCCAAAATTGCACATATCTTGAGACATTACCCACAACCAATCAGTTACAAAGATAAATATTTTCATTAGACACTAAACCACACAGGATGCCTCAAACAGACCTCATAAATCAGAACGTCTTCAGATCAGAAAACAGACCGTTGTAAAATAAACAGGATTAAAAAATGACCTCAGTCGATCTCAAATAGATACCAGTTCATTCATTCCTCAGGCATTACTCACTCATTCATTGTTCAGTTATACCCGATCATTTCTAAATCATTTGTCATTCCACACACTCTAAAGACACTACTCTCTCATTTATGTTTTAGGTGAGTGGTTAGTTTTATGGGCGCTTAAAGCTTTGATTCGGGTTCAAATCTCGCTCATATATAAACGTGATTATGTACTTTTAAATATAATTTTGTGCTAAACAAATCATACTCATTAACGAAAATTAAATATTTTTTCTCTTTATTTTTTTTTCCAAACTAGAAGTATAGAAAACCAGCTAGCAAATATACGGAGTCCATTTTTGAAAACTAGCATGTCCATCATTTTACAGAGCATTCTGAATAAATTTTTACCACAACTTTTCAGTAAAGCCAAGGAACATTTTCTTAACAGTGTTCACAGCTGAGTACTTAGACTACTGCAGTAATAAATCTCTCCCATAAAAACATAAGGGTACAGTAAAATAAATTATATATACAACATAATACTTGTGAATGAAAACATTATTTATTTGATAACTACTAAAATGTACACCGTAAACAGATAATTATAGTTTCTGTAGAATTTATGATATCCATGCCACTTAGACCTATTCCTTCAATCGTCCAAAAGTATCACCACGTTTCTGTAATAGTTACACTTAATACACGCAAACTTTAATCATTGCAATACAATTTTTCCGGCTACAGTTTTTATTGCAATATAGGCCCAGATATGTGTAAACAAATGGCACTATATATTGTGAAGCAACAACAAACATTACTTTTAAATTAACGCCTACACAAATTGTGCAGGAAAACATTGATATTTGTGACACACATGTGTATGACATAAAACACATTGAAGTAAAGCTGGGGGTGTTGTTGTGTGATTTGCAATGATCCCTTACATTGTACCTAACGTTTCATGCTGTTTGGTGTGTAAATTACAGTTCATAACTGTATGGTATAGTGTCATGTTTTTAATACCAGCTAATATTATTAAAACGTTCATGGCTAAATGTTCAGCAAAAGCTATTATGTTCGTTTATTGCAACAAATAATAAAGAAGGGTATAAAATATACACATTGTTTAATTTTAAAATATGTTGTACATTACATGTTACAAGCTACCATAACACTTACCAAACACATACAACTATGTTGAAACATATTACGTAGTGTTTTGGTTTGCGCAATCCACTATAAGGCTTCAGGCTTGAATTGCTATGCTGTTAGTATCATCCCACAAGGAATCTTGTAAACGTAACAAATTAGTTGCAAGTACCGCTGTAAGAAACTAACATGGTTGTTGTAGAGAATACTCTATTTAGTATTACTAGACACTGCGTATAGTTTCTTGTTGTTTTGTATCGTTTATACAGCGGCGCGTATACTTTTTTCTTGTTAAACAAGTATAATTTTCATTGAAATACCTATACTGTATAAAATGCATTCACACACTTGTCTCTTGTTTGTGCAACTGTGTTGCAGCTTCACACAATTGAGAACCGTTGTAATAGTTTTTTAGCGGAGTGGTAACAGAGGCTTAGTTAGTGTATCGCTAATTGGATCGTTTTACATAGTAAGAAATTGCTGACATTCACTTTGTGTATGAGGCTGATCAGTGCAACAGTAGAGCTGCAGCACGCATGTAAATGGAAAAGTATCCAGACAGAGGGGCGCCACTTTATTCAACGTTCACAGCCATTGGTAGGAAGCTTTCCGAATAGAGGCATTTAAGGTGAGTTAAAGAGATACACAGTGCATTTAAATTACGTAATATAAATCATTTTGTACTGTAAAGCCGAGCAGTACCTGTCCCAATACTGTACATGTGACAGGTGTACAGGAGTAACGCTGGCCGTCGAAGGTCAGTACGAACGCCAATACCACACTTATATAATAATAGCTTATGTATATTAAGTAGATATTTAATAACATACAATAAAATTTCTATTTAATATAAATGATTACCAACCAAAATAATTACTAAATAACTAAATATTCATTATAATAGGTACTTAACTATGTAATACACCCTTACTTTTTCATTTTTTTTCATATCTTCAAAAAAGTAAGGGATTTGATGTATATAAGAGTTTGTGCACAATCTACTCACCTTATATTAAGTTAGTATTATCAAATATTTAATTATTATAATATAAATTATTTAATATTATTTATTTATTATTTATATTTTAACTTTTTATATTATAATATCTACGTTATTAATTTGTAGTTTATTAACATATTATAATAAGATAAAATAAATATTATCTGTTTATATAAAAATGTGCGGAGGTGCCAGAGTCTCCACCTACCAGTACCCATCAAGTGGCGCATGATGTCCGCACTGGACACATTAACGTGTGGACAGTGTGAATGAACAGCTGCTCCATCCATATCGTTTACACAAAGTACACCATTTGTAGTTTGAAGACCACCCACAAAGTTTACAGTTCATACAGTGATGTTTAAAACGTTTTGCAATACAGACACATTTCCCAACTGTCGTGGTGTTTACCGACGAAGAACGAATGAAAAGGAAATGTGCGTTTACATGTCTAACAATCACGTGTGGGCGTAGGAAAACACTCACGCGCCCTTTGCCAGCAGTTACAAGGAGCAATTTGGCATTAACATTATACTCTCGTCGTTGATTTTATATATATATATATATGCAGTCGCTGAGTTTCGTTATTATATGCCCCACGAATGGGCGCAACTCTTTTTCTGTTACGTATAAGGTTTGAATTTTAACTTTCACTTCTCAAACGTCACAAATTTAATTTTACTGTGTTGTTTTTTTTTTTGCCACAGCTAGCTTCGGAACATTTCAATAGTGAGAAAATCAATTACTCGTTCAAGTGTAGGTAACCTTACATTATATAAACTCGATATAGAGATAGTCAATAGGACAAAGTAATACCAATATACAACTAACATGCAAAAATAAAGACATAATTAATAATACTTCTTAAAATTACCAACGACAAGGATTAGAGCGAAGTGAAATCGTTAGAATATTTTAATGACTATCAAAAGAATAAATTTGTATGTTCTCTTTCTCATATTTTCATATGAATAAAGTAGCATATTTTCTTCATTCGAGCCACATTTAAAAGCAACTTTTTTACAAAAGAAAGAATTCATTGAGGGACGACACTACTTGTTGCAAATTAGGTTACAATAATAATTTGCCTAACATAGTGAGAAGAAAGAAAACGGATTCATTTTCAGAAAATGATAAAATTAAATTTAAACTGGTCTGCAATTAGATATGCGGCTATATAGAACCTAGTATGGAATACCGCCTAGGGATGACGATGATCGTCCTTCTAGTTCTCTGCTCGAACACTGGTCCCTCGACTTCCGCAGTGGTTCGTTAAACGTTAACTCTAGAACCCACGAAGGGATTTCGCGTGTAACTGTCGTCGCCCAAATGTGTCGGTGAATAGCAGCAGCTATGTGACAGGGTGTCTTTTATATGTGAATAATCCCAAACCATTTCCCAACAGACCGATTCACTCATTAAGCGGATAGTTTGTTCTACAGAAAGATAGTATTTCCTAATCATAACAAACTTTTTAAAACGTTGACTATTCAATAGTTTAATAATACGATTTGTTCAAAGCTCGAATTTTGCCTCTTTGTATTTGAAACAGTAGTGGCAACGAGGCTTATTTGAGGTCAGTCTGTTAAAAATTAAATGCATGTGTTCTAGCTAAAGAATCGCATTATTATTCTATTTGCATGAGCTTCAAATATTGTAACATTGAAAAAAATAATGCCTTTTCCTCAGAAGCGCAATTGTTTTGATGAAATCATTATTCAGTAGACTATCACACTTACTTTGCTTCTGGCTCAAAAGAAATCAGATATATAAACGATATCTTCCTAAAACCGGACAATTAACGTATTATAGACATCGATGTTAATTTAGAGAGTAAAATATTTTGACGCATTTTTTCCAACAATGGTTTATCATTTTTCTATGAAATTAATTTGTTGATTGTCTTAATATCTTCATTTAATATTGTGCTCTACATGCCTTATATTTTCCAAGTTTATCAGTTTTATTTGTGGGACTCAAGACGGTGAAATATACGGTTCTGATAGGCAATTTTTTGGAAAATGGGAATAATTTAAAGTCTGAACATGATATCCTGTAAGCATAACTGCTGAATAGACTATCCTGTACAAACAAGCCGTAAACATTTATTGACTACCTACTATCTGATAGAGAAGCTACTATAATAATATATGCAGTATCTTTTAATGACTACCATTACCTCTTTTCGTAGAACCCAGGGACTGTCAAGTAAATGGTGAAAATATGTCCAAAGTAACATAAGTTCGTGAAACTTTTTCCATCCACCTACAAAATTAAGAATTTGATTAATAAGTTTTAATTACAAGAATGTTGGCAGGCTGGCATTCAGTCGTCAGGAAATAAAAGTAAAAATACAGTATAAATAATAAAAGTGGCATTTTCTAGCTATTTATGTAGCAAGTACTAAAATAACTATATATTGTCACAATAAAAGCGAGCCGGTGTGTGTGAGGGAGAGAGAGAGTGTGTGTGAGAGAGAGTGTGTGTGTGTGTGAGAGAGAGAGAGAGAGAGAGAGAGAGAGAGAGAGAGAGAGAGAGAGAGAGAGAGTGATTGAGCTAGTGGGAGGGTGCGCGTGTGTGTGAAAAAAAGAGCACCGCCAGAGCGGCAGGCTGTTGCGAAGTTGTCTACACATTATTTTCTTCTCCTCTTCTTCCGGTCTCCTGCTCTTTTAAACCTCCTCCTCCTCCTCTTCGTCCGCGTGGACGCGTGCAGCGTGACACGTGCTCATCGTCAACAGCAGCCGCGCTGTGCTGTCCTTGCGACAGCACAATGAGCTTCTCGCCTAGCGCCGGCCAGCCTTTCTCGAGAGCCGTTCTCAGCTCGGACGACACTACTCAAACACCGCAACAATTAATTAAACGGTTGTGAGATTCTCTCCCCTTGCACCGGCGCGTGCCAGCAAACGAGATGTAAACATTTATTTGTTTCCTTCGCGGCTATGCCTTGTCTGTGCAAGTGGCTATGTTCTGGTCTGGAAAACACATTCTGTAGTTTATTTGAGGCTTCTTCACACTTTTCGATTCAAACCTTCGAAAAGCTACACCTATGTGACGCATTTGGTTGTTTCCTAATTATTTTATGTGCTATAAATGTTTTATTATTGAGTTAAAATTACATTACCTTATTGTTGGCTGAATTAAAATTTTACAGTATTTGCAGCTTAGCTATAAATTTTAATATTTCATTAATAGGTAATACAAATCAAAACAGTGAGGTGCTGGTAATGCCTAGTAATAAATAGTTCTCATACAAAAAATTATTACACTGAATTCGCTCGAAAGCGGTGCGTTGTCCCTTTGGTATAATTTTCTAGAACCGGATAAGCTTTGTTTTGTACGAGGTGGAGAAATATCTGGGAAGCATAACTCTAGCAGGGATTAAGAAAAGTTGGAAGTACGCGAGAATGTATTATAAACATTGTTTTTGCCATGTACGTTCACCTCACATTAAATGAAATCCTGTCTTTGAATATGGGCAATCAATGTGGTTTCAAACCAGTTTACGTTTCAAGATTTAAAAATAATTTTTGTCTCTAAAATACACTCTATAAGGAGTTCCCTTACAGTTGTTCGTCACTTATCATCTCGCTCATTATTCATTTATCTTATTTGTTTCATCATAAATTAACGTATCCTTAAAATGTCCATCCATATATGTTTTCAATTTAAAACATGATTTTATTAAGGCTATGTCAGGAATGAACATCGTTGTAAGATGTTTATGTGAAACAACAAAGTTTGTCCACACTCTGAGGTGCGTTTTTAACTAAATGTTTTATTTATTTGCAACGCACATACAAGCTGATGAATTCCTATTAAATTTCTCGTACACTACGCGTCTACATGGAGAACAATTTTATGGCCATATAAAATGCCGATCTCGGGAATGGTTGGTAAGTGGAGCTTTAGTTTTTGGACTGGTTTCGAATATTTTTGAGTAGAACGTTTTGGCTGGAGAAGTAAAAAGTTATTACGTTCTGGAGATGATGACTGCACGGCTGGACGAGGTAGTTTCCACGACGGAGAAGGAGAGCCACAAACTGATTAAAAGGATGATGTCTCATCGGCCTCGAGATCCGTTCAACTGCTGAGAACGGCTTCTACTTAGATGGCGACGAGATGGACGCCTGAATCCTATTCAGAACTGCTCTGGTTTCCTGCGCTTCGCAGGCATCGAGAACTCCTAGTCTACTAGTCGTCGCAAATTAATGTAAGATTGCAACATTCTATTTTGCATGCAGTATCAGCTTAAAGCCAAGAATGTATAGTATCAAACTAATCAGATACCCAGAGGCTAGAGAAAAAGGGTCAATTTACACAACTGGCAGCAGTTATAATCATCGCTTTGCTAGTTTTATCATTGAATATTATTTTAATGTGCAACCTGTCATTTTTTTCAATAGAAATAGTTTATTTCGTCTTATTAAAAATGATAGAATATTTGAATCGTCTGATGTTCTTTGTATGTAGAGTGCTTAAATGAGATGCACTAGTTCTTCAGAATAATACAATTGAATGACCGCTAGTTTTAAAGAGGTTGTTTAACACAAGTCCTTATCATTACTTATTTTTTGCTTGAAAACGTTACTGAGTTTAATGTTCTCCATCTATTCATCTGTAAAGGCGCCCATAGCATATTTAAATTGCTATAATCAAATTTAGTTGTACATACACTCTCATCATTTTACATCACAATAGTTTTTTTTCATTTCATCACCCCTTACTCTCCACTACAACTCGACTCTTATTATTGCG
The DNA here is from genome assembly GCA_029891345.1 of Dryococelus australis. Taxonomy (NCBI): domain Eukaryota; kingdom Metazoa; phylum Arthropoda; class Insecta; order Phasmatodea; family Phasmatidae; genus Dryococelus; species Dryococelus australis. The sequence goes on along the minus strand of CM056994.1, from coordinate 184,619,954 downwards.
AGTTATAGTAAATTGAATTTTTAATTATTAATTATTTTAAAAGTTTCCCTTTTTAGCACATATATATGAATTCACCGGGCCTACATGTAATTGTAAAATAAATTTGGGTTGCCTTCATTTACCCTTATAACAACGAAACTTATTCGGAAAGATTTTTGGGCTCGTTAGATACATTTTAACATTCGAACATTTTACTTTTCTTAAATTGCAATATTTTCGCACTTGCTAGCGCTGCACAGGATTATCATAAACTATTGGGCTTTTACGTTATTGCTGTACAACATGTAAGATATAGGGGAAGGTCTTACAGTGCCGACCACCCTAATATCTCTGACGGTAACTTTTAAAAGGTTGAACAGAATCATTTGTTATAACAATTATATTTTAGCTCAATTAGCGTTTCATAGAATACAGATAACTATTTTTCTTAATTTACATTAAACATATTTATTATTTACAAAAACATAAAAGTATTCATTCTGGGGATTTAATAATGTGTCATCCAGTACCGACCAGTAGCTCTTTTAAATGATTTCGGATATTGAATGACTAAAAATGATAGTAATATTGAAAACTTGACTCGATTAATACAAAAATACATACTTCATAGATTTTGTTAAAGATATTCATGAATTAATAATGTTTACAAAAATACATACTTCATAGATTTTGTTAAAGATATTAATGAATTAATAATGGTAACAAAATTATAAAATAACATATTGAATTCACAAGAACATAGCTTTCATATTTTTGTCCACTGCCCCTTAAGCCTGATGATTACAAACATCACATGTAAAATGGGCAATATTTACTTGGTCTGTGCATTTGATGTGTGCCCAAATTTGACATATGATTCACTGCACCCAGTATTCTTCAAATGATTCGCGACAAATGATGCACTCTGTGGTCACTTCTGTAGGCTTAGGCTCACTACGAACTTCACCAAAGTCTATTTTCTTAACATGCTTCTCTGTTTTCTTGTCTCCTGTTTCATTTTTTCTTTTTCCAGAATCGCCAGACTTCGTTGCCCTCTTCTTAACTTCTTCATTTATCCGTAGTTCTCTTTCAGACTTTCTCTTCTCTGCTTTCAACCTTTTCTCTTCAGCCAGGTTCTTTTTTCTTCAAGCTGGTCTTTATAAGGAGTCGATGTAAGAACCTCATGTTGCTGTGTTCGATTGTTTCTTCTTTTCAACTTAATCTCTGAAAAACTGTTTGCGGGAGAGATATTTACCAGAATTTTCTTGAAATCGAATGTTACCGAAGAAACTGGAAATGACGGATTAAAGGGAGATTTTGAAATGTGAGCAGATGAAGGCCCAGGTTGTGTTTCAATGAGATTGATTGGAGTGAGAGCTGATTCAGGCCCCTGTTCTAACAGGTTGACTGGAATGAGAGGTGGAGAGACAGTACAGTCAATAACATTTGACTCTATTAAAGATTTGAGGTAACCTACTGACGAGTTTCTGAAGTTAATGGCCTGGATTCATAATCAATGTGCTCTACCTCTCGAAAGTGCTCAGAAGGAATGGGATCCAATTCTGTGAAGATACCCGGGATTAAAGACCAAAGCCCTGTACATGCAAAATCTGATTGTGCCAAATCCATACTGTATATTGAAGTGTAGGCATTGTTGACTATCCCAGCTACATCTCTTTGTGTGATTTTCATAGGCTGATACTTCCTCATCCAGACACTACATGCTTGATTGTAAGCTGCTTTGAAAGGCCGCATTACTGCCGGATCCAAGGGTTGCATATTATGTGTGGTGTGAGGTGGTAGGCTTATCATGTGAACGAAATGCTTTTTCGCAAACAGAATAACGTCAAGATCCTTGTGGCTGCTGTGTCCATCAAGTATGAGAATGACTGGTTCTTCTTTAGTGGGACGAGTTCTCTCAACAAACAGCTCCAACCACTTCAAGAATGCTTTAGCAGTGATCCAACCACTTTCTTCAGCAGCGAATATACTCCCCAAAGGCACAACCTCTTTCATAACTGCATCTACTTGCTGTTTATTAGGGAATACAAAAAGAGGGGGAACGAAAATATCACCAGCAGCATTTATGTACAGTAGTACTGTCACATTTCCCCCTCTCTCTCCCCCGATGTGATCATGTTTACTTGCTTTTTCACTTTTTGTGCTATCACTTTGACACCATTGTCATAAACAATAGAAAAGCCGGTTTCATCACAGTTGTGTATCCTACTAGCGGATAAATTGTACATATCAAGCAGCTCCGAGTATTTGTTTAAAGAAGCGATCTACTTGATGTTTACAGAAACCTAATGCTATCTGGAGGCTTGTTGATTCAAGTCTTCTCAGAGAAAGCTCAGGGTGACGTGCCATAAAGTCATAATAATACTGCTTGCCGGCAGCTTTGTGTTGTTTGTTAAACTGATGGGGTATCTTTAGATGCTCAGCCAAATCGAAAGCCAATTTCGTAAATTCTCTCCTACTGAGTGGCATGAATCTGTCATCCTGATCTCGCTTGTAAAAAACCAGCTGTTTTTCTATTTCATCACTAAAAGTCGTTTGAAATCTGCCCATCTGAGGGGTTAGAATTAGAGTTTTACCAGCTTCAATGGCTCTCAGTTGATTTCCTGTCGTAGTTTCCGGAACCGAAAACGTCATAGCTGCCTGTCGTTGTGACATTCCGTATGAACGAACTTCAGAAATAGCAATTTTCATATTATCCTCAATCCATTCTCCTTTTTTTCCTTCTCGCACTTTCAGCCATTTATTCTGAAAAAAGAGGAAGGGGGTGGACGAAAATTATACATTTTTCCTTTGTAGCCTCGTTGCACATTGGCCGGTACTGGACCATAGTTTGGTGGTCGGTACTGGACGACATGTGGCCGGTACTGGATGACAGGTGGTCGGTATTGGACGGCGGTTGGGTGGTCGGTACTGTACGACACACACTGTTAGCAAAATAGACTATAGGTTAAATAGAAATTAACATCAAATCAACAACTCACATTAACACGGAGAAACAGGAACGTCAAAACAATTTTTCACTCTCAAAACAACAACAAACACTCTCAATGTCTCGTAGCTCTCGCAACTCTAAACGAACAAACGTGTCGCCAAAGTATATAACGCATGAAGATAATACACTCCCGCGAATGTCTGAAAAGTACTGCTACCTAGCGTCACAAACGAGAACTAGCCATGTCGGTACTGTAAGACGGTCGGTTCTGTAAGACCTTCCCCTAACGCTGTCTGCAAAATTGTTAATAACCTGGTTCGTGAAAGTTTCTGAGACCGTGTATTTGGCGTTGTACCTTAATGTAGGCGTTGGTCGTTTTCAATAATTTTCGGTCTCTAAATCTCTTACTTTTCACGATTTGGGTGTTTAAATTGCACAGTTCTCTTAGTTCGTACCACGGCTACCTAATGAGAGACCAAACCACTTTGGTACAATTTTTTTTGGTAAAATTTTTAATTCTGGGTAAAATAAGATTTAAAAAAAATTTTAATATAGTTATTCCTACTTGGTCTCTTGTAGCTCGGTTCCTCTCTTCAAAGAGCACAAAACACTTTTTGTTTGAAAGCGATATTGTGAAAAGTGGTTGAACCATTGTTTTCGTACGGTATGCCATTTAAGCTGTGGTACAATTACGAAAGTGGGGAGGGAGAGACTATAGAACCTCATGAAGCCGTTGTAACACTGGTATGTCGAAAAGTCGCTATAGGACACATTCAATACTCTTCTAGCATCACTGCGATAATCACAACTCTAAAGTGTAAACGATAGTAGATTTGACGAATATCATCCAGCGGAATTTACTTCAACGTAGCTTCTATCTCGCGGCGCAGTTGGAAAAGGGTCATCACCGCTATTGAAGACAGGGTAAGGAGACCTCTTATCAGTTCCCTCACGTGCTCTATTGGATCACGTCTGGTGATCCTGTTGGCCATGAATTTTTATCTAATATCTTGAAGAATGTGTTGTATTACAAGAGTGTTTTGTGGGCGGTCTCAAGAGTGTTTTGAAAATATCTCAACTGTTTGCTGTCGACGTTTATTGAAAATGAAACTTTTGTTCAAGAAAACTTAACTAAATATTTATGTCGTGACCTTTGGAATTCGAGTTCAGAAATTGAGAGAAAAACACATGCATATATAAATTTGTTACGTTTTTTAACTGCAGTGTATTTAAATGTTGTATATTACTAATGGTTTTAAGAACATGTTCACTATTCGATTTCGGAAACGATTTTAGAAGCGAAAGAGTCTTATTTATTCATCTCCCCTAAGTTTATCATGCGCATTGCCCTTGTTGGAAATCCATTCCTGTAATCGACAAAACAATGGGTTCCAAAAACACTAACGTGATTCAAACAAATGAAGACCACGAGGAAATTTAAAAGATTCTTACGAAATATTTAGTAAAAATATGTTCAAATCGCAGCCTTTAATTTTTTTTTAAATTGAAAACTTATATAAACTCTAGTAAATTTTATAGTCAAGATTAAAAACATGTATTTTTATTTATACACAAATTGATACTATGTTCTAATAATTATATGCCACTAACTGCTTCATTATAATTATAGATAAGTGTTGGGTAGTTCACCAATAACTATCACAAATCAATTGAAATTGTCTGTGTAACGACACGCCAATATTACGACTCGCAAAATTACTTACTTCCGCGTTAGGGCCACGCAACATATCTTATCTAATAGCTGACCAAGGCAGACAGGAGGCACGTTCTCGGCGGGAAGTGCACCAATTTTGAGAAATTACGTTTGTTCCGTGTCTTTCCAGTACAAGAAGAGTCCAGACTGTTTTAATACACGTAACTTCCGTTTATTGGTGCACTAGCTAAGCCGTTTGTAGCCTACTTTCCGAAGAAAGAAGGCGTATAAGTTCACTCTCCAGTTTGTGTGTCTGTGTGTGCCGCCCCCCCCCCCCCCTTCTCCTTCGACGATTAAAATTTTTGAACACGTGAACCGAATTTCACCAAACTCGGTGCATATATAGTAGATACTAAGTAAGTACACCTGACTTTTATAGTTTTAAAATACGCCGAGCACTTACTTTCGAAATTATGACCTTTTTAATATTTTAGGTGATATGTCATATCTCGGGAACCATCCAACCGATATATCGAATTTTGTATGCTGGCAGAATATCGTGAAAGAATTAAGATTGAAATGCATACTATTGATAGTCTGCAAGATAGTACCAAATAAATAAATAAAGATTTTACATTCTATCTCGAAAACTATTAATCCAATTCGTAGCCGAATTGGCATAAAGGTAGGCCTAACATTAAAATAGGTCAACTGAACTATAGTAATTGAAATTGAATAGGTATTTGTTTTTAAAATAGCTGCCTTTACAAATATTTTAGGTATATGTCATGTATCTACCATACCACTTAACCAATTTTGACCAAATTTTGTACGCTGAAAGTATCGATTAGAATAATAATATACGCCAACACGTTGACACTGTTGTCAGCCATTTTGACTACGGTAAAACTTGCGTACTTAACGAAATTTTGGTATTGTGAAACTCATCTGAATACCTGATTACTAAATTAGAATAAAAATAAAGTGTGAGTTCGACTAAACTGTAGGTAAAATATATCTGAACTATTTTAAATTAACTTATGTTTATTGATGCCTATCACAAGCTACAAGGGATGTAAGTGTAAAGCCACATATCGTAAGGTATGTGGTTAAGGCAGAAATGCTTAGTAATAAAATGAATGAACGATCTTATGAAATTGGAACAAGAACAAGACAGATAACGACAGGATGCATAGAAAATCCGTGTTCGACTAAAACCACAAGGAAGGAACCGAGAGAACCGACAAAGTGAAACATGCTGATGATTCATGTTTCACTCTTAGTCGCACAATTCACGTTAGCAAGGTAGGCTCTTACCTCTCTACCTATAGGACTATATGAGATCGTCTTAGTGTGCATGCTTTATATTCTTACTCGTATTGTTGTGTTGGTAGCACCCCTTCAAAGTGTAGTAACTGTCGGAGACGAGTTCGACAGCACTTTGAACAGTTGGGACGAGTTCGACAGTGGTCGCATTTTGGATTGTGAGAAGCGAGATGGTCATTCCTCCGTATTGCGGATTACACCAGTCGTGCGAATGTTACAGTAACTTACTGTTGGTGCCAGTGGATATAGGAAGGCATGCACACACGACACGCAGGCTCTGGGAGACCGTCCCGTACCACAGCGAGGGAGAACCACAGACTAAAGAAGAGGTAGACCGCTTATTCGTCTTCTGCGCATGTACCCAACAATGACCTACCCAATCCTACACAACTGTCAAAGTCACATGTTCAACAGTGACGAACGTGTTTATTTATATCTTAATTTTTAAATGACAAGCACTGTTATATTAATAAAATACCGTTTCCATTTCGAATTTAATCAGAAAGCGTTACAAACTGGTTAGAGGAAGTACAAAAACATCTCAAAGCACTTGTTTACAAATCAGTTTTCTAACCCTAAATCCAAACCACACCATTTTCGCTAGACGTGTTGTGTAGTACACAAACTGTCCTATATTTGTGAATAACTAATTTATGATTTTTTACATTTTACACGTAATATATAATTCTTATGATTTGCATATTTTGATATTTAACATCACGTTTATTATTTTACTATAGCGTACGAGGTCAATAATTTACGTATTTTCATATACCAGGTTAGCTAGTTTCTTTATTGTTAATATCTATTTTTTTATTTTTTTGTTCTCGTACTTGTTAATGTTTCAGCGTTTATATTTTGGATTGTCGCCGGTTGGAGACCTAGTACTCTATTAAATTAGGGCGTTAGGATCGTTGGAGTGGATCGTTTAAAAAGGTTTGATTTTGGAGATATCAGATTGGTAAGGAAGTTCAGAACCTTCCTTAAGATAGGCTAGCTTAGTATGCAAGGAGTCACTAATCTCTACGTCACCGGAAGGGCAGGTCAATGTCGGGCCGCACGATCGAGTGGGTAGTGCTGTGGGCTTATTAAATTAGCTTGGATAGGGAGACCGACCTCACTCTGTTTGCAGTTCTGTTAAAGAAGAAATGTGTTTCGCGAGGATTTAAAAACGGCCCGAGCGAGACGCCTCCGCGATTAGCTGGTCAAGAGTTAGAAGGTAGCTTTATATGACCATTGGTCCGTAAGCCGCGAGCTTATTTGAAGAAGCCGACTTCCGATTGCTAATTTAATCTTGCTGCCGGAGAAGCCCGAATACGTCGAGTTCCTGATAAATAAAGTAGATTCTGAAAATTCTTCATCTACATCAGCCAATACAACATTTTTAATCCTAATAAAGTTTTATAGTGTAACGTAACAGTATACCCTTCCAAATGTTCTAAAAGTTTTGAACAGCCACCATTTTGTTTTCACTTAAGAGTACGTTTCTCTGTGTAAATGCCATGGCGAACCCGAGATCGATTTTTGTGTTACCTCTGATTAGAACCGGAAAGTTTAACGCAAGAATTTAATTTTTTTTTCTGAGGACCTATTTTGGTTTTAGAAGTTTTTGAACACGCTTTAGTTGCAGAACTATAAAGACATTTGTTTACGTTTGATCACTTGGGCGTAGGTAACTTAACGGCAACTACCCAACGATTTTAGTTTTGAGTTTTCAGCAAATTTCTCATTTGAATTGCCATCTAAGGTCAGTTTGGATTTTCTTTTTTTCAATATTTAATTTTTCAATTTTGGGAATTATTTTTATTAAAATATCGGAATATTTAAACAAGTTTATGGTTCCTGGTTCTCACTGAGCAGTAATATGCCCATTCCCATTTTTCTCCTAAATATGGCTGTATCATACTTGATTGGAAATGTTTTGAACCAGTGTGTGCTCCACTCCGCGTACAAATGGTACGCGCAACGGTAGTGTGTTGTGGTAAGTCAGTAAGAGTGTAAGAGCCTTCTGTTCAGAAGCTTGCACGGTACCGGGCCACAGTATTCCGTCAGTGTTGTCACTACATTGTCTTCAAGTACTCATTAAAAATAATTCTGAAACATAATTTTGACTTACACGACAGAGGGAGTGAGTGGAGACACAGCATCTACAAAGGGGAAAGGCCTCAGCGCAGCTAGAACTTTCACTCTACTGAATAGTACGCCCTTCTGAGCTGCTGGTTTTGATTGTAGTGGTCTGTAACAAAGTGCCCATTGTTGAGGTTTATGCTATTAAACATTATATTTTCAATAATTTTTCTACTCTCTCACATATCTTATATACAGTATATTCTTGAGCAGTGGTTTTACACGTCTCGTATGTCACGTCGTTACATTACATAATAATGTCGCTTTCCAACTGTGGGGCCATTTGAATATTCTTCACTACACGCTACGTGCTACAGTTGGCGGAAAATAATTTAAAAGTTGAGACACGGAGACTCGTTTTGCGCATCCACCGAGATCGGTCTACCTGATATTTAGCTGTAGTCTATGCTTTCAGCAAGCAGTGATGTCCACCCTACAGCATCCTGTGAGAGCCAGTACAGTTGGTAGGCTGCTGTATCATGCAGATCTACATGCACGCTGATCGTTGCGACGATTGTCCTTAACACCACACTGAGGTCGCCACAGACTGTAATTGTGTCTTGATCGACCGTCAAGGAGTCATGCAAAAGGACAGTGGGTAATCGTCAGTGGTGAGTCCCTCTTCTTTCTTGGTAGCTATGACCAACGCATCCGTGTATGCAGGCAACGCGAACAGCGCCAAGATGAACGGTTTGTTGTCATGTGTCATTTGTCCAGACGGCCTGCTGTCGTGGTGCAGAGTGCGATTTCGTACGATACCCGAAAACATTTGGTATTATGTCTGGCACTTTACAGACCATCATTACTTTCATAAGGTCCCGCAATTAGTGGCTCTGACGTTTATTGACGCCTATGCGAATTCCCTATTCCAACAGGACAACGCCCGTCCTCATACCACCGCTGTCTTAAGAGCGAGCCTTGAAGTCATGGAAGTAGTAGGATTTGACCGACTTGGGCATATCGCGACCTGGGACAGGAGCGCAGGAGCGGGGGCCGACATGTTGTGACATCATCCGTCGGCCATATTTTTTCCCTCAAAATTGCCCTTTCTCCCTCAAAATCGAATAAATTTACCTAAAAATGTCTTTTTTCCCTAAAAAATATCCTTTTTTTCCCAGAGCAGGTGACAGTGTTCAGCAACCTAAAGCCTGGAGAGCAGGACACATGACCTTTGACTTCGACCTTTGACCCAAAAAATTAGAAAAATATATTAAAAATTCTAAAAATTACCAAAAATTATTATCAAAATAATTTAAAACATTAAATTTCCTGAGGTTCCCCCTTGCCTTTCAAATAAGTCACCAGACTGCCAACACCTTGCCCATTCACAGTAAGCCATCTTGGTGCTTTCAGCCATGTAGCAGCCATATTGGATGCAGGTGAAAAATGGTAGAAAGATTGAATTTGGCTGAAGCCAAAAATTGAGCAGGACCTTAAAAATTGCTCACTTTACCATTAATAGTCTCTAACACCATATTGGATGCAGATAATATCGACCTTGACCCATTACCTCGGATGACCTTCAAAACAAAAACTCGAGAAAAAATTAATAAAAATCAACGAACATGTTATGATACTGACTACTACCACCATAGTGGGTGTTGGCTGTCTTGACCATGACTCCATGACCTTGAATGACCGTGAAAACCAAAACTCTAAAAAAGCTCACAAGAGACTTGCTTGCAGTAAACCTGGTACCGAGGTACTGAACGAGAAATCCACTGCGCCACTACAGGTTTTTGCATGTCTAAGTGAACTATAGGTACGATTGAACTGCTTACCGCACCTGTCACACAAATAAGACATATGACAGGTAGACTTGAGCCAATTAAAGCACTCATGTTGCCGTACACTATGGTCGAAAGTAAGTAGCTTCTCTCAAAAGGGACACTGGTGACGATGCAGTAGTTCAGGCAAAGACTCGGTCGAACCTGTTGAAGACATAGGTGATGGAGCTAAAGGAGCAGGCAACGTCAACAATGACGTTATAGGTAACACTCCCGAAGAAGTCGATGGCACTGCCGTAGCTGGAGTGTCCGAAGACATCGCTGATGCAGAATAAGACTTATATGCGAAGATGCAGAAGCTAGCCGAGACGATCCACCATTCACGGAGCTGCTGTCAAAATAAGCCTCAGGTAACCTCCCTACTGCTTATAATATACGAGTGTGCAAGCCCTATGAGTCACACTGGCAATGAACCAATCGTATCATGCTATTAATACATTGCACAGACATCGACTAGCCAATCATCGAGTTACCACGTGATTGCAACTGACCAATGGCGTGAAGGCACTGAGACATCACGTGCGGTAGTCAGTCGCTGACTCCTGAGGAGGAAGAGGAGGCGGAGGAGTCATTTTGGAGTCATTAGGAGTCATTTTGGAGTAATTTAGGAGTTATTGTGGAATCAGTATGGAGGAGGAAAAGGAGTCATTTTGTAGTCATTTCGGAGTGACTAAGAAGTCCTTTTGGAGGTGGAGGTAGAATCAGTCTGCAAATAGGAATATTTCGGGCCCTTTGTGCGTGTGTATAGTTCACCAATTAAAATAAATTACCCCTATTTCAAAATAAATTATGCAGTCATACCTCAGAAAGCTGAAATGTGGCCAGTGTTTTATTTAATAATCTCGCTTTAAAAAATATATATATCTAGGTTCCTCGGTATATTTAATTGCTTCCTGGGTAAACTGTATTTATTCTTTGCATTAAAAGTGCCTAGAACTACAGCAGGCTCCCACTACGCTTCGCCATTGGTCAATGCACAAATTTGACATTGTACTGAACAATGCTACATCACAGCAGGCCACATCCATGCTTCCCAATCGATCGTCATGTGTAAAATGACGCTTCGTACAGACTCCATGGAGCTGCGACCTCCATCATCCCTAACTAGCTTCCAATATGGTGGCAGTAGTCTGTAATGTAATATGCTTGTTGACTTTTATGTATTTTTTCTCGTGTTTTTGTTTTTAAGATCATTCAAAGTCATGTGGTTAAGGTCAATGTCACCTGCATACAATGTGGGGGCAGTAGTCTGTAACGTAATATGCTTGTTAACTTTTAAGTATTTTTCCCTCGAGTTTTGGTTTTCCAGGTCACTCAAGGTCACGTGGTCAAGGCGAGGTCACCTGCATCCAAAATGGCTGCTACGTGGCTGACAGCCCCAAGATGACTGACTGGGTATGGGATTTGTGTTGGAGGCCTGCCGACTAATTTGTTAAGTGAGATGGTGAGGGAGCACCTCAGGAAAATTTAATTTTATAAAAAGAAAAATTTCGTTATTTTTAGTAATAAATTTTTTGGAATTTTTTGGGACATTGTCATTTTTTGTTTTTGTTTCCAAGGTCAAATGTCATGGGCCCTGCTCTCCTGGCTCGGGGTTGCTCATCCCTGTCACCTGTGTCGCTGATCCCGGTCATCTTCTCCGGGAAAAATAGGAAATTTCTGGGGGTCCTCTTTTACAAATGAGAAAAAAGGGGCATTTTACTGGAAAAGGGAAATTTATAGGGGAAAAGGGATTTTTTTAAGGAAAGATTAGTCGATTTTGAGGGAAAAATGTAAGTTTTGAGGGGAAAAAACGGATACAATATGGCGGACTGATAACGTCACGACATTGCGGCCCCCACTCCTGCTCTCCTATCCTAGGTCCCGATGTGCCCAAGTCGGTCAATCCTACTATAGGCTGTTCACGGTAAAGTGAGCACTTTTTAAGGCCCTTCCAAAAGGCATTGTTCCCAAATAAACGTACTTTATTGCACCATCAAACGTTAGCTTTTGTGAGTGATGAAATCTATTCACTGCGTTTATTAGTCATATTGCAATGTTTACAATCAAAAGTGGCAGAAAGGTAGAAATTAATTGAAAGGAAAAATTTAGCAGGGCCTTTAAAAGTGCTCACTTTACCGTGAACAGCCTATACTCATAGATACACTGTTGTCGCCACTTGCATTGCCAGAACTCTTCCCAACTTAAAATGGTTTCTATCGCGACTCAACTCCTACCGCAAAATTTGTAGGAACTGCGAGCGATTATTCAAATTGCTTGGGATGTATTATCGGAAGAGCCAATTAGGGACATTTACAACTCTATATCGCGACGTCTACCAGAATGTATTCACAAACATGGTGGCAGGACTTCAAACTGAGAGACATAGACCTATGTATATGTAGCACAATAAATTTTGCTGATATCAGCCTCAATTATTAAACCATTTCTTGTTGTTTGCGACATTTACTTTCATTCAGAATAACATTGGAATCCGAGACTTCCTTGTGGGTGCGACACTTTTGACTATGAGTCTAATTAAATATCCTAATCACAGGCCTGATAATACTTAGTCACTTAATATTCACTCGTTAATTACAGATATATACAAACGAAATTTCCATTGCAATGCATTTTCATCACCCACATTTCTCATAGTCTAGTCGGCGAGTCTCAGTGTCTCCTTCCCAGTGGCCACACACTGCACTCGCTGGCCACTGCACCATCGTCGTATGCCCTTGGTACTAATACACAATAAGCCTGCCCGCACAGAGGCGTTATACGGCTAATGTGACCTGTCCCGCAAAGTTATTCGCACACCGAGTCGTGTCGAGGGAGTTGATGATCAGGAAATCAGGGCAATGACTAGTAAGTCGTTCATTCTACCATAGACGAGAGTGACGTTAGTCCGCGGTGTGGCTCCGCCTCCCCTTCACCGGGTGCATACTATGTTGTCCTGGGATGGCGTCCGTCCGACGGGGGAGGGGAAGGCCACATAGTCGAGGTAGCCGTATCAACTTACTCCTGTGAGCATCCACACAGATCTCTCACAAGTCCTACGACTTCCGTCTGACGTGCAGGTAGCTGGTCTCTGTTTTACACGAGGCCGGTCGGCTGTTGCAAAGGGAAGACGAATTCATTAAAAACCAAATGCATTTGGTTGCCGTCTGAAGCAGATCCGTCATGAGAGAAACCTGAGTGAGAGCGACACACTTTCATATCCTAAGTACTGACCTACCAAACCTAAAAAAACATGCGGGAATATGAGATACCGATGGTGAAGATAGCGTCTTATCCGCTGAGCGCGGGATCGAAATAAAGTTCTCAGTACTGGGAGGGATATAATTATCGACAGACTCGTATAAAATAAAATAAATTTCACCTATATGCACGCGGATATAGCAAATGCAATTACCTATAATTAATACCATGCTGATTCATATAATTAAATAAAGAGAATACTATCTGTTTGGGATACGCAACGTTTCTCTTATAACCACGATAGATATAGTTTATTTCCAATATATCCACACGTTATGATGTTCTGTGTTGTTCATCACGTGAACTCGTGCAGATATGTCGCTCGTAACCTACATGCTAATGAACATTATATGACATACCACGAAAGCTCCCGTGTTAATTTTTCGTGTTTAAATACACCTTGTATTAGTGTATTCACTTTCCCACGAATCTTTTCATAAAGCAAAACATTTTTAATTTCAGTACTTATGCAAATAAATGTTTTATTTAGAATACCAAATGATACGCATGGACATGCACATGTAAATATATTTACGTATTTATATTGCTAAGCTTTGAATTCCAGTACATCAACATTTCATATGTTGACTGTAGACTAGATGCGCAAGGTTCTGAACTGGCGGAATATCTTTTTTATTATCACGCTGAATAAAACTACTAGACCAGAAAATTTAATCAGCGTGAAATCCATCATAATAGTAATGCACTTGTCTGTGTTACTTTCTGCATAAAGGCCGAAGTCATAATATTTATGCTCCTCATTTAATTGATTTTTTTTTCATGAGATAACATTCTAAATATAATGTTTTACAATTACTCTGAACACCTGTATTTCTAACACGTTGTTAACACAATCGATGTGCCGGATATCAGAGCGCTTGAAGTGAAGTGCTCGGTGCTAGCATTGGAATGAGCTACAGGGAGCTTAAATTCCTTCCACTGACATAATAAATAATGGAAACTTAAACAGGGAAGTTTAGTGTATCACACTTAATGACATTTTCCTTCACAGCAGTCTTATAGTTCTTATACATAACTTTTATCTATTACGCCCACTTTTACTGCATAGACGGCTTCTGTGGGCGGCTTCGTATTTTATTACCTGTCCGTAGACAAGTTGTTTAGCTGCCGCTGATTACTATTCAAATTTATGCTGAAACAGTTTAGTTGGGGCATAAAACTGATACTCTATAGCTTGTTATTTCACCTCGCTTGGAACGTTAGCGCCACCAGTGGGAGAGCTGTACGCGTTTCCTTTCACGAAACATGTTCGCCGATCAACCACTACATTTTTATGGACGGTAATTTTTTAATGTAAGTGTTTCTCTGTTTAGAATTCCACTGCGATTTTCACGTCCAGATTGAATAATGAAGATGATAGTCTTGCGAGGAATAAAATGGTTGAAGCAGTAGAGTTCTAAATCGGTGCTTATGATCGCCCACTTGCCTCCGTGCTACCTGAATGTAATTTCGCTCACACAGATGTTTTTTTTCCCCTTAGTTTTTACTTCTCAGCGATGTGTGGTAAATTGTAGCACGAATATTGTCCAAAATCTTACCAGGCAGAGCGAATCGTATAAAATCATATAGGCTTACTTTATGACATTTTTTCCATAATTATAAAATGTGGTTATTTAACAGGAATGAAATATTACTTTAAAATTTGTATCACCACAGCAACTAAAAAAAAATGTCGTGGTGTTTTTTTTAAGGGTTTATTTATTTGATTTAACTTCCAAGTATGCATATACAATTTGTGTATGTGCTTTCAAAACAGAAGTATCCAAGGTTAGGAATGTTAGAAAAAAAATCGTAGACATCTATAACTGTTATTAGATTTCATTATTTATATAATTTATCTCATAATTTAGAGTTTTAAAGAATTTACAATAATATTACAGTTTCAATCCAAAACTTTTGGTCAGAACAATAGGGTTTGTTTGTACTTCCCATCGGAAAAGGTGCAGTCTCAAGAACCACAAATGTTGAATTACAGATTTATCTTAGCAGATCTTATTGAGAAATTACGCAACCGTAAATATTTAGTATGGTATAATCAAAAGTGGCCAGGAATTTTGAGCAATGGGCCATATTCGCGGTTAAACACGTAAGAACCAACCAATTAAAAATGTATTTTTGAACTCAACGTTGTTCTTTGGGCGGAAGGAGAAAGATAATATTTTATGTTTTTATGAACAAACATTATTACTTAACAATATGCAAGTTGCCATAAATCGTCTCAGAATCAAATTCAATTGCTCATTTTCAAACTAATATGTCCAAAATATTGACAAAAAATCATGTAACTTTCATAGGCTAAATTGCTTGCATAAAATTATCGTACGTAGTAGCTCGGGTGAAGAAGAAAAATTATATCACAGCGCACAAAAGTGTATATGAGAGTTTGGCCGCTTGTATACAACACGGTGTATAAGGTTCCAAGGAAATAGGGAATTCGAAGGAGTCGTAACATACAGTCTGTTCCTATTTGGGCTCTGCGGTCGAATGCAAAACTCCCTTCTGCAAATATCATGTTGAATGTCACTGGAACACAAGAGCAGCCTCGAGTATTTCTCTATTCTCTCGCTCGTGACTTTGCGCTTACATCTCCTATATCAGAGTTCTTTCCCTTACTCGTTTAGTACGGCGAGAAGCACATTCGTATTATAACATTTTTTTAAAATTTAAATGACGACAATTGAAGTGAAACGAGGAATTTGGATCAGAGTAAAACAAAGCTTCCGAAGAAAAAAAAATCCAAGAAATATAGAACCGGGACTTACGAATATAATGCACAATATACAAAGACTGTTATCCGTATTATAAATAAATATAACTTACAGCTAATGTGCTAAAGGTTAATACCTGAAGTCGTCAATAAAAATACTATATAGAATAGTATAATTAATTTAAATAAATTAATTAAATGTGTGAAATAAAATATTTGAGGCCTGAAATATTTCGCACATCCTCGCGCAAGTCACAAGACGGGAGAGCCTGGCAGATAGAGTGAATTCCTTTAATGAGGAGGTAACCTCACCATCCTGGATTTACGTACATCCCTCTCTTAATAAATTTACAGATTTAATATTAACAAATCAAGATTTTAAGAAGTCCAACTGCAGACTGGGACTAGAACTGCGTCGCAGTGAGTCTGGACTTCACGTTTATCCACAAAACTATAAATTGAAGTTGAATTTCGGCAAACGACGCCGGGTGTCAGCAGCCGTATTTACCTGAGTGCCTGACAAGTTGCATGACATGAAGGCGAACTGATCCACGGCAGTGCTGTACGCAGCACTCGGCGCCGCCTGTCGGTCGGATGGGTTGCCACGTTCCTACACACAGGCGTCATTGCAGTGGCAGGTAAGCGTGGTGTTAGTCATGGTTGCCTACGTACAGGCGCTAACCGTATGTCGCACCACTGTCGTGGATCAATTCGCCTTCGTGTTATGCAAATTGTTATGCATGCAGATAAATACGGCTGTGGACACCCGGCGTCGTTGACCGAAATTCAACTTTAATTTAGACATACTAAATGGCCCTTCCGAACATTTTGTGACTAGAGTTTCTTGTTTCTGTTCGCGCACAGATGTAGTTTGAATTTCGACAGGTAGTTTCCGAACATCTTGTATATGCTTGGGGCTAACTATACTTACCTGTTGAATCATGCCTAGGGATGGAGAAGTTCTTCCGATTTACTTAGCGATATGCTAGGATTGAAATACGGCTAAATTAAAGAAGTACGTATTCCCGTAACTAACGATGGTATCGCCACACAGTTGGCTAACCCGGTATGAACGAAAGCTTGCGTTACCTAGCAAGCTTAGGGAATACTTAGAATTCTGCGACAAAAGCCACTAGCCTTGACATTGCCGATATAACTGAGTCGTACATGTCTATGGCACAACGTTCGTAGACTAAACCTATATAAATCATAACTTATTAAACTGCAGAGACAAGATGGATTGTTTGCTTGATTTTCCAAAATATATTCTTGGCGCTCTCCATTACGCATCTTGTTAATTAAGTGTATTTGCGAAAAAAAAATTATAGTTATATTACGTTTTTACCTGATCTTGTAGCCACGCAATTGTACCATACACGGGTGAAGCGATACAAATAAATTAAAGTGATAACACTATGGGCCTTATTCACTGTCGTTTCTAGTCAGTACTAAGGTAAGATCATCCTCTGACCAAACTATTTCGCAATCTGAGAGCCATATTATTGCTATTCCGAGGATTATCTTGCTTTAGTAGGGCTTACTTTTAGTCCGGACTTAGGTTAGGTCTAATGACATATAAAAGTCAAAAGTAAAAATGACGAAAATGAAATAAGACAATTTTGCAAAATTTGCATGCGAGTGCAAACTAGATAAAGATTACGAAACAAAAAAATTAGGTTAAGGCCTATTCTGTCAATCTACAAGGAAAAACAAGCCGATCTAATTGATGAAATGTTCCGTGAATAATATTTCAAAGAAAATGTAATCACAATAATCAATTTTAAGCTACAGCAATGCCTTAATATTTCTGTGTAAATCAAATGGCTTCCCTGAAAACAGATTCTTACCAGACGCTCAATTGCAATATCGTGGGTGGATGTGCACGAGGGGGCAAGTTTGAATCTTCTGTAGGTAAAAATTTTACTTATTTTAAAATGTATTTTTATCACGTAATTAGCATTTTTTTAAATTTGTTGTCATTATAAAGACGGTATTGGCGTAACAAAATAAAACCTGCCTATACTACCAGTGCATAAGGATGTGCTATGAAAAATTAAGAAATCAACACAAAATAATCAGTTTACAATAATCAATACTACAATACAGGATGGAGAGTAATATATATCAAAAATTTCAAAGAATTTTTTTGCAACTATGGGAAAGAAATTAAAGCATATAATTAATTTCTTTAACATGTGCTTGACTTCGAAACAAATAGTTGAACCTGCAGTTCAAATTTTCAAAGCAAGAAGCTTATACACGGACCTACACAGCCATGCACGATTTTGGTTTAACAAATTAAAATATTAAAAACCATTAAATTATAAATTAGATTTTGAATAAGTTTCAATTGACGAAAAATTCGGCCATTAGGTAAAGTACCAACCTATGTTGGAATTGATTGAAACTACTTTTAATGTGCATGTTGTCACAACTGTGAATTTTATTTCATAGTAAAGGTTTTATTTGAGACGAGAATCTGCAATGCACATGCGCAGTAAACCTGGCAGCAGTGTACTTCGATGATCCTTCTACTTAAGTTAGTCCCACTCTTGTCGGGGTTTATAAATACGATATAGTTAGAACACAGTCTGGACTAATCTCAGAACAACTCCGAGGATGGTCATCTCTGGATCATCCTTGGACGAAGATCTGACTATAAAAAAAGGCTCTAAAAGTTTAATGACAAAAATTTTTAATGTGAAAAAATTTCATATATACCAATCGAGAGTTTATTTGTAATATTTGTGGCAATTAGGATAGTAAACGTGTTTGTTAGTGCATTTATTAATGCTCAACAATACTACAAAGTTATAATAATACAAATTCAAGTGGAAAACATTAAGTAAATCTGTAAAACTTGAAATATTTATATATGCAGGTTGTTCCGTATTTGAACTGCATTTGAAAACCATTCCTATTCCATCAGAAGTACGTGCAGATAAGTTGTTAGGGCGTAGCCCTCGGACGCACACGATCTTAGTTCGTATTTCAGTCGGGCTTCGGTTTTAAATTTTTAACGAAACTGTATACTATGCGTAGAACCAAACGGATATTGTAGTTGCACCAACGAAATCTTACGGTTTGGTTCAACCATATAAGAACAACAAAATAATTTGGTTTCAGCAACAAAATATTGCATTGTACCTATATGCGAACAATTAATTTAGTTGGAGCAAACACTTTTTTTTTTATTCAGCAAAACCTTAGTCTCAGTGTGGACGTTTAGCATTGTTGCAACTGAATCAAAAGTTTTTCAGTAAGATCGAGAAAGATCTTTTCACGCGGAGAATTCACAGTCACGTAGTAAAGGTGTCAGACACGTACTTGGTAAATACATAGATTACTTTCATTACAAATTCTCTTAAAAAGTACCACCTTAGCTAAATATATTTACTCATCCTTTAGGCACGCCAGTTTATTGCAATACGTAACCTCAGAGAAGTGAAAAAGCCTGGTGTATCGTGAGGTACTGCTCATGAAGGTGTGATGTGCTAGTATTATGATGATGGGAGTGGGGGGCGTGCGTGGACTTCCATAATAAAACATGTTTTTTTTTTTGTTTTTTTTTTTTTACCGAAAGGTCCGTTCCGAGCTGATACGATCCGATCGAAACAAGTGCGCGCCGTACTTTAGACTAAAGGTTATATATATATATATATATATATATATATATATATATATATATATATATATATATATATATATGTGACCTATGGTTTGATGAGTAATCATCCTCCGAAGTATCGTTAGCCTTTAAACCTTCTGTTTGTTTACCTGGTATATTCTGTGGTCCAGCCTACAGAAAATACGCTTAGTATATCGACCGTAACTCCAATTTCCAAAACGTAATGCAGTATTACTGTGTGTGTGTAAGGCACACTTACTTCAGACCGGCTGAATATGCCATTCTATGTCTGTGTATATGCCAACCTACTGCGTAAAATAAGCACTTTTTAAACCCAGCTTACGATATTCTTATATGCGCATTGTGGATTGTGTATTTATTAGAAAAATAAATATTTTATAAATCTACCCACTTTTACACTTCGACACATTAGAAAAAACAGAAAGCGAAATAAATCATTTAAGTTATTACGAACGGCTGTCTAGCACTTTTTATTTGACGTTAAGATAGGGAACTACTTTCCATACATCGATACTTACTTTACTGGGTGAATGTCAGCCAGAGTGCCAGTTAAAACATACGCAGGCATGGGCAGTGACTTTTTTAATAAGGTTGATTTCAAAAGTGCCTACTTTATCGTGAACAGCCTTTACTCGACAGCATCTGGCGTACGTAGCAGGAGGCACACGTGAATGGTGAACAGATGAGTATGTGGTTGACAGTTTCATGTATACCACTCCCAATGTTGTACCCAGTAACGTCTGAATTGGAAACCAGTTCTTATTATGTATTAAAATAATATTGCTTCATTGCTATTGCTAAAGAAATGTAATAAAAATTAATGCATTTTCAACATATGATAATTAATGTGAAGTCACCTCAATATTTTTGTAATGTGATTACCTATCTCTTTAGTTATTATACCTTTTCTGTTACTCCTATGTTGTCTTCATTACATCCATTCTCTCAATCATTTAGTTAACTCAACTATGTATTTACGTACAATGTATTATCTACCAATTATTTTATAAGGATTTTCCCAGGAAAATCAATTACGCCATTATTGATGCCATTAAAATAATTACCGAATGTAATTCTACCAGCCAAAGTTTTAAACCCGTGCCCAGTTTACTTTCCAACTACAACGGTCCTTAAACTACTTTGTAAACAATCAAAACTCTTTGTTATTGACTAACGCATAGCTCATTATTTCTTATCACTAAACTGAAATACAGGATTAAATTGTTTTTTTTTTTTTAAATATATATATTTGAAAGTTTTTCATTTACCGCGTGTAAACCATACCTTGATATACAGGCCAAAAATCCGAAACCTTACCACTGAGTAATCGTAAAAATTGTGTCATTATGTGAGTAGTATTTCAACCCTGAATACACTCTTAAACAATAATTTAGTGCTGTTCTTTTTAACATTATTTTAAAGTCATATGAATTTCAACTCTTTTAGTATGCAATTAAAGTTCAATTTTAACATAAATTTAATTTTAAATAGTTGTCACCTAGAGTGCCCTAGATTTTGAAATTTTAATTCTATTAGCCACGTATAAAATATTGCAAGGAAGTTGCGATGATAAATTAGGAAGTTCTTGCGACTGCTCCTGAAATGAAATACGCCCATACAAAGTGATAAACGCCATGTAAGACGCCGTACTAGTTAGTATAATAGCTACTATGGCGAATATTATACAGGCTTATATGACTAATACTGTCGTAAATCGGAAAGCATGTCAGGAAATGGTGTAAACATTTGTCTCAGTCATAA
Organism: Dryococelus australis; assembly: GCA_029891345.1. Lineage (NCBI taxonomy): Eukaryota > Metazoa > Arthropoda > Insecta > Phasmatodea > Phasmatidae > Dryococelus > Dryococelus australis. The sequence continues at coordinate 184,598,750 of CM056994.1, read as the reverse complement.
GTGGAACAAAATAACTTTCTGTGGCCCTTCGAGACTGAACCCGCGGACACGAGATTCGCTTGCAGATGTGTCACGGAATCGACATCTAGAAAGGTAATAATAGCGCCATAGCTCGAACTATATTCAGGTAGTAGTAAAAAATGGTTCATTGTGTGAATATTTTTAGACATTGCTCACCAGATTTTTTTGAATCGTTGCCAGTTGCTCGGGAAAGGTTGAGTGAATAAAGAAGTGCACTATGAATCTGTCCGCCTAGCCTCCCACGTCGCCGCCACAGACTTGGCATTACGAGCCGGCGGCCGGCTCGTCCTGCGTCTCTAACGCGCGGTTGGGGGTCAGACCCTATTTCCCTAAATCTCCGCCAGGGGCGCACATGGCCCGACTCGGAGTAAAGCAGCTTTTTCACGATGCAAAACTCGTGAGAGATGACGACTTTAAAATAAGGTAAGTAATTGGGCTTAATCTATCGTCAACAGCGAGGTCATTGTTAGGGACTCATCCCAGCAGTCGCCTGCAGTGATTTTGGAAAACTGAAATCAGAATGGCCGGGCATCGAACCCGGGTCCTCCCGAATACGAGGCCAGTGAGTTACCACTGCGCCACCTCGTTCAGTACTTTGGAATAAATACGATGCGAGGATTTCTCTTGCAAGGCGAGGATTTCTCTTGCAAGGTACGTATCGTACGATATGAGGAGAGAAAAAATATAAATTTTTATGCGAGTTTCACGGGATCAAATGCATAACATCCTTAGAGGCAAGAGTAAATCATATATTTCGCCGTGCTAACAGGAATCTTTCGAAACACATCGCTGTGGACAACTGTTAAAAGTTTAATTGTGTTGCGTTCAGATAGTAGTAAAGTTGTTGGACGAGAAATTTTCATAATTTTTTTGTACTATTCACATTGTTAATACAAAGCTAAGCGCCGAAGAGCTTTCATATTAATATCACGCATATTAAACAGTCACAAGATCCATTATGATAATTTCGCCACAAGTTTCCCGTGCGAACTTGTTTCGTGTAGAGCGGAGTGGAGAGGTATGGATGGCTCTTAACATTGGGGACTTGAGAGCCGATGAGGGTGAAGCAAAGTGAGTATGGAACAGCGTCGGAATGCTAGGACGGGGTAACCGGGAGATTTCCGTGTAAACTACCCGACCAGTGGTATTGTCCGGCTAGATTCCCACGTTTGAAAATTCAGAAGCACATCCCCGCCAAGACTCGAGCCTTGGTGGGAGGCAAGCGCTCTAGCCACTGCGTCACAGCGGCCCCTAGTACAGTATGGAGTACGTGTAATATATTCGCAGGATAGTTTGCGTGCGAGGTGTTGTACGAAATTCACTTAGCGTCGTGTAAAAGCAGGTTAGCGGCGGGTGGTTCATCGCGGTGCGGGCAGCCGTCGTCTGGCTACGCCTTCATGAGAGCGCAATTAAGGCACTAGCTGAGAAGGGGGAAGGGGGGTGTGCGTCACCTGCCCAGTGGCGCCAACAGTCCTGGGCGTGGCCCCGGCCCGAGCTGTCCGGGGAGCGTGTGGGCCGACACAACGAGAACCCGTGATTTGTCTCGTTGACAAGTGGAGGAGCGGACGTGAGCTTATCTTACCCGACATGGCGTGCCACCTACTCCACCGCGCACTCACCCACAACGTTTACAGACAATTATCATTCAGGACTGAACATGGAAATAATGTCGGAGAGATAAAGACGTTTCACCCTAAGTCTATGGCGTTTACCCCACTATAGGCAGTTCACGGTAAAATGAGCACTTTTGAAAGCCCTACTTTAGATCTACTTGCCTGCACGTTGTGAATTCTTCCGCCTTATGAAAAATAAATGTTGCCATGGCACTCATTACTTTATTCATGCGTCGGTCAAGCGAAACTGTGAGATTATTATAAAAGTAGTAATTTTACAAATCTACTCATTTTCATACGTCGATGCATAAAAAAAACATAAAACGAAAGAAATAATTTAAGTTATCACAAATGGTTACCTAACACTTTTTATTCGACTTCTAGATACGGAACTACTTCCCACCCATTGTTACCAACTTTACTGGGAGCATATCACTTAGTGCGCCCGTTATAATATATGCAGGTAGGAGCAGTGGTTTTTTTCTAAGGTTGATTTTAGAAGTGCTCAGTTTATATTAAACCGCCTTTATCAATACACTACACACTTATAGAAAATATTAATACATCGACAATATACAACAAAGCCGTCAACGACGCCACGTTCTGAAGCGACTGAAACACATGTGCCCCCAAGCAGACTAAATATGAACGAATTTACTTTTTATTGTAAAATTTCGAACCTGGAATAAAGTTTATTTTTGAACGATGCAAACCGAATCTGGCATACGAAAGCAAAATAACTGTAATTTTACGATAGACAATCGCACAGGAAAAAGATTACCGATTAAATAATAAATTCGGTACATTGTAACTATTTACTATCATCTAAACGCCTGCTCAAACTATCGGTTCAATACAGCGACTCCTACTCCTCGAAGACGAGAACGTTTTGATTGTAGCCCAGCCAGGTGTTCTGAACAAATTTGCTACTGGAATCCTATTTGCTAGTCACAACTTATGAAGTAGAGTCGCTATCTTATTTCAGTCCTGTCCAATACGATTATATTATTTTTACGGTTCCTTACAATGTGGATTGCCTTGCGAAGTCCGAGTCCAGGTTGTAACGGAAATTTTATCCTACACTGCATTACGATAAATATATTTATAACGAAAATTATTGAAAAAAATTTACATACGCCAATGACTTTTGTTTATAACTCTTTTCCGAACTTTGGTATTTATTTGCATTATCTAACCCCGGATGCCTCTCTTGTCAAGTAGAATTACTTAATAGAAATAGCCAGATTATCATATTTAAATCTCTATTTGGTGTAAATATGATGAGACGTTCTCTGAAAAGGTTATAGAGAGAAATTTTAATCTGAGAGTTAGTGGACAAATTGCTACGTAAAATGCACGAAGATAAAATAGTGTTGTTATCAATACTAACAACAAATATTTTGCAGTTAGTGAATAAGCCATTAAAATAGTTGACAATTTACTATTTAACCTCAATTAACTGAAGAAAATATTTCAATTCACGTCAGAAACACAAATTAAAACCATTTCACCATTTCTACTGTTAACCTATTATTTGGCTGCGGCTGAAAGCTCTTGAAATCCAAGGAGGTTATACACACTATACACCTGGAGAGGTCCTACAACTGAACTCCATGTAGCGCCAGCAGAAGCCAGGAGGCTGAGCTTATTTCCTGACTTGGTACTGGAAGACGAGATTTTGTTCCAAGAGATGGATGGGAGATGAATGCACACGAAATGTAGATAAAGCAAATAAATCTTACGCGAAGGTTGCGAAATTGTTGTGCATGGCCAGGGTTTAACGTAATGCGCTGATAAATTTAAAGAATTTAGTGGTCAGTGTGAATTAGCAGGCATCTAGTTTAAACAGTACATGAAATTCGATTATATTTTCAACGCTAGGCCTAGTCGAAAGAAAGTAAAGACGAGGACTAAATTTATATTCCATAATTACTATCCTAACCACACAGTGCACCATCACAATCCTGTGGCTCGGTTCTCAGCAGTGACATGAATTTTAAAAATTGCTCGGAACTTGACTGGATTGAATCGATTCTTCAGGCTACATATGCGAATATAAACACACATAGGCTGCCCACGATAAAAACAGCACTTTTGAAATAAATCACCAAAAAATGTCACTGCCCCTAACTGCGTTTGATACAATGGGCACACTTCACTGGCATGCGCCTAGTAATGTTGGGTAACGATGGAGGGGAGTAGTCCAGTGATTGAACACTGAAATAAACATGTTAGGTTAACATTTGTGAGTACTGAAACGATTTATTTCACTTTTTTTTTTACATTCATATAACTGTAAGAACTAGAATATTTGTAAGATATTTTCTTTTTTAATAATTATACAGTTTCACTTGACCAATGCTTGAATAAAGTGACCAGGCGATAGGCAATGTTAATTTTATACATGGCGGAAGAATACACCATTTTCATACAAGTATAACTTAAGCAGGGCTTTCAAAGGTTCTCATTTTATCGAGAACAGCCTTTAATCCACAAAATGAGTTGTCTTGCACAGAGGAGATAGTAATAGGAAAATTGAATAATTCATAACTGAATAATATGAAAGGACAGTTCATCGTAACGGTTTAAAAAATCCAATTAGTCGATAAAAAAAAGGTCTGCTTTTCTAACCGGAAAATGATGACTCGCGTAATTGATAATCTTGTAGATTAATTTCACAAAATAATCTACAGCGTGGTAACTTATACGAAGACCGAGTTTCAGACAAACAGGATCGAGGAAAGCAGCTGCAATATCCTGTATTAAAGAACCAGTTTATTATTCGCCCGGAGCGATTTCGCACAATCATTGGGGAGCCCACGGATGGCTGACCAGGGAATCAACCCCCCCCCCCCCCCAACCCCACACACACACACACCATGCGCATGCGAATCCAGGCCTCTACCACTGTACTATTTCACTCGTTCCGTATTTTGTACACATTTTTTCCGGACAATGTTTTGTTTTGATATTACCTCTGTAATAATCTGTGACATTCTGATATCAGTGTGTTAACATTCAGTCATTACAGTGGTAGTTCTATGAAAGTTTGCAATTAGTTTGGAAGTTTTGCTTTTTTTAATTTAGTAAGCTATTAAGTGTGAGCTATTAAGTTTGAGCAGTCGTATGAGAGATAGACTTATCTTCTTATTACTTCCGTGATTGGACTAACTACCCACTGCCTGACACACCCTGGGGATTGTTAACCAGTATTGTGCGTGTCGAAAGGGACCGAGCGAAACACGTTCAACCTAAAGTGCCCAACATGAAGGCACCAGCCAATGACGTAGTATTTTATAGAACATTATTTAAGTGTGTATTTCAGTTGTTGGCTTGGCTATGTATGTGCCGCAAAGACGCGAGAAATGCACGTATTCGTGCCTTGTGTACTTTATTTGCAGTTTGCAAAACTCTCATGAGCATGGCCTGAGTTATAGAACTGTTGATATATGCTTTTTATTCTATTAAGGAAATACAAGTGTTTTCTAAAGAGACTTATCTTGGTATTGCATTTACATGTTCACATTATGTTGTTCCCAAATCTTGGAGTGAGACAGGTTTTTCAAGAGGAAGGATACCGTATCTTTAAGTAGATACCTATAGTAATTAATATCATTTGCAATTAACTAACAAAATAAGACCAAAGTATAGAGCTTTGATTTTTACAATTAAATTGTGTGGCGTTTTGATCGCACTGCCGCATGTAAATTAAACTAAACTAGTCATGATGATCAACTATTATACTTTTAGTAATTATAACTATAAACTCATTACAGAAATAACACAGAAATATTTTAATTTCCAAATTAAATAATTGGAAGTTAATTCGATTCTTGCTAGAATCTTGCCACGTCCGACTAATCACAGGCGAATTACAATCAGCCGTTGTTAGCCTGGAATTCACTGATTTGACGCAATCACAGACCGTGAGTTCCCCATCATGAATATCATCGTTGTCCACCAAAGTAAAGTTATTTCTATTACAGGTAAGGAACAACAATGTTAGAAGTTTGACAAACGGAAAATCTTCGCCACTAGGTAAACGCTAGTATCGGCAAGGTACCAAGGTTTTATCTGTTTTATACGTTAGAAAACAGGATAATTGCTGTAATCATAAATCAAATATATCATAACTTCGTAACTAAGTTCTATTTTATTACTGACGTAGCTTAAAATTTTTATGAAATGTTACCTTTAGTAAAGGCTGTTCACGATAAAGTGAGCACTTTTGAAATCAACCATAGAAAAAAGTCACTGCCCCTGCCTGCATATATTATGACGGGCACACTGAGTGACATGTGCCCAGTTAAGTTGGTAACGGTGGATGGAAAATAGTTCCATATCTTAATGTCAAATTAAAAGTGTTTGGTAACCATAAATAATTTAATTCACTTTGTGTTTTTTAATGAATCGAAGTGTACAAAAAAAAAAAAGCAGATTTTTGAAATATTTACTTTTCTAATGATTTAAAAGTTTCACATGACCAACGGACGAATAAAATGATGGGGCCCATGGCAATGTTAAGTTTACACAAGGCGGAAGAATACACAAGGTCCATAGAATTAGATCTTAAGCAGGGTTTTCAAAAGTGCTCATTTCACCGTGAATAACCTATAGTAACATCGCACCTAGTGGCGGAAATCTTCCCTTTACCAAACTCCCCCAAAAGAAATCTCGTTTTTTTTTCTAACCTGAGTATAATAAACAGAATAAAGAGGACACGCCCGCTGTTGCTCACAACACTAGGCGCCTTAGTAGCAATATCACTATAGGCTGTTCACAGCAAAATGATCCCTTTTGAAAACCCAGCTTAAGAGATCTACTTGTACACACATTGTTCACTCTTCCGTCTTATGCAAAATTAACATTGCCACGGGCCTCGCCACACTTTTCATGCGTCGGTCATGTCAAACAGTGAAATTATTATAAAGTAAATATTTTACAAATCTGCTTATTTTACACTCCGATGCGTTAAAAAAACAGTAAGCGAAAGAAATAATTTAAGTTATCACAAATGGTTACCTAACACTTTCTATACGACGTTAAAATATGGAACTACTTTCCATCCATTGTTGCCAACTTTACTGGGTGAATGTCACGCAGTGCGCCCATTAAAATGTATGCAGACAGGGCAGTGACTTTTTCTAAGGTTCATTTAAAAAGTTCTCACTTTATCGCGAACAGATTTTAGTGCCGAACAAAGTTACATTCTGTTCTCATCTCGCTCGCTAACTCGCTCAAACACAACCGAACATAACTTAATAACACAGATACGTTAATATTGGTAGGCATGGTTTTCCCTACCCTCTCCAAATTTAAACTAGGTACGCCGGGTTCTTATAGATACAAATTTGCTATCGAAAAGATAATGTGCATCGTTGTTTTTTTGTAGGTAATCAAAATGGCCAAACTACGAATTTTGAAGATATAAAATACCGAATTGCAGTCTCTAGCCTGATTAATAACTTTTCGATATCAAATCTTCAGTGCACAATAAAATAATTTTAAGTAAAGAATTTAGGGATACAAGCTGCATTGTAAAGTTAAAATTGGCGTAATTTCGTTTCGGAGAAAAATAACACCAAGATGTTTAGAATATTACATAAATATACACAGGTTCTTAAGAATTTCGGGGCCTCGAATTTATGGTTTTCTGTTCTAACTTTTATAACATCAGTGTGTCTGGGAGTTAAAAATAAATTGCCAACAGTGCAAGAAATTGAACCTAACAAACAGCAAATTACATAATGAGAAACTGACAAAGTTGAACATATACTTACTTACTTCTACTGTTCCAAACTACTGATTTGCAAAACGTTTCGCGGACGGACGGTCGGTCAAGATCTTAGACGTCTCAGGAGACGAGGGAATGGAGAAATCTAAGAACACAACAAACAGTGGCCTGGCTTTGAGCTCCCTTCCTGCATTCGTCTAAAGAAAATCAATTCCTATTTCATTTTTGTAACAGTCAGTTTTTTGCTTCGGAATAATCTGTAAACTGAAATATGTATATGTAAAACATGAATAATAAACCCCAAGATAAGGAAATTTATTAAAATAAAATAATGGTACACGAAGAGCAGACGTAGGCATATATAAAAATCTGCTCATATTTCCGAGGCGGCCCAGATTCGTCGGGACCACTACTGGATATGTCCCTGGTTTGCAGACTCTGTGTACTATAAATGAAATTGGTTGTTTTATAAACTGTAACTCCATTCATATTGCGCTTTAAGATTTCGATCAGAGCTTTATTAAGTCTCCGTTACATTTCTGGCGATACAGTGTTTCGATACCTTAAGGCGAATTCCCACCCGCCACCTTGAATTAATCGATTTTTCACCAAAGTTTCTATTTCAGAAGGTGTAATGAAATTTCCCGCACGAAATATCTTAAATAACAGCTTGCCAAACTTTATCGAACTGCCACAACTTCGCTACATTGCTGGTATCCTGACTGTCGAGGCGAAACGCGAGACTATTTATTGCGAACGATTACAAAGGCGACGATATCAACAGTAATCAAAATATACTGACCTCAGACCAATCACTAGACAATTCAAATTTGAGGGTTGGGAGGGGGGGAATCTGCCTTAAACATGTACTGCAAGCTAGTGCATGAAGCGTAGGTTGCAAGAAATCGTAATGTCACAGCCATGCGGATCTTGACAGAATCAATTTATCTCAACCGCGTGTCCTTACCCCAACTTTCAGCACAGCTACACTTTTAAAAATTCCAAATCTTCAAAAGTAATATTTGCGGTTTTTTTTTTTGGTCCTGAAGAGACAGGTTTAAAAAACTAAATACTTTTGCGAACTGCTTGCTGTCATCTCATACATTTCGTCAGTTTTATTTCCTATTTTTATTCTGCAATGAAGACAGTACGGACACACTTCTGGCCGCAATAACACCCACCGTTGAGACTGAGCGGTGAGCTGCTGCCTCGAGTACAGGAATTACCTGAGCAGCAATGTACATCACACGCATGCGTGACAATTAACATCCTCCGCACGAAGGTTTCTAATGCACATAAAGCTCGTGTGTGCATAGTACTCATGTGGGGACGCAGTTTAAACTGCTACGCTTCTATGATAACAACTTGTATTCGAGACGTTTTTAATACCTCGACGTAACGGAATTGATCTGGTTTTGTGTTCGAAAACCTGTTCCGACACAACTCTCGAAGGTTGTTTACGTTCATGTTAGCTTTGTTTTGGCTGCACCAAGTTTTCTTGCATCGTAAATCCCAAACTAAAATCTAAATCTGGATGGCAGTTACGGCTTTGTGCCATCAAAAATTTACTTTAACCCGTACCTATCCCTCACTCATAAACGCCATCTATTTTAATGTCCTTCTTGAGGTTGAAGCCACTGAATTTCGTGTTACCATGCTGACACTCGTGCTACTAAGCCACCGGCATCAACAGAAGTCTCATATATATATATATATATATATATATATATATATATATATATATTATATATATATGTGGTAGGGCCACCAATAATCTGTTTTGCTAGTAGTTTTGTACAGTACGTCCCACTCCAAGCCGAACCCAGTTTTCGTTAATAGCTATAAAAATAACAATGTTATTAAAACGAAATTGTCCACATACTTTACTTTGTGAATCCGCGTCCAAACAACACTGAACTCTACACTCCATTCTGAAGAAGTTGTGACGAAAAAAGGCTGCGAAATTTGCGCAGGAATGTGTCATTCCGTTTTGGGTTTTGACGTGATGTGTCTACCCGTGGTTGTGTTGCCTCGTGACCGCCAGGGCGTTGCAAATCAGTCCGCTGTGTTGCGTATACCGGTAAACAGCTGTTGTTTTGCTTCGTGGCTGGAGGTGAGCGTTTAATGGCTCGTTATGAAAGTGTAAGTTTAATTGATAGGAAAGTAAGAAATAAATGTATCGGTATACTGTGGAGCACAGTGTCTTCTTTGTTCAGCAATGCAGCAAAACATACTCAATTAAGGCATACCAGCAGATGTCCGGAAAAAGTTTGGAGGCAGGCATGCACCGAGTAAGTTTGCCATTTGGGCCCTGGCGAAGAAACTCGAAACCTCGGGGACTTTTTTGGACACGAATGAAGGGGGTCGTAGAAAGACGTTACAGGGAACTATCGAGGATGTAAGGCTCCAGCCAATGGCCTCGCCAAAGATGTCACTGCGGTGAATTTCTCAAAAAACCGGATTGTCAAAAGCACTTGTAATCGTGCAGCAAAAAGCCAAGCTCTAGGCATACCATATCACTATCGTCCATGAACTCAAGGAGCATGAAAAAGTGAAATATGTGATACTGTCGCTGGTTTGCTCACGCCCGTCCATACAAATCCGAGTAATCTGGACAGTTAATTTTTTTCGATGAAGCCTACTTTCACCTTTTAGAATATGCAAGTTTTCAAAACTCTCGTCTATAACCAAGTGAAAATCCCCACGCGGTGCATCAAGAAACTTTCTATTCAGAAAGTTGTGGAATTTGGTGTGAAATTTGCCGCCGGCTCATAATTGGCCCAGTTTTCTTCGAGACAACACCCCGATTGTGGTTTACACGGACATCTTCAATATCTTTGCTATAGAATTATACTTGCAATCGTGTAATTATATTTCACACAACGCAAAGTATGTCTGTGGAAAATTTAGTTACAATAGCTTCGTTATTGTTACAGTTATGAACGAATGCCTGGGTTCGGCTTGGAGTGTGACATATTGTGATACTGAATATAGAGCTGAAGTCAGGCACGCACATAACGAAAAGTAATTTTGTTTGCCGCAAGGTACACAGTATACGAAATAAAAGTTGCTTGTCGTAAATCGAATAAAGAATCCTTTTTTCATAGTGTGGGAAACTTCGCGACTGCCGTAATGTCAGGGCATTATAAATGATATTAAACTGGTACATTATAAAATGTGGCGAACGCTATACAAAGTGTATACATGATACAAAGTAAAACTCTCAACTACAATTTTATTAAGAAAACAATTGTTTCTACTATAACATATACAAACAAAATTTCGTAGTTGCCTTGAATAAAGTATATCTCACAATTTACTTAAAATGTTACTTTGATAACAATCACTGATGCATGTTTAAAAATATGCACGGGAGAAAATCGATACAGTTGACTTTTTATGTTGATTATTTTTGTCTTATCTGTCTGCTGATTTAACGATTTATAAAATAAAGTAAAGAACTGCAATCGAACAAGAAAGTTGTCTTGCAAACTGTAGTAAATACAAAAAAAAAAAAATCTTCAGTTGTTTTATTGATTATTGCGTTTCACAATCAATAAAACGCAATTTTTTCTTGAGTATGTTTTATTTTAAAACGTTGTTAAGGATAATCAGTGTGATCGACACGAAGCTATAATAGTAATAGCTTTGCTCTTTGAAAGTCGATGTTCCTCCTTTGGCGGTATCCGATTATGAACAATAACTCCTTGGCGAAGGACAGGCGCCTCATCCAACCGCCATACCAATAACTTGATGGCAATCGTCTTCCTGGCTGTGCTTTATGAAGCAGAGAGCCTGCCTGCCTATAAATATTGTTCAGGGGCGAGCTTATCTTGTAGCTCACCACTAACATCTGTGTTGCAAGGCGTGCGGAGGAGTCGGTTCAGTACTTTCTGAAAGTCCTGTGTAGGATCATCTTTTCGCACATTTTGTGTACTTCCATCATATACGTAAAATTTTACGTCGACATCGACGTAATTATTTTATTCATGCGTTTATTTAAATGTGACTAGGAAGTTGTTATAAAAGTAAATATGCTAATTTTATTTTTGATAGTTACACTTAAGTGCATTAAAGAAGATAAACTAAAGTAAACACAATTACCCCACACTGAATAGTTATAATTTTTAAGTAAAGCTAAAACATGGAACTACAGTCCTCCGTCCCTTCATCGTTGCTAACATGCCAAATTGCTCGTTATTACAAACGCGTCTACGGGGAGGGATTTCATTTAAATTTTAATTTCTAAGTACTCATGTAACATTGAACAAGCTGTACCTACCTGTTCTTTTCCAAATGTAAAAGCAGGCGATTTAATATGTATGTATACATATGCATATATATATATTTTTGTGAGCTCCGAGCCACATTATTTCGGCGCGCGAAAGAGTGAATGACATGAATGTGTAACAGATCCAGCCTTCTCGCCACATGAGCTTGACGCCTTAGTGATTATCATCACCAAGTTTGCTAACGAATGAACAGATCTCCAACACTAGTAATTATACCTATAGAACTTTTAACTCTAATTGTGCAGGTTTCTAATGAGTGTAAGTTCAGAATTATTCTAAGTGATTTCCGTATTTAAAATTTATATGTGCTCCTAAACACTGAAATAATGTTATAAACGAGATTACCTAAGGGATAAACATTTGAAAGAATATACTATTTCCATATCAGTCTCTGCTTCAAACAATTGCATGCACGTTTCGCTAGTTGAAAAACATCAATGTGGCCTAATTCTGTGTTAACAGAGACGGCAGCCAACGGACAACTGCCGGTTCTCGTGTAATGAAATGTATGGGACTGTCAGGGTTAACTATGCCTGTTTGTCAACTATTACGTAAAATATGTAATAGCACCTACGCCAAAGTAATAGGAAGTTGCAGGTGGACACTTATATACATTTTCATCCATATTACAGTCATAATTTTGTTTCAATTTATTATATACAGCTTTTACATTTTATCTCTTCAATGATTATGTTGAAATACACTTTTTAAATGAATGAAATAATTATCATTAATGTAAATGAAACCATATTACGCTCTACCGCGAATGGGCGAGGAGAATAGTGGAGTAAGGAGAAATTTAAAAGTGCGAACACTGTGTTAATACTTATACGCCTGGACGGCACAAGTGTACAGTGGGCTACATTTCTGGAGCGTAACAAATCTTTTTCCGTTACACCATTAATATGCGTTTGTCTATTTATCATAATGTTAAATTGTCTGGGCGTGTGGTTGCTCATGAGGATTGGAGGTTTCAATAAAACTAAACATCCTAATACTATTCCCTTATTCATTTACAATATTACAAACACACACACACACACACACACACACACATCATATATATATATATATATATATATATATATATATACACATATGTGTGTGTGTGCAGATATTTCTTCCGTGGTGCATTATCACTTATTTTATTACAATCCTCTGTACAAACTAGAATACTATTACAGACTGTCTAAAATAACAAATCAATTAAAAAATAATTAGCCATGCTTAAAACTATACACTGAAATTCTCTGGATCAGTCTACTTGCACTGATGTGCCAGTATCTCGCGATCTCTCTCCGGGCACGCGGTGGTTCAGTGGTTAGACTACTCGCTTCGCACTTAGGCGAACCGGGTTCGATTCCCGGCGGGGCCGCTTCTAGCCGGAAGTGGGAATCATGCTGGAAGACGCCACTGGTGGGTAGGTTTTCTCGGGGATCTCCCGTTTCCCCCGCCTTTGCATTCCAGTGCTGCTCCATACTAACCTTGCTTCACCTTCATCTCTTCACTCACTGTCACGATCTCTGAGCTCCACTCCGACGCCCGGGTGAACCACAAACACTGCAGTCACTTCGGCTCGTAGGTAGCTGTCTCCACTCCACCAATAACCGTTGTCGCTCGCCGAACCCGCCGGAACTCGCCACTCACATTCGTCCACAAACTTGCCAAACTCCCGTCGGGTGGGTGAACGCCTGTGTCCATTTGTCCACTGATCTTTCCTGGATGATTCCGCACATCTGCATGCCCAGATGACATAATTCAACACATAGATGCTTCTTAATCGCAGAAGACAATTCTCGTCCTTCTGGAAGGTGTTGGTCACCGTCAGGTGCGAACTGTCAATCACAGAAAAGTCATATTTTCCATTCCCGCATCATGTCGCCCAATGCTGTACTGAATCCCTACATTGGCCTGAGTCACGCTAATTGGTTGGTGACATGTAGTCGCAGGGGGACATACCACCGGTTCGAAAATATATTTACCAACCTTTCAGACAACTATCGAAGATATTGTTATGGACAACGATGCCAAGATCCGAGCGGCTGAGCGAGCCACTGAATCCAAGGCGGAAGGGAGGAAATCGAGAACGCGGCCAGACTATGTAAGTGCAGAACCAGCAAGTCCAGGGGTCGTCATTGCTGTCCGTCAACCACGAGCTCCGGCTGCAGAGACGTCGTCCAGGGGAGACGATCGATGCCAACTTCCGGATTGGCCTTCCCAGTGGCGCGGGCCTGGTCGACCCGATCCAGAGTGCAATTAACAGTGGCGAGTCAAGGTGATTAGCTTTGGATAATCAAGGAGTATTAGAGATTTCCCGTAACAGCCTTGTAGAGCATAACACCGTCCTTGACGAAAGAGTTAAATAGTTGTATTCGTTGAGATACAATAAAATCAATATTTTGTGTACTATTGGTTTATCTAATTTATCAGTAACCCTAAACAGTTAGTTAACTTAGAACCTAAGGGTAGAACAATATGTTGTTCAGAAGAGATATGAATATTCTAAATGTTTATAATATTGGTATAAATAATAACTGGGCTTTCTTTGTAACCAACTCCGAGGGAAAATCATATAAATCTATATTTTATTATAACCAGTGATGAAAAATTTCATTCACGGGCGCAAAAATGAGCGCAATCTCTAAATATCACTCGGTAATAGTGTAAGTTAATAAACAGGCACATCGAAGGTTGATAGGCAAACAAGTAACATTACGTACTATGACACACAAACATGCATAGTACGACACGACGGCGCCACCGTCGCTGATAGAATGGCGTTTATATAAAAAGTCCTCAGAATAGTGTATGTGATGTGACACGCCCGATACTTGACAGAAGTGATAGCTGAACATAAGCATGCCGAGAAGATGCGAGAAAGTCATGTGAACAACTTCTGGATTATGAACGGTGCCGGATAATAGGACTAGAAGTGGCAATGGAGACAGCGAGCCAGGCTACCCGTAATTTGAGTCACCCGAACGTCACAATCAGATTGTGTTTGGGGCAGTGAAGACACGAATATACTGGTTCTGGACAATACCATCAGATCATCAGGAAGGAGGAGCGATTAATTGTCAAAATGGCATTAACGCAGTCAGTATCTTTCTTGTACACCATCCTGTGCCATGTTGTAGTTTCACAGCAGCACCACATCTCTTAAAAGAAACATTTCCAAACACCTAGCATAAGCAAATATTCGATTCTGACGACCTTAATCTTCTGCCATTAAAATAATAACATTGTCACCTTCGTTGAAACAACGTGGAATGCTACAGAATGGCGAGCTATTTTATTTGGCGACAAATCACGCTTCTGGGAGTGGAATGACTACAGTGGCAGTGTTTAGAGAACCGCAGGGGAGCGCTTTAACCTTACTTTACAACAGAACATGTCTCTTGCTACTTTGTGTGATAGTCTGTAAAACCACCGCATATGACCGTCGTCTGCCAGCGGTCCATATAGTAATTTTCTTGGTTAACTCCCTAAGAGCCTTTTTCCAGTAAGCTAAAATATGATACGAAACATATTGAGATGGCTGCATTCTAAGGTTTTTGAGCAATATAAGGGTTAGTTTAGTTATATCTAGCAGACCTGGAAAATGTGAGGCAAAATTAACATGCGTACTACAAAAAGGTGAAATATAACTGAGGCAGAAATAGGATTTTTCTGAGAAAACATTAAATGACTTGGTTATATAACAATTGATAAAATATTAAAATAACGGCAAATAAAATTTAACGAATTTCATAATATGTAAAATTTTGTAAATTAAGTATTGCATTGAAAGTTTTTATCCGTGAACTTTCCATTTCCTCATTTATTGCCACGTTTGTAACAATATTATTGCTCTCAAAAAAGGCACGCCTAAATTAATGCCAAGGTTAAAAAAGTGTTATTTAATGGAAGTCGTTCAAGATATATGTGATTGTTTGCTTTATAGGCTCACTATAAAGTGAGCACTTTTGAAACTGCTCGTAACTACATACATTTCAGTGTAAGCAATGACTGCAATACTAACAGTTAAGTTGATAGCAAACTACGAGAAGTAGTAGTTTTAACGTATTACTATTCCTACAATCAAAATTATTTTCACCTCCAATCCAATTTCGTTTTCTTATTTGCGAAGGAGAATAAAAAATGGCGTAACTTAATATCGGCTCTCAAGACCTCAATTTTTAAGGGCCATCCATATCTCTCCACTCCACACTTTACGAACTCTTTCACATCATTACTTGACTGACGCAACTCTCATGTTATCTGGTTCATTATTTAGTATATAGTTTTTTTTCTGTCAAAGATTTCGTGTAAACAAAACAACGTTTCACGACCGACGTGATTTTAAGTGGCAGTTCGTAACTTCCTGTATTATATATGAATTAACATAATAAATAAAACATATTAATATCTGTTCTGAATGAAGTGGCAGTGCTTGTTACCACTGCTGTCTGTCGTTTCTAAACGTTGTTTCTTGTGGTGGAAATTCTTGAAATTTCGCATAACATCCCACGTTGGTAAATGTGCAGCTTGCATATAGTTGGAGCCGGTATAAATTTTAAGCCACGAATAAACTTGAACATACGTCGAAAGAGTCTGTTTTGTAATCTTTGCGTTATGTGTTGCGATTCTGAATACTGTATTAAATGTACTTGTGTGTTATTCAGCATTTACGCGAATCCCCGGAAACCAACTTGTGATTTTAAAGCTTGGCACATCTGTCGCTTGTTTTGAAACAATAACGCAATGAAAATATTTTATACGGCCCACTTATTAAAGAGTAAGTTCTAGCTTCCACGACTAACATTGAAGATAGGTAATTAGAGGTCATAAATCCGATTGTGGATTCTATGAATGCAGTTTAATAAAATATATTGTCATCAACTAATTATTGTACTGTTAGTATTCTTGGTGATGTTATGCCCATCTCAGTGTATAAGCAAAAAGTGCATTTTTTTCGTAAGCACAGCAGTATGCCTAACCACATGTTTGTGTTATGTGCTAAAAATCTGTGTTGCTGGAAAATTTTTCACGGAACTTGAATCGTGTCATAAATTTTTATGTGCAGGGGCGAGGCCGGGTGTTTGAACCCGGGGGGGGGGGGAGGGTCGGTTGAAAAAAAAATATAACTTTAATTAATTTTAATATAAGCAAAGTGTGACCCTCCTTGGACATGAAGGCTGTGTATAGCATATCGTGTTTCCATATATTTTATTAGTCCATTAGTTCTAATTACATTTTGAACAAAACATTAGTCTAATAATATCTCTAATTTTTTTCACACATGAGAAATTTTCAATCCTATTTTATTTGAACGCGAAGGATGTTTATAACATTTTGTAGTTCCGTTTCTGTATATTAACCCATTGGCTGTAAATAATTTTCTGAGCTAATAATTGTTGATAATATAGCTTTATTATTATTTCCAAAAATAGTAATTGTAAATCCTCCCTTTCCGCCCCCCTCTACTACACATCAGTAAATTCCTGGCTACTATGGAACTATGCTATAAAAATATCGATCAATTCGGTGCAGTTATTGAGCTTCTTGACAAATATGTTCGTAATTCGTAATGCATTAGCAACACTCGTCATTTGTTTGTGAGTAGTTTCTTTTAATATTGATTTATGAGATAATAAAGCGATAATTCGTATGCTATTTAGTGGGAATTTTAGTACATGTACAAATATTCTAATAATCTCGCAAAGAATATGTAATATTCTTCTGAAAATAAAAACGGGGACCTATTCCCACTTGAAAGCATTTAAACTAGGAAACCATTACCCTTAATTATACTCGTAAATGTTGTTCAACATAATTTTTACGCAATATAATGATGGTTTAAGACACATAGTTTTCTGTGTGAAGGACTTAATACACCGTATTCTCTAAAAGTGTGCCTTTTATTTTAGTATGGTGCGTGTAACGGGCAAGCATTTCAGTTATTGATACTTTTTGAAGGTGAACTTTCCTAATGGCTTCATATTGTTTTTTTATAACGTGAGAAATAATCGTGTTTAACTCTCCAAGTAGTCTGTCGATAGCTTAAATTAAAACACATTTTCTTAAAACCTTAAAAGGGTTTGCCCTGGTTTGACATGATTTTATCGTCTCAGGTATGTGGCCAGTGACATTTTAGGAACTCCTAGTGTCGAAATGCAAATTTTGGCAGTCCTGTTGTGCCAACAGCACTACGAGGAATGAACGTTTATAGACTTTAAATAAATCAATTGTATAACGTGCATCGTAATAGTTTCCGACCGGTGGGAACATAGTAATTTTTATTGGTATTATATTTACATTTAAATTTGAGATATTTATTGGTATTTAATTAGTTTTATAACCGTAGTTTTAGAATAGTGTGGTTGTTTATTTCATCTCATCGCGTCTTGGTCGGGTGTTAGGCGGAGTTGCGCACCGAGCCCGGGAGTCTGTTTCGAGAGCCCAAGGAATGAACAGCTGATCACGCCGCGCGGCACTAAGACTGGCCGTTTCACGACGCCGCATATGACGATGGCAGGCGTATGCCCGATGGGCAATTAAGTTTTTCTGTTTTATTCCTGACGCCCTTACTTGTGTTGTGCTTTTAGAGGCACAGTTCATTTTGGTCTGAACAGAAATTATTTGCTGGACAGGCATATATGTTACGTCGCCTACAAATTGAAATTACGGCCGGCTGAGTTTTTTTTTTGTGCCTGTGCATACAACGTTCGAATGCAAGCATATATCGAGGCATTTCGTCACGTCGAAGGCAGCGCTAGCAGAACACCGTGGCCCCCTACTTCTAAATGTGTTCAACTACTTCGCTGAAGAATCTGTGCAAGCTCAATACGTCGTTCTGCAAACCCTTATTCAACAATACCGAGTCGACAGGTACGGTGTCGACGTGGTATTTTTGTACCAGTCTTGCGATCATATTTTATCATCGCTTTAGTGTGTGCCAAGACGTTAACGAAATATTGTAGTCAGTAAATAAAATACGTTTTAAGCCCCCCACATGGCTGTCCGGTGCAGTATATACTTTTGTTGATAACTTCGTAGTGGAAATTAGCACTGATGGCTAGATGCATTGTAACGAGTAAACTATTTCTCACCAAATTAAAGTTATGTTAATGCTAATAGTTGTTATTTTAATGGTAGTTACTGCTTTACTAAAAAAAAACCTCTCAATTCTCTTATAAAATTAAATAACCTATCGATATGCAATGTGAAGAGGGGGGGAGGGGGGACTTTTTGTACAATACGTTGACAGCGAGGCACCACTGGTTACCCCGTTCCACTCAAACGGGTGGTTTTAGGTTAAAGGCATTTAATTTATACCTGAACTTAAAAACATCCATTAACATCAGTCAATTATCACAAACTAACATTCGAGAGAAAATAGAATACACCATAGTAAAAGTTTTGTGTTAAATAACCATCAATATTACGTACTCAGTTAACCACGCCCCAAAGTCAGTGCAATGTATGTGGTGTGATACCCCGCAGACAGTATATATGGGCTGAATTAACAGAGATGCACTTGGTTTATGGTGCATGCACTGGTAGTTCAACAGCTGCAACACGTCCTTATGCGAAGCGATATTCTGGACGGCGTGTGCCAAACCATTGTACCTTTGTTACAGTTGATCGCCGCTTGCACTAAACGGGTTCATTGCAGGTAAGTGTGTCAAAATGGTGCTCGTGGTCATGGGTTATCACCACCATTTTTACTGCGCAGTATCTATTTAATAATGTTCGTTTTTAGGTGCGCAGACCCGACGGTTACGCACAGTGCGCAGGCCCAAGTTTAAGGGTGTTTTGTAACAGGCCGAGAACAATTTATTGACAAGCTCACGACGTGTTGCACAGCAATTACATTTTGACCACATGGCTAATTGGCGTGTATGGCATGAACAACCGCTGCATCCATTTCATCCGCAAGAGGTGCAAGCACTCCAACCGAACGACTATCTTTGCCGTGTTGAGTTTTGTCAGTGGTATGTGCAGAGATGCGCTGTGGAACTTCGCTTTCGGCAGTTTCTGTTGTTCACAGAAGCAGCGTCGTTTACCCTACATGAAGTACTTGCTTTACACAATCAACACTAGCGGGCAGATGAAAAATGAGCTTAATTCGTTCCCACCAATAAACATTTGCTGTCATCGTTTGAGCAGGTATTGTTGGGGATGATTTGATTGGCCCGTACATGCTGCCATTACGTCTCAATGGTAACCTGCACCTGTGGTTCCTGGAGAACGTATTGCCTGAGCTCTACCAAGACATTTCAACATGACGGTGCAACTTGTCATTTCTCTCGTGACGTTAGAGAGAGAGAGAGAGAGAGAGAGAGAGAGAGAGAGAGAGAGAGTGTGTGTGTGTGTGTGTTTGAACTATATATTTGGTGAATAATGGATCGGCTGCGTTGGAACCATTGTGTGGCCTGCTCGTTCTCCCTATCTCACCCCACCACTTAAATATCTTGTGTGAAACCTGGTATATAAGACTCCAAATCAAATCGGAGGAAGAGTTCGTCGCTCGTGTGCTTGAAGATACTAGATCTATACAGCACATGCCTGGAGTCTTTGAACATTGACGACAATCAATGGTACGTCGTTGCAGAACTTGTATCGGAGCAGGTCACAATTAAAAAAAAAAAAATTTAAAGGATTGCACTCAAATTGAAATGCAATGTTTCCATTCTCTTTCCCAATCGCGTCAAAATACACCTTGATTATCATTTTTTATCCTATGGTTACATTATAAAACATATATTTTTTGTTCTCGTCTAACATACGTAGAAGTTTGAGCATTGAATTTGGTCACATCCGGTAAATGTAATATTGCATCACCGATGCCATCCATTGTATGGCGATCAAAGTTGACCTACAGACGATGCAGTTGCGAAACATGTAGTGAACTTTTAGAAGAAAATGCTACTTCTGTGGGTCAGTAGCCTTTGTTGAAAGACAGCCGTATTCCATGAAGTTATTCTCAATCCATCGTCTAAAGCCGATATTAAAACCTGTTGTCATACTGCGTCTTGTACAAGCTTTTACAAAGCCTGGTGCACGAGCCGGCATATCAGCCGCTATATGAGCAGCCATGGAAGATTTATATTACACGACGGCAGTTCACGTACTAGGAGTTGAAACCCTCGGTGGGTTCGTAGGAAATATGGTTCGTAGTAAATATGAACCCCATTCATATATGCGCTATTAATCAGTAACTTGCGTAGGCCTGTTAAAAAGATAGCTAGCATATATTGATATTGCTTTATTACTGTTTGCCGTTACATAAAGTAGATGCTTACTAATACAGTTTTAATAATTTTCTTGGAAACGATGTGAAGTCATAAAAGTACGAGTGTGCTATTTTAAAATTTGATAAAAATTATTAAGCGTTTGTAAAATATAGTTTGTTCTTTACTTGCAAAGTTATTACCCGTATGTAATATTTTATGTGAGGAGATGTCTTCAGTGTAATTCTGAACTCTCACACAACATACATTTTTTGGCATTAGCGCGCCGTGACTTCACAGATGTACTATCAGTTGAAGCACAGACTTCGATTATTAAATACGGGATACAATATTTATAAGCTCTCGAATTATTATTTTTTTGGTTATACAGGTATTGTTTTAAGTAATTAGTATGGTTTTAAACAGCAATAAAATGTTGTCGCCACTATCATTTGTCTTTGTCAAATTATAAATCCATTTCAAAGAGTTTCAATTTCACGAAAGTTTAACCAAGATGGAGTCCGCCCTTTTGGGTTCTTCATCAATTCGTTTGAAGCGATAGCCACGGAGAGCATCCTACGCTCTGAAACTGCAATCTGATTGGCGAGGTACAAAAGCCTGTCTGGAACCTGCCACAAAAAATACAACGTTTCCTATTGCCAAACCTGGTACGAAATCTGGCCTTAAAAGGTTGGGAAATATCATGGCAGCATGACAGGTGCCATTCTGGCTGGTATAACGGCCGCTATGGTGGACCTTGCACAAGCTTTTAAGGAATCTGGTATCGTGTAAAATGCCTTCAAGTATGCGGAAGCATGGTAGGGAATTGCGGCTATCAGCGCTTCGTGAAAATAACCAAAGCAGCGACGAAGTTACATTAAATTGTACATTGTCTAAATTAGATTACGTTTATCACACTCAAGAGTTTCAAGAGAAGTGAATAGCCCCAGCATACAAGTATTTTTAGCACTAAGTCTTCTCAAGCCTTTCTATGAAGCCATCCAGACTCTGTTGCCTGATTAGTTAGCTCGACCAAGGCAAAGCAGTGTTACCAAACCAGCCGTAGACTGACATTTGAATCCACCGTCAGAAAGTTTAATTATATGTTTCTCGCTGTCTTTGCCTTTTTCGATCACTTGTTCACTCTACATTATTATCTATGCTCACCACATTCACATAATTCTTTGTGATCAATTATTAAACATACTGTGTAAAGATATGATTGCATAGTTATCTTTGTTATTGATCAGTGTCATGTTTGTGGCAAGTATATAAAGTTCTCTCGACATTTCAATATTCCAAACCGTTACACTCGAAGTGAAAGCAAAGGTTACATAGGTTATAGGGTCATAGATCCAGGTGCCAACAGCGTAAAAATGTCGATTTTGAAACACGTAGTAGGGGTCATTTACCTATTAACATTATGGATAATTAATTTGGGAATTAATTTGTTAACATCGTATGTTACTTAAAAATTAACTAGGAATTCATTTAACGTATATTGAATGGATCGCAATAAATAATAAAATCTTGAATTACAGTTTTTAAAAAATGGTGCAAGTAAGCTCCACAAATATGCGTCAACCAAATAGCGTACATGTTAGGCAAAATATGGCACTTTCATTCTCCAGTCAGAGATGAGATACAAGCTTGAAAGCATTGGACGAACCAAAAATAATAGTTAACTGAAACATCATTTCTACATCACGTAGCGAATCAGTGACTAGGATCGCACTAATATGAAAGGAACTGTAAAATAATTTTGCATCAGCGTGTCTTGTTGTTCTTTACTCTCGAGAATACGTAGGTTGTTATATACTCTCGAAAAGTATAAAATGATCAAGAGGGAAATGTGCATCACCCAGATGTAGCATCTTCTGAATGCGAGACAATAGTACGAGCCTGCACAGCATTGTAAATTCTAGTCTATTGGACAATTGATTTATGACGTTTACATATATGTAACTATACCAATGTAAATATTAATCTGTCATGTTTCTCAACCAATTATATGCATACGAATACGGCAATAAAAAAAGAGATACTTTTCGTATTTAATGCCAACTTGGTAATTTTTCTTTCACTTGAAATTCCTTGTAAATGGCCCTGTAATGCGAATAACCCAGAGCTGTCTGAGCTGAAATTTCGGAAAAGTTACGGTTATAGAAATATATTTTCGTTCCAAAACTAAGGTTTATTCTACTCAGATTGGGGGAAAAAAGAAACTCCTAAAGGGCGAGTTTGGTATAGGGGAAAATTCCTCCACATGACGAGCTTGTGTTCCAAATAGTTCGCTTTTAATCTAAGAGTAAATAGAGCAATTCTGCTTATTTTGACACATAATACCCATGCCAAAATACGTAATAAGTATTAACTTTATTGTGTAACTGTAATACACTGCCTCAAGTAATATGAAATATCGTAAACGGCAAAAATTACAAATCTGTCTAGTATTGTAGGTTTCGCAAACGCGCTTGTTTGACTTTTAAAAAACCATTTTAGGGGCGAAACAAACATAGTTTTCATAAAAAGGAATGTTTCTATTTTGTCGGGAATTTTATTTAAAGCAATCGACTAACAGAACGTTTTGTTAAATTAAGTATTATGGTAGAATATTAAACACCATGTGGACATATTTTGTTGAATTTATATTCTAGTACGAACATATTTGTTTATTTCAGAGTTCCTAACACTTTACAAATAGAAAAACTTTTTAAATAACATCTGTGTATATTATTATGAAAATAGAAAATAACATATTGTTTGTTTAAATGCAAAATTGAGAAAATTCGGTACATGTGCGACATCAGTGCTACCTGGAGGCGAAAATTTTTAGTAGCCAAACTAAAAGCATAGAGCTTCGAGATCGGAGTCGAATAAACCTCGCCCAAACAAAACTAATTTATAGTGGTATGTAATGATAAGGTTACTTCTACACATTGCGAAAATCAATTTAAAGAGTTACGGAAAGTGAAAATTTTCGTCACTAGGTAAGAGCTAGTGTCGGCAAGGTACCAGATTTTCTCGATTTTCTATGTTATAAAACAGGATAATTGCCATAATCATAGATTAAATTCAAAATAACTTCGTAACTAAGTGAAACCTTTCTCATTTATAAATCATGCAGCTTAAGATTTTAGTTAAAAGTTAACATTTGGAACACTGTGCACCTAGCGGCAAAATTTTCCCTCTACCAAATTGTCTTTTATGAAACCTCATTCTGTTCATAAACTGAGTATAATTGACCTTGGTGACGGCAATGGCGGACAGGTGGGACTGGAGCACAGTGGTTGGCCTGCAAGGTAAGTACTCGGAGCGGCGGGACCTTGATACGGCGGTGTGGGCGAGGGAAGGAAGCCGTGGCTAGCTGGACCGGAACTGACAGACGGCGCTGTACTGGCGCCAAGGTCTCGTGGGCGGCGCTGCGACCTGCCGCCGGCTACCAGACCTGGCCCCGTCCATCATCACACTACACTGCCCTACATTCACATAGCCAGCCTCCGTCACCGAGGTCGCGAACACAACCACCTCTATTCGTCGTTTATTCCCACTTCTTCAGTCAAACCTTTGAAAAATCCCCGTGTATGACGTATTTGGTTCTTTCCTAAATATGCCGATGTATCACAAGCGTTTTATACTTCTGTTAACGTGAAAGTTATATTATTTTTTTATATATTTAATTTTTATTTAAGTTATGTATATTAGTTATAATGTTTAATTTGATAGTAACATGAATACAAACAGAGAGAAATCAGTTGTGTTGGCCATGCCTAGTAAGAAATAGTTCTTATGCGAACTGTTATTAGACTTCGTGGGCACGAATGCAGTGTGTTGGTGTAACTTTTCCACACTTGGTTACGCATTGTTTGCACGAGGCGGAAAGGAATATCCTGGAAGTAGATCTTAAGCAGGGCTTCAGAAAAGTGGGAAGTAGCCGTGACTGGACCTTACCAGTCGCGGCTAAGTCAAAATAGGAGTACATCTGTATAGACGAAAAAATCGTACCTAGAATTGACGCATTGTTTTATACATGCGTCATGTTGTAGATTCACAAGAACATGCACTGTAGTTATGTATAGTTTATACATCCTCAAGAGGAGCACTTACAAGGGCACTGACAAATCATACTCACGATTTTCATTGCTTTTCGTTGGTTGCTGTAAGCCTGAAAATAAGAACACGTGTTTAACAATGTAGGTTTTATAATCCTCTTACTAGATTTTCCTAACAATAAATATATGTGCATAGTCAAAGCGCAGAAGAAGATTATTAAAAAAAACTCTAGCCTAACAATATTCAATTTTATATTTCCTTAAAAAATATTAAATTTAGTTTTAAATGTTTTGATCTTTTTTTTTTTTTTCGTTTTTAGATAGCACATAGCAATTATTCATCAACAAGCTTTCAAACTTCCGATTGTAAACCATAAAGAAAAAATGTGCCTTATAAGCCGTTCTGGGTTGATTTGAGATATTTGGGTTGCTCTTACTAACGAGGTCTTGAGAGCCGATTAGGGTGACATGATATGAGAATGTAGCAGTGCCGGAATGCAAGGACGGGGGAAACGGGAGATCCCCGAGAAAACCCGCCGGCCAGCGGCATCGGCCGGCACGACTCCCACTTGTGAAAATCCGGGAGTGACCCGGCCGGGGATTGAACCCGGTTCGCCTTTGTGGCACGCGAGCAGTCTAACCGCTCAGACACTGCAGCTCCTAAGCCGTTCTGGGTAAGCCATGATTCTGCGTGCCTTTTTTATGACCGTTTTCCGGGTTAGGTGTCCAGCTTTAAAGTGCAGAAATTAATATGCTGTCAGAAATTAGTTTATGTCGGCCTCTTTCTAGTTGCCGCAATCAATCAATTTTCTAGTTATTGCTTGTATATACATTTGTTTCATACCAGTAGGTTAAATGAGATTATCCACAAAGTGAAAATGACACTCCGAACAAGAGATCCAAACACAGGGCTCCACACACTGAACGCTGGACTTTCGAACACCTTTGCACGAAGGATGGCGATTCGTTTCACATTTGCGGACCTCCGAGACAGCGCACTTTACAAATAATTCAGAGATTTAATAAGTGACGCGATGTTCAGTGAGTATTTATTTGATTTGCTGCTGCTGAGTCGGTAATCATTGAAATGAACTAGGAGTAGATATCGATGTAATTAAACTCATTATAAATCGGTAAAAATAACTACAAGATCAGGACAGAGTAAATATATATAAGTGATTTCATTATATCAGTTTTGGTTGGTATCCTATGCATTTTACTGATGCTTGTTAATTTTCACTGATTTAAATTTTCAAATGTAGCTGTGAAGTTTTCCGAACATAATCCTATATAATAAGTAGACGATCTCTGTCTGTCTGTCCGTCTTTATTAACATAATCCTATATAATAAGTAGACGATCTCTGTCTGTCTGTCCGTCTTTATTAACATAATCCTATATAATAAGTAGACGATCTCTGTCTGTCTGTCCGTCTTTATTACCTCTAAGTCCGTTCAAACTCAACAGAAGTTCTTCAAACTTTGCAGAGCGAATCCTCAGGGTAAAATACAGGTCAAGTTCAAATTTCAGCAACATGAAATTACGCAATCATTACCTTTTACCCTAAAAACTAATTTTTTTTTTACTTTTTCCGTATGAAAAAATGCGTGTTAATGCATAGAGAATATTGCATAGATCAATGAAGGTAATCGAACATCATTATTATTTACTTTAAATTTCTCGCTTTAATGTTGAGTTCATTAAGTGGGGCCACAGTGGCTCAGTGGATAGAGTAATTCAAAGTAGGGCCGTAGTGGCTCAGTCGATAGAACTAGGCTATGTTAAGTGGGGCCAGCTGTGGCTTAGTAGATCGAACTATATCAAGTGGGATCACAGTGGCTAAGCGGATAGGTATTTATCAAATGGGTCCTTAGTAGCTCAATGGATAGAGAGATTCCAAGTGGGACCGCAGTGGCTCAGTGGATAGTAGAGCGATTCCAAGTGGGGTCTTAGTGGCTCAGTGGATATAACTATGTTAGGGGGGCCGCAGTGGCTAAGTATATATATATACTAAGGCCCCTTATTAGCTCATTGGATAGAGAGATTCCAAATGGGGCCGCAGTGGCTCAGTGGATAGAGCGATTCCAAGTGGGGTCTTAATGGCTCAGTGGTTAGAGAGATTCCAATTGGGGCCACAGTGGCTTAGTGGAAAGAACTATATCAAGTGGGGCCAGTGATTCCAAGTGGGGCCTTAGTGGCTCAGTGGGTGGAGAGATTCCAAGTAGGGCCGCAGTGGCTCAGTGAATAGAGAGATTCCAAGTGGGGCCTTAGTGGCTCAGTGGATGGAACTGTGTTAATTGGGGCCGCAGTGTCTTAGTGGATAGAACTATATCAAGTGGGGCCGCAGCGGCCAAGTGGATATATATATGTATATATATATATATATATCAAATGGGGCCTTAGTTGCTCATTGGATAGAGAGATTCCAAATGGGGCTGCAGTGGCTCAGTGGATAGAACTCTGTTAAGTGGGGCTGCAGTGGCAAAGTGGATAGATAAATATTTAGTGGGACCGCAGTTGCTTCGATGTTGAGTTAATTTCACATAATTTCATTATTACCTACATATATAAATGCAATTTTTTTTTTTCAGTCTTTGTATGATAACCAAAATTTTTAACATGGGAACTGTTCTAGCCCCGTGACAATACAAAAAAGAGGTCACAGGCTGGGTCCCCTAGTACGTAATAATCACTGTATATATATTTCACCGGACTCGAGTGTTAACGTCTAAGGCTACATTAAAATACATTTATTGACTGTAATTTCATATGAGAGGGGTTTCAAAAGTGCTCATTTTACCGTCAATGCCCTTTAATGCGCCGTAACTGCATAATGAACACGAAGCAGCCAATACTGTAGTAAACGAATGTATTGAAACGGTACAAACTCCTAAACTTACACAAATATGTACACTATCACACACATCGAAAGTCAGTGTTAGTTGTTTATAAATGTTTTCACCTATTTACAAAAAGTATGTTTAGAAGTCTCAAGATTTCAGTATATTCTTCTGCTTATCTCTGAAATTGTAACAATATGTAATGGGTATCGGTTTATTGTTTCCCACGATATAACATAAAAACGTCATTTCTCATGTCTGGCTATCTCACAAAGTGGGGAAAATAAGGTTCTGTAAAGACATATTTGAAGGCAATTTAAGTTGAAACTTATTTCTAGTCTCGTCTTATATGACTTACTGAGGTAAAATGTTTACATGACTGCCATTTTTAAATTAGTGACTGGCCAGCTCATAGCATATTAGTTTACACAGTCTGCCGTACAGCTACTTGTTCGCCAAATTTGGCGGGAATCTGTGGGTTTTCTCCGGGGATATTACATAACAATTTTCATTTCTCATGTAATTTTATATTACAAAATCGCGGACAAAATGGTTTTTGTATGGATGTAATTTAAGTTTTCAATAAATACTTCCTGTAGTACTCAAAGTTGGGTAGGGATTATTTGCTCCTCTTGGACGATACAGCATACTAAGCTAAAATTGTTATATACCCACAATTTTGAAAAAAAGTGTCTGACACTAAAACAAAAAAAAATTATTATATCACCTGCTGCAGTACTACTTGTATGCCAGCTTTGGTAGGAATCGGTCAATTATTTTACAAAATATGACATGGAAACTTTACTTAATTATAAAAGTCAAAATGTCCTTACTAAGTATGTGTGTATCGAGTTGGGTGAAATTATGTTTGTACGTTCAAAAGTTTTCAGGGAGGACACACACACAGACACACACCGACACGCACACTCACACAGGCAGGAAGTGATATCAATGACCTTATTTTCTCCGGAAAGTGCGATAAAAATATTTATAAATTAAGTAGGTTTCATCATCTTAACATATCTTACCTTAGCCATTGTACTTTTAATGAATCACTACACTACTCATTATACAATGAAGAAAAAATAAAGGTTATATTAAGTTTAAGTTAATATTACTGCAATAGCTCAAACTGTTTTAAAGCATTTTGCAAGAATAGCCACATGGCTAGTACTTGTTTTCCTTCCGGAGTCTTTGAATGCAAGTTAAATGCCAAAAAAAGGATTGTTATATAACTATATAAATAAAAGTATTTATACCTCATATACTTTAAAGAATTCTTGAAATTATTAACATTTTCGTTTTTTTTTTCTTCTATGAAGGGACATATTCAGGGTGCCGATGTTTTCACAAATGTCAAAGCTATAGAGATAGTTGCTGCTTCTCTCTGTGGTTATTTTGAGTAAATATAATGTACCAGAAAAGCGATGGTAGCACAACCTACCAACAATGAACAAAATCTTAGAATCAGAGAAATGTAGGCCAAGTGCCTTTCAGGCCAAATTACATTTAGGCCAAGTGACTTTTAAGGTCAAGTTACTTTTAAGACCAAGAGACTTTTAAGACCAAGTGACTTTTAAGACCAAGTAACTTTTAAGGCCAGGTGACTTTTAGGCCAAATGACTTAGGCCAAGTGACTTTTAGGCTAAATTATTTTAGGCTAAATTACTTTTAGGCCAACTGACTTTTACGACAAGTGACTTTAGGCCTAGAAACTTTTAGACCAAGCGACTTTTAGGCCAAGCAACTTTTAGGCCAAGTTACTTTTTGGCCAAGTTACTTTTAGACAAAGTGTCTGTTAGGCCAAGTAACGCGCTCCGTCCGTATTCTCGTAAAATTATGTAAGGCGAGGCAGTGGCAATTTTCAAAGGTTTATTTTAAAAGTGCTCACTTTACCGTGAACTGTCGTTTAGCAATAAAATAAATTCTTGATAAGAAATTCTCAATATGCGGTCTTTTAGAAATACCAGTAGTGTCAGTAACAATCTAATATTCACATTGGAATCTGTGTAAGTAAGAGTAAGTAAGTGGATTGGCAAACTTTCGCTGACTTAATGAAATTCATCAGGTAAGTATGCCACACAACTGTACTCGGGTCATTCAATGGTTCCAAAAAAAGCACATAATTGGGAGTGGAAAATTCAAACCCCCTTGTAATTTGCATCATAGCAGTAAAGGACAGACGTAGATCATCCTGCAGTATATTATTTTCTGACTAGTGTATACAGTACCTGCTGAGTGATTTTTAAGAAATTTTGTCAAGCATAATTACATTACAGCAATGGTGATACTGAATTGTCAGGGACCTCCCACATCCTCTTTTCAAGCAAATTTCCATTATAGACTGTACTTGTCAAGGTAAATTTTCTCAACTTTTATCAAGGAAACTTCCTTGCAAAACACGGAACACATAGTTACATGTGAAGGTATTATCCTTTACTTTTATCAAGGAAACTACCTTGCAAAGTACAAAACATTTCATTACATCAGAAGGTACTGCCCATACTTTTGCCAAGGAACTTTGTCTTGCAAAGTACATAACACTCCATTACAAGTGATGATATTTTCCCTTACATTTTTCAGAGAAATTTGCCTTGCAATGTACATAACATTTTGTTACATGAGATGATATTTTCCATTCCCTTTTTATCAAGTAAACTTGTTTTGCAAAGTACATTAACATTTCGTTATGTGTGGTAGTATTTCCCTTTACATTTCTCAAGGAAAGTTGCGTTGCATTACATATGTAGTAATTTTGCCTTGCTTGTGTCAAGCATTTATCCCGTTCAAAAACAGGATAATCCAATTGCCTATCAAGGAATTTTCCCTTTCTTTCGTAAAGGTCTTATTCATAATAGTTACTGCAAAATTACTACAGTAAATGTGTAAAATTAATGTAAAATTATACTGTAATATTCTCTTGCTGTAAGCGCAATTTGCTTCTGGTACGTGCAAGGGAAACATTCTTTAATTTTTTTTTCCAGTGAGCAATAGTATCTTTGGTTTTAAGTAAGGCCTTTTAACTATGTAATTTACTTCACCAACAATAATATATGCCACAAAATATTTGGTAATTGCTTCTAAGAGAAGTAAAACATGTGGAGCGATACATACTAGCATAACTATATCTTTGTTGGTGGTGTGCTGTGGTTAGTTTACGAATTGGCATTTTTTAATTTTAAACATTCTAAATAAGGTTTTTTTACCATTATTGTGGTAAAGTCTACTTAGAATCACTTTCTTTCACGCCCCCTAATTTATCTCTATATTAAACCACCAAGCTAGATTCCATTAAAACCCCAGTCACCTTAATTATTTTATATTCTAAAAAAGTAAAATTGTGTATAGTTTTGCAATTGAAGTTTATTTACAATTTTTGCTTAATCTCCTATATTTCTGACAACTGTTAACTGTTACCACTTTGCAGTTTAACAACACGATTTCTGTTAATTAATTTTTGGCGTTGCCGAACAAATAATGCAGCTATATACATGCCTATAAAAAACCATCACTCTGTTCGTCAAAGAAACTGAGTGGAACAAGTTCGTGTTGTCTTTACGCTCTTATCACTGAATGTTTTACATCTGTTATGCTGCAGTCGTAACAGCGAAATGTTCCAGGGCTTTAAAACCTAAATCTAGTTATCATTCGTATTAGTCATACTTGCTACTGTCATATCGATTTTTATATAGAATGTAACCCTGATTTATTCTTAATTTTAATTGTTTATACCACTTTCCTATTGCGGCACAAGCTTAAAGTATATTCCAAACCAAGAAACCTCACACACATCCCCGACTTTCACGGTATTGTAATAGAGAACTTCGCTCCTTGGAGGCAACATCTTATGACTTCGACCACGAAGCTGACCCAAAACAAAATGTCCTAGCCTGATTTAGTTCGAAATGAAGTGACCCAAGTTACTGAGCGTAAATCCTCCTGCAAAATCGCAAACCTTATCATATAATCTCGACGTGCAACAAGAGCACCATCAACTGCAAAGGGGAGTGTCAAAATGAAATAAGCGTCGTACCGGACGCCACCACATTTCGTACAGCGAACTGAAATATTTGCTTACTAATTAGGTCGAATTTCGCAACCGTGTTCTAAACCTCACGTCGTGCATATTCGTACGTGTCGGTAGAATAAACTGCATCGTAATGCCGTCAAGATATAAAAATAAATAAATAAATAAAATAAGTGCTCTTACAAGAACAGTGGCTTTAAGAAGAGTCTTGGCTTCCACCCAAAAGTTCTACACAACAATATTGTAAGCGGGAGAATGAGGCGAGGGGGGGCACACGCCCACGTTGCCCAGCCTTGTATTTTAATTAGGACTATAATTGGCTGACGGCATTTGGTCGAAACCTCGCCCAAGTGCGCTATGATGTAATCCAGTAGCGCGGAAAAAAACTTGTTCCGATGCTAATAATGCTGGCGCCATTGACGAAGAGCGGGGGGGGGGGGGGGAAATCGCGTTCGCATGGCGAGAAACACCTCGCGCGAGACGAGTAATGACTTGTGCCGGACCGGATGCCGTACGTCAGGATCCGGCACGGCGCGGCGCTGCGCACCGGCCGGTTTATCTGCGCTTCTGAATTACCAAAGTCGTCTGGTCTTCGCCTCGCTCTGTGGAGGACGCGCGGCGAAGACAAGACGGAGATGACAGCTACACGAGTATCATTGGGCCGCCCTCCTCTGCGCTCGTCAGCGCCGCGTGGATCGTGTGTTCATGTCCCGGGTAAAGAACTCACTTTTTTTGGCACGTTAAGAGGAGTGTGAAGTGAAATCGTTATTTGCGCGTATTTGCGTATCTCGTTAAATATATGTTCTCTAAGCACGACCTTTTCCTAGAAAAGGTAAAAGGTAAAAAAAAATTATCTATGAGAAAAGTACAAACATACGGACGTAGTTTAATCTGTGGGCTTTCATTGCATGCAATATAATGCCACTGTTACATATTTGATTTGCACAGTACAGGACCACGACGGAAAAACTGCACTTCTTGCGCGTAGGAGCGATGAGGCGCTAGGCGTGCGTGTTGGTGTCACCCGTATCGCTCCCTCTCTTCTTGGCCTTGGACACATAGGTTCACACTCCTCTTAAAGTGGAGAGATAACATCAACCTTGGACAGAGTGAGTGAAGAGATTTGGACGGCTCTTTACATCGAGGTCTTGAAAGCCGATGAGGGCGATTGAGGTGAGTATGGAGCAACGTCGGAATGAAAGGGCGGGGAAACGGGAGAACCCCAAAAAAACTCGCCAACCAACGGCATTGTCCAGCATGATTCCCACATGCGAAAATCCGGAGTGAGCCGGCTGGGGATTGAACTCGGATAGCCTTGGTGGGAACCTTGGATAGATTAGCACAAATATTCGTTTGGGCGCAATGGTGTAGTGGTTAGACAATGGTTAGTCTGCTCGCCTTCCACCTGGGTGAACTGGGTTCGACTACCGGCGGGGTCACTCCCGGATTTTTGCATGTGGGTGTGACGATGCCGCTGGTCGGCGGGTTTTCTCGGGGATCTCCCGATTCCCCAGCCCTTCCATTTTTCACTTCACCCTAATCGCCTCTCAAGACGTCGATGTAAAGAGCTGCCTTAATATATCCACCCCACTCCACAAATATTCGTAATCAAACTTCACTACCGGACATTAAAAATAAAAGCTTGACATGTTATAAAGAAATACTTAACAGAATTATCGAAGTTCGCACGGTTTCACATATATATCTGTTTTTTTCCCTCGTGGGACAGAATTGTTAAATCATGAGACATTTTCTTATCCCGGTTATAGTCTAAAAGTGAAAAAGTAAAAGTGACAAAAGAAATTGAATTTATAAATAACTGTAAAAATCTATATGTGTCTTAAAAGCTTGGATTTAAATTCTGAAGCTGGAAACAAGGTTATGGAGTAATACGCTTATATTAAAGATGGCGAAATAAAATAAAAAATTGTACCATGGCAGTGAATAAAAAGTTAATTTTTTTCCATTTTTAATATTTTATTAAAAATTTTGTTTGTTATGTAAACAAATTTTTATTATTTCGTATCTATAGCGACGAAATATTATTTTACGTTTACGATTTCCGCGGCATAAAACAGTTACACTACAATAAAAAAATGTATTATTTTACAAAATAACCACTATAAAAGATCAATAACGATCACGTGACGGAAACTAAAACGTGCACATAAGCTCCGACTCAAGGGAGATCAAGTGGTTTGGGCCCCCTTATAATTGTCAAGAGGGAGCTAGTCCCTTCTAACATATCGACAGGTGGGCTATATCATAAACAAGATGTTACTGAATTAAATAATAAGCCTACTTTCCTCTGCCTGGGTGGAAATAATTTCTAATGAGGTTCTTAAAAGCTTAGTTAGTATATAGCTAGGCCTTGATGTTCGTTAACAGTAACATCATTAGAGATGAAACCAGAAACATATGGAACAGTACTGAGACAATTACAAACACACATGTGCCTTCCCAGGACCAGAACCAACAAAACCTCTTAAATATAAGCTAGAGTGCAGTCAACTGCATCACGGGGGTAGAAACTTCGTATGCAATCAGTCTAATGTTTTGAATTATAGTTTCCACTAACCTAAATATTTACGTGACCATTATTTAGGAAATATGTAGCCTAACTGAGCGATCTAAAACACGTATGTTTACATGACCTACCGTAACGCAACTTGTGTGAAGAACTTCTTAGAAATCGGTTTATTGGTCCTCAAGATGTGGCATAAGAACCCTGTTTTCTTTATTGGTGCCATCTTACAAAAATGCCTAACAAAGAGGTTCTGTATCCGATGCTTCTTATAGACACTGTCACCATAAAAGTTTTGGCTGAATTTGGTTAAACTGTTGAGTAGAAATGCCAAACTTATTCAAACATGTATCGTGTATAAATCATGTAACTCCAGAGTCTTCTTTTGCACTAATGGTGTGCAAAATTTGGTGGAACTTAGTTTAATTTTTTCGGAAAAACGTGATGTGTTAAATTTTCTCACCTTGTACTGTTTTGAAAAATGTCGGCAAAAAAGGATCTCTGTATGGATAACTGATGCTACTAATGAATGCTGTTAGCGTACAAAATTTAATTTCGTTGAATTCTTTCACAGATATGACATATTACTCTAAATTATTAATACTGACACCATTAAAAATACCTGCCGCACCTAAAACATGTTTGTTTACATACTCGACTGTAACACTATTAGTGTGAAATATTTCGTGGAAATCGGATGATTGGTCCTCGAGATGTGGTATAAAACCTCAATTTTTTTTTAAATATACGATATTTATAAATGGAGGACTAAAAATTTATTATCACATTAGAAATTTGTCTTTGGTACTGCCAGTATACAAATTTAATTTAAATCACTTACACAGTTTTGTAGATATACCACACTAAGCTAAAGAGTTTTAATAGCCACCATTATGAAAATAATGGGTTTTCACACATAAAACATATAAATAATATGGAAAACCCTAGTAGAACTACTTCGCTAAATGAAGAATAAATCGGTTGATTGTTAAGATAACTTGCAAAATGATGGAGAATTAGACTTTGTATAGACAAATATTATGTTTATAATAGACACTGCCAGCATACGTAGTTAAGCTGAATTTTTTTGTAGATTCGTAGATATAACATACTAAGGTCAAGTTTTTATATCGCCGCCATTTTGAAAATAATTGTTTGACTCATTGAAAACATATCATAGTGCATGGCCTGCCATAGTGCTACTTGTTTGCCAAATTCGGTAGAAATCTGTTGCTTTTTCCCAGAGTTATGGTCAAAAATGTAAATTTTTTATGCGATGATTTCTTACAAAAATGTGGACAAAATATTTCGTGCGAGCACATTTAATGGTTGTAATTTAGAATGCCAGCACACAAAATGGCATTATAATTAATTGCACAATTTAGACGACAGAGCATACAAATCTAAAATGGCTATATGGCCACCATTTTAAAAATAATTGTCTGGCCTATTTAAAACATACTAGTTTTCATCAGCTGCCGCAGTATTACTTGATTGCCTTATTTGGTAGGAATCGTCAATCGTTTCCTGAGATATGACATTTAAATTTTATTTATTCGCGTGGTGTTATTTTACAAAATATCGGACAAATTAATTTCAGTTTAGACAAATTTGATTCTTGTGATACATGCTCCCCTCATACAAAGTTAAAATTGAATTGATTACAAGTTTTTGCCGATATAACATACTGTGCTAAAATTGCTATATGGTCGCTATTTTGAAATTAATTGTCTAACCTACCCATAAATACATATTTACTACTGCAATACTACTTGTTTGCTAAATTTGGTAGTAACTAGAAAATTGTTTCTGGAGATAAGACATAAAAACTTTATAAATTCATGAAATACTATCTTAAACAATGGCGTACAGAAAAGGTTATTTTTAGCATAGCATGATTATTACTATAGATGCTTTCAGCATACAAAATTTGGTTGATATTGGTCGAATGATATGGTAGTTATACCCAGTAAACCGAAAATATTAGTATGGCCCGTCATTTTGAAAATACGTATCTCATAATTTTGAATAGCATATGACATATGTTTACATGGCCTACCGAAGTGTTACTTACGTGCCGAATACGGCGAGAATAGGTTGAACAGTTTTGAGATATAATGTAAAATCTTTAGTAACTCATGTGGTGCTCTCTTCCAATATGGTAGACCAAAAACAATATCCATTTATAAATTCGATACTGGCGAGTTGCGTTGTCAACATACAAAATACGGTTTGAAATCAATTTAATGTTTCTAGAAATATATCATATCACCATAAATTTTAAAATGGCCACCTTTTCGAAAGTTAGAGCCCGGTGCGATCGAAAACTATAAAAGTCAGATGTGCCTACTAAGTACTACCTGTGTACTGAGTCTGGCATCACGCCTTCAAAAATTAAAAGGGGAGACACGCATACTCGCAGACACAAACATACAGACAGGAAAGTTTTCTAATAAGCATTTCTTTGCCTCGGAAAGTAGACTAGAACACTATTAACAACCTCTAATTAAAAGTGTGACTGTGTGTGTATGTATTTGCCTGTGCTTGTGCGTGTCCCTCCCTTCAGATTTTTGAACGCGTGAACCGTAGTTCACCAAACTCTATACACATATATTACAAAGTAAGAACACTTGACTTTTATATTTTTCGCCCAACCTGGGCACTTACTTTCAATATGGCGGCCATTTTAAATTTAGGGTGATATGTCATATCTCGGAAACCATTCAATCGATCTAACCCAAATGTTGTACACTAACAGCGCAAAGTGTTAGCATTGAATTCAGGGATGAACATTGCTGTTAGTACGTCATTATGTAAGATGGCGCAACACGAAAAAAAAAAGCTATTACATTATATCTCGAAAACTACTCAACCAATAATCACCAAATTTGGCACGTAAGTAATACTACGATAGACCAGTAACATATAAGTAATTGAACTTTATTAGACACTTATTTTCTAAATGGTAGCCATACCAATATATATTTATTTGGTATAACTCCCGTACCGTTATTCCAATGTGGATCAAATTTGGTACGCTGGCAGTATTTAATACAAGCATTATAAAAAAAAACTACAAAAATTTTTTTCAGCCATTTTGTAATATACCGCTAAATGAGTTAATAAAGTTTTTCTTGTAATATATCTGGAAACAATTGACAGAATGCTACCAAATTTGGCAAACAAGTTTTACTGCGCCAATTGATATGTACAAATATGTTTCAAGTGTTTCAGACACGTATTTTCAAAATGACGGCCATATAGCTATTATACTTTTGTATGCTATATCGCCGAAACCATGTAATTATTTTCAGTGAAACTTTTTTTGCTGGCTGTATATATTACAACCATCAAATACGCCCATACAAAATCTATTTGGTCCGCCATTTTGTAAAATAATATCACATGACCAATTAAAATTTCATGATATCTCCGACAAAGAACCAATTTCTACCAAATTTGTCCTACAAGTAGCACTATGGCAGGTCAAGTAAACTTATAAACTTTGGGAGGGCCAGACACACAAATTTTTTAAATGGTGGCCATGAAAATATTTTTGCTCAGAATTTTCTGTCTACAAGATAACAAAACAAATATCACCTTAAATTTGTATGCTGGCATATCAATTACATCCATCAAAATGTTATAAGCCAAGCGTAATTTCTTCGCCATTTTGTAAGATAGCTCCACATGAACTAATATAATTTTTATGCTGTATCTTGAGAAACAATCAACGGAGTTCTTTCAAATTTGGCGAATAAGTATTTCTAAAATGTATTTGTAACCATGAAGAGGAGGGTAGGCTCATCAGTTATCCGTAATTACTTGTTTATTCAGTGTCTAAATGTTTTATTGTAGGCCGTTAGGAAAGATAATTTTTTACTAAAATTTCAACAATAATTCTTAGGGTTTTCATATCATATTATTGAATCCTTACGTTCTAAGGCGTGGTTAACTGCGAAATATAAAACACTTATCCATTTATGGCGATGTATTTCTTCCAGATTGCCTAAGGACTTGATTACATGAGACAATAAGAATTTGACTACAGTGAAACTGTAACTGACGGAAAAACTCTTAATCAAATTATCAATCATTAACTGCAAATCGAAAATAACAGACTTCCTAGCAGAGTTAATGACTTAGTATGCAATAATATTTTTGTATACAGAAATAACTACTAAAACTTTAAACGATCTTGTGCAAGATGTTTAAATTGGGCCGCTCCCTTTAGGATGATTCCGAGCTGTTCCACCTGTGGGAAAACTAACTGCGTCGCTGGTCGCCACGAGTAGCCGTGTAATGTATTTGACATTAAATCGAAACAACTGAACCTCGCCTGGCCTTAATAACTTGCGTTCAGTTGCGGGTACAAACGTGCATGCGGTTATACGACTCATAATTCTCAGATTTCTTAAAGAGAAAAGCTTAATATTCTCATGGCCATTTTCCCAGATATTTTGCTGAGGTCAGAATCGCACACTTGGCAGAAGATCTTCGCTAACAATACTTAGTTGAAAATATGGATGTAATTGTCAGTATGGTAGAGTCATAATCCAACAAGGGCCTACACCTAATAAGCAAGTATATAACCACTAGGTTAGCACTCGGGAGGACACGGGTTCGACTCCGGGTCTGACCATCTTAGTTTCGACTTTTCAGGGTTTTCTGAAATCACTGAAACGCTAGGAAGGTTCCTTAATATAGGCTCTAGCCGAATCCTGCTGCATTTCCAAATATAGAGACCCTTACTAAGGCCTTGTGTGGTTCATGGGCCCGTACAAACCACCGAATGAATAAAAAAAAAAGGGGGGGGGGGTCGTGCTACACTGGGAATGGCATATAGTTGTAAGATACTTCCTAGTGTTCTTTAATTGACAGGTACGATTATATCGGAAGTTAGCAACGGAACATGAAAAAAAGGAAATATTTCTGTTTGGAAAGTAAATAATTCAGTAGAAATGTAAGTAAACTATTAGCACGGAATTTATGCGGAATTAAAGTAGATTTAATTTAAATATTGAACTTGGGTTAGATCACGTCCGGCCATCTTCATTTCGGCTTCCCATGGTTCCTCAGAGTCGCTCCAGGTGAATGCTACAGGTCTTAGCCGATTCCTCCCTCGCTCCACTTTCATGTAGCAACTTGCTCCGTCTCTAGTGACCTTGCTGTTGACGAGACGTCAAAAATTAGCAGTGGGGGCATGTTTTCTGTAGATTCGATGCTTGCGCGTTTACTTTTATCTTGGCAAATAATACTATATGTATGCGAGTTTTTGCCAGAAAATATAAGAACAAATTATCTGAGCTCGTACGTTTTCGTTTTTACCATTGTATGCGTATTATAAGAGAAAAAGAGAACGTAAATTTGGTGCAAAGAAATCGCACCTTTTAGAGCTTTCCTGCAAAGTTTCCTAAGAAGTTATCGTTGTATCTCGAACGTCAAAAAATGAATTCTCGGCCCCGTATACTCTTAACGCGGTCAGAGTGTGGGTGTTCAGAGGTCAAATTCGATGAAGCGCCACGGCCGACGCGTCGTCTCTACGTGTAAGGCGCTGATCTGGCGTGCCCGAACGCGAATTTAAGAGATTGTGCTATACTATTACTGAACGTGGCTCTGTAGCAAAGCCCAATAGATGTCCCTATATGCCGGTCACGGTAAAGTTAGCACTTGTTGATGATGTTTCATCAGACATAATAACCAATAAATAAATTTTGTCGTGGCCTCGAACTTTTGGTTTTGGTGTGGTGAACGTATATGCTGTGTTTATTACTCACATTGCACGGTTTACGTTAACAAATGGTGCAAGAATATAAATAGGTTGAAAGAAAATATTAACTAGGGCTTCAAAAGTGCTCACTTTATCGTGAACGGCCTATATCGTAGTTTCGCATGTATTAGGTCCGTACACTCCAAGATATAGCAGTCTAGAAAAACTGCTTTTAGCTACGTTGGCGGGGATTGAGATAATGTTTACAATGTCAGTAATATCTTCAAAGTACGATTCCCTCATCGTTTGGAATGTGCTTTCTTTTCGTAGGTAAACACATTGAGGGTACATTTAATGGCTTCGTCAAAAAACACATTTTTCAAACACGCTGCAATGAATTTCAAGTGTCGAGTAGGCGAATGCCGTAAGGGGAGGGAACCTTGCCTCCACCAAATTTAATTCTTTGTTTCTCTAGTTTGTTTATAAGTTTGAAACAACAATTCTAACATTCATTAACCTTACACAGCAATGCAAGCATAAATACTGAACTACGAACTCATCACTATGTCACATAATTAATTCTACCAAAATTTGTTAAAGTCATTGCAATGACGTAAATACGAATTTTTATTTCAGTCGTTATGTTTGTATTGATGTGTAAGGTGAATAGCTACTTGGGTACGTGGGTACTTTCACAATTTCCCTTTTAAAAATATAAACAATCTAGATAAACCAAGAATCGAATATAGGGGAAAGATTCTAATTAAGTCCTGCCTATCCATCTACCTACCTAGGTGAAGCAAAGGCCCTACCTGCCCTTACCTCTGCGTTACTCGCGGTCCCGACTGCATTCGTCGACGACAGAACAAAAACTCTCTGATCTATAAAGCAGGCCCACACCGCACGATGACTACTGGCGTCTGCAAACCTCCGGCTCGTCACAAAGAACGTAGCCTGCACCCAATTTCCAGTTTATTAATATTTAGCCACCGTAATTAGGCAAAAACTGTCAATTTGCGAAAATTAATGAACAGACCCCGAAACAGATAGTGTACTTTTAATAAGTTTCAGCCAAGTTCAACATCACGACGGCCACTTACAGCAATTTATTTTCAATTCGTCGTCTATGAATCGAAAGAATAAATACATAAAATCAATTCATGCACAAAAAAGCATTAAATTTCCCAACAGCGATAATATACACGAATAAATATTTAAATGATCATTAAAGATTATATACGGATTTTCAAGTTAGGCCTGAAAAACGAGTATATTGCATACTATACTGATGGAATTTGTGAGAGAATGCGAAAAGACTGGTCTAAGTATAACATAACGGCCTCTCTTAACTTCTATTAAATTTATGATGTGAAATTGTAATAGGTTGTTTTTATGTTATTGTTCTAAACCTGGCAGTTTTTTATATTTTATGGGTTCATATGCTCACCAGATTTTTTCGGTAGTGTTCGCCAGTCAGCGGAACCTACGTTGATTCGTACTAACCTCCAACATGCAATTAAAAACATGTATAGTATCACTTCTGCGTTACGTACTTTTCCCTTCAATTAAATAAACAAATTAAAAACAATTTTTACTTCTAACTTTCTTGATACAAAATTACAGTAAATCAAGAATGGCGATCATGTAAAACAACAAATACCAAGGACATCTCAGGATAAACGCGATAGCAGTTTAAAATATAAATATACAAAACAATAATTATCAATAAATTTTAGGTCCTAGTCCCATATTACTGCTTTTTTCTTTACTATATTGGCATGTGCCTTCGAACTAGTGATACTTATTTATTCAGGCGAGTGTTAGTTTTCTACTACGCAAAAACCCATATTAGTTTTAGTAAAAATAATTTATCATTCAACACACTCTAGCGGAAGTTTCGAACAATATAAGACTGTCACATTGGGAAAACAATGAGCTAAGATCTTTCTTGAGATATATTTTCCAGTGCTTTAAGGTTTTTAATACTTGCGGTTGAGACATGCAGTGGCGGTGTAATTTTGGTGCACAGAGTAGGTACCTTGGAGCTGGTGGCTGCTGGACGTACTGCAACCTAGATAACTGTTACGAACGACGTTTAACGTCTACTGAAGAACTATGTTTCAGTAATTAATATGCTAACAAGGAAACAATCATGTACGATAAAGACAAAACACCAGCATACCTGGCAAACCACTCAATAGCCGTCCATGTGGGTAGAAATATTAAATAAACTGCCAGCGATATATCTACCCTGGAGTGATAGTTGGCTGTTGAGGACATAGACTAAAGATGAGGTACACCGCTTATTCGTCTTCTGCGCATGTACCCAACACTGACCTACCCCAAAGGAACCAAACAGTCAAAGTCAAATAGTCAAAAGTAACGAACGTGTTTGTTTGTGTTTTAAAATGACAAGCACTATTGTGTGAATAAAATACTTTTACCTACATAAATTTAATCAAACTGCATTACAAATTGTTTAGAGGAAGTATACATACATATCAAAGCATTTGTTTACAAATCAGTTTTCTAACCTAAAATCCAAATTATACCGTTTTTGCTAGTCATAATGGCAGAAAAGTAGTTCAATGTTGGGACACAGAAATTGGTTGTGCGCAGCCAGCGAGATCGGTCTACCTTATCTTTAGTCTATTGTTGAGGACAGTATAGTAAAGAAAGTATCAGTGATACAAACCATGGAGGAAATCATAGACTAAAGATGAGGTAGACCGATCTCGCTAGGTGCGCACAACAAATCTCCGTGTCCCAACATTGAACTGCTTTTCTACCAATACTACACGCAAAAACGGCGTGGATTGGATTTGAGATTAGAATATCGTTTGGTAAACAAATTCTTTGAGATGTTTGTATACTTCCTCTAACCAATCTGTAATGCAGTTTAATTAAATTCAAATTGGCAGAAGTATTTTATTAGTATAATAGTGCTTGTCATTTAAACATTAAGATAATAAATAAACGCGTTCAACATAGTTGACCATATGACTTTGACAGTTGTGTAGGATTGGGGTAGGTCAATGTTGGGCACATGCGCAGAAAACGTATAAGCGGTCTACCTCATCTTTAGGCTATGGAGGAAGCAGTAAAGTTATACCAATTCACAGGTAACATTATAATGCCTGTGCACATATGACAAGAATATATGGGTCTTCTATTTTTTGGTAAATTACTCCTATTATATTCGAAAGTACCTCCAACGAATTATTATGCTATTCAGGCACTGTATTACGAATGAGATTATATTATGGTGATTATTTTAATGAAATTTAAGAGGTATCTGGCCTCTGTCGTGCAACGACTGTGCTTGTTCGTGCAGGGAAGACACGTGACTGAATTCGGCCTGTTGTTTTCGAGTTGTGAAGATGGTGTTGACCAGGCAAGGAGGAATCCGGCCGTGTCGTTCTGCTGGTAGTTATTTTTTCTCTACTAAAATGCAGTGCGCCGATATCTTAATGATAGGTTAAAACAACCGCGTCCTGGTATCGAGCTGGCCCAAAATTAATTTTACTGTGCCGATACTGGTTTGGCAAGGAAATGTCGCTCTCATATCTTTCAAGAGATAAATGTATCCACTTTATTTTAAGTACAGGGGGCTGGTATCTTAATGATATTGCCGAGCTGGCCATAAAAGTCATTGGCCAGAACTCTGTCAACAATCAATCGGATAATTTTGCAATGGGTTACGATGAAATTATCAGTCAAGACATCTGTGTAGCCAATGGATGAATGGCGGCGGCTTGTGTACAGGAAGGACTGCGTAGTCTAACCTACAAGTCACTGTGAATTTTTATGTCACCACTAATTAATAAAAATGTGTCATAAAACACACTTTGCTTCTGTACACTTGCAAAACCTTGTCGACATTGCCAGAGTTACGTTGAAAATACTTATGCTAAAAGTTTCCGTATTTTTGATTTCAAGAAAGCATGTTCCCCAGGAGTTCAGATTTCATAAAGGAAAAAAGTTTCGCTAAAACTGAAAAGGAGAAATGTGTCAGTAAGTTAATACCAGTACAATATTTCAATACTTTTGGTAACCATTTATATTTATAAGTAACGCTTATTATAAGTTACATATGTTTAATGTGTTCATAACTAGAGTAACGTGTGTACCTTATACACTGCCATAGTATGCGTAATAATAAAATATATTATCTCCCATTTCATATTTTGCTTTTATTTTTTCCAAAATTTAACAAAACTAGTATATGAAGGACTCTATACTGATTATTTGCATTAGTTAAGTCTATGCTTTTACATGTTTTTCAATGCTTTGGCACAGATATATTGGCAAGTAACACATATATTCACATTTATCGTTTAAAAAATAGTCGTGTAGGTGAAAACAACATCAGCTATTCTGAAATACTTTTTCAAAGAAATATAAGACAATTATTAACTGAAAAACCTTAAAAAATTTTAATTACCTGAGCTCGTCCCTAGCACCTTAAAGCAAAAGTCACTAGAATTATAATCAAAATTAAAGTTAAGTTTAAATTTTGCTCAATCCGTAAAATTAGCAATAAATACTGTGTAAAAGTCATTGGTATATACAATTACTACGAATTCTCCTTTATATTTTTGAGTTTTCGCAAATCTTGCATGACTTGTAGCAATCGTTGTTGTCTGTAGTTAACTAGTAATTATTCTTAGTCACCGACATAGTCCGTTCAAAAAACTCAGACAGTTCATGTTCTCAGATACAGTTTTGCTCATGAAATGAAGGAAAAAAAGTTTGAATGTAGCATTGACCAAACTTTTTCCCCAATGTTTGTCATTGGTTAATTAGTATGTTCCCCTCCACCCCCTCCATTCTAGTTTCTTATTAGTTGATTAGTTGTGTTCGCTTCACCCCCACCCCTATCCTGTATTTCTTATTG
The DNA here is from genome assembly GCA_029891345.1 of Dryococelus australis. Taxonomy (NCBI): domain Eukaryota; kingdom Metazoa; phylum Arthropoda; class Insecta; order Phasmatodea; family Phasmatidae; genus Dryococelus; species Dryococelus australis. The sequence continues at coordinate 184,553,826 of CM056994.1, read as the reverse complement.
GTTGATTACTCTCACTTGTTCGACCCGCCACCAATGATTCTCACTGTGTTAACATTTCGCTACCCCACCTCTCTCTTACATTCATACCATCATCTGCACTCCACCTGTCACATTCGTTTTACGTTTCTCATTTGTTTACATCGCTGTAGTTTGTCTCTCGCCTATGCTCGACACGCCATTTTGGATTTCATATGTTTACTTTTGCATCTACTAGGTAACGCTAGTATATTAATTAACTATTTGGCAACCAAAGGAGCTACCGTTCTCTCTTGCATATGTTCGAAGTACCATGTGGCTTTTTTTTAATCATTTGTTTACATTTTTGGAGTTTCTCTCTCACTTCGTTCGACTGCTCCTTGTTTTTTCATTTGTCATTTGTTGGCATCTCTGAAGGTTGTCATGTCGCATCCAATTTTAAAGCATAGGTGATACAAGTGTATTATTTATCGACACAGCCGCCAAGCAGCAGCTATACACGTTTCTATTTTCAGTGTATAGTTTGCACTTTATATTAATTTTCAGTTTCATCGCTAAGCAAGCTGTCGATTTAGCCGTCAGGTGGCAGCCATATTTGTTTATGTTTTTTAAGTATAGGTGGTGCTGTATGTGACCACCATATTGGATTCTTTCTTCAAAACCTAGGTGGTGCTAATTTCTCGATTTAGCCACCAGACGAGCTGTCAACATATTTATTTCATGCTCTGTAATGCCATGTTCAGCATATTTGGTTTCGTTATTCTTAATTATCTTCATTTCATTCTCTATCATTCCTTCTTGATTTTGTCACCAGACCATCATATTAGATTTTATTCACGCTCTGTCATTCCACCTCGATTTAGTAGCCTACTGATTACTCGGTTAACTCGAACTATCAGCTTGGGTTGCATCACTACCAAAATCTCTGATACGCCATATGGTCTTGACATTTAACCATCGAAATCTCTTATTTAGCTCGTCATTTTTGTTCACTAGAAAAATAACTGGTGTATTAGAGCAACAATAGTCATGTATGTAGGACCTCTCTTTGCCATATACTGCACTTAAGCAGGTCTGGCCAGGTCCGATTCGACCTTCGTTCTTCCCTCCCTTAAAGTCTCTGTGTAAAATTTCCAACACTTCAACAGAATGTTTTCATGTCTGTTGCATCCAACCTGCTTAGAACGTATTACGGTGCCAATTCATTCTTAGTTTCTAAGCAGATAATTTTAACATATACCTTTATTACCATATCGTTGATTGTGCGCATTCATTTGCGCAGAGTGCGCTCTTGGCAGTGCCCGAGTTTCGTTATTGTGCCTTCACTCCGCAGGTCCGATCTCGGTGTCCTCTTCCTCGCTCCTAACTTACCACCACCTTTCTTCCCCCTCCCTTGCCCGTGCGCACTGGCCAGACCCCCACCTGGTTTACCTGTGATTAATTTGAATTTGTTTCCGCCTTTTCCTCATCCTCGCTTTGTAGAGGTGACTTGATTCTGATTAAGGTATGCGACAATGCCTTCTGCATTGTCGGTCGTCATGTTCTGGCGACAGAAAGGTGGACTTGGCAGCTGACAATGAATTACAATTTAACAGTGGCACAGGGTTTGTGGAATAATTTATTTGCCTGGGCTTTGATTTTTTTTTTTTTTTTTTTTTTTTTGGGATTTATTAATTTCTTTTGGTAGTGATTCTTAATCCAGTTGTTTGGGTGTTTCACTTTATGGATTTTACTTATTAATGTACATTCGTATTGTCCATGGATAATTGGTTGTATAATAGGCCTCCAAGTTTGCATCGCTAGCGTGAGGATGTAAGGAATATTTATGAAAGGCTCCTGAATTGCTTTGTTGGTGTGAGCGAACGAGTGAAGTGGAAGTGGTATTGGGCATATTCAATTCCTGCATTGTAAAACAGTTGTCTTAGTTGCACTGCCCAGCCCATCTTAGGAATAAAACATAGGGTTATCAAGTTCTATAATTTTAATGTTTGGCCTGTTTGTTATAATCCCGAATTTGCCTAACACATGGGTGAGAACACACTGGATGCGACTTAGTGCAAATATATTTTAAAGCGAAGTGTAAAGGTTCAAAAGGTGTGGTTACGCTTGTGGTACACATCATTATAAATGTTTTGTTTTTAAATGTTTTATGAGTTTTTAGTGGTCTTATCAGTCGTCTTTGAAATGTCAAGTCTGGTACACGATCACAACGATCCTTTTAGTGCGTTCGCCGTACCACGGTCTTTGACGGTTCTGGAGAGTGCATCGAGTGTGGTGATTTGTAATTTTAAATGATCTATTTTAATTAATTCGGTGTGAATTCTAGTAAAACTCTTATCATATCTAGTCATGCCGAAATAAAATAAAGAGCCATGTATAATTTATAAAATGCCTCAATTTGAGTCGTCGATAAATTAAGAGCCATATTTCTATTTTTTTGTAGAGACCAATGTTTCTTAAATAATGTTAATTCTTTAATAGGAAAGTGTTGATAAAGTTTGTCAAGGAGAGTTGGTCTTACATAAAATTACGGCTCATACAAAAGGATATTGAGTGGCATGCATATCCTCTCTAAATTATAATGAAAGGAATATATATATATATATATATATATATATATATATATATATATATATGGAGGGACTGAAAGAGTGAATATGTGTAACTGTTTCAGATCTGCTAATGTTTGTTGTGTTAATGAAGAGTTTTGTAATAAATGTATCAAATTTTGCTCTGCTTATTACTTGTGTGTGGGAGCATCACAAAACCTGCGCCACTCTTTTTTTGTATTTTTTTCCTTTAAATCAATCACATATATATATATATACACACACACGCACACACACACATAGGGTGTTCCGACGAAAATAGGAGTTCAAACAGAGGCAGATGATACTGGGGCCCAAGACCAACCAAAATTACCAATACGTATGTGGTCCGATTCTGGACCATTTAAATGTTGCGAATTGTGTTCCGAATGTATTTACCTACTCTACACGATACTAAGAATTTAATGTTTGTGACGAAAATAAGTGTCCCAGGGGAATAATATTTGTAGAAATGGTAGCTGACAAGTGGAGTCACATAACCAAACATCATTCATGCTACTGTTTTTATTGTCCAGATCGCTGTAATGACAATAGCATGAATTATGTTTGGTAATGTGACTCCACTTGTCAGCTACCATTTATACAAATATTACTTCCTTGGGACACCTACTTTCGTCACAAACATTAAATTCTTAGTGTAGTGTGGAATAGATCCACACATTCCGGACAAAATTCGTTACATTTAAACGGTCCAGAATCAGACCACATATGTATTGGTCATTTTGGTTGGTCTTGGGCTCCTGTATCATCTGCCTTTGTTTGGATGTCTATGCACGGAACAACCTGTATATACGTACTTCAGAGTACAAACATAAAAACAGAATCCTTGCATTCTCCATACCATTCAAGCAGTGTCTTTACAGCAGCATGCCAATTTTTCATGTAGTGAATATAATTGTTTATTTGCAGGTCACGACAGTCTTTGCCAGCAAGCATCCAAACATAACCCTTGGCCATATATTCTTCTTCGCGACAAATTTATATATTTCAACGCCACCACATTCCCTGGAATGCTATCACCCATGTACTACGCTTCATTTGCAGTCTTAAATGCTTGTTGTATAATGTTTTTTTCCAACGTTTTTGACTTTTAGTAGGTACACTCCAGCCACACATTTTATTCTATGGGAACTCCTTCGACTCCTTCTGTTAATTGATTGATAAACCTTTGCTTAATATGGTAAAGGTGTGTACAAATGTTGTTTTGTACAAACAAAATTATTACCAAGAACATAATTATTTAAAGCACACTTGAATGTTTATTGCTGAAGGTAGAATCAATTCGATACAGTTTCTCCAACAGCAAGTACAGGTCGTTTCTTAGCTGTAAGAACGCTACCATTACAGTTCTTCTTATGTCTCTTCAGGTTATCACCACATTTGAACAGATATTTGCACTTGTCATATCGTAGCATAACACAGGAAGGTCCCTTCACACAAGTAGTTTTTTCCTGATTCCTCGCACATTGGCTGTAGACAAACATCTTGTCACACTAACAGTAAAGAAGTCTTGACGAAGTCATCGATGGCGATATGCTATAGGTTACCCATCCGAAGAAGTCGATCCTGCTGTCAGCGACATGCCTGAAGACGTTAATGGTGCTGTCGGCATCATACATGAAGAAGCCGATGATGACACTGCTGTAATTTCTGTAATTGCTCCATCCGTATAAGCTGATGACATTCTCGAAGAAGTCCATGGCGACGCTGTAGGTGACCCATCCGAAGACGTCGATGGCACTGTCAGCATCATGCTCGAAAAAGTCGATAGCAGGACTGCTGTAGGTACTATTGCTGGACCCACAACTTTTGCCACCATAATATTTCATATTCATTCAAAAGGGGAGATGATGTATATTTAATGTCAGTGCATGTCAAACTAATCCTCTCAGCTGACCCCACTCCAAACTGCTTATAATATACCCATATTTATGCCATATTATGTCATATTGATATTGATCCAATCATATTACATCAATAAGACACTGTGCAGACATCGACCAGTCAATCACCACTTACCATGTGATTGCAGCTGGCCAATAGAATACAGGAATTTAGACATCACATTCAGGAGTCAGTCGGCAGGATTCAGTCACTGACTTCTTCAGAAGGAATCAGTAGGCAGGATCGGTGACTGACTCATCTTGCTCCGCAAATAAACCGTTAACCCCATGACCCTTACCCTTGACCCCATGACCCTTGACCTTATGTGTTGTGTCAGGAGTCTGTCTCTTACTCCTGACATGACCTATGAGGTCAAGAGTCAAGGGTCATGGGGTTAAGGGTAATGGTCATGTGGTCAAGGGTAAAGGTAATGGGGTCAAGGGTAAGTTTCATGGGGTCAATGAGTCATTTTCAGAGCAAAATGTGTAATTTGTGGCTCAAGTTGGGTGATTTGTAAAGCACGATGTGTCATTTATGGAGCAAGATGGGTCATTTGCAGACCAAGTTAACTCATTTGTGGATCAAAATGGGTCATTTTCAGAAAAAAATGGGTCATTTACAGAGCAAGATTTGTCATTTGCGAAGCAAGATGATTCATTTTGGGAGCATAATGGGTCATTTGCGGACCATTTTGGGTCATTTGCAGAACAATATGTGTCATTTGTGTGGTAAGATGGGTCATTTGTGTAGCAAGATGAGGTATTTGTGGAAAATGTGGGGTTATTTGTGGAGCAAGGAGGTCATTAAAATTTGCGGAGCAGTATAAGTCATTTGCGGAGCAATATTCCAACAAACACAACCTGTCGGCAAAGTGTCGGCAAACTGTCGCCCCGATACCTGTACTGTTGGCAACTGTCGTTTAAATGTCAGAAGATAGCCATCTGACAATGGCGTGAAGTTGCTTTGAGGCAGATTGCTATCCGTTACGATAAAAATAAAGGCCCGGTGTATAATTCTGGATATCATATGGATATCAGTGAAAATGTGTCGGCATGATATAGAAGAGCAAACATGTTACAAGCATCTTAAAAATGTTTCTGTGCTGATTCCCGTACAGCATCTTTGTCTTTTCGGTAAGCTGGCCATCATTTTATTTATTCCGACCCAGTAACGTTTTCGAGACCAGGCACTTTATCACAATAAATATATAAATATGATGTATTTATGCCGACAAACTTTTGGAAAGTGTTTTGAATAAGCAAGGAGTTAGCTAGCTGTTAACGGCATGACATATTTTATGAGACAGAATGTTTGCCGTTAGAAAAAAAGACATTTGCCCAATGTATTTTTTAGTATAACAGATAAATATCACCTAAATTATTTCGGCATGATATCTCACCGCCAACCTGTCGCCAATAGTTCAAATAATATTCAGGGATGATTCCGATAGAGAATATTTGTCTTTTCGCTAGGCTGACCATCATCTTATTTATTCCGGCCAAGTAATGTTTTCGAGACAAGGCTCTTTATCACAATAAAGATATTTGTCTGATATATTTTTACCGATAAACTGTTGGAAAGTGTTTTGAATAGGCAATATATTAGCTAGCTCTTAATGGCATGATGTCTTTTTTTAGACAGTGTGTTAACTGTCAGCATGTTTTTGTTGTGATTATATATGTGTAACGTGGTAGCCCATGGCATTTGTTTACTTTGAATTGTTTTTTTTTCATTTGTACAACCATCCGATAGATATGTTAAAAACTAAGCAAAACTATTTTGTTTGCAAGCCTCGGAAGAAATAGTTTTTAAATGATCCGTGTTTTAAAATCATTTGTTGTCATGGAATTCATACATACCTTTTTAATAATTTGTATCATGCTATATTTGAAATCACTGGAGAGTACCAGCAACTTAAACCATGGTGTATAAGTTATCATGCTGGACTGTCAACTCAAGGGTCTTAGGTTTTAATCCCACACTCAGCAAGTAAAAGATTTTCTTATCATATAGCGTGTTGAGATGTAAACTAAATGAATATAACATGTAAAGAGGAAATAAAAATTACAAAAATTTTAAATAAAAAGTTAAGGTTTTTTCCATGGTTATACGGCTTATTTCTGGACATCATGGCGCTGCAGGCCTGGCATCGTAACGACATCCAACCATCGAAGGCTCAGCATCCTAGCAACATCCAGCCATCGCTGTCTCGGCATCGTAACAACATCCAGCAGTCGCAGGCCCGGCATCGTAGCAACATGCAGCCATCGCACGCCCAGCATCGTAACGACATCCAGCCCTCGCAGGCTTGCATCGTAGCGACATCCAATCGCAGGCCCGGCATCGTAACGACATCCAGCCACCATAGTCCCGGCATCGTGGCAACCTCCAGCCATCGCAGGCCCGGCATCGTAACGACATCCAGCCACCATAGGCCCGGCATCGTGGCAACCTCCAGCCATCGCAGGCCCGGCATTGTAACGACATCCAGCCCTCACAAGCCCGACATCGTAGCATCATCCAGTTGCAGGCTTGGCGTCGTAGCGACATCCAGTCGCAGGCCCGGCATAGTAATGGCAACAACCATCGCAGGCCTGGCATCGTAGTGACATCCAGCCGTAGTGACATCCAGCCGTCACGTCACAGGCCCTGTATCGTAATGACATGAGGCCACTATCGGCTGGCTGGAGTTTGTTGTCTAGCTTTTACCGGCCCGATTCTGACCCGTACTTTTCGTGTATGTTGGGCTGGAATACATTTAGAATTTTGCTGCTGGCATTGAAGTGTATTTTTGACACTATCGACAACACAGTCAGCCCCCCAGTTTGTTTCCATAGGACCGATTCCGGAATGTGACATCGGGCCAGTATCGGCTGGCCGGAATTTGTCGGCTAGCTTTTACTGGTCCGATTCTTGCCCATACGTTTCGTGTATTTTGGACCAAAATACATTTTGTATCTTGCTGGTAGCAGTACAGAGCATTTTTGATGCTGTCGGCAAACAATTAGCGGCCAGTCCATATTTCAATTGGGCCAACTCCGGAATATGACATTGGGCTAGTATCGTCTGGCTGGAGTTTGTCGGCTAGCTTTCACAGATCCGATTCTTGCCCATATTTTCCTTGTTTGCTGGGATGGGTCATTTGCAGAGCGAAATGGGTCATTTGCATAGAAACATGGGTCATTTGCGGAGGTAAGTGTTTCATTTGCGGAGCATGTCATAGGTCTTGGATACTGGTATATTATAAGCATTTGAGAAGGGGGTCAGCTGAGAGGCTTAGTTTGACAGGAACTGATGTGAAAGATACATTGTATCAGCTTTTGAAAGCAAATATAAAATAATATTGTGAGAAATGTTGTGGGTCCAGCAACAGTGCCTACAGCTCAGATGCAATATACTTCTTCAAGCATTGTGCATATTGTGCCACAGATTTCTTCCGATGGGTCACCTACAGCAGTGTCGCCATCGATTTCTTTGGGAATGGAGTAATTACAGCTGTGTAGTCATAGACTTCGCCAGGCATGATGCCGACAGCACCGTCGACTTCAAACATGGCATTGACAGCACCATCGGCTTCTTCAAGCATGGCGTCGACAGCAGCATCGACTTCTTCGGATTGGTCACCTACAACAGTATCGCCATCGATGATTTCGTCAAGGCTTCGTTGTTGTTACTGTGACAAGTTATTTGTCTACTGCCAAAGTGCGAGGAAGCATGAAAAAATTGTTTGTGTGAAGCGACCTCCGTGTGCTATGCTACTATGTGATAAATGCAAAAACTATTGTTTTGGCATATCCTATGCCTATAAAAGCAATATGGCCACCACTGCTCTGCCTTCGAAAAGCGAGCCGCCCAAATCCTTCTGATGCCTTCGGTGGCTCCTTTTTGCATGTGGGATGGTCGGAGCTTTTTTTAGGAGAAAAACGAGAAATGTTGAGGGAAAAGGGGAATCGTGAAGGAAAAAGAGAAATTTTGAGGGAAAATTAATGGCTTTTGAGGCGAAAAAAAAATTTCGGGGGAAAAGAGAAATTACAATATGGTGGTGACCTGCTTTGGCTCCAATCCCCCAACCCCTTGCACCAAATCATACCAAATCATTCTACTTAAGTCCTTGGAATTTTTCTAGATATAGGAGGTGCATTTTTACACGCATGTTGACCAGAAACATTATCGCGATTAAAAAAGTAAATCATGTCAAAGAAACATGTATGGACATATACTGAGCCACTGTGAAGCCTGGATGAGTATATTTCAAGACAAATCAATAGAAGTTCGGCAAACTTTGAAAAGGGAATGCCTACAAGACTCTGCCCTACAGACTCTCATATGGAATACCCTCTTCGACAGTTTACTGCAGATGATCAATCCCGCTGAATGTTAGATTTTTGCCTTTGCAGATGATGTATTATTCGTCATACCAGCATATATCATAAGAAAGCTAGAAGCCAATACATAGGAAATACTAAAATAAGTTAAAGAGTGGGGAACACAGTGATGCCTAACTTTGCAGTAGACAAGACAAATGCCATGCTTATGAAGGGTAACCTCAAGAGAGAATTGATAATATGATTCCAAGACATGCCCATGAAGCTGAAAGACAAAGTAAAATATCTTGGTGTGGTTGCGTATAGTAAATTACAATTCCATGGCCATATCAGATACTCATTGAATAAAACTGTGTAGATCTACAGCAAAACGAAATTTGTGTGTATGGTATCCTTGTTACTTGGCTTCAAAACTATTAGAACACTGTATAAAAGTGTCTTCACATAAATTGCTGTGTGCGAAGTGGCAGTGCTATACAGAACAGCATCACAATTACAGATGAAAAAGTTTATTCCAAAGACACAAAGAGCTGGCCGCTTCATAGTCATGTAGAACAACATCCACGGAAACTCTTCAAGTGATAGGTGTAACAAAACCCCTTAACCTCTTTGTTAAATTGAAATGTGAGATAAAGGAAGTCACCTATGGTAGAAAACCATCACTCCAGTTGAAGAAGGAGAAAAGAGAACAAATAATGCTCCTCTGGCAGGACAGATGGGAACACTCCAACCAATTCAGAATTACATTTAATACATATCCAAATTTAGAAAATAGACTGAATCATCTCTGGATCACAACATATCATTACCTGTCACAGATGTTGTCAGGACATGGGAACTTCAAGGTAAACTTGTACAAGATCAACTTGGTTGAGTCACATACCTGTGTAATCTGTGAGATAGAAAATGGCGTCCATCATGTGGTGCTAGAGTGCCCTAAAAATATGATATAAGAATCAAATAGAATAAGGAAGGTAGAAATAATGGAAAGGTGAAAATGACATGCAAAGGAAAAGTAAAACTATTTACAGACTTTGCAAAACTGGTCATTGAAGGGTTGGAAGAGCTCTATGAATGGTTAACTCACAACCAACACATGGTAGAACCACTGTAGAAACCTAGTTGTGGAACAGTGGACACACTACTTATTATAACTGAGAGTTTTTTGATGAAATTATAGAAGAAACTTGATTAAGGTACAACCAGTAGGCGAATGGTTAAAATTATGGGGAGGGGCCTGATATACCCCCTTCCCAGATTAACAAACACAGTAATAACATTGCAAAGACCAATGATAACTCACCTGGATGTCGTTGATAAGGCAACGAATATAGATAAATAAACTGAATCTTACGCAGAAAAAGTAATTCGATAAGGAAGATAACATCCTTAAAAACGACTTGGTGTCCAAAAGACATAACTCCGAACGGAAGGACCGGCGGTTGGTAGAGGGGATGACTATGGCATTTCTGCCCCCCCCCCTTCTTCACTTATTTAGCCAACACTGTATTTTAGTGCATATCAATTAGTAGTATATAGTGCCACTATAGGAGTCATGATGCATGAAAATTAGAATCCCTTTAATGTGTGGAGAACACTGCCGTATAGCAGGTCAACCACACCATTTCCGTACTACAGATACCAAGAAAAATACGAAGGAGTAAAAAGAGATGGAAAAGATACTTCACTTAAGAAATTAAATTCTTGCAATAAATTTAAAAAAAAATTGTTTGTTGAACAGAAAGCTATAGGAAAAATTAACGTATAAAAATATCAATGAAAGAAAAGGATAACTTACACCCCTACATTTTACCTTTGGCTGGTCATGTAAAAAAAAAAACAGATTCCAGCCAAATTTAATTTTTTAATGTTTACCAAATCATGTTTAGGATATACTTACAATATTTTGATTACAACACTGGTTTATTGACAACAGAATCAACACTTTTTAAAGACTAGATTAGTCATTCTACTTGTGACATCCTTATGCGTGAGAATTTATTACCTAAGCGATAATATATTCATTCAACTGTTTTAAGTCATAAGCTGTTCATATTTGTAAGTCTGAATTATCAAGGTTCACAAATGTAACTCACTCAACACTACAGGTAATGTTCGAGTTAAAAGTTTCAATTGCAGTTTTCGTTTGTTTATTGCATATATTAACACCGATATTATTACAATAATATTAGCAACTGTAAACTGAATTACAAATAGTTCATTGTATGTACCAATAGTAACAATGTAAACTTCAGAGAAACATATGCATATTAACATTCTGTCAACTCGCTAGTATAGATAAGTATAATATTTCTGCAATCCGCAAAGTGTAGAGGAGGTTGGGGGTTCTTAATATACAATAAAATGTGTGAAAATTGCGACACCAAGAAAGACACATGTAATTGAAATGAACTTTATACCACATATTAGGAGCATGACAATACACATGTGGTTAGGCTATCAGAACTCTGCATGATTTCTGTCCTTGAGAATACAGTATGGTGTGAAACCCTCATGTGCTTCAATCAGAGCACCTAGATGTCGTGGCCTGGAATCAGAGAGGACCTGGTTATGTTCCTGGGGAATTTTTCTCCACACGGTTTGTATTTCAGTCCACAAGGTATCAACAGTGGTTGCTGGAGGTCCATGACGAACAAGTCACCGACCAACCATATCCCAGAAATGTTCGATGGGTAACATGTCAGGTGAACATGCAGGTCATGGAAGCAACGGTACCCATCGAACATTGAAGAAAGCTTGCACATTCCTCACCACATGTGGCCAGGCATTGTACTGCTGAAATATGACATGAGGAGTTGCCTGAAGGAGAGGTAGTACCTCGGCCTCTAAGTCCTCCCTAATGTAGCAGTTGCTGTTCAAATTGCCCACAATATGTGGGAGCCGAGATAGCATGTTGTGTCCAATGATGCCCCAGCTATCAATCATGGCATTTGTCCACTCTGCCTCTCCACAATAGAGACTGCCAGATTGCACTCACCACAGAAGCGTTAACATGTATGCAACCATCACTGTAGGACATGTTGAAGCGAGAATCGTCTGAAAACACAACATTTTGCCACTCAGCACGCCAGCGATGGTTTTCATGTGTCCATTGCAGTTTAATGCGTTTGTGTTTTCTGGGCACTGTAATCCGACACAATGGCGTGTGTGTCACCATTCCAGCCTGCAGAAAATGGCGTCGAAACGTTGACGCAGACGGGTCCACACCCATTGCAGTGCTCCAGTGTCGAGGCAACACTGTACGAGGTTGTATAGTCCGTTATGGCCATGCGGACAAGATGGCGGTCATCCCGCACTGTGGTCATATTGGATGGTACAGTACCCGCTTGTCGCTGCGTACGCCCCTCTTATAACCACTGGTACCACACACCCATCACTGTCATAGCAGCATGCACTTTACGAGCCGAAATGTCACTGTATGACCAACCCGTTTATCGGAGACCGATCATTCTGCCCCGTTCAAACTCATTCACATGTAGATATGGCACACTTTAATGTCGACAAGGTGCACTGGTGCTTACTTTCACTTCGTTTGATGGCTCTACACTCACTGCGTTTGGTGTAACACGGACATTTCTGATCACTCAAGAGAGGGTGTTGGTGGGCCTATATGTACGCCAACTTTCTGCAATCGTAATCACTTTTCTACACACTCTCCAAATTTGGATTCATTCGGGTCATTCTCTATGGGTGTTGCGATTTTCTCAAAAAATGATGTATATGATGCCCAATATTGTAATATCTGTAGGAAACTGTATTACAATTAGAACAGTTTACACTTCTAAATGTCTGTGCCTTGTCGACACGGCCAGCTGTCAAAAACAAGCAATATTTGATAGGTATATAAATTAATAAAACATTTTCCTTGGTTAGTATAAGTTCAGCCGCCAGATTTCTGCTTGCCATCAAAATTGGCAGAAATTTCTTTCCGCTCTGGCATAAACATCTGAAAACACACCATGTTGGAAAGTAGGACATAAACATATTTTAATTTGTAAAGAATAATGTTAATTGTATTAGCTAATGGAAATCTGGCATACTATTGTAAAAATAAACGGACTGAGTACTGTTTGAACTATCTTTAAAATTTACAAAGACTGTGCGACCTTCAAGACATTTAAATTAATTTGTATGAAGTTCTAAGGGTGCAGGTATTTCATCTATTTGAATAAAAGCTAGACAATTTGGAGTGACTTCCCAGCCTCAGTTTGTTCAAAGATAATTCGTTTCGCATCCATTTCTAAAATCGGGGATACGTTCGAAGAGAACGATATTGGAGAACAAGTGATTTTGCGAATCAGTGACATATTTTACTCCGCCCTTTTATAATCTTGTAATATTCCACAACAGTAGCATCATCCAAATCAAAGCAGCTTCTAGCGAAAAGTCGTGTGGCCTGGTGTAACTGATATCCGCTTTCTACCTCATATTCTTCTACACTTTTCAGGTAAATGCTCAAAAACGTGTTCGTATTGTTACGAGTTGTTATCAGGACTTAGCTGTGCGGCTGCCTGATCACACCTTCATTATCCAGGACACGAGCCGTGATTGCTGAAATTAGTTATGAAATCGCAAACCACAGAAACCCCTCCTCCGGCCAGTAAACGGGGACGACACAGCCGATATAGGGCAATGTAGCCATTGGGCAGTGCCTTTTGTTGTCGAGCCATTGGAAATAGAAGACCACTGAATGTGGGTGTGTTTGGCCACCGTCTACCACCATCTTAATCAGCCTCCAAAATCATGAACAAGGTGGAGACTCTCCAATTAGACTTTACTCAACATGTGGCTGGTTAAATCTTTGTAATTTAATATAAATTAATATATTTCAGTAGATTTGTGTAGCTCCCACATGCATAGCCAAGCATTTTATATTAAAATAATTTTGCACAACCTTAATAAACCTCTTTTATCTAGCGTTCATTACTTAACTATTATCAATAACTTGTTACACCCTTAGAGATTTGTTAAGGTATGATGGAAGAATCATAATTCTTATCATAAAATTAGTGGAGGCTTGGTTCCTTCCTAACCTCTCGCTGCCTGGCATCAGCTACTCTACCATCCACCCCCACATTTAAACAAATTCCCATCCGCCCGCGCTAGTTTTGAAGCAATTTTAAAACAAAGTTTAGTATAACAAAATTTCAGCCACATCCACGTTAACATTTTTATCTTGCAAGAAGCAATTCACTTTAAGTAATGTCAAGTTCTACCCTTAAGAATTAATTAATTTTAAATAGAAATTAAAGTTGACAAACCATCATTTTAATTTAGGAAGCAAATAGTATATTTTTTATCATCAAATATTTCTGAATGTGAATAACTTCAGTATTTCCCGCAATTCCCTAACCGTACGAATATAATTATGGAAAGTTTACCTGGCCCATCGAATTCTCTTCATTTCAGTTAAGAAGCAAAATCGTTTGTGTGCGCCGAATTTAGTTACTGGAAACTATTACTATGAAAGATACATAATGCCAGACCCAATTCAATATCATTACCATGCAAATCAAGCTTTTTTAATAAAATCTTAAATATTACGTCATATTGTAGCAAGAAACTGCTGTGTGCAGATAAAGGATTATAATTTTATTGTGAATAACCATTTTTAACATATATTTCAGTTAAGTTCCCTGGTATATGTAGAAATCAGGCATAACAGTTTGCATAATATTTTAATACGCTAACCGTAAGACAGCATTAATTTATCAGTTGCCGTATGGAAAGACAAAAGTTGCAGGTAGTAAAGAGTGTGCTATGCGGCCCATTTCTTGCGTTGGGTGCATTTTCTCCTTTCTTCCCCTCATCAACGAAAAGCGTGCTTATTTTATCTCCCTGTTAGCACTTCCCTAGATGGATGTCGAGCTGAGATCACCAACCCCCTCTCCCTTCTTGATCCCTTTATGACCATGTCATCATTCCTCACATCAGCAACTTTCTGCACGACTTGATGGCCGATGATGTTTACGAAACCAGTGTAGTGCTTGCTGCACTATAGTATTCCTCCACATCTACTTTAAATGTAAGTTTACTGTACTAATTTTAAGTTCTCAACACTCTCAATATGCTCATGCACTTCCCACAATCCATTGCCATACCGACACGAGGCAGAATGAATTCAGTTAGTTTCATGCAGTTCTGTGATTCATGGACTTAGTCCATTGCCCGGGGCTTTGGGTGTGCTGAATTGCGCGCCAGTCCTGAAGTGGATATGCATACTGCTAAACCTGACGTGAGATGGAAGCTGGTGTTTAAAAAAAGGGGGGGGGGATTTTACATAATGGGAATAATGCTGATGATGACTCGTTTCTGCCCTCATCTGCCCCAGTATGTTGCCTTATCCAGGAGGTAACCTTATGTTTCCTATCTTCGGTGCTCTACTGGCCTTGAAAGTGTTTCAGGAAGTAGGGGCATAATATTTTGGACATTTGCCGTGAGGTACTTCTATGCTACACAGTGCAGAAGTGTACCACGAGGGCACTTTCTTTTTGACCTCCCTGGTGTAAGTCACTGAGTACAGATTTACCTAACCACTGTATGCTACCCCTTTGTGTGGATGTGGTATTGTAATTAGTTATTATTTTTACATTCCTTTCCTCCCTACTACTATCTTATATTTTGCCTAATAAGTATAATAATGTTCTACTTATAATAGGCCTATGTGTTGATGTCCATCGACTTTAAAAACAATTCATCAATTAACAGTTTTATCTCCGCACACAGCTAACTACGTTAATTCTTTTCAGAGGAAACAATTTGTATGCAATTGTTAATTGTATAACCGCTCCCATTTGAAGACATTGCCTTACAAATTGATTCTGAACAGTAACATCAGTTAACATAAAGATGTTATTGCCTATGAGTATAACTGACGAAGACTATTCAGAAATAAATAAACTTTAATGCTCATCTAGACACAACTTTCGAAGGTCAGACACACCCAGAAATAAAATATACCCATAAATATAATAAAATCAGAATTAAATTCACAAGTAAATTGTTCACATAATCCTACTCCCGTAAACTAATAGGACCCTATTATTTATTTAAATTTAATTGTAAATAAGGATTTTAGACAAGTTGTGAATACACTCTGTTAATAAATTTCCTGGTATGCTTCATAACAACTGTACCGCGTGTTCAGTAACAGCAGCAACCAGCAGCGACATCCCACTCTCTCTTCCAAAGTACCTCAAGAGGGCGGCGCAAGCAATGTCCGCTGCAGCAGAGGGAGCAGGACACATGTCCTGACGTCACACACAGCAATGTCACGGTGCGCACTTTCATTACACTGCATCAGCACTACCACTTAGCTTAGCTCGCACTGCATCAGCACTACCACTTAGCTTAGCTCGCGAGTCGTACACAGGTAACCAGCGGTTTCCATATTTTACATACACCACTTACACTGCGCCCTGCAGGAAACAGTATCACTTACATAACAAACTTTACTGTAAAAAGTTTATGATTGCTTAACAAAAATAATTCATCTTTAACAAATTAAGATTAGTAATATGTGGACTCCGAAATAAAAGGTTTGTAAATTATGTGTAATAATTATTTTTTTTTAAAACTAATTTTCAGATTCAAAATAATTGAAAGAAAAAGTTATTATTAATTCAATGCTAGCAACTCTCTCTCTCTCTCTCTCTCTCTCTCTCTCTCTCTCTCTCTCTCTCTCTCTCCCCATATTATATATATATAATATATATTATATATATATATATATATATATATATATATGTGTGTGTGTGTGTGTGTGTGTGTGTAAAGAAGATAAAATACTACTACATGACACATTCTACGAATGAAACAATGAATTGTTTATGTAAATTTTATGAGATCGAGATGTCTTACTCATATTAATTTATAGCAACTTGGCCACATAACAACCTGTAGCTATGACTTATTTTATATTGAATTTTAAGATTTTAATTCTTGTAGAGACAAAGAAATTTTATACACATATTTATGTTATTATTATTAATATTATTATTAGTAGTAGTAGTAGTAGTAGAGAAACATGTTGTCAAATACGTTATATGTTGCATTCAACATTTGTTTTGTTAGATTTAGATACTAGTGTATATTATAATACATTTATTAATATTATGTTACTATAAGCATCCTTTACATTATTCTGTTACATTTTTAAACTTAGTTGAAAATCAGCAGCACCTATGTTTTATTTTCATATTTAATGTGAATGTCTACATAATTACTTTAATAAATGCTACGTTTCGATACCATCCTATCTCAATCCTACCTACGTGACGTCACATATCACTAAAATGTAATATTGTTACATCATTGCTATTATATTGTACTAACATATAACTCATTTTCAGAAATTGTAGTTTTATGCACTAATATAAACAAAACAACTACTTAAAAGGGGGGGGGGGCAGTTAGCTTACCAAATTTAAATTCTTTTCAGTTTAAAATATTTGTTTTCCATTTCATTATAATCTTTATGTATAAAATCCATTGTGCGTGACTGAACCACATCATCACTGACAAACCACTGGACCAATTGAGACCTTATTCACACAATATGTTATTGAGGTGGCGAGTAAGGTTTTTATTTATGTTTCATTCCAATAGGTGGTGCTGGAGTCTAACTTCTGTATTTATTGGCCGATTTTGCTCATACATGCAGGAAATGTTTGTTGATATAAAAGAGAAAAATACCAGCGATACCGTGGCCAAACATCGGTCGACGTACACGACGTAATAGAGAGGACCCATTCAGAAGGAAAAATAGAACGTGAGCACGCGCTGCACAAACTGAAGAGGCACGAGCACAAAATCGAGAAGCACATAGCACAATTATAATAGACTGACGTGCACGCCAAAAAGATTCTAATATATATTTATGCGCAAAAACAACACAGTTCAAACCATACAAGACACACATCGATCATACGAATATTTACAATATCCACTTATATTCTGGGAAGGAGAGGATCGATATCATTACAAGAGGTGGAACAACGTTCTACGGGATCAGTTATAATACACATCAAAGAAAATATTCAGGCCACATAGTGCTTAGGGACTCACAACCTCAAGAAAAGCTGATGCATTCGTGAACCGCACGTAGGGCGTCTGCCGCGCCCACGTGGAAGATACTTTGCACACACAGCGGAATTAAGTTTGTGGCCCGAAAGACCACTCGATACACACAGCACAGCGCTTGTTCGGCCCAATTTTCCCGAGTACTGTACGAAAGCAATTGGCAGTTCCTTACACTGAGCTTCTTTATCTACTATAATTCCTTTAAAAAAATTTTCCTACCGTAGCGACGAGGGCTTAAACACGATACATATTCCTACTGCCACAAGATGAACCACGCAACTCCCGTTCATATAATCCACACGGACTCTGAGGCGAGATGAGGGCATCTCGCTAGTGAACATTGGGGAAGATGTCACGAGTTGGGATCCGGCCTTAGCTGAGTGGCATGCCTGATCACACCATCACTATCCATGACCCGGGCTGTGATTGCTGAAATAAGTTATGAAATCGCAAACCACAGAAACCCCTTCCACCGGCCAGTAAACGCGGACAAAGCAGCCGATATAGGGCAGTGTAGCCCGTGGGCGGTATCTTTTGACGCCGGGCCATTGGAACGAGAACATACTGTAGATGGGTATGTCCGGCATTCGTCTTCCGTCATCTTAATAAGCCTCCGAAATTATTAACAAGGTGGGGACTCTCCAACTAGACTTTATTCGGAATGTGGCTAGTTAAATCTTTATAATTCAAGATAAATTAATATTTCAGTATATTTGTATAGCCGCCCCCGCCCTCCTGCGCATAACCAAAAATGTTTCAATTTAAAAAATATTGTACAAACTTAATGTTTATCAAACCCCTTTTATATAGTGCACATTACATAAATCTTATCAATAGCTTGCTAAGCCCATATAGCCCCATTAAGGTATGATGAAAGATTTATAAAAGTAGTATAGAAATGCCGGTTCAGGCACAGCCCCCAGTTATCAGAAAACCAACAGCAAATTGAATTCCCAAACCATCATAAAACCATCAGAAAAAATTACCGTTTGTTTTCCTGATCCAAAACACCAGCTGCCGGTTCGAGTACAGCCGCAAAAAAGTGACTGTAAAAATTGCATTAGAGTGCAACCGCAAAAAGTGACTGCAAGTAGTTGCGTTTGGGAACAGCCCCCAGTTATCAGAAAACCAACAGCAAACGAAATGCACGAGCCATCAGAAAACCGACAACAAATGAAATGCACGAGCCATTAGAAAACCAACAGCAAATTAAATGCATGGGCCATCAGGAAAACAATGGTAAATTGAATGCTCTAGTTATCAGAAAACATCAGCTGCCGATTCGAGCACAGCTGCAACAAGTGACTGCGAAAAGTTGCGTTAGTGGGCAACCGAAAAAAGTGACTACAAAAATTTGCATTTGGGGCATCTGCAAAAAGTGACTGCAAAAGTTGCATTTTGGGGGATCTGCAAAAAGTGACTGCAGAAGGTTGCGTTAGAGTGCAATTGCAAAAAGCGACTACAAAAAATTTGCAATGAACGGCTCAAGAAAATTGAACGCGTAAAAAATTAAATATTGTATATAATAAAGATGGACCAGTTGCTAAATATATTGAACGGAACCCAACAATTTAAGAAACTTTCCGAACTTACAATCGGACAGTCCTATCCCATAGATCATGCTGAAATATATGATACATGGTATGGATACAAAGTGGTATTACTTCTGGAAATTTTAAAGTAACTTAGGCAGACATATATCTTCAGATTTTCAGCGAAAAAGTTTTAGATGGTGTTAATCGTGGTGGTATAAATTTTGAATTTGATGGAATGGAGGAGTGTGGCATTAAACAAAGGCATTCTAGTTGGTTTTTTAAAGACTAAACGATCGTTGTATTAGACACCAGTTGATTTTTATTTCTGCTCATATCTCTATAAAGTTTTAATGGTTATCCAATCATTAAAACACAATTATCGCTCTGACTTCGGCAATGTGCTACAACATAGTCTAATTTGGAGATGTGTGTCTAGTTGCGTTTGGGGGCATCCTCAAAAAGAGAGGCTTGAGAAATTTGAATGCGTAAAAATAAAATATTGTATATAATAAATGAGCACAAATAAAAATCAACCAGAGTCTAATATGTGACGGCCTTGGCAATGAAAAAGGTTAACGTAGGTAGGTTATAATGTTTGGAAAGAATATAAGTTTAAGAAAGATGTCTTTGCGAAAAGAAAGAAGAAGAAATCTCAAGAGAAACATGTCAAGTGTGAAACGTGCAGCCACTATTACAAACCATCTATCATAACAAGTCACTTGAGAAGTAAAATTCATAAGTACACAATTATATTCAGTGTAGAAGAAATAGAAACAGCATTTCAAAGTAGGATAAAGACTTATGCTGTAAAGAATGTGAATGAATACAAATTCCCAAAGCATTTCATAAACGATGTAAAAGTAACTGTCATGGGGCTAATTAGTAAGCATTCACAATAATTCAAAGTGAACGTGAAATTCTTCACTGAGTACAAAAGGGGAATTGGTGAGAATATTGAATATATAGAAAGATCCTTTAAAACAAAGAACGAAATTATACTGAAATCGACTAATCTGGAAGAATATTATACCAACAGCATATCGAAAATCATAGCTGAGATAGGGGCATTCGAAGCAAAGGAATCTCAATGGGCACTCAACAGAATATTTAAACTAGAAGTGCGAATAAATAAATATGTACCATTCAAGGGCAGTTCTTATGTTGATCTCTCAGAAAAAATCAAAACAAAGCAGGCGGTAATTAATGTTAAGAACAATGATCAAAAATGTTTTTGTGGTCTGTTCTATCTGCATTGCATCAAGTACAAAGAAACCCCCAAGGAGTGAATAAATATGTAGCTTACGAACATGAGTTTGATGATGCACTTAAGGGTTTGGAATTTCCAATGAAATTGGATAGCATACCAACCTTTGAGAAGAGAAGTGGAATTTCTATTAATGTATACGCATACGAAGAAAAAGATGGCGGTAAGAAATATATCATCTGTCCATTAAAAATAACAAAAAATAAGACGGATAAGCACATAAACCTACTCTATATCAAAAACGAAAAGAACGACCACTACTGCTGTATAAAAGTCTTTGGAGACATATCGCATCACAAGTAACAAAAAATGGTCACTAAATATTTATATGTGATAGATGTTTGCAACATTTCTACTATATAAATAAGCTAAAAGATCACGAACAAGACTCTCGCGATCACAATGGTGTTAGAGTTGAACTACCATCTAAAGGAAAAATGACATTAAGATTTCAATACCAAAATTATTCTTTGAGAGTTCCGTTTGTGATATATGCTGATTTGGAATGTTAAACGAAACCATACCAATAACACGAGCCTATTAGCTTATGTTACTATGTAAAATACGAACAAGGATACTATAAACTGCCAGTAACTTATGAAGGGCCTGTGTTCGTTAAAATGCTAATGGAAGAAGCGAAGCCTATTGGTGATATATACACAAAAGAATACCAATGCTTCCACTAACTCAGAAAGAACAAATTGATTATGATACAGCTACCCATTGCCATATATGTGAAAAGCCTTTGAATGGTGATTCTGCGAGAGAACATGATAATCTTACGGGGAAATTTAGGGGAGCTGCACACAGAGATTGTAACTTATCGTATAGAAATCCATGTTTTGTCCCAGTGTTTATACACAATCTATCTGGCTATGACACACATTTATTCATAAGATATCTTGCCATCAATGAAAATAAGATTGATCTAATTCCCAACAACAAAGAAAAATATAATTCTTTAACGAAACACATATGTGGAAGTGTAAACCTTAGATTTATTGACTCATTTAAATTTATGGCTAGCAGTGTCGATAAACTCTCTAGCAACCTTTCCAGAAGTCAATTCCGAGAAACGTGTAAGCATTTTTCCAATGAACTTCTTGAGTTTATTACAAGAAAATGTGTCTACCCATATGACTACATGGAAAGTGCTGAAATATTTTGTGAGACTTTGCTTATATCCAAAGATACATTTTATAACAAACTCAATAAATGCGGCATTACAGACGAAGATTACGAATTTGTGAGAGAGGTGTGGGAAAAATCCAACATAAAATCTCTAAGCGAGTACACAGAACTCTATAACAAATCTGATGTGTTGATATTGTGTGATATAATGGTAAATTTTAGAGATGTGTGTCTCAAAAGATATAAGCTAGATCCAGCATGGTATTTCACAGCCCCAGGGTTAGCATGGGATGCTATGCTCAAACACACTAAAATAGAATTATTAACATATTATGACATGATTTTGATGATAGAAAAAGGTGTTCGTGGTAGAATTTCACAATGTTGTAAGCGATATGCTAAAGCAAGTAATAAATACATGAATGCTTATGACAACACAAAGGAACTCTTTTATCTTACATATCTGGACGCCAATAACTTATATGGATGGGCTATGAGTCAGTATTTACCCTATGGTGGGTTTAAGTGGGTAAATTCAAATATAGATGTAACAAAAATAGAAGATGATGCTAGCAAAGGGTATATATTGGAAGTAGATTTGGAATACTCACATGAACTACACGATCTCCACAAAGATCTGCCATCGGCACCAGAGAATAAAATACCGGAAGGTTAAAAAAATCCCAAACACTTGACTACTCTGTATGATAACGAAAAATATGTATTACACTATGTAAATCTTAAGCAATATCTATCTCTCGGAATGAAGTTAAAAAAGATTTAAAGAGTTCTGGAGTTTGATCAATCAGATTGGCTCAAGTCCTATATTGGTCTTAACACAAATATGCGAAAAAAGTCTACAAATGACTTTGATAAAGATTTCTGCAAATTAATGAACAATTCTGTTTTTGGAAAAACAATGGAAAATATTAGAAATAGTGGATATACGGTTGTGCACAAGTTCTAAGCAAATGGATAATCTAGTGGCTAAACCAAACTTTAAAGATAGAACTATATTTACTAACTCTTTGGTTGCAGTTCTTATGAATAAAACAAAACTGTTTTTTATCACACCTATTTATGGTGGAATGAGCATACTTGATCTATCGAAAGTCTTAATGTACTATTTTCACTAAAATATAATGAAATCAAAGTATGTGAAAAATATAGAACTGTGCTACCAAGATACTGATCCATACATCTATTATATAAAAACATTAGACTTCTACAGCGACATGAGAGAAATGATCGATTATTTTGATACTTCTAACTACAAAAAAGATAACCCCTATGGTATACCATTAGTTAACAAAAAGATTATTGGCAAAATGAAAGATGAATGTAATGGATAAATAATGGAAGAATTTACTGGTTTGAAGTCGAAAATGTATGCAATAAATGTGGAGGGTGGTGTAAAGAAAAGAGCAAAGGGTGTGAAAAACACTGCAGTCAGAAATGAGATTAGTTTTGGTGACTACAAAAAGTGTTTGTTTAGTAAAAAAAGTGTTGCACAAAGGTATGAATCTTATTAGAAGTAAGAAACATGAACTCTATATGATTGAGATGAGAAAAAAAGCATTAAATCCCGAAGATGATAAAAGTTTTATTCTTAAAGATGGCATTAATACACTACCATGGGGACACTATAAAATTGCAAATTAGTGACACTATGATAGAGCAGTTGCCCAGTGCGAGCCGCCTAATTGCTGTTATCATTTGTATAAAATCGTTTGCAACAGACAGTTTGCAATGGCCGATCGACTTGGAGTAGTGTTTCGAGACGAGATGTCACCTCGAAAGATCGCAAGCGAAGCATGCCACGAAATTATTCGTGTATCACGCATAAGTCTGTACGCATCTACCAAAATGCAATCGCTCGTCGACATCGTAAACGGCAAGCTTGTCTATGACCATAGAGTAGTGTATGTAATCATGGATGAAGAAGGAAATCCGTTGTTCAAGACTAAAGATTTTGCGGACATACTCGTGTATGCAAATACAAGACAGGCAATCATAGACCATGTTACATACAAATATCGTAATATATATGAAAATTTAAATGGTCACGAATCGCGACCCTTTCCGAGTTTACATCCTTATACCGTATTTATCTATAAACCGAGCTTGTACGCATTGATCATGAAATCAAAGATGGCAGCGGCTGAAAAATCTCTGGACTGGGTGTATGAAGAAGTGCCATAAGCAAATACGGCGAGTAAAAGATCGAGCAAAAGAACAATTCGCCACTGGATGCTACAAACACAAAAATTGAAGCACAAAATAGTATCATCAACAATCACACGCTACCGCCAACAGAAGATATCGATAAACATCACCAATTTATGCTCATCAGTATCGATGGAAACCAATACTACACCATCAGATGTCAAAAGCATGTGGTGAGTGTACAACTCGATGCGCTTAGGCAAGAGTACCCAGAAATGCATGTGCTACTGTCTCTCGATAACGTTAATCCCATAACTCTGTACAACCTAATGAAAGAGCAACTACCCATTACGTCGATAGGTAATTGTTTCAGTACGACAATGTGTTGCCTCATCGCTGATATCGTATGCATAAAATCGTTCTACAGACATTCTGCAAAGACCGATCGTGTAGTGTTTCGAGACGACATCTCGTCACGAAAAAAGAAGCCTTGCCACAATTAAGAATGCACAACCACAAATGGTTTTTATTTCAGAGCCCATTAAAAACACTCTTATAATGCTATTATATAAAAGTAAATGTTTTTAATGGATAACCATACATGCTTGCATACTATTGGGCTTCGGTGATTCTTTCACTTTTAATATCATAAATCAGGTTTCTTTGGCTTACAAGTACCACATTACAAATAGTTGAAGCCTATATTGGTTTATTAAAATCAACTGTAAGTTTCAGATTAGTTCGATCTTTTACAATAGCTGTTTTTCTGTAAGAACAATCAATAACATACAATGGCATTCTCCCAATAAATGATGCAGAGTTGAAGCACAGTGCATTATAAATGATAAGGGGTATCTAGTTTAGTCTTTGAATTTCTAAAATCGTTGTAAGAAATATACATCTTATCGAAAAGTTTATTATCAATGTCTAAATTCCAATTCTCTTTGGGAAACACTTCATTCCGTCCATCCTTAATAGAAATATTATTGACGAAATAAGAGTTAAACATTGAACCGTGTGTGGATTGCTCAGGATCTTCTTTTCTGTTTTCCTGAAAACCAACAATGGCAAAGTCTGGCATATCGAATTGGATTGAATTGAACTGATCTTTTATATAAAAGGGAACTAAGTTTGCATTAGTAGGTACTGGTTTTTCAAGGCATTGCCAATAATTGAAACTAATTGGAATTTTGGGGTGTTTGTATAATTTTTCTTTAATTTCGTCTCCATAAATAGGATCGTATGCAAAAATTGGCCACAGAATTTCCAATTTCTCAATAAAAATTTTACCAGCATCTGGTACGTTATCTACATCATCAGATCTGTCTGCCTTCTTTGGAAGTCTTCTATAAAGCGAAACTTCGTCACTAGAAGTTCGAATGAAAGTGATTTTGTACCCACCTTTCCAGAATATTTCATTACGATATCTAATAAAACCAAACAAATATCTTAATGGATAGGTAATTTCATTAGACTTATCTTTCCTAACATATTTACCTAGTTCTATCCCCACATTTGGAAGTATGCTGATTCTGAATCCGAACCTAGACAATGTATGCATCATTGTTGAAGTAATGCCAGGGTTGTCAATACTTTCGTATATACAACCATGTTTAGAGATCTCTATTCTTGAGAACTGGAATGGGAAGAAATTCTCACAAAGATCAAAAGTTGAAGATTTTTTATAAGGTAAAATTACATCTCTTTGAATTAGCTCATACTGTTGGTATAAATAAGCTTCATTCGGATGTGAAAATACATCACCAATAGGAATATCAAACTCAATGTGCTTGCTGTATTCATTCAAATTATTTTTTGTTTGGTCGTTTGGTGGAAACGACTGATGCTCATAACTTTCAATTTTACTTTGATTAATTTATTATATAGAAAAAAAATTACTTAAACAACTACACTTATCTTATCAACCCAAGAATTGTTACTACTATCAAAACAAAACCATTTAATTAGCAGCTTATTTCCTTTTCTTCGCAAAACTTTTTCCTCTAAGTAGTCTTTATCATATTTGGTCTTAGTAGCTATGGCTCATAAAAAATACCTTTAGTAAGTTCATTTTTTAAATCTTTTATTCTGTATGTCGTGGGCTTTGTGTGCAATACTTCACACACCTCAAATATTCAGTGGACCAATTTGGTGTATATCCTTTTCAAACAAATTTTTACTTTTACTTATACAAACTTTATCTCCTATTGCAAACTTTGGTTTAACCATTTTTCTTTCTCCTCTATACATGTTGATTAGAATATAACTTTCATTCTTTGCATTTACATTGGTGGGTTTCATTCTGATTGTACTGAGTACAGTGTTATTGTATTCCCTTATTAATTTAGGCAATTTAGTCACCCATTTATGGTTTCCCTGCATTGTAAATATCTTCCACATTTTCTCCTTCAATGTTCTATTAAATCCTTCTGCAACACTAGCTTTCTTTCCACTGTATGTTGAATAGTGTATTATGTTGTTGTTGACCATTAATGTCTTAAATGATTTATTGTAAAATTCTTTACCTTCATCTGTTTGTAAATGCATGGGTTTGCGATCATTCAAAATAGTTTTAAATGCTAACATAACATTTTCACCAGTTTTATCTTTCATTGGTATTGTCCATGCATATTTGGAAAAAACATCTATCATGGTTAACATATATTTAAACCCTTTGTTAATTCCATGTATACCTTTTAAAGATCCAGAATTCGTTTCAACTAAATCAGCTTGCCATAGATCATCGATACCAAAAGATACAACAGTTCTTCTGGGGAAGTTTTTTTGCATTGGTTTATGAATTTCATTTACAATATAGTTTTTTATACTACCACCAGTGAATAGCGAGTTATTGGTTACATGGCATCTACAAACACATTTAATTCTTACTTTGTTATTATTCGTAAGTTTATATGAACTTAGTGTATTTTTCATACATTTGAGACATTATACATTTAAGTTATCATTGTTCATTTTATATAATAAATGAGGCAAAAAAAAATTGTAAACAATATAGAGAAGAATATAGAGGGAAGAATACAGTTATTTGAAAAGTTTAAAACTTTTAGTAAATTTCGTCAAGATGAATATAATAAAAATTAAAAACATGATCTACAATTGATAGATGCGATAGAAGATTTGGGGCAAAATTGGGTACGTAACAAACGAGAATAAGAACTTAATAAAAGAACTTGTTCCAGTTGCTGTTAAGAATTTAGACTACCCACAGACACCAACAGAAACATCTTTTAAAAGAAAACTGTTTGGTAAAACAGGCACCGATGAACGCTATGGCGATGAACGCTATGGCGATGAATGCTATGGTGATGTACGCTATGGCGATGAATGCTATGGCGATGAACGCTATGACAAAGCATTGGGGTGTCTGAAATCTGATGTCCGACAGTTAACTAATTACAAAACAACATTTATTGATAAGAGAGTGGCCGATATCTTAATTGACTGCAAAGACGATATTTCTGGGCTAAAGGCTGATAAATGTAATTTGTATATTGGTGATAGCGAAGTAACATTCATCAATGACAAATCTACTGTAAAATGCCGAACATACACTGCAACCGATGGTTTGATGAAATTACTAACTAGTAACAAAGTAACAGAAAGCGACTACACTGCAGCCGACTATGAACACTATAGCCATCTTCTAGCAGATACGAACGCAGTTTTTCAAAACAATGATCCAAACTTGGGAACGCCAAATACAAGTAAAGGGAATAAATGGAAAATTATTGTTAAACCTGTTTACGATTCGATTTAAAAAAAAAACCCTCGCCTATAAAGATGAAAGGTACAAAGAAATATACAGACTACTCCAAAGAATACATATGGATGGATGATGTTAGGATGCTTATTGATCGTCTTCTCGTTATTTATGGCAAAGAGAATGCTGGTAATGATAACTATTACAATGAAAAAGTTGGAATAATGAATATGCTCAACAGCAAGTTTAGTGACTTTGTTGTGAATAATCCAAAAGGTATACCATATCTGATACGAATGTTAAACACAATACCACATACTTTTTGGGAGTCGGAGCATCACGGAAAAGGGTTACTCATTGACATAATAAATTTGCTACCTTTTGAGTTGCATGCGCCTGGTTGTCGGTACTTAGGTACGGGTACAAGACTAAAAGAGAGAATTGAGTGTGGTGATAAACCCATTAATCCACTAGATGCGGCTGCAATGGAACATGATGTAGCTTATCATTATCATAAAGATCTAGCTGAAAGACATGTAGCTGACAAAGAACTAGAAAAGATAGTGTTCAAAAGATTGTTAAGTTCAAATGCTGATCTCAATGAGAGATTGTGGGCTGGTATTACTGGATCTGCGATGCATATTAAATCTAAGCTTAGCTGGGGAATTAAAATAAAATGATAAAATATTTGTTACAATAAATGAAAGTAAAAAACATTGTTTTTCAAGTTCCTAACGAGGAGTTAAAGGGTTTGAATATCAATTCTTTCCTAACGAAAGACCAACTGGATCGTAAGAACAAGAAACTAAAGTAGGACAAAGGGATGGCTATCACAATTTCAGTTCCACAGCTTAAGAAAATGTCCAAAGAAATGAAAACTGGAAACTGTTTGACAGTTCACAAGGGCGGATTGTTATCCTTAATTTTCGCAGCATTGGGAGCTCTAGGAGCATTAACTGGTGGTGCATCATCTATTGCTACATCAGTAATTAATGCCAAGAAGAAAAACCACGAATTGGAAGAACAACGAAGACATAATTTAACTATGGGGGAATACGGCAAGGGATTGAAGAAAGTTAAGTGCGGTAAGAATATGAAAAAAAAAATAATAACTCCACTCAGTATCTTTGATATTGATCAAATGGTTAAAAAATTAAACATTAAAAATTTTCGAGGTGTATTTATGATCGATGAGCTACTTAACAAGCCACTCGATAATGAATGCGGGATTGTTAATCTAGATGTTTCGACAAACTGTGGTACACACTGGGTATGCTATTGGAAAAAAGCAAACAACAAATATTATTTTGATTCATTTGGTGGAAATCCACCGCGACAATTAATAGCATCTCTCGGAACTAATATTTTTTATAACGATGATAGAATTAAAAATTTCAATCAAGTAACTTGTGGTCATTTGTGTGTAATTGTGCTAAATATTTTTTCACATAATTTTAAATTTCCAAAAATTATTTCACTATTAATAAACAATGGGTGTAAGCGGAAATGCATTAATTAGCTCTTGGATTGAAGATCAAATTAAAGAACGCATGAACAATGATGAGAAGATCAGTCCTAATGATTTTGTTTCCAACACACAGTTCAACAACTTTATAGCTACACTGACAAGATATAAAAGATCATTGGATAATGCCTATCTTACTTACATGGAAGTAGATAATAATATAGATTATGAACAAAAAGACTGAGACAAGGGGCAAATCCCATTGCACCGATGGACGCAATCAATTTAGAGTACTATCAGAAAAATTGAATTAACATTATTCGTTTAGTTGGGAAATACAATTCAAAAGAAAAAATATTTTACTTTGATAACCGAATAGAATATATTTTTATGAGAGATAGAACTATAGTTGAAATAATAATAAAACCAGAAAAATATAAAAGTGTTATCAACTGTTATCATGAAAGGAAAAAATTGACATGCATAAAATTTTGAAGTACACCCTGATGATATGACATATTTTAATACCAAAAGCCCACAATTTACCCGAAGGTACGATTGTGTTTATTGAAATAGTTATGGTATATCAATACGTTTAAAAATATGAGATTATGTTAGTTTTTAATGGAAGTGCTTCCATTAAAAACAAAACTTACAATCTAAGAATTTAAAAAATCTTTAATTTTATTATGGTACTTGCTATTATTTGACTTATAAGTCATATATATTGTAACAAATCCATATTCATTATTCCAACATTTTGAACACATCTCCCTAAATTTCTCAAATGACATATCACCACCAACAAAATCACTATGAATATGTTTTAGATTTGTATCATCTTGTCTGAATATGCAAAGAAAATTAGCATTATCTCTTATAAGCTGCTTAGGTACTTTTGAATATGTCTGAGCTAAATAGAAACAATCAATATCTTTATGTCTACCGCAAGTAAAGTAAGCCCTTACCATAATTTGATTTTCAAGTATTATATCATCGAAAACAACTACAGACTCTTTATGACATTCATTTACATCAACCATTTCTTCATTTGATGGAAAGATTTATGCTATTGGTTCATTAAATAATTTTGATGCTACATTTATATCTTTCTTTAAATTGATATATTTTGGTTAGTCCAGACTTTTTGAACATACATAGAGAGTACCAAAGTCCAACCATCCCTGAGCATATATAAAATTATCAATCATAAGTGTAGTTTTCCCACAGTTACTAGGACCCACTATCAAACATATAATATTATTAGGTAATAATTCTCCATGACGTTTTGTCGATACAGCCTTGTCTGGTATTCTTATTTTCATATCCCAGTCTAAATGTTTCTTGCTTATTAATTAATTGATTTTTTAAATATTGTAATAAATGAGTAAAGTATTCAAACTAACAGATAACAACTCAGTGTTGAAGCAGTGACTACACTACCGTTTAGAGATAGAGGGGCACTCATTAGCTTTAGTTCAGTTCTATACTACTTATCTAAAGCATAACATTATCTCTGAGAGAAATAAGCTATATTTTGTGGGTCATAATGATACAGAATCAGCAATTGATATTCCAGTTGGTCAATATAGCTTAAAAGATCTTGAAAAAACTATAAAGCAATTTTTTCAGTTAGTGTAGATTTAATGGGCAGAAAATAAAATTATATATCTTTCGAGCTGGATAAAATAACACAGTGAAAGAAAAATATACGCTTAAATTACAGTTTGGAAAACGGGGTTCAATAGGAAAACTTTTTGGTTTTGGAGAAAATAAAACTCTGAAAGCAAATGCAGATCATTATGGCGATACAATGCCAGAATTTGCTCCATTTGAAACAATAAATATACACTGTAATATAGTAAATGGTATGATGTTATAACATGATGAAAATAACCATAGAGTAACTAGCATAATTGCCACTTTTAAATCAAGAACATTTGGATTTGGCGACACAATCTATTACGAACCAGCTTATCCATTATTTTTCCCAGTGCAAACAATTCAAGTTAATGAAATAATAGTTGAAATTAGGGATGAAAAAGGTAAGCTAATTAACTTTGATTTTTCTGAAAGAACAGTGGTATTAGATATGAAGCCGTAGATATTTTTCGGTTGGAAGTAGTCATATTCTATATATTAAAGTTTCGTGTGATAAAGATGAATAATATTTCTATAATGAAAGAACCCAATGTTTCAGCTATTTAATGCGTCGAATTTGGAGATGTGTGTCTAAATTTTTAATTAGACTATGTTGCAGCACATTACCGAAGTCAGAGCGATAATTATGTTTTAATGATTGGATAACCATTAAAACTTTATAGAGCATAAATAAAAATCAACTGGAGTCTAATACGACGATCGTTTACTCTTTAAAAACCGAATAGAATGCCTTTGTTTAATGCCACACTCCTCCATTCCATCATATGATAAATTTATACCACCACGATTAATACCATCTAAAACTTTTTCGCTGAAAATCTGAAATATATGTCTGCCTAGGTTACTTTAAAATTTCCAGAAGTAATTACCACTTTGTATCCATACCGTGTATCATATATTTCAGCATGGTCAATGGGATAGGTCTGTCGGATTGTAAGTTCGGAAAGTTTCTTAAATTGTTGGGTTCCGTTCAATATATTTAGCAACTTTATCATATACAATATTCAATTTTTTTTGCATTCAATTTTCTTGAGCCGCTCTTTGCATATTCTTGTAGTCGCTTTTTGCGGTTGTACTCTAACGCAACTTTTGCAGTCACTTTTTGCAACTGTACTCTAATGCAACTTTTGCAGTCACTTTTCAACTGCACTCTAACGTAACTTTTGCAGTCACTTTTTGCAACTGCACTCTACTGCAACTTTTGCACTTTTTTCGCGGCTGTGCTCGAACCGGCAGCTGGTGTTTTGGATCAGGAAAACAAACGGTCATTTTTCCTTATGGTTTTCTGATGGTTTGGGCATTCAATTTGCTGTTGGTTTTCTGATAACTGGGGGTTGTGCTCGAACCAGCATTTCTATACGACTCATAAATCATATCACAACAGTATGTAACTACTTCCCTGCTTTTCTGTAGCTTGCTGCATTGTTTCGTTGGTATGTTTTTTTAAGAGTCTTCTTAAGTAAGTCGGCCCACATTACTTAAAAAAAAATTTCGCTATTGTCCATTCACGATTACTTCAAACTTTCCTGAAGCCCTGCTAAAGTTTTACTTCCATGACATTCCTTCCCCTCATGCAAATAAAGCTTAACCGAATGTACACTGTAAAAAATTATTTTTACTGAGAAATTGTTTGTAATTTTACTAATGCTTGTAACAGTAAAAAAGATTTCTCTTGTATAACTACTCATTTGTAAAACTACAAGGGCCGTGTTTGTAATAGACCTCAACCTAAAACCGTATGTAGCTGTTTGAATAACGTATAATACTTAAAACCATAATAAAACGACTATTTCAATAAAATAAAACGTGACCGTATTACTCATTAACTGTTTCCTAGCTACTCAGAAATCTTAAATCGGCTCTCAAGACCTCGTTGTTAAGAGCCGTCCAAATCTCAACAACAGAACTCTTACAATGAAATAAATACATTCTTCTAAATCAAATAACGTTAAGTTGGTCTTGTGGTTAAGTATGCGGGATTATAACACAAGGTGTACGTGTCCCAGTCTCTGTGCTGGCAAAGTGTATCTTCTTATTCGCATGTTAGATTTTTCTAGACGAACAAATAATTTTATGTACACTTCCCAATAATATACGTTTTAATAAAAGGCTATCATTTGTAATATTACAAATGTTTTTCCCAATTTTACAAGAAAACTTTTTGAAGTTTTACAAAGAATATTATTGGCAACTGTGTTTCAAGGAATTTTTATTGTAAAAGTACAAATAAACTTTTATAGTGTGTAGTAAATAACACCAGAGGACAATGTACCGCATTCGTGCGCACTCAATTTAATAATATTCTGTATAGTAGCTGTTTCTTACCAGGCATTACCAAAACCAAAATCTTCTCATTGATGTGGTTTATAATTAATTATAGATTGAATATTATAATTTTTAGGTAAAATACAAATAAACTATTAATTTAATAAATAAGAATGTGTTTTTTATGTTAATGCATGTATGAAACCATTGTGATATGCAGCCATATTAAGCAAACAACCAAACACATCATGCATGGGGTGATTTGTCAAACGTTTAATTGAAAAAGTAAGACCACGCGAATCGACTATAAAGGTAGTTTCCATTCCGGGATACTGGCTGACAATGAAGATGTATGGAATGTGGACTACTATGGAAGTCTGTAGTGAGGAGGACAGTGGTGGGGAAATGAAGAAGGATAGAGTGGGGGAAGGAGAATGTTAATAAACACAGTGTTGTTGACGGGGCGGGAGGGGGGTGGGTGTGGTCCAGACGCCCGGCGAGGCGCCACGAGCCTGATGCGTGGGCGCCCAGGCGCCCCCTGCACCAGGAACAATGGGCGGGGTCAGGAGGTCGAACCTCTTCTCGCCCACTTACCCACTCCGCCGCTATTTCAAGGCTCCTGTGCGTCACCGCGCGCTCAGGGATAACCCTCCCCCATACCCCGCGGGACACGCCCGCACCCAGGCACCCAACCATATAGCGTGTCTGCTTCTGGGAGAGAAGGCTCCTCAAACTGCCTCCCTCCAATGTACTGCGCGCCACATATCTGAGAGCTTCATTACAAGTTAGAGCGACGTATCTCATGATTCCGGAATATAGTCCACTCACTGTTACTTACAACTTTTCTGAAGCCCTGCTGAAATTCTACTTCCAGGATATTCCTCTATCGCATGGAAACAAAGCTTTGCCGAGTCTATAAATTACACCAAAGGGGCAGTGCTCCGAATTCGTGCGAACTCACTTTAATAAAATACTGCAAAATAACTATTTAATATTAAGTATTATCAACACACCTATTTTTCCTCTGTATTTATTCGTGTTAGTTATAAATGAAATAATAAAATATATGTATTAAATAGAAGTCACAATTAAAAATTAAATCAATTTTAAAAATATGTATATATATATATATTTAAAATAAATTTAATTTTTATTGTGTCTTCTATATAATCCATACATTTTATTATTTCATTTATTATATATACATGTGTGTGTGTGTGTGTGTGTGTTTTTAAGGTGTCAGAAGTATAAAACACTTGTGATACATGAAAAATTTAGTAAACAACCAAGTACTTCATGTATGGGTTGATTTTTCAAAGTTTCTATTAAAAAAGTGTGAAGGAACCACGAATAGGATAAACATTATACTGAGTGCAAGAGGCGGGAGTGTAACAGAGCCGATCGGAACATTAAACACGATGTAAAGAATAGTTGATAACTTTGTCCACGTTGACTACTTTCAATCATACCCCTCGAGATTCAAAAATCCATCCACTGCTGTTGAAGACAGTACATTACCGCAGGCTGTTCGCAGTGAAATGAGCACATTTGAAACGAACCTTTGTAAAAAAAATCCCTGTTTATGTCCAACGATATTTGTGTTTCTTTGTTATTTACATTACAGTTAGAATTGGCATACAAGTAACACTTTTACATTTCTAACAATTCCTCGACTTCACTTGGATAGTGCATGAACAAAGCGATCAGGACCATGGCGATGTTACATTTACATATGGAGGAAGGATACTAATCAATCAATAACTTAGATCCCAAGCGAGCTTTAAAGGTACTCAATTTACCATGAACTGTCTATGGCCACGGTTATACGGGATGCAGAACTACTTCACCTAAACAAGTTCAGATATTGAAGACGTTACATTACCTTCGAACGAGTTCCGATCGCAGTTGTTTCTCGTTCAAAGTGAATATTTTTCATAAGTCGTTTCGAACGACTTTTCTTCTCGGCTGCGCTCCTATTGGATGCTTCGAAGTGAACAAGCAGTGTAATAAATATTGCAGAATTTGGCGGGAATTCCTGCACTTGTTGAATGAACTTGAGTTTAAGGTTGAATGCACTTCTACTCACCCATTATACTATTACAGTAAACGTGTAGGTTTCATAACAATTTTAAAAAATCAATCAAATGTTGGAGGTTATTATAATTAGTGTTTAACTTATGGAAGTAGTCAATATTTCCTCATCAGTTATTACGAGCTGTGTTTTTACGTAATATCCTCCTTGACTTTACCCCTCCAAGAGACAGTGTTCAATAGCAGGGTTATTTGTAATTTGTATCCATCCTTCAGGCTCTCAGATTCTTGGCGCTCAGTATAAATCTCTCAGCCATTTTGCCTGAATATATTTTGCACTGCAGCATTCCCCCTTTATTGAATTCGTTACAGAAGTCATGTCACACTGGGAGCAGAATAATAATAATATTTTCCATCTACTACCCATGACCAACAGAGCGTAACATGAAATCATAAAGCGAAGTAGCGTGATTGCAAATGCAGTAAAGGGAATTCATACGAAATATATAATACAGACAGATATTTCTAAAGATAAATAAAAGTATTTATTTTATGGAAAACTCATATATTTTAGCAATAATTAATTACTAGTATTATTCATTAATTGTAAGGTAATTTTACGCCATAGCTATTAATTATACAAGTCCACGCACTGGTAGCATACACACAGCCTTCTATAGTCGCTATGTATTTGAGAAACACTGTAAGTCTGGGAATTATACTGTTTCTCTGTTGACCTGCTCACACACCACATAGCGCTATAATTAGTTCGTACTCGTATAGTATAAAAATAGCAATGATACATGGTGGAATGTTCGTCTGTGTTACTTAGTTATCAATGAACTGTCAACATCACCGACAAATGATAACACGACCAAGGTTCAGATGTTTGTGTTAGTCTCATTTTCGAGCTAATATAGTTGAACCATGTTGTGAAGATGAATGTGGGACTGGCAGTAAAAAACGTAAAATAAGGGTGTCGAAATACATCTACGTATAAGTCAAAAGTCATAAAATGAGCATTTGTGAAGTGTAAAGCGTACGTATATAAGATGGTGGGGGAAAAAAATTCCTGCAAAAAAGCCAGGTGAAGACTGCAAGTAAGTTTATTGTAAGCAGTTTGATTACACTAACGTGGAAAAGCTTTTACTGATACTTTTACGTTTATCTAACATGTGTATTTTAATGTCTGAAACATGTACTTATTTTTCTGCGGTTATATACACACACGGACCCACACATACACACACACACACACATACATGTGTGTGTGTACATATATATGTGTGTGTGTATATGTATGTGTGTGCGTGCGTGCACGCGAGTGTGAGTGTGTGTGTGTGTGTGTGTGGTAAATCGGGTGCAGATGCCATATTTAAGGGTTTTTTTTAAACACATATACACAAAAATTCAAACGATAGGGTATTAGTTTTGTTCGGAAATGAACTAAAGTCTAAAATTAAATGTGCAAATAAATGCATGACTGGCACCTTCCCTCATATATCAGGGAAGATTCCACTCGATATGGAGGAAGATGCCACCATCTGTAAACAAAAAAGTTGTACTAAATACATTATGAATGCATAAAAAAAATAACCTATATTAAATTGTGGAGCAAAGATCACATACTGAATGAGAAAAAAAATTGTTTGGGTTATAAAATCTAGTTCAGGAACATTATTGCACACCTAACACTTATCACAATGTAACTGGTCTGAAGTACAATCTTCATGGAACCATTTCCTACATGTAACACACTGAATATAGTCACATTAAAGACCTTCTTATAGCATAGAAGTACCCATTACATAAAGCATACAATCTAGTTCATAGTCGCTATTACTATTCAGGCACGGTGCATTGCTACACGAGATTGACGAGCACACTTTCCTCTTCATTTTATTTCGAGGAACATGCTTGGTCGTTATCTCTGTGTTTTTCTTTCCTTTCTTCTTGCTTTTTATCTACATTTCGTTTTCATGTCTTGATTTTTGCATTTCCGTTAGTCTGTGTGTGTTCATTGCTACTGCTGTCTGCTTCTTCCGACCAGTTGGCTTAGGTGTCCAAAGGACACGGACAGGCGTTATTCCTTCGAAGCCATTGACACGTCATTGGCAGACTCAGTTGTCTAGTTTTCAGGAGCATATGGACAAGAAACTACTAACGATGCAGTTTGTGTCTGGACATTGTCTGGAAGAGTAACAGATTTTTTACTTGTAACAACATTAGCAACGCTCTATGTGGCATTTCCATGGTTTCTAGAAGCAATGTCTGATACAGCGAATCCGTGAACTGGAATTTTGTGTGGGTTGTAAGTATAGATGCCACAAGCTGCAAATACTGCAATACCGGAGTTACTGTGTAGTCAAGTGTTTACAGCTTGCTGCCAAAACATCTTCAGAGGTTTAAATAACGACCGATCCAAGGGTTACAAATAGTGGGATGTATGACTTGGAAGGCAATGTAGAATTACGTCATTGTCTGCTTCAAAGTCCGATACATCAGCATCATAGCAGGGGGAACCGTAGCCATCTAATAAATATGCAAACACTTTCCTCTTTCCTTATGAGGTACAAAATGTATTTTTAATGCAGTCTGAAAAGACCTCAACCTTTACATAAGAAGAAATTCTATTCATCTAGACGTGCAAGCCAGGTGGCATACCATATAAAAATATTGGCTTTTTTCATTTTCCTTTAAAAAAACTATATGGGGGCAAGATGTTAATTAACTTCAGCATCACAGCAAGCAATTACACTGACCGTCTCATCTTTTCCCGAAGAAGAAATATGAAGATCATCTTTGCTGACCTTGGTAGCTATCACTCTACCTGTATTATTGTTCATTTCAAGACCACACTCGTCCATGTTAAAGATTTTTCTAGGAGTGCTAAAACAAAGTCATTTACCTGGCAAATGCACAAAAGCATTCCAAAGTACTTGTCAAGCTTGTTATGGCACATTCCAAGCCCATGTGCGATGGAGATGCTCTGTGCCTTCCTAATTGTTCGTTTAGGATGATGTTTCAAAAACAGCTGTAGCCAGACGTAGCCAGCTAATTTAGTATCGGTGTTGAACATATGCTTCAAACCATTCTTCTCAGCAAAACGAAAAGCCATTTCCCGAACAAATGCTGTTGTTGGTGGAAAACCAGCTTCTTCTAGACGTTGCACATACTTCAATATGGCTGTTTAATGTTATTTTCCGATGTAACCTACAACAATTAACGCGCTGATGTAGGCAGGCTTGTACGTGTGAAAAAAATTAATATAAAATGACTTATTAAACTATAAACTTACCTGCATGTCCAGGTGATCCTTTAGTAATATTCCCATCTGCATTTCGTCTTTTTTAGGGTTCTGTAGGGCATGTGATACAACTGGGACGCATCCCATATTGTCTTTTACCCGTTTTCCCCATCTTTGGCAGTAAGAAGTGGGTTTCCTTCATTTGTTTTCTCTCATAGGCTTAATCTGTTGGGGAAGGGGCGTGGAATTAATATATGTGCTAAAAAAAATACTGGTGGTTGAAATAAATCAACATAGTGGGGAAAGGTGCCACTTCACAATGGCATCTTACTACACATAATGGGGAAAGACGTCACTTGCATTTATTTTGTTCAAATATTTTTGAGTGGGAATCACCACACCACCATTTTACACATTAAATAGTGTGCTAATTTGAATACCTAACGTTCAGTACTTAAAAATTAATTTATGTTATAGATTTTATGAGAACATAATTAAATATTATAAAATAGGTACTTATCTGCTAATATCTTCGAATAATTCACCATGAAAACCATACACGACGAAACTGTGTGACGTTTCTTGTTATGGCTGCTTCTATAAAAGCAGTGCTACCTCTCCATGTGGCTATAGCTGCTATCTGTGCATTTTCTTTGGAACTATGTGAGTCTGAGGCATTTCCCCCCAACTCATCTAATGCTCAATGAGTTCTAGCTGACTGGCCTCTTAAACCAAGGAAACCACAACAACGTATGACGTAGTTATCTCTCTGTGGCAGGTGCAGACGGAACTGTTTCATATTTATATCTCCAGCACAACAGGTAGAAATATTGGAAAAATTTACAGGTTAAGGGACAAAAAATTAGTAGTATTATTACGTCCAGAGCCTTATTTCCTCGAAAAATGCGATGCGACGTAGACGTCGCATATCAAAAGAAGTATCTTCAAAACCATCAAGAGGATATACGTATGTATATGAGATATCAAAGTGTTCTCGAAAATATCAACTATGTAAAACAGCTTTTTGCCATATACATGCTAAGTATCACAGGGGAATGTGTTCGCAGACTTCGTAAGTTGCTCTATGAAGGGAAAAATCCACGTGACAAGCAAGATAAATAACTTTCAGGTAATGCCAAATCACTGTTGGTAACATATGCTATTAAGAAGCATATTCTCTCATTCACGGTGAAGATGTAACACAACAGTAGCAAAGAATACCACTTTGATTCTAGCAGTGCCCTGTGTGCCTTACTGCACGGATTCGTTCAGTAGGGATTGGACTGTTCCCGAGCAAACGCGGAAAATAATGCAGCACTATGCAGCAAGCAGATACGCCATCTACCAGTTACAAGAACTGCCAGTTTTGCATGCAATTTAATGTATATTATAAACTTCCTTAATTCTGACAGTCATTCGGTTTACATTGCAACCATTAATGATGTGTGTTGTTTCAGTGTCAGTCATTGTCTGTCTGTGGTGTTTCTTTCGGAATGGATTGCCATTTACAAACGAAGAAGCAGATCACATGGTGATGATACTAGAATAATGCCATCAGAACTGCAGAGCTGCTGCCCGTTTGTACGCAGAGAGATATACACAGAGCGTCCATCATTCATACAATGTCTTCCAGCATCTTGCATGTCGCATGCGCACAACCAGGCTAGTGCAACCGACACACAACAAACGTCGTCGCGTCAGAAGGTCTCACAGCTCGTCTGATGCGACAACGTTTGTTGCGGGTCGGTTGCACCAGCCTTTATGTGGTTAAATACATTTCCAAATGTTCGACATGCATTAAATGGTGGAGAAGATACTATTTGTGGAGCAAAAGTTAATGGTTATAACAAAACAAAAACAACATATCAATATCATGGTTGTTTTTTAAATGGTTGTCCTGATTGTTATTCTCCAATTACAATAAATAAATGTGACAATGAAAATATGGATAACTTATTTACTAAAACAAACAATGGAACGACAATTTTAAGACAAAATGGTTACAAAGTAAGGGAAATGTGGGCTTGCAAATGGAAAAATACCGATTTTCTACTCAAA
The DNA here is from genome assembly GCA_029891345.1 of Dryococelus australis. NCBI lineage: Eukaryota > Metazoa > Arthropoda > Insecta > Phasmatodea > Phasmatidae > Dryococelus > Dryococelus australis. The sequence goes on along the minus strand of CM056994.1, from coordinate 184,513,385 downwards.
TAATTTAGAAAAAAAAAAATGCAATAGTACCATTAAAACCTACAGATGTCGTTTTTGGAAGTAGAACAAATGCTGCAAAATTAAAAGTTTCAGGAAATAACTAAGATATGTAGATATGTGTAGTTTATATCCAACCGTGGTGTCTTATAATTATTGTCATGTTGGACATCATATAAAAATATTTAACCCCAAAATTACTATGTAAAATGGTTTGGATTAATCAAATGTAAAGTTTTACCACCACAAAATTTAAATCATCCAGTACTACCAATTAAGAAAGAAAAACTATTGTTTATTTTATGTTCAAAATGTGTTGTAGAGAAAAAAAAGGAGAATGGAAACATAGTGATGAAGAAAGAGCAATAAACGGAACATGAACTACATAAGAATTAAAAAATGCTAATAAAAATGTTACAAATTCCTTAAAATTCATGAAGTTTGGCATTTCAACCAAAGAAGTAATAACATGTTCAGGAATTATATTTAAACATTTATTAAAATAAAATCGGAAACTAGTCCATGGCAAGGTGATTATAAATCAAAAGAATAATATATTCATATTATTAAAAATGAACAAAATATTGATTTAGACATTGAAAAAAAAACGAAATCCTGGAAAACATGCTGTTGCCAAAATTTGTTAAAATTTATTTGGGGGAAAATTTTGACTGAGACAAAATTTGACAGAAACAGAATATATTACTGATCCAACTCGTTGGTATGAATTGTTATTATATGATACAATAGAAATAAATAATATGTTTACATTAAAGACAAAATAATTGAAGTGTCGTATAAATACAATGATAATTATGTAGAAGATAGCACTGCAAAAATATATTTATAGCAGCTTTTACTACTTCAAATAGGCGATTACGTTTATATGAAATGTTAGATAGATTAGGTGATAAAGTAGTATATTATAATAGAGATAGCATGGTTTACATTGATGATGATAAATAAACAGTTCAAACAGGGCGTATGCTTAGTGAATTGACAGACGCATTTGGAAAAAATGATTATAGTATAAATTGGATAAGTACTGGGCATAAAGCTATGGTTATGAAACTTTTATTAGGAAAACAAGTTACAAAATTAAAGGATTCACTCTAAATCACGAAAATGCTTTACAATTGAACATGAAATCGATGGGCTAATTAGTACAAAAAACCAAGAAAAACGCGATTATAAAAACAATATGAGTACAAGAGATAAGAAAACAAAACATCTAGTGAATAAGTTTATGGCTAAAGAATTTAATTTTAACTATTACAAACGCAACATTTTGAATGAAAAATACGATATTACAGATACATTAAAATGGAGTTATTAAATAATTGTATATTTTATATAATTATATTTCTATATTATATTATAATAGCTGTAGTTTCTAAATCAATATCGATATCAGCCCCATCGAAGTCAATTAGTTTACCATTTTCATCCCTAATTTCTAAAACAATATAATTAAACCGCTCAGTATTTATTTTATAAAACATCAAATATGGAGGCTCATAAATAATATAATCTGCAAAACCAATAATAATTTTTGATGGAAAACTAGCAATTATATATGTTTCTAAGTAATTAGATTCATCATATTTTATAAACATACCATATGCCAAGTTACATTGAACATTTATTCTTATAAATGAATTAGAATTAGGTAATTTAGAACCTACAATAATTCTGTCTTTCTCAACTCACATTTCTCTCAAAATAGAGCATATCGGATAATCGATCGTCAAATTTAATATCAAACTTAGATTTAACCAAAACCCTATTTTTTACATTGTTTGATGTTAATTCAATATTATTTGTTAAAAATGGATAAATTGCATTTATAATTTCTTTTAAAGATTCAATATTGTATTGTCTTTTAGGAATAGCTATAACTTCATTTTTATCAACCACAGCACCCAATTTTTCAATTGTTGTTATAATATTGTGTCTATATTAGGCAATACAAATGATATCATAGTGAAGTTTCTTCTTTAGTACAAAACTGTTGTTTGTTAACTTGAATACTTTACTATCCATTAAAAAAATTATCTAAATAAATAAAAATGTTAATTGAGGTGTTGGTGGTTTACTTTTAGAACAAACTTCTAAAAATAAAAATAATGGTGAATTATTGCCTGATAACACAAGGGCCATTATTGTAGGTCCGAGTAACTGTGGGTAAAACCCATTTGATTATGCATTTCATTTATAAAATTTGGTGGTTAAATTTTAATAAATTGTATTTTTCTCAAAAAGGTTAAATCAACCCAAATATATTCACATACATAATTATTTTGATGTGATATCTAACAAGTTTAATGAAAAATTCCATACATTTTAATAACAATGGTGAGATGATTTCTCTATATCAATGTGAAAATGAGTCTCTAGTTATATTTGACAATGTTATTTTATACAAGCAGGATGTCATTCGCGATAATTTTCTTATGGGAAGACACAAGAATGCAGATATATTTTATTTTGCTCAGCCTTATTCAAAAGTTCCAAAGCAATTGGTGAGAGACAATACAAACTACTGTATGTATAATTAGGCAAGATTAAACACACAACACATTTATAACATGTCTTATGAGAAATTTAAAGATATCTGTTAAGACTGTCGTAATCAAGAATACAGTTTTATAACTTCAGATTTGAATAAAATGATGAATAATGTGAAGTGCAGAGACAAAATTAAAGATTTTATATTCTATCTCGATTTTGTGAAATGCATATGAGTTCTTTATTTTTTCCGCGATGGCCACACTATCTACTGAAAACAGGAAAAAAGCAATTGTAATATGTGCTCTGCCTCATGAACTATACACGTGTTTTCCTTGTCCTTTCCTGCAACTTCCATGCTATCTACTAGCAACAGGAGGAATGTTATCGCAACTGTGTTGCTATCTACAGGTGGTGTGACGAACACTCAGTACGGCACCACATTAAGTTTCGTAATCATTTCCTTGCTCGTATTGTTATCATGGCTCAGTGACAGGATGCACGACTTCATACTCAAGGTTCCTGGGATCGAATCCCCGAGCCAAGAGGATAATTAATAGTGTAAATATGAAGGTGTCCATATTTTCATTAAGTCGAAAAACATTGCTCTTGCTAATACAGCAATGTAATAGCATCGATACAAGCTAAATTGAGTTCCTCAAGCCCCAGCAAAAAAATACTCTTTTTACCACACTGTAATAAATCAGATGTATAGCTGGGGTGTTGTCATATGTCTAAGGAATCACAAAATATGAGAAGGGAGTACAAGAAATAAAAATAATAATAATAAACCCTCACATCTCTGCTAAAAAAACAGCCCAGGTGAGTGGAGAGGTGGTGGGTTTCTCCATTGTAGTTTTGTAGGTGCCAGAATAAGTCTAGAAAAAAATTGGGTCACTGGCAGGGCCTTTAATTTGCATGTAAACCTTTTACAGTTTTTAAGAATGTTGATTTAAGGAAAATTTATACATCAGTTTTATTAATCCAAGAGTTATGAGAATTGTCAAAACCTAACCATTTAACATACATTTTATCTCTCTTAGTTTTTAATACTTTTTCAACCAAATAATCATCAGGATAGTTAATTTTCGTAATTTTGTGTTCATAAAAACTGTCTTTTATTTCTTCTCCATTTTTATCTTCTAGTTGGTAAGTTGGCACATTATAATTTAAAACCTCAAAAATAGTAAACAATCCAATTGCCCAATTAGGAGTACAATCCTTCCCAAAAAATTGTAAAGTTTTGTTGATGTGGACAATATTGCCAACTTTATATTTCGGTTCAGCAATCATATGTTTGATATAATTTTTTTTTTCATTTTTCTTATTAACTTCAATTGGTTTCATACTAATAGGTCTATGTTTTGTATTGTTGTATTATTTTACTAAATCATATAATATATTTACCCATTATATTTGCTATTTATAGCAAATTTCTTCCACATTTTAGTCTTCATCATACGATTATATCTCTCTACAACACTGGCTTTGAGATCACTGAGTGTAGAACAATGGTTGATATTATATTTGTGCATAATCTCATTAAATATTTTATTATAAAATTCGGGCCCATCATTGCTTTCATTATTATCTAGTTTTCTTTTCATCAATGGACATTCTAAAACATTTGCTACATTTTAAGCTGTTTTATCGTTAAAAGGTATAGCAAAAGCATATTTTGAAAAAACATCAATAATTGTCATTATATGTGTATCCATTATTCATATGTGATATCCATTTCGTATTACCGGTATCCATCTCAATAAGATCAATTTTCCATAAATCATCTATTCCATATGAAATTACTTTTCTTCTGGGAAAATTTCTTCTTGCTAGTTTATATAATTAATTGATTATTCCTTCTCTATACATTGGGCTATTTTTTTAAATGTTGATTTGTTAGAATTACATTTAGAACATTTACTTTTCTGAACTAATGTCCATTTTTTAGTATTTTCATTTTTTATGTTATTATTTTTAGTGAGTTTCTTGCACTTCAAACACCAAGTATTCTCCATTAATGGTAAAAAAAAATAGGAAAAATATATTTAATCCTTATATTTTACGAATATCCCTATTGTAGTCATCAAACCACCATTATATTCAGATATTTTTTTTAAATTTAAAAAACCAAACTATCGCCTGTTTTAACATCAAAAGGTTTACATTAATTAATTTATTTTTAATCCTTAATAATAGTTAGGGTATTGTTAGGCAAATTTAAATTAGCAGTAATTTGTTTATAAACAGTACATTCCATCAAAAAATAAAATAAAATTTGATTATTTATGTAAAAAAGATTAGTTTGTTTATTCCACTTTGCAGGTAAATTTTGAAATTCATCCGTTTTATCTTTGCCGAAATGTATTTTATTGACAGCATCTTTTCTATGTATAAGATCACCCATATTATTAATTCTATTATTTGAAGAGAAACATAATCTTTTGTATAAACAAACAATTTACTAAGTTGATCTTGTGAAGTTGTAACAATGATATTGTATTTTGAATCTACATATGTTTTTAATACACAATCAGAAACAATACAACTGTATTTTGAATCTAAATAATTTTTTGTACATAATCAGTAGCAATAATATTATATTTTGAATATACATATATTTTAAAGCATAATCAGCAACAATATTTTGTATCTACATCTTTTTTAAATAACTATTTGTATCATTTATCCATTTTATATAATCTGCAATAGTATTACAGAATCGTAAATGTATATCTTCTTTTAAAGCATAATCAGCTATTTGTTTACTAAAAAATATTTTATTGACTGTGTCTTTATCGTCTCTAAAATCATCTATATTAACAATTCTATCTCCTAAAAAAAACATAAGATTTTGTATTATCAAAACAAGTGCCGTGCCGTATAGGCACGCCTCTTTAATTTTCTATGCGACACTCCACTGTTTTTTAATGCGTCAAATAGTTTTCTTTATTTATTACCGAGTATTTTGCAATATGTCTTTGTGTGTTGGATATAAGCTACTATTGAATTTTTATAGTTTGTTACTGAGATTTAGCTAATTTTAAGCTATTTGGAAACTGAAATGTTTAATATTTTGTTTAGTCATTGATATGGTGAATTTTATAATTTCATAGTTCCCTAATAATTAACTTCATTTTTATCTGTTACGAGTATATAATCTCTCTCTTTTCACGCTTTAGCTTGATTGCGAGGATTTTTACATATTAATAAATCCTTTTTAAATACTTTAAACATTTGATTACATTAATATTTTTATTATTGCGGTAATTAACTGTTTTATGCTTATTCGGAATTATCTGTGCTATATAATTTATATTTAAAGTCAATTTGTCTGGTAAATTAAACCTTTATTTTCAGTTTGAAGCAATTGAGATTCATTTAAATTTGTCATGTTCTAGTGGTCAGACATATATTCCTGTTTTCATGTTGATAGATATATTTTCCTATATTCGGTTGCTTTGGCAGTACAAGTTATTTATTACGCATAGGCCAGAATAAATATGTATTCAATACTAATTTCCCTCAGTTGTATTTCTCCTGTGAAAGTTTCAGTTTATTTTGCTTTTTTTTTTTTTTTGGTACTCTTTCTTAAAACTCGCTAAACCCTTTCCATCTGCTGTTTCGTCCACTCGTTCCTGGCTTGACCGTATGTATGCTGCAGCATTGACAATATATTGTATTTCACAACCTTCGTTGCCCCTTTCCACATTTCGTTTCTGGTGTGGCTGTGTGGGCAGTCTTCATGCAGTCACGTACTTGCGGCATGACTTCACATAAAAAACGTCTTTGGATCACATGAAACTTAGCCAGTTTCGCTAACGCGTGCATCGGTTTTGGTCACTTCTGTACTCCTGATGCCATCTAGCCACGATGTTGGAACTACACTGGACGGCTAATTTTAATTTCGATGCACCGTTGTTTCTGGCCACCTCCCCACCTTCCCCACACTTCGTTCCTAGACTCGCTTGACGCGTTGGTGACTTGCGGTGGCCGTCAGGCGGTTTGTGGGCACTTAAGCCCCTTTTGGTTTTTTACACCAAGATTTTGTGCATCACGTGGTAGAGCCTAGTATATTTTTGTGGTTTTGTGTGTTTTTAATTTTAAATTTTTTTTGCTTCTCTCCGTGATTTCGGTATTCTTCTGGACAACATAGTAATTTTCGTCTCTACCCTCATGGTGAGTACTTCTCCAATTTTTTTTTGCCTCGTTCGTATCCCTAATTAATTCTTTACTCGCTATTTTCATACAATTGTATTGTATGTTGTAGTGATGGTTTATCTTCCCCCTGGTTTCCCAGGTTTCAACTTTCTATGTGCTTGACGTCCACGATGTTTTCTGCCTGAGTCGTGCGTTTAGTCTCTTATCCCAAGTTTTTCATGATCAAATATACGCTACTTTTCTTGGATATTTAAAATTTCGCTTTCCACTGCACTCAAGCAATGTTGATTCAACTTTGGACAGCTAAGCGGACTAAACATTGGAATTTATTAATTCATCTATTTCACGCACGAGTAATATACATACTGAGTTAGATCTATATCTGTGTGATTTAATCTCTTTATAACTTTGGTAAAAATGTTTACTTTATTCAATCTGTAACTATATATATATATAATTATATATATACACATATATCCTGGATTATTTAAATATGCATGTCAATCAAATTACGTTAATGTGCGTAACAAAACCACGAACAAAGTAAAAAAATTAAAGTTAGAGATTGAATAAAGTAAACATTTTTACCAAAGTTATAAAGATATTAAACCACACAGATATAAATAAATAAATAAGTATATATATACACACAAATAAATTTTATAACATAATGTTCGGGGATCCCGTTTGAGTTGGTTAGATGCTGGCCATGTTGTCTGTTATATGTCTATATTACTGAATTTGACATTCTTATATACGGTTAAGTTTTTCGAACGTATATTCAAGAAGCTTAAACCTATTATTTTATAAGAATTAAGTAAAATTACGTGTTATTTAAACAGTATATTGTACCTTCTTTTGATGCATATATTTAAAAGGTACTTTGAGAAATACTCATGTTACTACTTCTTATTTTATTTATGCACACCAGGGTGCTAATTTGTTTCGTCGTTTATATTTTTTATATTAATCGCAAAAGAAAAAATAAATTAAAAAATTTTATAAAAGAGATTATTTAAGCAGGCCATAAATACAAATATGTTTATTTTTAAAATGTACTTATTTCCTCTGGGCTTTTCTATTACCATTATATATATATATATATATATATATATATATATATATATATATATATATATATATATATATATATATATATGTAATATTATATATGTGTGTGTATGTGTGTGTGTGATCTTTCAATAGCGAATTGTTTAAACTCCTTTTTTTGTTGCGATATGCGAACACCCAGCAAATCTCATTAATTAGCTATTATTTTGTATTGCTTCCTTGTAACTTCATTCATTTATTGCTTGTTTGAGCAGTCCTTAATGATTTGGGTACATATCAGTTTTACTACCACGTTACTTTGTTTTATTGGTGGTTTGTTTATTATTTGTATTTTTACCAATGTCTGACTGTCCTTTAAAATGAAGTGGATTCTTTAAACCAGTTAAAAGTCTCTTAATGTTTGCATATGCGTAACAGTGCTTAGTTTACTTTGTAAATCAGAAATACCCGAATTGCATCGTGAATCTACATATGTTTTTAAGGCATAAGCAGTAGTGTCACAAATTTTATTTAGAGATTTGATTAATGGTTTATCAAACAGATCCGTCATTTAATAACAAAGAAATTATGCCATGAAACTTAAAACTATTTGAATAAAGGTGTATTACGGTTAAACATTGATGTCCAAAAATAACTGAATCAGAGTTCTGAATTCTATTATCATTGTGATAAACATTTATGTTTTTGCAATAATTAATTATATTAGTAGGAATATCTCCTCTAGATGAATCAAAATAGTAAACTTTGTTGTTTTCTTTAAAATAGCAAACCCAGTGAGTTCCAGTATTTGATGAAATATCGAAATTAACGACCCGTGCATTCATTTCTGTGCATTCTACTTGGTAATTCGTCAATCATACAAACATTTTTGAAATTTTTAAGATTTAGTATTTTGACATATTTTTCAATATCAAAATTAAATAATGGCATTTTATTCTAATTTTCTTTGGTCTCGCTCTCTTTGCAACTAAACCATTTCATGATTTATTTTCCATTTCTAAATTGTGTCTCTGTTGTTCTTCTAATTCGTCTTTATTTTTTCTAGTTTGTTCAACAGAATTTTAAATTGCAGTAGCTCCTCCAGCCAAAGCTCCAAGCGCTCCTAAAGCTTCAAATAAAATTGGTAAAAATCCTCCATGATGTAAACCCTTTCCTGTTTTTTTAAATAATTTTATGATTGTTGGTATTGATAAAGTTAATTTGGAAGCTTTTCCTTCTTTCAATTTTTTATTTTTTTTCTATCAATTTGATCATTTGTTAAAAAATTATCTGTAGCCAAATCTCTTAATTGATCAATGGGTATATCAAAAGTTATATTTGTTATCTTCATTTACATAGAAAAAACATGATTAATTAAACATTTAAATACCCCAACAAAATCTTCTTTTTGTAAACATAGTTGAAGCAACAGCCGCAGAAGCAATTTTTTCACCAATTGGAGTACTTTTATATAACATAATTTCTTTTGCTTCTGTTTGTATAATTTTATCAGCTCCATTTCTAGATTCTAAATTTTTGTGATCTCTATAAGCAATGTCATTTTGTTTGCAGGCTTCATCTTATTTATTTATTCCTGTGTCACCCCTCTCCAACATTTCATTTAATTTTGTAAATGGGCCAAAATAATTATGCATTTCAGGTAAATCTAAATTGTTTAAAGCCCAATTTATAACACCTTTTCCATGATGTTCTGAATTCCAGAATGAAAGTGAAATTACATTTAAAACTCCTATAAGATACGGAATTCCTTTTGGATTATTTGCAAACAAATTCAGAAAATTTATTGCCCAACATATCCACTCTGCTTACTTTTTCATTGTAAGAATTTTTACTTCCAGCATTTTCTTCATCATGTATATCTAATAATCTGGCAATTAAATCTCTCACATCATTCGTCCAACTATGTTCTTTTCGTAGAAATTGTATTTTTTAACGTCTTTTCCAGATCTAGGAGTTTTTTGAGAAATCATACTTTCGGGTGTGTTTGGCACTGATCTTGAATTCAATTTTCTTAGATGATTATCATAAATTGGTTTAATTAAATTTTTGTACTTGCAACTTCTATTCGAGTTTACTCTCCCACCGCGATCATATTATTGGTATCCAATATCGGTTGATATATCAGTGTAATTTTTATAGTCATTATCGGTGTATTTACCTTCAAGATCTGATTGGTCATTTTTGTTAGCAAATTAGATAGCCCTTCTGTTAATGTACATTCTATAACGTTAACAGATACTTTATTATGATATATCGTTACTTCTGTATCTTCAATGTAAAAACTATGCCCTTCTCCTTGTAAACCACACATTGCATCAATAACATTAAGTCTTTTGGAAATTTATTTCCCGAGAGTTATGTTAGAATCGGACGCGTTAAGTTTTTTATGGGTACAATTCCCACGTGCTCTTCTAAATTAGGTAATTTTGAGAATAATTCTCTTTCAAATGATGTTTCTTGTGGTGTTGGTGGATAATCTAAATTTTTGCTGCTACTGGAACAAATTTATATATTAGATTTTCATTTTCTTCACTTATATATTCTACCTTATTACCAATATTTCGTAATTCGTCAGTTAAAGGTAGCTCTTCCTTCTTCTTTTTTTATATCCTACCTCATGATTCTTTATATAATTTCTGTATCTTTCAATGAGTAATTTAACTCGAGAAACACTCTTTAAATCTTTCATTTATATATAATTTTCTTCTAAATGAGTTAATAAAGTATTGAGAAGTTTGATAGAAAAACTTTTCCCACAACAGATCAAACTAGGGGAAATTTAAATGTTTACAGTAATAGAATTGAATTCGACATTCCTATAGGATATAGCTTTTGTTTTCCAAATGACACTTATGTATAGGAGCAATTTAGTTTACTAAAGAGAGATAAAGAAGGAAATGAGGCAAAATATGATAAAGCAGATAATAATTACGTTTGTTCTAACTTTTTTCCTTTTCAATTTTCTAGAGTATAACTCTCAAAACATGGAAATATTATTGAAACTGTTATAATCCAGGAATAACATCAACAGTGATGAATGCTTTGTTAAGATCTCTAGGTGAACAAAGTTATTTATAATTAAGTCATGTTGATGATTATTATCGTGTATAAGCTACCCACAGTGTTAAACCAAATTAAATAATCTATCTTCTCAGATATCTGTTTGGTTTTGTTCTTGATAATAATGAAGTTTATTGGAAAGGTGACTATAAAATACTTTTATTCGAAATTCGTCTGATAACAATGGTTTATTTTTTATCAAAAAAAGACGACGGTTCACTTGAAAGAGATTATTCTGATCTAGGTAAAATTGTCATTCAAAAATTATAAATTATGTGACCTATTGTTGAATAAGAACCTAACAGGCATTGCAATTAAAGGAAATATATACAAAAACCCTAAAATTCCTATTCGTTTTGATTATTGGCAATTTTTAGAAAAAGAAGTTTCCACTGGATAAATGGTTTTTAACTTTGAAATGAAAGGCCAGTTTAATAATTTATAATTTGACATTCCCGATTTTGTAATTGTAGGTTTTCAAACTAATAGAAAAAATCGTGCTGATCAGGAAGTGCACGTTTCTATATTTGATCACTGTAATGTAAGAAATATTTATGTTAAAAACGGAAGAAAATGAAATTTTTCCAAAAGAAAATTGGAATATGGATATTGGCAATAATTTTTGTGATAAAGAGTTTCTTGCTTATAACAATTTTAGAAATTCTAAAACAAAACTAAATACTGTGTGTAGCAGTAATAAACTGTGTTATAAGCCGACTCTAAACTATGATGGTGCTACCAATTATTATTCATTTTGGGGTCGAAGACCATTGTATATTTTTGATTGTTTATATAGAAAAACAACTGTAGATAAATAAAAAGCAAATATGAAAATTAGTGTTGATATTGTTAAGGCTATTGGAGTGGGAACAATTTGCAATATTGTTCTAATTAGACAAAGAAATTTAACTTATTATAATTTGAAAGAGAGAATTACTGAAGATATATAAAATTTTTGTATTATAAAATAGAAGAAACATCAAAATGTTTAATATTTTAATACAATTTTTTAGACTTATAGTTAATTCGTTACTTTTAGAACTTTTACGAAGTTTTTGATATATAGATGATTTATTTGGTCAAATAATATATCATTTTCATAATTCTAGATGAGTTATTCTTTCTCTTAGTAAAATTTTTCTTTATAAATTAAAATAGAATTTTATCTTTCACCTTGTAGTTTGACTAACATTTTAAAAGGTGGTGGTGGTTCAAAGCTGCCTTCCCATACATTAGATAATGCATCTGCCGAAATAAGAGAATTAGTTTACAAATTTCATTCAAATTTACAAAACTTACCATTATCTCTCTCAAATAATATTGACGATAAATATGAACCTCGAAAAATAGGCGGAAATCTAGAGGAAATAGAAGAAGTTTTTAAAAAATTAGTAGAGCTTCTAACATAAACTATAATGAATAAGATAATATTTCATCTGATTTTCAGCTTATTTTGTTTGATTTTAGCTTAAATATGTATGTTTTTACATTGACCCCAAATCCTGCACGCCCATTTTTGAAAAATTGAAATTTTTGCTTTTTTTGCGGTTTTTTGGTAACTTAAAAAAATGGATTTTGGGTCTCTAAATTGTCCTCAAAATTCTGCATGCCCATTCTCGGAAAATTGAAAATTTGCTTGTTTTTGGCAGGTTTTGGTCATTTTTTTTGGCATTTTTTAGCCTGTTTTTTTAGACTGTTTTGAAGACATTTTTTGCTCGAAATTCGAGGAAAAAAGCTTGAAATTATTGAAAAAAAAGCGTAGTGAATTTACAAAAAAGCGGCGTAAAAGGGTGTAAATTGGCCTGTCCTCAAGGTACCCATACACTATTCAAATGTTTCCGGTGAAATGTGACACTTTATCAGACAACACACATACTGCCTTGCTGACTTTTCTGACAAATAATTCAGGTTTACCCAGTACTGTCATCGCATTTGCCTGGACCATGGCATACAATAATTGTGTGAATTTGAATAACACGTTCATAATTACAAAAATATATGTTACCCCAGCCTTTGATTTGGGTAATGCCCCGCATAAATCCAGTGACACTAAATCAACGGGTTCTCTGAAATAATAGGCTGCAGCTCACCTACTAAATTCTCTTGCAGGTGTTTACAGCATTGGCATAAATCGAATGCTCTCAAAGCATAAGTCCAACTTTTTGAATATTTTCCCTGAATAAATGGCATCTCAAAGCCTCGTAGGTCTTTCTTATGCCCACATGACCAATAAACTCATGTGTGTCTGCCATTAAACTTGGCTGTAACTTCTCTGGCACAACCACGTTCCACTCATCTTAGAAATAAGATTTAATTAGGCTCTGCTGGAATAGAATACCACCTTAGTTGACACAGAATGCATTTCTCTGTGGGTGTTACCTGTGTGCTTCTTGCAACTTCCGTAGCACTCTGCTGCAAAATTCATTTTCGTGCTGATATTCTTTCAAATTAGCGAAACTTCGCTACCAACTCACCGTCGGACTTGCCTGCTTCCTAGTTGGTGCGATGGAAAATGCACGCGGCTTCTGACTGACATAGTCAGGTCCGCCGTTGGGTATCCTGCTTAAATAATCTGCGGCCATGTTTTTGCTATCCTTTATATGCAGAAATCCCAGGTCAAATTCTTGCTCCAAAAGTGACCATCTCGTCAGCCTACCACTGAAAATCTGGCATTTCTTAAGGTTAAGCACAGCTTGTTGGTCAGTCTGTAGGGCAATTCTCTCTTCCAATAGCAAATTCTGAAAATGTTGGAGTGCCCATACAACTGTGATGGTGTAACTTTTTTCGGCCTTATTTAAAGTGTGTCTCATCATCGCTACTGTCTTCTCACTTCCACCCTCACTCAGCTGGGCTGACTTTGCTCCAAGCGCATAGTTGGATGCATCCAAGTAGAGATAATATGTAGCACCTTGTACGGGACGATGGATGACGTGCTCAGTCAAAAACAAATTCTAAACGGCCTCAAAAGTTCTCTGGTGCTCCTCAGACCAGATCCATGGGACGTCTTTCCTCAGTAGTTATAATAAAGGCAAACATACTCCTGTCATTTTATCGGAGTAAATCCAGTAGAAACCAACAATGCCAAAAAACACTCCTAACTGCTTTATGTTTCTTCGCACTGGAAAATTGGTAATGGTGGCTAACTTGTCGGGTGTGGTGCGTATCCCAGAGTAGGTGTTAAAATGGGGCCTAAAAATGGTACTTCTTCAAGACAAAATAATGTCGTCTTCAGTTTTACAGTCATGCCAGCCTCTGTCAATTTCTTTAAAACTGTTTGGAGGTGTTCTAGATGCTCTTCGAAAGTGGCCGAAACAATAAAAATACAATCAGCATAGAACCTTGCAAAACAGGCACACTCATCTCCTAATGTGACACTCATACAGCGGGTAAACTGCGAGACGGCGTTACACAACCCAAACGGATGTACGTGAAAAAAAAATTGCTGGTCGTGAAACAGAAAACCTGTGGACTGCTGGGATTCTTCTGTCAAAGGTACCTGCCAATATCCATGCATCAAGTCTACTGTAGACAAAAAACCGTACATGTTGATACAGGCGCAACAACTCCTCTGTTGGTGTTGGGCTCTCTTGACTTTATAGAGATGTTATTCAGTTTACGTGCATCAAAGCACAAACGTACTGACCCATATTTCTTCCTAACAGATACAATCGGATTGCAGTAGGTGCTAGAGGCGTGACGAATAATGCTCCAGGATAGCATTAAACAAAGGTATTATTCTGCCTTCTTAGCATATGTTGCTGGTATATGGTATGATTTACAGTGGAATGGTTCTCCTGGTTCAACCTTGATATCTGCCTTGCACAGCCTATTCCTTGTTGGCTGATCCAAGAAAATGTGCTGATTGCAGAATAACAACTGTTTCAGTAAACATTTTGGTTGCGGTCGAGAACTTCCATGCTTTCCAGTGCTTGAAAAATGTCTTCGAATGTGGGCGAAACATTAACGCACAGCAGCTTTTCTATATAGCGCACATGCCTCTGTAACTACCTGACGAATAGAAATGTCAATTAAATGAAAGCCAGCAATACTTAGACTGTGTCGGATAGGAGCGTAACTACGAAATAATAAAAATGACTTAACAACTTGTCTGCAAAATCCTACAATTTAATGATAAAAAATTCAAAATAAAAAATGTTAATTTTCAAAAATATTCAAAATGTGTTTGTTCCCTGGATGACAATTGAGAAATAAAATTACTTTGCAGACTCAAAACTAAAAGTGGGGGTAGTGGCCGTTGAAACTGTTATGCCCAAGGTGAGCTAATCTTAATACTGTCTTGAAATGCTCCTACACATGAAAAAGTCTCATTCTTAAAAATACAACTATTCTTAAATATAATTTTAATAATTCTTATTAGTTCTAGCCAGGGGTGACACGGTAAAAATCAATGATAAAAGCATACTCTATGAAACACCAAATGGTGGCTGTTCGAAACCTTCTGGAATGTCTAGACGTAAGCAAATATACATGTTACTGAAATTTTATTAAAACTTAAAATGTTTCCTTAGCTGGTGTAGATTTGCAGATACTCATTTTCGTTCTGGGAAGTGACGTATGAGGGCTTCGTCTGCGGCAGGAAATATAGCATAAAGGGAAGTCACCAATTATATACGTAAGCTCATGGCTTACGAACCAACAGTCGGCATCAAAATCTAGCATCTAACTCCTGACAACTAACGCGGCGGGGGCGATACACGGACTTCCTATCCTTAGATAGTTTAAATATCCTGTCGCAAACACCCACTCGGGCGATATGACCTACCGTCGTCCTATCCCTTCGGTGCCGTGACGTTAAGAACTCCACTACCAACTATACTAGCCTATCTTAAGGAAGGTTCTGAACCTTCCGACTAATCACTGTGCTCCCTACTCAAAACTGATTAAAAATGCCATTCTAAATACCCCAAAGTCCTACATGCATGGAGTTATAGTCCTCGAAACGCGAATTAACAAAACATATAACAAGAAAGACTTATAAATATGTGGGAACATAAAAAAATAACATTATTGCAATAAAAAATACACCAAATATTGCCATCTTACAAGCTAATAATAAAAAAAACTTGACGATTTTATAATTGTTATTATCTGCCCCATTGCTGTTACAATTAAATCCCAACACTGGGCAAATTGTAACAACCGACCTTCTTTAATAAAACGCATGTTGTGGGAACAAGGTGTCATTTTTGATATTGTTGCTGATCTGAATTAATAGATGAATGATTGGTTTATCGATTTAATCAATCAAAGTTATATAATACCTGATAGGTTTCATGATATACACAATTTTCTGAAAATTGTTACAACATGCCCCTCGCTCCCCTACGTGTTAAAAATGCAAAAATTAAAAGTTAAATATTCACAAACGTCATAAATATATGGGCTACAATATGTGCGTGTCTGTTACTGTGTGTAGAGCTATTTTGCTTCAACATTTGCGATTCTTTCCCAAAAACAAGCATTAAAAAAAATATTTTTAAAATTTTTCAGTTTGTTCATCTCTACAGTACGCACAAAATAAAATTGTAATGAAATATTTTTTAGTCTACTCAAAGTTAACTATTCTTGCATAAAATAAATAGGAATATCGTTTTCCTTTTTAAAAGGCTGTTCATTCAATTCATATTTCGACAATAAATCACTATGACAGTTTTGTACACTGCCATGCCAACACACTTTTGTAAAAAAAATCACCAGTATTTAAAGAACTAGAGAACATGATTTTTCGTACATGGTAAGCGATAGTAATGATATTTAAAAGTAATTATTGATTGAATTATTTTACAAAACCATAATGTAATCAATGTTATATTTTCTGTAATTTAGTGATAGGATCGTGTAATACTTACGAGATGCAAACAAATTTGAGTGTTCATTTAAATACCTAAATGTACGATAAAACAAGATTTTAAACTTATCAAAATAAATGTTTTCTTTAGACACACGGAACTTCAACCAAGTAATCTTCTAAACGTCGTAATGGGGTAGAGAGACTGGCTAACCTTACTGCAGTCTAAGTACCTACTTTACTGCAATCTGCATTGAATTTAGCCACGTAGTTTTCATCACCAAAACCAGTAGCTCATAGTTTGAAGCATTACGCCTGTCTGGCTGTCTGTGGGATGAAAAACGTGTTCAGTCCCTAATTGGAAAGATGTAGTGATGCTTTGAACGAGCGTGGAAATTACATACTTTATGCTTCATGGATTCTGTTTCTTGGCGCGTATACTGTACCTCAATTTAGGATTATGTGTTATTTCATACTAATAACTATGTTAAATACATAACAGGGGTACTTACATTTTAATACATGTGGTGTTTTACGCAAAAATATCTGCCTAGGTGCCCAACATATGTATTTACATAATTTTTAGTTTCGTTTGCAGAATTAATAGTGGCAACACTAATAAGCAAGCTTATCAACACAGCATGGTTAGTCTTAGCTAAATCAATGTATTACACAAATTTATGAAAGACAATGCAAACTGTAGATCGTAGATTACAGCATCGAAAGAACTAGTAAACCCAACGTTATAAGAAAAAATCTTAGCATTTTACTATACCGAAAATATAATCGAGTACTATTTGTATTATATATTGCATGTGTCACCATCTGTTATCGATAAGTATTTACACTGAATGTGAATTTTCATAAAGATAGCCATTATAAGCATCTAGAACGTTGTTGCCGTAATAGGTAGTCATTGTATTTATTTGAAATTATTTTTTCGTAGTATTTAGAGAAAGCAACCAAAAATGTTTACATTCAAATTCAACTACACGTTTGCATTATCAAATTTTGTTGATAAGATATAATATATAAACATATAATTGTGCGCTTGCCATTTTTATCTTGACATTTCTGAAAGAATGATGTAATAGTCTGGCACCTTCTCGCAGCACTCTTAAATCAATCTGTATGGCTCATTGCCAGCCGAGTATTAAGACACGCTATTTAGTTCGTACAACGACTTCACTCCAGTACTGGTCCTGGAATACTAACCCACGAGGCTTTTTGCTGGCCAAGCACGAAGCAAGCAAAGTATTAAGATATTAGGGTGTCCGCCATCCGCTCGGGCCGAAGCGCAGGCTAATGGATGGTCACGGAGATCCAAGAAAGAATCCACAAAAGAGGAGCAGAGGACGTGAGTAGGTAGAAATATCACCGTGAAAACCTTCAGGAATCAGGGTAAGGTGAGGTACTATTGACTACATCACTGTCGCACACTTGAATCCTTGAAATGTGATGCCAGTGTAATATTACTGGCTACTTTCATGGCAATAGAATACGAAGAAATGAGAGCAGAATCATTGCAGATGAATGGAAAGTACACTGTTAAACTGACCAAAATACAGCTATGAGTTTTTAGAAATACTCTTAAACAGGGGATTAGGGTGCTCTCCCCTGCCCCCTCCCTTAATCGTCAAACCAGACGCTTAGGAGGGCAAATCCTCCCCCCCCCCCCCCATATCATGGCGTCGACGCACATGGCAGTAACACACGAATTCTTACTACTTACTACAAACCTATAATAAGACATCCTAACACGCACCTACTTGCCCCAGATTCTCTATCGACAATGTATTCGTTTTATCTTTCACTTAAAAATACTCGTAGCTATGGGAGGCATATTTTTAAAAGATGTACATCTGAAAAGCTTAATTAACCTCTGGGCAGTTATAACGGAGAGTTTAGATGTATAGTTAGAGCGGAGGCTGTGATAGGTAACAGATATTCACGCGGTGGCGGGCGAGCAGTGAAGAATCGTTGCACATCGCGGGGCTCGTGCGTGCTTGTCGTAGAGCCCAGAACCACGCTGGGTTCGTTATGGGAGTCGCGTGAACTGGTCCTGCGTGGCCACGACACAGCGGCGTCCAGGCGCGCCACTCTCGTTCTCTCTCCCGTACTATCCTAGAGGCTAAAGGCTGTTCACTATAAAGTGAGTACTTTTGAAATCAACCTTAGAAAAATGTCACTGCCCCTGCCTGGATATATTTTAACGGGCGCAATGAGTGACATGTGTCCAATGAAGTTGGTAACGATGGAGGGGAATGTAGTTCCATATATTAACGCCGAACAAAAAGTGTTAGGTAACCTTTAGTGATAACTTAAATTAGTTTTCTCTCATTCTGTATTTTTTAATGCATCGAAGTGTAAAAATTAGCAGATTCGTACAATATTTACTTTTATAATAATTTCCCAGTGTTTCTTTACCGACGCATGAATAAAGTGATGAGGTCCACAGCAATGTTAATTTTACACAATGCGGAAGAACACACAACGTGTTTACAAGTAGACACTATGCAGGGTTTTCAAAAGTGCTCATTTTACCGTGAACAGCCTATATAAGGCTGGACTCACGCGATAACAGTTGTTACCGATATGTTTTTACAATTTAAATTCCTGAATTTACAATCAAAGTGGCTACTCAAGTCTAAGGAATGTCGCCAGCCCGTCAGTCGGTCGAAAGTTAAAGTTCGGTCAATAGTTGGCTGATGGACGGATAGAAAAAAGTTGCCCTGCGATTGGTTGACGATCACATGACCCCCGGACGGACGGACTTCTGATGGATGCGACAGACTATTGTAAGTCCAGCCTAAGTCGGCGGCAAGTTGTACAAGGCACCATTCACGGTTACTTCCAACTCTTTTGAAGCCCCGTTAAAGTTATACCTCCAGGATATTCTTCCGCCTCATGCAAATAAAGCTTAATCGAGTCTAGAAAATTACACCAGAGTGACAACGCACTGCATTCGTGTGCACTCACTGTAATAATATTTTGCATGAGAACTATTTCTTACTAAGAGTTACCAGCATGCCTGTAATATTGCTGTTTTATTCTTATTAATATCAAATTTAATGTTATGATTTGTAGATTTAAAATATTTAAATATTCAATTTAACCAAAAATAAGGTACTTCTATGTTAGCACAAATATGGAAGGTATTTTATGCATAAATTATTTACGAATAAACCAAACACGTCACACATGGAGTGATATTTCAAAGGTTTGATTTTAAAAGTGTGAAGAAACCGGAAATATAAGTACTATAGGGCTCATCTATCAGAATATCGACAACTCTGCTACGCCCAGCTTAAAGATTCTTACGTATTTAGCCATCCGATAAGCGGGAAAGTGAATTAGAACCACGCTTCAGGACAGGAATGCGGTGCCCCAAGCCAAAGTTTTTGCGTATATCACAAAATTATGTTTTGGTTGCCACTAGTCTGTGAACATAAAATAAATTTTCATTAATATCTTCACTATAAATACGTTTTTTTATCATTACAGAATAATTATTACGTTCGTCGCAAAAATTTTTTCGGAGTGAATTTCTCACAAAAACACACAAACGTATCAATATATAACCTAAAATTACCATGTTTTAACATATATAATGCATTATATATACAAATATTTATATGGAGGATGAAAAAGTATTATGTGATTAATAATTCGAAATGAAATACACTGTTACGACTCCGCATTATAAAAGAAATGCCATTTATGTTTGCAGTGCTGATAAACTCCATTAATTAAATACATGAGACTGACAACATCTGTGGCGGTAGTGGCCCTTCTTGAACTACAGAATATACTTATCGTTTCTTATTTTTAAATCTTTAATATTTTCAAGAAATTAAGGGATATTTTCATTTTTAAAGCATGTAACATACTGAGAGAATCGCTTTAGACCATACGTTGAAAATAGATTTTCTACAACCCGCTACAATCAATGTAGATCAAATTAATAATCGTCTCGTATACACCGAAGAGTATTTACTAACAGACAGCTGCTAAAAGAGAGAAGAGCATAAAAGAGGAGAATAGTTGTATAGACAGAGAAACATAGAATAAAAACCAACGCAATGGGAGAAAATTGACTGATGCCCGATGTCGGTGGATTCTTTATAAAAACATACTTTTTTTCTTGATTTTAGATTACGTAAATCAAAATAAAACAGTCGTTTTAATTACTGATAAATGCCCATTTACAGGCTTTCTATACACTGATGGATTCCCATTTCCAGACCGGTTTCTTGTGAGTATTGGCGACATATCAATAGATCATGGAAATTATAATATTCATTCAAAATCATTCTGAACCAATCATATATAATCTTTTATTTACTTTTACAATCTCGTTATTTTTTAACTCTTAGCGTGTGGCTTGAGGAGTCTTTACTTTTCACGTAATTTAATTTAATTTAATGGCCATACGTGAGAACAAAATCGAGATAAGGCTCAGAATTTATTTTTAACGTGGCTCAGAAGAACGCTTCAAAAGAAAGTGAAGAGGTACTTCAAAGTATATTTTATGATTAAATAAATATAACAACATTGTACTTCTGTATGATTATAAGTAGAGAAACAGGAAATCGTTTAAACATTACAGAAGTAGTAGAAAATATTTTAGTAACAATTTTTCAAAGACGGAATTTATTTCAAGACACAATAGAGTTTCGTAATATCACTTTATGCACTTTAAATAACATATGTTTGTGTTCTGTAAATATTTTTCGACATGATAATTTTTGTGGTCAGACTTCTCGTCTCTCACTTAAGGCGAACCATGTTTGATTCCTAGTAGGATCGCTCCCGGACGATACCGCTGATCGGCGGGTTTTCTCGGGATCTCCCGTTTTCCCCTGCCTTTGCATCCGAGCGCTGCTCCATACTCACCTTGCTTCACACTCATCAGCTCTCAAGGCTGCAATGTTAATAGTACATGTCGCCCAGATTTTTTTTTCACCTTCGAGGCACAACGATACGGGTGACTATAATACGCGCGATCAGCACCCCGTCGCCCCTACGCGGAAGGCGCTGAACCGGCGTGCAGTGTTTCCGATGTTACGCTTTCCTGTGCAAATGAGATATATAACAGTGGGATTTTATTACACTTGACAAAAGCCTATGGATTAAACTAGAACTCTACAGTTTTATAGTTCTCCTACCTACTAAGAAAACTGCGCGAGATAGCTCCAAATGCGATTTTTGACCATTTCCACGACTTTTTTCTCTCTCTCTGTCTGTCTGTCCGTCTTTAATACTTCTAAGGCCCTTGAAACTCAACACAAGTTCTTCAAATTTTGCAGAAGGAATCCTCAGGGTCAAATACAGTTCATGTTCGAATTTTGGCAAGATCAGATTACGTAATCTTTACGTTTTACCCTAAAAACTCATTTTCAAATTACTTTTTTCCTATGAAAGTTTTATATTAATGCATTGAGATTATTCCATAGAGATATGAAGGTAGGCCTAATAGAATATCATTTTTATTTACTTAAATGTCTCGCTTCAATGTCGAGTTAATTTCCAAGTGGAGCCACAGTGGCTCAGTGGATAGAGCGATTCCAAGAAGAGCCACAGTTAGGGCCGGCCTTCGACGCCCGTGGCAAGAGGTAATCAATTCGCCCCCCGTATTTTTCTCATTTAAAATTAGAATTATTCTAATATAAATGCAGTTTCGTTCAAGAAATTGACAAATAAAATTTTCATATGTAACGTTGATATACAAAACTAATTTCACAGTTATGTAATCACCATAATGTATTAAATTTATTGTCACACCCTTGCCTGATTCGCCGTATATCCTGTCGCTGTCACCAAACTTTGTTAGTACAGATCTAAGGCTACATAATAATTCTTACACATACAACTACTATGGAATGGAAAACGAACTTATATTAGGAACAGTAAATGAATGTTTTTTAGTCCTGAGAAAATAAGAGCTGAAACTTTCTTGCGATCACTGTAACATCAGTAAAGAAGAGATTCACACAGATCGACCATTAAATATATAATGTTTATATACAGATCAAATTGCACATTTATGTACACTTCATTGCCTTATAAAAATGGGGCCTTTCTTGCCTTGGCCTGGGCAAATTTGGTTCCAGATGAAGAAAGTTCAATCTTGCGAGCTATGTGATTTTATCTATAGACAATATCGCGGACGATGAGAGTCGTTCGTCACTCATAGTAGATCGAAGATAAGTCTTGATCAATTTTAACCCCGGAAAACTGCGTTCACAGCTAGCTACTGTCACTGGTAAAGTCGGCAATACTCAAAGCGACACCCAGATATTAGGAAATGTAGTGGTCATATTTGTGTCTTCTTAGGAGAACTCTTAACAGATGTTGGTACAAAACACTGGAAGTGTTTTAATTTTTCCCAAAGTTTCAAGCCAGCTGACTATTCATGGCCTTCATATTCATACTGGTTCTTCTTTCTTCGTGTATGAGTGGGATCTCCAAACGAATAATCCGCTCCTAGTGTATCTGCTAGCTCCTCTGCAGTTATAACTGCATTTTGGTAGCCCTCATCTCTTCATCTCTGTAAGAAGATACATGCTCCATAAAACTCTTTGTTAAAGTGGCGACAGTACAGATATCCAGCACTGGGCTTTGCAATGATTTACTCACAATGTTTACTTGATACAAAACATCGTACCATACAACAAGAGAAATCAAAAAGTCAAATTTCATTAACTTGTCCGTTAAAGAGTTTGCTTCGTACCTCAAATCAACATCTTCCAAAAGTATATTCAAACACTACAATTAAAAGCATCATACACATTCTGCACCTGATATCTAATAGACTTAATATTATCAATTCTTCTTTGCCAGCGTGTAGCACTTAGTGGTTTCAGAGTGAGGCTGGTCACATGATTCTTAACAATTTCCCAACGTTGGACATAAGCTGAGAACAACACATATTTCTGCATAACGTCAAAAAATATGATAGAAATTGTTGATGATGAAGCTGCATCTGAAACCGTTAAATTCAAAGAATTACAGCCACAAGGCACCAATGATGCTCTTGGATTCAACTGAAGAATTTTTGCTTGGACACCTATGTTTCTACCACTCATATTGACACCATTGCCATAGCTCTGGCCGTGGCAGTCTTCTGATCTTTGTCCATTTTCAGATAACGTTCTTAACAATAGTTCTGGCAAACCTTCTCCTGTACAAATACTGGCATTTCGAAATCCCAAAATATTTAATTTATTTTAATTACATCGTCTTCTACCTCCACAAACCTTATCGTCAATGGCATTTTTTCAGTGTAACTGATATATGTCGAGCAGTCTGAAATTATGTAATTATATTTGGCCTTTTGAGCCCGTTTGTTTATGTGTTAGAGTACTGCTTCGCCTAAAATGTTTATAAGTTCATTTTGTATAGTTTTCCCGGGATAATAGTAATTTGATGACTTTGCTGAAACACGCATTAGCTGTTCACGCGTAACATCATCAAAATTTCCCAACAGTTCTACAAGACCAAAAAAGTTTCAATTAAGTTATTATCTGTCCGAGGATCCCCTGAAAGCCAAATTATGCTGGGCAAAGAACACAGTAATAGACAGAAGGCGTCGAACTTCATTATTTATAAGTTGTTCATGATTTGATTCAATTCCTTGATTGAGACTAAATCTGGATGCACACTCAATCCACTTGCGGTGCGTATTTTTATGATCTAGTGACTTTTCATGTTCTTTCGAGCGATAACCGACGTGCTTCCAGTCAAAACACTCAGCTGTTTCTAGTTTTCAGCTACAGTTCCTATTGAATATTTTGCAACAAAAGCAAAATGCACAGTCCGAACTATTAGAATACACAATCCACCGCCTTCTATACTCTTCCCCATTATCTAGTTTCCTAATTGTATATTTTATAGAAAAATACCGCTTGTTTGCATCTCAAGGAAACACAGTGTCTTTAATTTCTTGATGCCAGCTTAAAATAAATATGAAGGCTGCACAAATTTAGGCCATAACACTGTATCGGACAAAACCATCTGATTTGTTTTCACTTTCTTCTGAAACTAGCATTTTTTTTTTCTCCAAGAGAGTTTTGTTATGCGTAGATTTCAAAAGCTCCACCTCCACTTGGGAGAATGGTTCTGATGAGGGGGAAATTCTGTACATGTTTTCAGTGGTGTTGACGCCTTGATTTTCTTTATGAATGTTGTCATTGCTGACATTTCCACAGTATGTTGAAGAACTTGCAGGGGGAGCTGATATAATAGGTAAGAAGAATTTACCAATTCTGTGCACATCTTGTTTTATTCAGCAACTTTCTCGGATAACCGTTTTCTTTTTTCAGCCCCAGATAATTTCTTCTGCCCAAAATTCTTCATATCTATTGAATATCTGGCGCATAAATAAAAACAATTAATTTTATATGCATAAAAATAAGAAAAAAATTATTGATAAATACCCTGCACATTTTTCGAAATAATTCAGAAGTGGCAACACGTAATTAAAGTTTATGCTGTTATCACGTTCGTCATTGGACCTTCACTCATCCGACACCCCTCTAAGAACTTTGAACCAACAGCAAACTGTTACCCCTTACCTGACCTAGCTCTGCGAGAATAACCAGAACAGGAGAGTGAGGTCCGAATGTGGCAACAACCAATTAATGAACGGCCTCTACTGTAGCACTCTAGCCCTTTCATATCCAATATCCACTTTAATTTACGATTTCAGGTGTTGCAAACCAAGAATTTTATGATGCGTGCTGTACTTAAGTTGGCACAACACTTGTTTCATTGTCACAACCATTGAGCTGCATTCTATATGTTTCCGTACAGTTATATGAACCAATCATGACCAAGACCAATAAGACGGTTACGAATTATTTACCCACAGGTGAAATCATTGGTCACTGAGCTCGCAGTGTGCAGTAAAAACCATAAATTATCTTCACGTGCGTAATGTACACAAATGTGTACATTGGATCTAAATGGGTCAAGATGCACACGATTCTGAAGTCTAGAGAGGTTGTTCTTTTATACCTCTAAATTGCAGGGTCTCTTAACTATTTATAAATGAGCTACAATGCTATATGCATACAAAGAATATAGCCTAAAGCATTAATGTTGTTAGTGTTAAAACTAAATTAGATGATCTTACAATTCTTTTTAAGAGTAACCAGCAAAATAATTAAACATTTCGAACGTTTTTTTAAATATTAGAGAATTTTTAAACACACATATCTATACAAAAACACATTTTAGCATGTGACAGGGTAATAGACCTATATCACACTCATAAACAAAACAACTAAATATACTTTATGGTGGCCTCAGAAGTTAACTTTTGAGTACAGTGGAATTTAACATCGTGTTTTATTACACTGTTGGTCACACCTCGAACAACACTTTTATATTGAAAAGTTGCAGGAGGACAAAAATCGCCTGAAAGGAATACCTAAGCAGAGTCTCAAATAGTGCTCACTTTACTTTGAATAGCGTAGGCTATAAACGAAACTCATGTATGTGCACAAAAAAGGGAACCATTAGATTCCCTTACCAAGATAACAAGTAATGAAATCACACTGTTGGTTAAGATTAATAATCGCAAAATTATATCGTTTGAGGTCACAATATCCATCTGTAAATACGGTTAAACGCCAACTAATTCTCAGATTGCAGATAAACTCTTAAAACAAAGTACACCCGATGAGAATGTTGCCCGTTTCCAAACGGTAACTACATAACGTAGTGAACTACAAGGCACAGAGTGCACTATGCGTTAAGCCCCCATATCTTCAGTAGCTCATCAATTAGACCATTTCATCACATAGTACAGCTCAATATTTACAAACTACATCATATTCGTAAACTCTTCTAGATTTTGTGCCCTTTTTATACCAATCTTGAACTGCCAACATTATCAGCAGAACATGTGTTTAAATACCTTTGTGCATGCCAAATTTCCGATATGATTGCAGAAAAATAAAATTTGTTTACCGTCTGATTTTGGCGCCCCTTCATCTTGGCGCCCGGGGCGACGGCCCCGCTAGCCCCGCCCTAGGGCCGGGCCTGGCCACAGTGGCCAAGTGGATAGAGCGATTCCAAGTGGGGCCGCAATGACTAAGTGGATCTAGCTATATCAAGTGAGGCTACAGTGGCCAAGTGGATATATATATCGAATGGGGCCTTAGTGGCTTAGTGGATAGAGCGATTCCAAGTGGGGTCACAGTGGCCAAGTGGATAGAGAAATATCAAATGTGGCCGCAGTGGATCAGTGGATATATATAAATCAAATGGGGCCTTAGTGGCTCAGTGGATAGAGAGAGAGTCCAAGTGTGGCCGCAGTGGTTCAATGGATAGAGAAATATCAAAAGGGGTCGCAGTCGTTTCAAGGTTAAGTTAATTTCACATAATGTTATTATTACCTACATATATATATGCAATATTTTTTTTTTCAATCTTTGTATGATAACCAACATTAGTAACATGGCAAATATTCTAGGCACGTGACCATACTAAAAAGAAAGGTCACCGGCTGGCCCCCTAGTAATACTATAAAAACAAAACTGTATGGGACTAGATAATTGTTTTATTTTTCTGACAAAAAGTATTATTCCAAGGACCTTTATTTTCTGAGATACACTTAAGGGTACTATATACCTGCGCGTTCAAGGTCAAGAAGCGAGGGAGCGATACGGGTGACACTAACACGCACGCCTAGCGCCTCATCGCTCCTACGCGCAAAGCGTGCAGTGTTTCCGTCCTAACGCTTTACTGTGTAAACTAGATCTGTAATAGTGGGATTTTATTACACGCAATGAAAGTCCACAGATTAAATTACCTGCGTATGATTGTACTTTTCTCTTAACGCTCAAAGGAACTTTATAGGCACGCTTTAAAAATGCGATATTTGACCACTTTTACGATTTTTTTTCTCCATTAATACACTTCATATAGTAAAAGTAAAAAGATAACGATATAGACAATAGTTTTTTTTCCTTTCTATGTAAAGTTCGTATTTCCAGAACATTTATTTACCGAGACACGCGTTTAGTCGCAAACAACGATTTCACATAAAACGTTTGAGTACGTAGGACCTTAAACGCACAAACGACGAATATTGTACAGAAAATATGTCCGAGCTACTGAGCCACCCAAATATTTACACTCCAGTGATTTATCAAAACATACAAGGAAAAATATTTCTAAAGAAAATAACGTCTCTACAGAAAAGATGAAGTAAAAGTCCAAACTTCTTGTACAAGAAGCTGTTCACTCGGGAAACTAAACATCGGTACTTTCTAAGAGTTTGGGAAGTAACCAATATTCATTTAATTTTATGAAACTGGGCTAATCAGCACCATAACCAATAGGTGACAAGTGCGAAGAATTGTTTAAGGACTTTCAAATTAATAAAATAATGTTGACAATATTTAGTGCATTACGTCCTTTTTCGTTGCGGTATGAAATATCAGTCAGAAAAAAAGCATAATATCGTAGACAAATTACTTTTAAAAAACGAATGAAGTGACCTGTAAGAATTTTAAATTTATATCATTTCTATTAAAAAAAACCACATTTAGAAAAATTAGCACCTTAGTATAAAGTTTAAAATTCACTGCTGGACATGGGAACTTTCAAAGCCATCTTGTCATATGCTAAACTATACTAAACCATTATTCTAGATGTATTTAGCGATTATACTTCCATGCATAAAGGGCGCGTTGTGTAGCATCATCAAAGCACGCGTTCAAGACGGGGAAGAGCCTCGCCTTGCAGTTAGGAAGCGAACGATACGACGAGGCGATTCCATCATACAGATGACTGACAGTGTTCTGAACCACACATCACCAAGCTTCATGCAATTATGTAGATCAGCCAGGGTTTGGGCAGGTGGCTGACGGTGGTTCAAACGTTGCCTTATTATTCCCTATACATGTTCAAATAAGAGACAAATCTGGGGAGCTGGCAGTCCTAGGAATGTTGTCCACGTCTAATGGGAACATGTTGGGTGATGCGAACTGCATGGGAACAGGAATTATCTTGCCGCATGATATAGCGTCGTTTATTCTGGCAGAAAATTGGGCCGCTGAACCTCACTGGCATATCACTGTGCTGTCTCCGCACCTTCAACAATCACGAAACTTGACCAGGAGTCGTAGCTGACGGTGCCCCATCCCCAACTGCTGATGACCAGGATATTTGGCTTTCACGAATCAATGCATGATCGTTGTGTATCCTACTGCGGCCTCAAATCCTACTGTGACAATCATCTGCATTAATATTAGAAGCGGGTGCTCATTAAAGAACACACTGCGTCACCATTCGTCTGTCCAACTTTGACGTTCCTGGCAGCACTGATGTGGGTTCAAAGACAAACGGCGAGGTGGACGTTGTGCTTGAGACGAGCTCATTCAAACGAAAACAAATAGTTTTTGTTTAGACCGGAAAATGAACTGTAGACGCCATAGACTGCAGGATCGCTCAGGATGCGGTGCCAAATTGTGTTACTGCACGTCGACTGATACAACGACCTTCTCTATCTGTGGTGCGTCTGGCAGGAGCAATGCATATTCTACGTGACGTACGAACTGTACATACTCCCACCTACACACGTCTGCACGGCCGAGATGAATGGCTATACAATGGACCGACCATCCGGCTTCGTGCAGTCCGACCATACTACCCCGTTCAAACGGTACTGGGTGATGATATTCTTTGCGAGCACTATGCCGTGGCATACTGATCTGCCTGCCTCTTAACACGCTTTCTAGCCTGCTGCATGCACCTTTTATGCTTTGGGTACCGTCCACAAAGGCCACCTATATCACCTGTTGCAGTGGCGTCATTTCTACGACGTTACTTTAACCATATGCACTGCGCAGTTGTTAAATTATTGTATGTTGTCTTGATGTTAACAGTAAATGGATTACACGATACGGGCGCAGAGATTTCCGTGTGCAGCTGTGTAGTTGCTCATGTTGTGAGAATGCCAAGAAGAATAGTTTTTTTTTGGAAATTCTGTTATGCAGCTCGCCCATAATTCACTTGTAATTTTCGAAATAAATTTAATAGTGAAAATAGCTAAAATTTCAACCCTTATTGCTGATGAACTAAGAATCAGATTTCAAAGGAAAAAAAAACAAAACAAATACAACACTTTAACTGAAACGAAACATAATATTTTTAATTTTATACAAATCAAAATTTCAATTTAAAATTCTGTAATACCCGCAAAAAAAAAAAAAGTAATGCTTGTGATTTTTCACAATAATTTAATATTTTAATTAAGTTACCACAGATGTCATGCCGCAAAATAATATTCTTGACATTTAGAAAAAGAAAAGTTTTTTTTTTCAGCCATTAGAAATGTATAGCGAATAGAAATGTAGGGTTACTCTGGGAAAAACCACCTCCTGTGCAGCCTGTGGTATCGAAATCACAACCTTCTAAATGCACGGCGGTCTCGTTGTCACATAGGACTAACAAAATTCCGATCATTTTTTTATTATTTATTTAACTTTTTGACCTTTATTAAGACCGTAAATTTATAACAATATTTAGAAACTTAAATTATGCTGGTCCCCTAATTTCACTACAGTTAACTGTTAAAAGTATGATTCTCCAGACTTCGTGTAAAAGATTAAATAAAAAGTAAAAAATGCAAGCTAGTAAAATTATCATTATTCTAAAACAATGACATAAGCAATTTATGGCCTAACGCGTAATCGTACGTAGAATATTTCAAATAATTGATTGCTTATATAATAAGTGTGTGCAAATGTAACAATACATTTGAAGAATATCTATAATTTTGGAATACAGATTACAGTGTAAGAATGTATTTAAAGTAACTTCTTAAATATTTAGAAATATTGTGTTTATGTTATCCAGAAAAACTTAAACTTAACTATCACTGTAAAGAAATTAAAGCTTTATTTCAAAAGTTTATAATAAACGTTATACTAATATAATGGCAGCAGTAAAGTTAAGTACCACAAACAGCAATTTATGAAGTAGCGGTAAAATTCCTTATTTTGTATATGTGTTACTAAATGAACGTTGCAAAAAAGCTAAATTATGATTACCTTTACCAGCTCCATTCACAATTTGGATGTGATTTTTTTTTGTAATCTGCAGTTCATACATTATGTAACTACTAGCATCCTTAGTTATCGCTTATCTTTTGTTTAAATTTTAATCAGTCTAGTAATTACGGTTGATTTGAACAATTAGGAGGTCACGGTTTATAATTATTATTGGGAGGTTTACTAAGAGAATCAATATTTATAATATCTGACCAATAGAAAAATGTGTGTTACAGGCTGTTCCAGGTTAATGGCGCACATTTTAAAGTCCTGCTCAAGACCTACTTTTCCTAATAGCCCCCCTCTTCCTGCCGTGTGTGAAATAAGCAGTGTCATCTTACTGATCACTTGTGTCATTAAGAAAAGCAGTCGAATTGTTGGGAATTTAAACGTGTTACTTATAAGCGAATTGATACTCTATTGTGTACGAGACAAGAAATACCAACTTCAGAGATCACAATTTGAATACTACACTTTTAGTACAACGTCGAGTATTAAAACTAGTTTTTATAACTTTTCTGCCAGCTTATGTGTCGGCCAGCGTTTCACTATGTAATGTAGCATTCATGTAGTTTTGGACTGTTAGATTGTTAAAATGATTTTTTAAAACCTCTTATTTAACCATCAACAGCCTACACCCAAAATGTTAGTTATATTCCGATCATGGGCAAGTCCAATTTTTCTGAAGCCATGCTGAAATTATTCTTTCGGGCTATTACTTCGCCTTGTGCAAACAAAGCTTTTAAACAGTACACAAAATTACACCAAAGAAACAACGCACCGTAATTGTGCGCACACAGTTGAATAAGATTTTACACGAGAACTATTTCTTACTAGACACTACAAACACATCTATTTTATCTCAGGTTTTATTTATATTAATTATAAATAAATATTATATCTAATTAATAAAGAAAATTTAAGTAAAACTTTAATTTAACCAGCGTCTCTTAACATCGAGGCCTTGATAGCCGACGAGAGTGAAGCGATGTGAGTATGGAGCAGCGGCGGAATGCAAAGGCGAGGGAAATGGGAGATCCCCGTGAAAACTCGCCGACCAGCGGCGTCGTCCGGCACGATTCCCACGTTCTAAAATCAGGGTGACGACCGCCGGAAATCGAACCCGGTTCACCTCGGTGGGAGGCGAGTAATCTAACCACTACATCACAGCAAGAATTAAGATGCTGTTGCGTTAACACGAGTAAAAAAATTACTTGTGATACACGAGATATTTAGAAAATAACCGAACACGTCATACGTAGGGCAATTTTCAATGGTTTGATTGAAAATGTGTGAAAATACCAGGGATAGACTATGTTGGCTGTAAACATGTCATGGTTGTTTGCCACGGACGCGGGAAGGACTGTGTATCCTTGTCGGCGACTGTGAGCATGTCGCCAGAGCGCAGCCTTGTCGCGGCAGAGCTACACGTCGCGTCGCCAAGGCCAGAGACAGTTGTCGCCGCCCACGACGTCCCCGCCTTGCCGCGTTATCGCCGCGTAGTGGCGCGGTAGTAGACGCTTGTTTGAGCCTGGCGCCGCCGTTAACACGCGTCCACATCGCTGTGTGGGCGTGGGAGGCCGTGCACCCACAGTAGGTACGTCCTCTGTACCTGGAGCTGTGTTAGATGCACACAACCGAGAGAGCGATACGGGTACAACACAGACCCGAGGTTCTCTCGCCATTCTCCCGGAATACCTTCAGAACTACATCATTATATCACATGCACACACCATTCCTTGAACTCAACAATCACTTCAACCATGATTTCCTTAGCTGGATACAAGACGAGGTATTGAAAAATCTTTCTCTCACCAACGATGTTGAAGGACACTAGGGTGTCTTCAAAAGGTAGGAAACATTTTGTAAACACAAATATCCTTGACAGTACTTAAATTCTATCGGCATGCATTAAAAAGCCCCACAATAAAACGCCACATGAAAATCCCTTATGATTATCACATAATTTCACCCCATAAGTGATCTCCTAGTGTGTCCCTACAATGGCTAGCAAAGAGATCTCACCGTGAGACCTCCAGTGAGTGTCCCTCGACTACATCAATAGAGAAGGTTAAATAGTCGGTGGCCTGCAGCGAACACACTCTCCTCAGACGTAGTGGAATCTCCTAGAAGCCAAAGGACCATTTCTCTCAATCAATTCAAAAAGTCGCTGATGACTGTCCAGATGATATCGGTAGCATTACACTCAGGTTACGTGGTAGCACGCTGGTGATATTCGAGTAAAGGAGGCTGTCGGTCGCCCAGTCTCACACGACCCGCGACGCCAGGCACCACGGTGTCGTCGAACCGTCGCCCGCAGCAGCAAACAGCGGGTCGGCTTCACGACTTCCAGCGCCGTAGCCGCAAACCAACCGTTCTGGGGTACGACGTGACGAGAGTCTAGTAAATCCGTTGCCAAGGTGACACCGACCCTCGTACATATCTTCCCGGTTCATCTACAAGCAACGTTCTGAAATGGAGTCATGTGTTCCATTTCCACCGCGGAACCATGGGACTTTCAGCCATGGCCCTGTCATTTTATTACAGCTAAGTCTGTAACAGTTCAGTATATGTCCATTTACTAGTTTTGGGTGTTCGCGATCATTACAGTTTGCAATAAGGGAGTGTGAAATAAGAAAGTTTTAGCTATTTCGGGGAGCTTGGAAATAGTGTTTATAATGTGCGCAGTGTCTTGAAAGTAGTCCTCGTTTCTCGTCTCATATATTTTTTTTCATAAATTATCCTATACGATGCACGTAAATTAGTTTCTAATAAAAACTAGCATGTCAAATACTCTACAGCGTAGTGCATGCTCTAGGTACATAGTCATCTTAACAGCCAGTCGACAACGAGATCATTACAGACAGAGCGAGTTGATCACAGAAGCAGGAACAGGCTACGTATTGCCTGAAGGAAGGAACTCTCACAGCTTTCCACAGTGAGAGACGTCGTCTAAAACCTGGCCAAAATTCCAATCGCTAACTTAAAATATCGGCTAAACTGGCGATGAGATAGTGATGGCATGTAATCTCTCCATGGAGAACCGATGACCGTAATGGAAAATTCCCATTATCTGAGGTTTGACGGCAGTTCGAATGTGAGCGTAATATGCGTTAGATGGACCTCTAGATGTTTAAGCTAAATACAGCGCCGCACTAAAGTGAACATCACGGTTGTAAAATTTCACATTTATGAGTTCTGAATAATGAATGTAATTGCTGGAGGTATAACGCAACTACTGCCTTAATTTTTTTTGTAAATTGATATTTAATGTCTTCTAATTCTGTCTTTAAAAATGGCTTCTTAAGAATAATGAAAAGTTCGTTTTATCGTATTTCATCAAGGCTTTTAGTTAGGCATCTTGCACTGTTCACCTATATATCGATATTACGCGTTTATGTTATTGTTTCGGTAATATAGATTCGCAATAAATAACCACTAATATGTGCTACCCTTTGAGAAGGGTCAGTTTTCGTACATTGCTGTCATGGAAACATTTAATTGCAGGATCAGGCGAAGAATAACTGAAGGATTTCTGAACCACAGGTGCATGTTATAATCTACAATGTCTACATACTCTTATCCAAGCAACGGTGTTGCGTTATAACATCCCCTGCGAGTGCAAAGCCTGCTTTCTCTATACTTTTTTCTAAGTTGAAGACTAATGGCAAGCGTCTCCAAGAACTACGGAATATCTTACGAAAAAAAATGACGTAAGGCTCAGCGAGATCATTTCCACTCCGGTGAGTAATCCCAGTTCTGGAAAATAGACAAAGAAACTATACTGAGCAGCCACTTGAATCATTTGCTCCGCTGAGTGTAGCAGTAAATGGGAAGGATATTTATGTTACATACTAAATGTTATTTACATTGATAGATGGTAAAGTGTGTAACGCAGTATCGTGAACATCTTCGTTGCGTTACTATTTGTGTGGAGCAATGTCCAAGACTTTTAACGACATTGAAACGGTACTACAATGGAAATAAACGTATTCCTTTTGGATTTGGTATGTCTACATAGCATATGTAGATTTGTTTATTTGAATATATTTTGTATTTGTCGTGCAAACTGACTATTGGAAAGTGGCAAGCACGTTCTGAGGAAGACAAAACAATTATCAGTGACCGAAAAAAAATAGATTTAAGATAAATTAAAGTCTGAGTTAGGGCTAATTGTCGACCGTCTGAAGCCTGGATGCGGAAGCACAAATGATGGCTACACTGCTCGACGTTATTTTGAAAACTCGGAGGTGAGTGCGTTAGTTACGGGAATAGACGTAAATTTAATGATAACATTCCACCTCATCTTGCAAGCAATTTCAAGTGGTTACGAAATTGATGTCAATAGTTTTTAGGATTATTCTCTTGAAACTGCAAGGACATGAGTAGAACAATATTCGTCGAGCAATTATCTTAAGATAGTTAAAAGACTAGACATAAGGATATGAAGAAATATCGTGAATGGTTTACGAGGAAATGTTCCAGTATAAAGACCATAGAAAACGTTTTCAATTTGTGACTGGTATCCTCAGATTCAATAATTAGTAGTGTAAGAAAGCTCCCTCAGAAAAAAATGAAGCAAATGTACTTTACTGCACCAACCTTTGGCAAAAAGAAAAACCCAAGTATTCTGATAGTAGTGATTCCCACTGAAAATGATTTTTAATTGTAGTGCACAATCTTACACTATAATTAGGTAAATTAATGTTTGGTGGTTTTTCAGAATGCTTAATCGTGTATTATTTAATTATGTATTTTAATTTTATGTTCACTTACTGGTTGTAGTATTATTATTTATAGTGTTTTGCTTCTTAACTCTTTATATACTATTAAGGGTTTCCCTAGTTATGTAGTACAATATGCTAAACTAATGCAATATTTACGACATAGAAAAAAATGAATTATTTAAAGTCATTATTCCTGTATCTTACAATGACGAAATTCAAAATAAACAATTGAAATAAAATAACATACATTTAATATGTATATTATTCATATTTAAATGCCTTTTTTGTTTTGATTGGCCATAGTAGATTAGATGCCTTTAATTAATTAATTTAAACCTAAAATTCGTAATCAGCAACCTCAAAAACTCCAAATTGTACACTATCTTCCAAAGAGTAATTGGGCACCTGCCCACAATATTTACTATGTGGTTGTCACCCCGTTAGAATCTCGTAGGGCGACCTCTTGCGGCTATAATAGCAGCACCCTGTCTGGAATGCTCTCTACGAGTGTTTGCAGGATATCCACGGGGATTCGTCGTCATTCCTCTTGGAACCATTCTATGCAATGTGCAATGGCTATTGGCCGCGCCTGACGAACCCTCACCCGGCGATCCAATTCGTCCCAAAGATGTTCTATAGGGTTGAGGTCAGGACTCTGGGCGGGCCAGTCCAATAGGCGAACATTGTTGTCGGCATACCACTGCACAGTACCCCTTGAAACATGGCACCTGGCATTGTCATCCTGGAAGTCACACGGGTCCTTTCCGTAAATACGCCACAATGTTGGGAGCATTTCATTATCCAGAATGTTACAATAGGCCTCTGTGTTCATGCTACCACGGACAAACACCAGCGGTTGTACGCCGAAGGCCGTGAAACACAAGTCAACTGACGTATTGAATTGCCTATCTTCATGGGTGCCCAATTACTTTTTGGTAGATAGTGTAGGTTCTCATAACAAAACGTTGGTTTTAATATTTTTGGCCGCATTTGAGGGTAAATCTCCCAACCCCAGTAGTGACTGTTTGTTGGTCCAATGCCTGGCGCTGGCGTTGGGCCAACGTTGGAATACATAAGTTGGCCCAACGACAAAATATCACTCGGGGCAACGTTCAACCATCGTGTATTTTCGCGTCGGCTGCCAACTAAAATATGACGCACAACCTACATGATTGGGCTAATGAAGATTTAGGGTTTTCTGCACGCTGTCCTAAATTCTCTTTTTTCAATCATATTAATCAAAAAACCAAAATGCTGTTCGTTGGCTTTATGTTGGTATATAGTGTGCAAATTACAGAGGACCAATCTGACAGATACCCAACAACTAACTAACGTTCATATTACGCTGGTTTATCATGTGTACACTACAGATAACCAATCTAATAACAGAAACAGAACCACTAACTAACGTTGGTATTACGTTGGTTTTTCATAGTATTTTGATCATTTGCTAAATAATATTCTTTTCTCTTTCAGAAATGCTTTCACACAGTCATTTATCCACAATTAGCAATGTTTTGCGACGATGTGTTATTGCATACACAATGCCAACTAATAAACAACGTTCTGCCAACGTTGCTTACCAGTTTTTTAAAATAATTTACCCAATAACAAAAATATTTGATAAATGCATAATCCCTATGTTAACTCATCACATACCACTTTATAACCTCAAAATGCCATTGCTATATATCAGATTCTAACCCCACGCCATTTGGATTAGCAACCCGACGTCTTATCCACTGACTACTGTAACGCGCTATTATTGGTACAGAAATAGGTACGTGTTGTTATATTCCAGTTCGAATATACTGTGTTATATTTTTTACATATTTAAGTCAGATTTTACTACTGTGAAACTGAATTCAAAACCTGCCAGTTGCACGAATATATTTTTCAGTTGATAACAAATACATAACCATAGTTAACCAGTTTATGTATAACGAAACTCTGTGCTAAAATCTTCAAACATTAAGCAAATAAAATGAATTATAGATGTGTCTATTTCGAAAAAAATCAATACTATCATATGACAACATAGGTTAAACAATTATTATTATTACTGAACTGCCCATGTAAGACATATTTAGACTTTTACTTTCTGAAACAAAAAAGAGAAAAATTTCATACTCACCAAACGTAAATATGTACTCCGAAATATATTACAGTAAAAATATCGCAAATGTTTCCTTACTAATCGTAACAGGTATAGCACCCAGAACACGTGTTCTTAAAGTGGAAATGGCGGTATGCATGCTGGCATTGAGGATATCAATGAACAAAGAACAAATTCAAACGTGCATGTTCAGCAACGGTATTTATAAATAAAAAACGTGTTAAATTTCAAAATATTTGTTTTTGTGAAAAGTTGAATATATTGTATATATTAGTATTATAATTTTTTTTATCACAATTCATGTCTTAATAATCTTAGCCGCGTATTTATTGTACATATAAACGTAAGGTTGGTTATGCGTATCTTATGTAAGGCCCAACATACAAAAATTATGCTAATTACTAACTGCATGTCTAGCAACTAGGTCCCAACAACCAACCAACCATGGCCATGATAATCTATTTGAAACAAAAAAAATGTGTATTTAAATCCTAACTGGTTAGGAAACGTGAACAATTATCGGTACTTTATTTTATCCAAATACATAATATTGAGATTGAGTACTGTCGGAAATTTGTTAGTTAAATTACATTGGCCAAATACATAGCAATTATCAACTGTATGTCTACCAACCAGTTGCCAACAATCAGCCAACTATGACCATCAAAATATATTTTAAATACAATTAGTTTATACATTTAAAAAACCAAATGTTTAAGCAAACATGGAAAGTTATGGTTTTTTCTCATTCCAAACTTTTTATGGAGCATTGTTGAAATTATGTTATTTGCACAACATTAGCCCAACTAACAAAAGGGGACCAAACACCACCCATTTGGTCCCCAACATTGTTCCAAACATCAAACCAATTAAACATATCTCATAGAAAAATGTTCAGTATCGTGAACAACATCTGCATCTCATGCAATACAGGAAATAGGCATCGTTTTCATTAATAATAACTATTCCCTAACTTCGACATTAAAGTATTGGCTTGTACAATTTTGGCCCAACATAAAAATTAATTCCCATTACCAACTGTATATCTACCAACTTGTTGCCGACGATCAGCCAACCTAGAACATCAAATTCAATTTGAAACAAAAACTTTGTATCTATTAAAAACCCAAATGTTAAGCAAGCATTCAAATTTATTGTTTTTTTTATTTCAAATGTAAAATTGAGCATTTTTGGAAATAGGTTAGTTACACAATGTTGGCCCAACTTAAAAAAAAAAAGTACCATTCACCAACAGTTTGATTTCGAATATTTTACCAATATAAAACCAACTATACATATTTCGAAGAAATATGATCAGTATCATGAAAACCATTTGTATTTCATAAAATACAGAAAAGGGGCATTGTTTTAATTAAGAATAACTAAACCCTAACTTTGCCACAAAATGTTTGTTTTTTACAATGTTGGCCCAACATAAAAATACCCACACATTATCAACAGCATTTCTACTTACTTGTTACCAAGATTTAGCCAACCATTTTAAAGTTCTCAAAAATTGCTCTTGCAACATGTTATGGCATTTTTTGATATAGTGAGATGTTGACATATGCTTTTCTAAGGCACCTCATTAAAATTATAGAGTAAAAAATATTTGGTTAGCATATTGCATTGGGCCAACGTTGCATTTACGTATGTTTTCTAACCCAACATATTGCCAACCTTTCCAACCAAATTCCAACCGTTGGACCAACGTATGTTGCTACTTGGGTCTGTGCTTTCGCCTGAAATAATTTCTGAAAATCATGGAAAATTGAAATGTAGATGGTCGGATTGGAAATCTATTTTGTTGCAAAACTAAATGAACTGATTATGTGTGTCCTTGTTACTATTTGGATATAACATAAAATTATGAATGTTCTCTTAGCAACCCGCAACCTAAATACTAGGGACACGGGGCCACTGCGGCTGAGCAGTTATCCAGCTGGCCTCCCATCAAGACGATCAGGATTCGATCCCCGGCCGGGTCACTCCGGAAATTTTGCATGTGGGAATTGTGCCGGACGACGCCTTTCGTCGGCGTGTTTTCTCGGGGATCTCCCGTTTATCAGCTCTTTCATTTTGGTGCTGCTCCATACTCACCTCAGTCACCCCCATTGGCTCTCAAGACCTCGATTTTAAGAGCCGTCCAAATATCTTCACTCAATCACTCATTCACTCACTATGGACACATACATATGATGAAAAAATTAGTCGACAATGTATTTTTTCAAGCGTTGCAGCATCCGGACTATTTGTTTATCTCGCAGTAGTTCACGAGATTATAGCACATACGCCAGTTTTAGGACAGCTATACTGAACAGCATCAGGTATACCACCGTACTTCAGCGGCCCAGACGTTTTTCCTGAATTAATAATCCTGTCCAAAAACCTAGACGCCAGCAATGATTCCACCGACTTGATATCCATCAGTAATCGAGAACGTGCTTTGTATTAAAATTGGTATTATTTTCAAAACTCTAATGAGCCAAAAATATATAAGTGGTTTACAAAGTGCTACACGTGCCACAGACTTGAAATTTTATTAAAGTCATTATTTGCTGCGTAACAATTTGCGGCCATAGATGCATCTTGTGGTATTGCTTCTAAAACACCACTGGCCCATGGCCATGGCATTTACTGTAGGTCATTTCTATATAACACATAATCTAATCACACAGGTTATTTCTGTAAATACTATTTATAAATATATTTTCAATATTAATTTGTTTAAATCCCCGCTTGTACGACACTTTAAAGGATGGAAGAATACTCACACTAGACAGTAGCCCATGAGATTTGAACTCACACAATTCAATTTCTTTGTGTTGTTTGTAGCGCTCACAGGTTTTGCTGTTTATGAGCTGACCCCTAAACTGTTCTGCCTATGTTGATCTCTCATAATTCCATTATTTTCCATGTCAATCCAAGTCTGTTGTCTAAAGTTAGTTCCTCAGGCATAAATATTTCCTTAAAATACTTGACAATATCAGTAATGAATTTTCAGTCTAATATCCGAAGTGAAGATAGGCTTATGAGGTCACTAACACTTTATGTTGCTGTGTGTGTATATGTAGGCGTGTGTCCTGTATACTCAGTGTGCGTGTATGTGGGTATCAACCTTAGAATTTATGATCCCGTGAACATAATTTCTCTAAACTCGGCACACATATTATAATTAGTAAGGACATCTTACAGTAATGAAGCAGCGGAGCGCCGCGACGAATCAAACCACGGGCCGTGGGCGTTTCAATAACAGGAACTGTGTTAAATCAACACGGAACATACATTAAGGCCAGTAGAGCAACGAACGAGGTATTACCTCACTGAGACGACGCCGAGTGAAGATGGAGCGATCATGGGTGTAATCTTCGGCAACATTATTAAGGTGACGATGTTCCAAATAGACTTCATGTAGAACTATGGCTAGATATATATAAATCTATCAATCTACAATTCTCTAAACACTAACTTTTTTCCAAGTAATTAATATATCAGTAATTCACGTTAAACTTCCCCCGAGAGTATTAAATTAACGTTATGTTAATCATAATGAAAATGTTGTATACTTAATATATTTTAAAACAGTGACGTAAAAACTTCACAACGTATTCTACCTCTCAGTAAATCTTCACCCTTAATAATAACCCTGAACAGTCGAACCAATACTGTTACATAGGTTTTCCCCACCTTTCATTAGCCAAGCTTGTAAGATCCGGCATCCCTTAAATAGAATTCTCATAAACCTTAATTTTTAAATTTTAATAATTTGCTAAATCTTGCAAGTTGTTTAACTTGGTGGATACTAACTCGTTGCTAGCGATAAATTATATATCACCTCCCCCAACTAAAATTAAGTTCCCCACCCATCCATGCTAAATATCTCGCAACAAAAATTAGAAAATTTTAGCCACGTCTAAAAATTTAAACCAATTAACCTGATTAATTAAAAGTAACGCTACAATAAAACATAAATCTCAAAAATTGCAAGGCAAAGATTCTAAATAATTAAAGATAAAAAATAAATAATAAGATACATGTTGTATCTCCAGGCAGTATTAAAAAATGCAAGTGTCCGAAAGTAAAAACAGAGATATTTTCAAATCATATATAAATAATATGAGTTACATATCTTGATATTAGGTAAAAAATTTAAAGATTTAAAAAAATAGCAAGTTTCTAAAGATATATGATCATTTAGTTCAGTGCAAATATAAATATAATAATGTGCTTACATTGAATTCATTCTCGAAGAAATTATATTATCTTTACAGTTAGTTGTATAATGCTAAAGTAAAGTAAATATCTGAAGTTACATGTGTGCACTAAATAATATTGATTGAAATAAAACAAAAGTTTTACGTTACACGTATGCATAAGGTAATTGCATGCCATGTCATCCTAAATAATATATTTAATTTCTTTCAAATTAAATAACAAAGGGTTTACAATGCTCATATTTGAAATGCATTAAACATACAGCAGTGATTTGATTAATGCATTTTTATCATGTTGCATATAAGTAAGATGTAATAATAACATGTATTATACATTTGTATATTTATTATATGTACTGGGCGATATAGTTTAAAAGGTGTACACAAAGCCTGCGGCGGAGTGCTGCTTTACTGAGGAACCAAGGTCGCAGCGAGGCTGGGCGACCAAGTTGCACTGTAGAACAATGCAGTGAAACGCATCCCTCCCCCTTCCCTGAGAGTCATCACTTCCGCATGACCGTATACCACAGGGTAATGAAATACATGCCCGAGAGTGCGCGCAGCTGTGTAAACATTGCTTGCGCCTTTGTACTGCTCTATGTAACATTGGTTTTAAAATTAAGGTAAGTTTTCACACACGTCACGTTTGCTGTATATTTTTATACGAAACGGATGGTATGAGCTTCATCCGTTCTGAACAGTCGACGATCCGGAAGCTTAGCCAACTTCCATGGTACCAAACATACAATAGATACGCTGTACCAGACAAGTACAATTAACTTGATGTGTCTGATGTCGGAAGCGATGGGAAATAGATGACTGTGTTTGAATGTTAAGGGTATTGACAAAACAGAAACATGTGCAACTGACACACCCACTTCGCCTGTATTGAGCGAATCCGCAGGTTCCTCACATAAATTAGTTCCGTTAGGTAATTTACACAGGAGGTCACACAAAATGTGTGTTTTGTAAACGTGTGTAGAACTTTGGGCTCTGTTAGGAAGCTGACCCAAGAGAATATTGGGAGTCTACCTTCTACATTGTCCTGTCGAGGTGCCTTCAGACAGTAGGAGTTATTATAGATTAGTTAGACTTTTGCTTGTGGTCTTGCATGCTACACAGTTATGAATACAGATACATAACAAGGAACTTTTTACTGTAGGTCCGATATGCGACAAAAGTGACAGAGAGTGTACCACGAGGACACAAATTTCCGACCTCCTGGGAATAAAATCATTGATTGCAGATCCCCCGATTCCAGAGGTGTACAGTTAGTGTTAATAAGTGTTGTAAAATATAAAGATAAAAATTTTAATTATTGAGACCCAGTATTTTGAGGTTTATGTGTAAATGTTGTGATTATATATATGATATTTAACGAATGAATTGTAGGAAAACACATTACACTATGTTTTCAATAAAGTTTAATTTTTCAATAATTAAAAATAAGTTAATGCAAATTCACACAGTATCTAGACAGCTTGCAGGCAGAAAATAATCGTGATAATTTACTGCATTATTAATTGCTAACTTTAGAATGAAAGTAAATATTTCATATTATAATATAAATATTTTGTCTGATCACTTATATTAATATAAAAAAGCCAACTAAGTAATGAGTAATCTTCACCGGCTATGCATAAAATTGTGATGTCTATAATAAAAAGTATGGTTTTAACATAAGTAATCATATGTAACATGTTATTTCATTATATGTATGCAAACTAGTGTTATTATTTTAGGGTATTAATAATTTTTGAACGTTTCAGAGCAACCTATAAGCAGCACGTGAGTAGGATGACATAACGTGTACTGACGTCACGCCCTACATCATAACATCCTCTTGATCGGGCAGCTACACAGCTGTCAGTGATGTCACGTGCTGGTGAGTGATAGAGCGCGCGCACAGCGTAAGTGAAATATTTGAACGCCAGGTAGCACATTCTATGCTCCACACTTCATTATCATTATCAATTACACATATGCTTGGCTGAGATTTACAAGCAAAGGTGCTATACAGATATAATATACAGGCATTTTAACATGCCGACAATCAGTAAATGATATAATTTAAAGGTAATAATTTGAAAAACAAAGGTCATGTAATTAATGTGCTAGTAACAAGAGAGTCAAATAATATTAAAATAAATAGGAATAAATTAGAAAAAAATAATTTTTTTTATATATTACTCGTACAAATACAACGGTATTATTTTATCTTTAAGTTGAGTCTGTATTGTAAGGTAAACCAAGCACAAAATTAGTGAATAAAAACAAATACATATATTAACATTTCAATGAAAAAAATTTAATAGAAAACAATTAATTCGTGTCAATTGTTAGAATAAATTAATATTTTCGAATTTATAGTGT
The DNA here is from genome assembly GCA_029891345.1 of Dryococelus australis. Classification (NCBI taxonomy): domain Eukaryota; kingdom Metazoa; phylum Arthropoda; class Insecta; order Phasmatodea; family Phasmatidae; genus Dryococelus; species Dryococelus australis. The sequence continues at coordinate 184,469,283 of CM056994.1, read as the reverse complement.
CAAAAATATGAATTATTAGTGTCTAATGGATATATGTAGAGAAAAAGTCAAGGGAATAAAACACAAAATGTGTTTCTTATTAATACACACTTGTTAACACGTTGAGAAAGTTAAATATTCCATTACATTCCAAATAATATTTTATATTTTAAAACACAGTCACATAGATGCACTTTCGAACTCTTAATTGAAATACTATTATTATTGTTATTATATGTTTTAATGTTATTAGTGAATATAAACGGAAAAGGCTACATTGTTTGATTATATATTGTAAAATCAACATAAACGTAAGGTAGGGTAATTATTCCTTTGAATCCCTCTTTATGTATCAAAATGTAGTCTCGCAGATCCACACTATAATATTAGTCAATTTTAACATTTAAGTAGTCATTAATATTTAATAATACCATACTATTAGGTTTCGATACAAAATTCATTCCACATCCTACTGTAGTGACGTCACATACATAGCTTACGTGTTTAAGTTTATCTAACACAGCATATTGTTTTTTAATTGTTAGTTGTATTTTGACACAGTGTTATATTGTGAATTTTTTTCTGGATATGAGGAATCTCTGCATTAACTAATTGTTAGTAAAAAAGTTGGCATTATGTACAAATATAATATATTGTAATGAGGGAGACTTGGCAGTATAGTTCTTTAAAAATAAAACTTAATATAATGTTTATTTTCTGCATCATAAAAGTCATATTGATTTGTATTAGTTAAAACTATTAAATGTTTGCAAAGCCTCATATTACGTAGGTCATATAGGAGCTCAATAGAGGCTGATGGGTCGCGACCACAAACTGTATGGATCTGCTGCGACAACCACGGGAAAGAATCTTTGTACAGCCCTACAGCAAATCAAGTTCAGGACCATGAGCACTCAGCAAAACGTACATGCAGCCCATATATTTCGAACTGCTGTGACCTCTCCTGAGGGGAGGTGATCACGCATTAACTAGTGGGATTAAGATAGTCAGAGAAAGAGCACTCAAGATATATAAAAACTATATTTAATACACTCACAGTCTACACAATTACCGCCTTGCAATGCGGTTAGAAACATACAAGGAACTATGACAAGACAGAGGCACTCTGAATTACGTGACGCTACTGCAATCCAATTACTCTTGCTCTTATGGAGCTTAATGTAGCCTTCGCCAGTCACAAAACCCCTCGTACCCTAAACAGCCCTAACGGGATGTATATTTACCCTTAAATCGTAGTCTTCTACGAAGAGGCTCTCTCAACTCAACAGTGGGCGTATCGGAAGTTGATCCCAGACCACGGATTGGTGGTCCTCGCAGCAGTGGTCCCTCGGGCAGGGCCTTCGGCATCTGGCACAAGATGGTTCCCCGAGCCACCATTGTCACAGCCTTTTATACCGAGAGTCTGACCTCGTACTCATCCCTCCGGAATTGTTATTCCAAACAGCTGAGTCTATTTGCCGATGTCACGCAACGCCCCGCGCTCTCTCGCCTCCAGGCAACCCTTAGCTGTTGATAGCCGCAGCAGAACGCTGTACACAGCAAGAGAGGAGGCAAAGCAGTTCCTTTCACATTTATCCTTGAATTAATTTTTTTTTCCATATAGTCCTACTGTAGTGAAGACGACTTCACCCTTACAGTATTCCTGCTGCCTAGAAGAAGACGATCACCTTATTACCCAAAAGTAGCAGTCACATTACATTACCACAGTTCATCACACGAGATGAGGGCATCTCGCTTGTTGGAAAAAGGGTGCTGTAACAGAGCAGCGGAGCACCGCGACGAATCAGGTCACGGGCCATGAGCGTTTCAATAACAGGAACTGTGTTTAAATTACATGGAACATACATCAATGCGAGCGGAGCAGCGAACGATATCTTACCACACCGAGAAGCCTCCGAATGAAGATGGAGAGATCATGGATGTTCCGTCGTCCACCGTAGAGAGACGAAGATCAGCCTTCGGCAAAATTATTAAGGTGACAACGTTCCAAATAGACTTCGTGTAGAAAAGTGACTAGATATCTATAAATCTATCAATCTACAATTATCTCAACACTAACCTATTACAAGTAAATAAGTTATCAGTAATTCATGTTAAACTCCCCCGAGAGTATTACATTAATGTAATGAAAATCATAATGAAATATATATTTAATATATTTTAATACAGTGATTTTAAATCCTTACATAGTATTCTGCCTCTGAGTTAAGCTTCACCTCAAATAATAACCCTTAACAGTCTAATAAAGACTGTTACACTATGTTTATAGTTTCGGATCACGCCATATAACTATTTTAAAAATGTCGGTCATTTTAACATTTAGGGCGCTGTTTTTTATATTATTAACCATTTAACAGATTTAAAATAAATTTGTTATGCTGACAGTGCACCAGTTAATCATTGGTTTTAGGAAGGGAATATTTTTGGTTCCGCCATGAAATAATGAATCTGTTAAGTAATATCTCGGAACCTAATTAACAGATTTTCACAAAATTTGGCACGTAAATAATACAGTGATAGGCCATGTAAATATGATCAACTCAAATAGGTAAAGAACTTGTTTTCAAAATTACGACCATTTAAATAATGTAGGATCATTTGCTTAATCTACCACACCGTTTAACCAATTATGATAATATTTTGAATGTATGATTTATATTACACGCATAAAACGTTTCTTCTCAGAGTCTCTTTTATCAACCATTTTGGAAGACAGCACCAAATTAATAAATAATGTTATGTAACATCTTGGGAAATGATAAACCGATTGCTACCAAATTTGGGAAATAAGTAGTACTATGGCAGGCAATGTAAAAGTTAATGTTTTCGGTAGGTCAGACACAATTTTCCAGAATCGCTGCCATGTAAACCTTTGAGCTCATTATGGTATATAAACGAAGCTACCAAACAAAATTAAATTACCTTTCTATGCTGGCAGTATATATTACAACCATCAAATATGTCCACACATAGTATCTTGTCTCTGCCATTTTGTAAGACAGCACTTCACAAAAAAAAATTGTCATATATAGAAAAATATCCAACCTATTCCCGCCAAAGTTTGCAAACAAATAGTACTATGACAGGTTATGTTAACTGGTATATTTTAAGTGAGTCAGGCACTTATTTTCAAAATGGCGACTATGACATTTTATCTTAGTATCCTATAATCTATAAAACAATGTAATAAACTCCTTCTTAAATTTGTTCGCTTGTGATATATATTATAACCATCAAATGTGTCTACTCAGTTTGTAATGTGCACCATTTTGTAAGATACTGCCATGTGAAAAAATTAAGTGTTTAAGTCGTATCTGGGGAGGGGGGCGATTTCTCCCAAATTTGCCAAACAAATAATTATTCAGCAGATCACGTAAAATGATATGCATTCAGTAAGTTAGACGGTTATTTTCGAAATGTTGATTTCTATTACAACTATAAAATGCGCCTACACAGTCTCTTTGGTGGCCATTTTGTAACTTGATGCCACATGAAAAATTAAGTCCTTTAATCATATCGCGGGAAAAAATTAATAATGATTTACACTAATTCAGGCAAGGTGTTATAGTATTGTGGTCAATCTAAATTTAAATCATATAAGGCGATAGTCATATTATTTCCAAATAACAACCATGTATCTGTTTAAGTTAGTATGTCATATGTCTCAAGTAATTTTAACCTCACTATACAGGATGATTCTCAATGAGACTAACATACTTCGGAACGGTATTCATCATGAAAAAGTAAAAGGAAAACATATGTGACATTTTATACCTAAACCGAATATTAAGGGAGGTAAGAGTCCTTTAAAAAAAAAAAAAAAAAAAAAAAAACGAAATTTTAAGCCATATTTGTGCAAATTATTGGCTCTTACGTTAAAGGTCCCGATAACATAAAGTAATTTTCCGAGAGCTGTCATTGAATTTTACATCGTCACCGATATTTTGCACGAATACGGTTTAAAACCTCGTTTTTTAAGGGTCATGACTCCGTTAATATTCGGTTTCGTTATAAAGTGTCACATATATTTTCCTTTTACTTTTTCATGACGCATCACCTCCCAAAGTTTGTCGGTTTAATTGCGAATCATCCAGTATATATCGGCAGTATCTGTGAAAACATCAACTGTACTAATACACAACTGATTGTCTACCGTTTATGAGGAGAGATCCATTGGAAAATGAAGCTTTTAAGCAATATCTCGGGGACCAATCGGTCGATTCCTGCCAGATTTTGCACACAAGTAGTGCCACAGTAGGCCATGTATACTTACATAACTGGAATGTACTGATTCACCAGTAGATAACAGCTCATTAATTTATGTTCCAGTTCAATCATTCTACTGATCAAAATCACTGATCACAGTAGCTGCAGCGACCCAGTACCCGAGATTTTTGCCATTTTGTATGTGTGGGACGAATGAAATACTTCTGTTGCCTAGATAGTCAGAGATTAGTTTTAAGCATTTACTTTCGGAAACTTTTGTAAAAAGCGATGTCCGATTTATCTTTACCTTTTCTCAACCCTGTTTGAAACTTTCAAATGTTTACCGTAACACCTATGCGATATCCTCTATTTACACTTATGGCTGGAATATGTTTTTCATCAGATATTCGTGAAATTTTGACTGCAGTTAATGTTTCTTTTTTTGTAACTGTAATATATACAATTTCTTCGTCATTAAACTATAGCGACAGTAGCCAAATATTACGATTTCAAAAGTTCTGGCAGACCATGTGTCACACACTGTTGACAGGAGATGATGAATCGAAGATTATGTTTATTGTACCATTTTGACGAAGTATATTACTTCTTTTCATGGGTCACACATAAGTTTGAATTTCCTGTCACAATTGACTTTTCACACCAACTTTGACATCCTCCAATTCCATTCTCTATGAAAGTTTCAAGCGCAAACTCAATCATGCAGTCGTTATTTATGTTCGTATTTGAAATTATGTCAAGATATAGCATTCAGATATTACTAAGTAACAAAAAGAAACACATCACTTTCAAAATCTTATTTCACTATAATAGATAAATTTTACTCTGCGTGGTTGCAAACAAGTTCGCTGGAGATTTTGAATATCCGTGAGTTACTTTATTACTTCCATAGAACACTGAGTACAAGGTTTAAAATATGTTCCCAGAGCTTTCATTTGTAATAAGTATCGAAATAAAACAGAATATGAATTTAAACTAAAACATTACTTTAATGTCCGACGAAATAAATCTTTAAATAGGGGAAAATGACCGTATAGGAGAAATTTTTATTGGTAAATACTATGATAAGCAGACCACCAGTTGATACACAAATAATGTAAAGTCACATCAATCAGACGGTGTTGGAGTGGAGATAGGAGTGTGCCAATTGTGGCAAGACTTCAGAAGACTACGTATTGAAACTTACAAAGGTAAGTATCTGACCCGCTCCACGAGAAACTGAGTTTCGAAGAGGCCTGCGTCAGTGGTAGTATCCCGGTTGGAAGGAGCAGCCTTGACAGCGCATCGCCGGAGTTGGCGTAGGAGGCGGCAGAGCGTACACAACCCTCTTGCAGGGGCAGGGGATTAATTGGAGCTACGACTGGCAGCCACAGAGCCTCCTCTGGCCGTTGTGGAACATCGGGACCTTTGTCGGCGGCCGGACAAGCACGAGTGAAAGGCAGTGATTGGCGCGCGGGATGCCGAACGAGGAGAGCAAAGGGGAAGAAGCAGGCGAGACTCGTTATACACTTCTGTCTCCAGCCGCTGTCAGGAGACAATGGAGGCAAGTGCCGGATGAAGCTTGGGAAGAAGCATGGGAGGATGAGGAAACAAGGCTCGTTGGTTAGGTCAGGACGGCCGACGGTGCCGGCTGAATCGCGTTAATAGGCGCCGGTTGTTGTGCTGTCTGTGCGTTGACGGCGCCTGCTTCGACAGCCTCCCACGCACCTTGCGCCTGAGGCAGCTGACGAGATGCCCGTGGCGAGAACATCCATCTGCACGCTGTGTTGTAACTGACAAGTGGCTTGTGTGATCGTCTGGCACCAATCGGTCTTCACTTCATCTTCGAGGTGAGAGAGGGCTAGTCATAACCGCCGAATTAGGGCGGTTATGCTCCGAATTCGGGCGGTTGTTTTAGGTTTTTTAAGCAAGTGCCTTATAAACTTCTATCTGTTGCAATCGAAGAAGTCATTGTCGTATAATCCCACAAGGAAAGCGTTTGTGTTAGTTTTGGGGTGTGTAAAAAACTGAATTTACAAGAAATTGTGTTTTTATGAATGTGCTGTTGTCTGTATAATATCGGCTAATATGTCTTACGTATGATAGTGTCAGTAGGCGTTATTTAAATGTCTTCTTTTTTGAATTGATCGTGCGTGTGGTATCAAGCAGGAATTGCATATCATTAACATGGTAATTATGAGGTTTTTTTTTGCATTGTTCAGTGAAATGTGTGAATAGCCATGGTGTCAAGAGAAGGAGAATCAGCTTGGTAGTATACCTTGTGTAACTCCAGTTCTGGCAAATGTTGACGCTCTAGGTGGAATAGTTACTTAGGTGTTCAATACACAAACCAGAATTTTAGGGCTCCTGGTAAAGGGAAGTGGGGAATAAGTGACCAAACCATACCTGCATACTGTTAACTAGATTTTAAAATATTCGGATGTAGAAAAAAAATCGACAAATTGATAGTCGAGGAGTATCATGAATAGGAAAATTCCATATTTGAATTTTTTGAAAGATAATGTTCATTTAAGTGTTACGCATTAATATAGTTGGTACGTCTGAAGCGACGTTTCACAAGACAAACCTCAAAACAAACTTTCAGTAAACGATCACTTATTTCGAACATAAAGTAGGTATACTGGATGGTTTTTATTGCAATAAAAAGTTATTTACCCCACTGTATTAAAGTTTACGACATTTCAGTGCCACCATCCCTTCTCCAATGCTACGCCCTGTAGCACTAACCAGGGCGATACAAAGTAACAAAAGTAAACTTTTCAAAACATCTCTTAATGACAGTATTTTCAGCAGAGTATATATTTGTTGAATGTCTTAAAAGGCACACGAGTTGTTTTTGTTAAGAATATATATTTTTTCTTATAAGAAACAGCTGAGTGACCTACAAGCAGTTTTATGAAACAATTATAAAAAACAGTGAAGGACACCCCTGAGTAAAAATATTTTCTACAGTTTTTATAGCAAAATACTTTGGCTTGTACTGATTATTTTCAAACATACGTAGAGCCATTTACAATCCAATAAAAGAACAACTTCTAACCAGAATAACAACATTATTGTCAAACTACTCAAGGATTCCCAAATGTTCCCTTTTAATTCCATGACCGGAAGGGTCTGATATAATTATTTCAACATGAAGTTCAGGAGCTGTTTCTCAAAGAGCCTGCAGCTTACCCTGGCTTATATAGCAACAAAAATATAACTCGCCTCCTCAATCAGAGGCTTAAAATGTTACATTTCTAACTTAGCCAATCAGAGGGCTGAAATATAAGAAAATAGCCTCTCTTTCTTGTAAATATCACTACATGCCGCGATGCGGTGCGGTGCTTCCGTATGACAACGATCCTACACGTCACGGCTACACTAGCGCTGCTAAGCGGCGGACATGGAAACTCGTCACCGCGCCAGCAGTATAGCTCTGTACGTGGTGAGAATACCATCCCCGGCGTCTGCACCTTCAGCGCTGCGTCAACTAGACCGGCAACCATCACTGCCTCGCCCAAGGCAGTGCAGGAAAATTACGTGCTGTTTTCGCATCGAAAGGTAAGACATCTGTTTCAAGTAGTTGCGTATAATTTCGCAAGAATTTGCGAAAAGTACGGGCGTGGATCGTAAATGTTTTAGACGTGTTGCTAAGCAGGCTGTATGTAGCGGGCAGACGGAATATTTGACTAAAATAAGATGCCCCTTCTCACCACACTCCCTTTAAAAGTGTTTTCTACCACTGGATATATATATATATATATATTAATTTATTTTATGGTTTGACTGTGTGATACTCAAATAATGGCTTCTCCAGTTAGTTAAGTTAACTTCAAACTCATATAGACTGTTCCTGTGGAATATTTCAAATTTTACTCATTACAACAGTTACCAGGTGACTGAAGACCATTGATTTGAGATACTTGTAATAATTTATATTGACTCTATTCGCTCTAAAATACTAGCTTGTATAGCATTACGCTTATTTTTCAGTATCGCATACATAAATTTCGTGAAGCAATCTAAAATATAACTTTAAAGTGTAGAGCACATTGGTTGTTTTTGAGTCTATTTCCACACAAGCAGTAAGGATTATAATGATGTACGCTACTAGTATGTAATAGTGACGCGACATGTTATACAAGAATGTTCTCTAAAACTATTGAATCTAAGGGCATCACAAATGACTTACATTAAGAGAAAGTGGCTTTGATGGTAGGTTAATCACTAAAAGCACAAGTCCACGTTTGTGTAAGTCGCATACCAAATAAGTCAGCATAAAATTTCTAGTGGTCAGCTGTTTCAAATTTTGTAACTGTGATTATTTTCAAAATAAACTACTGACTTTATCTACACCTGTTACACGTATTTAACAAAATTACAGTGATATCATTAAAAATTCAACTAGAAATAAACGCAATAGTAGTGGTGAAATTTCAATTACACACGTGCCTTGCCTGAGACTCGAATCCAGCTACATTGCATAGGTAGTGTTCCGATAATCAACTTCAGTAGTATTCAATCTAAAGTTTTAGTAGACACGGTTTAGAAACTTTAGATATTAACATGGGGCATGATTTTGAAAACAAGCGGCAGCCGAGAGATGGTCATCCCCCATATGACTGTATAGCGTGTTTTGCGACAACTAATGTTTTTTCAAAGTATAGAGGTTTCAAGTGCTATAAGCCATTCGTGATGGTGATAACCAACGACTACTTGAGTTATGTGAATTCATTTTGGCCATGAAGATGGAAAATGAAAACATTTGTTCACGTTTAGTGTTCAACAATGAGGCCACGTTTCATATAAGAAGGGAAGTGTACCGCCACAAAGTACGAATATAGGGAACACAGCGGCCACATACCATAACCGAGCATGACAGGGATTCTCCAAAGTTGAATGTGTATTGCGCCGTTTCCCGAGAGAAGGTGTACGGTCCGTTCATTTCAGTGGAAAACACAATTACGGGAAAGTCATATCTGGATATATTAGAGATATGGCTGCTTCCACAATTACAAGAACATGCCGATAATTTCATTTTTCAACAGGATGGAGCACCACCGCACTGGCACCTGCTTGTCAGATAATTTCTCAACAATGGGCTCCTTGAGTGATGGATCGGCCGTAATTGGTCTGCACATCGTTCATTGCACCACTGGCCTCCAAGGTCACCCAATCTCAGCGTATGTGATTTTTTTTGCGTGTAGGTGGTTGGGGGAGGGGGGAGGCGTGAAAGGCCCTGTCTACATGCTTCTCCTTTCATAAACCGTGGGCTACCTACGACGCCGCATAGCAACAGCGGTGGCTACGATAACACTTGATTGCTCGCACTAGTATGGGACGAGTTTGACTGCCGTTTAGATACGTGCTGTGGATCCAGTGGAGGGCAGATAGAACATTTTTGGAAAAATAAGTTAACACGTTGTAGTCTTCTACGTATTTTAAAATTCACTCCAAGGTTTTATGAGCACGCATTTAAAAGTTATAGCATTGAGAAATTGGATGAATTTTTTTGATACGTACTGTAGGGTACTTGTGTAAAATATCTGAAGGAAATTCGATGATTGGTTCTCGACGTATGCCATTAATGTAACATTTTGTCACCTGAAACTCTCTTAAAAATTGCGGCCGAAGGTGAGCTCCGTAAGCATATATGATGCTTCTAATGGCTACTCGCAGCATACAAAGATTAATTGAAGGTGGAAAATTTGTTTAATAGATATGAAAACATTTTCTAATTAATTTATAAGTCTGCCATACTTTAAATAAAACCTGGCATATTTAAAACATGTCCCACTATAGCGTGCAAAGTTTCGTGGGAATCGGTTGGTTGGTCTCGGACATACGACATAAAAGTTCCAGTTTCTAATGTTGTGCTGTCTGTCTCCATTACCGGAAAATAGAACAGGTATGTTTTGGTAGATTCTGTAATTGTCGTAAATAATACTACATATTTAAGTCGAGTGTAATTGTTTGTAACATATGGCTTACTGACGTAAAATATTCACATGGCTGGTGTTTTCAAAATATATGACCACCTCCTTTAGGCTGCCATCTACTTGGAGATTTACTTCGCGTTCGAGGCGGAGAAGGTCGGGGACGATAAGGACGACAATGCGACAAGCGACAAGTGCGCTATCGCCGCTAAGCTACCAGGGTCTCGATTTGCGTGCAGTGTTGTCGTCGCATTGCTTGTACCTGTGGGACTTTCAGCTGTGAAAATATTATTTTACTGTTGGAAAATCTGTAGGAAGATTCAGTGCAGTGCCCTTGAGTAGTTTTGTATGAATGTATCTGATGCGTATATTTTTAGATACGCCGTTTTGAAAAAAAAAAAGTTGGTCTTAGCCGTTTTGGAGTGCTATGAAATGGTAATTCTAACTTGCGTGACATTTTGAAAGTATTCAACAGACCTTGTCTGATGTGTGTGTTCTTTTCGTTGACCATCACATTGAACGCACATTTAATACATTATCTACCAAAAAGTAATTGGGCACCCGTGGAGATAGGTAATTCAGTACGTCAGTTGAATTGTGTTTCACGGCCTCCGGCGTAGGACCGCTGGTGTTTGTCCGTGGTAGCATGAACACAGATGCCTATTGTAACATTCTGGATAATGAAATGTTTCCAACATTGTGGCGTTTTTAAGGAATGGAACCGTGTTACTTCCAGTATAACAATGACAGGTGCCAGGTTTCAAGGGCTACTATGCAGTGATACGCCGACAACAATGTTCACCGATTGGACTGGCCCACCCAGAGCCCCGACCTCAACCCTATAGAACATCTTTGAAACCAATTGGATCGCCGGGTAAGGGCTCGTCAGGCGCGGCCAAAATCCATTGCTCAACTCATGGAATGGTTGCAAGAGGTATGGAGACAAATCCCCGTGGATGTCCTGCAAACACTCATAGAGAGCATGCCAGACTGTGTGGCTGCTGTTATAGCCGCAAGAGGCGGCCCTACGATATTCTAACGGGGTCACACCCATCGAACATATATTGTGGACATTACTTTTTGGTAGATAGTGTATTTTCGTGGGGAAATGTGTATTTCAAACACTCTTCCACGTAGGCAGGAACCCTTAGTCGTACAAATTTAGATGGACAGCGAAACTATTACTGGTCAGCTGAATTTTATGGGTATCGGTTAATTGTTTCCCGAGATAGGTAACAAAGGCTTAATCTTTTATATACTACTATTTTACAAAATGGTTAACAAATGAGTTCATACATTACCTTATTTGATGCTTGCATAGTTTACATGGCCTACTGTAGTACTATTTGTTTGTCAAATTTTGTCAGGTCTCCGTTGCTTCCCGAGATGTGACCAAAGTTGATGTATTTGCGTTGCACTATCTTACAAAAATGTGTACAAAAGAGGCTCTTGGAAAACGCATTTGATGATTGTAATAGATACTGCCATCATAAAAAGTTAAGTTGATTTGGTTGCATGGTTTAGTAGATATAACATAGTAGTCTAAAATGTTTACATGGCCGTCATGTTCAAAAGAATAATCTAACCCACTAAAATACGCCAGATTATATAATGTACTGTAGTATTATATGAGTGTGAAATTTAGTACGATTCGGTTGATTGTTTCGGGAGGTGTAAGATTTAAACTTTATATTTTATGTACCGCTATCTTAGAAAATGGTAGGTAAAAGATGCTTTAAAGACACATTTGATGTTTATAAAGCATATTCGCCGCATAACAAGTTTGGTCAAAATTGGTCAGTGGTATTGTAGATATTGTGAAGAACCAAAAATATCTTTACTGGCGCCAATCTGAAAATAACTGTCTTTTCCACTTAAATTTAATACAAGAACCCAATGTGACCTACAAGTGTACTATTTATATGCGAAATATGACAGGAATTGGTCGAGTAGTTAGCGATTTATAACGCAAAAGCTTTATTTTTCATGTTATCATGACCTCCAAAATGGTAGATTAATAACATTACTACGTTCGAAATTCAGTGCCTATATATTGCACTGTCAATATACCAAATTCTGTTTAAACAGATTCGATGGTTCCTGAGATATAATGGAAAAACTTTATTTTTCTCATTTTGCACTTCCTTCCAAAATTGCCGACAAATAACAGTTTCACTATCTAAATTCAATCCTTATAACGTTCACTGCCAATGTAACAAATTAGATTGAAATCGGTTAAATGGTTTCCGTGTTATAACATAGTGCCCTAAATAAGTACCCGCCGTGATAGAAAACTACAAAACCCGATGTAATATTTAAATACTATATGTGGCCCTAGTTAGGTGGAATTAGTTGAGAAGGTATTATAAGGGGGACATACATTCCAGACAGACATCCGGTTGATTGCATAAGCAGATCTTTCCTTCAGCAAGTAACCTAATAATGGTTTTGCCGTTGTTATAAATTATGATTTCTACATTTCTCTACTTGATTTGCAAGTTGCGTTTCTCCAAAAAACCAAATAAATGCTGTAACACAAAGAGAGTTGCTGTGCAGCTAGAATGGGCACTCAATTCCCATTCAGTTTTCATCGATAACGACGTATTACATTACTAGCCGCGGTATAAAATGTGATATAAAGACGCACATACGTAAACCTCACAAGAAAAATAACAAAGCGCAATGGGTTTTACTGACTGTTTAATTGTCAATCGTAATCAGTTCAGACATTTTTTTTTGCGACTGTAAGGGAAATGAAATATTTATTTTTCAGTAAGAGACAGTTTTCATTTCTATTCATATATTTCCGTTTGGTAAGTTTTTAAAACACATGACAGTTGGAAGGTCGTAGGCAAGGGAACAACGTAATTAAGATAAAATATCATCGAAAACACATTCATACATTTTAACCCTTTTTAGGTATTTAATTTTTGAAAAACCCAGAAATAAATTTTTAAAGTAAAAATATGTAATTGGGTTACTGAGAAATTAAGGAGTCTTCGAAAACACGTTTTATCCATTTTCATATATCTAGAATCAAAACTTCGTAAAATCTTTTCTTAGTGGATGCGTGAGCCAAAAATGGAAGCCATCTCTAAATTTTCATGCTTTTGCGTCCAGCGGTTTGTGCTGTGCGTTAAAGAGTGAGTGAGTCAGTCCATGAAAAACTTCATTTTATTCATTGGTGTTACATACTTTGAAAGCGCAACACATTCAACAAGTCTAAAGTCTTGTATTACCGTGGCCTGCTATCATGGGAATTCATACAACTAGTTCACTTTCTGTTAGTCTAAAATTTGTAGCACAACAATGTGCAGTGCTCAATACAATTTTTGTTGCGTAGGAAGTCAGTACAACTTCACGTAGAGCATAAAGACAAAATTAGTGGTTTTACTGAAGATATAGCACGAAATATTTTATTTTGTATATCCCCCCAAATAATTTAATGCTTTGAATAATTTATTTTTTTTGGAAAACCGATAACATGTAAGTTCAGTGTTGAACCTTTGAAAAAAAATTCTGCTGTAACTGTTTCCCATGACTACAGTAATGCTGGGTGGGAATTATTAATTTGTGTCCAGTAAAATTGATACTTTTTATTGATTCTTTGGATATAAAAGAAAGAAATAATATAGCAAAATTAAATATATTGATACTTTTAACAATTCCACAGTGACTTCTGATCAACCTGTTAATACTAGTCATTCAGCCAGTGATAATTTGAATACTTATATTTTACATAATGCTACTGTTAATCACATGAAAATGCCTAGGCAGAGTTCTTTAAAATTCTCTATATTCACACAGTATAAATGATATAAAGACACTTTAAATATTGAAAGCCAAAAGAAGTACCAAAGACTAGGTAATATATGTATTTTCATTTATATGGGTTAGTCGCAGCAAGTTCCGTGTTTGATTGCTTTCCACTCCATCAGTCGCACTATTCATCGCTCACCTGTTCTGTCCGAGAAGATACAGGTGGATTACAACAGACTGCAATCAATGTTAAATATTTCTCTATTCAAACGATCGAAATTCTAGAGAAGGAATGTTCGAGATAGTGACATTCACGGAGACAGCTAGTGCCGAAAGGCTAATTTATATGTTCGTTGTATGTAAATTTGATATCACTTTAGTGCATGACATGTTAGCCATATGCCTTAGTCTCTAGTATACAGCAACGATAGTCATCTGCCTGTTGATTGCTGCTCCAGTGAATAGCTAGTTAGTTTTACCTCCAGCAAAAGGTAGCGCGGTGATTGTTCCTGGTTTACTTACAGGTTAGTTATTGTGTAAGGCTTGTCCAGAGGCACTCTAATAAACTGTTATTCCACGTAACGCTTAAATAAGATATTAGTTTTCTCAAAGAATTGCTTGACCTAACATTAATTTGCCTAAATAAGTGGTCCCACGCAGTCCTGCCTTATCCGAGATTTCACCCAGGACTTCATTCACTGATAGTCGTTACACCAACTACAACATCAAATCAGCTTTTTAAAATTGTTATTATAGAAATTTGACAAATATAAATGATAATTGCGTGGAATCATTTCAAGAAAATTTCTCTTACTTTAATAGCAGTGGCTATTATTTAATGTATGTTCCAGTAACCTAGTGCTAAGTATATAACTGGAACTGTCAGCATAACAACACAACCTGGTGCACAAAGTGGGACTTGATTCCACAGCCTTCCAAGAGAACAACGGAAGCACTCTGAGACACACACATATATCGTAGTTAATGAATACTTACTGTATCGCCTTGCCGTTACAACCACGCGAAGTTTGCAGGTCTGTATCTGCTCATATGCATAAATAGTGGCGGTTAGTATGACTCAGGAGGAAATAAATCGTTCGGTGTTCACGTGCTGTAATAAATCTCGCCACATGCAAGTTAAAAAAAGTTACAACTATTTATTTTCTTTGTAATCGACATGTCCACGAGTTCAGATTCTGGTAGCGAGAGTGTAAGGAGTATTTTGTGGAACATAAATATAAATTTAAGCAGTTTCACCTTGTACCCGATTTGGATGCGCCTGTTCGTGTGAGTAAGAGCACTCCATAAATTACGCGGGGTTTCAAAACTGTTCGCGTGAACCGATGAACGCTGGTGGGCGGATGAGTCATCGCACGCTTGCCAACCATTCAGGAGAGCAAGAGAACGACGGACAAAACCCATTTAGTGAAATATTACGGAACACAAACACAGCCGTTTAATCAATTCGCTGCTGAACTAAAGATACAAAGTTAATTTGTAATTCGGAACACGACTGGGGCAACGCCACAGTATGATGGCTGTATTTTTTCGTTGGCCCCTGTTTTCAAATGTATTCATATTAGTCTCACGCAACTGTAACCTGAAGATAGTTTTTTGCTATATCTTTGGTGGAGACCGCAACAGTTCTAGAGAGCAATAACATGTTTGATAGATTATACAGCCCTCTTTATTCTCCAGCAGTTATTTCATTTGTTACTTCTAAATAGTGAAATTGTTTAAATTTTGTCAAATTTTCCTGATAATTTGGTCTGTTCTTTGCGGGTGATGTAGTCGGATTAAAGATTTTTAAGTATTTTCAAATAAATTTGTTCAGAACACGAAAAGAGCTCAAAAGTACACGAGCATAAACTACAGCCCAGAGTTGAATAAACTTATGCAAATCTTTTTAGTACCTATTCAATGGCTGTTTGACCAGCAAGTTGCAAGAGGTCAAATCACTGACTAAGAGCGTACCGAGTGAAGTGGCGCAGTGCTAACACAATCAACTAGAGTTTGTGAGGGTACAGATTCGATTCCTGGCCAAAACGTTTGGATTCCCTTTTTACGTGGTTTTACGTAAAAACTCCAGGTGAATACCAGGGTGGTTCTTTTCTCACTCCTGATTATCGAAGAGCTAATCAGGGTTCGTTTCTAATGGCCTAGCTGCCACCAAAAAGTTAAGGCGCAGTGGGAAAAATAGCGTCTACGTCGAAGAATAATGGAATACCGGTATATTTGAATTGATGGTAATGTGTGCGCTGTCCGATTGGCTGCACCTTGCTACATTTTTGATTTCCTGTCAATCATGCTAACATCTAGTAAGTTCCAGGCGACCCAAAGACTTGTAATGAATTCCACTCATCGTTTGTGCGTATGGCCACTTTTCTGACTTGCACGAATGGTGTTACAGTAACACACGACTATATGTTATTGACGTCAACACCCCAATGACGCACTAGTTGAGCATGATAATAACTAATTTCAAGATAATCATGTTCAGGGTTGAATAAGTACCGTTATTCAGGGATGGCGTTGTGTAGCGTGTGTGTGTACAGTACGTCTGCGCATCCCCGCATACGAGTATTGCTATAGTGTATTAAATGCTAACCTTATTGTTTTGTGGCAATTGTCTGTTCAATAATTGCTCTTGTGTGGATTTGATACAACAAGTCAAAGAGAATACCTTGATTTTACAAATCCATTAGTGTGGAAGCGATGCATATATTTGGCTCCCCACTCGGTGACGTCAGCGTTCGTGTTTATACTTGTGCTGTGTTTTTGTTCTTGTCCTTCCTCTCAAATATCTGCGTACGAACCAGAGCGCATGATATGTCGGCGTGCATATGAGATGCTCGTAATTCTCGAGTCTTCCTGATGGCCTCGGCAATTCATATGTCATGTTCACATTCCTTCTTGACTGGTTGGTGCTCGTGCACTGGTAGCTGCAGCTTCTGGAGTAATCTGGCAAGTTTTTTTCTTATTAATTGTTTTAATTATTGAAAATTATTCTCTTCCTTTTACTGTCATTACCTACATTAAGTACATGTCATACCTACATTAAGTCATGTCCTTAGTCATTTATTCGCCCTTGCAGACCTTCAGCTTGGTGTTTTCCTGCCGATTTGTCGATGTTCTCTCTTAGTCGTCTATGTGGGCTGTAACCTTTAGAAATATGAAGGACTCTGATATTTACTACTAGAGTGGTTATTTTTGTCATCGTGTGTTTTGTGAATAATCTCTGGACTACAAGAACATTCTAGTCAAATTACAATCATAAAGGGAACAATAAATGTCTTATTACGTACTTCGTCTTTTATTCAGGTTTGAGGAGGAAGTGTTTGAACGCATCGCCGATTCGTTATCAAGTAGTACACGTGGAATCGCTCGCACAATGCATACGACTCACCAAAATGTGTTGAGGGTTTTGTACGAACAACAGCTACACCCGTATCATCGTGAAATGAGCACGCCTTAACTCAGCTGATTTCCAGCCACATGTCGATTCCGCTCGCTGGTTTCTGCATCACTGCGCAGACGAACCTGGCTTTCCTCGCCACATTCTGTAGACAGAAGAGGCTGCTTTCCCACGTGATGGCGTTCTCAACAGTCAAAACAATCACGTTTGAAACGACGTACACCAACACGCAATGATTGAACACGCCATCAAAGGACATCTGATGTTAACGTCTGGGCCGGCATTGTCGGCGACAACCTCATTGGACCTTACATCTTGCCGCCACGTTTTACTGGCCACATTTATCGAGAGTTTTTAGAGGGCATACTGCCCGTTATGTTGGAGGACGTGGATTTACACACACACCAGCGTATGTGATGCCAGCACGATGGAGCCCCTGCACACTACAGTTTAGAAGCCTGTCACCGTCATACCACCACATTTGGTAAGCGTTGGATAGGGAGAAGCGGAGCAGTGAGGTGGCCACCATGCTCCCCAGACCTGACGCCACCTGATTTCTTTCTATGGGGTCATCTCAATACATTGGTCCCCACGGTAGCTGAACTCCGCGGCGGATTACTGATGCATGTACTATCATTCGCAAAACCCCACATATCTTTGCCCGCGTAAGGAAGTCGAGTGTACTGGTGGTCGCCACTTAAAACAGTTACTGTTAAACACACACACACGGGTGATTTGCAAGGTACGTTCTCGTGCAGTTAACTTCTACGGTCTTCCCCCTTGAATTACAACTTCCCGCAAAGCATGTACTGTACGAACATGCTGTCCTGTCACCATAACCTGCATTCACACACAGCAGTCAAGCCATGTTCGTACGACCTGCTTTGCAAGCGGTTTGCGTACCTGACAGGCAACTTGTGCACACTTACAAACATTGTCCTTTGGCTTCAACAATGTTCGCCTGAGAGTGTTATATCAAGGAAACGTGTTTCTGTGCAGTAAGTATAATTATGACGTCTTTACAATACACCCGAGAGTTACACGTACATTGGTAGGATAATAACACACCACCCCTGTGTCTCAATGTAGGGGACGATAGTACGCCACAACTGTTCAAATATTTCAGATCTTGGATTTAAAAAAATATTCACATAATTGCTCTTTTATCTCATGTAGGTTTCATTATTTTCCGGTAGAGCCATTTGACATATCGATTTTCAAGAGTGGTCAACTCCTTCACGAGTTACTGTGCGACAATGTTCATATAATATATTCCATCCCATTTTGCATAGGGAATATCCTCAGAGCGCTGGTACCTTTAGTCATGACCATCCTGTTAATGAACTATTTTCGTTTGAATACGAAAAAGAAGTGTAATAGTTAATGGCGCCACCTGCCAGGACGTAATTTTAGTGTCGGAGGCCTTGAAGAGCTGGAACGCTAAGGCTACCCAGACACGCACATAACATGCCTCATCGCCCCTAACGCTCAAGGCACTGAACTGGCGTGCAGTACTTCCTTCCACGAAAAAAACTTCTAAGATATTTACAGTGGTAACCCTACCACTTTACAGTATAATACGATTAATTAAATATAAAGATGGGCTGTACGTTGAAATAATACTCTAAATATCCTGCACTGTAGTTTTATTACTTAAACACTTCTGCGAATAAGCCTTTTCAGCAATTTTTGGCTTTCTAGAAAAGAACATTAAGAACTGAAAATGAAATCGGAAACTAGTCTTCCGACGAAAAGTGTTTGTTAGTTAGTATTCGTAAGCAGACATCGCTCACACACGTTAATCAGTTTTCTAATAAAAGTTTGTTTTAAAGCTGTTCTCAATTTTTGGTGAAATAGGTAGGTGATACACTTAAGAAGGTGTGGAATACTAATCAACATTTAAAAAATGATTATATTTTAAAGGTCTCTGACAGCAAATATAAACAAAAAACCCTAGCAGAAAAATGTTGCCAGCATTGTGAACGATAACTTTTCCAGACTTATGCAGTTATACTGTACATTTGTACGTTTGTTTGTAGGGCGCAACATTCCGTGCTCAAATAACGCATCACTCTGGCAAATACTTGCTCACGAAGTTAGCAGAAATTATTTTATATTGTTGCTGTTACTTTGTTCTTCAAGACTGTCTTACGAAGATCTGCAGACTTAGGTTAACAGGTAAAGCATCAATTAATATACCACGCACACCACACTTAAAAATTCTGCACATAGAGATAATTGAGGTAAAGAGGAAACAGGACATAAGCCTGGTTTACATTGGTCGAGTGAAGGGGTCGAGTAGCTACTCGCCCTTCTGCTATATCCGTGTAAACGGTTGAGCGTGTACGAAGTAGAGTAAATTCACTACTCGGCCCAAGTGGAGGGCGAGTCGAGTGGTTCAGTTGGAGACCCAGCCACTAGACCACTCGCCTTCCCTCACCATCATACATTTCATGACGTCACACGCTCGACCTCACTACTCGTCCTGTGTAAACGCTCAATCGAGTACACAGCAAATATCAGACAATACATGCACGCGTTCCACAGTTCTTGGTTTACAAAAATAAGTTTGGAAATTCACAAATATGAAATGAACGGATGAAGAAACTGTGAAGTTTGCCGAGTTATACCGTGAATGTGAATGTTTGTGGAACATAAGTAGTCCAACATACAAAAACAATAACATGAAACAAAGTGCTTTAGAGTATATCATTAAGGAAATTGACAAAGAAGGATTTGGATTGTTAGAAGTACGGCAGAAAATAAAAAATGTACGATCAACCTATAATCAAGAAATTCTGAAGATAAATAAATCATCAAAGTCAGGGTTGGGTACTGGAGAAGTGTATGTACCGGCAATGAAGTGGTTCGCCATTCTGGAATCCGTAATGAAACATTCGAAAGGAAGTAGTGAGATTCAGAGCAATTTGGTATGTTTCCATAACAGTCATCTTCATCGGTTTTTAGCATTTGTCATTTAATATATCACAACATTTTGCAAAAAAATTAAGACCAAAGGAAAAAAAAACTGTGCTTGTGAAGGATGTGTCAGTAATGTAAAACGTTCTGGCAGAATTATTTATAGAGTGACTGCGCACAATCGTGATTTGTTTCAAAGCATTCCATTGTATACTTAATGCATTATTTAGCAGAGTAGGTTCAAAATGAGGGTCCGTCACCTTAAGGTGGTACCTGATCACTTATATATATATTCTTGGTTGTTGGGTCATAATTTTCGTTTCGGAGTAATAATTGAAAATGTTCGACTTTAGAAGAAAGTCGATGCATATGTTGTTAAATATTTTCAAGCCTGATTTGCATCAAGCCTGATTTGCATAATGTGGTACATGCTTTCCCTTAAAAGAACATTATGTTGTCATACTAAATGGTGTTTCGTACCGTTATTGTGTAGTAAACACGTGTACAAGATTAACTAGATACAAATGCGAAATGAAAGAAGTATGTAGGCATAATAAAAATCAACGAATATAGTATCAATATTAGGGCATCGTATATGCAAGTACGATAATTAAACCACAACACCCAATAGTAGTTTTGTAAATGTAGTATATTTTGTGGTTTTAAATAGGTTTCTAAGATAACCGCAAAGTGCTCTGTTACCCACTACGTAATCCTACCATGTCTGATTTCCCACAGGAAGTGGAGACTGGGGAGGGGTTGGATGACGTGGACGAGTCTGGAGGTGACTTTCAACCAGATGTTGTGACAGAATCTGTACGACAAACATCACCTTCCTCAAACACAACTGAAGGTCATCCGCAGACGGCTACTCTCGAAAAGAAACGGAAAAGCCAATTGCCACCCAGTATAGGAACAAGAGAGGTCCAAAACCAAGGCTGCAAGAATTGACATCTGCTGTGAGAGAACAACGAGCAGTGAACGAAACCTTGCAGCAACTGGAGCCTGAAACCAACGAAAATGAGGTTTTTGGTAGGTATGTGGATAAACCATTAGACAAGGTGACACCAATGAAAGTAATCTTGGTCCGAGAAGATATTCAAGCGATTCTTACAAAATATAGGTTACAGTCATACACATTTGAGGAGTCCAGTAGCTTATTGCATGAGTCACCTACAAGTAGTGTGTCATTTACCAGCAGTATTTATTACGTACCTTCTGCAAGTCCTTCTCCCCAAATTGTATATGTTGTATGTGAAACCACAGGCTAGGAGCCGCGGACATTTGTACCCAGTGCGACTTCGCAAGAATTATTAACTACTACAAACATTCTGACACAAGCTTGCGACTTGACAGACGGCGTTATGTAATAAACTTTAAGCGATTATTCCTTGTACTTGTAAAGCATTTGCCATACTTTATGAAACAGGTGGTTATTAGCTATGTGTGAAGAATGTGAGTATAACGCTTAACATTTGTTTACATTTATTTGCAGTAATTGTAACTGTACATAGCATAATAAAACAATAAGTAAAGTTTCATGATTATTTTCATTTAAGTAATTGTTCCATGATACTAATATTTTAGAGAGATAAGTAAAAAAAACATTGGAATATACGTTAATGTTCTATACCAACATGCACATTTTGAATAAATATTTATATTCAATTAATGCACTTATTCTGCCAGGGCACAGCACCCTCGTTGATGAAGTAATGTTTCAACCTATACCGCATGTTCTTGGTCAGTTGTGTAGTACGATGACCAAACCTCCCCAAGTTTCAGAGTTCAGTTACCTCCAATCTCCATCGTCCCGTTATAGTGTCACCAGTTTCAACGATTTCGTCATCGATGGGACCGTGTGGAAGATATATTCCTGCTGACTACACTAGCAGCCAATTGTGTGTAGCACACGCAGCGCAAACATGTTTCGTTATTGCTGTAACCTTGCACGACAGTTTAAGTTGAAATGCACGGAAAAGGCTCTAAAGTATTCCAAACGCATATTCTACAGTTCGTCTCGCATGACTCAAACGGTTATTGGTGATCTTTTCTTCAACTCTGAGAGGTTGGTTTCTTCCTGCATACGGCTTAATTAAAGTATGGTTTCAGCGGGAATGCATCATCCCAGACAAGGCAGTGTCCATCGGGAAGCAGTCCATTTGCCAATGGTCCCCACAGTGAACACTTTTGGAAAACATCTCCATCGGATTCGGAACCTTTGTGTCCAACTTCGATGTACCGAAAACAGGTCCTCGAATCTACAACAGCGCTAAGAACTGCACTCTGTGTCCTCTTGTAGTTGAAATATTTACTGCTGCTGTTCGGTGGAGCCTCCATTAACACACGTTTTCCATCTATTGCCCCGCAGCAGTTGGGGAAGTTCCACCTTTCCAGGAAGCCTTTGGATATCGAATTACACTCTTCTCTAGTACTCGTGGTCTGAAAGCAAGGAAACTGTATTCGTATTTCTTTTTCCCAGAACTTTCGGACATAACACATCTAATCCGTTATGCTTCCTAGGAATAATAGGAACTTAGCAAGTGTGTGAAGGGATGGTTGGTAATTATTTTGCATCAGATTTCTTGGGGGTAGAGAGTGAATAGCCACAGTGGAGGGGGTAGGAGGGCACAATAGAGGTAATGAGTCAGAGAGAAATGATGAGTAATCGCTTTTACCACATCACATATGATTGGACACGAGGTTAATGACGGTGATGAATGTGGAAATGATAATGTATTTTCAGTACATGGGATCTCACAGCTATAGTGAATACCTGTATAACTCACTTTTATGAATTATTTGAGACTTTCGAAGCTGGCGTCACACACTTCTGGAATAAAACGGGTAATAGTCGCCTTTGAAACTCAGAACATGTGTTCCAGAGACATGTAACTGTTTCCAGTTGCAAGAAATGTTAATGTCACCTCCAGCTTCAATCGTGAGAGTAATGCATCTCTCATCTGAGAATCTTATCCCTGAATCTTGAATGTAACTAACTCCAAAAGGGTGTCAACATTTTCCGAGGTCATTCTCAAAAACGATCTGTACTCATTAACACCCTCCGTCGCTAGCTCCCTGAAAAGGAGTGCTGACGCCTCATGAGTGTATCTCCGCTTCATCCAGTCTCTTACCCACGATCTCTTTTCCCTATTAACTTCGTCTGACAAGGTTTCTGAAACCTTTTTAAAAACCTTTTCACTGCACTCCGACGAAGGTAATAAGACATTTTCACTGCGTTGTGCAACGCTCGCAAGTAAACTGTCTTACTTTTTACACTTCGATGTGAACGCTCACGCGAGTAACAGGGTGAGTACATGCTGGGCCGAGTGCTCGGCCCAGCATACTCGACCTCTTCACTCGACCAATATAAACTAGGCTTAAGCCTAGTACATCAAATGTGCTGTTTCCGAATTCTTGAGATGTGTCCATTATCCTAACAAACCCAAACCCTTTAGTAATTTAATATATAACTTATAATGGACGCATTCAGTAGAGAGATCGCTTGCAAATTTCTTTGCTACTAACGCGTTTTACGGTTTAGAACGCAGAGTGAAGATGAAACAGAGTGCTGATGCTAACTGCGCGATAACCATTCAGGGTATCAACAGTGAACTGCATAATAGGCATAAGCCTCTAGAACTGCCAGCATCACGCAACTGAAATTACAGCACATTGTTTATATGAATGTGTGACCTAAAGTTGTTTATACACTTGCTCTAACCAGATTAATTTTGAAATATCAAAATATCTGTTAAAGTAGTAGGCCAACTGTACTAAAAAAATTAAATGACAAATTATCTAATGTTACTAAGTAAACAATACGAGCAATAAATTGTACTTATTCTAATATACAATTATTTGCGTAGACGGTTTTCTAGAAAGAAAATAATGAATTTGTGCCAGTGACAACACGTTAAAATATTAAGAACAATAAAACATTTAAAAAATATGTAATATATAATGTCCTCGTTCAGGAGCGAAAGGCTGCATGCGCTCGTATGTGAATGCAAGTGTCGCATCCATTGGTAGTGTACGCAGGGAGGGGTGCATCGGCATCCGTTACCATGTTGAGGGGGGGGGGGGCTAGGTAGCACAACGGTTAGAGCGCCCTCTTCCCACCAAGGCCAACCGGGTTCGATCCCCTCGCGGAATTCTCAGGTGGAAATCTTGCCTGAAGGTGCCGCTGGTCGTCGGGTTTCCTCGGGATCTCCCGTTTACCTTGCCTTTGCATTCGGGTGCTGGTCCATACCCATCTCGTTTCACTCTCACATACGGTTAAGAACTTGATGTTAAGAGAAGTCCACAGCTGCGTGTTCTAGGTCAAGAAGTGTGGGAGCGATACGGGCGACACTAACACGCACACCTAATGTCTCATCGTTCCTACGCGCAAAGCGTGCAGCGTTTCCATCGTCGTCCTGTACTGTGCAAGTTAGATCTATAACAGTGGGGTTTTACTACACGCGATGGAAGTCCACAGATTAAACTACGCCGGTATGTTTTTACTTTTGTCTTTATGCTTAAGGAAACTGCTTATGCACACTTTAAATATGTGGTATTTGAACATTTTCATGATTTTTTTTTCTCCATGAATATACTTGATGTTATAAAAGTAAAAACATAGAGGCATGTATAATTGTGTTTTATCTTTTCTGGCAAAACATCGTATTTCCAGAACATTTATTTACCTAGATACGCTTATACGTGCAAACGATTCCACAGAAAATATGTCACCATGGATTCATCTTAAGAACGGCCCGAATCTCTCCACATTCCATTCCAAAGATGGCGGCATCCATTGCGATGAACTTTGAAAGAATCCGTTAGCTAAAGAATCCGCCAGAGGACTATTTGGAAACAGCTATGAGCTACGACGACAAGTGTCTGCCGAAGGCCACCACGGAGGCCGTGCGTGGACTTGGGATCTCGTGACGCGATGTTACTCTTAACGAAAGGTGGCGGAGAGGTGTTGAAGAGCTGGCTGGGCGCAAGATCGCCTCTCGCGTGTCTAATTAGAGGAAGATGCGGCTCGGCTACCGCGAGCCGGGGGTCACTCTGCTGGCCCCTGCGTGGCCGGCAGCTGTGCCGCACACGTCTGCTCAACACCCGCGCCACTGCCACTGCCACTTGCCGGCTCACTGGCTTTAATGAAGACCTGCTGAATTTATACTTGCAGGATTTTCCTACACTTCATGCAAACATAGCTTAACCAAGTATAGAAAATTGCACTGCGTGCCGTATTCGTGCGCGCTCAGTTTAATAATATTTCGCATAAGAATTATTTCCTACTAGCCATTGCCAACAAATATTTCTTACTCTGTTTTCTTTCTTGTTAAATATTAGTGAAATTATAATAACTTGTAAATATAATATAAGAGAACGTTCGATTTAACAAAAATTACAATAATTTTGTATTAAAATAAGTATGAAACACTTGTAGTACATGGCATGTCTAGGAAGCTACCAAACACGTCATAAAAGGGGTGATTATTTAAAGATTTAATTCAAAAAGTGTTAAGATATTGCGAACAGACTAAAGCAGATAACACGTTAACTGTTGCCAATACAGCTCTTCTACCATCATCTGCCACGATTCTGCATGGCCGTAAATAAAATGAAGTATTAGTTGTTTAATTCCACAGTAGTGAATAGCTTGATATTACATTTCTATAGTATTGAATAATCAACCAACTTTGTGTGGCATAGGTTATGTGTGTGTCTCGTGAATTCACATCTAAATAAAGTGTCTTTAACATTATATAAAGTTAATAACAATCACTAGAATCACTTGAGATAGATAAAAAAAAAACAGTGACAAAGTGCGGTTTATTTGTGCAACCACTGCCCTACCCGCCCAGTAGACGCTTAGACGCAACCGCAAAGAACAAGACTTGAGGTGTCCCCAAACGACATATTAAGGGCCAGGCTTTAAGAGGATTTGTTTCTGACCAGCCAAGATGTGAAATATAGAATATCAACAGAAGACAAAGCCGCCATCCCACAAGCCCTTCATTCATGCATCACATTAAAAAAAATTGGGGTTCATTAAAATTTAATTTCAAATATTATCTAAATGAAAATCAAATACACAGTTACTTGATTCCCTTATTTCATTATATCTTTCAAATTTATATTTACTTACTATAGTGCCTCATGACGAGAGTGTTTAGTAAGCATTTATTTCTTTAAAACAACCGTTAACATTACATTTTTGACACACAATCCATACTAGCAGTAATAGAAGAATTAGTGTAAATAATTTTAGTCCGCTAAAAAAATGGGAGGGTGCGCGTTGGACAAAACATTACCAGATAAACAAATATTGCATTTTATAGAAATAATTTATTACTCGAGATAGTTTCAACGTCGAATTCACTTTTTAGTTCATGATTCCTTTCAAAGTTCCGAAAGACATGTTTTTATTACATAAAAGGATGGGTCAAACACCAAAAGAAAAAACTAATGTTGAGGTGTGCTCCATCGTGCATAAAAAATATTTCGTAACTGTGCGATGGAAGTAGATGGGTAGCCGCACTAAAATGATGGGCTAAGAAGCGCTATCAATAACGTCCCGCAAGGTAGTTACATGCTTAATGACAGAATCGCACAGATCGTGCACAGCCACACACCACTATCTAAATTCACAAGGTAAAAAAAGTGGTTTAGTGGATAAATACACAAAGTAACCGGGAATATAAAAAGCAAAATATACTTACATACAGCGATGAAAAAAAGAAATGAACACTTGGTGGGAAACCGTTTTGAGAGGAGCAGTAACAGTTATTGTGCTTCACGCCAAGTTAAAGGTGGAAGAAGAAGTAAGAGGATGTATTCTTAACTAGTGTGATGGCACACACTAGTAGTCCATACCGATAGTATCGATATGACAATCGATATATATAAACTATAATTTTATTCTGTAGCTAGTCGCACTGCATGCTTCCCCCTTCAAAACCCACCACAAGGGTGGAAATGGCATTTTTCAAATGAATACTGCAACACCAACTCTACGTACCAGTAAAAATACAGGGGGAAAATCAAACAGAAAATTCAGCAGTACAGGAAGGTAGGATGACCATAAAAATCCTTTCGTGTAGGTCAGTGGATGGATAAGTAGGAGATCTAGTTATATGGGATTTGAAATTTTAATACCAATGAAGAAAAAAAACAATAAGGATTACAACCACAGCTAAAGATAAAGCAATGGAACCAACCCACGAATGGCTGTCAGGTTAGAGTGTGAGTAATTGGTAAAAATATTTAGAAAGTCTTGGAAATCAGTGCCGTGAGGTCGAGAAAATAAAAAGAGAGTCAATTTTCGTCAGCAGAGAGTGGTTCAGATAAAATTCAGGAAGATTGTGGATATTGAAGCATGAAAGGTTGTGAAGTATTTCAGGAATATGAATTGTATATAAAGAAAAATTTATATGTGGGGTTGGAAAAGATGGAGCCGAATCTTGTACAGTACTGAAACTATAGTACATGTAACGATTTTCCGAATTCACAGGTGCAATAACATACAAAGGGAAAGTGATAAAATGTTGGTTTTTGTCCAGGATCACAATGAGAGACAGTCAGGACGCAATAAGGTGGAACTTAATTTATCATGATTACTTGTTTCAGTGGAGTGTTTCAAAACAAATAACTCTAATGTAGCAATAGACAAAGCTTCATTGGTATATAACAAGATGGTATTTAAATGTAGCCGGACTTAATAATCAACATGTTTTCCCAGATCCAATAAGTGGTTTGATTAAACACTGCAGACGAAGCATTACAATATTCCAAATAGTGAGAAGCTAAAGGCCTAATGCTTTTGGTTGTGTTTCAAACCCTATCATTAAGATTTTTACTAAGGACAACATAATTGATTAAATAAGTGGATATGTTATCTTCCATACTAGACAAAAAATTCAGTCTATCACCTAAAACTTGTTCATCATCATTATACAATGTTCCGGACAGTTTTTAATATTTTAACAGCGAAAATTAAAAGTACTCTTTTTTTCGTTCCAGGGATGGGGGTAGCAAAGAAGTATGGCTAATGTTTCTGTCTTGAAGGCTGCCAGATTTTCCATAAGTTGAGTGAGAGAAAATTCAAAATTCTGATCAACCGAAGTTTTTTCACTATTTGTTCCGAGACAGTTATTGTGTACGGCTGTCACAGATTTCAACGTAATATATAATTGACAAAATTCTTGTTGCAAAGACTTGAGATCAAAACACAAAAAAATAGAATAGCAACTGTCGGTGAATTTAGTATCTTCACCGTTCTCAAGCAGCAGACCAGAATCGAGATTAGTTACCATAACCGAAGACACAAGAGTCCATATGGTAACACCAAGGAGACTAAGCAAAACATAAAACATAATGAGAGTCCATAAAGGTTACAAAGCGAAATCCAAACAAGCTAATAGCAATCTAGAACACACAGCGGAACCTAAAAAAATGCTATATGGATTGTTTTAGAGAGTACGAATATCCAATGATTTAATAGAAAATCACAACACAATACAAAACAAGACTATATTATTTTATTCAGGGTGTATCTAAATTCGACCGACAAACTTCGGCTGCAGGTTAATCACGAATAAACAAGTTGAAAACATACATTACGACCTATGGTCTAAATCGACTCCCAAGGGCGGTACACGGCTTTGAAGTTGGACCTGACGCACCAGATTATTACAGATATTGGGGAAAATATGTAAGATAGAACACTATATTTCTGGATAATGTGCAAGTGTAAAATGATCTAGAAACACCACAAACCTGTCGCTGTCAACAAATTAATTCATGGAAATAATAACGGTTACCACTCTTATTGCGAGCCATTCGACACTACGCGGTAACATATGTGGGATCTTGTTGATTTAATATGAATCCGCATATTCTTATTGACGAAAAAGTTTGCCTTGCGTAAAACCCCAAACCCCCCAACGTTTTCGAGTAATTCGAGTTTGAAATTTCAAAAGAATTATATTCAAAACCTGGCAGGCAGGCTACATGCTCAACACCCGATAACAAAGTATTGCGTGTATCAAAGGAACAAGATAAAAGAGAGAAGACTGAAACATTCAGACATATGAGATAACAAATGTGTGGTGGTAGTTTACCCGTATTTTATTTTTAAGTTGTTTCAATAAGAGCAAGCCCGGTAAATTCACATCGTCATTTATTATATAATGACATGCAATACTATAGTATAAACGAGCTTTAGATGGGGTGCTCGAAGTGTCGGCCTCCAATTTTGCTGCAGACTGTACATCTACGATGCCACAATTGCCGAACACGGTCGAACACGCTGGGTGTGGTTCTTATGATGTCGGCAGCAGCGTGTATTCTGGCCACGAGATCCTCCAGAGATTTTATTGGAGTCTCGTACACTGAACACTTCATAGCAGCCCATAAGTAAATGTCAAGCAGTATACGATCTGGGGACCTCTCAGGCCATAATCTCGGTCCACCACGGACTATCCATTTACCCGGAAACGAGGTGTCCAGGTACTCTCGAACACGTGCACCAAAGTGCGGTGGTGCACCGTCATGCTGCAACCACACTTCTTGTCGAATATCAAGAGGAATGTCTTCCAAGAACTCCTCCAAAACCTGTTCCAAAAACACGAGGTACCGGTCAGCATTTAAGTGAGCAGGCAACATGTATGACCCAATTGAACTCTCGCCTACTATACCACACCATACGTTAACTCCGAATTGTTCCTGGTAATTGCGCATGAAGTGCGCGTGAGTGTTCCTCTGCGCCCACACATGACTTTTACGAGACGTTAACACACATTCTCTTGTGAATCGCGCTTCGTCGGTAACCAACACGACACTTGGGAAACATGGCTCAGCTGCATATCGTTGTAAACACCACTGCACGAACTGTAAACATTGTGGAAAGTTTTCAACCTTCAAATGGTGCGCTTTCTGTCGGCGATATGGATGGAGCAGTTCATGCACAACTCTCCACACATTCATGTGTCCAGTGCGCATCGCATGCGCCACTCGACGGGTGCTGGTAGAAGACAATAGATAGAACATCCGCACATCCCCTCCTCAAAGTGAGGTATTCGTGCTGACCTTGAAATGCCAGCATTAGGCCCGTGCACCTGTAAAATGTACTGTATTAGGACATGTACGCTCGGTTTCACAGTGCACAGTGATCGCCGTGTCGTCACGTAAACACACTGCGTGAATTTTTTACTTACCGTACATGTCCCCCTTCGTGAAGCATCCTATCAATGGTTGTGAACATGTAATGATGTGGCACACATCTATTTGGATACCTTTCCCTGTACAAGCGTGCTGCAGCTCTACCGTTACACTGCACATACCCATACAGGAGTTGAATGTCAGCCATTTCAGGCCATGTAAAACGCTCCATTATGCGATACTCCAATTAAGCCACTGTTCCACTCCGCTAAACACTAGTACAATGGTTTCGGCTGAGTAAAGTACTGAACATATCACAGGACTCGTAGGCCAAATACCCTCCACTTGTCGATGGTGTGTGTTGTGTGGCGGTCTACATTGTAGGCCGTTATGACTGGCACCTAATCCTCCTTGTAACTGTATGACACATCCCTCACGCAACCATGTTATGATACCTGCATACAAACGGTGTTTATATCCGCACTAGCGTCATATACGAGTTGATCAAGATAACCATTTCATAAAGTCTATTTACAACGTATATATCATCCACGAGCACACCACACACAAGACGATTCTTGCACAGAAGAGACATTTGGTAAATGTGGTATTGACATTGACATTGTCATACAATCGTTAATTATTACTATAAACGCTACATTATTGCACGCATTATGGTGCCATGCTCTGTCCTTTTAATGCAGATACTTGATACGCCACAATTCATTCCGCATTCTCGAGACTTTCTTCATGGAAATGGTACACATACAGATGTAGTGTGATTTGCTATTGTTTCGATTTATTGTAACTTACTGCATTTCTCAAACCCACTGTTGCGTACCTCTCTCTGTTATTTTGTCCCTTTGATATTCACAACCGTGCGTGCTCCATAGTGCATTAAAAATATTTCGTAACTGTGCGATGGAAGAAGATTGGCAGCCACGCTAAAGTAATGAGCCAGCAAATGTCATCAAAGACGTCCCACGAGGAAGTTACATGCTTAATGGCAGAATTGCAGAGAGCGGGCACAGCCGCATACCACTATCTAAAATCACAAGGCCAAAAAGGTTCTTAAAAGTTTAATTGATAGTGTACAAAGTAACCGGGAAAATATAAGGCAAAATAAACTTACATACAGCGGCGAAGAAAAAGAAATTGCCACTTGATGTCTATCGTTTTGAGAGGAGCAGTAAGAGTTATTATGCTTCACGCCAAGTTGAAGGTGGAAGAAGAGGGACGAGGGCCCGTTCTAAACTAGCATAAAGGAACTCACTACTAGTCTGCATCGGTAATATCGATATGACAAACAATATATATCAGCTACAATTTTATTTTGCAGCAAATCACACTCAGTGTTTACTATAACATGAAATAGCTTATTATTGAAATAAAATTTATAAAATGAACCACGAAAGTATATAAATAATAAATAACAAATGAAGCATATGAAACATACATACACAATATAATGTGCCAACTAAACTGCCAAAACAACAAATTAAATGAAGATTGCTGTGACAAAACAAAAAAGAACATTTTATTTTACTGATACAAATGCTAATGAACAAAACAGCGAAAGAGTTTGGAGAAAACCAAGATTTGCCATAACATGTTGAAAAGGACACCAAAGGAGAAAAGACAAAGTGTGCCATAAAATGGGCACAAATTGGCCTAATGTAATTTACTTCCATAATAATTGAAATAAATTGAAACACAGAAATTTCCAATGTATTGTAGCGCACATATTTCCGACGTCGATAAATACCTAATTTAACTTATTTTCATTTTTACCACATAAAGCGTATTTTACCCTATTTATATGTGTATTCTACGATTTATTTATTATAAGTGTGCCATAAAATGGGCACAAATTGGCCTAATGTAATTTACTTCCATAATAATTGAAATAAATTGAAACACAGAAATTTCCAATGTATTGTAGCGCACATATTTCCGACGTCGATAAATACCTAATTTAACTTATTTTCATTTTTACAACATAAAGCGTATTTTACCCTATTTATATGTGTATTCTACGATTTTTTATTATTTGTGAGATAGCTATATAATTTTCATGATTATTTCCTACTTGAGACAAGTCAGGGTTTTATTTTTGTAATGTTCCGTATTTTTCTCTAGTTTCGCATATCACTTATTATTTCAGGTTTTTGTTTTGTTAATTAGCTGTTTCCAGACCCATGATACTATATATTTTTAGGACATTGGGGATGTTAAGTAGCATTTTGAGTTGAATTTGGATAGTAAGCCTTGTGATTGGTTAGAAGGTTTAGAACCTTCCTTAAGCTACGGATAGCGTCACGAGGTTAGTTTACTTAGCTACAGCATCTAGAACCGACAGGACGACGATAGGCCGCACTCCCATGAGGGATGTTGCGTGAGGTATTTGTACTAGCATAAGTATTAAGGAGGTTCGAGTATCGTCCTGAATATTGAATACTAACAAGAAAAGATGTCACGCCAGGTGTAAGAAAACAGTAAGTCGGTCTGAAAAAGCCCCCTCCGCGTTAGTATTCAGGAGCTAGACGATTTGTTTTGAATCAGGCCGTTGGTCCGTAAGCCGTGAGCTCAAGTTTGCATCCAGACTTCACTTATGCTTCCCTTCACGCGAGAGAGGCCCAACTACGCTATGTCCCAACAAGAAAATTACTTTCTCTAAGTATAAGTCATCAAAACTAAGAAATTATTTGAATTTTCATAAATAATGTAACATTAATATGTAAAACATATCTTAAATGTTCTAGAAGGTTTTTCTCAGCCGCCATTTTGTGAAGTTTCACATTTTAACTCACGTAATTTTGTGAAAGTAATTATTATTTTTCAAGAGCAGACTTTTTAAGATTTTTAACAGTTAAAGACATTTTTTTTGGAAACAGATTGTAAGGGCATAGGAGTTTAACGGCCACTACCCGAACTATTATTTTGAGTTTTTAAAGTCAATATTCATTTTTAATTGCCATCCAAGGGAACAAAATTAATTTTTCTGGAAATTTACCATTCTGATTTTTCGGATTAAAGCTAGGATTTGTCAAACAATTTTCAAGCTATTGTTGTTTCTCAGTAGTAATTGTGATCCTATCCTGGTAGTCCTAAGCATGGTTGATTATTTTTGTTCCTCTGAATGTGCTTTCCTCCTGAACGAGTGTTCCAGAAACGTATGTAAATGGCACACGCACCTGAAACTGGCGTGGTAAGGGAAAATTTGAGTAATTTGAGTGTGTGTGTGTGGTTGTCAACTGTTCTACAGCCTGGACGGGGCTGGGCATTTACATTCCGTCAGGTTGAATATTAAGTCACTGAAGTACTCTCAACATTATTAAGTCACTATTTAATTTACATAAGGGAGGTAAAGTGTTAATATTGGGCAAAGGTACCGCGCTCCTAGGGTATGCACTCTACCCAACTCTTAACTACGTCTTTTTAGGCTCTCGTATCTCCATTCATTTGTCTACAGAAGTGTGCCCAATACTCTGGCCTAGGCGAATAAAGTTTATTTTTACTTTTTTTTTTCGCTTTCCCACCCCACACATATACCATATTGTATTGTTGAGCGGCACATACTACATATGCTGTGTTGTGTTACACGTTACAGTATGAACAAATGTTTTTTATTATTAAACAAATACTCAAAAATTGGGTTTACTTGAAACAAATAGTGAACATTCCAGATTTCAATTAATATAAAATATTGTCATCTAACAAAATCTGCCAAATATTCAATTTAAAATAAAATCGATATATATTGTAATCACATGGATTTTTAATTTTGTGAAGCAGTAGATTCAACGAAATTACACAAAGAGTAATAATTAATTAGGGTAATGTCGAAGTACGTTCCAAAGCAAATTTTCCCACTTAGCGAAAAGGGATCGCCAAGCAGCGGTCAGGAAACTGGAGATGGCCATTCTTTAGAAAGCTCCAAATAACAAATAGAAGACAGTTAGAAAAAAACGGTAACTGTTATGTGGAGCGATAGTGAATAGACAGGCAAACATTAAAAAAATAAATAATGGAAACTTGGAACTTTAATTTGAAAACTCGAGAACACGAAAACTGGATCTTGGAACTTGAACTTAAACCCTTTTAAATATAAAATCAGGTACAGCGAAAAATTAATTGCTTCAAACACAATGACTGTCGCAACAAACAAGACTGACAGTAACAGAGTACTATAGAGCTTTTTCTCACCACTTGTAGGACAAAGATGAAACACTAATGTCGATTTTACATAGCGAATGATTGAAAACACCAATAATTCCACTGCAACTACATCTAAAACCGTGTATACTGCTACATGACGTAAAAGAAAATACAATTAAAAAATAGGAAACATAGTTCATGCAAAAACCTACACGAAAACGGAATAACGGAGCGATAACGTCATAGTTGTCTGAAGTTCGCGCAAAGTGTGCTCAAAAAAGGCTGTTAAAATGGGAGGTGAAGAAGCAAAGGGATGCGTACAAAATCAAAACTATTAGTTTATGCATCGTTCATAGAGTGCGCTGGGAGTAACAAAGCCTCACACGGCGCTTTCACAAGTAGACTTCGACCTGAAGAAAAATAAAACAACGAGTTGGGATTATACTATCTGACACAGGCCAAGTACAGGCACAGCGGACAGAGTCCCTGTGGGAATGTAAGCACTGCTATACAGTTTCAGTGCAACAGTGGCTGTCTGCTAGCTACAGTGGCCATGCAGCCATGCAAGGAAAGCTACTATCACCCTGCAATTGAAATTAAATCACAATCACCCTATTATCATACAGTTCGCACCGAACCTCGGTGCTGGGTGGATAGCCTCCCAAAGGCCTAGCCTGTCTCCCTCCTCAAGGGAGTTGGTCAGCCACCGAGGTTTCTGGTTGTAGGCGAGTTGCTTGCGTATCGACAACACCGGCTTTGCGATACTGGATGACGGGCGACAGGACACTGGAGGGGAGAAGCATGGCCGAAAGGTAACAGCTGAATTGCTTGCGTCTTCTTCTGAAAATTCGAGCACATTACAACACAGCACACAACATACAGATTATCACAAACCAAGTAAAAAACACACCGCAAAAACTGTTAAAACGACACAGAATAGGGAATCAGTTCCAACTGATGATTCGTTTTCTTCTTTGGGAGTAGTAGACCCATTAGATGACAGCCATAGTAGTACAAGCACAGTAGTACTACAACAAGACACATCTAAAACCCCACAGGCTCCGCCAGTTTACATTACTCAAAACAGAATTGTTAAATAGTTGTATAAAATCTTTAAGGAAGACTTTTTTGTAAAAATTTCGGTAACGAAAAAGCTACATTTGAAGGTAATTGTCAGGAAGGAGAAACACTCCTTTATCTGTGCATTCCTTCGGAAGAAATTCATACCATATTACACATATGCAGCGAAAAAAAAAGTCAATGAATGTAGTCATAACAGGGCTATATCATGGCATAGACACAAAAGATCTCAAGGAAGAGTTCGATGATTACGGTTTTCGGCCTATTCATGTATTGCAATTTAGAACACCAGAAGACAAACCTGCAGTCTATGGGGCTGTAATACATCAACACAAAGAGTGGGTCATATTGAAAACTATAGAACTTTATCACGTATAAGTTCGACTAGAAATGTATAAACACCGCACTGGGGATGTGGTGCAGTGTAAGAAATGTTGCGCACTGGGCCACGCTCAGAAATACTGTGGACTTGGGCCAGTCTGCGCTCGCTGTACAGGAACGCATACAAAGAAAGACTGTCCTTATAAAGACACCGAAGCCAAATCAAAGTGGTTATGTACACTCTTCAATAAAATGGAAGCAGTGCGAAGTGATCAAGAAACAGATAGAAACACAAAAACAAAAGATTGGACTTAAACTCACCAAACACTAAACAATAGGAAGGAAACACGACCAAATATTCAGTCAAAGGCTGAATTTCTTCCCCTTCCAGTAGAGAAAATACAGACTGAAAAAGGAAATACATTCAGGGAACAAGCACTTACACAACAGAAAAGGGACAAGTCACAAAAAAAAAAAAACGCGAGAAGGAACACCAACAAAACAGAAAATGCGACCATGTTCTCAGGATTGCAAGAACTGGCCGCCTTTCTGCGAGAAACACAATTCGCAACACTTTTGGACCATTTTAGGCCCATCATTACTCCAGAAAAAGCCTTAACAACAGTACATTAGAAGCAGATGTTGCTTCTCACAGTACTCGTCACTTTACCACAGTAAACAAACAAATAGTTGAGGACTTTTTCACTATAAAATCACCCCAAACTGACACTGTCGTACTAAACACACAGTAACTAATATTTAGGGCGCCCTTTCCAGGCTGGTTATGTGGGAATTAGGGAAAGGTGGGAAATAGCCCCAACCACCACTCGTCTTCCAGGTCAAGTGACACACATGCCAGTCGAGGTAGGGGTCGGGGTACTAACACGATATGACATAGCTAATTCAGCTTAGTTGAACTAATTTAATTTAGCTTAGGCTTATTATTAATATCACAGTATATTAAAATATTTTAATTACTAAATATAAATAAATAATAAATAAAATTTGAAAATAAGTAAATAACACCAAAAAAATACAAAATACAAAAATAGGGTTCAATAATTATAAAATTAAAACTTATAGTGGTTTACATGTTACAAATATAAATACTTACCTACAATAACACACCGACCTGATAGTCTGTTTCAGGTCGGGAAGAAGACGATCCTCGTTGAAGAGAGGACGAGGGGAGGGGTCTCTGCTTTGACTAGGGCCTGGCAAACTCTGACAAAGTCTGGCAGACTCTGGTCCCAAGTGCCACCCCCTAATGTTTTTTGTTACTAATACTGGATTTCTTCCCTATGTCACAACACTCCGAAACGATTAAACCTACCCTGAGGGCTGCTTCCGGGTGATTAAGGACTTACCGACACACTACACGCGAAATTAAATAGCACACTTCTATACAACAGAACAACACGTTAGACAGACATCAAGACACTTACATTCACTCCAGCTGGGAGGGTGGATGGGAGCTTCACTCTCCTGCCGACAACACAAACACGCAAATTTACATAAAAATAGGCGACAAAACCAAAACAGCCTAAATGTGGGTCCGGTGCCCCAGGCTTACACTGACACGGCCCCCGCCCGCGGATCCTATGATCAGTCCAAGTGTCGGTGGCAATTGTTTTTACAAACACCCAGTGAGTTATGGGAGCTACGGCTCTCGGTCTCATCACACACGTGTCATTCCGGTGGCATATGAGGGTCGGCGGCTGCGGCGGCTACTATCCCCAAAATGTTATGACCATTAATTAGATTGGAGAAAATCTAAATATCGAAACTCAGGTAAAATCTAAAAAATTAGTATGCCCCAAAATTTTGAAAAACTTTTGAAACAGAACAATTTATAAGAATTGCTAAGCTATTGCGTCGTTTTGTGTGGTAGTTGGGTATGTAAGTAGGTAGGTAGGTAGGTAGGTATGAAGGTATGTAAGTAGGTACGTTGGAAGATGGGTATGTAAGTAGATAGGTAGGTAGGTAGGTAGGTAGGTAGGTAGGTGGGTATGTAAGTAGATAGGTAGGTGGATGGGTGGATGGCTGGATCCTAACAGCTCGTTGACAGCGAGGTCGCTAAATAAGGAGCAAATTATTAAGAGAAGCAGGAACGGGGGAGCAGTCGCACTTGTCATGTAGTAAGAAACTTCTCCAGAATTTGCCTGGAGCGATTTTGGGAAACCATGGAAAACCGAATTCAGAACAGCCGGACGGGGAACAGAATTCAGGTCTTCCCGATTGTTTCCCACTGCGCCACCTGCTCGGTGTCATTGTGAAACACACGTCTGTGTTATGGCAAAGTAAGCTTTATATGTTTTTTATTTACTGTAGAAGGAAAACTCAAATTTTGAAGCACTTGTAGGGTCCTTAAAACACAGTTAAAATGTTTCACATTCAATACGAAACAACTGTTTCTTGCTTTAAGTTATTCCACTCAAAAGCGCCGCCTACAAAAATGTAAACAAGCGTTATAATAAACTCATACTTTGTCTTATGAGAGCGGGCCCAAAAAGGTAAAGGTATAAAGCCACAAGATTGCCGATATTACA
This sequence comes from Dryococelus australis, assembly GCA_029891345.1. Taxonomy (NCBI): domain Eukaryota; kingdom Metazoa; phylum Arthropoda; class Insecta; order Phasmatodea; family Phasmatidae; genus Dryococelus; species Dryococelus australis. The sequence continues at coordinate 184,430,785 of CM056994.1, read as the reverse complement.
AACTGGACAAGGATTTTTGTTTGAAATAAAATGCGTGCATGACTATAATGCATCAAACGGCTAAATTCCTCCGGACTGTCCCACATCAGCTGATAGAGATCTTAGTTTCACAACCCACTATCGTAGACAACAGCCAGAGGCCTTTCCAAGTGTATATGCTCGGAGAAAGAACAGATAAAATGCCACGTGCTCGTGAATGGTTAACCGTCAATGTTGTTTCTTATTAAAAGAGCGCTGTAGCTGGGTGGAACGAGCGACGTAGCACAGTGGCCAAGCACTCCACTATCATTCGGCCGGACCCGTCCTGCCATACCGACTTCGGTTTGCCACTTTTTTTTTCGAAACCGCTGCAGGCTGGGATGGTTCCTTAATGCAGGACCAGGCCGGTTGCTTCCTCAACTAAGTCATCGTCACCACTAAAACATCTCAAAACATCTAATAATAATAAATATTATAGGCTGTTCACAGTAAAATGAGCGCTTCTGAAAGCCCTGCTTAAGATCTACTTGTTTGCCCGTTTTGCATTTTTCCGCCTTATGTAATATTAACATTGCCGTGGGCCTATCATTTTATTCGTGCGTCGGCCATGTAAAACTGGGAAATTATTGGAAAATGAAATATTTTACAAATATGGCAATTTTTATACTTTGATGCATTAAAAAACAGTAAGCTAAACAAGTGATTTCATTTATCACAAATGGGTTATCTAACACTTTCGATTCGACGTTAAGATAAGGAAGTACTTTCCGTTAGTCGTTACCAACTTTACTGGGCGCATGTCACTCAGTGCGCTCGTTAAAATACACACAGGTAGGAACAGTGACGTATTTCTAAGGTTGATTTCAAAAGTGCTCACTTTATCGTGAACAACATTTAACATAATATTCTATAAAGTGACCTGACTGAAATACCCTGCTGCATTCTTATGTTTAGGGATCATTCAATACTTGAACTTTACAAAATAAATTGGGAATATTGAAGAGCATGAAAGATAAATATTGCCAATGTTGGCCTCGAAGACTGAAGACACATGGATTAACTTCAAAGCCATAAGAGACCAATCTCATTACAGGTGGAACTGCAGTGCTAAATAATTGATAAGCATATTTGCATGCTACACCACCTAGATAATTATAAATTCGATATTGGAAATTAATACCAAGGAAATCATTTGATAGTTACTTTCTGGCCACCTACCAGAAACTCCCTTTATTTTTATTAACCTAAAATTGAGAAAACTGAAGCACGTAGATAACAAAAGAGAAGTAAAATCAGCAACATACAAAATCTTTTACTATGAAACATTCAAAAACCGGAAGAATAAATTTTGTGACGTTCCTACCGTGCCTACTGATACTATTGCTGGCTCATATGGAGTGGAACTCGGAACGGAATGGGCCATTCAATGTGAACAAAGCATTGTGGATCAATAGTAGAGTAAATGTATTTCGATTATTTACTGTATGATAAAAACTATCACTGAAAAAAAAAAACGGAAACTTTAAATTTAAATATATATATATATATATATATATATATATACACACACACACACACACACACACAAAACGTGTTTAATAAACAACGGGGAAAACCTCAGTAGGTTATTCCCGGACGTAAAAGAAAAGAATAATCCATGGTCAACCTCAGAAATAATGGGCGGCAGAGAGCGTTACAAGTTGAGGTAAATAAATACTTAATGCAAGACAAAGTGAATACATCTTGCAGTATATAAATAGGATTGTGTATAGTAATACGTTTTACTGGTCATCAGCATAGTAAGGATATTGAATATGTTACTCATCCCCATCATATAAATTACTGAGGTTGCAGCCCTATTTTATGCAATAAAATGTTTTATGTTAAGTATTATCAAACGTTTCGTGACGAGCAATGAAACGCGTAGTCATGATACATAGCAAAGGGTATCTTAGTGCAACGCCATAGTATTCTAGATAATCGCACTTATGTAGTGAACAGATTCCAATAATCCAGAATTTCACGCTGTGGAAAACTAGATGAACATCTTTCCTGGTGTGGAAGAATTCAGGTAGAACCGTATTGTTTCAAACGCTTTTACTAATAAACACACCATCCGGAGAGAGTGTTTTACCCCCTTCTCCCCTTGGGGCCGTAATCCGCCCTGGATACTTACGAACCCACCATAATATAATAAGGTGTGAAAATTGGCGGCGGAATAGAGGGCCGGACACCGATCGCCGCAGGCTGACGTAATAAAACACACTAAAGTAGAGGGTGTGGCCTGGCTCGTGCCCGCTCGCAGCACTTTCACTGCTCCTTCGCCAGTTTCCACAAAGCTCCATATATTTCCCGGCTACCCATTGTTTATCTTTTCAGAATATCTACATGGTTTGCCTTCCCCCCGCTGTTTTCACGAAAGGCCAGGTAACGGGTGAAAATAACCCTTCACGAATCTGGGGGGAAATAGGCGTTTCCGTAACAGAGTGTTGTAAGGCTGCGAGGGATATCAGTCGGCCGAGTTAATTAACCATCCTCGGGGCAAAAATAAAAGTAGTGAGGGGACTTATGGTTCTCGGCGCAGGCTAGCAGCGGTTGTGGGTAGAGTTCATCGTGCGAGAGAAGGGGTGAGAGAGAGAGAAAGGGGGGGGGGGGGGTTGGCTTTTCAGAGCCGGTAGCGTACTGCGCCGGGGTCGGCACGGAAAACAACTAATTACGATGAAGCGGCGATAGTCGAGGTGTAATTAATAACCTGCCGGGCGCCCGCAGGTGTGAATTGGAAACGGCGACCGGCAAGGGGCAGGGCTTTTTGTTGGCTGTGGCAGGGGATACATCTAGCTCACGCTGCAAGCCCCTAGAGCGAGCCACAGTGTGGCGCCTGCGAATGTTCGCTGCGTTCCCGCTCGCATGGCAACGTTCGTTGTGTTGCACTTTTACACATATTAACATTTAGTCATAATGCAAATAGCGTGATGGTGCACGCAAAGAATCAGTTATTTGGGGGGGGGGGTGGACTCAGAAAATCCCACCTGCAGTTGAAAACGACCACCACATCTTCCACATGCGGAGGGATCTGACCTCGTATTGCCATCGTGAAGGGCGGGTGTACTGATGGCTCGATCACTGAGGTGAGCCAGTCCCCTCCCACCCTCTCTTCAAGCCCTCCACAACACACGAAACGAAATTATTTATTTAGGAATTATATATTAGACCTATTTTCTCTCAGTTTGCTTTGGCGTAATATGAAGTAAAAGTTGGGAATTTTATTTTATTGAACTTATTCCTCGAGTAAACTAAGTAACTAAATTTTTAACAACTGGTTTACGTAGTCTTGTCAGTAAAATAGTATTATTAAATGAGCCATAAGCTACAAAATTTTAATGCTGTTACTATTTAAGCTCCAAGATCGCATGAATTTGCGGGGAAAATTGGTTATAGGTGTCATGCTGAAAAATTATTTTGTATAATTCAGGACATTCAAATACGTATAACATTCCTCTGGTGACAATTACGATTTCTTGATTCACCTTTAAAGCGTATTTATCTTGCAATGTGTAGCACTGTTATAATGTATCAGCATGTTTTTACAGTAACGTGGCATGACTCTGAAGATTGAAGCAGTTCCTTCCTTTTGCATAGAGATGGTAAAGTATCTGAGGGATATATTTGTCTCGACGTAAGGGCTCCCGTAGCACATAAACCTGCTTCAAGTAGGCCAGTCACTGGTTAAAAGTGCACGTGTGAACGTTTCATAGAGTGTAAGCATTATGTTTAATAGAATCAGAAAGTTCGATTTTTTTAAACAACACATAAAATCGCTATTATGTTTTGCGGAATAGGGGGTGGGGGACGTTCGTGCCTTCCAAAGGATTGTCATACATTAGAATTTTAGCGTCGTGTACAGTGAGTGATGTATTTATATAATTTGAATTTAATTTGAGTAAGTTATTTAGCTATATTATTCGCATACCAGTTAAGTTTTTGCGGTGCCTTTAATTTGCAAAATTACAATTGATGAAAATGTAAAGATCTAATTACATGTGTCGTAGGATGAAAGTAAAACATCTTATTGCGCGGGCAGTAGCTGTGTAATAAGTAAACATACAAAACCTGCTGCTCATCAGGACCGTATTGTTAAAGAACATCTGACCTCACGTAACAGCTGTGCTGAAGCTTCTTGCCCATACAAATTACAATTAAATATTATTAAGTTAACAATAAAATGATATGCAATATTATTATGACAAAAAGTTGTTCAAGATTACTTCTTGTTCACTGGACCTTCCCAGTAGGATGCTGCTGTAATCCAATATAAAGGCACTTAATGTGTTCAATTGTCACACTGAATCAACGCGAAGAAAGTTGTGCACATTCTAAAGGGACATAACTGTAGGTGCCCATAAATACGGGGGTATTCGGTCAGTGATATTTCTCAGTAGTTAAATATTCCTTGGTTCACAGTTTGTGACGTAACTGTCAAGTGGTAACGTCATGGAAAATCTGGTCGAATTGATCGCTCTGGTAATCCTAAGAAATTAACTAACTGGGGTCCGCAAAACTTTGGAACGTGTTGAACGAGTCAATCATCAGCAGCCTTGTCAACGGTTGCGGAGGAATTTCTGTCGCAGCTCAGGTACAGAGGCCAGCGACAGGACTCGCCGATGCGAGGTCATACCACTTATTTAGATGATCTTGTCTCTGACATAAATCATACGCACCAATAACCGACGTAATTTAGAGCAGTGCTCATAATATTCTTTGAACTGTAGTGCATGGAAATATCCTATAATGTGATGAGTTATGGTATATGATTTGGCAATCGAATGAATAAATATAGATGTGGCGGATGCCTGACGAACTGTATTTAGCTGTGCTCACTGTGCCGAGAGTAACATTTTGTGGCGGGAGTGTTTTACTCTGGGATTGTTTCTCTTATTTTTGCTTTGGGTCATTAGTTCCAATTGTTGGTTGTATTAATTCTGGCATGTACCAAGGCAGTTCGGACAGTAACATACTTCTCACACTGTGGCAACAGTTTGTAATAGCGCCTTTCCTTTATAAACACGATATTTCTCCTGTCCGTAAAGCAAGTTTGTTTGACACCAGTTTGGTGGGACTACTTTACTGGCACACTCGAAGCCCTCACTAGAATGTAAAATAACGTACTTTGTATGAGCTGGAGCATAGTTTATAGTTTGAGTACCAGGTAAACTCTGCAAAAAGAGAGAAACATTCAGCCAGGTGTGTGCAAAAACTTAGAGGGGAGCCACCGTCGAAGGGTTAATCATGCAAATAGTGGCCCAACATTATTTTAGTCACATGGCGGGCGCTTTCATGATCAGTAGCAAAGAATTTCCAGCAACTTTTGGTCACATAGCGTGGTGTTTAGCTTAAAGTTTCACTCGTGCATTCTTATGGTTACAGCGATTACCTTGCAATTAAGGTTATTTGATACAAATTTTATTTCCATAAGTATTAATTAACTTCTGTGTAGTGTTGTGGAATCTAATTCTTTACGATGACTTTTATAGAAATTAAGGAGACGCTTTACAAAATGCTTTGCTTTAAATTTTGGTTCAGTTTAGGAATTTCTGGTTGACTGGAAAAGTAAAATTGTGTTCTCCTGTAAAACAATTTGCTTAGAACAAGTATGGAAAATATCTTTTACATTTAAGTCCAAAACATTGGTCTAATCTACGAAATACGGAATACACCAGGTTCAGATACAAAAATTATTTTGACAAAAACCAAATGAAATGGCGCAGTTGTAACAAAGTTGACTCTAATCAAGGTTTACCCGAACTCGATTGGTGGTCTGACCCTCCTACTTTCAGTTTTCCGTTGATTCCCGAATTCACTCTTAGTTAATGTTGAGGTGGTTGATTACTTAATGTAAGTCGTGGTTGATTCCTTTCCTGTCCTTGCTTCTCCAAGAAAATTATTTATGTTTGTAATAATGACGCCACCATCAACGAGCTATTGAGCAATTCCCACCCATTCTCCCTGTTCTTAATAAAGAAGAAAGAACATAATTTTTAGTTCAGTTAATTCCAAAAATTTGGTTTTACAGATAGAGTGAAGCCGTTTCTGTAGATTTACTTATGAGTTAGAAAAATGTTTACCGTTACTTTACTACTGTAGTAGAAAGGATTTTGCCCATTTCCAGACGTGAGAAAAAATTAAATTAGAAATGACACCATAAACAAATAACTACCAGAATACAAAGCAACGAAAGCTGGGGAACAGCAAAGATATTTTCAGTCAATGAAACATCGACAAAAAACAATCAGTAATCTGATAAAATTGTAAGACTAAACATAAAACAACCGCAGCAGAGAAAAGCCCCAAACAAAACCAAAGAGGGTTGTAAAATATGCTCGTGAATTAAAAACAAATATATATATTTTTTTATTTTAAACTAGTCAAAACACCGAGGACAAAATAGTGATCACAGTAAAAAGAATAAGATTTAAATTTAAAGAAATATTCAATACGGTTGCAATAGAAAAAAAAAAAAAAAAAAAAAACACAACTGAGAAAACACCAGACTTCACAAAAAAAATTCAGTATAGACTTGACAAATCAAAATTAAAAGGATACAAAATCGAAATCGTGATACCAGACAGACTTCAAGACGTTCAGGGGTCTCCGAGATCAGTACCTACCCCCACTAAGGTGTCAGGATCGTGGTGATGTAGTGGTCAGACTATTCCCCTCCCACCAAGGGGAACGGGGTTCGATTTCCGGCGGGGTCGCTTCCCGGATTTTCGCACGTGCATTCCGGTGCTACTCCATACTCACCTCGCTTCACCCTCATTGGCTCTCAAGACCTCGATGTTAAGTTCCGTCCAAAATCTCCATTCATTCAGGTGAGACACAGATAGGAAACATAGCCTTTGGTTTCTCACACCAATTTGGGCGGGAAGTCTTCATTATTCCAACATGTTTTGCGTTGACTTTCCTAACGAATGTCTGATTCCAATTGCCGTCACACCCCAGACTTGTTTTTTACCCTCCTTACTAATGATGTATTACGGTGTATCTGGTCTTTGTGTACGAATTCATTAATGATCTCACACATTACTATTTAATTATTTTATTTGTAAAAAAACGATGATTTCTCCCGAATAACTGAGGTTATTAAAAAATCAATTGAATCGCTAAACCTTTCAACCTACACTAACTACTGTCGACCCCCTGTGGAGCAGTAGGTTGGTGCGCCACTGAGCTGGGATGCGGGAGGCTCTGAGTTCGAATCCCAGGTAAGGCATGAGTGTTAATTTTAGTTAGGTTATAAGTTAGTCTGTAAGCCGTCCTCTTCTAAGCTCTCGATCATAAAACCAGGGGACGATAAAAACCTCATTACAATTACACTTACTACTGATGAGTAGGTTACTGTGAAATCGTTTGAGTACACAATCGTGGTTTCTATCAAAAGTCACATAACAACGCAAAAAACCGCAGAAGTAAAGGGAACCGTTTCAATTGATGTAATATAATTTCCCTCTTCTTACGTGTAATATTTTGTTACAATTTTTTAAAATTCAACAAATAGCTTTTTTTTACATCGAGACTAATGAAGTGCACATATTGCATTCCTGGTGCTATGCCAGTATCTTTCTAATATGTCCCTTACTATGGCACTGTCTACAAACCGTTTTATCCACATTGTAAAGATATAGTTGACCGACACGATTTTTCTGATTTGCTCTGCCTGAAGTATAAATTTGCTTACCGTGTAACGTGTTCACTGCCATGATTTTAGAAACTAAACAACTGAGCATTGGTGGCGGCTAGTGTATTGTCCTGTCGTGTGCTGATGCTTTATAACAACTGTAAAGTATTGGGACTAGCTACATCAAGTAATGACCACTTTAAAGCACGGGATGATGCTGAACGTAGTATCACAGCGAAAAAGAAAACTTAACGAAATTCTTGACCAATAAAGAAGTTTACAAACAAGTGTAGGTTTAGCGTTTTTATTTTATGGCGCAACTACTACATCTGACCTGCAAGAGTATTCTAGGTTCTCAAAAATATTCGCAGGAATAATATCTATGTCCAACGCAGTTAAGAATAAATGACAAGGCACAAAGAAAGAATATACTGAACGAATTGCAAATTTTCCAACATTTAAGGGGCTGTCTTTAAACGTCTTTGAACTCATCAAAATGATTAGTCTTTTATAAGTCAATATTTATGAGCAAATACCAAAGTAGTCGTTCTGTAGATGATGTGACCTTAGCTGTAAAAACTACGTTTCAGTAAGTGTAGTACAGCTATTATTTGATACGAGCTTATCTCTCAAGTGCTGAACAGCTGCCATTGTGTGACATTATAAATGGTGTTATATTTTGGGCTTATTATTGCTCCTTATTTTCGAGCAATTATGCTAAATTATGAGAGGCTCACAGACTAAACGAAATCTATACTTTAATCTGGAAAGACACTCTCACACTTATCCATGTCGTACTTGGTATTCCAACCTACACTGTAAAAATATATCAGTAAATTCCCTGCACTCTAATGAAAGTTTTTGCCTTATACAAAGTGTGGGAAGTTTATTAAATTTACAAGCTGCATTCATAGGAATGTTACAATTTAAAGTTGGGAACTTCTCTGACAATTTTAATCGTTCCTTTTATAGTGTAGGGAAGCTACCATTCATGTTTGGAAAGAATCTTGAGTATTGGCAAGTTCTCAATAGGTGCATACAACGATGTGGCAAATTTCCGAACAATTTCTAAGTGCGTAGAACTTCTTATTCCGTAACGACTTCGGTCACTGACGCCGGAAATTGGCAGGCTGTTCGACATTCAGGGTTTATAGGCTACGACATGGAATTACTTGTTTTAAGGCAAAGAAGTGCAAGAACCAGTGGCACAGTATTCCCACGATAAAACATAGAGTAAGCAGTTTCTAAGCGTGCTGTACGCTTGCTGCAACGCAATTCCCATCACATAAACTTAATGCCTGAGCTGTCTCCCGGCAACATCCACAGCCCTCAAGGCACCATCGCCACCCGTCGCTCGGCGAATGAGACAATACGCGCCGTGTAATTGCCGTCTTAATCATCCACCACACATAATTAGTGCGGGGTTTAATTCTATTACAGGGACCTCTTGTTCGCTTTGTCCGACTCCATTACTTCTGGCCATTGCGTTATTAATAACCATGGCAGACGGATTTCGTTTAGTCATCGTGATCCACATGACGGGCATTGTTGGAGAGCGAACAGTATGATTTTTAATCCCTGTGCTTATGTTCCGAAGGACTAGATAAGCCGTGGGTTCACACCGTGTGTTTACTAGCGTTTTCCAACATTTCCTTACACAAGAATATATTAAGGAAGATAGTGAAATTACTTGCTAACGACAATGACTACAAATTAAAACGATTCAAACACAGATACACGGACAAGAACTACAAATTTTATAGTGGATAAAGGTATGCTGTGATGTTTATATGACCATTGCATTTTTATGATGTACTATTCCCAAGGCGGGCCCTTTGCGGCTGCTTGTGTACCATTGGCTGGTTTGCGTGACGTCACCGGGAGGATAGCCGACTAGAGTAGCTGCGCATTAAGCGCGTGCGCCAAGACGCAACTCGGCGACAAACCAAAGTTCACAATAACAATCATTTCACTAGTAAAAGTCAAAACAGGAGACAAAAATACAGCCTTTCTTAAAGAATATTTTCAGGATTTTTTAATGCAATCTTGTGTTTCAGATAAATGAACTGCGAGAGATTTACGTGAGTAGTCTTTTGACAAGCTGCTGTCGACTTAGCAAGTATTAAATTTCCCACCCCCTCCCCCCAATATTTTGAGACATAGGTAGCGTAACTGTATTGAGTTAAATACTTATAAAAATTGCAATTTTCTCCCTGCGTCTGTCATTTATACAAGATAAAAATTTTCCGTGTAGCTATTCAGTTTGTAGGTCTAAGTTTGCGAACATGCAAGTTGCCGATATGAAGACAGGCGTTACTTATTAAGCTTTGTTACGTAATTAATGATTACATATTTATGTCATAAAGAGAGGTAGTAGCAAATACCACTGTTGCTTACATGACATAAAATAAACATGAAAGCCACATGTTTGCAAGCGATTATTATATTACTATTTTGCTGAACCAAAAGCTAAAATCACGCGATTTTTTTCGCAGCGCATTTGTTCATTGCGCTTATTTTTATATTGTAGTTCAGTAGTATGAAACAGTTTAATGTAATTCTTCTTACGTAGAGATGTACATTTTTTTCATGGATTTCAAAAAAATTTCCTTTTAGTGAACGTTCGCCTTTTCTTCAAATCATCATGAAACTCCATGTGTAAATTTATTAAAGTACTGAAACACGTTTTGAGTGGTAGCAGAGTGGTTCTTTCCCCAACGTATTGCTGAACAGATCTAAAACCCCATTCAATGTATTTCTTTGGCTACAATATTAAGGTGGCCGCCTGGTTAGGACACCGAATGACGTGCAGAGCTCCAGCAGAAAACGTTACGCGTCCTTATACGTTTTTCAGTTCTTCCATTTCACTCTAAATCATGATTCTTTTGATAGTGAAAATGGCTTAAACGAATGTTTTCACGGTTATTTTTAGGTACGAAAATTACGGTACAAAACATTACAGAAGGAATAGGGACGTGCATTAAACCTTTACTTTTATTATTACACCATACAATTGTAGGGGTCACGCTGAAAGTCTCACAGATGCACGTTATCGACGGCAATACTGCACTCCAGTTAAGTGCTTTGCGCGTAGAGGCGATGAGAGAGTTGATGCGCATGTCTCGGTCGCCCCAGACTACATTCTTACATGAAAATTCCGCGAATAGTTACTACTGAAACATTATGCTGTGGTCACTATTATTATATTATACGACCAATCTTAGCAAATACGATCCGCAAACCATTAATACTGCCACTTTTCCCATTTCACTAAAAGTTGCTGACTATGCACTCAAAATTCACATTTCCTTCAATATTCCTGGCCTACGTTTGAAATCCTTTGTCTGCTTTTGAACATTTAAATGGCATGGAAGAGGGAGAAACATACAATAAACATACATGTTTGAGCAAAGCGCTCGTAGAGCCAGGGCACTTACAATTTCTTCAGAATCTCATATTGCTCATTTATTTCCGCATATCAAGCACCAAATTTGTCCACGAGTAAATAATTTCTCTGGTACTTCCTCCATTTAGTTGGCAATTTTATCTGTCACGAACCGTGGTGTTATTACTGCGTTTTTTAGGATTAGCATACTTTACAGTTTTTCTTCACTTCGCGCTTTATTAAATATATTCCAATAAATATTTTATCAGGCTTTCAACTTCTGCCTTTTGAACCCAAACATCTTTGCATCGCATTAACATGTATGGTTTCAGTGCAAACAGTTTTAACCAATCATGCTTATTTAAATGTGAATTTACTTCAGACACTATCAATTTCCATGTCATAAGGCGTGGTGCTGATAGTTTCATTCTCCATGTCCTCATCATTCCGAGAGCTCATTAGACTAACTGCTATTGCCATGTGAAATTGAGACCGTAGCGTGTCGACACGAGGCAGAGATCCCATCTCTATATTCCCCCAGTGTAACACCTTTTCCGACGAAAATAGAGACCCTTCTCCATTTGTCAAGTGGATAATGGATATTTGGCTTTGCCAAGTAAAAGAGCAAAAACTTGATTTTTGTCCAGCTGTATTTTTGAGGTTTCTTCTTTATGGAAAACTCTTTTAAATTCCCCATATAAATTATACCACGACCACACATAGTCTGCAAATACTTATACAAAGAATAATTGCAAAACCCTATGAATGTTACAAAAAAATCCATGAAAATTTCCTCAGCTATACAGTGAAAGACTACTGCATCATACAACTTGAATATTCAATTAAAATTATTAAATAACAATATAAAAATATAAGGAAAACCCTGTATGGCAAGTTACATAACTTTGAAACGATTTAGGCAGCCTCCTACCCCCTGTTCTCCTAAGAAACAGAGTTCTGTCCTAGCGGAGTCCTCTATGCTTCTCCTCCCAAAATTGAGAAGCCATACCTTATATATCTTCAACGTCCAGTTCTGGAAGATTTCCCGACGTTCATAAAGTGTATACAACGTCCCAAAGTGACGTCAAATGCTACACGCAAGCCTCCAGATTGTCTTGAAGACACCCGGTTAGGAGGAGGGAGCGACCGGCGAGGTTTTCTAGCAAGTCGGCCAACGCTCAGTATACATTCAGACTGTCCGCCAACACCAGCGGCTGGGCAAGCGAGTTCGGTGGGACCCGCGCACCCAGGTGAGATTCCACGTATATAACAGCAGCAATCAATCTACGCAGGCCCCGTAGAACAGCAGATTATGAAACGGGATTTCTTGTAGTGTGGCTGGTGTCTCCACACCAAACACAACTTCTCCCAGCCCTCCTTCTAACCCTATCACACTCAAGATCAGGAAAGGATGGGAAAACAAACTCAAAATCATCGAACTGTTCAAAAGCAGCAGCAGAGTTAGGTTTTGTTTAAAATATGCATTTCTCTCCGTCCAATATTGGGGAAGTGGAGCAAGCTTTGCACTCAAAAACACACAAACTCTGTTTTAATGTCTCTTTACTTGAGTACTTTAGCATCAACTTACAATTTCTCCGAAAAAAATGCATAAAACACTTTCGTTCATAACATGAGCACACTTTAAACACTCCTCATATAATTATACAAGTTTATTATAAGAATTCACAAAACAATACTGAAAACAGTTCGTTCTACGAAACCCACAATCATTTTTTTAGGCTTATCTATGGCCAATAGGCAAAACCTAACAATACTCCAATCAACTCTTTTTATCTCTCTAGAGGAAACCTCAATATTTTCTTTTAAATTTTACATTTTCATTAAAATTTTATTTTAAAATGCCTCACAACACTCTTAAAACAAACCATCATCACTGACAGTATCGACTTTAATCATAAGTGCCTCCCTTAAAATTTACAATCAACTTTATCACAGCTCTCACAAAACTGGGCACTCAGACACTCTTGCCTTTATACTCAGCCATGCACGTATGACACTCTTGCCTGTACACAACAAACTCATTGCATTTCAATTTACAGAAAATATCGAATCACAAAATGGTCTCAGGAGCTCCTGTAACGCAAAATATTGCCCCAAATAATCACTATTTCCAAGCTAATCTCACTACCAAACACACTTCCATCCACCACTCATACAGATTCTGAGCCCAGGTTATTGTCCCCGCCTTAACACTCACAGTGCCGGTAGTGCTCTCGTTTACCTATTCACAAAACCAATACGCACACAGCATCACACACACCGTGCCATACTGCCCTTGTTCCACATCGCCAGTCCTGCACGTACTCCCAGTCAAGTAACCCCACAAATAAACTGTCATTCTGCAACACCGTTTCTCATATCTCGGACACCATCCAATCTTCCTTGCTTTGATGGTAAACGTTAGTCCCGATCCTCTCAATATCGGCGACACCCACAACAGCCGTACAAAGCTTAAGAAAACCTGGCCATCCCCTCTCGAGATACCAGTTTGCACTCCACCTTCCAGTCTAACATATCCATGCCCCACTTTTTACTCTGGGATCCACACTCAGCACCTACTTAGAGCTCAGTAACGTAATCCACAAAACCATAATTTCAGTTATGGGCAATAAACCAACAAAAGTACAATTCGCATTATTTCTGCGAGTGGAAAATCTAAGCCCGCATTGGCACCAAAATCACACTAATTTGCATTATTTCCTCGTCCAGTATATTTTCCAGATCCCAACAACACGGGCAAATACGGATAAGTCCCACAATGCAACTCTTGCTAAAATTCTAAGTCCAAACTTCACCTGAACATATTTTTTCTAAGTCCCGCACACTCCTTGATGGAAAATTTAAAAGTTCCTTTGCGGCCTCCAACACGAAAAAATCAAAGTCCCATAACTGTGAAAAAGAAAACGACTAAGTCTATTTATATAATTAAAATCGCTAAGTCAGAAAATTCCGCCAATAAAAACCAAGGTTGGCTTCAGAACCCCTAATAGCTTCATGCTACCACCCGCAAAGCATAACTGCACTGCAAGTAGATGCAACCAGAGGGTTCGGGCGACGAAAGAGAGAGAGAGGATGAATAATACAAAATGTTGTAACAAACTGTTTACATGCCACATACGTTACGGAGCCCTCTCCGCCACAGCTGCAGGTGCTTGGGATAGACGAGACTCAGTCACAAAATAAAGGATAAATTTATAAAATTGAAAATGCTCAACTAGTTTAGGATAAGTGGGTTACTAGGCAGAAGTAAAAAACAAATTGTATGTAAGCTTCTCTGTTAATAAACAGCAGCCCATTCAAGTATTACATTTTTAAGAGAACCAAACTCGTCCTCATCCTTACCCTTTAGAAGTAGTTTATGTGTTGATATATAACTCATTATTAATATTTTTCTGTGGACCCAGACCACCGATTCTCACTCAGTATAGACCCCGGCGACAGTGATCGCTTACATGTCACGCTGTTACTAGCGTGTCGATGGAGTGATTGCTCCAGACTCAACTCATAACTTGACTCGCAATTTGAGGGCTCAGTCAGCAGTAAACGTGTTAGAAGGCCATTAAAGAGATGTTATACTCACAAATTTCACTCGCTACCAATTTCAGTAACATCAGCTCTAACGAATTTTCATAAATAAAAAAAATCACATTTAAATGTGAAACCATTCATGTTAATTATCTGCAAAAAATAAAATTGAATATAAGTAGTGCTAAATATTTATAAATTTACGAGTCAATTTAAGAGTGAATATATTAAATTTAATTATGTCTTACTTTAACGGTTATGCCAGCTGAGTTTTAAAAATTATTCTATCATATACTAGTTTATTTTCTAGTAACTGATAACTGGTTTTATATTATAGAAGGACTTAATAAATAATCAATGATTTCAGTGGCACTCAATATTAACTGATGGTGTCCTTCGATTTCAGACTCTGCACAGGAAGATGCATAGTAAAAGTATGTAAAATATAGTAGTCTCTAACTACATTTTTAAATATTCAGAGTTCCAGTTAATGGCGTATTATACAGTTATTTAATAATTTCAGTAAATATTATAAGTATAACCTTACGCCAAATGCACAGTTATCAAGAGAGATGAATAGCTCAAAGATCCCAGGAGCCAGCAGCGTAGTTGCCCGATAAGTTTAACAAGCTGGCTTTGTATTGTCCTCCAAGTTGCTGTGGCACTTCTTTAAGAGCAGGGACCACGCACTCTTAGGGGGTAGTGCGTAGACAGATGTAAAGCACTCTTAATTACAAAATTTATTCAAGACTAAATTGGTACAATTGCCGCCATACAAGGTGCGGCCTAGTTAAGGTAATACTCAAGTTAGTGACAGACATACACTGATTTGTATTAAACAGATAAATACGCTAGCTTAAGGCGCTCTCGCTCATAAGGAGCCTAATTGATGGCCTTCATGTATCCCGTCGCCTCACGCAACCTAGTTCGCCCGAACGGGAAGAACATTTACCCTGGGGTACGACGACGGCTGAGTGGAGGCTCTCTCGACGGCGGCAGAGTCTGGAGCTGACCACAGGACCGCACGGTATGGCGGTCCTCCTTCTGGCGGCTATCTGGCAGGACCTCCAGCGGACTGGAGCAAGATGGCCACGAGCCGCCATTGTCCTTTCCTTATATATGATCTGATCCGACCTTGTTTGAATACCTTTCCCCCGCTGTTGCTATTTCTTGTCGGGCTGGTTGCCGAGGCCGCGCTACACCAGTGACATCGCGCAGCCTGGTAATCCTTGCTGGTGGCGATTACAGCAAAGTGAAGTCATGTTGAAGCTAATATTACCAATCGTTACTCTCTAAACAGCTTTAATTACACTAAATAATTCAATTTATTACAGCTGTAATAAGATAGTATACAATAAACAACAAACTGTTTATAACACCGTTTTTGTCTTCTGCATGGAGGAAGTGAAGTTACATATTTCAACACTCCTGCATAATTTCACTATTTCTTCATGCTCACAATTCCAAGATAATCTCGACGCTGCAGAAATCTGTGAGGATATAGACTCTTTGTAAATATGTCCGTACCTTATTTTTCAGGAGAATTTTTCCATTTGAAAGAAGTTCCTTTACAAATAATACTTGATATCTATATGTCCTGATCTTTTTGTTTCCACATTCTTTGTTATTACTATTGCTGACTGATTGGCATTATAAATTGATATCGGCTACCCACATTTCCTATTTCCAGTTCATCACATAAGTTTTTTAGCCGTACCGCATCTTGAGCACCACTTGCTGAATTTACATACTCGGCTTCACAAGTGGATAAGATAATAGTTTTCAGATTTTGTGTCTTTCATGGAATGAGGCATTCACCCAGCAGCCAGAAACAATATCCTGACGTACTTATTCTGTCTTCATCATCATCCTATGAAGCATCGGTGCATCCTATCCGCTGCGTAGATTCAACTTTTCGATAGATAAGTTGTGGATTTTTCTGAAAACGTCTTACATAATTCACGATGATGCATATGTCAAGTCTAGTCCCTGCCATCGCATATATCAGACATCACATTAATTTCTCATACTTAGCCTTTAAGACAACCTCATTTTCAGTGTCTTTACATAAGTCTAGTTTCAATCCAGCTTCAGCTGGTGTAGATTTTCCTTTTGCATTTTCCAACTTGAAACATTTTATAGTTTTCATTATGTACTCATTCAGATAAATAGTAAGCCTTTCTTCTTCCTTATATACACTCTTGTATATTCTAAGTCCATGAAATATTTTTACAGTTCCTATATCTTAAATTTCAAATTCAAGCATGAGTTTCATCGTTCCTTCATTGGCCATTAAATGACTTCCGATTAGAATCAGGTCATTAACATAATTAATCACAAACACATCAATTTGGTCCATCTCTTTTGTATATAAACAGTAGTCAACACAAGAGTTTTTGAAACTAATGTTTTTCATAAACCCAGAAAACATTTGTATCTAGGCAAGAGTGGCTTGCCTCAAAATATATAGTGCTTTCTTTAACTTACATAAACCTCCCTCTTTTTTTAAAAACCTTCATATATCTCCATAAATACATCCTCCTCTAGAATACCGATGAGAAATACTGCTTTCACGTCCATTTTGTCTATTTCCATGTTCTCATTTATTGCTTTAGCCAGTGAAGCCCTCATTGTCTCCATTATAGGTACATGTGCATTTATTTCGTCATAAGTATTATTATTTTTCTGCTTACACCCACGAGCTACTAGTCGTATTTTTTAGTATCTTTGCCTTTTTATCTACTTTTAATCTAAATTTCCACCATTCATCAATCCGAGGTTCTCCATGACCTTCAACAATTTCCCAAGTTTGATGTTCTATTGTATTTATCTTTTCTTCTTATATTACTGAGCTCCAACCATTACCATATGCATCTGTTTAGGAAATATCTTTCAATTGCTCAGCTAATTTATCTCATAGTCGTCTAGCAAGTATGGTTATCTTCTAGCCCTAGCTCGCGACTCAATTTTATTAAACATTTCACTATCAATTTCTTGGATAACCTCTTATTCAGATTTTTTATTATCTTTGTCCGTTTCCTCGTTTTCACAGTCTTCCAAGCAGTTCATTCTTTCGTAATAATTTTCCACAAACTTACATCTTTACTAATGACTACTTGGCGAATGTCCTCAACCCAAAATATATAACCAGTCGGTGAATATCCTCAAATTCTTACTAAGATAACTGTTGGTTCGGACGTTGCTGAGATCAGTTGTTTTGGAAGTTTGACATATGCACGACATCCGATTGGTTTTAGTCAGGACCTGACCATGCCACAGTTCTGCCGGAGTATATCTATCAGGAACTGCATTAGTCGGCCTCCTACTATCGCATAGGTGAAATGCCGCAACGCTTTCCCCCAGAGCTCCTTCCCCGTGTTCCCAAGTCAGAATCAAGAATGGAGGCTCTCGCTGAATCAAGCAATGTTCTGTTATATCTCTCTGCTACTCCATTCAACTCAGGAGTATACCATGCTGTTCTTTCCAGGACTATGCCCTTTTCAATGCATATCTTCTGAATCTTCTCATATTCCTTGCCACCACACACCCTCACTCTTTTTATGCGATATGCGAATTTATTTGGTGCTTGCTACATACTTCTCGAATTTATCAACGTCACTTTCATTTTTCATCAAATGATCTTCAGCATAATGAGAAAAATCGTCGATGAAAGTAATGAAATACCGTGTGCTATCTTCTGTTTCATGTGAAATGGGAACACATACATCCGTACGTATTAGTTCCAGAGGGCTGTACGCTCTTTGCTTGGTCCCACTTAGAGGTTTTCGTGGCATCTTGCCTTCAATGCATGCCATACATTCTTCTGCACTTGAGTAAGGGTTTCCCATCACGTGAGAATTTTATAATGATTCAATTCCGGCATGGCCTAATCTGTTGTGCCACAATTGTAACGTATTGTTCCAACTTTTAATCATAAGTAATTAAAGTTCACTAAGTCATTTGGAGACTCCTGAAAAAATAATCTTGTTTCCTCTTTTCCCCTTCTTATTGAGAACCTGTTTGGTCCAAAAGTTGTATTAAACCCTCTCTCACTTAGTAGCTTTACAGACCGCAAACATTTTTTTCAATCCATTGACACAAAGTATATTATTTACTCGTATTTTGTTTCCATATTGTCTTAATCCCATAATGTTTCCACTTTTTTTCTGCATAAAGTATCTCAGCATTATTTACACATATCTTTAAAGTTTGAATCAATGTCTGCACATCACTGAGAATGTTTTCATACATTGACACAATTAAGTGATCAGTAGCTCCAGAATATATACATAGGATAAAACAAAATCGCCCGGCCACGTGTGTTTGTGTATTCGGCTAAGGCTTCTAAACTACTTGATGGACTTTGATGCAGTTATCAGCATCATTTAGAGAATTTCTTGATGAAGGTTCAAGTATATAGTACATAAATATTAAATATAAGGCTACTAGAGAAATGTCAACATTTTCTAATAAAGTCGGAAAAAGCCACTTTCCGGGCGCTTACATGTATTACACTGACTAAACCATAAGAGATACACCAAATTAATTTGTTAAAGTATTATAGATATCAAAAAGTTCTAAAACAAAGTCGGCGATAGCATATGTTTATCTTTTAAGGATAACCCACAGTAACCATTCATGTCTTTTCAAATTTGATTAAAAATAGGGGTTCACATACGAAGACTTTTTCAACATCACATTATTAATCCTACGTTAGTTACCTTACACATTTAGTGTATATACTTGATGTAAACCTAAACAATGCCATATTTGTAAATCTCACCCGAGCGAGGACGGGGCGGGTCGCTAGTATATAATAAATGTAACATCTAGTCTCGAATCAGCCGTCAGAGCAAGCACTACTTCATTTTATTTTACAGAAAAGAAATAATTTGAGTCATGCTCTTTGGTATAGGCTGTTCACGGTAAAGTGAGCACTTTTTAAGGCCCTTCAAAATTCTTCCTTTCACCCAGTTTCCGCCTTCCTGCTGCTTTTTAATATAAATATTGCAATGTGACCAATAAACACAGTGTATACATTTCACCACCTTCAAAATTTAATGTCTGAGGCTACAATAAGATGTATTTATTAGTGGTTAATACATGTTGGGCGAGCCTTAAAAAGTGCTCACTTTACCGTGAATAGCCTATAGCTTCACTTTCACTTGCCTGTTGTGCCTCCTTATTCCATGATTTTTTCCCCTTTTGTATGATAAAGCATTTTTTGCAGAATTTTGCTATATGTCCTGGAAGTCCACGAGAATACCAACATATATTGTTTCTAACATTCTGAAGTAATTATTACACTTTCTTGCTTCCACCGTTCTTCTTTATCATGCACTTTTGTACTTTTATTCAATCTAGAATCACTTTCTTCAAATATTTTTATTCTGAGAGAAGCAGGAGTGTGTAAGTCATCACGTGATTCTATTGCACATCTAAAATTCTAAAATTCGTCAGGCCAACTATAAGTAACATTAAAGTTAAAATAGCATAATTGATATCTTCATCAAGATTCCGTAATTTACCGATTTAGTCAAAAAATTTCTCACATGAGTTCTGGTATCCTGTCAAGTCTTCATATTTGACAGGATAGTTTGAATCAGAACGTTACGCGCAGGGCCCTTCGATTGATATATCATGTGAAGTTACCTCCTAACATCGTCTGAGGTTACAGAATCTTTAATTTGCTTCAACTCGTAAGCATGGATGCTTAAAACAAGGTCAGAGTTTGCCTTTTTATCATCTTTGTCACATTTTTATATTTCTGTTTTGTCACTAGTAGGTAGATTTTTTTCTTTCCACTAAAATATTCCCAAAGATTATTTAATATGTACTTACTTCATGACTTTCGGGTACATGACCTTTTGAAATTAATATTACCGATTTTCTTACTTTAAACTGCTTTAATTGCACTAGAAACTTTCATTTATTACATCTCTCATAAGACAGTATACAATACACAACAAACCGTTTATAATATCGTTTTGGTCTTGTGAACAGAGAAAGTGAAATTACATATTTCAACGAGATTGTTCAGCAAGACTGAAATTGCTGATATTCGCAAAATATATTCAGTTCTCAAATGAATAATTACAATTTATTTGTTTTAATACACAGAAAAAAAATTTTGTTTTTTGCATAAATCAAAGTTTGTTTGGCTCAACTAAATTAATCGTTAGTATAGGGGCATTAAAATATTTTGTTGTTGAAACAAAATTATTTGTTGCTCTTACCTGGTTGCCCCAAACTAAGATTTGTTTGTTGCTACTAAAGATGTGTTTGGCTCTAACAGTTTCGGTGAATATAAAAGCAATGTGAAGCCCAACTGAGATTCCAACATAAATTGCTTGCATCAGAGTACTAGACTCTAGCAACCTCAGCTAAACGGATTGAATACTGAGAAAACCTGATTGTCTTCAAATACAACCTTTGAAATATTCTACAACGTGCGTAGATCAACATTTCAAGATTTCAAGCTTTAGTTTTGAGTTTCCTGTTGCTTAATTGTTTTATTACGACTTTAACACCATTATTATGACTTTAAAACCATTATTTAGAATCAGTAAATGCGAAAACATTGTTACTATCCTAATTGTCACAAAATTACAAACAAAATCTCGAGCTGTATTTTCGAACGAAGACAATCAAATGAGTGGCCAACCAAATATATAGAGTTGATTTAAGTAAATATTTTGTTGGCAATCTAATTTTTTTTTTGGCCCGACACAGAGGTTTTGTTAATTCAAGCGTATATATTGTTAGTTGAACAAAATTAATTTTGTTTCTTTTTAAGTTTTCTTGAATCAGCAGGGCATTTTGTAGGGGCAACCAAATATAATTTGACTCTATGCAAACAATTATTTTGTGGCCTGGTACAAAGCTTTCTCTCAATGTACATTTGTAGGTTTCCATTTATCCTATTTTTTAACATTTCCCGGTTATTTGGTATATAAATACACATATTTACAGACAGAATTATAATTAAAAAAATTGTGCCTAATGTATTGAAGTTTGCATAAAACAATAAAATTATCATGATATGTATTACAAAAAAAAATTTAATGACAGCTATTTACTAAAAACTTTGTAAGGTGTCCGATGTTGCCTACTCTTTTCACAGTGCAATGTACGTGCAAGGGAAACTGTCGTTGCTCTGTTTTATCGGCCCCACGTTACGGTGCCAAAGTTATGTGGTGATATCACAATAATAATTTAGGACAATCCCAGCGTAAGGGAGTCTAAACATAGGTGATAGTGGGCGCCACACTTTACACTTAGACACTATGTAAGTAGGTTGCGTATGCTGTAGCCACACAACATTGCATAACATAGGTTTGTTATTGCTCCAGTCCCCACTTATGAAGCAAACCACATAAGGCCCATTGATGGTTTACAGTCGGATGCCAAGCAGAGAAACAGTTGGCCAACAGCTGGCATCACCCAGCACCATTGCTGGTCCTAAAGTGACACCACTTAATAGCCATACTCTGCCAATACGCTTACAACAGAAATGGCCCTTCGATGTACCATTTCACATCCATCAGATGGTCTACTGATAGCCATGCTTTCACTACATTTCTAACTTCTTAACAATTATTTTGACCATTAGTATAGTCTTTCCTTTGTTTTTAATATCATTTAAATCACTATTGAACACATTTTACCACAGAAAAATCTCTTGCTTGTTATTTCAGAAGAGGGGGCGCGAACTTGCGCCCCTTGCATTGATACCCCACCATTACTCCACTGTGCATTCCTATGTCCAGATGAACTAATTAAGAATATATCCGGACTGGAATTATTAATAAATACTAATATAAATTACACCAATCATTCCATAGCCTTAAAATTTACCATGCGAACAAATCAGTTTTTAAAGAGATACAGATAAAAAAAAATACTGTCGTTGAGAGAAGTCTTCCTACATGAATAGCGATATTAACCCAAAATCTTGCTTTTAATGTAATCTTTCGCAAAATGTATCTAACCTAGATGCTATTGATCTGTTTTTAAATGGAGTAGCCGCTTATGAATATTTTAGGGATGTGAAACAACAAAAGCCCTTCAATGTTAATTTTCTAAAAGTGGTTATATATTATTTTTAACTTCTCATTTTAATTATATGCAGTCATACATGGAAAACATTACATATGTGAAATTATTCAATACTAGTCACTGTATTTAAAGCATTTTTCCATATATAATTCCACCACTATATATTTACAAATAATTTATCATTAGATTAGACGTATACATGTGTATTAATTGAAGAAGCTATTTGCGGAAAGTGGTAGCCATAAAAATTCCCATAATAAGCCAAATTGCACCAGCAATGGTCCATCGATGTACCACTTCAAGGCCATCAAATGGCCCATACTTTATCAGCAATAAGTATAGGTTATGTATGACCATTTCTGGAATACAGTTGGTTAACCATTTATGGGACATTAATAGGTCACCTACTCTCAACAATCAGTTTCATTCCCATCAACATTCCATCAGTGGGCCATAAATGACATGCCAAGTGTCCTGTGGGCAGCAGTCATCCAGCAGTGCCAGCAGTAAAACCACAGTCGGCCGACTGTGGCGTGCTACATGGGTAGCTGAACGCCATCACTTGATTTATGATGTAGAATTCTAATGTTTGGATATTTCGTTCAGCTTCATGGAGTTTTAACGAAATAAAGTCCACCATCTGCCTACCATACCATACCGGCTCTGGTTACCTCAAGGGTAAATAATGTTGTTATAATCTCAATGATATTTATTGCGCCTGTCAGAAACATGGACACGCCAGTTGCGATTTTCAAACCACCGCCCCCACTAGTCCTTTCCCACCGTGACCAGGTGCCAGGAGAACCCTTTACCCAAGCTCGGAGGTTACCCCATGCAACCCCTTCCTTTTCATGGCACTTGTGGGTTTTCCCAAGGCTCGCAGCATAACACAACTAACACAATTAACACAATTAATTAATCTTACAAGTATGTTGGTCGTGCCAGATCACTGGTATCTGCAACTAGCCGTATTCTTAGCATACCAGTCTGTAATTTTATCGTATTATTATGTTCAATAACAAGCACTCTGTGCATGTAATTTGACTATGTAAATTTCCTCACTAACAAAAACTTAAAATCACAGATTCACTGCAATTGTAAATTCAAAATTTCTATAAATTAACAGAGTTATAAAAAGTTACCTCCAATATGTCGAGAACTATACAAAAGCCAGCATATTTAGTCAGTGGGAGTTAAGATTTCCTTTTGAACACACAAAAGGAGATCGAAGTAGTTCTACTCCCTACCGCTAGATCGCATGTTTTAAGCAAATACTTGTAGTTGTATTTAAATTCACAGGAATATCAGTGTAAAACTACAAATGCTGTACTCGTTTTAGGAAATTACACATACAAATGTAAAGTTACCAGAAATTTGTATGTGTAAATATACGCTCATATACTTTCGAATTTGTAATTTTACACCCTTGTTCATGTCAATATGCCAGTACATTTGTGGTTTTTTACTGTAAAAGCGTACTACATTTAGAGTGAAAAAGGAAAACATACTTTAACACTGATGTACGTGTTTTAATACAACATTTGCGTGGTTGTAAAAACACACAGGCTTGGGGTTTTAGTGCCTTGCATTAGTGTATTTTTACGCATACTTGCGCATTTGTAATTCTACGCCCTTTTTAATTTCAATATACCAGTACATTTGGGTTTCGTTACATTAAGATTGTACTACCTAGTGAGCGAAATAGAAAAATATGTACTTTTACACTGATAAACGTGTTTTAATATAACATTCGTGTGGTTGTAAAAACACACAAGCTTAGGGTTTAAGTGCCTTGCATTAGTGCAATTTACACATACTTTTGCACGTGTAATTTTTTCACACTTTTAAATGTCAATATACCAGTAAGTACATTCGGGTTTTTTACAGTAAGATTGTACTAACTTTTGAATGAAATAGAACAATATGTACTTTTACACCTATCTACATATTTCAATACAACATTGGCGAAGTTGTAAAGGTACACAAATTTGGGTTTTGATTCATGTTAATGGATTTTTATACGTACTTTCAAGTTTGTAAATTTACACCCCTCTTATTGTTAATATACCAATACATTTGTGTTTTTTTTATAATATCATTGTACTACGTTATGAAATAAGTTGTACATTGCTGTAAATTTACACATACTGTACTTGTTTTTACAAATTACACACAGAAAATGTAAAATTACCAAAAGGTAGTACATGTATTTTTAAACTTTTTTTCACAATGTACCTATCTGTGCTAGCACATGAGCATTAGGCGTAATAGGAATAGACACGGTGCCACAACACCACTAATTTTAGCAACTATTATATGCGTTCACAGTTTTATTTCGTTAATTCACGCAAGACATAATTAAAACACGACTAAGGGCAGCTATATGCGTACTCAAAGCGCTCATGAATAAAATATCAATTTAAATAATTGTGTTACGTTTTATATAGTTTGTTGACATATTTATTTTTCCCTTTTACTTAATTCTCTCACTTAGCACAACCTGCATCGCTATACATTTTTAGGGCAATGATAATTTCTGAGTAACTTGAAATATTTGCGGACAATTCTTGCATTGTTGATACAGTATGTGAAAATCAATCCATCCAAGACTATCTCAGAAAGTCGCAATAACACAGAAAAAGTGTAATGTTGTGGCAACAGTATTAATGTTACTACAATATTAAACTTTTGTTATCTGTGGGACATCAGTAACTAATGTTGCTGTTAATGTAATACATTGTTTAGCTATTAATATTACTGTAACATGATGTACTTTTGTGACAACATTACCTCCTTACTGTACTAGCAGCATTAAGGTGGCGTTTATGTTGCAGCAAAATAAAGTTTGTGTTACAAGACAACTTTTGTGTTGCATTGATTTCAACATTTGCGCAAAAAATTCCTTGTTTTTTTTTTTTTTTTTTTTTTTTTTAATAAACATTGCAGTGTATAATCAATTAAGTGCATTTATTTTGTCACAAAAAGAAATATTACCAAAGAAAAAAATAATACATATGAGAGAAGGATCAAACCCACGCCGTGATTACTTAACGTTTTCAACTTTATGAAGCCAGACGTCCTACTACCTGCGCTATCTTACATGACTGAGTTTCGTATTGTCGGTATTGAATTAAACATAACTACAAGCAGCAGTTCTCTTTCACTATGTGAAAACACTTCATATTATATAGGCTAAAAATATGCATAACTGGCAGACGTTAACTGTTTTGTAAGGCTTGAGAGCTGGTCTAAGCTACATTTAGTTTTCAAAATATTCTTTAAAATATAATCGTAGTGGTTTCATTTTTCGAGGTTATTCGTGTTCTCTTACATCCGCTATTTAATAATGACAAGTCAATGTAACTTTGTATTGGTAATACGACATTTGGTTCTGGTAACATCAATATAACGGCAAACTGCATATGTGGAAATACTTTATGTTATATAAATATATGCATAATTGGCAGACGTAAACTGCTTTGTATGACTTGAGATCTGGTCTAAGCTACATCTAGTTCTCATACCATGGTTTAGAATTTAAATACAGTGATTTCATTTTACGAGGTTAGCGCTGTTCACTACTATCCGCCATTTTTACAACTCCAAATTAGTGTAACCTTGTGTTGGTTGGACATTTCTTTAATGTAGCAGTAATGCAAAATATTATTTTGTTCCTCCTGCAACTTTTAAAGTAATACGACTTTTGCCTGCGAAATATTACGCAGAGGCGTTGTTAACATTAGAACTTCAACAGTATATTTACATTACAGGAATATAAGACTTTGTAAATGGTTAACTCTAAGTAATTTAGTCACGACATTATTACAACATAATCGATCAAAGAAATGCCCTAATTGTAGCCTAATTTTTTTTTGTTGGAGCAGCATTAGACGTTTTTCTGTGTAGCATTTTGGAAACTCGTGACCTTGGTATGTCTCCGTGAGTCGCCATATCGATATAATGATGAGTTGTCATCCCTAAGGCCAGATTTATGAACTACACAAGAAACGCAAAGAAACTCAAAGAAACGCACATAATTTAAAGACGCTGTTTATAAACTTTGCAAGGTGCAAGAACGCATCGTAAAAATTGGTTAACACTCGACTTCTTACTTTCTCACTTGCGTTTTATGTCATATTGATGATAAATTACAGATTGAAATATGGTTTTACACTAATATAATATATTACATTTGTCAGTTTCTTGACATTTTTATCACTCTTAACCTCAAATAAATAATTCGAAAGCACGAAGAAAGGAATATTATTGTGGTCGTTCCATATTTTAATTTTGTATTGCGTTGCGTGAAGTCTATAAACGGCCGTGATTTCCTTGTGTAAGTAACGTGTTGCGTCATTGCTTTCTTGCGTAGTTAACAAACCCGGCCTAAGGCTGGCAGGAACCTGGAGCAAAATACACGGCGATTGTAAGCGTGGAGCGCCTAAAGGTGACTTCGAGGTATGATTCTTCTGTGGGTTCTCTTGGCTTTTCGTAGTGTGGTGGTGAGCTAAACTCACCTATTCCTTAAAAAATTGTAAGCGCCGGTGCCGGAAACTGAACCTAGATCTTCTGGGAGAAATGCAACACTTCTACACACTACATCCAAGAGGAGTTCAGGTATCCATTTAGGGCAAGAGAATGTGAGTTAGATAGTAAACCTGGTTACATTTGTTGATTATCTTTGTACACGAAAAAGCAGCTAACACTAAAGAAAGAAAAAAAGGTTTCCTGGGCTTGAAAAACAAATTCTCCTTCAATTAAAACGCAGAATATTGTTCTCTGTTTTGTGATATTAGCTGTGTTAGATGGTTAAGCACATGGGAACCAAATGTAACTAAAGTTCCTATTTTATTGCTGGGCTACAAAACGCTTGGTAACCAAAGTCTGGCAGAAGTTGAGCGTGTTTTACAAATCATGAACTGTTGATCTCATCTAAAAGTTAAGCGTTAATGATCATAACCACCGGTACTTTTAATTCCAGGGTAGTCAAATCCCACAGGGTCGATTTGAACTGGTCACCAACATTTTAAATGTTCTGGTATGAAAGTTGCGTCGGCAGGTAGGTGTGGAATGTACGAGACGCACACTCTATCTCCCTCAAGAGTAATTGAAAACGGGGACGCGAGCAATTAAATTCCCTGTGTGCCACTCGCCAGCCAGTAATTTGGCAGTCGGCATATTTCAACAGTACGGGATAATCCTCGCGGGCGGACGGTCGGGCGGGCGGTAGTTACGTGATTACACTTTGCGGCCTCCGCAGGTTGTCACTAGTAGCTCTAAGTACTGTTTCCACCGCTGCCGGCGTGGTGTTTAGCAGCATTTTATTCTTCTCGCAGGTCATCAATCGCGTGGCATCTGGGTAACCACGGGTTGTTAACGTCCCGTCCCGTCCCGTCGGAAAATTCCGATCCTGTTTAGTGTGCCTCCCGAAATTACAGTAGCTCCACTTATCCCGGCCTCATAAAATATTTTATTAATCTTGCAGTGCTCGGTACATGGGAGCGAATAAACGGCGACTTCCTCTGGTAACGAAATCTTCTCACAGTGCCGCCCACAACAATTAATAAACATTTCCGCGGCAGGGGGTTATCAGTGACCAGCGTCGAATTTATTATCCCGGCGGTGGCAGCTGAGTTATTGCGGGCTCGATCCAGCAGCTAGGCGGCAGAGGCTCGCCTTCCCAATCGTTCATCAGGGTGGAGGATGCTGTACGAACTATGTGCAAGGAGGAGTGGGGGGGTTTACGAGTAGCTCCCGTCAGACGAGGGCGCCCCGTTGACGCCGCGTCGCTAGTCGAAACAAGTTGTTATAGTCGGCGGGAATCTGCGCTGGACGAACGCCCACTTGCGCGAAAGCCTGCAGGCGGTGTTTCCAACACGGCCCTCCCAAACCTTGCCCCCTTCCCAATGTGTAATTACAATGTTCCATGCGCCTTTTTTGTCAGCTGTGCTGCGATGGCTAGTTTATGTCCCCCGTTATCTCTTGCAGCCCGTTTTCGAATCGCCGTCTTTGAAGGCAAAGTGCCCGTGTGGAGGATGACTTCCAAGGTGGTGGTGTCATCTTCTCGGAACGGCTTCTGTAATCCCGAGCCAAAGTGCCAACAACTTACAACGTTCCTCTGCAGGCGGAATATCGTCGTGAAAAACATCTACATCCAGCGGCTCGACATTACCACATAGTTAACAATAACGTAGAAGCTAAATTTCCACGTTCAGTATATACTACAGACGTGTGTATCGACAAACTGCCTTAACTTGTCAAACGATTGCGGGAGCATCAGGTGCTCCTGCATACATACGTATGTGTGCATATTTAAGCACATTTACACAAAATATAATTACATGTATACACATATACAAAAGTGTGTCTGAATGTAATATTACAGACTCTGTGAGGCAATTCGTGATGCAAAATGAAACAGGAAACGTAATGTGACTCATGGTCTAAAGAGATCACTGATGGAGATGTGCGCCACTAAAGCTAGGTTCTGAGAAATTGGAATGATTATAAATTCCAAAAGAAAAAGTAAGGCAGTTATGTTATCTTCTCCTGTATATTTCCTGCAATCATACATAAATGTGTACCCATTTATAAAATATTTTCAGAAGATGTTAGCCTAATCGCTATTGCCATCAGTACTGCAGATGCTGTAATAATTTTACACTGATCAATAGTTACGTTGTGTACCAGTGTGAGTGCTAAATCTGAATTAATTTGACAGTATTAATATTATGTGTACTTTTTTTAACAGAATTTATTCCTTCTTTCACGTTGAATGGGTTTTATCATATTAATATTTTCATGAGAGAATTGAAACTCTAGTTTCAGTATAAATGTACCCATTATACTTTCAAGTCCAACAAGTATCTTAAAAAAAAATTTCAATTTACACTATTTTTTACACTAAAGTATTGGACAATTAGTTGCACAAAAATGTTTCATTTACAATTTAACGCCTAGCTTTTACCAATGCAGGAAAACCATTAAAACTAAGATACTGTCGACATATCTATTTATAACCTCAATTTAAGTAGTAGGATTATGTGGGTTCTGAGATAACGACTAGGGGCTCGAGGTGCGAGGCGCCAACATGGCGGCCGAAGCCGGCATTTTGGCAGCCAGTACGGCGTACCCGCCATATTGTTAGCCAGTGCGTCGTGTCCACCATTTTGGTAGCCAATATTCCATTTTTCCTGCTCTATCATACCACTTGGATTTTCCTGCTCTATCAATCCACGGTGATGTGCATGCTCTATCATTTCAGCTTATTTTTGCATGTTCTGTCATTCCATGTGTTTTCTCCGAGTGATCCCATTTCTTTCTCTTTTGCATTATTCCTTTCCCTTCTCTCTTTTTCTCTCTATTTCTTTCCTATCTCTCTTTATTTCCTTTCTCTCTGTTCTCTCTTGTCGCCTTCTTCGCCTGCAGTCTATGAAGTTCGGTGGCCACCTGCCAGGGGGCTCTGGTGTCTCCGCAGCCATCTTTAGTTCCTCCATCGCCCACCAGGGAGTGCTGGTGTGTGTCCGCCGCCATCTTTGGTTCCTTGATAGCCTGCTAGGAGTGTGCTGGTCCACCATCTTGTTTGCAGCATAGTTTGTTCGTTCATCGCCTGCCAGGGAGTGCTGGTGTGACCACTGCCACCATGTTGTTTCCACATGTGGCACACATCGCCCATCGGTTCTTGGATGGCTACAATGTTGCACTGCTTCCTTCGCTTACTCGTTCACCTGATATATCGCCCATTGAAAACGTGTCGCCCATGGTCGGAAAACGACTGGCCTGCCACACGGCAACAGCGGCCACAACAGATGAACGTTAGGTACGCATCGAAGCAGCATGAGAAGCGATACACCAGACTGCCATCTAAAATCTTTCCTCTCAATGTCGCATCGAATAGCAGCAGCCTGTGATGGGATCACACAGTAATGATATACCCATGTCCTGTATATCATACATGTCACCTGTGTATGGTAGGTATTCTGTCCAGTAAATATTTTTGTGATATCTCACATATATCTTGGTGTTGCAATTTTAATGTCCAGCAGTGTAAATTCAAGGAATAAGGAAATAAAAAAAACAGAATCTATGTAAATTCAAACAAGTAATATTGCGATTACGATTACGAAACAAATATGTAACCTACTAGACATCACCGATTCATTAGCTTTTTATTATTATCTACATTATTTGGCTTATGTAATTATTAATAAAAAATATCAGTTCTGTGTGTGTGGATTCACAAACGTTTATAAATCATTATATGCTATTCTGTTTATTAGGCCTGTCATGGTACGTAGTATGGACACTGTTTTCGGTGGAATTTGTACAGAATTAATTGTGACATCAGTCTGTGATGTTATGTAGTTGAAGACATTTCCTGATGTGAAGGCATTGGCAAGACATGTAGTAAATGCAGCCTGGGTTGAGCTCTGGACAACTTATGACTTTCGTGAGGAAGTATTGAGCTTGCTTTTCATGTAAAACTCTGGGTTTGCTTGTTGGGTAGCGTGGTTAGGTTGCTAAAGTGACAATGGATTGATACTAGTTAAATAAATTGGTTGAGGGTATGTTGTGATGATGATTGTGGTGATATTCAGAAGGGTTGTGATAGGGTACGAGCCTTAAAATGTTTGAACAAGAATGCTAGTAAGCTAAGATTGGAGAATATACTATAAGTAGTGATGTGATTATGAGTAAACATGTAATGGGTTGCGATATTGGATTTATTCTGCTTGCTTCTTTTCTGAGCGAGGTGATCCCTTACACCAGTGACTTGATTTAATTGGATGGGTCTACTGGCGACTACTGCCAACTGCGATTATGACATATTGATAAGGTCGGAAATTACTGAAGCGCTGTAATTTTGGACTGGATGATTAGCAACCCATTGTGGTTGCTGGTAGCGAACTGTAGACTATATCGAGAAATTAAGTGGCCACATTTGAAAATGTGAAAATAATATTTTAATACGTGATGGCCAGTGTTTAGCATGACGATCGTGATCTGAACATAATCAGGGTAGTCATGCATAATTTTTGAGATTCATGGTTTGCAACCCTTGGAATTACAAGCAACCGCCATAACCCTAGACTACACCTGTTCGTCCTTAAAGTGTTCTTTTATATATATATATATGTAGACAACCTTGTACGAACAATTCTGCCAATAGTGCAAGAAACAACCCTGCTGCACGAGCGCCACTACAGTAAAACCCTATACATTATTTTTATAAATATAAAATCATCATTAATTGCTGACATAAATATACTCACTAAGCTATGTCCCGTAGCGGTGACCAGGGCGACACAAAGGGGCAAACTTAAAGCCCGAACCAGAGTCAAAAAATAAAACAGTACAGTAAGAGTGAAATATTTTGTTATTTGAAGCTTTGAAAGGAACATGAGTTGATTGATAGAAACATATATTTGAACCATACAATACAAAAAAAATGTGTGCCATGAAAAATAGTTAGATTAATTCACCTTGAAAACGCTGGATACATTTACACTTATATAAAAAACTATTTTCATTTTCCAATAAACTTGGCTGTTTATATATATATATATATATATATATATATATATATATATATATATATATATATATATATATATTATATGTGTGTGTGTGTGTGTGTGTGTGTGTGTGTGCGTGTGTGTGTGCGCGTGTGTGTGTATTTATACCGTGCAGCAGTTAACATTAAGCAAATTTTAATACTTTGAGACATAACTTTGCCTTTTACCATAGAAATATAACAAATATGTACATCCATAAACAACTTTTAATACCTTAAGTGATATGATGACTCTAGGCATATTCTCTGAGGCTGTTACCATGCTGCATGGTAACAGCCTGCACAAAATACAAACTCTATCCAGATATATTTTGAAATCTTAAGTTCCTGTTAAGGGGTCCATAAATGTTCCCTTTAATCATACTGCCCAGACGGGTCTGATAATTAACAAACATTTCTTATCTCATGCTGTAGTTCAAGGAGCTTATTCTCCCCCAAGCCTGCAGCAACCCTGGTTTTATATAGTGAAAAGTTCATAACTCCCCTTCACAGTCCAGGGCTTCAAACGATACGTTTTTCAATATAGAACACAATTAATGATAAATTACTGTATATTTCTGGTGTTTTTCAACCAAAGCCGCGTAATCCAGTTAATGCGTAGTGTGCGAAGGTGGCGGTCGGCCGGCCGCATCGTCCATGACCTACACCAATGGGCCCAGCTGACCGACGAGACAAGCTGCCTACCCAAGGCAGTGCAGAACGTGGTGTTTCTGCGGTTTTGCATACAAGGTTAGATATCTTCAACTGCATTTACATCGCCTTCCGCAAAACTTTGCGAAATAATTTCCGTGGTGAAAACTTGTATATTGCGGTGTGCTAGGTGTGTACTTGGCGAGTAGAAGTATCGGGTAAGCCGCGTCGAGCAGGTGGAAAATTGTGAAACTTGAGATGACCCATCTCAAAATGTTATTCTTTACATAAAATTAGCACGTGAAGGTACCGATTTATTCATTATAATGTTCCTACAGTTGATAAAAAATATTTTTTTTCTGTTTTAAAAGGAGGCTTTATTGTACTTCATTATTTTGGTATCATAACTTTTAGAACATTAAAAATTGTTGCTATTCGGAAGTTGGCAGGACGAGTCACTACCCCCTGCTTTCTCGCAGAAATACGCAAAATGCGCGGTGTTGGTGTCCAGTGTATATCATACACTGGTGGAAAAAGAAAATGAACATCCGGACGCAATGGTCCCACATGAATGGAGTTTGTAGTGAATAATTATACAGGTTGTACACTGTATTTGATAATGAGCACAGGGTTCTACACATATGGACAGCGGCTACTAGATATGTGCATTCAGCGACTTTGATCACCTAATTTATACCATTTCGTGATGTGGATATTATTGGGCGATAATATTACGGTAGTTCGAGCACTCTAAAATGTTACTATAAAATTCTCTCAGAAAAGGTACTTTGGTCGCTCCAACCACATTTTCTCATTAGAGTACTCGAAAACGCGGACTGCCCGAAGTACTATGACCAGCGAATGAGCAGACTGTCCAGTTTGACCACTCTCTTACGCTCCCAGTGACTGTGGCGGTGTTGCACCACAACTATACAGTAAAGGCACATGAGAATTGTGTATTCATTGCAGTTGTAATGAATGGATTCTTACATGTTAAAGTGACCGTACGCAATGACTTTCGAGAACAGTGAAGACGTTTCCAGGAATATTACGGAAGGGGCGTTTGAAATAGACCTGACCAGAAAAAGGTGACGGAGTGAGGTCTGGGATAAATTTGCATTAATTGCTACATCGAAACATGTTGTTGGTATTGTTCAGTGCCGCAATTGTAAGCTGTGCATCGATTCAACGCGAGTTCTGAAACAACACATTTAAAGCGTCACTTTTGACATGAACAAAATGCAGCCGGTGATGCCTCTGCTCGTGTACATGTTGCTGTAAAATGCAGCATAACGTAAAAATGTGTCATGATGTGGGGAAAAGACCTACAACCATTTGCATTTGTTGATTGTAACTGTTTTATGGACTTGCACAAAAACTTATTAGTGTAGGGGCAACTTATGGGCACTTTTCTACAGCAAACGTGTCGCCCCATCGCAGCACTGTTGCAAGGCATGTTATGGACATTGCAAGGCGCTTAAGAGGCGAGAGATTCCCAACGTACAATCTGCTGCAGAACAGAGTGCTTATGCATTGGCAATAGACTTGTGGACCTGTGATTTTAAGAAAACGAATTACTAGTTGGTTACTGCCCATTACATTGGGAAAAAATGGCGACTGATAAACAACATACTGATGACGGCAAGGTTCCCAGATGTACGGAGGAGTGGAGACAACATCCGCGCGGAACTTCAAAATAATTTGACGGAACTAGGGATCGCTGCATAAGTGTTGCAGAACATGAAATTTGTAACCGACCAAGGACCAGACATAAAACAGACACTGGAAGTCTACGTGAGGTTATTGTGTGCAGGTCACTGCATCAACACAGTCTTGCGGCACACACTGGATGACGAGTCGTAGCAATATGGAATATATTCCGTGATGTCATCTATAATGCAGCCAACAACTTGGTTGAACAAGTTAGCCCTGACTGTTCTTCGAGTCATGAAAACACGATTGAACAGCAAGTACGTAATGCATGAGTCAGTTCACTTTCAGATAAACGATATACGTAAGATTATGTGGGTACTTCGGACAAACTATACTCATGAAGTGGTTGCTTAGTTGCTGTCCTTCCTTGCGTTTTTCAAAGAAGCTTCATACACCCTGGAAACAGAAAAGGAGTCAACACTTCAGCCGGTGCTGCTGTGGTCACTTACCAGTGACATTGAGATACAATATAAATGTACATTTGTTATGTAGCAGGATAGGCGATAAATATCCACTTTAACGCTTTTTTTCATGCACCATACTAGGGCTATTGGTTTCATGCTCATTTAAACTTTCTTTAGTATCCAAATATTAATGATGCCTGTCCTTACTATAAAAGAATGTGTTTAATTCTCAGGAAATCAAAGTACTGAAAAACAGAGCACAACTTAATTTGGATTTGAAGTGGGAGGTACATTCATTATATCTCATTGTAATGTTCTTGTGGCCTTCTTTCTGATGCTTATCGGCGATTTCTGTAGACGACAGAACTCAAACCTACAACACCATATGCAGCTTTTGCGTCAATATATCTCGGAAGGGAGGCAGCAAAGGAGGGCCAGAGGAGCTCAATATGCCGCCTTCGCCACCTAAACGAAGAAGTTGTTTACCGAGTGGCAGATCGATGAAGTTCCTTGCATGTCAGATTTTGAGGGGATGCATTAACCCGAACAGAGCAATGTCGAAAATAATGACAATCTTTTGATGTGGTGGCAAGAGTGAAAGTGTACATTTCCCCACGTCTCTCAGCTGGCACGCAGAGTTCTTTGTATACCTGCCACCAGTGCATCAAGTATGTGGAAGATTTGATTTTCATCTGTGGCAATATACACGTGATGCGAGATATACAGTTTCCAATGTAACCAGCATTAAGAAACTCCATATGTATCAGTACTGACTCTGTGATTTACATTGATTTTGTTCAATAGTTCTGTCTACTTCAAGGATAAATATATATTTATATAGGAAATGTTAATCTACTTATTAATTATGTGATATGTTCACTGTTACCACCTAACCATGTCGCATTTATATGACCTTTAAATAGGGAAATACTAGACCTGTAAGTCCTTTTGTGTCTCTATGTGTAGGAAAGTTGTTTCGCGAAGGCCGCGTGGATTTGTGATGTGCGTGTCGTGGCAACGTCGCGCCACCAGGCGGAAGAATGGTCGTCTGGGCGAACGAGCGAGTTCGAACATACCGAGTCTTCTCTCTCTGTCCAATCCGTGAAAGTGCGCCGTGGACATGGCATCTGACAGCAGGATCCAGGATCCACCCGCCGTCTTAGTAGGCGCTGCCAGCTTACCAGGTATGCGGGCCCCTTGATTATAGATAAATTAAATGGTTTCGTTCCCACTTAATTATGAAAATTTTCACTACTGACTGCCATATGAAGAAGTTTAAAAATGGCTACTGCACCACATGCTTTTTATTTCAAATAAGTCACAATTTTTTGTTAAGTTTCTTTGAAGCTAATAATGTATTTAATATTTTATGTTGCAGTATAATTGAACTCTCTCCTCCCTGCAATTTCCGGTTGCACGGTTCTGAGATGAAAAGGAGCCAGATCGGCGTAAGCGCGGGACGAATCGTGCTCACTCTCTCCTACCCTTTTCCTCAGAGCCCAGCAAAACCCACGCCCCCATCCATCACTGCAGGGAGAGAGCGGGCCGACCACCCAACAAGGCCTTCAGTCGTGACGTCAATAGCTGGTGCTCTCTGCCATGCTACGTGAGTTCGGCAAGAATAATGGTCGGCGAGGGTTGAAAAGGCCAGTAACAGGAGTTAAATGCTAAACAGGAAGTAATTATTAAATAAAAATATTTATAGTAGCAGAGGAAATCATAACGGTCACGCTGAATTAAAAGCTGAGAGCCCATTGTATTGTACCATAATACATTACGTTAATCACAATTCCCTCCTTAAAAAAATTTAACTTGTTTTGTTACATGCTACTCGGCTTTTTATTAAGGTGATGGTTAATTATATTTGCTTGATTATTTTCTTATAATTGTCTCCTGTTTTCATTAGTTACTTTATTTAATTATTTTAATGATTCCTTTAATTTTTATAATATATCTTCTATTATTAAAATAAAATCTTTGCTAATTTTTTGTGTAACTAACGTATGGACATTTCCTTAGATAAAATAAATTTGGTCTGTAGCTTTGGTCATACACAGTACGCTGAGATTCTGACGTTTGATATTATTAAAACAAGTTGTTTAAACTTTTAATGTGTTATTCAAGTTGTATATTATTTGAAGTTGTAGTTATTTATTACTATCGTCAGAGTATTTATTTTGTGTTACATGTAAGTTTACTCATTGAAGTGAATGTTACATATGATAATTTTTAGTAAGGGAAGTACTATGTTATCAATTGCCTATAAAATAATCTATACTCATTTACAAATTATTAAAGAAAATGCAGAGCCGGAAGGAAGTGGCCTGTGGTAAGGGAAAGGACGTTCACGCGAAGTGAGGCGAACCTAATACCTACTAAATAAGGAAGGAAAAAATTAAAACCTGGAGTCAAGCAAGTGCTGCAAGTCAGCCGCTGCCAAGAAGGAGTTTATAGCACCTGAAACTG
This sequence comes from Dryococelus australis, assembly GCA_029891345.1. Lineage (NCBI taxonomy): Eukaryota > Metazoa > Arthropoda > Insecta > Phasmatodea > Phasmatidae > Dryococelus > Dryococelus australis. The sequence continues at coordinate 184,393,355 of CM056994.1, read as the reverse complement.
TGACATGGTCACGACCTAACAGAAACTGCTGTAAACTAAAACCTTGTTTTGTTAATAACGAGATTCCACACAATATTAGACATGTATTGTTTATAAGTGTTTATGGATAAGAGTTTTGGCTTAGTTCCAGTTCATAAATAAGACAACATAGCTGGATGGTTTCACAACCCTGGATCATGTGCATCACATAGTTAACTTTGGTATTCTCAAAAAACCGCGGTTCATTGGAACGTTATACGCACCAATATAATCACTAGTTTCCGGAACTTGCTTGAAACTGCATGAGAAAATATTTCTTTTCGTACCTCGTTTCATTAACTTTCTCCTTTATTAACAGGCAGCAAAATTGCACGTATTCGATTCAGGAACACTTGTGATATCTTACGCGATTTCAGCACGCATCCTGCCTCGCACGAAAATTGTTCATCTTTCACGTGGCCAGAGTGCGTACTTAGTAGCCAAGTGTGAGGGGAGAGGACGAACAACTCTATTGTGTAGTTAGTTGGGATACCAGTTTCGGTGTCAGGTGACCTCCGTTAGAATACCAGCTAAGGCATGGAGGTCTCTGCCATTTTATGTATTAGTTAATATTTATTATCGCTCTATAACCATCCTACCTCCCGCAGCAGGCCAACTAATGCGAACAAGGCGTGTCAGTATGTTATAAAATCAGTTAAATTGCACGCCGAAACAACACAAGGCGATCCGGGTTTAATCCCCGGTCAAGTTACTGCCGGATTTTCGCAAGTGGCAATCGTGCCGGACGATGCCGCTGGTTGGCGGGTTTTCTCGGGTATCTCTATTTCCCCCGTCCTTGCATTCCGGCACTGCTCCATTTTCACCTCATTTCACCCTAATCGGCTCTCAAGGCCTCGTTATTAAGAGCTTCCTAAGTCTCTCGACTCACCTCATTTTTTCTTGGTGCATATTTTTAAACGCAGCACCCCATTTATAGTTACATAATATTTTATTAGAATGTTGAACACTTCATAATTTTTATAATCACTTCATGTTTGAAAGAATAATGCTATAAAATACGCATTTCTCGTTAGGATAATTAATTTTTCAACGAATTTTCATGTTCCAACAGTACAAATTGATCTTTTAATAAGTATTAATACGCACGATAGAAAGATCTCTAACTACATTTGCTGGAGCATTTCCAAAAAAGCGGTAAAATGTCTTTAAAAAAGATAATATTCAAAAGCATATGGAGAAGTTACATGAACCGTAAAATTTTCTGGATACTATGTGAGTCTGTTAGTTAACCTCATAAAAAAAGTAAAACACACTAATGTTCATGTATCCCAAAATATTTCGTTTGACACTTGAATTTCTGAGATAAATCATTAGTGTTTTTACTGTAGTTTCCCAAGACACTTTATAACATCTTTTCGTATTGTCGTCAAACAGGAAAACCTTTAAAAGAATATAAACAATCCTTAATAATTTAAAGACGCTTAAGCCTTAAAAGATACGAGTCTTCGCCAAACTTACCTTTGTGCCTGAAAGTGAAGAATAGGCACTTCAGAAACGAGATGAAATGTTTAAATATTCTAAAATTTCTAAACCTACCTGCGACATGAATATTTTACCAGCATATATAGCTCATGAACACGCGAGGGCTTATGTAACACATGTAAGACGTATGCTGCAGCGTGTACACACAGGTTAAGATTTTCGCACAGTAGTGACATCCACTACAGGAAACACCGAAAAATGGTCATGTGTCTTCTACGGAAAAATACCCGGTGGTACTCACGATGGATAAACTGGTGAATTTAACATTAGGTTAAGCGAGAGTATCGCGAGAGAATGCTTTACAACGTGCATCAGATGCTAAGAATCTGGAATACCATCGACCCGATTTGTAAAACGGATCGTACTGTAAAAAGACCGGTTCGCTGACAGTCGGACTTCCCTGGCATACAGGAAACAAGACTATTTATTAAGAAAAAGAAACTTTGTGACATTAAACGTATCGAGTGTATGTTGGTGGTATCTCACAGCGTAGACAATATTGTACACATGTACTTAGCGCATACCACTACACAATAATAAACTCCATAGACCCAATAACGAATTACTTTATCGCCACTATATATGACGAGTATCACCTGGCTTCAAGTGAGGGTAGAACATTGTTTTGATATTTACGTGTTTTCTAAATTTTAGTACACTAACTCTGACCAAGTTTCTATACAATTATGATGTATTCAAGTCAGCAATTACATTTTTTTCCATTTGTCAGATATCTTGGAAAACCTAATATAAATAAACGGTTATTAAAAGTTCTGTAGGCAATTCGTAAGTAATTGCTGCAGACACATAAGTAAAGTAAGAACAATAAAAACCCAAAATCAAATTAAATGACCATCATGCGCAGGAAATTAAATTCGATTTATTAATCTTTGATATATAGTTACTACTGTAATGACAAATTACTTAAACAAAAAATTCATTTTGTGACTGAAATAAAACTAATTCATTAATTACGACTAGTAAAACACAAAAAAGTACATTTGGCCGAAAGTTAACAGAGACTGCGTCCTTTATTACAATAGAAATAGACTACTGAGTTTTGTAAATTGACCATGAAGCATACTATTCTTACGTTCTATACTAATCAGTAATTGAAATCTATAAATCGCACTGTACCACTTAAGGGAAGTATCTAATGATTACTTCTGCAAAATGTTACGTCACTCGTATTATCCGCTATTGCATGTGTCAGCTACTCACATCATTTGAAAATGAAACGAGCACACTAATACAAGCCATAAAACGGTGGTGAAAACTTATTCCTGTTGGCGGTGCAAGAAGGCGTAACCCGCAGCTTAGTTGATAAATGGAACAGCCCTAAGAATTAACAAATTGTTGTTTTCCCCCTGGCTTCGAGAACGGCGCTGGACACATACATTAATGAGCTCGAGAGTTATTAGAACTTTCCCTCTGATTACTGTTTACAAGAGCGCCGCTCTCCGGCCGTCCATCTTGAATCGAGACCGCATCAACGAAGAACACGGAGCACTCATTCCTTAATTGAAAAGATGCTGGAGATAGGAGAAACTCTACGAGCTCGAGAAATATCGAGGTAAGACGCAGGTTGGGGCCTCCTGAATCTGGTTCGGACAAAGTTCTCGCCCCATCTCCAGACAACCGTGGCGCTACAGAATATCTCTTAAGTCGACCATTACGTCACCATTACGCCATACTGCAACGCGTTAAAAATTCTGCGGAAATATATGAACACTTCGTTTGAACTGTATGCTATGGAAGGCGGGCTGCACGCAGGATAATATTTTCCTTTATACAAGATACTACTATTTCAGTAGTATCAAAGAAAAAAAATTATGATACCAATCGTGTTTGGTCCAACAGAATGTTTGGCAAACGGAAGTACAACTGGTTCGCGTCGCAGGATCTATGCCGGAGACTGCAATGGGGATGGTATCTCCATGGAGTTTGCCTACCTCTTTCTGAACTAATAATAGTGCATTTTCTAAAATACATAGTATAGACAGTAAGTTCGGGAACCACTTGGTGCGTGGCTGCCCGCACTCTGGGTGCTCCTCAATCGACGATAATATCGACTTTGGTAGTATATACTTTCACAATTTCCAGTTCGTTACATATTGAAGTGTCGGATAGTGACCTACCCAAAGATATTGGTAATTTTATGAACTAGGCTTACAATGTTTAGAATATTTTAAAAATAAAATACATTATAACAATTAAATCAGTAGTAACTTCCATAATATTTTAACTTATTTGATTGAAATAACTGCAGATTTTTAAATATTTATTTGTTGCATTATTATATAATGTTATATAATATGTACAAATAGACCTTTATTAAGTAAATTTGATTTGTAAAGTCCGAGTAGATCCATCTAATCAAAACATACCTTACTTTAGGCGCTATAACGTCCGAAGCAGCAAATTTAAGATCAGAGCGTTGCATTTGAGTCAACGTTTGTATAAACATGAATGCACGCATTTACTTTCTGCAGTGTACTGCATTACTCACCTACATGAACAAGAAACCCCGCTGCATTCGGATTTATCTCGGTAGGGGCGACCGGGGCTAGATGTTACAATTTCCAGTTTTCATTTATTTTTACCTTCGACATCACAGTTAAAATGTTGGACATATGCGTATCACGTATTAGTGCCTTCTGATAACAGATGGTATTTTCGTTTACTGAGATATTAGTAGTACTTTTTATTCTACGTGAACATTAGTGCTATCAGTCATGATGTAATTATGTGCCCCTGACCGGGGCTAATTGTTAGTGCACAGGGGAAAGTTGTTACATTTGGAAATCACAAGCATAACAGAGCATAAAATATTAGAAATGAAAGTAAAGTTTTAATACCTTGTGACTTAAAATAATATATTTTATTAAAAACTAAGGAATTATTAAATTGTTGTGGCAAAATTCAAAAACAAACACACCAATGAGCTGGCCATCAAATCCTAAGTACTAAAATAAGATTTTAGTTTGTTAATAAAGGTATCTACTCTCTTTAAAAAAAAATCTTCTCTAAGTATTAGGCTTAACTTTAAATCATGTCTAGGCTTCTACTTCATCTCAGTCATTACATTCCTCATGAGCATCACAATCTGATCACACATAAAAGGCATTGAAACGTGCACAAGTAAAATGTGCCACAATTTACAACTCTTGGACTGCACCCATTATTCTCCAGGTTTTGCGCTACACCAGGATTTCTGACATTCACAGCAAATATATTCCTCGTTCTTTCCGATTTTGTATCTTCTTGAGGGCATTTTTCTACACTTATCTTCTTTTTTGAGTGTTTTTCTTGTTTTTTTAATCTGAACTAAAACTAACTTTCTTTTAGAATTGTCCACCTCTCTTCTTTCCTTCTCCTTGCTCTCTTTATCTTCGATTTCTATAGAATTTTTCAGAGGAGTTCAGGCTAAAATTAGACTTTTTCGGCATCTTCTGTTCGTGGTCATCTTTCGCGCACCTGCTTTTGGATATGGCCGCAATTCAGTTGGGCTAACATGAAGCGATGGCTTGGTTTGAGCATTTGATGGTCCTGGGGTAGGCCCACTGGTCACTGACAGACATATAGGCAAGATCGTTGTTTCGTTTAGAAGACCAGTGACAGGTTCCTTGGGAACCACTTGCTGGTTTGAATGAAGCTCCGGGGTGCTTCTGTGTCCTTGAATTTCTACTGACTCTGATTGTGGGCGATCTGTGACAAAAGATGTAAGAAATTCATCATCTGAAAAAATTTCGCAATTGAAAGGTCAAATTCCAGCAGCTCGAAATCCGGCTTGGATGTTTTTAGGTGTTGCAGCATTAGGCAAGACCAAATCAGCAATAGATGATAGGTAAAAAACGGTCATGAGCTCTCGGGGATGTGTCTTCATCCATGAGTCACAAGCAGCATTCAGAAACTTTTTGAAGGGGCCATAGACAGAGAAGTGAAGTGGCTGAAGTTCGTGGGAAGTGTGCGGAGGGAATGCCACTAGAACTACCCCATTATCCTTACAAAATGACACCACTGAGAACGATATATGAGAACTGTGTAATCACAGTAAGTCCAGTAATAGAAGGACAGGATGTACTTTGAAGCATCTTGTGTGTCTAACGAAATGCTGCACAAATTGTAAAAATTCCACATGAGTAATCCAAACACTCTTTGTGGCCGCTCCAATGCTGCCTGGTGGGCCACTTGAAATGAAGTGTGATTTGTAAATTTCCCGAGGGAATATGAAAAGTGGAGGAATGGAATATCCACTTGCACTTACAGCAAAAACTAAAGTTACGAGTTCCCCTCTTTCCCTAGAGCTGATAACGCCGACCTGTTTTGTCCCTTTTACGGCAGCTAATTTTGAAGGACGCTGAACTGTTGTTACACTTGTCTCGTCGATGTTTCACACTTCGTGAGCTTCAAAATGGTGTTTTTCAAATACCTGCGTCAAGTTGTGAAACTCCGTAACGTTATGACTATTAAGGCTTGTGGCTCTTACGAGGCTGGTGGCTTCGGGAGTTCGTATGGAGATAAAAGAATGCCGTTTCAAGATTCCAGAGAGCCAGTCAGTTGATGCCATTTCCATTTCTGATCACTTATTAGGAATATTCACTTCATTTGCGACAGCATATTCATACACCAAAGACCGAACTTCTTTAGTATTCAATCCAAAGCAAATTTTCGAACTGAAAGCACTGTATACTTCAAGTTATTTTTCTTGAACATCTGTGAGTAACTGCCTTGGTTTTCCGTAACTAACACATAGACTTTGTCCTTAATTTTGTTTCTTTATAAAGCTAGACAATGTCATGAAATTTATATTTTGAATTCGAGCAGCTTCACGAATTGAAGACGAAGTTCCAGAAGCAACTTCCTCTGCTGCTATGTTTGATATCTTTTTATAAGTACGAACCATCCTGTAAACAGACCATTTGTTTCAGTGTCATTTATATAATTTTAGGTCTACCATTGACCTCACAGGCAGACACCTGAAAAATTCGCGTGTTCAATTACTTGTGCTCTGTAGACTAACACTGGTTCGTATAACAATGCTATTTTCTAGCCTACGACTCGAAGGCTACTTGATATTACTGTGGGAGGCAATACTTTGGCTTTCATTTTCTTGCGTGTATATTACTGACTGAAAGTTCCTCAGCATGTGTTATCTAACTCGCGGACTGTTAGCAAAGCTAACACTATCTTTTCGCAAAATGATTACGTGAATTTTTCCGTTTTCTACTTGTGAGATCTCTAAAGTAGGAAGTGCTTCGGAAAAAAATACGTTTGGTAGTATTATGAAATTCGATGTTATTCGACGTTATAAAAAAATTTTCCAAAAATTTAATTTTACTTCTCATAGTAAATGACAATTGTTAAAATTATTACAATTTAATACGTTAAAATATGGCCTCTCTCCGAGACAATTGTTCATCCGACCCTGAACAGCCCATAAAACTACTGTATTAGTAAAAACAAACGTGCTTCGAAAAGACAATTTAGCATTTAAAATATAATTAGTCAAAACTAATTGTTTCATAGCAATCTGGCCATATAAAATATCAAAGTAATTTTCCTAGAGCGGAGCAAGTTTTTACAGTGAAACAACTTGCACCCGGTTACATGTAACAACGTGCCTCACGTGGCACCATTTTATGTTTACATCGCGCACACACTGCCAGACAAGTTGACACTACATACAGTTGAAATGTACCTCACAAATAACTGTTTCGAATGGTAATATTAACCATACACTACCTTGAAAGATGTCCGTGCAGGACGACTTCACGTTAAGAAAGTATATTTTACTTCCGCACTGACAGAACAATAACTGTAAAATAACTCCGTCCGCACACACACAGTCAAAACTAACCTCCAATGAGGCCTGCCTTCACGCATGACGCACGCCACGTAGGAATGGTGAGGTGCTGCGCTCTCTTGCTAACTTGTAGAACCAACTGTAACAACGTGCCCCTGTAACTTTTAGCCCCGGTCTCCCCTACACCAGTCAGTGTTGATTTAAGTTTGTCTATTTTGAAACTAACGTTTTATGCGATCTATCCGGCGATTAGGCCTGAATGTTAATTAATTGGTGCTTTCTGGCAGACGTGTTTTTCAATATGGTTAAATGACAACAAAATATTTAGCAACATTTTGACCAACCAACACTCTCATCGTTGTGTACATAAAGAATCTAGTAGTGCTATTTATTAAATATTTTAGTTATTGTGGATTTAATTGCATTGCTTCGGGAAAAAACTATCCATGCACAGTTAGGATTTGGAGAACCTTTTGAAAATGTCCATTATAGTTGGGATGTAATCAGATATTATAGATAATTATTCCCTAACGAAAGACGTTACCAAAACACGGAGACGTTAATATCACTGGAGATGCCCTGATCTAGCAAAGAATGTTTGCTGGAGGAAATGACTTGACTCAACAGCAATCTGGCATGGAGAGACCGGATAAAATGCCAGTTTCAGTAATTCATTGGATAAGGTAGGTAGGTAGGTAGTCAGTTGGGTAAGTAGACCGGCTTAGCATCTCGTCGACAGGAAATTCATTTTAGAGACTTAGCAAGTTGCTCAGAGATACAGGAAATTAAAATGGATCGGCCACGGTCTGTAGTAAGGAACAACTCCAACATTCGCCTGGAGTGATGTCGGGAAACCATAGAAAATTAAAATCACAATTAACGGACCGAGATTCAAACACTGGTCCTCCCAAATGCCATTCCAGTAACTTACCACTGCACCACCTCACTCAATTTCATCGGGTAAGTTTCTCAGTCCCCTCTATATTCGAGTAAGCATAATACTGTTTTGCTTATAATTTCCCAGTGTAGCACACTAGACGCAATAATTCTAGTTTCCAGATCCGTTGTGATTTACCTTAAGTGTTCACATACAAGTGAACGAGCTGTAATTGGTATTTACAAAACCGCTACACATTCCACTGTTTCAGAAGCCAAATGTCAGGCAATATATACTCGACGCTACATGCCATCGTGCTTGAAGATGTGTTTGAGACTGAGACAATTCTGACAGTGTTACAGGTTGATTGTTACGTTACTCTTGCTTGCATAGAAAGACTAAATACAACTGAACCTTCTGATTATAAATGGCCCCAATAAATTTTGTGTCACACATAATGAAGATCTTAGGTTCGAGGCTGACGGTAATCATCGTCTGACACGTTACTGTTAATCGTTTTGGTGTAACAGTTTTTTTTTTTTCATGACCGCGAACGACGTAGCAAACCTAATATTTGTGGCTTATATTGAAGATTTCGCGGGCCTTATATCCTCTGAGATAACCTGCGAAGGCCTTGATCCATACAGAAGCTTAATGAGTCAAGCCACAATATACCAACAAAATCGCATCGGTTTGATTTTCCAATGCGTAGAGGATTTTCATCACCCGCCTCTAGAATGGTCACGTCTAGGGTGCGTGTAAGTAGCTAAGCTCACTTTGCGTCTACTCGGCAACTTTAACGGAACTAAAAAAGGGAGGGTTGTAAACAATCGTACATTTGTAAATATATTTATTCCCAGAATAAAGAAACACTTTTGCTGGGAAAAAAATTGTTAGTAGTTTTAAAAACTCGCATGTTCAAAACCTTGAAAAACTATCAAAAGGACAAACTACAGTTATGGATAAAAACCAATATATGTGAGTGAAGAGATTTGGAAGGCTCTTCACATCGTGGTTTTGAGAGCCGATACCAATAATGTTTCGGATCTTGAAGATAAAATCATTTTCTTCCGGTTTCAGCCAAATATTTGTTGATAACTACACACTGCAAATTTTGTGCTAAACACTATATTGTATTGTAATCATATATTGCTAGTGTTTTCAAAGAAATACTTACTTTGCAATCACTAACAAAAATTTAATCGTTACTACAACCATTTGGCAAGCTAGATACCCAAAATAATTTTCCGAAGTAACATTACATTAATTTTATCGAGTAAATATAAACCAGGGCTACAATACGTCTTACGACATAAATATAAGATCATCGCATGAAATTTACAATCAATATTTTATGACACATGTTGGTAATGCACGGGCCACTTGATTACAGTGGGAACCGAATTAGGCCTAGTTGTATTACGAATACGATTCTCAACAGTAATGCGTGGCGAGGATTGTAAGCTAACCATTACGGTTTAAGCGTCGTAACCACATACTAGTCTAACGCAAATGGTGCATAGTTGGTTACATGAATTATAAGCGAAAAATTAACTGGATTACTATCCCCCTTTAAACTGTAAACAACTTTGTGTCTCCTCCGAGATACTCGATTTCCTCTTTGATGGAACTTCACCTACTTTCACTGCCTGGATAGTGACAATTATGCTGGACGATACGTGTGTATTTTCGGGACACGAAGATGCAGCAAGCAGTTTCTCTTCTGTGGGAACAGCTGATCTGTCACCGGATTGTGTATCACCGCTTGATTCGTGTTATCTCCCCCCTGTGCAGTGAAGATTAGTTCTTGAGTTGCGGTTTCCACACGAGCAAATGAATCACCCAATTCCTGGGTCTTAGGGGGTGCAGGAAGGTTTGGGGAGAGGGTAGTAATTCCACTCCTCTCCCCATTCAACAGGGGTCGGTGTTATGTTCACAGCAAACAGAGATGTGCGGGGCGACGGCTGTTCACGACAGCAACCGTTAATCACGCATGCTTGGGAACCCTCACACACGTTCCTTAACGCCGCAGGAGGTATTCATTGGCAGTTCATCGTGGCGTGTTAGACGTACAAAAAAGGAACGTCAGAACCATAAGCGTACGCGTGAAAAAAAAATGGGAGTATTTTTTTTGATGCGATGAATATAAAATATTCGTAGCCACTAATCATCCCTTCGTCGCTGAAAAGTAGTGGCAGTGGTGGGTACGTGTCTAGTGCAACCGTCTTCCAACATGCTACATGGATTCGATACCCAGCGGGTTTACACTCACAACTTCTTCTGTCGCAAAAATGGCAGGGGTTGCTGTTTGCTGGTGTGTTTCTTCGCGGTGCTCTAGCTTCCCCCACAAGGACGAAAGGTGCCTTAGTTCCCACCTTGAAAGCCTTTCGCCAAATGGCTATTACATCATCCTAGGCGAAATCCTCACCCACGCGAGAGCCTGTGTACCACCTTGACCTTGGGTACTACACATGCGTCTGGGGGCGGCTATACTTACTGCACACGCGCGTTTCCCCCTCTCATTTTTAAAGACAGTATCCCAACCCCTAGGCTGACCTAAGATAGTTGGTGAAAGTGGGGGTTTTTACTGTATAAAATGACCCATTATATTAGTCGATTGAGCATTTTTGCATTTTAAACTAACCTATGATATTTGGCGAATAAGTGGGTCCTTTTCATACAAGCATGCACATCTGTTTAAAGGTGGTCTTCTCAGCATTTATTTAAGTTGCCAGACGAAATTTCAATAACTGCTTTCACCATCAAATGGTGAGTAGTTTTTAAAACGTAAAGCACAGGAATTCCATAGTTGCCGTTCATTGCCGTCTTTATTACAATGAAAGCATCCACAGGTTGTTTCACGCCTGAGACGGGGTTCACGATAAGTAGACGAGAGCAGGTTAGCCACCAAGCGAAGTCGGCTACAGCTGGTTCACAGCTAACTGAACAACTTTGAATGTCCTTCTGAATTTTTTCTTTATTTCAACTATGTGTCCGTCTGCTGAACTTATAAATCAATTTTCCATGAACATAATGAGTGTGGATCAAGTGTCACGGAGAAATTGATAGAAAAAAATGAGTAAATAAAGATTGCGATAGTTTTTACTTAACATTTTTATTTGCTGCTGTCTATACTTCCACTTCATCCTGGAAGGCTATTCGGGAGACGTCCTACGCTTTATACTAATGCAATCTTACATCCAAGGATGACACTCCCTATAATGGCTTCCATGGTATTCGAACTCGGACCCCCGACATGGGAAACGACCCATTTATCTACATGTAAAAAAAGAAAAACAAATATTTCCAGTGGCTGGCAAATCAAAATTGTTGTTTAACTACCGTGTTTTAATTAGTTTCCTCAATTCTTCGCTAACTTGACTTTATTGAAAGTACTCCACTCATTGTTCACGTTAGAAGTGGTGTAACATGGACTTTGTTTTCAAAAGGTTTGATTCCATAAGTGCTAATTCCACATTTAAACATGTGTACCCTACCATGCCAGCCTAGAGAACACGCTAGGTATAAGACGAGCCGGCAGCATGCAGTCTCACCACAATGCGTCTGCCAGGCTACTGATATGACTACTACAGGTCGAATAATTCCCGAAGCCTTGGGCCAAGCAGCGAATCTAAGTGAAGGGAGACTAGTTTTACTAAAATGTAGGACGACCGTAAGGTTTCTTTTTCTTTACAATTCGGCAATTTCAAGGCGTTTAAATAATGTATGGTCAGCTCCATGGCCAATGTCGCTGAGACGTCACCCACGAACTGCTAGATTCCGGGTTCGAACCCCAAAAAACATAAAGTGCGCGTTATTTTTACTTGCAAGTTTCCAGTAACGAAGAGTCACTGACTCAATGAAGTTGGAAAGACAGCGTCCGCGTGCTTCAGTTGTCGGGATAGAGCCATGCACTAGTGTCAGCACGTGGTGACTTATGCGTGACTCTGGAAAAGCTGTACTAAGTCTCACGCACAACTTCTCTCCAGCTAGGTGACTCTCTGGCTCCTCGAGGTGTGTGCCTCGGCACCCACAACTCTTTGGGCACCCACAACTCCTTGGGTTGAAGGAGATGGAAGGTACACCGTGTGCCGCCTTGTGCCACCTGGAATCCTCGCTACCGGGAAGTGAGATATTTGCCTTGTTGGCTTGGGCTGCTAGATGATACCTAGGCCTGACCGTTTGGGAGAAACTTCGAACGACTTGATAGCTCTGACCGTTAGGCCCAAACCCAGAATTTCAATGGGAACAATGTAAAAAAAATTGAGGTAAAATTCCCTAACATATAAGGTAAAATGTAAAATTACCTCTTAAATGTAGAGTAAATTTACATAAGAATAGTACTATTCTCTAGTTGTACGGAGAAAGTATCTGATAAAAGTAGGGGAAAATTCCCACACAATTAAGGGAAAATTTACTATAATGTATAATAAAATTATATTTAAAATTATCCTGGAGAATTAGAGCCGTTAATTACTATATTATCTATATCATCAGACGAATAGTAACCGAAACCTCGACACTTAAATCCTCTTGTGTAGGAGCGAACCATGATACTTTATCACGATAGGTCGATGTGCTATCCATTATACCACAACAACAGCATGGCAGCATCAGTGAATATAAGAGTGTTACATGATTGTTTCTTCCGACCCATGCTGAAGAAAAGCACGCGTCGTAAAGTAATTTTCCCATTTATTTATGGGATTTTCCACTACCAGGTACGTGAATTTTACTCCTGAGTGCGTAAATTTTACATTACCTGTAAGGAAAACGATGTTTCCTCCACAAGTTTGCGAACATTACCTTACACTTGTCAGGTAAATTTCCCATTATTTTTTACAGTTAGTAAATTGTTATACGCCGTGGGAAGGGACGCCCGGGTGTAAAATCAACAAAATCCTTAGAAACTTATGTAAGAGCACTGGTCGATCGGAAGGCCCAAACATAGTTTCTCTTTGAGATGTGAGGTCGAATTAGCGCTGTCAGTGGCGGAAATTGTGCATACTGGATATCTTGAGGGGCCACTTCCAATGATTAGTCCACTAATTGAGCGGCGGCACGGCTGCGGTACTGCTGGACAGAGAGTTAAGGCGAGCCACCTCAGCCGGACCACAGATGGATCTGAGTGCGAGTATTTCAGTGACACTATGGGTGGACAACAAACACACATGCCTGCACCAGTTTAGCACTTGTGTTTGGTCTTTTGCAAGTGTGCGTCTGCGCCGATTGAGGATATCTAAATTCTTTTTAGTTCAGTTCCCTTCCCTTTCTCACTCAGATTAGCCCCAAATGAAACTGGGTATAAATTAGCGGGTGTTCATGGCGAAGAGCCGAATGGCTCCCGGAGTGATTGATACCGTGATGTGTTTGCTAGTTTCCAATAGATTCGGAGCTCTAGACAAGCAAACTAAGTGTAAAATAACATTTCAGATTTAAAGAAGCTGTTTTTGTAAAGATAACACTTTAGTTTTAGCTGATTTTAACTGTTTGAAAGATTACGATACACACAATTCAGGATGTTCGAAGAATTCGATGTGTGACCACCTGATCGCAAAGTAGACTTGCAACAGTTGAGACAAAAATGTCAAAATAGATGACAGAGTTCTCATTTTCAAGGCTATCCTGCGCAAGAAGTTGGTGTGGTCATCCCGTGCCCAGGTCACTTTCTAACCATAAAAGGATAAACCTATAAATCTTGAGAGTGGAGACTAACTGGGCTACACCACTGTAAAAACAAAATAAATTTTATTACATTAAATTTATTTGGTATCAGGAGTGAAGTTAAAAACTGGTAACTTGATTTCAGATAATTACGATGACGAGCCACCTCAGTGGATGAATCAAGAATATTATGATATATCCAATCTATTTGAATTCAAAATTTATTGTGTTTAAAATAAACACTTTATTCAGATACTAAGCGCTGTAACAACTATTAACCTATTGATTGCGATAAATCATGTCAATGTTTTGAAGGCTAACAACTGTTCAAAGCAACTTGATAGCATGTTTTTCGCTAGAGTTTCCGATAGATGCCATTTATTTACGAAAATCAGGGAATGGAGTTTATACAAGCAAATAATTGCATTTGTGTTACCGAATTACGCGATACAAGGCAGCAAGATGTTTTCCTGAGTCTGTTAGACTTTTCAAATAATATTCTATTAATGGTACCCAGAGCACGGCGTTAAAAAAAAATGCCTTCCTTTGTCATTATTCGGCGTCACGTTGCAAAGAATAAATTTAGAATAGCAGTGTCTGGTAATCAAATTTGGCCATATCGTATTTATTAATCGTATAGCATTCGCCTGTTTTATTCACAAATGAAAATATTCGTGATAATAATACAATTTTAAAAAAAATTGACAATTGAATTACATACTACAGACAATTACAATAGTATAACGCAGAACACCAAATAAAAGTGTAAAATGTCTTGTAATCAACTCATAATTATAAAAATTATTAAATACGTACTTTATAATACTATACACAGTACAGTAAAATGTAATACTATTTATTTATTAGCTAGCAAAATTTGTCAACATGATAAAATGCCTTGTCTTTTAAGTATGCCTTTAAAAAGATTTTTAATTTTATTAATTGTTGTAATTTATCTGTATTTCGTAATGATGGAGGTAAGTTATTTATTAACTTAATCCCAGTTTGATAGCGGCGTTTTTTTCGAACAAAGTAGTTATATAAGGAAAGTGGTAGTATAAAGAATGATATTCTTGTGATATGGATATGTGGTGTATTATTGGGGAGATATAAAATGTTTTTATTGCAAGTAATATAGTTTTATATATAAACAGAGAAGACAACGTTAATCATTTCAATTGTATAAAAAGAGGTTTACAAGAAGTTTTAAGTTTAACACCAGCTGATAATCTTGTAAATTTTTTTGTAATAGAAATATTTTGTTCCATTTACACGAGTAACTCATAAAAAAACACCACTTTTCAGGGTGTCATATACTGTACATGAGTGTAATATAGACCTGTAACAGTAGAAAAAGAGTAGACCTTTTTAACAGAGAAAGTGTAAAAACATAAATAAGTAAATTTATCACAAAGAGTTTGAATATTGACATTACAGTTTAAATTATAATCGATATATAAATCAGGTAGGTTTGCATTTTTAGTTACTACAACAGCATATTTACCTATTATAATTTATAAATCGTTCAAAATAATAGTTGTTTTTAAACAAAGAAAAGCATTACATAATACTAGCATTAATTAATTCTCAAGTAGTCAGTAAATTATAATTATGTCATTTCCGGCAAGACAGCTTTTAAATCACTAAGAAAATTATTTACATTACTATCTGTCGGAATTCGCTATGTATCATCTACAAACATAACTACATCATAACGAAATAAACGTAGGGGAAAATCATTCACATATATGAGGAAAATTATAGGGTCCAATATTGATCTTCGAGGCACACCAACATTGACATTTTAGTCGATGAAGTGTAGTTTATATTATAACTATTATTGAATTGTGACAGCTTTTTAAATCGAGTTCTATTATTAAGTTAAAATTTAACATTTAATTTTTAATATTTCTTATACCATACCTGTCCATTTTTGCAATACTGTGTTATGATTAATACAGCCAAAGGGTTTAATAAGACCATAAATTACTTACAACATATACATTACAATTTAAGTCTTCGACTGCCTTACTAACAAAACTATGAAAAACAAGTTCTGTAGACATGTCTTTTATTAATAAAAATTTACCACTTATAGTGATGTTATTTACAGTAACAAGGTAAAATAATTGATAATAAATAATTTTTCAAGCACTTTATAAAAAAATGTTGTAAGGCAAATGGATAGATAATTGTTAATATTCCATATATAATTCCTTATTTAAAGGAGGATAATCTCTGCAATATTTATGCACGTGGACGAAAGGATTTTATGATAAGCTAAAAATATTTCCCGACCAGTTTCAGTAATTTACAATAATATATGTAACTGTCACTCGCACAGACATAAGGCACGAATAGAATAGATTAAATGAATCAATATAGCACTAAGTTAATGAGAGAGCAGTTTTCTCCCTGATAACCTTGTCAGAAGGAGAGTGCCACCGCTTTTTTTCTCCCTCTTTCTTCTCCCTCTTCGCCCAATTTGAATTAGGCAACACTAAATGATGGTTACGTGATGTGTGAAGAGTTATGAACATATAGGTATTTAATTTTGTGTGTTACTCCACACTGTTGTACCTTACAGTGCTAAAGATGATAGTATTTCCAAAGATACAAGTCAGTTTTCAACCACTCGGTGCTTTCTCGTACTCGTTGGTCACAAATAATTATGCCGAAAGTTACTTGGTAAATAATACCTTTATTTCAAATTAAACATAACTTTTTGTTTGAAGGTTACAAAGCACATGCCTTATATACTGGTGTTAGGTTACATTTTATGGATCAAAACGTACGGAAAAAACTCTGTAATGGCACTAAGTTAAGGGTATTTGTATTACAAAAAAGCAGTATCAAAGCTAAAATTTTAACCGGCTGTTGCAAAGGGGATACAGTGTTTGTACCACTGATACCTAGCATCCCAACTAACTATCCTTTCCAATTTAAAAGGCTTCAGTTCACCATTAGTAAATGTTTCGCAATGACAATAAATTTATCACAAGATCAAACTTTAGTGAGAGCCGACGTTAACCTGAGCCAGAGTTGTTTTACGCACGGGCAGCTATACGTAGCTTGCTCACGTGCTTGTAATACCACAAACGTAGTAATTTTAGCTAACAATAACAGAACGCAAGATATAGTTTATAAATAGGCTTTGATATTATAGATATTTAAATTACAATGTTACTACGAAACTATCAAAAACAAAAAATATATATATAAACAAATTTTAAAATTTGTTAGTAAATGATTGTAAGATAGACAATAATTAATCCTAAAGTTCGCGCGAACGAAGTCGACGGCACAGCCAGTATTCAATAAAACGCATATATTTTCGACAGCCAGTGGATGACTGCGGTCCTCTATTTTCTGTTTTAGAAAACTGTGCATGTCACCGGAGGAAGAACTTCAAACAAATGAAGTAAACATTTAAACTCTACTTTATATGAAGTGCATTCAAAGAAACAGCAACTTGAAGTTAAATGATAACTTATGAAGATATCCATTTCGGTATATTTTGGAGGTGAAACAAATTCAACTGTTTCAATGATTCGCGTACTGGCATTTATGAAAGAAATTGTTTAAAAATATGAAAAATGCAATTATTTCACTATCACAGCGGTGACGATATTATTGAAATAAAGAATATTACAACGTTGAAAAGCAATTATTTCATTTAAATAGCCTTTGGCATTGTAAATGAGTAAACAATTATAAAGTAATGTCGTTCGTGTCCCTTAGTCGCAAACCCTTAATTTTGAAAACCACTTATTGGAACTTAATTCTTGAAATACTGTATCCGGGTTAACATAGTAATGACGTGGAGATATTCACTAAAGAGCCAGTAAAATTGGAAAACTCGTGTAATACCGTGTAGGTCCATCTCCAAGTCACAGAACGGCCTAATGCAGCGAAGCACGAACCACAAAAACTTTCCGAAGCATTCTGTAGAATATGTACTCCTTGTCTTCTCAGTAAAGTAAAAAATTCTGCAATGTTCAAAGGGATTTCTGCTTTTAACAACACGCTCAAAAGCACCTGGAATATTTATATATAGGTGAACATTAGGTAAACGAAGGGGTTATGATGCTGTTCCAAACTTTGATAAGTGATTTTTTAGCCCCAATTAGGTGGGTCTGGATATTTTTGAAGGCAAATTGTCTTGGTTGAAATAGGTTAACCCTGCTAAGATGAACCCAGAAAATTAATGTATGTACACTGTGAAAATTTTTATGTAAACTCCCTAAATTGTAATGGAAGCTGTTAACCTATACCTAGTATGTAAATAATGCCACATGTGAGATTGCAAATATAGGATTGTTTATAGTTTTTACTATATGAGGGTTGGATACTCACCTACGCATTTGACAGTTTTGTGGACGAATATAGGAACGCTACTATGGATGTATGGGGAAACAGTTTACCATTCTCACATTCTCACTATTCGTATACATAGATGTGGTAATTTTACGAATAATTTCTTAGAGTGTAGGTAACACGTCCGAGAGGACGTGCTTGTGAAGTTCATTCGTCATATACATGTGTAGATCTATGAAGGATCCTAGTGCATGACAGCTGAACACATCCACTACAGTTAAGAAGCCACCACAAGTCAGCCGGAACTATTTGTTGACCTGCAGGAAACATACTCATGGAATTTTCTCCTACACGCAGGTTTTCCCATTTGTACAAACATGTTGAAAATGCAACTCTTCAGATCAGGCTACAGGTTTTCCTGTCATCACTGTCCAGTGGTGGTGTTCCGAGCCCAAGCGATGCGCATAACTCTGTGTCGTGTTATCGGGCATCGACTCATAGTAACACATTTTATGAAAGATACGTTAGACAGTCCGCAAAACAAGTGGTGTAATCTGAAGGAAGTAGAGAAGAGAAAGGGGAGGTTTCCACAAGACCCATTGCCTGTAAGGTTGCCAACAATTAGTATTATAGGGTCTTATTCAAAGTCAGATCTTCTTCCAAGGATGATGTAGAGATGATCTCCCCCTGAGTTGGTCTGAGGTTAGTCCGGACTAAGGGTGGTCAAACTGTATCGTATTCATAAAACCCGACATGAGTGGGACAAATTTAGTCAAAGGATCATCGAAGTACACTGTTGCCATGTTTACTGCGCATGCGTATTGCAGATTCTCGCCTAAAATAAGACCTTTACTACGAAAGGAATATTACATTTGAGACAACACACATACTCAAAGTAGCTTCAATCAATTCAAACCGATATTGTTCCTTCACCTAATGGCTAAATGCTTCTCTAATTGGACCTCATTCGATATTTCATTTAAGATTTACTGTTACGTAATATTTTAATTTGTTAAGCCAAATCGTGTGTGACTGTGAAGAGCAGTGGGATAAGGATATTGTTTGTAAATGTGAACTGCAGGTTAAAATCTCACTTGTTCAGTAATGTTTTATTTTACCGTGACTATTTGTTTCATGTTAACCAAACAAATTATACTTATCTTAACATATTCACATTCATAATTGCAAAAAAATTATTTGCAATTTTTATACACATGACACTCAATCATGTATTGCAATACTGCAGAATGGAGAACGAAAAAATTAATATTTTAATAATCTTATTATTCCACATTGATTTGTTAATTTTTCATAGCACAGCCTTATGCACTGGTAGTATGGGATGGTTTCATTTTGTTACGCCAACACACTTTTTATAATGATTATACATTTTATTTTAATGTTAAATACATTTCAAAAACCCTAACAATATTATAAATGCGAAATTGTGTATGTTTGTTTGTTACTCAATCACGTTGTAACGGCTCGACGGATTTGGATGAAATTTGGTGCAGGGGTAGATTATATTTTGGATTAGCACATAGGGTACTGTTCATCCCAAAAAAACGAACAGGTTTCTTAGGGAATATATAAAATATGCCACTAACCATTAAGATAGAGCACTTGGTCAATATAGTTAAGGTTTGAATTTTGCACGCGAGTGAAGACGCGGGTAACAGCTAGTACAATATGAAATAACTAAAACTTTCTTAACTAGACAAGATTCGAATTTGAATCTTTGTGAACATCAACCCACGATGTTACCACTTAGCTATTAATATATTAACATAAATACTTTACCATATGTAATGTCAAAGTAGTATTTGTATTAAAATACTCTTTGGAAGTAGTAATATATCATCTGGTAAGAATCTGTTTTCATATAAGGCATTTTACTGACACAGAAATTTAAAGGCATTGCTGTATCTTAACACTGATGTGTAACGATTATATTTCCTTTGAAATATTATTCACGGAACATTTAATCCATTAGATTCGTATATGTTTGCATGTAGATTGACAGAATCTGCCTTAAACGTATTTTCTGTGCTTCATAAACTTTATCTAGCTTACACTCGCCTGTAATATTAGCGGAACTGTCTCATTTTGTGTTTGCCATATTTTTTGTTTACTTAAATACGTCATTAGTACTACCCTAAGTAAGGACTAAAATTTAGATCCTACTAAAGCAAGATGATCCTCAGACTTTCAATAAAATGTCTCTCTGAATACGAAAAAATTCGGCTGGAGGATGATCTTTCCTTAGTCCAGTCTAAAAATGACTTTAAATAAGATCTATAATGCTTAGTCACAATTAGATTATGAGGAAAAATATGTGATTTCTGTAAAATGCGATAAATTTTATTATAATATAAAATCATTTTTCTCTTCGCAAATGTCCTAATTTTACGTGGGTCAGCACCGCTAATGCCCGTGTAAAGTGTAACTTCCCTCCACTTCAGTCAGTGCACCTCCCCCCCTTTACCCTGAGCGATTAGCACACTCGCCTCCCACTAAGGCGAACCAGGCTCAATCCCCGGCCGGATCACCAGATTTTCGCAAGTGGGAATCGTGCCGGACGATGCCGTTGGTCGGCGGGTCTTCTAGGGGATCTCCCGTTTCCCCTGACACTTCATTCCGGCGCCGCTCCATATTCATTTCAATCACCCTCGTCGGCTGTCAAGACCTCGCTGTTATGAGCCACTCAAATCTCTTCATTTTTCACCCCGCCCCCTTTTTTTTTTCCTTTTTGCTATGCCACAGTATTCTTACAGCCGAGGTACACCTCTGAAATGGTGAAACCTATTCTAAACTTCGCCTGGATCGCCAAAATTTAGTGTATTTTAAAAGTAAGCAAACAAATTAGTGCGAAAGTGTATACTGCACTTGAATGTGAAGTATATATGACGATTGAAAATCATCATCCTTCCTTCGTGCAGTGTTCCTTACCGCAGCGCTCAACGTTCAACATGGCGGCAGTCTCGGTATACATATCAATGTGTGTGTCGTCACACTTCCTTGTTATGGCCGCCGCATCACCGCTAATGGCTGAATTACATGACATTACAAGCTCCTTCATCAAGCGGCTGGAGTTGAGGTGGAGAAGGGGAGGGTGGCTGATGAGTGGGTAAATGGCCCCCGGGTGGATCCATGAGCAGCGAGGGGGGAGGGGTGGGGGCAGTGGGACGTAACACCACCTGAACACTGAGTCACTAGCAGCTGCCTGCTGGTGCAAGGGGGTGAGGGATGGGTGGCACTGCACCCGCCTTCTTCCTCGCACCCACAAAAAACAATCCTTTAGTTTCAGAGAACGGTTCCTGAGTACGGAGCGTGCCTCGTGCCTAACCACTCTGAATTATGTAATGTTGATTCAGGCCACATACTGTCTAAAAATAGTTTCAGGGGCGTGTTGCTAAAGTTGGTTGTTCTCTCCAGCTCTCGCACTTAAATGGGTGCAAGTTGGCCATATATACAGCACCCTCACCACTAGACAAGCGTCGGGAGGCCATAAGTTCGATCCCAGGTCTGGGCATCCTGATAATGGTTTTCCACGGTTTCCCGAAACCACTCAACATAAGTTCTGGAATAGTTCCTTCTCACAGGTCATGGCCGACATCTTACCCGTTCCTGTTTCTCTGAGCAACTTGTCCCATCTCTAATGACCTCGCTGCTGTCGACGAGACTTTTAACTCTACATACCGAGACCGTACTCGTAGACGAATCACCTGATAGCAGCGGGCGTGATTTATATAAGTGCCAACATTACTCCTCGGCATTTTCCTTAATGAACTCACAAAACCCAATATAATGGTGTTACCACAGAATAAAACGGTGATTTAGGAAAATGAAAGCCATAATTATTTGTGTCATAGTTTATTTATTTATTTTTTGCTTTTGCTACCAGAATTAATTTTTCCGACTTTAAATATTTAAAACCAAAAAAAAAAACCTGCATTATATTTTTTTTTAAATTTGCTGATATATATGTATGTATGTATATATATATATATATGGCGGGATATGTATATGTATATATATATATATATATATATATATATATATATATATATATATATATATATATATATATATATATATGTGTGTGTGTGTGTGTGTGTGTGTGTGTGTGTGTGTGTGTGAACTCTTTTCGTCCGTTTCAAAAAAGACTGTCGCGGAATAAATATATGCAGGAATAATATTTTTTGACCCTTTTTTTTTTATACTCCACCGCTCTTTGCGACATTCGTCGTCCACCGTACACCTACCGATTCAAACAGCTAAGGAACGAAATTTTTTGGCTGCGAAATAAACACAATAATTAATATTGGTGAGCTAAGACACATTATAGGGCCTACAAGATTACTTTGACACCAACCGCAAAACCCTTTGTTTTGATAAGCCATACAAGCTGAATCCAGTAGAATAGATAATCGTAATTCTCTGTTAACTAAACTATTTTCGGAATCATATCTTTTTCCTTCTACCCGACTGTGAATAATTAAACAACATATAAATATTAATATTACCACGGGCCTTACTCTAGTATACGTGTATAAAAAATGATTCCTTTTAACTGCCGCAATGATAAGTACAGTGGAAATATTCTATTACTTGAGAGTTGGAAGAGACACTAAATTTTTTATTTGGGCCTAAATTGAAGTCGATAATCATGCTATTTCATGCCAAGGTAACAGTGTTAAATATCTAATGCAAGTAATATATAATACTCAACGAGCATTCAGTAGCGCGAGACGAATTAGTCAAAATTACTTAACTGTTGACTCGTACAAACAATTAATGCAAACGTAGCATCAATATTTTGTAACTTGTTTCGATACAGGAGGAATATACTCTATCACAATTTACGATTTAATTTTACGGTTCCTTAAAATATACTAAACCGAACAACAGGTATAGTAATTCTACTGATACTTATAACGGCAGATTTTGTTACGTGTGTATTCCGAAGGTGGACAGAGACTACAAACCATGTATACCGTGCATAGGAACAGAATTATTTCGATGAGTGTGAGGATGATTCGAAATTAATAATTCAATTTTTATAATTATTTTCCTCTGTCCTTTCTGTAATTGAAAGTACAGAAATAATTTCTTTACTGTCCCTACATAAAATATATTGTAAACTTCACGCTTAAAAAGTAAAATTAATAAACTTCCATTTCATGTTACTGAGAGGAGTGAGTCAATGTTTGCTGTACCATAATAATCGTGAACATTTGTTTGGTTAATCTCCATCACAATACTGGCAAACTAAACAATTAAAGATCAAAACTCTTCTTCCCTTTTTCGCACAGAATCGCAAATAACAGTATCCTGACTAACAACCATAGGTTAACATGTGGTGGTAATTAATCTGCAGACTGTAAAATACATATTATAAATTCAGAGCTCAGGAGCCTGAAAAATACTCATGTTCAACCAACATAGAGCGCGTCATGTAAATTAATGTAATGGTCTTTTATTGTAATAAGCGGACCGTGTGCCTTTTTTTTTTTTTTTTTATGTTTCAGTGTAAACCTGTAAGATGATCACACTAGATGCAAGCCCCATGCGTGATCCGGCTCTGTGAGGGGTGACCCACTTCGACCCTACCTTTCTCCCAGACAAACCCCATCGCTGCCCCGTCGCTCACCCCGAAGCGGGGGAAATGATTGACAGCAGCAACCTGCCTGGTGTCACAACCCCTCCTTCTCCCCCTTGCTGGAGAAGCAAAAGAGTTCAGAGGATTTGCACGAATAGTCTGGGAACTAGGACCCTCGACGCAATGCGGCAGTTAGAGAAATTTCTGGGCAATGGTCTACGACCCTATAAATATTGCAGCGGTTAGGAGGGTCGGAAGTCATTTGGTAGAAGTGTTTTGCTGAGTGTGGTGGCCGGACGTCGTCGAGCGCGGCGAGGGACAGGGGTGAAGAGGACGGACCACGACGGGAGACTGCGAGACGACGGTGGACTAGGTGTGTGTGGTGTGAATGGACGAGTGAACGCTACTGTGTATGAGGGCACTCGGAGAACTCTAGAACACTGAGAACTGGCGGGATATTAACTAAACTGAGGTGGCACACTATGAACATGCAATAACCTACATACTTTATTGCAAATATTGTAACTGTCAAATACGTGCATATAATTTATTAGAATTTGATGCAATGTATGATAGTTATTTAATTACATTAATTTCTTTGAGGTAATTGTAAATTGTACTGATTTAAATTTATTAATTGTAAATAGAAGATATATCAATTTATTGCCAGATTTTGAAATAACAGTATTTCCTTTGTCATTATTTTTAATAAATTAGCAAATTATATTAACCCTTCCATCTAATTAAGACCTCCATCCTATATCGAACCTGGTTCAGCCCACGGCTTTGGAGAAATTTTAATATTAAGAAGGAAAAAAAAACATAATATTTTCCTTACACTTGCTGCACTGTACAAAACTATAGAAAGTTATAAATACAATAGTTCGCAAATTTCGACTAATGCCGGCAAGTTTCTACAACACGGTAGTTACAGTTCGCTTACTAAAACTTAAGTGTCTAACTT
The DNA here is from genome assembly GCA_029891345.1 of Dryococelus australis. Taxonomy (NCBI): domain Eukaryota; kingdom Metazoa; phylum Arthropoda; class Insecta; order Phasmatodea; family Phasmatidae; genus Dryococelus; species Dryococelus australis. The sequence continues at coordinate 184,368,604 of CM056994.1, read as the reverse complement.
GGCTTTTTAAAGATTATAACATTACAATAAAATATCATTTAGCACTATCGAGTAATATAAAATGAAAAGGTCTAATATGAAAGGCCGTTGTTTCGTTGATAAAGTATATTGTAATAACGAGGTACGACATTTAGATTTAAATTTTCGGGGTTCGAAACTACGTTAGTTGCATTTCTGAAAATAATTTTTTTATGAATCTTGTAACAATTCGAAAATTCACTATTGTTTATGAAAATTGCAATACCTAGAAAGAATGACGCGAATAAATCCAAATTCAGAGGATGTGTAGAACAGTGCACCAGCAATAAGTTATTACGATTGCAGAAAAATGGCGTAGACGTAGCCACAGCAGTGGTCTCTCTTGTGTGACTGACTTTTACACCTAGTAGTCAGTGAAGAGCCTCCGAACAAAGTGAAAGTCAGTGCCAGTGTACCTCGTCTACGTCGAAGGGTGCCATGTCAGCATGCGAGTGATATTGAACGGGGAAGAATGATCGGTCTCTGGGAAACGGGTTTGTCATACCGTGACATTTCGGCTCGTACAGGGCATGCTGCTACGACAGTGATGCGTGTGTGGAACCAGTGGGTAGAAGAGGGTCGTACGCAGCGACAAGCGGGTACTGGACCACGCAATGTGACAGAACGGGATGACCGCCATCTTGTCCACATGACCGTAATGGACCGTACTGCCTCGTCCACAATATTGGCTCAACACTGGAACACTGCGATTGGTGTGGACCTGTCTGCGTCGACGGTTCGACGTCATCTGCTGCGGGATGGACTGTTGACACGCATGCCATTGCGTCGGCTTCCATTGCCCAGAAACCAAAACGCCTCAGACTGCAGTGGACACATGAACGCCGTCACTGGCGTGCTGTGTGGCTAAATGTAGTGTTTTCGGACGAGTCCCGCTTCAACCTGTCCTAGAGTAATGTCCACATATGTGTTAGATTTTACCGTAGTGACTGCAATCTGGTAGCCAGCATTGTGTAACGGCATAGCGGACAAACGTCAACTGTAGTAGTTTGGGGCACCATTGGATACAACATGCGATCTCGACTACTACGTATCGAGGTCAATCTGAACAGCAACCGCGACATAAGGGAGGTTTTACAGCCCGAGGTACTGTCCCTCCTTCAGGAAACTCCACATGCCATATTTCAGCAGGACAATGTCCGGCCACATGGGACGAGGAATGTGCAAGACTTCTTCAATTAACGACGAGTACCACTGCTTCCCTGGCCTGCACATTCACCTGGCGTGTCGTCCACCAAACATATATGGGATATGGTCGGTCTGTGACTTGTTCGTCACTGTACTCCAGCAATCACTGTTGATGTTTGTGAACTCGCATACGTCGTCCACCAAACATATATGGGATATGGTCGGTCTGTGACTTGTTCGTCACTGTACTCCAGCAATCACTGTTGATGTTTGTGAACTCGCATACAAACCGCGTAGAGGGAGATTCCTCAGGAATATATCCAGGTCCTCTTTGATTCCATGCCACGACGTTCAGGGGCTCTGATTGCAGCATGTGGGGGCTTCACACCATACTGAATTGTCAAGGACACAGATGCTGTCAGTTCTGTAATCCTAATCAATTCAGTATTGTTATGAACCTAATCTGTGGTATAAAGTTCCTTTCAGTCATATTTATCCTTCTTGGTGTTGCATTTTTTACAAACGTCAGTGTAGTTTTTATTTCATTACACACTTACGTTTAGCAATGAAAACACGTTCACATATTTTCAAAGAACTTTCCAGCCTAAAGAAAAATACGGTAGTAGGCTCATAAGTAATGCAAAGTTGAGAAAATGTTTTTATTTCTGTGAGTCGTTCCAAAAGTATTTGAAGAATGCGCACACATTTAAGAATACGCGCACATTTAAGAATACGTATATGAACGCATTTAAGAATATGTGATTGGAAGTAAGAAACTACGTTAGTTGGGAGTAATTTTACAGGATCTACGGGTATTTATCTCCTCGTATTCACGTAGTTGTATCTTCGTATGGAAATACAATAATACGATCAAGGAAGAAATCATTCTCTTCAGACATAATCTATGTCGTGTATATTATACATTATCGACCAAAAAGTAACTGGGCACCCGTGATGATAGGTAATTCAGTACTTCAGTTGACTTGTGTGGCCGCCATACGCTGCAGGCCGGTGTAGAACCAGTTGACAAGGAGATGACACGGGGTACAGAGATATCGGAATTCGATAAGGGCAGGATAGTGGGCTGCCATATCAGTGGGCTGTCTAGCCGAGCGATTGCACGGAAGGTAAACAGGCCCAAATCAACGGTCGCATTCGTCCGGCGCAAGTGGAAGGTCAATGGGCATTGTGCCAATGCTGCACGTTCTGTGCGACCTCAAATCTTGACCTACAGAAATCGCAGAACCCTGAAGCGTGAAATTATAAAAAATAGGACGCAATTCATGGTTACCATCCGACAGGAGTTTCGTGTAGTAACAGGAGCATCGGTTTCTATTATGTAACATTGAGTAAAGAGGCCCACCAACCTGGATATTTTGGAAGAGAAGCTGCACTTAAGCCACATATCACGACAAGCAATAAAGCTGGGCGACTCAGGTGATGTTTGGACCGTCGCGACTGGACACTGGAGAAGTGGAAAGCGGTGCTGTAGAGTGATGAGTCGAGGTTTACATTATTCCGGTCCGATCGACATGCATGAGTGTGACGTCTACCCGGGGAACGGCACTTGCCGGAGTGTACAGGGCGAACTAAGAAATTCGGTGATGGTGGAGTGATGGTGTGGGGCTGTTCACGGCCTTCGGCTAGTGTTGGTCCGTGGTAGCATGAACACAGAGGCCTATTGTAACATTCTGGATAGTAAAATGCTCCCAACATTGTGACGTTTTACGGAATGGACCCGTGTTACTTCCAGGATGGCAATGTCAGATGCCATGTTTCAAGGGCTACTATGCAGTGATATGCCGACAACAATGTACGCCGATTGGACTGGCCCACACAGAGCCCCGATCTCAACCCAATAGAACATCTTTGGGACGAATTGGATCGCGGGTGAGGGCTCGTCAGGCGCGGCCAAAATTCATTGCTCAATTCATGGAATGGGTGCAAGAGAAATGGCGACGAATCCGTGTGGATGTCCTGCAAACACTCGTAGAGAGCATGCCAGACAGGGTGGCTGCTGTTATAGCCGCAAGAGGTGGCCCTACAAGATTCTAACGGGGTGACAACCACCGAGCAAACATTGTGAACAGGTGCCCAATTACTTATTGGCTGATAGTGTAGCAGTACACTCATCGGATTTTTTTTTACGAAAGGGAATTCCAAATATAGCATATTAGTTCTACAGTTGCATGGTATAAGCTGATTTGTAATTTTTTTTTTTATATTTTCAGGACAGAATATTAAAGGTTTGATCAGCAATCAAGGTTTAGTTGTATGACTGTATTTAATCTTGTATAAAATAAATATAATGTTTATAGAACAAATGCTTTAAATTTATTACGAAATTGTATATCTTATTAGATCACCTCACAGAATTGTACAAATCAACGTATTGCGTTTGGACCAATGTAATATTTCACAAATTAATCAAAATGGACATACAACCTTTTGATGTAAATTCGATTTCACTGTGGGTGTTTCATCTAGTTGAAAATCTGAAAACTGGAAGAAAGGGACATATCAGCTTATCCCATTCCACTCTAAATTCTAGCACATGAACTGCCTAAAATAAGAAATATATCACGCTTACTTCAATAAAGTACTCACGGATATATTTTCACATTAATATAATATGTTTTTCAGCCTTCACAGTTATGCAAACGCTTCACGAATAAGTTATTGCAATGTTTGTGACAAAATGTTAGTTTACCGTACTGCGTGAAACCAGACTTAGTAGTGACTATCCCATGAGCTCAACAAGAGAACGTCGTTATTACGTGATTGACCAGTGAAGAGAACCTGTAACTATAATCAACCGTAATTAGGAGCAACTCAAGAAGCCACAACATATATATGAATAATATGCTTATTTACAATACCGCGCAGACAACTACAAATGAATCACATTCCTAGAGCATCGAATAGCCTATTAAATACTGCGTACACGCTCTTCAACGTAGTTGCCATGCCTTTTCATTTTCCTGCACTTCCGTATTCTACGACTCAAAGCGTAGGTTTAAATTAAATAATTTGCCATAACTATAGCAAAGTGATTAGTAAACACGCTGTTGATTTATTTTGTTTTGAGGGCTACTTTCTTGTCGTTGTCGTGGTTGTGTTAGAATAACTAGAGGATAATCATACTTATTCAAAAAATAACATTTCAATGGAAATTTCTGTCAAAGATAAAAGATTTCATGCGTGCGAGCGTACACAAAATACACACATTAACACAACCACACACTCACGCAAATTTCTTCAGAGCCAAGGATAAGTGCTGTTCCATAGGGGCCATGAATGGTTGTGAAATAACGACCATTATAACATTATGTTAAATCCTTAGCATTGCTCCGAAAGGCTTCGCAGATAATATCTAATATATGTGACGTTTGAGAGAGATTTTCTAAGAACAAAATGATGCAACGCTTTGTTTAATACTTCTTCCTGATTTCCTATTTTAAACTTTCTTTCTACTTTGGATTTCTTACTTTTACTTTATTTTCAGTTAATATTATTAATACTTTTGAGTAGTAAGACATAGTTCCTCCTGGAACAGGGTCAGGGTCCGGGCTCAGGGCTCTGGCCGCCATGTTGGATTTTGGACTTCCTACTCTGTTAATCCGGTCACTCGTCCGCCATGTTGGATCCCGGACCTCCCACTCTGTTTTTCCGGTCTAAATAAAGTTATTTTAAAATGTATTTTTACCAAAATTAAATATATTTTTAAAATTGAAAAATTTAAAGGCGAAAGTATTAAGTGTTATATGTCACCAGACTCGTTTTTTCAAGGCGCGTACGATCGTGATGTCATACCACCGATCTGCCTTGTTTTTTCATGATTTCTCATTCCATCTCTGTCTCTTGTCTCTCTTTCTCTTATCTTATTTCATTTCTTTCTTTCGTTTCCCTTTCGTTCTCTCATTCCATCTCCTTCTCTCTTGCCTCTCTTATTCAATATATTTCTCTCATTCCATCTATGTCTTTCTCTATTTCGTTTCTCTCTCTTGTCTCCATCATTCAAAATCTCTCATTCCATCCTTTTCTCCCTCGTTTCCATTTCTCTCTTTCTCTCTTTCATTTTTTCATTTCTCTTTCATTTCTCTCACATTCCATCTCCTTCTCTCTTGTCTCTATTTCTTTCTCTCACTTCCATCTCTTTATACCTATATCTCTTGCCACTCATTCTTTCTCTCTTTCGCTTCTCTCTTGCTCTATATCAGTCTATAGGTTTTCTCGAATTCCTCCCATTGTTAGTTCTTTCATTTATCTCTTTCATTTAATCTTGTCTTTCACTACATCTCTTTCTCAATTTCTCCCACATTAATTCTGTCATTTACTCACACTTGTTCGATTAGTCACATTTGTTCGACTGATAACTTATACATGTTTGATTAGTTGCATTTGCTCCAATGATTATTCACACTTGTTCGACACTAACGTCTACATAGTTCCTTCATTGCCTGCTAGAGTGCGTGTATCGTCAGTGGGTATATTTAATTACTAATTTTAATATGTAATTTTTCATACATGAGAAGGTATATAAAACATTATCATAACGTACATTCCAGGTAGGACTTTGTGTAAAACATATTCGATTTTTGATACTTTATATTTTGAAAAACAATATTTTGTCTTAATATTGAAATTTATTCAATTAGTTTTTTACATTTGTCGCCTAGCCTTGTAACCGCATACACATCACCACACAGACAGGTCCGCCAGGGACAGACATGCCTGCAGCGACTTGCCAAGAGTGACCTCATTGACATGCACAAGCAGGGACATCATCCTCAGACGTAGTGCGGGGAAGAAACAAGTGCTTGCGAACTTAAGCGATTGCGAGACACTGGGTTATCGGCCCTGCCAATCATACATACAGGAATCGATGCATTAATAAATAAGTAGAATTGTTCCATTTATCATTTGAATAATGCAGAAAAAAAATATTCTTTTAAAATTTTCAGTAAAAATGTACCAAAAATATCTTTTGCGATATAAATCCAGTTCAAAGACATTAAATTTTGTATATTTCACTTTTTTCCATAAACAGCTGGTAACATTAAAAAAAAGGAAGGGCCCTAATGTCTGAACAGTAAACGAACCCAGAACCATCAGGCTAGATGTCCAGCATGCTAACCAACAGACCAGCGACCTCATATTAAGTTACCTGCTTAGAACTTGCATGTAAGTTTAAAAACATAGAATCTACATTCCCTCATACAATTACACAAATATTGTTAATATATTTTTGTTCAAACTTGTTATATATAGTTTACGAGTAATATATTTTAGAGCAGTTTTTGTTTATTAAATGTCATGCGATGTACTGTATTTTAACAGCTTGTTACTTTCAGCTGGGGTCTGAATTCTAAAGCTCACATGTAATTATTTTTCTTATATAATCTTTTTAAAATAATTATGTAGAGAGTCGGGCTATAAGTAAGTGTATATGTACAGACATTTGGGTACGCATTTATAATTTGCGGACTCTTAGGAGGCTGGCAGTCTCGCGAAATTTAATTATGGGTGCACCATTTCAAGCTCCAGGAATGCATTTTTAAGCCCTATATAACCATATTATTTTTAAGGCATAGGGTATATCAAAAAAATATTTTAACATATTTAAAATGTTTTTAATTTATGGAAGCACCATTTCAAGCTCCAGGAATGCATGTTTAAGTCCTATATAATAATGACAGACAAAAAAGTGTTTTTAAGTTATGCTAAAATTTTATGCTCAGTACAACAAAAAAGTTATTTCAGCTTCATTTCAGGACTTCTCTCTTCAATACTAAAATAATATAAAGTTAATTATTTATTATCTCATCAATTTTTTCGTAGCATAATTTTCCTATCAGGATTTTGTTTCAATGTATGTATATGTGAATATACCAAGTGCCTTTATATTCTTTATATATATCCTATATCAGGCAGGGTAAAACACCAGCAAGAAATTAAAGACTATTTTTATTTTATATATATGTTTACATACTTCAGACTACAAACAGAATCCATAGAATTTTCTATGGTATTCACATAGTATCTATACAGCAGCACATAATTAATATAAAATGTATATACACAGCTCAAGACAGTCCATTCTAGCATGCATCTAACCAGAACACTTGACCATATATTCTTCTCAACAAAGTTTATAGTACTGCCACTGCCAAACAGCTCCATAAAATGAACCCGACAGCTTATATACTCGTAAGCGCGAACCTAAACATTCAGTATTACACCCACTGTAACTAATGCATGTTATCTGCTCTACCAACAATGACTAGAAATACAGCAGCCAGTAATAACTTTTTTCTTTTCAAGTTTAACTTTTTAAGTATTTATTTTTATTGCATATTTTTTGCATACAATATTTTATTGCTATCCTAGACTTAAGTCTGTAGCAACTTGTACCCTATGTTGAACTTAGAAAAAATATTTCATACTCTTATGTAATGCTTCTAAATTTTTTTCCCGAACGCACCTTCCCATAATCAAAATGTTCAATATCCACTTACATTACCTAACATCACCTAACCTAACATAACCTATGCTAACTTCACCTAACTTATGATAACTTTACCTTACTTCACCTAGCCTAACTTCATCTAACCTAATTTACCTTACCTAACTTCGCATAACCTAAGAAGACATAATGAAAATTCACCTAACCTAACTTTACCTAACCTAAGATAACATAACCTAGGATAACCTTACCTTACTTCACCTAACCTTACTTTTCCTAACCTAAGATAATTTTACCTAACATCACCTAACCTAACTTCACCTAACCTAACTTCACAACTTCACCTAACACCTAACACAACTTCACCCCATGTCAGGACTTTTAATATATTTTATTTCTCTCGACATCTACTTAATCTAGCCACTAGTCCAAGCAAAAATTCGATTTAATCACTCCATTTTGTAGTATGCACACTACACACATGTGTAGAACTTAGAATGTATTTTGATATTGTGTAGGACACGGAATATTTTTAACTTAGTCACACCCATTCTACCCCAGGTCAGGTCTTTTGAATGACATGATAGCCTAACCTAACATATACAAGGCACTGCACTTAGCACTGCAGGCACCACACTTAGCACTTCAGGCACCGCACTCAGCACTTCAGGCACCGCACTCAGCATTGGAGGCACCACATTTAGCATTGGAAGAACCGCAGTTAGCACTACAGACACTGCACTCAGCACTGTAGGCACCACATTTAGCATTGCAGGCACCACAGTTAGCAGTACAGACACTACACTCAGCACTGGAAGCAGCGCATTTAGCATTGCAGGCACTTCACTTATCACCAAAGGCACAGATTTTAGACTCATTTTGAGTCAAAGAGTCAAGAGTCATAGGGTCAAATGGTCAAAGGTCAAGGGTCAAGAGTCCAATAATCAGTATTGTGAGTGGCCAGTCTGACTGTAGTCAGCTTTAAGTGTGACCATGAGTTCAAGCTGAGTGAATAGAACACTAGGAAAAATATTATTTCGTATTAATAAGAACTTATTCAATGGCAGGGAATTGATGATTAATTAGCAGCCATTGTTCGTCAAATATGGACACATAAATTATAAAATAATTGATGAGGGTGAAACACTGTCTATTAGGACTGTTCTTTAATTATTTAATTTCATTGATTTGTTTGTCGTAATTACAAATTTGTTTCATTCCTATCTGTGTTCGTCCTAATATACGTATGCAACCCCATACCACTCATTGCTTTTCATTGGTCCATTATTCACACGATCTATAATTACGCACCGGCATTCGACTGTCATATGGATTGCATGACAACTATAAAAAGTAAAGAAAATATATTTAATTATATTAATTAACAATGCACCAGCGCATAGCCCATCACATAACTGATACAAAATTCACTCACCATGACAGCCAGTCGTCAACTGAAGAAGACTATTACATTTTTAATATTATTATTTCATTACACAATCACCAACAACTATGAACTTACAACACACACATACATAAACACGCCCACTCGCCACAACAGTCAGTCGCCAGCTGACCTATATCAAAGTGAATAAAATAAATTCCAATAATTCTTTTAAAATTTATATTATTATTATTTCATTATATTGAAATCACTTACTGTTCACAATTGACGCCGATTAATAAAATTTACTCGCCATTGTCCTGCAATCTCCAGTCATAGTCCATACTTACTTCACTTAGCTCGCGGACACATAGCCAGGCAGTCTACATCAAATACTGCCAGCTGCTGGGTTGCGGCAGTATATAGGTCTTAGACCATCACCTAGAATCTTCCCCACCTCGCATGATGCGTTGCGGATGGCTGAGGTGCCAATCAGTCTCACCAGAACATTCTTGCATCGTCGCTAAACGTATCAGAAACTCTAGCAGGCGAGAGGAGATCTGTGACGCCAGCAAGTCTCGCCGCTGTCGGCATTCACGGGATTCCCCGAAGGGGAATCAGGAGGCCATGCGCACATCATTCCAGGAAGAGTGGAGGGCGAGGTGGATCTCCGTTTATGGCGCGGGACAGCTGAGTCGGTGCCAGCTGTAGCACGTAACAATATAATCACCAGTAAAGTACACAACTCACACATGTGTCCTCTCAACACAAGTAGCAATGAAAATGACATATACAGTAAAAGTACATCCGTGAAGAACTATGTAATCGACAACTACACACTTAACAAATGCGCATAAGTATCGGACTCGATCTTTAAACGGATCAAAATGTAATAATTGGATATATAGGTCGTTCACGATAACATGAGCACTTTTGAAAGCCCTGATAAAATTCTACTTTCTTGCCCATTATGTATGCTTCCACCACATGTAAACAAACATTGCCATATGACTGCCATGTGATTGCCACATGTTAATAAACTCAATGTTTACATTTTAGGACTGCTAAAAGTATCATGTATATTCTATATAAAACATGTAACATATATGATGTATGTAACATATGATATATAATGTATATATGCATAATATATATATATATATATATATATATATATACATATCATATAAAATATACAATATATTGTTTGGGTCATCTCACAGCTCCGATAGACAAAAACTTTACACAACAAACAATTGAAAAATGAATGCCATAACGATGAAGTCATGGAAACTGTGAAAAAGCAACCATTAAACTTTCGTGGTGAACAAGGACCAACACGACACGTTAAATAGGACACACATTATTTAAGCTGAAAAATTATTTGGAAGGGCAGGCAAATCCAGAATTTGAACTAGACTAGCACTACTGCACACCCAAGGTACAACACCACTTGTCACACAAATTACAAAACATTGCTGCAAACTTAACTTTTCTCATGACTCACAGTTTTATAAGTGCCCCATTGTTCTGTAGCGCAACAAGTAAAACGTCAGCTCTAAAACATGGTAGCTGTGTTTGGCCTCAACTGACTGAAGCTAGGTGCAACTAAACCATCAGAAAAAACATACATCCTGCAGGCATAAGGTAGCGGCTTGACGTGACAGATGTCTGAAGCATATAAAGTAGACAGAGCAAGGCCGAGCATGGACTTAAATAAAAAATTACTAATAAAAAAATAATGGTGCACAAAGGGGAAAGGGGAAGGCAGGGAGGCAAGGAAAGACGAGGGGATCTGAGCCAAGCAACGAGTGCCCCACTGCACAGAAGAAGATGGTGCTAATCAACTTAATGTGATGGCACAAACGTGGCAGTATATAAAAATATGTCATATATAAAGAAGAAAAATATATTAAATATGTGCATGTCTATGTACATTTTAAGGAAAGTTTTATATGCATCTTTATAAATAGAGATACATATATTTCAACAAAGGCCTATATGTATATATAAAATTAAAATAATTTACACTAAAAATATAAACATATCAACAAATGCAATTGTGTATATGTACATATAGTTTTTTTTGACACCATGATTACGTACTAAATACACACGTATGCACATACATATTAGCGCATCTGTAAACATAATTACCACTAGGCAAGCACTAACAAGATACACAATTACCAACAACTACACAAGTATGCAATTATGCACATACATAATGATATAGAAATTGAGCATTTACGAGGTATGCATAAGATATCGAGAGAGAACACGTCCACTAAACACGACACCTAGTTCGCGACTAAAGGTTGTTCGCATATATGAAACTATATTTGTTCCAAACCCAAAAGCATTGTGTATACAACTGCCGTGCAGTGAGCATTCTCTCGCTACCAAATTATTACAGGTCATCGACAAACAAAGAGCTACCTATCCATACCCAATCAGACTATCGTCATCTCTGGAGTGGAGAACAACGGTCTCGTGTTCACCTTCGGTCAAATTTTTGGTATTCTATGACATACAGATATAAATTCTAAGATAAGATTATATAATCTAAAATGTTCGTTTCAACTTATTTGTTTATTTACATGATTGTATGATTATATTGTTTTACTTTAAAATATAATTACTCATTTTATTTATTATTACGAGAGAGACTTAATGTTTTAATTTTATTTCCGTTTCGTTTTATCGGATGTAGTTTCTCGCCAATAAGATCAGGTTTTTAGGAAGTTGCCGGAAGTCGCTGTTTCTGGGGAGGACCTTTGAAGGGTCCAGCGGCGATAATATTTGCTGGGATTTTCATTAGGAGAATTTCTAGCATCAACCTAAGTTTAGGTGAGGTTTTTGACCCCAGATGTAATAGTTTAAAATTTTAGAGCCAGCCGCGTATATAAGAGCACTGAGTCTCTAGTTTACTAGCTAATTTTATTAGCGGTGACCGGCATAAGAAGATGCCGAGGAACTATGTGCGTGCATGTCGTAGGAAGACTATAGTACTCGTTCTAAAATCGCCAACGATGGCTGCTAACTAATAATCATTTCCCTGCCAGTGAATAAGTTCTTTTTAATTTGCAAATATATTTTCTCCTTGTGTTAACTTTGATCAGCTTGAACTCATGGTTACAGCTAAAGCTGATTACTGTCAGACCGGCCATTCACAAGACTGATTATTTGACTCTTGACCCTTGACCCTTTGACACTTCGACACCTTGACTCTTGACTCTTTGACTCAAAATGACTCAAAATGCAGTGCCTTTGGTGCTAAGTGAAGTGCCTGCAATGCTAAATGCGGTGCCTTCAATGCTGAGTGTAGTGTCTGTACTGCTAACTGTGGTGCCTGCAATGCTAAATGCGGTGCCTCCAGTGCTGAGTGCAGTGTCTGTAGTGCTAACTGCGGTGCCTGCAGTGCTAAGTGCAGTGCTAAGTGCAGTGTCTTGTATTTGTTAGATAAGGTTATCATGTCATTCAAAAGTCCTGACCTAGGGTAGAATGGGTGTGATTAAGTTAAATATATTCCGTGTCTTACACAATATCAAAATACATTATAAGTTCTACACAAGTGTGTGGAGTGCATACTACAAAATGGAGTGATTAAATGGAAGTTTTACTTGGACTAGTGGCTAGGTTAAGTAGATGTCGAGAGAAATAAAACATATTAAAAGTCCTGACATAGGGTGGAACACATACAAATATGACTTGGTAGTACAGTTTGTTTGCTTGTATGATTGACTGGCGTGACCTGATCACATGTTCGGTTATTTCGGCCCTATGAAATAAGTGTAGCTTAGCTGGTGTGAGGAGAATGGTTGAATTGTGTGATTCGTTTTTTGTAAGGGCGAAATGGTGTGATGGGATGTTTAGTTAGTTAAATGGGAAGGGCTGATTGCTTAGCTGTATGGTCGGTCAATATGAGTGGGGTGGTTTGATGGGAACTAAGACGGTATGGGTTTTGTAGATTAGGTTAGGTGATGCTAGGTAAGGTGAAGTTAGGTTAGGTGTAGTTAGGATAGGTAAAGTTAGGTTAGGTGAAGTTATGTTAGGAGAAGTAAGGTAAGGTTATTTTAGGTTAGGTGAAGTTATGCTAAGTTAAGTTAGGTTAGGTGAAATTAGGTTAGGTGAAGTTAGGTTATGTGAAGTTAGGTTAAATTATCTTAGGTAAGGTTAAGTTAGGTTATGTATTCTAAGGCTAGGTTATGTTATGTTAGGTAAAGTTAGATTAGGTTAATTTAGGTAATGTCATCTTAGGTTAGATCAAATGGATACTGAACAGTTTGATTATGGGATGGTGTGTTCGAAAAAAAAATTAAATGCATTACATAGGAGTAGGAAATAATTTTTATAAGTTCAACATAGGGTACACGTTGCTACATACTTAAGTCTGCGATAGCCATAAAATATTACATGTAAAAGTTATATAATAAAAATAAATACTTTAAATGTTAAACTTGAAAAGAAAAAAGTTTTTGCTGGCCTCTGTATTTCTAGCGATTGTTGGTAGAGCAGATAACATGCATTAGTTACAGTGGGTGGATCACTGAATGTTTAGGTTCAGGCTTGCGAGTTCACATTACCGCGATTTTTTTTTTTTGTGGCGTCGCGCCCTTTGAGTTGCATCTATCGCGCTATTGTGATTCCAGCATAATTTTCTTGCACGGTAGAAAACATTAATGTGAATATAGTGGTGATAGCATCCTTGCAGCCCAAGGGACACTACTACTGGTGTACGGTATTTACTTCCCTTCTGCCTCTATGAGTTGTTTTATACAGTATCATTGTGCACTCACTTCATGGGTGCCATATGTTTTCTAATTGCTGATATGTGCACAGCAGCTCACAAGTTAACCATGAAATACGATGCAGCACATATGACAGTGGCTTTTTCCACACGTGGGTATTGTTCACAAAAAAAGATGGAATAACAGATTATCAGGGACAAAAAACTTTATTTTGCTGTCTATCAGTAATTGCAACAGACAGAACATACACATCTTACCGCTCCCTGAACCATTTCAATTACATGGCTTCTAAATCTGACCTGACGTGTAATCGCAGGAACAGCGGTTATCATTTGCAACATAAACAATGAGGGTTAATTCGCTGTTGAGTAATTCTGCCCAGTTGTTTACAGCTGTAATTGAAACATGTGTAATTTGTTTTATATAGTATGTAGAATGTAACATGACATTTTATTTGGTATCTATAGTTTAATAATCATGAGATATATGTATGTATACATGTCTAAACTCATGAATGAAAATAATCATTCATTTTATTAGTTGGGTTTTATTATTTCATTATCTTAAGATCTCACAAGCGTAAATCTCGAGGATATAGCGCAGGGCTGGTCAATTACTTTTCTTATTCGGCCATTCACATATAACTACAAAATTTTATGGGTCCCGACTCTAAGTTAAGTCAGTTTATTTGCATGAAGATGTATTAAATGAAATACATACCTACCTTTATCACAAGTTTCATGCTAGTGATGGTTACAGATTTTCAAAAATTAGGAAAGGCAATTTTATTCAGAAATATATATTTTGAATAAAATCCCCTTAGGCGAAATAGTTTATCAGCACATCTAACGAGACTTGGTGGCTCACGAGTTTCTAATTTGATAGCGCTGATCTGAAGTCTGTTGTATAAGTTTCAGACTTAGAAATAAGATGCTCGTATATTGAACTTGCATTAAAATTGCTCTGGATGATTCACACTTTTAGGATAAAAACAGGCCTCAGTACCCTGGCTGTGATTATTAATCAGTACATAAATAGAAACCGCCAGTAAAGCATGCTGGTATGACTGATTATTGAACCAGTGTAGTATAGAGTACAGTGAAATAACAGCAAAATTTAAGACGGGATAATGTACATAATGCTACAACATACAGTACATGAATAAAGCCTCAACTTTTATACATTCATGTTTTTCTGTACAAAAGAATTCGAGATGGTGCTGCACGTCAATGCTGTTACTCAGGTTAACAGAAAAGAACTGACATCGCTATGAGTTAATAGCAAGAATACATTATTTGCAGCATATTTGTAAACAATTTACTGAACATGACTCTAACAATAGGGTAGGTAAAATCATGTCGATAGCAAACAAAACCTGATATAGGTTTAAAAAAGATCAATACCTTGTCATGTACAGCTTGGATATGAACATTTAATTCTTTAATCCAATTTTGAAAGGCACGAGATAAAATAACCGTCGTTTCACATATCTAAATTTTGTATCTTAAAGTGAAATATTTTAACTACTTTACACGGGATATTTTGACGGGAATTAGAAATATTATGTTGAAATGAAAGATACATTAATGTGAAGTATGTTATAACATAATTTTTTGTATTTATTAAATAGTATTGCACTGATTTTATTTGTTCATTAACATATGGAATAAAAAAGTTACAATGCACGTTATTTAGTTTATATTTCAATATTTTATTCTTGCTCCCATAAACTTCTTTAAGACCATTACAAGGCTTCATTGTATCATACCTAGTAATATATTAGGTTTTGACCATTTATTCGGTGGAAAATACAGAGCATAGTTTTCTGCGGTAGTGTGAGACTGGACACCCAAATTGTGATTGAAAATTTCTTAACACAGAACATACTGGTAGGCTTAATTAGTAGTGTCTGGTTTTATAGAAGGTTAAATGAAACAAGACATACAAAGACTGTAGATTCTGGTATGGACTATTCACGGTAAAGTGAGCACTTTTGAAAGCCCTCTGACTCTGATTTGGAATAAAAGACAATAAATATATTTTATTTGAGACTTAGAAGTTAACGTCCAAGTGCTGAGGAATATACACATTGTGCATATTACTTAAATGGGAATAATGATTTTTAAATGTGGTTAAAGCATAAAAGGTGGCTGAAAGGAAAAAGTAACTAGGTCCTCAAAAGTGCTCACTTTGTCATGAACAGACTGCAGTTTTCTTCTATTAGGTGTGAACACATTTCCTTCAGTTGCATTTCTCCTTGCTGAGATATGTTTTGTAACAGAGTGAAAATAAGCCAACTGCGATAAGAATAAATCATCTATAAACAGTTTATCATTGAAACATCACAGAGGAAAACATATTACAATTTTGAGGTAATTACTCTCCGACTCCAGGACACCAAGAAATTTTGTTTGTTTTTATTTAAATATTTTTACACGTCTTATTTTAATTTCATTCTCACATAGAGTAACATTAATTTGTAACTGAACGCCACACAAAAGATTTTAAATACAATTTTCTATATGTATACAGACACTACTACCATACAGACCAGCTAGTTCACTCTGACAATACTGTTTTATATTAAGTTGAAGCCAGTTACAACTCATTTTGGCCAAAGATGGAAGATATGACGATCAAGGACAGGAAGTCTTCAATTGAAATTGTCCCAACACTGCTCTGCAAGTTTCATCAACTACTGTTTTTAACTAAATAATGGGAACTTGCTTATATTTTTTACTATGTCGTTGAACGTGTTCTTACGACATGACGATACAGATAGAATACTGTGATGTACCTAGAAGTATATGGCTGTCCCGCAGCAGGAAACTGCTAAATGAATGTGCAGTGATGACATAATTACACTGGCGTTCACTTAATTGGTCCACAGGCGACACACTTTTTAAAATTATTATGTAAAGGTTGTGAAACTTGGGTGTACATCTCCCTATTTCCTGAAACAAACAAAACACATATATTTCTACAATACCAATTTTGTGAAAATGCTAAACAGTGAGCCTAAAGCAAATATCTCCTTTAACTAGCATAAAATAAAATAGGATAAATTTTAAATATCGGCGCCTTAAAAAAAAGTCTCAGAAAATGGTAGGTATCTATCAACATTACTAATCATACTGAGCATGAATTCCATGGTGGGAATCACAATATTCGCAGTAAATACTATGGAATGTGGTAGTGTGAGGGCCTATTAAAGTAAAGGAAATTGTGGCATAGAACATAAAAATTTTGAGTAATATATGGCAGTTGGATTGCTTTACCACGCAAAAAGCAGGAAGACCTAATGTAACTTTTTTTTAACTTAAAAATATGTGAATCACAAGAGTGAACGAGGAGCAAGGAAGTTTGGAAAAAGGGGCGGGGGGTGGTACAAACACATGACATGCTGCCCCTCTCCTCAATTCCCCAATTATTTTTGACACTCCAAGCTTTGCAGGTGTTTGAGCACTTTGCTCTCGATACCTACAAATACTGCAGAGACTGACCTAGTGCATAAGGTTTGGCTACGCTTGAAAAGTAACTTTTCAGGGCAAAGGGCATATGCTTGAACATCATTTACACTGGATTGCAGAAATTAATACAAAGTAGAAAACGAAACTGCAACGTATCATGAAATTAGGTTTAGTTTGGTCAGGTCTTCTGCATTTGACATGGCTAGGGGCCAGCAGTACGTAAGCCTTTCAATCCCCATACTACTTAGTAAGTACAATTCACTAAAAGTGAATTGTACTTACTAAGTTGTACATTCCATGCTAAAACGCACTCTTTGTGAACATTATAGTTACACTACAAGCCATGCAGTTTGGTTTAAAGATATTAAATTAACCCTTAACATAAGTGAATCTTCCCTAATTTTATTTTCTTCTAAAGATACATGCATTGGCAATGAGTTTTCTGCATCGGTCATCCAAGTTAATAAAGAAATGCTGCCTTTAGCAAGTAACTCAAAACTTCTAGGCTTAGTTATTGACAATAGCTTTAACTGGAAATTACACACCACAGCACTATGTAAGAAATTAAGTACTTGAGGTTTTTAATTTTTATTCAATCAAAAAATCTTGCTCCATAAAGACAGTACTTATCCTTTACTTTGCAACAGTAAATTCTCTATTAACCTGTATAATACTGTGGGATGTCTCAGTAAACTAGAAGAACGTGTTTAAAATGCAGGAAAAAATAGAAAGTGCCAACATAAAATTTCCCTCTCCTTACAAATGCAATTTTAAAAATCTAATGAGTTCTCACTTTACCTAGTGTCTCTCTCTCTCTCTCTCTCTCTCTCTCTCTCTCTCTCTCTCTCTCTCTCTCTCCCTCTCCTGCTCTCTCTACCCTCCCTCTCTCTATTATATGTATATATTTATAATACAATAATATTTGCTTTAACTAATAAAAACCATAGAACTAATCAGGATATTCATTCATACACTAGGCCTACTAGGAATAAGATTATACAATTTTTTTATAGAACTAATAAATATAAGGTCAGCAAATTAATTAACCAAATACTACCACATCTGCAATCAATCCTCAAAACTAGTAAGTTATCAATCTTTAAAATATATTAAAACGTTATCTGGTTAAAAAGGCGCTCTACAGTTTTGATGAATATTTTTATTATAATGTATCTATTTTAAATTGCTTTAAATACGCTGTGCTATGATCATGTTTTATTATTTCTAATATTATTAAAAGTAGTGATGATGGTTTATCGTGGGAAAAGTTGACTGTTGGCTAGGATTCAATGTAATGTAAACATGTCAGACAGTTTTCTTTCCTTATTGACTGAAATGCATGTTCGAAGCCACTACCCCATTTCACTGGACCAATGAGGATTCTAGTACTCTAACGTGGAACGTTCGTGATTGGTATGCAAATAGCTTAGCCGACTCAAAACCTTATTCATCCAATAATGAAAGTATAAATTGGTTAGAGTGTTATAGAAGATAGATATGTTGGCTCAAAAAATGTTCGAGATTTTCCGTCATCTCTAATTAGCAGTAATTTTATTGCTTGATTATAACTTACACGTGTTATTTTGTATTAAGCTCTTTTAATAACATATATATATTATATTATATCGTTCTGCATATACGTACAGTACCACTGTAATTTGTTTTGTATGTCATAATTGAGATTTCCCAGCACATTTGTGAATTTGTGAATTTAGGTTTGGTTTCGCGAGGTCTTCTTATATTAAAAATAGTTAAGAAACCTAAGGAACAAAAATTTTATATATTTTAACCCACAATTTACTTAAACACCACAGACTTCCCCACTAAAGCATTTCATGATACATACAACGAATAATGTGATGTCTCCATACAATTCAAATTGCCTCAAGTGAATTTGAAACACCCTATCATATTGGCTGAATGTTTAAATATTGGGGAAAAAAGTAAACAAATGCTTCAAATGAAACACAGCAAAAATGAATATGCCCAAATTACCTAGTTTTAAGGAGATGAACTAGAAATTCACATAAAACTTACAGGCTGCACCACAAATTAAAAAAATGGGCTGTTAAATGCTCTTGGAGAGCAGCAGAATGAGTTCTAATAAGCTAATTCGTTACTTCTTTGCTTACAGTTAGAATTCGCCTTTCTTTGAACATTAGAAAAATAAAACCACTACACTTGTTACAACCTATTTCTATATTATTCCCCGAAAATTAAGGACTTTCACATAATGTTCCACTGCTAGGTAACTACAAAAAAGGGCTCTTAAATAAAGGTAAACAAATCTATTAATCAATAGGTAGGTAGACCTACATACTACTGCAATGTAATGCAATAAAGAACGCAAAAAAATTGTTACCTATCTCTGAAATTTGCTTGTCGAGATTGCATTCAAAAACAAATGCAAAATATTGTCTTCAAAAGATGTTTTTTTTTTTCAGTACAGCTACTTCAAAGAAGTCCTTCCTTGGGATCAAGATGCCACAATAAAATGTATGTATTTAGGTTCAGAAATTTTGCTAGCCGACTTTACACTATTCAAATGCTACACGATAATACACGTTGCAGTCTGCTTCGCATAACCTGGAAAGTCACATTCAGTACCATTTTTCTGATAACGTCAGGTTGCACTAACATTTCTGTAAATATCTTAATTAATCCAGTAACAACTGCTCTTAACATAAAATATCTCCTTAACATTAAAATACAGTTTAATTACAAAAACTGAAATGATTCCAATCATCGCCTTTATACACACAACATACCACTTGCAGCGCCGAACGACTGATTCACGAACTAATTCTCAATAAGGCCGTCTGCTTTTCATGCCAGTGTCCAGACCTATCCTTAGATCGTGGCCAACAGTGTATTTATGTTCAAATCTTGATAATATTTACACGCATCAACAAAGAGCTGTTTTATTTTTTTCATCTACGTCTTCCATTGTCCTAAAAGATTAGCTGAGTTAGTTGGGGAGGGAAATGAACATGAGAAACATATACCTTGTCACTACACCGATATATATATATATATATATATATATATATATATCGGTGTAGTGACACAAAGTGTTGGCAAATACAGTAGCGGGTAACTAAAAATACGATCATGGTTGCCGAAGCAGATAACAACGTCAAACTGACAAGGTATATGTTTCTCATGTTCATATATATATATATATATATATATATATATATATATATATATATATATATATATATATATATATATAATATATTATATATTATATATATATGCATGTAATGAAAATCGTGTTTCTTCTTAAATTTAGGAAAAAAGAAAAGACTTCAGATTAAATGTTCCCGGTCCCGAAAATTCCGGTTCCACGTGATTCATGCTATTGACGGTCATTCTGGAAATAGTTAAATGTTAGTTTTATTTTACGTTTGTAGAACCTTTGAATATTTTTTCAACTCTATTATTGATATGTTTATGACAATTTTGACAGCAAATGTAAAACTAGAAATTGCAGTGTATGTCATTTATTTTCTTGTCTCTCATTTGTGTCAGACTTGCCAGGTGGCTGCTTAGTTGAAACTTAGTCCTACTACGTACAGTAGTGTAGTTATCGCATGCATCTATACGCTGCGGGGCAGAGCTACGCCGACTGCGCATGCGCGGTGCACTTCCGGTTATCTCCGCTCCATCGCACTGTCTGTTTAATTGCTCGGAATCGGCGCATGTTACCAATAAACACGCCGATACCTATCAGGATGCATTACTTGTGATGGCACCGACCGAGACACGTTAATTAATATCCAGTCGTCGCAAGAGCAATATCTTTCTTGGACGGTAATTAATTCCACTGACTGGCGGAACGGATCGCTCATTAATCAACAGGCCCGCGCGTTGAAAGGGCGGTGGAATGCAAAGAAGAAAAAACGAATGAAAAGAAAACGATGGCATCAAACGCACGGGGGTGTTGCTGGCTTGGATGTTTTCGCTAAATGGTGTTTTCGCGCGGGCGCACGCGCTGCTGTTCCTTCATCAAGTTGCTCGCTGGAAGAGACTGACTGTGAAGAGTGGGGTAGGGGTGGCTGTGTTTATCTGCAGGTGCTGGAGAACCTTTTGTTTGTCGGTTGGAGGCGGGGATTGCTGATGGCGAGATTACAACACCGCAGTTTCGCTGGACAGAGCTTTAGGCGTGGCGTTGGGACGCCCGCGGGGCATGCCACACGCGCCTAGTGTTTCATTTCCGGCAGGCATCCATCCTGTTTCCCAGCGACTCCAGTCAGTTGGTGAAGCGGCGCGCTGTCCGAAACAACCCTGCAATGAAAATGTGCATTTTAGAAGTAACCATTTTACAGAGGATTTTCTGCAGCAATGTTTCTGCTCTCCAAGGACATATGGTGAATTGCATTATTTTTTATAATTTATTTGGTGTACTTTACTAAGATTAAGCTGTGAATAATTGTTCCTTGCCTCAGTCGACTATTCCATTGAGATGGAACTGCAAATATGTGGTTATGTCATCTTTACAATGGAAAGCAAAGTCAACAGTGAATGGAATTTGTCTAAACCTTTCATCTAAAAATAAAAAATATGCAAAGACTTACTTTGGTATACTTGGTCTCTTAAACTCATGCATTATCCATAATGTTGATTTATATAATGTTCTCTAATTTAAATTTTTTTAAAGTATATTTTGAAAACAGTTTTGTAAAGCATGGTTTACTTACTTTACCCCGCAGAAGTGATGTAAAATCTCAATAAAAGCTGTGAATTTACTTAACTCCACACCGTTATACAATTACAGTTAACGCGTAATAATTTTTATGTCAACAGAATGTGTAACGTATTTAAATTTTACTTGGTTATGAAAAGAAATCCTCCAATAATTCCAGTAATACTGAATTTGTGGGGACGAAACAAGAAAAAAGAAAAGTATGTACCTTTAAGCTGAGAACAACAATTGCATTTTGTTTTTCATCTTTTCAAGCTATTTTTGTAGTAAGATTTTTCCATGTAATTAGATTATTAGTGCCTTGTTTCCACAATTAGTTTCAATCAAACAGTCTTTCAGCGTGGACATAATTCACGCTACACTAAACGACGATCATTATTTACGTGACAAAAATGTTTATTGCCTGCATGAATTTCTCCAACCCTATTCCTTTGCTTGTGCAGCTGAATAACCCGTAAGAATTCTAAAAACCAGATGCTATTTTATACAAAGTTCCCATCAACTGTGATAATTTTTAACGTTTTGCGTTTGCAAAGAACAAACAAGTGTCCCCACTTTGTAGAACTTAATTAATATATTACACATCCTATCCTATTATTACTGCCTAGGATTTACGCTAGATTAAATAATAATAAGAACAATAAATAAGTGACATAGGCTGTTTCAGTGCAACCATCATTTACATTTTGTAACCCAGTATTTTAATATTTTAAATTAAAAGTGTTGTGTAAAATATTTTCAATTTATAAATATTCAAAACTTTTCGGAATTATAAGAAATATTATATTATAGTTTAAAATGGAATAGAAATATTTTATTTCGCTAATTTTGTGATAGTTATTTTGTCAAGAAGTGCATTTTGTAGTTAAATGTATTGCAGTATTACGGGTTTCCGGGATTAATTTTTATTCGGGTGCATGGCTGGGGGCCTGCATTGCGAATTTCGGTGTTTTAAGGGGGCCTGTGAGCTAAAATGGTTTTAGGCCGCTTATATTTCTGAGTCTCGTCGGGGTCATAATCGCCGAGACTAGATATTTTTGGGTTGGCACGTGTGACACAGTCATTGTAAAATTATGCCGCAATTTTTATAAAGTGCTCGTCTAGTTCTTCAATTTTAGTTCATTTTGCAGGCCTGTAATGGGGCAATATCTAGGTGCATCTGCCGCAATTCGCAAGCATTTACTTTGCAGAATCTACAGTCTCTTGATATGAGTTTTAGCTGCGTGTACCCATGTGGGCGCATCATAAGTAATAACAGGCCTTATTAGCATAGTATAGTGCAGTACAGCTGTATTTCGGGTAATGGTGCTTCGTCTGTTAAGTATAAGGTAAAGGGCGGACAGCCTGGCATATGCGCTTACGCATTTGTCGTCTATATGTGCTTTCCAGGTCAGCTTTCGGTCCATTTATACGCCTAGATCTTTAACAACATCTTTTTGGAGTATGGGTTCGCCAAATAATGTGATTTTCGGGCGATTTGCAGCTTTAGGTAGTGCCCTGTGCGTAAAAACGATCGCCTCGCGTGTAACATTCTTGAAAGGCTATTAGGCAGTTTGCAGTCTTCGTGCTGCTAAGCCGAGGTCGTGAGATTGACTAAATATGACAGTTTCGTCGGCATAGCAACCGAATGGAACCAGGTGCAGGTCGGGTTTCGGCAAATCATGTATATAAATATTAAATAATACAGGGCCAATTATGCTTCCTTGAGGCACTCCAGCGTAAATGGTTTTACTTTCTGATTTCGCCCCTTCACATTGAACAGTAAAGGTCCTGCGACTTAGATAGTTGGCTAATAATTTATTGTAACAATCGCGGAATTTTTATTCTATAATTCATAAATTAATCCGGCATGAAAAACTCGATCAAATGTCTTTTCAATGTCTAGGAAAACTCCGACAGCAAAGTCTTTCAAGTTAAAGGCATGGTTTATGTGTTCAGTTATTCGTACCGTGGAGTGCTTTTGTCTAAAGCTGAACTGCTCGTCGGGAAGTAAATTATTATTTTTTATATGAGAACTAATCAGTCGTAGGATTATATATTCTGCCACTTTAGAGAGTGTATTTAAAAGAATAATTGACCTATAATTATGTAGGAATTTCTTATCTTTCCCTGGCTTGTGAAATACAATCACATTCACAGTTATCCATACGCTGGGAAAGTATTCCAGCTTAAGCATAGCATTAAAACATGTTGCTGGATACTCGAGGGCCATTTCGGGAATTTTCTTTAATACAATAGCCTGAATTTCGTCTGCTCGTGGAGCTTTTCTGGGATGCATGCGGCGAATTGCCAGCTATATTTCATGCGACTGTGTAAATTCAGGTTCGTCTTCAATCGGTTTTCTTTGCTTAAGTTTTATTTCGCAGTATATTTCAGTTGTGAGATTCCTATCACAGGGGACCTGATTTGGCTGGGATTTATTTTCCGGCACATTAGTGAAGGCTTCTGCCTTTGCTTCAGGTGTGAAAACAAATCCTGTGTTAGTTTGCAGGGTGGGATTTTATCTTTCTTATTTAAGAGGCGTTTATCTATGCCCCAAAAGTTATTTTCACGTGGTGATAATTAAGCTACTGTTAAAAAATCCAAGAAACTCGGCCAATCAGCCTTAGAATAATCTATAATTTTTCTCAGGGAATTAGCTTCTGTGAAAATATTACCAGAATCAATGTGAATTGGGTAATGATCGGAGGAGAGATCATGTTCGACTCTTAGGTCAAACCCAGTTTTAAACTGTTTAACTAGAACAATATATAAAATATCAGGATGTTGATTAATACCTGGTGGGTTATAAGTAGGCTCAGTTGGGGCCATAACTTGATAATTTCTATTTGCTTGGTGCCTTTGTAAGAGCATCCAATTTGCTGTTCTATTTATAGAATTCCAATTCGAATGTTTGGCATTTATGTCGCCAAGGGCGAGAAAGGTGTTGCCTGTATTATTATATAGCAGGTCCAGGTCTGCCAGTGTTAGCGAGCGCCCTGGAAGGCATAAATTGCTAGTAATTTAGTGCGTTGTTGGCCTAATTTTAATTCAGTGCCAACTGCTTCTAATATAGGAAGGTCTGGCAGATTTATTTCGTTATGTGCGATGGAAGTATGAACTAAAATAGCCACTCCTCCTCCTTTACCTCGTATCAAAGTCCTATAATTTCTATAAACGGCATAGCATGGGACATAAAAGCGGAATTTATGTGTAAAATGTGTCTCGTTTACTGCCGCAATTTTAATTTTATGTCGAGACAAATATTCTATAAATTCGTCCTTTTTTGAGCTGAGGCTGCGAGCCTTCCAGAAAATAATGGTGTTTATGTTTGTTTCAGGATTGTTTGTGGTAGCTGCATTAATCGGATATACCAGCATGATCAAAGTTCTTGGACGAACCGATGGTCAGGGTTATTTTGTCTTGGATTGACATATTATTCGTCAAGATCACGATCATGACACAGAGGGACTGCAGCACTTGTGTTAGGTCAGGGTATTTACTGAAATGCGCGTCATTTATGAAGGCCGCATTGATTGCAGCCATAATTTTATTTGGTTCTACAGAGCTGGTGGGGGTGAGAAGTCGCGTGTTCAAAGGTGCCTCGGCGACTGGCACAGATCCAACGTCCAAACTGACCACTTAATGCAATTAACTTATTATTCATGTAATTAATGCAATAGTGAATGAAAAATATATCTCTAAACACACCCTTTTTCTTGTTGAGTAAGGTTGTATTTATACTGCTCTTACATAGTCAACCATCTTACAAGCGGCCCGTACCTTTTTGTTGTTTTGATATATGTATATATATATCCACAGTACTCTTCATTAGGTATATGACTATCAACAGAGATAACTTCCGTTTTCTGTGTACAATTACAAACTCATTTTCACATAATGTACAGAAGCAAACAGGAAAATGTATCTCCAGCTGACAAAAGTTCGTAGGTTTATTTAGTTACCCATCAATAATATCTGCTCATTATACTTCAGACATCTTGATTTGGTATGACATGACTATGCCGTTAAAATTGAATTGATACACGGGGTATCATGTTGGAAATTGTGACTTAACGTTTGCTGGGTAGTAATTTCCAACACTATAACTTCCTGAGTAGTAACACAATTGAAACGAATACTGTTTTTTTATATGGTATAAGACTACGATGCGAACATGAACCTCAGTTGGCAGCGTGCGTGAATGAGGTATAGGTGCAAGCTCGTGGAGACTGCCGGCAATTTTGGGTATGGGCAACATTTCTGGGCAGTATATCTTGTGACTCTAGTGTGCAAAATGCAATAATTTTGTTGCTAAACGGGGAGCTGTTTAGTTCTTACATTCGAATGGAAACGAGATTGAAAAGTAATAGAGATACAGCGATCCAATATTACAGACATACAAATTTCAAAACAAATTGCCCTTAAACATATGTTACTCATTCTTGAATAGTGACCATTTAAACAATATCTTATATATGTGTGGACATATTTTATACAGCATACAATGCTAGAATTCAAGACATTAGCACACCGATTATTTCAAAAGTGTAAGTTTCAAAAGGTGGCAAACTTAACATTTTGTAGAAAGTGAAAAATTTTGAACAATGCTAAACAGCCTCAGTGTTCAGAACTAATGCCATAAACTATTAATGATACAGTACTTAAAATAAACTGTATTTAATTCAACATTTACATTGAATGTCTCAACTTCTGTAATCAAAATTAAGAAAATTACTAGTAATATATTATTGAGTGAAGAGATTTGAGCGGCTCTTAACACCACAGTATTGAGACTCGATAAGGGTGAGTATGAAGCAGCACGGGAATGCAAGGACGGGGGAAACGGGACATCCCCAAGAAAGCCTACCGACCGCCGACTAGCAGCATCGTCTGGCACGATTCCCACATGCAAAAACATCCTGGTGACAACTTCACCAGGAATCGAACCTGGTTTGCCCAGGTGATTGGCAAGTAGTTTAACCACTGCACCACCATGAGCCAATGTGAATTAGAGAAATATATTTTGATTGATATTTCACACACAAGAAATTTAAGTGACTTTCTGGTGACTTGGTTTTTAGGGCTTCAGAACAAACGACAGTACCTGAATTGTTACATAAAAATAACCAATAATAACCAGCATTTTTCAAAGTACAGTCTCTCCTGCTAAAGTATAACCTTGTATAACACTGCTTTACAAAACAGTTGCCTGTAATTAGATTCTCACTTTATACTTACTATACCTATGGTAATGATGCAGTAAGTGCCACGTATGCAATTTCTGGGCCAAATGTTTGAACAAGGGACTTACACAACAGATTTGAAATGTAGTCTGTGTGTATGCACATGCACATGTTAAATTAATTCCTCATACAGCAGTTACCAAGCATGTCCTGTGGAGCCATAATAATTTAATGTAAAATATAGAATTAAAACCAATATTACAAAGACATTTTTATTTTCTTGTTAAATAAATCGCTACATATATATTATGCCTTTAAAAACTGTATGTAGTTTGTACTTTACAAAATGTGAGGCAATTTAAGGGCACCTACTTTGTTATGATTGGGAATCTACCAACTGGATTCTCCATATGTTCTCTTGCCATGAGTTAAGGAATTTAAGAAAAAATTCTTAATGATCATCTAGCATTGCTGAGGTACACTGTATTGAGAAAATACTATAAATAGTATAAATTTTACTTATAAACTATTTTTAACATAATAATTCCTACTAACAAAACTCAACATCATAGCTGGAGATACTGTTTTCTGTCCCTTGGCATGTTTCTTCACTTACTACATAAACACTGGTTTTAACACTGCATTTCAATACAAAATTGATTTCTGATACCAACTGCTTCAGCACCTCTTTTAGCAGATGCCTCTCTTTCTAAATTTAGTTCCCTGTCAGTTCCTGGGCTTTCATAGTTTTCTTTTATACACAAATTGTGAAGTATGCGTGCTGCCTTAATAATAGTGCCAATTCTGTTGAGATGATATATGTCTAAATGTTTAAGTCTCTTGAAACGACCAAACAGAAAACCAAATGCATGTTCTAACACAATTCTGGTGGAACTAAGACTTATATTAAAAGTTTTCTGCTGGGGTGTCAAATGACCATTGTCTCTATACGGAGTCATGAGATGTCGAAGGAGATGTCACATAAAACAGTGCCTTCGAGCATCAAAGAGTCGGGGTCATTTACAATCCATTCCCCCAGTCCACTTCTTCTGAACACACGAGAATCATTAGTTGCTCCAGGCCATCCACAATAAACATTAGTGAAGAGGCACTCACAATCGCAGACACCCTGAAGCAACACAGATATGAAGTATTTACGATTTGTATAACTTTCCCTGTCACTAGTTGGTCCAAGAACTCCTACGTGAATGCCATCAAGCATTCCAACACATTAGGGAAGCTGGTCTTATTTCTTAACATGTTGAACTTTGCAACTGTATTTAAAGCACACTGTGTCATTGGCCAAGTAATAAATATATCAGCCAATGAAGAAACCACAATGTAAAATTCCATGCACAGTTTAAAACTGTGCTAGAAGCAACATTAAATCTACTGCGCAGAGTACGAAACTGCTCACGGTTTGTCAGGTACCACAAGCCAATGAGGACTTTGGTCTGTACAACAGTTCGAGGGCGGCCACGAATCTTCTCACCAGAGACCACTCCTACATGTTTCATCAGTGTCTAGATATAAAAATAAAAGCAAATAAATACTTATAAATTAAGTACGTCTCAATACACTTTACACGCTATGTACGCTATGCAGGAAAGTGTAAATTACTGACAATATATGCTAGTAAAACTGATGTGCATGCACATGCCATACTGAAAGGAAAAACAATACAGACATTAGATACCTTAGGGGAAGAGGAGTAGAATCCTTTTTCACATTAATAAAATAATTCCTTGAGCCAATCTAAACACTATCATATCTAGTAATATATTTAGAGATATTTCCTGATTATCAACCTTATAATGCCTCATTTTTCCTCTTTGAACACTTGCTCCAATTATACTGAGTTAGTCCACATTTTCAGGCCTCAAGAGATAGATTCACAACCTCAAAGTTAGTAGAACGACGTTCAAATTATATAATCGTGATGCAGCGTTGAGGCAGGGAACTTAGGGGAGAGCTCTCCTGAACACTTGCTGCTTGAGGGAGGGAACCCACATGACATTGCTGGTGCTTTACATACCAAATTTATACCATTGCTCTCTTCTACCATGCTGGGTAACTTGTGGCTTTGCAACTGGTAATATGTACATGCGGAAGAGGATTTACAGTGGTGTAGTGGTTAGACTATTCGCCTCCAACCTAGGCGAACCATTTTGATTCGCTCTCAGATTTTCGCATGTGGGAATCGTGTCAGGCAATGCTGCTGGTGTGGCTGGTTTCCTCGGAGAACTCCCATTTCCCCCACCCTTACATTTAGACGCTACTCCATACTCACCTTGCTTCACCCTCATCAGTTCTCTAGATCTTGAGTTTAAGAGCCTACTAAATCTCTTTGCTCATTGCATATGCAAAGCAACTCTCATCCACCCCCTCCCCTTCTTTTTCACAAAGATGCTGTCACTAATAAACATAACAACCTTACCACTTCACACAAAAGCAATGGACAAACCCGACTCACTCGATGCATTTTGAACTTCTGTGCATACTTTTCTAATTTGGATTTCAAAAGTGTGTATGTGTACGTACCTAGGTAGAAAAGAAGGGCACTGTAGCTCAACTTTCAAATTCTACATACATATGTACACATGCTGAACTCTCGCACAATTAGAATGCCAGATTTTATAATAAATTATTCCTTTAACTAAAGCAAACAATGTAAAATCACCACTACATGAAATTCTGTTTCCTTTGGCCAATGATTCAAAATTGTATCAAATAAAATAATACTCTCGTTTCGCAAATGCATGTTTTTGTAATGTCTGCCAACATCAAACGTACATATGTGCGTACATATGTTACAAATAGATTGTGAATCCGCCTCTAAATATGTAAAAACAAATTACCAATACTAAACAAATATTCTCCATTTAAAATTCTTATAAATTACCTCAACTGAACCTGTTGTATGTCTGAAGTTCATTTTGAAATCAATGTCGCTGTAACTAGGAAAGATTGTAATATAACCTTTTATTATCTCAACGGTTGTTTTATCACATTCTGCTACAACAGCCAAACCTAGCTTAACTTATTCAGTTTCATCTTCTCTTTTTCTATTCATCGCAAAAATAGCAATTCAATTTGATGGAATGCTGGAAACAAATTCGTGAAGTACGAGAGCTTTCACATGTTTATTTTCTTCTGCACCGATAGGCATTTGAATTCAAACTTTCGCGGTAAAATATCGCCCATTCGGTCAACCTGATGTTCGAAAAATGTCTCCATCGGTGTACACCGGTATATCAACCACTGGTGGATCCATCGATGAATTTTCGAACATGTGTATTGCAACCCCCTGCCATGTCATTGCTCGCCACTTCTGCCTACTTAGGATTTGTAACCATCCTGCCTTCACATTTAAATATATTATAATAAATATTCAAACATTAAAATGTCTTTTCGGCTGTGAATTACAATTAAAAAAATCATTATTTAGCTGCAATAAGAATTAAATATACTAGAATTGAAAACATGTAAAATTTTCTGCCAATACTAGCGATGCGAAATTTCCCGAAGGGGAGAGAGAAAAAGAGAGAAAGAGCGACAAGCTACGACAAAGATGCCTACATTGAAATATTAGATTTTAAGTCACGGCCATGTACAAATGGACCGGGCTGTGAGATAGTTCTCTCCCCGGTATAAATAAGTGTTAGGTTCCTGCAATTGAGTTCAACTACTGAAAACTACATGATTGATACAAAGCGATGAAGTGCCCGAGGAGGACACCGACGTATGTCCATCTCACACTGCACTCGAGAAGCGACTATCTAACATGGCAGCTGGCTGCCTCCTCTCTGGCTCCAACTCACGCAACCGTGTCATGTGATAACAAATTACACTCAACACAATTTTTAATTATATGAAGTGGATGAACATGGCCATTGATGAAAATAAGACATAAAATAATACACTATAAAGCTTACTTCATTATTAAAAGAAAAGAATATATATAAAAATGTAAACTTAAGACACTCTTTTGTCACATTTGTCGGTTACGTCTTTCCTGTGCATGGCTCTGCTCATGCCGGGATTTCCTTGCATTCATGTACATAATCCTTAATTTATTCATACTACATAATTACAACACTCTTCATTACAAATTCGATATAAAAGGAGCATTTGTTATTTTCATGCTGCTGACATGTGTCGCTCCACATCCTAGGCCATTTGTAACGCTGGCTGCTCCCAAGCACATCACACATGCGCTCTCGACGATTGATCACCGGCGAGTAGTGTCAGTGTCATGTGAGTGCAGGAGTGGGCAATATCGGCAAGTGCAGTGCAGTGCAGAAGAGTGTAGCACCATGTCCACCTACCAGCCCGGGAGAATGGGTGGAGTAATACATGGACACATGTACCACATTCAAAAAGGTTATAACATTTTTGACATGTGACAAGGACACGTGCCCAGCAAATAAAGTGTAATATGTATAGAAACCCTTATGCCCCAGTGTTGCTGTTTTGAAGTGTTATGGTTTGTTCATCCGCATGTGCAAGTAGATCCCTCTGTGGTGCGTGGGCTCGCCACTGCTAGCCCTTGTGCCCCGGCAGGAAATCAGTCAGCATACCGCACCTAGAGGGGGAGGACCATGTGAAATTGCACTCATGTTTTTCCTGCCTAGACGGTATCAGTCTTCATTGCCGGTCATTTTCAGCAATAGTTTAATTATATCAAGAACCTTTTTCATGTTCGCCGTCGGGATGCTCCCACCTCGCCAACCTAGGAACTACATCGCCTGGGGAGGTTATAAGTTTTATCAGCATACTTAACTTCATGCAAGCTTAGTGCTTTATTTACCACATAGCCTTCGCTGCAGGTTTAAAGCGTGCAAATGTGTAAGCTGTTCTCCTGGAGGGAACGATATATTCTCCAATAAATAGCATGAACTGACGACGAGTACTTTTGAATCGATTAACGAAAGGCATTTCAGGGCATGGGCCCCTTAAAACACACCATTTTATTATGCAAGAGTTTATGTGAATTCAAGAGTAAATATTAGTTTGTATGTATTCTGCAACCTATTCAAAGTACCGCGAGTAGAATTTTTGGGTATGTGGTTTAGCCCTAACAATCTATGCATAGGGAGTTTGATTACGTCGACATTGTATTTAATTTGCAATACCAAACGGTGATTGGGCCGTCCGAAGAGCCCCTCGTTTAGAAAACCATGAGGCCTCCACATCAGGTGAACAACTGCAAGATCTATGCGGGAATGTGGTCCGGGTGATAGGCCCGCAGCACCCCGAGGTTACGAGGACTCAGCTTTACCACAGTAGCAACATCGGCGACGCCACTACTGCGACGTTTCGCACCTGCCAGGTATATAATTCCAAACAGCTATTTCCAAATTCTGTTCACCACCTTTATAAATCCAAATCAACCCCTTTCCAAGCCACGACAGCCGTCACAGCTTTCGTCCATGTGGTTGATATGTTATGTCATATGTGTCTATTGTTTATAATCCACGTAACACAATAATGGTTAAGGTTAGTATATACTGTCCATAATACTGTTCAATTAAAAGAAATGTTATTTTAAGAGTATTTTACGGCAGGAGCACACACAAAACCAGAATAAAAATTCTTCAAATAATTTAACACCTGCATCGTGCTCCAACACGTGGTAGAATGGCTTGTTTACAAATTATTAGATGTGCATGGCAACACAATCAAGGAAATTAAACATACTAAAAACATACCTTGTTGCAGAACGCCCTTGTAAAATAATAAAACACACAATACACTTAAGCGAATGGGCGATAAATAATAGTTGGAAACTATTTCAACTATTCCGAGGTCGCCGCACTGCTGCATTTGGTGCGGCGTGTTCTGTACAACAAAGTTACATGGGAACAACTATAATATTTACGTTTAAAAATGGCAAGGTAATTACATTAACATATCTGACACTTTGAAAATGATGAAAACAATAATAATAATGAAAACAAAACACTATAGGGTTACAAAAGAACATAATCCAACCCTACATACATATTCACAGAACGCCTATTCACTTATACACACTCATGTGTGCACACAGGCCACTGTTTGCGCTCACTTGCTCTCATGTAGCGCTGAGCTGCACTGAGGCGGGTTCTTCACAGACGTGGTGAATGGTCTAGGGGACAGTGATGTGGCACACATCACCCCCCCCCCCCTACATTGACCGTTCACTCGTCGCTTCCAGGCTTTGCTCAGCTGCAACATGTGCATGGCAGGCAGAGCACGTGCCGTGGCAGTAGGTTGTAGTGGCTGCCCTGTTGTTTACCTCCCAGTGGGCATTGCTGCTGATCCCACATGGCTGGCCATGTTGTGACAGTTGCGGTGGGTATATCCTGACACCAGCATACTGTGCATTTGACATACCTGTTTATGCATGGACTCATCAATCCGGAGGGAGGAGAAGACATCGCAACCGCCCCCGACTTGTTTATACCGCTCTTGCTGTCCTCGCTGTCCTCACTGCCAGTTGGCATTAGATGACCTAGATCACGTGTACGGACATCCCCAAACATAAATGTGGTTGGCCTTGGCGTTGACAGTTACTGACATCTCCTCTGCCTCACAATGCCACTGGTCTGGTCCCTCACCGGCTGGTGATGATCATTCAGAGGCGGCCTTTCCAATACCTCTCGCAGGCTGAGAGGGGAAACATCCACTGACAGTTCCTCTTATTTTTTGACGTGGTTTCCTGTTGTATCCCTCAATGGATTCTCTGTGGGCGTCTCGGCGCCAGGAGTCGTAGCCTTAGGTACTCCCAGAATTTTATAACATACTCTGTTTTCAGACATGGATGTGAAATCACTTGGTATCTTCTCATCATTGATGCCCACTCCCATGCCAGGTGATGGCGTCTAGGTGCCAGGCATCGCGATGGTGACTTTGGCAAGCCTGAGTGCATCCCAGTGGAAGACTGCAGGACGCCATCTGCTTAGGGATATTTTGAAGCATGTCTCCCCTGCTGGTGGATGACTTCATGTGGGCCACTCCACTTTGCTGCAAAGCTCACGTGGAAACCACATTGTCCAGCAGACTGTGGATGTATGCACGCATAAACGAGCTGGCCAGGTTGTAGATAGGGTGGCAGGCAGGTGCTATCTGGCGCCCATTGCATGGCATAGAAGCACTGATTCTCTCTAGCTTCTCTCACCTCTCTCTCGTGGTGCTCTTCTCTGCTCTCCTCTTCCTCCTCCATCCCGTGTCCTTCCCTCACTCCGCTGGCAAATTCCCCTGGAAGGGGGAAGTCACAACCTTGCAGCAGCTGGGTCGCTGTTTTCAATATTGCCTGGTTCATGCTTGTCCACAGTGTGAATAGGGTGGCGGGCAGGTGCTCGGCCCACGAGCCATGTTTTCCCCCCACTCAAAAATATATCTGTGTCTTGATGTCCTGGTTACGCCTCTCTGTTGGATTTGTGCATGGGTGGTAAATCGCCATGGTGTAGTGATGCACGTCCCATCTTGTGCAGAGATCACACCATGCATTACCAGTAAACTGTGTACTGTTTTGTCGCTAAGGATCATAATCGCGTATCCCCAGCGAGCAAAAAAATTAATTTTCCATAACCTTCCCAATTCCACTTGCACTGGCGCTGGAGATAGGGTATGGTTCAATCAATTTTGAAAACATCTGTGATGACCAGTATGAAACGCTTCCCTGTTGGTGTTCTGGGATAGGGATCCATCAGGTCCAGTGTGATCATTTCAAATAGTTTTCTTGGTTTTCATGGCTGTTGCTGTTGTACACCATCCCCATATCGGATCTTAAACCTGTCACATGTGACATAATTTCGCACAAAAGTTCTTATGCTTAACAACATTCCCGGCCAGTAAAAATATTTCAGATTTTTTTTTATGCCTGGGCTCGCCCGGGTGGCCGTAGATGTAATTAGTATGTGCATAATGTAACACTGCATCACTGGAAGCTGTCGGCATGTACGTCTTCAATGTGTCGCTGTTCACGTTTGTGCGACTGAACGCAGATATTTATTACATGCCACCGCTCCACAGTTTGTTTATCACTTTACCCCTTCCACTTACTTGCAGTGGGGCAGTTACTCTGTTCTCATGTGACTTCCACATGGAGAGCGGTGAGCTTGGGAGCAGTTGGTAGCACTGACAAGTTCGCGCAGTGGATAGACATATCGGCCGGCGTGCATACATGTGAAACAAGGGTGCCTACACTGTACACCGTCTGTCTCTCTTAATGTCTCCCGAAGTTAATTCTCCATGCTGCGTGTTCGACTACAGTGTTCTGTTCCGTTAACCAAGGTATTTCGAGAATAGCTTCCTCTCGAATTTCGTCGGATACAAAGGCTGCCGTTGTTGTTTCAACATCGCAGATGACTACAACGATATTTACCTCTCCATGAATATTGCCAGTGGGCTGACATGTTGCCAATTGAACTGTTTTTTGTACTGTTCTGATGCTATCACTGTTTACAAGATTGCTTGTAATTAAATTATGTGACGTGGCGATATCTATCAGCATGTGATCATTGATGATAATGGAGATGAGGATGAAACTATTTGGATTACTGGATCATTTGGATCACTTCAGTAGAACACATTTTGGCCCGGGGTTGAGAGATGTCAGGCTGCTCTACACTGACCTCTCGTTTCCCGTCAGTGGCATTCCTTGTTCAGCAGCAGGCGACGCTCCGGTCAGTTGTGGACAGTGGTTATCAAAGTGGGGCACATCACACCAGTGATACGGGCATGCAAGGAGCCACTGCTCTGTTACAGACATTGCTGGTGAGCTCCGGTACTTGGCACTGCAGAGGGCACGTCTGACATTCTGTAATCCGGTCTTGTTGTCACATTCTGACCACTATACCCTCTTCCACTTTCTTCCCGGTAATTATTTCGCGATCTCAGTTGTTCTGTTTCCCTCTGTGGTTGCTCATCGTTGTGGTCATGTTGCGGCTTGGCTGTGATACTGGTTCCCAGTAAAATAACAGTCTGAAGGAGCTCACACTCTGTCCAGTGGATTACAGGTGCTAGGGCCACTTAATATTCTGGGTGCACTGTGCTCATCACCACTTCCTGCACTTCCTGTGTATTCAGCTAGGCATGATATGTACGAATGGTGTTGATCTTTTGAGTCACGAAGTTGTACAGAGTTTCCTCCTTCTGCTCATCTAAGACAACTCGGCTTTGGGCACACAGGGAGACGAATGTGTTAGCGAATCGGTTCATAAATGATTCGATGAATCCGGACCACATGATCCCTTAGTGGTTCATACCTCGCCACCACAAGCTAGTGTCTCCTCCGAAGCCGTCGCAGATACTGTTAGGCTAGTTCTCTGGGTTGAAACCATGACTTGTTAGACTGCTCTTGCAGTCTCGGAGAAATGCATGAGGATCTTCATTCGAGCAGCCAGTATATCCCAGCAGGGATTGAAATCTGATTGGGGTCGTTGGTGAACATTCCCTACTTTCCCATCTCTGGGTAGTACGAAATTTCCAGTGCTGTCCACTGTTTCAAGTCCCAGGATGGCACTGTCTGGCGCAATAGCATGGAGAAAGTGGGTGACATGGCATATAGTGACACTCCCGTGTATGCTGCGCTTGTTGATAGGATGGGAAGTGTCAACAGTGACATGTGCTGTTGTTGTAGTGCCCACGTCCCTTCCAGGCCCGTTACCTCCCCTGCCATCCTTGGTGGTCGATGAGCAGACAACATGAAAGTTTGCTGCTCTGTTTTAAGCAGCCTATCATTCAATATTGGTTGACAACATAGACAGTTAATGTAAAATATGTCGTGCCGAGTTGCCATTTCCTGCAGTGTGACACGCTGATCATGATAGAGCCTCCAGCATCTTGTAGAGGTGAGTGTAGCTGCTCCTACTCTGTCGCATTTGGTGTAGTTGGTGCATTTTCTAAGATTTTGCGGAAATCGTGACACTGACAACCTTGAACTCAGCAGGGTGATGTCACAGGCTTAAAGGTTAGGTGCACAGACCGGGTTTATAACCCCCCTTGATGGTAGCGATCTAAAACAGTTTGCACACAAGTCCTCATTTCTTGCAGCGCTGTTGTGTGACAGTGCCTCCGCTTGTAGTTCGACGTTGATCTCTTCCACTGTGGCCCAAAGCCTCTGTAATGTTGTGGCATCCTTGCATATGCACGAGTTCCTGCGCTAATCGACGAGTTATAATGGATCGGATTTTTGTGCAAGTTGCAGTCACTTGCAGCCCAATGTTGATGATTTTGTATTAGTTGTGTGGAAGTCCAGGCATACACGATTGGTAACATGGCGCGAGTGACACGAGGTGTCCATGATGTCTGCTTCTGCTGGGCAAATTGGCTCTCGGCTCTTGGCAACACACACAAGGTGTGGCACTGTAAGGGTGATTCCTGCGGGCACGATATGACTCGGAAGGAGGGGGTGGCAGGTAGCGCACTTCCCTCAGCCAGTCACGTGTCCAAGATGGTGGTTGGCTGATGCGACGACCACATGCTCAATGAGGAAGACACTTCCCAAGATGGCCGACACCACGCACACTAGCTAATGGTGATTTTGTACCATATTCCTTCTTGCAGTAGTCCCATTCATTTTCTCTTGTCTGTCTCTCGTATATCTGGTATTGTAACTTCAGTAATTTTGCAAATAGCTATACTGGGGACTATCACAGTTAAAAGGAAAAAGATTTTGTGGGCATGTGTGGTGCACAAAGGCAATTTTGAAAAGGAACTCCAGGAAAATTACTGAGTAGTGTAGTTACAGGAGTGAATATTGCTAAGAAAACACTTGGTAAATATACAGGCGACTTTTGTGCCAGCGGCAGCACAAGTAGATTATGGATAAACACGTGCAATAACACACGGGAAAATTCAGTATTTTTGGCAGGCGCGCATTACCACATGCTTAGGCAAGCCAATTGATGGCTCTATGGGCTCAGGGATAGGATCACACCCTCAGGAAGGTTAATTTTGAGGTTAAATGTTACCAGGATGGGCGCCAGTGATCAGTAGGGCAAGCAAAAAGCGAAGCGGGGTCATGTGGTTGACCGCCCTGAATGTAGCTTCCTCCCAAGTCTGCTGCTGGTCTGCGCTGCCCATAAGTACTCTGATAGCCTACTTCATCTCTGCAGTACGTAAAAATATCTGGGCTAGAGTGTGGAGTTTCGTACCATCATGACACATACCAAACATTGATGTATTCCAAGTGCCTGGTCTAGTGAGGACTGTCAGCTTCCTTCATACACTTATATATTACCGCAGAGGCTGTTCTGGTCTCCTTTACACCATTAAATTACACATTGAGGTTAACTTTGAAACAGCCATGATGTGGCCGGTGAAATAAATAATAATCTGCCAATTCACGTGATATCCTTAATAATTCCAATACTTTAACAAATTTTCCCTCATCTTAACAAGCTTCATGCTACTACGGAAAAGGCGGCAAAGATGCCTACATGGAAATATTAGGTTTTAAGTCCGGTCATCTACAAATGGACCGAGCTGTGAAATGGAGCTCTCCTCGGACTAAATAAAATAATTAGGTTCCTGCAATTTACTTTAACTATTGAAAACTACATGATTGATACAAAGTGATGAAGTACCCGGGGAGAACAACGACGTATGTTCGTCTCATACTGCACTCGAGAAATGACAATCTAACATGGCGGCGAGCTGCCTCCTCTCTGTCCTTAACTCCTGCTGCCATGTCACGTGATAAATTACACTCAACACAATGTTTAATGAAATGAAGTGGATGAAAATGGCACTAGATGAGAATTAGAGATGTGAAACATTGCACTTTAAAACTCACTTGATCAAGAAAAGAAAAAATATATATAAAGGTAAACATAATCTTTCCATTTAACACGCTCTAACCTTACTATTGTGGGTTATGTCTTTCCTGTGCACGGCTCTGCTTATGCCAGGATTTCCTTGCATTAATGTACATAACACTTCATTTACTGATACAACGTAATTAAAACACCCTTAATTACAAATTCAATATGAAAAGTATATTTATTATTTTCAAGCCATTTTTGGCCACGTGTTTGATACATTATGTCATACATGTCTATAGTTCATAATACATGTAACACAATACTGGTTATAGTCAATATCATACAGTCCATAATACTGTTCAATTAAAATAAATACTATTTTAAGAGTATTTATGGCAGGAGCACACACAAAACCGGAGTAAAAAAATTTCTAATTATTTAACACATGCATCATGCTCCAACACGTGGTCGCGTGGCATATTTACAAAACCTTAGTTGCACATGGCAACACACTCAAGACAATAAAACATAATAAACACATATCTTGTTGCAGAAAACCCTTGTAAAATAATAAAACATACAATACTCTTAATCGAATGGGCGATAAATATTATTTGGAAACTATTGCAACTATTCCACAGTCGTCGCACTGGTGCACTAGGTGCGGCATGTTCTGTACCACGCGGTTACACAGGAACAATAATTATTTTTATTTTTAAAAATGGCAAGAAAATTTACATTAACATATCTGACACTTTGCAAACTACGAAAACAAAAGTAATAATGAAAACTAAACGCTGCAGGGCCACACAAGAATATAAAGAAATCCTATGTACATAATCACACCAATCCTATTGACATATACACACTTATGTGCCCACGCAGAACAATAGGTTGCACTTACTTGCTTTCATGTGGTGCTGAACTGCCCTGAGGCGGGTTCTTCACAAACATGGTGAACGGTCTAGGGGTCGTAGACGTGGCACATGTCATAATAAATAGGGAAATCTCCACATGGCGGTTCTCTTACAGATTATGGCCAACATGGACGTATTTGAGTTTCGTCGCTTCTGGCAATATTTGACTTATTTCACTACTGGAACTGTCCAGTATTGTTCTGATTGAAACTGACCTCAGCTTAATAATATTTATGAATTGAAATAAAAAAAATATTTACATTGCACTCTTTAATTAAATGAAAGTAAAAATGTGCACCCTGTGTGTTGCATGATGTATGTACATGTGGCTTGTGCTTCTCATCCTACATAATTTTATATGATGTGTACAAAACAATTGACATTACAAAAGCACGCCGACACAATAATATAACCTTTGCATAATTTATACAACCTGTACGCATGGCAGCACACGTCTCATTTACCATACATTAATGATACAAATACTTTAAATTATTAAACAACACTTTATATTAAAAAGCCACCTCGACCTCACAAATGTAAACAAACACACATGGTTTAACTTATGCTGCACGAACAAGTGATGCATGCACACGAGAAATAAAATTATTACACTATTATAAAGGCCATGGAAAATCGTAAAATTAGGTATACAAAAAATTACACTTCAACATTTCACATGTGACACACAGGCTTCAATTTATATAGGCACCGCCCTCTCATGGCTGATGTTGGTACTAGGCTCTAATGCACTGATGCAACAAATGTGCAGAGGAAGGACTAAATGTGGTACACGTCAAACACCCTCTACCTTCTGGAGACAGTTCGTATGGTGCAGCTGAAGCGATGCGCCTACTCACAGCATCTGACCTATGAGCGGATGTTTACATGTGGCCATAAACTGTAGACATTGCATCACTGTCACTGTCTTATAGGCACTTGTGCTGTGACGACTGAAATGGGTGCTCCTGCTGGCCGGCAGGCCATGCAAATTGTAGAGTGTGAGCACTTGGAGTGACGAGGGAGGAGAGGTCGCCCTCCGATACCCGTGTAGACCTCGTTGCTGTTATCTGCCACTTTGCTGGGGGAGCGACTGATGTGCTGCATTCGATGTGAGCCAGGAGATCCCGTTGATAAGACAGGGTCGACTCGGATGCTGATGATCACATACATGATGCCAGAGATGTTGGGCATCTCCAGGGCGTTGTGATGCCGTCAGGTCCTTGCCTGGCGATCCTGGCTGTCTTCAGGCAGCCCACCTGCTTGGCTTGAAGTGATGTCCTGCATGACTGCTGTGATTATGTTGTCCGTTGGAGGTTGACGAATGTCGGAAGAGACAGTGTCTGCTAGACCCACTGTGAAAATAAAGACACCGGGCATCTTGCCTGAACACGTGCACAATGCATTGCTGTCATGTTGAATTTACACCAAATCCACTGTGCCTCTCTGTAGTGTTGATGTATTCTCACTTTATTCACAACCCAGTGGGGTTGTATCGATGCCGGGCATCGCGATGCCGGCGATGGTGAGCTGGAAGGCATCCCAATGATACACAGCTGAACTACCCCTGGTGATGCATACCTGGTAACAGGTGTATTCCAGTGCTTTTTTAGTGTGTGTGGGCCACTCCACTTCGCTGCCAACCACAGAAACATTTACTGCTAGTGGATTGTTGATGCATGCGGATATGTACTTGCTGTCTGGGCTGGAGTGGCGGTTGTGGGCATGCTGCGTCGGGCAGTTCCTGTGCAGCATAGCGGCACTGGTACTCCCGGGCCTCTTTGTGCATACACACTCTCTGTTCCTCCCTGTCTCCTCTGTCTGCAGAGTTCATGGTTTGCTCTCTCGCCCCTCTCCTGAACCTGCCAGGGAGTAGAAGGTCATGTCTCTGGAGCAGTTGTGCAGGCATCTTGCCAGTTACCTGATTCTCCCGAGTGCGCAAGGTAAACAGTGCGGTGGGTAAGTGCTCTCCCCAACAGGCGTGATTCTCAACCACATGCAAACGAAGTTGTGTTTTGTTATCCTGATTGTGCTGCTCTGTTGGATTTGACCATGGATGGTAGATGGAAGTCATGAAGTGTTTAACACCTCAGTATGTAGAGTAGTTTCACCAAATAAAGCGGTAAATTGTTTGCTGTTATCGGTAAGCAACACACACGGGTACCCCCAGTATGGGAAAATTTCTGTTTCCAACACTTTTCCGATAGTTCTTGCATGAGCACTTGAAACTGCACATGCTTCTGCCCAGCATGAAAACAAGTCAGTTACGACCACGAAGAACCGATTACCTGATGATGTGAGTGGTTAATGAGTAGTATAAGGGTACATCAAGGACAATCCATTTTCGACCCTAAATACATTTAATTTTACCCCCAAAATTAAGAAATTAACCCCCCAAAATCATGCAATTAAAATTTTTATAACTGCATTATTTATTTTTGAAACAGCCCAAAAACACCCAAAAAAGCATCAAAAATGACGAAAAACCACCTAAAATCACAATTTTTCATACCGGCTTCTTTTCCAGACAAATAGTGAATGTGAGATTTTGACCCAAAATGAAGCATTTTTACCCAAAAATCAAGCAAATGTCATGTTTTCTAGAAATGTCAATTTTGCAAGCGAGTAATCTGAAACAAGCAAATTTAAGCTAAATAAAAAACCAACTAAGCTAACAATCAAATGGAAATATGAAAAAAAAAATTATATATATATAATTGATAGAATTTAAGAGAACTCTAGAGCATGTATAAATCTTCAATGTTTTCATTTCTTTTAAGCCTCTATGTGCTATAAAAACCTCCTTCTCATTTATTTGTGTCAAGGCACTTCACATAGTGCTCTGGCATTTAAAATTTTATACTTACCATCTAGAATAAAATTAATTATTTGCCAAAATTTGATTCGTGAATTTCAAAATCTGTGGCAGTAAACCATTTCTTTCCCTAGACCTTGCAGTTTGGTGAATTCAAACGAATTGTTCAACTTGTTGAGTAGATCCTCCATTTTTGTGATATTAATAAAGAAGCAGATTATTAAAGAAACATATTTTTTTCATTCTCTTAATAAATAAATTAGAACCGATGCTCGAAATGGAAAATAATACCATATTTAAGCAATGTAAAAGGTGTGGTGAAATATTAAACATTGAATGTTTTGCATTACACAAACACACAAAAGATAAGGATATTGACACATGTAAAAAATGTACCACTGAATATGTCAGAAATCATTATGATTAAATGAAGAGAAAGTATTATACGAATGTAGAAAATATGTTGCTAAACTATATCTCAAAAAGCATAAAGATAGTAAATTACACATTGCAAATGAAATCCAACAAGATGATTATTCAACTAAGAAATGCACATAACGTAAAGAGAAAAAAAATATTTATTAATTTTATCATAATAAGGCTACTTAGTAAACTTACAACAAAATGGAAAAATCACTTAATTAAATATGGTAATAATCACTATGCCTAAAAAAAGACAAAATATTATGCGAATGTGGAAAATATCTTTATAATACTCAACTCGGAAAGCATAAAAATAGTCAATCACACAATACAATAGTAGGTATTCAAAATTAAATGCAACATGATTATTACCCAACAATACATGTCCAGTACAAAATGAGAATAAATATATTTAAAAAAAATTTATAACAAAACTTGTAATGGCAAACATTCAACTATATGTAAAACATGTTTTAGTGAATATCTTAAGAATTATTATCTTATTAATAAGTTACCGAGTTTAAAAAAGACATCTCTATTATCGATATTTTAATCGCTTGTTCTATTTTATCCCACTATTTTCACTATTCTCATATTTTTCATTTTCCATTTTACAGTTAAATTTTTCTTACTAAATAAACAAATATGGTTA
Source organism: Dryococelus australis (assembly GCA_029891345.1). NCBI lineage: Eukaryota > Metazoa > Arthropoda > Insecta > Phasmatodea > Phasmatidae > Dryococelus > Dryococelus australis. Next base: position 184,324,936 of record CM056994.1, on the reverse strand, counting down.
TGAATTATTCAGTAATATATCTGCACGAAAGGAGAGTGACTGAGTTGAGAATTATAGGTAGAGAAATTAAAAATAGAAAATTTAAATTAAATATGTAAAGAATATCGAATTGCAAGTATCATTCAAAAAAGAGAGTATTGAGAATCTAAATGATTTAACAGTTGCGGAATTAAGAACTAAACTTAAAACCGTTAACTTAAGAAACATGTATTATTTAAGGAAAGATAATTTAATTACAACTCTTATACCATTTATTAGAGACGAACAAACAAAGAATAATTGTACAAATTTACCCTTTTCAGGTTTTAAAATAATCAGAAAAAAAAAGCATTAAAAAAATATTCCCCTTTTCTAATCTGATATTTGTACCACAAAGAAATAAAACTAACAAAAATTCGCCCTTTTCAATTCTAGAAGTAAAAGAAGAAAATTGAACTTTAGGTCAAATTTTTCCTTTCAAAGAAAAACATTTTAGTGATTGGGTAGAAAGAAGACAGCCATTTGAAATGCACGAAATTAGTCGTAATTTTAACGAAATTCTCAACATTTGGCAAACAGAATACCGTATTTGTATAAATACTTTTGAAGTAACTCTAACAGAAAAAAATTATGCTGCTCTAAATGCTGTTCAAGCAGCAATGAAAGCAGTAATAAAATTAACTAATTATAAACAAAGTGATCAAATGAATATTTATGCAAATAATCAGAATTTTCACCACACTATTTCGGCTGTAAGAAATAATCATTTAAATGCCAAAAATTTACTTAATCAAATTGAAAGAGTAATTACATCAAATGAAATTGTTGAAATAAATGAAACTACTTTCGAAATTGATGTTTATAGAATTCCAAGAGGAAATTTAAGTAAAAAAAAATTGTAAATTTAACTAAATATATAAAAGGCAAAACAATGTATTACTAAAATTAACAATGATGATAATTTATGCAAACCTGGAGCAATAATTACCGCTTTAACATACAAAACCCTTATCATTTTGGATAGAAAAAATTAACGAATAATGAAATTATTTACATTAGAAAAGGAAGAAAACTACAATGAGAATTAACTCGTGAACTTTGTGTAAGAATGGGAAAAAGTTGTGAAATTGGCTTCAGTTTGGAAGATATTATGGATGCAGAGAATTTGATAAATATTCAAATTAAAGTGGTTTCAGCTGTACATTTCAATTCAATTATACAGTCGGGTTCAAAAAAATCAATAACTATTTATTTGTATTTACACAATGAACATTGCGGTATAATTAATAGTATTAAGCATTTCTAGGTAGTGTTTATTATTGTAAAAATGTAACAAACCATACTATAATAAAGATCAACATGAGTGTAATAAAAAAAAGGCAATTTATGTAGAAAACCACAGCATGAAAATGAAGATCGAATTAGAATATATTGTGTAGAATGCAATACATATTGTTTTGGACAGGAATGTTTTACTAATCACGATGTTGTGTAAGGCAGTCTATAAGTGTACAATGTGTAACAAAATATATTTGAGGAATAAAAAACACAAATATGGTTATACCAAATGTTGGAATTGTAAGGAATTCGTGAGAACTGATGAACATAAATGTTAATGCTGGAGAAGCCTCAAAAAAGTAGTTTTTGTACAAAAGCTTGTACTTGTAATGGGCGAAACAAGAAAAATATATAGGCTTGTTCTTACACAGAAAAATACTACTTTTTCGATTATGAAGCCACACAAGATAGTGGTTTTCATACACCGAACTTTATATTTGTACATGATTTTAATGGTAACTAAATACATTTTAAAACTAATGATGAGTTTTGTGTATGGGTGATATCTATAGAAAATAGCAGATATACATTTATTGCAGACAATTCCAAAGGCTATAATTCATATTTTACTATACAAAATTGTGTAACAAACAGTATAAAACCTCAAACAATATATCAAGGCTAAAAAATTATACAACTTAAAATATCGAGTCTCAATATCAAAATAATTGATGGTATAAACTTTATTCAAGAAAGTCTTTCAACATTTCCCAAAACATTTGGTATAAAAGAGTTTAAAAAATTACTTTTTTAATACTTTTTTAATATACCAGAAAATCAAAATTATATTTGAAAAATACCAGCTACAAAATATTATGGAGTATCTACAATGAAGGAAGAACAACGAAAATACTTTTTAAAGTGGAATTCTGGAAAAAAAAAAATAAAAAATCTTCGATTTCATAAAAGAACTTGCTGAATATTGTGATTCTGATATTGATATTTTACAAGGCGGATGTCTTTGATTTGGAGAATCTTTTCTATAAATAGCAAATATAGATCCATTTTGCTACATAACATAAGTGGGTGCTTGTATGGATGCTTACAGATCAAAATTTCTTAAGGATAATACTATTGCAGTACATAAAGATGATAAAAAATAAATGTTTCGTAACGAATCAATTTTGTGAATAAATACGTTTCCAAATGTTCGACATGCATTAAATGGTGGAGAAAATACTATTTGTGGAGCAAAAGTTGATGGTTATGACAAAAAACAAAAATAATATATCTATATCATGGTTGTTTTTGACATGGTTGTCCTGATTGTTTTTCTCCAGATACGATAAATAAATGCGACAATGAAAGTATGGATGACTTATTTACTAAAACAAACAATCGAACAACAATATTACGGGAGATACAGAAATACAGATGTATTTTATCTTGCACGGACATATTACAGAGTGCCCAAATAACTTGTGAGAGAGTGCCCAGCGCCTCCGAACGAGGCGCTGGGCACTCCATAAGTTCCTGTTCTACACCTGCTCCCAGGCGGGACACGAACACTACACATCACCTCTGGAAGTGCAGCACATTAAACTGTCGTGTGCATATAAAATATAACAGAATAAATGTGTCGTAACTAACCCTTGAAAGATGTTTTATTTTAATATCTTGCATTACTGTGACGCATTGCATAATATAGTTAACATAGCATATTTAGCAGAGTTTTTCGGAAAATTTTATTCCCCACAATCAATTACGAGTACCTTTCGCAGTTTCTCTTTGTACGAAACACACAAAATAAATAAGCATAGTGCCAGAAATCAGAATGTTGAATATACACCTGAAAACAAAATTTTTTTGTAAACATCCTAAGAATTCTTCTAGTACATTATCTAATATCTTCTTTTATCATGCACACAATTAAAGTGTTTCGGACTAAAATAGGTCTACATGTTCGCTTATCTGTTGTAATGTGTGGATTTTGTAAATTTTACTAGCCACTGCATTGTTAGACACTATTTAACACATGTTACCTTTTTTTGCTTGATTTGTGTTCATTTAGCATGCAAAGAGCCCAAATTGTTCAGTGCCTATTCATTATATTATGCAGTGTGGAAGCTAAGCAAAATTACCACACTATTTAATTCATTTAATTACTATATGGTCTGATTCTGTTCGCAAATTTCATATTTAAAAATTATCAATTATCAATTATCATGTGTATGTTCGTACTATTCGTATCTTTGTATTAAGTTATTTGAATAAAACTGTAATTTATATTCCCTCTGCAGCACATATTTAACTTTCTGCAAGTAAATTGTTCATGTATGCTAGAAATAACACATTGCAGCCACACTAATGTCAATTTCCAAGGTGACTGAATGACAAGAACCGCAGCTCTAGGCAAACGAAGCATGAGGGTTCAAGAGTAAAATAATATTTCGCCTAGTGAGAGTAAATGGTCGTACAAAAAGATGAGCAGATACAATTTTTTTTCAATAGGGTAAAGTGAAGCTCCATTTTTACTGGAACTTGCAATACTTTTATTATGTCAGTCGATTGTACCTCCTTGCTAATTACACGAATGAACAGATAAATAAGGTAGGAATGTTTGTAGAGAAATATGAGAGATATGTTTAGGAATCTTGCCTCGTCACTTGTAGTGAGAGTGAGTGAAATACAGATTATAGACTAGGTATTATCAGAACCATGTCAAATAGGGGACAATTGCCCCAACCCCAACTTTCAGTAGGACAGGCATTTTTTGCTTTTTTTAAATTCAGTTACAGTGAATTGACTGTTCTCAATTTGCCATCAGATAATCGTTTACCCCACTAATAATTTTAATATAAGTTTTTTCTTAGCAACTGTTACACATGAAGTGCTTCATTTTACGAAGTTTCACGGCACTCAGGTTTATAAAGCAAATATTTAGTCTCTGGTATGAATATAACTTTTTTCAATTTAATTTAAGCATGTACTTAATAAAATATGCATACATTTCCTGAATAAAATTATAGTAGCGAAGGGCAAATGCTGCCTCATATTTCACCCAAAAAGCAAACATTTATAAATTGCAGTACTATAGGAGACCTCATATTTTTTCCCTAGGACTCGCATTTCTTAAAATGGTCCTGCCCCTTACAATTTATTTAACACACTTCCAATCATCCCTTCCAAATATTCACTTGGATGGACAATGTTCCCATGTCCTCCTTGTGTCTACTGAAAGTGTTGTATATATTAGGAACCTAGCATACTGTTCGCTGACAACTTCTATTTTTCGACATCACATATTACATATAACACAATGTCCGACTCATCATATTTTGTATTCTTCTGTGATTATATATAAACTACAATATTTCCTCTCTTCGTGGGACAAGAGAAACTGACAAATTAAAGAACTTTGTGAAAAGTTTCCTGGTAAAAAAATTTGTTATTTTAAACTTTTTGGCACAAAGTGTGGCGAAGTAATCATATTATTTAAGTATGTATTTACAAAATATTATTGATGGAAAGATGTTAACAACCCATAAATATTAGCCTATATTTCGTTATTTCAAAATATGAAGTTCATTTAAGATTGATATTCCCTTTTCTTTTTGCGACACGACGTTTAGTTACATTGTGTTTCGTACCACAGCTGATTATTTAAACAATTCTTGACAATTGTACAGCAGCCATATTGCTCGATGAACGTTGGCATCAACCAATATCGCTTATGATCCATGGCTGCAGTTACACTGGACGCAGAACTACTTCACTTTAAACAAGTTCAGCTATTGAAGAGTTTACGTTACCTTCGTACGAGTTCCGATCGCAGTTGTTTCTCGTTGAAAGTGAACAGTTTTCACAAGTCGTTTCGAAAGACATCTCTTCTCTGTTTAGCTCCTATTGACTGCTTCCAAGTTAACAAGCAGTGTATTAAATATTACTGATTTTTGCAGGAATTCCACACTTGTTGAATTAACTTAAGTTTAAGGTTGAATGCACAAAAACCTACCCATTATGACTTTACAGTAAAATTGTAGGTTTCATAAGCATTAAAAGGTTCTATAGTGATAAATGTTGGAGGCTAATATAAATAAATATCATACCTTTTAAGTTCCATGAATGTCGAGGTTAGAATTTTCATTGATTTAATTCTGTTTTGGGTGTGTAACTGCGTAAACGTGTTCTGTTTTTAAACTTGTTCTGACATGGCTACAGAATGTATTTAGCTGAATGTGTTGAACAGCACTCGTGTAACTGCGGCCCATCTTTCCTATTTACTAATCCCTTGTTTTTCAGCATTAAATTCCGTGGCGTCATGTTTCACCTTTGCTTGCTAGGTGTCTCTATTTTACGATGTTAATTCTTAAATGACACACTATACCTATTACGTATCGCATTTTAACAAATGTTTGCATTGTTTGGTTTAGCCATGTCCGAAATGGGTGTGAGATGATTATTTAGGTTACCAAATCGACCACGTGACCAAGTTTAGGCCCTAAATATTTGGGGATTTAAGGTTGAAATATTCTGAGAAGTGGCACACTACAGGCCGGTTCCACCATTGTGGTTAGAAACTTTATCTGAGATCGTATCTAAGATCGACATAGAAAACTGTTGCACCACGAGAGTTCAGAGCTGGACTGAGATCGATATGGAGTTCATTTCGAACCACCGAAAAGAGCGGTCCCAAATCTCGATCCGAGATCAGCAGCCATCGTCGACAAATGTAGTTCGAAAACACTCCAACAGGGAGAACTACTGTTTATTATTGAATAAAATTCGTACAACAATAATTCAGTTACAGCTCCATCACCGTATATCTAGTTCTATATACAGTGAAAAATACGCCAACTTACATTACGTCATATATTACGAACTAATAGGAAAATTTCTCATACTTAATATTGATATCTCATTTTGGAGTCAAGATACGAACTTAGCCGTCGTGGTAGAAACATCGCGCTCGTGGCTGCTCGCTCGCCGGGAATTGCCCGCGACTTGAGGACCAGCGAAAGTGAAGTGGATCTGCTAGTGCGAAGGGACCATGGCAGCTAATACTATAGAGACAGCTGGAGATTTTAAGGCTGAAAAGTGATTGTGCTGCGCTCTGATGGTTTGAGGTGACGAAACAGTTGTTTAAAATTACCGTCGTGCGTTTGGACTGGGAATTGCTTACGTTTATTTAGTTTTAATGATTTCAGTGATTCACGATCATTGAATTACCATGGAAGGTGGCATTTGCGCCGTAAATAATTATTTTAGTTACACTATTAGTTCTGCAAATTCTATTCCATTATCGGATTTCTTTTTCCACTAACAAATATCTTTGTAAAATTTTTATTTGTTATTTCCAGCATATACAACACATCAAACACAAGTTTCTGAAGCTTGAAATTCATGTTCTGGTAAAAAAGCTTTACTAAAATAACTTGGGATCATACTCAGAAATCTTCCTTTTTCACCAAGGCGTCCTTAAATCAAAAAGGAAGCCTTCATTACACTGCAAGAACCTCCCTATAGTGGAGTGAAGGAAGCTGTGAAAAATAAGGCTGTCTAATGCGTGCCTTTTAGCTTCCTTAAGCAAGATGGCGGTGAACATTCGAAAAAAAACCTGCTTAATAAATAGTAGTGTTCAATTAAAGAACAATTGTGAAGTATGGAATATGTAAATTATGAACATTTATTGTAATTACCACGTTGGAATAATTTCACTGCATATTTTAACCTCTTAAATATTAATGTGGTAAGCTCATATTTATGTTCTGTTCTGTGCCAGTGTCTAACCTAAACTATTACTGACAAGCGGTTATGCATTTATGGCAGCATCAACATTATCAGCAGATGCAGGACAACAGGGAGGTCCCCATGGGCCATCGACATCACGACTCCATCAACACTAATTCTGTCAAAGCCGGCACCATTCCAGTCGGGCAATTTACAAAATCCATTTATCCTGTCCACCAAAACCAATTTTTCTTGACATACGAGCCTGTAAGATATCAAATTTGCACCCTTTTGTGTGGCAACACACGCCCGTCAAACATCCCGCCATTTTTCTGTGCAGCATTTACGCATACTAATGCCACATCACTTCCAATGCATAGTCTATTTTCCATGTATTTGTAACTCCCTCCAGTGATCCTATATCTATCCAAGTGTTTCATGCAATTTCTTTGTGATCATTTGCCGTTCCACATGTAACACAAAAGTAGGCTCCTTCGAACTAATGATCCACACATATTCACTACTGACGAAATTTTCCAATGCTTTCCATCCATTCGCAAGTTCTTACAAGCCAGTTTGAACCAGAAAATGCCAGGTGGATCAAAGAAGAATTTTGGCATCAATAAAAACCGCCATTGTACTGAATCACATAGAAAGTCCACTATTTTAGCACCTGTGTGGGACGACAAGCAGCCCGTGATGTCAGCCACCCAAGACACATCTTGGGGAAGCAACAGAGAGGTAGTGTACCGATGCCTTCCCTCCCTCGCTAAGCCAGTCACACCAACCCTGATGCATCGCATCACTTGGTGACAGCCGCAAACCTGTCAGGGAATGTGGCCACTGGATAAAACGTAATAACTAGCAAGTTGGAACAATTGCATAGGCCCCATCGCGCAGGCGATCCTGTACTCATGGACTTGCAAATGGAAAATGGACAGCCATCCAATTATGCCTGAAGTGTGTGCATCCTATGACTTCGCCAGACCCATTCTAGCTGAGTTTCCTCCAGGGCAACACATGCCTCTGCGAGGACAAAGCAGCATCTCGGTGCATAAGAGAACAGATGGAGTGTGATAACTCTGAGATCTACAGTGAAGCATGGAGGTATACAATTGTGGGCACACCAGAAGATATTGGTGCACAGTGTGTAATACCTAAACAGATCCGAGGATATGTCAACTTCCTCCACATACCTGCATTCTGCAATTGTTCCGGTAGTCAAACAACCACAGGACACACACCAACTCCTTTTCGGCGATACCTCAGAAAATGCACAAACCACAGTTGATGTGAAGTGATAGGAGCTGAATCACTTGTTTCTGCTCGTTGCCTTCGAGCATATCGCAATAAGTGTATCACACCCAGCGTACGAGCCACATTACATGAGACCTTCCTCAGCAACTGCACCCAATGCGATACAGAAGCACCAGTCGAAAGTCAGCCACAACATTTTCACCACAAGGAAGGAATGCCTGACATCAAATTCAGCATCTCACAACATGGCATATTCAGAGAAGAGGCAAGGGAACAACAAACTAGAAACATTTCATGCATTTGTATGTGCTCCAACCTTCACCATGCCCCCACATTATCTACACCGTTACTGCAGCTAGTCATGGCTACCATGGATGACAGTGCCGGTGATTTTATCCAACAGGGTGATCCAACAGGGCAAAGAGGTATCAGCACGCCCACCACACTTGTACGATTCCAGTCACTACCATCATACTCAGGGCTATCTAGCAAAGATCCGATATATTTCATACAAGACTACACCAAAAGACTTCGCCGATACAAATTCGACGAAGACGACTAGCCGAACAGCAGAGGAGAACAACTAGGAAGAGATTCACGATAATGGTGGCATGATATAGCACATTACGACATGACGAGGGCAGAATTCAACAGCGTCTTCACATGTCGTTTTGCAAGTATTTTTACATGTTTAAGAGCACACAGTAGAGTAATCCTTGAAGAACAGGGAGAGAAGTCTCTTTATAACTTCGCCACCCACAAAGTGAATTCATATGCTCCTACCATCCAGGAATGTAATCGTGTCAAATTTTCGAAGTTGTAGCTAGTACCATATGAGATGAATACTGTGCTGCCATGGCTCCAGTGATACACGCCACAGAAGCTGACTTTATTCAGACAGTTATGCTACTCGACATACATACTCGACATGAGTATCCAGGCACAACTGTGCCGCGATTGCGAGTCCACACATCTGTGATGACATCAAGGACAGTTCTGGGAAAGACATTTGAGTGCAACAGTGCTATCAAGTTCCACAAAACAACTATTACCACCACCTCTACCAGAATAAGGGATCAGCCTATGGTCAATTCCGCCTCAACACATATTGGAAGTTACTCAAAGGACTCCACCTACACCGTGCAGATGGTTTAATGGACCTTATTGGAACAACGAATGTCCCAACAGAACAACAGCGTGGGTAGCAGAAGAGAAATAAAAAACACAGCCGGGAAACGGGAAATTGGGGTAGAGCGGCCCGATGCTGCCTGCCCCAAGGCAAACACCATATTGACCAGACCAACCTGACAAAAAACATTACTTTCACAGATGATCGGCCCATTGACAGCTGTCATTGATACGGCAGACTCTTATATTTCATACGTACAGCTTTCATTAACGTCAGTGACATCCTGCCTATGCAATAGACTGTGCATGTAGCCACTCGCCAACAAACCGGCGAGGTTGCGGGAGAAGTTGACATCGCTGTACGCATCAGGGATGTAGAAACAAACACCATCGCATACAAGTTTGACGACATTCGGGAAGACGTGATATTGGGCATCTCATGGCTAACAGAACAGAATAGAGTGGTGGAACCTGCAGCACACCGGATACACACTGGTAAGAAAGTATGGCGAACCGTCTACAATATAAGCCCCAAACCAGACGGGAATGTACCATCAGTATTGCTAGATGAGCTTGACCACTCAGTACCAACCAAGTTCCGTGAAACCATGCAACGTCCCGTGGATGAGCGCAGCGACATACTCACTGCAACTGACCCGTTATGCCATACCACAGTGGCAAAACATTGCATTTTACTTACCACGGAAAAACCCATCTACGAAGGTCCATGCCATTGTCAACCCCATCAGTGCAAACAGTGAATTTAATTTGGCGATCGCTTAACCACCTAAGAATGTAGGTTAATGGCAGTTTTGTGGGGATTTTCGCCAGTTAAATCAGGTCACTCAAAGCCCACCACCGCCCTACATAAATGTCAAGGACGCCCTTGGTATGCTAGGCAATGCCAAATTTCTGACCACAATAGATCTCCACAGCAGTTATTGGCAAGTGCTGGTGCGACCGGAAAATAGGCATAATACAGCATTCACAGTGCCAGACGGGCGAAGATTTCAAATATGTACTATGTCATTTGGCGCACCATTAAGTGCGCACCATCAACATTCCAAGTTATTATGGAGAGGGTATTTAATAGCTTCATTGGAGTATTAACCTTGGCTTACATTGAAAATGGGGTTTTGTGGTCAGAGATGTGGGAGGACCACAGCCGCCATCTTTCACTCATACTTGAACGTCTAGCCATCAAGTGTCTCGCGAGCACAGATCACAAATGCTATATTGGTACGGCAGAAATCCAATTCCTTGGACACTTGGTGAACGAGAAGGGAAGTATGCCTACCAAATAACATTTATGCCTTATCGAAGACTACTCAGCACTCACAACCCGCAAGCAGTTAAAAAAATTCTTCAGCCTCGGAAACTGGCTGCGAGAGTACATCACACAATTTACCATCATCGCATTGTCTCTCATTGCGCTAATGTCACCAAACATAAATTTTTAGTAGCGGGAAGAACAGGAGAAAAGTTTCGCCGAACTGAAACTTTGTTTTCGTAAGTGCCCGGCCTTTGCATGCCATGATCCGATCAGCCAACTATACTTACAAACTGTCGTAAGTTATCAAGGAATAGGTGCCATACTGTTTCAATTAGGCGACAGCAGAAATGCCTGATCATCGACTACAGCAGTGCAAATTTCAGTGCAGTTGAACGTTGCTCAGATATGAACGAGTGTGAGTGCTTGGTGGTAGTATGAAGTTTAAAAAGTACCGCCAATCACTCGAATACCAAAGATTCACAATACTCACTGACAACCGCTGCCTCATATGGCTGCACAGCAAAAGAGTAAGCCAGAGTAAGATAACAAACTGGGCACTCTTTTTGCAGAACTACGATTTCGAAGTGTATCATTAGCAGGCGAAGATAATCAGCTGGCTGACTGTGTGTCCCCTGCGCCGGGCGAAACCATCACCTGCGACGAGGAAGAGTGGAAAGATATAATTCCCCCCACTCACTCACGAGATAAGTGTTGAAGCCACCAATACAGTAGAACAATGTGACCAGATGAGACTGTGCATGTGCAGGAATTTGTGTGTGCATGTGTGTCATGTAGCACCTTCAAAAGCTGCCGCACATACGGGACTCAACAACAACATCCCAGGGAACCCACGGGACACTTGAAGACAGTTACGCAAGACATCATGGGAGTAGTATATGGATACATTGAGGACAATCCATTTTTTACCCTAAATTCCTCGAATTTTACCCCAAAATCAAACAATTTACCACCCAAGATCAAGAAATTTCAATTTGTTATAACTGCATTATTTCTTTTTGAAATAGCCCCAAAAACACTGCGAGATGCATAAAAAAATACCTTTAAAAACACCAAAAACTCTTTTAAAAAAGCATAAAAAGGCCTTAAAAACCACAAAAAAACATTTTTGGAAATTTGCTTTTTTCCCACCCGAATAGTGAACACAAGATTTAGACTTAAAATCAAATATCTTTACCCCAAAATCAAGTTATTTTACCCCGAAATAAAGTTAATTTAAGCTAAAAACAAGCAAATTAAGCTAAAAATCAAATAAAATATTATCTTATTCTTTACAGTTTATATTCGAAGCTCTATTAATTTTTTTTTTTATGTCTACTATTTGCTTTAGATTTTCACCAATACCTCGAAGTTCATATTTATCATCAATGACTTCTTAGCGTGATAATTGAAAGCTTTGTAAATTTGAATGGAATTTGAGAACCATATTTTTAAGATCTTCGGATGTATTATCTAATCTAAAGGAAGGCGGTTTTGAACTACTGCCATTACCTTTTAAAATGTTAGTCAAGCTGCACGGACACAAAGGCATTTTTTATTTATAAAGAAAATAATTTTATTAAGAGAAAGAAAAAACTCATTTAGAATTATGAAAATGATTTTTATTTGATCAAATAATTCTTCGATATTTCAAAAAATTTGTAAAACTTTCAAATGTAACCACTCAATTATTATAAGTCTAAAATAGTGTATTAAAATATCGAAACATTTTGTTGATTTTCCATTTATTATTTTAACATATTTATATATTGTCAGTGATTATCTCTTTCAAATAATGATAAGTTAGATTCTGTTGACTAATTAGGACAACATGACAAATGGTACCTTCTTCAACCTCATTATTAATATCTACATTAATTTTTATATTTGATTTTTTCTAACTACAGTGGTTTTTCTATATAAGCGATCATATACAATGGTCTTCGCCCAAAAATGAATAATTACTGATACTACCTTCAAAGTTTACAGTTGGTTTATAATAAAGTTCATTATTTCTACATGTAGTATCTAGTTTTGTTTTTTAATGTCTAAAATCACTATAAGCAAGGAACATTTTATCACACAGACCATTTTCAAAATCTAGATTACAACTTTCTTTTGTAAAAATTTCATTTCTACCATTTTTAAATATGAATTTTTCACATTACAATGGTCAAACATAGAAGCCTGGACATACTGTTCAGCACGATTTTCCTATTAATTTGAAACTCAACAATTACAAAATTGTGTTTGTCAAACTGTAAATTATTAAACTGATCTTTTCTATCAAAGTTAAAATAGTTTTTTTCAGGGACTTCTTTTTCAAAAAATTTCTAATAATCAAAACTAATAGGTATTTTAGGCTGGTTGTATATTTTTTCTTTAATTGCAAAGGCTGTGTTAGATTCGTATTCAACAATAGGCTACATAATTTCTAAATTTTGAATAACAATTTTACCTGGATCAGCATAACTTTTCTGAACCACGCCAGCTGCATAACAAATAAACAATTGTTATCAGATGAATTTCTAAAAAAAAAGAAAAAAGAAAGTAATTTCATATCTACCTTTCCAATAAATTTCATTGTTGTAATGAATAAAACCAAACAGTTATCTAAGAGGATACGTTATTTCATTTTTTTAATGACTATGAACAGATTTTACTCGATATTTATTATCAACACCAGAAAATTCTAAATAATTTTGTTCACTTGTCGATCTTAATTAAGGATTAATAATTGTCTATGTTATACCTGGATTATCAACAACTACAATAATATTTCCATGTTTTGAGGTTTATACTCTGGAAAACTGAATAGGAAAAAAGTTCGAACAAACATAAATGTTATCTGCTTTATGATATTCTGCCCCACCTCCAAATTTATTTGTCTTTGGTAATCTATATTGCTCATAAATATAAGTGTCCTTTGGAATAAGTAAAACTATCTCCAATAGGAATATCAAATTTAATTCTATTATTGTAAACATTTAAATTTCCCTTATTTTGATCATTTGGGGGAAAAGTTGGTCTATCAAAATGCTCAATACTTTTATAACTCATTTAGAAGAAAATAATTATATATATATATGAAAGTTTCGAAGAACGTTTCTCGATTTTAATTGCTCATAGAAAAATACAAAAATTATAAAAAAAACATCATGAAGTGGAATATGACAAAAAAAATATTAAAGATCTACCTTTAATAGATGAACTATGCTATATTGGTAAACAAGTAGAAAAAATTTGTGATTAAAATAAAAATTTAATAAGTACATTAGTTCGTGTAGTAGCACAAAATTTAGATTATCCACCAACACCAGAAGAAACATCATTTGAAAGAGAATTATTCTCAAAACCCCCTAACGTAGAAGAGCTAATGTGCATTGTACCATTGAGAAATATGACGCAGTATGCACCTGATTCTACTATAAATCTCGGAAAAGAAATTTCTGAAAAAATTCCTTTTAAAACACTTTATCATTATTGAGTAGATAATCGTAAATTATACATTGGCGATACAGAAGTAATGATACATAATGATAAACTATTTTTTAATTATTAAGAATATAAATTAACATAAGGTTTTTCTAATTTGTTAAGAAAAGGAACTAGTTCTTAAGGATATACACTGAGGATGACTATGAAAATTACAAAGATATTGTTATAGACACAAATGTTGCTTTCCGAAAATATAAACCTCATAGACAAATAAATGCTAAACAAAGTTGGAAGTACGAGAATATAATTTAACCATTTTATTATTCAATTTATAAACAACATATAAAACTACATTAAAAATCAGTGCCAAACACATCAGAAAGAATGATTTCTCCAAGAACTCCTAGAACTGGAGAAGGTATAAAAAATGTAATAATTTACCAAAAGAATGTGTCTGGATGGATGATGTTAGAAAATTGGTTTATAGATTATTAGTTTTAAATGGTGAAGAAAATGCTGGAAATAACCATTATTACAAAGAAAAGTAAGCATAATGAATATGTTAAACAACAAATTTTCTGATTTTGTTACCAATAATCTAAAAAGAACTCCATATATAATAAGAGTTTTTAAATGTAATTCCACACTTATTTTGGAATTCTGAGCACCATGATAAAAGCATTATTAATTGGGCATTAAACAATTTAAATTTACCCGAAATGCATTTGCCTGGTTATAATTACTGTGGTCCATTTACAAAATAAAATGAAAGATTGGAAAGAGGCAACAATGGAATAAATCAATTAGATGAAGCATGCAAATATCACAATATCGCTTATAGAGACCACAAAGATTTAGAATCTGGACATAATGATAATATTTTACAAAAGGAAGCAATAGAAAATATGTTAGAAAAAAATACTCAGATTGGGGAAAAAATTGCTTCTGCTGCTGATGCCTCAACAATGTTTACAAAAGGAAAACTTGGTTGGGGAATTAAAATGTTTTATTAATTATATATTTTGTTACTTATAAATTATGGTAACAAATACAACTTTCGATATTTCCTTTTAGGAATTAAAAGATTTGGGCATAGATAAATTTTTTACAATTGATCAAATTGATAAAAAATAAAAGAAATAAAAGAAGGAAAAAGTTTCTAATTTACTTTATTTCTACCAACAGTCAAAAAGGCAGGCAAATAAAAATGTGGAAGTGGTTTACACCATGGAGGAATTATTCCTATTATACTGGCTGATTTAGGTACACTTGGTGCCTTAGCTGGAGGAGCTAGTGCAATTTACAATTCTGTTGAACAAATGAGAAAAAAATAAAAAAGAATTAGAAGAACAACAGAGACACTCTTTGGAAATTGAAAATAAAGCAGGAAGTGGCTTAGTTGCAAAAAAAAAAAAGGGGAAGATTTAAAAAAATCGAATATATACCCATTATATAATATTGATATTAAAAAATATGTATAAATATTAAATAAAAAAATTTCAGATATATATGTATATGAATGTTGAAGTACCTAAAAATATGAACAAAAATGAATGTGCTGTGGTTAATTTTGACATTTCAACCAATCCTGGTACTCATTGGGTTTGCTATTTTAAAGAAAATAACTATGTTTAGTATTCTGATTCATTTCGAGGTAATATTCCAATTAATTAAATTAATTATTTTAAAAAACATAAATATTTATTACAATAGTGATATAATTTAGAATTTGGATTAAGTTATATGTGGACATCTATGTTTAATTATTTTGCATCTTTTTAAAGTTTTTTAGTTCAATCACATAATTACTTTGTTAGTAAAAGATATATATATATTTGGGAAACCATTAATCAAATCTTTAAATGAAATTTTTGACACTAGTGCTTATGCTATAAAATTGTATGTAGATTCACAATACAATTCCACTGTTTCTTCTTTATAAAGTGAATCGTCAAACTGTTTTGATTATACAACATCTTATGTTTCTTTTCTAGGATGTAGAATTGTTAATATAGTCGAACCTGTAAAAATTAAGATGTGGTCAATCAAATATTTTTATTTACATATAGCAGATTATGCATTAAAAAAGGATGTAGATTCGATATATAAAACTATTGTTTCTGATTATAATTTAAAAGAAGATATATATTTACAGTTCAGTAATACTATTGCTGATTATATAAAGCGAATAAATAATGCAAAGCAGGCACTAAAAAAGGAATTAGATTCAAAATATAAAATTATTTTTTCTGATTATGAATTAAAAACCAATGTAGATTCAAAATACAACAATAGTATTTCTGATTTTAAAATATAAGTAGAATCAAAATACAATATCATTGTTTCTGCTTTACGAGATCAACTTAGTAAAATGTTTGTTTATACAAAAGACTACCTTTATATTCAAAATCATAGAATTTAAAATATGGCTTATCCTGTAGATGGAAAGGATGCTGTCAATAAGAGATATTTCGATAAAGAAATAAATAATAAATTGCACAATTTAAACAAATCTGTTATGAATTATTGTGATACACTTGGTAACACAAAGTTGAAAAAAAAACGAAGAAGTTTCCGATAGTGAATTATATTTTGAATTGCATAGTTCAAACTCTAAGTGGAAAGATTTGAGGATTCAAAATCTCATATATTTTATTTATGTGGAAAGTGGAATGAAAATTTTTTTTGCATAGGCGATGATGTAAATTTCTTTTCTTTTTTGATGAATTTGTATTGTTTATGAAATAATTACTGATAATTTACCTAATGATACTCAACTGTTATTAAGGAAACTACAAAAATAGAATACAGTAACTCTTTTGATGTTAAATGAGGTGAGATTTTAACATTTAAAAATAAAAAAATAATTAAATTATTTTGTTTATGGAATATTGACTACAATAGGAGTAATCGTGAAATATAAAGATTACCTATATATATAGTATCATCAGGTAAACTATATATATAGTATCATCTCTAATTTTGTTAATTTTGCAATAAAACCATAGTCTTCATCGCAACATTTTGCAGAGATCTCAATAAATTTTTCATGAGGCATATCACCACCAACAAAATAATTATAAATATGTCTTAGGTTCATGTCATCTTGTCTAAATATACATATAAAGTTCACGTGGTCTCTCACAACTTGTATAAAAAATCACACATATAACTCTGCAACAAAGAACACTGGTGAATGATATGGATATACACTGGATGTGTGATGAGACAAACAATTACACGTTAAACAATGCACTGGAAAACAAGGAAAACACTACAAGTAATAAAACCTACAATAAAACACACCTAGAGTATCTGACATAGATCCTGGTCTCACAATTGTTACCAGGCCACTTTTGTGGCCCTGCCGCATTAATTTTTGCCAGTGGTTTCCCCTTCCTGTTAGGCAACTCCAGGTACCTGCACTGGTGGCAACCCGTTGGCGGATGTGCCTGCCGATGTGAACACCAAAGGCGAAGAGAACCCTGGACTCGCTGCCCTCACAGTCTCCCTCCTCGCTCCTACTGTCCTATTGCAGATTGTGCTGCCTCCAGACGTGACCCGGCTGAATTACTCCTGCAAACACCTCCTCCTGCAACATACACATAATCATGCATTTCACTTTGCACCTGCTCTTGTACCTCCCCCTGTGCCTACTCCTCCTGCTCCAGCTCTTGCACCCCCAGCTCTTACTCTTTCACCTCCTGCCCATGCTCTTGCATCTCAGCGAGTGCACCAACACTGCAATGCGCCTAACCCTCCATACTACCTATTTGAGGTGTCGCATGTTCCCTGTGGGGCGTAATGCCGCTGGGTGCCTTTTGCACACTCTTCTCCTCTTCCTCTGCCCTTGCATGGGGTGCAGATGCACATTCCTGTTTGCTCCTCTCCTCCCAGAGCATGTCGATGGCGTTTCTGTATTGCACCACCCTTAGTGATATCCTGGTGATGACGTGTATGAGTTGGTCCTCTGCGGGTTCTCCCCCCTGAAGTGCCACCACACCGGGACCGACTTCGTCATCGACCGCACCTGGGGTTAGTAGGATGTTGTTCTGGTGTACCCGTACCTACAGCCTGCCCATGCAGATGGTGTAGGTGGTAGGTCCTTGTCTCTGTAGCATGTACTATGTTGCATTTGTGACATTTTTGCATGTATCATCTCGAGTACCAGTTAAGGCCTGGCCAGAAAAAGTGGTAGTGTACAATTTGAACTGTCTGTTCAATGCCCGGGTGTCCAGGCACGCTACCACTGTGCGAATATGCGAAAACTTGTTCCCTTGCACATGTGGAGACATACACCCTCCATTTCCCTGGCTGTTGTGCAGAACAGGTCTCAAGCCTGCCACCCACAATGCACCATCATTCCACTACCTGGTTGGCACATTGCCTAACATTCCCCTGTGTGAATGTGCAATTCTTTTGTGCTTGAATGACCTCCCAGTGTAAATTGCTAATCAGACCTTCATTGTCAGCGACTTTCATGTGCTAGACGCGAACCTCGG
The DNA here is from genome assembly GCA_029891345.1 of Dryococelus australis. NCBI lineage: Eukaryota > Metazoa > Arthropoda > Insecta > Phasmatodea > Phasmatidae > Dryococelus > Dryococelus australis. The sequence goes on along the minus strand of CM056994.1, from coordinate 184,306,354 downwards.
ATACGGGATCCTGTGAACTCGGCGGCAAAATTTCTTCCCATTCTTCTTCGTCCCTGATGATGACCTCGTTGTTGGAGTTATGTGACAATGAGTCCGCCAGTTTATTCCCCCTACTGGGCACGTGTTCTACTGCGGAGGCATAGGCTTGCAGGTGTAATACTCATTGCATCAGCTTGATCCTTGCCTTTCACTTGTTATGCAATTATACGAGGCCCTGGTTGTCGGTCCGTAGCATAAATAGCTGGTATTCAAGATACATGCTGTAACTTTTTATTGCCCAAGTAACTGCTAAGCATCCCCTTTCATTTATATCGTATCACCTCTCTCTCTGCCCTAACTTTGTGCTTGCAAAGTTAATGACGTGTTTCTCCCTACTGTCGCCAACCTGGTACAATACTGCACCTATCCGTTCTTGGCTTGCATCAGTTTGGAGGTAAAAATGTTTGTTACTTTCTCTGCTTCGTCCATCCACTGGAATATTTTCTGTGGCGAGAACAGGTCTGTCAAGGGAGCTGTGATTATTGCGAATCTCGGAATGTGCTCTCGCAGCCAATTAATAAGCCCAAAAAACTTTCTCAGTTGCTTGCGTGATCATGGTTGCGGATAGCTGTCGATCAGCTTTAGCTGTTCGGGGTTTGGCCAGCTTTCCTCCTGATCAATCGCGTGACCTAGGAAATTAATACTGGTTTTTCTCATGTGGCATTTTTCAACTGAGCACGTGAAGTCATTAATAGCTAGCCTTTCAAGGACTACTGCTAAATGATATACGTGTTCCTCCCAACTTCTTGACCAAATAATGACATCATCGAGACACGGCAGCGTATACTTTCCAATAATACCATTCAGTACACTTACCATCATTGCCTGAAACATCGCGGGTGCAAATTTCAATCCAAATGGCAATGCACAGAATTGAAATCGCCAGCTGTCTAGGGACGTAAATGCGCTTTTCGGCCTATCCTTTAGCTTCACCGATACTTGCCAGTAGACACTGTTAAGGTTCAGGGATTTCCACTCTTTAGCCTATACCAGTGCACTTAAAGCATCTTCTACTATGATGTACAGTGGGAGCCCGCTCCATGTTATCTAGCTCAATGGCCGGAAGTCGACACAGAACGTCAGGTTCTGTCGTCCTTGGGTGCTAAGGTAATGGTCGAATTGAACAGTAGGTAGGTTCTATTACCCCATTATCAAGCATCTCCTGAATGTGCGCTTTTATTACCTGTGGCTGATGAGACATAACCCCACAGATGGTGTGTACCAGCTTCTCATTGGTGAGCAGGATCGCATGTTCAGCGACAGTAGTTCTCTTTAGTACATCATCCCTGCCAAATATGTCATGGCGTTCACCAAGGACATGCTAGAATGTGGCCTGGAGCTCATGTGGGACCTGATTATCAAATTCCCTTAATGTTACTTTGAGTAGGCTACCCATCGGACAGCAGTCCAGGTTATACACCATGCATCTCTCTTTCACACCAAAATTAATTCGTCTTGTGGCCAGCTCTACAATCATGTTTTGCTCTGTAAGCCATGGTATATAAAAAAATAGCTACCTCCCGGATGCCTGGTGTAAAAATGACGGTGCTACTGGATTCGATGTCACCGACTTGAACTGTCACTACTGCCTGTCCTATGGCCAAACTACAATACTCGTTCGTTTCCAACTGAATTACGTGGCTTGTGGGCATAACCTCCTGATGGTGTATAAAGTGCAGTCGTACAAAGTTATGTGAGGCTCCAGTATCAATTAAGGCACGGTATAGCTGACCATTAATGGAAACTAAGATATGGATAAATGGTGTGTGACTGCTGCTAACTTGTATCAAAGTTTGTTGTGGAGTCAATTTCAAATCCTGAGTCCGAATTCTAGCGGGCGCGGTGTTGGTAGCATCCGACACCTTCACCCCTGCAACCCGTTTCTCTGCTGCTTACGTTATGCTGCCTCCTAAATGTGGTCCATATGCGGGTTGTTAGGGCACTTTTGTGCCATTGGTATTGTCGATTCGGACAGTACCTGCATGGATATTGCGATGGTAATCCGCATTTCCAGTCCTGCTGCATATTGTTGGTATTACATACTAGATACCTTTTCGGTGGTTTCTGACCACTTGTTTCTGACCGCTCCGCTTCTGGTACAGTCTGTACATTCTCTCATGCGACTGCCCACTAAAACTACGTGATTGTTGTTGAAAATTTGGTGATGTGATGAGATGATTTTTGTTTACGTTCTCTTCTCGCTGCTCTTACCACCATTTTACTCACTTGCATCATGGCATGGCTGTTCATGCCTTCGTTCTAAAATTATTGCTGCATGCATTAAGACTTCTAGCTTACCACTAAGCAGAGGCACAAGAGCTGCTCTAAATTTAGGTCTGGCTCTGGCAAATGTGGGTGAAAATGCTTAATGAGGTGATTTTTATGTGTGATGAAGGCTGCAAGTGATTCACCCAAATTTTGACCTTCCAGCATCAGCCTCCTCTGGGCACGTAAAGGTGTAAAGGCCCCTCTAAACCTGCCCCGGAACGAGCTATGGAACTCCTCCCATTGGAGGCCATAATGATTGAGATATGTCCACCAAGAATGCACGTCTCAGTGGAGTTGCACTCAGACACAGCTGGCTCATTCATCGCAGCTCACCCAATGCTTGGTGGGGCGGGACACGCAATCTACCGGGAACGCTGTCGGATTGTTGGTCGGCGTCCCAGCGAACGTGGGCAAAGTTTGAAACTTCGACTGCGTTTTGGCCGTGGCCGGCCCTGGCAGATGTTAGGTTGTGTTGTACTCTGCGGTTCCGCTCCGTCGCACACTTTTCATTCCTGCTGGCTGTGGTGCTGTTGTTCCCATGCAGTTTGTCATGTACGGGGTTATGGGTGGCAAATTCTGAAAATGATGTTGTATTGTTGGCAGTAATAATGGATAAATAGGTGTGGAAAACATGTGAGGTAGTAGCAGGTAAAATTGCAAAGAGCATTTGAGATGGATACAGTACTTGAGTTGGGGTAGCTTCGGGTGGCGGGGGTTTGTTGACATTGGCCACTTGCATGGTGGGAGCATGCAGCATCTCAGCTTCAAGCTGCATCCCTCCCTACTCTGCTGCCACTCCCCTCCACCGCTTTTCATCATGCACTCGACAAATTGTTGCAGTCCCTGGCCACTATCACCTGCGAATGGTTGCTGTTAACATTTACTGCCACTTCATTATCCCATTGTCCTAATAAGTTAAAGTGTGCCACGTTTCTGGCCCGTGTACTATTAACCACATCTGGAAGAACCTGCCAAATCATCTCACCGCCACCCGCCTACATATTAGTTCAGCCAGTGTGAAGTAAGCACGGATGAGTATGAATCGAATAGATGTGCTTTAGTATATGTACTTAAGTTAATATGTTTTTGTTTCTTGCGTGGCCCTACTGTGTTATATGAATTTATTGTTCTTTCCAGTGTTTTAAAGTGCTTAATATGTTCACATAAATTTTCCCTGCCATTTTCAGATTAAATATAAGTGTTTGTTTTCATGTGACCTCGTTGTCCAGAAAACGCCACACCGAGTGCACCAGTGCGATGTCTGCGGAACCATGTTTTGCAATTTAGAATATCGCCCATGTGATGTTACGTTTGTGTTATTTATTTTTGTTGGAGGTTTTTAATTGTGTTATATGTTTGCCATGTATGTATGTGTAATAAATATGTTGACATGTACAGCTGGCACTAAAGTAAGCACACAGTGCAGGCACGTGTTAGGACACTATACATGTACAATATTTACACAAATATTATGAGAGTTATTTTGTTGCTTGCACTGGCCTACATTCATTAAATTTAATATTCTCTCTAATTCAACAGTACTACAAACAGTACTAATAGTGGAGAAAGCAGCATTGGATTAAGTGGCTTATGTACAATAGACACCAGTAATATAACATAATGAGCACATGCCAAAAAGTGGCCTAAAATAAGATTTGTTCTTTTTATGTTGAATTTATCATGGAGAATGTTTTGATTGTGTTGTAATAAATAAATGAGGGTTGTGTAATTGAATGCAGAGGAATCCTGCCATGAGCAGGTCCCTGCATGGGAAAACAGTAAGGTAACAGTGTGAGGTTAGGGTGCCTTACACGGTAAGTTTATGTTTATCTTCTTATATATTTTATTTTTCTCGTAATATCCAAGTGAGTTTTATTGTATAATGTTTTATGTATCATGTATTCGTCTAGCGCCACGACCACCCACTCCATTTCATTAATTATTTGGTCTTAGAGTAAATTGTTAGTCACGTGACATGGCAGCAGGAGTTGGCACCAAGAAGCAGGCAGCCCACCACCATGTTAGGCAGTAGCATTTTAGTTATCACGTGAGATAGATGTACGTCACGTGACCTCCCTGGACACTTCATTGTTTGTACTAGCCATGTAGTTTTTCAATAGTTAATGTAATTCAGGAACTTTTTGTTTGCATTAGTCCAGGGAGTGAACAATCTCACAGACCAGTCCATCTGTATATGGCCGGGTCATAAATATTCGTAATTTCCATGTAGGCACTTTGGCTCCTTTTTCAGTTCTAGCAAGCACTGTGCTTGAATGGGGCAATATGTGTAAGTACTTCTTTGGAAGGTAACAGAATTAATAAGTATATCACGTGAATTGCAGGATTGTTATTTATTTCACCGGCCACTTCATAGCAGTTTCAATGGTAACTGTATTTTTCTTTAAGTCTTAAGGCTGCCTATACCAGCCCCAGGAATGAGTATGAGTGTATAAAGGTAGCTCCGATAACCTTCACTTGCCCAGGGACTTGGATATATCAACGACGTATTTTCTGAAATTTATATAAGTTACTACATCGGAAATCGAAGGGGCCACATGTAGGCCGTCGGCCACACGACCTAATCTGTACTCGTGCACTCTGCTGAGAATGCTGGCGCCCGCCCAGAACAACTATGGCCATATTCTTCACCCAGTCCACATAACCTTCTCTCCTCGATGGCCCAGCTACCTGTCACAATGCCAAAGTTCAACACCTGACCACATGGGGTGTCTGTGGGTGCAGATTGGGTTCGATTTATGCCCTGCATGAACTATGTTGATTTTGGTTGACATGATAAGCAAATGAATGTAAGTCCCACAGCTGATTTATGTTCTGTATCACTAAGACATTCCTGGTGATAGTTAGCATTGCACTACGCATATTTTAGTACAATGGGACCCTGGCCATTACGTAAGAGATTGTTACAATATCTGGCGATCACGTGTGATTTGGAAATTGTTATGCATCAATTTTGACTTGAATTGTGGGGTACTATCTATTCTGCCCACTGTCACTGTCTTTCACTGCTCTGTTGATATCAAAGATGTGGTTGTCAACACAGCTGGTCTTACGATGGCATTGGCGGATATCACTACTCTCATTTACTGATTGGAAGCTGCCTATCATATGGTGTAAACAGTCCGGACACCACAGCACCTGCACACTGTTAGTCATCCTGCAAGGCATACTTTGTTTGTAAACAAATCCATGTACTCAGTAGATGCGGGTGTACTGATGCAGTTGCGTGGGGATGTGGAAAGAGGGAAGACCTCCCCTCTTGTGTCATGTCTGGCCTGCTCATCCCATAGTGCAGGAATTATCGACCCGATGCTCAGTTGAAGTGCAGCATGCACGAGGCGTCAGCTGGCTGTCGGCAGTGGTGAGAACTGGGGGATGGGGAAGGGGTATCCTCCACCACATCACTTCTCCTTCTCGCTGCTTCCCTATCCTCTTCCTCCCAAGCAGTGAGGCGTGCCCTTTGGTGTTGCATCCTTTTCCAATTGTTGACAAATGACACACTTCCTAGCATCTGAACTGCATCCCACAGGCATCCCAATGCTGTGTTATCCTTGCTGATGCCTTCCTGTCATCCTCTCACTATTGCGGGCATGAAAAAGGCCGAAAATTTCAATGACCAGAAAAACTTGTGAAAAAATTTGGAAATATTGCTGAAAATTTTGGCGGCAAATGTTTTTCGAGGGAGATTTGGCCACAAGGAGGGACGAAATTTTGACTTTGTAGAATGGACTGATAAGAAGTAGGATATGATTTCGGGGCAGTGAAGATGAGTTCTAGGATGTTGTTTACCCAGATAGGCGACAGACATCGTCGAGGCGACATCAAGATGATTTTTTACTCTTCTGATCTCGGTGTTGCATGCCGTCCACCCAGATTAAATATCCTTGCTGCTGATGATGATGAGCTCTGCCCGATCAATTATGATTGCTGATTGGATGAGATTGTAACTGTTTACTAAACAGTAGCTGGTGGGTCGACTAAATATCATGATGCTTGCTCTTGGAGGCAAATTTGACTAGCCATTAACACTCGCGTACAGGAATTGTTAGGGCCAACCAAACGTCCATAAGATAAGGAACAAAATGGTAAAACATACACTCTTTCAAATACTGAATGAAGTAGGGCATGATGGGAGAGTGTATTGTTAGGGCCCATCCCCTTAAACGCTTAAGGCAGTCGAAATAAATTATGTACCAATCAGTTAACAGTAGCATTTATATGACATGATTTAATATCCCCCTAGAAGAGCACTTATATGCGGAGAAAGTGGTAAACAGTGCTGGCCACTGCGGTTACACTGTTAAAACAGTCTTACGATAAATATGACATTATGGCAAAACTATGCTTCCCATGCGATGTTATTCCTGCAGGAAGAGGGTGGTGAACCGCTTGCGGCTAAATGAGAAAAGGTTCTAGAAGTAGTTAGAGTCTATTGCAATTAAATGTCCATACCCATAATGATGAATGCCGCCCGGCTCGCGCTGTAAAAGCCGGAGCTCACAACACACACGAGACCTTCGTCCGATGTTACTAGCTGACTGCTTTCCAGCCTGATGCGCGGGCGGGCCTCGGCTGACCCACACACCTGAGTGGTACTACTTCCTGCTATAACCTGCAATTTTAAGTTCTGCATCATGCTACTGAATATAACTTACATTAAATATTACACATAAAATTCTGTAACAAAGAACTCTGGTGAATGATACGGATATACACTGGATGCATGATGAGACAAACAATAACACGTTAAACAATGAATTGAAAATCAAGGAACACACAACAAGTAATAAAACCTTTAATAAAACACCACAAGAATATATGGGGTCACAAGTCCAATTGTTACCAGATCTACTTTCATTTCGTGCCACCTCCCAGAGTCTTTGGTGTGCGTTTATGGTAACCACTGGCTGAACAGAACCGGCATGACCTCATGCTGCACTGCTTTGCACTGATCTCTATAGAATACCGGCTATCTGATGCACGCTCTGCTCGCCAGTAGAGCGCACAGTCCTGCTGCATTGGCATTGTAGGACATGGCCGGACAAAATGTCTTAGAGGTGAGGGCATGTGGCACACATCACCTTAGTGCATTAAAATAATATCTGTGAAATACTTAATTTAAGATATATAATTCTGGCTTTGATACTAAATTATTATAATTAGCTCATTAGCATGTTGTAAAAGTTGTTTTTACATTATTATTATTTCTAACCACTATCAAGAGATTTTACTGCACCAGAAAAATCTCAGAAGAATAAATGTACAACAAACAAAGGATATACCTGCCTGAAAAGTACAATTAACTTCAAAAATAAATCTTACCACTACAGGAGTTATATTTCACACAAAATAAAAATATTTACAAAACATAGTTATTTACAGTACAAATTGCAATAATAGAGGAATTTAACTGTGCAATTGGCTTCAAATTCTTATTCTTTTTAGCAATATTTGAGTGCACGTTAAAATGAAGTTACTCCTACAACTAATATTATCATATTGCAGACAAATACACATTCATTTTCTGCACACTTTCCAATGGACTTGTAAGTTGTCATAGTAGGAAAGAATTTTAAAGAATATATCGAAGCTTCCAAAACATCTAACTCAACTATTGGTTAACTGGATTGCAAAGATAAAATGAGCAGTATCCTCAAGAACTTGTTCACTGCAATACTTTCAATTATGTAAGTTTTCTGACGTATCTATATACACAAACAAAATTCAAATTCCACAAATCACAGAGAAAATCGCAGCACATTTTGTTTAAACCACAATCTTCTATTTTACTGTTGCAAAGCCTTCACTTTTCTTATGTACTAGGTATTGGTTCCATGAAGCATTTGTTGTAAATGTTCCTTTAATGGACTTCTCATCAACCTTTCTGGAGATACAGAAGTGCTTCTGAAACATTTATTATACTAACTCAATTCTTCACTCTCTACCAGTGGTAATTAATTGCATGAAGAGTCTGTCTTCATTTGAGAGGTTTCTCTCCGATTTTTCTGGAACCTTAAACAAAAATGTTGACTAAATTATAATGGTATATAGATATGATTAAGTTATTTTTTTGTTTTCATAGTTTTGTTAAATTTCTAATTTAAAAATAAATATCTCATTTATTTTAGTTAGTTGAAGTCGCGAAGATCATGGCATCATTTAAAAATGCCATTTGACGTGTCTCTGGATCTTAGGCTGGACCATCAAGGAGAAAAATAGGTTATGTGGAATGGATGCAAAAATTACCACCATGTTGTAAGGAGGGCGCCAGCATCTCAGTAGAGAGCAGGAGATCATTTCGGGCGAGTGGTCGACGATCCGAACGGTGTTCTCCTTTACGTCCGACCTCTCAATTTACAGTTGTAGAAGTTGTAACAGTTATCCCAATATACATATTCAATGCCTCGTCTAGTGGGGATTATTAGGGCTATTCTCTTATGCCCGTCCTCACTATCCGGACTGTTATAATATGCCTTACCACTTGCGAAAAAAATATTCAAATGCGTTACACGGTCAAGAGGTGACTGAAGAAATAAACATAGTCGGAGAATTCACGACATTAATATTTATTTCTTAATACCTTCAATAGAAGCACTTACAAATCTTTCCTCCCTAAAGTGGGCACACATTGATGCGGAAAATGTGGCAACATTCCTACATAAAAATTAAGTTGTGATCACATCCTGGCCATGTACAAATGGACTGGGTTGTGGACCAGTGTGCTCCCCAGGCTAGAAATAAACAAGAGGTTACAGTTAATTAAGTTAATACTATTGCAAGTTACATGATTAGTACAGAAGCAATGAATTGCCCAGGGAGGGTGCATGGCACGACCGCCCTACTAGGTAACCAAGAGGCGACTACTGAAACATGGTGGCGGGCTGCCATCTTCTTGGCACAAACTCCCGTACCGTATCACATGAGCACAAATAACTTGAAAAATATATAACAAATGAAATAGAGTGACTGAACGAGGCCCTAAATGAATATGAAACACTTAAAACCTTACTTGACAAATCACATTTTAATAATAAAGAGAAATAAATATTTATAAACACATATACTTAACCATATTGCGTAAGCCCCCCCCCCCCCTCCTACCCTAAACTTGTTGCCTTATGTTTCCACGGTGCTTGGCCCTGCAGGTGCCAGGATTCCTCTACATTAATTTGCACTTGATTTATTTAATGTATACAACATAGTTGCAAACACTTTAAAGGAAAAACTAATTTAAAAGAACACATCATTTTTGCCCGCATTTTAAAACGTTTGTGTTACGTTATGGTATTGTGTCCAATGGCTTGCAGCCAATGAAACACAAAATACTGGCTGTCAGTATTGGTACTGGTTAGTACTATCATTTTGCCAAAATATATATAAAGCAATAAAATAAAAGAGATTCATGTAAATAAAAGGTCACTGAAAATTACATACATAATTTCCACGTGCATGGAGTCTTACCACATGGCTGCGTGGTTGTTTATGTTTACTTTGTGTTCCCCACATCAATATACTTCATTCAATACAACATACAACACAATAAAAGCACTACAAAACCCTTTTAATTAAAGAATAATAAATAGGCACTTTAACGTATGGGCGATATACACAATACGCTATCATGGAAGACATGGTCGCGCTGACATCACACTGGTGTACACATTGCGACATGATTCGGACCATGTGGTCACGTGACAACAAATAATATTAACTCTGAAAAATGGCCTGGACATTACATTAACATATCTAACACTTATTAACACTGAAATAAAATAAATCAATTTAAAAACAAACACTATAGGGCCACAGAAAAAGATGTAAACAAACTACTTAATACTTTCTACAGTACACCTATTTAATCAAACTGAACCGCGCACATCTCACACTGGCTGTACACAGTGCGGACGGTGGTGGTCAGCTGGCTTTGCGGGTCGTTTCTCCAGGTGTGGTGAACGGTCTAGGCCTGCGATACGTGGCACACATCATAGATTTGTAACCCTCAAGTTCGCCTCTCAAGTACAGTTATTTTATTATTTAAATTATTTAGGCAATTCATTCTATCGTATAAGAGTTTATAATTTACTCTCAGCCATTATTTAACCCGTTAACAACTTTTAAAAAAAATACCATGTAAGTAATAAACACTGTTTAAACGTATTCCACTGCACTCTAATGTGGGAGTTACATAGCCCCGACAAACACAGCAAAAGAAATGATCGCAACCAAAAGACGATTATATTTTCAATGCGCCCGTTTGAATTTACAACTCAAGAGTTTACTTACCTTACATGTTGCGTAGAATTTTTCGGAACCATTTAGAAGGCACTGATTAACTGTGCTAGTTTCAAAGCGATGGGCAGATAGAAAATTTGGAATACATGATTATTTTTAAGAGTTAAATCTAGTAATTTTCAGATTTTTTTTTAAGCTGCATATTTGCCGTTGTAAGGAGAGCACGCCATAGAAATTAATTTATCAAGGTTGTACACTTTGTGTGTTGAGCCGCATGACACTTCAGATGATGGCAAAATGTCATAATCAAGACATCACACAAATCAGAAACATTAGTTCAAAGCTCTCCAACGTAACCAAAAACAACATTTTAAAAATTTAGCAACTGAAAATTTACTAAGCATATCAATGCAAATCTAACAGGCCTTTATAATCACACATTTAACTTTGCCTCAGATGTTCCACTAATAAAATTACATGGTAACTGCATAAATTACCGCAGAAAAAAAATGACTGAAAGCCTCCATGCTAGTTGTACCTGGTTTATGGCAACTGAGGCAATTGATATACATGTGAATTATTACTCTATTGCTTCTATGCCAAATAGTTCCAGCTATACAGCAGCCTTCAAGAAACTTTGATGCTCACGCCTAACTGCAATTTGTATGCAATAAACATACAATTTAACAGTAGTTAAATGAACGAAATGCTGTACAGATGGTTGTAGGAACACATTCCATGCTTGGGCAAGCCATTTAATACTGGACGGGTGTACAGGATGGGGGTGCCGTGGTGCGTCAGTGGATAGAGGAGTTTATTTTATATAGTGATTAAAGGTTCCAGGAATATCTGGGGAATTTTGGATATAGTTACCAGTGCGCCTGGCATAACTACCATGATGCCATACTCTGGTAGAGCATTCCCTTGAAGTCTCGGGGTCGTTTGGCCGACGACCAAGGCGGCATCCTTCCTGGTGTATTGTACTCCTCGTTGAACAATACTTACTGACAACAATAATTAAGTGGCTTGCATGATACACCATGGCCTATTCGGGCTAGCCAAACGTCCACAGTTACACATGAAATAGTACAATGAATTAAATATATACAACAGCAAACACACTTGGTACGATAGATGAAGGTTACACTTATAAGTCCGTACAGTGACATGAAATCATAGTTGTTGTTACTTTAGATGTAAGATTTATTCAGGTTACGCTTTACAGGTCCCCCTATGAGACAACTTATTATGACACGTAACAGTAAGGCGACACTGAAAAATGGTATTTAGTCAACAATAATTAATGTGAAAATGAAATGCTTCCCGAGGCAATGTAAGCACTGGGGAAGTGGAGGAGAGGTGTCCCGAGTGGCTTTAACGAAACGCTTCCAGTAATTAAAGTCTATTGCAGGTTAATGCTTAGTTCACAAAGATGAAGTGCCGCTCGGGCACAAAAATGCGAAACACGCAATGTACACGACCTACTCCTCCAGATGCTGGTATCTTACTAACTACATATCTGTGATGCGATGGCGGGGTTGCCGTACTGGCGATTCACATGGAACTACTTTCTAGTACAAGAAGCAATACACTACATTTACCATGTTTATTGCACACTAACAAAACACGCAATGTACCTACTTCGCAACACGCTTAATAGTAACATTAAACGAACACGGTGAGTGAGATGTGAATGTTAAAAATGTAGTATGAACAAAACAGAAAATAATGAAAGACACATTACACCGTGATTAATAAATCAAATTTATGAATGGCATCTGCCTTAAATCCTTGATTGCCCTTATGAAAATTAAATTTGATTGCAAGGGTTCATATTCCTCCATGCCATGCGGCTCGTTGCTTCTGTAGCTAGACGCTGCACTGAATGGCACTTACACTTATACCATACTGCACTGCCTGCATGGCATCCCACACACCCATGCGCACTGGCTGTGCAGGTACAGTGCAGATTAATGCTGCGCTGCTAGAGTGCTGAGCAAATGGTCTTAAGAGGGAGCATGGTACACGTCGAATGGTCCCCCTAACGAGACAGTTTGCAGCCATTCGACATCAGGCACAGCACATACAAGCCCTCTGGCCCTGTTGACTCCTGTATAGCACATAGGGGCTTCTTACCAGGCTCCTCATTTGTCCGTAACTGCTGCTGCTGTTCTTGTTGCAGTTGTTTGCTGTCTGACAACTTGAGAGGCGTCGAGACGCCGCCACAAGTGCTACAAGTCACTGGTAGCTGCTCCCGTTGTTGTGACTGGCTCGGGCAGTACGAGCTGGCCGACTTACTACCCTCGCTGTCATCCTTGTCACTTACGCCCATGCTATTTTCCTCTAAGGCACACTGTGCTGTGCCATCAGTCACTTTGATGCCAGCTTTTGGACAGGCCCCTGTAGTCGCTAATACACCTGGCGATGCTGGGCCTTCTGCATTTGCTTGCATCAATTTTTCCGGAGGTATTCCATGCAGTCCCTCATGTGCTCGACAGCTGCATTTGCTAAGTCTCTCACGCTCACGCTTCTTTTCGCTTCTGAACCGACATCCTTAACAGGATCTCTGCCATGCTCCTCCTCAACCTGCAAGTTTTGTCGACCCCTGTGGGATGCTGCAGTATCCGGCATCAACGAAACGTGAGTAGTGGGTGGTGACCCTCTTGGGAGAGGTGCCAATACACTTTCCTCTTATGATTCAGACATTACAAGCTCGGCATGCTGATTGCCATCATGGTTGGTTGGGACAGCATCTTCGTCTGCAACATTACCCGATGACAGTCGTAGGTCATCCCGATGTGCCATTACAGTTTTATGACCAACCCAGCCCCGGTAAATGGTTTGTCCTAATCTCTTTATCACCTGGTGCGACTCGCTCCATTTTACTGCGAGTCTCATGCAGAAGGTTTGCCAGGCGGCGGACTCTGGGTGTGCACCCAAGTATATGTTCTGGCCACCGTGAAGTGCTGGAGGCAGTCTTTCGCTGGTCGGAACCCAACTCGCAGCATAATCCCTCTGATGCTTCCACTGTTCTATTCACCTACACCTTCTCTCATTATGCTGTTCCCTGCTACTCTTGGAACTTGTACTCATGTTTGCCTGCGGGCTATTATTCTCGGCTGGTATTGCCATAGTGTGCCCGAGCAGTACATCGGCAGGTGTAAGGACACTAACAGAGTTTACATGCCAGTAGAGGGTGAAGAGGGCGGCCAACAGTTAGTCAGCCCAGCTGGTATGCTCTTCCCCACACAGAGCCCCAACTCCTGGTTGCCACGCTACGAGAAGTTGTCACACAGGTGGTACACAGCCATCTTCAATTTATGTTCCCCCCCCCCTCCATGTGCACATCTCATGCCATTTCCCTCCTGTGAATTGGTCCCATTGTTCGTTAACAACTGCTTTGGGTACCCCCAACAGGAAAAGAATTCACGCTCCAACATTTTCACGATGTTTGTTACTTGTACATTCGTTAAGGTGTATGCTTCTAACCATCTGGGAAAATTTTCGGTTACGACCCATATAAATCATTTTCCTCCCGCTGACCTCAGGTATGCTCCCATGAGGTCGAGGCTTACTGTTTAGAACAGCCATCTGGGTAGACTGGGCTGCTATTTTTTGGGTCCCATCTCCCTTTGCACCTTAAACTTTTGGCATATTTCACAGTCGCGAACGTAGTTACATGTGTCAGGTGACAGTCCCAGCCAAAAGAAGTGTTCTTTTACTTTGCGTACTATTTGGTCAATATCGAGGTGGCCTACTATGAGACTCATGTATGCATGCACAAACACTTTGCGCTCTGCATGCGGGTCGTGCAAACAGTCTCCACATGTGTGGGTTATTTGGCAAGCACTGTTTCATGTTTTCTTGTGCACATTTCGCCATTTGCTGTTGCAAAAATGTGCAACACAGTTTAACGTGTCCTTTTCAGTAACATTAATTTGATTTAGCTTAGCCTTATGTAGCGTTTTATCGTACACTGGAGGTAGGATTTCATCCCATTCTGCATCATCATGAATAGTCACGTCGGTATTATGCACACATAACAGAATGTCTGCCAAGTGGTTTTCCTTACCAGGAACGTGATCTACTACGAAATCGTACATTTGGATCAATAGACCACCCGGTTAGTTTGCTCTGAGTTTCGCACATACTGTGAAACCAGATGAGACACTTTTTGTCAGTCTGTAGTGTGAGCCTCTCATACTCTATGTGCACTTTGTATCTTTTGACTGCCCCCACTATGGCCAAACACTCACACTTGTTAACATCGTATATTCTCTCTTACTTGGCGAGTTTCGTGCTCGCAAAATCTATCACGTGTCGAACAACATTTTCTGTAAATTGGTAAAACACCGCACTCATCCCCTCCTGGCTGGCATAGGTTTGTAAGTAAAAGTGCCAACTGGGGTGGTACCACCCAAGTGTTGAGCACGACCTGAAATACTGTTTGATTTCTTGGAAAGTAGTTTGCACAGCATCATCCTGCTCTAACCGTTTCTGTGGCGACAGCAGGTCTGTGAGTGGCATGGTCACGACAACAAAATCCTGAATGAACTCATGTGTCTCTGGAAATCAAGCTGTGTCTTTCGTATATGATACTTGTTTGTGGTTTACCTAAGCCTCTTTATTTGCAAGTCGTTCAAGTACCATATAGAGGTGGTGTATAAGATCTTCCCAGGTCTATGACCATATTACGACGTCCTCCAAGTAGACGAGCATGAAATCTCCTACAAGGCCATCTAGTACACGCACCTTCATTGCTCTGAAATGTGGCAGGCATGCATTTCAAACCGAAAGGCATTGCACAAAACTGGTATCGGCTTTCATCAGGTGCAGTGAAATCAGTTTACTCCCGATCCTCCCACTTCACCAGCACCTGCCAGTATACACTACACAAATCAAATCATGACAGTATTTTTGCCTTGATGAGTGACACCAGTGCTTCCTTGATACTGATGTAAGGTGGCAAAGCGCTACAGGTTGCCTGATTGATGAGGCGAAAATCTACGTAAAAGCACCAGCTTCCATACTTTTTCGGCGCCAATGTAATTGCGGAATTATATCCGCTTCACCTAGTCTCAATAACTCTGTCTGCCAGCATCTGCTTAATTTGTTCATGTATAATACGTGCTTGATGAGCCATATAGCTATATGTGACAGTGTGTATAGGTCTTTCTTGCGTTAGTGAAATTGCATGTTCTGCCACACTTTTTCTATGCAACACATCATGCTTAGCGAACACATCTCTATGTTCGTCCAACAGACGTTGGAACACAGCCTATTGTTCTGGCATGATATTATGGCCAAACTCACTAAGCAAAATGTTAGGTACACTGTCACCTGACCACTTATCAATATTGTATACTGTATACCTCTCCCACTACTAAATGAATACACCTTACTGCTGGCTCTACAATTGTGTTATATTCCAATAACCATGGTACACCCAGTATCGTATCCTCCCTTATGTCTGCCGAAAAAATTGCTGTCGTTAGTGTGTTCAAATCACACACTCATATTAACACCATAGTCTGTCCTAGCGCTGCACAACTGTGTTCGCCAGCAGAAAGGCGAATTACATGGTTTATAGGGGTTACATCCTGTTTGTTGACAAAGTGTGGTTGATCGAAATTATGAGACATGGCCTTGTCAATCAGGGCATGACACGATGGACCATTCCAAAGAAAAGGATTAGAATTAACTGCACCATGTTACCACTTACCTGTTGTACCAGTGCGTGCTGTGGGTCAACTCCGAGAGCTGCTGTGGAATGGGGGGATCATAGACGTCCAGCCTCCTTACTTCACCCCCTGTTTACCTACTGGCTGGCTGCAGGTCTCTGGTAGGTAGCAAGGTGTGGGTTGTTAGGGCACTTTTTATGCCAATGGAAAACCTTGGTAGGTTTACAGTAGTGGCATGGCAGATCTGACTATTTACCATCGTTTCACGGGTGTCCTTGCTATTCTACACTACACGATGCACTGTCTGTTTTGCCATTGTTGACATTCTGCAACACACTGTCATTCCCAGTTTTACAGTTGTTTTGTAACGGTTCTGTCCGTAATATGATTTGAATGAAGTGCTCGGTTGTTCCCGCAGTTTGGAACTTTCCTCCGGGTGCTGATTGAGGCACCATCGTACAGCACTATTTTCACTGTGCGGTTTACACACACTCCACTCCAGTATTCTCATGGCACTCCACAGTTCTTCCACGTCACTGCTTAGTAATGGTACCAGTGCTGCACGATAATCTGACAATGCTGTTTCTGCCACAACCTCTAGCACTTCACGCTTGCTCAGCTGGGGGTGAAATCTCCTCACAAGGTGTAATTTCCTGTTTATGAATGTTGACAGCTGTTCATCTGACTGTTGTTCCTGCCACATTAACTTGCTTTGCACTTTCAGAGATGTGTAGGCATCACCATAGCAGCATTGGAATGAGTGCAGAAATTCTGCCCACTCGAAGTCATAGTGATTAATATATTGCCACCATTTCTTCGCATCACCCTGCAACTATTTTCCAACACATCCAGCCCATTATTCCTCGTACATGCTGTATCTTTGCAAGCATGCAGTGCAGTCCCGGATGAAGGCAGCTGGATCTTCATTCGGTTATTGCAAAGTTCGGCAGCGTTTGAAACTTTGTTGGCGTTTTTGTCCAGCTGCTTTCGAGGTTAGGTTGCACCATTGTTGCTTTCTCCTCTTTCGTCCCGCTTTGTGGCCAGTTGGGGGTTACGTTGAGTCCACAGGGTCTGGTTTGGTACATTGTCACAGGAATGGCAGTGGGAAGTGGAGCTGGTATTACATGTTGAAAGTGTTGTGGGTAATTTGGAGTAGAATAATATCCAGGAAAATTTGGTAAATAGGGAGTAGGTGGCAGATATGGCATTTGAATGGCTGGAGGGATTGGTACAGGTAGTGCTGACTGGGCATACTGCATGGATGGGTTAAAAGCTGTCATTTGCATGTTTTCGATGGATAACAGTTGTTGGTTTACAATTTCAGCTGCTGCCTGGTCTCTACATTCGGCCTGTTCTTCCTTCGCTAACATTTCTTCCTTGACACTATACTTTGTTGCTTGCCTGCCAAATCCTTACTTCCCTTTTCCAGTTTGTTTATGTTTCGAATGGGGTTTTCTCCGCATTCTCCCATTGTCTACAGTTCTGTGATTCGATGCTTCAACTCAGTGAACATGTCATCCCAGTTGTATGTTGTGTTGCTGTTCTGAGTTTTAAAATTCTGTTCGCACTCTCTGCATACAAAGTTCCTGCAGTTTACAGTCTCGAATTCGGATTCAGTTAGGCACTCTTTATGTTTTTTATGTTTGCATAGGGTACATGTTAAGATGAATGTACCTACATGGGCACATTGCAGATCACTGCACCAGTGTGGCTGTTCGTCATTTGTTGACATAATTTCTAGTTCATATCGGAAACTGTTTTGTCAATTCTGCATGTTTGACCCGTTGTATCACTTCGCTGGTGTTCGCGACATGGTTGTTGTTTGGGCTGGACTGACTAGTAGATTTGCAGAACTGGGAGCCTACCTAGTACCAGTCTACTACATCGTGAGGTGTAGGATGCAGGCACTGCAAGCATGAGTGTGCGTCGGCACTCGATTGTGTCTGGCCAGTCACGGGGTTTACAAACAAAACCCACGTGCTTGCCGAAGACCGAATCGCGGCAGCACAGCATGGCAGATGATGTTCCGTGACTGTCCCCACTCGGCACAGTGGAGAGGTCAACAACCGGCACACGCACAGCTGACTCATAGCACGTTGCGAAGGTCAGCTGGTCGCCGGGTGGGAGAGAGGAAGGAAATTCCCACCCTTGTTTCTTCTCATTCTTGTTTCTCCCAGCTCCTGCATGGCACAGCGCTGGTGGAGGAGGTTGGCACATTGTGACTCACCACTTTTACTTTGTTCTTCTGTTCAGCACCAAGGCACTGAAGTCTGATGTCACGCCGCTGCCAAAGATGGCTGACTTTATTGCTTGTTCACCTACATTATTTCATTATCACAATGGCGATGCTTGATGTTTTGGCGTGCTTTTCAATTCGGCCACAGGTGACCTTTTCCGACATCTTGGGGAAATCCAGAAAGCATCGTGGGGCATTGTTGGCAATCTGGCCTTTTTTGCTGTCCTCTCGTTGCGGGTATCATAGTGAGGATGGCGAGAAAAATTACAAAGGAAATTTTAAATTTTGGGGAAAATCTTGACATGGTTTTTAGGAATTTGATGGATTCAGTGTTGCGGGATCCTAGGAAGGATAGGCCACAAAGTTGGGCGAATTTAATGTCAGATAAATGAATTGAAGGCTCTATGGATGATTATAGGAACTCGCCCCATGCTTGGGCAAGCCATTTAAGATAGGGGTGCTGCAGTGCGGTGGTGGGCAGAGGAGTAAATTTTATGAGGTGATAAAAAGTTCCAGGAAAATCTGGGTGCCAGGCATGACTAGTATAATTCCATACTTTGGTAGAGTATTCTCTTATAGTCTCGGGGTCGTTCAGCCGAAGACCGAGGCGGTATCCTTCCTGACATGTTGGTACTCCTCGTTGAACAATACTTACTGACGATGATATTTATGTGGTTTGCATTCTTCGCTGGGGCCTAATCGGTCTAGCCACACGCTCACAGTTACACTTGAAAATATTACGACGAATTGATTATACTTGAAAATATTACGACGAATTGATTATATACAACAGCAAACACTCTTGGTATGATAGATGAAGATTACACATAAAACTTCGTATACTGACCTGAAATGATAGATGTTGTTACTGTAGATGTAAGATTTATTCAGGTTATGCTTTACAAATCCTCCTTGGAAACACCTTACTACAACACGCGCCGAGCTTAAGCCTGCCGGTAAGGCAACACGGAAAAATGGGCACGTGGCCAACAATAATTATAGTGAAAATTAAAAGCTTCCCCAGGTGATGCAAGCACTGGGGAAGTGGTCGAGAGGTGTCCCGAATGGCTATAACGAAACAGTTCCAGTAAATTAAATTTTTTGTAGGTTAATGATTAGTTCACAAAGATGAAGTGCCACTCAGGCCCGAAAATGTGAGACATGCCACATAACGCAACCTGCTCCTCCAGACAATGGTATCTTACTAACTACATAGACGTAATGCGCTGGCCGTGTTGCCGCACCGGCGAGTCATGTGGAACTACTTCCTAATACGAGTAGCAATATGCTATACTTACCATGCTTATTGCATGCCAACAAAACACAAATATACTTCCTTCATAACACTCTTAAACGTGACATAAAGCAAACATGGTGAGTGAGATGTGGATGGTAATCATGTGGAATAAACAAAACATAAAATAACTAAAGACACATTACATTGTGATTAATAAAGAGTGGGAGGCTTTATTGACCATCTGTCGAAGTTTAATACTTGTGTATTGAATGGTGTCTTTTTAGAGCCCTAATTGCCCTTACGAAAATTAAAGTAGAGAGTGAGGTTTCATATTCCTTCCTGCCATGTGTCTCATGGCTTCTGTAGCCAGACACTGCACTGAATGGCACTCACACTTACACTATGCTGCACTGCCTGCATGACATCTCATACACCCATGCGCACTGGCTGTGTGGGTAGATTGCAGATAAATGCTGAACTGCTGATATGCTGAGCAGTGGGCAAACTGTCTTAAAAGGGAGCGCAGCACACATCAAATTATTTTCAAAACAGATGTACACAAAAGTCTGCATGCAACAACACCTACATCCAAAGAAATTAATGTTTTTAAATAGTTAAGCCTGTATAATATATGCTGGGCCTCTAAGAACTATATTAGCAAATGAAATCTAGTGGCTTGTATAAATCAGGCAATTAATAGACCTCTGTGATTCTTCAATAAATAATCCTACTGTAGTTGTTAGGTTAGGTGAGGCTAGCAATTAAATTCCTTTACAATAATTAGGTAGTTTTTGCCTGCACATGTTGCAATGAAAACAAGTGTAGCAACTTGTAATCTTTCTATTGGGCCTATCGCACTAGCATAGTTTTCACCAAGTTTTTTTGACAGCTAATAGGGAGGCCAAACATCCACGAGAGTAACTTAACCAGCGTGTAAACAAAACACTTTACCTGTAAAAGGTTACCCTCTTCTACTTTTCAAACAATAACTGTTCTTTAGTCTTGCTATAATTTCAGTTGACACATTCATATGCAACATACGATGTCATCGCATCGTTATTTATTATGCTATAGTTAATGATAAAACCACAAACTTCTTCAAAGTACTAAGGTCTACTTCTTACATAAAAAAACTACAGAAAGAATCGAAAATATTAAGAATTTCGCCCCAAAACAAATCTACATTATATAAGTATTTTCCCAAACTCAACTCAAGGGCTCAAGACTTCAAAACCTAATAAATAATTGAAAAATTTAAAATCTTGCAGTGACTAGCAATGGTTTTTTTAATGGTAAAACAAAGATTTTCTTCGTTGAACATTATGGCAGACCCTCCCTTTCTCCATTTCCCTCCAGGAGTCATTCCCCACGCCCAAAGTTACTGTCTATGTTCCATCTGTCCTATGTGCTAATCTATGTAAAAAAACATGTCTTTTTCCCGGCCTTGATAATTTCATAGGCAACGGCTATGCTCAGCCGACAGTTTCTTCTTCGGTCGAAAGAACATACACCATGTCACTAGTGCCTATGCACCATATTTTATGCTGTTATTTTAAACTGTAACAATTACTTATATTTCCATTGGGACTACCTAAATATTGAAATATTCCAATAGGCAATGTTTCAGTTTCACATAGCATACTAAAAAACCTTGATTAAAAGAATATTTTAACTGTGAGCTAGTCATTGCCAAAAAATTGCTGCTCTCACTGTTTTTAATTTGTAGTGAATACGTAATAAATATTCTAAGTTATAGAAGATACTATGGTAAAGTATCATTTATTAAAGACCGTTATACTTTTTAAGCTAATCAGTGTTATATACAGTGCTTGTGGTATACGGGTTATTTTAAAAAAAAACGGATTAATGTAATGCACCTTGGGTATTTTCCAACCGTTTGTATCGAAACAACCGAAGATAATGTTAATGGAATATTCAGTATATCTTAAATGCTTAAGATTTTATAAACGGAAACGACAGTCACTGCTAAATACAAATTGCATCATTACTAGATATGGGCATTATTTATTGTAACTGTTATAAAAAAATGTTACAATTTGGTAACATGTTACACATCCCAATGTATGTACGGTTATTTTTTAAACATCTTGGATTGCTTCGACGCCTGTCTATTGTGCATTCATAAAAGTTATTTTTTTGGAATGTATAGCTTTGTATGCATTTGTTCCTAACCTAACTTAGTATACCAAAACTATATTTAAACAAATCATACTTCGAAGGCGACATTTTCTATCACAGAAGCATATTTATGTTAATAAATATAATAGTAAACATGTGCACACATACGCCTTTTAATATTATTTATACTTACAAAACTGCAAATAACAGCTTCCCACCAACAACTCAGACTGCTATGTTTTGATTGGTCACAGCCGTACCAGTTTCACTTACATTTCGGCTGGCAACTGAGTGGCAACGTGTAAAAGTTTCTTTTCGGAGAGTCTTCGTTTTCAACAGTGTGTATGCGCGAATGTTATTTCTTGAAACGTCAAGCCTTGGAATACTGAACAACATAGTCATTATATTCCGAATGTGGTGACAGGTAAGAAATGTAGTAACCTGTCACAAAAATAACATATTCCTGGAAGGTGTTACTTGTTTGGAAACTGGAACTGGAACGCTGGAACAGTTACACGAAATTACTGTCTATCTCATCCCTAGTCATTACTCACTGTCACTGCATGCCCTATCCATAAACAAATCACATATCCCTAGGGGTGGCCGATTCCATTTAGATTAGTGGCTACATCGATTCAGTCACATCGATTATTGCCAATAATCAAATCCATGTAGACATTTAGATGAATCGTCTGAATCAATTCATTCATTTCAATTTTTAAATTCGATTATTAGGTTGTTTACATTCAAGATTTTCTCAACTTTTTCGTAATGATTTGTAAGAAACATTACCAGCTTCTTTCTGACTAACTTTTATAACATGCTTACATTTCACTTTGCAGTTCTGGGTCTGTCTATGTTTAGCTAAGCTTAACCTGAATATTTTATATTTTTGGTTTTCCCAGGTAATGGCTGTTCAAATAAATACACAACTTTTGATATCAATATTCCAAATATGCCACTGCTTCTACCTGCATATATTTGAACTGGCACACAGAGTGACATGCGCGTAGTGAACTTGGTAATGATAGAGGCAAAGAAATTACACATATGAATGTCGAATAAAAAGTGTTATGTAACCATGTGTGATAACTTAAATTAATTCTTTCTCTTTTGTGTTCCTATTTTTGATGCACGAGGGTGTAAAAATGAGGCAATTATTGAAATATGTACTTTTATAATAATTTGTCAGTTTCACTTCACGATACATGAATAAAGTAACGAGGCCCATGGGAATGTTAATTTTACATAAGACAGAAGAACGCACAACATGCATATAAGTAGATCTAATGCTGAGCTTTTAAAAGTGCTCGTTTACCGTGAACTGCCTATGGGTGTGGCCCTCCATGCTTGTTATTGCACATATTCCGGCAAACGGAACATGGCAGATTATTGTGCAAAATCACTGTTGTGCGGCTACTTCTTTACATAATGGCCAGTCAGTATATGATCGAGGTCAATTATAAACAGTTTAGATAGAGGTAGTGGGATGTCATTTTAATAACCAACATTACTTCACCAACAGTGATAAATGAATACACATGCACGACGTAATCTGTTGGTTGCAACACACTAACAGCACATATTGTTCATTTATTGAAATAATGCCTGCGAGCTGTCGTACATCTAGCCTGAAACGTTTGCATAGACGGGATTCACAATTGTCCATAACATGCACAAGTGTTGTGACTGATATGTCAGTAACTTCGCCCACAGTTTGCTGCTTTAGAGCTTTGACATCAGCTGGATATGTTGCAAATATTTTACTCTAGATGAATCCCACCGGATGAAGTCAAATGCGGACAAGTAGAGTAATCTGGCCGGCCATGGAATGTCACCAAATCTGGACAGTATGCAATATTGAAACATCGTCCATAGAGTATTTAAAGTGTTCATTCAGTGACGAACGGTACACACTGTCACCCCATCCTTTTGAAAGTAAACTTTATCCAGGTCAATGTCACGGCTGCATAAATCAGGGAACACAAATTCAGTCAACATACACAAGTATCGTTCAGAGTTCACAGTAACTGATTGGATATGTCCATCCTTAAAGTAGTAGGGTCCTATGATCCCAAAGGCTGATATTCCACACCAAATCATAACTTTCTGGCTGTGAAGAGGTTTGGCATGCAATTGTTGTGGGTTTTCATTTCTCCATTGTCTCGTGTTTTGTGTATTTACACAGCCAGACAACACTAAATTTGCTTCATCGAACATGATAACATGATGGATGAAATCAGGTTGCTTGTTCATTATGCCCAGCACTGATTCACAGAACCATTTGCGTGCAGAAGGTCTCTGTCTGACAATTTCTACACCAACTGGAAATTGTATGGGTGGAAATGACGGTCGGAATGCAAAATCCACTGTTATTACCATATCTGTTTGACAGGTTGAGTGCTGTCGCATGCCTCTGCACCGAATGCTTGTGACTGCTGCAAACCATTGCGATTCGCACACATGCAATGTTCTCCAGTGTTCGCGTGGTTTTCGTGCTCCCTATGCATTTCATATCCACAACATATGCAGTGGTCCGAAAATTGTTCATCCCAATCTGTGTGGTATGCCGACATTGAATTGACGACGAAAAGTGCACTGTGTCGAAAAACCACAGATTCGCTGTGTTTAAAGAATGTATTTACAGAGAATGCTCAATGTGCAGCTTACCAGAGTCTCCATGTACACTGCCCTCCAGTGCCTTATGTTTTACTGTTCAGGACTGTATCGCATAGTTGCGCCAGTTCCACAGGGATTCGGTGAACATCACAACCCTAATTTAAAGTGGTGTCTTTAATTGTGCGGGCACGAGTGCCAGATGGCACTGCCAGCATATCGCACAGGTTATGATTCAGCAGCGAACAGTTAGCTCTTGTAGACCTGTGCGCACCATCTCTCGACTATTCTTGGAACCTCCCAGCCACAGAGCGCTAGCGACGCAGCGTCCTGCCAAAGGCCTCGATCCGAAGTGCAGTTAAGTGAGTCAGTGAAAATCCCGTAAATGCCACAGGACATAATTAATTTTATTAAATGAAATTCAAAACATTGCTATATTAAAATTAGCTCCCTGAAATATTAACCAGCTGCAAATGAATGTGGTGCGATTCCTTTTATGGCCACTTAATAATCATAGTACAACGTGCCGACCACATGGTCACGTGGATCAAAGAACTCCGGCATTATTGTATAAAAATTGAATCGTAATCATTATTGAAAGGTATCTCAGTGACTGGCAAAAAACCCTTTTATTACATGACTTTATTAAATAGTTTACATTTGTGTTTTGGAACTTACAGTATGACCTGCATCATTCAAACTGCACAATGTAAAATAACTTGGAGAATGTACTATTCATTCAATTATTAATTTCTTTGTTTGAAATAAATGGCATGCATGTATTTTTAATAATCTACACTCCCGATGTGAATTTTTCTTTTACAGGAATTAAAAATGATTCCTACAATCACATACAGATGCCAGGGCACAGGGTCTGGGTTTTTCAACAGTGGCCCACAATCTAAAGAGTCTCGTGTTAACCCGAGTGGATTCCCCTCGAGAGGTTAGATGGCGTCCACTGTATATTTCTATCTATTCGAGTCCCTGTGACCGCCCCAGTATACATCAGTTATTTCCACCATTCGCATAACGCTAAATAATTTGATTTTACGTAATTGTGGCATAAATATGGCTACTATGTATTCACTGCTACTGTTGGTGAAGTAATGTTGGTTATTAAAATTGTGCCCCTGTACCTCTAACTACACTGTTTTATATTTTACCATAGTAAATTGACCAACTTGTACGCAATTTAAAGTGGCAGGTCTTCGTTGACCCAGTCAGTGGTCGGTTCCGAAATGATAAAATCGTTATTTTGAAATTTACCATTTCGAAAGTTTTAATTTGGATATTTCAATTTGGATCAATCGCGGCAACACATTTTTACATTAACAGTGAAATATTCTTATTCCACATTTAGTGCTTAAAATGGACGTAATTTTTCTACAATCATAATTTAAATACTGCAAATATGTTAGTAAATAGAAGAAATTATGCAATGTCAATTTCAAAAAAATTTGTTGCGAAATACATAATTAAAGTAAAACACTTATTTGATTTCTAAAACATGTCTAGCGTAATTTATAAAGGGTTGTTCGTTTAAAAAAAAAAAACGTTTTAAATACACATTTATGTATAGGTTTTGAAGAGTAAAACCAACATGGTGCTGATTATGTTATTTTGCATTTTAGTTAACATCTGCTAGATACAAAATACGAAATACCAAATTACCAAATAGGTCACCTGTTTTGAATACAAAATTGGGTCACATGATCATTTTATTAACAAAATATGCCATTTCGGACATGGCCTGAATATATAGTTAGATAAAAGAGTAAAATTTAAAGTTTATGAATAAATGATTGTTGTCCATAGCTGGTTTTACTGTACCATGGCTGCTAATTTGTTGTATTAAATTCGTGGTTTTAATGATAAAACTTGTTTCCACTAAGATAGCATGGCAAAAGAATTAAAAGTTTCACTTAAGCCTACATGTTCTTTTCTAAGAAGTAACACTCTTCTTGCCCCAGCAATGTAATAAGGTTTGACAATGTAAGTTTTTCAATGAGGATAGTTGTGTCAATATAATGACTAGTTCCAGATGTCCACATATCCATTGTGCCCATTTGTACGACCGCAGACGCATAAATCAGAACAGCAACACCCAACAGATCGACATTAGGTCTCTACCATGTCAGTGCAGATAGACAAGAATGGCATGTTTACACGTTTCGGGTCCATCAGCAATGTGTGGTCCACGAGCCACCATATATTGATTTAAAATTTATGTCAAGAGATAACTCATGTAATAAATTGGTATGTGGTCTCGAAGGGTGTTTCCAATGAAGTCACGACCGTTAGACACAACAGCCATTGGAGGGAACACGGGGGTAAGTGCTGCTGCAATACCTTACACCTTTCCGATGGGAGCGATGTCGGCGGGCCTAGTGGCCAAGCGAGGATTGCTACATGGCCACAAGAGAGTTGAGAAGGTGGGAAATAATATTCCCGAAGCAAGTGTAAAATTTCGAGCGGCTCCCTAGTTCCAGTGAGCAATAAGAGGCCAAACCAATGATTTTGCATAGTGTATTTTCAAAGCTTACTAGGGAAGTTACCCACTTCTACATAGGGGGTTGCACGAATTCCATGGATACCAGGGCAACTCCATGTTTGTAGCAGTGAAATTCACATGACATTACGTAAAGTGAGATACAGAGAGAAGCAATTCCTTAATTATTAGAACGCCAACAACCAATCAAGTGAATGATAATTATAAGAGTGTAAATGTCAACTATCCATTCATGATCAGCCATCTGAGGCCTCATTAAATGTAATATCATTCTGTAAGTGCGATGACATGCCCGTGACGCATCAAGTGGCCTGCCAACTAGGGGTACTTAAACATAAAATTGCAGGAGCAAGCCATTTCCTGGACGTCAAGTGGCCTGCCCAACTAAAACGACTATAACATCAACCTGCTAGAGCAAGACGTTTCCTACACATTAAGTGTCTTGCCCAACTAGGGGCGTACGTCTCAGAAAGCCATCTCATGTCACGAGTGGCCTTCCCAACAGGCAGCATGATCAACAGACTACTCAAAAAAACCCTCGTGAGTAGAAGTGCAACCAAACAGTGCTCCGTATCGTACTACAGAATCCAGCTATATCAATTGGTGAGTAAACTGAGAGCAAAATACATGTATTACAGAACAGAGTCATGTCAGGAAACATTACATCAAAGTACATTTTAAAAGCTCCACAAGTCGCCCAGAGCACGGTTGAAACTTTACATTTAAGCACATCCTAGGAAGTTTGGGAATCAAGTACATTGTTTTTGTTGTTTATCCAAAAGGTCTCAAATTGTTCAGAAAATTCCTAGTAAAATTTGTAATTGCATGAAATTCAATACAGTAAACAGTGTGGCAGATCGTTTGCAACATAACATTAATTAATCGTAATTACATGCAATCTTAGTAGTGACAACAGAAATTGTCAGCTTTGTTAACACCAGTTAAATAAGTCAGAAGGGTTTTATTTATGTTATTACGTAAAAGACATACAGTGTACAGAGTGGAAATTGCATGTCAACAGATGTACAGTGTTGGGATTGCATATGTGAAAACATCCCACAGTGTTGAGCTGTTTATTTGCACACGTCAGCTGACGAAATAAATTTTGTTACTACACATGTTAGACATGGAAACACATACAAACAACTTAGCACAACTGTAGTCCAATACAAATGTAATTCAAACACTACTACTCAGCAACGAAAGTGTTACAAAAAAGGCAATGTATGTGTACTAAGTGTACATGTATGATGCAATGCACGTCATAAGGCAGTAAACAAGCAAGACTTGCCAACAAAAGTGAAAGGGTAAATGGTAAAAACGAATGGTGTTAATAGGACGAATAACACAGCCAACAAGAACAGCGTGTGCCAGTAATTGCCCATTTGGTACAATAGACAAAAGTCAAGCAGTACTTTCATGCAGTATAATTAAACTTAATTTATTTTGCAATTCAAACTAAAATTTATTTTCTAAACTTTCGAAAGAGAACATAAAACTTATGCAACATTTTTCAAAACTTTCAAATCTTTCATGGTCATTGTGTGGGGAATGTGAGCATCACGTGAGCAGATGCTGCTGCTCTGTAACAGTCAGACAGCCAGGCGCCAGGCTGAGCGATAAATAGCCCATTCCCCCCTCACACCGAGCTGTGGGTCAGCCGTAAGCCCATTGTCCCAGCAAAGATAACAGCTGATTGCAACGGCGTGCATCCGCACCAGTTACATCATTCGCACTAAGCATGCATAGCATGGATTTCCAATTCTATATACAGCAATTAATATGTAAACAGTGTAGGCAATTAACATCTGTGGGAAATCTAACCAGCCACTTCCCAATAAGCCACTATACACCCGAAACAACATTCACAGCACCCTGGGTACAGTTAGCAGTTTACAAGCAATGCCCGTCGGATACTTGTAAAGGGACCGGGACAGACATTACTACATGCCAATCGTGCTCATGCTGGTACCACCGAAAATGCTCGTGTGCAGATAACGGGACAGTAACAGATTACCACAACAAAATCTTTCAGTGCCATCAGGTGCACAAAAATGGAAACATATGGCACCATTCACAGCCAGTTCACCCACACCAATGGAGTTGTACGATGACTTTGGGACAAAACAAATAAGCGCGATTGTTACAACCTACTGTGCCGGCTAACAACTCACATGTCAGTGCGACAAGCTGTCAGCAAGGGAGCGCGAGATGTTTAACATGTTTAACCAATTGTTACAGGTGTGATGAGTGCATTTCTAGTTATATCGCATGGGAAAGTTGTAACCAAAAAAATACTGTAGATTCCACACCACCAGTGCCCATTTCACACATGCCTGAGTTCACATCCGCAACCCTTGCACTGTCGTGCCATTGTGAGATCAGAACGAGGGACAACAGGAAATGCAAGCATGCAACTGGAGAAGGGCAACAGCAGAGCACAAACTTGCGAAGGGAATCAGTTTGCAGAAAACCCACAACACACAAAAGTAGTATAGAAATTCCGGTTCGAGCGCAGCCCGCGACCATCAGAAAACCAAAAGCAAATTGAATGCCCAAACCATCAGAAAACCATCAGAAATAATTACTGTTTGTTTTCCTGATCCAAAACATGAGCTGCCGATTCGAGCGCAGCTGCAAAAAGTGACTGGAAAAGTTGCGTTAGAGTGCAGCCACAAAAAAAGTGACTGAAAAAGTTGTGTTTGGGAGCAGCCCCCAACCATCAGAAAACCAACGGCTAATTAAATGCTCCAGCCACCACAGAACATCAGCTACCGATTCGAGCGCATCCGTAAAAAGTGACTACAAAAGTTTCGTTTGGGTGCATCTGCAAAAAGTGACTGCAAAAAGTTGTGATTGAGTGCAGTTGCAAAAAGTGACTGCAAAAAGGTGAATTTGGGGCATCTGCAAAAAGTGACTGCAAAAAGTTGCGTTTGGGGCATCTGCAAAAAGTGACTGCAAAAGTTGTGTTAGAGTGCAACCGCAAAAAGTTGCGTTGGAGTGCAGCCGCAAAAAGTGACTACAAAAAGTTGCAAAGAGCAGCTCAAGAAAATTGAATACGTAAAAATAAAATTTTGTCCATAATAAAGATGGACCAGTTGCTAAATGTATTGAACAGAGCCCAACAATTTATGAAACTTTCCGAACTTTCAATTGGAAAGACCTATCCCATAGACCATGCTGAAATATCTGATACATGGTATGGACACAAACTGGTAATTACTTCTGGAAATTTTAAAGTAACCTTGCCAGACAGGTATCTTCAGATTTTCAGCGAAAAAGGTTTAGATGGTGTTAATCGTGGTGGTAAAAATTTTGCAATGGTGGGTCGCACAATACGTTACGCACTAGAGCTACGTTGAGGAGATAATTGGCGAGGTTGCCATCATTGTTGATGTCTGTGGAACAGGCCGTAGCCAAAAGCATCAGCATCATATACATGTTAACAACCATTTTGGGATTAGTTTCACACAGACGTCTAATCGCAGTTATCAAAGAAAGAGACAAGCAACACAGACAAAATAAGCATCGTCACAGAAGAAAACATCATCTTAGCTAGAGCTTCAAAACCGAATGAGACAGTCCGAATCGTCCCAATTCATAGCTTCGAGGTGCTGTCTTCTCAATACGTTGCCCAAGCAAGTATGTGGGCTTGATCATCCTACACAGAAGCATTCCACTAGACTATGCCACGACACCTAAGAAGACACTCAACACGGCTGACAACATGGAGGACCTCCTCGTATCCGACGGGGTAAGGCTGTAAGGTTCAACGAATCTGCACATGGGCCACATACCTCCCCCCTCATCAACTCAACTAACACCAAGGAATCCATGAAGCAACAGTAGCGGAGATGAAATGGCAGGGTAGAGGATCTCAATATCATAACCCCCTCCCGTAGCTCCAAGCGGCAACGTCACATGCATCGTCCGGCATGCACAGCTTGCCAAAGGGCCAATCCCCTTCGCCGAGTATGCGCAGTAAACTTCAACATCAGAATTCACAGGGCCACAGCCCTGGATCAGTAGCAGCCAGCACAGCATAGCATCATCGTGGGCTTTACCACTTTAGGCCTAGCAAAAAGCTGTGACCGCCGGCATCATGTTGCAGCTATCGGTGTGGCAGGTTCCTTGGGGGTTTGCAGGGAACAAACGGTCACCAGAGAGGGGGACGTTTGATGTATTCCAGACATCCACGTATCTGTTGTGTTCATTTGTAACCCTGCAGACGCACCAACTGCAACAGCAACACCTGAGCGATCGACATTTGGTCTTCATCATATCAGTGTATATAGTCAAGAACTGCATTTTTACACTTTTATTGTCCACCAGCATGGAGTGGTCCACGAGCCACCATATTGATATTTTTTTTACAACAGGTAACACTTGTATTAAATTGGTATGTGGTCACGAAGGTTGTTTCCCATGAAGACACAGCCATTAGACGCAACAGCCTTTGGAGGGATGCTGTAAATGTTTGTTAATAAGACATTTATTAACACTGAAATTAGCAATACAACTGATTACAATAACCATAACAAACATAATAAAGAACACACCAACCCTTGTATAATATTGATATATGCATTATAATATGCCATAGACTAACTAACGTGTAGAACACTCTTGTTTATAAAACCAAGATATGGTACAGTGTTTTCAAATAACACTCCCTTCAACACAGTACCTGGGTTTAGTATGGTAATAAGAATTGAAACATACTATTGACCATCAGAATTTCCCAATTTGTCTCTTAACGAGCATAATTGCTTTCTTTCTAATGCTTTGTATAGCATATCTGCAACTTGCTCTTTTGTCGGGATATAGCTGAGCGAAATGCTTCCCTTTTCAATTTCCTCTCTTAAGACATGGTGTCTAATATCAATACGTTTAATACCGTGACTGTTCTTCCGATTTTAAGAAAGTTGCTTGCATACCTGATTATCCTCATACAAGCGAACAGTGGTGCAATTTAGAGCCAGGTTATTCAGGATTCCCTTAAGGTACAGTGATTCACAAACTGTAGTACTAAGGGCTTTATATTTAACTTCTGCAATCGAAAGGGAGACTGTGTTATGTTTCCTTGTACCCCAACATACCATGTTACCATACACTGTGAGACAAAACCCTGTAATGGATTTCCTGTCTGGAGAATCACTTCCCCAATCGGCATCTGTATAACCACAAGCTAACAGTTCATATTTCTGTGATGCATAGATGATCCCTTCGTTTTCAGTTGTTCTCGAGTACTTCAGCACCCTCTTAAGGTAATTAAAATGTTCGTCCTGGGCACACTCTTGGTAGCGACTGAAAAATTTCAGAGCATAGCATATATCTGGTCGAGAACCCATCACCAGGTATATCAAACAACATATCAATTGCAGATATGGATAATTAGTAATTGGAAGGCCACTTAATGGTTTCTCTTGTCTTAACCCTTATCTAGTGCAGTGGCTACTCCCTTACAATCATTTTTACCAAAATGATTTAACAGGTTGTATACACATGGTTTCTGTTGGATCTTTAGAATTCTGTTAACACGATCACACTCTATTACAAGACCCAAAAAATTATATGACACTTCCTATGTTAGTAATTTCAAACTTACTCATCAACTCTTGCTTGAAGGACCCTATTTTACAAGAATGATTTCCTATTATTAACATATCATCTACATACACAAATGCAAACAGATTGTACCCTTCTTCAAACTTAGGGTACAGACATGTGTCAAGTGTTGAACATTCAAATCCTTGTCCTAAAATGAAAGAATTAAACACTTCATTCCAGCATTTTGGTGACTGTTTGAGACCATATATGGATTTCTTGAGTTTACACACATGATCCTTTTCCTTGAGATCTTCAGGCAGGATCGTGTAAATATTTTCACTGAGTTAACCATGGAGGAATGCTGTTTTCACATCCATCTGTTATATGTCCAGATCCACTTCATTAGCAATTGCCAGCAAGATTCTTAGTGATGTCAATCTTCCCACAGGTGAATATGATTCAGAGTAGTTAGTAGTTTGATAACCTTTGGTTACTACCCTTGCCTTGAATTTTGCATTTCCATCAATGCCGTCCTGTTTTAACTTGAACACCCACCGACAGTCGATAATGTGTTCGTTCTCTGGTTGTCTTATTATTTCCCATGTCTGAGGTTTGTGGCGAGAGTTCAGTTCTTATTCAATAGCTTCCAGCCAATGAATACTTTCAGGTGTTTCCTCAGCTTCTTTCATGGTATTAGGTATGGTTTTGATATGTTGTGTTGCTGATAGTGCCATGTGAACATCGAAGTCGTAGTCTTCGTGCCATCTTGGGGGTTTTATTATTCTTTTCTCTGTCTCTTCTGTTTTATTTTCATTTTGTGGTTGATTGTTATTTTCTCTATTACATTCGTTATGGACATGTGCCTCATTATCTTCTTCAGGTGAAAATATTTGTTCGTCTCCTTTACTTCCTGGAGTTTCATAAAATATCACGTCCCTGGCCCTGACAATTGTTCTCTCTTCCTTGTTCCACAAACAGTAACCATTACTACAGTAACCGACCATTTCATACTTGACTGATTTTGTGTCGAATTTCCCATCTCGTTTACCTTTAGGAATGTGCATGTGGGCATTGCATCCAAAGAAATTCAGCTTTTGATAGTTTGGTTCGTTGTTGAACCAAAGCTCAGCTGGTATTTTCTTGCCCACTGTTGGAATTCTGTTAATGATGAACATAGCTGCATATATAGCTATTCCCAAAGTTCTTTGTTTGTTTTATATTCCGCTAACATGCTTCTCCACATTTCGACGAGCTTCCTGTTAAACTGTTCTGCCTTTCTGTTTTGTTCAGGAGAGTAATTTACAGTTGGTTCAATTCTAATCCCAATTATCTTGCAGATATATATTATTTCGTTATTTATTAATTCCTTTCCATTATCACATCTTAACCTAGAAATTCTGTCCTTAAACTGAGATGTGACCATGTTCAGATATTTCCGAAAGTAAGAAGCAACTTTCCCTTTACTTTCCAATAAGAAGACTATTGCAAAGTGTGTGTATTCATCCAGGAATGTGAGAATGTATTTTTACCTTCATATGTAGTGGGAGTCAGTGTCCCACAGAGGTCAGTATAGACTAATTCAAGCACGCAATTGGTTTTAGTTTCATTTGTGCTAAATGATGGTTCTTGTCTTTCTATAGACTCCTAATTTTTCTAGGCTATCAAACAACATTTGTCTGTCGACAGAGTCATAAGTTTTTTGAAGTCAACAAATATGACTGTGGTGTTTCAACGTCGTCTGATATGTAGTATAGTGTTGAGGCTCCAGATCTGTTCGATACAGGATCTTCTTTTCCTGAATCCTGCCTAATACTCGCCAATCTGTGGGTTTGCTTGTGGCTCGAGTCAGTTCAGCAAAGCTTTAGAGAGTATTTTATACATGAATGCGAGAAGTGGGATTACTCTGTAATTGTTTGGATATGTATTAATGCACCTTTCCATTCTTTTGGGATTTTCTCTGTTTTCGAGACTACTGATATTATTCTGTGAATTTTCCGCGTTATGTTTCCATGGTCCAATTTCCAGACTTCCACGATAATTCCGTCTTGGCCAGGCGCCCTGTTGTTTTTCAATTATTTTATTTTGTTCACAATTTCTTCATGTGTGGGTGGAATAGAGTCAGGATTTGGTGCTGGTTTTACAAATCGGAGCTGTTCAGATAGCTTTGCGATTGAGGATTGTATTGAAATATTTGGCTAGAATTTCACAGTTATTTTTTGTGTTAGTTTTCAGGGACATGTCGGTTTGTTGGAAGCACAGGCTAGGACGCTGGTAGCCGGTTAAATTTTCTCTGAAGGTCTTGTAGAAATTCCAGGCGTTGTTGTTGGTAAAATCCTGTTCTATTTCTTCCAGACAATTATTGTCATAGTTGTGTTTTCCTTGTCAAATAATGTTGAAGATTTTTCCCTTATCTCTATGAATTCTTGCCACTTCCCTGTTGTTTTATGACTGTTGAAATTATTCCATGGTTTAATACTATGTTCGACAGCTTGATCGCATGCGATGTTCCACCACCCGCATTTTCTCTTTCTTAGAGGTTGGCCTAATTTTATTGTTTCTTTCAATTTCTCTACGGGTTCCGACCAGTTTGTGGTACCCACCTTATGGATTTCTTCAATTATTTTCTCCTTGTTGAGCTCTAGGGATCAGTACAGAAAGTCTGGATTATTGTTATCCATTTTCTATTGGGCTGAAATATTGCTTTGATTTGGAGTAGGTGGTGGTCGGACTCGAAGAATCCTCTCCTTGTTTTTACATTGATCACTTCTTTGATATATTTCCTGGATATGGCAATGTGGTCAATCTGGAATTCTCTGAGCGTTGCATTGGGGGATTTCCACATATTTACTTTTTGTTTGGGTTTCTGGAATTGTTTTGACATAATCTTGAGATTAAAATTTTGACAGAAGTTTATGAGGTGTTCACCATTTTTATTGGTCCTGTTATGGGCAGTGTATTGTTCTGTGATTCTCCTGTATTTCTTTTCTTTCCCTAAGTGCCCATTAAAGTCACCTAATAGAATCATGACATGATATTTGGGAATTTTGTCCATTGTTTCTTCGAGAAGTTCCCAGAAGTCTTCTATCAAATGCAGGTCTTTTCTGTTATAGTCATTTATTGGTGTGTGCATGATAATCAGTGTGTGTGCCTTGTTTCCAGATTTTATACATAGTGTATAGAGTTTTTCTGATGGTGAGTTAAAGTCAATGACTGAATCTGTTATGGACTTATGAACCACAAAAACTGTGCCAAATTGTTTCGGTCCTGTGTTTATTTCCACTGTGGGTTTTCCTTTATAAAACGTGTAGTTTTCTGATTCATAGTGGTTTTCATTTGTAAAACGTGTTTTTTGTAATGCAAGAATTTTGATGCTTAATCCATCAAGCCTATTCGTTACTTGTTTCAGTTTACCTGTTTTCAACAGAGTGTTTATGTTGAGTGTATTATGTTGAGTATGAAGAATTTTCGTTTCATTCGAAGAGGTTTCGAGAAGCTCAGATACTTCTTAGCATGGCATGTCTGGTCCCCCAGAATCCGATGACCAGAAAGAGAGTCCAGTCTATTGACTGGGGTAGTGGATGATTGCTTCAAATCGACATTTTTTTATGGTGATTTCCAGTGGAGATCAAGTGGTTTTAAGACTTAATTGTTGAGATTAAGCTGTATGTCTAACAGCTGTACCAACTAGGTGAACAGACACTGACCAACAGCTGCTGGATACCAGAACAGATGCTGGCGGGTTTAGTTTAGTGTTAGTATTTGGTCTGCCCTGGGTATTTCATTTCCCCAGTATCACCCATACATATATATATATATAGTATAGTAATTTTTACTAACATGTTTCCTGACCTAAAGTACCTTTGCAAATATTCAGATATTCCTCATCCTTTCATCCTTGTAAATACGCACATCTTGTAAATAATTCTGTGTAAATGTCTTTGTTATTTCTCATTGCACATATAATATCTTCAAGTATATAGTCTATTCTTTTCCCTGCATGTACATAGTCTTTCAATTTCTGAGCTTAAGTTCACCCATATGCAAATATGTTAATACATTTTTGATATCAAATCCTCCTATTGCAAATATGTAAATAATAGTGTTTTAATTACTGATCACCCCTTTTATTGATGTACAACAGGTTTTTCCCATTGTTTTTTCCTGTTAACTTTATTTATAATAAGTTATAATTAATTAGTTTAAGTCCTTATGATTAGCTGGAGCGAGCTTATTAACAATAATAATAAATGCATATGGGGGTGGGCCCAGGGCGAGGCAATACCCTCCGAGTGACGGGTTTTCCAGCTGAGATCCGTAGGTGGCTGTCGTCCTTGAACATGACATGAAATGAGACCCTAGGATGGAGAGGCACTGGAATGCAAGGGCGGTAGAAATGCGAGCACCCCAATAAAACCTGCCTGTAAGCGGCATCGTCCATCACGATTCCCACTTGCAAAAATCCAGGAGCGAGCACGCCAGGGATCGAGCCCGGATCGCCTAGGTAGAAGGTGAGTCCGCTAGCCACTGCACCACCTCCGCCCGCCCCCTTATTAACAATGTAAGGCTAGTACAACTAATGTACTATTTCTTTTAGAGGGGCTGATTTAATAAAATTATACAAAAAAACGGAATAAAGAAAATTATATTTCAGAGTAAATGAAACATTATTCAGTGATGTTAAACAATAATAAGTGCAATTAAGTTTAAAGAAAGGGCTTTTATGCACAATCATTTCTTCAAGCTGTATGTAGTAAATTATTGTGTTAGGCCTTTTATTTATGATAGTTTCCCTTTTTGTTTAAAATACTATCACAGTATTGAGTTATTTTGAATTCCCTTATTAGTAAGCATCAAAGTTTATGAAATTTAATAATAATACAAATTCCAAAAATAAAAGACATAATAGATTTTGCTCATTTGCTGACAGATTTTGAAATTTTATTCATTATTATGTTAAGAATTGCCAGCTTCACTAAAATCTTTAAAAATAAATGAGATATATTTGATCTTAATGCATTGAAGAGGATCCAAACGAAACCTAGCCCCCCCCCCCCCCAAAATATATTTACCATTGCGCCATCTTTGCTCTCAAATAATATTATGCTGTTATTGCCAGCCATTATGTCAAATATAATATGGGTTTTTTTAATTGGCTACCCCCCCCCCCCACATCAATTACGCTATGCCAGCGTGAGCACCTTCTCAGTTCTGCATGCTCTCCAGCATGCATGTTAATAGCTAAGCCAGATGAAGAATGGGATCCATCACAGAGCAAGCCCTACACGCCTTAGGTCGGGTTTAGTTATTATAATGGGTGCATGCATTGTGGCTAAGCAGGGTTGTAGTGCCATGGCCTAAATTGTAGCCATGTGCACACCCCGAAAGAAGAAGGGTCTAGATGGAAGAGCATAGCAAACCAGGAAAAGTGGAGAGGGCCATGGAAAATGTATGCGACAGTTGCAGAGGATAAAAATAATCCATTTTGACTGGATTAGGGCTTTATAAAGTAGGGTATTTGATAGTTCAGAAAGAAATACTTATGTTGGTTTGATGAGGGGTGAAATGAAATGAGAGAACAGCTGATTTGTATTGCGAGGGACAGAACAGCCTCCGTGTTGATGCCAGTTATCATGCGGGTGCAAGCACCTTTGAAGTTTAATTACTGGCAGTACTGCCATGCAGGCTAACCAGCACTGAAGCACTGACAGCAGCAATTGGATGAAGGGCCATTCCTGCTTCTCATCGTGTGTGTCGGAAAACAGGATAGCTCAGCAATGTCACCGACACCCTCTTCCCTCTTCCGCGCCGACACCAGGACCTCCACTTCATGGGTGAAGGCGGGAACCAGCAATCGGGGGAGCCACCCTGTCCCCATCCTCCAAAATAGTTCATAGGTCTGAGAAACTTGAGACATCCTGGACCTACCAGCAGTGATGGTGAAGCTGCTGCTGGCCCAGGAGTGAAGGTTGGTATCAGTGTTGCACCCAAGCTGCCATGGTCCTATCGCACTTGTGGATGCACCGCACATTCCCTGGTCCTCAAGTCGCAGGCAGTTACCAATGATCGAGTAGCCAATGGGGTGATGTTCCACCTACAACACTTACCTCGTCAGGACAGCTTAGCTCGTATATAAAATTGAGTTTTTTCTGGCAAGCCCCCAAATCCTACTACGCCAGTGTGAGCACCTTCACAGTTTTGTGTGCCTTCCACCATGCATGTTAGTAGTTAAAATGGTTCAAGAATGGGATGTGTCTCAGAACAAGCACTTTACACTTTAGGTAGGGTTAAATTAACAAAATGGGCGCATTCATCTCAGCCAAGCAGGGTTGCCTAGTGCCATGGCTGCAATTGTAGCCATTGACACAGCCCGAAAGAAGAAGGATCTATTAAGGGGCATAGAAAACCAGGCAAACCGATGAGGGGCTGGGAAAAACTATGCGATAGTTGCGGAGGAAAAATGTAATTCCGTTATTTGATTAGGGCTGGAGAAAGTAAGGTAGCAGTTAGTTCGCTAAGATATACTTGTTGAGGTTAATGAAGGTGATATGAAATGTGTCGATCCCCTGCTGGAATGTATCCAGGGTTGTACCGCAGTAGCATGGCCCTGATGCAGGGGACAGAACTATGCCACCTGCCCGCAGATGCCAGTCATCTCTCTGGAAGCAGAAACAAGTGTTAGTTTTCAGGCATAAAAATAGGAGTAAATACGAAGAGGAAAGGGGGTGGTGGGGCTGTGCAATGAAATGACATTACCTACAGCAGTATTTCGCATGCAGCAATTATGTGGAAATGTTTTGTGTTGATTAGTGTGAGTGTGCTACTTCCCAACCCCAACCAGCTGCTGCAGAGAGCACACTATGCCACAGCATACTCAGTTTTTGCTGGTAAACTGATCAGAGACCGCCTTGGAATACGCCGGTGGCAATGGACCATACATACAAACAGAGGTCGGATTAGAGAGGTGTTGCAGCACATGTGTGTGGTGGGGCAAGAGTATGCAATGTGCCAATATCATATGGATAAATTGTATTAATTAATTTAATTTCATATTTATCCAAAAACAATTTATAATAATATAAAACATAAAAATTTCACTAATTTCAATAAAGCAGCTTGAACTATTTCAAGGATATAACCAGCAAACTAAATCCTACAAAGATTTTTCTATTGCTTTTAATTAGTGAAATGTTATTATATTGACTGTAAAGATCACTTTTACAATAAAAATTGAAGCTATCTATCGATAAAAACGAGAAACTTGCTATCTTGTACAAAGTGCATAGATTAGTTACTAAAGGCTGTTCACGTTAAAGTGAGCACACTGAAACCAACATTTGAAAAAAAAACACTGCCTGCAACTGCTTATGTATAACCATGTGGGTTATCGCACAGGCTGGGGATGAAAAAAACCCAGTTCAGTTGGCGATGCAATTTGAAAAGTAGTTCTAAGAAATAATGCTGTATTGGAAGCGTAATGTCTAAATTTATAGCTACTTAAGTTGTTTGAATTTTATTTTGTACACTTTAATGTAATTATTGGCATAAAGATAATGTATTTACAGTAACTCATAATTTAATTGTGTCACGTGATCTGTGCAACAGTCAAAACCAACGGCCCATCGTTGTGGTTCCTTCATGCTTGTTGCTTGGCTTTGCTTGTGTGGAGTGGTTGCAAGGCAAACTACAAATTAGGAAGTTGGAATGTGTTGTGTTTTAATATTTCGCATTTATTGTTCAGCATATCTGCAATCATCATTGTTTTATTAAAGGTCGTATAGTGTTTAATTGTGTTGTAATGATGTTGTGTAAAGTCATGAGTTCCAGCAAACTACGTACGAATAGTCAGCGTCAGGAAGACATTATAAATCTCGTCGAAAGTATTTATTCTTTAATTCGTCGAGGGGAGACGAAGCCGTGCAAGGTCTTCGAATGAATTGCATAAATGATGGAAATTTCAACTGCAACTGTCCGGAAGTAAGTGTAAATATCTTTTTGCGATGTGTTTCCCCAAGCAGGTTTCACGATGGTTTTTCCCTGCTTATCGCCAGTACGTTATTGAAGTAAATCGTTGGAAATGAACAAGTAGGAATCGACAGTTTGATACACGGTATTATAAATGGAAAGTTAAATAGCTATAATGAGAGTAAATGAACTACAGCGAAATGTAACATTAATATATTCATGTGAGTTTGCGAAGTGCATGTTATATTCTGAGTTCGACAATTAATATAAAAAGTTATGTGTACCTATGTTCCTACGCCCATTTGTTTAACATTTCTTTTTAATCTGTCTAGATAGTAAGTGGAAATTTTTCCATCAATATTTATAGATTAATTTCACATGTTTTTGTATCACTGTGTTATTTTGTCATGTAGGCATAACCTCAAAATGTCTGTATGTATCTATTTATGCTCAGCCATGTAACCTTTATTAAATCTGCTTTAAAACAA
The DNA here is from genome assembly GCA_029891345.1 of Dryococelus australis. Taxonomy (NCBI): domain Eukaryota; kingdom Metazoa; phylum Arthropoda; class Insecta; order Phasmatodea; family Phasmatidae; genus Dryococelus; species Dryococelus australis. The sequence goes on along the minus strand of CM056994.1, from coordinate 184,265,379 downwards.
ATGCAACTTTTTCTGGTAGTAATTATTCATTAATTTTACATGTTTGTATATCACTGTGTTGTTTGTAATGTAGGCCTAACCTCAAATATGTCTGTATGTATCTATTGAAGCCTAGCCATGTAACCTTTCTTAAATCTGCCTTGATAACATGTGCAAATTTCGCCATCAATAATTATACGTTAATTTTACACCTTTTTACTATACTGTATTATTTTGTAATGTAGGCCTAACCTCAAACCTATGTTCATGTAGTTATTCATTCCAAGTTACAGTGTTATGTTTTACTATTGTTAATATAACATAAATGTCACAGTTTGATGCTATACCCAAGGTGTTCGAACATCCTATAAGCTATAAAATCTTGAAGCTGGTTTTGCTAATTAATTAATTAATTAATTAATTATAGACCTATAGCTGTGCTTGTTCCCGGCATTCTTTATTAATGCATGTGTAATTGTTTTATTTGGTAATGCTTGTCATAGCAAGAATTAGAAAGTATTTACAATTAATTATCAACAGTTATAGAATCATTCCATGTTTAAATTTCAAAATGGATGTTCGACAATACAACTCACTACCTTTTCAGAAATATCAACGAAGATAGTGTGTGTTCTTGAGTAGGCATAATTGTTTGCAATATCTGCCACTTTGGACTAAAAAATATTGCAGTTATTGAAATTTAATGTAACTGTAAACTACGCGGCATAGTCAAGACCCCAGTCTCCCAGAGCTCCTGTTTGCTTGCGAATTACATTCACCTGTCTGTGCTGATTTCTACCTGTCTCGAGCAGGTGGATAGGCGTTAAAATAGAACACTGCCTGTAAATATTACTTTTATAATTTGTCCTTTACATTAAAATTTTGCTGTCATTTGTGGATATGTATTGGTTTTACATTAACAATGAGACATATTTCTTTCAGTTTTGTATTTGCATGCATGAACCATTTTTTATAAGTATAGTAATTTTCTTTAAATACTATTTTCATTTAAGTTTTCAGTTTTGCTGCCAAAATTGCAATGAATGAACCAGAACAATGATGAGAGCCCATGCACTTTAACTGTAAAATTGGTTTCTTGAGATCTGTGTGTTTGACAAAAAGGAAATTTCGTACCCAATTGGGGGGTCACAAGACGCACTGGAAATGTAGCGATCACCAGATCGGCATTTCAATTAGCTATACATAATACACTTTATTTTTAGAATTATTTTGTAAAAATTAAGGTTGTGCCAGTTACAAGCCTGGTATACCCTTCTGTTACCACTTCAATTCACAGTACAAATGTCCAGTTCTTTTTTGGAGGGTCTCTGAATGGTACAAAAACACAGAGTAACGGTGTAAAAAAATGTATGTATACATAAATGCATTTGTTGAAATGTTTATATTTTTAGTGTAAATTATTTTTCTTTAATATATGTAATAAGCTTATGTTTAAATATATTTATCTCCATTTATAAAGGTGCATATAAAACTATCCTTAAAATATACATATTTATATATTTTACTTTTTTATATATTACATTTTTTATGTACTGCCATGTTTATGCCATCACGTTAAGTTTATTAACACAATCTGGTTTTGTGAAGTGGTGTACGCTTTGTTAGGCTCAGATCCCCTCGCCTTACTGCGCTGTTCTGCCTCCCTTCCTCTTGCTTTCCCCTTTGTGCGTCGTTATTTTGTGATTAGTCATGGTTGTTTTTTTAAGGACTTGCATGGCCATGCTCTGTCTACTTTTTATGCTTCAGACATCTGCTACGTTATGTCACTACCTTATGCCTGGAGGATGTATGTTTTCTTTCCTGGTGGCTTAGTTACACTTCACTACGATCAGCTGAGACCAAACACAGCTACCATATATTCGAGCTGATGTTTTACTAGTCACGCTACAGAGCGATGGGGCACTTAAAAAACAGTGAGTTGTGGGAAATGTTAAGTTTTCGGTACAATTTTTGAAATGTTTGGTAATTTGTGTGACAAGTGGTGTACCTTGGGTGCGCAGTTCTAGCCTATTTCGAAATCTGGATTTGGCTCCCTTCCAAACGATTATTAATGTTACATTTTTTATATATTGTGTATACTTTACTATATATATATATATATATATATATATATATATATATAGTGCGTATTTACACCATATATGTTACATGTTTTATTTATAACATTATACGTGTTAAATTTGGCAGTCCTGAAAAGTAAACATTGAGTTTATTAACATGTGCCAATCACATGGCAGTCACATGGCAATGTTTGTTTACATGTGGTGGAAGGATACATAATGGGCAAGAAAGTAGAGCTTTAGCAGGTCTTTCAAAAGTGATCACTTAATCGTGAATGGTCTATAGAAGATGCAAAGAAATATATTATTAGCACTTTCCATGTATAACATAATGCTAAGTAACATAATGCTACAATGTGTACCAATGTACAGTGGACGTTCGAAAATCACTGTTTCGGTTGTGTCCGATTGAACTAATTGTTCCACCAGTTCAACCAGCCTTAAAATATTGTGGATCAGATGGATATGCACCAAAACATAAGCATATGATTTTTTCAATGCTTTCTATGAAAAATAAAAATTAAGACATCCACAACTCGTAATTTTTAAGCATTCAAAATTATACCAAAATAATTCGAACATCATATTTTACAAATGAGCTATTAAAAATTTAGAATTTATGTGTAGTGGTTTTAATATATATCTGGGAGCAGACTTTAAAATACCACCAAAAATAACCTGATGTTCAAAAAATGTCCCAACTGGTGTACACAGGTGTATCAGCCACTGGTGGATACATCACTGAATTATCGAAAATGCGGAACTGAAAATGCCAGAATATGTATTATTAGTTTTGTTTTCAGACACTTCATCAGATTATGTTATGCACGTAGTTCATGTGTGCAGAACAAATAATGAAATATTGCTACTATTCTACATGTAGCTTAACGCCTGTTAAATTGTGTAGGAAATATGTTTAGCAATGAGGGTTTTCAGGAGGAAATTGCCCCATGGAAGGGCGCTAATTTAATGTCTGTTAAATTGCGTAGGACAACGTACAAATATAATAATAACATGCCACAAATATGGGAGCCAATTTAACGCCTGTTGGCTGGGTGATAATGGGTAACTGAATGTTTCGAGGAGTGGTGAAAACCATTGTTCGGTGGGTTGTGGACTAGTGGATTTGGATACTATACTAGGCGCCAGCATCATAGGCAGATTGTACCAATTGTTGCTGCTGGGGAAGCTGCAGATCATCTCAGGTTATGGTGGGATGTTCTCCCAGGTGTACACAGTCCCTCTGTGAAAATGTTGAAAAGCCATTTGCTCCTGATACTTACATGGAAAATACTATGAGCCTATTCAGGCTGACACACACATTTTAGCCTGTGCAAATTGCTGGTTCTGCATACTGATTTACACAGGTTGTGTCCCACAGTGTGCCAGATAGGCTAAACTGTAAAAATGGCATGAATTCATGATGGTTTTACTATGCAAATTATGTTTCTCCAGGCTATACAAACATTGGGGATGATTCCGGGTGAAAAAGTGAAAAGGACCCAAAAATTACAGTACTATTGCAGACTACATAAACGTTGCAAAAAAGTTGGATTAACCTGGAGTGTGTACGCGATACGACCATAACTTTGAGATAGTGAATGGCGACATCTTAAGAGTATGTACTGTCTGAAATATGGCAGTATGCGGCTCACCCTGCACTACTTTCTGCTTCCTAGAAAACTTAGAACAATGAACGAAACATGAACATTTGCTCAACAACAGACAAAATAGATATACAAATATTCCCTAAATACAAACAATGGCAGTTTACACTTAGATGGCACTAAATGGGGTGATAAAGCTGAAATGAAAATATATGAATCTTAAGAATCATACACAATAAGTGTTGAGAATTTTGTATGGGCATCTTTGAATGTTTCCACTACTAGTGGGTTTCCTTTTGCTTTTAAAACACTTGCTTTTGATTGCCATACTAATTACAAAAACTGAATCTACCCTCGCGCGCCCGCAACAGGAGAGGGGGTTGTGGTGGTGCCGCACTACTTCGCACTTTCTCTCGTTCAAATTATACTGAGTAGATAACTACACGATGCACAGAGGGCTCACTGGTGCCAGTTGCTGCATTGGACGTTGTAACACCTTGTGCAAGGTTATGTGGATCAAATTAGGCTATTTGATTTGCATGGAGTGCTTTTCTTAAAGATAAAAAATAACAAAATGGCCGAGCCCTGCAAAATTGGAAACCTACATCACCACATTGCATGGAAGTTTACATACAAAGAAAATATGAATTTACTTAAATTGTGCCAACTAACTATTTTGAATATTGGGATATTCCCCTTGTTTTGCATATCATTTAAATAAAAAGCTGTACCATAAATGTTTAGAATAAACAGAAAGGTAGAAAATAAAAATATTTCAGGCATTCAGGTTGGTAAGTACTATATTTGCACAAAAAATATTTAACAACACATAATAAAAATTAACAAATATAAAACCTTTTTTGTAACACTTAACCTGTTGAAAAATTATTTTCTTTTCAACTTGGTTAACTTTTGTGATTTTTCTTTGGCTGCTTAGTGAATAAATTGTTTACTTGACTTTACTAGGAACCCCGGTATTTTTATATGTATCTTTAGCAACATTACTTCGTTGTGAGATAAAATTTAGGCTAGGTTGAACATAAATTAAAATAACAGGATTTCTTCTTTGTTTCACCAACTACAATGAAAAGTAACATTTCCACTGCATTTGAGAAAATGATGTCCAAAAATTAATTTTGTCACCGAGATTCCTGTCAAATAAAAACTTCCTTGGGCAGGCCGCACTTTAAATATACAGGTTAACTAAACATGCATCTTTCTTGTCATTCTCTGTAGCAACAGGTATGTGCCACTAGACCTATCCGGCAGCTACATGGTGACATCTCGTGAATTTAGGCTGAACCATAGAGGAGTAGGGTTATTTGGATAGGATAGAAAATTACAGTCATTCTTCTTAATGGGCGCCAGCACCCTCAGCAAAGAGCACGCGATGTGGTAGGGTCATGTGGCCATCTGCCTTAAATGTCCCCTCAATGTCCGACTTCTCCAAAGTTGCCATTGTTGCAGAAGTCATACAATATCCAATATTTCTGGTCTAGTGGGGATTATCTCAGCTACCCCCAAAAGATCATGCTCACTCCCATTAGGTTGTTAAAGGCCAACTTATCCCTTAAAGGTTATGTTGTCAAATTCATGGTAAAGCAGCCGTGAAGCGACCATATAAATAAAGGAGTGAATTTTTAACAGCTCAATTTATTTATGTTATTCCCTCAGCAGAGGCAGTTGCAAGATGATCCTCACTGATATAGTAGGTAAACACATATACTGAAAAATGGCACTAGGCCTGTATGGAGTTATGGTAAATTATGGCCCGGTCATGCACAACATGACCCAGGCGCAGTGTGGCTCACTTCTCGGACAGAAAGAATACAAAAGGTTCTGGTAAATTAAGTTTAATATAATTTTAAGCTTCATGATTAGACAAAAGTTGAAAAGTAAGGGGAGGATGTTGAATACTCGTCCACTCCGCTAGAACATTACGACACCACTTAAAGTCATGTTGGCATGGTGTCCGCTGGTTGGCATTATTAAAATGAAATGGCTTATGATGAAGCACGTGAGAGGTAAGCCACAAAAACCCTAGCATTAATTATTAAACAAATCATTTAACACAAAAATATAAAAAGCTTAAAATATATGCTGGCAACAGTGTTACCACAATCTACATAACCTGACATTCTTGGCTATGTCAACTGTAGCTAGAGCTTCTCAGGTACCTTCCCATATAAAACTTATCATAACACCTATTGAAACCATGATACAACACATAAAATACAGTAACATTACAAAAAAACTCTTAACTTATATTCGACTTACATTTTGAGGTTAGCTGGCTACATGCTAGCCACTTAGCCGGGTGCGCCGGCTGGTCGCCACTGAATAGATCACAGTACTGGCATGGCCAGTATTCACTACTGTAATATATAACTTCCTGCATCAGTTTATTTATTTACACATTGTGCATAGAAAGATTCTAAGTAACTCTGAACTAATATTTGTGAGATGAGTTGTTCATGTATATGACATGCATCACTGTTACCTGATTTTAATATTATGCCCTTGGCGTACCAACACAGCACTTCATATTTACGTAATTATACACTTTAAACATAAAATACACTAAACCTAAACACAAGGTAGGGCCTTCGCATACCTATGTCAATAGGTGGGAAATAAACCTTCACAACAAATGTGACATTTGTACTGGCAGATGTCACATACAAAACCCTAAAATTTTGTATTGACAAATGCCAACTCTCAAAGGTAAACAAACCCACTTGGTGTGATCTCGACGCATATGGTATCACACTAGCAAAGATTATTTACACAATGCTCTGACATTCCTGTTGGCAGAAAATAAACAACACATAATTGATTATCCTTTATTACCCTACCTTACGTCTCCTATAGGATAACCAGTATGTGTGTTAGGTACAGTGCACTTTAGTGCATGGAAGATGACATACGTTATTGCAATGTTAAAAACACAACCATCAGATCACTTTCAAAACAATAACGTGGAAAATTAAACATGCACAGCTCTTCAAAAAAACAACATGCACACATAAAAAAATGCAGGTGGGTGCATCTCTATATAATGTTACATGGCACTGATGATTAATTAACACAGGATAATTACACACTTTGCATTCTCGCCAGTTGCACTAGTGCACTGTGTGCACAATGTGGAATGACGAGTTAGAATTTACCTACCTTACACAACGTTGCATGGGTTAACACTTAACAATAATGAGACAAAAGACTTCACTCATATAAATTTAAAACCGTAATTAAAAAATACACATTTAAACTTTATTACACTGTAGCACTTGTGTTGGCACAATTAAAACTTGGGCACTGCATGGTGCTCATGTTCTCCTATTTTGATGTATAGACCGCTGTTATGGATGAATGGATGGTGAACGGACTAGTGCTGAGCTGCACGTGGACATATGTTCTGCGACCAAGCTGAGAACCACTCCAATACAAATTACACAAAAGGGCATTTAAAAAATAAATTCCTGTGACAAACACTTTCCTGATGACTTACCAAAAATACCAGACAATTTTACTAACTGCGACAAGGTTGGATCATGAGGGTAAAACTCAATAGGACGAAGCTGGAACCGTGTTCTAGTTCGCACCACCAGCACGTAATGTCAGTGTTGCTTTGTTAGAATGAGAAAGAAAGCTTGCATTAGCTATAAGATCGGTGGCCATATTTGCTCAAATAGTGTTTTGGCATAAAATGTGGTTATGCCTGGGCATGCTTATTGTGACGGTAACAGTAAGAAACAGATTCCCAATTTATCGAGGAAAGTTTATTTCGCGAATAGGTAAAGAGAGTGGCGGATGAGAATATGGTTGTTTTGGACAGCCTAGAAAGTTACAATAATTATTTTGTTTGTGAATACCACTTCTCCAACTATCGCAAAAGTCTTGGAACAATGAGACTTAACAGGCTTCCTTTACAGACATATTCATCTATTGGTGGCAAAAGAGCACTTTTGGAAGACCTCTCATTTGGAGCAGTTGTTAAAAGAAACACAATTTTTTTTTTTAGCCTGAGACGTTAACTTCCGAATGCCTTGTAAAATACACACTTTCTTTAATACTTACTTAGCAATATTTATTTTAAAATGTGGTCAGTGGATACAAAATGGCGGAATGAAAAATTAACTATATGGCCTCACAAAAAGTGCTTGTTTTACTGTGAACAGCCTTATATTACTACAGATCAATTTTAGGTTCAGATTCTTGTGTTAATTTATCCTGCCCGACTATGTAAGTCACGACACTGATATATAATCCTGATTGGTCTTGCAAAGAAAAGACCTTGATCACACACAATACTTGTATCTTCCCTTCTGTTCCACCTGTGATAATGCTATAAGCCTTATTAGTTTTTTTATTAAACAAATGTTTCTCAAAACATTAATACTATGGCCTGGGTGTTTTTATAAAACTATGTTGGATACAACTAAACCTAGGACTACTGATGGTTCACTGCAAACACAAGAAGCCCTGGCATATTTATTATTGTTTCATATGGGGAGAGTGTAAAAATTTGAATGACCTTACCTGATAATGATATACTAAGGGCAATAGTATATTGGGTTATGAAAATGAGGGACTGCTGAAGGTAATGTTACAAAAAATAATTGTACAAAAATTGGAGACCAATGAAAGTAGTTAAATTCTCAAAAAGAGAGTGATTTGAGTACCTAATAGGTGACTATGCTCATATCAAGTGTGTGCAGTAGATATCTTGGTAGTTAGCCTAATGCATAAAATGAAGGTTCAATAGGAAATCATAGTAATGGTAGCAACATTTCATTAGGCCTAACAGTGATTCATTTGTAAACGAGTTTGGTTACTACAAGGCTGCCTTTGCTGATGGACATGTTGTTATAACTATCTAGGTACATGAAGATATAAGCTGTTTATGGTTATTTGAGCACATGTAACATCAACCTTTGAAAACTGTCACTGCCACTACCCACACATATTTCAATGGGCTCACTGACTGGCTTGCGTTCAATCAAGTTGGTAACACCTGAGAATATCCTAAGTACTTTCATGTCTTAACATTGAATATATAATGTGATGTACATATTTTGTGAATACTAGATTAATTTCTTTTGCTTTTGTTTTTAAATGCATTTTTAAGTGGAAGAAATAGTATTACATTTTTATGTTTGTACAATGTATAAATTTTTAATAATTTTGGTGTCACTTGACTAACATATGGTGAAAGAATACACAATGTGCAGAAAATAGATCTTACCAGGTCTTTCAAATGTGTTTTGTTTACTGTGAACAACTTGAAGTTTTGTTTTGTTAGATTCAGTGCTAATATTATCAAAGTGTCTGTAATTTTCTGTAGGAAATACCATGTTCTTCAAAATTTAACAAAGACCGTGTTTTCAACACCTATGTAAATTCTGTTTTGCTTGGTGCTTGTCTTTACAATGGGAGACATGAGTGTCTCGAAATTGGCAGTAAAATGTGCAACTTTATGTATAAAATAAGTTCACCACCACAGTTCTAAGAATGTGGTTATTACATTTATTTAAACAAAAATAGTTGAATTAGGCTTATAACAATATCACAGGTGTGACAGAAGGGAATATATAAGTGTTGCGTGCAATCTGAGTATCTTCTTTAAAAGACCAATCGGAATATATATGTATATATATATATATATATATATATATATATATATATATATATATATATATATATATACACATACATACATATAAAACCTAATTATACCTTCCATGAAAGCTATCTTGGACATAACAATCAAAGCATACATAAAATTTACATTGCCCTTCCAGATGTACTGTTGGAAAAGAAAACCTCTTAAGCCTTTCCATTCCAAGACTTCTGCAATGGTTGGAAAAGTGGTTATCTCTTACGAAATAATTATTGTACATTTCTAAGATAGTCTAAACTAAAAAATTTCTCATCTCCCACACTCATCACCCATTCGCAAAATAAAACATGACAAATAAATCTGGGTTTTACTGTTCCAGTCACATGAATACACCCAAAAAAATATATTTCCAATTAGGCAAGCTGACTGAATAGAAATTAACCTGAAAATAAGAAACTCGCCTAGCTAAAACTTTGGCTGTTTCCGAATTAAGTGGATGCGTTCATTACTCACGCATCCCTACATCCCTTCGTACATGCATCCACTGTGGAAATGGCTGCGTTGAAGGGATGGATATGATCCGAATACTGCTACAGCTAGGGCACGCTTAGTTAGCGCTAGCTGTACCACACTTTTTACTGATTTGTAGTTATATCTTTATTTGTTTTATCTGTGGGATCTCGGTGAAACGTCAACAATTTACTGCAGACGAATATCTTGTTGGATTTGAGGTTTTATAGTTTTTAATTGGTGAAGGCTGCAAATAGAAATCGAGATTTCTAATAAATAAGACATTTTATGTTTGTTGAGAATATACAAATTACAAATGCATTTATTTAATGATTGATGTGTATAATGAAATTGATTGCTCAAGTGGTCAGTATTAAAAACAGCATTTTATTTTGTGCGATTATGTTGGAGTCCTATTTATATGCACTTAAAATAAAAATTTACCAAGTTTCCATCCATTTTAATCAAAAACTAAAAGCAGAAACACATACACACCACTCCACATGCACGAAATTGTTGAAAAAAATAATAAAACAAAGACGAATTAATTCCGTAGCTTAGGGATGTGTGGATGCGACAGTGGATGTGAGTGTCGAATCCCTTGGTAGTGCACGTGTGAAGAGATGAATCGGCATCCCTAGCGAGAATTCCGAAATTGAACTAATATTCACTAGAATGCACTTTCTATGGATCCCTTACCCTAAGGGATCCATTAGGTCAATATTCGGAAACGGCCTATATGTCTTCCATTAAGTAAATTATGTCCAAATATGTCCCAATGAGTTGATTCCCCAAGGTGTATATTACAACATGTATTTTGAAACAATATAAATGATTCATTCCTACAATTAAAATAAATTATATATATATTTAATTACAAGCATTGTATCACTAAAATATATTTATCACACATTTAGGTAGTGTGTTTAAGATGTACACAAACAGATTTTGCAATGCATAAAACATTTTCATAAATTAAAATTTTATTATAAATTTGAGTGGAAGTTGGCAATTTCAATTGAAACTTTCCACTTCTGCACATGCCACCCAGTACTAGTAACTGCTGGGACTTCTATAACTAATCTAATTTCTATGGGTTGGATTCTACAAAGAGAAGATAAAAGGTCTTTACACAATTGAAAACTTTAACATTTGTCTTTACGTTTTGACTTTACTTTTGATTAACGACATGTTGTTTCTTATGGAGCTTGACACAATGTAACTGTCAAAGGAAAAGTGAAGCACTCTTTACTTTACGATTTCGAAAAGTTAAAATTAAAGTTCAATATCAAGCAGCCTTTTGCCGAGAATCTAAAGAGGCTGTGTGAAAAGTGCGTTATTTTATTGTACTGCGATTTAAAAATCTCGGTGTATTAAGAAAGCTCGTCTTTAATTAAATAAATCGCAAAGGATCATGCCTATAATGTGAAAGGAAATATAAGAATTGACTTATTTTAATAATAAAAAAAAAAAAACAATTTTTTTTTTAAATAAACTTTTAGTATAAATTTTTAGTATATTATTTAAAAAGACAGTTGAAATGCTTTTCTGGATATTATCATAATTTATTTCATAACAATATACACATTCTATGAAACTCGTAGAACCGATGTTCAATTGTCTCAACTCTGGCTTTTTCAATGTTTATTGGTATTTTCGTCAGAGGAAAGAAAATGTGAAGTCAATTGCTAAAATTTTTATTGCGTAAGAAGGTTGAAGCAGGTTGTTTACATTTTGTAGAAAGAAGTAACAAGGCAAGGTCAGCTCCAAAGAAAACAACTTGGAATGACTCTTAAAACGTATAAAATGGATGCCATAGAAATTTTAACACAGAAAAAATTACAATTTATGTTTTAAATGGTTTTTGTTCGTTAAAAATATTATGTGTATCCCCATTATATTTATTTCTTTTCATAAAACATTACGATAGTCTTTCTAGAATTTTAAACCTTAATTATTTCACACAAAATACAGACTTTGCTTAACAGTGTTTAATTTATGAATTTCTCCTCAGAGCATTCTAGCCTATAACATAAGTACTATACAAAACGAGTTTTAAGTAAATACAGTTTTCAATATTAAAGTTATTTTTTTAAAATGTAAATACAGTAATCTAAGAATTTCTAACTTTCAATAATAGACATCAATAATTAATAACAACTGTTGGAATAAAATACTACATAGAATAAGGTAAACCAATAGTCGGGATTTTGACCCAACAAAACAATTTTACTCAAAATTCTCAGGAAGGGACAAAAATTTAAAATCCCTCTCTTACTCTTACAGACAAAGTACAACACTATGTAAAGAGAAGGCGTGCCTAACCAGAAACACGGGGTGGAATCAAGGAGGTATTAAACTATGGAGTGGAAGCCGAGACACGAAAGTGACGCTGGACAGCAGACAGTAATTAAAGACAAGGTTAGGGCTAGTAGTAGCAAAAAGGTGCATGATTTACATGTATTTAAATGGGCTCCGGATAGTGGAAAAATAATGTATAGCATTTTGATGCACAAACAGGTATGACAGTTGTGGCAGTGTTCTAATTTGTAGGGTATCGGACCTAAAATGATCCTCTCATAAACCACTTTTGTATACACACACTCATCACTGATTTCATGCCTTTAGTATACACGACGAGCTTTCTACAAGAGTCATATGCTGACCCTACAATTTATTGCTGTTCATTACAAAACATTTTTTAACACAACACTGCAATATTTACTTTTCCACTATTAATTCTCTTCAAATGCGATCAAGCTACATTGCTTAAAATGTAACATTTGCCACTCATAATATGGCAGCTGATGTAAACAATCAGTCTTCGCATCTGCAATTGAAAGAAGTCAGACAAGACATAGGCTTCACTTGATAAACCCACGTTTATCAAGTGAAGCCGATGTCTTGTGCATAAACACTTTTCCCATAAACACACCAAGAATTCAATTATTATAACCCCTCTAAAACACACATATATTTATTTCCCTCTTTTTCCCTTTATGATTATTATTAGCCCAATGAATCACTAGAACGAGAAAATAGAGTGAATACTACTGCTCTTTCAGTACTTGAGGACAAAAGTTGAAGGGAAAGTTGAACAAGATTACGAACAATTGTGCACCTAAACAATTAAAAAAGTGTACTATAATGATTCATGTCCCTAATGTAGATTGTACAAACCGCACACTAATAGGCCAAACAAATTAAGCACCATCCCAAGTTGATAAAGCATTTTAATGCCAATGACATAACACCTAGATGACATTCGAAACATATTTCATATTACTTACACAACTTGTGCACACATGAATAAAATTGATAAATTAAATATAGAACAATAGATTTTTCAAATTATTTAATGGCCCTTGCCAAAAACAATGGTTATGCCAAGACTCCAACCAGTGGGTGATCAGTCCACTTTCTGAAACTGAGTCTGAATCAACCAAAGGTACAAAAGCCTTAAATATCACCTTGAGCTCAAGTAAAATTAAACTGAAAACTTTAAATTGCTTTGTTCCTACTTTTCACTTTTTAATTTAATTGAATGAAAACCAGTTTAACTCATAACTAACAACACAACAGAACACAGGTAGTGCCTGCAGGTCGTTTAACTATGCACGACAGCTTATGTTGCTGGAGGGGGGGATTAAGTCTCTTCAAATTCGAAATATGTTCTCATGTCACATAAGTGTCAGTATGTATATTGACTAATATAGCTGTCACAGGGGAAGAAATACGTTTGAACTTGTACATGCCTGACCAACGAAATTACAACTTAACTATTCTTTTATCTATAGCCTGATGTGTGCCACATCTCTCAAGAACTTACCAAAGTTCAACTCAGCATCACACGAGGACAACAGTGCGAAGCTAGTGTTCCATGTGCATGCATGAGTGTGCACCAATGCAGGTGTGCTGTATATATGTGTATCATGTTTTGTTTATATTTTTTCATTGTCCTGTTTTGTTTATTGTTATTCTTGTTTATTTTGCAAAGAGTTAAAATGGGTTAAAGAAATTTTCTTGCCATGTGAAAAGTAAATATTACTTTTCCCTGTGACACCATGTGATGTCGAACATGCCGCACCGAGTGCATCAGTGTGATACATTATGAAATAAGTGAAATATTTGCTAATGTGTATTACACCAGTGCAATTCAGTGTATTGTGTATTTCTAATTATTACTAGGTTTTTTCCGATATAAGGTATGTCTGTTTTGATTTTATGTAATGAGTGTTTTGTCATGTGCAGCTTGTGTATGGTAAACACATCATTATACCACGTGAAAAAGAGAGGGCTGGGGCCACAAACATAATATTATTTAAAGTGTTTCTGTTCTTGTTTATTCGTGTGTGCTGGCCACATAATATTTAAAGTAATAGTTGTTCTGAACTGACAGTACTACAGACAGGATGGGCCAAATCCAGTGTTGGCTTACGTGGTTTGTGGACCAAAGACATGCATGCCGTAGTGTAATGACCATGTGGCAAAAAGGGGACAAAATATAAATGATTTTTAAGGGTTGAATTTTAAGTGTCTTAGTGTGTTGATTATGTTGTGTATTCAAATTGTTTGATATGGATATAAATGTAACGAAATCCCGGCCTGAACAGAGCTGTGTAAAGGAAATACATACCCTCCAAATGTGAGGTTAGGTTGTCCCTTACATGGTAAGTCACTATATTTACATTAAAATTTTATATTTTTATTTGATCACATGATATGTAAGGTGTAATTTTTGTGTGCCTCCTTTTCATCTAGGGCCATATTCATTTATTTCATTCCATTTAATAATTAAATATTGTGTATTTTGTAATCATAAGACACTGTGGCGGGATTTAGAGCCAGTGAGAAGGCAGCCCACCGTCATGTTAAGTAGTCGCATCTTGGGTACCGAGTGAGGCGGACGCACGCCGGGTGTCCCTGAGCTTTCCGCCATTTTTGCGCCAACCATGTACCTGCAATATTTTTAATTTTTCTACTAGAACTTTTGTTTTTTCGCAGCCCAGAGTGTGAACTGCCTTAAAACCCTGTTATTTTGACTGGGGTTTAATTTTACATATAATTAATTTGGCATCTCCCCACCTTTTAACAGCATTTCTCCCTACTTTAACAGGAACATAATATAAGTGCATCGTACAAAGGTGTCTGAAATAAATAAGTATGGTTTGTTAATTTAGTTTGCTGGAACCTTGTTGTTTTTCTAGCCCAGAGTACTTGGTTGCTTACACCTCAGTTTGTTTCTTTACACAACTGAGGTGTACTGTTTTTCTCTTAACCATGTAGGCCCTACAGCTATTTTGCGGCAAAAGCGTCCGCCTGGCTTTAATGGTGGTGTAACAAATGTATGCGCTCCATTGGGGGAAATAATTGTAATAAAACACATGATGTTGAAATGCCCACATTTTTATTATAAATAACCGCCTACCAGTTACTTAACCTGTTTTATATTCTTTTATTTGACCACGTGTCCTAATGTATGGTGTTGGGTAGCCAGAAAAAAACCCATCTGCAGTGTAGTGGCATATAAGGTAGGCTGACAGCCCTTACCAGACTAGGCAAACTGGATATAACATGCAACTGATGGAGAACTTCATCATAATCGACACCTAACCTACAAAATCCTGACTACTGGGGGAAGGCCAACTGGTCATTGGCCAAACGACCCCGGCATCGTCTCAACATTGTGCTCTACCCACCATGGTTAATTGGTGTCCACCAGAGAAATTCAATTTGGTATAATGACCTATCCTTTTAATCTGTATTCCCCCCATTGTCCAGTCCAGGCTAGGATAAATTGGTGCCGCAACTAGTGGCCTACCATTTCCCACCAACCGTTCCAGTAACTGTCTACTGCAATTTCATCACAATTAATGAACCACGCACCCCATTTTCGATAACTGGAATTTTGTGTCACCATCCTGCATACCGCATAAGTCCACATGGGTATACATTATCCATTTCCTTTGAGTTTTGCTCACTATCCCTACTACTGGTGGAGTTCCCTACCATTTCAACCAGCAAGATGACTCAACACAACATGAAAAAGTTACAAGGAAACACAGGAAAAGGGAGACTGGTAAATTACACCATAGAGGTTATTGTCATTCGCCATCTTGAAGCAGCTTGTCTCGTCATCGCGCACCCAGCTTGATGACATAGGTCAGCCATCTTGGACAACAAGTGCCAGGGCAAGTCACCCCCTGCCACCCCCCTCCATCCGAGCTGCATCGTACTAGCAGGACCACCCCTATAGCGCTGTGCACATCGGTGTCAGCCATGAGCTGTGGATACGTGGTCCGGGGGAAGAAAACAAGAAGCTGTCACCATGTCAATGGTGCCACATGCCCGACAAAGGATGTTTCGACCTTCGGAGCACAAATGGGAGACCAGCTTTCTTGTGCGTCCGATACTTACAAGCCACTGTGCCATCCAATCCATTCTCATTTGGATGGGATAGCAACAATGTGTGCATTTTACAGGACCCAATCGCCATACATCAGATGTGGCAAGAGATTGAAGCAGTAAATCAGGAACATTGTAATAGCGTGCTAGCTCACTTCAGTATTATTGGAAAATGGAAGATATGAGCATCTGCTGTTAAAAACCACTGCAAAGCGCTTTATCAACTTGGCATGCCTGGCAGTCTTGTGTATATGTCCACTTGTAGTCCTAGATACAGAACCGGTGAGGTCACAATTACAAAGAACTCTGAGGAAATGTGCTTACACTACAATTGGTGCGACCGGAATGGTACCACCATACTCGCATGTACTACCTGCAAACATGACTACCACGAGGGGTTTATTATGCCAGGGAGCGAACTACGAGAAGGAATGCACACAACATCGACTGGCACATTCGATGCTGCATACTGGAACAGCCAAATCCAGAGCCATTACAACAAGCATGCACATGAACCAGAGAAAGTGCAGTCCAGCTGTACATTACCCGTTCCATGCCCCACAGCTGGTATTACCCCGTCTGCCTTCACATTCAACCCTGCTCCTGAGAGAAGCACCAATAGCAACCCACGACCCCACTCCAGCAACTGCAACAGAGTATATGAGCAGTAATCAGTGTAGCCAACCACACCTAGAAATCCCAGCCATATTTCAATCGCTGCCAACCTATGCTGGTACAGCCAGTGAGGATCCGGGAGTGTTCATACAAGACTGCGAGCATCGACTAAGCCAATACAAGATCGATCAGGAGAATTGGCCTCATTGCACCAGGGAAAGGTTTTTCAGAGATACCAAGATCTGGTGGTGCGGTGTAGCCCACTACGGAGGACTGACATGGGAAAATTACAGACAGAATTTCAAGTGTAGGTTCGCTACCACAGCACGTCATTAGGAGCATGCAGCCAGACGATTATGGGAGAACAAACCGACCAGTCACTGTACGATTTCGCTACCAGAAAGATTAACCTTATATGCACCTACCACCCATAACTGTCACTATGGTATGTCTTGGAAGTAGTTGCCAGCTCGGCCAGAAAAGAGCACAGCCCTGCACTAGCATCAGCGATCCAAACCACTGAACAGGAATTTCTACAAACAGTAATCCTGTTGAACACTAACAGCCCCCTGCAATCCTCTTGTGACCGTGACAACCCACCGCAGCCATGCTGCAAGGCAAATGTAAACAAATCAAAGAACCTGCCCATGGAAGAAGCTGTGATTAGAGTGTCTGAAACAACTACATTTCCAGTCAAAACCACCACCTCACAGCCAGTTTCGAATGAGTCAAACTGGCAGAATATACCTGCACCGAGACACGTGAGTGGGAGCAGACGGCTCTGCACCCCTGTAGGTGGTGAAACAGGTCACATTGGGACGTCTGTCCGATGTGGGCAGACTTCCCTTGTGGGCCATCACAACAACACAGGCCACTGCTGGGATATCGACTGTGGGGGTAGGGCCGCCTGATGCCACCTCCCCAAGTCTGTTACCAGAACAACAACAGAACACAACCCACATCTCACTAGGCCAAATAACAAGCAAGGCAGCTAATTGTATACCCATTCCAATCGAAGTTCATAACATCCCCTGCAGAGCATAAGTAGACATGACTGCATCGCATAATTTTGTGCATGGTATTTATGTGGCTTCAGCCGAAGTGAAACAAAACAAACAGGCAATACAACGGGCAACACGGCAGCATACAAGTGAGATGATCGGCGAAGTGACAGCCGCGATCAACATTCGGGACATTATGACCACCACCACCACGGCACTTGTGTCCTACTAAATCAGGGAAGACATCATCCAGGGGATTCTTGGTTAATAGAAAAAAAGGCAGTGGTCGAAGCCGCTGCATGATGGATACATTTTGGATGTAAAGAACGCTGGAACATCTACAACTTAGAACCGCGAGCAGAGGATGATACACCCACTGTCGCCTTGGATGACGTCGGCCATACAGTTCCCCCAGAATATCGCGAAGCGGTACAAGAGTTGCTGAACGAACGGAGGGACATATTCACCATTGCCGACCCACTCCACAGGACACTCCATTCTGTTAACCATGGACACGCCAATATATGACAGTCCACATCGCTACTACCCACACCAACAGGAAATAATACAAGAGCAAATAGCAGAGATGTTGACCGAATTTCATTGAACCTTCGGAAAGCACCTTTAATACTGCAATTACCTTGGCACCAAGAAAAGATGGCACCTAATGTTTTTGTGTGGACTTACATAGGCTAAACTTGATTACCTGCATTGCTCCACCACCATACATCCACATTCAACATGCATTGAACATGCTGGGATGTGCGAAGGTATTAACAACTATCGACCTCTGCAGAGGTTATTGGCAAGTACCGGTAGAACCCACGGATCTTTACAAGATGGCATTCACCACATCCAATGGACCCCACTTTCAATTTTGTGCCATGCCATTCGGCCTGAAAGGCACCCTGTCAACCTTCCAGGAGTTGATGGTTCACGTAATGGACGGTTTGATGAGTGTCTGGTGCTGGTATACCTCGACAACATGATTGTGTGGAATGAATCATGGCCAGAACATCTGCACCACCTGACACTCATGTTCAAACACTTGATAATATATGGTCTAACATGTGCCAACAAGATGTCCCATATCAGCAAGGAGGACATCCAGTTCCTAGGCCACCTCATTAGCAAGAATGGATGGTGACCAGTACCAGAACAGCTTAACCTCATCAAGGAGTACCCTGTGCCAACCACTCACAATCATTTGAGAAAATTTTTCAGGTTGGTTAACTAGCTCTGGGAATTCATGGAGTGTTTTTCCATCGTCACAGCCTCACTAACGGTACTGCTGTCACCAAATGGCAACCCACGCAACAGCAAAGTTAATGAGTAAGTGAAGCACAGTTTCCGCAAGTGCCGAGCCCTGTCAAGGTACGACCCCAGCCGACACTTATATGTCCAGACAGATGCGAGTGAGAAGGTGCTAGGTGTTGTAGTCTTTCAACTGTCGGACGACAACAAGCGACAAATTGTGGACTTCGGGAGCGCCAAGTTCAGCCTAGTAGAGCGGCAGTATTACATAAATGAATGGGAGTGCTTAGTCATGGTGCGGAGCATGAAGGAATACAGGACACTGCTTAGAGTACAAACACTTCACATTGCGAACTGACAACTGCTGCCTACTGTGGTTGCACAACATGAGAGAGAACTGGAGTAAGCTCACACACTGGGCCCTCCTGATGCAAATGCATAACTTCGAGGTGCAGCACGTGGTCAGTGAAGAAAATCAGCTCGCAGATAACCTCTCCCATAAACCAGCAGCAGGAATCGTGCACAGCGAGGAAGAGTGGGAGAGTTTCTTAGCCCCCTCTGCCACTGACATACAAAAACAGGAAACACCACTAGTACAATGCGCTAACATAACAATGTTACAGCAAGCACAATCATTTGTCATGGTCAGAACACATGTGATAAACAAGCAAGCCGACTGCCCCGTAACACAACAGTGGATTTTCAAATGTGAGAAATATGTCAGTAATCGATGGTGTATGTTTAATGGTGCCTTGTAGTCATGTTCAAACACCAGCACCGACACCTGGTTATGTATGTAACAACTGCAGCCCACAGTGTTATCCTACAATAGGCACATTCCAACAACCTTGCAGGACACCCCGGAAATGAACAGACACATCAGAACATCCTGAAACACTTCCACTGGCTGGGAGTGTTCGTCGATATTCGCACTTTTATACGAGACTGTACAGCCTGCAATAGGTACAAGAGTCGACGTACAGATGGTGTGCAACAACAACAACCTTGCACCCCTCAATAACCGTTCAAGACAGTGGCGCTGGTACTGATGGGCCCGTACCCATGCACCTCTACAGGAAAAAGATTTATTGTTGTCATCACTGAACTATTTCCCAGGTAGGTCGAAGCATACCCAGTGTCTAGTGCGTGCGCCCGAATCATAGGAAAGGTAGTAGAAAATGAATTATTTGCATGCTGGGGTACCCACATACTGTACTGTGTGACAACAAGACCCAGTTTACCAGCCGTATATGGCGAAACCTGTGTGAAAATAAGGGTGTTCGTCAACACAACAGCAATCTTCCATCTACGTACAAACCCAACTAAACAACACAACCAAGAACTGAAAACTCAGCTACATCTACATGTGGGTGAGAACCACACCTGGTGGACAGAAGATATCTACGCTGCTCTCTTCACCCACAGAACACGGGTAAACCAGGCACGGGGATGATGCCAGCCAAGCTGGTGCAAGGTAGTGACCTGCCACTCCTGGGTGAGTTCGTGGGCAGAGCCAGAGATCGTGCCAGCAGCGAAGAAGGAAGCGGGACAAGGGGAGAGATATACACATGCTCCGTGAGAGATGCACAAGAAAATCAAAGGTGCTACATAGCGCAGTGGGAGCCTGCACCAGGCCGATCCCCAACACAACTCCGACCGGGCCAGCATGTCTACATCAAAGTACATCACCAGTCGGCAGGACAGAAGGGGTTCTGCAAATTTCTAGCAGAGAAATGATGTGGGCCTCACGTGATTACATGGCCGATGGGAGATACATGCTACGAAGTACAGTTGGGCACATGCAGGAAAGCAATTTTTCACAGTGATGCCCTGATGCTAACCAACTTCTGCATCAACAAAATGCAACAACAAAGTGGAATAGAGGAAAGCGAGACAGCCATGACACCATCAGCAGATGTTACGAATATTGGAAGTTTATTTGCCTCGCCCCCGTGCCCGCAGGCAGCTGTCACGCCTGACAATATGTGCTACTCCCATCGTCATGGTGCTACAGAGGGAATCCCAACAAAGTACAGCAGCATACAACCAGGATGCACGTGAAGAAAACACGACATCCTTGAGAAGTCAGTAACCCATCACGCCGGCAACTGCGACAACACTGGGAAATGAGCCAACACATGAAGAAATGTCAGGAGCACATGTTGGGAATACTTTCTAAGCAGATGCAGCCCACATATGGCAGAACACAATAGCAGCGACGAATCGGGGACAAGAAAACTATCCTCCTCTCCCCACCATTCCAAACATCCACAACAACACCAACATGCTACGTGCTTAGCATGTGGACACACCTCTGGGACAGCCGCACCATTGCAAGAAATTGCTGCCAATGGAATCAAGATGACCACATGGGCTGCCCGAGTCAAAACATCAACAAGAAGCAACAAATGTGCAAATGACAATGTGCACTCTGAGCAAAACAACAACTTGGGGG
Organism: Dryococelus australis; assembly: GCA_029891345.1. Lineage (NCBI taxonomy): Eukaryota > Metazoa > Arthropoda > Insecta > Phasmatodea > Phasmatidae > Dryococelus > Dryococelus australis. The sequence goes on along the minus strand of CM056994.1, from coordinate 184,243,849 downwards.
AACACGAGTTACCAGTTTGCCATCACATGGGTACAGATCATAACAACAACCAGAGCCAAGTGTCTACGTATTTCGACCATGAGGAACACTTCAACTGCCGGCGAGATGCTGCGAGGAAGATTGAATATGTCACGTCGAGTGAATGGTCTCCGAAGGGGATGCTCCTTGCCCTCAAGCCATTATCCATGTCGTACTACCTTGAGCGTCGAGATGGACCTCAACATAACGGAGCAGCACCTGCATCATGGAACCAGTGCAACTTGTACATGTTTGATCACATAGCGTGCGTGTAGAAAGTGTAATTTTTTATGGTCTGTTTAATATGCTAAAGAAAGTGTAAGTGTTCCATGCGTACATCATGTTATTTAAGTAAGTATTGCTGCAATTTTATATATATCTCTATATCAGTGTTTTGTTAGATTAAATATTCAGTGCAACTTATTTCAGTGTCATGTTTTTGTTTTCATTTCATTTCATGCATGTGTGCATACAGTAAATATATCACATACTTATTATTTACTTTAACATTCAATAATAGCCTAACATACAAATGCGTAAAACACACAGAGTGCACATCCTGTGCCAATGTTTACATGTCAGTGTTGTGATTTCCCTGTGTTTATTTATTTTTGCATGAGTTATGGCTTGGTGTTTTATCCTCCTGTGTGTCCTGTACATCACGTAAGTACAAGACAAATCGTCTCTTTTATGTTCTATAACATTATTAGTTCCTTTTAGTGTCATGTAGTGTATTGTTTATTTTATAAGCATTAGGCAAATCGAATATTCAAGTTGCCATTTTGTGTGGATTGCAAATGGCCACACACAAGGCATCTGTTTCACTCGTCGTGTACTGTAATATTCCTAGTAATAATTTACGTAATATTTGTGCCCTTTTACAGTTCATAAATAATTTTATAAGAAAATTGTATAAGAAAAGTAGCGCTGCCACAATGTTTCCCTCCACCTCAGGTGTTCTGCCAATGAAGAACGGAAATAAAGTCCAGTGAGAGGCAATGAAAATACTGAAGAGTACAGTAATTAATGTAGGATATTATAGCTAGGTTGCCATTCCCCCTGTTATCGTTATGACCAAGTAATACAGTTGGGGTTTTGTTTAATTTATTGCTGGGGCGGGTGGGAAACACTATTCAAAGTCTTTTATGGAACAGTATTGTTTAGCAGCACTTTTTGCAATAAAATAACAATTTGGATTACATTTTGTTTTGATGGTGCAGTGGAAAAATATGCTTATACAAAAATAGCATTCAAATTATTATAACTTGGAAGCTTTCAATTTTATCAAAAGATGGAAATGCGATCAATATATCGGTGCACAAGTAGTTAGCAACTATGCAAATGCACAAACAGTGTAGACAAATTCTGCGAATTAACCAAACACATAAAAATTGGATTTTCCATGTAATAAACAAGGGGCTGCTAACTTTATATAGCAATATACATTCAAAACTTCCCGCAAGAACAAAAAAGACAAATATGTCACTGTTCTAACCTATGAGAGTAATACACATTGTAAATTTTTTTGGAAGTTAATCTTAAATGCAAAAGTTGTTTGATTTTCAATATTATTACTATTATAAACTAAAATGGGCATTCTTGTAGACTTACATACATTTCAAACTTGCTAATGGTGTCGAAATATGCTATTTAGAAAACACACTAACTTCCTGTTGGTATTCCTAATCGCAATTCATGTACATGTGTTGCTCTATAGCAAACCATGGACCATTGACAATTACATCTCTAAAATCACTTGTTTTTATCACTGATACGAAATAATTTATTTACATGCTCAGTCAATTAATACAATACTCAAAGGTTTGTCGAAACCAACAAAATTAAATGTCAGAATGTATTTCGGCAGCTGCTCGCATTTCATTACTGACAGTTAAAGAAAATGGTTTATCCATGGAACACAGTCTGTTTATGAAGAAGTTGCCACGTGCCGACAAAATAAAATTCACTCGAGAAACAGGCACCCACAACAGCCTACACTTATTGAAATGTGCAAAATCCAAAATAATTAACTGCCAATATAATATTCCTACAAAGACAGCTAGGCATTCGCTAAAAAATGAGAGCGAACTCACATTCACCAAGTTGGAATTGTTTCACAAACCATAGCGTACTTGTGCTATATTGTTATTTCTTTAAATTTTTTTTTAAATTCAATGCTCTACAGAAAAAAAACTATTAGTATATTACCCTAAACCTGTAATTTAAATTATAAATGCTGTAATATCCATTTAAGTTCTAAATTATAATTTTTAGCTCTGAATAATATTTTGTCCCATAATAATCGCAATATCGACAACATGACATACATCCTGCAATAACCATCAGCAAATGCAATACTTTGCTAATGACTGCATTTACTGTATAATTTGCTGTGTAGTATGGTCACATTTCAAACTTTAGTAAAGTTAAGGTGTGTTTAAGATTGACTTAATTAAACAAGTTCTTAGTGTGTTTAATATATGATTCAATGTATTCAAAGACACTAGTTTATGACTGTCGTGTGTAGGTCTTGACAGGTCGTGTGCATTCTTGGCATAACTTAAGAGATCGGTATATTTTATATCTTAAGTACAAGTCAAGATGTAGTAGCCAATCAGAGCACAGCTACAGTTGTCGTTGGCCGGTAACTGTATTTACAACTGGTATTTAGGTAATGTCTTATTGTTAAATTGTATGAAAATAATTATTTTAATCGACAGACAGTATTCTCTTAATTTAAAGAATAGTTCATGGTCATGGTTTCTTTCGCAGAAGAGAGTATTGAGTTCGATTTAATCAACCTTTTCAGATTTATTGATGTAAATGCTTAATGTTGGTATCGGCTTCCCCTTCTATAATATTTTATGAGCTTTTTAAAAAAAACTAATACACTAGTAGTAATCACAGATAACTAAATAACTTATATGTATATTGTCCATTTTACTAGGTTATTTCAATTGCTTACATCTCATACGATTTTCAGAGACTAGACTTAATAGTAGCTAATTCAATCAAAATCTGCAAATATCCTTATTATACATTTTCCATGCGGTTATCGCGTCATTAAGTACATCTCTTAATTCTTCATTCTTTAATCGCAAACCCACCTTTATACGATACAAAGTGTAACAGTCCAATGGTATAAGAAAAACAAACATGGCCGGCTACAAAGTGAACTGATGAAAATGTTACTAAGGCTCGCTGAGCATTTGAAAGTTGCACGTCTGCCTCATAAGTTACAGCAGTGAGCGTAAACAAAGACTAGCGCATGTGCGCATGGCTAATTTACTATTCTGTGAATTTATAATAAACTATTTTAACAGCAGCTAGTTTCATGTTGGACCAGACTTTCAAATCACACACATCAACTAATTTGCAAATGGAAATATAGGTACCAAACATTTTTACCATAAACTTCATATAAAAACTGAAATTGCTGGACGACGGTCTAAGTTATAAACTGTGCGACACTCCATCGCACCGAAATGTATGCATCTGGTGGCAGGCTCAACAATACTTTTCTGCTCACTTATCCAGGGAATATCCAATATTGCTTCTTCACGAATATCCAGGGCAATGGCAACTGTTGTTGTCCACTCTCTCTATATCCCTCACATGTACAGTCATTACTGCTTCTTCTACTACTTACCTGCTATGTTGATTTGTGACTAACCTTATAACCTGATTCGTAGGCACGACATCGGCATGTTTTACAAAATGGGGTTGCAAGAACTTGTGCGAGGATGCCGTATCGGTCAGTTCATGACACAAACAGTTGTTGACAGTTACCAAGATGGGAAAAAATTTTCCCAATGTACTACTAACCTGGTTTGCCAGTAGTTGTTGTGGCATGAGCCCCAGTTGTTTACATTGTGGGGGAAGCGGGGTGACCGGAGCGTCTAGCTCCCTCACCCTCAGTTTCCGTTTCCCTGCTGTTGGCTGTTTTCTTGCTCTTCCTGCTTCAAGTGGGGATTGTTGGGGTACTGAGTATGCCAGTGGAATTGCCTACCTGGGCAATACTGGCATGACCATGGTGGGGGTTGGCTCTTATCCCACTTTACATTCGAACTCGCGGTTCCCGCACTTTTCCCAGAATTCTGTTCCAGCGGTTGAAAGCTGTCACTTTTCACCTGCTCTCTGCTCGGTTACTGTGTGTTTTGAAATTTTGTCCGGTGTTGTCCGAATGGTTTTTCACTGTCTTGTCGCACGTCACAATTCCCGACTTTTCGCAGTTGCTCGTCTCGCCATCGTGCAGCACCTGTCTCGCGGTGTGGTTTCCTGGCATCCTTTCCATCATGGTTGTGCTTACATCACCTCTTTCAAGGTCCCATTCAACAGAGGAATCAAGGCTGCACGGTATTCTGGTTGGGCAGTCTCGGCCACAATCTCCAGTGTGTCTCGTTCAGGCAGTTCGGGGTAAAACCGGCACACCAATTGCACTTTCTGGGTGATGAGGCAGTCAGTGATTGGTGTGCTGTTTGTCCTTCCATTATAAGCTGCATTTTGGTTCGCAGTGTTGTCACCACAGTACCGAATCTGTTTTTAAAGGCTTGTTGGAATTCCTGCCATTGCACTCCATAGTGTTTGAAGGAACACCACCAAGTGTGAGCGCCCCTGTAGAGTTGCTCTCCGACGCAATCCACCTACTCTTACTCCCAAACACCATGGTGGGTTAACCATGCAGTACATTTCTCGATGAAGGCTATTGGGTCTTCAGTCGATGTGCCCATAAATGTGGGCAGTGTTTGGAACTTTATGGAAGTTTTTGTTGCGGCCGGACTTGGCTGTTTTTGTGTAGTTGGGAGTGTTATGGCTTTCAGTTGCCTTCTGCTCTCTTGTTGCGGCTCCATAATAGAACTTGTTTCCACACCACTCGGCGTATACATGGGTACAAGCAGTACAGATGGATACAGTATAGGTAATGGTTGTAACATAGGCGGCGATACAGGTGTCTGAAATAATAGAAATTGTGGTTAATAGGGTGCCGGAGGGGTAAATATGACAGGAGTGGTCATACTGGGCGGAGGCACGGACTGTGTGAGCAGTGCTTGCAGCACACTGGATACATGCTCCCTGGTGATGTGCGGCAGCTGGGCTTTGTTGACCATGGCTGTTGCATCCTGGCTCGTAGTCCTGTTCCACTCTCCTCCTCCCTCTTGCTTAACAGACTCCTTAACCCTGCAACTTTCCCTCTTGCACACCATCACTTCTCGCATTAGATAATGCATGACTGTTCTGTTTGGATTTGGCACACTGCTATTCACGTGGCACTGTTGACATGAAAACTCAAATCCGAACACTCTACTTCTCTTTGCTTCGCTCATGCATTCTCAGTGATATTTATCTTGACACTGTTGACATTTAAGCATGGTTACATCCAAACTGGTGCACAGTAAATTGCAGCATCAATTTGGAATATGATAATTCAATACTGTTTGTACTGTTAAATTTTGAAGTCCCAATATGTCTGCACTTCCACCATTGTGTCTAATCATGATGGTGGTTGCTCTGTTAAGTTGTCCTCACTGGTTCTGTGGTTGTTCGCGGCACAACTGGTTGGTCGGGTTTTATGGCTGTACTGGCAGTGTGTTGTTCCAAGTTCATATTTTGCTATTGCGTCATGTGGTAGTGGACACAAGCACTACAGACAGTGTGGTGCCAGGGCACTCTTGGGTCTGGCCCTACATGTTTGTAAACACAAGTCCATGTGGTGGGCGGTGTGAATACGCAGTACCGGAGTGCATTGCGGCACTCCGGTACTGCGTACTCCGGTACCCCTCCCATGGCTGTCCCTCTCATGCATGTTGAGGAGTGGAGCGAGTCCGCCCAATCGATACTGCAACTGTCCTACGTGGAGTGGGAGGTAGGTGGGGTGACGTCAAGTGCTCTCCTTTGTCCCTATTTAGTGCATGCTCACTGATTTCGCAGCAACGGTGGCCATCTTCTGTACTTCGCATGTTTTTCCTGGTAACCCACGTGGCACGCTTCCTGGCACCTCCTAGGCGTCTTGAAGGCATCACGATGCTGCTGTTGATTCCTTACTTCACTGTTTCTCCCATTGCTGGTATCCAAGGGTCAGAACCAAGATATACAAGGATGAACTTGGGCAAATGAAAATATTTTGGTGGGATAAATTTCCTGGAATCAGCATGATGAATTTTACGCCCCACGGGACGGCGACAATTGAATGTAGTGTGACTGGACCATGGATGGATGCAGGTAAATTTGGCTGGCAGCAAGGTTGAGGTTAGTATATGTACATACTTACCCAGGGCACCAGACACTGTCCCAGTAGTGTCAATGTTGGTAAAGCTGACTTTTCTGTCTCCAGGCTGTGGGCTGTTCACCCAGGGCATAGAAATCCGCACTGCTCCACTGATTCCTTCCTGTAGATGCTTAAGAAGTTTTATTGAATTTCCCTTTGGCAACCTCTCGGTGGGTGCTACGCCATATTACGAGATATTTAACAGCACTGCCATGTGGACTATGAACTGACCACACGCTTAAAAAAGATAATGAACTTGCAATAATAATAAGACATTTGAACACTGAATGCTTGCATAGAAATAGCTGGCATTCTGAGGGCCCATATCCTGAAGAACCTTATGGTCTGACAAATAAGAATACACTGAAGTACTGTTCCTTGTATCTCAATGCCTTTTATTAACTTCTTGTCTCAGAAAACTTACACTTGCAGTGAACTCTGCCCGCCAGCAGGGTTACACAGACAAAACACACACATGGTCAAGAAGGATTACGGTTGTTATTAAGTCCCCCTGGGAGATGCAAAACCACAGGGAGAGAGGGCAGGCATTCCGGTGGCTAAAAGAAATGGTTCAGAAGTAAATTAAAGAGTATTGTAGTTAAGATGATTAGTTGCAAACGGAATTCTGCCAGATGTGCACGACGCAGACCTGCCCTCGCGACTCTCAGATGCTACTGACTGGCCGGCTTGGCGTCTTCACCGCCCAGTGGTGGGAGAGCATGCCCAGTATGCAATACTTTCTACCATACATAAAACAACTGTGTCACTTGCCTGAATAAAAGCTTACCTACTTAAAATGAAATATAAGAATTTAAAAAGACATTTTCAACTATCAAACAAAACACAACACAGTTGCAATGATTGACGTGAACGATGTAAACAAATGAGATGAAAGTACAAGACTCTTGCTATATTTTGTTAATTTAAATAGGGTTTATACTAGCGCATAATATATTGTGTATGTCTTTTGGAATGTTCTGTAGTACATGTCTTAAGACTTTTTAAAACTTGGCAATACTTTTGTTTGCACTCACGATCCCTGTGCTACACTTCTTTATACCTTACACTCTGTGCACTAATTTGCACTGACTTACACTTTACCCTCATGTTGCACGATGCGCACGGGCGCATCACTCGCACGAAGTTTACACTGTGCGTTGCTCATAGTATGGGCATCAGTGCAAGGCCAGACGAACTGTCTATGAAGCAGGAGTCAGGGGCACACGTGAAATGATTTATAAATATAATACATTAGGTTTATGAAGAATTTTAAAATAAAATTGATGTCTTGTTTAGGCACTGATTAAATATTCTCTAAACATATATGTATATTCCGTGTGAAAATCTTATACACTCAAAAAACAACACTGTGCTTACATTTACTACAAGAACATACCGAATTTTTCTACTTAATAAAAATGTTTTATGTTTTATGTACGACATTACTGCTCTGTTTGAAAGTTTAGGAACACATTTCGTTTGGAGTTATTAATTTTTAATAGACCTTTTCAGTGACTGTATTGACCTTAGTTGTAATTTCGAAATCCGTTTTTTTAAAGCGCTCACAATGCATTCTTTATTCACTATGAAATGTATCGTCGATAATATTTCAAGCAATTACACTGTGAAGAAAATACATCTCGCCATTAAGGATAGGAAGGTTAATTAATTTGTTGGCTTTCATCACTAATCAGAATTGAACATTATGAAATTGTGATAATTAGTTCATAATAACAATTACTATATTCACGTGCAATGTAGAAATGCCCAGTGCCCACATTTGAATTAATATGATTATTACCAATCACGCCTGTATGGTATCTTTAATTGGGCTCTTGTTAGCCTTTCTATTCAAAACAAAGTCGAATGTGTGGATAATTTGTAGTGCAAATTTATCATGCATAGTAAAATATAATTATAAATGCATTATATTATGTCCAGTCACTCATTCAGTCAAAGTAATAATATTTTTACATATTGTATATACAGGCATAAAGTAGACACATTTTCAATGAAAAAATTATGTAGTGTAGTGACGGCAAACATTTTTACATTTATTTCTAATACATCCATAGCTTGTGCGTACTCTACTCAATAGAATCGTATTTTATCAATCAGCTAACTGCCTCTACACTCAATTTTGATTGTTTTTACCTCTTGTAAATTCATGGACATTAACAAATATGACTCATTAAATTTGATACACAATAAGTTATTATTTTTATTAAAAAAAAAAATTAAATTATAAAACTAAATACATTATAGCATATTTGGGGTTATCTACACACAACTTTTCCAATAGCAGCCATCTTCCTTTTAATTTCTTTAGAATTTCAGAAGAGCTTAAGGAGTTTGGCATCCGATTTCGGCTGCCTAAATTAAGTGGTACGTATGGCATTTTAAGAAGAGCTTAAAGTAGGTGAAATGGTACATGGTGCTATGGACAACATATTCAGTGTTTAAGTGTCGCTCAAATTTTAAGATGTGCTGGGGAAACCGGCCACAAACACATTTGTTAGGTAACAACTGAATTACTTAGTTAAGCTAAATTTTAAAATAACATAACATAATTTAAATAAAATATTTTTGTTAGTGATGGGATAATCCCTTATTAAATAAGAGATGGTATATTTATAATATATTAATATATTATTTGAAAACAATCAGATTATTCACGATTCCAGGTGTTTAAACATTGTAGATATCTACATATAACCCTTTGTAATTTAAAAAATTAAATATTATTTTAAAACAACAAATTATTGAAAATTACATAAATAACTAATATTTTAGTGTATGTTTCATATACGATACATCTGGATGATTCGATTTTTGTTCGTAAGTAAATTAATTAAAGAAAAAATCATTTAAAAAAATTAGAATCCAATCATTCTATTAAAAAAATTATGCTACTATCTCATTGCTACTTTTAGGCCTATAATAAAGTACCCAACAAAAATTGAAACGATTTGTTTGTACAGATAATCACAATTCCTGCTCGTTTTTTCTTTCAGGTAATTTTTGACTAAACTTTAATTCTTTACAGCAAACAGTAGAGAATTAAGTTCAATTTTTTAAAACACTAATTAAACACCCACAGTATATTTTATACTCTGAAATTTCTGCTAAAAGTACAAATCTGGCCCAAATTTCAGTCCCTCATCACAGTAAACACACATTTGCAAATTAAACCCATAATAATTTCACCAAAGACTTATTTGAATTTAAAATTTAAATAAAATATTACTAAAAAATTCCAGCTGTAATCAAACCTCGCCATCACGAAGTTACTATATTACAACATTGTAATTTAATTAAAAATTAAATAAAATCCTGCTCCCTAAAATTTTTTTGCTAAAATGTGATGTTACCCAGCACAAAAAAACTTTGCTGAATTGTGATGTTACCTTATAAAAGTTATTCATATTTTATATATCATTACTTACATATACACAAGTGATTATAAATATATACACACATGCATGTGTGTGTACACACACACACACACACACACACATATATATATATATATATATATATATATATATATATATATAATATATATATATAAAGACTTCAGTCGATAAAAAAATTGATAAGGGAAACATTAAACCCTTCTCTCCTCTAGAGTAAGAGGAATGAGTTAAATATAGAGAGGTAAGTTAACTAAGAAATATACATTATTAAATATTTAATATTTCATTATATATAATCTTATTTATTATTAATAAGTATATTTATCAGATAACTTCACCCTTTTGTTCTTGGAGAGGAGAGTTGATTCCATATTCATAGCCCATCACTGATTCTCTTACTAGATTTATTACTTATATAGGCAAACTGGAAGGAGAAGAAGAGCGGGGAAATGAAATGGTGCAATATGATTTTTTGTTGAAAGTGGGAGTGGGGGGAAAGGAATGTCGATCGTTGTGCACTCTGGTAAATCTCGCAGGACTAAACAAACTTATCCACTGGTCCCCATACAAACTATTCAAAATCAGAGTTCGGTTAACAAACTTAAAGTTATATTAATATTATTCAGGCGTGTGCCTATTAACATAAACTTTACTCAAATGTTGGGGTAAGGGTAGCCCAACTCGTCCAAAATTCAATTATTATTCACTTCAGATTTTCAAAACGAAATTGTAATACTAATTAGTTGTATAAAGACCAGAGGATAAATTTGTTTAGGTCCACGAGATTTCGCCAGAGTGCTTTACGATCGACATTCCCCCCTCCACTTTATTTAACAACCAACCAGAGTACAACATGATCTCGCTTCCATACACACCACAATATTTTGGCCTATATGGGAGTGAAATTTGGAAAAAGAACTTCATTCGAGAATGAGAGCTGAACAATGGTTTCAGACTAGTCCTGACATTTTACATTTAATTCACGAAATAAAACGCATACTACATAATATGCGATGAACAATTTAGGAATCTACCTCCTTAACTGCATGATGTAACACCAATAGCGTCCTATGTAGTTTACACGTGCAAAGCGTAATGTACATTCGTGAATTTAGGTAATTTATCTTGACTGTTCAATGAAACCATTGTCCGTCTTTCATCATAGTATCATGTACTGTGGGATTGTGGATTGCATACCTGCCAGGCCACTCGCTTTGTGCTTTGAATTATGTCGCCATGGAGTTCCCAAAAATGGTTCACCTGAGTGTGTTCGTACAAGACGACCTTTTTCGTTAATGTAGATGTGCTGATTAATCAATTCATGAAATAAATCACTTTCAATTGTTTGTTAACACGATTCATGCTAACACAGGGTTGCAACCCTCATATCCCCAATGTAAGGGGATGCTATTACCAACAATGTTTCTCGAGGTGAACGATCTCCATTATACAAAACACTATTCTCCGATTAGTCGCTTAGTCGCAAGTAGTTTCTAAAATATCCAATTTTAGGCATTTCAAGGTCCGATTTTTAGGGGCGCACAGCTTCCTTAGTAATCAATTTAGGAAAACATAGCTCTTACATTTTTGTCTTATATTTTCCTAAGGAATAACCTGCCAGCATTTGTTGGTAGCTTTCAGACTCACCATGTATATGTATATATAATGTAAATATGTGTATATATAAGGCATATATATATACACATATATATACAAACACACACACACCTTCTGCCAGAGTGCTCCACAACTGCTTGGGTTGGTAGTTTATCCCTACTCAATAACATCAGTTACTGGACTTACTATATATACCAATTTATAGATTTGTTTTTAATTTGTTTCTATTCACAGATTTTTTATTTGTTTCTATTTATGGACTTTTTTCTAGTTATTGAATTTTTATTTGTGTAGGGAGGTTCTTATTTTTTTATTTTACCAGTAATTTGTAGTCTTTTTTTTTATTTTACCAGTGCTAGCTTTTATTGCTTTAGTCGACCCACATTTGCTCGTTTTTGTTGGTCAACTTATGGGTAGGATTTGTGGAAATGTTGTGAATACAAGCATCAAAGAAATCTAAAAACTATACATCTTATATGCCAACATCATCTTCTCGATCGAGCAACAATATACACGTGTTAGACCTAACATTAAATTTGCTGCACTGACCATCAAAATGATTATGGTTCGATCTCAGATTATCCTTAATGGTGTTGGCGATGTTTACGCCAACTGCCCACATAGTCATATACCTTCATTTTTTTTTTCGCAAAAAATGGCCAATCATTTTTCCTTGGTTTTCTGCAGTTTTGTAACTGCCGAGTTATACCAACTGTAAACAACTCGATTTATCAAATGGTCGGCCGTTTTTTAAATTTTCATTTTTGAACGTGGTCATTCGTAAAGTCGATCTGAACACGACTTTTGCCTCCTATACGCTATCGAAACGTTACATTCCGATATGATTGAGCTTACACGGAGCTTTGAGACATGGTAAAAAAAAACAGAGTCACTGTTTTGACCAATGTTCTTTTGTTTGTGTGTAAAATGTTGACAATCTTGCATTCTTGTTCCTGTGCACTTTACAGTTCCTGTTCCACTTTGTTTTCGCGTTAGAGTGCAAGTAATCGTACCTGTTCTGCTTTCCGACGTTCCTGTTAGGTCTTTGTTACATGTTCGAGTGGCAACTATCTTTCTGGTTTGGCCTTTCTTTCGCATTCACTTGAATAGACAAAGTTTTATTTTGACAAAACAAAGTTTAATTTGTCATTTGAAATAATTCATTTTGATGTCTATTGAAATATGGTTCGTAGTCTCTACATTCCAATAAAACATTTTTACAAAAGAAAATAGTATTCGTATTTCGATCGCCTTGTCGGTCTTCATTAGCATTAACAAAATTTCAAAATTTCAAGCACTCATCATGTAGTACCATTTTTTAGGAAAATGTTCATCACAAATTTCTTCGTACTGGATGCTAGGTTTTTTTTTTTAGTAATTTGTATATTAATTTTTTGTTGCTTGTATTCTCCAGAAAATCCCATCCAATTTAACAATTGATTAATAACTAAAACTTTTTGATATTGTTTAATGTTCGAGAAAAATTTATTTCTCTTGTCGTTTGCAATATCCAGATCTAAAATATTGCATACTTCTTTCATGGTCAATTTGATGGCTCTATTATCCACCCGTGTTTTCACATCGAGATCGACCATTGACAACAACATCTCGCACAATGCGAATGCTCACACTCTCCTTACTTATTATATTGGCATGTGTTGAAAAAAATGTAACCTTAGGGTTTCGACGCTATGTGACATCAAGTCATTAACTCGACGAAAGAGTGTGACTCATCAGACACAAGGGCTATATTAAGTCGACGAACATGTGTGACATCACAAACTAGTCGACAAATGAATGTGATGTCATAACCTCAGTCGACGAATGTGTGTGATGTCTAAGGCTGTACAAATACAGCCTTTGTGTAACGTCATAACACAAGTCGACATCGAAAGATTGTATTTTTGTACATTAAACATAATCTTAGGATTTTGACATCGATGTACTAAGGAGACGAACGAGTGTGACGTCAACACCCAAGTCGACTAAAGAGTGTGACATCATAACCAAAATCGGTGAACGAGTGTGACGTCATATCCCAAGTCGACGAATGAGCGTGACGTCTTAAGGGCCGGCTTCAAGGTTATGGTTATGAATCGCGCTCGCTAGTTAGCATTGGGTGGGAAGCGGACAGATGATGCGCAGGCCAGCTCGTGTTTACAGGTGTGCGCCCTGCCCTGCGCTCAGCATTGCCACATCTCCTGCGCCTTGGCGAGCTGTCCCACTCTTGCTCGCTCTCCCACCCTCACCCGTGTGTGTCTGTTAGCAGTAGGACAAATGCACACCTCGTACAATCATACTCCATGTACAGAAACTAACATTCTTTTATTATCTCTTAGTAATTTATCATTGTGAGATACCTTCAGCCCCTTGGTAGCGTCAGGAGTTTCAACCATGCCTCACTCTCATCCTTAATTACAAAACACCTGAACAGTATCCCCGATGGGGTGGAAAGCAATCTCGTCTTAAATTTTCCCATACACCGTAGCTCATATATACATAATATTACTACACTCCATTTAGTATTGTGCAATTACTATTCCAAAGCAATCACTATCAGCACCTATTTTTCATAATTAATGTTTGTTTCACACACTGGGCACTGTCATGCATAATACTTGTAATAATACCTATGTTTCGTGTATGTTTTATTTTTTGTAATTTGTATTATTTTTATTTTCAATTTTTCATATGGTAAGGATATTTAAACTTAGATGTACGAATGGCTATAATTAATGTTTATTTGAAATAGATAGATGTGCTTTTGTTTATATTTTATTTAATAACTAATATTATTGCATTTTTGGTCTCACCCTTATTGGGAATGCTTCACTGAATTTATTTTGTATTTTTCGGCTAACTACTAAGTGACCTGTAACTCTATGGCACACGGATTTAGGCCGGTGGAGTGTGTCATTTTAGATCGTTAGTCAGGAAGCCTTGCGATTGGCTAACAGGTTCAAATTCTGTACTACGATTGGATGGAGAGCTTAGCATAGGGTTAGGTCGCACGGGCCATTTGAAAGTTCGCTCTCTCTCCTATCAACCTTCAACTGCATTAGACGTAGGGCTAGAATGCTCGTCCTACAGTTGGATGTAGCAGAGGTATTTAAATTAGAAGTTAGGGTGTTTTAGCTCTTGCAGCTTGCAACAGTTTTTATTTTAGTTTTTACATCGAGTTTAGAGAGTAATCACTCTGCATATTTTTATTTCAGCAGCCGTGAGCCACGTAAAGTAGCACCACACCCATGCCTGCATATTCCTACGTCCGTTCCTTCTACAAGATACTACGCCCTGCCTTCGCCTACAATCTGGTATTTCACTACGATAACTGTTCTTCGTTAGTTTTTAAGTTTATTTAATCTTAGACCATGCTACATTATACCTTTGGCGTAGAACATTCTATACACGAAACCATGCCGGCAAGGTGACCATTTTAGCTTCAGAAAACTGTAACTACAATTTTACCTGAGAGAAGTCAAGTGTTTTACGTGAGTGAGCCAGTCAAGTTATATTTTTCTGAACTAAATTCTAGACATTTCATTCTGAGAGGACTACGTTTACTTAAAGCGCTTAATTCCGACTGTTAAATACATGCCACGTAAGGGTATTTGAAAATTAATATAACCATAACCACTTCCTAACTGCAACTTAGTTTGAACACTATTATTTTTCTTTGCTCATTGCAATTTAGGGATTTTTGATTATTTGAATTATTTTTCCATCTTAAAACAAACAGATATTTTTAATTGGAACATTTTTGAATAAATAATTTTTAGCATGGAATAATTAGTGTTGTTGAACTGATGCGGTCCGCACATTAATTTCTCGGCCACGTCTCAGACATGTAACCTGCTTTCATCAATTTGACATAATTATTATGGGTGTGAAGGTGGCCCTGAACAAGCTTTAATGGAAGTGAGATAAGCGTATGGAAGGGGCTATTCATCTTCCACTAGCGTAGGCCTTTGGATTTTAGTTCATCATCAGCAATGACAACCATTTCAACAGACGGAGGATCATCTGGTGGACAGCCACGGAGGTCATCGACCACACGACCTCCATCAACATGTTGTGCTCTCCACTGAGCACTGGTACCCGACCTGGTAAACCACGCAATCATCGATCGTGTCCACATAACCTACATCCCCCAGTGTTCCAGCAAACCAATGTCCATCAAAATAATGAAATTGAGAAAGTAAATCGAAACTACGGAATCAAATAACTGATGGAATGATACCAAGACACATGCTATATACGAATTAATAATTCTTTTTTTTTTCCAAATATGAAGTTGTAGTATTAAACTGAAAAGAAATGAGTTATGTTTTTCATAACAGGGAAGCTTAATTTTTCACTACATAACATGGAGTGCTCGGCAGACAGCAGAACTATGTGGCGACATTAATACCGAGTTGCACCATCGTGGTTCGAAATTCGATCCTAGATCGGATATAAGATTTTCGCAGAAAACTGTTGCACACTCTTCTAACATCTTTGGTTGGAAGCTTGAACTCAAATGTTGCAAACCGACGAGCTATATAGTAAGCATAGAGTGGCAGAAGCATTTCCAGCCTGAGGCCACTTGAAGGTCTGCCCACCAATTTCATTTCAGTTCAAACAAAGGTCCTTGGCAGGGTGTAGCAGTAAATAATATCATGCATACGTAACCAAAATAATCGACAAATAAAATATAATTGACATTTTCACACTCTTACTGACTGGAAATAAAGTGTAATTCGCGGATTTTGCTTTGCAAGGTTAAATATGACATAAAACAAACCACTGGAAATTGTATAATGTAGTGTTGTGATTTTTATTTTTGTGAAGAATTGTGTTAATGTCAAACTTGCTTGCATGTTTGAGATTGCAGTGTATAAGCCTATGGATGGCAGTATGTAAAAGATTTATGTATTCATTTAATTGAGAGCCCGGAAATGATTAAAGATGCAATGTGCTGAGGTGTTTCGGCTCGAAACTGCAATGCAAATAATTGATACACCACAGCAGTCTGGCATCAAACCTCAAAGTTGATGAATTCACCTCATAATCAAAATCATTATTTTTGTGTATTGAGACAAACATGGAAATTGTATTTTGTGTGTGCTCATGGAGAGCAGGTTCTGGTAAATGTAAACGTACCGTCATTGTAATGTAAAGCAGAGGAGTTTTATTGAAAAAAGATTCCGGAAAATTGTATGAATCCATTCTATTATTAATACATAACACAGATTTTATGAGGCGCATCAATATTTCACCTGATGGGGAGGGCTATGAACTGTAGGAAAATTGAGGGGTAAAAGTTTATAATGAAAATGTACATATTTTGTATTTTTTTTACCCCACAATTTCCCTGATTTTCATTGCCCTCCCCACTATAAATTTAGGGGTTTATATTGGTTTGGTTATGTATTTTTGGCAATTCATGTATTTCTATGTGTAAATGTTATTATGAAGTACATATTTCCTGCTCATTTTACCCCACAATTACCTTGAAAAAAATTTGTTAATTTACCTATTTCAAAAAACATTCCGTACGAATATTCACAGTTTTATACTGCTAACATTATTTAGGTCAGTTTTATGACATTTTAAAAATGCCTGAATTGACAATAGTTCTTACAATCATTTTTAATGAACATATTGGTTTCCCACGACATAGTACATTACGCATAATGCACAACAATATTCTGCCGCGACTGTGTTTAACACTGTTACAACAGCGAGGTAAATAACTGTAGTATTTATACTTTTGTTATTGATATGTGTTGGGCTATTTCTTTAAAAGGACGGCCTCAGTTGGAATAAATATTAGAATGAAGGAACAACTAGTCAAACGAAAAAGACACGTTAAATTCAAGCACGCAACTCGTGTTGCGCATTTGTTGTCATACAAACTTAAAAGATAGTGGCGAACATGCACACAATTAAGCCTACAGTAACGTTTATTCCTCTCATATTTCTATGTATTGCTACTTACTGTTTATTAGGTTTCTTGAAATTTAGTGGGCTGGGCATAGTATTTCGACGGGATTGTGGTAAATAGAATTACACTGCGGTTTTTCAAACTCCCAGGGCAAAGGTACAACGTTGTGTAAAATATACAGACATGGATGTAAATAATTAGCTTCGTCATAAAAAAACAGTTCACAGTTAAAACCTAACTTATAAATATGGCACATCAAATATTTGATATTACGCACACACACAGCAATGCCAATTTACATGCAGCTGTTAACAAAACACGCGTAATAGTATATTAATATTCAAAAACTTATCACGTCTCATTCACAGTAACAATATGACAATAAGCATCAGCTGACAATATTTTGACTGAAATGAAAATGGCGGGACAGTTTAAAATTTGCTTCCACTAAAATTATTAATAACTTTGTCACTCTCTCTATGTTTACTATATAGCTCGCTGGTTGTAACCAAAGATATTAGAAAAGGGTGCAACAGTTTTCTGTGAAAATTATACATCTGATCTAGGACTAAGTTTCGAACCACGATGGTACAACTGGGCATTAATGAATATTTTTGTAGCCCGACTGCGATACGGAGTGTCAATGGGCGGGTTTAGTCTAAGTTATTCTTTTCGTTTCCTCTAGACAAAAATATTCGTTTCCTAATAAAAGCAACTATTCTAAGTGCATTCTAGCATTCGTTTGACGTCACTATGTTCATTAAGAAACTCGAAACAAAAATGAAGTCCTTTGGTCCTTCGTTAACCGGTTTTATTATAAAAACATGGCTAGTGTATAAAACATATTTTTTTTGGCACTGTGAAAGAAAAGAGTCGTGATGTAGGTAATGTCCCTTGATGCTGTACAGGAACATAAACATATAATTTTCAAAATATTTTAAAAGCACCATTTAAACTTTCCATTTTAATTTGTGAACTATCTAAGCAGCTATGTAGGTTGGCTATTACGAGGAATTTATTGGATTATTAGACTTAATTATAATGAAGTAAGAGATCATAAACATGGATTTATTCAAAAAATTTTCTTTGAACAATGTACTTCATAAAACACATGATATGTAGTGCTAAACTGTAAATCATTCTTTGCGATTTACAATCAAAATACTCTCTCTTGAAATTAATTGAGTATTATATATATATATATATATCTGTGTGTATATATAAATAAATAAATAAATATATATATATATGCAATCCATAAGAAATACAAAAGCTTAGCTGTTGTGAGAAGAACATTGTGCTAATGGCTGCTCGCTCATTGGGAACTGCCCATGATTTGAGGACCAGCAAAGGCGAGGTGCATCTGCGAGTGCGATGGGACCATGGCAGCTTGGGTGCGGCGACAAATCGTAGTGTCTCCAGGTGGCGGATAATGGATCCCCAGTCTCTGGGGTGGTTGGAAATATGCCAATACCAGCCCATGGACCAAATGACCAGTGCGAGGACAACGTTGTCGTGGGCATTTGAAACCTAGGTAGCTCAGTACGAGATGGCGAAGCGCATCTGCTAATGCTGGCCCAATAACCAAGGTGGGGAGGGGGAACTTGAGGTGCAGAAAAAACCTGAAGTGTTGCAATCCTTACTGCTGGATTCTGCAGGCTACCGACTGCGTATGCATGTTGAATTAACTGGAATGCATCGGACCGTGAAAGCACCACTGCTGTCAGCCTTCAATCCTGAGTCAGTAACGGCTTCGCCACCACTGCTGGTAGGTCCCGGATGTCTCGCGTTTCTCAGAACGACGGACTATTTTTGAGAATGTGGAGGGGGTGGCTCCCCCGATTGCTGATCCCTACCTTCACCCATGAATTGGAGATCCTTATGTCAGCACGGATGGTGGAAGATGGATTCGGTGCCATCGCTGAGCTGGTCGGTTTTCCGATGCACACAACGAGAAGCAGGGATGGCCCTACATCCAATTGCTGCTGTCAGTGCTGCAGTGCTGGTTTGCCTGCACAGCAGTACTGACAGTAGTTAAACTTCAAGGGCGCTTGCACCCACACAATCACTGACATTGGCTAGGGGGCTGCAATGTCATTTAATTTCACTCCTCAACAAACCAACAGAAGTCTTTCTTCCCAAATTAACAAATACCCTACTTTAACCAGCCCTAATGCAGTTAAAAGGAATTATTTTAGGCTCCGCGACTGTGGCATAGATTTTCCACGGCCCTCTCCACTTTGCCTGGTTTGCTATGCTCTTCCATCTTGACCCTTCTTTCGGGGTGTGCATATGGCTACAATTGCGGCCATAGAACTACAACCCCGCTTAGCCGCGATGCATGCGCCCATTATAATAATTAAACATAGGATTTGCCCTGAGATGTATCCCATTCTCCAGCCGACTTAGATACTAACATGCATGCTGGAAGGCATGCAGAACTGTGAAGATGCTCACGCTGGCATAGCGACATTTGGGGGCTCATCAATAAATAAATAAATTAATTAATAACAGAGGAAAATGCTTGTTCGTAAATAGCTTGCAACAAAAACAGCAAAATGGTAATTGAGAAATATATTCAGTCATGTAACAACCAAGGTTTTGTCTGCTCTCTCTTATAGGCGCACGTGCGAGTCTATTTCAACTCAATGCAAATGAAACTAAAGCATATGTATGTGTCATAAATCATACGTCCAGCTAAGTTACAAAAAATACAATGTTGTCAGCAAATTTGATACACTTGATGAACGAAATACCTTTTTCCTATAACACATTATGTATTTATTACTAATATTTAGAACACGTCAAAAGCAAACAAAATATTTATTGATGTTTACTGATTTGGTTTATTAATGTTTTCAATCTTAATTATTCATAATTTACAAACAAAGTCTCGTAAAACAGTTAAAGTTCATGTGCAAAGTGTTGCCACCCTGCATTCGTTAACGAAAACCCAAACATTGCCGAAGTCTCGGTGGCATCTGGACGATTGTAATGAATTATGGCATAGAATACCAAATTGCCTCTCTCGAAGATTTTATTCAGTAAGAGCGCTTTCGAAACTTACTGAAAAGGAAAAATTAACAAATAACTTAGAATAAGCCCCAGACCTCCCCTTCTTACACAGTGGACATGTAAAAATTTTGAATTAATTCTACTATTTCATATGCTATCATTTCAGAATTTATTGATACTGCTATTTACAGTTTTGAGACAGACGTGCTGGTTTTAATCTTCTCTTTAAATAAAAAACTAGAAAATTAATTTTTGATTATGTTGTCTGTGTCCTTTCTATTGGTATCGATAAAATATGCTGGGCAGATTTTGTAGTCATGGAGGGTGGTGAATAATAGATGGGATTTTACAATCACAAAGTCTCTACCGAACAAATGCCATGTATGCTCCAAACAATTGGGTTTTGCATGTTCATATGTAATTCTCTGCTATTTCTTAACAGTAGGTACATAAAACAAGTGGTAAGGTACAAGCAATCTTGATTACGACTATAATAGTTTGAAATTGTTTTTCATTTAATCCTGATACGTTGAAAGCATTTATACAAGCCCAGTTATGAAACCCTAATATTTTTCCAAGAGTTGCTGAGTACTTGCTGGTTTATCAGCCAGTTATGTATTACGGTACTGGAAAGGAACAAAGTTTTTGTATGTTGTTTCTTGTGTATGTAAGTCTCTAACTTACAATAAATAGTAATATTTGGAATATGCATCATATAGGTGTTTAAACATATAACTGTTATTTAAAAAAAAATGACTGAAAGTGACAAATGCATACCGTATACTTGTGTAAAACATTTGTGAACAGAATGGCAATGGATATGCATTTCTGTAATATTGGAATGAGTAGCTTTTGTTAGCTGGTGGTAAATATTTTGGGAAAAAATATTTCAAAAGAATAACAACTATGAATTGCAATATATTAATAATATAGGTTGGGTTTTTTGCCATGTAGTAACATTTTAAACACACTACAGTAAATTAATGTGGTGCCACCTCCAAAAGTTAAGCCAGGTCAATGCTCCTAGTCCTTGGCTGACTGTACTCAACAATAGTCATTTTAAACAGTCGACCCAGACAAATTCTACACTGAGTGGACTAAGATGGTATTTTAAGTTTTGAAGAATTTTGTAGATAGTGTGCAATAATTTTATTTTCAGTAAAAGTCAAAAACTCTTGGAATATTCTGTAAACTTTGTTTGGCCAAATGTGTACATAATGAGTCTTGGTGTAATAAACTTTACAAAGCATGATGTTTCAGCATAGGTATGTGCAGACTTATCATGCACTGCTTTTTTTTGGTGTACTTATCAAACAGATGACCTTTTATCGGATCCTCTGTATAACTGCAATTCCATTATAGTGACAAGAAAATCTCCGAGATCACATATTACAATAACAAATTGGTGTACACCTTTATTTTTAAAATAACGTGAGGAATATACACAGCCGAACAAAAGAAGGCACAGAGATAAGGTGCTGCTGGGAAAAAAAATCTTGTCGTTCAATGTTTTTTTAAGTGTGTTGATCAAGTACGGTCAGCTGCAAATAAAATGCACTGTGCAAACGAATTTATATTGCAACTAACTGAACCCAACATATAAACAATAAAAAACCTAAAAAATACTTGATTAAGAAACCTAAATATAAAAAAAATACTTAAACAAGACGTAACTTTTGACGCCAGCCAGCACCACAACTTCTCATCTTGTTTACATTAAGGAAACAGAAGTGTGATTCCTAAAAGAAAAAAAAATGTTCTTGTGCGCATTTGCTCCAGTTGTTAGCGCCGATTGTCTCAGTGGGATCGAACATGTCGCAGCTATATCTGTGTTCGTCTGCTCACTATGATACACATTTATCATGGCAGTTTCTACTCTTTCAGAATGCTATATGCTCGTTGCGGCGAACCATTTACATCACTTGTCAGATATAGGTGCATGTCATAGAATAAACATACAGATTTCTTAACGAAATATATGATGACACATTTACCTGAATCTTATACAAAATGTGAGCACTAATTACACTCGATGAGTGCCAAAATCTTGAGACTGGGGTTTACACCAATTAAAAGTTATCAGTTATAAACACTTGACACTTTAACATGCACGTGCATCCACAATAAAACAAGTTTCGAAAAATAAGAAATGGCAGATCTTAGTTTTTAAGGGGGGCATATATTGCGCTATTTAAAAATTATTTTAAAGTGATAATTAAAAAGTTACCACTTTATAGTTTTGCCACTTCAGTTGAGTGCATTTATAAAAACGGAGGTGGTCAGAAGGACCCTAGTTGTACTAATTTACACCACTAGTACTGACAAATGTTTAAAAATTAAAATATACAAAACAATGCTAAAATAACACCAAGCAAAACTGGGATACTGTGCCATCTCAAAAGAGTTGTGCAATATCAACTTTCACCCCTCATACCTGAGAGACCACACCTGCTGGCTACACACACTCACTGGTCAAGTCTTTTCCAGCGAAAAACCGTGTTGGGAATGGGTGGACTAGATCAACTGAGGACAGAAGGGTAACAGCACGTCCAGGTGTCTCGCTACTGCATCTGGCCTTCTGCCGAGGTCATGGCCTTAGGTGGTACAGCCTTCCAACTGCTTCTGTATCTGTGGTGTTGTCTGTCGGTGTTGCAGTGCTTGGGGCGGTGCCTGCTGACTCTGTTGACTCTGCTGTGCGTGGCAGGGTTCGGGGACTACCTGTCCCCAAACACAAGTGCCTGCTCTTCTCGCAGGTGTTGGTGGTGACTGTATTCCTGGGCATCCGGATACCTGGGATTTGGTAGTTTTCCAAGTATCGTGGTGGCCTGCGATATTCACACAGCATCAGTTACAATTGTTCTCCAGACTTCTTCATGATGTAATATTCAGTGTCTTTCTCCTCTTCATTTGCTTAAGTAGCGTGGTCCCCTTCTGGGTGAAACAAGCACTGCAACAGCATGTCCCACAAAACACTTACGGCAGAATCCTTGGGGCTACGGGACACTGTCACAGTTCGCGGCTAGTCTTCTACCACAGGTGGATAGGTAACTACTGGTAAGCTCTCTGATGTGCTTTGGTCTCATAGTTATGGGTACTCCTCCCCTTGAACAATCCTAAGAACTCTAGGGCTGCTGCTGTGTCCTAACTCCCCTCGTGAGGTGTCGAACAGGGGACCATGTGGATTGGTTCAGGGGTATCATATTTAACACCTATTTCCTGTCACAGTAGTTAACTGCTTTCTCTCTTGTATTCTTAACCTATATGTGGTGTTATAATTTTTAAAGTGGCATGGTCTTCTGATGGTGCAGGGGGAGAGACTTGTACCTCCTATTGGTAGTTTTTCGAATGTATGCTTGTTGTCAGGCCGTCCTCGTACCAATGGAAAGCTGGCTGAGGCATCAATCACACTCAGGTGGTCGATAGTACCTGCCATTTCTGCTTCAAGAGTGCTGGTTTTCATCTTGTTGGCCATCTTGGCTTGGCACTAGAATGCCTATGGGCCCCTTCGAGGTCATTTGTGTTGGGGAGTGGATCACATCTGGCATTTGCAAGGTATTGGCCTGTCAGCAATTCCAGTGGTTGCCCTTGTGGCCCCTTTTTTCACAGCGATGGCCAGCTTTACATACTGTTCTACGGAGTCGCAAGACTTGCCCAATACAAACATGGTCACCTCCACAAGCCTTAACCTACTACATTCAGATCCAGTTTTCCTGGGTTCATGTATCCTTGCAGATGGAACTCCTCAGCTTCGAACTTCTCTACTAGCTCACACTGCCTATGTCTCTCCTTATCTATACTGTACCTCATGTACAGGGAATGGGATATCTAGCTAATGGAATGGAAAGACTACCAGTACATTGTCTCGTCCACTTGCCAGGGCACTGGACTAATAAGCGTTCAAGCTGCTGGTTTGCAGTGTCCAAGAACATGAATTTCAGTGTGAATAAATTTATGGTAATGGCAAAGACCTGTTGTGTTAACCACTAGTGCCATGTACATTTAAGATAGTACCACAGGCTATCAGATCAGTCCCACACGAGGTATTCTCTGGTACCCGAACAATTGAGGCTGGATTTGTGGTGGCAGTGATTGAAACTTTGCAAGTTAAAGGAGACCTGGAGGGTTACCTCCTCAGAGAATTGTTGATGCAGTAAGCAGCGAAACAGCTCTGGCCCTGTCCCAGAGAGACAGTAGAGATTGGGCAATGCCTCGGCCAGACCATTGACTGCTATGGGTGCGAGGGTCAATTGGGATGTTAGCCAACTACTCTTGGTGGTGTTTCTCAATCTATTGTCAGTGGGGCCAAATTATGTTGAGCGGCTATACACTTACAGAGGTTGGGCATGACCATTATTGTACGAATCACATAGCATCACATAACATGCCTCTTCCTATACACCTGTGCGTGACACTCGTCCACAGAATCGTTCTCTGTAAATTTGGTTGTCAGTAGAAGGCATAACTCACCCCATGGAATGAGCTGAAGTGTGCTCAATTGCCACCATTACTTGCCTAGGTTGCAGAGTTGAGTGCTAATATGCTCTGTCCACTTCTCTTGGTGCACTCCATAGAAGGATATTCTGACCTTGCACTGGACCTGAAACGGTACCATGTCCTCATGGTCTTGTCCACCAAATTCAGACAGTGCATTCTCTGAGAGGGCAGGGTGTTCGCTGATAGTGTACTGTGGCTTTGGTTTCTGCTTCTGTACGGGTTGCCTGCTCTTTGTGCACTCAGTTCATTTCTGGTGAGGCTTATGGTGTGCCGTGTTACCCCCTCCTTAGTCCGTTTGCCCGTCGCACCATATTCCTTCAGTGATAGCCATCGTCAGCACTCGAATGCACAACCAGTGCATCAGTGTGTGTGGTGCTATGCACAGAATGTTTCGTGTAAGTGTAAGAGAGAGCAAGGTATAGATTGTAGCAAAGTGAAAAATGACAGTTGAAGCGCTGGCCATGCGGTCACGTGGTACATATCGCAGAATGATATATGCCAGCATAAATAGGGCTTAATTATTTTTACAAGTGCTTACATATGATGCAACATGATATGGAATTACATGGACACCAAAGACGCCCCATGAAACAGCCTGTTGTTTATTTTGTGCATTGAAAGGGTTTATCTGTTGTTTCCTGTTTGTCAACATCTCATGTGTTTTCACCCTCACACCATCTCACCCCTTATTTGCAAGTGTTTTGTGTTCTATTTCAGGAAGATTATTTTTTAATCATGTTAATTTGCAAGTATGGTAAGTGTAAGAGTCTTTTGTGCAAATGTATGTGAAGCAAGTAGTAGCCACATGGTCTGCCTGTATGCCAACCCGACAACCACACCATGTTACAGAATTTAGTCATCGCTCAGAGTTTCGGGGGATGGACATGTAGTACCATGTCTCGTGGTTCGCGTACCGGGTGGCCAACATATTTGTATCACCCAACATTTTCTCAGAAATAGTTAACCTTTTCGGAACCATTTTTCGGCCTCCGGGCCATTTTTGCATAATATTACCTAGATCGGCAGGTTAAGTCGGGTAAGCAACGTAACTTTGTTTCCTGGAGAAGTAATGTAACATAACTCAGTAAAAGTTACATCGAAAGGATTCACGTGTGATTTATTCCTGCCAAAAGTGTAATCTTTCTACAATTGTTCTAATATGTATTTTAAGTATTCGTCTGTACCTGCAATGTAATGCAATGCATTTTAAGGGCATGTGGTCACCCAAGTAGAACACCACATGTAAAGAGAGGGAAGTAAAAGGGCATTGTGAGGAGTTATCATTTTACCACCAAAAGGATTACTACCTTTGTCGTCAGCCTGCACGACCATGAAAGAAGAGTCAGCTCTACTAAAATTTCATGGTATCACCAGCACCTGGATGATACCTGGCATCCCAGGTAATAATACCAAATTTCTACAAAATTCCCAACCTAAGTATTTACCGCTCCTCAAGTGAAACAACTGCATCGCCAAGGAGGACAACAGCAACTAAATGTCATCTGCCTACAGTGCACAAGTGACAGCTGACAACATACCGGCACCGAATGTTCAGTCAACATAACCTCTGTTAACCCTTCCTATAGTACCTCTTCCACTTCAACCAATGACACCATACCTACCCCAACTACCTGCTTACTATCCAACCCAGATGTTTCCACAAGTAATGCAAGCAGTAGTACCAACTACCTTCCCCACACCAATGCATGTGACTGCATTTCCATTAATCAGTTATGGGCAAAACACAGCTCATAGTTGGTCGCAAGAGAGTGAGCAAAGGAAGAACCAAACAACAGTGAATGCAATGAACATGGAGAACAGCCATAAATGCACACTGAATCGTTTTCAAACATTACCAACCTTCAAGGGAACAGTGTGTGAGGACCCCTCAGCCTTCCTTAAAGAAAGCACATCCTGTTTGCATTGGTACGACATATGTGAAGACGAGTGGGCAAGCTGCATATGGAAGCAACTGCATGGGGATGCAGAACAGTGGTGGGTACACTCAATCATTATAGCCTTGGCTGGGAAGAGTTCGTACACTTTTTCAGTGCAGTTATGGGAGCACATTCGCTTCACTCCAAGTGCAAAACAAACTGATGTGGCAGGAACAGGAGCCAGGGGAACAACTGCCCACATTTATCAACCCGAATGTGTCCCTCATAATAAGCTTTCACATGCAGTTGGCAGAGCAGGAAACCTTGGGGATCGTAGCAGAGACAGTCTTTCCAGAATACCATGCCACACTGATACCATTCCTTAATAGCAGCATGGAAGAGCTGCTAAGGGTCGCAATCATTCTCGAAAGGAACACATGCTCGTTGTGTCACAAAAATGGTGCAGCACGATGGCGACACGGGTAGCATATTGAAGAAAGTATCAAAAACAACATTACGGACAAAAACCAAACAAATTTTCTGCGGAAAGTAACAGTGAAAAAAGTGTGCACTGTGGTGATAACCACTGGAAAAGTGACAGTGCCAACAAGGAAGTCGGGAAAGTGTATGTCAAGTGGGACAAGTCCAAACCACCTCAAACAGCCTGCCACTATTGCCAGCCAGCGGAAGTCTTTCATAGGCGCAACTAGTATCCTAAAAATCCCCACCTTGCAAGCTACAAGTGACCCTCACCTAGCAACCAGGGAAACGTGAAAGCAGGGGCAAGTGGGTCAGACACTCCTGATGCCCGGGTCCTAATGTACAGCATGGAGTTGACACTGCAGCAAGCATTAATTCAGAAGGTAAGTGACAACATATTAAATTTTATTCGCATATTGATGTATTTGAACGGGCAACCTGGCCATGCCCTTATATACACCACTGCATTACATAGATTTGTTCAGCCGCACTTTGTAAACAAGAGATTACATCGCCCATACCAGCCATGTAATTCGGCTCACTACTGGCCAGCAGAGCGATAGGGCAAGCCATGGTTACAGTCAGAGTGTGAAACCTGGAAACCATAACCATTGCAATAAACACAGTAAAGATATGGGAGGATGCGATACTGGGTGTGCTGTGGTTACAGGAACAAAAAACTATAGTGAAACTGGCCGCAAGACATATATATATTTCGTTGCTAAAGTGAGGTTTACTGTCTATAACATATATAGAAATACAGCTGAAAACTTGCCTCAGGTTTTGCTAACAGAGTTAGATCACGAGATACCACCACAACTTCAGGCAGCATTCCAGCATCTGCTGGATGAATGCATAGAGGTCTTAGCAAAACACGATGCATTGCGCAGGACCACAGTACCCAAGCATACGATACCACATATGCAAGAGAGACCTACCTATAATAGCCCACGCAGTTACATGCCTCACCAAGTACATATTATGAGAGAAAAAGTCAGGGATGGAGTAATCGAGCCCACATGCAGCAAATATAATTCAGCCATAACACTCGCACAGAAAAAAAACACAGGAGCTGGTGCTTTTGCATAGATTTTCGCCCCATAAATCTGGCGACATGCAGCATCTTACCACCTTTATTGATGTTAAAAATTCACTTAGTTCTCTGGGCAATGTGAAAATTCTATCATCCTTGGACTTGCGCAGCAGGTACTCGGAGAGCCAGTAAAGCAGGAGGATCAGGAGAAGACTTCATTCAAAATACCAGATTGAAGGAGATTCCAGTTTTGCACGATGTTATTCGGATTAAAGTGTGCACTCGCAATGTTTCAGTCAAAGATGCTTCGAGTCCTGGACAGGCTCATTGGGGAGTTTACATTAGTATATTTGGACGATTTTGTCATCTAGTCTGACAGCTGGGAAAACCACATACACCACCTGTCAATGGTACTCGAGAGACTCTCAATAAACAGTCTCACATGTGTGGCAAACAAGTGAAATATTGGCAGGAGCAAGTTTGATTTCCTAGGGCATCTGGTGGAATAAAATAAAAATATGCCTAACTGCGAACAGCTACAGTTGAATGACAGCTACCTGCCTCCACACACACGTAAAAAATTACGTAATTTTTTCGGCCTGATCAACTGGCTTAGGCAGTTTATAGAAGGCTTTGCAGTATTGACCTCACTACTCACATCCACTTTCTGCACAGAAGCGGTTTGTGTGGGGTGATGCAGAGGACAGTGAATTCCGGGAAATCAAGTCCCGTTTTCGATCATGCCCGAAGCTCGCTCGATACGACCCCAGCAAGTACTTGTACTTACAAACTGACGCCAGTAAGGAGGGGCTGGTCGTAGTTTTGTATCAATGTGTGGAGGACAGTGCAAGGCTGGTGATTGATTTCGCAAGTGCTAAACTCGGCCAGACCGAAAGGAGGTAAGACGTTTACGAACATGAATGTTTGATAGTTATATGGGCAGTTAAGAAATCCAGGGCGTATTTAGAACATCAGTAATTCATGCTCAGGATTGATAACAGATGCTTAATCTGATTGCACACAATGAGGGATGTGCGCACGAAACTCACCTGGTGGGTTTTGCTACTGCGAACTTACGACTTTGTCATAGAGTATGTCCCTGGGACGGAGAACCAGTTAGCTATCTGACACATTATCACGAACACCGAACATGAACGTCATCGTAACCGACGATGCTGAATGGGATGATATCCTTTTGCCAGAAACGCAGGAACAGTTTCATAAGACCAGCTTAAATCAAGTGCATGTTGTCAATAAAGATACTCTCATCGACGATATGTACAAAGAAGTCGAGTATGTGTAAGCCAGCTGCGCAAATGTGCAAAGAGAAAAGGGAAAATTGTGTGATGAAGGCAATAGAGCAGAGGTGTGTAGTGAATTACCATGTTGAAACATGTTTAGTGAAGGATCCAAGAAAATAGCGATTGTTTGTACCACCAGCATGTCGAGTAATTGTGTTTGTGCATGTGCATGCAAGCCACGTGGCAGGCCATCCCAGCACTGAGCAAACAATAAGAAAGATGAAGGAGGATTTCTTTTGTTCAAGCTTGTCACACGATGTGCGAAATATGTGCAGAACTGTGAGAAATGTCAAGCATTTAAATTGCATAAATCATAGGGTATACAAAAGCAGCAGCCATGCCTACTGAAACAGCAATTCGAGACCACGAGCCACGACTTTATGGGACTGTACCTGCGAACATCTCTATGGAAGAAGTTTATACTGGTGATTACTGATAATGTCTCCCGGTGGATGGAGGCCTACGTGATAATCAGTGGAAGAGTGGCGAGCATTGTGAAAGTATTGGCGGGGGAATTATTTGCATGTTGGGGTTACCCGAAACAGTTGCAGGGTACTGATAACAGTACCCAGTTTACTAGCAGAAGATGGCAACTGAAGATAACTGTGTAGCATCCATAAGCGAACCCTACGGAGTGCCGCAACCAGAGTTGAAGACACAATTGTGGCTCCATGTGGGGGACGAGTACACCACCTGGGTGGAACATCTACCCGCCACCCTCTGGCATGTAAACATAGTCACTAGCTAAACCCCTGCCAATGTCCTGTTAGGGCATAACCTGGCCCTACCAGGTGAGAAAAACTGCCCACAAGAAAACAACAACAGTAGAATTGGATACAGTGCAGGATGGCGAGAGAAGCATCACCAACAGTACAATTAGCAGAGGCACCATCGGAGGAGACATGCAGTGAGGTGGGTCCCGACAAGCAAGAGGCCCCATCCAGCCCAGCAACCTGGACAGTGTGTTTACCTGCTGGCACACCGACATTCATCCGCTTGTCAAAATGTCTGTGCAGGCCTGGCTGTGTGGTCGAGTAGACTGTACCGGGTTATGAGGAGCATCGGTTCAACTACATACTTGGTCCGTGTGATCAGGAAGAGTGTTAAGGAATACCAGGATGACATCCGTCTCGTCCGGAGATGTTGCTGGCAAGGATGCCCCTGGTGCTTTAAACTTTCATGATGGTGGTCCACCTGCCAAGCTCCAAATACAAGTGCCAGGGAAAGAAGTTGAGGCAGCACCTCCCTCAAGGGGGTCACCACCTGAGGCCGAAGGGTCGAAGGTGTCAGACGAGGCCACGTCCTTCAGGGGCTAGGACAACACAGGTAGGAGTGATGGGGGTGATGTGACACCAAACGAAATCGTTTCCCCAACACCCAGTAAATGCAAGGCAAGGGCAAGTAGAAAGAGGAGCAAGATACTCGGTGACCCATGAGTGCGACATCGCTGTCGAAGGCCCGGGAGGAGGAGCAGAGGAGGATCATGCATCCGCACACTTCCCAGGGATGCCAGTAGTTGGTGCCAAGAGCTCAATATCGCCTGGCGTACCAGCACCAGGAAGGGGAGGGGGGTGCACATATGATAGCTAGCCCTGTAATGCTCTTTGGTGTGGTGCCTACCAGTGTCACCGGTGGAGAACCAGCATCGCAACCAGTGCCAGCAATCCTGGGGATGGGTCCACCAGCTGACACTACGAGGCCTGTCATCATGGCACAATTGGTTGGCAAGAAAACCACTAGCAGCAAGAGTTCAGCAAAGATGTCGGCGCCACCTGGGGCTCACAGCAGTGTGATCATACCCCTCCTCCTCCCCCCAATGGTGGTCTGCTTGGGTAGCTCTGGGCGGCAACATAGCCCGGTACGGGAAGACAGCACAAGCAGCAGTAGCAGCAGGGCAGCGAGGGAAGCTGGTCGGCCGGCTCGTTTTGTCCTCGGCAGTCTTTGCATTCGCCTGCGGGATGCATTACTTGCGGTGCTGTTTCAAGGCCACGCAAAGAGCAAGACTGCGATGAACAGCGGCAGCAGCCAACTTTCCAGGAGTGAGGGGGACTAACAAGAAGCCCTTACATATCGCATCCAAGGAAATGAGTAAGAGAAACTGCTTCTGTCATTCATGATGCATGTTGTGCGGCTGTAAAGAGCTTCACTGGAGGGGGTGTTTTACGCATGCCACGTTATCCCCTTCTTAGTCTATTTGCCCACCACATAGCATTTCTCAGCGCAGCCATCATCAGCACTCGTCCGTGCAACCAGTGCATCAATGTATGTGGTGCTATACACAGAATTTATCATGCAAGTGTTAGAACGTGAAATGCGACAATTGAAGTGCTGGCTGAGTGGCCCCACATTTCACAGCGTGGAATGATACATGCCAGCAAAAATAGGGATTCATTATTTTTACAAGGGCTTATGGCAGACACAACATTATATGGAATCATGTGGACACCAACAGAGCTCATGAAACAGCCTGTTGTTTATTTTGTGTATTAAAAGGTTTTATCGGTTTTATTCCTGTTTTTCTGCATCTCACATATTTTCACCCTCTCATTGTCTCACACCTTGTTTTAAAGTGTTTTGTGTACTATTTCATTTACGGTATTTTTATATAATGTTGATTTGCAAGTGTGGTAAGTGGAAGAGTCATATTTTGTGCAAGTGTATGTGCACCAAATAATTCTACAAGTTCCACCTGCCTGCCAAGCCGGCATGCACCCCATGTTCCAGAATTTAGTTATCGAGTTCCGAGGGGATGAACATGCCCACATATTTGGATCACCAAACATTTTCTCAGTAATAGTGAACTTTTTCAGAACCGTTTTCGATTAGCTTCCCGGGACTCCGTCCCTCACTTTCCCC
This sequence comes from Dryococelus australis, assembly GCA_029891345.1. Lineage (NCBI taxonomy): Eukaryota > Metazoa > Arthropoda > Insecta > Phasmatodea > Phasmatidae > Dryococelus > Dryococelus australis. The sequence continues at coordinate 184,211,551 of CM056994.1, read as the reverse complement.
AGTGCTTGCATTGCCTGGGGAAGCTTAAGTTTACCATGGAACAATTTCTTGACCTTTGTGCCATTTTTGCACAATATTACCGAGACCGGCAGGTTAAGCCCGATAAGCAATGTAAGTTGGTTTCCTGGTGAAGCAATGTAACGTAACTCAGTAAATGCTATGTCGAATGGATTCACATGTGATTTTACTCCTGCCAAAAGTGTAATCTTTCTGCAGGTGTTTAATATGTGTTTTAAGTGTTCATCTGAACATGCAACATAATGTGATGCATTTTAAGGGGGTCTGGTCAGCCCAAATATTCCACCGTGTGTCAATCGAGGGAAGTATAAGTTCATTATAAGGAGTTGGCATTTTACCGCCAAAAGAATTACTGTCTTGGTCTCGGCCTGCATGGCCCTGAAAGAAGAGTTAGCTCTAACAGAACTTCATGTTATCACCAGCACTTAGACGATACCTGACACCCCGGGTAATAATACAAAATTCCTAGCAAATTTCCAAACTAAGTATTTACCGCTCCTCAAAACCCACCTCTATCCACTGGGGCACCATGACACCATGTCACTTGTTAGGATTTTACTGAAAGCTTCCACCATTTGATGGGTGGGGATGTATTTACTTGCTTGTCCCCTGCACGATTCCCCATGCAGTGGATGCATGTGAATTCGTATGGTCGTGCCACTCTCACTTCTGCCCAGGTGGCACATCATGGGTGTTTCAGTGTGCTACATAGCTGCTTATGTGTTCGAACTATTACATGTAAAAATGTAACAGTGCATCAATCTAGAGAGATGGTCCACTAATTCTTCAGTTACACTATCTACAGCAGAAGTACATATCATCCATAAAAATTCACTGTTCACCTTACCATGTATTTAGGAGTCGATAGTCGCTGCACATGTGTCTCCCAATTCGAGATCTTCGGATGTCACTGCACACATGGTTCGGGAGGGAGGGAGTGGGACCCACTGCCCATCATGTCCTACTGCCCTTTGCTAATGCTAAACCCAGCCAATGTGCGCAGTCAGCCTTGCACTCGTTCCCAGGCCTAACCTCGTGCATGCTGGATGGTTTGTGTGAGTGCTATTCATTCTTCAGGGCCAGTTTATGTATCCAGACTGCGCATTCTCTCACATCACAAATCGTCCCTTTAGCCCTACTAGGGGTTGCCATGTGTTGTATGCAAAAGTGTTTTCCTGATGCACACTGCACACATACACATGAATGTTTGTACTGCTATAGTTGTACATTATTACTGCTCGATGCTCCAAAGGGGTGTACAAACTCGATATTTATGTTAGCTATCGTACATTAAATTTGCCAAAATATTACATAACAAAAATTTTCCATTGTCTGACACCAATTTATTACACTAATTAATACATACTATACATGAGACAATTATTGGAACAGAAGATGACCGTAGACCCGAAAGTTAATAAAAGAAAACCAACAAGTCCGAGAAAGTTATCTAGAAAAATTGTTGACAAACAACTTTTTTTGCCCCATGAATTCCACCCCAAATGTCATGGTAAATTGATGCAGTTATATTACTCTCTGACAAAGCCACACATGCATGGCGACAACTATCATACAGTCGCTGCTGGCTTGGTGGATGGTATTACAATTCTGAAAAATTACATGTCGAATACTCTGCTGTATATATGTTGTAGGATGCAAACTCATTTTACGTTTCGAAAATGGGCACTGAAACCCAAGATCGAGGGACATTCGCACAATACTGCGTGGCTACCTAGTTGGCTTTTTGATGCGTACTTGTATTCCTCGCCTCCTAAGACAATTTTCCCGGCCAAGCACCGAGTCCAGTGCAGCTTGCAAGCCACTCTATATGCGTGTGATACTTGTGCTACATAATGCACCTGTGCACTTTGTGCAACGAATGTAACAAGCGCAACGAGTAAGAGCAGAGAACGCTCATGCACCCCAGTGAAGGGTCGTGTACATCAGTGTCAGCAATGGCGTGCAGGGTGTAACAGGATGCCCTGAAATAAATCCTGTCATGCAATGTTGTGTATAAGGGTCATAATTGCAATGTGTTGTTTCACCTTATGTGTGTTCATCCCCATTTTGTTCCATTGCATTGTTTAGTGTTTTATTGTGTTCATTTTATGCAAGGGCAATTTTGTGTATTCAGCATTTAGCAGGTAAGCAAGGGCCTCTGTATAGTAAATGTTGTTTGCAAGGATCCAAGAAAGTAGTGCCTGCTTGGTGCGTTCACCCCACCAGGGCCGGTTAGGCGCCAAGCTGGTCACAGAAGTAGCGTTTGAGAACGAGCGGGGCAAGGCTGCATTCGTGTGCCCTACGGTGGCCCAAATTTTTGTATCAATCACTTCATTACAATAGTTACTAATTAAATCGGAACCGTTTCGTAAATTCTGCCAGTGATGCCATTGTTTGGCCCTTTGCCATTTTGTAGTGTAGCCTTACCAGTGGGCTGTGCCTGGTAACAAATGATTGCTGTTCCACACTTGGAATGTTAATAAAGTCACACAGTATATGCGCGAACAGTGACTATGCATATTATTTACATGTTTAGCGCAAGGTTTGTCAGGGCATGGGCCATTAAAATAACCGTTTAAGTGCAATGTCTCATCAACTGTTTATTAATTATGTCAAGTGTTTACTTGTAATTATTGTATAACTACAGTATCTGAGGGATGTGGTCTGCCGATATGCCACCGGTTAGTAACTGTTAAATATTACATTGCTACAGTTACAGCATGTAACCCACTTTAAGATGTTACACAGAATAATCAGTATAAAATAATTGGTAATATTATTTAATGAGTTAAGGATTATTTCAAACTGGAAGATTGGGTCCAGGGTGATAATACTATGTGTATAGTCCTACCTTATATAATTTTGTATATTGCTGTGTTATAGATAATTATATATATACTCATATCCTATATATTACTATATTATTAATATCGTAAATATATTTATACATATTCCTATATGTTTTCTTCTGGGTGAACCTGTTTTTTGGGTTTTCTCAGAGTGCTCCCAATCGCTAAGGTTTTATGATTTTTTCTGCATATTTAAAATTTTGATAAAGAAAAGTTTCTGTTTGTTTTGAATGGTAGATTTTGAAGAGATAGTAAGTAAGTTTAAGATCCTATGATATCATCCAAGGATAAGGTTAAGAGTTTTCATTATACAAACTTTTTCTGAACTTGTAAGTTTGTAGAGCAGTCGAAGACGTTGGGTTTAAGCTATAGTTTATTGTAAGGGTAGCATGGATTCGAATCCTGGGCAATGCAAATAATTTTCAGACATATATTGAGACAGTCGAGATGGTCTCTTTCGCAGTTCGTCTGTTGTTCGAGTAAGAGATCTCTTTCTCTGACTGAGTTCGAGTGACTTGAGACTTAACTACATAATTTTTAGACATATAAAAGCAGCGGTTGTCGTAGCTTCAAATAATCCAAAATGTCTTTCTCTCATTGTGGAGGTAAAGCGAAAATGTTTTTTTTTGTTCTAGGATTCAGATAATTTTTATCAGATAATGTGACACATGGAAAGCTTAAATCACTTGCAGCAGTCGACACTGTTACTGAACTCGCATAACTACCCACCTAAAGAATTCCTTCTGGTGTATGCACAACATGTATGACACTGCATCAAAGATATTGCTTTTTTACATATTAATACTAACAGTCCTATGGTGAGACAGCCGAAATGGATAACATACACTAATTGCTCTGTTCTGAAAACGGTATATAAGGCTGCATCATGTAAGAAATGATGTAATTTAGCCAACTACCATGGTGGAAGGGATCTTCACGATTGGAATCATCTACTATAACCGTGTACTCTGCTAAATATGACATCAATGGTTGAAGGCTTACCATCTGTAACACCGACAGCATCGACGACATACATGCATACATGTATGTCGTCGTATGTATGTATACATGACCTCTCGGTCAATGCACTTTTCTATTTTGTCGAAGTACTCTTAGCCATAAGGCCTTACTATGCTTCGGCCTCCCAATAGGCTGGGAAGAGGAATCACATCCTCTCACCGCAAGGCGACCAGGATTAACGCAACCGTTGGCCAAATCCTAAGCCCAAACCTGGCAAGTCCGTACATCCCTGTCCCCTCTACCACAGAGGTTCTGAGACCCTCGCACTCAGAAACCAAGCGTGTGGTCTGGCTGGGGTTCTACCCATGCCCCTAATGCCTCCCCAGGGCACAACCGGAGCAGGTTACTGCTCAACGCCCGGTCTTTCCACAAGAGTGGGAATCTCTCCAGACCTCCTCCAGCTTACGGAGTTAACCACTACCAGCACGAGCCCAACCTCAATGATCGGTCACCAGAGAGAACCTCCAGTGGTGTCAACCGATTGTCCCATGCTACCACTTAATTTTGGACGACAGCAAGGTTTTATGAAGAGTCGCTAAAACCATTATGGTTTCGATGTTGTTGTTGTGGAATTACTTTTAGTTAAAGTTGTAATGCTCGCCGACATGAAAGTAGTCAGTGCTTGTTCAGTCTATCATACAAGTAATTCCATTGTGATAAGTGCAATGCTGTGTTTACTCGTAGTGAGAGCCTCTATAGACACAAGGAGTGTAAAGGTACTGTTTGTCAATCATCGGGAAGCGAGTGCAAGTATTGGAGCAAGTCTTTCGCTACTAGGTTTAGCGCCAGACAACATGAAGATAGTAACAGTCTATTTGCCATCAGCCTGCAATGCTGCATACGCGAATAAGCGTACCTTGACTGCACACAATAAGATAAGTATTATAAAATTAGCATAAAGCATAAATACTTTCGTTGAATGGAGAATATGTTTGCGTGTATGTAAGCAATAATATCTATTTTTGATAAGTGTGTGAAATAAAGCTAAATTTTATGGAAGACCATTGTTTTATTCATTTTATCATCAACTGATACTAAGCAGGTGCAGAAATGCTATGTGCTGACTTAGGCTATTTGACACCATCCACATTACATTTATGTATATACGTGTTAGGTGTAGCTATTGAGACGGACTTCTCCGGCAATTTAGATGGTAATAAGAAGAGACATACCGAATCTTTTTGATGAAATTATTTTTCCAGTAATGTGTCATCTGTGAATAAAGGAAAGGAAACCTCAATTAATTAATGTGAGATGGGATATGTTATCCACCTTCAGTAGCAATTGCTTTGACACTATATTGGGTGTTTGAGATAATATCTGACTGAAGATGAAGTATAAGTTTGCATGATGATAATGATAATGATGATGATGATATGATTAATCTGAGTAATTCGCTGGAATATTTCATAGGAAATATTTTATGGTTGTTTTGTTGTAATGTATGGTATGAAGGAAAGTGTTTGGTATAACCAACATGGTCTAATAGAATGGATTGTAGATATTGAGTGTTTGCGAGGAGAGTTCAAAATGTCTGTCTACAGGAGTGATGAAATGGAATGCTAATAGGGAATTTTCTCTATTAAATAGAGTATCTTGGATTTGGGATGTGTAAAGGTAAGGGCTGGCAGAATGTTCTAACTTACGTCCTTCCAAATATGTGAATAAATATATTATTCGCCTTCGTGTGATATACGACTAACGTATATATGTTGTTTATTTCTTGTATGTAATATGTATATGGATATAATTATTTTATTATTTTTAAGTTTTGCATAAGCATTTTTGAAAAAAGTAATTCATTATAACCTTCTGATCTGTTTAATAACCCATGGCTGGATTTCAGTTACGATGTATTCTTTCCTCGTACATTACTACATTCACGAAAGGTATAAATGGTTTGCATGTTTAGGAAACCAGACTGGTAGTAATGTTGGTTCGCTTGAGTCATTTACAAAACGATCAGCCACAGTCGTTCGTCTGCTGAGACGTTTGTGAAGGGTTGTGTTTGATGGACGAGATCTATGTATGTTTTATGTAATGTGATAGTTAAGTAGATATGTTCTGTAGTGAACGAAAAAGTTGCTATTCGCAAGGGTTTAATGGATACCCTCACAGGCTCTCATATTAGGTGAATGTGATCTGGCCGGATGGTGGGGAACAAATGTCTTTTCGTCACGCACCTCCCCTAGTGGCAATGTTGGAACTAGCCTCACCCTCCCCTACCATTCACCTTCATCTCATTTGCGATTTGGTCGGCCACATTCGCGTCTACCATTCGAGAGATCTAACCTCTAGAGAGATTTGCTAGAGATGTGAGTGCCGTCTCCCTTTTTGTTAATTTATTCTATATGATGGCCTGTGTATATTTATTGGTTGACTGGTTTGGTGGTGTGTCTTGCTTGTATGGCCTGTCAGTATGGTAGTAGCGACGTCTGAAATGTGTGATTTGGACATGTAGTAGTTTGGGTTGATGGTAGGAGGGAGTTAATTTTGATGGAATAGCTTTGTCTCCGAGTGTGACATGCCTGTATGGCTGTTAAACAGGAGAGAATGAGGTATGATTACAGGTGCGATGGTTAGTATAGAAGGTCACAATGTATGGCTTGAATATTATGTTGGTCAGTCTGATAATAATATAAATTGTATGTAACCTCATCATTTGTACAGGTGCTTTTAGAATGTCTATACTGTATGACCTCTCTGCATGGTTGGGTTAGGTAGCGTGTTTTAATAATATGTTTGTTAGTATGTCTGATAAGTAGGTTTTTGGTTAGTATGGTCTCATGGAATGGCTCAAATGGATGGGATAACATGATGGTATTGTCTGCCAGTGTGTGCTGGGTTGTGTGTGTTGGTTTTCTATAGCTAGTAAATCTGGATGGTATAACATATCGGCATAACTTGGTTGTACAGTTAGTTTCTTGAATGGTTGGCATGTCCATTATGTTGATTGTAATGACCTGATCCATGTTCGATTGTTTTGGCAGTATTATAAAAATGTAGCATCGATGGTGTGGGGAGAATGGTTTAATTGTGTGATTAGTTTGTAAGAGCAGAATGATTTTATGGGATGACTAGTTAGTATGAGGGGCATAGAATGCTTAGGTGTTATGGTTGGTTAGTATGATTAGATGATATGATGTGGTATCTAGGAAATTATGACTGTATGGATGTCATAGATGGTAAAATTGTTAGTATTTATCTTATGACAGCATGGTTGGAGTTTATGATTGTAAAATTTTGATTGTCTCGGCTGCTGGAATTCTTTTCGACATTGCATGGTTGAGGCTTGTTAATGTCATGGTGAAAGTTTTATATATCTGTTTTAGTACTCAGGTCAATTAGGTTATAAATATGGTTGTTAAGTTTGCTGGAGGTATGGTTAGTATAGAAGTTCACAATGTATGGCTTGAATATTATGTTGGTCAGTCTGATAATAATATAAATTGTATGTGACCTCATCATATGTACTATAGATGGGAAAGGAACTTTTTCACGGAATGGGGATTATTGCATGCATCACACCAAAACCGCAAAAAAGATGTCTACCAGTTCTTAAAAGAGATGTTTCCCTTGAAGATGCAAGAATGTTTGTTGGTATTCCATTTAACTACTTCCAAAAGTCTCAGAATAAGAAATTTACATTTAATTCACTTTCTTGGCCTACTGTTTCAGAACAAATTAACACAACATATATGTTATGGTATATGTTCTGGTTTTTCCACGAAACACGTCCCACATGGTTAGTTACAATGTAAGATATGTATACAGGAAAGGAATATTCAGGAAAAGTTGACATCATATTTCTTCTTATGATTGATCTTAATACTAGTAATCTGTCGTGTATATACTCAAAATTCTTTTCATTTGCTCAGAAGCTTCAAGATGCAGGAAAAAAGCTATAGTTACCTTTGACCAACATCTCTATTGGAAAAGCCAAATCATCGTAAATAGCAAACAAACCAATAGCCCTCTAAAATCTTTGCTACTACTGCTCGGAGGTTTCCATCTGAGAATGAAGTTCCTTTCGAGCATTGGTGCTATCACGGAAGGCTCTGTATTGTTGGAAATTCTTGAAACTGGTTACCTTCACAAGACTGTCAGCAAGATTTTGAGTGGCAAAGCAGTCTCTAGGGCGATTCGTGGCCACTTCATGGTGTATTTGGCTCTTAACTTGTTTACTTTATGTGAAGCACATGATTTCAGCATTGGTGACAAAATATTGAAGATAAAATAATGGGATTTCAATATGTCAAGTTACTATATGAAGACAGTTTGAATGAAAGTATTTCAATAGAAGAAATTGCCACATCAACATCTCTTTAAACCATAGTCAAGCTAGTAGAAACATGGAAGAATTCTGTGGACAGCAGAACTGCTCATCTATGGTTCCAGTATATGGAAACAGTTTCTATTTTAAGAAGTTTCTTGACGGCTGAAAGACCCAGAGACTGGGCTCTGCATTTGAAATGCATACAGAGTGTGATGCTATTCCTAGCAGCTGCCGGCCATAACCATTATACCACGTCATCTTACATCTATTCGCAAGAAATGAACGAGTTAGATGAGAAGCATCCAGAAGTAGCCTCCGAGTCCTGTAAAGGGAAATTTGTAGTAAGATGTAGTGGTCGCTTTTGGGCAGGGCTATCGCCTGATTTAGTTATAGAACAAACCCTAATGAGGTATTTTAAAAGCATAGGAGGTCTAATGCATAGGGGTGGTATGACAAAAAATCAAAGAGCTGTATGGGTGTTGACAATGCTCGTATCTTCCCAGGTCAATTCTTCTATGCAGGAGATCACATGGCTATATTATTGCACAAGGGAGCAGCAAGAAAATGTGTCACAGAATTACATGAAGAGGGATGCAACTGATACTAGAAGACTACTTGATTATTTGACGCAAGTACAACCATTTCGGAAAGGAAAAGAACTCATCAATATTGTAAATGGAGCGACTGCTTCTGAAAATGTTAATGCTGACGAAGGTAAGAATGTTGGGGAAACTGTCCTGTTAAAAATGGCTGGAAATTTTTCAGATATGTTCTCATTTACAAAGACGGACCAGGTAATTACAACGGCTTGTAAGAAATCCGTACGCACGAAGAATGGATCTTTCAGGATGGAGCACAGCCAGCGTTTTCAGAGACTAACAGTTATTGCTTTAAAAGGAGAGCTGAACTTGAAGAAAGTAATGTCACATGAATTGTGTTAAATTCCTCTAGCTTTATTTGAAGATTATGATATGCTTAGACTAGCAAATAAAGCAGCACCGTCACATGCTTTATGGAACATATGTGAACCATCAGCAGGCATACCTTGTCTTCAGGGTTGTAAATATGTAATCAATAGCAGGTGGTTGCTTCATCAAGTTAGTTGGCCACTCAACAACACATTCAAATCTGTTTTTGATTCCTACTTTTCTTATGTAAAACACACTTTGAAAGTGCTGTCATTGTATTCGATGGATATAATGGTGGTCCACCTATTAAGGACTGCACTCACTTAAGACGAACGAAAGGTTTAAGCTCTCCTGAAGTTCATCTCTCACCAGAAACGAAACTTTCTATGAAGAAAGACATGTTTTTGCTCAACTACAACAACAAGGCCACATTCATACATAATCTGGGATTAGAGTTTAGTGCTGCAGAATGGAACGTTTTGTATGTGGATAGTGATGCAGACACACTCATAACAAGAACAGCAATAGAACAATCACAATTCGAAAATACCTGTGTTGTTGGAAATTACATTGATCTTCTCATTCTTCTGTTGAGCTAGTCCCTGCCATATTCAAGATCCTTGTATTTCAAACCATTAACTAAAGTGTGGGATATAAACTCTTCAAAATCAAGGCTTGGTGAACTTTCTGAAACCCTTCTTCTTGTCCATTCATTTTTTGGTTGTGATACCACTTCCAGGATATTTGGCTTTGGTAAACAGATGGCACTGCATCTTGCAAAGAGCTATGCTACCTTTAAGAAAGGTGCTATGGTATTTAACTCTGAAAACCGTCAAAAGAAGAAATCATTGCTGCTGGGGAACAAGTAACCGCAAGAGTATACAAAGGCCATGCCAATGAGTCTCTTCTCGCATTCAGAGTGAGAGTGTTTGAACACAAAGTTTGTACGTCAACTGATTTTGCCAGCCCTGAAACTCTTCCTCCTACACCTTCTGCAGTGAAGTACCATTCCTTAAGGGTTTATCTCCAAATCATGGAATGGAAAGGACTTACTTCTTAAATGAGGCCAGAAGATCGGGGTTGGCAACTCAGGAATGGCATGTACTTCCCTGTAATGACGGACATCAGGCCTGCTCCAGATAGTATACTCAAAGTGAATTTCTGTAGCTGTAAAGGAAACTGTGAAACTCTGAGGTGCTCGTGCAAAAAAATATGGCCTGTTCTGTATTTCAGTTTGTGGACAGTGTCAGGGAGTGAACTGTGACAATAAAGAAAAGAATACTGAACTTAACGAATATGACATTTTTTAAACTCACTTGCAGTGTATACAGTGGTAATTATTCAACAATAATTTGTGACACAATGATTGGGTATATGCAAAAATTGGTGAGCACATTTATTTTAGGCACTTTCATAAGGTATGTTTTTTGTCTAAGTATTTTTTTGACATGACAAATAGTTTACGAGACTTTTGTGAAAACCGGTTTTTTGGCCGGCATTTTTCAAGATGGCGGACTTTCCCCAAAGAGGACGGCTATGGACTTTTAGGACATAATATGATAGATATTTCCTGACATCGTGGTGGAATAATAATTTTTTTTGCAATTATTTCCATGTCATATCATATTTTCCCCCTACTATAGACCGATCTCACTGGATGAGCACAAACAACCTCCGTGTCCCAACAATGAATTGCTTTTCTGCCAACACGTGTAGTGAAAATGGCGTAATTTGGATTTTAGGTTAGAAAACTAATTTGTAAACAAATGCGCTGATATGAATTACTACTTCTTTTAATCAATTTGTAATGCAGTTTGATTAAATCGAAACTGAGAAAAGTATTTTTAAAAATATAATTGTGCCTGTCATTAAAAATTAAGATATAAACAAACACGTTCATCACTGTTGACTATATGACTTTGACAGTTGTGTAGAATTGGGGTAGATCAATGTTGGATACATGCGTAGAAGACTAATAAGCGGTCTGGTCTACTTCATATTTAGTCTATGGTCCCAATATAATTTTCCAACTTCAATTTTCGTGCGCGACCACGGTCCGCGGACGTGTTCCAAATTATTTTTTTTGCATTTTCTTGTGCGCAAACGGTAAAAGTAAATTGCGAATGTGTTATTATTATTATTAAAACTCGCTATATGTTCAAAGCAATATCCTTAAATCTCGTAACGGCGAAAACGAAACTTTAATAAGTAAAAATACAAAAACTCAATGACCTACAGCAAAAAAAAAAAAAAATACTATATCCAAATTAAATTAAAGTAAAATCAAAATGTACTCATTCACATAACTCAAATTAGAAAACGAAATAAAATAAGCTAGAAAGAACAATATTTACGAGTAATCGCATATTCATTGACAAGCCGATTAGGATGCACTCCAGTTGCAATGTCTGAAAGCTTAGCTTCGAAAGGCATCTAATTTGGTACACTCTAGTAACAATGATGGAAAGCTCAGTTTCCGACGTCGTTATTGTAGACACGCACGTTAGGACATGCGTCCGCGGGCCATTCAACATTCAACTGCAGTCGAGCTATTGTGGACTAGCGCTCTGTTTGAAGGTTTAAATTGCATTTAATGTGGTGAAGAAAGTACACTCATATATACTATTCGTTTTAACAATCCTAACGGTACCAATTATACCAAACACGAAAAGTATGAGCATACAACTTCTAACTACACGATTTCGCAGCGGACTTATAAGGTATTTATTTTCTTTCAACGATTTCGACTTTGCGCTGTAGCTCAGATGGCAAGGCAACGGTCTAGAGTCGAAGGGTGCGGTAATTCATACCCGGCCGCCTGTGTAACTTTTTCACTTTTTTAATTATATTAAATTGCACAATACAAATAGTAAACTATCGTAAATATGTCTATTTCACGTAATTATTTGCCAACATTCAATATAAGTAATATTTTATTCGCTTCTGCAGTCGTCCGTCATTTATTCAATCAGTGAAATAGTTTCACGTCACTAATTCCATCGGTGAAATTTTTTCACTGAAACAATCTGAGGTTTTCAACTGATTCTAAGAGGAACCATTTTCACTAATTAGAGTAATTGAATTTCACTGCGAATCAGTGGTATCCCACTGATTCGATTTCAGAGTGTAGGATTTACGTTCCTGTGATTTCAATGTTTGCCACAAACCCAACCAAATACTAATTCCAGCCAGATAAATTTAAATTATTAATTAAATAAACCTAGAAACCAGGAGGTACCAATGCATGCAAATATAAAAGGAATTTAAGTTACGGTAGGCATCACCCCCACTATCTTTTAAGATTGTCGTTGCCATGAACAAAAAAATAAGTGACACGAGTTGCGTGCTTGAATTTACTGTATCTATTTGTAAGACTGGTTGTTCCTTCGTTAAGATTTTTATTCCAACTGAGGCCGTCCTTTTAACCTACATGTCAAACACTACAGATATTTACCCCACAGCAATAACAGGGTAAAATGCAGTCGCAGCAGAATTTTACGCGTATTGTGTGTAATGTGCTATGTGGTTTATAACAAATGTGTTAAAAATATAAAATAATATCCGCAAGAACTATCGTCAACATAGACATAATTGTGTATATAAAATATGTACATATAAAATTCTTCCATATATCATTATGTAACTATACATATGTATACAAATATACAAGATAGGACTATACACATTGAGTGACATATAAAGCAATTGTTCTGTTGTGAAAAGCGTATATAAATATGCATCAACTAAAAAAAGGATGTAATTTCGCCCCCTACCGTGGTGGAAGGTGGATCATTACGAGTGGGACCAATGTGTACTCTGCTAAAGATGACATAAATAGCTGAAGACTTACCATCTCTAACACCAGCATAAAGGATGCCTGTAGAGTCAGTACAAGCAATAAGCGAATTTAACTAATGAACCAGTGGAAAAAATGCCATATTTCCTTCGCTGATTGATTCAGTGACATTTCCCACTGATTCATCAGCAATTTTTTCTACTGTTTTCTAAGTGGTTTATTTTTTGACTGATGGACCAGTGAAACATCTGAGCAACTTGATTCATTACAGCATTTGTGTTGTTATTGTGGAAATACATTTAGTAGAAGTTGTAATGCACGTCATCATGAACTTAGTCATTGCTTGTTCAGTTTAGCATATATGGCGTTACACTGTGATTTTTGCGATGCTGTGTTTACCCATTGCGATAACCTGTATATACATACCAAGATGTGCAAATGTAATGTATGTCGTTAATCGGGAATCGAGTGCAAGTATTGTAACAAGACATTCACCACTAGGTCTAGTGCCAGACAGCACGAAGATAGTAACTGTCCATTTGCGGTTAGCTACAAGACCTACACATATGTTAACTGCAATGCTGTATATGCGAATGAGCGTACCTTGAGTGCTCACAATATGATTTATACTATACAATTCGAGTAAAGCATAAATATTATTCTTGAATGGAGAATATGTTTGAGAGTAGGTAAGTAATACTATTTATTTTTTTAAAGTGCCTGAAATAAAGATAGCGTATGAAAAACTAATGTTTTTATTCATTTTATCCCTTCCAACTTTTAAGTGTTGCTGTGAGCATTCGCTTATAAAAATTAAGAGAGTGATTATAAAGGCTTCAATATAAAATGAATGGACAATTAAATGCATACATAAACATCCATTCTACCGATATGTATAACATTTTTGGAGACAGAGGTCAATCGTTTTTCTTGTATGTATTGATAGAGAGTCTACAAATCCTTGGATTGGTACATATTGCTAAAGATTGATGGAAAGATTGGTAAAGATTGGTAAGGATTGATGGAAAGATTGTTAAAGATTGGTGTGTGTGTGTGTGTGTGTGTGTGGATTGGTGATATGGTGAGTTCTGTGTTTACCCATTGCCTATTGCCTAGAGGGTAAATGAACAATTGACAAAACGGGTTGTGTAAAATAAAAGAAATTATCAAAGTATCAGTTTGAAAAATAAATGAATGCATTAAACAATTATAATGTAATGTGAATTTTAAACTGAGATAAATAATTGAATATTGTGTATTAGATGAGATGAGTCTAACATAAGTATTTATTATAGAAAAGGTTCTCTACTAAATGACATATCATGTGTGATTACAGGTAAGGGCTGGCAGAATGTTCGAACCTATCTCCTTCCAAATATGGGTATTTGTCTTCGCAAGGTATCCGACATTGTTTATTTCTTGTATATGAGCTGTATATGGATATGGTTTTTTTAAAAGAGTTTTGCATAATAATTTTTTTTAAAGTATTTCATTATTGCTCTTATGACCTGTTTAATTATTCTGGGGTGGTTTTTAAATATAATATTTTCTTCCCTCTTATGTTACCATGTTCACGAACACCAGAGTGGTAGAAAGCAATGTAGGTTTTAGGGATTTGATTAATTCTGTCTCCGATTTGGATTAATTAAGACCATTTTGGAGTCGAATTGGGCCCTTTTGGGTTAATTTGGGTTAATTTTTTTGGATCATTTTAGAGCAATTTTGGGTTAATAGGAGCAAGTCTTGTGTGAAGCAAGTATGTAAAATGGAATAATTCGTGGTCTGTGTGTGTTTGTGTTGGATGAGATCTAACTATGTTTTGTTGTACTGCGATATCTTGTTAGTTATGTCCTGTAGCGCGAACAGTGAAGTTGCTACTTGCATGGGATATATACTTTCCCTCGTGGGAATTGTTAATTTTTTGTATGTGAAATGTATATGGATATCGTTTTTTAAAGAATTTTGCATACATTTTTTTTTGGTAAAGTAATGTCTTATGACTCTTATGATCTGTTTAATTATCCTGGTATGGTTTAGAAATATATTTTCTTCCCTTATAGGTTACCAAGTTCACGAAAAGTGTAAATGGTTGGTGAGTTTAAGTAAACCAAAGTGGTAGAAAGCATTGTAGGTTTTAGGTATTTACTCCATTTTGTGTGTCTGTGTGTGCAGATGCATGGGTGTGTGTGTCTTGGAGTAGATTTATGTCATTTTGGGTCAATTTTTGGTTGGTGTGGGTTAATTTGGAGCCTTTTGGGTTAACTTGGGTCAATTTGGTTTATTAGGAGCAAGTCTTGGGTGGAGCAGGTTTGCCAATTGGAATAATTTAGGTTTTTTTGTGTGTGAGTTGTGTTATTCTGTGTGTGTGTGTGTGTAGGCGTGCATAAGTGTGTGTGTGTGTAGGCGTGTATAAGTGTTTGTGTGTGTTTACATGTAATGAATGTTATAAGTGAATTTTTTAGGTACTATTACATCAATAGCATATAAACCCTATGTGAAACATTAACATTTAAGGTAGTATATGCAACATCTCAGACTAGTATGTCTATTATTTAATATGTGTTCTATAGAAGAAAGCTTACAGCAAGATGTGAATTCGCAACACAGGTGTTGATATTTTGAGATGTAGTATCTCGATGTGTGTAAGTTATGTTCTCATGAACGATATTGTTGCAGTGAGTCTATTTAGAAATGGTAACATGAAATGAGATAGTATGAAATTTGCTTCCTGGAAGTTCGGGTAGCTAATAGATATGTTTTGGACGCAGGAGAGAGGTTGTAAAGTGAGATAAATGGTCCATTTTTCGAATACCAATCCGAGTTTTGGATCAATTTTAACGGACATTGTATGTGGGTTTCTGTTTGTTTACATGCTTATACATATCAGCGATAAATATTTTAACCATAATCATCTGTTAGGCTTGTGGTGGGAGTTTAGGCTCGAAACATGAAATTTTAATAAATATTAATTAATGAAAAATGTATATTATTGCAATATACTTTAACTACATATATCTGTTATACATTTTGTGATTGTGTAACCTTCCTAGATAATACAATCACCTGTATCTTTTCCACGAGACCGTTGTTCTCATAGAGATGATGTTCGACTGCTGGAGGCCTGTGTGGGTGTGTATAGGTAGTTCTTTGCTGTCGATGAGCTTTGATACATACTACTTGCAGTTGGTTATTCATTACCACAATAGTTTGGTCAATTTACTTGATACACAACTAAAAAAATATCTACTTACCCTGTATGATAATGTATATACTACTTATATGCAAATAGTCTCGTTAAATGTGTATTTTTGCTTTGAGAATAAACATATTTTACTCTTGATGATTGATAAAGTGTGTCTTCAACTCTCTCGATGTAAGCCTAACCTATCATAATCGATACAAGTTTTTAAAGTTTCTCAAAACATTGTTTAGGAGCTTTATCAATCAAAAGGTTACGCGGTATAGATAACAATTAAACATGGTGTTCTTGGGAAGATTGCGAGAACTTGTCAGCAATTCACAAAACATTCTTAATATAATAATTATAAATATTTAAATGTCCTTGGTTATGTTAGGGTATGTTAGGTAATGCATTAACTTGCATTGTGTAGGTTGATGTTTGTTACATAATGAGTATTGTGTAAATACTTGTTATGCATATAAGATCTATGTAATCCAGACGGACCGTACTAATAGTTAAAAAAAAAAAAGCAGATCTTAACAAACGTTCTTTGATTAAGGGATTTTTATGAAATAAACAAGTTTCGATTGCTATATAGTATAGGGTAACACGATTTGAGTGAGACGAGAGATTCATTTGGATCTTAATTTTGTTTTTAATGATGTTATATAGTAAATTAGAAAAAAGGACTCCTGAAAAGGTTTTTTTTTTACTTTTTCGTATATCATTATACTTTAAACTAATTATGTGTGAAAATATTTATTAGATGATATATGATGGGGATTTGTTCATTTGTGTTGTATGATAGTTTTATTTAAATGTTAAGTATTAGGCTTTGCTTGTAAAGTTTGATGCTAGGAGTTTTGCAAGTGGGTGGTTTGTTGTTACTAATATAGTTTGATGTGGTTACATAATATTATTGTAACTGTTTTTGTATGCTTTGCTCATTTCAGTTTATGACATGTTGATATAGTTTCCAACTATTTAGTTTTGCTTATAAAGTTCTATGGTATGGGGTTTTGCAAGAGGGTGGTATGTTGTTAGTTATATAATTTTAAGTTGTTCCATACTATGATTGTGAATGTTTTTTTTTGTTGTGTTTATTTGAATTGTATGATATGTTGATATTTTTAAAGTATTATTTTTGCTTATAAAGTTTGAATGTATGGGGTTTTGCAATTACCTGGAATGGTATGCGCAAATGAGTTGTGTGAGTATGTGTCTGTGTATGTGTGTCAAACTGTGTTTGTGTGGGTATGTTATATGCTGTGTGTATGTATATGTATGTGGTATACTGTGTTTGTATGCATGTATGTGTGTGTGAGATGTAATGTATGTATGAGCATGTGTATGAGCATGGTTGTGTGGATTGGTGTGTATATATATGTGTGTGAGTGTTGGAAGTTTATGATTTAAGACATTTCCCCATTAAGCAATGTTTACACCTTTCGATTATTTACATTTCCCATTAATTGTTACTCTGTGACATTTCTCAAGTAATATTGCTGTATCTAATTTGTTTTACCCTAAGGAGGTTCGAATCCCTACCAGGGACGTTTCATTACCTATGGCTTATTCAAAAATTCTGCCGAAGCGCTCCATCTTACAATACTTTAATACACTCACTTAAAAATATTTAAAAAGTTTCAAACCAATTAAAATTGATAATATAAAAAACAAGTCAATACTGAATTCCATTAAAATGATAGAGAAAAGGCTACTTTTCGAAAAAAAAAGAATAATCTTTAAGAAACCATTAAATACTAAGAAGATGTTAAGGTTCATGAGAATATAGAAAATATTGAAGTGTATGACTGTTTAAACTGTAGAAAGGAATAAAGTGTAGAATATGTCAAAGGTTAGAAAATGTTAGCGATCGAAGCTTAGGAAAAATAAACGAAATTTCAAGTACTCTGTTCGGTACTAGTTTAATGTGTCAATCCTCTCACTATTCGTTACAGAGATCCTGTCCTGTCGGCTCTCCGAGCCACGGTGCACGCTAACTGAGATCTCTGGTAAGCCTGCAGAGTGTAGGGGTATAAGTGAATGTGTGTGTTTGTGTGTCTGTGTGCAGACACATTACCCTCTCCATGCCTAGTGGGTTGTGAAGCACTGGCTGAAGGGTCAAGATGATAGTTGCTGCCCAGCTATTGGAACGTCAACACTTATGTCATTTTGATGGACAGTTACTATCTTCGTGCTGTCTGGCACTAGACCTAGTGGTGAATGTCTTGTTACAATACTTGCACTCGATTCCCGATGAACGACATACATTACATTTGCACATCTTGGTATGTATATACAGGTTATCGCAATGGGTAAACACAGCATCTCAAAAATCACAGTGTAACGCCACTTTTCGAATTGTGATTGTTCTATTGCTGTTCTTGTTATGAGTGTGTCTGCATCACTATCCACATACAAAACGTTCCATTCTGCAGCACTAAACTCTAATCCCAGATTATGTATGAATGTGGCCTTGTTGTTGTAGTTGAGCAAAAACATGTCTTCTTCACAAACCTCCCCCCTAAAAAAAACTTTTAAATCCGACAGCCGAATATTACGAAACTAGGTACACATATAGTATATGCATATTAAGGACATCTGACTTTTGTAATTTTCAATCACACGAAATACTTATTTTCAAAATGACAGTAAATAAAATTATAAAGTTCTATGGTATATCTTCGGAACCATTTAATTGATATAAACCAAATTTAATACATTTACAATGCTTGACATAAGTATTCGATAAAGAAAGCGACAATCTCATTTGTTGGCTATATGGAAGATATCGCTAACGGGAAAAATAAATAAACTATAAAAAACATTGTAAAATTAACATTTTATTTATAAATGAACTAAAAAGATAAAAATAATTATAGTACCTACAGAATTTGTAGAACTTTAAAGACGTAGTCGAACAGCCATAATAAACTTAAACAAAATTTGATACTTTTGTATCGATTTATATTTAGCATATAAAAGCTGAACGCGAAAAGTTAAGAGACTTAGGCAAATATCTGTTTGCCATGCTTGCACGAATGAGGTATACGTTATATATTGCGAATAGTTAACAGACTTACGCACGATATGTGCTTATTACGATTATGCAAATGAGGTTTACTTTCTATATTGTAAATAATTGATATTCTTACTCAATATATGTGCTTACTACGATGTTCTATATTGCGCCAATCTTTGATATATTGAACGTAAATTGATACAAAAATATAATATTTAAGTAAAATATTTTACGGCTGTTCGACCACGTCTTAAAAGTTCTATAAATTCTGTAAGTACTATAATAATTTTTCTCTTTTTGGTTCATTTAAAAATAAAAGGTTGGTTTTAAAAGGTTTTTTACAGTTTATTTATTTTTCACTTTTTAGTCTCTAAAATATTTGTTGTTATTATTATATATGTAGACTATGTATACATTCATTTATACATTCGTAAGACTAAAAATACAAAACAAAATTATAGTTAACGACTGGGGGCCCCTTCCATACTTCGGGCTGCAACCTGATGAACAGTAGTGATTTGTAGTCATACTGCACATCAGTTAAATGCATAGAGGTCGGACAGACACCGTACATACAAACAATTCAAGTTAAATTAACTCTTGTGATATAAAGCTGTTACATTTTTTATCGCGAAACCTTATATCGATTTAAACTAAATTAGGTAAGTTGACAGTATATGATGTAAGCATCGAATTTCGAAACCGATAATGTAATTGGTTTGCCATTTTGGTAGATTAAGCTAATTGAAAAATAAAGCTTTTTCGTTATATCTCGCGAACCATTTAACAGGTTTAAACCAAAATATGGTAAGTTTAGAGCATTGAATTTCGAAAGAGTTAATATTATTAATCTGCCATTTTGAATGACAGCGTAACATGAAAATAAAATTTTTAATGCTATATCTCGGTAACTAAACAACCGATTTCTGTCAAATTTGGCATACAAGTAATACTATCGTAGGCCATTTTTGTATATTCTTTTCAATAAATAAAACACATATTTTTAAAATTATTGCAATACACATTTTTAGGTTTATTTGCAATACTTACCATACTGGTTGGCCAATTTCGACCCAATGTGTTATGCTGAAAGTACCTAATTTAAATCATTAAATGCGTCCAACCAGAGCCTCTTTTTTCCATTATCTTGTAAGATAGTGCAACACCAATAAATAGAGTTTCGTCGTATCTCCAGAAACAATCAACCGATTACTTCCAAAGCTGACAAGCAAATAGTACTACAGTGGGCCATATAAACTAAACTTAATTGGGCCAGAAACTTAATTTCAAAATAGCGGCAAATATAAATATTTGATTATTCCAAGTAACCAAATTAAAATTCACTTTGTATACTGGCAGTATATTTTACACCTATCTAATATGTCTACGCAATGCCTCTTTGGCCGGCCATTTTGTGAGATAATAACACATGAATAAATTAAATTTTATCTTATCTGCGGAAATAACTGAATCGTATAAAATTCGGCAAATAATTAGTAGGCTCTAATTGAGTAGTCCATGTAGCCTAAATTGAAATGTTTCAATATTGCCACCATATTAACATTTTAGCGTAATATACTATATATGAAAAACAATGTAACCAATTTCAGCTTAACTTTGTAAGATGGTTATAGGCTATCAATGCAAGCAAGAAATGATCGAATATAGAAACGAATTTGTCCGCATTTTCGGATGATAGCACCACAAGAAAATTAGTTTTCGTGTACTATCTTTGAGGAAAAAATATTAATTGATTCCTTCTAAATTCAAGTGACAATTTATATTTTTGTAGCCCACATAAATTTGTATGACTATAGGAGGTAGTCAAATATTTTCAGATTATCATTTATGTAAATATATAAGGTTAGTATGCAATATGTGCCAAACGATTTTTGCCGACTTAAATACGTAGGAAACAGTAACATATTGACACATTTTATGTTTGTCATAGATTGACAAATATAAAACGTGCCAATACATAATTCTTTGTTCTCCAGTAATGAAGATAGCACCACATGAGACGAATCGATCTTTATGCCATATGTTCGGAACCAATCAGTCAATGCCCACCGAATTTTGCACACAAGAAGTGTTATAGTAGGAAATATTTAATGTGTATCTGGATTAATTTAAAGCATGGCTGGCATATAAGTAATTAAGATAATTTTGTCATATCTGTTCAGCAATTTAACATATTTAAATTAAATGAGGCATTCTGAGAGTTTCCATTAGAAGCAACAAATATGCTTATAGATATCATCTTTTGCCACCTTTTGTAAGATAGTGCCAGGTGATAAAATTAAACTTTTATGCCATATCTCGGGAACCAATCACTTAATTCAAACCAAATTTTTCACACGAATACTTATACAGTAGGCCCACTAAATTACGTACATAATTTATGTAAGATATTTTTTTTCAAAATAGTGCAATATAAATAATTTATTTACATTTTTCATTTTTATGAAATAATCTGACAGATTCCAACAAAACTGTTTATGCTAACAGTGTCTATTGGAAGGATAAGATATGCTTATACAGAGAATGTTTTTAGGCCTTTTTGTGCGATATTGCCAAATGAGAATCTAAAGCTTTAATGCCTTATCTCGGGAACCAGTCTACCTATTTCTACCAAATTCTGCACACAAGCAGTGCTATTTCAGGCCATTTAAACTTACATGATTTAAGTGAATCACACACTTGTTTTCAAAATGACGTGTCTGTGAATATTTTAAGTTGGTAAACCCTGTCTACGAATACTTTATCAAATAATTACTAACGGAATTGATGCTCTGAAACCTTCCTCTCTAATGCAGTTGTGTGCATGCCAACTTATGGTACGGGGAGTTGTGTGTTCGAGTCCCAGGTAAGGCACGTGTGTTTGTAATTGTTTCACTAATACTGCATTTGTTTCTGGCTGCATCTCTAATGAGATCGCTATCAATGAGACACCAATACTCACCTACCACTCAATAGTTATATCGATAACTTTTCGTCTTTATTTTATCTTGTATACCGACTCTGATCAGTATATTAATTGTGCGACAAGGATCTGGGATGGTTTGTATAAAGAAACTCTACGAGAATTCTCTCTACTGTAGATTAAATCCCTCTGGGACCAACCATCACCGTTGTAAAGCAGAACAAGATCGGACATTTGACATCATAAATGGGAATCAGAACGAAAGAGACATTTTTGCGAAACTCGACCAATCAGAACAAGGTTAATCGATGTTCTAAGCTCAAGTCATTCTGTTCATTGGAATACTGTTGGAATATTTTGGTTCTGAACTATACGATATATGTGCTGTCTTATAAAATTTGCACCACCGTCTATGTTTAGTAATGAAGAAGTGAGGATCTGTAACAAACTTGTTGGCGAAGACTATGCGATCATCGACTGCATACATACCAAAAAGCATGAAATTTTGGCGTAAATGTCACCCTTTAGCTCTTATCTTGCACGCGGAAATATTTATAAACAAAGTCGTTTTAATTTTTAATCCAAATTTTTAAGCGAACACTAAATCTAAAATGGAAATTAATACACTGTATTAGCAAATTAACACAATTTATCCCGGTAATTCGGATAAGTAATAACTCCCTCTGACTCTACAGATGTCTTTATAACTGGATTTTTGCCAGCGTCCCGCGAGAAAGGAACAGAAGCACAATAGCGGTTTTCGGTGAGCGTGGTCCAAAGAGGGGCGGGGAAGAAAGTGTAGGGCGCTGAAGGAGTGGGAATGGAGGGGGGGGGGTGCAGTTACAGATACAGAAATCAGGGCACGTTCCCAGTAAATGCGGCTTCTCTGGCGGTAATCAGAGGCTGGCATAGCTGGCCACCGCCGGCAATGAAGACGCACTGCTCCTCCGTGCAGTGTATCGGGCCCGCGGGGCCGGGGTCACGTGGTGACAATCGATACCGCGCGGTCACAAATCACTCGCTTAGTGGGTCACCTCCGGGGAAGGGGGGTGCAATATGCCTTTGTTCAGAAGCCCATGACCGCTTCTTTCTTGCAGGAACTGGAAACACACTAATAAATTAAACAGACATATTATTTTTAATTAAAAAAAAAAGCAGGGGAAATCGTCTCAGGTCATTATGCATGTGCAACGCTAAAGCTATTTTACAGAAATTCAGGGACATTCATGCACAAATGAATAAAAACAATATTTACACCCAACAATTTAAATTGTTGACTTTTTTGTACCTCGAACATGCAAATTCGTTCCAGGAATAAAATCAACTACATTTCAAATGAGTCAAGGAATGCTCAGTGATTTGTTTCAGTTCAATATACATAGTCGAATCACATAATTATGACTACCTGCTAGGAGTGCCATCTGTAACGCGTAGCCCATGGCGTATAGCCCGTGATGCGGCTGGTGAAGCGGGTATATAATGCGACCAACATGCTGGTACACATTGCTCTTCCTGCAGTCATGGGTAAGGAAAGCGATTTATAAGAGTTCCAAAAAGGGATGATTATCGGCTTTCGGTCCAAGGGAGACAGCATTTCGGAAACAGCGACGTTTGTAAACTGTTCACGTACCTCTGTGGTATAGGTGTATCGTGAGTGGACGAATAGCGCCCTTGGGAATAACCGTCGTGGAGACTACGGAGCTCCACATGCCATTGATGTCCGAGGTGAACGTAGACTACGACGGTGCGTTAAAGCTGACCGACAAGCTACAATGGAACACTTCACAGTCCAAATGAACCAGGGGGCATCCAGACATGTGTCTACCGCAATAGTTCAGAGAATCCTTCTGCGAATGAGGCTCCGGAGTAGAAGTAGGGTGACTGCACCCAAGCTAACACAGGTGCATCGACGAAAAGACTAGAATTTTCCCGAGAGTATGGGGACTGGACCACTGCTGATTGGAAATGTGTACCTTTCTCCGACGAGTTACGGTTTCAGCTGCATAGAACGGATGGATGCCAGCTTGTCCGGCGAGAAATGTCGGAGAACCAACACCCTGCATCTATTGTTGGCCGAACACAAGGCGGTGGGGGCAGTGCTATGGCCTGGGGATTGTACTTGTGGTATGCTTTAAGTCCCATCATTTGTGTGGAAGGCACTCTTAATCGATGTGGTTATGAATCCATTCTCGGCTATCACATCCATCCGTACATGATGATTGTATTTCCTCGGGAGGATGGGATCTTCTAGCATGACGATGCACTTGCCAAAAGGGTAGAAGTGTCTGCACGTGGCTGGAAGAGAACGATTAACATTTCAATGTTCATCCCAATTTGAACATGCGTGGGACCACCTCGATCGCCGTGTTCGCCGTCTGTCTCCTTTGCCACGCACCCGTCAACAGTTGTGGGACGCACTGAAGACAGCATGGCTCCAGACACCCGTGGAGACCTATCAGCACCTCACTGAGTCACTGTCAGCTTGTTTAGCTGCTGTCTGTGCTGTGATGGGTGGTTACTCGTGATACTAGCAGGTGGTCATGATAACGTGATTCAATCATATATGTATATATATTCGAGGTTTCGACTTACTTTGTAAATCAGACCTTTGAAAAATCACCCCACGTATAACGCGTTTGATTGTTTCCTATTTGTGTTACGTATCACGCGTGTTTTATACTTGCGCCAAAATAAAGGTCCTTATTTTTGGTTAGATTGCAATTCTATTTATATTTAGAATATACATTATAATATTTAATTAATAATGTATGTCAATAAAAACCGTAAGAGAATATGTGTGTTGGTAGTGCCTAGTAAGAAATAGTTCTCACGCAAAATATCCTGTAAGTGAGTCAGCACGAATGCAGTGCGTTGTCCCTTTGGTGTAATTTTCTAGACTAGGTTGAGCTTTATTTGCATGAGGCGGATGAATATCGTGAAAGTAGAACTTGAGCATAGCTTCAGAAAATTTGGAATTATCTGCGAATGGACTATACATATGCATAGCAAAGGATACTTCGCAGAAATTCGGGGGTAGTAACTTATAAAAAATTCTATGCACATAATAATTTAGAAAGCTGTCGTGTTTCTTCGCCTCTAATGCGCAAAAAAGATACATGCCAAAAATTTAAAAAACGAGAACGTTCCATTCCACAGATTCACATCATCTACTCAGTAGGCGAGCATGCAGGACCTGAGCCGTAGACCCTTATCTACGACTACTCCGTTTTTTACCTCCTCCACCATGCCTAGAAAGGATAGGATAGCTCTAATTTACGCCAAGAAAGCAAAAAAATAGTGTAACAGGCTTAAACATACGTCATAGCCAATGCTGGAAAGCGAAACGCCAAAAACTGTCAAAAACTTCACAACAAAAATAATTACTGCAACTTGTTCGGTAAATGTACAAACGAAAAGAGATTCTGTGAGCCGGGTGAGCGGAGATACATCCAACGAACTCATTCAAAGAAATCGAAAAACGCATATGGTAATTAATAAAAATGTCGTGAAAACAATTATATAACATAAGTCAGTTTGGTTACTGTAGTCGTATTTCTCTGAGTGGCATTGCCGAATGTATTTTGTCATCAAAGAAGCATTTTTTTGCCAGTGCTCTTATAACTTTTGACTACAATATAATGAGAATTTAAATTCGTAGTATTACATCTTAAATTAGTCTGGGTTTATCGAAATTTGCTAACACGTTAAGCTTCTACTAGTTAAAATAACCTTAAAAAAATTCGGCAAGAAACAGGTGAACATTTTTCCACTTAGATGACGTAAATCTTACATATTAAAGAAACGACTGAAAGTAACTCTTAAAACGACGACTTCTTTTGAACAATCACGTGAGCAATGAATAAGTGAATTCTTCTAATTTGTCAGTCGTTTGCGCATTTTTAACTATATTTTCTGGGTATCGTCTCACCAGTTCAGATCCTTATTAAATGTATGCAGTTTACCAAACAAATCACTTTAGGAGTTCTATGTATTTAGTACAACATATTTGAAAGTTTATACATATTTAAATCGAGTCTTTACGTCCATCCGTCTGCGAGTTTCTTCGGGGATCTCCCGTTCCCCCCACCTTGCATCTCAGTGCTGCTCCATTCTTACCTCATTTCGCCTTCATCGGTTCTCAAGACTTGGTTGTTAAGAGTCGCCTTAATATTTCAACTCAACTCCATCCATTCACGAACTTGACCAAGCCAAGTCAAGCTGTAAAATTGGTGTCAGAAGCGGGGAAAGAATTCAGTGCTAGATTAGTAGGTTGTATGTTAAAATTGAGTTGAGACGATTCGACTGCTCTCTTCCAAATAGATTCACGCCCTCGAAGAGATACACTTCACGAGGGTCTCAGGTACAGTGCGAGCTTCTTGTTTTGAGATTGGGATGACCTCCGGCCACTTAGTGAAATGATCTTGAGCTACAGTGGAATATCGTTTCCCCCTCACAGCTAAAGGTAAAAGACATACAATGTCTACACCGTCCTCTAAAACGGGACTCACTCATTATATGCATCGAGGCGAACTTGTTATGTACTCGGTTCTTTTTTTTTTTTTTGCTGTACAGGGGTCGCATATTCACCACTAGGCCTCGAAAGCCAGTAAAAACTCTAGAAATTTGCCGAAGTTCTTATTTACACAGAAGTATTTACACTGCAGTATTTAGCAGTTAGTTTAACAGTGATGTGACCCTACATTCTGAAAAATTTTAATACCCAAATATTTGCCCAGAATACATGTGAAATATACATCGCCATACATAATTTCCATCGGTGGCAACTCAGAATCAGCACAGACGATATAAATACGTGATAGGACGTGTCATGTTTTCGAAGATGAATTGACATGACTTACAGCCCACATCGAATGAAGTGCATACAGTTAGAGAGCTTATAAATGGGAAATTTTGAGAAGTTCTAGTTGATAAAAAAGATGATAAAATATGTGATTTTCGGATGTGGTGTTGGTACTCATAGGCAAAGTCTAAGCGTTTTTACAGTGAACGACTGATACCTACTGTGTTTCCAGAGAATGAAAACTGTTCGGGACCAGCATATTTAAAGATAATGTAGTGTAGTAAGCCTGTGCTTATAACCTTAGACGCCTGTTGTCTGCTAACAGTGCTGATAAGTCACGAGACTAAAAAAAAAAAAAAAATCTAGTAGAGGATTCTAAGGTGTGAAGTGCGGGAGATGTAACGTAACACGCATGCTACTGCTTGACTGACAGCTCACACATGGTGGCTATCACCACACTCGGAGACTGTCTAATACTTTGTCAAAAATCTCGAGTTTAATTATTACATCTATGAATGTTTGCGTGGAATAATCTAAGAAGAATGAGCATTGATGCAAATACAGACCCTGTACTTCACTAAGCAGTGGCCTATTTTTTTCGATTGTTGTGGATGTTTGCCTCTGGCGAGTTTTCTTGGAGATTAGATACACTGTGATGGTTATTGTCAGGAAGGATACAGTGACCGTTGTGCTCAGCGACTGCTGGGAGTGATCGGGCTGCTCCCGGACGGTGCTGTAGTGTTTGTAACCCACCTAAGTATCAGAAATGTTACAATCTATGTGCTATGGTTTACAGTACTAGCATGTGCAATTTTTCAATAGCACTAACTAATTTGGTTATTTATTGCGATTTAGAATTGAGCAATTTGATATTATTTGAACTGATGACTGGCATATATTATCAAGTGATACTGCACTGAGGAGCAGTTATGTAACTGTATACATTTTTATAACATGGTAAATAAAACACGAAATGATATTTATATTTAGACTTCCAGAATTTCACGAATTTGGCCACGCCCAATAAACTATAAAAATGCCGTCCATCAAAACTTGGTAATCTTTAAATTTCAGCAGTTGTACAGATGAAAGCAGATTTTGCTATAATAGTAGTTAGTACTGTCTTTTCACCACGAGTTCATTAGCATGCTTCGTTTTCATTTTTATATCATACAGAGGTTTATTTAACGTTAAAAATTACAATGGACTATACTTTTTCAGAACATATTGTATCTTTATGACCCAAAGGAAACGAGCTCCTGAATGGCGTTAGCAGAAAAAGCAGTGAAATATAGAAATCGAGAGAGTAAAATAAATTATCTAAAAATGTATATACCGAGATGAAAAATGCTTGTTTTTGAACTTTATGCTTACGCTAGTTTGTACACATGGAGGATCGCTAGTCAAGTCTGATTTAGCTGAACCGTTTTTTACATACCGAGACATACATATTTTCGGTTTTGTTAGTTGGCAGCACTGATTTTATAACATATTTGTGATGTGTTGTCAATTCTAGGCTAGTAAACATATGCATGTATGAAAAGGCCTATTTTAACTACGAACTTACTGAGAATGCTGTTCATACACTTTTAGTTTCTTAGTTTATCTGAAGCAAAGAACCACAAGAGTCCTCAGGACTACAATAGGAGCGCATACATGCTAAATCACAATGAATTACGTAAGTTGCATTTGCGTCAAGTACCGTGCAACCAAATTAATTGAATCTTTGACCCCAAAATCTTATTGCTGGAAAGAATGCAGTTAGTGATTTTCAATGTGGTAATTTATGCAAACGTTGCATGTGTTTATAGTCTAATATACATTAATATTCACATGAATCCTTAGAAACACACGCATATATACATACATAACTATATAAATACTTATAAAAATAATAAATATATAATCACACACACCCACACACACACACACACACATATATATATATATCATTTAAATATGAATATGTGATTTTAATCTGTAGAATTTTTTGACTGTATCTTTAGTTAGCGAGTTATCTACTAGGGAATCAGTGGACTACAGTGTTTCACTGTCATTCGAGGGCACTTTACTAAGTGTCAATAGAAACGAGTGTGAAACCAGTGACTACCAGCAACTAAATTGATCAGTAGAATCTTACTAATTAATGTCGAGCAGTATCAACATATCTACAGAAAAATTCTCTAATTTCGAAAAATTTTAACTGTTTCAATGTAAGAGTGTAAAAATACTGCTTATTTTTAAAAAAATATTTACGTTTTGAGAGGACTAGGTATGTACCTTGAGCCTAAACTGCTTTGCAGAGTGTTTGAAATAAAATTTTTTTTTACTGAACTACTTAAAGTGTACACTGATTTACGAAAGGAAACACACATATGAAGTTCGAAGACTACTTTTATAGTTTCTATACACGATCTACACTTAAAAAACCGTGTCCGAACTCTCCAATATAGATAGAAACTGTCTTTCCACACTGCCCTGTCACAAAATGTAGTGATAGGAAACACTAAAAACTAGCATAGACACATAAACTGAACTTTGCTACACACTTTGCACTAATAAAGTGACAGGGTCATAGATAGAAGTCCTATACTTCCAGCGGTTCAACTGGAATACTGCATGCTACATCAGAACCTAGCGTGTGGATGTGCCACCGCGCCGGAGCGACAGTTACGTTGGTCAATGTTGCACTTATCGCTCCATCACTGCTGCGCTGTCACGTGTTGCCAAAACAGCTCCAGGTACACAGAACTATTCATAGTGCAAATAAACAACATGCCTTGAAAGTAAATTCCCGTGCCACCTCAAGAATGTTTTTCATGCAGGAAATTAGTGTTTTCGATTCAGAAATATGAACTCTATGGCTCAACGCAGCATAACTGCCAACCAGATAGGTTATGTAATGTAAAGCTCGGTACACAACCTATTTTATTTCTTACTTTCTTAAGCTAAGATTAAATTTTTACTGTCGAATTCTTTAGTTTAACCACGAAGATGCGTTTGCCATCACTGCTCGTAAGTAGTAGGGCAATGTTCATCCTGGGACTGGGTCCAGGGTCCGGCTCCGGCTCTCTCGGGGCACCGGCCACCATGTTGGAAGTTTTTCACTCAAAATCACTAGTTTTACTCTAAAATCGCACGTTTTAGCACAAAAATGCCTTCAGAAATTAATTATTTTACCCAAAAATTACTTCTTTTTTTGCTTAAAATTTCACGTTAGCTCATTTTGCAAGAACAAAAAAAGAATAACTCCCCAGAAAAGTCCATTTTCAGTTAATTTCTCTATCAGGGATCAGTGACCCAGATGGACTTTGGGCCCGGAGGGCGGGATTTAGGACATTTTACCTTTAACCCCAAAAATATAAGAAATTATTTTTAAAATTTAAAAATATTTTTGTAATTAAAACTTTTAAATGTTTAAGTGTTATGTTGTTATATGTCACTGCACTCGTCTTTTCAGGGTGTATACGATCATGGTGTCATATCGGATATGTAACCCAATGCCAGAGCAACCATTTCAGATAAAAAGAGATAAAATATAAAAATTTATGAATAATGTATTAAGAAAACATAAACTTTCCGGAGGTCAACCCCAACACGAATATTTCACATTGGTTGATTAGTCGGCAGGCCTCCGCCAATTTTAAATTCCAGTTTTTTTATTTACAATCATTTCTTAAATAAAGGGGAGTGTTTATAAAATAAAACACAACATTGTTTTGCACAACATTTATTCTAAACACAATAAAATATACATTATCAGCAAAAAAAAATATCTTTTGTTTATCTGTCTCGAGTAGGACGATTTCGTGTCTAATCGAAAGAAACATATTCATGATCCAAGGACGAGGCACGCAATTTGTGCATCAGCTGTGTATTCCTTCACGCACATGTCCAGGCAGGTTTTGACATCTCGCAGACGTGTCGGT
The DNA here is from genome assembly GCA_029891345.1 of Dryococelus australis. Classification (NCBI taxonomy): domain Eukaryota; kingdom Metazoa; phylum Arthropoda; class Insecta; order Phasmatodea; family Phasmatidae; genus Dryococelus; species Dryococelus australis. Next base: position 184,180,825 of record CM056994.1, on the reverse strand, counting down.
GCTGGTCGTTATAAAGTTTCGCCAGGTTGTGCAGCAAAGCACAGCCATATTCGCACTGCACATCGAAGTTTCAACTTCGTTTTCGCACAAGTCACTAAGTCATTTATTCTGCTTGGGCCCTGCTACGCAAACCAATCCTCACGGATAATGCATCAGCAAGTCGCGCAGCACATTTTCCACTTGGTGGATGGTAGGGAATCTTGCCTTCGTCCCTCTCCAGTCCGTGGTGGTACTTGGCCAGCCAGTCGTTCGTCTTCTTGCTTTTCTCGTCCAAGAGTTTCCACGAATCAGGGGAGCGGAAGGAGCACATGCGCATCTTACCATCGTCGTCGTAGGACAATGCGATCTCCTTGACCACGTAGCCGCTCTGGCTCTGAAAGACTTGCATATTACAGTACATCTTGCTGCTGTCTCTGCTCGAAGTCGAATAAACAGTTCTAGCAGGTGAGCAGTTATATTTATATATTCTAAGCTGCACTCACGACGGTATCTTGACAGCCTTGTCTTGGAAATTGTACGATATAAGCCGGTCATGAAGTATCAGGCAGAATGCCTACTAGTTGGCAGGAATATTTCCATATGTAGTGAATTCGATCCTGCAGTCGATCACATTGGGGGTAATATGGTCGTCTTGTTTATTCAAAACGAATACCATGAGCGGGGCCAATCTCTTGAATGTATCAGGTATCAATATCGTGAATTGGGTGTGTCCATAATATACATTTTGGAATTGAGCGTACATCCGATATGCCAGAAGGTACTGTCAATTTTCAAAGTTTATGTTTAAATCCACATACGGGTAGCTTTTGATATTCAAATATAATTTCACATTTTCTATTTGGCACCCATATTACTGCGAATGGCTCACTCTTACATTATGCTGTCTTCCAGTATGTAGCTCAACAATAATATACCCCGGTTTCTCAGAAGAAAAGCTATATTTCACCATCCAGTTGATGTGCTGGTTTGCCGGCAATCCGGGCCATGTTTCGAGACTCCACGACCTGAAAGCCACATCGATGTTTTTACCATCTTCCACATCCTTCAGCATTTTTAAGCATTCTGCAGTGCTGAACTTCACATGAGGCAGCATCCACTAGATAGAGTGTAGTGTCAGTTCCATTGCCTCCAGGTTTTCTTCAATTACTATGATGGTGTCCACATGTGTATTGGCTAGGAGCAGCACCAGTTCCTGCTACGAATTGAAGATAATTCGTTTGTAGTCTTCGGCAAATCCCAATGGCGTGGAGAGTGGAATGCTCACTTGGAACTTGCCTCCAGGGTATATATGAACACTGTAGTCATCTTAGATTTCCCAGCCTGGCATATTGGCTCCAGACAGCTCATTCGGAGTGAGCAAAAAGGAAAATTTTGATCGTTAAGCTTATGCCCGCATCTCGCGACTGGTCCACCTCGACGCCATTGAGTAAATATGTGATGTGCTCGATAAGGTGAAGAATTCCATTACTCATTATTTTCGTCGATGCTGGGTTGGATCCATCTTATTTCATTATAGTCCCTCTGATTCGTAGAAAAGACTGGCAAGGAAGAGGGCAGATATCCTGGTGTAGGACCGCTATCCGAGCTTCCAATAGTAGTATGTATGGCCCGATCGGGAAAGGCTGGTATGTATGAAGTTCCACCCTCGTTATGCTGCCTTCGAAAATGGCTGGCTCTTCGATGTTTAGGAAACCTTCAATGACTATCGACCTCGTACCGAGACTCCAAAGGAAAATCTCGTGGTCATGAGTTAACTACTTGGAGATCTGTGACATACTGATTGTAGGTTTTGCATAATACATTATTTTATAGCTTCTGGGCATTGTAAATCTTATTCCCATCTTCGCAAATGTAAGCACAAAGTTATTTTTTCATTTCGAAAGTTCACCAAATCTCCGTGCTGGTCGACGACTGTGTACTACCACCTCGTGTGCCCTCTTTGCGACGACTGGAATTTAAATGATGCTCTGTGGTGCCACGACCAGTTTATAACCTTTAGGAATCATTGATGAAAACCCATGCAGCATATTGCTTGGCCTGCCATTGAGGTATGTACCGCTCGCCAAATTGCAGTTTATTCATATCACATTAACAGGCAAGATGTTTACAGGCTGCGATGACATATGTGTTTTTCCAGTTGTATATATGCATTGCTCGAACTCTAACATAGGTCTGATGGAATCTGGTTTCCTAAAGTCGATATCTATGCTGCAGCTGATGATGCTCTTCAGAGTATTGTGATTCCCACAGTTCGAATTCTGTGTCGAGAAACAGCGAATCTTCGACGAACCTTGAAATGTCGTCTAACACGTAAGAGCCTATGGGCAGCGACACCTCATAAGAAACGTTACCACTTTTCACGAGATACATCTTGCAGTTTTTTCGTCAATGTTTGGTATCGCATTGTAGGTTTGAAAATCGACCAAACCTATGCTGCATTCCCTTTCCAGGTCAAGTGGTGGGAAATGTACAGCACACAGCTCAGAGCTATGGCCCCTCTTCATCATAAGCGTTATCGACATGACTGATGGTTTCCTCACTGTGTATAGCTATTTTGTACAATTACTTATACAAACGAACCAGAAAGCAAAGACACAAATGTCCACTGTTCCATGGTTAGGCAGCTGCTCCATCTCGTAGTTGTAGGTAAGTTTGAAATTTTTTATGTACAATAGCAGTTCGGATGGAGGACACAAATTACCAAAACTGTCATAATAGTCTTCACATTTGCCACGTTTGACATAAGTTACCCAGTGTGTACCGGGCTTAGCTGTTATGTCCATATTAATTATGGCACATACTTCTCTCTTGGGTTTTGTAGGCAAAGCATCTCTCATAAACACTCCTCTAAAATGATTTATATTCAATTTGTTTGAAAACAGTTCCAAATCCATGTTCGTGAGCGACTGTTTAGGTAGAGATTTCATTCATGCTTCCTCCTGCTGCATCGCTATTGTACATTTCCACCTCCTACTGGGTATGGCCTTAGGTAGAGGCCTTGGCCATTTTTTTTAGCCATATCAATAGCTTTCATGATTGCACTATGTCTTTGTGCCTCGGACAACTGCTTCTGTTCGTTCTATGCTGTGTTGATGGCTCGGATGATACCACTCGTGGCTCCGATTAGACCCCCAAGGGCTCCGAGTGCAGGCAAAAGATTCCTTTTCTTCTTCTATTTATAGTAGGCTTACAGCCTGTTTAATTTAGAAATCAAGAGTCCTTCCATCTCTTTTTCGGTCTTCCAGGCCATCACTTTCCATCCACTGGTAAATTATTTCTTGCCACATGCACAATTTTATCCGATGCCATGCGGGATACATGTTGATTCCATTCCAGTCTTCGTCTGTCTGCCAAAACCCCTATTCTTTGGATATTCAATTGTCTTCTAATCCCTTCACTGCTGATCTTGTCTCTCCTGGATTTGTGTACAAATTTCCTAAAAATATACATTTATTTTATCTTTAAGATTCGTTTAGTTTCTGAGGTATCTGCCCTTGTCTCAGTGGTGTGAGTCTATATTGGATGTATTGCTGCTTTATAGATTCTCGTCTTAGTGTCCATATATAAGTAATTATTCCATATAATGTCATTCATGCAGCCTGCTATTCTCGCTGCTTTAAGCCTCATGCGAAATTTCATTCGGCAGTGGTCCCCAACTTGTTATTTCAACACTAAAATATTTTATTGCCATCATCTGTTTAATCCTTTTTATCTTTTGTTCTAACTTACATCTTAAGGGTAATTTACCTATAGTTATTGACTTGTTTTTTGTTAAAGATATTTGCATATTGTACTCGTGGCAACCAAGATACAATATGTATAATAATCTTTGCAAATCATCTTCGGAATCCACCATCAAAACAGCCTCATCAGCATAATACATAATGTTAAGATCTTTATCTCCCATTCTGTATCCCTCTTTAGTTGTAATGTCTTTTATAATTTCATTAAGTATTAAACCAAATAACTGGAGACTTAAGAAATCACCATGGTGGACTGCTCTTCTGATCAATATTTTCTCTGATAATTTTCCGTTCACAATTATTCTGTTAAAATTCAGACCTTTGCTGCTTCCTTGATCCAAAGATGCAGAATGGCAAGACCGCAAAAATTATCTAGGCAAAATATAAACAAATGGCAAAAGCCAACACAAAGGTTTTCTCAATTAGGCCAGGAATATCCTTAGTTTGAGCTAAGCTCAAAACATGATATGTGAAGAATGTTAATTTATTCAATTCTATGTTCATTTCTTTTGTGTGCAAAACATAGATTTGATATGTATATAAATATAGTTTACACATATTCTTGAAAAAACATTGCGATCTCAAAAATATTCTTTACAATACATTTTATTTGAAAAAACTACGATTTCAGAAAATGTTCTTTGTTATATACAACAGATTTTTGAACAACTATGATTTAAAAAATATTCTGTGATATAATACAGATTCTGTGGACATACTGTCCACTTACTGGATCTCAGGTACATATATGAAAATTTTTATATGGAAATACAAGCACACATTGACTTATTAAAAATATCATAAAAGAGAATTTTACAATAAAAATACCTTCATAATTACTATCAATAATATTTCCAACATGGAAAATATATACATATATGTTTTCTTATCTTCGTAACAAACAGTTCTCGGGCTATATAAAGCCAACCAATGGCCAATGCAAATTTTAGCTTGAATTCTAAATTAATTCTCCTAACCTTCATTTTCGTGGGTTTTACTTGGAAAAATCTCTCTTTAAAACCTGCATTAAAATTTCACAAGAAAGATCTTATATAATATTTACCATCTTGCCATTCTTTGAAATTGATAAAATATGGCAGTATTAAAAATCTTAAAACTCCAGGCTGAGTTTGACTTGCCTGCTATTGAATTGTATATTGAGCAAGAATAGAATTAAATTTTCTCCCTTCGTCCACTCACAAAAGCAACTGCTCGTAATTAGAGAGCCCTTACTTTCGAGGAGAAAAATACAAATAATAGAACTGTTCGACCAACATTCCTTAAATATTAACGACCGTTCATTTCTTTAGAGCCCATTTTAGGGTGTCTAGTCTTATATCAGAGTGACATCATGACCTACTGCTTGAAGAGCCTATCAAGTGATAGAAAGTAAAGTGGTAAGTTACATAACTTTTGATGTATGATGCTCCCTCGAGGCCGAATGTCTGATCTCGAACGAGCAGAATGACAAAGCATATATACTGTTACATTTAAATTAATTCCTAAAGGGGTGAAAAAGTCCAAACCACAATGAAAAGTCATTATTTGACTCTGAAAATACAGGAACCAATAGGAGTAAGTAATATCATATTAGGACCTACTATCGTTATACTTGGTAGTGGTAAATATTGGAATACAATAAGCCCTAGAGGGGAAAAGCAATGATTGGCGAATGAAAGTTCTACAAACATGTCCAAATAAGGACGACACTGCATCACACAAATGGTCGTTTGAATGGTGCACAAATCTTCTGCACAGATGACGAATGCAGCCCCATTATGAAGGAAGGCATTTCCAGAGCCTAGCTCCACCGGCAGCAGGAATGGAAACTATGGGTGCCATAATGCCACTTGTTAATCGAAATGCCAGATGCACGAATTTTTTCTTCAGTAAGTGCAGTGAAAAGTTTATTTTTACATAAGCAAGCAGCACAAGGTAGACAATATTGTTGAGTATGTAGACTTTAAGTAAAATGAGAATGTTAAATTTTTTTTCCTCTCAGCAGAAGTTTTTGCATGCATATAAAGGACTTCATACATTATCTAGTTGAATGGTTGAATAGAGGCAAGCCAGAGACAACAAAATCACTTAGATTTTCTTGCAGTTTTCTCAAAATTTTCATTAAATATGTCACTAGTAAGTAAAATCATTCCATTTGGCACATTATTCGATTCTAAAAAATGTAAAACATCTTTGAGTTCCAGCATATGGAAAGCCTTTTCGAAGTCGATGAAACATAAAAATGCAGGTTTATTATATTCAATACCTATTTATATTACCTGCCTAGTTATAAAAATGGCATTTGTACAAGATTTGACTAGCCAAAATTCTTGTTGGTCGTCTTGGAGACAAATTATTTTAGATAACTTTTGTTGCAATAATCTTGTTGTAATTTTGAATACAGTATTAAGTAAGTTTATTGGTCTATAATTTCCTGGTTTGTGTTTTTCTCCCTTCTTAAACACTGGAATCACGATAGTAGTTTTCCAGTCTTCTGTGACTTTAGGTTTTTTAAATATTTTTTAAATTAATTTTGATATTTCTAAGACAAGTTTTTCTCTACCATGTTTTATCATTTCGTTGACTATACCATCCTCTCTTGGAGATTTCCTATTATTAAGTTTCTTAATAATTGTAAAAGTTTCTTTTTCATTGACCTGAACTATTATTTTAGGAGCATTATTGTCAATCTTACAGACATAATCATTTTCTGTGTTATAGAGATCTGTGAGGTATTGGAACCATTTACTTTCTGAATTTTATAAAATCTTTTACTTCCATTTATTGATTCCTTATTGTTCTCCATGTATTCTGTTGCATACCATAAAGGTATCTCTTCTAATAACTCGCATAAGCTGCGCAATATTGTTATTTAATGCTTCTAATCTTTGCATTAACATTATTTCTAATAACTTTGTAATTCTCATAGTCATCTATGTTTTTTTTCTCACATATACTTTAAAAAGGATTTTTATTTTCTCTGGCCAGAGTTTTGACTTCATTACAAAACCATAGTCTATTTCTGAATTTCTTTTGTGATTTATTTATTTGTCTGTTACCCAGTGCTTCAGAAGCAGCTTGTAGTACAGCAATGGAAATAATTCACCAGGATATGTTTTCTTGGATTTATGTGCTATTCTTCCCTTATTCAAAACTTTTATTTTTACTTGCACCTTCCACTTGCTCTTTGCTCCCATGTATATCTTCACTTTGGCACTCATTGCTTTGGAAACGCCCCCACGCTGCTATTTGTTCTCCGTGTCCGGTGTCTGATGATTTTATTATTTTGTCCGCTTTCTGTTCAATTGTCTTGTCTGCCTGGTGTCTAGCTTGCAGATTCTTGTGCTAGGCATATCGTGTTCCTTTCATGCCTCGTCCAGTGCATTGATGCCCGTATCTCCGCATGACAGTCTTTAGGCTAGCTTGGTTCCTGGCCCACAGAATTTGTATCAAGGAATGTGCAGCTCGAACGGTAGACTGTTGATCAGCATATCGACTAACAGGCTCCCTGCTATGGTCTTACCTTATCGTGACTTCACGGTAACCTGAGAAACGAAAGTATAAATACATTCATTTTATACCTTTTCTTTTCTTTTTCATTCTAGACTTGGAACAGTACGGACGTATCGCATATTCCAATATAACATTTAAGGGCAAGTTATGTAAGAAGCAGTTTTCTCGGCATGATACTTTAAAGAGGCATTCTAGTTTTTGCATCATTGGTTCTCCCCTGCTAACACAACCGCAGCTACCACCACCATAACCACCACCGCCGCCACCGCCACCACTGCTGCCAAAACCACAGCTGCCACCACCAGAAGAAAACAGTTTACAGATCGTCAAATAAGATGTTACTTTACCCATACGCAATCATACTGAAGATGATAATATTTTCCATGAATCGCGACATGAAAGCCTACTTCAGAATACACTGAGATGCATTATCGCAGGACCATCGGGCTGTGGCAAGACACATATTCTACTGAGCCTGCTGAAGAACCAAATGGTCTTTGGTTCGAGAATATGTACCTATATTCAAAATTGCTCCAGCAACTGAAATACCGGCGATTGGAATGTCTGCAGTCCATGTAAGGCTTGAGTTATTTCATATGAAGCGATAATGAAGCCGTCATACCTACGAGCAAAGCACTGTCAAACTCGATATTTGTCTTCAATAACATTGTCTGCGATAAACAGACTAGTATACAAGAGTACTTTAGCATGGGACGGCACACGTATGTTGAATGCATGCACTTTGGCCTCTATGTAATGTCAGGTACCAACATGGATTCGATCAGTTCATCGTTGACCGTCGAGAATGAGTTACAGCATATCGAAATTCGGGCAGAGTAACCACAAGCTGTGGCTTGACAAAGAAAAATATTGAGGTAATTTTGTACCAATAAACGATGGAGCTGGTGAAACTGGTAGAAGAATAATTCCAGTTGGCGAATCCGAACGGTCTGCAGATGCTGCTACTAAAAATTTCGTCCTCGAAACTTGTAATGACTTCATCTCGGAATTTTGCAGTATGGTGGCCAAACAAACCACATTGTTTCGCACTTACTTGTCCGAGCTCGGGGCGAAGTTGGATCGTGTGAAGACCGAGATCGTCGGCGATAGGGTACCATGGAATAGCATGTAACGAGTATTCAAAGGCAAATTATTGACAGATTGAATGTGGCATTTGCACAAAATGAAGAGACACTAAAAGTGTTAAAAGATTCCATAGAACACATACATTCGCTACCTCGAATACCCACCTCGCCACGAAAACTGATATTCAAAATTACAGCAAGAACATATTGGATGCCTGCAGGGAACACTTAGGTATGACCCAAAGTGTTTTGGCAGAGACTCATGACTAATCCTCTTAAAGAGAGCAGCAGTGAGAATCTTTGTTTAGTATAATGTCGGACAAGGCCAGTGAACTACATCAGGTGATTCAGTCTGTTCGCTCCAAATATTTGCTCTACAAGAGTGACAAAATTTCACAGGACCATATACATGAATAAATATTTAAGCCCACTACTCGTCGTCTTGATTTACTCAGGGAGATCAGTGAGGCTCCCGTAGCGGTGAGGACCAAAGTTCGTCAATACTGCTGAGCCTATGAAGAAGCAAAAACATGAGAGATTGGGACAAAGGATTGGATCTGGATTTGTCACACAAGAAACAGGTATGGAAGAAAGCTCTGAAATATAATGCTCTGGCTCGATGGTACCTACGATCGTACACAGCTCGTATTAATGGTACACCATATGGTGTATACAGGCACAATGATAAATGGTTCCTTGGTGCAGATGAAATAAAGTTTCTACCAAGTGAGATCATCAGAGTTGCAATTACATGGCATGTGAAACACCCGGGCTATATGCACTTCTATATCGCAAGGAGCCCCGGGGTTGTACAGAATCTGTTCTGCTGGAATACAAGACTATGCTTGAACTCATGCACGCACTTCACCAAAATAACTATCCTGAGACAGGTGTTTATAAGAATGAAGATCACGAAAAAATCTACATTCTTATAGACCTCTTCAGCAGCCTAGCACCGAAAAGCGGTGAAGGTCTGAAGAAGATAGATGATGGCAAGAACATCGACTCGGTGTTTTGGGACGATCCAAATGAACTCGTGTATAGACTACAACTACTGGTCCCTTCACAAAGGGTTGGAAATTACTCGCACACCAACAAGATTATATCCATCATCGAAGAACTGAAGAAGGGAGGATACATACAATAAATCGATTGGGAATCTCCCACGAGCTGCATGTGGCCACCAGGCGCAACTACCGCAGTCACAAGGTCATAATTTGTGTTTGTGGGATGAACGACCTGTTTCAAACCGACCTCGTCGAGATGATACCGTATGCTCAAGTTAACAAAGGCTATAAATACATGTTGATAGTCATCGATGCCGATAGCAAATTCGCCTGGGCCAGGCCAGTCAAGTCGGAGAATGCACGTGATGTCACCGAGGTCATCGCAGATGTGTTGAGCGAAGGACATATCCCGACCAATTTGCAAACCGACCAGAGCAAGGAATTCTACAATGCAAAGTTCAAGGCCCTTATGAAGAAACATAACACAAATCATTATTACACATAGAGTAATCTCAAAGTTTCAATTGTCAAGAGGTTCAACAGGACTCTGAAGGGCAAGATGTGGAAGAATTTCGCAGCAAATGGTAGCTGCAAATGGCTTGAGCTATTGCCGAAACTCGTTCGCGAGTATAATTCTACAGTGCACTCGACCACTCGCATTAAGCCTGAAGATGTGAAGGACGATTCTCTGGTTTGGACTGTGCATGCTATTCCGAAGAGGATGGACCCACACAAGCCTAAAGCTAAGGTCGGAGACCTGGTCGCATCTCCAAACAAAAAGGTGTCTTCGAGAAAGGGTTCACAGCGAATTTGAGCCCCCAACTGTTTCGTATGCGATGTATATGTAACTACTCTTCGAGGACCTACAATCTCGAAGACCTGAACAATGTACCCATCCATGGCGGTTTCCGAGGAGATCCAACTGAAAAAGTTTCCAGATGTGTATTTGGTGGAAAATGTGCTGAAATGGTGTAATGGAAGGGCTTACATCAAGGGGTGGGGTTTCCCTGCCCGCTACAATTCCTGGGTCGCCGAGGCAGGCATCGAGTGGTGAACACCAAAGAGGATTAATAAAATATTTTTTTGCTGATTATACGTATATATTATTAAGTTTACAATAAATTTTGTGTAAAAAATTGCTGTGTTTTATTTTAAAAACCTTACCGTTTACATAAATATGATTTTAAATAAAAAAATCTTTGCATTAAAATTAGTGGATGCCTGCCGACTAATTAACCAATGTAAACATTGGTGATGGGGGTTGACCTCTGAAAAATTTAAATTTTTTAAATACATTTTATATTTTTTAAAAATTGTTTTTCTCTTAAATCAAAATCGTGGCACTGGAATTGGGATACATAATAAATGTGACATCATGATCGTATGCACATCGAAAAGACGAGTCCGGTGACATACAACACTTAATACTTACAGCTTTAAATTTCTCTATTATAAAAAGATATTTAAATGTAAAAAATATTTTTTTTTTAGATTTTTGGGGTTAAGGTCAAAAGTTCTAAGTCTCGGTCTACTGACCCTAAGCACACTTGGGTCACTGATCCTTGTTAGAGAAAATAACTGAAAATTGACTTTTCTGGGGAGTCGTCGTTTTGCAAAATGGGATAACGTGAAATTTTAAAAGTGACTTTTGTGTAAAGTAATTGAGTTCTGAAGGCATTTTTGGACTAAAACATGCGATTTTAGAGTTAAACTAGAGATTTTGAGAGGGAAAAATTTCCAACATGGCGGTTGGTGCCTTGAGGGAGCCGGAGACAGACCCTGAACCCTCTCCCTGGAGGAATATTGCCCTACTATTCTCTTAGTTATAAAATTAAATAAAAACGAAAATAATATCTGCTATGATTGTGTTATACTTCTGAAAATAAATATACAAAGAAATGTTAAGGTCCAGTCAAAATTAAAAATCTACTACTTAGCAAAATAACTTATTTCCTTTGTATTATTGCAGATTTACGGCCATGAGACATGATTGTTATTCAGAAATATTCATCCATACTTACAGAAAGTGAAATGAAAAAAAAAAATATATACAGGATAGATTATTTCGAGGGAAGTACATAATCATCCTTGATATTATGGCACTGCCTCTCACACGATCCTAGTAATACATTTAGTATATGATAGGATTTAATATGTACAAATGTCACATGACAACCCCATTGTTCCTAAATAACTGACCATTAGGACATTAAACTAACAAAAGGCACAGACACTTGAACGCTTTAATATTTTTGCTAGTGTAAATTTTCTGAGACCTACTTCCCGTTTATTCAAAGTTTAAACGCTGTCGTCTTTTTATTTCTTTAATTTATCTGGCAGCAATAGCTAGAGCCTTTCCTTATTTTCATTGTCCAGAAAATTCGCATTTCAAATAATTTCTTTGTCTTAGCATTTGTCGATTTACCTCGGTTTTCAGACGTAAATATTTCTTCGTCTAGTTTTCATTACGGGTGACACGAGGTCTCCTTTCAAACAACACAGTAAGGTTAGGTAAACAACGGGATGTCATTATAAATTTTCATTCGTTTAGAAATTATGTGAGCAAAGAGATTTCAGTCGGAGGGCTTATTTGTCTTGTAAGGTAAAATATTAGCTGAATTAATTAACAATGAATTCTGGAGCAAAGCGAGTAAAAAAATCTAGCTCGATAAGAGAGCTGCGTATATTATATAAATTAAAACATGACAGGGCTGTATAATTTAAAAATCATATAGATTTTGTGTTGCAGAAGAGAGAGAGAGCGAAACGCTTATTATATACAAGGGTTTAGCCCGTGTCCTTTTTTTTTTAATTGTCACGGGGCTACAACAGTTACCATGTTAAAAAATTTGATTACCATACAAAGACTGAAAAAAAATAGCATAGATATATGTAGGTAATAATGAATTTATGTGAAATTAACGCAACATTAAAGCGACTGCAGTCCCATTTAATATTTCTCTATCCACTTGGCCAGTGTGGCCCCACTTAACATAGTTCTATCCACTGAGCCATTGTGGCCCTACTTAACTCAACATTGAAGCGAGACATTTAAAGTAAACACAATTTATATTTCATTATCTTCATATCTCTATGAAATATCCTCTATGCATGAATACAAAACTTTTCATAGGGAAAAGTAATTAAGAATTAGTTTTTAGGGTAAAAGTTAGTGAGTAAGTAATCTGATCTTGCTGAAATTCGAACTTGACCTGTATTTTACCCTGAGGATTCGCTCTGCAAAATTTGAAGAAATTCTGTTGAATTTCAACGGACTTAGAGATATTAAAGACGGACAGACAGACAGACAGACAGTCAGAAATCGTATACTTGTTATGTAGGATACAGTATTTTCGAACGAAATTTCGATGAGTGACAGAGATAAATGAGATGTTTCATTCTAAATGTGACATTCCGAATTTGTGCCCTGGGTAAATGACGTAGCCTATACACATGTATATTTTTAAATGTAATTAACCTATGGGATTATCATTCGTGTCATCCCCGGTTTTTTAATGAGATAACAATTACCATTTGCTTCAGAATAGCAGTTGGTAATTTGTTACAAGCTTTAGTATTTAATACACGATACAAGACTTCATTAAATTTCTTTGTAGGATAGAGCTCGGTTTTTGCTTTGAAAACGTGTATTTGAAATGAGAAGATGTCACATTTGAATAGTCCGTTTCCAAAGCGTTCCTTGTCCGTATGCACTGAATGTCGGGAAACATCGAAACATGTTTATATATCGTACGTCTTAATCAGGCTGTATGAATTGTGGTATGGATGTTACAGTTAGTCACGAACATTGTCTGTATTAATTAGCGGCTTCTAAAAAACAAGCATTTTTAAAAAAAATGAAATAAATTGTATTTAATGTTTGTGGGCAACGATTACTTTGGAAATTGAATGAATTTTATACATAGGGCAACGATTACTTTGGAAATTGAATGAATTTTATACATACGTTTGAACGGCCTTCGCGCTGTTTTGGACCTGTAAAACATTTGTGATTCTATAGCAAAAGTTAGGAAGGAACCAATAAGAAATTATTGTAAACTGTCATGTGTGTGGACGAGGAACACTTGGAAATTAAGTACTCATTTATCATTTGCGAATTTAAATACAGGACTTTATGTCACACAAGTATATAATATTGACGGGAGCTTCTGAATACAGATGGAGCCAAACTGATTTGTTTCTGTTCTAAACTCATCAATTCTGAATCATTCTGGCTGAGTTGGCCGTAAACTAACGTTGGTCCCTAGTTCTCACCAAATGAGCGTGACTTATTACCCCGGAACATCATAAATAAGAATCTGTTGAAAAACTATGTCATTAAATACCCCACAGGCAAGATATTTTTTCAAGGACATAAAAGTTGCGAAAAGACCTTGTTATGCTCATAAACAAAAAAAAAAACATTATGGAACACTACATTTTATGATGAATTAAATAGTAAATATTTCCATAATAATTTCACTGTGTGATTAGCCGCCTCAAAATTTTCCGTTACTGCATATTTGATTTTCTTGTCATAGAAGAACGATAGACACAAACTTCCAATTATACAAACTTAAATTTGCTTCCCACCAAAAACATCTCTCCCTACTTCTTAAACATGCACGCAACACACACATTGGCGATAAGAGATTTCCGAATTTCTATGTTAGTACATTGATTGTTGTGTTTTTGCTGGACATTCATGCCCTATATTGTGCTCGAACACATCACCCTCGAGTTAGCAGGCAATCAGCACTATTTTTTATATGCGGCTCGTGACTTCCCAGCTTTACGAGTTCCCAGAGCGAAGCAGTTTGAATGCCTAACGATTATGAGCAGGCACAACTGTATTGTCCACGTATTATTGCATGGTATATATACGGTTCGGTAACGTTGCCCGCGAATGGATTTCCATCGAGTTAAGCGGCGGCGGGGTGAAGAGAGATAAATAAGTGAGTACAACCAACAGCGTGGGCGGTAAGCCACCCCGTTCTGTTGCACAAAACCCCTTCCGCCCCTAACTCATGCAGCCACTGCTAATGAGGTTCCCGTGTACTCGTCGGTGTAATCCTCAACTCCCCCTTTCTCTCCTGCCCGCTCCCCCCGACAGGTAATCAATACAAATCATGCGTGCGGCCACCGTGCAATTAGTCAAGATTGCGCGTGGCAATTGAGCCTTCCTGCTTTGCCGAGTAGACACATCCCGCTACCAGGCCTTCCATTGTCTGATCTCGACGTCTGCAATTTAAGCTATTACTTTCCCACTGCACTTTCATGAACATTTCTCACTATTTAATGTGTAAATATCACTTCTTTAAACTTCGTACTTGTCAGTGATGTCAACATATCATGATTTGCGGTGGAAGGTAAGAAATATAAAAATTTGCTTCATAATCAAGTATTGATATAATAATATTGTAAATTAACTAATACGATATCGCGTACACAATATACAGCAGGTGAAACAATTCCCTGGAAAATTCTTAAACAGTTTGTAACACATAACCCGAGGCCCTCTCTGGAAAGTTATTAGAAATATACATGTGTTGTCCGAGCGGTCATAACATCCTTTCCATCATTTTGGCATTCGGAAAGGTGCGTTCGCTTAGTGCCTAGGACAAACAGGACGAGTTGCCATACCTGCTGTAATCGAGTATTTTTCCGGCCTACCTACACCTGGATGAAGGCATATGGAACTGCCTCCCGTTCTGCGTGCGTTCTATAAATTTATATGTTTTATTTATTATATTATTAAAATATGCATTGCGTACGATTACCCAACTTGAGGGGGTAATCATACGCACTGCATTTGTGTTGCGTACCATTACCCCTCTGTGCCATTTCTGGAACTCAGAATTTATCCCGAACTTTCCCTGAAAAATAATATATTTTTCAGATGAAAATGTACCTAAATCATGAAATACAATTTTTATATTCCACTAGGGATTTAAAACAAAAAATTTTCTTATGATATTTTAGACATGTCTAGATTCGTATCAGCTAGTTCTAAGTTTTCGTAGCCTGTAACGCAAGAATGAGCTAAGGTGAACATAGACATATTTGGATGAAATTGTATTTCTTTTAGAATCTATTTCGCTTATTATTTACATTGTAAATGTATAACTATACGGATAACACAAAATAACATAACATAATTGAAAATAAAGGAGAAAAAAATCACAATTTTTCATCAAAAGAACCAGTCAAAATACTTTCAGAAAAAGTATAAGAAATACATGACATAGAAGTATTTCAATATCAAAGTTATCAAAATAATTATCTGTTTGCTTGACAAAAATCATACACAAAATTATGGTGACTTTCTGCAGCACTACAGTCTGAATGGATCCATCCCGAACACCTACCACAATGGTGCCACAGTTCTCTGTCTTTACCAAACTCTCCACAAAACAAACAATTCTAATTAGTGCCATTACTTACTGGTAAAGACGAAGCCAGCATATCCATTTCTACCACGTTATCATCTTGACAAAGATATGTTGTGTTTCCTTCGTCTTACCTTGAAGAAATAGATCTAAGCCTACTGTTGAAAAATTTTTATTTGCCTTCTTTTTCAATTTTGTGGATTTTTCTTCACAGCATCTTTAACTTGCGCTTCTGATTTCTTTTTCCTCTTTCTTTCCAGTTTTTCTAGGGCAGTTTTTTCTTGGAGTGGCTGTTATAATTTCTGAACGCTGTTTACTTCTCTGCGCCTTTCTGGACGCTGTAGGCCTAGTCCTTGATGTTAATGGTTTTGGAACTGGGGAAATTTCTGTGACAGGAACATGCGATGGTTTATTTGTAACAATTTCCTCTTTACCTGCACCAGAAGGTAAATTTTCCTGGGGAACTGTGAGAAATGAAGTTTCACCATCACCATTGGATTCTGTTTCCACTATTGTTAGAGCTGTATCTAAGGACACAGGTAGGAAATCTTCTTCTTCAAAAACTCCATCATCAAAAGGAAAAATTCATGGTTTTGCAAACCAGACACAGCTTTGCTGACCCCTGCTACTTTTTCGTAGGCAGTCTTTAATAATCGAGAGACACCTTCTTTGTTTATTCTCTGAAACTCGGTAGTTTTTAAAAATAATGCACAGTCTCTATTGTACGCAGTTTTGAGAGGGCCAAAAAATGTTAGGTCCAGTTGTAGCATTCGGTGACTGGCGTGAGACGGGAAGGGAAGAACCACAATGGCATTGTCCCTACAAAAATTATAAGCAGAAAGTGAGGTATGACTTGAATGATTGTCCACGAGAAGAACTGTAGGATGCTTTTAGAAGACTGCGTATTGGCTACAAAGTGCTTCAACCATTCTAAAAACAGGTCTTCATTCATCCATTCTGACTCTGACATTTTTTAGATGTTTTATCACCAACGAAGCCCGCTTGCCAGAAAAATTAAACATTGGTGGTTCAAAAGTACCAGTAGCGCTCATTGCACAACAAAGGGTTATGTTTTTGCTGTGCTCCAGACCAGTAGCGGTTCCTACTTGCTTCTGGCTCTTTGGGTCTATTATAGAAGGAGGTTTATGAACGGTTGTAATGTTTGTCTCGTCAACGTTGAAGATTCGCGATTTTAGAAAGTGGTGCTTTTCCATTATAGTTCTTAGATTGCCAAAGAAATTATTTACTTCAGTCTTGTTAAAAGCTTACATTCTACTTATTGACATTGCTTCAGGCTTACGTACACTAGGCTGAGAATTCCGTTTTAAGAAACCAAGTACCCAGTCCTTTCCGGCAAGTTTTGTTGTTCATTGAAGTTATGTTTGATGTTATTTCTTTTTGCGTATTCATAAGCCATTCTTCTAAGCTCAATCAATGCGATGCCATAAAAAGTTTTGCAAGAAGAAATAGAAGGGAATTAATTTCCGCTTCTTGAATTTTGTTGGGAACTGTTTTCCTTCCCATGCATGGCCCTCCAAATAAACCTAATTATCGTCTTTTTCTTAAAGTAGCTTTGTGAATACGATACCTGCGACCAACAACTCTTATCTTTTCCCAATTTCTATTGCAGTTAAGCGTTGCTGTTAGTCGTTCCTCTGTCCAAGAAGCTTTCGGAGTCATGAGTTTTCTGGGTTTCGTGGCATCTATAACAAAATAAGAAAATGGTTAAAGAACTTAAATTAGGCTAATATTTTAGTCAAAACTGTGAACTGTTTTGAAAGAACATTAGCGTTTTAAATTTATATATACTAAAACTTTAAATTTTACTTAAAACGTTACTTTTACATTACTTTAATAAGCTTAAATATGTAATAATGATTAAATAATGACATATTCTGAGCAAATAAAACACCAATTTAAAAATTTTTTCATCAAGAAATTTTAAATGAGTATCTATGTATTTTGTGTATGATAAATTTAAAATAGTTTTTGAGAGACAATATATTTTTTTTTAAATTTAGCAAACGTACTTTTACTATATATATATATATACACACACACACACAGACACAGACATAAGGAGTGCAGGTATTTATATACATTATTGTAGACGTTCATGAAAAAAATTTATGACCTGTCAACTAAAACAATACATGTAACTTCTATTTATATAAATACGTGTAATACCAGAGAAAAAAAACTTTGACGGGCACGATGCAGATCACCAAAGTGAAACTGATAGAAAAATATTTATGTTAGCAAAAAATTAGCACACATCCCAAGTGAAGAATATATATCAGTTTCACGTACTTTTCTTCACTTTTGTTGTAAAATTTATCAGAAATTAAGTTTTTTCGGACCGATTAGTATTGAATATTATTTTTATACTGGTTCTACAATGTTGAGGTAGACTGTACCGAGCTAAAAACTTTATCAGGGCCTGTCTTTGAACTTCACCCCGAGTGCCAAGAAAACACTAACCTGTCAGCAGTATTTTGAGGGGAAATCCGACTATTTTCAGACACGTCTACCCACCCTCACCAAACTCCGCTCCCATTGGCTGCAACCAAATATCTAAATCCCATTGGCGGTGAGGGAAACTGAACCTTGTGCCATGAAAATCCCATTTCCATTGGCCACGAAGGGAAGCTGACTTCGCACTTTTCCAACGTAACGAACTCCCATTAGCCGCGAAGGAATTCGGAATTTACACTTCCTCCACACACCGATCTCCCATTGGCTATGAGGGGAATTGGACTGTGTACTCTCCACATGTGCCAATCTCCCATTAGCGGTGAGGGGAGTTAGACTTAGTACTCTCCCCACACCTTGAGCACCTATTGGTCGCCAAAAGTCAGAGTGTGGGAATTGAGGAGAAATTAACGAGGAGAGGGGTAAGAATTTCTGGTAAAATATAGTCTCATAATCGAGTTGCATAACATTTCCAAGGTCATTTCGTGAGAGACAGACAATTATAATTTCATCTCACTCTCATAATATCAGATACTTTACAGTAGTCAGTTACCATGACACAATATGGGTAGTCTCGCGAAGGGCTCGGAGAAATCCGAAAACGTGCGAGAGTTATAACTACCTCCACCTTCCTGCTCGCGTCGACACACCTACAAGAGATGCCTTCCATCAGTGGTGGGGGATATTGCGAGTTACCGATTTAAAAATATATTATTTTTACAAAATTTATATTTTGTAAAAACCGCAAAATATACCTAATAAAGGAAATAAACTGTTAAGTGACTTGAAAGGTTTTTGTTATTGTATACGAAAAAAAAAATCCATTTTAAGAAAAAAAATTCACGATCGGGAAATATTTTCTTTTCATGGACGAAATACTCGGAGAGGAGAACCTCATCCAAGGAATAAATATAAGCAATATAAGCTGCAAATTGGCATTTTGCCCCTCATTCTGTCTTGTGAATCAGCTTCGTGCATTTCCAAGCTTTCTTCAGCTTTCAGAGACATTTTGTGTGCTTCAATAAACTTTCCATCAGTTCGGAGGTAAGTACCTTACATGCTAATTTAACATTTTTCAGGGCCCGAATTATTTTTTCAAATGATTACAAGAATCGTGTCCCATGTATTCAATTTAACTGTTTAAATTAACACTTTGAGACGAGTATTAAAGTTCTTGACCGAAAATCTTTTATGTTGCGGGTGATGAAGTGTTAATCAAGTTTGTCGAAATTAATACAGAACTGCATTTCTCCCTTCTGCGTTCGTACGAGTGAATGAACGCGTAGCTGTAGAGGACGTGCTTATCGTAATGTATGTCAGGGGAGCAGCCACTCTCTGACTAGATACCAGCCAGGCGAGCGCCCGGGCCAACGCCACAGCTCACATTTACCGTGTTCAGTACTAATAGCCTATGTGCTTCTATTTTTATAATGGAGCTAGGAAATTATTTTTAATAAAATAATTAGTAAATGGAGAAATGCTCGTCACAGCTCAATATACTTGCTAATTGTAAATGAATTACTTCCGGTCATATCAGGTGAAGTGTTTTGACGAGTAACGTTCCCGTTTCTCAAAAGTGTTAGGAAGTCTTGTATAAGCAGCCATACTCTTTAACGTTACAGAAAAAATTACATTAAAGAGACTGTAACCTAGTTGTATTTTTTTGTGTGCATATCGCGCTCCTTTATTTAGAGGTGCTACAATCTCATACGAACATTTAAGATTAAATGTAAAGACAGACTTAAATACACATTTCTCATGTTAAAAAAAATAGAGACACGCTAAACTCTTAGCTGTCCTTACAAAGATAACTTAATTTAGTAACTGCGTGATTTCCACCGCATCAAAAAGGTGTATTTTAAAAAATGTGTGTGGTAAACATGTGACTTGGATTTGTCACCAAATAAAAAGTATAAAATTTTCGACCTGCATGGCTAGAGTTCACCAGCTCGCTTTAGGTTGTCGGAAATAATCGTAGGTAGGCAAGGCCCTTAAGATTTTTTTACACAAATAAAGACCCGCAGCAAAACTTTCTCATTGCTAGAATTATTCGTGCCAGAGGTAAGTTTATTGCTTAATATTACGACGACGGGAGCCTTCACGGCCAGTTGGCTCGCTACCGCGAGTTATGGTTACACTTCGTACACCCTTGTTCGAAGGTTACGTACACTTGTTTATGACACTGACTTCAATAGCGAAGTTGGTTGCGTACCGACGTGGAGCGAGAGCTTCTGGGTTCGAGTGACTGGAAAAGTGTGAATTTGCTTTCATCACATTATATCACGAATAATTAAAGTTACAAATCTCTAATGACTTTGCAAAATAAGTAACATGTTTACGACATTAACAAATGTATGAGCGATATTACCATTGATTTAGTTGCTATATTAAGAGAGGCCATGGCCCACCTGACCCACCCTGTAGGCATGCCTATGTATATATGTGTAAGATTTGTCAATAAATATGTTTTAAAATGAAATGATTTGTATGTTTATTTAGCAAATTGCTTCACAAACTGTGAAATTCATTTATATTCCTAAGATAGGAGAAATATTACATTGGTTATTAAAATGTCTCAACGTAGTGATATTCTTAAATTTTCTAAAAAAAAAGTACGCTGCAACAAGTTACAAAAAGTCTTTGGTTTCTATCAAGACAAACTATATTTTAGTTATGAAAAAGCCAGAGGAAAATTCTGGAAGTGAGCACTCTTACATACCAAATGTTGCACATATAATACAAGCTGTTTAAAAAATACATAGCAAGTGTTACAAATATAGTATAGGTTGTTTCAAAACATAGCAACTATTTTTAACAGGTTATAGGACGTTTGCCAAGTCGGTAAATATCAGGAACCTACAGCCTATTGGTTAAAAAAAAAATTCCGGCTCAAATGTTTACTCCATTGTGCAAATAACTTGCTAATATTAAATCACACTTTGATTTCTGTATGCACGAGCATGTGACTTCGTTCTCTTATTGTTTCATCTTTACGAAATATTGGTTTGCACAAACCAAATACTTTTATGTAAACAAAATTTCATTCATTAGTCCGCAATATTCTCTCATCCCAGGTAGTGCCATATTACTTGTATAACATACAATGAAGACTCCGGAGGAGAATCATCTTCCACTTCATCCCAATCAGTCATCAATGACCAAGTTGAGATTAATTTAGAGTTTTCATCTGCAGAGAAAAATTATGCTTTATATTCACATATTTTGTGTAGTTGTTTGAATGAAGGACACTTGTATCCTTCAGGAATATCTTTTATTTTTCCATTCCACACACTTTCTGAAATAGATTTTTGATCGACTACACATACATATATCTCACAATTACTTAAGTAGTTCTTGCAAATATCTTCTATATTCTCACACTCCATACATCCACTCTCTCATGTTAAAACATGGTGTCGTAAGGCAAGCCATTTTTTCGTCTTCTGGTATTTCGGAGTTAGATATTTCCAGTCGAACAGTGTTTTGAAGCTGAAGACCATTGTGTGTTCTTCCATATCAATAGTACCCAATTCTTTAATTATAAACCTATCTAGAGATTGAAAGCCTTGTATATTACAGAACATCTGGTCACAAGTATGGTTCGCTGCTTGCTGACTTAAGTAATTTTCTTCACCAGCTTATCTCTTACACTATAGCTTGCTAATCTATTGAGACTGATATATGCATAAGCTTGCATATTTGCTGGACTGGTTGTAACTGTAAATATTTCCATTTGGGAATCAATAAAATTATTGCTAATCGTGCCATTTCGTTTGCTTATGCCAAATAAAAATATTGTTTGTTTGGTTTTAAATGTGTTGGGGTCTAAGATCGGTGAGCTGATTTTGTTATAATATGTTGCTGGAACATTCTATACATATTATAGCAAATAAGGAATTCCAAAATTCCAAAGTTTATAATAAAATCCACATAGGTATATGCTTGACTGTTTAGGTACAGTTTAATATTTTTCATATCACAATCATCGAATAATGATATGCCTGCTTTTAAATTGTTTTGTTGTTTTTTTATATTACAACATATCTTGGTTTTACAGACGAAAAACTTAATTTCACATTCCACATGACTTTTTGGGATGTTGGTAGTGTCGGAAATGTCTCCAACCCCATGATCCGAATGCAATGTCTTAATTATTTCCATTTTAGAAATACTTTAAAATCTTTACACATTCAAGAGTGTTAATTTAAATATGTGGCATCAGTCATTCAACACTGTTTAATTCAAATATTACACCTTCCTCGTTATTGGCTGTATCATATATGGCATTCAAATACATGTTAGCAAATAGAACAATTAATTCT
This sequence comes from Dryococelus australis, assembly GCA_029891345.1. NCBI lineage: Eukaryota > Metazoa > Arthropoda > Insecta > Phasmatodea > Phasmatidae > Dryococelus > Dryococelus australis. The sequence continues at coordinate 184,158,294 of CM056994.1, read as the reverse complement.
GAATTGAGCATTTAATGTATATAACAGTCTTCAGCGAAGCCAAGTACCATACTTATTAGTTACCAACGTTGTATTTTCTGGGTAGATTTATTTGCAGCGTATAATCATTAGCATTGCTTCACCCAGCCGTAAGCCCTGTATAAATATCGTTTACAGTTTGTGAGAAATAGTTCTTTATCGTGGAAGTAATACCAAGATCTTGTGTTTGGTCGATTTCAATACCATTAAGCAGATATGAAATTCTGTCGATTAAATGAAGTATTCCGTTTGTCATTATTCCTGTAGTTGCTGGATTAGTTGCATCGGCTCTATTTTTAATTGTTCCTCTAAACTTTAAACTGGATTTCGACTGCAGCATATAATTTTCATTATTTTGTATGGAAATCCTTATTTATGATGGAAATGTGTACTGACCTGCTCGTAATGGTTCATACATATGTATTTCCACATTGGTGATTGCATCTTCATAACTTATTGGTTCTTCAATATTAAATATATCTTCCATTTCTATTAATTGTATATCCTAGTTCCTTTAAAAACAAATGGTTTCATTGTATTAACTTCACAGGTATCTTATTTGAAGTGAGTGTTCTATGGTTGCATTTACATCTTTTTATAGTTACTTTCTTCGAAGTGCTTTACTTAGAAATATTGTTTTAAAAAACACCTACTTTATTCTCATATTGACTATTATACACAATACCCATTCTTATTCTAACGTGTATGAAATGCAAGTATTTATATAGCTTTCTTTAAATGTAATCGAACACTTATTACTTCATTTATAAAATTAATATGTTTACTGCCTTGATCGACAATTGTTACAACTATTTCATCAAAATGATTAACTATTACTGGAAGATAAATCAAAGTATTCAGCATTTCAATTATTCTGTATCCTGGAGCAGTGGCACACATGAATTCATGTATTGTATTTGTTGGCTATCCATTCAAATATGAACTGCCTACAATATTAACATTTGCACATCATATTTTAATCGACAATATATTAAGTAAAGTCGATAAGATTGATAAGGTGCAGACTACTCGACCTAGTGTTACAGCTAGAAAATCACTGCATTAGCTTATATAAATACTGGAAAGTTAATGTAACATAATAAAAAAATATCTGACTCCACTTTGGAATTACATAATGCTATATCTGCTGTAAAGGAAAAATATTTACAAGCTTAATGAGTATGAATGGAATGTGATGATTAAACAAATAAATATTTAAACCTGTTACAAGTAGAATGGATACACTACATAATGTATTAAACTAGCCCTACTGAAACCCAATAAGTAATTAATTTGGAAGAACCTCCTTTAAATAAGAATAAGCTAAACATTTATCATTTAACATGATGGTACTTAACTTTAAAACATTCTTCACCTACACATGATACAACATTTGGTGTATATCGACATGGAAATATATGGTTCCTGGGTGATTCAGTAATTATGTTTTAGCTTGAGAATAGAATTAAAATACATGATTATGTAACTGATGAGAGTGAAGGATTGTTTAAATTATTATTTGAAAACCTTCCAAATAGATACATCAACCCCGATTTGGATAAATATAAGGAACTTATCCACTGTACGAATGCAAATATTTGTTTAGGAGATAAAAACCACCCGAGATTTCATTTATTAGGAGATATTGTTGGAAGTGCGATTTACAAAGATGAAGTTGGTGATTGGTTTTCTCCTATATATTGGAACATTCCTAATAAATTGGTGAACAGATTAAAACTTCTCATTGCTTCGAGAGAGTCTAAAATAATTCACATACAAATGATATTAACCACTGACTAAAGAAGGTTGTATTAGTAATGAAATTTTGTAAGATATCTCAATAACTCCATGCTCCTGCAAGGATGAGGTTTTACAGAAGAAGAGTTATTACTCTTGATTTAATAACCTTTTTCAAGCCAATTTGTGTGAAATGGCATTGCTTTTGAAACACAATATTGAATACCAGTATATTTTATCCATAATATAAATTTATTCAAAATACATTTGGTGTATACCTGTGAAGAACAGGACTGGAAAATATGTCGTCGCTGCAATGAAAACCATTATAGAAGAAAGAATATCAAAATTGCTCCAAACTGACAGAGAGAAGAAATTTTTTTATATATATTTTTTCAGAAACTAATGACTGAGTATGGGATTAATCATTATGTAATGTATTCTGAAATTACAGCATAAGTAGTTGAGAGTTTCAACAAATCTATTAAACAGATAAAATACAGACATATCATTTTGAAAGGGACTTACAAATGAGTGGTTGCTTGACCTGAAATACTTTAATTTTATAATTCGAGATGTCATTGAACTATCAAGATGGCTACTGTAAATATTACGGACAATAGATTGATGACAACCATATATAATAATCCTTAAATATTCGATAAGAGAAAGCAAAAGTTCAAAGTTGGAGAATGTGTACAGATCTCCAAGCTGAAATGTGTTTTTGAGAAGAAATATACAATTAATTGATTGTACGGAATATTTTAAATTATTACATTTAGATAATCGTTTCCTAGAGTACATTACCTCGAAATCTATGATGGAGAGCCTAATAAAGGAGGTTTTTATGAACACATATTACAGAAAGTTACTTCTCGAAATGTATATTTAGTTGGCAAAATCATTAAAAGCGGGAAACCCACCTCCTTAGTCCACTGGAAAGGATTCTCAAAGGTACCCGATTCGTGAGTGAAGAACCAGGACCTTAAAAGATTGTAAGACAATGTTTGCAAAATTATGGAAATTAAAATTTTATTAATAATTGATTTGTTTTTCATTTCATAAACATACTGATATTGATGGATTTGGTTGAACAATTTTTGTGTAGTTAGTTTATATCACTTATTGTCCAGTAATTCTGTTTGTATTTGTTTAATTGTATGCGTTCGATTAGTGTTTGAAATGAAAATACAATTTTGGTGGTAGTCCATTACAATTGATAAGTAATTCAATTTGTTCTATTTGATTCCTTTTAATGTTAAATATCTAGGAATCGGGTTAAAGTTTCCCAGAATTTTGCAGCTTAAAGTTGTTTGGAACATGGTTATTTGTGTTTAGGAGATAATTTTATACTTTTCCAGGGTGATTGACTTTTTTAATTATATGTTCACTAGGAGAAAGTGTTGGCAGTCGAGATTCGAAATTTTTCAAACAGTCTATGCGAAAAAGGAGTGGAGGTTCTTGACCCTGTCTGCAGGGTTAAAGAAAGAGAGGTTGAGAGAAAGTAAGACAGAAAAGAATCAGGCTGGGTGGGCGTAAGCAGCACATGCTCTCTAACGGGAGTCTGTCAGTTATTCTTGAATATCCAGGCTGGCTGGATGCCTCGGAATGTTGGACACAGTGCTTAGCTCCTACCCTTCCCATCATATTGTGCAGCCATATAAGAATTTGTTATATATGTATTTTTAATGTCTGATATCGGGAAACGTTAGTGCATAGCATGAATTACGTTTCTGAAGCCGATGTATGTCTAGATAATAATACTGGGGTGCCGTTTGCTTCGACGCGAGCAGAAGATCACACTAAGCTTCAACTGATGGTTTATTGATTGTTAAAAGTAAATTATTTTAAATATGTTTCTCACGTTAAGGAAAAAAATATGTAGAGTGATATTCACTGGCATAGAATATGTGATGAATTATCGTGTTGAGGGCGGTATACTTAAACTGTTGTTATGTGTGGATAATTATTTGAAAGTCTGCATTATCGGATTATTTTTAGTAAGTCATTTCATTTCATTCCTTAGTGATACCTATATTCTTGGGCTGTAAAATACCAGTTTCTTTGGTTGATATTATTTTGCATGGTTGCAAGTTGTAAGACTTGGTGTATTCAATCTATTTGTTTCATGTTTGCTTCGGGCGGTAAGTGATTCGTGATTTTTAATTTTTGTACGTGGAATTGTGTCATTGATGTTAGAAAGTTGTATGTGTGCGTTGTCGAAGATATTTTTATAAATTTTGTATTTTTTCAATCATTTTTAGTAAGTAATTACTTTATGACACCTAGGTTGGTAGGGAAATATGATACCTTTCTGGATACCTTTCTGGATTTGTGAATTACATTGTTGTAGGTATAATTCAGGGTGCATATGACTTGTGTGCAAATTGTTTCCTTTATATTAGTGTGATTTAATATGCACGTAGTTAGCTAATTCGTGTAAATGGTATAATTCGTTCATTTTGTTTCATTTTAAATTAAATATGTTCTGTTTGTCGAGGAGTGATTATGTCATGTAGGACTCTCTGTTATTTGTCTCTTTGCGAAAAATTAATTTTTGAATAAAATATGTGCTATTCGAGCAGTGATTATTTCATCAGTATTTTTAATTGTTGCATGTGTGTCATAATTGTCAATCGGGGTAAGATATTTTAATTGATTTGGGATAAATTATTTTATATTTGTGGCATGTGCGGTGTTTTTCAGTTTCTGCTTTGTTTCTTGCGTGTTTTTCAAAATACAATTTTTTTTAATGTCACATATTTGGTACTTATTTCATATCGCAAAACTGCTATTCTTTGGTAATTTAAAACAGTTATATTTATAAATAACCTCGAAATCTGCATGTCTATCTCCACCATTTCACATATTTACAACTCAGTCTACCACCTGTGGCAGACATCTCTTGGTGCTACTCAGTCGATACACTAAGAATATTCCATTGTGGTTGGATAGTCATTTGTAATTAAATATGCCATCTTTCAATAGAAATTCTGTATTTGCTGATAATTGAATTTTGCGAAAATGCTAATTTTTGTTATTTTAAATTACGCATTTCCAAATACACATTTCGCAAATGTAAGGCTCAATATACAATAAAACACAAACCATGGTGGATGTGTCTTGGTGATCTCTCCCACCTCCTTCAGCCAACCATCGACTTCAGTCCTACGACGACTTCCCAACTCAATCAAATTTCATCACATCTATTTTATCGGATTAAGATCATCTAAGTCCAATTTTTGATCGGATTAATTATAGGATTATTTTGGTCAATAAATTTGATATCAAATATGTAATCCGATTAATCAAAAGTGCACCAGAATGCCTACGCCCCTATTAATCCCCCCGGTTTTATGCTTGAAAGCTAAGCAGGGGACGGCTTACCGATTAACTTATAACCTAACTTAAATAAACACCCATGCCTTACTCGGGATTCGAACCCAGAGCCTTCCGCACCCCAGATCGGTGGTGCACCAACCGACTGTGCCATGGGAGGTTGGATTTAAAATTTAGAATTACATTTCCTATGTCAGTAAATTCTCATCGAATTCCCACCAAAAGTCCTCATCCCAATAATGATATGGGAATTCGTTAGTATTTTGTGTAATAGGTTTCTTATTTTTATAGCTGTGGTATTATTATTGTGTCATAATATGTTCAAGCTCTGGTGCCATTGCTTTGATTTAACTCAGTCATGGCGAGCTGAAGTACCTTCTATGTGCACTTCGATTGTTTGTTAGTCTGGATGACAATACCACCAACAGTTACTACATGTTTGACAAGTCTTTACCATTGAGGAGAGAGTGCGCTGTTGTCTGTTTACAACTAGACTGTGGTATGCGAGCGGTGTCGCGCAGGAAGATGGGATGGCAACTACACTCCTGCACATGTATAATATACTCTAGGAAGATGATGAACACAGCACATGCTGTTTTGCCGTAACTCCTAGACCCTCATCAATGTGTATAAACCCATGTTTCGTCCATATACACTACAGCTTTGTTAGATCCATTTGCATTTTGCTGCACTGCACGTAGATAGGCTGCACGCCGTGCGACACTATCACTTGATCCATTAATATGTGTCTAATATGTTTAAATTTTTTAAATTTAAATCCCCTGGATTTAATCATTCTCCAAAATGCGTACTTCTTCCTGGAAAACAGTATATTTTCTTTCACAGCATTAAGGAGCTTACACAGAGTGGGAATTACTTTGCGCACTTCATAATATTCCTAGAAAGTTCCATGCACGACACTTTAATCGAATTCATCAAATTCTGTCTTCTTTTGCCGTGGACGACGTTTACCTAAGGTGGAAATGGCAGTTCCATCATTGTCGGCTATCTCACACTGTCTGACAATGTTACGCACTGTCTTTTCACTTACACCTACTGTTTTGACCGCCCTTTTTATTGCTTTGTCTAATGGGATAATGAGACCTCGTTTCTTTTCTTCTTTACAAAATTGTATAACATTGTAAATATTTTTTTTACTCTGTGACCGCTTCAAATTCACATGATTTCTTTCGAGGAGTCTCCATTCTGTACGTAGGCCTCAATTGCTTGTGAACTCGCATATCGTTTTGTTACATACCTATAACACTCATAATAACACTTTTACTTTGCAGATGAAGTAACAGCAGCGATCAATGCTTATGGCGATTTATTTAGACACACACAAGTAGATGTATAGTGCGGGTACGAGCTCACGTCGTTTTATGATCTAAAAATCAAGTTTTCTTACCCCAAAATTCAAGCAATTTTAGGCTTTTTAAGTTACCTTTTCAAGTTTCTAGAAACCCTATTTGACTCAAATTTTCGATTCTCAAAATCATGCAAATTTAAGCTAAAATCAATCAAAAATCAAGTAAATTTTCGAATATTTCCATAATAGCCTTGCCGGATTTGAGCTGATTAAAAAACAAGCAATTTTACCATTAAATCAGCAATTTTACCACCAAATCAAGCAAATTTTTCTAGAAATGCAAATTTTGCAAGCGAGCAACCTAAATTGAGAAAATTTATGCCAAAAACAAGTAAAATAAGTTAAAAATCAAATTAAATATAATCTTGTTATTCTTTACAGTTTATATTCGAAGCTCTACTAATTTTTTTAAAAACTTCTTCTATTTGGTATAGATTTTCGTCAGTATCTCAAAGTTCATATTTATCATCAATGTTATCTAAGATTGGTAATTGTAAGCTCTGTGAATTTTAATGAATTTTGCGAACCATATTTTTAAGATCTTCGGATGCATTATCTAATCTCTAGAAAGGCAGTCTTGAACCACTACCACTACCTTTTAAAATGTCAGTCAGGCTGCAAGGGAAGACAGCCAATTTTATTTTATTTGTAAAGAAAATAAATTTATTAAGAGAAAAAACTCATTTAGAATTATGAAAATGATTTTATATGTGATCAAGTTATTCATCTATGTTTCTAAAAATTTGTAAAATTTATAAATGTAACAACTCAATTATATGTCTAAAATAGTGTATTAAAATATCAAAACATTTTGTTGATCCTTACATTCGTTAATTTAAAAAAAAAATATTTATATTCAATGATCCTCTCTTTCAAATAATCATAAGTTAAATTCTACTGACTAATTAGAACAACATTCCAAATTGTATTTGCTCCAACTTTTTTATTAAAATCTACGCCAAGTTTTATGTTTGTTTTTCTTTAACCTCAGTGTTTTCCTATATAAGCAATCAATAATATACAATGGACATCGCCCAAAATATAAATAATAATTGATACTGCCTTCGATGTTTCCAGTTGGTTTATAATAAAGTTAACTATTTCTACATATAGTATCTAGTTTAGTTTTTTAAATTTCTAAAATTACTATAAGCAACGAACATTTAATCACAAAGACGATTTTCAATATCTAGATTCCAGTTTTCTTTTGGAAATAATATTTTCTTTCTACAATTTATAACATTAATATTGTTTACCTTACAATGGTCAAACATAGAAGCATGGGGATACTGTTCAGCACGATTTTTTCTATTAATTTCAAACCCAACAATTATAAAATTGGGAATGTCAAACTGTAAATTATTAAACTGATATTTTATATCAATCTTTAAAACAGTTGTTTTGGCATGGACTTATTTTTATAAAAATTGCCAATAATCGAAACTAATAGGTATTTTAGGATGTTTGTATATTTTTTCTCTAGTTGTAATTTTTGTGTTAGATTCGTATTCAACAAGAGGCTACATAATTTATATTTTTTAATAACAATTTTACCTGGATCGGCATAGCTTTTCTGAACAGTACTTCTGCATTTTTTGTTTCATAAACAAATATACAGCTGTTATCAGATGAATTTCTAAAGGAAGTAATTTTATAACCACCTTTCCAATAAATTTCATTGTTGTCGTGAATAAAACCGAACAAAAATCTAAGGGGATACATTATTTCATTTGTTTTATGACTATGATCAGATTTTACTTGATGTTCTATTATCATTACCAGAACATTATAAATAATTTTGTTCACTTGGCGATCTTAATAAAGTATTCATTATTTTTTATGTTATATCAGGATTATCAACAGCTTCAATAATATTTCCATGTTTTGAAATTGCTACTCTAGAAAACTGAAAAGGAAAAAAAGTCCGAACAAACATCAATATTGTCTTCTTTTACATAATTTGCCGCATATCCTTCTTTATTTCTTTTGAGTAATTTATATTGCTCATAAACATAAGAGTCATTTGGAAAAGAAAAGCCATCTCCTATAGGAATATTAAATTCAATTCAATTACTGTAAACATTTAAATTACCCCTGGTTTGATCAGCTGGGGGGAAAGTTTGTCTATCAAAGCGTTCAATACTTTTATAACTCAGAAAAAGAAAAAAATTTATATAAATGAATGTGTCGAAGAACATTTCTCGAGTTAAATTACTAATCGAGATATATAAAAATTATAAAAAACACCATGAAGTGGAATATGAAAGAAATGAGAAGAAGGATATACCTTTAATTGATGAACTATGATATATTGTTAAAAAAAAGTAGAACAAGTTAGTGATGAAAATAACAATGTAATATATACATAGTTCTGTAGCAGTAAAAAATTAGATTATCCACCTACTCCCGAAGAAACATAATTTGAAAGAGAATTATTCCCAAAATCCCCTAATGTATAAGAGCATATGGGAATTGTACCATTTAAAAATTTGACGCAGCATGCGTATGATTAAACTATAAATCTTGGAACAGAAATTTATAAAAGAAATAATGTAAGTAATGAAACATTTTGTTTGTTTACGTGGAGATGCACAACATTTTTAGATTGGTAATATAAAAGTAACGATAAATAATGATACACTATTTGTTCTGGACAAATCATATAAATTAACAGTAGGACTTTTGAAATTTGCTAACAGAAAATTTACCAAATGCTCTTGCGGGTAAATTTGATGATAAGGATTATAAAAATTATGCAGAAATTGTCAAAACCACCAATGCTGCATTCCAATAATATAATCCTTACAAAAAGGTATTTTCGAGTGGAGGTTGGAAATACATAAATATAATTGGACCAATTTATGAAAAAATAAATAAATTTAAAAGTCACATTCAAAATCAGCACCAAACACACCCGAAATAATGATTTCTCCAAGAACTCCAAGATCTGAAGAAGGCATACAAAATGCAACAATTTGCCAAAAGAATATGTTTGAATGGATGGTGTTAAAAATTAAATTGATAGATTATTAGTTTTTCATGGAGAAGAAATGCTGGAAATAAAAATTTTTACAATTAAAAAGTAAGCATAATTAATATGTTAAACAATACATTTTGTGATTTTGTAATTAATAAACCAAAAGGAATTCCTTACCATATAAGAGTTTTAAATGTAATTCCCCTCTCATTTTCGTATTCTGAACATCATGGCATAAGGTTAGATAAATTGGGTATTCAACAATTTAAATCTTCCCGAAATTCATTTGCCTTGCTATATTTATTGTGGCCTATATACAAAATTAAATGAAAGATTGGAAAGAGGCGACACAGGCATAAAGAAATTGGATGAAGCATGCAAATATCCCGATATTGCTTAAATAGACCATAAAGTTTTAGAATTTAGATATGAAGCTATTAAAACTTAACAAAAAGAAGCTAAAGAAATTATGTTAGGCAAAAACCTACCAATTGGTGAAAAAATTGCACCTGGAGCTGTTGCTTCAACTATGTTTACATAAAGAAAATTAGGATGGTGTATTAAAATGTTTTATTATATATATAATTTATAAATGAAAAAAAAAAAAGCTTTACTCTCGATATACCCATACTTCAATTAAGAGATTTGGGTATAGATAAATTTTAACATATTATCAACTTAAGAAATTTTTTTTTTTTAAAGAAGACGAAGGTTTGTTATTAACTCTGTCAATACCAATACTCAAAAGGATAATCAAAGAGAAAACTGAAAATGGTTTACACCATGAAGGATTTTTTACCAATTTTAATTCCAATTTTAGGTGCACTTGGAGCTTTAGCTGGAAGAGCTACTGCAATGTATAATTCTGTCGAACAAAATATAAAAAAATAAATAATAATTAGAGGAACAACAGAGACACAATTTAACAATGGAAAATAAATCAGTAAGTGGTTTCGTTGCTAAAAAAACAGAACGACAAAAAAAATTGAATATATCCCCACTTTCTAATATCGATTTTGAAAAATATGTAAAAAAAAAAATTAAAAAAATATGCTCAAAAATTAATGTGCTGTGGTAAATTACGACAGTTCAACAAATCCTGGTACTCATTGGGTTTTCTATTTAAAAAAAACACCGATGTTTACTATTTTGATTCAATTGGAGGAAATATTCCTACTAACTTAACTAATTACTTCAAAAATAGAAATATTTATTACAATGATAATCGAATCCATAATTTTGATTCAGTTGTATGTGGACATCTACGTTTTAGAGTTTTACATTTTTTTCGAATATTTGGAAATCCACAAATAAAATCTTTAAATAAAATTTTTGACACAAGAACTTCTGCTTTAAAAACATACGTAGGTTCACAATGTAATTCCGGTGTTTCTTATTTACAAAGTAAACTATCGAACTGTTTCATTATACAAAAAATTATGTTTCTTTTCTAGGATGTAGAATTGTTAATATAGATGAACCTATAAATCATAAAGATGCTGTCAATAAAATATATTCTATATACATATAGTAAATTATGCATTAGAAAAGGATGTAGATTCGAAATATAAAACAATTGTTTCTGATTATACTTTAAAAGAAGATATACATTTAGAATTCAGTTACAATATTTCTGATTGTATAAAATGGTTAAATAATGCAAAACAGTCATTAAAGAAAGATGTAGATTCGAAATATAAAACTATTGTTTCTGATAATACCTTAAAAACAGATGTAGATTACAAATACAATATAATAGTTCCTGCGTTACAAGATCAACTATCAATGCTAAAAAAAAAAATTACCCAAAGTAAGAGAAGGCATAATCAATTAATTATTTAAACCTGTAAGAAAAAAATTCCATCTGGATTAAAAAGTCGACTAGCATAGGAAATAGGTGCTTAATTCCCCTCTACCTCTTCACACAGGACAGCTTCCCAAAGCCTTCGAACTAGCATCCACTTGCAAAATGAATCACTGATCGAAATAGGGCAATTGAAGAACAGGATGAGTAACAATTTTTTCTTTCAACAAACAAAAGGGGATGCTTCTGAGCATCTCCCCAAACAAACTCTACCCCTTTTCTCTTTAAAGCTTTCAGAGGCTCCGCTATCTTGGCAAAATGTGGTATAAACTTTGAATGAAATCCAGTCAACTAAGAAATCGGCGAACACCACACAGGTTCTTCGGGGTGGGACAATTTACAACAGGCCCGATCTTTCCTGGGGTCCATCAACAACATCCCTTCAGAGAGAACAAAATCCAGATATCTCATGTAGGTCTTCACCCACGTAACTTTATCGGTATTAACTGTGAGTCCAGCCTCCCTTAAAAGAATCAAAACCAACCTCAGATTATTTAAATGCTCCTCAAAAGTAATAATGTATAACAAACATCATCGATGTAAGTGAACAGAACATTATACTGGTATTTACCCAAAACCTGGATAAGTACTCTAGGCATCGCCCGAGGGCCACAATTTACACCCATTGGAAGTCTCTTCGATTGAAACTGCCCCCATTGCATGACAGATGCCAAAACTCCTCGAGAGTCTGGATGCAGTTCTACTTGCAAAAAAGCCACTTGCTGGAAAACACTCTCTATTGTGGGCAATGGATAAGGATCCACAAATATCTCTTTATTTAGCTTCCTATAATCGCATATAACGTGATAATCCCCAGGTGTTTTCTTGGGAATCAAAAATGCTGGGCTAGAGAAATTGCTTTCTGAGGACTCAACCACATCATTCTGCTGTAATTCTTGGATGACTTTCCTGAAAATTAATAATTTAGGGGCTGCTACCCGATAAGATGCTGATGACACAGGCTCCTCATTGTTTAACCTCAACACTATGGGTTGCATATTACAATGCCCCAGTTTACTGGCTATGACATCACGAAATTCCTGGCTCAATAATTTCCATTGGCAATGGAAAACCCCCTATTTCTTCCCCTTATATACCCTAATAATCACTCCAGATCAATTGGAGAATACAATGCTCCCGAGTCTAATAGCACAGCCACGACAACCTGCCCTGCTATTGTTACTAGGATATACAGTAAATCATGGTGATTCTCAAACGACATAACCTGCACTGCCGACTCTCCCATCAGCTTCCTTTTACCCACTGGACAATTGATTTTAATGTGCCCATTCTGATGGCAACTGAAACAGATATACTCCTTAAATCGATCATCTTTCCCAGGGTTTGACTTTCCTGCCTGAAATTCCCTTAGTTGTCCCTGCATAGGTTAGGCCTGAGAATACCAAGATCCTTTTTGTACATTCTGATTTCTAACTACCTCGCAATGAGGTATCACAGATAATCCTTCTTGTTTACGATAGAAAATAATACAACATCTATTTACCTTGCTCACGCACTTTCCCCTGTCCAGAGACTTAACCTTGGATACCACATCTATTAAACAATCTTTAAGGGTCCTCTCAACTTAAGTCACCAACATCAACAATTAATTCAACATAAAAGGTTTGCTGGCAAAAAAAAAAAAACTATACCATGGGTGGAGGTTTTTAAAAAATAATTTGCATAAAATGGTGTTCACAGGGATATCCTACCACCTGCACTATCGCCAGAATATACTTCACAAACTCTTGCATGGTCTGATCGGGTGCGTGCCTATATTCCAACAACTTAATTCGAAATTTGGCATCTCTAGATCACTCGAACACTCTTTCAAACATGCCTTGATCAGCTGGGACAACTCCCAATTTTCCTCCCTGGCCTGTCCAAAGACTGGTTGTAAATCGTCAGGCACTCTAAATAATACAACCACATACGAAACCTCTCGCTCGCACAATTGAAGCTTAGTTAATAAATTTAATTAATTAAAAAATCTACCAATGTTTCAATGCATAATTTGACAATTTGGGTATTTTAGTTACCAACTCTGTACGTACATGCTTCAATAGTTTAAACATCGGAGTTACCTCACCAGAAACAGCCGAATTCCCAGTGCCAACATGAATCACCTCCTTTCTCACCAGGGCCAGAGTTTTTACCCTCAGCTCCTCTATTCTGTCACTTTCCTCTACCACAACCTCAGCCTCTCCTACCATTTGGACAAGGGCCATTTTTGAAAGGTTTTGTATCCATGCAGTAGCCATGGTTGAAATTAATATAACCCCTATTAAAAATCCTATAACTTTTACCATAACCTATCACTGCTATGGTCATGCAATATATGAAATACCACACTTAAATATTTATTTTGCTTGAAATACAAACCCCCGAAACATACTGTACACTAGCAGAGGGCAAGCAGCCTTTCTGGCCATGCTACATCCTAAGTCAAGGGTGTGGCAGTGCAGGATATGCATAAAGACAAACAAAACCAACAGATCACCAAAAATGGCAAACACCACGCAAAAAACCAGTTATTTGTGCAATGTAAGGGTGAATTAAGCATTGATGGTAAACGACCTATAACAGAAACAAATAAGTCAGGTAATATTAATTTCTTACTTTTATATTTATTATTTTCAATGGTTATCAATCTTACATATTGAAAATAATTCATTGGTTATCAATTTGACATTTGGAAAAACTAAAATATTCCTTTCTCTTAGTTTCAATTGAATTAACATGTACATAAAACCAAGTTACCATAAAAACAGAGTAAAATGCGATTAAATTGCAGGTACATAATTATGATGATACCCAGCTAATACTTGGATTCTCCCACTGAAAATACAGGTAATATTTACGCAAATACCATGGCCATATAGTGAATACAAAGGTCATCACAATACATACTGGGCAAGAAATCCTAAATTACACTTCTTCGCAAAATGGCGGATCAAATTCTGTTGCACCAACATGTACTCTGGACTTTAGAAAATTAATTTAAGTCATATACAGGAAAAATCAATATGGCAACTCATACTACAGTGTAACCTCAATGTCAGTATAATACTTTTCCTTCATCTGCTCGTGATCCCAAGTGGATAGGATCAACTGCTAAGCAATTCCAGGCTTAACTCCTGTGAGAAAATGTTACTATTCAAAATGCACTAAATTTCATACAATTTTTAATTTGGTTACTTACAATAAACATAACTGAATCCCAGGTATCATCTACCATTGTCTAGACGTGGTTTCAAAATACTATGGTCAGAAATATTATTTTATTTACCAGAGCTTACAACTACTAAAATCCTCATTAATACTTGATCACATTCTTTTGTGGATTTACAAAATCAGTTATAAAATTTACCATTATCCCATTTCGGATAAGAGAACAACATTTCGAAAGTTTTAAAAATATTTCAAATTTCCAGCCACCATGGCTCTCGCCTAACATCAGAATAATATAAAGGTCCTAATCGCTTGATGGGCCTACAGGTGTGTTAAATCAAGAATGCTACTTATCTGGCAGAAGTTTACCCTCTCGAGGAACCTGACTGACACCAAATGAAGGAAGTACAGGGAAATAATACACATATCCCCGACCTTGTGCCACTGATCACAAATCGGATTCGTATTTGTTCTCAGAATTCCAGGAAATTGGTGGAGTTTTCAATACCCGTATGGGGGTCGTGATATTCGCACCCAATGGCACTTGATATTACCTAATAAGATGAACAGACACAGTGGACACCATTTTCTCTTAGAGGGATCTCAATAAATTAAAAGTCAACCACCAATGATATGACAATACGCAGCCACACTTCCGGCATCTTGTCCAGGTTGTGGGAAATGATGCAACCAAGCATCACGGTGTGGACCTGCACATGTACATGCATGGGCAGTTCTCAGCGCCTGCAACCAATGGTGCTGCTCTCGGGTGGCGAACAGGCGAAACCACTGTCTGCCACACAGTGGGCTTCCATGCCTGACCACTGGTACATGCGAAAATTAGTACGTATAATTAACACCAGTACTTTGTTACCCCAGGTCTTCCTAGGTATTTTTAAGGCAATGTAATCCTGGCAAGAACATAACAGGTTAGTATTTTAATAGTTTTAATTATTATTATAGGATTGTAACACGAAAACAAGTGTGTTTAAAATGTTCATGGTGTCGGGCACTGTGCCGAACAAATTGTCAGGAAACCAACTACAGTAACTATTCGTTTTGGTGACTGGCGACATAGTCCAGCCCACTGATTTAGCAGGTTATTATTATGTGTACTTAGTTGTAATTAATAATTATTTTTGAGCATAAGGGGGACATATTCCTGCCAGCTAATTAAAGAGTTCATTATCATCAATTGTAATTAATCATTCTTCAAGGGCGAGAGGTGAGGTGGTCGCACCTTTTCGCAATCTAAAATAACATTGTCAAATATGACTAAAGAATTATTATTACATTGATCTAAGGGAATCGTTTCGTCATTGTTATTAAAAACTATACCAATTTTTCATTAAACTTGTGGGATATGACATCAAAATCATTTTGTAAATTAATATATATTTTTGTTGATTTAAACTTTTTGAGCAAGCGTACAATATATTAAAATTTAGCCAACCATTCTTATAAATAAAATTAATCATCAGGTTGGTTTTCCCTAGCCAACCATTCTTATAAATAAAATTAATCACCAGGTTGGTTTTCTCACTTTGCTGGGCCCGATGATAATTACTCTAACATCATCAGGCAATAGTTCCCCATTCACCAACACCCCAATCGACTTTTTCCATATAATTCGATAATTTAAGTTAACAAACAACAGTTTTATACAAAAGAAGAAACTTCATTATGACATCATTCATAAAGATAAATCGATTGCATTAGTTAGTTTTTATGCAATATTTTAACACTAAATATAGACAGTTATACTATAATGACAATTAAAAAACTGAGTGCTGTCGTTGATAAAAATGAAGTTATCACTAATCCTAAAGGACAATATGATGTTTAATCTTTAAAAGAAGTTATAAATTCAACTGATCCATTTTAAACAAATAACATTGAATTGGCAGCAGACAATGTGAAAAATAGGAAATTTATTAAATCTATGTTTCAGATTAAATATGACTACCGATTGTACGATATTCTTGGTTTTGAAAGAAATATGACTACTAGAAAAGACAGAATTGTTGTAGGTACTAAGTTACCTAACTTTAATCAATTGAAAACAATAACGGTTCATTGAAATTTGTCATATGGAGTGTTCATAACATATGACAAATCTAATCATTTAGAAACTGACGTAATTGCTAGTTTTCCACCAAAAATTATGTTTTGCTTAATAGATTATATTCGCAATGAACCCACATATCCAATTTTTATAGAATCAATAATGAACGGTTTGATCACATTGTTCTAGAAATTATGTATGGAAATGTTAAACTGATTGATTTTGATGGTGCTGATATTGACATTATTATGGAAATTAAAGATTTTAAAAATACTATACTATATTATTAGAAAATGTAAAGGGCATCTATGCCATGAAGAACACAAAATATAAAACTTTTCTTTCAGAAATACTTGGGATGAAAAATTCATCCCAATTCCCATTAATAAAATTAGATGTTTCAATATCCATATGGCCAAGTATCTATTTCATTTTCTAGTACAATACTTTTGTCATCATAAGCACTTAATGCAATTTTATTAACTTCTACTGTATATATTTAATGCTTTTCGCCCCATATTAAATTCATTGTTCTATATTCTATTTTCTTTAAACAAACAACTATCATAGTCCTCAAATGTAGATCTCTTTTCAACAAAACACTTATTTTACAACTTTCAATATTTTATTTTTACTATCACCAACTCTATATGCAAACATTTTTGCTCTTAAACCAACAAATTCTTTCATTATTTTCCCATTATATTCGTCTTTCAACTTACTTATAACTTTTTTATTTATTTGTGGCATGTTATAGATATTGTCATTTGAATAATTTCTTGTATGAAATTTTTCTATCATTGTTTTCATGTCTTTGTAAATATCTTCTGTTTTTATGTTAAAAATGAACGAATCGATGCCTTGATAACATAATTGAATGTTATCTCCACATTTTGGTTGCATCACTTTATGATGAAAATCATACATTAACTCTTTAGATATGTCCAGAATTGACATACACCCATAAACAGGCTTATTCAATTTTACACTTGTTTTATTCATATGTATGAACACGACTCATCAAATAGAGTACTTTTCTGGAAATTTGCCTTAACTACTAATTTTTCACAACCTGATATTAATCTTATATCTACTCTGTTTCTTATATTTTCCATTGTTTGGCAGAACACAGAATTATTCATCAGCTTATAAAAATCTTTTTCAAAGTCAATTTAAGCATCAGTTCTCATTCATGTATTTAAATTTATTTTCTTTTTAAGCCAATCGGACCACTTAAAGTATGTAGAAAAAGGAAAAATACATGCTTGATTTATGATCTATAAGTCCGCCATAGCGCCATTTGAAATGAAACTAGTGACTCTAGACTTATTACATGAAACCGCAAGTAAAGTTCAGTTAATTATAAATTTATACAAATATAATTCATGCTAAGAATTAAAGGAAGAAATTTAACTGGCAGTCTTAAAACATAAGATTGACAAAGTACATAAAAGAAAATGGTTTATTATCATAACAAAGTAATTGCAGTGCTTATTTGTGGATAATTGAAATACATAAAAATTATTCACATATTTACAAGGGCCATAAAATTTCTTAAACACATTTACTTTTGATCTATATGGCGTCTCCACCGTACGGGAAATACCTCCAGAAATGCACTCTAGAGCGTAACTTTGGACCAAACTTCAGCAGTCCTGACTGCTGGCATACTCTACTGATAACAATGTTGATTGCATACAAGACCAGTTACCTTGTCAGCTGAAATAATACACTGTCGTCACAACAAGGAAGTTCGTGGTATGCGAACAGTTAACAGAATGTTAAAATATTTTTGCAAGCCTAGTGTGCCAGCTGGGGTACATTACAAATTTCGCTTTATTTACTTTATCTTGCAACATAATCCTATCACTGCCTGTGTAATTGCTTATTTGTACTTTCAGAATAATCTTTTATTTTGCTATACTGTGAGCAATTATTATTTACTGATTGTCTAGCACATCTTAATTTATGCAATCTTAAACAGTCATCTCCAGCAAAATATATATTTTGACTAGCTTATAGTAAAGCAGTCCTAGAGTTACCATTAAAGCCTCAATAATGGAAATACTTGCGTGATTGAAATGTTCCTGCGACATAACAGAAAACTGAGTTATGAATTAAGTTACTTTGACTTGACACGTATTCGACACTCGGCAAATTTGCATGGAAAATTTTCGATTCTTTATTGGGCGTTTCATTGATGGAATAGAAGGAATTGCCTTCTGTTAGAGATAATTGTGTTGCCACAAAATCGCTGCTCTTAAGCCAATGAATAGGTAAAAATTGATATAGAAACAACTAGCAAAGGGAACTGTGTTGTTGGAACCACTGGTAATACCATTTTTACCTGGGCCAAATGTGGCCACGATCGTCGTCTATGTGCGCGTTCACTACATCCTGGTGTTTTCTGTCGATGTCTATGTGTACACCTCCACGATGGTGGCAGCAGTCTGCAGTCGAAGCGGGACCATGGGCCTGGTGGTCCTGTCCTGGTCGTCCTTTCGGCGGCTGGATTCAAGATGGCTGTGAGCCGCCATTGCCCCAGACTTATATAGGGCCGATCCCGGCCTCAATACCTTTCCCTGGCGGGGGTGTTTTCAAAACAGCCTGGCTGGTTCGTCATGGTCGCGCCAACCTGCGCTTTTGCATGTCGCCTGCCAGCCCTGGATAATGGTGACTACATCAATATGTACTGAGTAACTAGGATATGCACCTTACTCAATTGTTTAATACATCATTCTAAACTGTCGCAGCTTACTTCAATTGACTACAGAAGTGTACCCATTATAATGACCGAGGCAAATAAGGCTATTTTGCATGTTAATCACCTTCTCACACACATACATTGTATTGTTGGGCAGCAGATCTACATTGCACACAGTTCAGTATCACACCGGTGTTCTGTAGTCACGTAACATGATTGGCGCACTAATGTGGAGCCTCGAGTATTAGGGGAAAGAATATTGACATTTTGGCTAATGAATTAACAAGGGACGTCTCACTCCATACAATTTAAGGTCAACAACTCCTATCGACTACAGTGTGTGGGAATATGTAACGGAGATGGAGGAGAGACACACGTCATGCAGGCAATAGCAGGCATAAGCCAGGGAACAAAAGCTCAGCACATAGCTAGTTGCAATATACAACCAGGCACACAAATCACTAATAATGTCACCAGTGGGGAATGGTTTCACCTACATTAATACAGTAATTGTTTGCACTGATCCAAACACAGTCGGAAAATCTGTAAAACGTACCTGCAAGAGAATAGGGTGGTCATGCAAACATAGTTGTGTAGCCAGACGGAAAACTTGGAAACACAGCTCCAACGAAACAGGGCTGATGCGTAACCAATCAGAACAGTTAGAGGAAAGGCTACATAACCAGGGCTGTCAAATACAGCTAAAGATTACACAATTAGTGAGTGATCTGACTGCTAGTCTAGGGCGGATGCAGGAGGCTGTTAACTCGATTTGTAAAAAAGTTATGACGAACCAAAATTAGATAGAGATGGTAAAAGAAAACTGTGCGATACACGTCAGCGCTGTAGAGCAGTGGAGACAGGCACTAGAAGCGAGGCCATTTTCGGCGATCTATCATACAGGGTAACCGACTTAGTCTCCAAACAGCTGAATTCCTTCGACCGACATATTAAGAATCGGTTTGACCAGGTGGAGAAGGCAGTTGCAGAAATATTGGGTATCAGGAAAGATCGAATAGATCGGGCAGGTTGTTCAGAGAGTGCATACCCTACAGATCATTTCGGATAACGCCATTAGAGAGGAGGTACTCTTAAACATCACTGTACGTCACTTACAAATACACGGAGTCCAGTGAAGTGATCTGCCAAAATAGTCATCACCCTGCCTGTTCCAGCACACAGCACACCCATGATCACTCTATTAAATCGTCTCTATAAGCTCTGGTAGGAGTAGCTATCAAAATTCGAAGGAAGACAAGGAGAAAACCCCAACATCTTTCTAATCAAATTTGAAGTATATTCCGTGCTGTTTGGCCTTCCTGACAGCGACATCATGCTGAGCTGTTTAAATTTGGCACTCATATCTAGAGTTTACTATTGGTGAGAGGTGGTACGCAGTACAGTAAACAGCTGCCCCGAATTTCAGCAAAAATTCTTCGACCACTCCTGGAACACTGAGATACAGGGAAATTTAAGTGCACAGCTTCATGCCGAGCATTTCGTGCCAGGTAAAGTTAAGAACCTTGAAACACACATTTCGGATGTATATGAAAAGTCTAGGCACTTAACCATATCAATCAGTAACGACGAAGTCGTTGCTATGGTACTGCACCAGCTACCATACCAGTACCAGACCCATTGGACGGGCAAACAGAAAAGTGATTTGGTAATCTTCAGGGAAGGTTTCCTGGAGTTTGATCAGATAGACCGCCTGCAATGCCAACTAGCCAACTGAGACTGGGAAAAAAACCAGGACTGTCTGAGGAACTGCCTCCACTGTATCAGGCTAATCAGTTTCAGAATTTTTGTGGTAACCCTAGGTAAGACCCTAACTACAGAGTGAGTAATTATTATGTAGAGTGAATGAACTGTACCAGTTGTACCAACAAGATCGTCGGCAGGACAGTCAGTACTCGTACTGAGGTAGGAAGTACTATTCTATCCGAAGACCTAGGCAGGGCCGATATTTTCGTGGAGCCAGGGATGAAGGAAGCGACCAAGATGGTGAAAGGTCAGTTGAGGATAGGGGACAACGATAACCTCACACGCCAGACATGTAAGCATCCTCGCAAAGTAACCCGCCAGGACCTGGTAAGCAGGGTCAGCAAGAAGCGTCCAGCTCTAGTAAGTAGAGGCAAGGCAACGTACTGCAATAAAGCCAGCGAGTTGACTCGGCACAAACGAATTTTTCCGAGGAGGCAGCAGGACTGTGGTATTCGCAGGGGAATACAGGATATGGGGTACAACCAAGGGGAGGATATTTCGAAAGCCAAACACCGCTAAACCCCCACATTCCAGCATTTGTACCTGCACCACCACAAATCGAATTGAGTGACGAGAATGCTCCCCCTTCCTGACTTCAAGGTTACCAAAAATTAAACTTGAATGAGTCAGTGTAGATGGGGCCCATTCGCTGACATTTAGCCCAGTTAATATAACCACAGTGACTGATAGTGCGATCGCTGCAGGCAGTGGAGTGAAAGTGGAGCGGATGGAGGTAACTGAAATCTTATTAAGTACTGCTTATTGGGTGAAACCAACATAGAATTTATTTTATAGAATCCCGATGACAAGGTAGTACATTATCAGGATATGCCTTGTCCTGAATTGGTACTTATAGTTTGTGGTAAGAGAGTACCTTGTTTGTTGAACAGCGGCACAGAGGTGAGCTGTGTTGAGAATTTTTTTTGGATTTGGTGTTAGCTACTGCCAACAAATTACCAATAATTCCGGTGTCAAGGTTGAAGGTAATCGAAGCCACGTCTAAATCAAGCCATTTGGTCATCTAACAAGTTCTGCATAGCATTGAAAGCTTAGATAAAAGTAAAGAGGTGTCAGCCCTAGTATTTAAAGGCTTCGGTGAACAAGTCAAACTAGGAGTGGAATTTTTGACACAAGACAAAATAAATTTATATTTCAGTGTATTACTTGTGAGCATGTCAGACAGCACTGTGAGCTCCATAACAATGCCAGATTGTTTGCGGTGGTAAGACAAGTTTGTTGACCAGCTACATAGAGATTTGAGCCACATTGACAAGCGTTTGTGTATTAATATTTCTGCCACACCCGAGAATATTTTTCATGCCCTGGAAAGTGTAGAAGTTCTCGACCGATGCCTACTAGAGCAGCTGTTATTTTGCAACCAGCCATTTTTTTTTCTTCAGAACAGCCAGGAAGGAAGGCTGATATTCATTTAGAACCAGGAGAACCATTTCACGGTAAATCCTATTCTATACCGGCGACGTATGACAATGAGGTGGAAGAATACCTTAGTTTTATGATGTGCTGGAGCGTTATTCGTCATGCCTCAAGCACTTACTGGTAACACTAAGGCGTGTGTTAGGAAGAAAGATAAATCAGCACGTTTGTGCTTAGATGCACATAAGTTGAATGATATCACCATCAAGTCTAGAAAAAGCCCGAAGCCCTTGGAAGAGTTGTTGCGATTGTATCAAGGGGTATGATTTATGTCTACAAAAAGCGGACACACGGACATTAGCAGGAACCTTTGAAAGAAGAAACCCAGCAGTATACTGGATTCCTGTTTCACAACCAACAGAGTGTCTTCCTGGTATTTCTGTTTGACTTATGTAATGCTATCAAGCAGTTTACATGCTGAATGAGTGTCACCTTGGGAGTAGAGTATGCCTTGAGGAAGAACCGCTTTTAGGCCACATTTTATGGCCTACAGATATTAGCACCATGCTGAACAAGTTGGCTGCTATTACAAATTTTCTGGCACCAACAAATGTGAAGCAGTTGAGAGCATTTCTTGGTGTCATTGGCTTCTACCGTAACTATTCCAATAAGGTTGCAAAATTATGTTTACCTTTGTTTGAACTGTTGTGAAAAGACGTCCCATGGACCAGGATGGAAAAGAACCAGCTAGAATTCAAGGCAGTCAAGAATTTATACATGAGTGAACATGTAAGCCATCACCCAGTGCAAGGTGCTGCTTACTATCTGTACACATACACTCACTACACGCGAAGTTAGCCCAGCTGAGCATGGATCGCAGCCAAAATCTCTAGCTATGGCTATCCGCACTTTAAATAAGGCTAAAAAAAAGTACTGTTACCGAGAAGGAAATGCTCAATGCTATGTGGGTGCTGCAGAAATTTCATAACTAGTTATTGGGAAAGAGAATTGTCTAACAAACTGGCTACTTAGCACTGCTTAGCCTAAGACAGGCAAGATTTTCAGCAGTAGGCTAACAAGATGGACACTATTTGTTCAAGAATTCGGTTTAGGGTTCAGGCATATAAAGGATGTTGATAACATGGCCGCTGACTATTTGAGTAGGATACCCAACAGCACACCTGAATTCATTAACAAGTGGCTGTTTGAATTTTCCAACATGCCAGCAAGAAAGCTGGCAAGCACTCACGTTAACTGGCAGCGAAGTTTCGGAAATTTCATGTAGGATCAATGCAAGGATAATTTTTTTGCAGTACACAGTTAAATAAGATGCGAGAAGTACCTTGAGAACATCCACTGAGAATTGCATTCTGCATCAACAGAGATGGTATTTTCTCCCAGCACATCCGAAGGAAGTCGAGTTTTGAAGACGAATGTATGGAAGGTAATTGTGTTCGAGAAATTGAAGCTAAGTTTGTTTGGGACACTCACGAAATGATTAGCCATGTCGGCATAGGGAAAACTTATGAAGCTTTAAGATTACAGTTTTTCTGGAAGGGCAAGCAGATAATTGTGACTAATGCTGTGAGAGCGTGTGATTTGTGCTAGCACTTAAAAAACCCACAGGAAAATTAAATATTCGAGCTGCAGCCTTAACTCCCGAATATCTCCTCGATTTATTATCAATCGATTTGTTCGACCCACTACCCAATGCAAAAACTTGGGTTACATATATTTGTGCTGATTGACTTATTTTCGAAATTCACTAAGTTGTACGCCATAGTCCAGGCAAATGCTTATACAGTACTAAGTAAGCTTGAGCTATTTATTACAGAAGACGGTAAGCCAGTAGGTGTGCTATCAGATAAAGGGCACAGTTCACTGGACATGGTTGGCAAGAAGGCTTAAGAACCAGAGGTATACTGCCTACAACCATAGTAGTCAGACACCGGCAAGGCAACCCAGTCGAATGCCGCACGAGAAGTTTAGACAACATGCTTCGTATTTCCTGCCATGCATCGCATCAAAGTTGGAGAGACAATATCACACTGGTGGAATAGGTTATGAATCATACTATCCATGAGTCCATGTCTTTGACCCTGTGGGATGTATTAACAGGTCAGTGTTCGGTTGTGTTTGAATAAGCAAAGTCATCTGCTCCACCTACGATCTCAGAAACAACCAATTTAACCGCCAAAGAACTGAAAGAGGAGATGAAAGTTATTGTCAGAAACAGGTTTTTCAACGCAGCTGACAGGAGAGGCAAGCAAGCAAGAAAGTCAATAGTGATTGTGCTAGAACACGGCCAATTGTTCTTAGTGAGGGTCGTCAATTTCAGCAAGCAATGGTATAATCTGATGGGTAAACTTATGCCGTTGTTTAATGGGCCATATGAAGTCAAGAGGGCAGTACACAAGAACTGCTATGAGCTCGTCCTACCTGCAACTGACCAGGCGGTAGGTCGATTTAATTTGATAGTACTACAAGTATAGTGTGCATGTTAATAAATGAGACGTTTGTGTAAGTGACCTGCTAGACGCGACGAGCAGTGTAAGTTAGGAGAACTTTGGAAAACGCCAGTATGCAGTGGCATTGTAATTTAGATAACACTTGGTAAGAGATTTTCGGAAATGAAGAGTAGAGTGAGCATGACCAGTGAGTTCTGCAGCCGTACAATTTTCCACACATTAATTTATGTAAAGTTGCCATCCAAGCAAGTTTGGTCATTCAACCAGGCATGATTTTTTAAGTAAGCTGCGTACTTCTGCGCTTTTGCCCAAGTATTAAGTCACAATCACACAAGACATCTGCAAGTAAGAACTTAGCAGAAACGTGTGTACCACGCAAGCGTAAGAGGAACGAAGTTTGCCTACCAACCTACAGGATCTGAAAAGGGTGACGAGCTAAGCCTGCCTACCCGAACAGTTTTCCTGCTTACCCGAACTTTCAAAGGGCGATATAGTATCTGTTTTCCAGTACCATTGGCTCGAACTGATAACCTGAAATCAGAAGAAAAGAGAGAGCCCGAAGGCCTATGAGCTCACTAAGTATCAGTTATTTGTGTTGACACACATAAAACATTCTTATGGGAAAGTTTACGTACTATCTTCTTGCAGCAAAGTTTGTTTGTATCCAGGTATTGAGTAGAGTCTTCTTGGCATAATCCAGTTAGAGAGTGCTGTGATTTTTTATTGTTGTGAATTTTTGGTTTTGGTGTTGTTTTTTCTGATATCGTATCTAATATGCTACTTATATGTGTTGTTATTTGTGTATATATTATCTTTTTGAATGCTTCCATATTTGTTGTGGCATATTGCTACAGGGTTTAGCAATATGAAGATTCGCTTTCCACAAGAAAGTCTTTAATGTATTAGAAGGGAAATCTGTAATAGTGTTGTATATAGTCTCTTTCAAGTATTCTAGTAGTGTACACAGTTGTTCTTGATGGCATACAATTGTGTGATAACTTGTGTTAGGTACCATTTAAGTAAATTTATGCCCTATCAAGTTTTGAAGTTAGTGTTTTTGTACGCTGAACTGGTTAGACAGCGAGTGATGTGTGTTAGTGCATGTGCATGTGAAAAATGGACGTCACCATTAAGTTAACAGGTGCAGCGCCCCGCAAGGACTAGGAGCGGGTACATCACGGATGATGGCGCATTACACACGAGTAAGATGCTATGTTCCACGTACACACACACGCCCAGAAGTATAGCCGGAGGCTGGCGAGCCTCTATGGCCACGAACATGGCGTGCAGTTTAGAAGATCGGCAGTGCTATGTGTGTATATTGTATGATGTATGATAACTGAACTGTGCGTTTGTGTGGTTGAGTGGACTACACACGCGCCTACAGCGACAAAGCGCACCGCGATCTACGATGGAGACCGTGATGCACCTGCCCTGCTAAGAACTCTCTCGCGTACTGGCTGGAGATGAGCGCTGGCTGAACTGCCCGGGGGTCGAGGCAGGCCCGAGCAGTTATGAGGATTGCCTGAGACGCACGAAGGAGACATCGAGCGACGGAGTGCACGGGACAGTGCTGCGTGTCTGGATAAAAATCAGAAAGCTATGAGAGTAATTGTTGCCATGGTCCAAACATATGATTATAATTCCTAATTAAAATAAGTAATAAGTGTCTTTGTTTAGGGTATTGTTGTTTTCTGTGTTTAGGTGAACCACTGAACCATGATAAGATTTTAAGATGGGTGTGGAGAGATGAGAATTAAACAGTAACGAATTTTGTGATTCAAAGTTAAAGCTCGTTTGCTAATTTTTTTTGTTGTACTTTTTTCAGGTGCTTGTTGTCACAACAGTAAGATAAAAAGTGGCGGAGCATTTATGTAGCACACATATTTCAAACGTCGGTGAATACTTAATTTATGTAATTTATTTTCATCACGGAACTCATATTTTACACTATTTCTATTTGTATTCTACGATTTATTTTTATTTTGAGAGATTGCGATATAATTTTCTTGTTTATTTTCATATTTGAGATGAGAAAGATTTTATTTTTGTAATGCTACGTGTTTTTTTTTTCCTCTGGGCTCACGTGTTTGTAATTTTTTCAAGTTATTTACTTTGTTAATTAGCTGTTTCGATACAAATAAATCTATGCTATTAGGACGTTGGGGACGTTTAGGTGGCAATTTGAATCAAATTTGGTGTGTGAGACGTGATTGTTCGGAAGTTTTAGAAACTTCCTTAACTAGGGATAGCATGAAGAGGTTTATTCACTTAGCTTCAAGAACCAGCAGGACGTCGACAGGCCGCGCACACGAGTGGCTCGTTGCGAGAGGGATTTAAAACTAGTGTAGGTTTAGTGAAGTCCGAGTATCGCCCTGAATATTGTAAAATTAATAAGAATTATGTCACGCGAGGTGCGATTAGCAGTAAGTCACTCTGAGAGCGCCCCCTCCGTTTTTAATATTCACGAGTTAGATTTCTTATTTTGAATAATACCGTTGGCCCGTAAGACGTGCATTTACGTATTAGTTCCCAGACTTCACCTTATGTTTCAATTCACATGGGAGAGGCCTGCCTACGTCACGTCTGAACAAGAAAATTCCTTTTCATCAAATCTAAGAACATATTTGAATTCTTATAATTAAGTAACACTAACACATACAACCGCCCTATTTAGTATTCTAGAAGGTTTCGCTCAGCCACAATTTTGTCAAGTTCCGAGAGTACTACTTTTCTCCTGCATTTTTACCATGTTGAACCTGAGAAGTCTCTTCTTGACATCGAAAGCTCGTGCTAATACATTTTTACACACGTCATTTTAGTGAAAGAAATAATTTAGGAGACTTAGACATTTTTAACATCTGAGGAGTTTAAGACAGTTTTTATTTTAAAAACTTATAATAATGGTGTAGGAGTGTAACGGTTATTACGCTAACTGTTCATTTGAGTATTTAATGTTGATTTGCACTATTTTTAAATTGCTGTATAGGGACTCAATAATTATTTTTCTGGAAAAGTAACCATTTTGATCTTTCACATTAAATGCTAGGATTTTAAACACTATTTCCACGTAATTGTTGTCCCTCCCTAGCATTTGTGATCCTTTTTCCTGGTAATCCTAAGGATGTCTTATGTCTGTTGTCTCTGAATGTGCTCCTGTACGAGTGCTCCAGCAACGTATGCAAATAGCATATGCACCTGTACCATGTGTAGTAGGGAAAATCTGTGTGCTTGTTCATCAACTGTTCAGCAGCATGGACGGTACCGGGCGCTTGCATAACCTCAGTTTGTATATAACTGTCACTCTAGTACTCTCAACATCAGTCAATCGTTATTTATTTTGCATTATAAAGGATAAGGTGTCACTGGGCATATGTACTGAGTAGCTAGGATATGCACTCTACTCAATTGTTTAACACGTCATTCTAAACGGTCGCATCTTACTTCAGTTGTCTACAGAAGTGTGCCCATTACACTGACCGAGGCAAATAAAGCTTATTTTTCGTGTTAATCACCTTCCCACACACATACATTGTATTGTTAAGCAGATCTACATTTTACATGGTTTTCTATCATACCTGTGTTCTGTGGCCACGTAAAATATATTTTTGCTTATAAATATTCAATTTATATACTACCTTTCAAAATCACAATAAGCTACACTCGTTAACTGGCCTAGACGTACCAAGAACAATCGTTGGACTGGAGTTACTTAATACGATGTTAGTTGACATAAAACGCGAGGGATATTTTTTTTTTGGCGTAATAAGGGCATGGCCAAAATGTTATTTGTACTAAAGTCTCTTGGTTAACAGTGATATAGCCTGATGTAACCTGGCCTAAAATTGTTTGTCCACGAGTCCCTTGGCTTAAAAATATTTGTCCTAAATCTGTTTGGTGTAATTTTGGGACACTATTTTAGGCCAAATTAAATAATAGATAAGCTACCAGAAAAAACAGTCAGGGGATACTTGACTGGATAATTATATGCGGGTATGGAAAATTTATATATGTAGAACATTTCCTTCTTTAAACCTTACAACTTTTAATGTTTCTTAATTTGTTTTAAATACAACCAAATTTATTTATTTTTTATTTTAATATCATTTGTTTTACTGTATATTTTAAAAATGTGAAATTTTAACTATATAAAAATACTAAACGAAATTATGTTATTAAATCATATTCTTGTAAGGGAAAACGGAGTTAATTTCGCTATCTGATAAAAGAAAGAAACATCTGGAACTCAGTGTGTGTAAAACCTATCCTTTCTGTTTCGTTTAAACTGTAGTAAACAATGATCACAAGAAATCAGAATCTTTTGAGACCGGACATCATGCTAGTTTAGCAAGCCACGTTTAAAACTACTGTTTACTACACATAACTGCAAGTATTTTATTACTCTAGAACTTACTAAAATGCCTTGTGGCGTTAAAAAGATTGTTTTTAGTTTTCACAAAACTTTTACGCACTAAGAAAAAGTGCGCATTTTTAGCAATTAACAATTTATAAGATTTTCATTGCCATTTAAATATGGTAGCAGCAAGTGAGACATTACAGAACATACATGCAACGTTGGTGAAGTTTTTTCCACGAACTAATATGTAAAATTCATACCCCCACTACATGCTGGCCGCAGTTAATATGACTCCTAGTGCCTAGCTTGTGACAACCCATACTCCCATAGTCACAAAATCCAATATGGTTTTTTCCACGGGCACATGGAACACCTCGACGTGCAGAACAAAATGTGTTTTTAATAAAGCACGCCTGTCTGAACTTGACCACGCCGCGGAATTGAAATGCGGAAATTTGCGAGCTTCTATTAATTCCACGTCTCATCTCTGGGGAAATGATGACGATATTTCTCGTGACTCCCGCAGCGCAGATGTGATATTTATGCCGCCAACAGGAAGGATATTGTTGTGACATGCCACGCGGGAATACATTTCATACGACAGGTGACTTATGAAATATTTATGACCTCTGACTTCCGGCATAGTGTTATTTTAAGCGTATAGTTCCTTTTTTGCTACTCTGTCACAGAGACACAACTCACAAATGTTTTATATACTGGAGATGAAAATGACAAAACGTAATCGAGGCAAACCGAATGAAATATCTCATCAGTAAATTAAATTTAACGTATTTGCTACAAGTAACGAATGGCTGAAGGCGGAGTCTTCAATGGTGTTATATGTCGATATTTATAAAATATTCAAGAAATCTATAATCACAGGACTACTACAAAAATAAGAAGGCTTAATTTAATAGAAACAAAATGTTAAAAGTTATAACTTTATGTCATACTGCATTAATAATAAATACATCTAGTTAAATATACATTAGTCCTATATAAGATTTTAACACAGAAAACATATTAAAGTTAGACGTTTTGTAATCAGTTACT
The DNA here is from genome assembly GCA_029891345.1 of Dryococelus australis. Classification (NCBI taxonomy): domain Eukaryota; kingdom Metazoa; phylum Arthropoda; class Insecta; order Phasmatodea; family Phasmatidae; genus Dryococelus; species Dryococelus australis. Next base: position 184,128,034 of record CM056994.1, on the reverse strand, counting down.
CCATGAACGCAGGAGTAGTGATGAAATACTAGAACAATCATTTACACAAACAAAAAAGCATTTAATGCGAAAGAAATAATCACGTTTCAGCTTAAGGAAATAGTTTCTGAGGCTCGCACTTCATGACTATTCACAGTGAAGTTTACTATCTCAATAAAGAAAATTCAGATTAACACTGATGTCTGCTAACTGGTTGAAATTTATCCCATCGTTGAAGTATACAAAACTTAAAGACTCAATATTATGGAATTTTGCTACGGCTAACACATGAAAATTACAAGTTATTTTGATAGCAATATCGTGTATGGCTGTGATCGCTAAAATGTGGTTGAGCTGAAGATGTTTAAAGGCAAATCGAATGAACGGCTTATACATTACGAGCGCCGAGTCAGTTAAAAGAAGTGTAAGCCCCATCACCTTTACACACTGATTAGCAACATATAATCTAAAACATTTAAATTTAAACTTTCGTTTAATCGCCAGACATGCATAGAAACTTTTCATCTGGCGGTATTCAAGTTGCTGGATTAATAGGAGATTTGGAGACTTCGAGTTTAAAGCAAATATCCTACACCAACGTGTGGATATTACTTGAACTATCAAGAAGAAAACTTGCTTTTCTCAAATTCAGTGACTGAGCAAACTTTACGAGGTGTTATCTAGTCTACACGCAGGCAGAAACTACAATTTTGTTTTACCAGTGGCCCTTAGCAAAGGTTTTAAAGCCCTACCTACACTGGGCGGGTGTTGTTCATTACCTGACAAACAGTGGGAAACCATTATATTTTCTACATGAATGCACACGATTCGCTAATTCGCTCCGTAATTTATTCTGGCACACATGTAATGTACTGGCGAAAAAGTTAGAGGCTCTTAAATGAACCTTCCAGCAAATCGATTCACATGTTTTATTAGACATCCGCCTGTATGCCACTTAAGTCACGATTTGGCCTAGTAATTTGCTATTCTGAGAGCAGAGAATAGCAAAGATTAAAATAATGCTACTTGTCTATAGTCTATTAGTATAGTAGTGTTTTAACGTGTGATTTGCTCAGGTTTGGAACGCTCATTCTCTTGTGCTATTGTTTTTCCCAGCTCCAAGACTGTGGTCCTTGGATCGTGGTAGCTAACGTAGGTAGTCGCACTCTAAACCTGAATAAGTGCGATTCTCTCTTTTCAACCAGTTAAGCAGTACGCCTGGCCGATCAAACAGTAACTATCAAATACTTTATGTGGAAATGCAGTGGAAATACACCCGTCTTCCTTTATTTGCTCAATACGCTACGATCCCCACTGACGCGTTAACCAATTGTGCTAATGTTTCCTGCGATATAGTTTCGATTGCTCTGTTAGTGATAGCACGTAATAAGCCAGTAAGAAAATATCAGGGGCGTGTTAACCATTTTCGGTTAAGGAGGGAGGGAAAAGTCTTGGGTGGCCCCTTGTGGTGCAAAATGTAACCCTCTCCAAATAGTTTTAAACTTGGCTGTATTTACACACTTATAGATTATATTAACATATTTTGACGAAAAATACTTATACCATAATAAACATTACAACTGGAATTTATGATTGGCTTGAAATTTTAGTAGGCATACACTTAGCGTGAATTCTTATCTGTATTGTTTTCTTGTGGCGCCACCTCATGAAGTCGTTGCCGGCCATTATTTTGTCAGTGGATGAGAAAGGGGAAGGGGGGGGGGGAGCCGGGAAAATCCCCCCCATGCCCCACTTTCCGATACAACTGGTAAATATTTTCGGTAACTGATAAAAACCTAATTAACCTATGAATGAATGAAAGCAATGAAATATACTTTCTTTTTGATTGTGGTTTTCGTTTTTAATATTACCATTTTACAAGATAATACTAACATTGAATATTTCATTTAGTTATCACGTAACCATTATGACGTTCGGTTTTGACGTTGAAACTTGATAACAAGTAGCGAAGTGAGTGCGTGAGTACGTACACCTACTGTATCTATAAACAATCATCATTTTACCTACTTAATTAAAAACGAAAAAATAAAATTGTATATAGTTTAAGGCTACACATTTTTGGTCAGAGAATCGAATAATCGCGTATTCCCTCCTAAGAGTTGACAGTGGCGTGGTAACTCAGTTAAAAGATAATAATGTCGTTTTTTACTGTGGGTTAAATTCCAGTTAAGAAGAATTTTATATTTACAAAAATTACGTATAATTGCAAAAATCCAACAGTGAATACCGGAAATATGTTTATTTCTTGTATTCATTTGGCTAAGTTCAATAAATTAATTTTTTATTCGCCGCATGCAGTTCATTGTGACAATCAGTAAAATCGTTTCCCAGACACAAGCAGCTATTTTCCAGAGTCTCGGTGGAACCATTTCCATAAAATTGTGTTGTTAAGATTGGCTGTGAAACAGTGATTATTCACTGTTTCAAATTAAGATTGTAGGTAGGCATAACGTCTCGTGAACAGCGAGGTAGTTAGAGATGGAGAAAATTGATCAGAGAAGCAAGGAGGGAAGAAAACGACCATAGTGTGTGTGTGTAAATTCAGCCATAGTGGATTTCAATAATACATTTTAGGGAGGAGCTCATTTTGCACCAAGAGAAGCGTAAAATTTTTTACAAGACCTTGCCTCTCCTTAGTTGAAAATGGTTCCGACAGTCATAATATTTGTTAACAAACGTTTCTTGTACGATGACTAACAGCAAGTAAAGCGATATCACCGAGCGAACAGTAGCACTGTTACTGTAGTTGATGCACCAGTGAAAAATGTCGCGTATTCAGCAAGTGAAGATAAACGGGCGTATATTCTCTGAATTTCCAGACAAAGTTGTTTGATCATAACTGTTTGATCGGCTAGACGTCTTTTACTGGTTGAAAAGGGAGAATCTGTCTCATTCAGGATTAGAGTGGGGCTACCTAAGTTAGCTACCGCGACCCGAGGACCAGACAGTCTTGAAGCTGGGAAAACAACAGCACAAGAGAACGAGCGTTTGAACCCTGAGAATCTTAGCATTTACTTGAGTGATTTCGGAGGACTAGGTAAAACTGAAATTGTGGTGACCTGAAAAGTAGTCGAACCCGTGTTCTCGCGAACAGGGTTCAGTCGTTACCCCTGCACCACATAGCTCGGTGCGGTAGCTAAGACGTCATGCACATGTGGCGAGGTGACCACACCGACAAAGAATAGAGGCAATCCCTGCACCGGAGCGAAATGCCTGAGCTCAGAGTCATTGATCAAGTGGTTTGGAGCTTTCTACGACGAGGATCGCGCCGTCTTCGGGCGTGTTCTAAGACTGAGTACGTCATTTGACCGTGTCTCGTGTTATAGGGCCCGCATGTCCGACTCGGAAGGGTTCTCGGGAACCTGTAACCCCCACACGAGCAGGTTGCGTGGGTATGGGTTCGTTGGGAGGACAGGATTATCCGGCAAATGAGATCGCGCGCTGCTGCGACCAGCTGTAAATATGCAACGAGCAATTAGCTGGCCTGTGTCCCATCGCCCGTACCACCCCCCCACCCCCCATGCAGACCCCTCCCTCCCTACCTCGAGCGTGCGGGTGTCGGATTCGATCATAAAGTGGCTCGCGGACCTGATTGCTTGTTTAATGCGCTTCACAGGTGCAGCTCCACCCCCTCCCTCCTCACTCTCTTCCCCGGCCAACAACATGAACCTCCTTCAAGCTTATCGGTTCCCGCGGAAAAGTGTTGAACTGATGTCTTGGTTAGTGCTTAGGCTTTCACCACGACGCGATACGGGTTTGATTCTCTGACTTGTCACCCTAGTATTTTCGTATGTGATAAACGTTTCGAAAATTTCCGTTGGCCGGTGGATATTTTATTGGCATTCTCATTCGCTGAACCAGCGTAATCCATCGGCGCTTAATCATAGGTTCTCATTCCTGGAAAACCGGCACTTACAGGCAGTGACGAAACTATAATTCCAATCTAAGAAAAACCACATCTGCAGGCTTCCTTCGAAAAAGTTTTTTCTTCTCTTAAGTAGTTCGTTTTGGTGCGATTAAATACAAATTACATAGAGGATAAAATTGATAAAAATGTTATTACCAAAAAAACAACGATCACAAAAAGTCATTAGAAATCGTATACAATTGTGTCAGTGCCTATTTGTTACCATTCAGTGGATCTTTACTAAATTTAGGGAAGGGCAAAGTGCAACCCACCTCCTCCCAAAATATTGCGCCAATGCAGTTACAGGTAACTACCATCTCGAAAGCCTGTCGACACGTGGTTTTTGATCCCACTTGATACTCATTCAATTTATTTTCTACAAGTTGGCTATCATTACAAGATACACTTAGTTATTTATATAATAATAAGTGCGAAATTTCGGTATTGCACGGCCTTTAATTGTCACAAAAAAAATTAATTCAAGGGTACAACTTTCATTATAAATTTCCATTATAAAATTTTAACCCTTGTAAACAGCATAAGAATATTGGAAAGGAAGATAGAAAATTGTGAGTTGGTGTCCTTCATCGGCAACCTACGTTTGCGACGCACTTGGTACAAGATATCAAGACGTTTCCATTGCGATAAAATTTTCCAGATAGTTTACTTGCTTTCTCAAGTAACTAAAGGTTTGCAAAAATTTAGGATAAATTTATATTTTTGATGAAGATGTTCCGTTTAGTTAAATACATGTTTTTAATAGTTTCTTTGGAATTTCTTCATCAACATGTACGGAGGACGTACACACACCGACCACATAACGTGTCGCAGAAATTCTGTTAAAATAAAACTCTGTCAGATATAAAACACTTAATTAAATTTACGTAAACAACAAATATCTGGGCAACCCTTTACTCCCAATGAACTTATGCAGAGGCTTTTAAGGCAGATGTGAGAATGCTTGAACATACTACACGGCTTTATTTAACATATTGATTAGAGCTTGTTGTACTGAAAGAAAAGTTATATGCAATTCTAGGTTAAAATGAGCATTACACAATTCCAACAGTTTTTCATAGCAGAAATGGTGTTATACGAACATTATAGCAACATTTGTTGGGTAAAATGGCATTTTTACGAACTAAAATTGCCACAAAATATTTAAATTGTGTAAAAAACAGGCAATAACATCTGCAATAATTTTAATTCTATAGGAATGTTCATTACGAAAATTTGGTCAGAATAGCTTGCGACATCGTATTCCTATATTTAATGCCGTAAGAAATAAATAATTTTATTTGTTATTTCTTCGATCCAGTCAGAACGCCAAGACGCTCCTTTTGACTGTATGTGACCCAATGTGTGCGGTGTTGCCAGAAATTCGGGCTTCGGTCTTTCGCTAACTTCAGGCAAGTGGACGACAAGAATAGTTATTTTCGTTTGGAAATTATTTATTTCAGCAAAATGATTTTTGGTTACTCGTTGAAACATATCAGTAACCAGGATATTGGCATTATAATCCAGACGTCAGCAACAATTATTTGCAAACTGTGTAAATTGTTCACTTCTGGGATATATTTAATTCACTGGAATGCAACAGCAACATAAATATATGAGTAACTAAAGGGTGCATCTTGATGATTGTTGAATATGATCACGTTTGTTTAGAGGAAAAGAGTACTTTCTAATCTAGACCCTACTCTCATAGAAGCATGCCTTTTCAATACTGCTGGCTGAAAATTTTTCATACAACGCAAATGTGGCAACTAGTTTATGTTTTATGTTAGACGGCTTGTTATATTTATTTGCATATCTGAAATAGGCATTAAATATAAAAGCTCAAAGTTGCGGGAGTATTTTTCGTCATTTATAAGTATAAAACCTCCCATGACGTCAAATCACGAATCACGGAATTGTGTGCCAGCTCATTGTATACTTTTCTTGTGAGCCTCTCACACTAATATTTCGGGATTGGTTGATCCCTTGACTGAAATGTTCCAAGAGCATGGACACCAACAGCACAATATCAAGATGTTCGAATTGAGTTACTTGAGGAGTATGTGGAAGTTGGTAAAATATCCAGACGTTAACGAATTTTACCATATACACAAAATACGCCTGTTCTGGACCTGTGTGGTAAAACAACAATCATTATAGCATTTTCATTACAAGTGTATAAAATTTAATATAATTAAAAATATATATACAATAATTATCTTGTAAGTATCTGTTGTTCAGGGGTTTTTAAAAGTTATGAAAAGTAAAGAAATCATAAACGTTAAGGTTGCTGTGACCTGGTGCTGTTTAGCGCGTTTAAGCCCCAAAAGCGAGGGGGCGTTACGTGCGATACTAAGACGCACATCTAGTGCCTCATCGCTCATACGCGCATGTCGTGCAGTTCCCGCCAGTCCGCTGTACTATGCAAGTTAGATCTGTACTAGCGGGACTTTAAATACAACCATAAAGCTGTACTTTGTTCCTACCGCTTAAGGAAATTGCGCAGGTAAACTCTATAAATGACATTTGTGTCCATTTCCACGATTTTTTCTTTTTTTACACACCAAATATGATAAAAGTGAAAATAAAAATACGTTCTGAGATTATTCGATTTCACAGTCTATGGAAACAAAATTGTGTATACAAAATATTAATTTACTGAGAGACACGCATTTGGGAAAATAACGATTTCACAGAAAATATTTTAGTAGTAGGCCAACTTTAGCCAGGAGACGTCGGGGTACGCGAGTCCCCTCCTACTCTTTAGACTGCGGCTCGGCACGGACCGGTCTGTAGAGGACCGGCAAGACAGCGGCCTGGCAGTATACGCGCGGATATAAAAACATTCGGTGTTGTGCCTTGAGTAACAGAAAACGCAAAAGTTGACCGAAGACCTATGTTTCTGGAAACAGATAGCAGTGCTCTTGTGACAGATAATGTCTATAAATTCTGCATGTGCTGTTCGATAGTAAATTAATTTATGCCACAACTGTCATACTAATATTATATTTTATATTAAATGTAAATAAAATTAACCAACACTTCGAACCTGCGATGTCTTGAGCACGAATTTGTGACCTTAATTTCAACGCCAACAAACAAACGTACTTATTATTACAACGATAGAGTTTGTTTCGAATCTGCTTGTTTACACTCTACAATATTATTCGCAACATTCCGGGTATGACACGGCTGTTAATTTAAGTTAGGTTATAAGTTAGTTCGTATGCCTTCCCCTGATAAGCTTTCCAGCATAAAATTGGGGGACGTTAATAAGTCCTACACAATACAGTACTATATTCGCAACATTACCATATAGTTGTATACGATATGGGAACGTACGAATGGTAAACTATTGTCCCATACATTCGTGGTACTGATCCTACATTCGCTCACGAAACAGTCAAATGCGTAGAGACGGCCCCAACCTTGTATAGTAATGACGCTCGACATTCCTATATTTGCCGTCTGCCATGCGGTATTATATCCGTACAATGTATCGGTTGAATGCTTCTATTACAGAGCAGGAAGTTTACAAGGTAAATATTTTAAAGTGCAGAAATTAGGCTAATGTTGTATTATTTAATGCTTTCCAAATAGGATTACATATTGGCACATTATTTGTTCAATACTCGCGAAAACGTTTACTCTTAATGAGCGTTGCGTTTGGAATACTTGTACTGACGTAAATCATAGAAAAATGTTATTGCGAACTGTTACCTATGTACAAACTATTATATCTTAAAGGCTACAGAAATATTTTACAGTGATTCCACCGCGATGCCAAAACCAGAATTATGTGGACACATATCTTTACGGGTGACATTACAATTGTACGTTTATAAATAATTCATTAACATCCTCACATCCTTTGTGTATTAATCTGTAACGATTTACTGTGATTTCCGCAGGCTTTTTAATTTGAACGTCTAGGGGTATGTAGACTACACGTTCGCATAACCTACCGTTGCACATGGAAAGAATGCTTACACGCAGGTTAATTGGGTGGACGTTGTAAATAAATGGATATTAAGTTTTATAGTATAATATGTTGTAGCGGCGCCACTGTTTCATTTGTATTGTTTTGTTTGGTCTTTTATAAACACTCTGTGTGTATGGTTCTCTCACTGACCGCCGTATATCTACCTGCTCTTGCCCTTTGAAGTGGCTAACGTAGACAACCGTTTTTCGCCTCCTCGTCACAACATGTAATAAACGACTTTATAATTTCGCATTCTCTACTGTTGACAACTTTTCCGTGCCTCTGCGAAAGTCCTTCGTCCTCCACTTCCTCACGTATAACTGACCCTGCCTTAACTGATGTTTGTGGAATAGGTGATAGCACGGCCACACCTGCGCGCGCATGTCGTCCCCCCTTGCTTGGCTTTCTCCGCTCTCTCGCCCCGCCCAGACATGCCAGGACGTCTCCCGGCTATAGTGCATCATTCTCTTAAGTAGTTTAGAACACTGTGATAAAACAATATAATGTAATAAGTATAATATTCACAAACATTTTTGAAGAGTCCACAAGGGTAGTATAAAAATATAAGAAAATGAAACATCTCATTTGTACATTTCTAGAACACTTATCAAATAAAACATTTTCTTTATTTATTATCATTACAGTTATTTATGTATTAAACGTTTGAATGTAACAACAATAAAAAGTAAAATGGAAAAAGGATTCAATATTGATTTCTTATACAAATAAAAAAATGCGTCTATGAAATCACAGAAACCAACGATATATATAAACACAAAAGATTAAAATTGCGGTCATAGTATTCTATAGGCGGAAACATTTTTCGATTGCTATAATATCCCACAGTTTTATAAGAAGCAGTTAAGTTCAGTGGAGTTGTAGTTCAAATAACAAATCTTAAACGCGAAAGTCTTTAAAGACACATAAATACAATAAGTTTATATTTTATATACGAACTTCAATAATCATCTGATATCTTTATGCTGGTATTAGCTCATCAATATAACGAAATAGAGATTACTTCGATCCGAACTTGTTACGATAGCCTTAATATTGGAATACACGTATTAAAGAACTAGAAATAAGCATTGAAAAGAAAGAAAAAAGTTTGATAACTAAATATGTTGTATGCATGATTACTTATGGAAATCTAATAAAATTATTTCAATTTCCTTGATATCTGTTTTTTTTGGACTATATAAAACAGTAAGTTATTCATTCCAAAAACGTTTAATCCGAAAATTGAAACCATTTGAAATATAATTATTTTGATTTAAGAAGCATGTTATCAAATATGCATCAATTATATTATACTTATTTGGACTGTACCTACAGAAACTTAAATATTTCTATCGAGTACATTTAAAAAATGTCTTAGGAATATAAATAGATATCTGTGTTTTTATAGGAGAAATAATATTACATTTGTGGGTGTATATGGAGAAGTTGGTAACTGCATTTTTGTAAAAATCTGGTATTTTATACTCTCTAAGGTAAAAAGAACCATCTCTGTGTCTGAAAGAATCCGCACGTGCAGGGCATATTCCACGTCAAGGTTCTGGAAAAAGTTGGTAAGGAAAGTTTATCTCGTCGTAGACAGCAAAAAGTTTGTAAAATCACTTACCAATATTTCTATGTTAACCATACAAGTTTTTCTACAAGCTTATGGCAGGTAAATGTATGTATATTTCTTTTGTATGATACTGTTGCGTCAAAATCCTTATATGTAAGAAGCTGCCATCTATCCAGCATTCTATGGCATAACTGTTATGATTTGGCCTAATGGTGTCTGATATACTCCTGTCATATAATGTTTCTTGTGTTCTCATGGTGACAAGAAAGGCGATTTGTTTCCGAAATGAAAATTTCGGCTGGAATTTTTCTCAGGAAATGGAAGGCAGTAGCAATAGCTGGACAGACATTTAGTTGCCATGTTGACAAGGCATTGAATAAGATTTGAAGTAAATGTGTTGAATTCATGTTCTAAATTAGTTATAAATTTAAGTGAAAATGAGTATTTTTAGAGTGTGAACTCAGAAATTTAAAATCTTGCTACTGGAAATACAGACAGTGATAAGTCAGAAGACAAATGTAAACAAAAATATACAGTATGTATAAAAAGATTATTTGAATATAAAAAACGGTTTGTTGTAAATAAAGGAACAGAGAACCTTAGAATTATCACAAATGCTACATATGCCCCTCTGCAGATGCAGGTCATACATATACACAACAAAGATAAACTCGTCCCATAATTAAGCGAGCATTTTTGATGTTACCGCAGCCACAGCTGTCACAGGGTTTCGAAATTTCTCTAAGGTTTTAGGAAGAGGGTGCCCTTTACGGACTCCATCAAATCACCCGTGGGGCCGCAGAGGTGTAATGGTCAGACTACTCGCTTCCCACATAGGCAAATTGGGTTTGATTGCCGGCGAGGTCACCCCGGATTTTCGCATGTGGGAATCGCGATAGTTGGTGGGTTTTCTCTGGGATCTCGCATTTCTCCCCGCCCTTAAATTTTCCACACACATGCATAATAATTATGCATTCTTGAATATTGTGACCTTATCTACAATACTTGGGTATCCACTATTTGTCCTAAACTAAGAGTCCTCTAATTAAGCAAAATAGGTTTAGTCTGAATATTTTAAAACCAATGGACTCAAGGACAAGTAATTTTAGGCCAGGTTATTTCGGGCGAGATCATTTGAAACCAAGTGACTTGAGGACAAATAACATTTTGGCCATATCCCATTGCGCCAAATATATTTAAGCCTAACGTTTCATGGTGGAAACGGTTGATTGGTCCCGGAAATAAGACAAAAAAGCAACAATTTCCTCATGTAGCGGTACTTTAGTTACTGAAGAACAAAACTGAGATTTATTTGCACATTCTACGTTTGTCATAGAAACTGTTACATGTAAAGACGGTTAAAATTGTTTGGGACATGGAGCATACTGACAGAAAAAATATTGACATTGCTGTGATTTGTAAATTATGTAATTACATTCTAAAATCATACAAAGTTAGATAGACTACAAAAGTGTAATATGTCACCTGAATTAGGTGGATATCAGTTATTTCCCGAAATAGGAAACGAACACTACATTATTCATGTGGTGCTATCTTCCAAAATTGGTTACATTGTTCCGTAGATACAGCATGCTATACTTAAATGTTTATATGGGCATTTTTTTTAATAAGCACCTGACCCTCTTAAAATATAACTTACCTTTTAATATAGCCTACCAAAGTATTATATAATATATATAATTTGAAAGGAATTGGTTGTTTTCTTCCCGATATATGACGAAACTTTACTTATTCGTGTGGCGCTATCTTACAAAATGGAAGGAAAACATGTTATAGCTAAACAAATTTGATGGTTGTAATAGATATTGCCAACATACAAAGTTCAGTTTATATCTGTTACGTGGTTTCGTAGATATACCACAGTATTCTTATTGTTAATATGGCCCCCATTTTGAAAATGAATGTCTTACCTACTAAAACATATCAAATTACACTATCTACTGTACTATTACTTGAGCGCCATATTTGCTAGGAAATGCATGATTGTTTCCCGATATATAACATTAAAACATTATTTTAATTAATGTGATGATATCTAACAAAATTGCGTACAAAAAAGAGTGTAAATTGACACGTTTGATGCTTGTGAAATATAATTTCAGCATTCCAAGTTTGGTTGAATTCGGACAAACAGTAAAACAGATTTGCAAAGTAAACCTAAACTATTTATAGAGCCACTATTTAAAAAATAATTGCCGTATCCATTTTAATTGCATATATGAACACGACCTATAATAGCGTTGCTTATATTCCAAATTTAGCAGGAATCGGTTGTATAGTTGCCGAGATATAACATAAAAACTTTATTTCTCATGTCACACTAGCTTCCAGAATTGCCTGTTAATGACACTGTCACTATTCGATGCGTACATCATACACTGGTAATGTACCGAAGTTGATTCAACTCGTTTAAATGGTTCTCGAGATATAACGTAAAATATTTATTTTTTCAACTTGCACTGTATTCCAAAATGGCGGAACAATAGCATTATAAGTTTCTAAATTTATCTCTTAAATCATGCACTGCCAACGTACTAAATTTGTTTAAATCTGTCAAATGGTTCCGATATTATAAGGTAAGCGCTTTGTTATTTCAATTTTCACGATCTTACTAAATGGCGGGCTAGTACCAGTAAAGGTTCGTTAATTTAATGCTTCTATCATTCGCTGTCATCGTACGAAATTTGGTTTAATGTTCCAAGCTGTGCTATCTTCCAAAATGGCGGACCTATACCATTACCTACCATTTTTTTAATGCAGTGCTTATACAGGCGTTCGGAAACTAACCCGAAATGTTTGCAAACGATCAGAAACTGCGTGGAATTAAACTACAATTATTTGGCTAGTGTTTCCTGTTGTCGAGATCTTCAACCTATAAAATACCGGTTTAAGATCACCTGCCTTCATAAAATATAAAAGGAGTGGCCACACTATAATTGTATACAGATTTATACTATTAAGTTTTGTGGAATTTTTGTGCTATCTTATTGAGCAATACGTCATATTTAACAGAAAAGGTTCTCATGTCTTTACATGCCTAGGATCAACCGTTTACTTTGAAAAGGCTCAGAAAGTGTTCAGCTGTGAAGTTACAACGCCTGGCGTGCACACAATTCGTAAGCAACCGATATCGGGCCGTCAAATTTTAGTTGACTTTAAATGAAAAAGGTAATAATGTGTCACAATCGTTTATTAGAGATACGAATTGACGTGCATTGTCTAACATCTCGTTTAAACAGCATTAAGGTTCAAATGAGACAGCAAGTAGAAAACAACTGCACTCTCAGGGTTAACGGTTTTCCTTATGCGCTGGGACAACAGCGACTAACTTCTCTTGATGAGGTGTCACGGGGTATTGTTATTTCTGTTGGTACAAATAACGAGCTACACCAATGGAGCCTGCCACACCATACATTAAATGCATGTTAACTAATTCGCCCCACGTAAACCTCGAAAGACTGTCTACAGTGCAGTTCTTACACACATGTAAGCCCAGCACACACCGTCTGTCTCGTTTCACTTATGCTTTCAGGAATTGTCAGCCCAATATCAGTTGCTCACGAATCGTTTATCTCCGCGTGTATAAATTATTGCCTAGATGTCAGGCGTTGCAACATCACAGCTGAACACTTTGTGAGCCTTCTGAAAGGAAATGGCGGGTCCGGGGTAATTGCAAAAAGAGGATCATTTTTAAGTGGGACGTACTGCTCAATAAGAAAGCACAAAATTTCCATTAGACTTGAAGGTAAAAATATTGTATGCAACTGGAGGGTGGACAGCCCTATTATTTTCATTAAGGCGGAAGGCCATAACACCAGTTTTTTATAAGTTGAAGACGTCGATAAAACAGCACATTTTCCTGAGAATCGTAGTGGCATTCCACACCGTTACTGATATTTTGCGAAGATTTAATTTCTAAACTCGATATTCTAAGGCGTATATTTTCCTTAGTAATTGAACTAGGCTATAGGTAAGTTGTACTGCAAATATCAACCTCATATTCCACAAGTAATTTCTTCACGAGATATTTCGGGCGAGTTTCCGAACAGCTTGTATAATGCACGGCCAATGTTCTAAATTTGGTTTAAGTCGGATAACTGGTTCCTGTGGAATAACATAATGGTCTAAATATCAAAACTGTCACCATTTTGAAAATAAGTACATTGTGTGATTGAAAACTATAAAGGTTTGATGTACTTACCAAATACTGTTTGTTTAAATTTGGTTAAAGGGTTTAAAAGTTATTAGGGCGGGCGTGGCGGACATACATTCTAGACAGACATAGAGGTGATTGCTTAGGCCTAATTTTTCCTTCAGAAAGTAGCCTAAACATCAGTACATTAAAAATATAAGTCGCTGAAAAGTAATTGCAATATCACTACTTTATGAACAGCAATATATTTAACCGCCACTAGCAGCTAGATAAATAATATTTTCTCAGAACACTTTTCCCTATTTTATGAGAAAAAAACACTACCCAAAAACATAACGTACACATGTGAATGCCAAATTAAAAAATATCAGGCTTCTGTTCAGAATATTTTGTTAGGAAGAAAATATATATAAATTATATATTGTAAGAGAAAGAACGTACGACCATACTAAATATGTTTTTAGCCTACTTTCCGAAAGAAAGAAAGGCTTATGAGATTACTTTCCTGATTGTGTGTCTGTTGGTGTCTGTGCGTGTGTGTGCCCCTTTCAATTTTTTAACGCTTAAATTCTTTCACTAAATTTGGTACATTTATAATACTTAGTAAGGACATCTGCCTTTTATAGTTTTCGACCACGACGGGCACTTATTTTCAAATTGGTGGCTATTTTAACATTCGGGGTGATACGTCATATCTCCTGAACCATTCAACCTATATACACCAAATTTTGCATCCTGGTAGAGAATCAAGTAAGCATTAAATTTTGGAATGTATATTGTTGTTAGTGAGTCATTTTGAAATATAGGACAATAAGGATTTCTTGTTACGGTACATCTCTAAAACTATTAAAACAATTTTCACTGGATTTGGAATAAAAGAAATACTGTGTTAAGTAAAGTAAACTTAAGTGATTGGATTTGATCATGTACTCATTTTCAAAATGACAGCCAAACAAATATTTTATGTTTCTTTAGTAAATACATTTTGTAAATAAATTTCGACCAATTTTTATATACCTACTGAAAGTATCCATGACAAGTATCATTGATGCTAACACCAAACTATTTTTGTGGGGCGTTTTGGAAGATAGCACCATACGAATAAATGAAGGTATAACGTGATATCTCGGTAAAAAATTAATCGATTCCTACCAAATTTGGCAAACAATTTGGACTAATGCAGATGATGTGAAATTACAGGTTTCAAGCATTTCAAAAACTTATTTTCAAAATGGTGATCATACATTTTTCCTTAGAATACGTTATCGTCTAAACTATGAAAATGATACCAACGTTACTTTGTATGCTGGCAGCAGATATTTCAGCAATCAACTCTATATTAATGGAGCATCTTTTGTCCTCATTTCGTAAGATAGCGAAAATTCGGGTAATTTCTTGGGATACTATTGACCGATTACCGTCAGAATTTTGCCGACAAATAGAGCTCCGGCAGATTATGTAAAACGGTATCAACTTCTTTCTCACATCTCAGGAAACAATATACCCATTCTAACAAAATTAGGCGAAGATTTTGTACTGTTGTAGGATATATTAATATATGTAGTTTTTATGTATGGCACTCTTATTTTCGGGATTGCAGCTCAAAAAAAATTGTTTGATATATATATATATATACACACAGAAGGATAACATAGTTTTGTGTGTGTGTATATATATATATACACACACACAAAACTATGTTATCCTTTTTTAACTTAACTATTGGCAGTAACCAATAATAGAATGTGCTAATACAATATATCTTTGTCCTCCATTTATGAAGATCGTCACATGAAAATTATGGTCGATGAATTAACCGATTCCCTCCAAATCGTAAACTGGAAAATTAAAACTAATTTGAACCAAATTTTAAACACAAATGCTACAGAAGGACATGTAAACTTTCATGATTTAAATGGAATAGACAACGATGTTCAATTTAAGTAAGTTAATCACATATATAAAAAATTTTACCAAATTCAACCAAAATTTGTATGTAGATAGTATATTTGACAAAGTACGTATATAGAAACTATTTTATTGACAATTTTGTACGATAGCATCAACTAGGAAAATAAAATATTTTTATGTAATAAATCAGGGATCAGACAACCTATTACCATCAAATTATTCATACAAGTAACGCTATGTTAGGCCATGTTTTATGTGGCTCAGTCACTTATTTTAAAAGTAACGGCCCTGTAAATATTTAAGGTTAAGAGACTCTATCACACGGTTCATTATACTGATTAAATCCGAAGCTGATGCTCCGATTCCGACCTCCGTAATGCAGGGGATTGCAAGCTAGCTAATAGCACGAGGTGTTCTGGTTTCAAATTCCGGGTAAGACAAGTGTGTATTTGTAATAGTCTCACTATTTTTGCATAAGCTTCTGGTTTCATTTCTAATGCTAATGCTTTCAAAGAGAAGTAAAGTCCTACTCACGAATTCAACTTTTAAGGAGTTATTTAAAAACTAATTGCACCCAAGGTGAGGAAAGTAGGCTCATCAGTTATATAAATAACTTCTCGTTTATGTTCTCGCGTATGGATGCCGAGACATTAGCATTGGGAAATCAGAGTCTGGAATCGGCCATCTTTAGAGAAGTAAATTTTCATGAAAAATTGCAGGAAATGTAATGTATGATGCTAAATACAGATACATGAAAACGAAATTATTTTAGCCAGAACAAAAATATTTTGGTATAAGGAATTCATGCCGTAATTTACTTGCAGGATTTAGGTGTCTGGATATATATATATATATATATATATATATATATATATATATATATATATATATATATATTCATCCTAAAGTAAATTTGGGTGTATATATATATATATATATATATATATATATATATATATATATATATATATATATATATATATATATATGCATATAAACTTAAATCCTGCAAGTAAATTACGGCATTATTTCCTTATACCAAATACATTTTCGTGCTTGCTAAAATAATTTCGTTTTCATGTATCTGTATTTAGCATCATATATTATATTTACTGCGATTTTTCATGAAAGTTTACTTCTGTAAAAGTGGACGATTCGGGACTGTGATGCTACTATCTCGGCATATATATATTGATATATCATTTTGTAGTCAATTCGTTTGCAACCTAGTCTGATAACGCTTAAAATATATGCCGAATCGTCGCATTACTTATCATCCTTGTATTTAAACCGGTGCGTTATTTGATACACTAATGCACATCTTAAAAATGATTAAATATTTACACCCCCCTGTGTTCAAATACTGCTAAAACATTTGGATGGAACCTAAGAATATTCAGTCAGCGTGCTTCCGCAAAGATGATGCATGTCTCCTTTCCTTGAAAAAAAAATCTCTTAAGTGTTAGAAATTATATTTACTCACACGCAAACCAGATGAGCCAGGGAAAAACGGGGCCCCCGTCCTGAAATAGGAACATCATGCACTTTTGGCCCAATAACGAACGTACAATAATTCAGTTCATGGACTGAAGAGCGTTACATATTTTTGTTTCTGAATGATATTGATATTTGGAGGCGAATAAAGACTAAGTTACACTGCCATACAGTAATAATAGCACAGGCTGAAGTATGCGTAGGATGACACTTAAACCTTATAAATGTTATGATAAAAATGAGTGATACGCATGATTACAAAAACCGAGCTGCAGGACAATAACATGAGTGACTGTGGTACGCCGTCCGATCATCTTCAAAAGTGCACTGCACTGCCTCGCACTGGGATACAGGGATGCACACTAGAATACGGTCTGACAAGGAGTCCAGAAGAAGCCGGATGCTGTCCCGAAGGAGACAGGCTCCTATTTGTTTGGATATGGAATCATATATGTTCATTTAACACCAGATCAAATCATAGAATGTTTAGTAAAACATATTAAATAAACAGTAAGAAAAATTATAAATAAATAGCTACATGTGATTGAATGTGAAATTGGAACTATGGTATTAGAAATCAAAATACCACACGGGAGAATAATTCATCAATTCTATTAATAAATTTAACAGGATTACAAGAAAACCGAAAAAAATTGGTACATATATGAGTCACTACATGGCCAGAAAAATCTGCCTAGTTTTAATGTTACTAAAAAGAGGAATAGAAAATAAATAGACAATTAGACAGTACAAAAATCGTTGGCGATTTCTGCAGAATAATTGCTCAAATACAACTAGACAAATAATATCAACAAACTGCAGCAAGAAAATTACATACCTATGGGAATGATTCGGTACAAGTAAAGGAAAACTTAACAAACGACATTGTGAGAAATCGTGGGAGTAAGAAGTGAATTGCTTATGTAAATGCCGCACGTATGGGCACCAAAAATGTAACGCAAGTGTGGTGGGAATATGTAGTAAGTGAATACGTTTAGCTATAAACATGCAAAACAGCTTTTCCACACTAGGAATCATATGTATATGTGAGAGAGTGTACAGAAGAACACTTACCTTTGTAGAAAGTCTTACCCTTGTAGACTTTAAGTTTTGGAGGCTGACATAAGGGTAACTTCCATTAACGAGCATGGGCTAAACACTGACACTACCGACAACAGGAATTCCAAACTAGCAGCAATTCTACAATGACAAGGGGATGACACACTGTCACATTGGTAAATAAACTGGAATTGTAACATTAATATTTACACTACACTTGCACGTACAATTTAAATCCCTAAAACCTGTGATGTAGCAACACTCCAGCACATCCTCCCCAGTCCCCTAACAAAGGCATCGCCAAAACACTAGTAAAATGCAAATTTCAACCCTTAATACCCAACATACTCTAAAACTATTCATAAAATTCCTTTACATTATTTGTGTGAACATTTTGCCACATCATTTTTTTCAGTGGATCCTGCGAATAATGTAACAGGAGTTAAAATGTCATACTTCTTTCATATTCTTTGAATCCACTGACTCCCAAGAGAGAGTATGCACAGACCAAGCATTTAGCAAAGGGTGAAAGAGTTTTGTGCCAAAAACAATTCAGCTTGCGTATATTTAGTGGTACCACTAGTTACATTATTAAAACATTACCTGAGAAGAATCAAAACCTCATCCCACTTCCTCTAAGTACCAACCTAGAATGATCTAATTGCAATCTTTAGATTTATATTATAACATTCAACAAAGTTTGCCTGTAAATGGTATGAAGAAGTATGCATTAATTTTATGCCCCAACAGAACATTAACTATTTTATTTCCGTTTATGAAAATTAAGTAGCATTGTCGCAAACCAGATACACGGGAGATACAAACAGCAGAAATAATCTCTTACTCAAAATTTTTCATATTTCATCTTAAAGTAAAGAAATATCACAAATTTCATGAAACTATCAACACCGACTAAAATAAAAGTAAATCCCGAAGTACTACGAGGCAAACGACCCACAATATCCAGATACAAACATTCCCATCTTCAAGAGGCACGTGTAGCCACATATTTTCCCCACTTTTGGTGTTTCTAGCCTTTGCCTGTTGCCAATCCTGGCAAAACTTTACTCATTATTAAATCTCTATCCTCAACCTTGATCACGTAAACATGTCCTGAATCCTAGCTATAGTCTCATCACGTTCCATATGCCCACCCATCAAATAATCATATCAATCGGTAAAGAACACCTTTCTCAAATCAGAGGAGACAAAAACAACAAACTTCCCTGGTTTCGTACATTTCCCCAACAATCGCTGATAAATACAAAAATTCCCCCTATCCAATTATATTCATTTCATAACTTCCTGATGTTCAGGATCACTCTGCTGTTTACCAGAAGGTCATTAAAAAGCTCAGGAAAATGTTGTATCACATATACAGAATCCATCTTCCATTATACTACAGAGAGAAACTCTTCTTCGTCCGTTTCTTTCTTCTCCATTCTTTCACTTTCCCTTTGTTCAAACTCTTCATCACCCTCCTCATACTCTTCCTTCTTCATCCCAATTCAACCTTCGCTTTCCTTTTGTTCAAACCCATCCTCATTAAACATGCGAGGCAAACAGTCAGCTACCACAATTTCTGTGCCTTCTACATGATGTATATTAAATTTAAATCGTGGCAATCGCACCAATCTCCTCGCTGACCGACCTACACAGTTATTAGAGTGAAGAACGTACTGGCGAACCCTCTGACCAAGAACAGCACCCACAGCAATCGAACTCTCATCAACATGCAAAATAAACTTTTCTGAAAAGTTTTGCACTGTCAAAATCGGCAGTGATGAAATTTCTTCCTTTAATAGAAAAAATGATTTTATTTGATAAGGGCCCCCAAATAAACTCAACATTCTTCCATTTCAAATAATTCAATGGTTCTCCTAGGGTTACGAAATCAGGAATAAACTTTCCATATAATCTCATCCTACCCAAAAAGTCTCATACTTTTCAAATTTTTAGGCACAGGAAAAGATACTATCGGCTTAACCTTGTCGGAATCTGTCATAAGAGTGCGTTCAGAAATTACAAACCCCAAGTATCTGGCATGTTTCTCCGCCCAAGAAATTTTTACCGTATTTACAGTCAGCCCTACCTCCTGCAGTGCTATCAACATCTCCCTTATATGCTCCATATGCTCATCAAATGTATTACTATAAATTCAAACATAATCCATATATAGGAATACAGTCATAAACATACTTCCCCAAAACAAATGTGTTATTATAAAGGCAAACATCATCAATATATATGAATACAGTCATAAACATACTTCCCCAAAACATTGAAGAGGTTACTAGACATAGCCCTAGGTCCACAATCTGCCCCCATCAGTAGCTAAGTACACTGATATAGACCTCAAGGGGTCACAAAATCAAAAGGTTCTCTGGAACCAGATTCTAATTCACATTGCAAAAAAAAATATTTTAAATCCAAAATAGTAAAGCAATAAGCTTATCCAATACGCTGAAAATAGTATATATACGAAGGATGGGATAAGGGTCAAGGTATATTTTCTTATTAATATTTTGGTAATCGCATATTAACCTATACATTCCCTAGGTTTTCTTTGGAAGAAGAAATATTATACTCGTATATAGACTCTGAGAATCCCTAACAACACCTTGGCTTTTTAATTCGTCAATATGATCTTTCAAAATTCTCACCTTGGGAGGAGCCACCCAATATTGCATGGATACTACACACTCCTGCTCCTTCAATTGCCAAACTATGGGATACTGAGTACAATGCCCTAATTTATGAGTCACAACATCATAAAACTCTTCTTTGATTTTGTCTATTTCTTTATCATTTGTTCGGTCAAAGTGTGTACCTGGATTTTCCTCTTTTATATTGGCCTTCCTTGCAATGAGATTTTATTACAAGAAGCAAAACTTAACAATAAATGCTTCTGAGCCAAATCCACCTGGGCATGTGTTTCTCTGCAGAAACCTATATCCAAAATCATATCATGAGTCAAGTCCTGTATAAGATGAAAACTAACATTCCTAGAAAACACCTAAATTTTTATCTTAATATAGGCAACATTATTTGAAATAATCTACCCCCCATCAGCTATATAAAACACAATTTGTTCCCGTTTACTTACATCAATGGACCCTAAAGGATTACCCCTCATTAATTTGTTACAACGAGCAATAATCAAGCAAATCCCTAAGAGTACTCGTTCCCACTAAAACTCAAACTAAAAACAATCCTTTCCACTTCCTGACTTTTATATAATTTGCAAAGTTTATGCCCGCTGGCTTTTGTAAAAAAAGGGGGGGGGGGGCAATAACACTGAATCCACCCTTCTTCTTTACATAAACAACATACAGCCCTGTTTTTCTGTCTCTTTACTCTCAGGCTCCTGTAAGGCCGGGAAAAACCGTCGAATATGACACTCTTTCTTACACTCATAACAAATTACTTTATTCTTACCCACCCCCTTATGAACGTCAATTTCCTCAGTTTCCACTTAACATAATATGTTTTAGTGGCTCCGAAACCAGAACCACCACAACTTCCCACACAGCCTCAGCATGCCTACTTCTCAAACTGTCATGGAAGAGAAAGGGATTGGAAGTATACATCAACAAACACATTCTAAAGACATAGTGACTGATAGTCACTATAACATTGTTGAGAATGGGTGGGTGTACTCACAATTTCACAACAATAAACTTTTTATTTGCGCAGTTTTTAATATAAGCCGAACTTTCTCTTTCATATTAATTAGGCCTTTCCATTCACATAAACACAACTATTTTTTTCTTTCAGAAATCAACAATATTTCACAATCTGTGGAATAAATTTTTCAAATTAAAACATTCATTAATTCTCTATACAAAACTCTTTGAACACAATCTTTTTCAGAACACAGCAATATCTAAATACATCATTGCGGAGATCACTGAGGCTTTCTGTCTTCTAACCAAGGAGGCTGACGACCAATATTTCGAAATTCTCACATCAAATTAAACTTAGCACCTTAGGGTATCATCTTGTCATCTTGTTCATTTTGTTTAGAATTTTTTTTTATATAACATAGTATTTTACGTTAGCCTTAGTCAAATTGGAACTGTTGTACCAAGGAGTCACTTTCTCTCATCCATCTCCGTTTCATATTTTAGGGTTAATGCTTTGTAATCATCCTCATTTAGATTAAGATATATTTCCTTCTGAGTAAAATAATTTGATAAGAGTATATAGTGAAGCTTTCATGTAATTTGTAATGAGGAAACTATCCTCAATCTCTAGATATAAACTAGAGTCCCTATATTTTTTGTCTGCTTTGTCTTGAGAGCTATTGTTCTCAATTGTCTTGGATTGACATTAGGAATGAGGAGGTTCCTTACTGATAGTGACTTCAGTTTACTTGAGCAAGTATGTTATGTTTGTTCCAGTACTAACGATGGAGACAATGCTGCTGAGCGATCATCTCCTCCTTCCTGGCTTCATTTGATGGAGCGCCATTCCGGAGACTTCTACGAGGTTGGCCACTTCAGTGGAGCTTCCGGTCACCCTTCCACTCTTGAATGAACTTCTCGGAAGTCCCTCTCATGAGGGGGGGGGGGACTTGGGATACCGAACGCCTCAAATAGCAATTTACGTCTCTCTGCGCTCGACATAGGAAAATAAAATCAATACGTGCTACGTTATAATTGTGCTTTACTGGGACACCAACCTGCAATTTCCTTGAACGACGGAAGTTCTTAGCGGTAGTTAAACATCAGTTGCGTGTGATCGGCGCAGAAGAATGCTACAGTCACGGTGCGTGGTATGTGCCTGGCATTCAGCCAGCATCTGCGTGGGCGGGCCGAAACAGCTATCAGGCGCGGCGACTGTCACGTGTCACGTGGCCTTGATAGCCAATTAGCGCCCCACCCCCCGCTTCCTGGAATTTAGGCCTGAAGCGTCACCCACCTGATTTCCGAGAATAACTACTTGCAGTGTGACGTCACGAACCAGTGCGTCGCCGCGCTCAGCTGTTGCTAGGCGGAAATTATTTCCATGGTGGACTATAACTATAGTCCACCATGGAAATAAGGTTGGAAGTTGGTCCACCATGGAAGTTGGTTTAAAAAAGTGGGTTATCAGGCGGAAGTGTTACAAAAAATATTTTTTTTCCCTTCCCCAGTAGTGCGGGGTTGGGAGTTCTGAGACACCTGATTCGCTCAAGGTTTTCCTCCCCTCCTGGTGAAATTTTGACTGGGTATACATGTCTTGGAGTTTCCTGACTCGAGAGAGAAGATGACTCCAAGGTTCAGCACACACTCCCTGATTGCGTTAAGTTTAATGAAATTAAACAAGTCATAATGGTGGGCCGTCTGGCGGGACTTGAACTTTTCAAAGTCCTTCTAGGGTAAATTTGGCAAAAATTTTCCTTGGAAGAAAAATGTAAGAGTTGAGCATAGTTTTCTCTGGAAATTGTTATAAAATTTTAGCCAATATTAAAATTGAAGTCATAAATGACCTTGGTCTTGTTATGTGACCATGAGAGTGAGTACTGTATGAAGTCGAAGTAACTTGTAAATTTATAAATATGTCCTTGGTAGGTTCTGAGTGGCCAGATATTTTGTGATTAAGATAGTAAAAACTTATCCATTTTCTCAGCTAGAACAATTTCTCTAAATGGCTTTTGTAAATGTTGAAAGTAGTGCAATATTTATCCCTTCTCAAGGCCTAATAATTTTCATCAATCGGCCTTTGTAGTATTTTATAATGGTCAAAACCTTTGTTAGTTAGTCATTTCTTGGCCTTTGTTTGTGAATACGGTCAGAAAATATTTAGCCTAATTAATTCTTTCCCAAGCTATTTCTTATTTGGCTTCTGTAGTAGAGTAATAAATTTTTACATGACAGTAAAATTTTCTTCAATTGACCTTAATATTTTGAGTTGCCATGAATGTTGTAAGAAATCCATTTTTTGCTTGAGTATGAGAGAACAGCCAGTAATATATTCTCTTTTCGTCTATTTCTATTTGTCAGTTATTTAGTCTGTTACCCTTTGTGAATATGGCCATAAAATTAAAATTATCAATAATTAACCTTATTTTCTTTGTATGTTGCCAAGGTAAAGTTTTTCAGAGTGGTATACTGAAACCACAGGTTTTATTAGAATGTTTTGTTCGCCATCTTTAATAATTCGAATTGAGGCGATTTAAAATTGATAGAAATGCCATGTCGGCATAAAAATGTATATTTTAAATTTTGTATTTTACAAAATATACAAATGTCATTTTGCTTTGAACAAAACTAAATAACAACTTAGATCCAATAAAGAATCAAATCAAAGTGTAATCACATGTGTTATAAATTGGAGCATGGGTAGGGTATCCTCTTTAATATTGATTTTCAGCCCTCAGTTACTTGCAAAAAGGTGAATATTTTTTGGAAGTTTGATGATTGGTTATCTTTTGGGCGGTGGTTCTACTGCCCCTTTGATGTGCCTTTGTGAGAAGGGCGTATCACAGTATTAGTGGTAATAAGGTTGCAGAGGACTTATCTCTGACGCTGTAGCTTCCGAAATGGTAAACGATAGTAGGCCTTCTCTCGCCGACTTGATGGAATCTCATGAAGTACCGTCGTCGCTGCTCTCGGATGGGTGAGCGTCGTGCTTCGTCATCGCTCTACCGTGGAATGGTCCGGCTGTACAGTTGCTCCATAGTTAACTCTGGAATGGAGCTCTCACCTCCTCGATAAGATGGAACTTCTCACCGTTATGAATCTCTTAATTTTACAATCTTCAACTTTGCGGAATACTACCCAGAGTTCTCTTCCAAATTAATCTGCAAACTAAATATTCTTGCAAATTTCACGTATTTATAATAAACTTCTTTTTGTGGAAATAAAATGTTTGTTAGTACGTGATGGTCATTAATTATAATCTTCCATTTCAAAATAATCTAACTTTTATACAACGAAACATCGCTTCAATATTCTTGCAGAAATTTTCTTTGACGAACTTGTTTACTTCTGTTCTAAATTTTATTCCAAACAAAACTAACTTTTTAAACAGTCACGTCATTCGCCCCTATCAACCAATGTTTATTATTCCTACGAGCAAGTTGTATGTATACCAATACATTGCCAAAACATTAAATCATCTCCAAGAAATGTTATAATACATTTAAAACCTATCTGAATTTCATAAATTAAAATGGTAGAAAAATAAAGAAAATATTAAAATTAAAATTAAATCATAACTTAACACAGAGCAAAGAAAAACCAGTTGTTACAGTACATCCATTATTCATGTAAGATATATGATAAAAACTTGCGGAAAATAACACACACAAATCACGTAAAAATGCACCGAAAATAATTTTGTAAAAATTAGTGTAGTTAAGTATGTGATCTTTAAATTAATAGTATAAGGGCGTTGAATGACTAGATGAAAATTTTTGGACATTCGCCATTGTGATTCAGATGTCTATCATGGATAAACAGGACTGAGCACGAAAATAATGCTTATATAAGACATGTAACCTATGGACGAGAAAATAAATATGTGTATACAACACTGAAAAACTCCAAGAGGGAACAGAGTAAAAATACAGAACAGTAATTAATTATAAAAAAAATGTATACTTTCATGAACAACAAAATACATAGAAACAACACAGACTAGAAGCCTGCTTCATAAAGTTAGGATAACACGGACATAATGAGTAGGAAAAAATGGTACAACACAACAAAGAAACTCGCTTAAACACAGTTTACTGTTGATCATGTCTACAAGGTGTTCGGAAACCATGTGTCGAAAATCAAACCTCAGCATCTGTGGGCTAATAGAAACGAGAAACTCTTGTCACAAAATGTTCGGAAAGGTCATTTAAAGTGTTTAAAATGAAGTTGAATTTCGGCAAACGACGCCGTCGGTCCTATAAAGAACGCTGGCTGTCCGCAGCCGTATGTACCGGCGGGCATTACTAATTGCATAAGAAGAAGGCGAACTCATTCAAGGCAGTGCTTCATGCGGCACTCGGCGCTGCCTGTCGGTCGGATTGGTTGCCACTGTCCAACACACATGCGTCACTACAGTGGCAGGTGAGCTTGTGTAGTTCATAGTTGCCTATTAAGAAAGAGGTCATCATTGCAAAACAGATCTATGAGCTGTTTTCACTGGCAGCCTGAACTGGTGTATCAAAATATTCATAATTTCGCAAATTGTAGTTGGACTTTTGACCGGAGCAATCTCCAACCCCAGCCCTACGAAATTTTGACTCAGTTCATAAGTAAATGTCCTTATGTGCGTAAACGTTCGTATTTTTTAAATATTGTCGTTAATTTATGGCATATTTGCTTGCACAATACGAGTTTTTCTTGCGGCATCACGTGGGGCCAATAGGGTACAAGTACGTTAGCGAGCGTTGGAAATATTTATAGGCACGATGGTGCTAGCGAATCTTGTTTACGAAATTCACCGCAAAAATGAAAACCGATAATGGAGCAGCTAGCGTCCCCTTGTATCCTAGGAAATGCATCGTGCTTGTGGCTACAATAAACTGAAATGCTTGGCCTGAAACATGATCAACGTGCACGTGTATATTTGCCGGTTTTTTCTTCATGACAAGCTGGGGCAGTTCTATAATCGTAATTTCTAATATTGCCATGGATTCATGCCGCCATGTACGCCATGTACTCAGTAGTGTAAAAAAAAATATATTGTTAGAGTTTTTGGCTTTATATTTTAATGTTGGCTAATAAGGCGGTCCTCGGTGTGCCAACACATGTTTTTACTGCCGTAGGTACGATGGTAAATGTATAATGTGTATGTAAATGGCTTTTTAACGTCCCCGGGTTTAATGCTGGAAATCTTATCAGAGGACGGCTTACATATTATCTTATAACCTAACTTATATTAACACCCACGCCTTACCCGGGATTCGAACCCAGAGCCTCCCGCACTCCAGATCGGTGGCGCACCAACCGACTTCATCACGGGAGGTTGGCGGTACGAGGGTAGAAAAGGAGGATGAATATGCACTGCCCGGTCGGACAGTGAAAATAATGCACGACGAATAAACCTGTGACAAACTCTAAACGACGTAAATAGAGAGAGAAAGTGCACGCTGGGATGATAGCATGCCGCACACTAGGCAGTGGCGCTGCAAGTGCCGACCAGTGGTCCTGGACACAGGCGTGTAGTCGGAGCTGCATTTTCACGGGAAAAACCAGAAGATAACAAGCAAGCGTACACAGTGAGGCATAACACCAGTAAGACGCCAAATACGTAGCTTTACGTAACTGACTGACTTCGAGAGAGGACTCACAATCGGACTGAAAACCTCTGGGTGGATGTATCGCCATATAGCTCACCATGTTTATCTTTCAGACAATAATGTCCTCAGTTGTTGGGAGCAGTGGACGTGAAAGCACCCGCACACGGGGGACCGATTCAGAACGTACGAGGTCGACTACCATTCGAGAGGATCGACAAATCGTAATCCAGGCATGGATGTATCCCACAGAGACCAGATACACGATACTGGCTAGTTTTTGTGCCCCTGTGTGCCCCCGAAGAATTTTGCGATGCCTTGCGGAGGAGGCTAAACTGAAATCCCAGCTCCTCTTTTATGTGCTACCATAAGTCTGCAACAACGGCGTCTCCGTTTGCAGTGGTGCCAGGCCACAGCAATTTGGGACCCCAAAGACTTGCGTTGTGTGGTGTTAGCGAGGAGTGCTACTTCGTTATGGTGACTAATGATTATCGCGCCCTGGTGATTACCACAGTCCTAATTTCGCTATCGACTAGCACAATTCCTTCATGGCCTGGGGAGCCGTAGTCTAAGGTAGCCGACCCACTCTCGTCATGGTACATGAAATAAATGTTCATTTTCTTTCTTTTGCGTTTATATTCCTTTCTTCTTCCCTTTTTTTTGCACTTCTTACATTCTTCACAACATAGTACACCTAGGGTATTAAAGTTCCATACAACCTTGCGAAACATATGCCCTACATACTGACTGTTCTTTTCCCTTATTTTGTGTACTTTACTTTCCTCCGTACTTTTTAATTTGTTTGTTACCATTATACTGCTTTCCTTATTTATTTAACAACGTGTTTACACCTATGGTATTATGGTGCCGGATAACCATGCTTTACAGTAACACTCTTTATTTCCTTGGCAATTCCCCTCCTGTTACTATAGTTTCCCTTTACTTTATATAACTCTTTCTTAATTTTATTTTCCTTTCTTTATTATCTACACATAGTATTAAACAATGCCACCCGACCGCGTGAGTCCGTGTATTCGGCTAAGGCTTCTTGATGGATTTTGATGCCGTTCTAACCATCATTTAGAGAATTTCTTAAGAAAGGTTCAGGTTTATAATACGTTGATATATAACGTAAGGATATTAGAGAAATGTTGACGATTTATAATAAAGTCGGAAATAGCCGCTTTTCGGGTGCTTTTATGGCTTACGCTGACAGAACCATAAGAGATACACCAAATTAACGTACTACAGAACTGTAGATCTCAAAAAGGTCTACAAAAAGTCCGCAGTAAATTTTGTTTTAATAATGACCTACAGTAATAATTTTTTGTCTTTTAAAATTTGATTAAAATAAGGGTTCACATACGAACACAACACAGTATTAATTCTGTTAGCTACCTTAAGAATTTAATATATATACTTGCTGTAAACCTCTGTAAATCGCACACGAGCGAGGCCGGGGCAGGTCGCTTGTTATAATATATACATTTTCTCCCTCGCTCATTGTCGCTGTACACACAGCGGTGGGCGCTTATGATACATTCCTGCTCTCGTCCGCTTATTGATCAAGCTTTCATGGTAGTTGCCCTACTGGTCTTTCCTTTGTGTACATCTCTCATGGTATTGTTTTGTTGTTAGACACATTTGTTTTCTTTATTACAATTGATTTTCTTTTGTCTTAGATTTAGGAGTGTTATTGTTTACATATATTGTAATTTTTTGAAGTTCAGGATATTTTCCTGAAGTAAGGACTAATTTTTTTTGTTACAGTCACTTCTGAAGGTATTAATTTTCTATCTTTAATCGTCATTCCCTGTACAACAGGAGATCCTTCTTTGTGTTAAACATCGCATTTTACTGTCAATTCTCTGCCATCAAATGTACGTTAGTCAAGTTCAATAAGTAACATTTTCAAACAATCAAAATAAAAATTAAGTATTGCCACGTGGTATTTTCTTTTCATTAAAAAAGTCACGCATCATCTTTGCGAAATATTGCGGATCGAATTTTCTTAATTTTTTTCCTATACATTATAGCACTATTTGAATACTACGTAAAAATTATGGATAAAAATTTAATATTTTATACCATATGAATCAGTGGATGAAATGAACCACATGTTTGAATACGAGGAGAATAAGTAATGG
Source organism: Dryococelus australis (assembly GCA_029891345.1). Lineage (NCBI taxonomy): Eukaryota > Metazoa > Arthropoda > Insecta > Phasmatodea > Phasmatidae > Dryococelus > Dryococelus australis. Next base: position 184,098,570 of record CM056994.1, on the reverse strand, counting down.
GACAATACGGCACATTTTAAGCGTTTTCAGGCAGGTCTGCAAACAAATCGTCTGCAAAATGGTAGATATGTGTAACCGTTTCAACGAGATGAGATAGGGAGAGGTATTTATTATTTTTATTTATTCATACGCCTCATATGGAAGCCACTGAAAAGATGATATATGTTTATTGTATACGGACGACTAGCAGATACTAGAACAAATGCGTAGATTAATAGGTGTAATTATCACACACCATGAAGTCAGGGTTAGCAAATAGACTACTGAATGGGAAAGTGACAGAACTCACACTGCAATATGCTGAAAACAACTACAAAACACCAACAGACTTTCAGAATACTAGCATGTTTCCGTAATATCCACACTTAGTACAGCTGCTACATATCTATACATATGTCACACTTCAAATACACTTTGGGGAAAACAAAGAAACTAACTACCAACATATCATTTCAATCAAAGAATTCCAAGGGTGAAGTGAATTTTCATGCAAATAAAAAATATTTACTCAATTTAAATAATGCTTCCAACTTTATATTGTGGTACCAGAATATGTGAAACACAACACGCAGCAGCTGGGCAAAAATATTATACATAAACATCTGCATGCCTGTCAAAACAGCAATTATGTGCGTAGTTTTTGGCAACCATAATTAATAATATACCTGCAGTGCTTTAATGTTCATACAAAATTTAAAATATTTTAGTGTTCAGAAAGTTCATTTGATGTCCAAATGGTAATCACACTCACACTTAACAGTTGCAATTATCTGCCTATACGTTTAAACGTAATAAAATTGTCTCTGGCTAACAATGTCAAAATAGGTAGAGCAAATAAGAGTTCTTATTCCCAGACACTGTGTGGTAAGCAAAAAAGTGTCGCTATAAGTATGCGGTTAACAAGACAAGTCCTTAGCACTTCACCGCTGGACCAACGGTCTCTGAGGATGGTGGTGATGAAGATGCCTTACATATCTGCAGAATAATTGAAGTTACCATGTTCCTGACCTCTCTTCAGGCAGTTTAGTATTACTCTGTCAGCTACCAACACAAAACGAAGCGTGTTGGTTGGGGGTCAAGCTCACTTTTAATTACAATTATCCACTTTTTGTACGGAACGCAGGTTTACCTGACCTTTAATATTAATGACACATTTCATACAAGATGGATACCAGTACATTCTTTAGACACCTATTGTTCACGTCGGTTACCATATTTAGATTAATATGTGTGAAATAGGGCTTATATCAGGGTTCATTCCTTATGATTATAACCAAAACGGTATTATCAAACATTGCCAACTTACACAAATTAGTATGTTACTCAAATTTAACAATATAAAAATATATATGTAATATTAAACATATGACTAATTAACTTTCAACTGATGTGTGTACCTTAATAAATATGTAGTATAAAAATATAAATAAAATGACTGAATGACATACTTACATGTAGAACTCGTCACAACAATATCATTGTTTATATACTAAAAATATGTGTGTAATAATATGTTAGAATTCTATACTACTGTAAGGTTTAATAATGCTAAAATAAATGCGCTACATAAGCCTAAAAAATGCATGGAAATCGCGGCATGAATTGCTTATAACAAATAAAACTTTGCGCTCGCTATACAAATTTCGTTTTCATCGATCTGTGTTTAGCACAATACGTTAATAATATTCTGTGCTGCGATTTTTCTTAGTTTTACTTCCCTGAAATTTAGACGGTTTGGGACTCTCATTTCCCTATGCTAATATCTTGGCTTCCATACGAGAGAACGTGCAGAAACCTATTTAGAATAGCCATTCTCTCTTTCTCTTAAAATGAAAGGAGATAAAGTAATGCTTTTTATTCGCGTTTACCTTTTAGATTTTCGTAAAATAGTGGATGTACTCATTATATCCTAGGCATTTTGGGAACTAAAATTGTTAGGTTTACCGAATGGGAAAAGTCGCCTTTGCCTCGTTTGGGCGACTGAGAACATATTAAAAGGGTACTGTATGTAATTATTAAAATTCTTTGAGTATGAAGGTTTACTAGTTTTGAAATATACATTTACTTGCACATTTGGAGTGTAAATTTGTTTTTGTCCTAAATTTCTAGTACTGCATGTGCGTGTTTGAGAGCTTTCTGTACTGTGTTTCTTATTGTAGCATCATGAGGTAAGTAATATGGGATACTTCTATCTCAGTAATAAGATTATGCCAAGTCTTTACTTTCACATAATTTATAGAAAGTAATGGCTGTTGATGTCTGCCGCTGAAGTGGATATTGCGCATGCTTGTGTATGTTCGAATTCTCACCTTACATATGGCAAAAACTATGTAGTGGAAGGTGAGGTAGACAGGAGGATGGGGTGGATATACCTACTGCAGATTAGATACGGCTTGGTTGGAAGCAAAATTTGAAAAAGTGTTGTAGTTTTTGGCCTACATAACGGCTTTGTCCTCAAAACATTCTGGAAAGAAAGGCAATATTTTTTTAATTATTTTTTTTTTGCCATTTCTACATATATATTGTTTTTTTTCGATAGTGCTTTTTCCCATAAAAAATATTGTGAGTAAATATTATTAATCTTTCTGCCGGGGAATGCTAGAAATATTGCTGTTCATTGGGTTGTGACGGGTTCTCAATACCACCACAACTTCCCTCCCAACCTACACCTACCTACCACTAGGACTATCCAGGAATGGGACGGGAATGGAAGCATATATAACAAAAATCTTCTAAAAGCAGAGTGATTCGATAGTTACTTTATCATGCTAATCAAAATGGGTGGATTTATACACAAATGTCCAAATTGCTGTTTAGTTTTTGTTTAGTTTAATATTGGCCTCATATTCTTTCCAATCTAACCTTTCATTTCAATTTACAATATATAGATAATTTGATTTGGCATATACAACCACTGGATTTACAAAATCATTCACAAATTACATTTTAGATTGCTTAAAACATATTAAAAATATACAGTATTCATCCCAGAAAAAAAAAACAATTATTACTGAGCACGTATTATATTAAAAAACAACAAACAATTCTTATAAAAACAATCACCGAGGCCTTTGGTCTCTAGAAGAAAATAATCGAAAACGCAATCCAAAACGATTCCCTTTTCCCTACACAAACATCTTTACACAAGTTCACAAACATCTGAGCCTAAGGATTTTGCCCTCACCGGTATACCCATAGGGTGTAGATAGTGTTCATTCATATCCACAACAAATATACAGTCATACAAAATAATCTTATTTATACTCTAGAATATTCCAGACATGCCAGTTCACCAACTACGTCTGCAAGTCCAAGTCCCGAATCCTTTCTTCCCAGTATAAAAATCTCGCATTCACCAGTTTTGAGGCTAAATTCCACAACGACTATCCAAAACCTAAGTCCTCTATTCCCGGAAATGTAAGCAAAGTCTCCACACGCTTCGCCCAGAAACAGATTTCTTTGATTCAGTGAGCCTAATGCCAACTCATCACTGCCAGAGTCTAAATCCCTCATGCTATTCCGCGGAAATATTTTTCTAAGTCCCGACACACCACTGCCAGAGACTAAGCTCCCCACACTATTCAGCAGAATATTCTACGTCCCGCCTCACCAGTGAGAAATTAACAGAGTCCCAAATCGTAGTTAACTTCTGCATCGTAGGCCGACGTTCTCGCAGCACCTCCACAGCAGCAGAGAACCCGAGTCCCGGAGTTGGCAACAATCTCCTCATTCTGCCCAACCGAGCCTCCTTTGTACTCGACGACGATCTCCCGCTTTTCCGAGCCTCCCATGCACCCAGTGACGATCTCCTCGATCTTTTTTTTTCTTACCTACCCTAATTCTAAGGGTTAGATGTACGTCCAAAATAGGTATGGGAGTTAAATGCAGCTCAGGGAAACCCCCATACGCTTAGAGGGGAAAGAATCCATGCGAGGAGGCGTGCATCGCTGCAGAGAGGGATTGGGAAGCCATGGCAGCAATTGGGGCCATGACTACCTTCATGGGTGTACCTATAGTTAACCAACAGTTAAGAAGAGAAAGGAAAAAATCGGCAGAGAAACCATAAACACTCATTATACAGGAAATAATTAAAAATGGTTACAGTCATTATTTGAGAATGCTACAGGAGACATATACGTAGGAACCATGCTCTTTATTAGTGGGAAGAGAAATACTAGCAGAGAGGAGGCGAGATCTTCGCTTTTCCATTGTGATGATTGGTAGTGGCGTAACTAGAGTGATCTCCTCGATCCCCTAAACTACACCTCTTATAAACTGCCCGGCGACCCCTTCCACACATGCCTTCTTCTCCAGAGACACCAGCTCCTGCTTCAGTGCGCTCTATATAGACCACCTTTTAAATAAATAAAATGACGAAAGTCAATCACACATAATTCAAGCAGGTGGCCCCTTTACACTTCGCGCTGAAACCCTCCAAACTGTAGTGAGCTGCGGGCAGACGCAACGACAGGAGTCGAGTGCTGGAGAGGACAGAGGCACAGCTTGAACACCCCAAGTCTTACCATCACACCTCAAAATACAAACATACATATGTGGCGGAGCATAATCCGTCACAGAGAGAACATATTGAAATTACTTTTGAGTAGTTTATGATATAAAATATTCTGACTTTAAACTTTGGAGTAAATGATGTAATGCTAAGTGTCTATGCTTTAGTGAATCCTTAGGAATCCTACTGAGATTATCAAATATTACGAGGCAGAGAAGTGCTCTATACTCCTTTTTGCGCCATTCAAGTCATGATTACTTAAATGATAGGTCCATACTGCATCCGTACACTACAGGACAGTTTACTATAAAATTTCAAAAATACGACTTGCAGAGGTGAATAATCTTGTTGATTCGGGGCTCTTGATTATTAAGTTTCGTTAGTATCCACCCCGAGTCACCAAGCGAAGTGGCACAGTGGTTACTCATTTGCCTCGCATTCGGGTGGACCCGGATTCGATTCCTGGTCCGACCATCTTGATTTTGGTTTTCCATGGTTTCCCGAAATCACTCCAGGTGAATGCTGTGATGGCCGATTCCTTCCCAATCCCTCCTCCTTGAGCAACTTGCTCCGACTCTAATGACCTAACTGCTGACGAGATGTTAAGCCAAACTACTTGCTTACCTACCTTCCACCCCGAACTTTGCTTTCTTACACTTCTTCCTCGTGACAAATTTTCATTTATAATATTTTATGGCATTCTTCCATCATCGTGCATACCTATATTAATTCGTCTATTGATTGCACCTTTTAGTACGTTTGTCAAATAGAGACGGTTAGGTATTCACTTGTTTGAGCTATAAATTAAATTTTATTGCCCCCTTTTTATGTAACAGTGGTAAGCTAACAGTGATTATTATCTCCGCAAGGGCCAAAAATGAGTAAATATACTTTGATCAACTGTTTTCGGTTTGAGCGCTATTTATCTTTGAGTAAAAAAGAAATGAAATATTTCAACTTTTTAAATTTTGTGGTTTTAATACTAATTTTCCCAAAAGCAATTATTTTCAATTTCACACAAACATTATTTTAATTTTTATTTATATTACACGTTGTTCTCGATATCGCCGGCCTACGTCTGTCTCTAGACTTAGGGTGGAAGAGTTTCCCAGAGGTAACCAGATGTAACGCTAAGAACACTATGCCTGAGCCTCGTCGCGATTCCATTCGAATTCCAGAAAACAGCTATACCGAGCAATGAGTTCCAAAAAAATAAATTTTGAACTATTAATTATTCCTTTTATGTAGAAGTAAATATATTTACTTCTATCCTCTATGCAGGCCGTTACTGCCATTGGTCAGGAGGAGTTTCGAGAGACAAACCGTTGTAGCACCAAGAACATTGTGCTCGTCTCAACCCCACACCAATTCCAAAGCACTTACCACAGCAGCAATATCCGGAAGGACGTGTATTATTTATATAATATCATTGATTCCTCTATCTAAACTCGAAAACCAGTGACAAGGAGAACCGACTACAGAGTAAGGATTAGAGGTATACATTATTTTTGTGCATCACCACTTGGACTTGGGAATCCCATGGGGGTCCCAGGTACAAGGAGAGTTGCAAATCGCCTGGATGTACTTTGCCAAAACTATTTTATAATTATAATTTAAACCATTCTACCAAGACATGCCCAGGCCGATTTTATTATCGAACTCTCCTCAAATTTTTATTAATTATTTTTATGAGCTTGTGATATTTTGTAACTCTCTCTCTCTCTCTCTCTCTCTCTCTCTCTCTCTCTCTCTCTCTTCTCTCACTCTCACTCTCTCTCTCTGGTCTTCATTCATCATCACTGAATAAAGGGAAATGTATTCCTCCTATCACCAAGTGTTATTTCCTTTTGTTTCAGATCCGGCAGAAGATGGATCGCTCAAGGAAGTCTCTCCCACCCTTCTGCGAGCCGACCGAGTACCTTCCGAGTCCTTCCAGCACATCGTCAACCATGCGAAGAAAGAGTCGAGTCTTATTACATTTAATTTATACAACCCAGGTTCACGAATTCCACCATCCCCTTCCCCCTAGTTCCAACCAAAGCTTTCCGCTCAGTTCTGGTTCATTTATGCATGGTTGCGCAAGGACATCTCTTCCGCCTCTACACATGACATGCGATATCTTTCGACCCTTTCCGGCCACATGCGGGTGACAAAGGTGGTTTCGTGAATAGTATGTATCGTGCTACATGCGATCTCTGTTTTCGCTTCAGTATGCAAAAAGCAGTAAGAACTGTCGTGTTAGTAGTATTCGCTAATCCAGAACGTTAACGCAGATATGACATGTTTTGCAGATTAGTGATTGCCTGGGAAGTAGGAAGCCTGTACCACTTACTATGGTACAAGACATACCAATTGACAACCTGGTTCCTGATTTCTCCTTAATGCAGGTAGTCCCCTGAGTAAATTGTGGTAAACTTACTAAACAAACACCGGTTACGAGAATTAGTGGTTTATTTGGAATGCCACAAATTTACGTGCTTACAGCATGTGCTCGAAATATGAGTCACAGATCTCCATACATGAACGAATGTGACACTCATATGACTAGCGCACATGCTGCAACATACAGCCTGTGCGGCACAGCATGCATCCTGAATACGTTGCCGGAGGTCATCCACACTGTCCAAGTCGGTTTACTTTGCATGTGCCTTCAAGTGACTTCACATGTAGAAGTCGACTGGGTATAGGTCCGATGATCTAGGTGGTCAACCCAACTGGCCCACCTCGGCCAATCCATCACGATGGGTACCACACATCCATGCCGTGCCTTGTTGAGTGACTAAACTGTGGCGGTGCACCATTTTGCATGTACCACATGTCACGTAGATTCAGTGATACATTTTCAAGTACCTGTTGCAGGTTTTCGTCAAAGAAGTGCCGATAGAAAACTCCAGATAGCCGTGCGGGAAAGACGTGTAGCCCAATTAGCATCCCGTCGATAATCCCTGCCCAAACCTTCAGAGTAAGCAGACGATGGAATTGAGATTCCCGTATCGGATGTGGCTTGATGTGTGCCTACACATGGTCGCCAAAGAAGGTGAAGACACCTTTCGTCGTGAAGAATGCTTCGTTGGTGAATAGCAAACTGCTGTAGAAACCTGGGGCTTGCCTAATTTGGTCTTGGAACCACTTACAATACTGTAAACGGGCAGGCCGGTCAGGGGAAAGTAGTGCCTGCACTGGCTGGTAGTGATATGCGTGCAATCTGTCTGGGCGTACAATGCGACGTACTGTAGACGATTCCTCGAGTGCTGGCACGTAGGTTAGCATCAACATAGTCCAATACGTCGTGCTCGATGTCTAACTGTGTTTAGCTCTCATCGTTGTAACTGCGCGTACAGTTCCTGTTGCACACAAACGCCGATGAACAGAAGAGAATGCCCGTGCATGAGGTAAATATCGAGCAGGAAGCTTTGTGTGGAACGACGACGCCTAGGTGATGCATTACACATCATTTCATCATACGTGCTATTCATGTACGCCAGTTCCTTATTCCACTCCATCACACACGTTGCGAAGAGCTGTCTGCCGTGTAGACTACCAACGCAATGCTAGCAGGCAGCCTACCTCGTACCATTTTGTAAGATAAGAGGAACCAATGCAATGCTGCTTGAAGACAAGGATATTAGCCAAGGTATCAGTGCACACGTCAAGCACAACAGTGTTTGCAGGCTACCTACCTCCCAGGCAACCATTTATTTCTTTTCTAACTAAACACATGATTTCTGCGTTAAGGGTCGAAATTAGCGGATATTACCAAGACGACCTTACTTATTGTTTTATGAATGCTGATTACTAATACGTCATGTCATCTTACTTAAATTGCAAGGTTACAAAGTTCGAATCAATTTTAGGGTGCCAAACCCTATTTAATTTATGAAGGGGTGTACTCTTCTTAACGCCTTTTTGTGTGGGAATCTACTTGTATATGTTTGTATGTGTGCCAATTTTCGATGCATAATCGCAAGTGGTTTCCAATTCATCGTTGTATAACTTTTCCAGTCGCAACGCTCCAGGGTGTCCACCACCCTCAGAAACCACTGTAGGCGCTATGTCGTATATATGTTTCCCTATTTATTTGTCCTAGGGATTCCACTAACGCATAATTAGCATACATTACCAACTTACCCTTTATATTAAATTAACGATCCAATTTTGAAATTTTCTGTTCCCGTACCGAATGCTTCCATTCCATCATCCGTGGTCGTCCCAGACATTTAGATTCCCGTTATGGACCCGTTGGTCTTCATTTCCACGTTCGATAAGGGGCTGATATCTGATCAAAAGACATCCAAACCGCGGAAAACCACGTGGAGGTTGTCAGGCTGTCGCCCTGTGACCCAAGCACCCTTTCTCTTCCCCTCCCCTTTTCAAATACTTTAACACTTTTAATTTTCATATACTTTTATAATAGTTTTATATCAAAATGTATGTCTTTTTAAGAACTTTTCCATCACTATTATTTTTACAATTTTATTCTTTTCATAGTTTTCCTTGTTTTTCACATTTATAGTTTTTCTCTTTTACATTTGTTTGCGAATCAAATCACAATAGCAAACAATATTATATAACATACAACACCGCATAACAAAACATAATCACTCTAACATCGTTTGACAAATTCGATATAAAATTATAACATTTAACAAACATACAAAAACTCTTAAATTAAAAAAGTAAATATATAAATAAATGTAAGATTCAACCACTACCCAAATTAATACAAAATATATTACCTAATTTCTCTCCCCCCCCCCCCAGAACCACTACCCTTCCCAACAAATTCTAATTCATATTACTGCTCTTGGTCATGAATCAACAAATTTTTATTCTGTTAAAATAATTTTTAATTTGTACAATTATATAGATATTTTTAATGGGATTATTTATTATATCAACTTATTCTGTTTTATATATTTATCCCCAATTAGTGACTTGTCTTCTACTATTGTTGGCAATTCCTGTATTTATTTAATTAATTCTGTTTTAAACATTTTACAGTTATAAAAAATATGGAATTTTTCCTCCTCAAATTTGTTAATTTTTTCTAAGTATTATTATCTTTGGTCATGACCTGTAACAAATTTTACATTTTATTATTCAATATATTATTACTTAAGTATCACTCTTCTATGTTTGTATCTTATTTATATAATGTATTGTTTCCTTTCCAGTATTCTTTATTTCAGCTTTATATAATTTTGTTATAATTTTTTTCTTCACTTCTTTAATACTGTCGAGCTATCTAAATTGTTTATTTGTATTCAAATTTTTTCCTTCTTTGTGTATCATATAAATGTATATTCCTTTTATATAACATAATTTTTTTGATATTTAATATTGTATATGAATTTTCTGTCCTTGATATGATACTTAAATGGCATAATTTTATTAATTTTATCTCCTGCCAAGTATGAGATTGTTGGTGTTGGTTTACGAATTTCAAATAAACTGTATCTTTGTGCTGCCATTACTGTTCCTTTGATATATGTGTTTATAGTATATTTTAATAAAATCTTCCAGAACGCTGAATTGTAGTTAAAAACACAGCTTTATTTAATTTTTTTGTTACTATATTGTTCTGTGTTCTAGATATGTCTTAGTATTAAATAATTATATTTGGTTTTTTTCTGCTATATTATTTATGCATGGAGAAAAATTAATTTATAGTCTAAATGTATTCATGTATGTGTTATTTCTTTCTGAAATATGATTGATACTGTGTAATATTATACTTTTGTTATTTAATATTAATCACTTTTTAACCTTACTGCAATAGTTTTGGCAGTTTATGTTTTAAATATTTTCCTCCATCAAACCTGACATTTATCGCAATATTTGTTTTGCCATTTTTCCCCGTTTTTTCTAGTATATTCTTGTATTGCTACACTGCAGTCACCTGCGAAAGCCAATATTTTAAAATTATTTTATTGCATTGCTTTAGATAGTAACTAGGGCCTAAAACGGAAACCTACAATCAACATCTATTAATGTTCCTTCTAGTTAATTCAGCTTCATTTATTAATATTCTTGTATCTATAATATAATGCCAAGTAAATTGTTTCAATTGTTTTCATATTTTTTATCCGGTAAATTTCTCTTTAGTATTATCCCATGCTATAGTCGAAAAAGCATCACTTATGTCTATTGCGATAGCCAAAATAATTCAATTATTCAATAACAATAGAAATTGTTATTTTTTTCGTGTTCGTCCTCCCGGGTCAACAAAACCGTGTTTTACATTACCAATGTGATTTTAAGTGGCAATGCGTAATTACTAAATTAAATAATTCATTAAATGTTAAATAAAACGTTTTTACAACTGCTATGAGTGAAGTAGCAGTGTTTGTTATAGCATTCTGCTGCATTTCAAGTAAGTTTTTGTCCCGAAAATTCTTGAAATTTCATATAATGTGCTGATCTGGTAAATGTGGCTCCTTACGTACAGCTGACATTGGCATATTTATTTCACCTGGAGTAAACTCGAAGAAACATCGAATGAGCGTGCTTAGTTATATTTGCGAGTGCTGCTAATTCTGAGATTTTTGATAAATGCATACGTGTGTTACTGAGCATTTATGAGATTCCCCATAGGCAAAATAACGAGTTAAATACCTCAGCATACATGTTATTTGTTTTGAAAAAGTAACGCAATGAGACTGTTTAATACCGCGCGTGAAAAATCTCTTCGGGTGTCAGAAATATGTTTACACAGTGCAGTAACGTCTGGCCGCAGCGTTTAATTTGTGTGAGCCAATATACCAGCTTCCACGACTTACCTTCAACATAGGAAATTTTTTTTTGGGGAGGGGGGGAGAGATCCAATTTTACCTTAAATGTGTGGAGGCAGTTTCATCAAGTATATCTTGCCATCAGCTAGGTATTGTTACAATTTTTCAAAAGCCAGGTGGTTTAGAGAATGGATGTCTTACTTAAATAAAAAGCTAAAAATTGTGCATCCTATTTATGAATAATCTATAAAATCACTAAACTTACTATCTCGACAATAATGGCGTCACCTTGTTTTGGTTAGTTACAACTAGCCTTTTATGTCGGAAATGTTCTGGAGCACCCCGAGCGCTCCTAAACGTATGATAACTCGCCCTCCACAGCACTCTCGCACTATCCCCACTACCAAGATTTGGTTGGGCCAATATTAGTTGAATGTTTGGCTCTACAGTTGGGCCAACGTTGGTATATGACGTTGGCCCAACAACAAAATGTCACTCGGGATTACGTTAGCCCAAGATGAATTTTATATTGGTTGCCAACCTTAATACTATTTTCGCCCAAAATAGTGTTATTGTGGTATGCACAGTTTTAAAGAATGGTGATATTTTTTTCAGAAAGGCATTCACACGGTCGTCTTACAACCTATTACTAACATGTTTCAACATCTGTAATGTGTTGGGAAGATGTGTTATTTCATACATAATGCTAGTTAATAAATAAAATTCTACCAACATTTGTTACCAACTTTTTAAAATAAATGTTACCCAATTACAAAAAAAAAACTATGTAAATCAGAATATTTTACATCACTTCATTTTATGAGCTGAAAATTTCCTTGGCGGATTATGAATTTGAACTGGCGCCCTTTGGATTATCAACCCGAGGTGTTATACACTTTTTTAAAAGTTGACTTTATCAATATATTGAACTATACATTTGCCATTGGACAGAGCGTGTGTGACGTTTGATAGCGTGAGTATTTTGCCGTATGTCGAGCACAAGTAGACCGACTTGAATAAAAATCCACAGTACACACGTGCGCGACATGCGAACTGAAAATCTGCCGCGTAGGAACCGGGGCGCGAACTGCCGACCCTCACCCCACTGCAAGTCGGTCACCCTGCCCCTGAGCTACGAAGGCAGGACTTGCAAGTGACTACTGTGACTTCTTACGACAGATGAAAAACGTATATATCAATTTTTTTGTAGCTATATGAAAGGGTGCTATATTATATATATATATATATATAATATATATATATATATATATATAAAAGTCAGCATTCACTACGTTGAAAGAGAATTTAAAACCTACCAGTTAAAAAATAAATAAATACTGTCCAACGTATAACCAATACACAATAAACAACAGAAAATTAATTTTCATGTAATCCGCAGGCTTGAACCATTAAAAGAATAAAATAAATTATACATATTTTTAGGTAGAAAATTAAATAATAGTTTATGATAGCATTATATCTGCAATTCAGTGCTGACCCAACATAAAAAAATAACCAATCACCGACTGTTATGTTCACAAAATTGTCGCAACACATGAAGAACAAAACGCAGTTCAAACAAATATTACATCTCGTAATTCTTAATATGTCGTAAAAATTAATATGTTTTTCTATTTTAAAATATTGTTTTCTATTATATAATTTATATTGGTAGTACAATGCTGGCCCAACAAATGTTTAGAGTACATACCAAACGCCTACGGCATGTTTTCCAACAAGTAACCAACACATATCCAAGAAAGTAAATTTTAAATAATAAATGGTTTCTATGTTAAAAACATTGCTTTTAAAGAGTCGTCCGATATTATGATGTTATTTAATCAGAAACGTCTCAATTTCCTTTGTTACGAAAGTTGGTTGGACAGTGTTGGTTCCACGAATGTTTAGATACCCAATGCCAACATTATGTTTTCCAACAAGTAACCATCACATCACCAAGTCAATCTTAAATAACACATTGATTGTGAGCTAAAGACATTACTTTTAAACAAACATACAAAATTATAGCGTTATTTCATTCGAAATATGGCACTTACATTTGTTGACATAATGTTGGTTACACAATGTTGGCCCAACAAATATTTATATGTGAAATGCCGAATGTATGTTTTCCAATAAGTAACCAACACATCACCAAAGAAGTCAATTTTCAATAAAACGTATGCCGTGTGTTAAAATCGTAACGTTTGAACAGTAATACAAAATTACAGATTTATTTTATCAGAAGTAGAGAATGACCATTGTTGGCATAGTGTACGTTACACAATGTTGGGTCAACAGGAGTTTACATACAAAATGTCAGTGGTACGTTTCACAAGTAACCAATAAATGGCCAGCAAAATCAGTCTTAAATACGATATGGCATGTGTGTTTAAAACGTATCTTTTAAACAAAAATACTAAATGCACAGTTCATTTCATCGTAGAAGTGGTAATTACTATTGCTGGCATATTGTTGGTTTATTGACTAGCAAACATAGATTTGTTCTCTCAAGTTGTCAATTTAAATTCGTATTTTTATGGACGTCAATTTCACTTCAAAATGATTTATTATGTTATGTAGGCTTATGTGTTTATATACTAAAAGTTGAGTAATATAATTTATAGCTAGGACTGAACACTTTATTTATACGTAATTTTACATGTATTAAATAATAATCTGTAATAAAAGGTACATTTGGCTGTTCAAATAATCGAAAATCATGAGAAAATTGTTTTAGTTTAAGCTGTCAAAAGAATATTAAAATAATTAAACATGATACTTTCTCCTGCTATAAACACAAGGACAAGCCTTTTCGAAAATGTATATTTTATAAATATGATTGGCGGGAATACTCGTCCGTTACACACATCATACTCACGAGGAATGCACGATTTTAGATAATACGGTTTATTTGTTACTCCGTACAGAAAACAATTTGTGTTAACACATCGTTAAATTATCTAAGAATTGTTAAATTTCATTAACACATAGAATTTAAAATTATACTTGTGATTGAATATAACATTTTCTGACTTAATAGCATTATTGTCTGGAGGGTTCTAAGCAATTTCGTAACATTTTCATGGTAACAAATTTTCATTGCGATTCTCCGTTGGGCCAATGTTGTTTTAATGTGTTTGCTCCAACCCAACGTATAGCAAACCTTTCTAATCAAGTGCCACCGTTGGGCCAACGTAGGTTGCTACTGGGGCTCGTCTGTCGGTCGCCGCCACACACACACTCGTCAGCCGCCAGTCCTTTTCTTTAATCTCCTTTGATGGCGTTTAAATTTTATAAGGAAAACTATTTTTTTCTCGCAAGCAAAAGCAGCATGCCTAAGCAATGGTTATTGTGTTATGTGGTTTAAAAACTGTGTGGCTGGACGAATTTTTACGAAACTTGCAAAGAGATATAAGTATTATTGAGGGATTATGCCGTAATTTTTTGTATCCATTTAGTTAAGCCATTGAGTTTCCTGACAATTATTTTCGCAACTCGTTGTTATAGTAACGCCCGGCATTTTCTTGTCCATGAGAGTGTTTTAAAATATTATTTTTTACGTATTTATACAAGATACATAAGCTATTCAGTAGAATGATACATAAGCAAATATGTAGATGATTTACATGAATAGCGAGTGAAATTACGTTTTTATTACATACTGCTGAACATATAAACATGAACGGTCTCCACATCGAAATACTTGAACTAGAAAACAATTTTCCTTAATTCTATGTGTTAATGAAATTCAACAATTCTTATATAATTTAACGATGTGTTAACACAAATTGTTTTCTGTACGGAGTAACAAATAAACCGTATTATCTAAAAGCATGCATTCCTCGTGAGTATGATGTGTGTAACGGACGAGTATTCCCGCCAATCATATTTATAAAATATACATTTTCGAAAAGGTTTGTCCTTGTGTTTATAGCAGGAGAAAGTATCATGTTTAATTGTTTTAATATTCTTTTGACAGCTTAAACTAAAACAATTTCCTTATGATTTTCAATTATTTGAACAGCCAAATGTACCTTTCATTGACTTGCAAACATAGATTTGTTCTCTCAAGTTGTCAATTTAAATTCGTATTTTTATGGACGTCAATTTCACTTTTCAAAATGATTTATTATATTATGTAGGCTTATGTGTTTATGTACTAAAAGTTCAGTAATATAATTTATAGCTAGGAATTAACACTTTATTAAGACGTAATTATATATGTATTTAATAATAATCTGCAATTTAATTCCTGTAATAATTAAATTTCAAAATTAGTATCTATAAAGAACAGATTTCTAGATTTTTTAATTTGTTATCTACAATAATTAAATTGCACATGATTAATTACAAGTAAAATTGGGTCAACAAGTATTCATTCCTATCTATGAACGATAATATTAAAAATATGTTAATTTTTCACTCGTAGGCCTATGAATAAAAAAATTGATTTGCACCATTTTTGTTTTCTCATTTATTTTAATTATAATTTAATAAAATTTGTTTATGCCTTCCTATGTTACAAAGTTTTATTCCATTCCATCCTAACATACATCTACAAACACGTACTGATTATGAGACTGATAATATGATTGTTACGGATGGCCAATTTCATTACATTTTTCAATATGATTTGGTAATATCATTATTGTAATTTTTAGCATGCGTCTTATTCTTTTGTAATTATGGCCGATATGAGTAGTTTAACGTTGTACTTTATTCTTTCAAAAACTTTTGTCATTTAAAAATAACAAGGTATAATTGTAATACTTAAGCCACAAGTTAGGAGTATTTAGTATTTAGTTACCACCAAATAAATTACACAAAGACTTCAAAAAGATCTAAGGACCAAAAATTTGTATGTATAAATATACACATTTTAGAGTGTCTTCGCAAAATTATACACGCTGTGTGCACACTATCCCAGTATCATAAGAGAGCCTAATTTTAATTTCTTAAATGTTTACATCTGTCATTATTACACACATACGTGTAAATACATAAGCGTACAGTGGCTATTTGATGTTATTTCCCAGCAACTTCCAAATGGTAATTTTTAATTCAACAAACATATGAAAAAAAAAAACCTAACGTTTTAAAGGGCACTTAGTACATTATTGCACTACATTTGGCGATTCGGTGTGGCATGAATTAAAATAGACTTATATGTGCTAGCCTATGGAAGATAATCCCATATTTATCACTGCCGCTCTAGTTGTCGGAGGCCCATTGATGGCTGCAGTTGCGATTCTAGTTGGCTCCAAACATGCTCGACATGTGACAAGTCTGGATACAGGGCTGGCCAAAGAGTGGCATACAAAGCACGAAAACTATAATGGGAAACCGAAGTTCTATATGCGTGGGCATTATCCTACAGCAATATTGTCTGTTAGAGCCACGCCTTGTATGGAAGCAGATGAAGGCGCATAATCTCCTGAATGGACCGCTATGCATGCTGTCAGTGTTCCCTCATCACTTCCATGAAAGTCAGAGAATCATATAAGAGTGCTCTAATCATCATACATGTCCAGACGAGACCTGAATCCTTAAAGATTCTTCAGTCGTCACTGCAACACGGCCATGAATAAAATGCAAACGAAGATGATTTTTTTCAGGATATCCATGGAAGATGGCGCAGTGCATGTCGGGAATGATACTATTGAAGTAAGGTAGGCTGAGATGACCTAGTAAACCTAAAATTTTTACATTGGAATCTATATTTTTGAGAAAGAACTTCCTGTGCGATTGTATCAGTTTAAAATAATTTAAGTTTCCTTCACGGGAGTAACAAAAATTTCAGTTCTGTTCACCACAATTTTTTCATGTTACGAAGTTGGAACTTCATTAAAACTTTCAGGTGTTATTTAATTTTTGAGGTTTCACAGGTAGATTTGATTACTTTTCGTGATCGTGATATAACGTTAAAACTAATAACCATTATTTTAGATGAAACGTTGGGCAGTAACTTTAGATGTCTAGTGATTTAATATTCATTTTATGCATTAATATCTGAAACTGATACATTGCCACGAATACAGTTTATATCAAACGTAAGCCTTTTATAAAGCTAGAAATGTTATTATGAGAGAAAATCGACTATCATAAAATTATATATATAAACGGTTTTTCGAAGTTTTGTAATCTGTTTCAAATACTCTCCTTCTCCTTCAGTAACATAATTTATTACCACGTTAAGTGATGCATACGCAGATTTTAATTAAATGAAAAAAAGCTTCTCGTAAAAACTTTTTTCATCCGATACTATTTGAATGCACTGATTGAATTATATTGTGCCATTAGTGAGCATTGATGTGTGAGTGGTTTAATTACGTGCTACTCATTATAATAAAGTTTGTTTAGAGACACAACAAACACGCGATTGAATAGGAATACAAAATAATTCGGTTAAATAAGCTTTCATAGCGCCTGCTAATTAGTAAAGAAGCATAGACATGCAGTTCTCTCTATTATTCTAAAACATTAATTGACAGTACATTCCAGCCAATAACAACTAACGAAAGAGTTCGGAGCAAATTTTTCTGTGGCCTATATGGAGCGCAAATAAAATTTATTGCATAAAGAGCGAACCCTATGGAAAATATTAGATACAAATATTCGAGGATGAATATGAAATATGTGTTGAAGAATCTCAACGTTTACACGCTATCTCACAGATAGCGCATTTATAAATATATCAATTAACCTTCGCTTCTGTTTAGCAAATAATTGTAAATTTAACTCTTTCCCATTATAAATTGAAAGATTTTTGTCCCAGCTTATAAAAACAATTTATACATTACTAATATAAAATACTTATTTAGATAACTGTAGCGGAATGATAGAAAGATATATAGTTTCAGCAAACCAGGTCCGTTTGTAAACATACTCCCCAGATGATCAAATCTGTGTGGTAAGATATTGTTACCAAACCAGCCATTTACAAAACAATAGAAACGTTTGGATAGGCTGTCATTAACTGGAAAAAACAAAGCGATAATTTCTAGCTTAAATTTTTTTTTTCGGAATAATATTTATTTAGTTAGAAAAAAGTTACTGGGCGCTAATAAACTAATAACGTAGGTATCTGGAACTTCATTAAAGCTTTGAGAAAAAAATTTTCAAAAATCTCTTTAGGCGAATGCAAGAATGGTTCCTTAATACAGACCATGGCTGAGCCCTTCTCAAATCCTAAATAAATCTTGTTGACTTTTTAAGGCCGGGAGTGGTTGAAGGCACTTGAAATTCACCAAACAAATAAAACAAATATCGCAAGGCAATAGATCTAAGTGCTTTATTAATATACTTTACATTAAAAATTGGCGTTTTCATCTAATAACAATCGTGCTTACTATGTTTAATATGATTAAGAAAACAAATTTTTATATTCACGACTGTTCAGAACTCTTAGGCCTCTTTATCTGTGTTTTGTTCTGTTTGAGAAACTGGGAGACAGTTCATAGCTTGACCAAATATGCTGCATAAAGCCGACGGAGTAGACTAGTTACAGTAGTATGTATATGTCCTTCATTCATGGTCGGGAGGAAACTTTTTCACACCAGACCTACGATTTTTACCAAGGACCGCGGGTGAAAAGCCATTGCAGTTATATTTCGGTGATGTAGCCATTTGAGTTTGGAATTCTGAAATTTTTGATATATTTTTTCTTTCCGGGAGTCATGCAGGTGAAAGGAAATTTTTTTGACTTAAGTCGCTAAAGGCACTGTTTTACTTCGATGTCTGGCACATTCTGCAGTTGAGAGGCAACTTAAAAGAAGTTCATTTTTTAAATGCCATTCTCCTACTTTGTACGTAATTATAAAGATGAAATAAATTTCCAGATCATTCTTTTACCACTACCTCGGTATGCCACACATCCAGTATATCCTAATAGGATTAAAAATAGCCGAGAATTCGCTTCTGGTACCTGGACGAAAATATTCAGTGATATAATCACATTGACTATCCATGTGCCTTTTATGAAACAAGTTTACAAACACGAATATAATATTTTTATAGTAAAAACATTCCGCAGATAAAATATTCACATCTTTGAACAAAGTTCTGACATAAAATGGACAAGACGAAAATACAGTTTTTCAGGAAGATTACCGTAGTAAGTACTATAAACTGGCAAATAAACGCTAGTTATTTACTCAAGTCATAAGTGTGGTAGTGTTAGTAGTATGGCTAGTGTATCGGTCTTTTCGTATGGCGATCCTGGTTCGATTCCCGGCGGGTTCGCTTCCGGATTTTGCACTTGGGAATCGTGCCGAACGATGCTGCTGGTCGGCGGGTTTTTTCTGGGATCTCCCGTTTCGCCATCCTTACATTCCTGCGTTGCTCCATACATATTCACCTCGCTTCACCTTTGGCTCTCAATACCTCGTTAAAGAACGCCCAAATCACTCCACTCAATTCTGTTAAATAAATTTACTATTTTGCCTAATAAAACTAATTTGGAGCAATTTTGCTGTCAGACACTAGGTTTATCCATAAATTACAATTTATTTTATTATAATGTTTTGATAAAATCCTTATTTGTTAAAAATTTCCCACTCAACACACGTATTTATTCTCAAATTCCTATCAGGTTAATAATTCTATAGATTGTATGAACCATATGGGCATTTTTATAACCCAATATGTTAGAATTTGCGACTGTCGTGGTAAGGAAATTTTAAGTATTTTGCAAAGTTTTATCAAGAAATGCGAATCTTGTACAATCGTTTTCACTAATTAGGTACCAGTACTTCACGCACACGCTGTGTAATATATGTTGCAATAAACATTGCAGAATAAGTCCATTCAGCTTGACCAGCACAAAGTGATCTATCTACATTTACTTAAAATATCTTATAGTGCTGTAAAATTATGACAAGTATGTTTTAATAGGAACATTATAACTATAGGAATAAATTCTAGCAATAACACAACTGTACTATATTAATAATATATCTTCGATAATTAAATGCAGTAATCTTTTAAAGTACCGAACTAAAGTTTATTACTATAAAGTTAATTTCAAATAAAATGAATGCACTGATGCCAACCAGAAAATAGTGGAAAAATTTCACCTAAACAAGGTCACGCTGCAACTAAACCGATATACCGATGGATATTTAGGCATAGTTTTTTTATTATGTTCAGCTGTCACCTTTTGTTGTTAATTATAACTAACTTCACAGAACAGAAAACTCTATATTAACTAACGTAAAATTAAATTAATATTTCAGCTTATGGTATTTTGTTATAACATTCAATTTTGCCTTTATACAGTCGATTAAATTTAGCTATATGATAATAAATATGTGTAAATACAGTTTTTCGTGTTCTTTTAGCTATGGATTAGCGGGTTTGTTGCAAACAAAGAATATTAGTCGATTATCGTTGGATTATAATATGGTACCGTACAGAACGTGGATTCAGTATGTCTCGCGTTGCAAGTTTTATAAATATATATACATAAATGCAACTATAACAGCCTGGAATAATGTTATAATCAATTTCATATACATATAGGTATTCTAATCAATCCCAGTTGTATTGGAAAATGTACTTTGGGCACTGATACAACGTTCTTAGAAATGGATTGAAATCAGTGCAATGATGGATTTATAAAATAGTTTTTTTAGGCGAATATGAAAATGCGCGATACTATTACGCATGATGTATAGGCGAGCAATTTTATAAGCGGGAATATTTCACCACATTACAAGGTTTTGGAATAAGATTTTATGTCAGCTGGTAGACAAGACTTTGTTATATCCGAAACATTTGTGACAGATATTTCTTTAGAGCCAAAAATCACCATTATTCATACGTAATTCTTATTTGTACGAGTAAATATAATGTATGTTTGTAGGCGTATAGGGAAATATACTGTCACTTAAACATGAATTTTTTCTGCAAATCTTAGGATAAAAAAAATTGAGTAATTGTAAAGAAATTTATATCTTGTGGCTTTAGTCACAAATAACGTTGTTCATACATGGCCTCCGTGATTACTTTTGCTAACGATGTGTTGGAGTCAAAACTTTTTGGCGAAGAATAGTTAATCCCATTGATAGGCTAACGGATCTACAATCGACTCTCTCAGGAATACACAGCAGTGTTTATACGCATTGAGATAGCACGAATGGTTACATTTTTTGTCATAGATGTATGGTTAATTTCCTTACATTTCTTCAGGAGAGAGTCAGGTGCTTAATGAGGTTCCTGATTTCTTAGAGTAGCGACGCTCAATATTTATACATTTATAGCATGTGTTAAGTATATTTCCCGTACTGTTATTTATGGATAAAAACTTCCATTCGGTTTAGGAAGTTACCTGAATTTAACTTACTCATTATTTTATACAAACGTTGAACATGTATCAGCTAAAGAGCTTTCCGGCAAAAATACGGCAACTTAACTATCAGTATTTAGAGTAAGGAGATAAAATAAAACACGCTATGAGTAACAGAGAAAGTGTATTGTACGAACTGTTCCGAGAAAATAAAAATAATTACGTATGTAAATGGCTGAAGAAAGACGATGGACATAACCACGTCGTAAAAAGGCAAGGATTTCCGGACTGGATCTCCAACTGCACGCCGTTTGCATGTGATGTGTACCCACGTTCGAGGCCGAGGCCTTTCACTAACTTTTCTCGCAACGACGGAACACGTCCAGACGAAAAGTTTAATCTAGAGAAACAATACGCAAGTATAACTCCTCTACTGCACAGCGTAGCCTTCACGGACCAGCCGTCAGCTACCGTGATCGTGGAGAGATGTGACGAAAATGTTCTTGCCCTCCTTCTCGAAAGAAGAATAATCTAGGGTAAGGCGTTTTAACTAACAGTGCAAGATTGCGATAGTGACGATTGTGTGGTTCATTTGTGTCGCCCGCAAACAGAATTCTCCACAAATATAGGAAATGTGAAAAACGAAATTGCGGGTGAAAGACGGACAACCAAGTACGACAGCGAAAATTGTGAAATTATTCACGAAAAAAAAAAATGGCATACTCATTATCGTATGTTCAGAACGATGTGACGGTACTTGGCACAGTTTAGAGGTTACAACATCTTCGAACCCATGGCTAGAGGTGCTTATGTGTGCTTGTACGTACGAGCTTTGCTCTACCTATAAAAAAAACTAGATGATGAAAACCTCTCATTCCCTCCGTAAATTTTTGTTTTGTTGAAACATACTGTGTAAACGACGTAATGGTGTACGCGATTAATAATATGCACGGGGAAAGAAAAGCATCTTAGACATAAGGAAATCATTATTATCTTATAATTTTTCTTTTTTATAGTAGATTGTTCACTAAATATATATTCATCTGGTAATATTCGTGTTAACCAAGTTTGTCACTAAATATGTTTATAGTGTAAAATACTTTCTTTCACGTGTTGTGTTAAAGATGTTTTTCGTTAAATATATGTACATATTTATCTTATAAAATATTTTCTTTTCAAGTGTTTTGTGTGAAAATACGATGCATATGTGTGTGTGTGTATATATATAAATAAATAAATATATATATAATTTTTTTTTAAATATCAGTTCAAGTATAATGTATCTATATATACGATGGAATATAAATATTTTTATGTCACAAGTACTTGTGTAATATTTTCTTTTATTAGCAGTAAAATCATTTTATAAAAAGGCGACGTATCGCTGCTGCGTGCGGGCGATACAGAGAGAGGCTGGCGCCGTCCTTGCGCTGTGTGGCAGAATGAAGGTCGCCACGCAGCACTTCCTCTCTCCATCAGCATTCTTGCTCCCCCCCCCCCCCCGGACAACCCAATTAACAACCCTTATTGACCGCACACACTTGCGAGTGATAGTTAATATCGTTCAGGAACAGTACCATTTTGCAGTGTGCATGTTTTTTTCTTCAGTCAATGCCCTACTTTAAATGGATAATCGCCAATAACGTCGCACAAGTTATTTGTTGTAAGAATAAAGAAAGAAGCTAAAAAAGTTGTGCGTCAAATTTAAGTTTGTTTAATATTGCAGGTAATAGAAACTGTAATAAAATAGGTATTGCACGCACTTGTCCCGTTCTCCAAGGGAAAAGCAAGAACAATATATAGAGTGCGTTAAAAAAAAAAAAAAAACTATTGCACTTACGTTAAACTATTGCACTTACGTGTCACTACTCCATCGAAAAAGGAAGCGCAAAATAAACAGGTTGTTTAAAGAAACTATTGTAAGTAGCCTACTTGTTACTTCTCCAAGGGAAAAGCAAGCACAATATATTCAGATTGTTTTGTAAAAAAAAACACTTACGTGTCTGTTTACACTGGGAAAAATAAAGTACTAAACACACACAGTTATAAGTTAAAATAATGTAGTTGAATTGAGCCCGAAAAAACCACAGACAAATATGTGAAATAAGAGGAAATGGTGTGAAAATATTTAATGAGAATCTGCGAACAAATAAAATAAAAAGTGCGTATAACCTTTCATTGAATTTTTCAACGAATTGGCATGTATGACATTCTTTCTTTGACACGTGAGTACATATAATTGTAATAAAACATACGCGATTCTTTCTTTGAATTTTACAAATAACTGGAACAAAATGTGCGCCATTCTTACTATGATACATGATTATAAACAGTTTAAATAAAAAGTATGCAAGTATTTCATTGATACACGATTATATCAACCCTCTGCTTCTCCTCTCTGTATTTCGTGTGTTTACTCAAAAGGTCGCATTATTTTATCCACTGAATAAAAAATAATAATACACTTCGCAACCATTTGGCCTTCCATCAAGTGACCATATTTTGAAAGAGTTTGGATAGCCTTAGAAAATAATCTTTCGAAGGAGCAGAAGTTGCAACGGTGGTATAAATTTTTGGCAATTTATTACAAAGTTCTTTCTATCTGTTTCTAGAATATCTAGGTATTCTGCTGAATTTTTTTAGCTGGCGCACCAAGATTTGAGGAAAGTTCATAATTCATATGAGATGGACGTGGAAAACTTTTGTTTCTCCACTGTTCTTCAATTCTTCTGTAGATTTTTGTTGTGCTCACTGAAGATTCCCGGTCCAAAAGATTTTGTCTGGATGACTTCTGAATCGGAACGTGATGATTCAGTATCTTCTAGTTATGTTATTTTTTATTTAATCAAACAAATAACGAGATTCATATGTTTAGAACACAAGATATTTTTGAAGTACACATTTTTAAAACCTGGATCCAAAACTGCAGCCACAGCCAGCGGATGTACTACTTGAGATGTCTGTCCAAACCAGTTTATTTTTAACTCTCCTACAACTTCTTTCAGCAATGTCTTTCCACATGCTTAAAAGGGCCAGCGTTGTTTAGCTTGCCGAGATCTATAGTTGCTGCTGGGATGACCAAGCTAATTGTGAGGTAATATTCACCAATGATTTCTGTCGTAGCTGCATTCATTGACTGAAGTACTGGCAAATTTATATATCTTCAATATCCGAGGCAGTACTCATGGGTGGTACACTTGAGTTGGGATTTACGATCTCATTTATACGCGGAGGTAGTTCGAAAAATCTCTGAAGCATAAAAAAACTATGAGTTACAGTGAGTAGGAACAGATTGAAAAAGTTTATTTGCAATCTCTTTTCCTAATGCCGCCACTAGACTCTACATAGTGTTTGAGCCATGTAAAGTTTCGCTTCACTTTCCTAATTAAAGTTGATATTTGTGATGTACTTTCTATGAACTTTTCTACAGCCAGACTGAGTGCGTGGGCGAAACAATGTATGTGTTTATTCAAGCCAAATTTAATTTCCACTGCTTTTATTATGTTCGCAGTATTGTCAGAAACAACGGACATTATTAATCTTTTACAGTGCCTCACGGGTTGCAGATTTTTTTGAGCTGCTCAGTTTCCACAGTGTGTCGTTCTTCCGGAATAAAAATGCCAACTGCACCACTAGATAATAGCCATGGATAATCATAGTAGAATCGGACTGTTAAGCTATGAAACTACGTGTTTGTAGGTTTGTCCATATATCTGTAGTTAGAGTACTCTGTTTGTATTCAAGCTTAGTCTTCATAGCAGACGCAGTTCATTCATATTTCGCAATGTTCATACGCTTATTGTTTTGCGACATGTGACAGTGAAATATGGAGCGGTGGTTTTCATTTCTTTCAACTAAGAGTATGAATACATACTAAATATTCGGCAACTTAGCTGATCTGACGCCTTAACGAAAACATGTATTTAACATGGGGGCCGCGGTGGTGTAGTGGCTAGACTACTCGCCTCCCACCAAGGCGAAACGGGTTCGATTCCCGGCGGGGCCGCCCCAGGACCTTCGCATGTGGGATTCGTGGTGGACGATGCCGCTGATAGGCGGGCCTTCTCGAAGATCTCCCGCTCCCCCCACCCTTGATTCCGGCGCTGCTCCATAGTCCCCTCTCTTTGCCCTCGTCGGCTCTCACGACCTCTATGTTGAGAGCCGCCCAAATATCTTCACTCACTCTTAAATGTGTTCACTCATTTGACATAATTATTATCACTGGAGTCTCATGAACAACTTTTTTATAGATCAAATGACTGTTACAGGAGTGATCATTTAAACATTTAAACCGAAAAAAAAAAAAAAATGTATACCATAACATCATAAACCATAAGTATATGCCAATGATAAAGCAGGTGTGCGTAACTACTTGCAAATCACAGGCAATTATGTTTATGGTGATATTTATTTATGATAGTTATTACTGCCATATAACAGAAAATATAAGGGAGAGTAGAAAGGGACCGTACGGCAGCACTGAATACGAAATAAGAGAATGAAGTTAAAATCTTGCAAAATGCTATGCGTGTAATGATAATTTTGTTCAAGAAGAGAAAGTCAGGGATAAAATCTGAGACTATATACACTGGAAGGTGGGGAAAAGGTATTCACTCCCAATGTAATAATTCAAGGAGAATCTTGAAAAAAGCACGATACATGAGATTTCTGGGAACAAAAAATACAAAGCGCGCCTCCTGTTAAGTTAAATAGAAGGAAATGACAGAAATTTATTTTCTACCAAATAATGGACATTTTTGATTAAGGTTAAGATGTTATAGGTATTTTGAACTAACCCTGAAATATAGGCCTACTCAAAACAATAATCGTTACCCTAGACGATTCTTGGAAAAACCGCGCGGAGCACTGAGATGGGAGGCTTGTGAAATAGGAGGCCGAATTATGACAAAATATAGTAGCTGTACAGTAAACATTTGAGAGTTAGGGAGTTAAACACCCTTGTCTTGCAAACAGTTACGAAATACTCGAAACCGGCGGTACTAAGCCGAAAAAATTACTTACGTCTGCCCAGTAATGATACCCAAAAAATATGCCTTTGCAGTGACTATAGCGATACATTCTATAAATACTCAAATAAATAACTTTGTGTGGAGAGTGGTTGGAAGAAAAAACAAAATCCTTATATTTTGTTTGATTCGTCTATTTACTGGAATGGCCTGGCAGTGCAAGACTTCAATTTAATTGGTAGTATAAATAGCGGGCCCGCGGGATCAAACACACCGCAGCAGCGGTGGCGGCGAGATGACCAGAGCTGCTGGTCCACGGCAAGGACCCAGGTGTTTGCCGTCGCGAGTGTACGCCCCACCCGCCACACGTGAGCTGCGGTGTCCAGGGACGTATAAAACACACGCGGCTGCGATACACACCCTCCCGCTAGTTATTACGGCGATAAAAGCAATCTTCTGATTTATGTGGCTTCTCCCGTGGCGGCTCAAAGCCGCACATTTGTTTACCGCTGAATTATCCCGGAAAAGTTGCTTCTCTAAATTTAATGCCACGTTAAAATTTCTGCTCGGGGTTTGGTGAGGAAGCTAAAATATAATTCACGCCCATTTTTCAACTTCAGTGCACACTACGCGTTGTTCAAAAACCACGTGCGTTTCCAAGGTTTCTAAACGACCATAAGGGTAAAATACGTCTTCATGGCAGTCTTTGAATAACATAATTTGATAAAGTAACAAAGGAAACTCGCCACACACCCCGTAATAGTGCCGCATAACGGAGGAGTCCGAACGCAAAACATTTCTTTGCCTGTTGTGACTTGACATGACTTTTCGCGGGACGCAAACGGAATTATAAGTACACAATAACCGCTTAGCTAAATAGTGACCGAAACGTTCATTACTCTTTTGAAATAGAAGATGAGACGAAAAAAGTACGCTCAAGAAGTTTGTGTTAGTGAAGGCGCCACACGTTAGAGTTTCATTTTATTTTGAAATAGTAAGAATTTATTAATTTTATTTGATTCCAACTCATTTCTTTAGACTGGCTAACTATGTAAGACATGGATGACTAAAAATCTTAGCAATTTAGGATAAATAGCAGAAAAACTTGTGGAACTGGGTAATAAATAAAAGCGCATGTTTTTAGTTGCTTCTGTGTTGTATTTTTCATTTATTAAGTTTTACTAAAAACTCTTTAGATTTATTTTCTTCTCAAGGTCTGAGTAAAATTAAAATGCTTTTGCTAAAACTTAACGTCACTTTAGATATTTATTACATAATTTTTCTACTTCTGCATAAAATTTACTTCACTTCAAAGTTTAAGAATTCCGCGTCTTCCAGAGTAACCTCTCTCAACACCACCACAACTGCGATAGGAATTTGCACTTAAACTTTATCTGCGACCAGTTTCAATTCGCTGACATACTACCAACTAACCAGACCACCCAACAATACCAAGTCGTGTATGACCTAACACCTCACATGAAGGAGAATGTGAACACGAGTTGGCACTATCTGGTGTTTCACAATTAAAGCTCTCCGTTTACCCCCATCATCATAAGTCGGAGCCAAAAGATTTATCCAAGGACGTCCAATGCCTGTGTTAAAAATCTATGATACCAACACCAGTGTGCCAACCTTCTCACCAGAAAATCTCACCGACTCTACGACACGCCAGAAACTTCCACTACCAACATTTTTTTACAAGCCTGCTGTGAACTACGATATGCCTGGCTATATAGGACTTTGTATCAAAAGTTATTTATGAATTGCAAGTCAATATAGAAACTAAATTAGGTTAATAATAAAAAGAAAATTATGTATTTGGGAAGGTAAGAACTACAGCTAAATTATGGGCGATACGTTTGTAATCGTTAAAAATTAGTCTCAAAATTATAAGGTTAAGGGTTCTCATCTGCCTGTATTTTCTTTATTGCTTGAAAACATTTATATTCTTAAATTATATAGTCCTATTTTAAGAAACGTGTACATATAAACTGCGACAAAAGAATTTTTCACTCATAAGGAAGTAGAGATATGTTTACAAAAGGAGATAAATTTAAATGTGGAAATGCATTAACAATAAATATAATTTACAATAATTCCGAAAACGTATGTCTCTAAAAAATTTAAAACAGTCCGGCGCAAACCAGTTACACACGATATTTCATAACAAATTCTGACAATTCCATTTTATAACTGATAAAGTTAGCGGCACGATTTCAGTATATATCGTTCTCGTTGATGTAAATCGAAAATCTTTTGCTACCTTCATAACAATACCTTTTAACGTTTGATACAAGTTTTTAATGTTTAGTATAATATTTTTGTGGAATTTTCAAGTTTCTTAAAGTAAAAACTAAATATGAATTGAATATTGTTCAGTTACTTTGTGGACTTGGAAATATTCTGTAAGCATACGTATACAATACGTCTTTATTATTATCATGGAAACGACCAAAATATTTTGTAGGAAATAAATAAGGAATGAATAACATTTTGTTATAAATAAAATATAATTATATCATTCCAAACTAAAAACAAGTGGCATAAGACAAAACGACTCATCAGTAAACATTCTTCTAGTCTTTAAAATATAAGTGACATGGCAATTCTTCTAGCAATTACATGTCATAAATCTGTAGCATTCACATCAATTTACGGTTCACATAGGGACTGTAGTGAATGTTTCTTCACATGCTATTGAGGAAAGTGGGCTGAAGATTTTAACAAAACATCTTATTATGAAATAATATCAAGCAACTATGAAACAAAATTGAAGTTTGGACGCTTCACCGTGCCACACTTTTGCAGTACAGCATCTTGCTCTTTAAGCAGCACAGCCCCAGCATAATTTCGTTATATATATAATTAAGTTCCCTTTTAAATAAGTCAACCTTCCTTTCACGATTCGTAGTTGCAGGGGCCATAGTTTCATTTTAAAATTAGACGATGTTGGTTTAACGATTCAGCTGCCCTCACTTATATAAAAGTCATAAAATCTTTCACGTTGTTATATCGTGTATATTTTCATGACTTTTATATAAGTGAGGGCAGCTGAAACGTTAAACCAACATCGTCTTATTTCAAAATAAAACTGTGGCCCCTGCAACTACGAATCGTGAAAGGAAGGTTGATTTATTTAAAAGGGAACTTAATTATATATAATAAAATTATGTTAGGGCTGTACTGCTTAAAGAGCAAGATGCTGTACAGTTTAAAATAAATGAAACTTTAGAATTCTTTCTAGCAGAATCTCGTTACATTTTAAGAATGAAAT
This sequence comes from Dryococelus australis, assembly GCA_029891345.1. NCBI lineage: Eukaryota > Metazoa > Arthropoda > Insecta > Phasmatodea > Phasmatidae > Dryococelus > Dryococelus australis. The sequence goes on along the minus strand of CM056994.1, from coordinate 184,068,797 downwards.
ATAGGATGTAAAAAAATGCTTCCAAAATCATTTAAACGTATGCCTCTCATCTATAAGAGGAATATGGGAAAAAATTTAATGGGCATAGGACTGGTAACGCTTCAATTCTTATTCCACAACTTTGTTTGCATTGTATCGCATTCTGGCTGGTTTGTATGGTGTGAAATCCCACCATAGCTACTGTGTTCATTGTTTAAGTGTGTGATATAATGTAGTATTTACGAGCGTGTGGGACATAAATTAATGCTTTAGAGTTTGATTATATTTTACAGTTTTATGAAAGCCAACAGAAGAAGAATAATAAACGGCAATTCTGCATAATTGGTTTTACTAATTTCGTGAACAAACAAGAGTTATGTGTTTATGTTAAGGTTTTTCTTCCACAGAAAATTATCATATGTTGCTCTGGCGTAAGATGATACGCAAAATAAATACACAAATACGGCAAAATAGTTGCGCAGATAGTTGGCAGAAACCGTTGTCTAGGATTACCCTTTTTTTTCTGTGTTGGCATTAAAAAACTGGAAAACTGCAATTGACGAATTTGGATTTACAGTAATTCATATCGCACTTCATCTTAAATGATATGACTCTGATGAAAGAGGAATTCATTCAATGTAGGTCTAAAACACATTAATATTTTACATTCCATGTTCTTAAAAATGCGAATGACAGTCGGTTAACTTATCTGGTTATGTAGTATGTTTTTTAAGATGAACTTCCTTGTTAAATATCACGAAAAGAATTACCTTTATGATAGTCTACTGTAATATGTACATACATGTCTGAAAATCTCATGCTTCCTAGACTTTACGTAGGCATATTAACTTCTACCGGAATGAAATGAACACATTCGCGTTGTAAGAAACATGATAAAATAATTTAGTTTTTGGGAAAAATTTTTGTCACAAATTTGGTGTATCCTTCCCTGGCTTATAAATATTGGCTTCATAAATTCTGTAGATTTTAACTACAAATGTATTGATAATTTACGATTTAGACTTTTGTTCCAAAGCTTACGCCAAGCGATTTTCAATGGGAAGAGATGGGTGATAATATGTATAAAAATATTCAAATTTCCGACGTATATATCCTTCATTAATTTCCAATGAATTGAAAAAAAACTTATGATCTAGTTTACGAGTTTATAAGTTACTGTTAAAGTTTATTTTAACATTTTAATTATTTTTATATCAAATAAGTATTTACGCCGTTTCATGTTCTCATATTGATTTCGGAAAGTTAAAATTATTCCCTTCTCTTCAGGCAGTACTTCAAAAATATTGAGTGAATTCTTCTTTCATGAGAGGCACTTTTTCCTTATATAGTGCCACTTTCAAGCTTTCCTGTAATCTGAGTAATTTATTTTCGTAATCTTCTACTAGTTTCTTCCCCGCGGATTATGTGATAAAAGCTTCATAGTATTTTGCGGGAAGTATATTCTCACGCCCTGCACGTGCTACGCCATAATCGTGGTTATAAATTACATTATAATGCTTTTAAGGTTCAACAGACTGATTTATCGGCTAGCCTGTAGTAAACTTGTGCAACCTGCCTTAATGGTTTGCTAAATTAGACCATAAGTACAGTAGGGTTTCTGTTCATAACCGTAAACTTACCTAATATCGTCATGCCAATCATTGCCCCAGTTTCCAAGTAGGCTAGCGTTCCCAGACGTTTAGAAACGGGTGTGAGTTCGACTCTGAGCTGAAGAATTCCTAATTCCTAATTCGTACTTGCATGGTTCATGAACAGTGATCGGATAACCAGTACGCAGCTATTATACCGTCCCTTGCCATGGGATTTATTTGCATTATGACGAAATGATGGCCACAGTTTCTCACTCAGTAATATACAAATTCGTTTTATAAGAAGAAAATTATTTTAACAATTCAAGTAAATAATTTTTTATGGAGCACTACACTGGGAGGAAAGCTAACAAAATACTTGTTCTGATAGGGCCAAAAATGTATTTAGTTGCTCCAACAAATCATTTTGTTATATAAACAACATATCCAAAACAGAAAAAAATTATTTTATTCATATAAACAAATACACGCTTGAATTAACAAAACCGCTGTGTTAGGCCAAAAGAAAAAATGTTTTGCACACTCATCTAGTTGCCTTTGTTTGGAAATACGGCTCGAGAGTTTGTATTTTTTGTTACAATTATGACAGTAACAGTGTTTGTTAGTGCATAATTGATTAGTTAATGTATAAACATACTAATAAAACAAGTTCAACAGGAAACAAAAAAAAAGTCTGTAAAACAAATATTTATTTGTGCACGTTAGCCCGTATTTGAAATGAATATAGATATTTAGAAAGATTCTGATCTCATAAGTAACAAGTTTAGCTGAGGTAGTTGTGGCGTATCTTACGGGCACAACTAATACACGTTCGAATCTCGGGGACGCTTGGTTTCTTTATATGAACTAAAACTGTTAAATGTAAGTAGATGCAAATAAATATTTGTTTGGGGCAGCCAAGTATGAACAAAAAAATTATTTGGTTTCAACAACAAAATATTTCTTTGAAACTATACAAACCATTATTTTGGTTGCGCCGAACTAACTTTTTTTGATTAAAAAATAAAAGCTTTTTCTCTGTGTATTAGCCCTACATTGTGCGCATAAAATTCATTATATTTTCGCAATCTTAATATTTTAACATATGTTTAAATTAAACTCATTAAAACTTCTGCCTTGAGGTTCGTATTATTTACTTGAAATACAAAATGGTGTGTGGCAAGACGCAATTTAATCGTCCGTGAAACATTATAAGGGATCTCACATGTGTCACGGAGGTCAAAATGTATTTATAAACCACCGAAAGATTCTCTATTCAGCGAACAGTTTTTACACTATGTATTGCTGCTTGAACTTTCGGTGGAAAATAAGAGCGTTTTGCACCTGTGCTCGACAAGCGTGATCAACACCTCTAAGAATTTTCTAGGAAATGGCAACAATTTTGGTTCGAGGGAACATTATCCATGTTTAGCTATTTCATTTGTCGTGCTTAGAATAGGTAAATATGAGGCATTTGGTGTCCTCTGTCGTCATTTTCAGGAACAGTACAATTTAAAAGACACCCAATGAACATTATTTTTGTATATTTATGTTTCTCATGCATTCCGTAGAAAGCATTTTGTCAGTTATCACAAGTGAAACGCAGAAAAAAAAACTGAACGTGATATCAAACGAGTACTATATATATCTATCTATATATCTATATATATATCTATATATATATATATATATACATCCAGTTAAATCTGGACTCCACAATGAGGTAACACAGCTGAACACAGTACCCTTCGATCGACAACATTCTCTATGTATACATACTATACAAATACATATGATGACTACAAGTACCATTGGCTATCTTTTTAATTTTGTGCCGGTTTAAAGACATATTTTAATATATGAGCAATGAAAAGACCATTCCAGTGACGTATATCCGAAATAATATTACATTCTGTTAGTGTAAGTCATTCATTTCTATATGGTATGCACTTCCTCATCAAGGCCAAGCATTTCAGAGAAATTCTCCTCACTCTCGTCAACTTCATAACTAAAATAAAAAATAATATTAATATTATAATGTAAATGCTTGAATGAACTTGCAGGCGTATAATTGGCAAACTATAAGAGGTGTTATGAAGTACAAGGGCTTGTTATGTACTTCTTAACTATATTAACTTTAATATCCTTTAGTAGTATTTAACTGGGGTATAACCAACGGGCTATATATTAAACGTAGAGAGGCTGATTGAGTGATTACAGCGCTCTTAGCGGAAGCCATCGGCAAACTCTCCCGCCATTTTACTGTTGGTCAAAATATTATCAGCTGATGCTTCTTGTCATGTTGTTACAGTGAATGAGACGTGATATGGTTTTGAATATTAATATACTGTTACGTGTGTTTCGTTAACAGCTGCGTGTAATGTGGCGTTGCTGTGTGTGTACGTGATTTCAAATATTAAATGTGCATTATTTATACGTTTTAACAGTGAACTGTTTGTATGTCGAAGTTAATTATTTACATCCACGTTTGTTTATTACAACGTTGTATCTTTGCCGTAGGTGTTTGAAACACAGTCGTGTAACGTGACTTGCCACGGTCCCAAAAAATACTAAGCCGAGCCCAATACATTTCAATAAACCTAATAAACAGTAAGTAGCAATACATAGAAATATGAGCGGAATAAAAGTTATCGTAGTCTTATTTGTGCGCATGTTCACTGCTACCTTTTAAGTTTGTATGACAACAAATAAGCAACACGAGTTGCGTGCTTGAATTTAATGTGCCTTTTTCGTTTGACTGGTTGTTCCTTCTATCTAATATTTATTCCACCTATGGCCATCCTTTTAAGGAAATAACCCAACAAATCTCAATAACAAAAGAATAAATACTACAGTTATTTACCTCGCAGTTGTGATAGTGTTAAACGCAGTCGCGGCAAAATATTGACGTGCATTACGTGTAATGTGCTATGTCGTGGAAAACAAATAAGTTAATTAAGAATAACTGTAAGAACAATCGTCAGTTTACGCATTTTTAAAACGTCATAAAGCTGACCTAAATAATGTTAGAGGAATAAAACTGTGAATATTCGTACGAAATGGTATTTCAAATAAGCCTATGACAATTTTTTGATCAGGAAAATTGTGGGGTAAAACGAGTGGAAAATAAGTACTTCATAGTAATATGTATACATTGAAATACATGAATTGCAAAAAAGACAATCAAACAACACAACCCAAACAAATACAAACACCTAAATTGATAGTGGGGAGGGCAATGGAAATCAGGGAAATTGTGGGGTAAAGACGAGTGGAAAATATGTACTTCATAAATATTATTTACACATGGAAATACATGAATTGCTAAACAGACATAACACAACCAATACAAACACTTAAATTGATAGTGGGGAGGGCAATGAAGATCAGGGAAATTGTGGGGTAAAAAAACACAACATATATATACATTTTCATTATACACATTTACCCCTCAATTTTCCTACAGTTCATAGCCCTCCCCATCAGGTGAAATATTAATGCACCTCGTAAAATATGTGTTCTGTATTAATAACAGTGTGGATTTATACCATTATGTGGATTTTTTGTTTTAAAGCCCCTCTGCTTTACATTACCTCGACGATGTGTTAACATTTATCGAAACCTGCTTTCCGTGAGCACCCACAAAATATAATTTTCACGTCTGTTCAAAACACAAAAATAATGGTTTCGATTACGAGGTGAATCCACCAACTTTGTGGTTTGATGCCAGACTGCTGTAGTGTAAAAATTATTTGCATTGCAGTTTCAAGCCGAAACACCACAGCCCATTGCACCTTTAATATTTCCGAGTACTCAATTAAATGGATGCATAAATCGCTTAAAAACTACCATGGATAGGCTTATACACTGCAATCTCAAACATGCAGACTGGTTTGATATTAACATTATTATTCACAAAAATTACATTACAACCCTACACTATACAACTTCCCAGCGGTTTGTTTTATGCCATCTTTAACCTTGCAAAGCAAAATCAGCGAATTATAATTCATTTCCAGCCAGCAAATGCATGAAAATATCCAACCGTATTTCAAATGTCGATTATTTTGGGTACGTATGCGTGGTATGCTTTATTGCTACGCTCTACCACGGACCTTTGTTTTGACTAAGAAAAACATGGTGGCAACTGGCCTCAATCTGGAAACGCTTCCGCCACTCTATGTTTACTATATAGCTCGTTGGGTATAACATATAATCGCATTCATATTTTCCCAAATAAATTAAAGTAATAGAAATGTAAACATACTTAAAAGTTTACAATGTTAACTACTAGTAAAAAGTGACAAAATGCTTTTGTTTCCATCAGAATAACTGTAAATTTTAGAACACGCAGAAGCCGTGATTGAAAAATACTTATCCGCTATACGCAGGTTGCAATGTATCATCTAATTTAAATGTTTACCATAAACTACCTGACTCTAACAACTAGTTACAGATGTACTCTGTACTACTGCGCCGCATCCAGGATGTGGCAATATTATATTGTATAACTTTCCCCAGAAAATACACTACGGTATGTTAATTTAGTGACCTGCTAAACTATAATTAAAACACAAAGCGAATAATATGGGTCCATCGTCAAACATTCTGTGTAACGGTTTTACCCCTCGTCAGAGGTCGTGGGAATCTACACACTGCTGGGGTGGACAAGTTTATTTCCTCTCAGCTCTTGGTAAAGCTGTTTGTGGATAGCACCTCGATAAGGTGCAACGAAATTACATTTACTCGTAGGAACGGTTCGTTTCCAGTGAGCAACCGCGCCTAGAGCGCTCGCCTCCTACCAAGGTGAACCGGGTTCGATTCCCGGCGGGGTCGCTCCTGGATTTCCGCATGTGTGTCATGCCTAACGATGCCGCTGTTGAGCGGGTTTTCTCGAGGGTTTCCCTTTCCACCCACTCACTCCATACTCAATCTCATCGGCTCTCAAGACCCCGATATTAAATGCCGACCGAACTTCTCCACTATCTCGTTCCCAGCGATCGCAGGTGCATCGACCTGCTCAAGTCGGATGGAGTTCTCCCGCGATTCCTCGCAGGGAAAGTGTATGTGAACTTCTTGCGACGTCGGTATCGGGCCTGGCGAAAGAGAGACTCGAACGTCGGATACCACAGAGGAAGGAGCCCCTCTTGTCTTCTTCTCCCACTCCCCGTCTCACGGTTGTCACACAACCACCCCTCTAATACCCTTCCCGGCATCCCGTGAAGCTCACAATTCACCCGGAATACCTCTGAGCCATCGCGACCCGTATACACAAGCAGAGCATCAAATAGTACAGCACTGAGATTCGCTAACATCACGATCCAGATGTTTAGGCACTTTGCTTGGGGGGGGGGGGGGGGGAAATATCTTAGAGTGGGAAGTTTGAAATATAAGAAAGTGCCTCAGTAGCAGCCCCACGTCGTATTGTAGTCTCCACGGAAAATGGCATCTAGCACATCCTTGCTTATCATCACCGCCTGAGAGATTTTAATATGTGTTAGTTACAGGTACACTTGTATACATTTCCTGAGCCCACATTTGTTTCTACACAGGCTTTTAGCATAATTCCTCGCACCGAAATATAATGTGCGTATATAGAGAATCAGAGATAGCTCTACAAAAATGTTTTACTCTAAAATATTTACTTAGAGAGTTGGTAATAACTGATCGTATAGTTGCTCTTTCTTAGTATTCTATTTTAAATTCCAAAATGTGTAACATTTTTCTTTGATAATGTTATAGTTTTCAAAGCCTTGTCGAGGGTACTGAACGTACACCCTAAATAGCAATAGGAGATAATAAAGCCAAGACATTTAAAATAAACGAAGTTATTAAAAAACAATCTTCTTAAGAGAGCGAATGCTTGCATTAGGTGTGAGCGTTATTGCAGCAGACCATTTTCAGCAACTACTGTCATAAATACAACTAGAACTGACGAATTTATCCAATAATATCGATGGAGTATAATACAAGACATCACTAGCGACAGAGGCATTTCATATTGTATCATTCACCACATCATTCATGACGAGATCCACTATAGAAAAACTGGGTTCCAAAATGTTTCAATCAACATAACTTTGATAAAGAGGAAAAGACCAAACAACACGACATCTAACCGGTAAAGAAAAATTGGTCTCGTAATTACATGTCTGATAGCAAATATTATTCTACGGGATAAAGGCTTGTGACACCACAATCTAGAAAGAAGATCAATGCAACTTTCTCTGTAAGCAAAGACATTGCCAATGAGTTCTGGACTGCGCAAGATCTGCTTCACCTGAAGTTTCTGCAGCATGGACTCTAATTCACAGAAATCCTAGACCTCACGCTGCACAGAAAAAAAAGAAACCACTGTGTCCTTTTATTGAAAAAGTTTGTACCATCCTCCTTACAGTCCGGATTCGACACCATCAGGTTTTCATCTGTTTTTCATTTCTTACGACAAAGCTTGGCAGAAGGAGGTTTTGTGACGATGTCTTGTGTTCAGGATGATGCCCGAGATTAGTTGAAACATTACAATACTACTGTCTATAGAGAGGGATCTTCAGGCCTGTGCCATGCTGAAACCGCTGAATAAATTGTCCACGGGACGATGTAGAATATTGTACCATCGGGAACATTAATTACTCACCCATCCTTATACCTCTGTATTAATTGTAGTGATTACGTATAATGATACACCCGAGTAGTATAAAAATGCCTATTCGAGCGAAGCCCCCAGTTATCAGAAAACCAACGGCAAATTAAATGCTCGAGCCATCACAAAACAATCAGAAAAAATTCCTCTTAATTTTCTGATCCAAAACATCAACTGCCGATTCGAGCGCAGTCGCAAAAAGTGACTACAAAAAGTTGCGTTTGGGAGCAACCGCAAAAAAAGTGACTACAAAAGTTGCATTTGGGAGCAGTTGCAAAAGAGTGACTACAGAAAGTTGCGTTTGGGAGCAGTTGCAAAAAAAATGAGCGGCTCAAGTAATTTGAATACATAAAAAATAAACTGTTGTATATAATAAATGAGCGCAAAAAAAAATCAACCGATGTCAAATATGACGACCATGGCAATGAAAAAGGCTAACGCGACTGTTAATATTTGGAAAGAAAGTAAGTTTAAGAAAGACGTTTTTGCAGAAAGAAAGAAGAAGAAATCTCAAGAGAAGTATGTCAAGTGTGAAACTTGTTAACACTTTTACAAACCGGCTCTCATAAGAAGCCATCGTAAAAGTAGATTGTACAAAGGTCTTACATCAATAAATAATAAATCACCTGAACCAAAAAATGCATGGGAAATTTTTAAAGTACCACAACATTTAATATCAAAACAGAAGTTCCCACGAGAGAAACAAGTGAAATGTAAAACGTGTAGTCACTATTACAAACCGTCTCTCATAAGAAGTCACTTGAGAAGTAAAATTCATAAGTACACACCCATATTCAGTGTAGAAGATATCGAAACAGCTTTACAAAGTAGGATCAAGACTTATGCTGTAAAGAATGTGAATGCATACAAAGACCCAAATCATTTCCTAAACGATGTAAAAGAATCTGTCATGGGACTAATTAGTAAGCATTAAATATCATTCAAAGTGAACATGAAATTCTTCTCTGAATACAAAAGGGGAATTGGTGATATTATTGAATATGTAGAAAACTCCTTTAAAACAAAGAACGAAATTATACTGAAATCGACTAATCTGGAAGAATATTATACCAACAGCATATCGAAAATCGTAGCTGAGATGGGGGCATATGAAGCAAAGGGATCTCAGTGGGTACTCAACAGAATATTTAAATTATAAGTGCGAATAAATAAATATGTACCATTCAAGGGCAGTTCTTATGTTGATCTCCCAGAAAAAATCAAAGCCAAGCAGGTGGTAATTAATGTTAAGAACAATGATCAAAAATGTATTTGTGGTCTTTTCTATCTGCATTGCATCAAGTACAAAAAGACCCTCAAAGAGTGAATAAATACATAGCTGACGAACATGAGTTTGATGACGCACTTAAGGTTTGGAATTTCCAATGAAATTGGATAGCATACCAACCTTTGAGAAGAGAAGTGGAATTTCTATTAATGTATATGCATACGAAGCAGAAGATGGTGGTAAGAAATATATAATCTGTCTGTCCATTAAAAACAACAAAAAATAAGACGGATAAGCACATTAACTTACTCTATATCAAAGACGGAAAAGAACGACCATTACTGCTGGATAAAAAGTCTTTCGAGACTTGTCGCACCACAAGTAACAAATAATGATCACAAAATATTTATATGCGGTAGATGTTTGCAACATATCTACTCTGTAAATAAGCTAAAAGATAACGAACAAGACTGTCGAGATCACGATGGTGTTAGAGTTGAACTACCATCTAAAGGAAAAGATTACATATTAAGATTTAAAAACCAAAATCATTCTCTGAGATTTCCATTTGTGATGTATGCTGATTTGAATGTTTGTTGACTAAAATAGAAACTTGCCAACCAAACCCTGACGAATGATACACGAAACCATACCAAAAAACACGAGCCTATTAGCTTCTGTTACTATGCAAAATACGAACATGGATACTATAAACCACCAGTAACTTATGAAGGATCTGATGCATCTACTGTATTTGTTCAAATGCTAATGGAAGAAGCAAAGTCTGTTGGTGATATATACACAAATGAAAAGCCAATGCTTCCACTAACTCAGAAAGAACAAATTATTTATGATACAGCTACCCATTGTCATATATGTGAAAAGCCTTTAAATGGTGATTCTATGAGAGATCATGATTATCTTGCGGGGAAATTTAGGGGAGTTGCACACAGAGATTGTAACTTATCGTATAGAAATCCATGCTTTGTCCCAGTGTTTATAAACAATCTATCTGGCTATGACATACATTTGTTCATAATAGATCGTTGCATCGATGAGAATAAGATTGATCTAATTCCCAACAACAAAGAAAAATATATTTCTTTTACGACACATGTATGTGAAAGTGCAAATCTTAGATTTATTCACACATTTAAATTTATGGCTAGTAGTATCGATAAACTCTCTACCAACCTTTCCAAAAGCCAATTCCGAGAAACGTGTAAGCATTTTTCCAATGAACTTCTTGACTTTGTTACAAGAAAAGGTGTTTACCCATATGACTACATGGATAGTTCTGAAAAAATTTGTGACACATCACTTCCATCCAAAGATGCATTTTACAACAAAATCAATAAATGCGGCATTAAAGACAAAGATTTCGAATTTGTGAGAAAGGTGTGGGAAAAATTCAACATAAGATCTCTAAGAGAGTACACAGAACTCTATAACATATCTGAAGTATTGATATTGTCTGATAGAATGGGAAATTTTAGAGATGTGTGTCTCAAAACATATGAGCTAGATCCAGCATGGTATTTCACAGCCCCAGGGTTAGGGTGAGATGCTTTGCTCAAACATACTAAAATAGAACTAGAATTATTAATAGATTACGACATGATTTTGATGGTAGAAAAAGGTGTTCGTGGTGGAATTTCACAATATTGTAAGCTATATGCTAAGGCAATTAATAAATACATTAATGCTTATGATAGTACAAAGGAAATCTTTTATCTTATGTATCTTAATGCCAATAACTTATATGGATGGGCTATGAGTCATTATTTATCGTATGGTGGGTTTAAGTAGGGAAATACAAATATAGATATAACAAAAAATAGAAGATGATTCTAGCAAAGGTTATATATTGGAAGTTGATTTGGAATACCCACATGATCTACACGATCTTCACAAAGATCTGCCATTGGCACCAGAGAATAAAATACCAGAAGGTTAAAAAAATCCCAAACTCTTAACTAATCTGGATGGTAAAGAAAAATATGTATTACACTATGTAAATCTTAAGCAATATCTATCTTTCGGAATGAAGTTGAAAAAGTTCCATATAGTTCTGGAGTTTGATCAATCAGATTGGCTCAAGTCCTTTATTGATCTAAACACAAATATGCGAACAAAGTCTACAAATGACTTTGAAAAAGATTTCTACAAGCTAATGAACAATTCTGTTTTTGGAAAAACAATGGAGAATATTAGAAACAGAGTGGATATATGGTTGTGCAAAAGTTCTAAGCAAATGGATATACTAGTGGCTAAACCATACTTTAAAGATAGAACTATATTTACTAACCTTTTGGTTCCAGTTCATATGATTAAAACAAAACTGCGCTTTAACAAACCCATTTATGTTGGAATGAGTATACTTGATCTATCGAAAACCTTAATGTATGATTTACACTATAATATAATGAAACCAAAGTATGGGGATAATATTAAACTGTGCTACCAAGATACTCATTCGTATATCTATAATATAAAAACACCAGACTTCTACAGTGACATAAAAGAAATTGTCGATCATTTTGATACTTCTGACTACAAAAAAGATAATCCATATGGTATACTGTTAGTTAACAAAAAGATTATTGGCAACATGAAAGATGAATGTAATGGAAAAATAATGGAATATTTGTAGGTATGAAATCAAAAATGTATGCAATAAATCTGGAGGGTGGTGTAAAGAAAGAGCAAAGGGTGTGAAAAACATGGTAGTCAGAAATGAGATTAGTTTTGGTGACTACAAAAGTGTTTGTTTGGTAAAAAAAAAAGTGTTGTACAAAAGTATGAATCTTATTAGAAGAAAGAAACATGAACTCTATAGGATTGAGATGATAAAAAAAGCATTAACTCCTGAAGATGATAAAAGATTTATTCTTAAAGATGGCATTAATACACTACCATGGGGGCACTACAAAATTTAAACAGCGATGTTTTAGCACTATTGGAAAACATATATCCTCATACATTTATCAATGAACCAGGCTTGTACGAATTAATATTTTAATTATAATAAATTGATTACCTTTATGAATATCAGCTTAATTTTGATAGCCTCCAGCAGAGGCGGAAATCAAACACTTTCCACAATAAAATATTTAAATGATTTTCGATACTTAAAAGTACCTGACAAAGATATTACACATGCAAATTCATCAATAGTTTCAAATGCTGGAGTATCACAATATAACAATTGGTGGCGAAATAAGTAAAGAAACACTGGCACTAACAAAACTCCTAGATGTGGAGTACCAGATGATATATTTGGCTTTTATACATCTATTACCATATGGACAACAAAAGTAATAAAATGGCATTATGGTTGGTCAATTATGACATACATCAACTAACTCAAGAAGTGTTTCGTGCGTGGGCCAAAAATAGTGACATTATGTTTAAACATGGTACTCAAAACCCACACATAATAATATCAAACAAACGTATTATCTGTACATTTCAACAGTCTCAGCATTTATGCAATAGCAAATTTGATGGGAGAGGAGCAGTGCTGGCTCATCCTTTTTTTCTGAAATCAGATAACTCACCAGTTGAAATTCACATTGATGCTGAAGAAGAATAGTATCTTAAACATGAAAACAAATCTCAAGTAAAAATAAATCTTTTCGTTGTGCTACTACATGAAATAGGGCATGCATTAGGAATATATTATTCGAATGTTTACGAGTCTTTTATGTGCCCAATTTATGTCTTAGATCGACTAATATTACAAACTGATGATTTTTTGGCAGTACAGAGTCTATATGGTAAACCTAAAAGATCTGTGTATCCGTTATCCCCTCTTAAACCAAACATATTATTCCCAACAAAATAAGTAGATTTGTGTAACTTAAAAAAACATTAACACATTTTTAGTAGTCAACCAAGTGATGTATATTTTTTTATAAATATATGTGGACATATGACATAGTAGATAAAATAGTTAGTAAACAAGAGTTTATCACGAACTGGCTGTTTTTCTGACCTGCTAATTTTGAAAGTTTTACATCGATTTATCAGAGACCATCGGGGGAAATAGTAATGTTTATCGATACAAATGTATACGTATTTGAATATCCTAGTCTGCAAAGCATGTCTGGATATCCAAAGGTTATTTATGATATGGGTATACCTCAGAATTCCAAAATAAAATAAGTTTCAAACACCTACTCTGGTCGTACTTTTGTATTTTATGATGAAATGTATTTTATGGAACTGGACGACTGCTTATTCAGATCTAAATCTTTCGCTCTAATTTCAAAGACATTACCAGGCTTACCCACTGGTTTAGATTCTGATTTTAGATACACCAATGGATTATTATACTTCTTCAAGAACACAACATACTATGAGTTAAATGAGTTTAAAAACATGTTGACCAGAGTTGACAGATTTGATCTTTCAATGTTCAATGTAAAGTGTTCTACAGTACCATCCTCATAGTCAGATATTCTTTATGAGTTCAAGAAACTAGTGATGCGAATGGAGACTATCTCCATACATTAAATTTTACTTAAAAACACTCTTATAGGGCTATTATATAACAGTAAATGTTTTTAATGGATAACCATCCATTAAAAACTAATAACCATACATGTTTGCACACCATTGGACTTAGATGATTCTTTCACTTTTAACATCATAAATTACATTTCTTTGGCTTACGAGTACCACATTACAAATAGTTGAAGCCTATATTGGTTTATTAAAATCAACTGAAAGTTTCAGATTAGTCGATATTTTACAATAGCGGTTTTTCTGTAAGAACAATCAATAACTTACAATGGTCTTCTCCCAATAAATGATGAAGAGTTGAAGTGCAGTTCATTATTACGATAAGGAGTGTTTAGTTTAGTCTTTGAATTTCTAAAATTATTGTAAGCAATATACATCTTATCGAAAATTTAATCATCAATGTTTAAATTCCAATTCTCTTTGGGAAACACTTCATTCCGTCCATTCTTAATATAAATATTTTTACAAAACAAGAGTCAAACATTGAACAGAGTGTGAATTGCCCAGGATCTTCTTTTCTGTTTTGCTGAAAACCAACAATGACAAAGTCTGATATAGAATTGGATTAAATTGAACTGATCTTTTATATCAACCTGAAACGAGTTTGCATTAGTAGGTACTTGTTTTTCAAGACATTGCCAATAATTAAAACAAATTGGAATTTCGGGGTGTTTGTATAACTTTGCTTTAATTTCGTCTCCATAAATAGGATCGTATTCAACAATTGGCCACAGAATTTCCAATTTCTCAATAACAATTTTACCAGCATTTGGTATATTATCTGCACAATCAGATCCATCTGCTTTCTTTGGAGGTATTCTGTAAAGCGAAACATCATCATTAGAATGTCGAATGAATGTGATCTTGTACCTTTCCAGAATATTTCATACAATCTCTCATAAACCCAAACAAATATCATAATGTATAGATAATTTAGTTACACATATCTTTCCTAACATATTTACCTAGTTCTATCCCCGACATTTGGAAGTATGCTGATTATGATTCCGAACCTAGAAATGTATCCATCATTGTTGAAGTGATGCCAGGGTTGTCAAAACTTTCGATTATACATCCATGTTTAGAGATCACTATTCTTGAGAACTGGAATGGGAAGAAATTCTCACAAAGATCAATAGTTGAAGTTTTTCGATAATCTGGATGTGTATCTCTTTTAGTTAGCTTATACTGTTGGTATACATAAGCTTCATTCGGATGAGAAAATGCATCGCCAATAGGAATATCAAACTCAATGCGTTTGTTGTATTCATTCAAATTATTTTTTGTTTGGTCGTTTGGTAGAAATGACTGACACTCATAACTTTCAATTTTTTGTTGATTTATTTATTATATAGAAAAAATTTTCTGATCAACTACACTTTTCTTATCAACCCCAAAATTATGACTACTATCAAAATATGACCATTTAATTAGCAGCTTATTTCCTTTTCTTTGCAAAACTTTTTCCACTAAATATTCTTTATCATATTTGGTCTTAAGCAGCTCTGGCTCATAAAAAATACCTTTAACAAGTTCATTTTTTAAATCTTTTATTCTGTATGTCGTGGGGTTTGTGTGCAATACTGCACACACCTCAAATACTTCAGTGGACCAATTTGGTGAATATCCTTTTTCAAACAAATTTTTACTTTTAATCATATGTACTTTATCTCCTATTGCAAACTTTTGTTTGACCATTTTTCTTTCTCTTTCATACACGTTGATTAAAATAGATCTTTCATTCTTTACATTTACATTGGTGGGTTTCATAACGATTGTACTGCGAACAGTTTTATTATATTCACTTATTAATTTAGGTATTATAGCCACCCATTTATAGTTTCTGTGCACAGTAAATATCTCCCACATTTTCTCCTTCAATGTTCTATTAAATCTTTCTACAACACTATCTTTTCTTTTCACAGTATGTTGATAGTGTGTTATGTTGTTGGCCATTAATGTCTTAAATGATTTATTGTAAAATTCTTTCACTTCGTCTGTTTGTAAATGCATGGGTTTGCGATCATTCAAAATAGTTTTAAATGCTAATGTAACATTTTCACCAGTTTTATCTTTGATTTGTATTGCCGATGCAAATTTGGAAAAAACATCTGTCATGGTTAATATGTATTTAAACCCTTTGTTAATTCTGTGTATACCTTTTAAAGATCCAGAATTCATCTCAATTAAATCAACTTGCCAAAGATCATCGATACCAAAAGATAGAACAATTCTTCTGGGGAAGTTTTTTCGTATTGGTTTATGAATTTCATTTACAATATAGTTTTTATACTACCACCAGTGAATAGCGAGTTATTGGTTACACGACATCTACAAACACATTTAATTCTTGCTTTGTTATTATTGGTAAGTTTATATGAACTTAGTGTATTTTTTATACATTTGAGACAGTATACATTTAAGTTATCATTGTTCATTTTATTTATTTATATAATAAATGAGACAACAAGATATTGTAAACAATATAGAGACGAATATAGAGAGAATAAGACAGTTAATAGAAGAGTTTAAAACTTTTAGAAAATTTCGCCAAGATGAATATGATAAAAATAATAAAACACGATCAACCATTGGTAGATGCGATAGAAGATTTGGGGCAAAAATTGGACACATAACAAATGAGAATAAGAACTTAATAAAAAGAACTTGTTCCATTTGCTGTTAAGAATTTAGACTTCCCACAGACACCAACATAAACATCTTTTGAAAGAAAACTGTTTGGTAAAACAGGCACCGATGAACGCTATGACGATGGCATTAAAAGAATTGGCGATGATGATGAATGCTATGACGATGAATGCTATGCCGTGGTGTTAAATTCATTGACGATGACGATGAATGCTATGGAGATGAATGCAATGGCGATGAATGCTATAACAATGGCATTAAATGCATTGATGTTGATGATGAATGCTATGACGAAGCATTGGAACATTTGAAAACAGATATCTCACAGTGAACTAACTACAAAACACTATTTATTGATAGGAAAGTGGCCGATTTTTATTTGACTGAAAAGACTATGTTTTAGGGCTAAAGGCTGATAAAGAAAGATTGTATATTGGTGATAGTGAAGTAACATTCATCAATGACAAATTTACTGTAAAAGGTCGGACATACATTGGAACTGATATTTTGATGAAATTACTAACTAGTAAGCAAGTAACAGAAAGCGACTACACTGCAACCAACTATGAACACTATAATCGTATCCTAGCAGATACAAATGCATTTTTTCAAAATAATGATCCAAAGATGGGAACGCCAAAATCGAGTAAAGGGAATAATTGGAAAATTATTGTTAAACCTATTTACGATTCGATTTAAAAAAAATGTTCCTCACATAAAAAGGGGAATGGTATAAAGAACTATACAGACTACCACAAAGAAAACATATGGTTGGATGATGTTAGGAAGCCTATTGATCGACTTCTCATTATTTATGGCGAAGAGAATACCGGAACTGATAACTATTACAATGAAAAAGTTGGAATAATAAATATGCTCAACAGCAAGTTAAGTGACTTTGTTGTGAATAATCCAAAAGTTATACCATATCTGATACAAAGGTTAAACACAATACCTCATACTTTTTGGGAGTCGGAGCATCACGGAAAAGAGTTACTCAATGACATAATAAATTTGCTACCTTTTGAGTTGCATGCACCCGGTTATCAGTACTTAGGTCCGGGTACCAGACTAAAATTGAGCATGGCGATAATCCCATTAATCCACTAGATGCCGCTGCAATGGAACATGATATAGATTATAATCATAATAAATATCTAGTTGAAAGACATGCAGCTGACAAAGAACAAGAATAGAAATTGTTCAAAAGATTGTTAAGTTCAGATGCTGATCTCAATGAGAGATTGTGGGCTGGTGTTATTGGATCTGCGATGTATATTAAACGTAAGCTTGGCTGGGAAATTAAAATGAAATGATAAAATATTTGTTATAATAAACAAAAGTAAAAAACATGGTTTTTGAAGTTCCTAATGATGAGTTGAAGGGATTGAATATCGATTATTTCCTAACGAAAGACCAACTGGATCGTAAAAACAAGAAATTAAAGGAGGACAAAGAGATGACTACCACAATTTCAGTTCCACAGCTTAAGAAAATGTCCACAGAAATGAAAACTGGAAATGGTTTGACATTTCACAAGGGTGGATTTTTACCCTTAATTTTTGCAGCATTGGGTGCTCTAGGAGTATTATCTGGCGGTGCTTCATCTATCACTACAACAGTAATTAATGCTAAGAAGAAAAACCAAGAATTGGACGAACAAGGCAGACATAATTTAGCTATGGAGGAATACGGCAAGGGTTTGAAGAAAGTTAAGTGGGGCAAAAATGTTAAAAAAATTACTCCACTCAGAAACTTTGATATTGATACAATGGTTAAAAAATTAAACATTAAAAATTTTCGGGGTGTATTTATGATCGATGAGCTACTTAACACGCCACTCGATAATGAATGTGGGATTGTTCATCTAGATGTTTCGACAAACTCTGTTATACACTGGGTATGCTATTGGAAAAAAGCAAACAAAAAATATTTTGATTCATTTGGCGGAAATCCACCGCGACAATTAATAGCATATCTCGGATGTAATATTTTTTATAACGATGAAAGAATTCAAAATTTCAATCAAGAAACTTGTGGTCATTTGTGTGTAATTGTGCTAAATCACTTTTCACATAATTTTAAATTTCCAAAAAAAAATATTTCACTATTAATAAACAATGGATATATGCGGAAATGCATTAATGAGCTCTTAGATTGAAGATCAAATTAAAGAACACACGAACAATGATACAACTACTGAGAAGATTAGTTCTAATGATTTTGTTTCCAACACACAGTTCAACGACTTAATAGCCACACTGACAAGAAATAAAAGATCATTGGATAAAGCCTATCTTACTTACTTGGAAGTAGATAATAATATAGATTTTGAACAAAAAAGACTAAGACATGTGGGAGATCCCATTGCACCGATGGACACAATCAATTTAGAGTACTATCAGAACAGCAGGATTAACATTATTTGTTTAGTTGGGAAACAATTCAAAAGGAAACATATTTTACTTTGATAATCATATAGAATATTTTTTTATGAGAGATAGAACTATAGTTGAAATAATAATAAAACAAGAAAAATATAAAAGTGTTATCAACTTACCCATATGATATATTTTTTTAAAAACCAAAAGCCCACAATGTACCCGAAGGTACAATTGTGTTTATTGAAATAGTAATGGTATATCAATACTTTTAAAAAATATCAGATTATGTTAGTTTTTAATGGAACCACTTCCATTAAAAACAAAATTTTCTTATAATCTAAGAATTTAAAAAGTCCTTAATTTTATTATGGTACTTACCATTATTTAACTTACGAGTCATATCTATTGTAACAAAACCATATTCATTATTCCAACATTTTAAAGAAGTCTCCCTAAATTTCTCAAACGACATATCACCTCCAACAAAATCACTATGAATATGTTTAAGATTTGTATTGTCTTTTCTGAATATGCAAAGGAAATTGACATTGTCACTTATAAGCTGCTTAGGTACTTATGAGTATGTCTGGGCTACATATAAACAATTAGTATCTTTGTGTCTACTGCGAGTAAAGTAATCCCTTGCCATATTTTTAATTTCAAGTATGATATCATCGAAAACAAACTACAGACTCTTTATGACATTATTTTACAACAACCATTTCTTCATTTGATATAAAGAAGTAAGCTATTGGTTCATTAAATAATGTTGATCTACATCTATATCTTTCTTTAAATTGATATATTTTGGTTGGACCAGACTTTTTGAACACACATAGAGAGTACCAAAGTCCAACCATCCCTGATCATATATAAAATTATCTATCATAAGTGTAGTTTTTCCACAGTTACTAGGTCCCACTATCAAACATATAATATTATTAGGTAATAATTCTCCATGAAGTTTTCTCGATACAGTCTTGTCTGGTATTCTTATTTTAATATCCCAGTCTACATGTTTCTTGCCCATTTATTAATACATTTTTTAAATAATATAATAAATGAGTAAAGTATTCAAACTAACAGATAACAAATCAGTGTTGAAGAAGAGACTACATAACCCTTTAGAGATACAGGGACACTCATTGGCTTTAGTTCAGTTCTATACTACTTATCTAATGCATAACATTATCTCTGGGAGAAATAAGCTATATTTTGTGGGTCAGAATGATATGGAATCAGCAATTGATATTCCAGTTGGTCAATATAGCTTAAAAGATATTGAAAAAACTATAAAAGCAATTTTTTCATTTAGTGCAGATTCAATGGGTAGGAAAGAAAATGACATATCTTTCGAGCTGGATAAAATAACAGTGAAAGTAAAGTGTACGCTTGAATTACAGTTTGGAAAATGGCGTTCAATAGGAAAACTTTTGGGTTTCATAGAAAATAAAACTCTGAAAGCAAATGTGGATCATTATGGCGATACAATTCCAAAGTTTGCTCCATTTGAAACAATAAATATACACTGTAATAAAGTATACGGTATGTGGTATGATATTAAAACATGATGAAAATACCCATAGAGAAACTAGCATAGTTGTCACTTTAAAACCAAGAACAATATTTGGATTTGGCGGCACGATCTATTACGAACCAGCTTATCCATTATTTTTTCCAGGGCAAACAAATCAAGTTAATGAAATAATAATTGAAATTAAGGACGGAAAAGGTAAGTTAATTAACTTTGATTTGTCTGACAGAACAGTGGTATTAGAGATGAAGCCGTAGATATTTTTTGGGTTGGAAGTAGTCGTATTGTATATATAATAAAGTTAATAGTTTTTAAATTTTTAAAGTTTCATGTGATAAAGATGAATAATATTTCTATAGAAGGTGCAATGAAAGATTTAGAAATGATTTCAATGTTTCGGCTACTTTAATATGTCGAATTTGGAGATGTGTATCTAAATTTTGAATTAGATTATGTTGTAGCACATTGCCGGAGTCAGAGCGATAATTGTGTTTAATGATTGGATAACAATTAAAACATTATAGAGATATGAGCACAAATAAAAATCAACTGATGTCTAATTATACGACTATCACTTACTCTAAAAAAAAACAGAATAGAATGCCTTTGTTTAGCACCACAATCCACCATTCCATTATATGCAAAATTTGTACCTCCACGATTAACGTCATTTAAAACTTTTTCACTGAAAATCTGAAGATATCTGTCTGGTAAGGTTACTTTAAAATTTCCAGAAGTAATTACCACTTTGTATCCATACCGTGTATCATTAATTTCAGCATGGTATATGGGATAGGACTGTCCAACTGTAAGTTCGGAAAGTTTCTTAAATTGTTGGGTTCCGTTTAATATATTTAGCAACTGATTCATATTTATTATATACAACATTTTATTTTTTACTTTTTCAAATTTCTTGAGCCTCTCTGTTTTTTTTTTTTTTTTTTGAAACTGCTCCCACAATGGACTTTTTGTAGTCACTTTTTGCCACTGCTCTCAATAGCAAATTTTTGTAGTTACTTTTTGCGGCTGCTCACAAACACAACTTTTGGAGTCACTTTTTTGCGGTTGCTCTCAAATGCAACTTTTTGTAGTCACTTTTTGCGGTTGCGCTCGAATCGGCAGTTGATGTTTTGGATCAGAAAATTAAGAGGAATTTTTTCTGATGGTTTTCTGATGGCTCGAGCAATTCATTTACCATTGGTTTTCTGATAACTGGGGGCTGCGCTCGAATCGGCATTTCTATACTACTCACCCGGCAGCATTCTCAGCTGAATGTCTGAAAAGTAATAAATTATATTAAAACACAAAATTTTTATTTCCATATATAGTAATAAGCTTAATATACTTTATGAATAATTAAGAAATTTCGTCTAAATAAACTGACTGAGCTTCTTTTTTTTTAAATCTGGAAGAGAAAATCATATACAAAAACCATCCTGACTAAATACAGTCGAACGGGACTGAACACACGATCTTCCGTACGAGTAAAGTATGCCACCGTGTTTACGTTTTCCTTAAGAGAGACTGTGTAAGGACTCACTTTCTGTTACAGTTGGTATCATCCGAAATCGATAGGGTGTATGACTTCAACAGCACGCCGATACAAAAAGTAAGTTCTCGCCCCCTTCATGCTTCTGAAGTGCTCACATCTTGAGATACAAAATAATCCTTTTCCATGACATGTTCAGTAATCGTGTCCTCATGGAGAGCAACTATGCTTCAATCATATTATATGCATAGATAAAATCGGTTATCACATTTGCTTTTACGATAGCGATATTAGTATACAGTCCGTCAGCAAAATAGGCACATTTTCTATAAAAATTAAGAGTCGGAAGGCGCCATCACAGAGGCACATAAATGGATCCAGGCACAGGAAATGGCAGTTTGTCTACAGAAAATATCCAAATATTGTACCATAACAGGCATGTATCGCAAGGGACCAACACTTGCAGGATGCATTTAGTATGCTGTTGGAACACCCGTAGCACGGAGGCAGGTCGCGACACGGTCTGGCATGGAGGCACCCAGACGTCGGATGTCCTCCTGAGGAAGACACTACCGCAACTGGAGTTGCCGTCCAATCTCGTCCCAAAAATTCTCAGTGGGTGGAGGGGCTCCATTGATGTAGTGGTTAGACTACTCGCCTCCCACCAAGGCATACAGGGTTCGATTACGAGCGGGGTCGCCCCGGATTTTCGCATGTAGGAATCATGCCGGATGGTGTAGCTGGTCGGCGGGTTTCCTCGGGGATTTCCCGTTTCTCCCGCTGTGGCATACTGCCACTGTTCCATACTCACCTCGCTTCCCCCTCATCGGATCTCAAGACCCCAATGTTAAGAGCCAACCAATTCTCTCCACACACTCACTCGGTGGGTGAGAGGTCTGGGGATCTTGTTGGTCAAGAGAACATGTTGACATCACGAAAGCAGGCCAGAGATACCCGTGATGTGGGAAGTCGGGTATTATCTTACTGGGAAATGTGATTGCCAAGTTGCACCAGGAAGGGTGGCAAAATTTCTTGGACTTTTCTTTGCGCCGTCGTCAGGGTTTCTTTGATTACCGCCAGTGGGTTGCGGGCATAGTAAGAAACGGCATCACACTCAATTACACCTCTCACTAGGGTAGTGCGTCACTCTACAATGAAACGTGGATTACGGCACTGGCCATGACGTCTCCAGGCTCGAATTCGGCGGTCGTCTGTATCCAGAAACAATCACAATTCCTCTCTGGACAGCACTCGCCGCCAATCCGCAAGCTTTTATGTTCCCGGCAGAAGGTCACACGTGCTCGCAGATACTTAGATCGTAATGGTATAGGCTATTAATGATAAAGCGAGCACTTTTAAAAGCCCTCTCATTTTGAATAATTGTCCATAAATATGTTTTTTTTTTTGCCTGAGACATTAATTTCCGAGAGAGGTGGGCCATACTCACTGTGTTTATTACTTTCGTGGCAGTATTTATTTGAAAAGGTGGTTATAAGATAATACATGGATGAAACAAAAAGGTAACTAGGGCCTCAAAAGTGCTCACCTTACCGTGAACAGCATATAGACGTAAGGGACACCGCGATAACACATCTCGCTCTGTTAGCCGCCTGGATATAGTACTGGTAAACAAAGGTGTATCGCCAGCTACCGAGACCTGTCCCTGGATGCTGCGCAGCAACGTCTGTGAAGTGCTTACAGCCTGTCACACGATGAAAATATTGTCCCTGCAGGCGGTCCGCCGAGTTCCACCTGAGCCTTCTCGACAGGTGTGTGCGTCCTTCTGTCTCTACTGCGGCCAACATCAACTCACAGTGTAGGCGGAACGGTTCAAGTGGCTAGAATGGGCCGTAACGTCAACCTACCTCTCAGAGTTCGACGATGCGGCGTCTCCATAACCCATCCAGCTGGCAAATGATTGTCGAATGCATCGTCTGGGCAAGCTGCGTTGTCACTGAACTTCGCTTTGTGGCTAACATTACTACGAAGGCCTTACTCGGGGTCTTGCGTCTATGAATGATGTAGTGATATGCATAACCTCTAGTGACACATCCCCACAAGCAAACAGCATTGAACGCAAGTGGGGAAAACGTCAGACTATGACAAGACTGTGTTGCAACCTTCCTTGTACTGGCGAGATCCTGTTATGTTGACCAATTATTTTGCAAATGAGTATGTAGTTAAATCAATTAAATAATTTTCTGTATTATCCAAGAAGAACACTGAATAAACTCTGTCAGCGAAATGTCTGAGGAAATTCATCACAGAACAAATAGATACTGAAAACTAATGAGCCTACTTTCCTCAACATGGGTGCAAATAAATATTAGTGAAGTTCTTAAAATCTTAGATGGTAGGCAGGCTTTGACGTCTCATTGAAAGCAATATCATTAGAGATGAAACCAGAAACATGAGAAAAGTACAAAGATAATAAAACACAGTAGATATTTACTTGGGAATCGAATTCTGAAAACTCTTAAAATTAAGCTAATTTGCAATCAACTGCATCATGGAGGTAGAATTCCGAGCATCAACTTAGGATGTAATCAGTCTAATGGGTTCAATAATATGGTTCACTAACCTAAAATATTTACACTGCCTTCATTTTGAAAATAAGTGTCTGAGCAACTAAAAACACAAGTTTACATGGACTACCATAACGCTATTTTGTGAAAAATTAGGTGGAAATGGATTTATTGGTACCCTAGATAGGCATATCAACCTTATTTTCTTAATACGTGCTAGTTTACAACACTGTATAAATAAAAATTTTCTTTTTATTATGCGTCTTAGAAATACTGCCAGCATTCAGTTTTGGTGAATTTGGTTAAACTGTTAAATATATATTCCAAATATATAAAAATATTTATATGGTCACCATTTGGAAACTCAATGTTTGACCTGATTTAAATCATATACCTCAAAATGACCTTCTGCAGGTGTGAACTTTTTGTGTAACTAAGTTAAAATAATAACGAAATGTGGAAAAATGTCCATTCTACCCACGTGATGCTAATTTGCAAAAAAATCCGGGAACAAAATTATTCAATGTATGCATAAGTTATGCTTCTAATTAATACTCTTGGCGTACAAAATTCGGTTGAATTTTGTTGAAACTTTTCATAGATAAAACTAATTAATCTAAATTATGTATATGAACCCCATTAAAACATACCTGCTTCTTATAAAAATGTTAATTTACATACTCTGCTCTAGCAATACTTGCGTAAAATTTTGGTATGAATTGCTGATTAATCCTCGAGGTATACCATAACACCTCAAGTTTTAATGTGACGATATTCATAAAATGAGGACAAGAAATTTATGTATTAGCAAGTTCAATGTTTGTCACACATACAATACACAAGGTCAAAATTAAATCTGCTCCATAGTTTACTATATATATATCACACTGAGCCAAAATGTTTGCAAAGGCCCCATTCAGAATATAAGAGACTTGTATACTTAAAACATATAATAGAATATAGCCTTACACAGTACAACTTCATCGCCAAATTTAAAAGAAATCGGTTGATTGTTTCCCGAGGTACGGCATAAAAACTACATTATTTCACGTGTGGCTATCTTACAAAATGGTGGAGAAATTGGGCTTTGGATATATAGTTTTGATGAATATAAGTGCTATTGTCAGCATACAAATATAAGTTGAAGATTTTTTTTGCAGTTTAGTAGATAAATAATTTTGAGCTCAAATGTTTTATGGCCGCCATTTTTAAAATATGCGTGTTTGAATCTCTTAAAGTTGACCAGTTTAAATGGCCTATCATAGTTCTACTTGTTTGCCAAATTTGGTATTAACGGGTTGTTTGTTCGTAGATATCATGTAATTTTAATGTTCCAAGTGAAAATATTTTCCAAAATGGTAGACAAAAGATATTATGTGTGGACAAATTTGATGGTTATAAAACATACAAGCAGCATAGGAAGTTTTATTGGAATGAATTACACAGTTTCGACGATTTAACATATTCAACTAAAATAGCTATATGATCGCCACTTGGAAAATAAATAAATGTTTCGCAAACCTAAATCATGTCAGTTGACACTAACTACAACAGTACTACTTGATATGATTCGGTAGATTGTTATCCGAAATATATAAAATCATTTTATTTATTCATGTGGCACTTACTTACAAATTGTAGGACATAAGATGTCCTGTGTAGTCACATTTGTGCATACTCACAGCACACAAAGTTAAGCTGGAATTGAATAAATAGTTACGAAGAAATAACATACTATGCTTAAATAGCTAGATGGCTGCCTTTCTGAAAGTGAAACATATTTGTACATATTAACTGCCTAGTAATACTTGTTTACAAAACTGGTTTGGAATCTGTTATTTTTTTCCCGAGATATTACACAAAAACTTTATTTATTCATATAGTGCTATCTTACAAAATGGTATACAAATGTGGTAGTGGTTTTATGTATATGATGCTTGCAATATATACTGTCAGCGTGCAAAACTTGGTTTAAATGTGTCACATGGCATAGCAGTTATACCAATTAAACCTAAAATATCTGTATGTCCTCCATTTCGAAAATAACTGCATAGTAAAATTTGTTTACTTATATTTACCTCGCATATTATAGCATTACTTACGTTACAAATTTGGCGCAAACTAGCCGATTAGTTTTCGAGATACAACATGAAAAGCTTTTTTTTTTTTTCATGGAATGCTATCTTCCATAATGACAGACTATCCACAATATTTTCCTCTGAATGCAGTGAATACACCTTGCGCTGTCGGCACACAAACTTTGTTTTAAATCGGTTGAATATTTTCCAAGCTGTAACATATCACCCTAAACAATAAAATGACCAATATTTTGAATGTAAGTGCCCAGCGTGGTCGAAAATTATAAAACCCAGGTGTACTTTCTTAGTACTATGTGTGTACAGAGTTTGGTGAAATTCGACTTACACTTTAATAATTTGAAGGGGGTGGGATGACACACACACTCACGAACGTGCATACATACAGACACACACCTACGCACACAAACAAACACATTCACACGCATACACACACCTAAACACACAGACAGGAAAGTGACCCCATAAGCTTTTTTTTTCGGAAAGTAAGCTAAGAAAACGTGATGCATTACTGTGATTCAATGCCGCAATCATTATCACCATTCATTGTAACTGAGAATTCAAAATATACTGGTTTTTAATATGGTTGTGTGTACTGTGGTTTATTGTTGATAAACAGTTAAACTGAATACGATTTTTTTAAATTTTAACTTTATTAAAGATTGAAAAATTTTCGCATTTGAGCACAAAATTTATAAGAATTTTTTGACTAGCAGTGAACCCATTAAATGTATTGAATTGTGTTGTTGAAATAACTTAATGTATTATGTGGACGTATTCTTATAAAAGTACAATGTTTAAATATATATCTTTTTACCGTTCCTCTCATTGGTGGCTGGCTGGATGTAGAAAACTTCAGCATCCCGTTAACACCCCCTCCCCCTCCAGGAGGGGAAACAAACAGCATTAAGCCAAATGTACAAGTATTTCTCTGAAATTGGAGCTGGCAGCATATTTGAAATAGCTGCGTGAATAACTCACATACCACAGTCGGGATGTACCGTACAGCCACGCGAACCGACGGCAGAATTCTCTCGTCGTGTTAACCGAGCAGTTAAACTCTGGGCTTCGTTGATTGCGAACACCTGCCGTTCATCTGCCGTACGCTTGGCTACTATTGCATCTGTTTGACCTGGTCAAAATATACAGGATGTTTCTCAATTAGACCAACAAACTTCGTGAGGTGATTCCTTAAAAAAAAGAGTAGAAAATATATAGGACACGTACTACCTAAACTGAATTATTAAGGAAGTTATAAGCCCCTGAAAAGAGAGATTTTGAAATATATTGTTGCAATATATCGGAAACAAACTGAAATGAAATTAAAATTCTACGATCATTGTTCTATGTTAATAAAATCTTCAAATTAATAGTAAACTCACATTAATACCTTTCCCCGTACAGGAAATAACGGGTGGCCACACTAATTTACCTCGAAACTCTTTTTATAGTCTGGGATTTCTAACTTTTGGTGATGAATCATTGAGCAGAATTGCCTAAGTAATCAAATTTGTCGTCTTGTCGAGACTTCCCAGGACCCACCGTTTATGTGTAAAACGCAAACAAAGATTCGTCTGCAGCGGTTCAGTGCCTAGCACATAGGCAATATTATATACATCCGCGTACAAAACGCTGCGTGCCCACTGCACAAACTGCTGTCATTTGTTCCTGGCGACAATTTGTATTTTTCCTCGTATTGTACATGTGTTTGAATGGTATTTTTGCAAATCTAAAAAAAAAGTGAAATTAAATTACAATCCTTCGAATAACGTTCACTCTGCGCATCGAATTTAATGGTGCACATTTTCAGCATCAGCTATGATTATGTGACTGGGTCAAACACATGACACACTTTTATCTGTAGTGGTTTATTCGTTTGTATTTTGTCACAGTACTATTTATGTCTTACATGGAAATATTAATTTACAAAGACGGGTTAAAGGATAAAACAGGGCTGCAAGTAAAAAGTAACGAGGGCCTTAAAAGTGCTCACTTTACCTTGAAAAGCGTATACCATCAGGAGGGATAAAAATACATATATGCACGAGAGAAAATTTAAGCGTTATTTTTGGGACACACAAATACGCAGTGCACGCCAAACTCGATAATCCAAATCTGATCGCCAACTTCAAAAAAGATCTTCTTACGGGAAAAAAGAACAGGACCGCCAAATGTACTTATAATAGCCTGCACACTTGTACCTTCATTAAAGGAAATGTCTCCCAGCAAATAAAGTCACGAGAATCAATCTCATCTACATTCTTTGAAGAAGGTCTTTGCAATACCAGCTTTTCTGAAGAAAAAAATTCCAACAAACCACTTCCAGCTTTAGCAGTAATACCTTGCAAGCCTAATCGAAACATGAAAGACAGCGAAACGTAACTCGCTTTTGAATCAAAAATATTACCACTCCATTCATTAATATCCTTATTAACGCCCTTCTTGAGATGATTCATATAACGATAAAACTTCTTTGGGTAATACCCCGAACGAAAACGCTTACGGTACATATTAATACCGAAACTGGAACAAAATTAACACGATATTAAATACCACAACGTTAAATGAAAACATAAAGACTGTGGTGGCTCCAAAAAAAAAGCATGAAAACAATAATAATTAAAAGGCTTCATAGTTTATTTCTCTCAAATTCACAAACATATATAAAAATCACTGAAGCAGGTAGAAGTAGGACACAATTTATACCACATCCAAAGTTCCATTAATTAATTGCAAGTATGAATAAATACGAATCTGCCTCATAGGACAAAAACCGATTACAATTATAGTATTTAATGCTGCTAAAAACAGTAATCCAATATTAAAGGCCTTGCCTACCAAAAATACACCCCTGCAAAATTTACCGAAGGGGCCCAAGCGATCCACTGACAACTCTTAAGGAGCAATTCCAATTTATGACTCTTTCTTACAATATCATTTCGTGTTTGCAAACAGACACCGGTTTCCACTTGACTCAGAGAAAAAACATAACACTTAAACTATTTGTGTTCACCTTTCATCCTTACGTTGATTCAGGGAGATAAATGTGAACTTCAAAACGCACTAAAAAATTATCCTGGACAAAATTAGTACAAGCACTCACCAGCTCGGCGCACCCTACTTTGGGCCAATCAAAGGCCGAGAAGGAAAGACAATTTAAAAGAAAACTAAAAGGGAATCGGGGATGCGCCCCTACTTAAGGCCGATCAAAAGCATCCCAACAATTCATAATAAAAGATTATGACATTAACCTTAAAATACAATTTTACCAATTTAAGCGTGCTCCCAATAGAGAGAATCCAATATACCAATATTCCAAAAATGAGGAAAAGAAGCCGATTATTCGCTCAACCTCGCTCAAAAGTTTAACTAAAATATGCCCACAAATTATGATTACGATACAAAGATTTGGGCAACCCACAATCAGTATCCAAGGCATAGTTTGGCATGCCGACGATGCATGACACAACGGTCAAAAGCGCCCAAAATCAGAAAGATTTGCAAATCTCAAAAGTCACGAGGATTTATTGAACAGTATTGCAATAAACGTGTCGGCAATGCAAACCGAGACACTGGTGAAGAAAAGCAAAGTACTAAAGGTCCAAATATTAAATGAAGCTATTCCATACAAGAATTTCGAACGGGGAACCTGAACAAATTTTAACTCTTAATTAGAATTTAAGTTACTTAGCCCTTCATTAACCACGACAACTTTCTTCACATTTAATTAACTTGTAAATGTCAGCTACCAAATCAACCTTTCTCGTGACGAACGTCGACCGAAATCATGTGCAGCATGGTAACATACCACACCTACCTAAGATTCAAATGCTCTTTTTGTAGCGTCAGAAGGAATAGCCAAGCTCACACTTGCTCCGACGAACTTATAAATTGAAGGGAGGGGCAAGCTGGCCAGTGCGCACGGGCTAGAGGGAGGGTAAAAATCAAAGATATGAGGCGAGGAAAAAGGATGGGAATACCGAGATCGGACTAGCAGAATGCGAAGCAAAGTCAAGTACAGCGTGATGCCTCCCAGCTCAGATCGCGCAATCTCCCCCACCACCAAACGAAAACAGTCCGTTAATGTGAAACTCAAGACAGGCACATATGCAGCAAAAACATAGTACAAAACAAGCAGGATAATAATAGTTTACAGAAGTATACCATAATTGCTTGAAAGGGAACAGGTATCAAATTCGCAATATCAAGGCGTGATCACAGTTCAAAATCATCGAAGTTCAGTTTTATGTACTTTTAATGCACACATTGAAGTAAAGAGTAATATTCTTGAGGTCGACGAAAACAATGTTCATAGAAACAACACGTAGAACAGTCATATCTCCAGTCAATAGCTGGAATCCACACAGAGGTCCATTAGTCGAAGTCCGCCGAAAACAAGTAGTCACCTCAGTATGCACTCCCAGGATTGAAAGTCAGCCACCACAGGGTTGGCCAGACAACAAAGCACAACAGTCTAGAGTATCTTCGGGGGTTTCTACCAAATACACATCCACCGCAGCAGGCAGGCGAAAGATGTAATTTCAGGCATCGACGAGGTCCGCTGAACTCAACACCAGGTCCGAAGCTTGGGCGAAAAAAAAAAGGAAATACAATAGATTAGGAAAGGGCATCAAGGATACGGCGTACTATCAGTTAGAAACAAAATTACAGGGAAATGTAGCTAGGAAAAAAACTTAAAATTACATGCGAGAAACATATACTTTAGTTGCGAGACATGAGATTTCCTAAACTCACATCCCACACCGGGAACAGTGAACAACACAGTGTTTTGATCCAAAATTTAGAAATATCTAAAGGCCTCAAAAACTTCGGCAAGAATTTGGAACTCAGGTCTCGCCCACTGTCGGCAAGCTGAAAACACTTACATAACACTTTATCGCCTACCAAGAAGGGCGCCGGAACCCTATTTTTTTATCAAGACTCTCTGCCACATCGAGTTTAGCAATTTCCAAGCGACGGGCTACGCCGTCAAGAAGGTGACTCCGCTGAGTGGTATCCAAGGAGGGGGAAACTGGGATAATCCACACATTTAGTAAGTGATGAGTGAGTTGACTGCCAAGAAAGGGGAGGGAAGGAGTGCACCCAGTAGATTTATGTGCGGTACTATTAAAACCAATGTTAATGAAATCCAGATCTTGGTCCCAAAAAGTGTGATCAGCATTGTAAAAGATGGTCAAGGTTGCTTTAATATTTTTACTAATGTGCTCCACCTGGTTCCCTTTAGGAAAATACGGGTTAGATGTATAGTATTTGATGGACCAGCAAAAACACATGTTATTAAAACAAACTGATTGAAAATATTTAGCATTGTCTGAAACTATCTCAACAGGGGCACCAAAAATTTCCCACACTTGCTCGGATAAGGCTTTCACTATTGTCGGAGCCTTCATGTTACGAAGGGGGATAAGAAAAATAAATTCCGTAAATGTATCCAGAAGAATCAAAATACAAATGTTCCCCTTACGGGAACGAACCTAAGGGCTAAAAATATCTAGATGCACTATATGCCAGGGAGACTCTGGCATCTGTACAGTAATCTGACCTAAATTAGTTTGTGGAGCTTGTTTACAGCGCTGGCAGTCATGACACGACCACACGTAAGCATTCACTTCATTCTTAACAGAGGACAAGGAAAAATGGGAGTTTACCTTATGTAAGGTATTTTTTATTCCTAAATGACCTCAATACAGAGAGTCATGAAAATAACACAAAACCATAGGTCGTAAATTCTCCAGCACAACTATTTTACGAGCCAGTCCTGGTTTGCCAGCATAATACAATAAATAATTTTGAACAAAATAGGAGGAAGTTACTCTGGCGGCCACATCAGCCTTCATTTGCCGGCACCAAGGATCTTGAACGTGCACAACCGCAAGTTGTACAGACATTCGGGAAAATCCTGTATCATGGTTAAGGAAGCAGGATGATCAGGATCTACAGATTCAAATTCATCTGAGTCGAACATTATGGACAAGGCATCCGCTACCGGATTGTCATTACTATGTACTTGGTGGACCTTAAAATGAAAGCAAGAGAGAGGCAGCACCCAATGTCTCAGTTTACCGAGCTGATAAGTGTGGGAAAACACCCAACTTAGAGCCTGATTGTCAGTAAACAGATCGAACTCCACGTACTCGATATAACATTCGAGGCCGAAAAGACAAGCAAGTGTTTCTTTCTCATAAGTGCATAGATAGTGTTCGTGTTCCGCCAAGGAACGACTTGCAAATGCAACAGGAGCAATACTACCATCGACCCACTGCCCGAGAGCAGCTCCAAGGCAATAGAGGATGCATCAACTTGCAAAACAAAATGCCGATCAAAATCAGGGAGGGTTAAGATGGGTGGCGAACTAAGTATTTTCTAGAGCTGACAAAGTGATTGATCCTGATGCTGACCCTAGACAAATCCAAAATCCTTCTTTTTAAGAAAATCGAAAGGAGCAGCTATTTCAGAAAAGTGGGCAATAAATCTGGTGTAATATCCCATGAGCTCGAGAAATCTTTGCAACCCTTTCTAATTGCGAGGGCGGGGAAAATTCACAAAGATCACAACTCGTTCGGGATTCAACAACAACTTACCCTCACTAATTACATAGCCTAAAACTGTCACCTGTTTTTTTACGTAAGGAAACTTTATCCGGATTGATGGTCGAACCCACTTCTCTAAATTAATTTAACACAGAACGAAAATGTTTCATATGAGAGGCTAAATCTTCACTGTAAACAATCACGTCGTCAACATTAATAAAGAAAAATTTGTACTTATAGTCGGCCAACACATGGTCTAAAACACGGGAAAGAGCTTGTCTGCCAAAGTTGACACCCATAAGTATTTGTGTAAATTTGTATTGATTCCATGGCATACTAAACACCATGTACTTACGACATGACAGGTATGATAGGTATTGATAGAAACTGTTATTTAAATAAAACACTGAATGATATTTCGCTCATCCCAGGTGTTGGAAGGCACAATACATTAGGTAGCGAGAAAGGATATTTATTTATTTTTTGTTAATCAAAGAATAATTAACAACCAACATGTACTTGTCACCATATTTCTTACGAACTAAAAAGCCCGGTAAACAATACTCCGATGTTGAAGGGACAATAACGCTGGCCTGTAATAACTTTTTAATTATTTCACGAAAGGCCTGCAACTTGGGTGGGGGGCATTTAAAGAAGCGATCACGCACAGGGATATCGTAAATGAGAGCAAATTTATAGGGCATCACGTCACATTTTCCAATTTTGTGGGTTATTAAATCCTCAAATTCCTTACATAAGGCTTCCGTTTGTTGACTAATTACGTCCTCTCGGTCTGTGACTACAGCTATTTGTTTACTGTTTAACTGCTTCAAACTTTGGTGGTCGGTCCAAAATAATTTTAATGTTTGGGGCAAAACCAAAAGACAAGGTGTAATCATTTAAATTTACTGTGGCACAAGTGTTGCCAAGAAATTTTAGCCCCAAAATGAAATCATGACTCAAATAGGGAAGGACAAAAAATGGGAACGTCCAAGAAAATGTTCCCACCTTAAAATGAAGTTTCACAACATGCATGCTTTACACTAAATCACCGTTAGCAATACACAATTCCCATGCCTCAACACACTGGACACATGCAGGAGAAATTATCTAGGCCATAAAGAGACATTTATAAAACCCTAACTCATTATGCAATGCGTGGTGCCAGTGTCCACAAGGGCCGAATACAGGTTGCCTGCACGTGTGACTTGGACAGTACACTTGGGAATCCCATGAGGTTTAGAAAACAAGTATGTGACTTGGCAAGAACTAAGGCACCCGGAACTCGCCTTCCTACGTTTCCCAAGAACGAACAGCCTGAACTGAAATGGCTGGATTGATTACAGGGAAACACTTCCTTTTATAAAAGGGAACACATGGTTTTTGGCAGTCTTTAAACATGTGACCATGAGCAGAGTAATTCGTGCAGTGATGAGTGTGTCACCCCGGGCTGCCAGTGTGACATCAGGTCTGCAGCGCTCAAGCGGCGGGGGGGAACATCCTAACACAGGATAGACAGTGTGATTATTATCCATCTGCGGAGCTTTAGAAACATCAGTTCGGCAAACAGGTGGCGGAGCGGAAGTCTCCATCACAGAGTAGACGGTGTTATTGGCGCT
The DNA here is from genome assembly GCA_029891345.1 of Dryococelus australis. Classification (NCBI taxonomy): domain Eukaryota; kingdom Metazoa; phylum Arthropoda; class Insecta; order Phasmatodea; family Phasmatidae; genus Dryococelus; species Dryococelus australis. Next base: position 184,033,987 of record CM056994.1, on the reverse strand, counting down.
GGCGGCACACAGTCTGCCTTCAATTTCAATGGCTGTGCTTTCAATTCAACCAGAAATGGGGAACGGTAAGCATAGTGCTTACTGCAAGCACATGAAGAGCCCAATTTTTTAACACCAAATCAACGATTTCGGCCTCAGACAAGTCTAAGCAAAGAGCTCTCTTATGAGCTAAAATTGACTCAATAAAATCAGGTAGAGAATCATTGGGATACTGAAACCTGTGCACATATTCATGTACACACACATGCTTAAGACAAGCGGGAAAAGTATTCTCCAATACTTGTTAACGAGACGGTATGTAAGAACTGTTACGTCGGAAATTTCCATGCTAAGAAGTTGTTAGACATAATCCTGGCACTTATTTGCCAAAATGGGTAGCGAAGTTTTATTGTGGCGTAAGCAGAAGTCGACAATTTTAGCTACCGCTAAGAAAAATAGTAGCACTGACTGAGGTTATTCAATCGTCATGCCGGCTTCACCGCACCAGTAGCTCACAGCTAACCTCTGTAGATCAGCAACTGTGGCATCAGAAGACACAGAAGAATTTTGGACACAGGAGGAAAAATCGTCCTTTCGCAGGAAGTATATACAGCCAACATTTTCAGCCATTGTACATGATAAAAGAAAGTACAGAATTAGCAAATTTGCCAGAGCGAGCGCAGGTAGATTTTGTGGTGACCCCACAAAACAACTTCATAAAAACAATAATAATTAAACACTTCGCAGTTAATATCCCTCAAATTCATAAACATATGTATAAAATCACTGAAGCAGGTACAAATAGGGCATAATTTACACCAGATCCAAAGCTCCATTAATTAATTGAAAGTATGAAAAAATACGAATGTGTCTCATAGGACAAAAACCAATTACAATTATAGTATTTAATGCTGCTCAAAACAGTGATCCAATATTAAGAGTCTTGCCTACCTAAAATATGCCCCTGCAAATTTTGCCAAAGTGGCACAAGCGACCCACTGACAACTCTTAAGGAGTAATAAAAATATATGACTATTCCTTACAATATCTATTCGTGTCTGCAAACCGACACCAGTACACTTGACTCAGAGAAATATCATAACACTTAAACTAGTTGTGTTAGCATTTCACCATTCTGGACAAAATTATTACAAACACCTACCAGCTTGGTGCACCCTAATTATGGCCAATCAAAGGCCAAGAAGGAAAGACAATTTAAAAGAAAACTAAAACGGAATCAGGGAAGTACACCTACTTAATGCGGATCAAAGGCATCCAAGCAATTCATATTAAAAACATTATGACAGTAACATTAAAGTACAATTCTACCAATTTAAGCGTGCTCCCAACACATAGGGAATCCAAAATACCAATATTCCAAAAATGGGGAAAAGTTGCCGATTATTCGCCCAACTAAAGGTAGGTTTAAAAGTTTAGTTTAAATATGCCCACAAATTATGAATAAAGTTGCAAACATTTGGGCAACCCACAATCAGTATCCAAGGCATAGTTTGACATGCTGACGACATTTAACTCAACTGTCAAAAGCACCCAAAATCAGAATGCTTGCAAATCTCAAACTGATCAAAAAGTCGGGAGGATTTACTTAACAGAATTACAATAAACATGTCAGCAATATAAACTGAAACACGGGTGAAGAAAAGCAATGTAATGAATGTTCAAACATTAAATGAAGCTAATCTAAACAAGAATTTCGAATGGGTAACATGCACAAAATTTAATTGATAATTAGAATTTAAGTTACACTATCTGTACATTAAACATGACAACTTTCTTAACAATTAATTAACTTCTAAATGTCAGCTGCCAAACCAACCTGTCTTGTGACGTATGTCGACTGTCATCATGTGCAGCATGGTCACAAACCACACCCACCTAAGAATCAAGTGCTGTGGTCGTAGCCTCAGAAGAAATAGCCGAGCTCACACTTACTCAGACAAACATACAAACTGAAGGGAGGAAAAAGCTGGCCAGTGTGCATATGCTAGAGGGAGGGTAAAACCAAAGATAGATGTGTGGAAAAAGGACACGAATACTAAGGTCGGACTCGCGGAATGCTAAGGAAAGTCAAGTAGATTACAATGCCTGCCATCGCAGGTCGCGCAAGACAAACAAAGGCATTAATAGTACACCAATACATACCTAAATAACCACAGGAAAAAAAGAATCGAAACACTAAGTTCCAGAATCCGACCATACGCACTACTAAAATCTTTCTTCTTTACTCCTACACTGGTACTGGGGGTTTTATAGCAGCACTCAGCAGCATTAGAGCTCTGCCTATCGCGCATGTAAATATAACTGGATGTACTTCTTGTCCCCCTACCCTATCACTTCTGGGCAATACCAGATTCTGCTAACCAGCGTTACTGATAACAACATCCGATTACAAATAACTGTAACTGCAGTATTTAATTCCTCTTCCATTTCAAACATATGAATCAGTGTTTTTGGATGTGTTAAAGAGAAATGTTTGTGGGGTAAACACATTTTTATTGAATCCTCCATCTTGATGGCATGCTGTGTAACTGTCTATGTCTATCTGTATGTGTATAACTATGTGTATGTCCGTGTATATGTGCGTCTGTATACCATGTCGGACGTTGCCCTACAGAAGTCCCTAAAGGTCGATATTAAATTCATAGGGGAATATTGAAGGGTGCTCATTGTTGAGTAATCTGTGTAATATCCTTGACATGTGTTTATATCGCTGTGTATCTTTATAGTACGAAGAAAAAAATTTAATATTCCCCCTTCTGAACCCCATTTTTAATAATAATACCATTTGATAGAATTACACATTAAATGTTTGAAACATATATTTATTCAATTACGACATGAAAATGATAAACGACATTCCAATACACATTAATGCTAAAGAGTTAAAGACCTATTCAACATAACCAAGAATTTTCATATTCCCAGTAGAAACGGTAAAATTCCTGTACATTCAAATCTGGTTACCAAATGCAAACTTATACTTCTTATGAGGGAAAAATAGAACCACCAAATGTACTTATGCACCTGAGCACTTGTATCTCAATTAACAGAAAATGTCTTCTAGCAAATAATTTCTCGAGAATCAATCTCACCCATATTCTTTGGAACAGGTACATTTGCAAACCACTTCCAACTTTAGCGTTAATACATTGCAAGCGAATTCGAAACATGACAGACAACAGAATGTTACTCTCTTCTGCATCAAAAACATTTACACTCAATTCAGTATCATCCTTATTAAAATCCTTCTCAATACGGTGAATATTACGAAAAACCTTCTTTGGGTAATACCGCGGAGGACGAAAATGCTTACAGTACAAATTAATATCTGGAACAAAATTAAAAACTCATTAATACCACACCATAAAATAAGAACATGAAGACAAACAAAGATATCAATAGTACACCAATTCATACTTCAATAAAAACAGAAGAACAAAGAAAATCAGAAAAGCCAATGTTCCAGAACCAAACCGTCCATACCACTTCGCTTATACACTGAAACTAGGAGTTTTCCAGCGGTGCTCAGTAGCATTAGAGCACTGTCTATCGGATGTGTCACTATGACTGGACGAACTTCCTGTCCCCTCCATCCCTTCACTTCCCAGAAATAACCAATTTCCGCTGATTACGACGCTTGCGTGCAGTAGTAAGCTATCTCTAACTGCATCTTATAAATCCCCTTCAATTTCAAACATGTGAATCAGTGGTTTTTGGATGTGTTAAATGGAAGTGCTTGGGAGGAGGGTGGGGGACACATTTTCATGAATTCTCCAACATGATGGCATGCTGTGTAACTTTGTATGCTGAAGGTATCTATTACAAGCAGCAAAATTTATTTCCTCTTTCATTTCAAACACGTGAATCGGTGGTTTTGGATGTGGTAAAGGGAAATGCTTGGAAAGGGGGGGGGGGGAAGCACATTTTCATGAATCCTCCATCTTGATGGCATGCTGTGTAATTGTGTGTGTGTAAATGCGTACATCTATCTGTATGTCCGTGTATATGCATGTCTGTAGACCATGTAGGACGTTGCCCTACGGAAGCTCCCTAAAGGTCGTTATTAATTTCTTATGAATGTTGAAGAGTGCACATTGTATAGTATCCTGTGTGATACACTTGACATGTGTTATTATCACTGCGCACTGTCTATAGCATTAAGTAAATTTTTAAATATTGCCATCACTGAACCCCATTTTTAATAATTATACCATTTTATAGAATTACATATTAAATGCATGAAAAACATATTTATTCAATTACGACATGACAATGATAAACGACATTCCAATATGCCGTATCTCGGTAAACAATAAACCGAATCTTATCTTATATGATAAACAAGCAATACGGAAGCAGACGATATTAAGTGATAGGTTTTGAGCATGTAATATACTTATTTTCAAAATGGCTGTCATATATACATTTTTGCTTATAATTCTATATCGCCGATACCATGTACTCATTTCCAATTTAACTTTGTGTGCTTCCGGTAGTTATTACAACAATCATCTGTATTTATACGAAACATCTTCTGTCAGTCATTTTTTAAACTAGCACCACTTGAAAAAATTCACTATTTATGTCATATCTCGGAAAACAATTGACCGATTCCTACAAAATATGGCAAACAAGTAGTGATGTGGAAGAAGATGTAAAATAGCTTGTCGTAAGTACGTCAGACACTTATTTTCAAAACTGAGGAGTTATAGCTATTTTATTTTAAATTTTATATCGTTATAATTTCCATCTTATCTTTGTATGTTTGCATGACATATTTCAACCTTCAAATGCACCTACATTAAGTATCATTTGTACGCCAATTTGTAAGGTAGTGTGATGAGAATAAATACAACTTTCACGACATATCTCTGGGAAAAAATTGGTGGATTCCTACCAGAATTGGTAAACAGATAGTACTACTGAAGCGGGTGCTATAAAAGGGTATCTTTTATTTAGGGGAAGAACTAATTTTAAAAATGACGTATTTGAAAATATTTTTTTTTTTTGTTACTAAACCACATCATTTGATAAATTATACTTAACAAATCATAAGTTTCAGTTACGAATCCAAACTCCGTAATGCAGTTGTTTGGACACTAGCTTAATGCATGAGGTTTTGTGTGTTCAAGTCCCGGGTAAGGCACTTGTGTATTTGTAATTGTCTTACTACTGCTCCATATATATATCTGGTTTCATTTCAAATTACATCGCTTTCAAAGAGAAGCCAAGTCTTACCTACCAATTCAATTTTTTAGATCTTATTTGAAATTAATTGTACATGTGTTGAGGAAAATAGGCTTACTAGTTATCAGTAATTTTTTTTTTTGCACGCTGACGTAAGACATAGCAATTAAGCATATTACAACACTGAGAAAATTTCATGAAACCCTGTGCTGTTTTGTTTTGTGCCACGTCAGAAGAAACATAAATACAAGGAAACATATATAAACTATTGTGGTAAATAATGTTATAGTAAATAATGACTGCAATATCGTATTCCTTTAATAAGCATAGCTTTTAAACAGTAAAAATGGAAAGATACACAAGTTTTTAGATATTAAATATATAATATTAGTAATAAAATTAGTTTAATAACGCACTATATGCCGAATGTTTAGTACAAATTGAAAAATTGAAAAGTAATAAAGCGTTTTGTTTGGAAATCAGGAAAATGCTAACAATATTGTGAAGAATTCTGTTTGTTTTATAGGATTGAGATTGTTTAGACAAACAGTCGTTTTCAATGTAATCTAAACATTTATTGAAGTACCATTGTCCTTAGTTAAGATAGCTGCTTTTAATGTAATTTATTATTGGCAATTATAAATGTGTATCTAGAATTAAGTTTTTGAAGAACTCTCTAGATTAAGGAACAATAAAATTGTATTTAACAAATGTATATGTCTGAAAATGCCCTGCTGCTCTACAGGATAAACAATAAAACCCGTTGTATTTTATTCCAAGAACGCATAATTAGGGGAAAATATTTTTGTGATTATTAATTAAGAGAAAATGAAAGTAGTGAGAATATTTTCTTTATTACACTGACATACTCCTATCCCTGCTGGAGTGAGTTACCCTAAATGCCCTTGAAGAAACCAATCACCCAATAAAAAGTGGTGTACAGCACTATGAAACATGTCCTAAAAACAAACCAGCTTGACGCGAATCAATACCAGAGGGCCTATTATGTATATTTTACAAGCTTAAAGATTATCACTGCCAACACATTTGTAGAAACATCAATTAAATCAATGATTACTATTATTGCCTTTATGTTGTATTATGTAACACATCACCTCATTGTTGTCTATGTGATGTTCTAAACGTTTTGCAACAGTACGAATGAGCTATAAAATTAAGAACCCAATTATAAAATGATATATTTTCCATTATTACAGCATGTCTTGTTATACATATTCAATTTAATTAATTAGAAATCAAATACAAAAGTTTTATGTGACTTAATAGAAATAAGTAGTAATCGGAAGGGTTGATCTAGATATATTATAATACTCGCATTTAAATTTAAATAAAAAAAAAAAAAAAAAAAAACATTTTAAAAACAAAAAAAAAATTAATTAGAACATTGTTATTAGAAATACAAGCAAAAAGTTTGCAATATGAAATATATTATATATAACACTCTCAATTAAAAAGAAGTAAAAAATAATTAAAATGCTATTTTAAAAAAATAACAAAATTTTTAATTTAAAATTTTTAGCAGTAATCAAAAGAACATTGAATTTAAATACAACATCAAGTTGACAAAATAAATAAAATTATAATTTAAATTTCAATAAAAACTGAAAAAAGTTATATTTAATTTTGATTAACAACTTATATTAAAAAAAGAGATTGTGTAACATCTAAAATTTAAGTAATGCATTAATAGAAAATTTTTAATTAATCTCTCTGAGGTTTTAAATTTCTGTTATCAATTTTAAATTAATCCTTACATTTAGGCTGTAGTACAATTATGAATTATATATTCATTTACATTAGTATTTAAATCTAATTTAAATAATAACTTTGCATTTCATCTGAATCCCTAAATTAAAATTTATATTTTTGTATTGTTTACTTAAAATAGTTTATTCCGTATTTAAAATAATGTCGTATTTAATTATTATGGGGATTTGGGAACATCCTTTTGTTTAGGTTGCAAATCAAGCTTAAATAAAAATTCCTAATGCAGGATGTATTTTATATAATTTCAAAATTTAATTACTATTTTATAACGAGCTGTACCCACAACTTCGTTTCCATGAACTTTAGGGTTTGTTTACATACTTTTAAAATAGAATTAGAAAATTGAAAAAAGATATGAAAATTTCCAATCGAAAATTCTACATAATATCTATATTCAAAACAAAAAATAAATTGTAATATTTTAAGAATTGGTCAAACAGTATTTACAAATTATTTTTATGTTCATATGTTAAATGTAAAATTATATATATATATATATATATATATAGCGAGAGAGAGAGATTTAATAAAGAGGTTTTGATAAATTGATATTTAAATTACAATATTTCTACAAAGGTATTAAAATTTTGAAAAAATTAATACATTATAATTTGTTTGATATTATTTAAGATAAATTGTGTATTAATAACTGTAAGTTAATCAATAATAAATTAATGAATAATTATATACTAGTTAGGACAAACAACATATATTTTATTATTTTGTTTATATATATAATATAATAAATATGTATAATATAATATAATAAATAATAATAAATAAATCACAAGGTCAAACTTTAAGGAGAGCTGGCATTGACCTGAGCCAGAATGGTTTTATTCACTACAGCCATACATAGATTGCTCATGAGTTAGTAATTCAAGAAATATAGTGATTTCAGCTGAAATAACATAATACAATATTTGTAAGCTATGTATGGCTGCCAGCGTATAAAATCACTCTGGCTCAGGCCTTAAAGTTCGACCTTGTGATTTATTTATTGTTATTTATTTATTAGCTTTTCCTGCGACTTTGTTTGAATGGACTGTATAATTAATTTTCAAATTAAAAAAATAGAAATAGAGAATTGAAATAACATGTGAATTGTGTCAATCGAGAGTCATACATATTAATTTCAGTAATTAAAACGGAAACTAAATTTTAAAGTTTTAATTATTTATCAAAGAATTTTCAAATATATTTTATGTTTAGATGTAAATTAAAGCAATGACAGCGACTTCGTTCACATGGACTTTATGATTTGTTTACATATGTTTAAAATATTAATTTTGCTTTGTTTAGGTTTTGTGGAGTTATTAAAATTCATTACACCGTCGCTTCGCTTAGGTTTTATGTTAAAAATATTAATATCATTTTGTTCATGTTTTATGAAGTTATTAAACTACAGCCCATCATTGTTATGCTCAGGTTTTATAGAGTTATTGACAAACATACCTATAAAATTGGTTCGAAGATTGTTACTTTAATATAGGAAATAGTTTTATCTTCGCGATTGTGTTGGTTTTTTATAATATGTTATTTCAATATGATTTTCCAAAAATTAATGTGTTTTGTCTATGGTGAGTATTATATTAATGACTATTTTCACAACTATTGTTGTTTCAACAGTGCTTTTTGACAATAATTCTTTTGCAAAAAAAAGTAAGATATTAAACCGAAAGAAAATTGTATAAAAATTTAATTTATCAAAATAACCATTTGAGATATCGAGATGAAATAAAGAGCAGCTTGTAAATAGAAATGATCACTATGATCTCTGAAAGTTTTATCAAAATCGAGTCAGCCATTTCGGAACCTACTCTGGACAAACATAAAGACAGACACACTGAGACAAAAAAATTAAAAAACAGTTATTTAGGCTTCAATATCATTTAAGTAGCATATTATTTTTAGATATTGTTATTAATTTTAAAATATCAGACACACACTAAGATTTTATTTATAAGCACAGATTTATCATTTGTGCTGTATATAAATTTAAATAAAAATTATTATTTTTTAAAATTATTTTGAGTTCTTTTATTTGAATAGATTCTATTATAATTTTCTAATTAATAATTTTTAAAAATTTAATACAGGCTTTTATTAAATTTTAAATGTGCATTAAATTACTAAAAAATATAGCATGGCCAACACCCTTTTACATAGGCCTAATACTAAATAAATGAAGTAAATAATTAAATATATATATTTTTTATTTAAGCCCGGCTTTCATTTACTAATTGAAAATTTCTAAAATGTTAACTAAAACTTTCATTTTACCAACATTTTCATATGTAGTTATTACATTTTATTTTAAATAAATATTATTTTTACCAGCTCTCATTAATTGATTATTTAAATTATTATCTTAATAAATTTTAACATTTTCAATACTCCGATCATCTATATAAAATATATATAAAACCAAAGTATTAACTGTGTGATGATTTACATCATTATACAATTGAAAATAATCCATTTCCGATAAAAGGTTGTTTAAAACATTTGCCAACATACCCTAAAGAGTTAACATATTTTAAAAAGACATCAAGGGAAGTTGATAAGATTTTGGATTATAAAAATATATACATCGTTGATATAAAATATTGAATCTTATTCACCAATTTCCATGACCATTGACTTTAAAAGGAATTAATGACACCGACAACAGAAAATATATTTTGAATTCTTGGTATAACACATAGCTATTTTGATTAAATGTATTATATTCATTTAGATGATTGTATTTTTCCATGAAGGCATAATAATGAAGGAATAATAGATTATGATTTTCCACAATTCCAAATATGTAATCTGTTCAGGTCTTTTGGTAAATACATTAACCAATCAGTTATAAGAAATGATTTATTTTCAATTGTAGTATATTTGAATGTTTTATCCAAGAGGTTTTTATAAAAGATATAAAATTTGTAATTGTTAATAAGAAAAGATCTTGCATATTTTTGGCACATAGATCTGGTGAATATATCTTTTTCAGAGCTTAAATCTTTAGCCCTTATATATTTAGTATATATTCATAAACACTTTAAATTTGGTTAAAATTATTCTTAAATATTGGATAATGGAAGAATTTGAATATCATTTATGTTCAATTGTAATGAATTGCTATTTTCATGAACCAAAACAGCCATCAAACTCATTTTATTATCTGGTTCTTAATAATTTTTAATGCAACATTGCCCATCTTTATTAATAAAAATTTCCATTTTATTATTTGTTTGCATTGGAAAATATTATTTGGTTGCATTAAAAAATGACTGGAGATGTAGCTGATGTTCTTTTATACATATGTACATCTTGCTTAAATAATAAAACAGTATCCATAAAGTTTTCCAAAAATTTGCATGCTTTATACATTATTTTAATAATCATATTATTATCAGTACAACAGAACATTTCATAATATTATTATTCCATTTTGTTCAATATGAATATGTATCAGAAAACGTATTTTCCATACCACATATTGGTTTATTTAGCAGTATCAATGATCTGTCATTAAATAAAAAAACTTATTTTCAAAATATATTGTTGTTAATCGGTTTTAAAGTATAGGTATTTGTTGTTTTTTTGATAAATGTTTGGTAATACGTTCTCATAATCAATATTTAAAACCAATAAGTTTTTAATAATTTAGAAACATTTTAAGTTTGACTTTCTTTCGAAAATTTAATAGTAATGATTTGGAAGATGTTTAGAATGAAGATTGACTATTACATTTATGTACAAAATTATCAATAACATCTTTAAATTTTTTAAAATAACAGTTCATTTTTAAACATATGTATTTATTTGACAACCTTAACATTTTAATCATACCTATTGTAATACATTCTAAATATTTGTTGTAACATTCAACAAAATTTTTTTTAAATTGGTATGGCATCTCTCAACCAACAAAATCATTATAATTATGTTTCAAAGTTGAATCATATTGTCGAAATATACATAAACATATATATATTAACTCTTGCTAGTTGTTTTCGAAATTTTATGTAAGTCTGGGTTATATAAAAATTATTTATATTTTCAAGCCCACCTCTAATAAAATATTCGTGAATGATAACTTGAATATTAAAAATAATATTGTCGAATATAACTACAGTATTATTTTCAAATTCATAAAAATAATTTCAAGAAAAATGTTTTTAAAGTATCCAATTTTTAATATTTTTGAAACGCATTAAATTATTCGAGCATTTTATTCTTAGTTTTTACCCAGTATTAAAATTTATTGAGAAATTCTATTCATTTTATTTGATAAAAATAATATTTGATTTGAGATTGAAGATATCTGTAATATTTTAGAATACAAAAATTCTAAAAAATAATTTGTTGATCATGTACATGAATGTTATAAGACTTTCAATTCAAAATCTTTGATTACAAAGAAACAATAAAATCTTAAACACATAAAAAAGATTCAGAAATATGAAATTCTTGAAAGATTTGTTCTGTAAATCGAAAACTGTTCAAAATAATTACCAATTATAATTAATGAAATCATTAAAAAAACATACAAATTCTAATATAGTACAATATTCTAAAAAATGATATAGTAAGATATTATAACAATTTAAAATTTATAATTATAGAATTGATTTATATAGTGAAAAATTAAAATCAGCGTTTGAATGAGATGAGTTCGGTCATAGAGACAGAAATATCAGTAATGGAATTCGAAATCAATAATATATTGAAAATAAATTGGGATGTTAATTTATTCCATTTAATCCTGATAAAAATGTTAAAATAATAAATGCATTTAATACGATTGTTGTTCTATATTTTCAATAGAAATCGAAGAAGAATGACTATTTAAGATTGACTATATACTTAACATCAGACAAGAAATAGATGTATGAATGTTAAGTAAAATTATATATATATAAGAATAAGTTCTTTAAATATATATCAATAATATCTTTATATATATGTACATATGTGTGTGTGAATAAGGCCTTTATACTATAATTAAATAAATTAACTTTTTCTTATAATTATTAATTGTTTACATTTATCAAAATAAATTATTTAAATATTTCATATTATATGGGGAAAGAGTATTCTTTTCTTATAATTTTTACTTACCTTATTTTAGTATAAATTCGTACGATAGTGGTTATGCAAAACAACACTCTTATATTAAATTTGAAAAATTTTCTTCACTATTGATGAAAACAATAATTATTGGTTAGAATTAAACGATGTTACAATCCTAGTTTAACAATATATATATATATATATATATATATATATATATATATATATATATATATATATATATATATACATCAATGTATGTAAAACCCAAATATATAAAACAATATTCTTATTTTCATAGAGTACTTGAATCTGGTACCTTGCTTCCTAATACAGATTTCTTAATGAACAAGGAATATATCAATTAATTACCAAATAAAATATTAAATTAGTACAAAAATTTCAAGATTGTGTTTATGGACAAATTTAACCTTCTATAAGAAAAACTGGCGAATGCGAAATAAAAAATAAAAAAGAAAATTAATGAATAAGAAATAACAATTTGAAAGAAAACAACCACAATAATAATTTTTGATAATCACATTTAAAAACAAAATAATCAAATAGGATAGGTTATTGAATCTACTGGAATAGTTATTAATGTTATTTAGCCAAATAAATAATAAAATCAACAACGTGAGACCCAATATTGTTGCTCAAACACAAAACCCTATTTTAAGTCAAAATTGTATAGATTTATAATTTAGGTCACTTAGATAGTAAAACCTCTGTTACTGTCTCCTTCTATATGTAGCTATTTTGGAAAATGTGAATTTGGCACGATTCTGCAAACCTTCTTTTAGAGTCACCTGCAGTAACATCGTCCTACTTCAACAGATGGTAGCACTGCACATGTTTAGAATATGTCTGATATCGACGTACGTTAAAAATTGTGTTCTGTGATTTATTCCCAAATGTGGAAGCTGAAACGCCCATTCGCTTTCATAAAAGGCCGAAGAAAGTGTATGGAGATGCGACAGTTGATGTCAGCACCGATAGACAATAGGTTCGTCGCTGTACTGAAGCTAACAGGGAAAAAAACACTTGGCTGATGCAAGATGGGTCGGTCGGCCGGGGTTTTCAACGACTCAATACAAAATCCAGCATGTCGACGAGATCATCCATGACCACCATCAAGTCACTATAGATGAAATGTGTCACCGACTGTCCATCGGTAAAGGCAGTGCGATTTCAATCATTGGAAAACTGGTTACTCCGAAGTTTGTGCACACAGGATACCAAAAATGTTGACCTACAAGAATAAAGATGCAGGGAAAACAATAGACTTCACTCTGTTGCAGCGCTTTAATGCAGAGGGGGAGGAGTTCTTGGCGGAAATTGTGACTGGAGACGAGACGTGTGTTCATTGTTTTGAACCTGATTCCAAGAGGCAGTCGATGGAATGGCATTACATAATGTCGCTGACGAAAAAAAATGCAAAACAGTGTGTTCATCACGGAAGGTTATGTGACAGTGTTTTGGGATGTGAAGGGTGTAATTCTGGCTGCTTTTTGGAGCAGGCCACTCCATGTTTCATCAGCCAATTGTGTTTCCGCTCCAACTTCTTTACAGTGACGAACCCATCGTCCACTGTTGAATCCCCATACACCTTCTTCAGCCTTTCATGAATGTGAATGGGCATTTTAACTTCCGCATTCAGAAAATCAATCGCAGAATACTGTCTTTTACATACATGGATGTCAGGCATTTTATAAACTTATGTAGTGCTGCAATCTGTTCATTTAGGTTGCTGTTACTGCACAGTGGACTGTAGAAGGAGGTTTGTGGAACCGCGCCATAATTCACATTTTTCAAAATAGCTACATATTGAAGGATAAAATAATATGAGGTATTACTTTCTGACTGAGCCTATTAGCTGGTGAAATTAATTGATTATTGTGTTATCAGAAAACATGAAAATGTGTTGACATATATATATATATATATATATATATATATATATATATATATATATATATATATATATATATAATACACACACACTTCAAGACTGTGTCTGAATTGTGAAGAAATTTTAAGATTTCAATATAATCGAAATTATAAAAATTTACATCCAAGAATGAAATAAATGTTAAATGTTCAAGATTAGTGGGAATTATTTTGAAATAAACAATAATGTCACAGATAATTAACTATGAAATAAAATTAATGAAAAACACAAGGAATATACATTAAATTTTTATAAGACAATTTAATTTTCATTTATCCAATTATTTAGAGAGCTCTTAAAATCTAGCCATGTTTAGTAAATTTTATCACATTTAGTATTTATAAAGTTCTCAAAGAATATTCATAACAAAAATAGTTTCCATAAATTGCTTTTGTTTTACATCATACCTATATATATATATATATTTATAAATATTTCACATTATAATATACAATATAATTAAAGTACATTTCTTCATTACAATTCAAGATATTTTCGATTAATAATAATTCTATTAACCAATTAGGCCTAGCTGTATAAACTTTTTATAGTAATTTTTACACTTTACTAATTCTGACTATACCACCAATATTATTTCTGGGTTAAGCAGATAAATTTTTACCATAAACAACTTTTGAATATAGTTATTTAACTGACTTAACATTTGCAAGTTTAAGTTTTATAGTTTTATGTTTTGTATTACAATGTACTTTTGTCAAGTCACTTATAGAGAAAATGCTTTTATAATCACCATAAAAAGAAAAATTTTTTCCACAATTTTTTTAATGTCTGTCAAATAATTCAATAACACAACCTTTATTTTCTATCTATGATATAAAACGATTTATATTACAATTTTTAAATTTATTATTTGAAATATATTTAGTAAAATTCTTTGCTAACATTTGTGTGTAAATTATTTCGCTTTCTTGTTGTAAAAATGTATTCATTATCTTTTACAAAATTTTCACCAAATACATCTTTAACTGAAAAAAAAAACATTGTTAGAAAAATATTGAAAATCGTTAAAATATATTTACATGCCTCATTTATTTACTAAATCTATTTTGAGTTTCCAGAGTTCTTTTCAATTAAATCAACTTGCCATAAGTCATGCATTCCAAAAGAAAGAACTTTTCTTGTAATAATACTTCTACTAACAGGTTTTTACCATTCATTAATTATAACTTCCCAAATGTTAATTTTTTTTTATTTTTATAAAATGTTGACTTTTTAGAGCCACAAGTAGAATGAAATATTTTGGATTGGTTTAAGTATCTATGGATCTGAAGTTTTATATTATTATTTCTATTAAATTTCCTACACTTAAGACACTTGGTGTATTTCTTTCAAATATTTTTATTCTATAATATATTTATATATATTTAAATTATTTTTAAGTAAACAATTAAAAATATTGTCGTTTTGTTTAAAAAAAATATAATCATTCATATATTTATTCCAGAGCCATTGGCTATTTATTTATTATCAACTAATTTGATAGTTATTTGATAACAATTTTCATAACAAATAGTTGTGTAAAACTAATAAAATGCCTTCTTCTAGCAACTCTTGAAACGGATGAGTCATGAATACAACTATTATTTTTTAATACGTTACACTCCGAAAGAAACAAATAATTTCCTCATACAATATGAAGATTAAAATACTGATTGGTTTTTTCATTTAAACATATAGTTTGTATTCAATTCAAATGAAATAATCTCAATTTATTACATCATTTGAAGCAATAAGAATATCAACATTTGTAAGTAATTTTATTTCATAATTTTTCTTAGTGTTCTTACAAACTAATAGTTCTTACAAACTAATATTTAGTTTGTAAATAAATAATTTGCCATTAATATCTATCTTAATTTTTTTTTCTTGGAAATATTTATTAAAATAATAAATATACTTTGTTATTCATTAACACTATTCTTTAGCACAAAGAAAGTACCATTAGGAATATATTAAGAGAAATTATACAATTCTTAATCTTTATATTTAATTTTTCAAATAAACTGATAACTTATTAATCTAGATAATCAACATTTTCACTTTTAATATATTTACCTAACTCAGATCTCAAAGCAACATCGTTTTTAAATTTATACTTAAGTGATTAAATATTTAAGTTTTGGTTGTATCGCAATAAGTACTTAGCTGTTGATTAAGATTTATTAATTTACTTTTTAAAGAAACGTCATTTTCAAAATCGTCAAATTTAACTTTTTTCGTGTAATTACATACCTCAGATTTTAAAGCATTATTATTAAAACTAAATATTAGTATATTATTGTACTGCCTGTCTTTCAATCAGTGTTAAAGGGCGTAATTTATAATTTTTCGTGAGAGCTCGTTCTTTCAGCAAAATCAATTCAATTTTTCTATTTATCAATTATCACAGTTTTTAAGGCAAAATTATTGAAACTATATTTTCTTGTCTTATAGTAATCAAGTATCTCCGAATTAATGGTTAGGGTATAAATATATTTATAATTTTTTCATAATACCTGTGTGTTCGTTCAACAAAATCATAAAATATATAATTTTTAATACAACCATTTAACTCAGTTTTCAAAGCAACATCATTTCCAAAATTTTAAAATGTATTTTTAAAATATAAAATATTCATTCAGATTTGAAAGCAATATTGTTTACATAATTATAAAATATATAATTATTGATATAATATATTAACTTAGATATTTAAGAAATATATTTTCTATAAATTATCAATTGCATTAATTTCAATGCAATCTCTTAACTCAGATCTCAAAGCAACATTGTTTTAAAAATTTTTAAATTTTGATTTAATAATATTATTATAAATATTTCATATAATTATTTTATTTAGTTATTAAAGCAATATTTTTTTCAATTATCGATTTTATTATTCTTAATTTAATTATTAATTCATATTTTAAAACATCAATTTTTATTAGAATATAATTTTCATATATAATATATTCAGGAAAATTAGACATATTAGCAAATATTTTCACAATCTTAATATCAAATTGACTCCTGATTACTCTGATAAATAAAATGTATTTCTTCTGAATTGTCAAATTAATGATGTGTTATTATTTATTAAAATTTATCACTAATTTTAAAATGTTTAATACAACATCTGATCAATGACTTCCGAATAAATATGTCACTTAATAATACATAAACAATTGTAGAAAATTTATATGCATTAGAATATATATCTAGTATTACTAATCATATATGACTGCAGATATCTGAATGAAAATTATAATAACAGCGATAATATAATAAATACTGAACTTCGGAATGTTACACCCAGAAACTATTTAATATTTTAATGTTTTTTTTAAATGTTATTAATGATAAGGTTAATAAATATCCTTTACCTCCTTTAATTTTTATTCTGCTTTACAAAGGCAATCTAAGCTTGTCCGAATGTTTGTCTGGAATTTTTGTGCTCCGCCCCCCCTAATAACTTTTTAAACCGATAACCGAATTCATAACACTTGGTCCGCATATGTTACTTAGCAAAAATATCCTACTTTTATAGCATCCGATAATGATGGATGCTTATGTTCAAAATGGCAGCAACTTTAAAATTGGGAACACTACCTTATACAGGATGGTGCTGAATTCGACCGATCAACTTCGTGAGGTAATTCTTTATGCAAAAACAAGTTGCAAATATATACACTTCCTACCTTAACTAAATATTAAGGGCGAAATATGTCCTTGAAAGTGAAGATTTGGGAATGTAATTTAGCGAAATATTGTAAACCAGGTGAAATGAAATTACAATTCGTGGAACATTGTTTTATGATATCGGGATCACCAACCTACGAGTAAACCCTCATTAAAAACAATTCCCGTTATGAGAAAAAAAACAGGTGTGATGCTGGTGTATTTAGCAGTATAACCTACGAAACAAAAATGGTCCCCTGGATTCAAAAGCCTAGGGCTCACCGTTTTCTTTTGAAAGGCACACTAAGATTCCCTCTAAATTCCGCTGTAGCTATACAGCGCCTATATTGGGGCTTACGTCTAAACAATATGCGCAGACCCCAGTATCAGCGGGCAGTCAGGTGACGAGCATTTTAGTTCCGTTCAGTTTATCCCTTCACTTCAATATCGGATATGTTTTAAGGTTTGCGTTCGGGGTGTGGCAAGCATTGTAAGGTATGAGTATACTATGGAATGTTAAAAAACTTTTTCCTGTCCATCAAAACAATCACAAAAAATGTGGTAGCTATACAACCATACGTACACAGGCTTATCATTTTAAATTAAGCGTTATGCACCTTATATTTTATTTGTTGAGATTATTATAATATTTCATTAAATTTTTCAGATTCACTTTAAAAAATATATTTTTATTAAACGTGGCTAACTAGCTTAAACGTTTTTGGACTACAACTTTTCAAAACCACTTTATAAATTGTAACACAATAACAATGGGTTTTTAAGGCCGTTTTATAACTGGTGCTTGAAATCCGTTATAGCGTATTTGAAAAATGTGTATTTTGTCGAAACAATTAAATGTGCCCCCAGTAGGTTTACCTACTAAGAAGCAAATTACTAACGGTGACGAAATGATACATTCAAAATATCTCGCACATTATAAAGATTATTTTCATGATTCTAAAATACATTATCTACCAAAAAGTAATTGGGCACCTGTCCACAATGTTTGCTCGGTGGTTGTCACCCCGTTAGAATCTCGTAGGACCACCTCTTACGGCTAAACAGCAGCCTGGCATGCTCTCTAAGAGTGTTTGCAGGACATCCACGAAAATTCATTTTCGATATGCTGGCTACGTTTTAAACAGTTAACATGTTTTAAAATCTAGATAGGTGTACGTGATACACACGCCATGAGATAAAATGCGCGAGTTTCACTTTTGCTCGTGTAATACGGACTCGAACGTCGAGAAGCACTTTCCACCCCTCCATCAGTGCCTAGGTAGGAGAAGGCGGCCGCTGCACAGACGTAACATGGAGAACGATCTTTAGTTTCTTTTGTCCAACTATAGTATGCAGGCAATTCTACCTACATGCGTGTATGGCCACTGCACAGCCGATGGTGACGGAAAATGTTAACACCTACTGTCAAAACGGATACCATACATTTATAAACATACACAACTGTTCGCTTGTGGTGACAGTCAGTGTGTGATTCTATGCAGGACGTAAATATATTGGAATTGCCACGCACCTGGAACTGTATCGTAGCAACGTAAAGCAAATCCGTTATAAAGCACCACATTTATGTTGTATCAGTTATCACTTTTCACATGACAAAGCTGTGGCATTCCATAGGTTTTATTGTAGGAATATGTATCACAAACTCATTTATAGGAAAGGCTCGATGATATTGCCCACATGTTTGACGCAAAGATCACATCGCCGCACCAATGATTGTCGGACACGTGTAAACACAATTATTGTCCCGAATTATTCCGGCAGCTGAAAGGATGCCGGCGGCGAAGTCGTCTTCTGATTCTGCCCCGGTTTCATACACTAGAAGAAATAGATTCATGTCAGTGAATCCTGGAGACCAGGATACAGGACCCCCACGGCCTATCCATCGTCCAGGGAATACGAGATTCAGGTGATCGCGCGCACATCGCGAACTGTGGGCTGGGGCGCCGTCGTGCTGGAACCACATGGCCGCTCGTGTTTCTAACGGGACCTCGTAGAGTAATGCCAGTAGACTTTCCCATAGAAATGCAGCCTACACATTGCCAGTGAGACGATGTGGTAATTGATAGGGGACAACACATATGTTATGTATTACGCCCGCATAGACGTAGACACTGAATTACTGCTGATTCGACATCCGCCTACTCGTGGATATTTCGACAATATATTCTGTATACTATCACGTTGAAATAATGCCTCGTCAGTGAAGAGAATTTAACTGTCAAAGTGAGCGTATGTTCCACGTTGTTTCTGAAACCATGCTGAAAATTCCACGCTTCGAGGATAATCCGCAGGACCCACGGCATGCACACATTGTACATGGAGCAGATGCAGTAATTGCTCATGAAGCACTCGACCAAAGGTGCGGTGGCTTCTGTTGAGTACTCTTGCAATAGTACGCGTACTCACACGTGGGCTATTCTCGACATGTCTCAACACATCCTATTCTCAAACCTGGCAGTCCTCGCTGTCCATCTGCTCCCAGCATTCGGTCGCGTCACCTCCAAACGTCTACTTTCTATCAAACGTCGCTCCCCTACACAAATGTGTTGTGGTGTGGTTGCTGTCTTTGTGTAAATCGATCCCTGCACAATCTTTGCGCATTTTGTCCCTTTCCCTCTGCCGCACCGTAGATAAGTAGCATATCTGTCAGTTCCGGCCACGTAAAGCGTTCCATTTTGTAGACTCAACATGCACCTTGACTAACAGGAATGTAAATTATACCTAATGGGGAGCTGAGATACTTTATATAATTAGTCTAGGGGTTTAATGGGCCGCGTCGATATAGTGCCTTTAGTGAGGCGATAACTGTCGTGCCAGGCGTCGAACTGAACACTTCAAACCGTACAGAGCTGCCTAGTGTGGTATTAGTGCCAGACACGTAGACCACTCGCACAACCTGTACACTCATGTTTTATACTACATTATGTTTGACCGCAAATAAATGGCCTGACAGTGTTGCAGTGTGGGGGCGTTACTTTCAACTTTCGACATGTCGTTTGCCAAAAGTAACACTAATTTACGTGCTAATAATATAGTAAGGCTACCTGTATGTTTATAGTTTGTGCGTTTAATGTATCGTCGAGAGCGAGGTCATTAGGCACAGGAACATACCTACAAATAGGCATTTGAAAGAAAATGAGGAAAGAACTCGTAGAAGGGAAAATGGGTTTGACGCGCAAGGAAATGGGGAGTCGGATTTGGATTCGGCCGGCCACCATGTTTTTACGTCACCCGCACGCCATTTTTTCATTTTTTTACCCTCAAAATTTCCCTTTCTTCCCTAAAAAATTCCCGTTTTCCATCAAGAAAAGGTAAAATCCCCCATAATGGTATAACCCCTCCCCCCCTCGTTCAGAAAGAAGCCCTTGAAATCCAATTTTCACCCAATTTAATCAATTTGAGGGGCTTCCTTTGGACATACAAAGCAGTGGCGGCCATATTTGTTTAATGGACATACCCTATGCCAAACCGATACAAGGGATACAGGATAGAAATCAGACCTAAGCATCAGCTATCTTGCATCCATATTGTATGCAGATGACCTTTGACCTTGAACGTTGACCACAGAGATTAAAAACTTAAAAAAAATCTCAGAAATTCCAAAAAGTACCAAAAAATTGCTTAAGAACAATTATCACAAAATGTTACAAATCAATGACTGAAATCGCTAAAAATTACAAAAAAAAAAAAATACAAATTTATATTACCCGAGATACCCCACCTCCTCTCACCAAACATATTGATCTCTTGGCCTCCATTTCCTCGCTGGTACCCAGTCAGCCAGCTTAGTAAGCGACCACCATCTTGGCAGGCAACCGCCATCTTCATAGGGAAACTCCATCTTGGTAATCGTCATTTGCTTTGAAGGCCGCCATCTTGATAGGTGACCATCATTTGGATGGACATATTAGATGCAGACTACGTCAACCATGACCCCCTGGAATTGTATAACCTAGTAAACAGATTGTGACAGACTGGACAACATCGCCAAACGCCCTCGCATAATTAATATTGAATTATTTAATCAGCGGGCTGGACCACGTCGCCAATCACACATTAGATTAAAAACAGTGTTTGGTTACCTGACATTTTGTGTCGGCGAAATGTCCCACGGCACGAACATTTAAACACACTGGTTTTTGTGCTAAAAACATCTAATATGGCTTTAAATTATTAAAATATTAACCTACAATGTTCTCGCCATGTTCAAGTTACCTTTAAAAGAAATTGGAAGACTTGGGGTAACAGTAAAATGTGTATTAATGTACGTGCATTCTCTTCACATGCAGCAGCGAGGCCAGCCTTTGCAGACAATAGTTACCTGGGAGTAATACCTTCGGTGGCAGGCGCTGAGAATAGCTAGCACCTGTGTGCGCACAGTCCCAAACTGTGACGTCTTGTAACGCCAGTTCCGGCAACTTTGTCAACATGCCAGAAGTGGTTTTTCGTATCTCGATATTATCGGTGGTTTATATTTCAGTTATGTAGACCCCCTAAGGGAAATAGGTGTCCGCTGCATCGGTTAACCTTATTTTGTAACATCGAATGCCATTGGTCATGAATATCATGACCCCAATAGGAAGAATTGAAAACACCATGTATTTCTTGGAATCACGTTAATTTCTGAGGAAAATAACATTATTTGTTGTGATTGGTGGCACCATGTGGTGGAACTATGTATACAATACCTGTATATGGTTCGTTCCAGGTCAGTCAGCGACCTCGATAGGGCATATTTCTACCAGATAAGTAGTATTCTTGAATTGATACACAAAATGTAGGCTCCTCCAGCTAAGAGGACCCTTACGTCATTTTGAGGTTAGGCGAGGGCCATGATGGCCGGAATTTTTAAATAATTCTTTATTATTATAGAGGAATGTTGGTCTCTTATCCGAAATTTGATAATGGATGTAAAGTACTGTTACCTTCTGTAACCAGATTGTTCACCCTTCCTGAAATCTGTGACCAAGTAATTCTAGAATGAAATTTGCGGATCTAAATGCATGTGATCAAGATAATGATTACGAAAGTAGGTCTTATCATTTTGAAACCAAGTTACGCCAAATTGAGGCGGTAAACTTTTGTAACCAAGTCACATCTAGTACAGGCATGGTGGTCGATACTCAGGACTTTGTCGCTTTTAGAATATTTGTAAACCAATGAAAAACTTTACGAAGTTTGGGAAGTCTTTACATACTAGCATTTGCTCGTGGGAGTTTTGGCTGGGGATTGCCAGCAGTTGCTCCTGTCCACATGGGATCGCGAGAAGATGAAGGAAAAATACTGTGTAAAATTTTTAGGTTAAAATTGTTCATTGATTCAGGACCAGTAAAGTAATATGTGTTTCCATGTTGGGGTTTCCTGTGTAGGAATAAAACTAATTCTTTAAAAGTCAAGAGTAAATATAGGTACGAGAAGATCTAGTCGCCATTTTGTACTATTATATTTTGGGGTAATTTGCCCAGTGTAAATTGTGATGGCCTTTTGTTTTGCTAAATGGCCAGTTATTTACATAAATATTACTCATATCTTATTGCGAAAAATCAAAGTAATAGCTGGGTAGCAGTGAAGTTATGCACCTGAAAACGAATATTTACTTTTCTCCTTTTTATGGTAACTTGATGTTTTATGCATATTTTAATCAATTTGGAATTTAGGGGTAAGGTAATTTATGTTTGCTATCCCACATGTAATATGAACAACGAATGAAAAGAATTGAAAGAAAACATAACATAAATAAACGAGGACTATCACACTTCTTTTTTTCTGTTATAAGATGTTTACCACTAATCAACTCACCCTTAAATTCCAGAAATAAATAGTTATTTTGCATGGCGTTTTTTCTATTTTATGTTCTGTGCATTTTACTTATGCAAATACGGCCTTGCCACGTCCTTTTCTTAGGACGTAGCATGGCCAGAAGTTACTCGAGTAAAAATACATTAATGTCAACAAGCATATTACATTACAGACTACTACCAACATATTAGGTGCAGACTACCTCGACCATGACTCCATGACCTTGAATGTCCTAGATAAAAACACATAAAAATCCATCAAATTCAACAAGCATAATACATTACAGACTACCAGCACCATGTTAGATGCACACTACATTGACCTCGACTCCATGACCTTGAAAACAAAAACTCGAGAAAAATCTAAGTGAAGAGGCAGGAGCTAGCCAAGATGATCGACGTTACACGCAGCTGCTATCAATATAAACCTCTCAGATTACCTCCCTACTGCTTATAATATACGATTGCGCAAGCCCTGTGACGTCATATTCACTTTGAAACTATCGTACTGCACCATTAATCCATTGTGCAGACACTGACCAGCTAATCACTGAGCTGCCTCATGATTACGGCTGACCAATCACATGCAGGCATTGAAACATCGCATGCGGAATTTAGCCTCTGACTCTAAAAAGACCCCCCCCCCACCCTCACTACCACCACTATAATCTTGACCCCTACATGACTCCTAATAACACGTTGACCCATTGATCCAAAATTACCCCTGATTGCGGTACTGACACCTAATGACCCCAAAACGACCCCTAAATGACCCATACGGCCCCGTGAATAACCCCTGATTGTGGAGGAGGAGGCGGTGGAGCAGGATAAAGTTAGTCTGTATGAGTCAGTCATCAATAGTCAGTAGGCAGATTGGTATATTTTGGACTCTTTGTGTGTTTTGAAAATTGTAAAAATATCCCCCTTTTTAAAAATAAAAGTATTTAGTCTTACCTCCAAAAGCTGAAAGGTGAACATTTTATTTAATAATCGAGTCAAATTTTTTTATATATCCAGGTGCCTTGGTATATTTGAAAACTTCCTGGGAAAACTGTATTTAAACTTTGCAATAAAGGTGCATAGAACTACAGCAGGCTCCCACCACACTTCACCATTGGTCGATTCACAACTTGGACATTGTATTGAGCAATACAGCACCACAGAAGGCCTCCGCCATGCTCCCAGTCGGTCGTCGCGTGAAATCGGACTCTTCGTACGGACAGCCCTCTCAAGCCGTGAGCATTTTGAACATATCCGATAACCTGATCGCAATGTCGGCAAAGTTAGCGATGATGCAGGTCGCGGATCATTGGTCGTCGAGGTCAAAACTAAGCCCTAAGTATTCGCAATTCATCTTCGCGGTATGGGAACACTTTGAGAAAAAATGGTAGATATCACCTTTCCGCAATATTGGATGTAGACTACCTCGACCTTGACCCCATGACCCATGGTGATCGCCTATCAAGATGGCGGCCTTCGAAACAAATCATGGCTACCAAGATGGAGGTCGCCTACTAAGATGGCATTGCCTACCAAGATAGTGATCGCCTACCAATGTGGCTGAATGGGTTATGGCGAGGGGGTGGAGGCCAGCCCACTAATTTGTAGTGTGAGGGGAGGTGGGGGAAACATCGTAAATTCTACATTTTTAAATAATATATTTTTTACCATCTTATTACTATTTTCAATAATAAATTTCTAGCGATTTTTAATAGTTTTTAAAAAATAAGTTATTTGGTATTGTTTGAATGTTTTGGTCCTCCATCTTGGGTCATGGTCAAAGGCCATGTGTATGCAATATGGATGCAAGATGGTAGATGCTTGGATCTGAATCCTATCCTGTATTCCTTGTATCGATTTTGCATAGGGTATGCCAATAAAACCAATATGGCCACCACTACTCTGTAGGTCCTAAGGAAGCCCTTCAAATTAATTACATAGGGTGAACATTGGATTTGAAGGGCTTCTGCTTGAGGTAGGCTTCTACCATTTTTGGGTAAAACCAGAATTTTTAGGCATAAAAGGAATTTTTTTTTTAGTGATAAAGGGAAATTTTTAGTGTATTTTAGTCGATTTTGAGGGGAAAAAGGAAAATTTTGGGGATAAAAGGGAAGAAATGGCGGATGGGTTACGTAACAACATGGCGGCCGGATGAATCCGAATACGACTCTCCATTCCCTTCTGCGTCAAACCCCTTTTCCCTACTACTGAGGAAGTGTTCGGCCATGGCCTTTATTAAGGAACCGTTCCAGCGTTTGCCTGGAGTGACGTCGGGAAACCAAAGTAAACCAAATTCTGGATGGGCTTGTCAGGATTTGAACCCGCGTCCTCCCGAATGCGAGTCCAATGTGTCACCTTTGCCGCACTTCGCTCTGTCCCTGATCCTGATGTATTAATGACGGGATATATATATATATATATATATATATATATATATATATATATCAAGGAAATCACTACTTACTTCTACCTAGAAATGGGGGTTGCTAAACACCAATAACAAGCTCCGATAACTCTTCGATTGGGGCCCACAACTTTATTGACACGATAAAGTACAATATGCCTATACAAGGACATTAATGAAATCTTTTTAAACTGCAACTAACTGCTTGAACCAATAATTCCTTACTGACGTTATTACTAATGACAATATACTTAAAAGCAGTTCAAATAACAATACTAGTCCGCGACCTACTGATACGGAAGACAGTCCTGCCTAACGCTTACAAAATTATACTTACCACTGTGTAAGCTATGAAGACTCTTTCAGGGACGTCTGGGACCCCACCGATCTGTGATGACCTCTGACCGCGCTTCGTCGCCGCAGTGACTTTGTGAATCTTGAAGGGGGGAGGGGGTCTCTGCGTTTATTCGCTTCCATCGTATAACACCGATAGCAATACGTTTTTTTATCACACCTCGTATACCTAGAATAATAAGCTACATTAATATTGAGTGGAAGCTGGAAAAACATGTATTTCGACTAATTGTGTACATGAGACTTTTATAGCATTTTCCTTTTACATACTATCTCACTCTGTGTGCGTGTACGTGTAAGTTCATGGCCGTTCTATGAATTTCATTATCAATTCCTTCCAGGGAATTTTAACAGTTTTGGAATTTCGGTTGGAAATTGTCCGCGCTGGTATATTTGGTACTTTCTGTCGAATTTGTCATTTCAAAAGCAAACTAATAACTACATAATGATGTTTTATTTTCGATAGGAAACAGAGGTTTGATTTGTCATTAGAAAGCCAAAGTACTATGTCACTATGAAGTATACTGCGGAGGATATTGTTTTAAAGAAAATTATTTCAATGTCACTAAACGTACAGAGTTAGTATTGCTCTGCGAAAGAAATATATTTTCAGTGACAGAAAACAGCCTTACACATGTAAGCCTGTCCTATACTTGTGGAAGGGTTTGTTTTTAGTTGAGAATTCCCTGCTAAGAGATAATCATAATTGTACTAGCACAAAAGGGCTCGCCTTTTACGCTTCAGCCCTGTGACTGACCTAAACAACTATGTTGAATAATTTGATTCACCCAAAACTTTGATATAGATTTCACTGATTAAGTTTTTTTAGTTACATTGAATTATGAAATAAATTTTGGCTCACTTTACAGCGTACGTGATCTGAGAATTCCTGTATTGAAGCCATTTCTGCTATCGTTTATCAGAGGGCTAATTATAGATTCCCATTCATAGAAATATACAATGCATATTAAAAGAACATCAGCAGCTCTTTATTTTGGAAGCAAATACTAAGCAAATGTTTCAATAAATAAGATTATATAGCGTTTAATTTATAAATAAAACTGTGAAAAAATTTCAATTCCTGTACAAACCATTAATGATCTGAACCAAAAATTAAGAAAATTAAAAATTAATTTGTTAATTTCGTATTATGGTATTCATCGCGCTTATTCGTCAATCATATTCATTACCAACTCAGAGATAAACTAGGTCTTATAAAACAGCAGATAAATTTTTGCTTGGAAACTTTATTTACAATTCAGAGGATTTCGTTTTGTTTTCATAAGTTTATGCAGTTACGTAAGAGTGATTATTTAACAATTTAATAAGGTTTTATTTTGACGCCCCGCCTAAAATATTCCACGTAATGTTCTTTTTTATCAGCAGAATATTTCTTTTTTGGAATTCCTTATTTTGCTTATAATAATTATCATGAATGTCACTGCAAAGGGTATTTGTTCAAATTATCTTATGTAGGAAAGTGCTGCTTTAGAAGCGAGGGTTATTAGAAAATTGTTACGTTCCAACGGCAACTCATATTCTGAATAGTTCGTGATACGAGCTCTGGCGCGTGTTACATGCAATAAGAAATTCAATATTTATAATAGTGTTCAATTTTGAGATGTAATTGTTATTGAATAGTAAAATCTATGACAAGATGGAAATGTTTGGACATTCACCATTACGATGCATTCCACGGTTACTGCTATAGTATGTTCACGGTTTCTTCCAACTTTTCTGAAGCCCTGAAAAAGTTGCATCACAATGGCGAATGTTCAGAAATCTCCATCTAGTCATTCACCCCCATTCCACTATTCATTCAAAGATCACTTCAATGCCCGGTATGGACCCAGTATGCACATTCCTTTGAGAAAACTGGAAAGGAAATTGATTGCTCTATCACAATGATCTAACAACTCGACCTTTTTCAGCTAGTGTCGTAGTGAGGGTGTCATTCCTAAGGGAGTAACAGTCAGATCTCGTGTGAATATCAAGCAGACGCAAAAAATAGCTCGGAAAGTCAGCCGAAGCCTTCTGAAAAAAAGAATTCCTGCATACCACTATCAAAAATAGCAGTTGAACAATAAAATATCAGCAATGCAGCTTGAAATCCAGTCTGCCATCAGCTCCAAAGACTTCAATAGATATTTCAATCTATATTGAACCTTGTCCATAAAATATCTCTAAAGATGCATCATAATGGCGAAAGTCCAAAAATCTCCATCTAGTCATTCACCCTCAATTCAAAGACCATAGGAAAATATATCTTTATTTCTGACTTAGACCAAGGCAGTCACAGTGATCTCCCCTGGTAGAGGATTTACTTAATTTTAAAGCAGAAGTTGAGTCTGGAATCTAATTGAGGCCACTCGGTACGATAGATGACATATGCGGAATATGAAGTAAAGAAGAGGGCCCAACTGACGTCATTTTCGCAGTTAATCATATATCTCAGTTCGCGTACCAATGTAATAAGAGCCATGTCATTTAGAATGTATCTACAGCCCGGGAACCTGGTATAGGGAAGAAAACATCTAGAGAGAAGAGGACGCTGAGTTATTTAATATTTAATTTTCAACGGGTTTCAGAAAAAGTCGCCGAATATTTTGAACGTCAGTGTTGGCGTTCAGAAGTAGGCCTATATATGTTATTAGTTATTAATAGTTATAATTTCATCGCTAGCAGAGAAATTTTAGTCTTAATTTTCAGTATATTTGTTTTCTGGAACTGGCTTTGATATTTTACCCACGGTCAAATTGATATTAAGACTTTTATTTGCGATCCAAAATTGAGTTAACAAGACGAGTTATTACTCTTTGAGTCCGAGCTCTCCGTCCCTGGCAGCGGGCGAGGTGGGGTATGTGCCTCTGCCTGCGCGAGTGGGGTTGGCGAAGGAGTCTCTGCTGAAGGACAGCAGGTGTCGTGTGGTATACGTGTTGAAAGAATCGTTCGTGCGAATGCGTAGAGAGATTTCAGTGTGAGATTACTTTACAAGTGACGTAAGTATTTTTTTATTCCATTCCAGTAGTTCTAAAACAGTCAGGAATGTAATATGTCGCCCCTAAAATATAACGATGTTATTCACATTGAAGGACACGAGGTTAGTCATGTTATCGAAAAATGCAATAAAGAAGCAAGAAAAAATTAATATCTTTTATTTAGGAAATACAAGCGACTAGCCGTGCAGAATTTTATATCAGTGTCAATTAAACAACCATAATATCAATACCTAAGGAAAACAATCCGACCCAAAAGAAATGTTATCTACTCCTGGGAAGAAACGAACAAGCAGACCGCAGCACGCTATAGTCTCTGTTAATGACTTTGATCGATGTGTAATTCGAAGCACTATTCAAGACAATATGCCAACAATCGCAAATTTTTTACCAGTCGGAAAAATCAAATCAATTTTCCATGGTGAAGAAAATTACTCAGCACATTATTAAAAAGCATGGTTTTGAAGTGGATAAACTGTAAATATATGGGTATAGAACTTGTATAGAGAGTAGATACTGTGACATGGCGTCATGACTATTTAGTTAAAATAACACACTTCCTTGAAAGTGGCCGAAAAATAGTTTTCTTGAACGAAAACTGGCTTGATAACAACTTAAAATTTGAAAGTTTTGGCAACATGACAGAGGATTTAGCGTACACGTGACCAGGAATGGGAATGATCCCAACGCGCAGCTCACGCACAATGCCGGATCTCTTAACGGTGACCATTACGGTCAAATGAACCATATATATATTTCGAGGAAAGTGTGTCGGCCAAAAACTGTTTCCAAATATGCCAGAAAAATCTCCATGCAGTAAATAAACCACTTACAAAATGACTACAGAGGAAAGGTATACCTTGTAATGAATCTATGCACAGAGTTGACTTATATAAACCTGTTGAAATAGAAAGGCTAAGGAAGAAATAATTTAAGATAGAAATAGAACCAGCAGTCTAAAATCACACGGTTCTCAGCTACCGCCATACATGTGCGTCCTGAGCTCCATTTAGCTTGCATGGGTGAAAACAAAGACATTTTTTAGACAAAGAAACGTAACTTGCGACTTACTGTGTCCCAAATGTACGTCCACGTAACCAATAAGTTATTATTCATAAACACTGCAAAATGTCCTTGGTACAAACATATAAAAAATACGGCCACCAAACAGCGCAAATGAAACTGTGCCTGAAACAAAAATAAATAAAAGATAAACGGACTCTACAAACAGACATAAAGGATTTGAAAGGGACGCTAAAGAAAATTCTGGGCAGTGGATGGGACACAGGCACAAATAAATAAAATATATATAAAACATGGCAAAACGTACTCCCGCAAAACGCATTTATCAGACGCGAAGACATCTCGAAATAACAAAACACAGACTTGTGGTTTTGTGGTACTACTAATTAAACTCTGATTAATTTTAATTTAGAATTTTTTTGAAATAATATAACTAGAAAATTAACAGTCACAACTATCATTTCACATTTGATTACCATTATTATAAAAATGTTATTCGGTGGGAAAAGATAAAACACCTCTTGAACAGCCAAGAAACAAAAAATTAATATAATTTTTTTTAGAGAATTAAATTAAATTATTAAAAACAATAGCCGAGACGCTTCTATATCATAAGAGATATCGCAAAAGATTAAATAAAAATATATAAATAATTTGCTATTGCAACACGTCGGTTTTGTGGCAGGTGTTGGTTTTTGCCATAAACAGGCATTACTAAGATTTATTCTAACATTGTAGAGGTGCATATTCTAATTAGTGAGAAAATATGAAATACCAACAAAGTAAAGTTAAACCACTGTGAATTATTAAAAAAATAAAGGTAAAATCACAACTGGAATTTACCTAAAAAGTACCATTAAATTTTTTTACCTATTTCATGCTCATTTGCCAACCAGTCGTACACAATCTGTCCATTAATTTATCCATATGCATCATACGCAAGCAGCCCAATAAGATATACCCTAAAATAGATTTACGTGTAATATAAAAGGATATATACTAAAATTTTAACTACCATACTTTTTTATTAAAACTTCACATTTAGTAATGGGCAAATTTCATAAATTTCTTGATTATATAATTATTTGCACCAAATAAAATATCTTATTTCCAAGCAATTTCATAAAACGCAATACTAGATAAACAGCAAATTAAATATGAGCATTCTGTTGAACTTGCAGTCACAAAATAAGTTAGTATTTTTGCTAAAACTAACCTCACTCAAGTATTACACAATATTATTGCTGAATTCAATATGAAAAATTCTTCTTCATATATATATATATATATATATATATGCACACATATACACATATATATCATACACTGTTGACTTTTGTTTACGTTGAGTTTACTGAGGTTGAATAGTAAAATATCTCAAATAGAATACGTACCATACTACAGCATTTGGCTATACCATCTTAACCACAAAGCACAATGAGCACTATATAAACATCATACGATTAAAATACATTGTTTCACATAAGTACAATATTTTCAATACTACATATTTCATCAAACTGCCTAGTCGAAATACACCCGCGATGCATTCAAATTTTCATTTAAGCATAAATATGCATGTCTTATTGAGCAGTACACCCTGCTTAACAATAAAAGTCTTCATAATTAAAATCAAAGTAAATTTTGAAAAGTCAAGCTAGTATTTCCGGACGAATTTTAATATTTAATTGATTTTCAATTTACCTTAATTTTCTTTGATTTTAATATCTCTGAATTTATAACTTTTGAGTCATTTACAGAGAGAGAAATTTTCTTACAATTAAAATGAATCATAACACTCTCTGCGTGTTTTATTACGTAGTGATATGCCTATTTTATTCGGTGTAATTGTGCTAGTATGCCAGTGTTCACTCCTACGCCACATTTCATAAGAGTGAGTTAGGTAACTACAAGTCATTTATGTATGTCTCTCTTCAATAGTTTGTGTCCCGAATTTTCCTATGCACCTCTAAGGCGGGCAAGCTTGTAAACATTAATTATGTTATTATAATTCAGTATACATTCACTATCGTAGAGTGTATACATTACATTAAACATTACACTGATTAGGAAATGGTCACCAATCACAACCCAAGGTCGTGTATATCTGCGATGGTTTTCCTTGACTTCCATAATAGAATACTTTTTGGAATCCACGTAAGGACTTGGGTACTGTGACGTTTGTGATTTCTGCACAGACACCACAAAGTTTATCATCAGTAGGAAATATGTTTGCTTGATATGTCGTAACAAAGAAAAACCTTCTGCAGTGAAGGATGCGTGGATTATATAGATTTGTTGCGCTGCATTTCAGTTGGCGGTGGACGACGTGTTAAACTTTTATAACCATGTGTATTTTTTCATGTTATGGCAATAGTGGCAGTCAAACTCAGCTCTCCAACGATATGTGGGAACTCACTTCTCCAGCGATAAATGGGATTCTACTGAAATATTCTCCTACAGGGTTCTCTTCCACAGGAAAATTGGAGACGACAGAATAACATATCTGTGCAGAGATCTTGTACGTTTCTGACAACTGAAAATGCAAGGTAGATGCTGCTCGGGTTACGTTTTAGTAGGAGATACCTGTTCTGCAAATATGTTATCAAATTATATAGTTTTGGACTCAGAGTTATACAAAACCAATATCATGTTACATTTTTGTTATTTAAATGCATTGACGTGAGCAGAATATAAAATATGAGTCTGGGATAAAGGGATGGGGGAACAGGCACCAGTCGCTGACCGGCCGCCATATTATGGCGTCACCCAAACACCATCCTGGATGGGGATGAACTTGAACTTGCTGTGCGACTTGACCCTATACCATGACCTAGGTGAAAAAATCTAAAAAATCGATAAATAGTACAAATGTACAACAAATTATGAATTTAAATATTTATAAAATGAAAAAATAAAAATGAAAATATCATTTCGAAAAAAATTGAAAATTTTTTAGAGATCGAGGAATATATGATGTTCTCCCACCCTCTACCCTGCTCGATCACAACGCCCCCCCCCCCTCCTTTCAGAGGCTGCTCACCTAGCGTAACCCATTAAAAAAAATCGAGAATAATTTCAAAATATCGAAAAATAATCCTAAAAGTAAAGTAGAAATTACATTACTCACTCCGACCATCATGTTGGTTGTTGCCGACCTTGAAATTCACCCCAATGACTCTCACTCGAAAAATTTAGAAAAATTGCAGACTATAGACTGGCCATTACCTACTAGCTGGTCATAACAAAGGATATAACTGACCTACCATACTAGCCAGCGAATGACTGCACCCAATACTTATTCCACCGACGAATAAATCCACTAAAGAATAACTCCACCCAAGCCTAACTCCACCCAAGACTGGTTCCTGGAAAGAATGCCAGAGCTCTTGCACAAACTCATCAAAATATTCGCAAAATCTTGGAAAAATTCTGGAAAATCATCGCAAAATCTCCCCAAAACATTTAAACCAGAGCTGACCATTCCAAAGTTTCATACTAAATTACCAGGCCAACTGACCAGTTCAGTTGTCAAATCTATGTCTTAAACGAAAACTCAAAAAACCCTCAAAATAATACACCTCAAAAGGAAACCTTAAAATTAAACTTCAAAACGAAACCACAAAACGAAACTTCTAAATGGAACCTTAAAACGAAACTTCTAAACAAAACCTCAAAAAGAAACCTAAAAGAAAAACGTGCGTACCCAGAGCCATGTCTATAAAGTTGCCACCGGAACATGAACCTCTGTTTCACCCAAAGAGAAATACTGTGAGCATTAAGACTATAATTATTTTCTGGACTAATATCGTCTAAAAGGACTGTGATTTTTAAACACTGTTTGAGGTTTAGGTTTGAAATGTGTATGGACTTCTACAAATCGATGAACTATTTTCTTCTGCTTGTATGTAGGAGTAGGAGGAGAATGAGGAGGATAAGTAAAAGGATGAGGATTAGAAGAATGAGGAGGAGGATGAGTATGAGGATGAGAAGTATGAGAATGAGGAGGATAAGGAGGAGGATGAGGATATAGGCGAGAAGGAGAATGAGAGAGCGGTAGATGATAAGGAAGAGGACGATGAAGAGGATGAGCAGGAGGGTGTAGAAGGAGGAATAATCACTTCTGGGGATTGGATCTCGAACACACAGAACATGAGCAAATACATTTACACGAAAAAGTCTGGCACAAATGTCATAAAGCATGCTCAACTAAAGGAAAAGCAATACCATTAAGGGAAGGGACAGACAACAAACCGAAGTATCGATCGAGCGATTCGAAATGATCGAAGGCGTACTGACTATTGGCGAGGATTGCAGAAGATTGTTGAGGATTGGTGATGATTGGTGACGATTGCTGAGGATTGCTGAGTAATGTTGAGGAATGGTAATGATTTCGGAGGAATGCTTGGGATTGGTAAGGTGAGTAATACTGATTGGTGAGTAGGATAACTGAGGAATTCGGAGCTTTGCTGAGGAATGGAAAGGAGATTACCGATGTTTGTGAGCAGGATTACTGAAGATTAGTTAGGATTGCGGAGAATTGTTGAGGTTTGCTTAGGAAGATTGGTGAGAATTGGCATGGATTACTGAGGGGGATTGTGGAGGAGGATTGCGATTGTGGAGGAGGAATGCAGAAGAGGATCGCAGAGGAGAACTGTTGAGGATTGGTGAGGTATGCACAGGCTGCATTAGATTGGGATTGATCAAAGTATTGGTGCCTGAAAAAAGAATAGAAAATAAGAATGACTATCACCCGAGCTGCCCTCGTACATTCCAAACCTCAAAGGTCGAGCACATCCTTTTCATTATTGCGGGTATTCGTTTTCGCAGATACTGATGATGCATTCTTTTTTCAAACCTCGTCCAGTTCACATGCCTCATTAGCAAGTTTATATTTCATACGAACAGAATGTGCGGCATTCTTCCCATCGCTTATATTGATCATAGTTTCTTCATCTTCTGTGAACATATTATGTGGTGTATTAACAATAGGTAGCTATGTTGAAACAAGTTGTAGAAAAACTATATATACCAAATTGACATGTATTTTGAACTTATAACCTCAAACGAACTGCCTAGAAGTGTTAATGCAATTGAGTACTATACAATATGTGTTTTTCAAAGAGTCTCTATTTTCATATCGACGGCAGCATGGCCGAAAGTATAAACTTTGCCGTAGTACTGGCACCATCAACACATTAGTTTTGACTCCATTTCCATCATAGTCAGTCGTAAGCCTTTGTATGCACAAATAATTTTCAGCTCAAGGAGAGTGAACACTTACAAATCGATGTTCAGCTCATGCATGTCAGAATATCAACTGCCTAGTTTGTGCTTACAGAAAGCCTCATCTCATATTTTTTTTAAAATTTAAGTTATAGGGGAGCACTCTAAGAAAAACCTACTTATGCATTCGTTTCGGGAGCAGAGGATAATTGGAAGCACTGAATGCACCATAATTAGCACCACACGCACTTCAGTTAGCGCCGCATGCAGCACAGTTAGCACCGCAACAGTGCTAACTGTTGTTCTTGTAGTACAAATTTTAGCATGTGCTGTGCGATTTGCAGTGTGTGCAGTGCTAATTGCAGTGCGCTCCAGAGAATAACGACTTTGCTGCTTCCTTTTCCTTCCTTCCTTCTATTATGACTTCCCTCCTACCACGCATGCGCGTCGAGCTTCTCTCTCATTTGTCACAGGCTACAGTTTGAAGTTTCGGCCTTCTGCTCAAGTTTGTGGATCATCCACTTCTACGCCAGCAAGCATTTGAGTAACTTCGCTTTAATTTCTGTTCCTGGCCCTGATGGGTATTCATGCAATGTTAGGTTGCTACACATTCAGACTTGGTAGCTGATGACAGTTTGAATATCGTCATGGATGACGGCGAGAACCATAGGTGGGTTTGCCGTATATTGCATTGAGTTTTGAATTAATATTTAGTGTGGGCTAGTCAAGTAATTCAAGGGTTGCGCATATAGATTTATTGTAAATTCAGTTTGTTCCCACAGTGTTTAAATTCTGGGTTTGGCTTAACTTATTAGTTATGTGTGGCCCATAGAGTTTTCTGTTGTGTATAACCTTGCACTTACATTATGGCTGAAAGTAGTTTTGGATATTTATATTTTGCCAGCCACCTAAAACGTGATTTCTTATTTTATGTGTCCATACTGGTTTGCGCAACATGGTTATACAAAAGAGGTAACCTGCCTGTGTGAAATATTTTTAAATGGTACGAACCGAGGTTGGTTCGTTTATAAATTATACTTTTCAGAAAATATTTTTAATGTTCACTAGACTTTGGAAGGCTGTCATGATACTCTAGTGAATGCCAGTAATAATTTCAGTATTAATGCGAGAAGGGCCGTTCAATATTTTGAGCTTCTTTAAACTTTTATTATTTATAATCCAGTACAGCAAATGTATTTTCTCTATTGTGTACATATTTGATGTGATAATGTTTAGTACTGGTTGGTTAAAAGACAAAGCCCTTATTTAATTAGGAGATTTTTAAAGTCTTCCAGTATGGAAGGTTTAATGTTTCACCCAAGCTTTTATATCTTTTAAAGAAAATGTTTAATTAGTCATGGCTTTGATTGGGCAGTACAGTTGGTGCCCGTGACATTATCATTTGTTTTAAACCAGTTTTCATGATAAATTGCTTTTTGATCAAAGAGTTGTATGATACCCGAATAAGTATTGTACATTGGAATCTGTTTTTGTGAAAATTCTTGTAGCAGACTCCGCAAGAAAACTGCACTATACTCTGCTTATATTTGCTAATAATTGTGTTTTGGTACTTTTTCATGATAACTGAGAGTGTTGGCTTTCTATAACATCTAAATAAAGAAGAGCTGACAGCCTTCCTCACCGTCAACGATGTGCCTCCCCCCTCCTCTTGAAGCTACCACGGTACAACTACGAAGGATGGCTGCGCAACATGCGAGGGATCGCACCCGGACCACAAGCAGTGTCGTCGGGGAGGTGGTCTCGGTGAGTCCCAGTACAATGCATAACTTTCCCTTTAAGATATTTTTTCAAGCTTTGCAAGCTGTCCCCAATTTGAACCTAGCTGAGCCTCGCAAGGTGTTGCTTTTTATCATCGCTGTTTCCAAGGTAATTGACCTATGTCTGTGTGACGACATAACTTTGTTGCATGCGCTGCCCGTAAAATGTCAAGTTCATGCCTTATAGCTAATTACAGAGGAAATAATCGCCAAAAATGGTAGCTTTGTAAATTTCCATCCCACAGTGTTGGCTCATGTTTACCCATTGTGTGTCAAATGCACGTGTGAGCGCGACATGATATGTAATTTTCACCATCCCAACGAATCACTGAGTGAATTTATTGATTCTATAGTTTATCACCAAAAGACTCTTTGTTAAAATTTGCTGGAGAGTGAAATATCCGTATAGTGTTGGAAAATATTACTCCACGTGTTCGAGCACAGTGCTCTTTGTTACCTGTACCCCGAAGTATGGAAGAATTGCGTACATTAGCTATTGAAGTACAGAGCCATGTTGCTGCAGAGAGAGGATTTAATTGTTTTTTCTTCCCCTGCTCGAGTAGTAGGAGCACTGCGGGTAGAAAATGAGTATGTTTTAAGTCGACACTGTGTAAATTGTTCCAAATGTTGACACTTAAGTGTGGATTGTAAAGAACCTTGAACATCTTGGCAAGAAATAAAGTGTT
This sequence comes from Dryococelus australis, assembly GCA_029891345.1. Taxonomy (NCBI): domain Eukaryota; kingdom Metazoa; phylum Arthropoda; class Insecta; order Phasmatodea; family Phasmatidae; genus Dryococelus; species Dryococelus australis. The sequence goes on along the minus strand of CM056994.1, from coordinate 183,996,030 downwards.
TTAAATGTGGTGCTAAAGTGCACTCGAGGGCGGCTTGCCCTGTTTAGGGAAACAAGTGATGGCTGAAAATGTGTGCCGTATTTCCATTTGCAGTGACTTGTATCGAAATAATCCACAGTCCACTTGTATTGTTCAAGTAGCTTGTGGCGGAACTTTATATCCTGCCCTAAATCGATATGGGAGCTACTCATTGCATCACTAGTTGGACATTTGTTAAATCATTATTATGTAGCAAGGTCATTTCCCGTTCACCTATTCAGTGCATGATGGAGCTGAGATTGTGTATTGCCAATGGCGATGTGTTGTCCGCCTCGCATGTGGTCAAGTTACACTTTAAAATAGACAGTTTTTCGTGGAGTTATGATTTCTGGATTTTGCCTGCGTTAAATAATAAGATTATTTTAGGATTGGAATTTTTAGGTCACTCCCGTGCATCCATAATCTTGAGGGTTTTACACTTTCCTTCGCGTTTGCACCTGCTATTAAAATACAATCCCATACTGGTGAGTGTATCCCGGTAAATCAGTTGGCTTCAGAAAAATCTGTAAATGGGTCGTGAAAATATTGAAGAGAGTTTAGGGCGTATTCGACAGGAATTCAGTGGTGTTATTATGACTCAAATAGTGAAGTGCGATATTTTATCCTCTATGTTTTAGCTTATTGACGATGTGCCGGTCCACGACCACCACTTCCGTTGCCCGCCTTCCAAACTTAGGGCGTTTCGGGGAAATAATTGAAAAGTTGTTGAAAGCAGGCATGATTATGCCATCGACATCAGATTAATGCCCCCTGGATTCCTAGTCAAAAAGGAAGGCAGTAACAAGTACAGATTGGTAGTTAACTCTACTCTTGTAAATTTCAAAATTCATAAGGAACCCTTCCCACTTCTGACAGTAGATTACACCTTGCAAAATCTTAGACGCACTAAATTATATTACATTTTGGACTTAAACCACGGTTTTCATAAATATTTGCTTCATCCATCTTGTTGTAAATTCACCACGTTTAGCACCCCTTGGAATCGTTACGAGTTTACTTGTATCCCAATGTGTGCTAACTTTGGTAGCCAGGCCATTTCCAGAGTTTTAGACCATGTGCTCTCGGAATATAAATATAAATTTGTCCTAAATTATGTAGACGACGTAATTATCTATAGTGAAGACGGAGTCCCACATGGACCATTCGCATAAAGTTTTGAGGTGGTTTAGGGATGTTGGGTTGTCAGTTAACCCAGAAAAGGTAACTCTGGCCGCAAATAAGGTTAAATTTCTTGGATATATCAATAGTGAAGGGAAGATTTTGCTTGACCCCGATAGGGTTGCTCCTACTGGCAACTTTTGGCGTCTGGGTACTCTAAAAGGAGTACAGAAATTTCTCGGGTTTATGGGGTACTATTCAGTATTTATGGAACATTATTCAGGTATAACGGCCCACCTAAATAGTCTTAAGAAAAAAGGAATGTAATTTGTCTGGGGCCAGGAACAGGAAATATATTTTAATGCTTTGAAGTGAATACTCAGTTCTCTGGTTGTTATGATTTTACCTGAATTTGAACGGTGTTTCGTCGTTCAAGTGGACACTTCTGCATTGGCCTTGGGTGCGGTGTTCGAGCAGTGGGTAGAGGTCCATATTGCCCTGGTAACCTTTGCGTGCAGACTACTAACAGAACCGGAAATATCCCTTGGATTATATGAAAAAGAAACTTTAACACGTCTCTTTGGACTGGAAAAATTCGCTTCCTACATCAAGCACAATGCGTGTGATTTATGACAGACCATCAAGCCCATAGCTGGGTCTTGGGTCAACCAGCTGGGCCTTAGTTAAGCCATGGCTGAAGCCTTAATCTTAGGGCTCCGATTTTGGTGATTTATCCTTGGCGAAAAGCAAACGAAACCTATGCATGCGCAGAATGAACACCATTTTTCTGGAGCCGGCAGCATGACGAACATCAATAAACAATACATAGCGTCCATAACTACGACGTTATACATCGCGATGTAACTATACATCTATAAATTAGGAAACCAGCACAATTCAGTTGTTTTGGGAATAAAAGTTAGACGGCTGGAGTATTGTGTAGTATGTAAAAGTTTTAAAAACCTTCATCATTAGAAAAAAACATGCACCACATAATAGGTGTAACATGTTTGTGTGTATGTGTATATATATATATATATATATATATATATATATATGTACACATATATTCACACATATATATGTGTCTATATATATATATATATATATACATATATTCAGTGGCACCATATGAGTGTCCAGTTAGCACAAGGTGTAGCGTGTCTGACTCTCATGCAATTGTTTCAGGTTCGAATTCTGGTGGAAGTTAATTTTTTTAAGTCTTTAATATTAACTAGAACTTTCATATTTGCACACATATTATATTCAGTAAAGTTAACTTATTTAAATAACTGTGCTAAATATTACAAAATATTACAATAAATTTATAATATTGGTATATAATGGCGATGTATTGACAATAGGGTTTGTTTATTTAAAATAATTATATGTTTCAAAATTTATTCAACAAAACCCACTATTAACGTTCGGAAGTCATTTTGTGTTTCTTCCTTTTCATTTCAAGACGTAACATTGCAAATGAAAATAGTATGTCATGTGTGCAAATTATATTGAGTCCGCATTCTACAATGGTAAAACCATATCCTCTGGCTGTTAGGAATATATTTATGTATTTTACTCCTTTGCGAAACGAAAAATTGCATTGTGTTTTAAAATGTTTGCATGAGTTACAAAGTTGTGTTTCTTATGTTTCAATGTTTTCGCAGAGGGTTATATATAGTTCAGTGAGAGTCGTGCCGATTACTAAAGTGATGTGCATGTGCGTGTCTGAAAATGTTGACCCATGGAGTAGCCTTTTTAATTACTTTTTTGACAACGGGAACTGGATTGTTTTAATCGTGAAAACCGACTATAGCAATTTTTTTAAAGGTTACTTATTTATGTGTATATCACAACTTTGTAATGTTTCCCTGCAGTTTTTAAACACAATGAATAATTTTTTCTTGTTGGCGCATCTGCGATTGTAATTTTTACCACAGCTCCACAAGTTGTAAAACAATCTAAATTCTAACCAGTAAAATTTATAACTAATAATGCAGTAAAACTAACATATGCAGTACAAAATGTTTGAAATGTGTATTTCAGAGAATATTTAAAACTGCATGAGTATATCAGTAGAGAAAATTTATTTAAATACAGGGGCAGGTATCAAATTTAATACCAGGGCCTAAAATAATATTTTGTTCAGTTCGCATGCTGCATTCTGCACAAATGGAAGGCTGCAGTCTTGTTCAGTGTTTTCGCATTGGGGTCATGAATGAACTTATCGACGAGTGATTTTATCCCATAGCATTGTCTCATTTTTTGCTTCTACAATACCATAAAGCTGCGATTTGAAGGACCGATAAATAACATAAATTTATTTATTTGTTATGAACGTATAACTAGAATGTTTTAATTATTCTGTTCAAATGCATGTGCACCATTGATAATTTACGTGTATAATTTCCCCATTACAAGCATGAAACATATCATATAATTGTTCAATAAGTTGTGTATTAAGGAACGAAATAAACATATCATGTCAGACAATTTATAACAATTTTCGTTTTTATTGTTCTACACACAGTTATTTCAAACTGCTAGCACTACATAAAACGTCACAAATAAACCGTGCCGGTATTTAGTACTGCAAAATCTATTGTAAATAAACACTTCAGTGTCGCTTTCATTTGTTTATAGCTTCGCATGGGGCGGCGAATAATAAACAGAACACATCCAATACCACCTCAGGACATAAACAAAATACATTCCACGAGTTAAGGATTAGTCGTGGCTTTTCTATCACCCAAGATGGTAGCACTTATGTTATGCCAAACTGAACATTCTGGCAAACCGGCCCGAGTTTTTACACAAAAGTAAGAAAAACCAAAATATCACACATAGAAACTGAAATTAAATTTTTGTGAATTAGTTGCAGTTATCTTTATTGGTCACTATTAAATTCCCATATTGTTGCATGTTTATTTAACAAGCCATCTTAAAATACATTTTTTACTATAATAAAAGAAACGAGGATTTTCTAAAAAGGTATTAAAATTAATCTGTCTGTCTTAATATCACTGGATGGATAAAAATATTTCCTCTATTCTGCGTGCTAATTGAAAAGTAATATTTTTTCACAATATAAATTTATTTAACAGAGCAATTATAAAAAATATCGATATTAATATATATTTTTAATTGGGTGGAAACTATAAATGTAAAATAAAAAGGTGTAGTTAAAAAAACTTTCCATTCAAAATACGGTTTAAACTAAAATTAGAACATTCAAATCGGACTACTAGATTTTCAGAACAGATTTATCAAGAAAATAGCATTAGATTGACAAAAGACATGCAAGAAGATTAAATTCGTTCCCCTTTTTTACTTCTGGATGTGACCCCTTTACCATGCTCAGAAGGAGTAATTATGTTTGTTAAGTTGGTGGATAAAATTTTTATGTTGGCCAACATGTTGGTCTTGTCTGTGTGTGTTGCATGAAACAAGATGTTGTTATAAGTTGCAATGGTGCATTGCACTTGGTTGTATCCGTAAGTTGTTTATTGCCGGGAAGTTGTTTATCACCTGGCAGTAGCAGCTTGGTGGGGCCCGAAAGTACATCTGGTGATAAGGTCCCAGCACATAGTGGCAGCATTAGAGATATGGAGCGCTGCTATGGAGTTTCCCATTCGCATGTTAAATACTGAGCGAATAGGTTGAAGTAGTAGGTGCGGGCTGATCCTGGACTTTTCTGTTCTTGGTTTTTTGTGTTCTTACCATGTTTTGAGGTATGTATCTGTGTTGTATTGATAATTTAATTCCTTTTTGCATATTATATTAATTTTTACGATTGTTAGAAGTATTGATTATATCTTTTTCAGATTACACCCTGTCATGTATCAGAGGTACATTCGTTCTTCTGGTTATTACCCAAGGAAGGTTTATCATAATATTTTGTCTTTTACTAAGGATGTCAATACAGATGATAGGTCTTGGACATATTGGTCCTTGATTTAGAAGAAAATTATATTTTGTTGTCTCTTTTGTACCATTTTAATATTCAAGGCATCACTGCTAAAGCTGGTAGTGGTTTGTGCTTGCCACTAATTTTGTGTTATACTCATATTTTTTAATGGCGCCCTCTTAGACATGTTTTATTTCTTGACCTCATCTTCTACCACAGATAGTATCTTTCACCATTTAATAAGTGCAACATTTTGGCTTTATTTACAATTTCCCAGATATATTATTACACTGGTGAAAAATTAAAAATTAACACAACTTAAGCAGTGATGTAGAATCACCATATGTTCATGGCGCATTGGTAGAGGGCAGTACATGCAATAATCAACAGTGATGTACTGTGGACAAAGTAGGAACTGCATACATAGTACTAAACCCACTGAGCTCAATATAATTATATTTGACTCGGTGAAATAGTAGTTGTTTCAAGTATCTGCCTGTGTGTAGTAAGCATTATAGACATGCCACGACGGCATAGACGACCACACTTCACGCAATTAATGGACTTTGAATGAGGTTGTAATGTGGGCCTAAGGGACGCTGAATGGTCATACCGAAGAATTGCCCAATGTGCAGAATGTGAAGTGTCTGTTGTGCATATTTGGTAGTACCAGTGGTTCAACGATGGTGCACATGCTCGCCAACATGGTTCTGGGAGACAGAGGCATATGGATACTCGCTTGGACTACCAGATCAGACTAGCAGCAATTGCTGATCACACAGATTAGAGCCACTGTTGTACCCAGGGTGTCTGCTAGGATCATCTCCAACCATTTTCTGGGTGCTGGGATACATTCAAGAGTGCCACTCGCCAGGCTTCGTCTCACACTGCTTCACTGTGAAGTCCGCCTTGGATGGTGCCACAAACGACACAAATGGAGGGATGAATGGCATGGAGTTGTGTAGTGATGAGAGCAGATACAGCCTTGGCGCCATCGATGGTCGTTTGCAAGTGGGCATTAACCAAAAGAGCAACAACCAGAGTTTATACGGCAGCTACATATAGGACCAACACCTGGCATCATGTCTGGGGGGTGGGGAGAATAGTCTTCAATGACCGTACGCCTTTGGTGTTTTTTGAGGAACATTGAACAGTAAATGCCTCATCCAGAACATCGCCCAGCCCACTTTATTGCTGTTCCTACAATGCCAAGGAGATGTCCTCTTCCAGCTGGGTAATACCCGTCCACACACGTCTTGTGCTACCCAACGTGCTCTCGAAGATGTTCGTCAATCCCCCTGGCTAGCACGATCACCCAGCCTGTCTCCCATCGAACTTATGTGGGACATGATGGGATTGTGTTTGGTGCGGTCTGCAACACCGGCAACAAACCTCCACCATTTGCAACAACATGTGGAATTAGCATGGAACGCTGTTCCCCAAGATGACATCCGACACCTTTATGATAGTATCTATGCACGACTGCAGAACTACATCGTCGCTAAGGGCGGCTACACAAGATATGGACATTGTTGCTCAAGACACTCTCTAGCCTCTACGACCCTGTGATAGTTATCATATAGTATAATTGGGTCGAATGTGCTATATTCTGTATGTTTTGAGCTTATTATTATTCACTTCATAAAGTATTCTGGTGTAGTATAAAATAAGTTTCAGTTATTTGAAATTACGATTGTAAGAAACACATGTCATAAATTGGTGACACTCTAATTTCACATTTTTATACCATTAAATGCTATTCATGCAAGTTGTACAACCTTACTAGATATTGCCAGAAATAGAAGTTATTCAATGTAAGACATAACAGATTAATTAATAAATGACCAATCCAGATCTTATTCAATTAATTCTTCACTGGTATGTAAGGATTAAAATTTTTTAACTACATTTACTTCGTAAGACTAACTGCAAGGCGCTAAAGTTTTTGATTCAATTCAAATGATAAGTAGTAAGTTACATACGCATTTTAAAATTTAGTATAGACACTTATGTAGGTTTGGGTTTTCGATAATTTGTAAGCGATTGTTGCATTATTCATAATTAATACTTGTTTCATCTATAGTAAACACATTTTTCATTATACTATCGAATTTTTTGCGCGATGATTAGCAAAGTACTAAAAATTATGCTGTGTATGTAAAGATCAGGAAACACTCCCAAAAATGTTGTATGTAAGTAAAGTTATTAAATAAGGGTCGTAGGAAAATAAGTTATTATCTGTATTCTTGTGAAAATTATGTTGATACACTGTGAATGACTGCTTGTGAACATAAAACAACAATGTGTTATACAGTAAAAGACTTCTTTTAAAGAAAACGAACTACATTAAAGTGTATGAGCTAGAGACGAGTGATAATGCTCGGCATTATAGAGAATAGGGGTCTATGTCCTAGTATCCAAAGAGAATAAGGGGTTATGTTAATCACAATTGATCCCGATAGAAGGAAATTTTATTCTCAGTTCCAAGAGAGTTACTGTTTGTTATTTTCATCCGAATGAAGACGGAATGTTGAAATCGGAAATATCTCACTACCAAGATCAGGCAAGTACTACAAGGAATGATGGTAGTAGTTACGACATGTAGCAAGTAAGGTCAATAGCGTGTTTTGTTTTCAACTGTGAGACTGCAGAGAAAGGCAATTTTTTGTTTAGTACTTTAAATATCACAAGAAATCAATATTGTTTCTAATACACATGCAATTAATAAGTAAAGAGAGTTCGCTGCATGTGTATATTTCAGCTTAATTTTGAACAGAGAGTTGCCGATAAAATAAAATCATCAAGTCCAATAATTATTATTACTTTTATTTTTTGGAAAGGGGGTTACGTCAGAGTAAACTTATACGATATCATTAATATTTTATAAATCATGCAGTAATCACAATTAAAAATATTACGAAGTACGTTCCAAGAACAATTCTTTATGTCGTTTTATTTTGAAGGATGTAGCAAATTCAGGGACCTGCAGATATCATTACACGATGATTATTGGACTATAACTAAATGGATGGTGCGGTAGGGGATTTTCAGGTTGCGAATAGGTGCTACAGTACAATGAAGGTATCATTCGATGTATGGAAAATAAGGTTCAAAGTAGATTTTAATGACTGACTTAACGGAGTTATTACATTTAGGCGCTCCAAAGGCCACATTGTGCATGAAATATGCACATTTTATTGAAGCGTTGTGTCATATGGATATACCTGCAGTGGCAAAAACCACTTTTCTGGGTAATATTTATCAAGATTTCAGAAGAAAGACAACCCATAGGGACAAGGACTGCCAGCATGTTCACGGCTTGTGAATAAAAATATTGCAACTTCAGTTCCAAGCATGAATTGCACACCAGAAGTCAATGCAGGTACTTCGCAACCAATTAATGAAAGGACGCGTTGCAGAGAACTTCATTCAGTGTACTTATATAGGAATTCTACGCAAGAGGCTTTTGTTCTCTTCTGCTTACGAAGTTGCCTGGATACACTAACCAAAGTAATGCAAACTTTCCACTGTCTATGACAGAAAGCTAAGGTGAATTTCGTTGCAACATGTAAATTAATGATGCTAGGAGTAGTATTAATTGCAACTTCAGGACGCTTCCGATTAGGGCTGCATGCAAGTTGTGTTTCTTGTTAGAGGTGGTTCGCTGAATTTTGTGGGGTGTTTCTATCTCTTGGGTATGAGTCCTTTAGCTGAGGTGACACAAAAAATTTCAACTAAAATGGTTGCCCTAAGCTACTGGATAATATACTTTGCATATTACTCATCATAATAACTAAAAGAATAATGGTCGTAACCCTGTATTTCAAGATGACAACTCTTGCTTGCACACAGTTACAAATGAGGGTGAATGGCGTCATGCACATTCAGGAACATTCGCACGTTTGGAATGGTCAGCAAAATAGGGATCTCTTGATAATCTATAGGATTACCTGAATCAACGAGTAAACCCCAGGAAAGACATCCACGAAATATGGCCATACTGCATATATTTATGACGTCAGTGTGGCTGATGACTGGTGTCACATTCGAATAATTGTCCAGTCTATACGATATTGAATCGCAGCCGTTATTGGTGGAGTTATTGCACCTTACTAGGTACATTTCAGTCACGGGTTACTATTTTTATGACCGATTAAAATGTTATAAGGTACAAAATGTGTAACATTATTATGCTTGTATGTATATATATACATATGTGTATATATATATATATATATATGTTAACACAGTCAATAAAGTCGTGAGCTGACAGGCGTCCCTAGTGTAGGCAGCAATGTAATACGACGTCCATGAACTTATTGATTATTGCATGTATGTGTGTATGCATGTACAGAACGTCAGGTAATTCGGCGATACAGACTGTACCACACAAATCTATGGTCAAAACTAAGCAGGAAATTTTCTTTAGTAAAAATGCGTAATATCCTTAGTTTACGAGAAAAACCGCATCAAAGTAGATGAAATGAATTTACTCATTGTTAAGCACAGTGTAGGCCTACATCATCAGCATTCAAACCATCGAAACGTTGTAACAGGTGCTCGAAGTTTGCTCTCCCCATAGCAATGCACTTTTTCGCATGTTGGACGCATGCAGAATGCATGGAACTTTCCCGCCAGATACAGGCATGGCCGAGGTTATATCACAGTACTAACTGCATGTGAACTCCATGGCTTCCTTGGCACTGCTTAGTTCGGCTCTTTCCCTTGCCGTATGTCTTAAGGCAACACATTAACTGGAGCAACGCCATATCACCCCATCCTTATCTAATTGGAATACTGCATGTTTGCTACAACGATTTTTGGAATTTTCATGGCGTTTATCTAGTAAACAAAGCGTTTCATGAAATTTTACGTAAGCGTATTGTATACTTAGGTTTGACGATAAATTCGTGTGGCGCAGTCCGTTTCCGCGAATTACCTTATATATATATATATATATATATATATATATATATATATATATATATATATATATATACACACACACACACACACACTACATATAAAGTATCTTAAATATAAGTCAAAACTGAGCGTATGTATACAGTACATATAGATGAGGCAGAATTGTTAATAAACATGGGTACGTAAATGCTTTAGTTTAATGCTAGAGCCGTAACCGTGTACAATGAGAGATACTGGATCCCTGTTATGTGGAATGCTATATTGGTGATAGTGTGCATGGTACACAGCACAGGATACGTACGTAGTGGGATGGTGTGTGGACGTATGAATCTGTGATCATGGTGGAGATTTTGAGTACGTTAGGCTCGATACACGCTAGCGAGAATTTGTGGCACAATCGTTGCGAGCTCGCGGCGAGAATTTGTCGCGCGATTCAGCAGTGCATGTATGTAAATGGAGCAGTGGCTACTTGAGCTAGATCACAAAGGCATCGCAGCTAGCACGCTGCGAGAACCAAGCGCTCCACCTTTCCTGCTGCATCATAGCGGTCACGCCGCAACAGGCAAGACCGCGGCGAAGCAGCAGTGTGTAGTGGACAATGTTGCGCATTGCTCATTGCCAGCGGGCAACGCGATGGATGCCGAGATGGATGTGGAGATTTTCATTGAAGAGGTAAAGAAATATCCTGAAATTTGGGACACTACATGAGAACATTATCACGATAGAATTTTAAAAAAAGGTGTGCGTGGCTATCTGTATGTTCAACGTTTTCTGAAAACTTCGCAGACAAGCCAGAAAATGAGAAAAATGACGTTCTTAAGTATTAATCTGATACAATAAATGTTGGTAAGGTAAGTGTAATGTCATATCAAATGTAAATTATATTAAAGTTATTTTTATATTTTCAACAATGACATAAACATACTAAACAGTAAACATTACGAGCTTATCGATCTCTGCGGTCATGACAACAATAGCATGTTTTTCATCAATTGTTATAATGATTGGTAGTCTTTACCATGTGAAACATGTTTTACTTTACAAACTAAACTGTTGTACTGTAGATGTATGTCTAATATTATAAAGCCTAATAGCATCCAGTAGGAATGATGTTAGAAACATGATTTAAATGTACTTGTCTTGCCATGGTACACTGCCAACACTGCTAACAAAGTAGTCTGCTAATGTATTCCTCATTTAGTTCAGCGAACTTCCTGCTTGCGTAGATTGGCGTCCGTTCCCCACATCAATTAATCCTTCAATGGTTAAGGAGCCCTCAAATTTATAGCTGTGTCTGGAACGCAGGAAATTATGTAAAATGCAACAACATTTGACAATGCTAATAATGAACTCCAAATTAACATTTAGCGGTCAATGGAAGATCCTCCATTTATTTGTGAGAAGGCCGAAGGCACACTCGACATATCTACGGGCACGATACAGGTGGCAGTCGTACACTCACTTCTTCTGTGAGAGAAATGTCCTTGTAAACGGTCTCATTATATAATAAGAGAGGGAAAAAGCTTCATCGCCAATAAACGTGAAGGGCATCGGAGGTCCTGTTGTACCTGGAAGAGGTCGTCCTTTTGGGATATGTGCTTGGCTATTGACTAACAAGTGGTACAGTTTCGAGTTATTTAATAGTGCCGTCTGATTCTCTGCCACAAGATCCAACTTCAATGTATGTGAACGAGTAGTTAGAATCTGCAACTACAAACAACACGATAGAACGAAACTTCTATAGTTGAAATGCAGTGAACTGCTGAACTGTGGCTTTTCTATCCTCACGTGTTTACCGTTTATAGCGCCTAAACAATTAGGAAAAATTGCACGTTTCTCAAATTGTGTGGCAATATTACTCCATATTTCCTCTGTAAAGTCGGGTATGCAGTCCTTCTCAGTGTTGAGCGCCCAATCTGTACTGATAATGGAGATCGATGAGTGAACAGCCACTACCCAAGTATCTGAAATATAAATATTATAATTACAAATGTGCACACACGTACACACACACACTCACAAACATATATATACACTATATATAAAACCCATACCAACAAGTCAGTTCGAGATGGGTGTAACCACTCTTGAAAGTTAAAAGTAGGCAACTTTTGAATGCTTGTACCAGAGTCAGAACAAAAATAACAGACTTAGGCAATAGGTAGTATACATATCGTCTGCTTATTATTTAATGAGTAATCTAATGCCAACGTTTCTCTGTATGTTTTGGGTACCCGTTGTATACAAAATACAGATGTATGCAGATTAGTTTAAATTTCATATTTTGTGTTGTTCTAGGTTTGAAACTGAACAAGAAGTGGAAAGGGATAAAGGACAGTGCCCTGAAAAGTGAAAAGAAGGCCACAACGTCTTGACAAGCCGCAGGTTCAGCGAGATGGTACATATATGCCCGCCAGCTAGAATTCATTTTAAAAACAGCTACATCAGTGCCCACAGAAACTAGTCTAGATGACGTGTCTGCGGAAAGCGAAGCATCTGACCAACAGTTCACAGAAACGATGCCAACAGCGGTAAGTGAACTTCAGTCATCAACAATAGCGTCTACAAGTAATGTAAAACAGAATACTTCTGGTCCTTTGCAAATTTCTCAACGTGATTGCACACATCCAGAATTATATAAACTGCCTGCCTCTAGAAGACGAAGAATAACTGAATCACAGCTAATAGAATTTAAGAACACTCCTGCGCCAAAACCCGTGCCACAACAAATGGATGATGACCGCTCCTTCTTTGACTCGTTACTGCCTGCACTAAGGTCTCCACATTTGCATGCCAGGTTAGAATTTAGGAGTGAGGTTTTAGAAGTTCTTTGCCGATTTGTAACTCGCGTTCATCAGTATCCTGGTCCACAAGAGGAAAATGTTTTTCAGCCAAGTTTCCGGTGTCAGGAATATACAAACTACTCTGCTGCATCGCCTGTATCAAGCATTTCCCACCGCTCTACCACACCAATGCAGTACACTCACGCAAATGCTGTAGGTGACAGTGATCATTCCATGGACTTATTCAGTACAGGTGACTCTTGTAAATATAATTACAGTATGCACTGTAAAAACAAGTGTGCGCGAGCTTTGTTTGCTCAACACAAGAAGGTATTGTGCTCGCATTTCGTACATAGTGACAAGTGCCAGTAAATGTTCACTTCTTGTTGGTGTCTTCATTTTTGTACTGCTCACGCACTGGTTTCTTGTATTTTTATCATAGTAAACGAGCTATTTTACTCTCTGTTTACCTTTTTTTCTTAGACACTGACTGTGTACACATATCTAATGTAAGTGTTTAAATACACGATCTTTGTAATTTTTTCCCTTAAAGGATATAATTTCTATCTACACATATTTATCGTGTAAAAAACTCATTTATTGGTTTGATTGACATAGGAATTGTCGATTTATTTAGCATATTTGTGTTCTCTTACACCTATGTTATGTGTAACTTGTTTAGTAAGTACACGACAAAATAGTGAAAATGCTCTGACACTATACGGACATATTCAAGCAATTATTTTTAACTGTCTATAATAAATGAACAACGTAACTTTTTACGTTTGTTTACATTAATAGTGTGTGAACCCTCACAGTTCATGGATATTAGATGGGTTAATTGTAATTACTGTTTCAATGTTAGTTATCTCACTTCAAGTAGTTTTGTTTTATTTGAAAAAAAGTACATGTCGTAGCCTTGAAAACTGTTATGTTTATACATTAATATTGTACAACTAGTGTTACTTGCAATCCAATTGTGTATGACATGGTAATATATATTACTTATTGATAATATGTCACACAACAAAATAACCTTCACCTACAACTTTTCCTTATTTAATGATTATCAATTCATTTCTTCGTTCGTTGTTGGTATTGTTGCCGGACATTGGATAAGGAAAATAACTTCACAACGAAACCACAACAAACCCATACAATAGCAGTTCCTAACCCTACCTTGTACATATGTACAACCTATGCTATTTATCATGGTTACTTATGTTTCTTACCTTAATGTTACTGCTAACATTTCCAGAGGGGTTACCGCAAGTCTAAACTTGGTGTCTTGTAACTTCAGTGCATTGCTCAACCTTGCAGAAATTTCGTTGAATGAAGTAATGCTAATTTTAAAGAAATTATAGGATTTTGACTCTTCGTTCCTTAAATCTGTAAATGTAGTTACGAATACGCCTTGCAGAAGTCTTGCGCTTACAAGTGGATGTACCATCTCACTACCTTCCACCAGGTATTTGTATGTCAAATACGTAAAACCAACACGTTTTCTGTGTATGACATCCATATCACGCAGTAAACGGGCATTTGTGGGTGTCGGCTAGCTATGTTTCTAGCGAGGTCGCAGCGATATTGTTAGTTTGTTTTGCACAGTGACTTGTCACCGCGTGATCTCAGCTAGCTCGCAGCGATCGTGCGAGAAATTCTCGTTAGTGTGTACCGAGCCTAATGCGACACCTACCTCTGACGTCTGCTAACCCCTGTGCTATGCTGACATAGTTTCACAGTGTTTACTGTGTTTGTGTGTTTTCCACTGTTATGATAACAATGATTCTGGTATGGTTTGTTGTGTATATTGTGCCGATATAGTATTCCACACAACAAGAATTTAAGTCTGTCACTGTACACGGTAACGGCTCTTGTAACCAACAGAAGCATTTCCAGACATTGTCCACTAACATTTCTGCCTCCTCTACATGTCTTGTATACGTATTCACAGTTTTAACGTGTATTTTAAATATACTATATATACACGTACACACATACATGTAGTATATTAAACCAGTTTTTTGGCGCCTTATTCAGTAAACTCGGGTTTGCCACGCTTCGTTTTTTTCATATTAGTACCCCTATTTTCCTGATGAAGGAGAACGATATTACCAAAAGTAATTTTGCACATAGGCTATAATATTTACACTCTACAAAACACTATTCACTGATTTGTTCCCTAACAACATGTAGATTTTAACGATTTAACGAATATCATTTGAAAATTCGATTCGGATGGGGGCCTTTAGCTTTGTTAATAATGGCTTTAGGAAAAGGTTTTACGTCTATTTTTGGGTTATATTTTCACCAGGAATAATCTGCAAGTTGATGCGACCCCTTAAAAAGAAATCCAACGAGTCAGCTCTGGAGATAGAGCCGGCCAATGGATGGGCCCAGCTCTGCCAATCCAGCGACCTTGAAATGTGATGTCGAGATGGCGGCACATGGCAGCAGAAAAATGTGGTGATGCCCCATCATGCTGAAACCACTTGGGGTAGCGAATGACAAGAGGCACATCATCCAGCAAATCCGGCAATACCCCCTACAGGAATGTTAAGTAGCGGGCTCCATTGAGAAGGTCAGGTAACAAATAAGGCCCCAACAAGTGATTGTTGACAATGCCGGCCCACATGTTGAAACTGTAGGGCACTTGGTTGCCGATGGAGTTAGTATGGTGGGAATTAGAGTGCGCCTATACGTGTCTGTCCGTCCGATTGATGATACCATCCCGGGTGAAATGCTATATCTCTGAAGAGCACAGTTGATGTGAAGTTTGGACGTATATTGTTTTCTTGGAGGAACCATCCGTAGAATGTAACACCTAGGACGTATTCACGTTTTCTAAGATCATGGGCCTTTCTTTCGTAGTAGGAGTGCATACGGATCTCGTGCGGAACTCGCAGGATCATTAAATGGCTCTAACCCATACCGCGGCCCATAGCCCGTGAGCTAACAGATGGTTCCTGCCGCACACATCAAAGCACGTGCTCATCATATGCCACGGTTCGCTTTGCCCGTGATGCTCCAGCATTCGGCCGCGTCACTATTACTGAGCCTTCATCCCGCAATCTGTGATGGAGCCGTACAAATGTCACATGGGAGGGTTAGCGTCACGCTGGGTAGCACAGCCGGCACAGCCCCACTGCTTGCCTTGCATTCGTGTTGGCTGCTTTACACACGAAGTGCATGTCGGTTAGCTCCGCTCACGTAAAACGTCCCATTCTTCCACAACCAGGTGCAGGCACATACTGACTTACCAGCAGCTAAGTCAACCTTCACGCAATCACCGATTACCATCCTTGCCTGTTTCCTCCGCTACGTCTGTGGCGTAGATGACTTATGTGTTGCCTTCCACCACGGGGCTACACCGCACCCTCGAAATTTCAAATGGCGTTTTTCTCGAAAACAGTTCACCAGAGCGAGATCTGACAAGAATGTCTTTTGTCTTCATCGTGCCATGGTGGGTCATAATGTACCTTGACTTTTTCTTTACCAGCTAGTGTTCCAAAGTTCTTTGTGCAAAGAGGGTAACTACTTACGTAATGAAGGGAGACAATTTGCCCAACCCAAATTTACACGCATTTACGATGTCTGATTCGTGAAACACCATTTCGACTTTGATCGCTTCATCTCAAGAACTTCCTGCAATTTTTTCATTTGTAAATTTAAAAATTCGAATTTCAACATCGTGCACCTCCCTTAGTATTCACATTATGGCGTTGTCAGTAAACAACCCACCTTATTTTCCACAAAGAATCCTTCTCCTGGAGTTTGGTATATTAATTCTTGTCCACTTTGAGTATGCCACTGAGATTTTTCCTCACATATGAAAGCAGGATACCAATTATCTTATTTTAATCAGATTATTTATGGCAGTAGTAGTGTTACGCTGTTAACTTCCGTGGCTTTATCTATTAATAAATAGGCTACCAACATTTGATTATAACCAGCTTTCTTCTAGTAGCAGAACAGCAAAATAACGTTTCAAAAATATGTTATTTATAAAAAAATAACTTACAGAAAAAGAGACAGTTCACTTTTGAAAGGCATTTCATCTTAGCGAGGAACTCATCTTGCAAGAAGCGTGTATTGATGGAAATTACTGCCATAACGCCAGTTGTGGGAGCCAAGGTATACTATACTTTACATCCATGTTTTCAATTTGTACGTATTAAAGTCCGATTACCCTAACATGGCGATTTCCGCAAAAACCGCGGGTGTGTTGAGTGTACGGCCATTTTTTTTTATGCTGGCTTGGGAAAACCTTAAATAAATAATTATCTGCATAATGTTAACACGTACGCCTTGTGAAAACAATTCTTGGAAAATCGGGAACAGACATCGTTTTAACAATCAATTTTACTTTGCAGTTATCTTTGATTGATATGATTTTGTACTTTTAATAGAAGCACAAATACTTCTCCGATACTCTGAGATACTAAACGATATCTTTATAGCAGTATATGGGTACGTCCAGCACAATCCATTTTTGCCATAAAATCCTCGATTTTTCCTCGAATTTCATGCTTTATACCTCCAAAATTTTACAAAATAAAAGTTACACACAGAATCATGCACTAATACTGATCATAATATTTCTCGCAAAAATTAAGGAAAATCAACCGATTACTCATCAAAACAAGCAAATTTAGACCAAAAATGCAAGTTAAATAAAGAAAAAATTAAGGTTATTTAGCCCAAAATTATGTAAATGAAGCTAAAATCTAATGAACGTATTAAAAAGATAATTGATGGATTCAAATTAATAGAAAATTGTACATTTTAAGAGAATTCAATATCATGCACAGATTTTCCATTTTTCAGTTCTTTTAAACCTTTATACATTATGAAAAATTGTTTTTCATTTATTAATTTTAAAGCATTTTTATCAAACATGGTTACATATCGATCTGGTAAAGTAATTTAATATTTTCCATCTAGAATACAATTATTATTTTTTTACCAAACTTAGATTCATAAATTTATTCTGTTAGAGATCTTGTAATTTACTCAATTCATATGAATTGTTCAACTTCTTGATAAGTGATTCCATTTTGATTTATTTGTAAAGAAATATATTATTAAGATAGAGAATTTTTTTCCTTTATCTTAATATTTTTTCTTTATTAATAAAATGGAATTAATGCTCGGAATTAAAAATAATACCGTACGTAAGAAATGCAACAAGTGTGGTGAAGTATTAAAGGTTGACTGTTTTCCATCACATAACCACACTAAAGGTAAGTATATTAACACCTGTAAAAATTATGCACCAAGTATGGCAGAAATCATTATGATTCAAATAAATAAAAAGTACTATGCGAATGTGGAAAATACATATCTAAACAATATCTCAAAAAGAATAAAAATACTAAATTACATATTGCAAATGAAAATCCACATAGTGATTATTCAATTAAGACGTGTATATTATGTAAAGAGAATAAACCTATCGATTCATTTTATCCTCATAAAGCGACTATAGACAAACACACAACAAACTGCAAAAATGTGTTTTAATCAGAAAATTCTGTGCGAATGTGGAAAATATGTTTTTAGTGCATATCTCAAAGAACATAAAAATACTATATCACACAAAGCATTAGTAGATATTCTAAATGAAACTCTATATTTTAATTATACAACAAAAACGTGTACAGTATGTAATGAGAATAAACTATAAAATTATTTTCTCATCATAAAACTACTAAGAATATACATACAACAATATGCAAAAATGTTTTAATGAGAAATATTATAATAAAATGAATTAAATATAAAAAGATTGCCAATGATAATTTAAACACTATTAAAATTTCATTTCTGTATTTATATTAATTTCATATTTCTACATTTTCTTTATATATTTTTGAAACCTTCAATACTTTTTCTCTATATAAATAAAACAAGAATAATGGCAACGAACATTCTAGCAGTTGAGTTGAGCAAGAGGAGAGTGAGAAAGCTAAAATCTTAGCTAAAACATTTAAAATTAAATATTGATATAATTTAAACAAAAATTAATTAATTACAGATATTATACAATTTATTAGAGATGAAGAAAGAAAAAAAAAACATTACGAATTTACCGTTTTCACACCTCCATATTAGGTAACTATATTCAAATGATAGAACTGAATTAAAAGAAATATTTCCATTCTCTTATCACATATTTGTATCCCCAAAAAATAAAAGTAACCGGAATTTAAAACACGTTACTTTTTCAAAACCCGAAATTAAAAAAGAAAATAAATGTTAGGTCAAATATTTCCTTTTAAGCAAAAAATTTTTAGTGAACGTGTGGAAAGGAGTCCGACCTTTGAAATTCGTGAACGTGAATGTTATTTTAATAATAGATACACACATTTGGCAAACAAAATACAGCATTCACATAAATAACTTTACAAGGGAATTCGATAGAAAAATTTAATGCTCTTCGAAATGCAGTTCAGGCAGCAATGAGTTATGTCAGAAAATTAACTGGTAATAGAAATGGCGATCAAATGGGTATATATGGAATATGTTTGCCATACAACTTCGGCTGCAAGAAGACAAGTAAATGCAGAAAATCTACTTGATCAAATTGAGAGAATAATTACATCAAATGAAAATGTAGATATAAATGAGTCTCTTTTTGAAATTGTTGTTTATAAAACACCAAGTTGAAATATTGCAAGAGGTAAACTTTGTCAATTTAACTAAAGTTATAAAAGCAAAACAATGTATTCATAAAATTAACAATCACGATCATTTATGTGGACATAGAGCAATAATTACAGCTTTAACATACGAAACTTATACCATTTTGAATAGAGAATTAACGAAAAACGAACTTAAATACATTAGAGAAGGAAGAAAATTACAAGGAGAATTGGCTCGTGAACTTTTTGTAAGAATGGGTAAAAGTTGTGAAATCCATTTTTAGTTTGGAAGATATTATGGATGCAGAAAATTTTCTGAATATTAAAATTAAAGTTGTTTTAGCTACACATTTCAATTCAATTATTTATTCTGGTTCAAAAAACCAACAACTATTTATTTGTATCAACACGATGAATATTAAGATGTTATTAATAATATGAAAGTATTTTCAGGTAATGTTTATTATTGTAAAAATGTGACAAACTGCAAAATAATAAAGACCAACATGAGTGTCGGATAAATAATTAAAATATATGTAATTTGGGTAAAAAAAAAAACACAACACGAAAAAGTTTTGGAAGGTGAAGACCATATTAGAATATATTGTCTAAATTGTAATAGATTACATTTTGGACAGGAATATTTCACTAATCACGGTGCTGTGTGTAAGACGGTTTATAAGAGTAGAACTTGTAACAAAATTTCCTTTAGAAATAAAAAAACACGAATGTGGTTATACCAAATTTTGGAATTGTAAGAAAATTGTGAAAACTGATGAAAATAAATGTTATATGCAAGAGAAGTCTCAAAAAGGTGGTTTTTGTAGAATAGCTTGTACTTGTAATGGGAGAAACAAGAAAAAAGATAGAATTGTTCTTACACTGAAAAATACCACTTTTTTGACTACGAAGCCACACAAGATACTGGTTTTCACACAACAAACTTCATAACTGTTCAAGATGTTTATGGTAACAAAATACATTTTAAAACACATTATGTGTTTTGCGAATGGGCAATATCTGAAGAAAATGAAGGATATACATTTATTGCACACAATTCCAAAGACTATGATTCATATTTTACTTTACAATATTGTGTTGAAAATAGTATAAAACTTCAAACAATATATCAAGGCTCAAAAATTATGAAACTTAAAATATCGATTCTAAATATGAAAATAATTGATAGTACTAACTCTATTCAAGGAAGTCTTGCAACATTTACAATAAACATTTGTGTTAAAAGAACTAAAAAAGGGATATTTTCCACACTTTCTTAAATATATCAGAAGATCAAAATTATATTGGAAAAATTCCAGCTACAAAATATTATGGAGACAATACAATGAAACAAGAACAATGGAAAGACTTTTTAAAGTGGCATGCTGAAAAAGTGAAAGAAAACTATATATTTGATTTAAAAAAAGAACTTGCTGAATATTGTGATTCCGATGTTGATATTTTATGAGAAAATTTTCTGGAAATAGCAAACATAGATCCATTTTGCTACATAACAATCGCAGGTGTTTGTATGTCTGTTTATAGATCCAAATTTCTTTTGAGTAACACTATCGCAGTAGTCAAAAATGATAAAAAATAAATGTTTAGTAAAGAATCAATCTCGTGGTTAAATACATTTCCAAATTTTCGACACGCATTATATGGTGAAGTTACTATTTGTGGAGCAAAGTTGATGATTACGACGAAAAAACTAAAACAATTTATCAATAGCAAGGCTGCTTTTGGCATGGTTGTTCTGATTGTTACTCACCTGATATAATAAATAATTTTAACAATGCAAGTATAGATGATTTGCTTTCCAAAACAAACTTTCGAACAACAAATTTAAAACAAAATTAATACAAAGTAAGGGAAATGTGGGCTTGCAAATGGAAAGAATCTATTTTCTATAAAAGTAATTAAGAAAATACTAAAAATGCAATAGAACCATTACAACCTAGATGCACATTTTTTGGTGGTGGAACCAATGCTTCAAAATTAAAAGTTTCAGGGAAAAAGTTAAGATATATAGATATATGCAGTTTATATCCAACAGTGATGTTTTATGATTATTACCCAGTTGGTCATCCGATTAAAATATTTAACCCTAAAAATTACGACGAAAATTGTTTTGGATCGATTAAATGTAAAGTTTTACCACCTAGAAATTTATATTATCCATTACTTCCAATTAATGGAGAAAGACTATTGTTTACTTTATGTTCGAAACATGTTGTAGAGAAAAAAGGAGAATGTAACTATTGTGAAGATCAGTAAATGGTACTTGGATTGCATTATAACTAAATAAATGTATCGAAAAAGGTTGCAAATTACTTGAAATTTATGAAGTTTGGTTTTTATACAAAGAAGAACATGCTCAGAAATTATATTTAAAAATTAATGAAATTAAAATTGGAAACTAGCCCTCGGGTAGACGATTAAAATCAAAAGAAGAATATTTTCGAGTTATTAAAAAAGAGCAAGATATAAATTTAAACATGGAAAATATTGAACAAAATCCAAGAAATCTTGCTGTTGCCTAAATTTGTTTAAATACACTTTGGGGGCAATTTGAACAACTACAAAATTTGACACGAACAGAATATATTATTGATCCAACTCGTTGGTATGAATTGTTATTAGATGGAAGAATAGAAGTAAATAATGCTGTTTACATCAATTAAAAATAATTGAATTGTCATATAAATACAATAATAATTATGTAGAAGATAGCACATCAACAAATATATTTTTAGCAGCTTTTACAACTTCAAATGCTAGATCACATTTATATGAAATGTCAAATAGTTTAGGTGATAAAGTAGTATAATATGATACAGATAGCGTGGTTTACATTGATGATGGTAAAAATACTGTAGAAACCATGGGCATGCTTGGTGAATGGACAGACAAATTTGGCAAGAATAATTGTGCTATTGAATGGATATGTACCGGCCCAAAAATCTACGTATTTTAAACATTTTTAGGAAAGCAAAATACAAATTTAAAAGAATTCACTCTAAATCACGAAAATGTATTACAATTAAACATATAATCAATGGATGACTTGGTACAAAAAACTAAGAAAAATGTGATTATAAAATCCAATATGATTACAAGAGATAAGGAAACAAAAAATTGTGTGAATAAGCTTTTGGCAAAAGAATTTAATTTTATCTATGACAAACGTATGATTTTGTATGAAAAAGATTATATTATAGATACATTACCATAGGGATACTAAAGAAATAATTTTATATTTTTATATTCTATATTATATATAAATTTATGGCTTGACAAATAATTCTATGGTCGGTGTAACAACCAATGAAATTCCACAAATAATATTTTAAACACTTTAAATTTACAAAACCATATCGATATCAGAACCATCAAAATCAATCATTTTACCATTTTCATCCCTAATTTCTAAAACCATATAGTTAAACTGCTCGTTATTAATGTGATAAAAAATTGGATTTGTGGGCTCATGAACAATAGAATATCTAAAACCAAACATCGCTTTTGGTTGAAAACTACCAGATATAACAGTTTCTAAGTGATTAGATTCATCATATTTTATAAACATTCAATATGCTAAATAACAGTGAACATTTATTGTTTTAAGTGGATCAAAATTAGGTAATTCACTGCCCGTAACAACTTTGTCTTTTTCTATAGTGACATTTCTTTCAAAACCAAGAATATAAGATATCGATCATCAAATTTAATATTAAACTTAGAAATAACAGATCATCTATTTTTGACATTATCTACTGTTAATTCGGTGTTGCATATTGAAAATGGTTGAATAAAATTTATATTTTCTTTCAATGATTAAATATTGTATTGTCCTCCAGGTATATTTATAAATTTATTATTATCTATCAATGTTAAAGTAATATTATCTATAGTGGGTGATGCAATTTTCGTATGACAACTAATTAAAGCAGCCAATTTATCTTTATGAATAATATCATAGTGAAGTTTCCTCTTTAGTATGGAACTATTATTTGTTATCTTAAATACTTTATTAGCCATTTAGTAAAAATATATTGTTATAAATGAAATAAGTCAGTTGAGATATTGGTGTCATAATTTTCAAACAAAATGAAAAAAAAAAATCAAAATAATAGGGCCCAGTAAATGTCAGAAAATCCACTTAATGATTAATTTTATTTATAAGCAGGATTTCCTAAATTTTAATATATTTTATTATTGCTCAAAAAGTTTAAATCAACCCAAATATATTCAATTACAAAATTACTTTGATATGATATCCAACAAGTTTAATGAAAAGATGGCTTATGATAAAATGATTCCACTAGACCAATGGGAAAATCATTCTCTAGTCATTTTCGATGATGTGATTTTAGAGAATCAAGAAGTTATCCGCTAGTACTTCACTATGGGAAGGCATACAAATGTTGATGTATTTTATTTGGCACAGACTTCTTCATAAGAGCCTAAACAATTAGTAAGAGATAATGCAAATCTTTTGTGCATATTTAGACAAAATGAAACAAATTAGAAACACATGTATAATGATTTTGTTAGTGGAGATATTATGACATATAAGAAATTTACTAAGAGATTTGTGCTAAGTGTTGGAACAAAGGCACGGATTTATCACTTTAGATATGAGTAGAAAAATGACGGAAGGGAAGTATCATAATAAAATTAAATACTTATATAAAATAACTTCATCTCAATAAGAAGTGTAACTGAGAGCTGCACTTATTTGGCGATACTTCTTTTATCTGCTTCGACAAACATGATGCCATCTAGTTTTGAGAGGAGACAGTTTTCCTTACTGTACAGCCATCTAGTTACGACAGCAGAAAGCTTTCATTACTGAGCTGGCCTCTACAGGCAACAGGAAAAAGCCAACTTCATACAGAGAGAAGATAAAACATATGGCTCCTCTCTTCGACCTTGATGTAGCATGTTGTTCTCGAGCTGTGAATGTCTTCACTTGTCGACCTTGGGCGAGCTCTGCACAGCAGTTGTGACACACTTGGCTAGAGTGATTCGCCACTTATAGATTTCAACTTGCTGCAGCTCATCGCATGAAGTTTTATAATCACTGCCTCGTTCATGTTGTCAATATGGCCCAGTTGGCAAGACATTCGACTTCAAACTCATGGGTTGTGGGTTCGAACCTCAATCAATGATGGTAATTTAATAGTGTTTAGGCCCCCACACTATAAAATTAACACCAAGATGTTCCAAATTCGAGCCAAAAACCTTGCCCATGCTTATAAAAAATATGAGCAATAGACACAGTTAACTGCTTCCTACTCAACCTCCTGCAATAATTCCTCTCTATGATGTACTTGTACCATGACTTATGTATAAGCTGAAGTATTCTCATATGATGTAAGACATCAATATCATATGGGAAGGGTGGTACTAAAAATAAAAACAAATAATAGTAAAAACCCATTCTACCCTCCACTTAAAAAAAACAGGCCAACCAAGTGGAGAGGTGATTGAATTTCTCCATTGGAGATTTGTTGGTGTCAATATCAAAACCAGAAAAATATATAAAAGGTCACTGGCGATGTTTAAAAGTCCGTAAACCTAGAAAGTCCTGTCGTGGCGTAACAGCCCATAAAAATTTTGTAATTTTTAATTACAATTAAGCACTGTAAATGACCATTGAACAGACGAACCAAGGTTGTACAAATCTTGAACACATGTTTTGAACACTAACGCTGCATTATGAATGTAAAAAAAAAGTTTTACTAACATTAAATTATGAAAATATAAAAAGCACTCTTCATGAAAAGTTGATCCAAAATATAGAATTTTTCATTCAGATATAGGTGGTATCCAAAATGGATAACACATATTTTATAATGAACGCAAAGCCATGTTTATATATGAACCTGGTTTATATGAAAATATTTGTAGTTTTTGTTGGAAAATTGCCAAAGTTTTTAAAAATGGATATTTGAAGATATTTTACCTTCAATAAAAGATATGGCTCTTATAAATTACAAGAAACCATTGAGTTAAAAAACCAAAAGATAAAAATGATAGAACATAAATCTGAACTCACTATTCAAGCTGAAGAAGAAAAACTTAGTAATTAACAACTCGCTTTAGAAATTAAAAACTATAGCATTTTAAAATGAATATGAAAATTCTTATAGACAAAGTCAAGCAAAAAAAAATGGTTGTAAATACATTGCAACATCTGATCGATATGCTTCATTTCACAATTATAAAGTCGGTAAAATAAATAATTTAATCACTAGAGCAATTGGATGATTTTCTTAATAAATTAACAAGCAACTATTTTTCTTACATTATAATTATTAATTTGAATTTGTAGAAATGAGTATAAAAAAAATTAACCTTTTGACTATATCAATAATTTAACTAAATGTCATCTGGTAGAAATATATTCTTTAGAAGCATTTATTACAGAACCAGTGCCTTTAGTGATTATAAAGAAGATGAATCATTACCTAATATGCAAACAAAACTATTTAAATAATCAGATGACTTCATTGCTGAAAACAAATTAAAAATAACATGTAAAGATTTATTAGGCAGATTAGAATTAGGCAACACATGTAATGCAAAATCTTGGAATGAAACAAAACAATCATTGAATTGGAAGGATAGTAAAAACCCAGTTACTCATAACAATACAAAAATCATAATTACATATAATTAATTTTAGTTTTGGAAACTAAAGAAGTTTAAAATCTTTGTTTAAATATTACGGGATCCTGAAAAATCTGTGATCCTGCACAGTTAATGAACCTGCACAATGGTTATCCTGCATGTTTAATGATCTTGCATGACTGTGATACTGCATGACTGTGAACCTTAAAGAATAATATGTAAATTCACAAAACATCTGTTTTATTAATCCAAGAGTTATGTGAACTATCATAACCCAAACATTTAACAAAAGTTTTATCTCCTTTAGTTTACAACTTTTTCAACCAAACATTCATCAGGATGGTTAGTTTTCATAATTTCATATCAATAAAAACTACCTTTTATTTCTTCTCCTGTGAAATCTTTCAGTTTGTAAGCTGGCACATCATAATTTAAAACTTCGAAAAAGGTAAATAATTCTGTTGTCTAATTAGCTATATAATTCTTTTCAAATATTTGTATACTTTAGCTAATGTGGACAATATCACCAACTTTGTATTTTGGTTTAGTAATCATATCTGTTTGATATACGTGTTTCCATATTTTCATTTTTTTATTTGGCTTCAAAGTAATGATTCTATGTTTGGTATTATTGTATTCTTTAACAATATTATCTAATATATTTACCAATTTGTAATTGCTGTTTAAAGCAAATTTTCCCACATTTTGTTCTTTATTGTGTAATTATATATTTCCACAACATTGGCTTTCATTTCACTGAATGTAGAATAATAATTGATGTTATATTTTTTGCTTAAGATCTTTAAATGTTTAACTATATAATTCTGATCCATTATTACTCCTGGAATTCTCCATCAGTCAAGTATTTCACCTTCAATGTAGCTTTGATACTTCAGGTCTGAGAACAGGCAAGATGGCGGCTATGTCTGTCCTTAAAGACAGGATATTTTAAAATTTATTTAAAAATACAATTTCTTGGTAATTGGCTGTTTGAAATTTTGTACAAGCTTTTAATGCTGGAAGTAACAGCCATTTTGTGATCAAACACGATTTATGGACATTCAAAAGATTGTTTTAGTAACTCAGCCATTTGTAGAATAAAACTAAATAATTTTAGATAACTATTTTAATGCTGAGATGCAGCAATTTTTTTAAAAAGGTATAGTCCACTTTGCTAGTTAAATAATAGGAAGATTAAGAAAATAAATGAATCTGAATATATATTCAAGAAAGACCTACAAATTGTGGAAAACTTGTTTAGAAAATTCACTTTTGAGTGAAATCTAACATTTTGATAATAATCTAAATGTCTAAATCTTTGTAGTTGAAACCTTTTTTGTGAGAATTTTGGACTGACAGAAACTTTCATGAGAAAGTTGGTTTTCTTAGTAAATGTATTTAGCCTGAAGGTTTATTCAAATAAAATAAATAAATAATATACTGTACACTACTGTTTATATTTTGGGTGATTACTTATCCCATTAAAATTGGAATGTTTATGATAACAGTTAAAATATCTACTTTTCTTCAGTATTGTAATTTATAAGATAAAAAAATTTGTTATGCAAGGCCACTTTGTTAGTAGAAGACTCTTGCAGATATTGGCACAATTCAATAATTTAACTAAAATTTACGAAAATGTCTCACATTCAAGCAACAATTTTTCAATCTCTTCTGAAACCATGATTAATCTTTTCAATTTCACCCCCAAAATCAAGAAAAATTTACCTAAATCTGCATTCTGAATCAAGTGCAGATTTTAAAACACATACTGTGTTCATGCTTTGATCAGTGGTCTATTTTCAGGGTAAATAATGCTAAATTTAGGTCAAAAAGGGTAAATATTTACTTAAAATTTGATCATATCACAAGAAAAGTATGAAAATTCTTGAAATTTCATCAAAAAATATGATGATTTGTCTCGAAAATTAGTCTTTAAAGAACCACACATAAAGAGTGAACACAAGATAAAAATTGATTTTGATTTCGAGCCCAAATATGATTGATTTTGAGTTGTGCTTTGAAAAATTCGACAGGGAATTAGATATTTGTTTGAATTTAGCTTGAAATTTGTTGAATTTTAGTTAAATTATTGACTTGCGCCAATATCTCCAATATCTGCACTCTGAATTGATTAAAAAATGCTTACATATAAACACAAATTAAAAAAATGGCAAAACTCCTGTGGAGAAATCCCAATCTCCTCACCGTCCGATATTTACAAACTACCTATTTACGATGAGGAGATGGCGATTTTTTGTGCTCTGTTGCTTACACAACAGGAGAAGAGCGAGGTTTTGGCTCAAATTTGGAATGGTTTGGTGATAATCTAATATTGTGAACATGCCAGCCACACATATCCACAGTATTAAATCATCTGTTCAGACTAGGGATCGAAACCCCAACCTTTGCATTACAAACCAAACACCCTGTCATTCGAGCCATGCGACAGGGCGAGGAACAAGGCAACAATTTTACTGCATCTTGTGGCAAGATGTGGCGAGCTGAAGCCTGTTATCATACTCGCCGCACTGCGCCTCGCCGAGAGTTCCCAACAGCTCGAGTAGATATCAGCACAATTGTGTGATAACATGCTTCCTGTCGCAGATAGAGTTCGCGGTGGTCGGCCGTGCATGACTGTGCAGATAAATTTCGTCCTATTGCTACGAGAGTGCGCGGCAGTCGCAGAGGAAAAATCGTATCGCGGCAGAGTGCACTGTAATCGGTAGACTGGGCGGTAGCTGCGAAAACACAAAAAGAATTCTTGTTTACAGTTAACAAAAGACAAAGAGTTAAAATATAATTTTTTTATTTGATTTATGTATTTCCCATTATTCATTTTTCTACTCAAATCTAATGTTAAAATAAAACCATCGTTTTCGTCCAAGCACTTGGCACTTATCTCATTCAAATTCTCAAAACATGTCTCCTCCAACAACATCACAATATATATGTCTCAAATTTGTTTCATCTTGTCGAAATGTACAGAGAAAATTTGTGTTATCTCGTACTAATTACTTGGGGACTCTGGAATATGTCTGCACAATATAAAAAACATCTATATTTTTTGTCGACCTGTAGTAAAATATTAGTGGACTACATATTGCACATCCAATATTGCATCATCAAAAATTGTGAGAGAAATTTTTCACATTGATCTAGTGAAATCATTTCATCACTGCTGCTTAAAAAATAAGCCATTTTTTCATTAAAATTGTTGGGCACCACTTAAAAATCATCTTGTAATTTCATAAATATTTTGGTTGATTCAAACTTTTAGAGCGAACACAGAGTTTACTTAAATTTAGTCATCCTGTCTTACAATTAATTGTAATGATTAAATTTATTTTCCCATGGTTTCTTGGACCTAATATCAATCCACGAATATTATCTGGCAATAACTCACAATTTTTTTTACTCTTGGATGTTTCCACAGAAATTAAAAAACCAAAATCACTGTCAACTTTTTCATTTAATTACAATAATTTTTGTAATAAATGGATAATAATAAAGTTTCCAAGTTAACAAACAATAATTCTATTCTAAAGAAGAAACTTCACTATGATCTAATTCATAAAGACAACTTAATAGCATAACTTAGTTTTCAAGCAAAATTTTTACTCCAAATATGGAGAACAATACTATAACTGCAATTGAAAAGACGAGTCCTGTTGTTGATAAAAATACCATCATAAATATTCCCAGAGGCCAATACGATGTTGAATCATTAAAAGAAGCTATAAACTCGATTGAGCCATTTTCAACAAACAACATTTATATAACAACAGGCAATGCGAAAAATAGAATAACAATTAAAACCAAGTTTGTTGTTAAACTTGATGATCGTTTGTCTGATATTCTAAGTTGTGAAATAAAACTAACTATTGAAAAATATACATTTTTTGTGGGCACTAAATTGCCTAACTTTAATCCACATAAAACAATCAGTGTTCATTGCAATTTGGAATATGTCATGTTTAAAAATATGATGAATCTAACCACTTGGGGACGAATATAATTGCTAGTTTTTTTTTTACCAAACACTGTGTTTAGTTTTAGAGACTATGTTATTTATCTAGCCTCATGTCCAATTTTTTTAAAATTATTTATGAACAATTTAATAAGATTGTTTTAGAAATTAGAGGTGAAAATGGAAATTTAATTCATTTTGATGGTTCTGACTTCGATGTTGTTTTGGAAATTAAAGAAGTTAAAAGTTTTGCTGTTTTATTAGAAAACGAAAAGGGCACGATGTTTTAGGGCCCCTTTAATATCTCCAAAATATAAAACTTTTCTTTAAAAAATAGTTGGTATGCAAAACACATACCACCTGTCATTAATAAAATATAAAACTTTTCTTTCAGAAATAGTTGTGATTAATAATCTTTGTATAGCACCAAGTGTCAGTGCATCGCTGACACCGAATTCGCCATATGATTATAAATATTTTTTCTAAACATCGCACCTCTCATTAATAAAATTATTAATATTTGACCAGCAATGTTTCACTGCTAGTGGAGAGTAACAAAATTGATGATATATTTTGATATCCATATGGCAAAGTGTCTATTTTATTTTCTAGTATAATTCTCTTGCTATCCTCTATTGTATATATTTTGTGTTTCTCACTTCTAATCTAATTCATTGTATATATTGAATTTTCTCATTAAAAAAAAAAACAATTTTTATAGTCTTCGAATTTAATTCTCTCATTAAGAACAAATTTTTTCACACCTTCAGATTTTTTGTTTTGTTCATCGCCAACTCTACATGTATACACTTTTGCTCACATACAAACAAATTCTTTTATTATTTTCTCATTACATTTGTCTTTCATCTTACCTATGACCGTCTACTTTATTTGAGGCATTTTATAAATATTTTCATTTCGATAATCACTTGTATCAAATTTATCCAACATCGACTTTATGTCTTCAAAAAAATCTTCTGTTTTAATGTTAGAAATATGAGACGGAATCTTGAAAACACAATTTAATTTTATCACCATATTTTGGCTTCATTATTTTATTGGGGAAATAGTACATTAGTTCTTTCGAAATATCCAAAATGGCTATGCCCACATATATTGGCTTATTAAATTTTACATTAGTTTTATTCATGTGAATAGCTTCAAGATTCTCATTAAATATAGTACTTATTTTGACATTTGGCTTGGTCACAAATTTCTCGCACATTCATTCATTTGAAACAAGCTCATATCAACTCTGTTTCTTATATTTTTCATTGTTTTACCAAAGACAGAATAATGCATCTGTGTATAAAAGTCCTTTTCAAAATCATTTTTTTGCATTAGTCATCACCATTGTGTTGAAATCGTTATCCTTTTTTTAGACAATCAGATTGATTAAATGTCAATATTCTCTGTATTTTTGTAAATTCTAGTCCAATATTTTGCCTCTGTTTCAAAATACGATAGTGTAGTATATATTTTTCTTTTTTATGTAAAGTGGTTAATACTTTAGATTCATTGGTACCTGGAACTAACTTATTTTCTGGACAAAATCGAAGATTTTTGTGTAAATTATGTATTTATTGTGGATATTCTAAATCAACTTTTAATGTATAACCAAACTCGGAATAGTTTTTCAAATGTAATATTTTTTCACTCCAATACTCTAAATAATTTAATGCGAACTACACTCGAAACCTCCATATGGTAAATGCTGAGACATTGCCCAACCATATAAATTATTCGCATCGATAGTTGCTAAATAATTTGATTCTTGATTGGAGTTAAAATCTTCTAAATACTTGTTTTTGCTTGTACATATCGCTTACAACATTGTGAAATACCAACTCTAATTCATTTTTCAATCATTAAAATCATGTAATAATTCTAGTGATTGTTTAGTCATTTTTAACATTGCATCCTACGATAAACCTGGTGCTGTAAAATACCACGCAGGGGCTAGACCATAAGAATTTTTACATGTGTTTCTAAATTGTTCGAATATTTGTTCTAACAAAAGTACATCACTTTTAAAATATAAATCATGGTATTTACAAAGATTTTTTTACATTAAATTGGTTCCATGTATGTTTGCATGTTCGTATTCATCATCAGATATACTATTCTTTGTTTAATTTATTATAAAATTCACTCTTTGGTGGAAGTTGAGTTTAGTAAAAAAATTTTTAAATTATCAATTTAATCATATGGGTAAACACCTTTTCAAATAACGAAATATTTTTCGTCTTCTGGAAAATGTTTTTGTGTATGTTTAATTTGCTCTTTAGTTAAATTAGACGATAGTTTATCTAAACTACTGGGCATAAATTTGAATTGGTCTATGAATCGCATTTTTAAATTCCCCCTCCCCCAAAAAAAATTACGCAAGTAAATATATATTGTTATCGCCATATCCTAACTCTTTAATAAATATATGTGCATCATATCCAGTTAAGTTATGGAAATAAATTGGTACAAAACTTGGAAATTTTAAATGTAAATTACGATTGTTCCATGTTGGCTTAGTGATTTTCCACTTTAATATCATGGTGGCGCACTTTATTATTGTCCTCAGAATATTCACACTCACATACAGTACATTTTTTTGATTTCCTATATAGTATTTTTTCTTCTATTAGTGGATGCATTGGCTCAATTTGTGAATAAATTTGCCCAGTCTCATACACTTCTCTTTTTACTGACTCTATAAATACTTTATGAGCATCTGGGCCACGATATACAACCGGTGGTTTATTATCGCCATAAGCAGAGACAATATAATAGCAAAAACTAGAAGCTTCATGTAGCTGGTATTTAATTGTATATGATTCGTCATTCAACTTTAGATCGATGTTATTTATTTGTGCATTTATACGTTTATATTTTTCTTTGAGTATTTCTTTATAAAGATATCGTCCTCGGCTAAAAATGAATATTTTTTGATTAAGTAAAATTTTTTTATTTCTCTCGGATTTGGTTTGGTGGTTGATATTTTCTTCAATATTGACTTAAGATCTCCATACATTTCGAAAGGGACTTTCGTGGTGTGTTTCATATTTTAAAATTTCGTTTGTCCACCTTTTGAAGGCAAGATTATCTTCACCGGTTCGTTTTTTGAACAATCATCTGTGTGTTAGTTTAATTTCTCTTGGGAATAGAAAAATTAAAGACACATATCGCAAATATAAATTTTACTTATGTGTTTATTTTTGTGCTGAAATCAATTTCGATATCCAACAATAATGTGAGTTTTCACCAATTTTCTAATAATGTAAATTTATGTATTGCTCTTTTTTATATATTGTATGCTTTAGTGGATAAATATTTAATTTATCATCAATAGAGTAAACATTTGTAAAAACATCAAGTTTGTTTTCTATTTTTGGAACATCATAAATTTTTATAGGATATTCATATTTATCTAATGCTTTGTCAATGTTAAGACCAACATTTTTATATTTAGATATTCTTTGTCGGTTTAAGTTGTAACCTTCATTGTAAATTTTTATAGGATAATCATATTTATCTAATGCTTTGTCAATGTTAAGACCAACATTTTTATATTTAGATATTCTTTGTCGGTATTTTTCAGCAGGAAACTGTACAGATTTCATTGGCTTTGTCAATGTTAAGACCATCATTTTTATATTTAGATATTCTTTGTCGGTATTTTCCAGCAGGAAACTGTGCAGATTTCATTGCCCAAAGAAAACGTTCTTTATCATAGTTCTTCACATTAATGAATGCTTTTTTACTCTTAATCACTTCTGGTAGTTCAATATATGACGAGCCATTTAATGGATTATACTTATTTATTGCTACTTGCAGCCCAACTATACTATGTAAAAGTCCAATCTGAAGTACTTCATTCAATATTTTCTATTCGTGCAACTATTTCACTTGTTATTTGTTTGTAAATTTTTTTTAATGTCTCCCTCATTCAATATTGAAAATGTGTGGGAGTGAATGTCGTCGAAAATTTGAATCTCGCCAGTTTTTCGGCTTAGAAAATGAGCAGCATATTTAATGATAGCCGTTATAGCTCTAAGTTTTATAAGTTGATAACGTAAAATTTTAAATATTCGTTGCTTTACCGAAGTAGATGCAAGTTGCCGAAAGATGTCTCAGTCGCGGGTAGTTACGGGTAGTCACAGGTAGTCGCAGGTAGTCCCAAGTTGTCGCAGGTAATCGCATGTATTCGCAGGTAGTCGTGGGTAGTCACGGATAGTCACGGATAGTTGCAGATAGTAACGGGTAGTTGCAGATAGTCACGGATAGTCGCAGGTAGTCACAGGTAGTCGCAGGTTGTCGCAAGTTGTCGCAGGCAGTCATGGGTAATCATAGGTAGTCGCAGGTAGTGACGAGTAGTCGCAGGTAGTCTCGGTTAGTCGCATGTAGTCACGGGTAGTCGCAGGTAGTCACGGGTGGTTTCAAGGGTAGTCGCAGGTAATCAGGGGTAGTCGCATATATATGTATGTAATTCAATAACTCCATAAAAAAAGAGCGATATGATGGCGAGCTGCTAGTAATTAATATGAAGGTTTTTATTTTTGCGGCGAGGTGAATTATTTGTCAGCAGAAAAAGTGAATGTGTTATTAAAAGTGTTGGTTTAAACAAGCATCGAGACTAATAATATCGGTAAATACACGTTACGCTTTAAACAAAAACAATTTTTCATTATTGAACTTTGTTTGTAGTAAATTCTATTAACAGTAACGTAATTACCTCAGTAATTTGTAATGCACAGTAAATTATTTCCCGTAAATTTTATAGCCATTAATTTTTTTGGTTTGTTATATAACTCAGCCATGTTTGCTGTTGGATTTATTTTGTAACGTACAGTTTTAAAAAAAAAGGATTATTTTCCAATTAAAATTTCTCGCAGGCCCGCAAAAATTAGAGCAGTGCATCTTGTCGAGAAAAAAAAAATTCATATAATTTGCTAAGCATTGTGACAGAACATTTAGTTATCTGAGATAAGCAGTAGCTGTGTAATTTTAAATCTTGAAAGCAACATACACTTTATTAAGTTCTTATTTAAAAAGTTTGTGAATAGTTAACACAGATTATTGTTGTTGCGCTCCTTTAGAAAATGTAGAGTATCCGAAATTGATGACGGTAATGCGGTAAAATATAAATCCTCTCTAAAGTGTTCAGATGCACCATCTCAACTGTTGATGGAGGCGTGGTTATACTACGGTTAGAGCGCTCGCCTCGCAGCAAAGATAATCATATTATATTCATGCTGGTGTCACTCCCGGATTTTTCACACGTGGGAATCGTGGCGGACGATGCAACTCATCGGATGGTTTTCTCGGGGTGCTCCCGTTTCCCCCGCCCTTGCATTCCGGTCCTGCCCCATACTCACTGGCCGTCAATAAGGTGCCTTCTAGACTCCTACACTCTACGAACTCAACTGTTGACTTAGTGTGGAAACTTTGACAGGCCTAAACGGAAAAGCTGGTGACACCTGTGTAGTTGAATAAGGTAAGGTACTTTCAAGGCTATTGTTCGAATATCAGTTAAGCTCTGATTGTGTGTAAGCCACTTTCCCAACTATATTAAAGCTAGTTCATTTTGCAAGTTATCAGCTCCCCACCCGATTAGAATCCCAGAGTAAAAGCCCCGACATTATTAAGTCCAAACTAATTTTTACCTGGTAAACTGAAACTGAGATCTGATTTCTGGCCATGAACATTTTGAAAAGGGTTATATCAGCTACTCTTCCTTAATTGCATTACGTTCGTTGTATAAATTCACATGAAAAAAATGTGTTCGAAACATAATTGAAGTCCTGTTTAATTTGTATACTTACGATTTTCTAAGTAATCTTTTTTATATGGAGCGTGTTTGAACAAAAATTAATCAAAACCTTCCGTTTATGAGAAAAGTCGTTCTGTTTACAGCGATTTGCCAAATATTTTCGCCGATCGAAATATTTCACAGTAAATAAAGGTTATGTGGTATTTTATTGCAAATATTTGAAGATAGAATTGAGTGTTGCACTCTGAAGGGGAGTAATTGATATTCTAATGTCTGAAGTTTTGAGATTGTGTAGCTACTAGCGTCTCATGAATGTTTTGTCCTAGAGGGTTGGCGGTGTGGGTACACAGTCGATTTTGTTTTTTCTCGTCACGTAAGCATGACATCCCTAGAACGAACAACTACTCCACAGATGAACATAACTATCGCTGTTTGGCTGCGATACAACTATTTTATAACAATTCATTGCCACTCGGAATGCGAAGTATTTTTGTTATAATTCTTAACTCCCAGGTGTTCTGGAGGTTTGATATTTTGGAGGGACCAGACCTTGTTTAAATACGACACGACATGCTTTCCTCTTGATTCGAACTGGAAACCTCCTCTCGAGGCTTTCTACGGACGACAAATGTCATCTAGTATAAACTGGAAGGTTCAAAAATAAAAGTTTGCCGATGACAGAAAACGAACATATCTTGTGTTTTCCTATATGGAATGTATATATTGCGAATTACCTTCACCGAACAACACTTTTTCCACCCCCAATACCAGGAACATGGCTTGTTGTTTCGAGGCCAAATTAATAATAAAGTGAAAAATCAATGTGGTCTTCAATCATAGTCATGCCTGATGTTAGCCTCAAGGTACGCCTACAGCCGTGACTGGAGTCTGCCTTACGAAATAATTCAGGACGCTGCATTGGAGTTCGAGGGACCTGTGTCTAGGGGTTGGTGAGCGAAGGCAAGAGCGAGGGGCGGGTTTTCGGGTGTTCTGTTTGCAGGATTCCTTCTTTAAATACTGAATGAACGTGCGTTGGGCAGTGCAGGCACGAAACTCGCTACACAGACAACGTCCGTGGAAATTTACAGCGCTGCCGGCTTCACTGCCATTTTTGTAATAAATGCGCACGCCAAAGTTTAGTCATTATATATGCTGCAAGGTCCGTAGACCTAGCAACTTAATTGATCGCCAATGGAACACTATAAAAAGGTGTCAGGTGTAAAAAAAGTTGTTGTACCTTTATTTTATAGTATTTATGCAAGTACACAGAAGCACAACTTAATCTTCAAAAATAATTAAAGTAACGAAATGCAGCTAATAGTTAAGATCACCTGAACCTCTAATTCGCGGATCGTTACCAAGACCTATGGCAAAATTACTGGGAAATGAATTTGGTAACGGTTATTTATTTTTAATTTTTGTTTTGCGGAGACTGGTAGATCGGCCCGCTGGTACATCATTTCAACCAGCTTGAGTTTCACTGATTGAGATAATTTCATTTGATGGTAGAATTGTGAAGAAAAAAAATCGGAAGTTCTCTGTGATGTACAGTGCTCTGCCTTGGTCATACCTGAGAAGAGTCACTTCTTTAATTCTTCAAAAATCTAGTAAAATTCTTCCCTGGCCGCTGTTACGGAAACTGTAAGGGCTTTCCAGCTGTCGCACCATGGGACAATGTATTCTATACGTACTCCCTCCAGAAAAAAAGAGATCTTATCGAGTGAACCTAGGCAAATTATTAAACATCTTT
This sequence comes from Dryococelus australis, assembly GCA_029891345.1. NCBI lineage: Eukaryota > Metazoa > Arthropoda > Insecta > Phasmatodea > Phasmatidae > Dryococelus > Dryococelus australis. Next base: position 183,958,510 of record CM056994.1, on the reverse strand, counting down.
TTCATTTCAGCCATTACAGGTTGTGCTATGGTACACACAGTGTATAAAGAAATACATAGGCAGAAAATTAAGGAGGATATCTGCCACATTAATTATTCAATCACTGCAAATTTGAAAACTAGTCCGTTTATTAGTAACGTTATAAAGGTGTTAATCATTACCAAAATTTAATATTCTTCCCAATTAAAGTAGGTAGATTTTATTTTCGGAAAATAAATTCAAATAATGTGTGTCCAGAAGTACTGCACGCGTGTATTTTCAAACGCCTCTCCTGCTTGCCAGGGCCCTGTTTTTATATTACGTATTGTACCTAAGAGTTATCGATTGTTAACACAAAGTGTTATATTTTTGTGATGTATATAATCTTTGCATTTGTTATTAACATTTTTGGAGTATTAAATAAACTGAATCGGTGAGATGAAGAGGGAAAGATTCCATCAGTGGAACTTTTGCGGAATGCGATAAAAATGTTTATCTCTTAAACTAATAGTCGAAAGCAAAATGTACAATTACAAAGTTATTCCAAATAACCAAAGAAACAATGATAACATAGTTGATATTTAATTATTGAACAGATTCCGTACAGAAAACAGACGGAAAGATGCTGCAATTTTTTCCTTCTTGAACTCATTTAATTTAACTTGTTGAAAACTAAAAGTATGATTACATAAACATAATAATGATTGCTCAAATGTATGAACAGGAGGTCTATAGTAACCACGACTATTATTTTACATGTCCTTAAGTTACAAAAACTATATTAAAAGTACTTTTCGAATAACGCAATGCCGTAATAGCAAATCTATCTCACAAAAACGTGAGACATATTAGTCACTTTCTCCGTCCACATTAGAAGTAGGCCACAATAACATCTGATGGTAGAAGCCTTTGCAGTCATCAGAAACCCAATGGACGATTTTTGCAAGATCTTCGAGCTTCTTCTTCTTGATAGGTATCTTCTCGTCATACACGCTGATAGTAGGAAGGGCAACCTCAGCACCCTTGTACAGTTTAAAATCATCACTGAGAACACCATCAATAAATTCACAAGTGACATAACCCGTCACTTCTTCAGTAAACGTAAAACGTTTGTATTTGTTTGTTTTGAACCCATGCCCCCACACCTTGAAGTTACGTACTTCCTGAGTGCGTATGGACTTTACTTGAAAAGCTTACAATGTCTTCTTGGCTTTACGTATTAGTTTGTTGTATTGATCTGGTGAATATATTCGGTCAAGACGGTGCATAACTTTCTATATTATTGCAAAATCACGATCACATGGAGGAAACTGTGACCCCAAAACAGAAAATAAATATGTACATTTTGCAACCTTCCAGTCATAGCCAGTGGAATTAAAAACCTCACTAGTGTGGGATTCTGGTTTTGTCCTGAGCAGCTGTCACTAAATAAATGTAGCTCTTTGACTTCAGGAGACAATTTGTTGACAATATAGTCATGGAGAAAGGTGTCCACCTCATATGGCTCTTTATTCGTTGTACCTTCGTGGTATATATAAAATGTTGCTTTCTGGTCTCCTAGACTACGTAAACAAAATACGAAGCGCCATAACTTTCACAGATAGAACATCTCCTGCACAGGTATGCAAGGAAGTGGTAACTTCTGCATAAAATTGAATGCAAGTCCTGCTACATATGTTCTATTACTGCATTTTCTGTCACTTCTTGGACTTTCTTGTAGAATTTACAAGCCCTACTTTTGTGTACCATTAACTCTACTACTGCAGCACGTTTTACATTGACATTTAACGTAGCTGATTTCATTTTTATATTTAAATCCTCACACGTTTAGCACACATCTACTTGTGGTCTTACAAATCTATACCCATAGTTGTCTTTGAAGTGGTTAAAAAAAAATTCGTATTTAATCTCACTTTCCAGTTCTGGATGTTTTTCCAAAAGCATATTATACATATGTCGGCAGGTGAATCCTGCTTCCAAATTTATAATGGGCGTGGGCATATAATGATCAGTTTTTGTGGATATGATTTTATGTGGGCATCAAGTTTTACTATTGCCTCTTTCGAAATTAGGTTGCAGTTATCGTGTTTGCCATACATATGAACTGGCTGGATTCCTTTGGCTAAGAGGTTTGTAAGCTGGAAAATCGCTTTACTCGAAATGGCTTGTAGGCTTAAAAATGCCTTGCGATATACTTCTAAACGATCTGTTGCCTTCATTGCAAAAATATTTAAAGCTATTGGTAAACTGCTTGGATTCGGGAGTTGTATGTTGATGACGACTTACATCATAAAATTCGACTGAACCGGTTAAATACGTTCTTTTCCATTCTTTGGCCTTCCACTATAAAGAGTGTTAATTATAGTATGCTCTTTTTGATCATCTGTAAATATCGCAGTACACGTTTGCTCACAGCCACAATTAGGTACAGATTGCTTTCGTTCCACTAACCTGTCAGTTGTCGTAGCAAATTCTTCTCCTTTTCGCCTTGCCTCTTTCATTTTGTCTGTAACATTTCCACTTCCTCTTCTTTTCTTGGCAGGACTTTCACATTTTGATTCTGACATTATAAATAGTAACGACGTTAACTGTTTATGCACAATATAACACAACCACTACTTTGTTGTTTCAAAACAAAACACCACTAACCTCAAATCATAGATATAAACACTGCAATGAAAACGATAACACACAGCAGAGTGCTCTGTTGGGATATCGGATCATTACGTGACTACTGAGCCCAAGAAGGAAAATATTCCAGGAATGTTTTTTTTCTTAATCTCACTCTTCGCGACCACGAGACCACAAAATTAATTTGTAGCATCGGAAAGTTTTCATTTATTATCTCACTAGTTGTATTTACCCTTCGGGACATAAATGACTATGTCAGTTTATTTTGCCCAAAATGTGAATCTTTCCCTTCTTAATCTTACCGATTCAATTAGTGTAACGACTCGCTTGGGTTCTGATGGTTATTTCTGTTGGTTCATCATCCGTTCTTCTTATCAAATATCCTGACATATATGTAACTTTATAGCATGGTGGCAGTGGTGATCACCTGTTTACATTATTGTTTTCGGTAACTCGTCTGTCTAATTACTTTGAGTGTTACCTTTTTGTACGAAGATGATGGACAGCGCCGATCAGTCTACATCTGAACCTGGCAGCAAATTGGCTGTTCTACATTAGAATGGGGCATTTACTCACCTGAATTTTATGAAATCAATCCTCTTTCAAGAGTGGAAGCAATGGTATCAGTAATATACAAATCACATACGAGCACAAAGTTTGGAGAAGTAACAGAACAGAGTCTCGTTGCTATTTTTTTTACAATACGCTGGGCCTCAAGCATTAGTCGTATTTAATTCATTCGGTTTCTCGACCTTGACCATGCCAAACATGACGAGCTTGTTTGTAAATTCCGCGACTTTCATTCGCCGAAGAAAAAAATTAGCGATTGATAGATAAAATTTAATTTATAGGCAGCAGCTAGATGGTGAAGGGTTGCAAGACTTATCTGTGAGCTTGAACAATCTTAGCTCATCCTGAGATTTTTGCAAGTTTCGGGATTCTACATATTATTAAACGAATGTTTATTTGTGAACTATTGCCCTACTATAATAATATACGACAGGTGAATTTGCAAGAAGACTCCTACTATCTGGAGGAGGCTTTGTAAATAGTGTAGACTTTCCATCAAACAGAGAACAATCCCAGAATGGTCCCAACAAAATCGCCTGGACCATAATATCCTGGGACTGCAGTCTTCTAGTCGACGAAGAAGATCTCGGGGCAACCAGACAAGACGCCAGCAGGCACGCAGCACTTCATGGTCTGGCAACTGTCGAAACTGTGGCTTACGATATCGATATAGCAAGTATCCCACTCATGGGCAGGTATGTTTAAACTGCAAAATACTAAACTATTTGAAAAGAATGTGTAGAAGTCGGGTTACTAAGGACAACAAAATTACTTATCTTATTCAGAATAACAATGGTGACTGATTTTGGTATATATAGTATCTATTCGTTGTGTTCCAGGGTAAAATCATGGTAAATTAATGTAATAAATAATGCCATAGATGTGCTGTCCTTACTGGACTCAGGTGCCCAGGCAAATGTCTCATCTGTCGGGTATATTGGAACGAATTGTCTCAATGAATATCAGTTGACAACAGTCTTTTTACATTGTCTACTTTAAGTGGTGGTAAGTTACCCTCACTTGGTTCGATCGAGTTGCAGTATGATTTGGCAACTTAAATACTGAAACAATATTATTTCATGTTTTAGAGACTGACAGTAAATATGTGTTAATTATTGAAATGCGTGTTAAATTAGACTTAATGTAATGCAATCCAGAGTTTAATATAAGGGCGCTAGAGTCAAATATTATTTTTCTTGTCCACTATGAGGTTGTGTTTACAGGAATCAAGTGGTTGCCCAAACCAGTACATTTGAAATTGCACCCTGATGTAGAGCCAATTATTAAACATCAGAAGAGAGATCATTTTAAACTCGTGAATAAGGTTGAAGAGGAACTCGATATATTGTGACTACTGGGGGATATTTCGAAGGTAAAGGGACATACTTTGTGGGCTAGCTCAATAACTATTGTAAATAAGCCCAGTGGTAAATTGCTTATTTGCCTAGATCCGTATTATTTGAATAATGCTATCACAAAGCCTAGATTACCTATGCCCGATTTTGAAACTGTGAAATTTTGAATATCTAATGCAAAAGTTTTCTCTCAGTTAAATGCAACTCGTGCATTTTGAGAGATTCCTTCAAATCATGGGAGCTCCCTGGTCGGTGCATTAAACACCTCTTTTGGCCGTTATAGATGGTGTAGATAACCTATGGGAATTAATGCAGCCAGATATATATATATATATATATATATATATATATATATTATATATATATATACCGATGTGAAATGTACAAGCACTTTGAACATATCAACAATTTCATTCTTTGGGTTGACGACTTTTTCGTTTTTGGCTCCACTGATGAAGACAATTTGCAAGTCTTGGATACTGTTAAGAAAGTTGGTTTAAAATTCAATTAAAATAAATGTGTATTCAAGTCAATTTATTTGCAGTTCTAGGACATATTATCTCAGATAAGGGTGCGCTCCCTGATTGATATGGTGTGTCTGCTATCACAAATATGAAACCAGCCTCTTGTTTCAGTGAACTGGCGATATTTATGGTCGTTGGGAACTATGTTAGTCCTGTTATTAAGAACCTTTCAGCCCACACGAGGATCTTGAGAAACTTATTAAAAACCATTCTGTGTAGTTATGGAACAAATGTCACCAAGATGAGTTTTATCACTAATTGTCAAGTTCTCATATATTTTAACATGAAGGAGCAGGTTGAACTCTCTGTAGATGCTTCTAATGATGCCCTAAGGATAGTTCTCTTGCAAAATAAAAAAACCTATTACTTATGCATCAACTGCTTTAACTCCAGCTCAGTGTAACTACTACCAAATTGAAAGTTTTTGTTTCACAAAGTTTGATAATTACATAGTATAATCCCAAATTGTTAATGTAGAAACATACCACAAGCCACTAATTTCCATTATTAAAAAGTCTTTTTGTAAAGCTCTACGTAGGGTGCAAAGGTTGATCCTCAGATGGCCACGACATACATTTAAACCTATTTATGTCCCTGGTAAACACATGCAGGCCTATATAGATGACACACTCTCCAATTCCGCCAACAGTAAGGACAGGTCTTTTACTGAAATAAAGAGTGAATTGGAAGCGCATGTAAATTTAGTTATTCAGTGTTTGTTTGACTGTATCGGATGAAAAATTGAAGTTGATAGAGAATGAAACTCATAGATATGAGATTCTACGAAACGTTATTCATTATTGCCAACAAGGTTTGCCTGACGAAACCACCTTGTTAGAGACTGATGTTCAGCCTTTCTATAAACATAGAAACGATATTACGGTACTAGAAAGTTTGATATTTAAAGACCCCAATGTTATCATACCAAAAGTGTTGAGACTTGATATCTTAAAGATTAATCATAAGGGACATGTGGGAATTGACAGATGCCAACAACGTGCTATGGAGACTATATTTTGGCCAGGCATCACTCATGATAACAGAGCGTTCGTGAATAACTACCGGGTTTGTCACAAATATTAAGGTAGGCAGCAAGAATTCCTTTCTAACACACTTTGTGGGGAATTACCCATGGGGAAAACCAGGTTTGTATTTTTTTTATATAAAGGACAGGGCTGATTTAATGGCGACTAACTACTACTCTAAATAAGTTGAGATTTTTTTTACCTAACAGTAACAGAGTTGAAATTACTTAACATTTGAAAATAATATTTTCCAGGTTTACTATTCTACACATTAACAGTCATGATTTACATTCATTTTTAACCTGTTCAGACACTATGTCCATAATCGTGGACACGTTCCAAATGAATGATACGTATGGCCACTAGAGTACACACGAAGGCATCAGTGCCGAACACACTGTGAGTCTACCTTGTGGCTAATCTGATTTTTGGAATTTTCTTCACCTCTTCGACATGAATAGTTAATGTCCATATCACTTGAGCAAGCAGTACATTGTTCATTGGCTGCGAGAAAAATGCTGAACACAAGTACAGCTTATAGTAAAAAATTACGTGATTGCAACACCATGACTCAGAAAATAATGTGTGAACAAACGGGTTAAGTACTGGGGCGTTCATCTCATTGATATATACCATATTTTTTCTAGATCTAATGGAATGGTTGAAAGGAGTAAAGGTACCATTAAAAACTTTTATTGGAGAGTGCCGAAAATCGAACTAATCCTTATCTTGCCCTATTACATTATAGAAATTCTCCTACGTGTAAATTTCCATCTCAAGCTGAACTGTGAATGTCCAGTACTTTGAGAACCATATTATCTTTTGTCCTCCTTACAAAATATCCTGAATTATACAGAGTGAGCCCTTTAAAAGAGGCCCTGTGGTCTGTATTTCCTCATGCCTTCTCTCCGTTACACACGGCCCACGGGGTCTCTTTTAAAGGACTGATCCTATATATGTACCTTTATAAGAGCCCCCAAGAAGAGTTTAAATGGAGTAACATTTTCCAGCTTGAAAGAATAACCTTGCTACCGGGATTAGTACGTTGTGCCTGTCAAGATACGGTTTTAAGGCTTCTGCAACTTGGAGCTTATTTCCTCAAGAAGCGCGGAAGCGATTAGGGTGAAACTGCCACGTGCATCAAGTGCCCCATTGCCGCTTAGCGCAATGTTCTGAAGTGGCATGCAGTGTTATCGTCGCACTGTGTGTGCCCATGGGACTTTAAGCGGTGACCCTGTTATATTATGGATGGAGAGTCTGTGGGAAGGTTCAGCGCAGGGCCCTTGAGTAGTTTTGTATGTGATGCATATATTTTGAGCTACAGTGCTTTGAAAATTCAGTTTTTAGACATTTTAGAGCACTCTAAAATTCTGTTCCTAATGTATGCGACATCTTGAAAGAACTCAACATTCCTTGTCTAAAGTGTGTGTTCTTTTCGTATATCAGCATTGCAATTCATCATTAGTAACTTTGTGCTATAGCACATTTTTCGAATCAGTTGCCCACATGGAAGTCCATTGGGCACTTGACTACACAGTAATACTCTTCCTTTCCAATTATGTGCACAATTATGTACACTATGTCTGATATGGTTGAATTTTAAAATATAAATTGTAATGGCTAAATACTATTAGCAAATGACCATTAGCTGCTATTCCCACCCAAGTTATTTCATATCTGTTTTAAAGGGGGCAATTGTACGATACCCATTAATACTTCCGATATATTCAGATTTTCACACAGCTTACGGTACAGCCCCAATTTAGAACTGTACATTCTACTTTTAGTAAATGAAGTATTACATTTTAGAATTGTAATACATTATTCATAACACACAACAAGAACAAAAAGGATTAGCCAGCATTAGCACAACATGAAAGTAAGTCACTGAAATAATAAGTTTTTTGTCTCAAGGTTATGAGCTACCATAATAACATCACGTATTTTCGCCTACCGGTTATTAAGCAGCTGCAATTATGGACATTCATCCTACTTTTGGCCAGTCTTTTGTAACAGTGATGAGAGATCACGATGCACGGGGCCAAATCAAAAATACATATATCTTGTGTCTCTCAGGTGCTGACTCCTCAAGAGTCTGAGAACCAAGCCCACTTCCATCTTGAAAGCATGCCTATTTATTTACAAACCCTTTGCATTCCCCTCGCCCCTACTTCACTTTAATATGAACTGATGATGAGTTATACGTAAATTTAATCATACTCTTTAGCTTAACCAATAAGGAATAATTTTTTACAATAGATTGCTCAAATACCTATATGCTGACAGAATTTTATTTTCATCGAAAACATTTCCTCTATTGGAGCTGGAACTATTTGCAATACTGCTAACTTCGCCAAGAAGTAAGTAGCCAATAGTGTTGAAGCAGTCTTTAATAAACAGAGACACCACAAAAAACTTGAACATTATGTACATTTAGAGGATAAATATTGTTTAAGATAATGTAATACTAAAAGAATGCACTTATAAAGTATAATGTTTTCCTTCATTAAATGTCTAATATCTTTAAAAATTTTCACATGGGAAAAAATGAGTGAATAATGTTTTTAGAATTACATAATTTATCGCCTTTAAATGTAGTTTCGCCCAAGACACATGTGTCCTATGTTTTTATGTGGGACATAAAAGTTGGCATTGTATACTTTTCCCCAACCAGATATATGAATTTTATATGGACATTGGTGACTGTTTAAAAATATTCAAGCACACATTAAGGCTGAGGCCACACAGAAAGTTTATCTAGAGCACCTGCAGAGTAAATATACAGTGTACAGTCCTATTTGTTTTCAAAATGCTTCGAGCACAGTCTGCAATGATTAAACCATGTCTCAAGACATGCTGAGCAAACATGCAGCTCTTCATGAGTTCAATAAACATGTATGCCCTACATCCACTGTCGCCTGCCTGCCACATAGTATATTAATTGTGACACTGTGCGTTCTTGTTTCCATTAGAGGAAAAAATACCTTGCTTTACTCGACACTGGCTTTTCGAGCAGCACTACCTTGGTCACCAACCAGGAGGTTTTCCCATTGCAATACACATTCCGCTGGTTGCTGCCACCTCCATTTTAGAGCCCCCTAAATTTGAAACCGTTATTAAATTAGGAATATTATGTGCACTTATCATCAGGTATACTTAATGGTGGATCATCTTCAACAAGATACTATCATAGGGGTGAATTATACTACTAAATATGATGTTATCCCTATCCTAAAATACAACATTATTCTTATACATGGCCATGATCCCTGAAAACTTGTGCAAGTAACACTCAGTTCGGGATTTTCATCCCATGTCAATAATATGACTGCAGAGCATTCCATAGCTACCTTGGATTCTTTTGAAGCACCACACCGTATAACATTTCATATCAACCCCAATCTCAATTCTAAGCAAACAGATGCTATCATCATCATTAATTTTCAAAAAGATAGGTTTGCATATTCTATTTTAGAGCTCACCAAAGCCCGCAATTTTGAAATTAAGTTCGACTTAACCACGGACAAGCCGATTTTTACTAGGCCATATCACATTAGTCCCAAAGTTAGAGACAAACTCTTAGTTCAGATTGATGATATGTTCCGAGCCAATATTTTAGAGCCCTCAGAATATCCTTATTCTACACCCAGTCTGGTTGTTTCCAAAAAAAGAAGTATTGGTTCATGATTTTAACTAACATCCATAAATGAAACCAATATATTACCAGTGTCCAATACCCTTTACCACACATGGAGGATATTTTAACAGCCCTGTAAAACTCCTTATATATTACTAGCCTAGATCTCTTTTCAGGGTTTTACAGCATACCTGTTAGGCAACAAAACTACCATAAGCTGGCCTTGACAATTAATGGTGTTGATTTATTCCAATATAAAATAATGCCAATGGGTCTTTCATCCTACCCTCAGTACGTCCAGATGTTTTAAACACAAATTTAGGCCCCCTAATATGGACTTCAGCAATTTCTTATATTGAAAATATTTTGTACTGGGAAATAATTTAAAGGAGCATTTGGACCACATTAATAAAGAATTTGAGAGGTTAAGAATGCTTAACATTAAAGTCAACACCAAGAAATGTACCTTTGCGGAGCAGGCCATCAAAGTTTTAAGCCATATCATAACCCCCTACGGCATTCCCACCAACCCAGATAAGGTTTCCACCATAGAACACATGTGGCCCATTACCAACTTAAAATAATTACGTACATTCCTTGGCATGACTATGCCATCATAGTGCATCCCTTATATAATTCACCAAGCATGCAGTACCGTTCAAATTGCAGGACGACCAGGCTAAAGCATTCCTTAAATTGAAACAGGGCATTTATAAGCACCAGTGTTAAAGAAATTTGACGAGGACAAACTGATCATACTGGTTTACTACGCGAGCAATGATGCGATCAGCGATGCCCTCCTGCAGGAGGAGCTGCATTCCAAACAGCGTGCAATCATCGCCTTTGCCTCCAAGAAGCTATCTATCCAGGATTCTAATTGGAATACAACAGAACGAGAATTAGGCATGATTCGGTATTTGTGTACCCATTTTTATCAGTACTTATATGGTAGGAAGTTTAAGATTGAAACTGACCAGGCTAGCTTGTGCTACCTACACTCTGTGGCGGAGCACAATATCTGTGTTCAAAAGATGATGATAGTGTTCAACAAATATGATTTTGACCTACCATTGTGCACAGTAAATTAGACACTGTCCCTGATGCCCTCAGCAGAATTGTCACCACCCCTCCTGTGCCAATGCATACCATAACAGTAAACAACACACCTTTCCAAGTCAAAGGAAACAAGCTAACCTGCACTTCCCTTTACACAGCCTTTGTGGAAGCCATCTTGCAGGATACATGTAAAGCTGACAAGATTCGTAACACAGTTGCCAAGTATACCAAACATCATTGGGACTACATCAAACATTATTTCATTTCCTAATATAAAGGACAAGATCGCGATCGCATCACCAAAGTACTTGCCAATGAAGATATTTTTCCAATTCACAGTGTCTGTAGAAATCTTACCGAGTTATATAAGATAAATATTGCAATCATTAAGCAAGAGAGCACCCCACATTTAGCAAACCACTTGCATTGATCCTCTATTAAAATGTAAAATTCTTTTTGTTATTAATACAAGCAAACATCACTTTTTCCCAGTCTATACACATGCCCAAGAATACATCAAAATCGACAATGATTCAGTTTTCCAGTTGTGTCCACTTGTGAATACCTCGCCTTTTATTGGAGAATATGATAATGATCCGCATACCAAACAGTTTAAATTAGCCTTACTTCATCCCGACTAGACAGATAGCAAGTATCACAAATTGAGTCGTCAATATGGCATAGCAGCGAATGGGGTAGTATATTTTAAGTTAAATATGCCTCAGGGTATTATTAAACTCGGTCTTGTACCCAAGTTATATGTTCCAGAAAGTATTGATGCCCACAATGATGCAATATTTGGGGGCTGCCATTTTGGCATTTTTAAGATGTTACAGAAAATCTAATAGAAATATTATTGAGTTACAATGCATGAAGACGTTAACCAGTATGTAAATTCTTGTCCTGTTTGCCAGCAAACTAAAGCTACTAAGGATAAGCCTATGGGTAATTAAACTTCTATACCGCTACAGCCTCTATTATCTACATGGGCTCTAGATTCCAAAGGTCATCTGCATGTTACTGTACGTAAAAACAAATACATGCTTGTTATGACGGAGTACACAACCCATTACATAATAGCAAAAGTTGTCCCTTCTATTGATGCCACAAAGTGCACAGAATTTGTTACACATGTCGTACTCCAGTTTGGTTGCCCCAAACAAATTTAGATTTATAGGGGAACCAGTTTTCAGAATGACATCATTAGTAATGTTTTGAAATCTCTAGGCATCAAGAAATTAACTACTATGCCTTACAACCCTTGATGCAACTGTCTTGTTGAAGCCTCGAACCATGTAATTGGTGACCAACTTACAACTTGTGATAATGTAGATCAGGCAAATTGGGAATTGTACCTAGAGTTCACACAATTCAACTTTAACACAAGCATCCATTTCTACACAGTGTGGAACTTGCCCTTCCGGCACAGGTAGTTGCTACTCATAATTCCCCACGTGCCCATAATTGGTGTGAAACACTTTTGCAGGACTGCGAAATGGCCAGGATTAATTTACTACAGGCCCAAGTTAGTCAGAAAACCCAGTTTGACCATACCCATAGAGATAACACACTGTGGGTAAATGATTATGTCTGGTTGCGCAATAGAGGAATTCAGAAGGTACTGATGCATAGATATTGTGGCCCCTTCTTGGTGACCGATGTACTGGGCAATTCGAGTATACGTATCCAGACCAATAAATCTGGACCACCCAAGATTGGCATAGTGTATTGTCCGTGTTTTTATTCCATGTTTAATGTGTCATAAATATGTTTCAGTATATGTAATTCTCCCCTGGGGAATACACAGTGTTTGTAAGAGGAGTCTGTTGCGTGAGCCGCCGCCTATGCAGCCAGCTCACGTCTCGCTTTGAAGTGTGCTGGTGACAGGCGCAACTCAGAACGGTGTTCACAACCAGCACCAAGCAGTGCAAGGTGCTCGCCAACTTCACAGCTAGCCGACCACTGCACATCGATCGCTAGTGGAGTGGGGACTCAAAGTGTGCCAACCTTCACACTCCCGGAGGCTTCCCAACAGTAGTCGCGAAGTGCTATCTCAAACATCAGTCCCTGTTGGCGACACTGCACCGGTGCGAGTTACACCAGGTGCATGCGCAACCCATCGCCATCGCGACACCAATCATTGGCCTTGCCGTGCCAAGGAGGGAGGGGGGTCACAGCTGCCGCCACTTGCCTGTGTCTCATATTCCACAGGTAACAGTTCTGAACGAGTCTTGCAGCCAGTTTCTGTTGCTGCCACTGCACAGGTGAGAGTTTTGCCCTTCACATGCGTACCAGTCTTGCAACGACAACACCACCCACGAGACGAGCTGCTGCCCAGGAGTGAGAGGCCAGTTGAGTGCCCCATGATCAAGGTCACGGGCATAGTGTGCATTGCTCTTGTCGCACGCACACACTCTGTTCCGCCCCTTCCATGAGCAATGCTAGCCTATTAAACTTCACGACCACACTCATTTTCTATACGAAAAACGTAAATATTGGCAATATCGACCTGAATTTAAGAAAGCTACATGAATGAACTGAAGAATATTTTGTGGTGTGCTCTGTGAATGCCTTGTCACACAATTATTGCACCTATGCACTTGTTCCTAATTGGCATCTGAATTTAACTGACTTCCCAGTGTTGTAACCTGTTGATGTTACCCACCACAAAGAATTCTTAAATAACAGTAAATTATTCTCCATATTGGAACACACACACTTTGATTACCCCTCTATGGCTATTCTCTTAATACTGGTTTTTGCTGTTGTCTCATTGTATGTCAAACTGGTTGGAATATATATACTGCTAGCATGTAACAACACACCCCCTAAAAGCTACCGTAATGATTATATTGCTCCCACTATAGTGTTACACCTTTTTCCCTACATTCCCAGCTCTCTATATCTTCATCCGAACATATTAATTGCACGTGATGATCCTCGCATAGGTAAGATATATCTGGTTAACCAGTTCTCGTAAGGGATTAAGTATGACACACCACCACAGGTGTTACAAACATTATTACTATTTGTTTACTTTTCCAACAGCGTTCAACTGCCATTGCAATTCCTTCAGGCCTACAGGCCTATATGTACATAATTTATTGACTGTTGAAGTATTTTGCTAAATAGCACAGCTTCATGGCTTAATATAACTTTTAATTGTAATTAATTACCCTTACTTCTAACTTATTCTACCCATGTCCATTGTCTAGCTTTAAGGGGTTGATTTTTTCTTTACGACATTAAATGTGGCATTGGGCATACCTCCTTCCTTCCTGTGGGCGTGCTGCTCAACATGTTCAGATCTTTTAAGATTCCTGTGGCCACCTTACCTATGTATCTTATTATGTATTATTTTATTGACATTCCACTGATCACGACTTTCTATTTTCCTACCTTGCCATTTGCAAACCTTAACTGTTAACTGATTTTCACTAATATTTAATTGTTATTTCATTGTTAGACGAGGTCTCAAGTTTAGCTTTGCCCCTACGACACTGCTATTAAATATTACCGCGAATACCACCATTCGTCGTCGTCGTTCGCCCTAACCTGAGCTCCTCAGCCTATCTCCACATCAGTACCACTACCATTGGATGGAAGCTTGGTTACTGGCCACCCTACTGCCACAGCCGGGATGGCTGTTATTTTGTCCTGGGAGGTAGTGTAGTGGCCAGGAAGGTCCACTAACGAACTATGACCACCTTAGCTTCAACAGTCTCATGGAAATTACCAGTTAAGCTACGACGGATGGATATGGATTGATAAAGTGCTGTGAGCGCGCGACGATAACCTACTGGGCGAGGCATATAAAACGGTCGTAGACACCACCCCCCACCCCCAGTGACTTGACGACACTTGAGGTACCACGATGTTAGTTGCCAGAGCTGGCAACCTGAGTATCACGACATCGAGGTGTTGAGGAGCTCTGCAGTCTCTTAGTGTTAGTTGGTGAGTACAACTCGAACTAGCAATTAGGGTGCACCTTTTCCCTTCGAGACCCCATTGTCCCATTAAGCACTAATTAATATTGACTGGCAAGGTTAAGTACTTGATTATATATTGTAACTTAATGGCACCAAGCCACCTGTAACTGTAATCTGAATATTTGTTCATGTAACCATTCATTGTAACATATTGTATCAATTCCATTTATATACTTATATGTCTAATATTTAATAAAGTACTTGTGTTTTGAACATGCTGAAATTGTTAGTGAACTAGTAGAGCTATGTACCCTAGTAGAGCTATCTACCCGATCACGTATGTCTACCCCGACCTAGTCTTGATAGCAGAGTGCTTCAGATATTATTAGTTCATTGGTTAGAATAGAAGTTAGGGAAGGGGAAACGTAGCAGCAAGTTTTGATGTTTGGCAGTCTCAAGTTACGAATTAGTGGGAATTACATAAAATGGAGCATTTCCATTTAAACGGTTTTCAAATTCTTTAAATTTGTTGTGAAATATATTAGAGCATGTACCAATGTAATATGGAAAATGTTATGCAATATATACTTAAGAGTAACTTTGTTTTTTTTTTTTTTTAATTTTTATTTATTACAGTCAAGATAATTTTGTTAATATAATATAACTTTGTGTATATAATTTTCAGTTTAATCGAAAACCATTTTAATGGTTTAGTTGTACTTGAATAGCGTGTATAAATTTTCCATGTTGATGGGGCGTTTGGGAGTGGGACAGAGGGGTTTTGGAGAAAATCAAGAAAACATAGCCATAATAATTACAGGAATTTTTTTCTCACTAATGAAAACTTGATTTTTGGCAGTTTGCAATTGGCCATATATTTTTTGTAACCCAAAAGTTATTCATAACACATTATAAACCTTCCCGAACAGAAACAACAATCACTTTATCGATATTTTGCGTTATATAAAACAGTGATGCAAATAATGAACTTATTGACTGAAGAAATGGCAAAGTCTTCTCAACAACATTTTTCTTGGCATTGTTATTGGTGCTCCTTGGACAATATGGGGCATGGGCACCATACCTGCATTTACGAGAGTATCGTGGTACAAGAGCCAGAGAGGGGGCTGGCTCAGAGAGCTATAAAAGGAGGGCAGGATGTGAGGCAGGGGCTGCTGCGGTTCCTTCCACTCTCTGCACTGAGTCACCACTGGCATGGAGCGCCGCCACGCTGACCGACTTTGAGCACCAGGAACGTGAGCTTTTACAAGGGCCATTTCCCGAGTGCCAGCTTCTTTAGAAGGACGATCTCTACGAGAGGACCGGAATGGCCTTCTCCGTGGTGAGGGCCCGACGACATCGAACTGAATTATTCCAGTGGTGAGTCTATTTTGGATAACTGGGACAATCCTTAAAATAAACTTAAAATAATATTTGACCATTACGAGAATTTAATGTTGAAGTCATTTGAAATAAATGTATGCCAGCAAAAAATAAAATTTCTAGGTCATTTGGTTACAACTGATGGCATCACAACTGATCCCGAAAAATTACAATCAATCAAACGAAAGACCGAAGGTCGAGTTAAAAGTACAAAGGTCCTAACCAGTCTACTTGTCCTGACCCACGGTCATATGGGTCGCTGATCAGTCTTCCTGTTCTGACCCTGTAGCGTTGATCCACCTCCCTGCTCTGACCCAGTGTCACAGATCCGTCTGGTAAAAACGGGAATTTTTAAATGAAAAAGGGCAATTTTTAGGAAAATTTAGTTGATTTTGAGTGTAGAAAAGGAAATTTTGAGGGAAAAAGGTAAAGAAGATTGTGGTCGGGTGTGGTCACAACATGGCGACTGGCTGAATTCAAATCCGACGCCTGAAACTCTTGTGCCAGAACGCAGTTTTCCCTACTACTATGGTTTCAAAACTCATTTCAACGGCAAATATTTTTCTGTGATCTACAACAAATATATTTTAACGAAATTTATTTTTGATCCATTAATTTACCGTACTTGTAGCAGAAAACAGCTGTAAAACGTTTTTAAATCTTTATATTTTTATTATCGATTCTGCATTGCGATGCCACAAGATGGAAGACGAAATAATTAATGTACAATTTTGATCGTATATTTCAATGTTTATTTGTTGACTTTTCGTGTCACATTATAAGACCGGCAAGATATGCTCTCAGTATTTGGCCGGAATATCAAGAGAACATCTCCATTCACTACTACATGCACTAACCAATATTCCAACTCCCTAATCATAATATCCTGTATTATATAAAAGAAGGAATTACAAAGGTTAAATTGTCACAGCACCTTATTGAACCAAAAACTGATTACGTTTTTTTGTATAAATCAATATTGCAAGGAAACCCCTTTAACAACAATTTGAGATAATACTGATAACTTATGACAAAATAAGAGTGCCAATTTACAACTCACTAAGCAAAAGTTAAATAACGTTTTGAAACGAGCATTTAATCTTTGCATGGCAGACGACTTCGTTCCCCTTAAAAATTCCTACATTCCCTACCTAAATATTTCCTACAGTTCACCATAGTCATCCCCCCCCCCCCCCAACAATGTGTCATATATCAGTCGTTGATATATAAGAATAGTGCAGGGCTCAAAACCAATCGCTTCAGGCGCTTCATCGCTTCAGGCGCGGAAGAACATGCTGGAAACGCTGGGTAGGATACTTCCAAAGGAATTCACACTCACTGTTGAAGTAGCTGATGAGGACGGCACCCCGAAACACGGGTCACGTGATGTAACTTCGTCCAGGAGGGTGATAAAAGGGGGGAGGTGTTTCCGTCGATAATCACCAGCCGACCACATGGGGGTCGCTGTGGTTTAGTGGTCAGGTTACTCACCTTCCGCCTAGGCGAATAGCGGTAATGCGGGTCTACGAATGCAAACAAATTTAGTTGGAGGATGATCTTTCCTTAGCCCGGGCTAAAGACGACTACGAATAAGGCCTTGTGTATCGAAAAGTGATACACAAAAATTCTTTTATTACTTATTACGATTTCAAACTGAACAGTGGTGCCGGAATAACACTATGATTATTTTCCGTGTTCAACTAATTTAAGTGAATATATCATGTATGATACACAACAAATTGAGCTTCTCATGATATAGGGCAGACACTACATGCGTTAAGTAAAGGAGTGTAAAATAACTATGAGGATAAACTTTTGCTAACTGATAAATCATAATAATTTTATTATTTCACCCATTGTAATATTCGACACATACTTTCAGTCTATGCCTAGCATGAAAAACCATTGTATTTCGTTCCCAGAAGGTTAAAGACTCTTTAAGAGTGTAGAATTTATTGCTAACGTCAAAATAATGCTCTGTTTCAAGACATTTACAATGATAAGATTGATATAAAATATACTGTAAATAATTTATTTTTAAATTATTTACTAACGTCTGTTAGCTTGAATTAAAATGCATTAAAATTCATTAATTAATATATATGACCTTTTTTCGCCTACTTTTTGTTCTTCAAATAATTCAAAAAATTATCTTCATACATTGCAATATTAAACATTGCTTCATATAAAATTTAATATAACACTGGCACAATCCTTCAGTAGGTAGTTCAGATGTACTGTGCATCAACGAAAATTTCATTCAGAGAGTAATAATCTAATAAATTATATATATATATATATGTATGTGTGTGTGTGTATGTGTATGTGTGTGTGTGTTTTAAATGAAATACTACAGAAACGCAATTTTTTTTAAATTTTATTTCTGCGCGCTTACATCCCCTTTGTTCCTGGCCGACTCATGGCTGTGTGACGTCATGCGAGTGCTCACGCCGCGTCGTTAATTGATACAGAATCGTTGTTGCCGGATATATATTCCCCCACCATGTACGGTGAGAGGTAAGGGTTGCGATGCATTTGTTCGTGAGGGGCGGGAGGGGAAACCCAGCGCGCTCTCGGAAATCAGAGGTAATTTAATATTTTTATTGCTTTCGCACAGCGAGTGATACGCACATATATGCAGGACACGTAATGGTTTCGGAAAGTTTCATCTCGGTTGTCGGTATTATTAAGAGCAAACCAGCGATGGCTTTAATTTCTGTTTTAAGGGCGTGTGCGAGTTAAAAGTAAGCTATGATTTAGATTGTCGTCCGAAATCAATTACGATCCAACAAGTCTGCGTCGTTCGTTTGTTTAAAAAAACACCATCTACCTGTGTGTTGACGATTCCACGTAAAATGCGCTTGTTTCCTTAGTGAATTATAAAAATAATACCTGGAATTGTATTTACAGAAACAAATATATATCAAAATGTGTGTGTATTGTAGTGTATACAGAAAATTCAATGCTATTTACACCCTTATGTTTGGCGTACCTAGCCATCAGTTAAACCATTCTTTCTCTTAAATATGAATAATTATTTTAAAACATATGACTAGGGATCCAACTACATTTACAGTCACTAATTATATCTGTATTTACATTTCACCTCACATCTGCCACACGTTTATTTTTGATTATGCTATCATCATTGTGATCTAGTTGGTTTTTAATGTAATTGCTGTACATTTTCCTGTCTAGTAACTGATGTAAATTTATTGAAATCAGCATTATTATGACTTTGTATATACTTTTAAAAAATGCAATCTCTTTGTGAAGGCGCTTAGTACAAAAATTCGAATTGTCGGTTAAAAACATTTTGGGAGAAAATATATGGAAATCTGCCACACGTTAGGAGCAACTGAAATATCTGAAAGAGTAGCGAATCAGAAGAATCTTGAAATGGGCATTGGATAAGGTGTCAACACTCTTAATAAGCATAAACTATACACAGACACTGGGCACAATAGGAACTCTACACTACCCGCAACGCTACAATGAAATAAAGTATCCATAGGTGAAGCACATTTTTAGTGAAAAATCCTTTTCTTTACACAGTGGGTACATATTGAAATTACATTCACGATACTTTAAATGCAACGTATGAAATTCAACCTAACTTGTAGCGAAATACAAATCCTACTTAGTAATCAGGCAGCTGGAAACCAAATGTTCTAATCAGTGCCAAATAAAAGAGTTTTGAGCAAAGTTCAATGCTAATTTAAAATTGTCACACAACAAAGAGTTATTACATTCACCTCGCTAACGCTGAATAAATATTGGTAGAACGAAATACAACTTTATATGAGGGTATTCGTGAGATGTTAAACAGGAAAATATGATTAAGTTGTTCACAGAAATATATGTCTCAGCCTCACCTCCGGAGTAAAAGACTAGTGACTAAATAGTTAAAAACATGTACTGCATATCTTGTAGTTTTTACATGATAAATGCTCAAGAGCTCTCTTTTTTGCGAGCCAGCGCACTTCGCGGCTTTAAACTATTTGTTGAGTATCATCTCGCACGTCGATACCATCTAGTATGTACCTCCAAGATTGACTGATTAAAATATCTGAGCCAGCCTCCCTAGCTGTCCTGTACGACGGCTTAACACATTCAATATGGAGACCAGATCCGTTTAAGATAATGAAATTTTCACTAAATATTCTAAATTTGAATTAACATTACTGAGATAGGACTTATCTCCAAACCATATTTTTAAAAATGTATATATTAATGGCGTCATGCGCAGCTACCAACTTAGGTGAACCATAAAACTTACTAAAATTTAACAACACAATGCAAACAATAAAATAAAATATGCCATGTCTGAAAGTTTTAAATGGAACAGAATAATAAAAACACAGAACATATTAATTTAAGTATCTCAAAAAATTATTACGGTAAATAATATGCACGATACTAAACCCTTATTTAAATACGTAAACATTGGCTCTTGCCAACATGACTGTCAATGAAATTGCAAATATTAGACGTCACATCGGCTAGGTACATTATTGCAAGCAAATTTTAGAACTGTTTTTTGGTTCTCCATCGAATAAAGGTAAATGCGTTTAAGGCCGTCGCCGATTTGCAGCATTCTACCAAGTAATATGTTATTTATGGAACCAAAAAGTAATGCAGTTGATTTGTACCCATAATAGGTATGAAAAAATAGACTCCGATGTGCTGGAATTGTAGCCATAAATTAATGTGAACAAGGAAAGAAGACTTCAGCCTGACCTGCATGTCAAAAGCTGTACTGTATCTAAGTCTGTCAAAAGTATGCAGGTGAGTTGGTTATATTCTTTTACTACGCCCCACCATGATATTGGTATATTTTGAGCTCAAATTAATTGTTTTTTTATGTATTAATAATTGAAGTCCCACGTTCAAACTGTGAAACAACACTAATGAAAACCTTTTTTGTAAGGTGAAACCGAGAAGCATAAAGTCTTTTAATACCCTTAGATAAGCCAAAGTAACTTTGTTTTACTGCTTATAAAGATTTTGAGATATAGTACATGTATAAGTAATTTACGTATTTGTGTTGGTGTAAATTCCCGTACGAACATATTACATTTTTTATAATTCAATATGTCATCAATTTGTTTCTAACTTGCAATGGTACTCCAAGCGGAAAAACCCACAAAATATTTTTTTTTTCCAGGGGCAGCACCATTCCATTATGATACATTCAATAGTAATATAGTAATAAATAATATTTGCATTGCTTATATGTTCAGAGCAAATATCTCTAATTATAATAATAAAAAAGTTTTGCTACGTTAATAATGTTTTCTTGTGTTTACTGTGTTAAAAACAGGGGTTCTACTTTTTCTTAAAGGAAAATTGTTTCGTTCACCTTGCATCTCTGTAGCAGACAATAGGCCAGACTACACACTGCACGAAATTTAAGGTTATCCCGAACCTCAACCCAATCATGCTGTCACGCACTTATAACTCTGTTTTTATTTTTTATATTAAAATATTACAGTATGTAGTAGCGATATTAGTACATAATCACGATTATTTAAATAAAACAAAACTGAAAATTTTAGACTCACGTAATATCCACCCTTATATTGCATAAGGGTTTGATACCTAAGCCAAATTTGCAAGTAAACTATGCATATATCAAATTTTGACTAATCCCAGCTAATCCGTACGATTAACGACAAAATGGAAAACATGAATTTCACGATATAACTAATAATCCTAATTTATTCAGCAGATGTGGCAATTAAATTTGACGAGTTACAAATTTTAAGTGTTTTGAAAAGGTTACACACAGGAGATATTTTTATTTTTATATCAGTAGAATAATTCCTAAGTTTAAACATAAGTCTACACATGTAATATTTTGATGAAAGTATCTTCCGAAATGGCACACGATTCCTGTGATTACGTAGAGAATATTAGCACACGTATTAGATACGTTGCCACACCAAGATTGGTTTAAAACATTTGAATAGTACAGGAGATATGACACACGATACCACAAAAACAATACCAGCACAAAAAAAAAAACAAGAGAGAACTTATACAAATACTAGGAGACTTTCCATAGTATTGTTTGCATGCACTCGTGTAAATCGACTGAGAGATACAAAGTTTTTCAGGTGGTATTTTCATACATTATACTATACAGGTGATGAATTCCGTGAATTTAACGGTAACGAAAACAACAGCGGTATGCCAAATTTCGTTCAGATCGATTTTATGATTTCACAAATGTCGTTTGAAGCACAAATTGTAACGAGAAACCTGTTGAGAAAATAGTTACAAAACAAGTAACGTACACATTCAAATGAATTAATTCGTGCTGTCTGTAATAGTACGTGTAACTTGTGGTATATTTTTATGTCTGGTATTGGTAGTTTTCTGAAAATTGCATAAAAACTTTGATTTTCAAAACAACGCTGTATCATAAATCAAGGATGAAAATTCATGAATAATTTGTTTTGATGACCACAAATTTACTGCAGTACAGCAAGCATACAAATTTTGGGCTTTAAAATGTCTAATTGTATGGCAGTTTTTAATTATGTGAGCCTATACTAAAACCAAATGTGTTTAAAGTAACATACTACAGCCATATTCGTTTGCCGAATTAGGCGGTAATCGGCTTATTAGTTTTGGAGATACTATCTAGACGCTTAATTAATTCAGACAGAATTATCTCACAAAGTGGCGGGGAAAAGAGGCATGATTTTACATTTTTAATGTTTAAAATAATTACTACTAGCCTACTGGTTAGGTTGAAATTTGTCAAATGCTTTGGCAGGTTAAATATTCTAAAAATATTCAAATCGGTGCTTCTCTGAAAATATGTAATTGATATATGAAACTATATGAGTTTGTGTGGGTTGCTACAGAACTACTTATATATTACATTCTGCTGGAAGGGGTTGAGTGATTCTAGAGATGCCACGAAAGAACTTTAAATTCATGTGATAAATTTTCTTCCAAAATGGCGGACAAAAGGCTATTTTTTTTTCTAATGCTGTGGTAGCTTTGACGTTGTAACCTAAAATATATATACTGCCACCATTCTGAGAAAGAGTGCTTGATGTACTAAAATCATACATGTTCAGTGTGAATAACCATATCTTTACTGGTACGTAAGGCAAATTTTACAGGAATCGGGATAACAGTTCACGAAATGTGACATAATAGCATTATATTTTAGGAAGCATTATATTTGTTTAAATAGGACTAATGAAAGCACAAATTTCTGAATTTGATTATATAAATGTTGATTGTCAAATAGGTAGAATCGTACCTGAAATATAACAAAGCTTCCAAAAATATAAATGCTACCGTTTTCAAAATGGGCGTACAGAATGTTCGAAAAATTGTAAGTAGGAATTCCCTAAGTGTACAAAGACTGCTGTAAATCTAACGCGTAGATTTAAACTTTTTTTTTGACAGGCTCATACTCTCCTAAATATGCAGACAGACTTACTGGAAGATGATTCCATAACCATAACGTTCTTTCGGATGGTAGGGTAAAATTGGAATGAGTCAAGTGATGATCCATGATCAGGTTGAAACACCCTTTAATTAATGATTATTGATTTCGAGTGTGGTGATCGTAATTGAGCATAGGCTAATCATAAAAAACACGTGTAATATTTGGTGGATACTTTGTTTGGCTGGAAGTGTAGAATAAGTTGGACTAGCCAGGAAATGTAGGCGTGATGAGATAATTGTGATGAAAGGTAGTAAGTTTCGTGCTGAGATCTTGAATGGCATCGTTCCTTCGAAAACTACGGTAAAAATGGTTCAAGGAACCAACGAATCACTGTCGATCGGGAAATAATGTTATTTATACATTATTATGACCTATATTAAGTTAAGTTTCTGAGTTAATTATGTAAGTAAACGACATTTTATTTCAAATATCTACATAAAGGAATAGACGTTGGCATGTCATGACTACACTGGCAAGCTTTCCTGCAGAGATGCACAAGATGTTCACGGTTTGTCTGGAATGTATAAAAGTATTTAGATGTAATAATGGAAAATTATTATATCATTTCGTTATGAATGTGATTAGTAAATTATTTACATATATGAGATTTCTATTTGAAATCTTGCTTCTTGCTATCTTGGACATTCAGTACAGGTGCATAATCATTGCGTAATAAGAACGGGGATAAGAGATCATAATTATGTGTTGATAATTACCACATGTTACACTGCCATAAAAGTGAGGAGTGATATAATCTACATTTGCGTACTGAGAAGTTTGTTTGTCCAAAGTTTAGAAATACAGAAGATGTTGTATGAAAGGTTACGTGGTGACAATCATTAGTGGCATTGTATTGCTACAAATAATGATTATGATCTATCAAGGGATTGAAACGTTATTTGTAGAGGATGTACAACAAGAGAGATTCGTTCAATATCGTAACGCTATGTTTCCAAGGAAAATTTGATACGGAATAATTCTATAGAAATTCGGGACAGTCTCGCCTTAACTATCTGAAGAGTAATAGTTGGCAATCTTGGTTTCTTTATATGCAGATATAGGTAAGTTTAAAATGAAGCCCGTATTTTTTTAGGGCAAGTTAAAGAGAAAAAAACGGTATATGCGTATTTCTCCGCGTTTCAAAGTAGTAGTGTTTTTTTCATTATCAGCATGAAAAAAAAATACAACATTTTATGAAACATTTTTTTAAACTCGTATAACACTTAATTTCCATATTCATGCAGTAGATTATGCTTAACTTTATTTGGTTGATGTCAAGAAGTGACCAAGATTTGGTGATAAATTAGAAGAATAATACTATCAATATATGGTTCGATTTAAACCAGCGTTTGGAAAGGTGACATCAGAGTAAAGGGGGTCTTGGGTCAAGAAAACACTACAAGATTAAACATAGCTGTATAGAATTTAGACTGCAAAAAAATATACATATATCCCTCGATTAGAAGGAAAAACTATTTTATTAGTTCAACGTACTATTAATCTAAATCCTAGACTACGTGTATACATCAATCATGCAGAATTCTATCGAAGTTACAAAATTATGATCAAACTCTTCATCCTGCAAGTATAAAAATGTATTCAATTGGTATTTTACATTTATTATTTTTCTATCCAAGTGAAAATACCAATTTTGATGTTTCCTTTCACATACTGCTTAAAAATCCTCAGTTCATAAAAAATAAATACAGGAAAGTTACCATGAACACATTTCCCTAAATTTCTTTAAGTTCAGCACTACACTTGCCTGATGTCACAGGTTGTTTTGAAGGTGGATAAAAAAATTCTGCATTAAGAAATTAAGAAAAAATGTTGGGTAATGCATAAAGATATATGTACATATTAATATTTTCTTTGCCAAATTTACACTGTCCAGGTTGGTATACATTTTTCCTTTACGTACTGTTTTGTTTCAGTACTCAGTACGACTAGAAAACTTCTTGTTATTCTGTTATCTGAAATTGACAACTCTTCAAATGTTTCATATACGTACGTATTTTGGCTGAACACATTAATTCAAAACCTTATCGTAGTATTCCGAAAATTCCTTCGTGTAGAATAAAATTTCAGTTTCAATTAAAAATACAAATTGTACAGGGCAATTCAACCAATATTAATTATTACTATCTCATCTTTGAGAGATACAGAAAAGCTCTAGAGAGGAGATTGTTACAGTCTTCGGTCACCCTAGTGTTACCCATTGACTGTCCAGTTAATGTATCTATTTCCAAGGGTGAGGTGGCTAAAATGATCAAGCAGAACTATATTAAACAAGACGTAAGCTCCAAGGTTTTACATAATTAATGTGATATATTACTGAGCACACATTATACGGATTAATTTAAATGCGCACACATGTTAAGATTGCTTTAACCTAATATGCTGCTCAGTCCTAATTAAAGCCTCACGCCCTTCGACAGATACGCCAGTTTGACTCGTCACACCATGAGCTCGGCGTACGACGGGGGCTCCCTTTACGCATGGCCTTAAACCTCTAAGTGTTCCAAGGTCACGTGGCCAATGAACTATCACGCACTTCTTGCTCGGCCTCCGTATATTCGCCTCCTGGCATACTTTCTCTCTCCCCGCTTGGCAACTCTGTTTGATGTTGACTCTGTACTGTGCCTCTTTAAATATCGCTCGCTCTACAGCTCTGCCGTCGTAACAAGATGGTTTAAAAGAAATATAATTATATCACTTTGAAAATTATGAATATGAGAAGTCACCCTACTGGTACTACTTGAGTACGGATTGTACAGAACAGGTATAAAAGATCCAGAAGTTATCTAAGCGAGAGAAATGCGTATACGAACAAGCTACTAAAATGATTAAAGGATAAGGCATCAAAACCAAAACCATAGCCACAACTAGAATCTGACCAAGGAAGCGAAGTATGCTGTCACTAAGCTAGGCTTGATATCTCACGGTAAGAGCGCACAACACTACGCTATTCATGAAATTTAGTTTAAACCTTACACAACAACGACCGCATCTGTTAACTTCATTACAACCCTTTGACGGGAAGTTTCAAACACATTTCTACAGGACACCGCGAGCATTTCGAGGGCATACGTGATGCAATTCTCTCCCACCACGTACTGTTGACACCAAATCATGTTAGTTGTGCGGGTAAAGGGGAACAGAGAACCATTTACACTGCAGCGTCACAAATGCATTACTCCGTCTACGGAAATTAAACTGCACGCACATAAAGTATGCCACCTGGAGCACTGGCGGGTATTGCAATTTAATCTGGGACTCCATCTAGTTGTACTGGAATCGAATTAACTGTTCCGAAACACCAAGATGTTTATCTCGTCCAACATTACTCTCTTCCCTTAAGCACATAAACACACATATGTCAGACTCCAGAGGACACACAGAGATGATGAAAATATGAATGCCAAATATAACATGAAGCACATTCCAAGTAACTATTACTGAACTTATATCCCTTGTCATTATGTTACACGCACCTCATGTTCGGGAGATCTTGAGTTCGATTCTAAACAACTGCAGAGTGGTTGACTATTCCCGACTATTCCCTAGTTCTTCTTCATCCCAAATGCCTATGCATTCCCTTAAAATCGGCATCTGTTCTTCTCTTTACATTCGGATGTGCCCGAACTGGTGTAGGTTTGTGTAAACATTAAGCAAATATCGTCACAATTTATTTTCTATTTTTTGCAAAATTATACCTGGTATGATGATGTAATTTTTGACGTGCTGTTTTCTAGTTCTCTATTTTATTGTTAAAACGCAGTTTTTGATGAATATAGTGCCACGTATTTGTTTGGAAAATAACAAACACGCACCTACAGATGACAAGTATTTCATCAAAAGTTACGCTTGAGGGGGAGGTAAACTGGGGAAAATTTACAAAACATTAAATTAATAATTGCGTGTCACTTTCCTCGGAACGTTTATCTTTATTCATTTTGCACTATTTGAAGGCCTGCACTACTATAGTCACGAACTTCAAATACCTACTGTAACGTTGACCCGCATGTGACGTCCAAGTGATGTAAAATATATGTCAATTTCATCAACACATTAAATTATAAATTATATAGAAATTGACATCCTAAAATCACCGTACATGTAAATTATAATTCTGCGTTGTATTGCCTACTTTTAAGACGGCTAATTACATTCTCGTCAAGAAATGAAATTAATTTCCTGCAACTTAATGCAGTATCCTATTGAGTCTTTCCCATACCTCAGATAAAGTCTCGCAAAAACTAAATAAAATATAATTTAATTTTAAATAATGTGAAGTTATATGACAGTACAAAAATACATATCATGCAAACTGTAATAGCAGTTGGAAAAAGTCAGATGCAGGACAACCGGAGCCTGAAAGAGTGCAGGTAAAAAAAAAAAAGGGGGGGGGGCACTACAAGGGGATGAGGCAGCCATCTTGGATCTGTACCTTCTGCACTGTCAATCCGGGTCGATGTCATCATTTTCGCCTAAACAACGGCCAAATTCTCAAAAAAAAAATCCCTCCCCCCATATTTGGACCTTATCCCACCGAAATTTCCCTTTTTTTCCCTCCCGAAAGTGCCTTTGCACAATATAGCTGAAAAGTTGCGAAATGTGGCTGACGTTAATGGAATGCGGCTGAATAAATCGGAAATTGTGCAATAATTGTGCAACCACTCCTGGTGGTCATCTTGGATGCGAACCTCCTGCTCCGTCATTCCAGCACAGAGGATTACTCGGTATGCTACTGCAGCCATCTTTGGCATATGTTCCAGAGGATACTGGATGGCACTGTCTAGAAAAATGGTGGCTGGCTGTGTGTTCTAGAGGAACCCTCTGACTTAGACTTCATGATCTTGTATTCCACCGACGGCTCCCTACTGTAGTGTTTGACTCATGAGGGATGTCACCACCAGAGGCCATTTCGTCAGCCAGTAAGCTGCTGCTGACCATTGTGACCGCCAGTAAGCCAGCGATGACTATTTTGGGAACTAGTATTAACACGTGGCCATTTTGATAATCAGCAAAAAAAGTCTAGAAGCTTCCATCCTACTGAATGTCTCTACTTCCTGCTCTAGCATCACCATAAAACTGCCCCTTGGTCAAGTCTTTTCCTGGGACGAGAACTTCGTGCTTTGCCAATCTGATTTCCCATCTTGGAAGTCGCACTATCTAGCGAAATGGTTGCCGAATTAGAACTTTTGCTCCGTCAATCTGGTCTGCCAGTTTGGAAGTGGCACTACCTAACAAAATGGCTGCCAATGCACTGTCTAGAAAAATGGTAGCCAAAACAAATCTTCCTTCTCTATCAATCTAGTCTGCCATTTTGGAAGTATCACTGATTTGCAAGATGGCAGCTCTGTCAAGGAAAATTTGTAGCCCAATGCAGAACTTCCTGCTCTGTCAATCCAATCCACCATCATGGAAGTCGTTCTGCATAGTAAAATGTAACTGGCTCCTGGATGGTGATGAGGGGAGGAGGCAACCATCTTGGCTCAGAACTCATAGCTCAGTCAATCTGGTCTGCTATTACCTCATCACCAGTCCAAAGTCACACTAGGACAAGTGGCACCTGGCGGGGAATGAGGCAGCCATCTTCGATCAGAACTTCCTGCTCTGTTAATACGGTCTGCCATCTTGGAAGTCATGCTGACTAACAAAATGGTGGCACTGCCTGGTGGAAAGTTCAAACAGACTTGGCAGGGGGCAGTGTTATGAACCAGTCAGGAGCCCGAGCCACTCCAGGGCTAGTGGCACCTGGTGGGGGACAAGGCAGCCATCTTGGATCAGAACTTCCTGGTCTATCAATCTAGTCCGCCATCTTGGAAGTCTTACTGTCTAGCAAAATGGTGTCCAATATGCTGTCTATCCGACAATGTCTACCAATATACTGTATATAAAAATGGTGGACAATATATGGTCCTATCCAAACCACAATTTTGGAAGTCATACTGACAATGGTTTACCATCTTGGAAGTGGCCCTTCCTAGCAAAAGAAGTTGAGCAAAGCAGAACTTCCTGCTCTGTCAATCTGGTCTAACAACTTGTAAGCCATACTTCCTAACTGGCTCCTGGCTGTGAACCCTGTGTGCATCCAGTATGCTGATGACAGCAATTTTGTTAGCCAGTCAATAAGTCTGGAAGCCTTCGCCCACCGAATATCTCTACTTCCTGCTATAACATTCTGTAACACTATCGCCTACTCAAGTCAGGGCCCCCTATGTGTACTTATAATCTATGCCAACTTATAAGCATAGTTGGCTGTATTTTCCTAACTGTTGAAGATATAGTTGTCAAATTCATAAGATAGCCATAACACATGATGAGAAAGGTCATAGGGTCAAGTAGACACAATGTCTTTTTATAAGCATAGTTGACTGTAATTTCCGAACCATCTAAGATATAGTTTTCAAATTCATAATATAGGCTTCACCCATGAAGACAAGAAGGGTCGTATGGTCAAGTAAACCATATATAAACTTATAAGATTAGTTTGCTTGGTTGCCGAACTTTTTAAGTTATAGTTTCAGTTTCATAACATAGGCATCGCCCATGATGATGAGAAGGGTTGTAGGGTAAGGAGACCCTATGTCTGCTTATAAGCATTGTTGGCTGTAATTTACAAACTGTTTGATACAGAGTTCTACAATTCATAACATATGCATCACCAAGGACAAGAAGAGTCGTAGGGTCAAGTAGACATTTTGTCTTCTTATAAGCATAGCTGCCTGTAATTTCCGAACTATTTAAAATGAAGTTGTGGAATTCATAACATAGGCATCACCCATGATGATGAGGACGGATATAGGGTCAAGTTTTCCGTATGTATACTTATAAGCATATTTGGTTGTAATTTCTGAACAGTTTGAGAAACAACTACAAAATTTATAACACACGCATCACACATGATGATGTGAAGGGCCATAATACCAAGTAGACCCTATGACTACTTATAAGCATAGTTGGCTATAATTTCTAAAACATTTGAACTACAACTGTCAAATTTATAAGATAGCATCAACCAGTGCAACAAGAAGTGTAGTAGGATCAAGTAGACTCAGTGTTTACTTAAAAGTATGAATGGCTGTAATTTCTGAACAACTGAATAATGCTATAAGTATAATTACATATAAAACCACATATATTTAAACCATAGGTTACAAGCCTTTAACAATATGTGCGTGAGCATCGAGTATTGTATGTTATGTAAGGCAACAAAAAAGTTTCGTTGGGAACTGTGGGTACAGTAGGAACAACACTGCTTCACGCAATTGCAAATTGATATAAAAAGTTATAATAATGAACCAGTCATTGCAATTACCTGTGAGAAGTGCTATATGCTGCTTTAGATGATGTTCGACAAGACCGGACTGGCCTGGACAGAACACCTTCTATATGAATCGAGTGAAACTAAACCGACCAACACTGTCAAGCAGGTATCTACAAGTCAAAGGTATGGTTCATAACACTGGGCGAGATAAACGCCAGGGTGGCAGACCAGTCAAGTGCATGTCCAGAGCAAAATAATTATACAGTACCTAGTGCCAGAAACATACCCACATACGAAACAACAAAATTCATTAGTCTAGCAAGAGAGAGATTGCATTTATAGTGCTAGAAGCTGACTGCGAAACGAATTACCTACAAATTGCTAATGACAAGCAAGGATGTAACACATCACACACATGACAATTATGTACGAAATCTGCTTTTAGAAGATAAAAAATCGTAAAGAGTAGAGGTTTACTTTAACTGGTGTAGCAGTGAAGACCTGTGTGTTGCGAGCACATCTCGTCGATGTGAACTCGTTGGAAGCAAAGACTTCAATGACCATTCCACCTTTCCATTCATAGTTTAAATTAGCAACCGATAAAGCAACTCGATACCTTGAAGAAAACACTACCCCTTGATAAAACATATTTACTTGCAACATATGTAATTTAAACATTATAGGTACTAATATATATACCCGACGGTGGTGGAGACAGTGCATCATCTTTTATAATAATGTATCGCAGGTTCACCCACGGAGAGATCAATCATTTCACAGGTTAAAAAATCTGTGGTGATCTACACCATCATGAAAGTAGTCATTGTATGTTCGGCTGTAGTAAATAGACAATCATCCATCGAGAAGCAAGGTCCCACAGCCAAACATCACAAAGAGCCGTCAAATAATACACCTTCCTATATGGTGCGAGCGAAATAAATGTATGCCTATTAAGTACGAGTTAAAAGAAGTTGAGAGGTCAAATTCACAGCCAACATTCTAGGTAGCCCGAGATGGTCAATGAAACTACCATGCTGTATCCATTTTTGCAGTCATACAATGGCTCTGACCTGCACTTATGTACCGAGGCTTTGCAATTACATAGTCATACCTTGTCTTTATGACCCTGGATGTACTCGTGTACCGAACCTGCATTGCATGTACGTACATCACATACCAAGCCTTTGCAAATACAGACAGTCATGCGCTGTCTTCAGGAACCTGCCTGCGCTCGAACGTTTAATGCATGTGCGAACAAGCAGTTTTCATCCTGCAACCATGCAGCTAGCACAACATGTTCAGCCCAGCCATTCCATTGTGATAACTGTGATGTTGTGTTTACCAATAGTGATAACCTGTATAGTGCAACAAGTCTCGAACTCAGGTCCCTACCTACAGCTGCTTGCACTCACCATCCGAGTATCTACAGTCGCCTCTAGAGTGCACGAAAGGAAAATAGTTATAAACAAAATGGTCGTGTGTTTGTGTTATATAAATAAGTATCGAACACATCATGTAATGAACCAACAAAAAAATTATTTTCTTACATGATAATACTCATCATCACTAATCCTTGCAGCCTTCCAGTCACACATAACAAGCAAGTCACACAGACACTGTCACAATGCAAGACATGAACCGTCATTGTGTAGTGATAAAAGGACTTTGTTGTCGAGCGTGTCGGGAAGCAGATCTTTAGAATCACCTACAGATGGAATCATCGGTTGAAGACTGTCCCCATCAGTATCGACAACAGCAAGGAGCCCTGACAAGCAATATGGTATCAACATTATCAGTGTGGAAATATCATTAGTTAATGCTATAATGCATGACATCATCTGTAGTGGCAGCATGTCTAAAGAATAACCTCTCGCTCAAAGTCCATCTACAAACACCAACCTGTAACAGGAAGTAGATATTATTGGCTGTCAAGATAGTGCTACCTATATAGACACACCAGGAGCCAGTGTAAGACACTGCGAGAGAGAGCAGAGAGCAGCAAAAGAAAAAAGCATGGAACTCCCAAAAACAGAAATGTGGACGAGTATAAAGAAGTTGAGAGGTAGAATTACTAATTTCGAAGACTAGACAGCGAACGACTGGATAAGGTAATATATTTCAGTCCAGCAGTGATCTACTGAGACAGCCCGGGACTAACAATGCAAACTAGCATACAGTGTGTACAGTATATAAACATATAGCATGTAAAACAGACAGCAGTTCGTCGGCGATTGATGTGGAAAGCGGATCGCTAAGAATGTATTCACCTAATACGATCGTGTCGTCTTCTTCATGAATACAGAATCAATGTCTGAAGAACTACCATCTGTAACACAGACAACATCGTCAACAGCAAGGGATCCTGAACAATCGCTATATGCATTGCGGTACTCGTGTTACTACTACGATTGTGTACTCTGCTACTACATGAAAATTGAACCAATGGTTGAAGACTAACCATCTATAACACCGCCAGCACCGACATCAGCAAGGGATCCGGAAGAGTAGGTGCAAGCATTACATTATGAATGTTACAACTTTGGAAATACTCTTAGCAACAGTTGTAATGCACTCCGACATGAAAGAAGCCATAGCATGTTCAGTTCGGCATATAAGGTGTTCCACTGTGATAAGTGCGATACAGTGCTTACCCACAGCGATAATCTGTACAAACATATCAAGAATAGCAAATTAAATGTTTGTCGTTCATCAAGAAGTGAGTGCAAGTACTGCGGCAAGACATTCGCTAAGCGAGGCGGTGCCAGATGTCATGAAGAGAGTCACTGTCCATTTGCCACTCTCAACAAGACCAACCAATGTGTTAACTGCTGTGCAGTATATATGAATAAGGGTGCCTGGGATGCTCACAGCAGGAATTTCCCGAATAAAGACTGCATTTAGCATGTAAGATAAACAAATATATAGAAGTTGAAAAGTCGAATTGTCAACTTCGCAGCCTAGTCATCGAACAATTACATAAAGTAACATATTTCAGTCCAACCATACAGGCATCTACGAGACAACCCGAGATGGGGAACAAAAACTAGTATGCAGTGTGAATAGTATACAAGTGAGAATAATGTAAAACAGAAGTAATTTCGATGACGAGCGTGGTGGTGCAAAGCAGACCATTATGACTACATTCATCTAGTATGATCGTGTACTCTGTTACAATACGAAGATGGCATCATTGTTTGAAGACTAAAAATATGTAGCACTGCCTGCATCAGTAACAGCAAGAGGCCCTGAAGAGTCGCTACAAGCAGTGCGGTATCAATGTTACCGCTGTGATAACATACTCTGCTACATTATAAAGATGGAATCAATGGTTGAAGACTTGCCATCTCTTACACTGTCAGCATCGTCAACAGCGAGAGGTACCGAAGAGTCGCTACAGGCATTATGTTATTAATGTTACTACTGTGGAAAATACCCTTAGTAAAAGTTTTCATGAATGTCGACACGAAAGTGGAAGTCATTGGTTATTCAGCATAGTATACAAGGCATTCCACTGTGATATCTGCAATGCTGTGTTTACGTACAGCGATAACCTCTATAGGCATAACAGGAAGTGTAAAGGAATTGTTCGTCGATCTAGACATTTGCTATGCGCACCGGTGCCAGGTGTCATAAAGAGAGTCACTGTCCATTTGCCACTGTCTACAAGACCTAACCATGTATTAACTGCTGTGCAGTACATGTGAATATGAGTGGCTGGAGTACTCACTACAGGAAATGTTATGCAAAAACAACAGTCGCCATCAATGTTTTGCTTGAATGAAGAATAAGTTGAGCATGTATAACATATTACTATGCAAACTTATGTCATGTCTGCAAAAAATAAAGGTAATGTGTATAAATTATGTCTATGTTATTCATCTAACGAAATACACCCTCGCATAAGGTTCACCTCCATCAGTAGAAAAAATTACCAGATTTTGTTTAAGTCAGCAAGAGAATTAACTTTTTTTTGTATAGTGTTAATTCTTGAACTCAGCTCTCTACCGACGGCTGTTTGAGCAATACTTATACTATTGCTCTAGCCATCTTCATTTCTCCAGTCGATCGCTAGAGTGCACGATAATCGTCTTCTAGTGTCGCGGAGGTCTTCAAGCATCTTTCTTACCCCTGTCAAAGGGGAACATCAACAGATGACGATCGCTAGGAGAACTCGCATCTGCACACATGACCGAATTGCGACATTCAGCCTGCAGAACACTGACCAATGCATACAGTACACTATTTACCAGCAGTGACAATTTATGACATGCATTACATGACTTGTAAACTCATACATTTAAACCAGTGACCGTGCAAGAGACGACGGCACTGCAACATATTGATGATGAGATATAAAATAGTAATAAGCACTTACTAACTAACACGTATTGTACCAGCGACGAGCTTGTAAATAGCATAGGTCGTAGTGGTAAAAACATGTTTACCACACTGCAGTCCTGGACCCAATGGCGGTGATGGAGTGTCATGAAGACTGTCTTTTGTACATTGGAGGTGACACACAATGTCAAGTTCACGAGTGGCGGTAAAAACATGTTTATGATGCACACTACCAAGGTCTCGAGTGATGGTAAAACATGTTTACCACACTGTGGTCTTGGACCCAGTGGTGGTGGTGTGTCATGAAAACTGTCTCTAAGTACGCTGGAGTTGAAAACACACTCAATGTCATGAGTGGCGGAGTAAACATTTTTATGCTAATGTGGCGCCAGTAGCAGGGGTTAATGAAAGTCATATAGAGTACCTGCTTTTACGTCATCTCGGTGCACAGGTCATGACTGGCTTGCTCAGCACCTCTAAGTAAGCGTGTACTAGGTAGCCAACACTCGCAACACTAGCAGCAGAACACATCCGACACAACAGATGACATTGAAGCTATTAGAAAATAACTTCTTGCAAAAACAGCACAAATGGCTTTCTGAAGTATTTTCCATCTCTCAAAATTATGTTTGCTCTTGAAATTCGAATATCATCAATAAAGATAATCCTACCAAATTCACATGATGTACATATATTGTCATATTTCATCAGTGAGATTTAAGCATTTCGAATGAACTCTGTAAACATAAATTACAGAAACCATGCCAAGCAACCATGACCTTGATCTTGGATGATGTCATGCGACCTTTACCTGGACCTAACCTTGGATGACGACATGTGACCTTGGCTAGGGATGCATGACCTTGACCTTGGATAATAACCAATGACCTTACCCTTAACCTGACCTTGGATAATGTCATGCGACCTCGACCTTGACCTTTGACCACCGACTCGAACAAAACCCAGCACTTAAAAAACAAAAAAGTATCGCAATTTGTTTAGAAAATGTTAAAATCTTATGAAAAACTATGGTCATGTACTCTAGCAATCGACTGGAGAAACAAATATGGCGAGATCATCTGTGTGAGTATTGCTCAAACAGCCCTTGGTAGAGAGCTGAGTTTGAGAATTGACACTATACAAAAATAAATATTAATTCTCTTGCAGACTTAGACAAAATCTGGTAATATTTTCTAGTGAATGAGGTTTACATAATATTAGCATGAGTTTTGTTATATGAATAACATAGATATAATTTTTACACTTTACCTTTATTTTTTACTGACATTACATATGTCTGCATACTAATATGTGATACATTCTCAATTTTTTCATCAAGCAAGACATTAATGGCGACCGTTTTATTTTTGCAAAACACTTTCTGCTGTGAGCATCCAAGGGACTCTAATTCATGTATACTGCACAGCAGTTAACACATGGATAGGTCTTGTAGATGGTGGAAAATGGACGGTGACTCTCTTCATGTAATCTGGCACCAGTTCGCATAGCAAATGTCATGAACCATTCCCTTTACACTTCCTGTTATGTCTATACGGATTATCGCTGTGGGTAAACACAGCATCACAGGTATCACAATGAGACACCTTGTATGCAGGGCTGAACAACAATGACTACTACTTTCATGTCGACGTGCATGAAAAATTTTACTAAATGTATTTTCTACAATAGTAACATTGATAACGTAATACCTGTAGCGACTCTTCGAGGACTCTTGCTGATAACGATGATGGCGGTGTTACAGATGGCATGTCTTCAACCATTGATTCATTTCCATATTGTAGAAGAGTATGCGATCGCAGTGGTAACATTGATACCACACTGCTTGTAGCGACTGTTCAGGGCTTCTTACTGTATATGATTCTGACGGTGTTACAGATGTGAGTCTTCAACCAATTATGCAACCTTCGTACTGTAGCAGAGTACCCGATCGTAATAGATGAATGTATTTGTAATGGTCTGCTTTCCACAACCATGCTCGTCAGCGAAATTACATATGTTTTACATGGTGCTCGCTTGTATACTATTCATACTGTATACTAGTATGTGTTGCCCATTTCGGGTTGTCTCAGTATATGACTGCATGGTTGGACTGAAATATTTTACCTTATCCAGTCGTTCGATGTCTAGGCTGCGAAGTTGACAATTTGACAGTCAACTTCTTTAAGTTGGTTCATCTTACGTGCTGAACTTAGTCTTTATTCGGTAAATTCTTGCTGTGGGAATTCCCGGCATTCATATTTGCATATACCGCGCAGCAACTAATACATGGGTAGGTCTTCTAGATAGTGACAAACAGAGAGTGATTATCTTCGTGATATCTGGCACCGGTGTGCTTAGCGAATATCCTGCCGCAATACTTGCGCTCGATTACCAATGAACGATAAACATTTCCTTTACACTTCTTGGTGTGTCTATACAGTTTACCACTGCGGGAAAACACAGCATCGCACTTATCACAGTAGAACTAATTATATGATGGGCTGAACATGCAATGGCTGCTTTCATGTCGAAGTGCATTACAACTGTTGTTAAATGTATTACCACAGTACTAACATCCATAATGTAATACTTGCAGCAACTCTCCCTGCCCCTTTGATGGTGTATATGTTGGCAGTGTTATATATGGCAAATCTCCAGACATTTATTCAATCTTCATGTTGTAGCAATGCACACGATCATAGTAGATAAATGTAGTCTTAACGATCTGCTTTCCGCAATGCTCGCCGACGAACTAATATCTGTTTTACATGATATATGTTAATATACTGTACACACTGTATGCTAGTTTGCGTTGTTAATCTCGGGTTATCTCAGTAGATCACTGATGGACTTAAGTATGTTACCTTATCGAGTCGTTCACGGTCAAGTCTTCAAAGTTAGTAATTCTACCATCCATCTTTCGTTTTGGGGGATTCTGGTTCTTTTTCTTTTGCTGCTGTCTGCTCTCTCACATGGTTTCTTACATCGGCTCCTCGCGTGACTATAATGGTAGCACTATGTTGACAGTCAGGTAACTCTTCGTCCTGTTGCATCTCTTCGTCCTGGATTTTGTTCGAGAGGGTATTCTTTAGGCATGCTATCAATATGGATGATGACGTGCATTATAGCATTTACAAAAAGTATTTCCACACTGGTAATATTGATACTATAATGTTTGTCAAGCCTCCTTGTTGTTATCGATACCGGTTGTCTCAGTCTTCAACCAATGATTCCATCTGCAGGTGAATGTAACGATCTTCTTCCAAACCACACTCCTACAACAAAGTGCTTTTATCACTACATGGTGAACGTTCATGTCTCGGGTTGTGAAAATGTGGGCATGTGTGACATGCTTGTTATGTAGTAGGCTATAAGTACTTGTATTGATGAGTATGGTTTGGTACGAAAATTCTTTTCTGATTGGTTCATTGCATGATGTGTTCGATAATTAATTATATAATAAAAAAACCCACAACCATTTTGTTTATAACTACTTTCGTTTCGTGCACTCTAGATGCAACTGGAGGAACTCGGATAGTGAGTGCAATCAGCTGTCGGTAGGTATCTGAGTGTGAGACTTGCTGCACTAAACAGGTTATCAATATAGGTAAACACAACATCACAGTTATCACAGTGGAATGGCTGGACTGAATATGCATTGCTGGTTGCATGGTTGCAGGACAGAATATAATTGTCTGTAATTGCAAAGTCTTTCTATTTGATGTATGTACATGCATTGATGGTTTGGTACACGACCATAGGTAGCGTCATGAAGACATGGTATGACTACCTGTAATTGCAAAGCCTTGTTACATGAGTGCAGGTCGAATACAGCATATGTCTGCAATTATGAACACTGAATGCTAGTTCGCATTAGCCTTCTTGGGCTGCCTCGACTGCTGGCTGTGAATTTGACCTTTCAACTTCTTTTAACTCGTACATGACAAGCATCACATTATTTCACTCGCACCATATGGGTAGGTATTGCGTTTGATGGCTCTTTTTGACATTTGGCAGTGGGGCCTTGCTTCCCGATGGACGATTGTCTATTCACTATGGGCGAACATACAATGACTACTTTCATGATGGTGTGCATTACCATGGATTAATTTTACCTGTTCAATGATTGAACACTCTAGGGAAATTGAATCTTCGGTATATTATTTTAAAGGCTTGTTCACTGTCTCCACTGTCGTTGGGTACATGTATTAGTTCCTATAATGTTTCAATATCATATGTAACAAGTAAGTATGTTTTATCAAGGGGGTGCTAATGTCCTTGCAGATTTCGAGTTGCTTTCTTGGTAGCTAATGTATACCATGGATAGAACGGTGGAATGTTCATTGTAGTCTCTGCTTCCAGCTAGTTCACATCGACGAGATGTGCTCGCTACCTACAGGTCTTCACTGCTACACCAGTTAAAGTAAACCTCTGCTCTTTATGTTTCTTCATCTCCAAGAAGAAGCGTGCATACATAATTGTTGTGTGTGTTGTGTTGGCATACATCCTTACTTGTCATTAGCAAATCATGGGTAATTTGTTTCGTAATGAACTTGAAGCATTATGAATGTTATCTCTCTGTTAAACGACTTATGTATGTTGTTCACAACTACATCTGAAATGGTTCAGAAATTACAGCCAACTATGCGTATAAGTAGACATAGGGTCTACATCGACTTACGACCCTTATTGTCATCATTAATTATATCTATGTTATGAATTTGTAATCTATATATTAAATTGTTCATAAAATATGGACAACAATGCTTACAAGTACACATAGTGTCTACTTGGCCCTCCGACCCTTCTCGTCATTGTGATGTTTAC
The DNA here is from genome assembly GCA_029891345.1 of Dryococelus australis. Taxonomy (NCBI): domain Eukaryota; kingdom Metazoa; phylum Arthropoda; class Insecta; order Phasmatodea; family Phasmatidae; genus Dryococelus; species Dryococelus australis. The sequence continues at coordinate 183,918,509 of CM056994.1, read as the reverse complement.
CTATGTTATAATATCAACAACTATATCTCAAACTGTTCAGAAATTTCAGACATCTATAATTGTAAGTTGAAATAGAGTGCACTTGACCCCACGACCCTTTTCGTCATAGTGGGTGATGCCTATGTTATAAATTTGACAACTATAACATAAATGGAGAGAAAACTACAGCCAAATATGCTAGTAAGTAGACAAAGGGTATTGGTAACCCTACAAATCCTCTCGTAGTTCAGGGTGATTCCTATGTTATGAAATTTATAATTGTTTTTCAAATGGTTCTTAAATTATGGCGATATGTACTTATAGGTAGACATAGAGTCTACTTGGCCATACAATATTTCTCATTGTCATGGGTGATGCTTATGTTATGAATTTAAAAATTATATCTTAAAAAGTTTGGTAATTATGGCCAATGAGGCTTATATGAAATCATAGGGTCTGCTTGACCTTCTAGTCCCCATGGGTGATGCCTATGCTATAAATTTGACATCTATATATTCACCAGTTTGAGAATTACAGCCATCTAAGCTTATAACTTGACAAAGAGTCTACTTGACCCTATGGCTCTTCTCGTCATTCTGGGTGATATCTATTTTATGAATTTCGTAGTTATATCTCAAATGGTTAGGAAATTATGGCCAGCTATATTTAAAAGTAAACATAGGTGTCCCATACTTGAGCAGGGGCAGTGTTACAGAATGCTAGAGCATAAAGTAGAGATACTCGGAAGGATGAAAGCTTCCAGATAGTTCTGACTGGTTAACAAAAGCCCATCAGCCCACTGGATGCGGATGCCCTCAGGGTCCACAGCCAGGAGGCAGTTAGCCTGGATGTTTTACAAGATGGTGAATCGGATTGAGAGAGCAGGAAGTCCACCTTTGGTCACCATAATTTTTAATAGGCAGTAACATGATGGTGGACCTGAGTCAGTATGATTTCCAAGATGGTAATTTGGCTAGGACCATACATTGAAACACCAATATGCTAGACAGTACATAATTTTTAATTTGCAGTAACAAGATGGTGGACCTGAGTCAGTATGATTTCCAAGATGGTGGTTTGGCTAGGACCATACATTGAAACACCAATATGCTAGAAAGTACATAGGCAGCCATTTTCTGCTAGACAGCATGTTTGCAGCCATTTTAATAGAGCACGACTTCCAAGATGGCGGATCAGATTGACACAGCAGGAAGTTCTGTTCCAAGATGGCTGCCTCATTCCCTGCCCTGTGCCACTTATCCTGACTTATGACTGAGCAGGAAGTTCTGCATTGGGCCACCAATTTTGCTAGAAAGTTCTACCATCTTGCTAGCCACTGACACTTCCAAAATAGCAGACCAGATTGACAGAGCAGCAAGTTTTGCTTTGGCCCCCATTTTGCTAGAAAGTACGACTTCCAAGACGGCAGATCAGATTGACAGAGCAGGAATTTCTCATATAAGGAACAGACTTGAGCAGGGGGCAGCACTATGGAAGGCTAGAGCAGGAAGTAGACATTTGGTAGGATGGAAGCCTCCAGACTTTTGTCTGGCTAACAACATTTCCGCATCATCATACTGGTTCCCAAATGGCCATCGTCAGCTTACTGGCCGCCAAAATGGCCGTCACTGGTTTACTGGCTGACCAAATGGCCGCCGGTGTTGACATCCCTCATCCCTCATGAGTCAAACACCACAATATGGAGTCATCAATGGAATGCAAAGTCAGTAGCAAGTCCTCCAATTGGTAGTCAGTGAGTTCATCTATAACACACGGTCAGCCGCCATTTTGCTAGACAGTACCATACAGAAGCCTCTGGAACATGCACCAAGATGACTTTAGCAGCATACCGAGAAAACCCCTGTGCTGGAATTACAGATCAGGAGGTTCGCATCCAAGATGGCCTCCAGGAGTGGTTGCACAATGATTGCACAGTCCCCGACTGATTTAGCCACATTCCGCAAACGTTAGCCACATTACGTAACTTTTCAGCCACATTTTGCAAAGGCACTTTTGGGAGGGTAGAAAGGGAAATTTCAAGGGAAAAAAAGGTATATTTCGGTGGGATAAGCTCAAATCGGAGGGCAAAAGGGATTTTTTTATTTTGCAAATTGGGTTGGCGAAAATGACGTCATTGGACAAAGGCGTTACTGGCCCTGCCTGCATATATTTTAACAGGCGCACTGTGGCATGCATCCATTGAAGTTGGTAATTATATATAGACAATAATTCATTAACTTAACGTCGAATAAACAGTGTTAGGTATTCATTTTGATAACTTAAAATATTAATTTCTCTTTTTGTAATTTTTTTAATGCATGCAGGTGTAAAAATTGCAAAATTTGTAAATTATATTCATTTCTTAAAATTCCAGTTTTTCATCTGACTGACGCATGAATAAATTGATGAGGCTCATGGTATTGTTAATTCTACATAAGACAGAGGAAAAAAACAACGTGAATACAAGTAGAGCTTAAGCAGGGCTTTCAAAAATGCTAATTTTACCGTTAACAGTCTATAGTACTCTTATTTAAATACCAAAGAGCGAGTTTCGACGTATGTGTGAGACATCATATAATTACTTATAGTAAAATTTTACATGCTTGGTACCGGAGTACATTATGTGATTTTTAATTTTAATAGATAATATGTATCACCTTTTATTTTAACGGATATTGTAATTTATTTAGATATGTTAAAATACATGTTATATATTACCTCAGTTTGGTGTAGCAATTATATTTGAACTGCACAAGTGGTTGAAATGAATACATTAACTGAAAACGTAAATAAAAATAGTACATGTAACTGCGTGTAAAATAATTGCAGCATAAGTAATTAGCAAATTCCACTAGGCAATTTTTTAGTAATAAAAATATATTTTATTTTATCAACAAGTATTCATACCTTAAATAAAGTATCCATCTGGAGTCGCCACTGCATTCAAAATAATGAGTATAACATTCTGATGATTTCTTTTTTACTGAACGAGAACACCATTGCGTCATTCAGAATGTATAATTTCAGGTGCACTGGGAGTGAAAAACGACGACTTTTTTCTACGTGAATATTAAATGTATGCGAACACGGTACGCAAAACAGCTCGAGAGAAAATTAGAATCGTTAATGTTGTCAGACCGTTGGAAGGGACAAATATATAAAAAGGTAGAACGGAAAGAGTTTTATGAATAATTCACGTCATTCGAGTTGAAAACTGTCCCTCTGGCGACTGGAAATGTTGTTCCGTGTTTTAATAATATGAAATTATGTAGGTAAGCAATCCGCCCGAATAACACAATAAATATAATGTGGAATGACCACCACATCGAATACCTACAACAATTTACCTCACTGCGCCATAACTTAAGTGGATTGGTTTCAGGTTTTAATAACGCTGCTTAAATTTTGCCGGAGACCAATTTAATATCACAGGGGTTAATTAAGACCTGCAATTTAATTTTTCCGTGTTTGTGGCTGTAACCTGATTCGGAATTCTATTTAAGTGTACTGAATTATAAACTGTTGTAAACTGGTGTTAGCAACAGCTGTAAAAACGATGATGGTTTCAAATTCTGAATAGTACCCTCCGAGTTCTATAAATGAGTGAAAAATTGCTTATCTCTGTTTTAAATAAACTTTACACACTTTTTTATAATAATTCGCGCAGAAGTAGTAAGGTTTCGAATGTTCATAGCCATCGGGACCTGGGTTCGCAGCTCAGAGGGGGCCGGCCAACATGTTGAAATTGGTCTTTTTTCCTTAATAATTTTTTTCCCTTTTACGTCTACTAAATTTACTTAAAAATTTATCTCTTTCCCCTAAAAGTTATATTTACCCTGAGCTGAAGACCAGGATTTCTGACTCCAAGCCAGGAAAGCAGGACTTAGGACTCGTAACTTTGACCTTTGAAATAAAAAAATCGATAGTTCCCATAAAATAAAATACATAAATTAAATAAAAAAATTAAAATATAAAAGAAAGGAAAACAAGATTTATTATTAAAATAATTTTTAAAAATTAAGGCATTATGAATAAGTTATTAATAAATCATTTAAAAATTATTTAAAAAACCCAGTTCCCCAGTAGTCATTTTCCATAAAAAAAAGTTTTAATTTTCCTTAAAAATTTTCTTTCTTCCTTTGAAATAACCCTTTTTCCCTTGACATTTACTTTTTCCCCTCAACAATTACCAAAAAACCTCAAAAAATCATAAAAGTCAGCAAGTAATCACTACTGCCGCCATATTGGAGGCAGGTGACTTAAACCTTGATTCCAAGACCCTGAATGACCTTGAAACTAAACCTCCAGAAAAATGCATAAAAATCAGTAAAAATATTATGTTAATGACTACTACAATATTGGGTGCAGGTAACCTTGATCTTGTCCCATAACCTTGAATGACATTGAAAACAAAAACTCGAGTTAAAAGTCAGAAAAGTCAACAAGCATAATGCTACTGACTATTACCCCAATATTCGCTGCAGGTGATATTGACCTTAACCCCGTGACCTTGAATGACCTTGATAACATAACTCTCGAAAAAATTGTATGTAATTGTGCATATAGTACTGTAGCGTTGTGGCACTCCGCCAGTTTTACAGTTCAGAGAGAGAACATTTTTTATGAAGTATTTTTCGCAACTATCAAGCTTTGCGGTTCCTACAGTAGGAAACTGTAGATGCCCTGATACAACCTGCGGTGATTTCAGAACCGCACAACTGCGTTTGCTAATCACTTTTGGTGGGAAATACGTCCTGTTTTTCATCATATTTTGGTCCCATGACCCCTGAAATAACATGCTGTATCACGCGTTATTTTCCCATCACGTGATTTTGATATCACATTTTGGGCCGTGTGCAAAGTTTCTATTCATTGGCTGACGTCATAACCTTGCTCTCTCATTGGTTGGCGATTCTCCACGCCCTGACTTCTCATTAGTGGGATACTGCTCATGGGCTGACTTCTTGGTGGAGGGAGACTTCTCCCCACTACATTAATGTTTTTTTTATTATGCCATGTACTGCCTGAGGAGGGGGACTTCAGCAGAGGACGCCAGAGACTGCACATCACTGCATGGGATGACTCGCCTAAGCTGAGCTGAGACTCCAACTCCTTCATCACCATGGCTATATTATGTGTTTGCGTCCAATCGTAATTTATTTTGTTTTATATTAACATGTCCCAAGTCAACTTCTGCTTCATCGCCAAGTAAATAGATGTATTATTGCAAGTGTACACGTTATAAGGTTTGATTTTATTAATTGTGTTAAATTAACTTAATACATTTTTTATTGAGTGTTTGTGCTCAACCCTAGTTCATTCGGGCGTCACAAACTGGTGGCAGCGTTTTGGACAGTTACTCCAGATGGCTGTAACTGAACCAACTTCGAAAGGTCATAGGTTGTAGGTGATAGGGGATAGGTGTTAGGTCATTAAAAACAGTGTTAGGCTTTCCTCTGACGAATTAAAATTCAGTTGTTTTATTTTATTCGAGTGTTGTATATGAATGCTAATCGTGAGATTATAATTGAGCTAAACCGTGTTGCTGAGTGGGACTTTTTAACATGTCCTGAAGCGTTCAGGATCGTGCGCATTTCAGTTGACGAATCTAATATGATAGTTTGTGAAATATGAGATTTTTAGGATTATAAAGAACCCATTTACTACAGGAAAACATAACGCTTTAATGTTGAGTATGTTGATGGGCATATGAATAGCAGAGTAACTGGTAGTGTTAATTGCCATGTAGAGTTGGAAGATTTAACACCGCACACTTGGGTTAGAGTTGAATATTGCAGAAATTAACTAGATTCAGCCCCGCTACTTTGCTATATTTTGCAAAAGCACTAAAGCATTATGCTAAGATGCTTATTATTTTTTCAGAGGAAAGAAGGGAAGATAGTAGAGTTTACAGTTTTGACAATCTACGTAGTTTTAACTAGTAGTACTGAGACATTGTAAGGTTCAGAAGAGTACTCGTATAAACTTATACAGAAATTCTTTCAAAAGTACACGTCTTTTGATTTGTCTCAAGTAGAGCCATTTCGTGCTAAGTTGAATGCATTGACTACAGGTTCAGGACTGGAAATAGCGTTCAAGGGAAAACCAAAGCGATCTTTTCCGACTCCCGCTTGTAAAGTATACAAGTAAGAAAATTTTTCTCGACGAGTAGTGTTGGAAATTGAAATTCGTATTGTGAAGAGGTTCATACCTCGAGATCGTGTTTATCCAGAGTTTCAAATAGAAAGGCTTAACTTAGTTGCGAATACACAGCCTTTAACTTCGCAAGATACGAACATAAAACATGAGCAAACGACCGCTAGTTCTTCACATGCGGAACATACTAAGACAGAATATTTGAATACACTCCATAAAACTAAACCTATGAGTAGTAGTACGCATTACGATACTCCAAAGAAACGGACACACGCTCATAAGACTTAGATCCCTATTTTGAAATTGAATGAATAAATTTTAATATGTTGTAGTAGCACTTTTCTCGTTGACGTGGAGGACGAAATACATCATCAACTAGCTCCCACGATACCAGCAGAAGCTCAAGTACCAGCTCAAGTTAAAGATTTGGCGGATATTTCATTAGTAAAGAAATGGAAAGGCGAAAAAGGCTCGTTACCAGTACACGACTTTCTAGAAAATGTAGAAAGTGCAACAAGCCTAGTAAATCTTTCCGATAACCACAAAGTATAGTTAGCGAAAATGAAATTGAAATGTTTAGCATCGTGTTTTGTTGCGACATGTCTAAGATTGAGAGGGTACATAACATTTAAGATGTTGAAGGATGAGTTGAACGACAGATTCAAGGAAAATTAGCCATTGCAATTTCATTATTACATGCTGTACAGTGTAAGGCAGAAGCACAGTGAGGATGTGCAGACCTTTGCAGATAGATGTAAATTATGCGAGAAAACAGTTGGGCATTTAGATGAGCCAGAGAAACAGGAAATTCTGAATCAGGAAGCTGAAAAGAGGTTATTATCAGCTTTCACTAACGGGTTACAAGGTAATGTAGGTCAGTAATTAAGATATAAAATACCGCAAAGCATGGACGAAGCTGAACACATGGCTATAGCGTTAGAGGTTACAGAGTTGCATCACGAATGCGAAACCAAATTTGATGATCCTCAGAGAAGGAGAAAAGTGTATAACATAGTCTCCAGCAAACAATAGTGGCACAGGGTAGCACGAGAAGTGGCGAAGATACTTCCATTAACAGAGGTTTTGGAAGAGGTTATAAATCATGTTACCGTGGTGAGAATGATAGCAGAAACAGTAGAAAGAGTTTATCGGGAGCAGGTGTTCTTCCCCAAAGAACATGAGTTGCAGACAAGAACACAATAATAACCGTAATATTAGGTGTTTTGGACACGTGATCAGGGAATGCCGAAGTTTGGAACCCCCAAAGAGCCCAAGTACCAAGTACCTAGGAACATAGGGCACGGCATTAGAGAAAATGGCGAGAATGTAAGCAGCAATCGCCCAAACGTGAGAAGTCGTGTGTCAGCCCCGGGCACCACATGGTGGTAATTTTAGTTGTAGGAGGGAAAGAGGCCATAGTATTAGTTCTTGTTGACGCAGATCTCACTCGTTTTTAATTGACACAGCATCCGATATATATATATATATATATATATATATATATATATATATATATATATATATATCGTTCGACCTAGCATTAATGGGAATATTATCGATGAATCTCAGTGAGGAGCGAAAGGCGTAACTGGAGACTCTCTCCAGATCGCAGGTACCAAGTTGTGGGTAAATGGTCAATGTTACCCATATTGGTTCCTTATGTGCGCATCAAAGCTTCCTTTCGAGGGAGTACTTGAAACCGATTTTCTCCGTTATTGTGATGCCAGATTCGACTTGAAAGAACAGCCATTGTATCTCAGAAATACGATTGATTTACATACATATAATTCAATTACTTGCATAATTGAGGAAGAGCAGTGGAAATAAACTGAGAGCCTGGCCAACTCTGAACTTGGATCCGGATCTGTGAATGGTAGTCAATATAATGAAGTGAAAATGATGCAGCACACAATTCTGCCACCAAAATCAGAGACAATGATACATGTTCCTTTGCACACGATTGGTTGGGACGCTAACTCGAAATTGCTTCTTATCGAAACGACATTGACGAATGTTCTGGGCATCCGTGTGGCAAGTGCAATATGTAACTTAATTCTTACCGGTAAGAGCCTCCCAGAGGACGAGGTGTATTGTAGGAGCAGTAAGGTTAGAAATTCTATAGGGACATATAATAGATTCAGTGAGACGAATCTTGAGGATTGGGTGAACGACCATCAGGGTGCATGTGTAGTTGAAAAGAAGGCACTTATGAGGGTAAGTTACCAGTGTGCTGTCCCCTTTGTTTAGGGTCAAAGGAATGCATCCCAGTGTTTCGTGCCTTATCGCGATCATGGGAAAGGTGGCCAGAGGACATGGAGTCCTAGTCGCGTGGAAGATCCAAGAGCGACATGTGAAGTAGGTGGTCATGTTGAGAGGACTACTGACAGTATAGGTCAAGAGTTATTTGAGGGTTCAAGGAAACCTTGCGGTGAAGGTTCAAGGAAACCTCACATAGCGTTAGTAAAATCAGTAAGGGCAGTGATAAAAATCGTGAACATTACTAATGAGATGCTCGTCGTGCCAAAGGGTACGGTAATAGTATATGCCCCACTTGTCAGTGACATTGCTGGAGTACGATGCGCAAATAGTGTACCCCGGATATCCGAGAGAAGTTGTATAAGTCTTGGGTCGGAACAAAGTGATTTACTGTCGCCACAAATAGAACCACGGGGAAAAATCGTCGCAGATTTCCCTAGAAACGAAGATAAAAAGTTTTCGCTTCCAGACTCCGAAGTAGTTAAAATTCCCTCGAGTTGAGTTAGACATAAAGTGAGTGAATTAGTTAGCTAGGTCAGAGAACAGGACAGATTATGTCGCTGTGTCCTCAAAATCTGCCGAGATAGAGTATGCCGAGCAGAGGCAGTTCCGATTCCAAATGAAAACCCCGAGTCCGGTCAAGATAAATTGATATGTCGTGATGATTTGATATATTGTAATAATTCGATGTGTCGAGATAAATTGAAATGTCATGATAATTTGAGACATAATGTTTTGAGATATCAAAGTAAAATAAAATGTCAGAGTAATGAGAAAAGTAGTACAAATCAGAAAAATGAGACCTGCGGAAATGTAGAATCGGTACCGACCTCAGAATATTCACGTAAATTGAGAATAAATGAGCCAATTTATGCACATTCTCATGGTAGTCAAGAGTTGTGAAACTCGCTCGAAAAATATATGTAAATCATTGAATAGAAAGAATAAAATATTAAATGAGTCTAATTGTTTAGGGACTCAGGGTAGTCAGAGTTTTGAAACTCACATGGCCGATAATAGCAAATCAGTGAAGAAGTGTAAAATGTTATCAGAACAACAAAAGATGAATTTATGGAGGTAGAAAAAATTGTCAGATATAAATTGAAACATTTGAGTAAGAGTGGTTTTAATATAATGTTCCCAGTGTTAATGACGTTTGCGTATATATTTCAAGTGGAAGGTAGATTAAATTTCGGGTGCACGAATTTATTGAAACATAAGACTGATACAGGAGAAGCCAGACCAATAAAGTATAATCCATACAGATTACCGCATGCATTGACACCAGTAATTGCAGAGCAAATAAATGACTTGGTTGGTAAAAATATTATCTCACACAGTAAGTCACCTTGGTAGTTTCCCGTAGCGATGGTGAAACAGAAAAACATAGATGGTTCTTTTCAGATGAGAATTTGTATAGATTTCCATCAGTTGAATAAAGTTACAAAGCAGGATCCTTATCCTATTCCGAATGTCAGGGAGACATTAGATTCTTTGCGTGGGTCTAAATATTTTTCAATATTTGATTTAGCGAGTGGCTACTTCCAAATTGAGTTAGAAGAAAGTGATAAAGAGAAAACGAGTTTTACTACATTCATGCGGAAATATGATTTTAATAGACTTCCATTTGGACTGTGTAATGCCCCAGCTACATTTGAGAGGTTAATGGAGAATTATGTATTAACAGGGTTGTTAGGTGATCAGTGTTTAGTATACCTTCATGACATTATAATATATAGTAGTACTGTGAGAGAACATGCCGAGTACATGAGTAAAGTTTGGAAAGAATAGAGGATGCTAATTTGCAAATTCAACCTAATAAGTATTCATTTGTACAAACCAGTGTAGAATTATAGGGCATGTTGTAAGTTCAAAAGGCGTAGAATCAAATCAGAAAATTCTACAAGCAATTAAAGAACTCCCCAGACCTAAAAATATCACAGAAGTTCACTCAATGGTAAGTTTATTTCAGTACTATAGGAAATTTGTACCGAATATCGTGGATGTAGCGAGACCATTGACGAAATTAAGTAAGATAGATGAACCATTTATTTGGGGAGCAGAACAGGAGGAAGTTTTCAAAATGTTAAGAGAAAAATTAATTTCATATCCAATTCTTGTGTATCGAGATATTTCACAATCATTTATTGTCAGTACAGATCCTAGTAATTATGCTGTAGACGCTGTCCTGTCTCAGATGAGGAACGGACATTAGAAACCAATTGCCTATGCCAATAGACAGTTAAATACAGCAGAAAGAATTACAGTACGATGGTAAAGTAATTGTGCAATTTAGTTTTTGGCACAAAACAGTTCAGAGTGTATTTATACGGATGTAGATGTACCATTTTTACTGATCATACTGCATTGAGATGGATATTGAATTTGAAAGACCGTAGTTCGAGACTCACTCGATGGGCACTTCGTTTAGCAGAGATTGATTTTGAAGTAGTCCATAATCCGGGCAAGAAACATGCGAATGCAGATTGTTTGTCGCGAATGGTAAATGCAATAAATTCAGAAGAGTTAACTAGAGAAATAATTAAGAAATAACAGAGAGAAGGCTAAACATGTCAAAGTATAATTAATAAAGCAGATAAGGGAAATTTCGTTATTGATAGGGAAGGCATCCTATACAAAAGCCAAGAGCACAAAATTTTAGTAGTTATCCCAAAGTCGCTCGTGGACAGAGTAATTAGTCATCAACATGTTACTCCATTTTCTGCTCACCGAGGAGTGAAGCGAACTCAGAACCTCCTCAAATCTTTGTACTGGTGGCCAATATTAAATAAAGTTATAAATTAGTATATTGTGAGGTGCGATGGTTATCTTAGGATAAAAAGTACGAAAATGACGAAAGCGCCATTAGGTTCTTTACCGCAAGTGAATTCCCCCTTTCAGTTTGTATTACTATATATTTTAGGTCCCTTACCAATGAGTGCGAAAGGGAATAAATGTGTTGATATTTATTGATTATTTCACAAGGTACTGTGAAGCGAAACTAATTCTCGATCAAACTGCAGAGACAGTAGCGAAATATTTTGCACAGCAGATTATTTTAAGGCATGGTTGTCCTCAAAGCCTGCTGACAGATCAAGGGAGAAATTTTGTGTCTCGGTTAATGCTAGAGACGTGCAGAGTGTAAAAAATTAAGAAGTTACAGACGACTCCTTTCAGACCACAATTTAACGGACATGTGGAGAGACCATCGAACCCTAGCGGACATGATATCTTATTACGTAGATGAATACGGTAGTAATTGGGAAGAATATTTGCCATATGCAGTGCACACGTATAGGACAGTTTCACATTCAGTGACGGGTTATAGCCCACATTATTTGTTGTATGGAAAGAAGTTAGCCTACACACTTTAGGTGAATTGAGTAGTCAGCCTAATGGGTTAGAGGGAGGTATGACAGCCAAGGAACACGTAGATATTTTGAGTAACACGTTAAAAGAAGCATATGAAATATGTAGCGAAACGAAAAAAGTCGCTTTTGAGAGACAAAAAGAGTATTATGATAAGAAATCAAAATCACCCGATATTGAGGTGATTACATGTATTTACACACGCCAAGTGTTAAGAAAGGTAGAGTATCTAAGTTTCTAAAGTTTTGGTCTGGACCTTATAAAGTTTTTAGAAAACTGAGCTCATCAACATTTGAAGTATTATTAGACAAGAGAAAAGTTATTTCGCACAGTGATAGATTAAAGTTGTCTAAGAATTCTACAGAGCCAAGGATCTCATGTCTATGCAAAGACACAACGAGTAGGAATAATGCCCCGCAGGTTATTGATGAAGTAGAATCAGTTGAGAAATTTTACGATAGTGAAAGTGTTAAGAAATTATGTGAGGAAAATATTGAAGAAATATAGGTTCAAAGTCACACCCAATTATAGCAGATATAACAGAGTTTGCAGATATAGATGAAGTAGAGGAAATGTGTGTTGAATGCCCTAGGAACGACAGCACCCTCGATGATAGCGATTGTTATGATAGTGTAGAAACTGACGACGTTTGGGAACCGTCGCATTATTTAGAAGTAAGAAACCCGTTGGTGGAAGAGGAGGAAGCAAAAATAAGTGATGGGTACCCTAAGAGGTTAATTTAACCTAGAATTTAATGGCAATTACGAGTTCAATGCGAAAAACTAAATAAGAGGTATATTGGTTCGCATTGCAGGTCACACCATATGTGCTGGCGTGATTCTGGTCCAAGAAATGGACGACGTATTAACAGAATACAGCTCGACAATAGTGCTAGACATACACATAAGAAAATTGAAGAGTATTACTCAGGAATTTAGGAACCAGCTGAACGTAATTCAAGGGATGAAACTTAGTGGAAACCAGGATATTGAATTTAAAGTATCGCATACAGAGCTAGCTGCTCTTTATAGGTTAGTTGCAGAATTAGAGGAGGAAGTAAATGAACTAACTGTGGTATTACCCAGAACGTCATGTCATAAAAAGAGAGGTTTGATAGATGCATGTGGCAGTATTCAGAAATTTTTATTTGGTACACTTACGAATGATGATTATGTCTGTATTCACCAGGTCACCAGTGAGTTGGGGACGAGACAAGAAAAATAGATTCATATAGTAGAGAAACAGTTAACTTTCGTGAAAGGGATGAATGTCAAAGTAGATAAAGATTCGAAAGATGTAGGCATTTTGGCGAAAGAGTTAGCGAAAGCAATAAACATGATAAGTAATTTAACATCCTCAGAGATTGAAAGAAATCATCGATTAAGTATTACAAATTTAGGGAGAAGTCTTAAATACAATAGCTTGTTAAGATAATTTGAATTAACTCTTCAGACGTATAAACCAGAAGTAATAAAAATAAAAGTGGCCTCGGATATCATAGCGACTGGTAGGTTACCCACTTCGTTACTGACTCCAGAATATTTGTCAGCAATTATTCGAGGTATTGCTCTTAAATTACCCGCGGACAAGATTTTGATAGCAGGAACTTATTCAGATCAGGTTTACAATTACTATGAAGTAACGACAATGCTACGATCGATAGTATACAGTTAATAATTGAGTTTCCTTTGAGATCCGCGAATAGGTATTTCACAATTTATAGAGCTCAACCTTTTCGTGTGTTTGAGAGACATTTAGAAAGGTACGTTCAGATAGTTCCAGATGCACTTTATATCACACTGTCAGAGAACAGGCAGTTTTATGTGTTATCTGAAGCAGATGTGAGTCGAAGTAAAGGCGGAAATGATACAGTTTGTCCAGCTAGCATCCCGACGTTTTCTGTAAAGGTTCCAAATTGTCTAGTGAATGTAATATTGACACAATCTGGTTACGATTATAAATAGTGTAAAATAGAAGTTCTAGGTAACTCATTCGTACCAGTGTTTATAAGATCAGTAGATGGTGATAGTTGGATTTATTTAGTACCAGGAAAGATGAAAGTTATTAAATTGTGTCCTTATGAAAAACGTGAAGTACATGTGGTGGAGGAATGGGTCTCGGCGCAGGGAGTCAAGTCCCAAGTAAGCAGCTGTCTGCTAATTAATTAGAGAATTCAGTTGTTACCACTCAGTAACAAAGTAACACACATCAACTACAAAGTTAATGAAGTCAAATTCTCTCCAGTTCAATCCTTATTAACAAATAGTGAACAAGTGTTCGTTGCATACATGAAAACTGACTTCAATGTTAGTCTGTCAGAGTTAAAAACAGACATATGTAGAGTTGAATCATCCCATGTCGAACATTTACGATTTGAAACATAGAAAAATTATGAGTCAACATATCGAATGCCATCACTTCTTGGTGGAGTTCGTTATGATGGGATTTCTGGTACTCGTCATCTGGTTCCTGAAACGGCGCCTGTGTGAGACACTGACCAGGTGTTCACGCGCCTGCCTCCCACGTCGGAAGGTGGTGGAGACCACAGAGCATGTCCAACTTCCCGAGGATCAAGCAGATGCCATGGAGTTGAGTGCACAGTTCCCACACCACAACCGACACCAAGGATGACACCCACTACTTGCTTTAAGAATTCCCTAATACATCGAAGTGATTGAGTGTTGATGCCCAAAGGCGACGGTAAAGTATAATTAGTGAAAAACAGAGTATAGTGAGCGTAATTTTGATAATTTTATGCTACAGCAAGTGATATTACACTAGGAATCCGATATTCCAGAGAGTAACAAACATAAAATATCCCAGCAATGGTTTATTCAATTGTCTGATTGTAATATAATGATTGATTTTTTCTTTCTTCTAATATGAAGATAACTTAACTTAATTACGAAAACATTTTTAACTATAGTAAGCTTGATGAATGAAGGCGCTGGTTTACCTAGCGGCCGGCAGGTAGAGTTGGCAAGTGTTGCAGCTGTTGACGGTCATCAGAGACGAAGCTTGAACATTCTCCTGTTATTTCAGCCTTTCGACGAGAGATGGCGACACGTTTTGGAAACAAAACACAATCGCCATTCTATGGAAGGCACGTGTCTCGCTTCTAAGAAACACGGACCAGTCCGTTAGACGCTAGTAGGTAGTCTGTGGTCAATGATGAGTATAAAAAAAAGGGGGGGGGGGAATGCTTGTCCTCCCTTGTGTGACACACAACATGATGGTTCGTAGGAAATGCTTGTTGACGATGACCTTCACATTTCTTCCAACTATTCCCCTACCAGTTATCAGCAATTGTAGCTACAGGAAACAGCGGGTATTGCCCATGAATTCTTTAGGCATATATTTGCTTCCTTCCTGAACTGTGACATAAGTAATAATTTTTAATAAGAAAGGCTAAAGAAATGACGGTACACCTAACAAAAGTAATATTAATTTGTGGTAAAGTAGGCCTAAATGTTATATTCAATTTGAGTCGACGTTATTTAATGGCAGTAGTAGGCCTACAAACTGAAAAAGAAAAATGATGTCTGACATTAATATTTACGTTTGATCATTATTCAGCATAAACGTTCGCTCCATGGATCTCTCGCATTAAAATCTCTCACTATAGAAAATCAGCAAGTTTTTAATTTTTTGTTCACATGCTCTACACATGCTAAAATGTGCAATTTTGATAATTTGATCAGAATGGGGAATTAATTATGATCAACATACCATTCTGCATATACTGCAAATGTATTAGAGACTGTAATTCCAATTGAACTATTGGTCGGCCTGGATTGTTTGTGTTTTATAACGATATGTTATGTCTGGTTATTATCTAAGATTATATATAAAAATACTAAATCATTACTATATACCGTTTGCCACTTTTAAATAATATAGATTGTAACATGTATTTGGGAAATAAGTAATTTTAAATTACAACAGTTTTAGAACTCGTTAGTTAACTCGTTAACTTTTCGTTTGTGGGGACACATAATGCAGTATTCAGATCGCTTGCCTTCAACCAGAGCGATCAAAGTGCCTGCCGGATTTCCGCTTGTGGAACACCTGGCGGAATTTGCCGTTGCTCGTGCGTTATCTCGCGGTAATCCCATTTCCTCCAGCAAAGCATTATTTATAATATGTAGTAAGGCTATGGCCAGAAGTAACTCGTGCAATAGTATTGTAACCTAATATATATGACAGTAAAATAAATTTGGGATGTCGTGACCAAATTTAAAACGTATTGGTTATATCAGTGAGACAGGCCATGTTCCAGTGGATTTAGAAATATTTCGCATTTAGTATTTTGTAAAGTTTTAATTGGAATACATCGACATTCATTTGTTAAGAATGCAATACTGCTATCTTGTTGTACTCCATTTTTAACATCTATACTAATATTATAAAGAGGTAATGTGAGTTTGTTTATTTGTTTATATGTCTCGGGTTATCTCGGAAACTACAAGGCCGATTATTATAATTCATTCGCTGTTATAACGTTACATTATTCCAGATGGCCATAGGCTATCTTAAATTTTAAAAAAGTCCTTCAGAAATTTTGAAATTTCTTAACCAAGTCGGAGAAAAATGAGCTACTTGACTGCTTTCTAAGTATGCTCTACAAAAACTACAGGGCCGATTCTCATAAATATTTCACTGTTAGAAAGCTACATTCTTCCAAATGGACATAGGCATATATCAAGTGGGACCACAACGACCCAATGGGTAGGGTAATGCCAAGTAGGGCCGTAGTGGCCCAGTGGCAAGAGCGATCCCAAGTGAGACCGCAATGGCTCAGTGGATAGGAATATATCAAGTGGGGAGGCCCAGTGCCTGGGGCGATCCCAAGTGGGGCCGCAGTGGCTCAGTAGATCAATATATATCAAGGGGGGCCACAGCGGCTCAGTGGATCTTAATATTATCAAAATATTACAAATTCGCAAGTAGTCGTAAGTTGTGGGAAGTAGACGCAAGTAGTCGCAGGTAGTCACGGGTAGTCGCAAAGATATAGGTATGTATTTTAATAACTCCATAAAACCTGATCGAATCTATACCTGGCTGCTAGTTTTATATATAAAACAAGACACTAAGTATTAAATTAGAAATCCAAGAAATTCAGAAAATAATTTACGTTTTGATACAAAACTTTTTATGATACTATTTTTCTTGAAATTAGCAAATAAAAATAAGCTAGACGTTTGATATACGACGTCTTTCCAAACAACACCGACGAACTTCGGCATGTTATTCTTGATGAAAACAAAAGACAAAAATGTTAGTACCACTGTTTACTTAATTTGAGTATAAAGGGAGCTACGCGCCCCTAAAAACAATGGCTGTGAAATAATTGGGTAAAAAATTTCAGGAATTACGCGCGATTAAGCAACAAATCGGTCAATTGTAGAACGGAGATCTAACACCTATGAAAATGGGGTTGGTGATATTATCCACGGTCATCATGAAAATAGGGGTTGCCACACAGTTTTTGC
Source organism: Dryococelus australis (assembly GCA_029891345.1). NCBI lineage: Eukaryota > Metazoa > Arthropoda > Insecta > Phasmatodea > Phasmatidae > Dryococelus > Dryococelus australis. The sequence goes on along the minus strand of CM056994.1, from coordinate 183,901,257 downwards.
ACAAAATATATGAACAATAAGCTGTAACCGATCTATTGACATGACTTAATAATCATCATATCGTAACCAACCAAAATAGATCGTCTTGTCAGAATACTCTCATGTGAACCGTTTTCGTGAAATCCATTCGTGAAGTATTGCCTACCTCGCTGGCCACTCAAGTTCACGGTGCTCAAGCGTGGTTAGGCGGTCAGGTGCCAGCCTTCGAGATACCAAGTTCAATACCAAACCATTCCAATTATCTAATGATTCAGTGCTATTTTTTTTTTGTGAATAGTGAGGCGGACAGACTCTGTTTTGTTAAAATGGTGGTGTTTAAATTAGTGGCAAATCTGATCTCTTTGTTTTTTGTGCGTGTTGGTTTGTGTGCGTGCGCGCGAGCGTGCGTGTGTGTTGGTGTACCTACATGTATATAACATATTAGAAGAAATAATTCGCATACTAGAAACATATTTATGTTTCTAAAAATATTTTCGTGCCTCTTTCAATTATGCTTGTTTATGCCTTCTAGGTAGGCCTACTAAGTACATGTCAAAGTTAATTATTACCTTTGGTTTGAAAGACTCTACAGTGGAGCTAGAAATTAAACAGAGCAGAGCTACCAAAATCCTTAGCCAATTCTGTGCCATTTGTAAAATATTGTGAACATAGTACATTTTTTCCTCTTTCCGGTCACACGCTATTTCTCATCACTAATGAAATGAAACATTTTCTTCCCTCTTTGCTGTTGTTATAAGAAATAAACTTGTTTGTTATTTGTAATGCCATAATATATAAATTGCTTTATTTTAACAACATCCAAACCCATAATTTATTACTTCATACGAAATACATATAAATGCCTTATATCAGGTACCACAATTAAAAAAACATACATATCAAACAATGTAGTTATATCGTTCCTTAAGTAATTTTAATGCAAAATACATATTTCCACATTTTACATTACCTACAAAAACACTAATTATGGAGAATATAATTTTAACGAATGACTAAGACGACTCTTATTTACAGAAATACCAATTTTTTTCAGGGTATGGTATTAATTTCATTTCTAAGCTAGGCGACCTAGTATAAATGTTTTACAATGTAACATTTTTATTTCCTATTTGTTTATTTTCTTTGGTTCTTTCTTGTGCCTCCAGTATGTACGGTGGCCCCGTAAACGCATTCCTATGCTTATTCGACTGTCTGCCAATTCCGGTACAAGCATTCTATATGAAATCTGCGAAGCTTGGGGAATATATTTTCTCTCCAGAATTCGTCGTCATCCCACTATCACAATATATTACTATATAACACAAGGTCCTGTCTGCTATGTGAAGCTGGCCCTGTACTTGGTACCAATACTTGTGTAATTTTTTTAATTGTAGTTTACCATTTTTTTCTTCAATAAAGAATTTCTTAGACTTTGCTGCTTCGTGAATAGACACACAACCTATTAGAAGAAAAATATTAATTAGTAGTGTCACAGACCATGTCACGTGAATTACGTCCGCCTTTACACGAAAAAGGTTAATTTAGGCGATAGAGATATCGTACAGGCACTCGACTTTCTTGATTTTTTTTATCACTGAATGACTGTGTATGTAGACACAGATGCATTATATTAATTTTTTCCTGAGTGGTCGAAATGGTCGTATTCGTTGTACTTTGTTATACTAATATTGTAACAATGTTCGTAAACTAATGGATTATTATTATACCATAGTTCACAAACGGCGTTTGATTCGAAAACAAAAGAAAATATCTGCTGAAATGTGGCAAACTATTTATCACCATTAGCAAATATTTTTTTTTACATAGACTACTTTTTCTGATTGGAAAAAATTTATAGGCGGAAGATTTTTTTTTTTCGTTTTGTATACTGAATACGCAAACAAAATAAAAAATATGGGTTACTCTAGAAGAATTCTAATACTTACTTTTGTATGTAAATTTATATTCAACGCAGAAAAAAAAAGTTTCATTAATTTTACAACATGTATTTAATTAGTTGTCTGTGGCAACAATTTTGTTTGAAATGATAACTAAAAAGCACATCGCTTTATAATTTTTTTTTTATTTACACGCTGAACACTCATCTTACAATTATTCCAATTATCTTGGGAAAAGAAAACACAAGGGTGTGACCGACAGTATTCAATTAATTTAATAATTAACGTGTGCGAAAAATGAAGTGTGTTTTATTTCCTTTTTCCTAATTTGCCAGAATGTAATTTAATTTTAAAAAGCATAAAATAATATCATTAATTAAAAAGTATTTTGTAAAGTACCATTGTACTATATGTAATGTACAATTATGACAAATTTTTCTCCAGGTTTTGTTTTCTAGGTCATATGAGATCATAGGCTCAAGGTAAAGTCACCTGCATACAATATGGCAGTAGTCAGTAACGTAATATGTTTGCTGACTTTTATTAATTTATTGCGATTTTTTCACATTTTTAAGGGAAATCGGAATTTTAAAAGGAAAAAGGGGATATTTGTTATGTAAAATAAGGAAATTGTTGGGGAAAAATAACTGCTGAGGGACTGACAATTTTAAATGAGTTTCAAAATATTTTTAGTGACATTTTGTTTTTAAGATAATTTTTGATAATAATTTTTTTGGAAAATTTATAATTTTTGTGTAATTTTTTTTTTGTTTAATTTTTTGAGATTTTTTTATTTTTTTTCATTCTTGGTATTAAAGCTCAAAGATAATCGGTCATGAGTCTTGCTCTCCTGGTTTGGAGTCACAAATGCTGGTCTCCTGCTCTGGGAAGAACTGAAATTTTTTAAGGAAAACAATTTTTAGGGAAAAAAGGAAATTTTTAAGGAAAAGGGAAAATTTTACTGAAATTTAGTCGATTTTGAGGTGTAAAAAAGGAAATTTTGAGGAATGGAAATTTCAAACATGGCGGCTGGCCGGTTCCGAGCTCTGGTCCCAGGACCCAAAGGCTATAAGCATATCAAACCCTAATACTCACAGTCAATTGCAATATTGAGATTTCTGTCTGAAACACATTATTAAACATTCTTCTGAAAAATTTCTAGCACTTACCGCTTCTTTCTCGATACAGGAGTAAAACAGCACAAAAATTTGCTGCTGAGATTAAATTTGTAAAATTTTGCACGCAAAATTTTTGGGCACGTTATTTCAGTTTTTGAATAAAGCATTTTTCCTCGCGTTATTTTAAATTTTTTTTTTCATCTACAAAGTAAGTTAAACCATTTAATTAATTTGAAGCACCAACTTAATTTCAATCTTTCATTTATTGCACTCTGGTAAGGTACTGTTATTTGATTTTCACTTAATTTAATGAGATACGATTTTACGAAGTAATAATATAAATAAAAAGGAAATCACACCCTTCCGCATTAGGAGAAAAAAAATAAATTGAAAAGTTTCTGCAGATTTGTGTGTTATATTTGTTTTATAATTCGTAATGAAATTAATATATGTACTTTCAAGGGCTATTATGATACTGTATGCATGTCAAAAAAAAAAGGTTTTCTAAATAATATAATAAATCATGAGAAAGTATTTCGATGATATATTAATATTGCGCATTTTCGTAAACGTAAAATATTCGTGTAAACTTGTAACACTGCATTTAATTAAAAATTATTTAGATATGTATTTTTAATTTTAAAATGTTATTTGCAATTTTGCAGTGGATCCAGGATTGACAGTTTATATATGCTTACGTGCGTTGTTATAAATCGTACTGTTTTTACAATTTATAACAATATTATACTTACGGACGGGGAGCGAGTTGTTGGTATGAATGACACAGGTAAACATAGAAAAAGAGAGAGTTTAATATAAGGAATTGTAATTATAAATTCGTCATAGTTATAGATAGCTGTTATATTCGGGGAACCTCATATTAAAATGAACTTCATCTAAGTTTATATGGGCATGGTAGTGTTAAACTTATTAGAAGAGTCCAACCTTATAATTTTTACGGCACGCTGATGCTGTATAAGGAGTAAGCATATCATCAGACTTCTTGGCGGTTCCTAAGTAGATCTTCCCCTGTCAGCGTAATGCAGAAAAGACCGCGCGCAATCGTGGCCTGGTTGTCAGTCTGGTAATTGCGATTATTGTTGTTCCATTAGTAATAATCTTGAGCGATAACGTTCCAATTACTGCACCCTGTTGCCCAATGACCTAGTTTCAATCGCAGGTATGTATGTGTGATGGCGCGTTCAGGCAGGCCGCCCGACTACCTATCACTGTCATCAAAACAATATCTATGTTTATTTTAAATAGAAATATTGGCCAGTCCATGAAATGATTATTTGGAAATATTTTTACCCAACTCACGTTCACGTGCCTTCAAAGAACAATTCTTGTTAAACGTTGGTTACTGAATACTAGCACTTCATTTAAGCTGTATATCATACAACTCGCAATATAACGCAAAAATGGCCTTTAATACCCTATAAAGGAAGAAATGAAAGTTGTTTTTGTTTTGCTGCATTTTGCTTGCAAAACTGTTTGAACACATTCGTCATTTAATGAACGTACACAATTTTTTTTGTCAATCGTGTCTCTCTTGACAAATATATACATTACAGATTTCAAAAACAATGTTTTATTAAATGAATAAAAATTTATCCATCGATTATTTACTTGAAACAGACTTTTGATGTTTTTAAATAAATACTTATATGCGTCTCATAAAGAAAAAAATATATTTTAGTAGCAAAACCATGTTTAAAATAAATTCTTAGACCGTGTTACACAATAACAGATTTTATTTGGAACTAATATTAAACTCACCTGTTTTATGTCTGCATATATATTTCAATATGTATACATTAGTTTTATCATACTAAACCACCAACGAAATTGTTTTTTTTAAATATTTTTTATGTAAATATTCATATAAATCAATATCTTTCTCTTTCAGGAGACTACGTATAAAACGTAAAAAATCCAGGGCACTGAGTAGATCGGAGAGCAGGGAACAGAATTATGATTTATGGTAATTTTCTGAAATATTGTATTATCGACACTGATTTTCACCTCTCTTTCAAAAGGGGAGAATGCTTCTTTCTGTTAAGTTACTTTAAATTTTTTTTAACATGGATATTATATTTTTTTCTCTTTTCAGTAAAATCATTAGTTATCGAATGGTTAGTACAGGTAGACGACGTTCAAATGAATGAAGTCACTTAAATAAATGACATTCCATTTTTCCATATATATTTCACCTTTTTAGTTGTTTGACAGTAGCGAACTAAACGATATTTCGCCTTTCATTACGGTTGGGATGTTTTATGGTGTGTTACGTTTACCATTTAACTGATATATGATTCATACAAATTTTAATGAAGTATGTTTTATTTTTTTGTAAATTATTACCTTCTTCCTGCTCAGTGCCGCTGGAAAATAGTAGGTTAGCAGGGAACGTGTAACAGTCACTGTGAGTTAGTTACCTGTGAAACTGTTTGGGTTTGAACTAACATTTAAAAGATAACTTTAAATATTCTGTTGCAGATTTAGGTAAAGCGTCTAAGATTAAATTATGAGATAACATTTTCTCTGTTGTGTATGGTTATAGGAATACTCCGCAGGACAATTTCCTATGCCAGTTATAACGGCGTACACCTATGCTATAATGTTCTGTTTAGTCTTCTATTCTTGAAAGTTGGATGTTCGAGCGCAAGTCCTAATAATGACTCATAATTTATGAAAACCGATTCACTGTTTGTGTGTTTCGCAACTTAAAATTATCAGAATTTCCGGTTACCTTTATAGTCTACTAGCATTTATCCGCGGCTCCGCTCGCGTGTTTATAGGGGATAAATAATGAAGTTTTTTGGCACTAAGCCTCGTCGTGTTACATAATCGCGGTGCATCTAAATTTCGATCGCATGATATTTTTGTAAAGTTATTCAAATAAAGCTCAACATTATTTCATTAAGAGTTTATGTTTTAAATAGTAATATCTTTCCTTTTGGGTTTAATGGAGTTATTAAATGACATCCTGTCATCGCTTTGCGCATGTTTTATGTTAGCATGATATTTAGGACTTTGAAATGATATAGCCACTTTTTTTTATTGGGTTATATAGCCCCTGACCAGCTACGGCCCCACTATTGGGTATTCTATCCACTGAGCTACTGCGGCCCCACTATTTGGTGCTCTAGCCCCTGACCAGCTAGGGCCCCACAATTGGGTTCTCTAGCCCCTGAGCTTCTGAGGCACCTTTATTGGGTTCTCTAGACACTGAGCTTCTGCGTCCCCCTTATAGGGTGCTCTAGCCACTGAGGTACTGCGGCCCCACTTGATGTATATCTATCAACTGGGTAACTGCAGCCCCACTTGGAATAACGCTAGCCACTGGACCACCAAGGCTTTTTGGAAGGAAAGGTTTACAGACCATAGACAAAATAGAAAGGAAAAATTACGAAAAATTGTTTCAACAATGTTTTTTATGCAGTAATCAATCCTAAGAAAAGTTTAAGCTAAGAATTTTCCTGGAGGAAATGATATATTTTCACGGGATAAAAAGTAGTCTATGTCACTCTCCGGTCCTCAAACGACGTGTATCTGTGCAAAAAAATCACTTCGATCCGTTGTTCCGTTTTGAAGTGAAAGAAGGACAAACAATCACACTTTCCCATTTATATAGTAGTAACAATGGGCGAAGTGAATAGCCACATAACTTCAAATAATATCATCAAATGGCAAAGCGGAGATAGATAACATATATTCGTTTGGAGATAACGTTTTGAAAATACAACATTGGAGTCTTGGTCACCTGTGACATCGCATTTCGCAACGAACAATTGAATTAAATGCGTTTAAAGAACTTGCGCACGCATCCTCCAAGCTCGACCATGTTTGCTGCCACGAATCGCCTGCTCTTGTAGCTATATGCCGCCCCTCGAGAGAAATAAATGACTCACGCACCAGGCGACGATGCGAACAGTAAATCAGTAAATCTTCGATCCCTGCCTTTCCTCCCCTCGACGTAGACAAGGTCTCGTCTCTCCCACCACAGAAACAAACCCCCAAACTTGTTGACGACGGTGATGCAGGTGACTTGCGCTAACCGCCCTTTGCGTGTTCTGTTGCAGCGACCTCACATTGTCGCACCTCATCCCCCCTCTCCCTTTTCCTTCTACAAACTTCCCCCGTCGAGCTGGGCGATATCACTGGCAATCACCGCTGAATATGGATTGGAACCGGAGCCAGCGAGTGTTCTCGAAGTCACACTTCCCGCTCGGCCATGTTGCCCCTCTCACTGGTAAAGTTTTCTTAGCCCATTTCCGTGGAGACAATAGAGGAGATAAGACTGGGATATCAGAGAAATGCTTACCAGCTGAGGTACTTCAGCGCGGATGGGGGATGAGATGAAGCAAAGATAGAGTAGCAACGGAGCGGAATGTTGGAATAAACACGAGTAACACGAGAAAGCCCACCGTCCAACGGCAACATCCGTCAAGTTTATCCCACCCGGGAACCAAACCACAACAAAATATAGGAGTGGTCAGCGTGTTCCGAATGTTTGTGAACGATAATAAGGGGCTTCGGTAACCGTGTGACCAATACACTGGTATTTCATGGTAGCGATCCTGAGTGCACTGGGTAGAAGGATATATATTTATATCAGTTTCAGATATAAAATAAATTTCCTTGAAAAGAATTTGTTTACATTGAACAGCATTTTATTCACTGAAATAATATACACTTCCTTCAAATATCTCCATTCGTTCCATTGGACCACACAGAGTATTTAAAAATAATTTTTTGATCCGAACACGTATTCCGTTGTTCCAAAATTGTCTACATGTATTTCGTACACACCTGTTGTAAAACTACTTTGAACTAATCGGTTTGGCTTCCGTAAGCATTGCAAATTACAAGGTTGAGTCAAATTAATGTATTGTTCGGAGTGAATATGCCTTTTGTTTTTAAATCTATAACAGTTGGACATATCTATTATTACAGAATTCATGCCTGCAACAAAGTAAGTTTGGTCCAGTATTGAAATTTATTATGTTGGCGGTAGGGTAATCGGTCATTTGATTGCCTTCGTTCAAATGTAGGCCTACAGTTTGGGAATTTGTTTATAGTTTTTTACACCCACAATAATAATGAGACACCTGGCATCGCGTTTAATTCACGAACCACCGTTCGTTTTCCAGCTCCGTCAGCATGCTTTTAAAAATCGCCTGACTGCTCTATGATTTGTCGTCACGGGAAAACAAGCTTCGTATTTTTTTCTGCAACATGATATGCGGCACCTCAAGCCACACAGTAGCGGCGCCTAGCTGGTGTAATGGGAACTGGCGGGTCGTTGGAGCCCCGCAGCAGTTCTATCGTCCACAGTAAACTCACTACTGAAGTGTGTTGCTATTATCTGTGCTATGGGCAATGTTGTCTGACGGATATAATGAAATATTTTCTGCAAGAATACAATTAAAATATCACCTGTGATACGCTTTTATATTTGACATGTTGTCAAATATGTATCTTTGTAGCATAATCTAGAATAACGTAGTATCAAAGACGTTTCCTAAAACGAGCAGAGTAAAGCCGTTTTTAACAGAAGAACTTGGCCTGGTGGCCTAGCGGACCTTCCAGTCCTTACAGCATCTGGACGGTGATAAACAACAAGGAAATTAGCGGCTCTCATGCTCTCGTGTTTATTTTGTTTGGTGTTCTGGTATTAAAGTACACTACTCAAAATTTAAAAAAATGTCATGACTTTGCATGAATATATTATATCTATTCAGCACCACTATGTTGAAACTAAAGATACACAAACTACTCAAGGTTTCCGAAACCTGAAAATAAACAGCATTCATAAAGGAAAACTTATTGTACCTCTTATCGATACATTAACGTAATGGTGTGTACAACAGAAATTGTTCTTGAATAAACTAAAAGATATCGCGGTGAGTATGAACTCCTGTGGAATGTCAATAAGCTGTGTTGCCACATGTTACCTTAATCACTGCAGCATGAAGTCTTGGCATAGTCCTAAGCAGTCTTCGGATACGTGTCTGGGGAATGTGTTTCCATTCCTCTCGTAGGGCTTTCTCTAGCTGGGAAAATGCGTGTGGATGGTCTGGACGTCCTCTAACTTACCTTTTCAGATGATCCCATAGGTGCTCTATTGGGTTCACATTAGGGCTACATGGAGGCCAGTTCAGGGTAGTGATGTTAAGGCGTTTATTCAAGTCGAGGACGTCCAGACTCACCCCAAATACTTGCACAGCTAGATGAAGCTGTACGAGAAGAGTAGCAACACATTCCACAAACGCGTATCCGAAGACTGGTTAGGAGTATGCCAAGACTCTATGCTGCAGTGATGTAGACAATAGGTGTCAACACAACTTATTGATAGTCCACGCCAGTGCATAATTACCACATTCTGTTTTCAGTTTGTTCAAGAACAATTTCTGTTTTACACATCACTACGTTAATTCATCGATGAGAGGCACAAGAAGTTGTCCGTTACTAATAATGCATTATTTCAGTTTTCAGAAAATTGGAAAAGTTTGTATATTTTTAGTTTTTGCAGAGTGGTCCCGAATAGATAAAATATATCCATGAATATTCGGGACATTATTTTTATTTTTAGTAGTTTAGTTTCATGAAAGAAAAGAGAAATTAAAAGTAAAATTTTAATTGAGGGAAAAATCATGATAAAACAAAACTAAAAACTTCCTTTAGTCGTCTTACTACAGAAATATTTTATAGAAATATTAACGTACTTTCTTAAGATAGTACAAGGCAGTATAAGCGAAATACATATTCAGGGAATCAAGTATTAAAAGTATTTAGTAAAGCCGCCTCTTGGATGTATACTCTTGAACGTACATTGTTAAGCCACCTTACGGCAGAAATATTATCTAGAACTATTATAAAGTTAATTAAGCTGCCTTACACATTGCCGTAATATACTAAATTATTCAAGAATAAAATGTTCTTAGATACTTCATAGCCGAATAACGGCCATACTTAAAATAAGTAAATACATTTTGTTTACAGCTGGAAAGTCGTCGTACCAGCAGAATTATTGTAATAATTGGTTTTAGGGGAAAACAGCGTTTAAGACTTTTGTGAAAAGCGAGAGAAGCCAATTCATTGTAAGAGATTTTGCTGTATTTTTTAGATACATTAGGGCCTACATTTTACTATACGTTTCTAGTGCACGTGGTCCATTAATAATGACACAAAGAAGATTTTTTACATGATAGGTATTTTGATGTAAATATTTCCGAGAACGTATTTTATATAGATCCCTGAACATAAGCCAAAAATATATTTTTTTAATTATTCAAAGAGTTAGGTACCATAGCTCTGCATAGCTATGGAAAAAATCATAGCCACAAAGATGCTGTACTTCGCCCATTACTTACTTTTTCAGTCATATAATGCCAAGAGGTGAAGGCGGAATCTGGCTAGCACACACTTATGTATTTATGCTCGTTATTACTAACGCGTTAAGTAATAACGGGCCGAGATAAGCAGTGACATTTTAAAACAGTGTTTGTTAGTTAACTTATACTTAATAATGGCATACACAATCTCATGGAAATAAGTTTAACAGGGAACAACAAGGAGTCACTTAAATAATTCCAGAGCCCACTTTCCTCTTCATGCATGCAAATAATTTTTAATAAAGATCTTAAAAGATTAGACAGCAGGTAAGTCTTAACATCTTGTTAACAGCAATATCATTACAAATTATATCGGGATTATATGCAACAGTAGTGAGATAATTACTAAAACACACGTGCATTACGGAGGTCGGATTCGGATGTAATCAGTCTAATGTTTTGTTTGGTAGGGATTACTAACCAGAAATATTTACATTCCCGTGATTTTGAAAATAAGTGCCTGAGCCTCTTAAAACACATAAGTTTATATGGCCTACCGTAGCGCTACTTGTATGGAGAGTTTGGTGGAAATCGATTGATTGGTCTCTAAGACCTCTCTAAATATTTATTTTATTTTTTGGTGCCATATAACAAAATTGCCAAAAAAATACTTCATACGAAACTTTTAATAGGTACCGTCAGAATTAAACGTAAGGGTGAATAAAGTTTAATTGTTTAACATATATGACAAAATTTCAAAATATTTATATGGCCTCTATTTCGAAAATTAATGTCAGGCCCCACTAAAATCATGCATGTTTACATGGGCTCCTGTAGCTCTAACGGTGTGAACAGCGGTGTAAATTATTTTAATTGTTTCGTAAATGTGGAAAATTGTTCCATTTTTTCAACTGGTACTATTTTACAAAACGGCTGGCGAAAGCTGTGATGGTTATATCATTACCAGCATCTACTGACACCAGTGCAGCACAATCATCTACAGATGCAATAGTGCCATCAAATTCTTCAGCTGTTAGGTCTTCGGAATTTTTGATGCACCCATCGAACTTTCAGCTGAGGTACCTAGAACACCATTGTCGGCGTTACCTGTTTTTTTAGCTCCAGCACCTCCATCTCCAACAAGCCTGCCTGAGTCTTTGCCTGAACCAAATATGAAAAAACCTTTACTTTTTACATGACGGGCTATCCTACAAAATGGCGGGCTCTGCATAGATAAATGTGATGGTTATAATAGGCACTGCCAACATACAAAGTTATATTCAAATCTGTTTCGTATTCTCGTAGATATATTAAACAAAAATGTTCGTTTGCCAGCAATTTTTAAAATAAGTGTCTGCCCCACTTAAAACTTATCAATTTACATGGCCTGCCGTAGTGCTTGCTACCTGTTAGCCTAATTTAATGCGAAACTGTTGGTTTCTTCCAGAGATATGAAATAACAATTTTAATTTGCCATGTGGTATTTTCTTACAAAATGGCACACAAGAGACTTTTTGTGGGCACATATAAAGTTAAGGTAAAATTATTTAAATTGTTGCGACTATATTGAGTACTGAGTTGTAATGGCGATAAGGTCGCAAATTTGAAATAAATGCCTGGCCTACTTAACACGTACCAGTTTACAATACCTGAAGCAGTACTACTTGTTTACCATATTTGTTAGGAATTGGTAAATTGTTTCCCAACATAACATTTAAAAAAATATTAATTAATGTGGGCCCTATTTTATAAAATGTCTGACTAAAGACGTTTTGTGTGGGTATAATTGATATTTGTAATATATATTGCCAGCTAACAAAGTTAAGTTGGAATTAATTACATGGTTTTGAGACTCAGTATACCAAGCTAAATGGCTATATGGTCACCATTTTTTAAATAAATGCCTGACATACGTAAAACAAACCCGTTTAGTCACATGCCGAAGTGCAAATTGTTTATAAAATTTGGTAGGAATATGTCCATTGCTTCCCGAAATGACAAAAACCTTGTTAGTTAGTCGGACGCCATCTTACAAAATGGCCGACATTAGCAGCTAAGTGATGGTATATATGATGCTTTTATAATTTAGTATTGTGCTATCTATAAAAATAGAAGACCAACAACAATATTCATCATTACATTCAGTGCTTACATGATGCACTTGCGAACATACGACATTTGGTTTAAAGCCGTTTAACGGTTCCCAAGATATGACATGTCCCCCTTAATATTATGTCTGCCATTTTGAATGTAAGCGCCCGGCTTGTTGGAAGACTACGAAAATCACATGTCCTTTCTACTTACTATATGTGTATCCATTTGGATGAAATTCGGTCCCCGAGTACAAAATTTTCAGTGTAGAAATACATGCTGCACACACACATACACACAAAACTACACACATATGCACGCATGCACACAAATACTTTAAAGTGATCTCATAAGCCTTTCTTTCCTTTGGAAAATTGGCTTTATAGTTAAAGTTGAAATTATTAATTTTTTTTCTTGTATCTATTAAATCTATATTTATAAAAAATATTCATCATTTATTTGTTATCAGCTTGGCTAGGGTCGCTAAGGCGCGCAGTTCAAGCGCTGGGATTATGGGTCCTAGTCCTGATGCTGCTGATTTTACAAGGACCGAAAGTTTAATGTACTTAGAACCATTCTAATCGTTAACATAACCAACCAACTATAACAAGTTCCAGATAACCATACAAGAATACCAAAATAATTCGGTGTCAGCATCAAAATATTTAATTGCCCTTATACAAGCATTTTTATTGCGCTAAACAAACTTTGTTTTATTCAACGAAACCTTTTTCTCCGTGTGTTACCCTCGCGGAATGCGAGATCCGATATCCTCACACGAGCAACATAGGTAACGTTGATAATCATTGGGCCTTTATTGCTGTACTCTTGTTCCGCTTATGAATGCGTTCTGTTGCTACTTCATTTTAAAGCGTAAGTTCATGTTACATTTTCAAAATGACATACACCTAGGGACTTATCGCAAAAGGATTTCAACAAAGTTGGTTTAGGTCTCCTAAACTATTCTATGTGGAGAATTTATTCCTTTTCTGTGTTCTTAAGTTCATAAAAAAAATTTATCAGCCATATTAGGGATTTTCCCAAACTTGTTCCGCTCTAAGTAACTCGTCTGAAGAAATTTTTGTTCTTCTCCTCCTAGTTTTTAAATATACCATGGAAAAATTATTTCCTTGTAGGCAACAGTTTTAATCAGTACCTTATTTTGTTAAATAAAATCATAAAAAACCACAAAACAGCAACATAACGCCCACTAAGGAGAATATTTGCTTCATTTTATAAACCGAAAATATCAACAATTCCAAATTTGCATTGACTGTTAGTGATGAGTTACTTATGTACTTTAAAATACATTTATACATTATAAAATACATGCCGCACTAGTAAAGTAGTTTTCTGAAGTTCAGTGCCATAATGATAGTATACTGCTCACAAAAAGTAATATTTATGTTTCTAGTACCAGTGGATCTTAACTTCATTGTGTGTATCATGTAAACATTGGCGTCGTCCCCTCCAGTGACATGCGTATTGCACGTACACAAACGCATAAAGTTTAACCTCAGGCCTTACAAACAGCCGCAATTGAGGAATGAGATAATTTACCTCAGGAAATACTTAATGACCTTGGTTTTTGGCTTGCCTCATTGGATACAAGCATGCATCCGGAATCGTTGAGGTCCTACACGTTATTGAAGTTTGTTAGTACTGAAGAGACCAATTTTGTTGTTATTGAAACTGATGAGATTCCTTCGTTTAAGTTGTTTTCAGTTTATGCCTTTTGTTTGTTCATACCGGGATTATGTCAACGAGTATGGTGTTTTTCCCCTTTTTATGTGCTATTAGGAGTATAACATGACATGCAAATTACTTTTATTCATTATAACATCCTGGATCCTGATATATGCTAAAGTTTTTGTGAGCAGTATATTATACTTAGTATTGCGTTCAACTTCGCCCTATAAAACATAAACATGTAGACTAGTATACGCGATAGGTAGGTCAGAAACCAAAAAATAATTGATCTAAATACAAACAATTTGAGAGCGATATGTAAATAACCTTTGTACGATAAGGCTTATATTAAAAATCTGGGGAATAGAAGTCTTAAAAAACTAAAAGATATTTTTTAATTGAAGACCATTAATGTACCTAAATCACTCATGGGCTGACGGAGAATCACCCTTTCCTCCCAAAGTCGAATATAAAACGGCTTAACTTTCTTGTTACAATCTTTATCAGTAATCGTAGAGGTAGATCACAAAGTATGAGGACATATTTAAGTGAGATCGTTTTCAAAGATGTGTGTTCAACAGCAACCCTGTTGAATTTTACTAATGTACATCACTAACACCGAGGATTTTATTAACAGGAGAAAACGGCACACAAAATTGAAGTAAAGATCTTCACGTGATTTGAAAAAAATATAGACATATATTTGCGTCTACAGGCAACAGTTCGTGCAGACGTGGTTTCGATTCCCAGACAAGGTATAGGTGTGTGGCCGTTACGGGTAGTTTGGATAAAAATCAGCCTCCGTTTGACTAAATGGCGTAAAAGCGAAACGGATGTTCCAGTAAGGCAAATAGGTAACAGATAAGTATTATATACAATAATATATATGAACAGTTACAGCTGAACGAAGTGTTAGCTAGGGGACACAATAGTAACTCTGAGGATCGTATAAAAATCGTGATACTTGATGTAATATTTGTAGAAACTTATCCTTTCCGTGTCATAAGTTTATCTTAAGAGTAATTATCGAAAGTTAGAGTAGGGAAACAAAACATTTTATGAGTAGTTTAATGTTAGTGTACTTAAATTTTACAGCGTATTATTTGTTGGTAGTCGTAAAACGGCAGGGACACGGCTTTAAAGTTTATAATACTCGATTTTTTTGCAAAATTATGTGTTTATAGTTCGCATTTCATGCCTGGCAAATAGCTCAACTTTTCTGACGACATTTTTCATTAAAGTTTACTTCACAAAAAACTTAAATAATTACGATATGAAAGAATTCGATGTAGCCGGTGACACCGAGATTTAAGGCTGTTCAAGTGCCTAGATTTTTTCTACACTTTTAAGATATTTAACGGTTTTGCGATACAGTATCTAACAACTATTTTATAAAAATGCCAAATCAGTTTAAAAACAACACTCGCATACTTTATAAGTAGAATTATCAGAATTTTGACCTTAGAAATTGCGCCAAACTAATTTCAAAATTTTTATAAGAGCACAATATTTGATTTCAGCTAAGGTGTTTTTTGAAGATTTAGGAACTCTACGAAGAAATTTCTTTGAAGTTTGACATTTTGTTCCCCGCAATAATGGTTTAATTTCTGGTTATTTAGGATTTCAATTTTATTGTAGAACTTAAAATAATATTATGGACGAACCACTGGAAGAAATCCCATGAAAATTCTTCATTTTACTCTAATGACATTAACGATTAAATTGAACTGTAGCCAAACATGATAGTTATATGATTTTATTTAATTTGTTAGCCAATACGTATAAACTAGAAATGCGTGTATTTTCCATTAGTAATATTTTTAAAATAATTTTCCACAGATTTTGATACTTTTATCATTGTACTTTTTGATGTAATAAAACATAATTTAAAAATATCCTAAAGATATTAAAACAATTTTTGTCACTTAAGCAGCCTTAAAAGAAGTGTGTAAACCGCATGTTTGTACGAAGAGGCTTCTCGAGCACAGCGCTAAGCGACATAGGGCAGGGTTGCCATGGCGGAGCAGGGCAGTGTATCATGCACGTATATCAGTGATAGAGGGTAATCACATCTCCTCAGGGGCCGGCACCGTATGTGTTGTGCGGAGCGCCTTCGGCAGGCATAAGCATACAAGGGCCCGGGGCTCCGAGAGTGTGATACACGAGGGCTGGAGGGGGAAAGGACCAACCCCTGGTTGTCACTCCACTTCGGCCCTCGTGTCCGTCGAACCGGATTGACTCGAGGCTTCGCCGCCGGCTCACGTCCAGCCTGCGCGGTCACCTCGGATCAAGAGCTCATCTGCAGCCATCCACGACAGCGGGGATTACTAGTGAAGATGACCCCCAGGTGAAGGACTTGCCAGTGTAGCCCCACGGAGCTTCGCGAGGAAGTCTTCACGCGCATTTCCCCGTTTAGTAATCGTTCAGTAACACTTCAGCTATTAAACCTTTTGTGCATTTTGTCTCACAATAATTTGTCTTACGTTCGGAACCAAACGTAAATTTTCGTATCCGCGGCCGACTCGTTGATAGACCCCAGAAATCCATAGCCAGAAGAAAACTAACAACTAAACGATATTGGCCGCTATCATCATCTGTCTACACTTCACAGGAAAAAATATATTTTGGCGGGTTATGTCATCTTTTCCGTATCATTATAATTTGGCTATGTGTCAACCTCCTGTATTTTTTTCAGAATTGCCTACTTAGTCTAGGGCACATCATAATTTTCTTAACTCATTTATTGATGATGACAGAAAACGTGTTGAATTGAGTTACGCGTGCAGGTAATCTGGCGGGAACGAATGACTAATAAAATTTCAGTAGAATTCTGGAAGATTTCGATCCTAGGAACAATCAGACAAATAAAGTCGTTGTAATTCTTATCTGCCGACAGTTACATTCCACAGGTATCGACTTCACGAGCATACAGAAATTAGGAAATAAATATTGATATAATATATTTATTGTGCTAATTATTCCTAGACATTTCATTCCTACTATATAGCATGTTGCTATGCCCACATAATTTTTTGTTTGGCACTCAGCTACCGGGCTAGTTTATATTACGAACTGTTCACAAATTTTATAAAATAATGTTAAATTTTAAGTCACGAAGAAGTATTCTGCGACCAATAAGGCAAGATGTGAAGCGACTCGCAACAAAAATAAGTTCAGAGAGTAGCACGCGACGAAGCAAGTCGCCTGCCACGAAGCTAGTTACGGAGCTTGTAGAGAATTATGAAGCGAATTGAGAAAGTAATAGTGAAGTGCACTGCAAAACTCAGCGAGATATACGCTGTGAGGGGCAAAAGGGTTTGCCAAGCGCCTCTCAAAGCTCGTATCTCGTAGCATTATTTTTAAAGCAATTATATTGGCCAACAGCTAATACGTCCACGGCCAAAAGCAATGATCGCAAATAAACAATACAACAAAAAAAAGACTCAAAATTGAACATTCACAAGCAAAATTATGAATACTCGTGACCATTAAAGATGCACAACTGAAAAACAATGTCGCAATCTCGACGCACAGCCCAAAAAATTCGAACCGTTAGTGACGACGGTTACTGAAGAACTCATCGCAAACTGCATCACGTGGTGTGAAGAACGCTGTGAAATGCAGCGCGACGCATGACACAAGTCTCCATGCGTATCGCGATTCACGAAGAGTGTTGCAAGTCGCGGTGGTGAGCGACAATGTATGAGCTTGTTGACGCCTGCAATATTTTACAGTAATTTTTAGTATTTTTTCTAGAAGTTCTTGATGCACTTTACAACATTTATTGCAAAAAAGCTAAAATTCTCAAAATGAAACGAAACAATGGTCTAGAGATATTATATAAAACTGGCCCAGAATTGTCATCTTTGTAACTACAGTGAGCATTTCTGTTCCATAAGTGTAATATCATGGACTACATATAAATTCATCAACAATGAAGTTGTTTGCGAAGCTAGCCAATTTTTTTTTAAAGACTGTAAATGCTGGTTCGAAACGGAAAGAAAACGACACCTAGATTTCAACACTTCTCTGGCGTTTAACTTTCGGTAACATCTGCCCTCCTCCTCCATCTAGGGAATTCTTTGGTCACTGTTTCCCCTCACTAAGAGGTGAACAAGTGGACAGTGGGAGTGTGATATTTCCACTCACTAGGAGATGAACAACTTGACAGTGGGGTGTGTTTTTCCACTCACTAGAAGGTGAACACCTGGGCAGTGGGGGCGTGTGTTTTCACTCACTAGGGGATGAACAACTGAACAGTGTGAATGTGTTGTTTCCACTCATTAGAAAGGTGAACAACTGGAAAGTGGGAGTGTGTTGTTTCCAACCACTAGGAAGGTGAACAACTGGACAGTGGTAGTGTGTTGTTTTCCACTCACTAGGAGGGGAACAAATGGACAGCGGGAATGTGTTGTTTCCGCTGTAACGCCTGGTTTTTCTTCCTAACTTGATGAATAATATTAACGTAATTTGAATGTCATCAGTATTTGAATGTTTCAGCTTTTTAAAGAGGTTTAAATATGGTTTTAAATCTTATCAGATCCCTTTGTTATAACTTTGTGTTGTTTGATAGGATACTTATCAATTAAAATATTTGTTTTACTGAATACTTTCTCTTTTTTTAAGATCTTAAATATTACTGTTTGTTAAGGTTTTTTTTTTTTTTTTTTTTTTTTTTTTTTTTTTTTTTTTTTTTTTTTTTTTTTTAGTAAAGTTAGGAACGTTTTACTAAGTTTGGAAAGGAATTTATCATGTGGACATCTGAAGGAAGAATGTCACCAATTTAATGTGTTTCTTGATTAAAGTTAATATGACGCTGATGATTAATTGAAAAAGAATTTGTATTTTTGAGCATATGAAATCAAGACTAAACTACAGAAATACAAACAAGCAAGAATCAATGGCGCATTTGTAAGTCTTCAGAGGCTGAAATGTCAACAACAAATTCCAAAGGAAACGAGGGCCTTATCATTGGATTCTGGAGGAAATTATAGACATTCACCATTTGTCTATTTCTGAAGGAGGTTCGTCGCAGGAGGCAGTTTCAACTTCGGAGCCCAGGTCAACGTAGTTATACGTCGCTTCAGTGGTTGGATTCGGGAGTCAGCTAAAGGACTTTGGCTGGAAGAAGGATATCGGAGTGCCTATTGCCGATATGTGATTGCAATCTGCTGTAAGATGTAGAGTTCAAGGTTCGGCTCTAATGAGAGAGCTTCAGATTTAGCTGCGAACTGCCTGATTCCGCTACAATAGTTAAATATCCTGTTTTATATAACTTACGAACTTTTTTTTTCCAAAAGTTAAAAAGTTATAATGTGCTTTAATCAAATGTTACTCATATAATTAGTCTGCGTCCCACCTTATCTACTAATGCTTACTTGGTTTACTAAGTTCCTTATAATGAGCTCATCTACCATTTTATTGCAATGACACCATCTTTTAAGTTCTTGTGCCGAATAGATATAAATATTTTAATCTATACTGATAATTGTGGAAAGCTAATGATCGAAGGGGTATACATTTTGTGTTAATTCCAATTTCTTTTGTTTCACACTCTCCCTAATAAACTACGCGAAAGGTTGCTTAAGCTTATCATTAATTTTAGTATTTCCTTTATATGCTTTTGATTAATACCCAGATTTAAATATCTTTAGTAATTTGAGATAATGTTAACGCTTGCTTTTCTTCTTAAAGATTCTCATAGCCGAGGCAAGTGAAATATGGATAACTATACTTAATAATATATATTTTAAGTTGTAAATACTATAATTTATTTATAAGTACTAACCATTAAATTCTTATTTTAAGTAAAGGAGTAGTGCACATTCGTGCTACAGAATTGCCGGCCAAAATATTAGCATGTACCAATAATTCCTATTTGGTTTGGTAAAGAAATTGGCTACTCAAAACGTGGGGTGGGAGAGAGATTTAAACCCACGTAAATCCCAGGAACTTTACATTAGTTTCAAGGCATGGTCAACAAGAACTTCCATTGAGGAAGCTATCGAAGTTAATGATATTTACAAATTATGAACAGCAAAACAAGGTCACCATATTTTCTTAGGAAGGCTAAAGACATAGAGAACAAAATGTCGTCAATTCCCACAGATAATACTAGTGGAAATTCCGACATGGAATTGCAGGCAGACGTGGATAACACGACCACCAAAATCGTAACTAACATAGAGAATACTAACGAACAAGAACCTGTTAATAATCATTTTTCACAAACAGCCGCCTTCGCAGAATTGACAGAATTATCACGTGAACAGTCTCGCAATATTCAGGAAATTAAAGGCAAGCTTAAACGCGAAATGACTGCACGCCAGAAACAACAGTCTCGCGAGCTTATGCAGAAAATGAATGCGCGCTAGGAACAACAATTTAGTCAAATTAAAGGTGAGCTGGTAGATAACTTTAACGCACAGTTTAATCAGTTAACTCAGGCATGGTCCGCACAATTATCCCTGGTGCAGCGGGAAGTAGAAAATGTAGATAAGAAGCTGGAACAGACTTCCGAGGTTTTACGAGGGGAAATTTCCCACACGCGCACTGAACTAGAAGCTGTATCGGAAAGGTTTGAGCAGCGATTTACCGCGGTCGAACGCAATACCACCGACATGGAGGAACAAGTATCTGGGCAACTGGAAGCCTTTGTAGAGCAAATAGAGCGTAAACTGGACAGTGAGAAAACCACCACGGAAGCTAAATTAAACCAGGTTGGAGGTGAAGTAAAGTTAGTAGCGGACAAGCTAAACGATGTCATTTGGTCCGCAGGGGGAATACAGCTCAGAAACACCAGTCCGAGTCCCGCATATCAAACTAATTGCATTGATCTTTCATTAATTGCAAGTTCACCTGACATACATGAATCCGTTCACGCCAGTGACGGCCTCACACAGGCGATTTATTCTGCAAGGTCATTACTACACTACCCCAGTAAACTATGGGCGGACCATATGCCTTCGTTTGAAGGGAAGACGGGAGAGAACCCCGTCAATTTTCTAAATAAACTTTATTAATATTCTTATTATTCAGTTTAAATGACGCGGACAAGTTTCGTTGTATTAGCCTGTGTCTTAAATCAACAGCATATTTTTGGTGTGGGGTCAATAAGGCAGATATCCATTCCTATGACGAGTTTAAGTGCAACATTCTGGCTAACTTTTGGAATAAAAAGGTACAGGAGAACTTACGCACCCAGCTGTACGCAGAAAGGTTTTGGCTGGAAAAGGGAAACCCCTAGAAACACATATAGTAGAAATGTACGAGAAATCTCGCTACCTAGATCCACCTGTGACCGATGAGTAATATATAGCAATGACTCTTCGGCAACTTCCATTCAAATACCAGGCACATTGAACCGGTAGGCATGATATTTGTTTACCAACATTCCGCGAAGAGCTAATGGCATTGGACGTCATCGATAAGTTATAACGTCAACAGAGAAGTAGAGACAGCCAATTCACGTCTAATAACGATCGCATGTACCCTGAATCTAACGTAAATGCGGGTAGGAATGCATTTTGTACACCACCTAGCTATGATCGTAATCCACCTGTAAATACGTGTGGAGTCATGCCATATAATCAGAAGGCGTTATTACGACATCTTCAACCTTCCACCTAGAGGTGGCGATATTTTTACCGCAATTCCTACGGAAGAAGAGGAAAGTATCGCGATCGGAGACATCCGTACGATAGCAGGGACCGAGGTAAACGACAGGACGAGTCTGGACGACATACAGAAGTACAGCGCAGATACACTACAAATGAAGACAGTATTGAACACCAATGCATACCGGGACGACATTCGCCAAGGAGAAGAGAAGAAAGGACGAACGCGGTGTTTCATAGCGAAGATACAGGCTCGTGAATTGTACATTCCTCGCAGAAACCTGAATAGGCCTACCAGGAAGGAATCGCGCAGGGATTCTTCAAGAACCAAATGCCTCTAGAGTCGAGGTCACCGTCATTTGCACCGATGACTCAACCTTCACAACCGCAAAACACCGACACCCCGGCAAACGGTTACTGGCAAAACCTTGGAAGCCGGTTAAACTATTAGGGGTCAGGGATGACGGAATTCCATCGCTGACCTTACGCCACGTTTTTCCAGAGGGGTCCATTTTGTTCAGAGCTCATGATGTACCGTACAATATAAATGGTCATACTGAAGTATGCAGCAAGGTAACAGTACTACCGGTCTCTCTAGAGCAGACAGATCGAGAATTTTTGTTGACTGATCCGATAAAAGAACCAAAAAATTCACGAACTATATTATGTCCAGAATTTTTATTAAAGATGTACGATATACCAGTCCCAGTATTACTAGATAACGGGGTAGAGGTAACTTGTGTCTCCGAAAATTTATGTAATGAAATCGCAGCCACAGGCCGAAATTTGCCGTGTGTGCCCGTGCCCA
The DNA here is from genome assembly GCA_029891345.1 of Dryococelus australis. Classification (NCBI taxonomy): domain Eukaryota; kingdom Metazoa; phylum Arthropoda; class Insecta; order Phasmatodea; family Phasmatidae; genus Dryococelus; species Dryococelus australis. The sequence goes on along the minus strand of CM056994.1, from coordinate 183,878,718 downwards.
GATTACGAATTGTGGGAACAACATCAAAGTCTAGTCCGATTATGTACTTTTCCCGAAAACTGGAAATTTTTTTGATATAGTGGTCTATTCGATAAAGAAAGTGTGTCTTCAATAAGCCGACCGCTCGAGAAATCCAGCGAGAATGGCAAATTGGAGGAAATACACCCATACGTGCTCAATATCGAGGCCCTTTCGCAAGAACAGAAAATTAAATTACAAAACTTGCTTTTTGTACACCGGGATACTTTCTCGCGAGGCCAGGGATAAACAATTTTTTTCACACCCGAATTGAAGTTAAACCTGTGGAACCTTTTCATTGTAAATCGTATCCCATCCCAAATAAGTTTATGCATGAAGCAGAGGCTTATTTAAAGCAAATGCGCGAATGGGATGTTATCGAGCACAATTCCAGCCCATGCCCAAACCCCATAGTGTGTGTGCGAAAAAAGATCGTTCGGTACGATTGTGCCTAGACGCGAGACGCATAAACGCCATCATTGTGAAAGCCCAAGAAAGCCCCAGGGCCACAGATGAACTGCTACGCCTTTATGACAGTGTCAAATACATGAGCACCATAGATCTTACCCATGGCTATTGGAATTTGTCGTTGGAAGAAAGTTCAAAACAATATACTGGTTTCCTGTTTAGAAACCAACAGTAAGCTTTTCAAATGTTGCCGTTTGGGTTGTGTAACGCGATAGCTCAGTTCACGCAATGCAAGTACCTAACCCTAGGGGACGGGTGTGCAGAATTTGCACGTTCTTATATGGACGACATACTTATCACCTCACCTACCTTCGAAACCCACATCGAGCATCTTAATACGGTGTTACACTTACTAGCCACTGCTGATATTACAGTAAAGTTGCGTAAGTCGCTCTTTTACAGAGAGGAAGTCCCTTTATTAGGGCACATTATTACACCGGCTGGCATAAAAACAGCGACAGATAAGCTGATAGCCATTTCCAATTTTCCAGTGCCAAAGAGTGTGAAACAACTCAGGCATTTCTGGAAGTAGTAGGATTGTACCGTAACTACTCCAGCTAAGTAGCTGGTACAGCTCTACCTCTATTTGAGCTAAAATGGTGTAAAGTGGGAGTGGAGAACAGCTTGACAGAAAGTTTTCGAGCAGGTAAAAAGGTTGTTCATAAATGAGCTAGTGATACATCAATCCAGGCAAGGGATTGATTACCCCATACATACGGATGCCTCGGCATATGCGTTAGGTGCTAGATTGGCACAACTCGACCTCCAGGGGAACGATAAAACTGTGGCTATCGCTATCAGAATGCTGAGTAAAGCTGAGAAGAATCATACCGTAACCAAGAAGGAAATAAGTGGCATCGTTTGGAGTTTTGCAAAAATTTCGTGACCTCTTACTTGGAGAAAAGGGAATCTTGCACACTGAACATCAAGTATGATTGAGCCTAAGAATTGGGAAAATTTCCAGTAGCAGATTAACCCGATGGGAGTTTCGTATAGAATATCTACATATCAGAGGTTCTAACAATGTGATTGTGGATTTGCTGAGCCGCATTCCTGATGAGGAAGTACTACAACAGGACAAGAATCACAACGAATATTTGGTTTTACCAGTACGTAAAGCGCCAGTGTTAAGTGGATTATGGCAAGAAAACTTGAAAAATTTCCATGAGAAACAGAGGGAAGACAAATTTTGTAGCAACATTTGTAAAAAAGTATCACAACTACCTGAAGAGGGTTTATTTCACACACTATACTGTAGGACAGATTCTGGAGTTTTGTTCTACAGTAGCTATATCAGAAGACATTTCGAACAAGAATGGAAGCTGATGATACCCGATAAGCTTCAACTACAGTAAGTGCTGGACACCCGTGAGATGTTAGGTCACACAGACATATGAAGTGTTGCTGAGACAGTTCTACTTCAAGGATATGCAGAAATTAGTGACAATGACAGTAAGAGCATGCAATATTTGTCAGTGGTGCAAACATGCCCAAGAACAGCTGATAGGAGGACTACAACCAATCATTCCCGACAAACCAATGGACATGATTTCCGTGGATTTATACGGAACTTTGCCCAATCCCGGGGTAAAGTATCCTATGTGCTCATCACAATGGATATTTTCTCTAAGTTTACCAAGCTATACGCGATAGTGCAGACTAATGCTCGAACAGTCTTCATTAAATTAAAATCTTTTCTTGAAGAAGTGGGCCAACCGAGATGTGTGCTGTTCGACAAAGGAATCCAGTTTACAGAAAAAACCTGGAAACTAGGCACTAGTAAGTTGAATATTTTGCCCACCACATCATCAGTCAGGCATCCACAGAGTAACCCGGTAGAGCATCGAGTGAAATCATTGGGAGATATGCTCCGCATTTTGTGCCATCAAGCACATCAAAATTGTCGAGACAAACTACCAACGATCGAGTACATAATGAACAACGTGCCACACGAATCAACTTCCATCACCCCTCTGGAAGCGTTATCAGGTCAGCAATCTCTAGTAATTGACATATCAAAATTACCTCCTCCGCCCAACACTAAATCAGTGGAAAATGAAGAAGACACCGAAGAAAGGAAGAGAGAAATTTTGGAATTCACAAGAAAAAGGTTAAACTTAGCCGCTGAATGAAGAAACAAGTACGCGAAGAAATCTCGAAAGAAGGACTAAAATGTCGGACGGCTTGTGTTGGTTCGAGCTTTTTGCATTTCCAAAGCTTGGGAATACCTTTCCAAGAAATTTATGCCAATGTACATTGGTCCAGTGCAAATTTCGAAGATCTGTAATCATAATTGATACGAAGTACTTTGTCTTGAGACAGGTAAAGTCATAGGCAAGTACAATATCATGGCTTTAACAGAGTACCAACAACCAATTACGACAGTTTAGGAAAGATGTTGGGAAAATAAATAAGTATACTTACCTGACAAATGAGAAATGTGTAATTTTGCGATGTGATATTAAGAATTATTGTCATAAAATTGGAATGTTGTTGTATTAATTAATGTTTGTGACCTGAGTTTATGTGCATGATGTAAAATGAATAATAAATTAAAGATAAATGCTGCCGGTTGATGATAATAATTTATTCCACTTCTAGTAATATTTTTTTGTCCAGAACACGTACCACGTTGACAACGATATCTTATAAGGAGGTGATGATGTAGTATTATATTTTGCAGGAAAGTACTTGGAATTTCCTACCAAGATAAAGGTGTAATTGTGTGATGTAAGGAAATGTTCGTCATAGTTAAGAGTCCGAATAGAAAACCATACAATTTTGCTATTGGCAATGAAAACGAAACGGATATAGATATAATACTTCGTCTCGGCTAATGTGAATTTACACTAACGAGAAAAATACTTTTGTAGGTAGGGTCTTCTGATGTTAACTTATTTAGAGGGTCGATAGTCTTACTTACACATATTAGCACAATGTGAAAAAAAATTGGTGAGTGTGAAATGTGACTAGGACACTGCGAAGTGACGTAGTCTGAGTACAAAATATATAAGTGATAATGATATTTTTTTAAAGGATACTCACTAGTGTTAATTGGGCCATGTATTACATCCCACCAGTAAAATTTTATTTCCTAAGAGAAAAAGTCTTTATACTCCGACATGATAAGGCAGGAGCTAACCATTAAAACAGTTGGTTTGTGGAACGTATTAAACTGCTCCACTCAGATATAAATAAGTGTTGCAGAGGATGTGCTACGATACCAACAGGGACGCAGTGGCAACTCCAGTGCTACGATGTCAACAGCAGGGTCCGCTGAGATATGTAGTCACTCGACGAAGTGAGAGACAGAAACATCTACTGCGTCATTACATCAAGTGGATGAACATTCTTGTTACCTTAAAGAATCAAACACTTAAAAACTCATCCAAGCCGATGTAAATGCTACTTTGCAAATAGTGCTTGTGTTCTGTATTAATTCTGTGTTAAAAGAGTAATCACTGTATGTTCATGAATTGGAGCTCCTTGGTAATTTTAAGTGTAAAGTAATAAATATTTATGCAGCATATAAAATAACTACATAAATATTTAAAACAGGTGTTACGAGTATTAAGTAAAATTTTTTGAAGTGGTAAATACTATTATTTATTCATAAGTACCAACCATTCTAAAATCTTATAATCAGTAAAGAAGTAGTGCCCACTCGTGCTACAGAATTGCCGACCAAGATATAAGCAGATGTGGAATACCGACCCTAGTGCAGCACGATTTTTCTGATAAATTTAACCAAAAATACAACAAAAAGTAGCATCAACTTTTTCTTGCTATTTGTAACAAAAGTACAGGAAAAAAAAAAATTAAAACTCGTAATCTGAAATTTAGTGAAAAAAACGCCAACAATTAAGAAAATTGAAGCTATAAACGAGAAAATTTATCTTTTTCAAGCAGCTTTTTCACATTGCTAGAAACGACCATTTTTTGTTTACAAAACAGGCAATTTTCATTAAAAAAACAGGCCATTGAAGCCTGAAATCACAGAAATTCTGCAATATTTCACTAAAAGGTGGTGCAGAAATTTTGATGCTATAAAAACCGGCAATTTGTACCAAAAAGTATAACAAAAATAGCACTGACTATTTCTTGCTATTTGCATTGAAAGTGTAAGAAAAAATTATAAAATCAAAATCTGAAATTCAATGAAAAAACGATCAAAAACAAGCTAATTTAAACTAAAAATAAGTGAAAAGATACAAATTATTAGAGTTTATATATTTTAAGACAATTCGAAATCATGCATAGATTTGCCATTTTTCATTTCTTTTAAGCCTTTATATGTTACAAAATCTCGATTCTCGTTTATTAACTTTAAAGCATTTTTATCAAACAGACTTACTAACATTGCGATATGGTAAAGTAATGTTTAATTTTGAATCAAGAATATGACTCCTTTTTTTTTTCCAGACATAGACTCTTATAATTGAAAATCTGTAGCAACATACTTTTATTTTTTTTCTAGGTCCTGTAGTTCTTTTTAACTTAGCCGTGTTGTTAAACTTGGCGTGCATTTTTATTTATCTTTAGAAAGAAAAAATATTTAAAGATAATAAGAATATTTTAATTATGAAAATAATAAAATTGTAAAATAATAACAATCATCGAAATATTAAAATTAAAATAATAATAAAGTAATATATTAAAATAGTAAAACAATTTTTTATTAATTTTTTTTCCTTTCAAATGAACATAAAAATTTAATCGCTGCGCGCCAACGTAATGGAAAAAATGCCACATTTAATGTAAAATTGTGGCGAAAAATTAAACATAGAAAATTTTTACTTTAATGAATACACAAAAGATAAGCTTTATAATGTCTATACAAGATGCTGCATTGAAACGGTACAAAGCACTATGAATTAAATAAAGAGAAGGTATTATGCGAATGTTGAAAAGAAAAAAGCACAAAAATTCTAAATTCCACAGTACAGCACTAGATGATTTAAATGGAACTTAACATGATAATTAACCAACATAAACATGTAAAGTACGAAATGAGAATAAATCTATGAGACTATTTTATCTTAATAAAAAAATTAAAGGGCAAAAATATAACAAAATAGAAGCTTGTTATAATGAATACATGAAGAAATACACGAAGTATAATCATAGTGAGAAGTGAAATAATTAATATATATTGATTTTGATATCAATATTAAGTAAAACTTTGGGTTATTTGATTTAAAAAAAGGAAGGTACCAAATAGCCTCTAAAACCTAAAATATAATTAAATTGTTTCTTTTTTCTAAATACTAGTATCAAAAATTGAGGCGAACAACCTTGCAGTTAAGTTGGGTGAGAAGACAGTGCGGGAGCTAAGAATTGTAGGTAGAGATTTAAAAAATAATTATAGCTATAATCTAGGGAGTGATGATTTAATTAGACTTTTGTATACTCTAAGGAAAGATGATTTAATTACACCTTACATACAATTTAGTATTTACGAGCAAAGAGAAAGAAAAATAGCGAATTTGCAATTTTTTAATGCTAATACCAATGTATTATATTCAAAAGATAGAACGAAATTGGAAGAAAAATATATCCATTCTCTAATAATCTATTTGTAAAACAAGAGAAAAAGGATTTAAAAGAAACATTCCCATTCTCTAGTAATCTATTTACATAACAAGAGAAAAAGGATTTCAAAGAAACATCCCCATTTTCTAATAATTTATTTGCTATACCTATAAATAAAAGCCAACAGGTAAAAGAAGGGAAAACAAAGAATATTTTTTTCAAATTTACCTTTGGCTGACACAAATATCAATTAATTATGTCCCAAAGATTAAAAAGAATTAACAATCATATTTCCATTTTATAATAATTTATTTGTTAGCAAAAAAAGTAGAAGAACCAATAAAAATTACAGACTTAATAAAGCTTTTAAAGGTAGATTATCGACGTATAACATTGAGAATTCTTTTAATTTAGTAGAGCTTAATCAATTTATACATTTTATGAAAAGCATAGTTTTTGAGATAATACATAAAAATGTTAAAACATTTAGAGGGTTGAAAATCAGCATAAAATTATATACCAATTGTCGAAAGCAGGAAAATAATCAAGTAGAATTACTTACATTTGAGTAATATAATCATAGAGTACTAAACGAAGGAGAATTTACGAAGATTTATAAAATTATATTCCAGGAATTATTTACACAATTATCCAAATTTCAAAGAAGCGGTTCAGGATAGACTTTTGATAGAATAATTGGAATACAATTAGCTATAAATAAGTATAATCCATTAAATGGAGCATCATATATTTATCTGCCAGAAGCAATTAAAAATATAAAAGCATGCATAAATGTGAAGAATAATGATCGATAGTGCTTTCTTTGGGCAGTTAAATCTGCATTGTTCCAGTAGAAAAAGATCCACAAAGAGTATATACATATAAAAAATGTGGGGCTTGATATCGATTAAGCTATAGATAAATATTAATATCCTATTATTAAAATTTATGATATAACGAAAATAGAAAACCTAATTGTTGCATCTAAAACTTACAAAAAGTAAAAAGAAAAACATATAAATTTACTTTATTTCAAAGATGATGAAAATTCTAATTCATATTATAGGTGGGTTATATATTTATCCAAACTGCTTTCAGCACAAAAAAAATCATCAACATAAAACTTATATATGTGATATGTGTCTTCAATTCTTTCATACTCAAGAAAATTTAAATAAACATACAGAATACTGCTCTAAAAACGAAGCAGTAAAAAAACATTTAACCTCAAAATGAAAGCAAATAAAATCTAAAAATTATAAACATACAATGAAGGTTTCTTTCACAATATATACAGATTTTGAATCAATATTAAAGAAAGCATCAGCAGCTAAACCAAATACAAGAGAGTTAAGAAAATTTAACCTTATCAAAAAATATCCAATTTTAACCAAAGGTGTTGTTGACAATGGTCTTTATAAGGAGATACTGAAAGTAAGATATAATCTTAGTAATGAACAAATTAATAGCGTTGATTTAAAGCTAAACGACAAATCATATACTATGAAATATCAGTTACAGGAAGTATCTGGTTTTGGTTATTATATTGTATCTAACTATGGTGATTATAAGCCTCCAGTAGTATATCGATGCCGAAATGCACATAAAGTTTTAAAACAATCAATTAAAAATGGAAGTAGGAGAAATTGGGGGAATATATTCACAAATGGAACCAATGCATCCACTAACCAAAGAAGAAAGAATATTATAAGGTGAATCAGAAAATTGTACTATGTGTGGATATGAATATACAAAGGACAGTAAAAAAATACATCATCATGATCCTATAAGTGGAAAATTTATTAATCCAGTATGTAATGATTGTAATCTACAATTAAAATTACCCAACTTTGTACCACTTAATTTCCACAATTTAGCTGGATATGATGCACATTTATTTATTAAAGAGTTAGGCTATGATGACAAAAATATTGATTTAATTGCAAATAGTGAATAAAAGTATATCATGTTTGGGAAAAATCACAGAAAATTTTAAATGCAATTTAGAGACACATTTAAATTTATGGCCAGTGGTTTAGCTAAATTATCATAAAATTTAACCAAACAACAAACAAAACATACACATAAGCATTTCCCAGAACAAGAAGAAGTTGAATTAGTTACTTAAAAATGTGTTTACCCATATGATTATATGGATAGTTGGCAGAAATTCGAAGCAAACGAACTTCCTCAAATAAGTGAATTATACAATAAATTAAATGATTCTGCTATAACTGGTGTTGATTTTCAGCATGCAAAATGTGTATGTAACCAATTTAATATTAAAATTTTTGGCGAATTCCATGATTTATATTTAAAAAGTGATGCATTACTTTCAGCTGATATATTTGAAAATTTCAGAAATATGTTTATAAATGCACATGATTTAAATCCTGCATGGTATTTCACTGCACGAGGATTATCTTGGGTTGCAATGTTAGAAATGACTTATCAACTGCTAGTATTTTTACATAACTATGATATGATTTTAATGATGAAAACGAATTAGAGGTGGAATATCACAATGTTGTAAGCAATATGTTAAAGTTAATAACGACTATTTAGAAGATTTTCGTACAAAATAAGAGTTCAAATATTTAGCATATCTCGATGCTAATAATTTATATGGTAGGACAATGTCACAATATTTACCATAAGGTGGTTTCGACTTGGTTTATTCTACAAGATTTGATTTAGATTACTGGAGTGAAAAAATATTAAATTTGGAGGATAATTCTGTGTATGGTTATATATTAGAAGTTGATTTAGAATATCCACAAGAACTGCATAATTTCCATAAATATCTACCATTTTTCCCAGAAAATAAGGTAGTTCCAGGAACAAAGCAATCTACATTAATAACAACTTTACATAACAAAGAAAAGTACGTAATTCAGTATTGCAATTTTAAAAAAATGTCTAAATAATGGTTTAAAACTTACTAAAATACATAGAATATTGACGTTTGAACAGTCCGATTGACTGAAGAAATATATAGATTTGAATACAGAGATGACAACTAATGCCAAAAATGATTTTGAAAAAGATTTTTATAAACTGATGAATAATTCTGTGTTTGGTAAAACAATGGAAATCATAAGAAACAGAGTTGATACAAATCTAATATCATTTGCAGAAAAATGTGAAAAAATTGTAGCAAAAACGATATTTACTATATTTAATGAGAATCTTGTGGCCTTACATATGAATAATACAACTGTATAATATAATGAGCCTTCTTATGAGGGAATGTCAATATTAGACATATCGAAAGAAATGATGTATGATTTTCATTATAACATAATAAAACCAAAACATGGTGATCACATTGTATTATGTTATGATGATACCAATTTGTACATTTATAACATAAAAACTGAAGATTTTTACAAAGATATGAAGATGATAGAAAAATTTGACAAAAATGATTATATAAATGATAATATTTATAGCATGCCTCAAATAAATAAAAAAGTTTTAGGAAACAAAAGATGAATGTGATGGTAAAAAATTAAAGAATCTGTCTGATTGTGATGAAAAATGATTGCGTATAAGGTTGATGATAAAGAAAATGAAAAATCAAAAGGAGTAAAGGAATGTGTTGTTAACTAATGAATAACATTTGAGAACTATAAGAACTGTTTTTTTAAAGAAAAAATGCAAAATGGAACTATTAATCTAATTAGAAGCTAAAAGAATGAAATATATAAAATCGAAGTTAATAAAATTGCATAAGTCCTTATGATAACAAAATAATTATACTATAAAATAAAATAGATACAGTAGCACATACATACCAAAATTAGTAATTTTTCACTAATTTTTATATTATTATATTATATATTTTGAAGATATTAAAGGAATCCCTGGATACCTTTAAACTTCTTTAGTTTCCAAAAGATTATCGATATCAGCACCATCGAAATCAATCAGTTTGCCATTTTCATCTCTAATTTCCAAAATTGTATGTTTTAAACATTCATTATTAATGTTATAAAAATTTGGACATGCAGGCTCATAATTAATATAATTTCTAAATCTCTACATTGGTTTGGTGGGAAACCGGCTATTATATGTTTCTAAATGGTTTGACTCATCATATTTGATAAACATATCATATGTCAAATTACAGTGAACATTTACTGTTTTAAAAGAGTCAAAATTTGGTAATTTAGTACCTACAACAATTTTGTCTTTTTCAATAAGCACATTTCTGTCGAAACCAAGGATATCAGATAATCAATCATCAAATTTAATATCGGAATTTGATTTAATAGATATTCTATTTTTTACTTTATTTTCTGTAAATTCATTGTTATTTGTTGAAAATTAGTCTATTAAATTTGTGGTATCTTTTAATGATTCAATATTGTATTGACCTTTAGGAATAGTTATAACTTCATTTTTATGAACTTTTGGACTCATGTGTTCAATAGTCGCTATAGTATTGTTGTTTATATTTTGAGATAAAAATTTTGTGTGAATACTAACCAAAACAATCGATTTTTCATTATGGATAAAATCATAATGAAGTTTCTTCTATAATATATCCATTTATTACAAAAATTATCTATTCGAATGAAGAAAGTTAAAAGGGGTGTCTGTGTATTAATTCATGAAGTTAATTCCAAAATTTTAAATAATGGTAAATAATTGCCTGATAATATGAGGGCTATAATAGTAGGTCCAAGCAAATGTGGATAAACTTATTTGATTATAAATTTTATTTATAATGTATGATGTACTTGTTTTAATAAATTGTATGTTTATTCAAAAATGTTAAATCAGCCATAATATATTGAGTTCCAAAATGATTGTAGGATGTTATCCAAAAAGCTTAAAGTTAAAGAGAAATGGCATACATTTTAAATAATAATAATAATGAAATGACTCCTTTAGAGTAATGTAAAAATTATTCTCTAGTTATATTTGATGATGTTATTTTACACAATCAAGGCATAAATCGCTATGATTTCACTAGAGTATTATATAAAAATTTAGATGTGTTTTATTTAGCCCAAACATGTTAAAGAATACCTAAATAATTGGTAGTAGATAATACGAATTGTTTGTGTATATTTTGACACGATGATACTATTTTAAAGCACATCTATAATGATTTTGTTGATGGAGATATGACTTATGAAAAATTTTAAGAGATTTGTGCAAAATGTTGTGGCGAATATTATTGTGTTATAACAGTTTATTTGAGTAGAAAAATAAAAGAAGGAAATTATAGAAATAAAATGAAAGATTTTATAACTCACATCTATATATCTGTTAAACATTGTTATATTTTATGTTCGTTGGTTATTTTTTAGGTTTATTCGTTATGTTTTAGGTTCATTTGTTATGTTTTATGTTTTACTTTCATTCATTATGTTTTATATTCGTTCGTTATGTTTTACATATGTTGCTTATGTTTTACATTTTACTTTCGTTCATTATGTTTTACATTCGTTCACTGCATTTGAAATGATTATCCTGCACGACAGTTATTCTGCATGACAGTTATCCTTACAGAAAAATACATAAATTCACAAAACAGCTGTTTTTATTAATACAAGAGTTATGAGAATTATCAAAACCTAACTATTTGATATACATTTCCTCGCCTTTGGTTTTTAAGACTTTTTAAAGAAATATTCATTTGGATAGTTAGTTTTCAATTTTATTTTTATTAGTACATCTCGGCTTGTAAGTTGGCATATACTAATTTAACACTTTAACAATGGTATATAGTTCTGTTGACAAGTAAGGATTATATCCTATTTCAAACATTCTTTTTAAATTTGCTAACACAAATAACATCACCAGCATAGTATTTAGGTTTAGTAAACATATGAAGTTCCATTAGTTTTTTTTTATTTTTCTTATTAACTTCAATAGGTTTCATAGCAATGGTTCTATATTTTGTGTTGTTGTATTCTTTCACTAAATCGTCTTATATATTAACCCATATGTAATTACCATTTAGAACAAATTTCTTCCATATTTTTTCTTCATTGTGTGATTAAATCTTTGATCAACACTTACTTAAAGTTCACTGAATATAGAATGATGACTGATGTTATATTTTTTGCATAAGCTCTTTAAATATTTTATTATAAAACTCGGAACCACTGTCGCTTTGTACATTATTTGGCTTTCTTTGTATCAATATAGATTCTAAAGCATTTACTACCTTTTTAGCTGTTTTGTCTTTAATAGCTACAGCAAAACCATATTTAAAAAAAACATAAATAATTGTAATAATGTATTTATCTTTATTTACATACGATATGTCTTTCAAATTCCCAGTATCCATTCAACATGATCAATTCGCCGCAAATCATCGATTTTATGTGATATTACTATCCTTCTGGGGGATTTATTTTGCTGGATTATATAACTCATCTCTTACATTGGGCAAATTTATTTTTAATACTGATTTTTTAGAATTTCGTATTGAGCATATAATTTTCTGAACTAATAGTAATTTTTTTAGTATTTTCAATTTTAGTATTATTATTTTGGTGAGCTTACACTTGAAGCACAAAGTGTTCTCCATTTAAGAGTAAACATGTGTTATTGATCTTTGTATTTTACGAATATTCCTATTATTATAACCTGAGCATCGATATGAAGACATAATTAATTTTTTTATTTTAAATTATAAATTATCACCTCTTTTAGCATTAAAAGGCTTGCTGTAATATACTTTTGTAGTTTAGTTAATAACAGTTACATCATCATCAATAGTAATTTTTTAAACAGTAAATCCATCACAATAATAACAAAAAGTTGATTATTAAGGAAGAGAAAATTAATAGTTAGTTTTATCCCAATTTGCAGTTAAATAAAATATATGAGACTTTTCTTGTTTACATTTTTCAATTTTTAAGTTAACAAGCATTTCTCAGTTATTCAAAGCTGATTGATTTAAATTTTTAATTTAACATGTAATTCTTTATTATAATTTTTTTTTGCTTTTTTCAACTTTCATGTTAAGAAGTGCATCGAAATAATTCAAAACTAATTTGTTTAAATTTTGCAATTTAACTGCTATTTCGTTATTGAAATATCTTTTATTGACGGCATCTTTTCCAACTACAGGGTCATTCGTATTATTGATTACACAATCTTGAAGAGAAACATACTCTATTGTATAAACAAAAATTTTGCCTATTTGGTCTTGTGAAGTGGAAAAAAATATTACATTTTGATTCTATATATGCTTTTAAATCAGAAACAACGGTATTGTATTTTGAATATACATTCTTTTTTAAAGCATAATCTACCATATGTGTATCAAAAATATTTTATTTACAGCATCTTTTCCATCAATGGGATCATTGGGTTAACAACTCCATGATCTAAAAATGAAAGATAAGTTTCTGTAAAATCAAAAGAAGTGGTTAGTTTACTTTGTAAAGTAGAAACACTCGAATTGCTCTGCGAATCTACGTATGTTTATAAAGCATAAGCATTAGTGTAAAAAAATTTTATTTATAGATTTGATTAATAGTTTTTCAACTATATCCATCATTTAATAACATAGAAATTATATAATTAAACTTAAATTCTCTCGAAAAAAAGGTGTAATACGGATAAACGTAGATGCCCATATATAACTGACTTAAAATTCCGAATTCGATCATCACTGCAATAAACATTTCTGCGTTTCAAATAGTTAGTTTCAAATAGTTAGTAGGAATATTGCCTCCAAATGAATCGAAATAGCAAACATAATTATTATCTTTAAAATAGCAAACCAGTGAGTGCCTGGATTTTTCTATGTCAAAATTTACTAAAGCACATTCATTTTTGTGCATACTTTTTGGTAATTCAAAATTTTTAACATTTAAAATTTGTATATACTATTCGATATCGATATTAGATAATAGAGCAAAAAATTTTTTGGCATTCCTCTTTATAATCTGCTTCCAGCCCTGTTTTCCATTGCTGTATTATGTCTTTTTGGTTCTTCTAATTCTTTTTTATTTTATTTTAGTTTGTTCAACAGAACTATAAATTGTGCTAGCTCCCCCAGCTAAACAACCAAGTGCACCTTAAGAAGCTAATATGTTTAGTATAAATCCTCCACGATGTAAACCATTGCCAGTTTTTTCTTTGGCCATCTTTTTATCTGTTGGCAATGATAAAGTTAATTTAAAACTTTCGACTTCTTTCAATTTTTTTTCCTCTCAATTTGATCATTTGTTAAAAATTGATCTATACCCAAGTCTTTTAATTCCTCAAAGGGAATATCGAATGTTATATTCGTTATCTTCATTTATAAATAAAAAAATACATATAATTAATAAAGCATTTTAATTCCTCTGCCAAGGTTTCTTTTTGTTAACATTGTTGAAGAAACAGCGGCAGAAGCAATTTTGATCTAACATAATTTATTTAGCTTCCTTTTGTAAGATTTTATCAACTTCGTGTCTAGAGTCTAAATCTTTATGATCTCTGTAAGTAATAACGTGTTATTTACAACCCTCGTCTAATTTATTTATTCCCGTATCATCTCTTTCTAGTATTTCATTTCATTTTGTAAATGGCCTACAGTAAATATAACCACGCAAATACATTTCAGGCAAATTTAAATTGTTTAATGCCCAGTTTATCACGCCTTTTCCATGGTGTTCAGACTTCCAAAATGAATGAGGAATTGCATTTAAAACTCTTATTAGATAAAGAATTCCTTTCGGAATATTGATAACAAAATAAAAAAGTTTATTGTTTAACATATTTAATATTCTTACATTTTCATTGTAATAATAGTTATTACCAGCATTTTCTTCGCCGTAAATAACTAATAATCTATTAATTAATTGTCTCAAATCATCCATCCAAACGTATTCTTTTCGCAAACTATAGTATTTTTGAATACCTTCTCCAGGTTTAGGAGTTATTGGAAAAATCTTTTTTTTCTGGTTTGTTTGGTGCTGATCTTGATTGAGGTTTTATATAATTATCATAAATAGGTTTAATTATATTTGTGGTACTTCCGACCTCCATGCGAAGCTACCTTTTTATTAGGATTTTATTGTTGGAATGCAGAATTATTTATTTTTTAACAATTTCTGCAAAATTTTCATGCTCCTCATTATCAAATTTATTCTCAACGGCTTCTTGTGAATTTGCTGTTAACAAATTACAAACTCCTGGTATTAATTTATATTCTTTATCCTTAACAAATAGTGTAACATTATTTATCGTTACTTTTGCATCACCAATGTTAATCATTTCCCCAATTCCACGTAAACCAAAGTTTTCATTAGTAACATCTATTTATTTTGCAATTTATATTCCGAGATTTATAGTAGAAACACCTTCTATAGGTTGCAACTCGTTTAATGGAATAATACCCATTAGCACTTCCAAACTAGGAGATTCTTGTTCTGCAAACAATTCTCTTTCGAATGATGTTTCTTCTGGTGTTGGCGGATAATTTAAATTTCGTACTGCAACAGGAACTAATGCTGTTATTAAATTTTTGTTTTCTTCACTTCCTTTTTGTATTTTTTTTTTACCAATATTTCGTAATTCGTCAGTTAATGGTAGTTCTTTCTTATTATTATTTTTTCATATTGTTTTTCATGATGCTGTTTATATTTTTTATATCTTTCAATGAGTAATTTTACTCGAGAAACTCCCTTTGATTCTGCCATATATATATATACTTTTAAATGAGTTATAAAAATATTGAGAGTTTTGAGAGGCAGACTTTTCCTCCAACTGATCAAACTAGGGGGAATTTAAATGTTTATAATAACAGAATCGAATTTGATATTCCAATAGGAGATGGCTTTTCTTTCCCAAATGATGCTTATGTTTATGAACAATTTAGGTTATTAAAGAGAGATAAGGTTGGCAATGTGGCAAGATATGATGAATCAGATAATATTGATGTTTGTTCAAACTTTATTCCTTCGAATTTTTCTAGAGTAGAAATCTCAAAACATGGAAATATTATTGAAGCTGATAATAATCCAGTTATAACATCAACAATAATGAGTGCTTTTTAAGATAACCAAGTGAACAAAATTATTTAGAAATTACTGCTGTTGATAAACTATATCGATGTAAATCTGTTTCTAGTACTATAACAAAAGAGGTTAAAACTGTTTCTAGTAATAAAACAAATGAAATAATGTATCCTCTTAGATATATGTTTGATTTTATTCGTGATTACAATGAAGTTTATTGGAAAGGCGACCTTTTGGCCGCCTTTATGGCTTGCTTATTTTCGTAATTCATCTGATAACAACTGTTTATTTCTTTATGAAACTTTGGATAGAGATGATAAAGTTGCGAAACATTGTCCTGATATTGGTAAAATTGTTATTGACAAATTATAAATTATGTGACCTATTGTTGAATATGAATCGAACAAGGCCAATGCAATTGAAGAAAAAGTATACAAAGAACCTAAAATGGCTATTAGTTTTGATTATTGGCAATTTTTAGCAAAAAGTAGTTCCTAAAGGAGCAAATGTTTTTAACTTTGATATAAAATATCAATTTAATAATTTATAAATTGATATTCCTAATTTTTTAATGGTAGGTTTTCAAATTAATAAGTAAAATCGTCCTGAACAGCATAGATATGCTACTGTGTTTAATCATTGTAATGTTAAAAACTGGTAGAAATTAAATTTTTCCTAAAGAAAACCGGAGTCTAAACATTGAAAACTGTATTTATCTTAAACAATTTCTTGCTTATTACTATTTTAGAAATTCAAAAACCAAACTAGATACTGGCTATAGAAATTATGAACTCTATTATAAACTAACTGTAAACTTTGATAGGGATATTAAATACTATTCATTTTGGGGGTGAAGTCCTTCATATGTTATTGATTGTTCATACAGTAAAACAACTGTAGTTAAAGAAAAAATTACTATTAAAATTTGTGTTGATTTTAATAAAGCTCTTGAAGAAGCTGGGGCAGTTTGTAATGTTGTTCTATTTAGTAAAAGAAATCTAACTTAGGTTAATTTGAAAGAAAAACTTACTGAAGATTTATAAATTTTAATATTATTAACTAGAGGAATAAACAAATTGTTCTGTTATTTTAATATATTATTTATGACTTGTAGTTGAGTGGATACATTTAAAACATTTACAATATTTTAGACGTATAGATAAGTAATTTGATAAAATAAAATATCATAATTCTAATTAATATTTTCTCATAGTATTACTTTTTATATAAAACAGTTGTAAATTTGTAATATTATAAATTGATCAAATTATAGAACTTTTAGAATGTTGGGCTATTGCAAATGAAATTAAAAAAAAAAAAAAACAACTTCATTGATAAAGAATTGGATATTGTTCATTTAAAAATTGTTTTAAAAATAAATAAAAAAAATTTCATATCAGATAAATTTTCTAATTTCAAAAACGATGTTTATGATTTGGGTTGCTGTGATGGCTGGGATTATGGAATCAATAATGGCTATGCTTCGGTTTTTATTTATTTTTAGACTTTAAAAAGTCTTATTGGTGTTTTACTTTTGTTTGATACAATTTATAAATTCAATCAATTGTATTTTTTAAATATTTCACTTGTTTTTAGCTTAAATTTGCTTGTTTTTTATTATTTTTTCATTGAATTTCAGATTTTCATTTTTCTCTAACACTTTTAATACAAATAGCAATTAATAGTTAATGCTATTTTTTGTACTTTTGGTACAAATAGCCTGTTTTTATAGCATCAAATTTCTGCACGGCCCTTTGTGAAAAATTGCAAAATTTGTGTGATTTTAGGCTTAAATTTCTTGTTTTTCAATGAAAATTCCTTTTTTTTTAATTGTAGTTTCTATCAATGCGATAATGCTGCTTGAAAACGATAAATTTGCTTGTTTTTGGGCTTAAATTGACTTAATTTTTAGCAGTTTTTCATTAAATTTCAGATTTTGAGCTTTTAAATTTTTCCTGTATTTTCATTACAAATAGCAAGAAAAAGTTGATATATTTTTTGTTGTATTTTTGGTTAAAGTTATCAGAAAAATCGTGCTGCGCTGGGGTCGGCATTATGCATATTCTGATATTAGCATGTACCAATAATTCGTATTTCGGTTGGTACAGCAATCGGCCTGTCTGTAGATAATTCAAGTTTAAATTCAAAGTTCTTCGCCTTAGTTAACTTTACAATGCTGTTGGCAAACCTGTCCTTGTATTGCTGTATAAGATCTGATATTGCCTGGGTTTGATTTTGATTTCATTTACTATTAATTTTTGATAAACACTCTATGTTGTCTTCAATGTCTTCTAACTTGTTGATGCAGTTTTGAATTGATGTTGTGTTCTGGTTCTCTATCGCAGAAGAGTATGTACGTATTTGGAGAATTTTATCGGAGTTATTTGTATTTATGAATAAAATATTATATTTTTAAAATGGGATGACATCTTACCTGCTGATAAAATCTACTTTCAGAATAACGTATATTTTTTAATGGTCGTCAAGAAGGAATCCTTGGGGTATGTATTTCCTGATACACACTGGTTGATTTTTGTGTCGAATCGTGGCGTTTCGAGATTCTCAGTTGCGCCGACGAGATTAAACATTTCCGTCACTGGTTCTAATGGTTGTTTTGTTATTAACGTGCTGGCTTCGCAAGTATGGGAACAACCTGTGTCAAGTAAAGCATGGTATTCTGTTCCGTGTATTTTGACAACAATGTGAGGTGTGGAAGTACGAACGGTGGCTTGCATACAATGAATTTCGTATGCCTGATTACTCTTCCTGATTGTGGGCGCAGGCTGGCTTTGTTTGACAGCACATCTTCATCATTGCCAGCCTGGCTACCAGTATTATCACAATAAGCTACTCTGCTTCCATTACCTGTACGCACTTCTTTGTGTACATGAATTTTTGTTTGTGCGAGCCCAAATTTGTTTTTGAAGCTATTAAAGTGGTCGCCGATGTTTGTTTGATACTCAAACTGTTGCCGCGGAAATAATGTGCAAAGCCTTGCTTTATGTCCTACATAGAAACACAGGGTACATGTGTCTTGTGCTAAACTACATGGACATGTAAACTTATTTTCTTGTTGGTCAACATGCAGCGATTTGACAACATTGCATCCTTTCGCTCGCACTTGCGGCGGTTTGGCAACATTGCGAGATTTTTCTGGGGCGGCGGCAGATGTGTTTGATAAGCGTTTTTTGTCGGGGCCAGCAATAGCTGTTTTCGCTGATTGGTAACTTTGTGAGGCGTGAACGCTTTTCCCGTGTTTGGCCCTGACGTGAATTGAATAATTGATGTAGAATATTTTTTCTTCAGGAAGTTTTAAACTGTGTCCTTGGCCAAATGTTTGCTTATTTCTATGTGCAGCTATCTTCTCGCTCTTTCAGATAAACCTAGCAATATCCACGTATGTTCTATTGGGTACAACTTTACTAAATAAGACATTAAAAGTATCAATTTTCCTGTTTATGATTGGGGGGGGGGGGGGGAGGAGGTGCCCTTCTCTGTAATTTTGCGTACTTACTTCTACATGTGTACGTTCGTGACGTCTGTTTTGTGCCCTTAAGGGGCCTGCCTGATTGTGTTTTGCTTATTTATACGGGCCTTGGTTCGATGGGCTTCTGTAGTGTTCCTTACTCTGTTCCCTTTCAAATGCCGTGGACTGGTATAATCTGACCTGGATTGGTGTAATTATTTGGGTAGGGTTTCTGTATTTGTATTTGAATATGTGTTGTTTTATTTTACTCTAATTTCCCGGTGAATTTGTGGTATAGTTCGCGTTTCTAAGTTTGTGTAATTCCTCTTTTAATTTTGCCAACTTCTATTGGAGTTTGTCGTGTTCTGAATTTAGGGAATTATTTTTAATTAGTTTGTTGGTATCTGTATATACTTAGCTCAAAATCTTTTACATTATATAACAGTTGCTCAAGAGTGTCATTCTGTAGAGGCATGAGTTTGTTTGCAACTGTTGGTGATAGAGAGGTCCAAATGATTTTGATGAATTCAGGTCCATGCATTTTGTTTTTGTAGAATGTTAAATATTCCATATGAGCCTGACCATTTTCGCCTTGTTGTTGTTTCATTGTGTATAGGAGGTGTCTGTAGTTGTCTTTTGTGTTAACATATGTAAATGATTCTAGTATTAAGTTTTCAATTTGTTGCCAGGAAATGTGTTCTGCATTGACGTAATATGCGTTTTCGTAGGCCCTTTTGGCTGTGCCTGGTAGATAAAACTTTAGGCGCCTACATTTTTCTAGTTCAGTCCATCCATTTATTTCGCTGGTGGTGTTGAAAGTGTCCAAAAATTCCTCCACATTTCCTTTAGTTTCACCCGTGAATGTAGGGATTTTTCCGGGTTGTTTTACAATGATTTGTACTGACTTTGTTGTGTATGATGGTTGTTGAGTGTGAGCTGTGTTGTCCTCTATATTAATGCAATGTTGTTATATGGACTCAGTGTTTGTGTTTGGTATGGAAATTAAAAATTGGTCTGTTGCCTGGAGGTTTTTAAGAGGACGTGGTCTAAGGTATCCACATGTGCTTGCTTCATACGTGTTTTGGTCGTGTGTAGTGTCGGGAAATGAGTAGTCGAGTGTGGTGTTTTGTTGAGTTGGTGAAGTGTGTGGGGTCTCTACTAAGTCTGTAGTCTCACTGGTTAACTGGGCATGTTCTTCACCATGTCTATCTAATGCACGCTTAGCATCGCTCAAATCAAGTGTGACTGTTTTAACCAATATTCTTACTGATTTTGTGGCAGATTTCCCTTGTTTACTCATATCTGTAAGCTGTGTGTGCGCATGTTTATGCACAATACTGTAGTTGTGTACATACGATAGTGTGTCTGTGGTAAAACACGTCGCGCTTTGTGTAACTTAAAATTAGTTTACTAAATACAAACACAAAAGAAAGATCTCCTTTTAAGCACACTCACTCTATGCTGGAGACTTTCTGCGATTACCAATGGAATCGAAATATTCCCAGATGTATTTATCTAATTTTAGGAACTACACTACTACTGAAGGAAAGGTGCAGGCAAGTGGTCGCTGGCTCACGTTTGAAAGTGTGGTTTTTGCAAGGTTTCGCGCACGTTGTGATGTAGAAAATGCTGAATGCTATGCAGACTGAATGAACCTGCCGGAGCACGTAAACATATGTTATGTTGCTCTGCATTACTCAAGCACTTTACAACCTGGGTTCCACCATTAATTTGACACTGCAGAGCTGACCTGTTGTTATCACTACTAAGCACTTTAATATTACAAATTAAAACAGCATAATACCTACTTCGCATCTAACTCAGTTATGCAAAAGGTGGGACCTTACGGCGCCTCCACCAATGTAACACTGTTATCTTGAGAGCAATACTTACTCTTGTACAATGCTAATCTACTTGAATACAATACACTATAAAATTCAAGGTGCCACTACGCGGGGGTTGCTATAGCTTGGAATTTAAGTAATGTAGACGACACAATTTTATTATAAAATCCTACAGAATTTAATGAACTCAAAATACAACAATCTTGCTACTGGATTTGCCATCAGATTAACACAAATAAGAATCTCTTTAATTACTTACTATATTTACTTTTGACAAATACTGATCCGTCTTAAAAGCGTCCCTAGCCTTTAAGTGCAATGATCGCACTAGTGACGTTAAGTATAGTTTTGGATTCTCCCAGCCTAGGTTTGCACCGAAGTGAATAAATTCGTCATACCACTGTTTAAATATGGCGAATGGGCAGAGCTCCTCTTGCCCAAGTATGGAAGACGGTAGCCGTGATGTCTTCCTCGGACTCGCCTCTGGATCGCAGCCCTCTGCTGTTCTGTGCCTCGACACATCCATCGGGCGGCAGCAACCTCGATTGCAGCGCGATGGCTCGTCGTCAGTGAGATGGAGAGTGGGTGGGAGTCAGCGCCCTGGCGATCCCTTAATATGCGTGGGGTTTTATAAACTACCTTGTTCAATGTTTGCTGAGCTTTTTAGTATAGTTGGGAGGCTGGTTCGCTACAACAGGCTCCCAAAATGTTTCGCCATTGGTCGATGCACAATTTGAATTTAGTATTGAACATTACAGCACCATGGCAGACCCCCCACTTTAATTCCCAATGCATATTTGGTAAGTCCTTTCATGTACTGCATGGGAACAATGTCGTAAAGCTTCATCATGCGAAACGGACTCTTCGTACAGACCATTATCTCATGCCGATGGGCATTGGGCGAAAACTCGATCGCAGAATCAATACTGGCGACAACCAGTAAGCGTTTATTCATCTCGTGTCTCCATAATCATTGAGATCAAAGGCAAACCTTCGTGTTCACAATTCATCGTCGTGGTATGGGAGCAATCTCAGTGAACCCAAATTCTCGTTCTCCACAGAAGACAGACAGATGCTATATTTAAGATAGCAATATACATAATAATGTATAGCATATATATTTATATAATAAAGAAATACACATAATTATGTATAGTATATATAATAAATAAATACATATAATTATGTATAGTATATATATATATTTATAAGATAAGAATGTACATTATTAAGTGTAGAATATATATGGATTTGTGTAATTTAGGAATATACATAATAATGCATTTAATAAGTTGTTTACCTGCATGTTCTCATCTGGGGCGAACGAGTATTTGATTTTTCTCAGAGTGCTCAATATCATGAAGCTAAATTGTGAATACGAAGGTCTGCCTTTGATCTCAAGGTTCATAGAGCCACGACCTGCATCAATGCTAAATGGTTTTTGCCAGTGCCGATTCTGCGATCGAGTTTCGCATATGGTCAAAATGCCAATCGGCATGAGAGAACAGTCTGCAGAAAGAGGCCTTTTCGCGCAATGAAGCATTACGACATTGGTCCCATCGTGTTTATACAAGGCGATACACTGAAAGATCATACCAAAATCTTTATTGGGAAGTAAGGCGGGGATCTCTCATGGTGCTGTATAGTTCAGTTAAAAGTCCAAGTTGTGCATCGAACAATGGGGAAGCATTGTGGGAGACTACTGTTAGTAGTTCTAGACAGTTATAGCGCTAAGTGCAAATACAATTTACCCAGGAAGTGATTAAATCTACAGAGGAATTAGGATATATACTTTTTAAGTGAGATTATTATATGAAATGTCCACATTTCAGCTTTGGAGGTAGGACTATATAATTTTATTTTTAAATGGGGGAGTTTATTTTAACTTGCGACCAACATGCACAACACTTAGCACTACAATCAGCACTGCAATCACTATCAGCACTGCAATCGCAATCAGCACAAAAATTAGCACCACAATCCGCAACAAAATTACAATCAGCATTGCAATCGCAATAAGCATCTCAATTAGCCCTGTAATCACAATCAGCACCACGATTAGCACCACAAGCAGCACCACATTCGCAATCAGCATCACAATTGGAAGATGAAGTATAAATCTGTATGATGATGTAATGAAGATATGACAATATGATGATGTTATGATTACATGATAATGATTTATGATATGATGATTGATGATGTGATGATATGATGATGTGAGATATGATGATATTGATGTGATGATGATATTTATGTGATGATGATATGATTGTATGATTATGATGTTATGATAATGTGATTATGATATGATATGACGGTTATATTATATGGCGATGATGATTATATGTTTTATCTGAGTAATTCGCAGAGCTATTTCATAGGAATGCTAATATGTTGTTTTTTTTTGTCATGGATTGTATGAAGGAAAGTGCTTGGTATAATCGACATGGCCTAATGGAATGAATTTTAGAGCTTGAGTCTTATGTTCTGTTCAGGTATTTGGGGTGTTACTCAGTTAGAATGTTTGTCTGGCAATATATGCAGAAATGGATTTTTGCCAGGATTTTGCTAGCAGTGAGTATGATATTAACTCAAATAGCGGGTTTGATGATTTGGTCTATTGAAATGAGATTTCTTTAAGTTTGGATTGTTGACTACGGTAAATTGTACGAGTGTGTATATTTTTAGATTGTGTGTGTTTTGCTATTACATGATGAAATGTTTTATAAGAAAAATTAGCTGGACTATTGGATAGGAATACTTATACGATAGTTTTGTTGTCTTGGATGGTATGAACGGAAATGTTTTGCTCTAACCGATATGATGTAATGTACTGGATTGTAGGTAGTGTTCAAGTATTTTGGGATATTGAAAGCTAGAATATTTTGTCAGGAAGAATATGTATAAATGTATTTTTTGTCTGTTTTTTTTAATCAGCGACTATGATACGACATGAAAATAATACGAGATATTTTAACAATTTTCGATTGACACATAGAGTTTTGGGCTATATAGTGGTTTGATATGACATTAAATTATGATTGGGTGGTGGGGAAAGCTGGTTGACATATTTAATTAATAATAATATTGTGATATGTGTGAGGTCTCCGTTTCTGTAAATGAAGCATTAACATATCGAGATGTGTAGAAAATGAAGTTATTATATAAGTCAAAAAATTAATTAATCCATCGAACAATTTCAATCCATCGTGGATATTAAAATTAAGTTTATAAGTGAGTGGTTTGTAAGACTTCATACGGCTCTATTATAACTTTTTTTGATTGTGAATGCTCTATAGTATATAGATTATCCTTGTATGATGGTAACATGTTTGCGAGGAGAGTTCAAAATCTTTGTCTATAAGAGAGATGAAATTGAATACTGATAGCGAAAGTTCTCCAGTAAATAGAATATCTTGGATGTGTATAGGTAAGGGCTGGTAGAAAGTTCGAACATACGTCCTTCCGAATATGTGAATAAATATCAAAATTGCCTTAGCATGATTAAGGTAGATATGTCGTTTATTTCTTGTTTGTAAGATGTATATGAAGATACCTATTTTTTTTAAGAGTTTTGCATAAAGGTTTTTTTAAAAGTACTGCATTACAAACTATATGGTCTGTTTAATAACCGATGGCTGGATTTTAATATTCTACTATATAAGGAGATGATATCTGTCCATCTTTAAAACTTAGTTCCTTGAACCTCAACAAAAGTTCTTCAAATTTTGCAGAGCGAATCCTCAGGGTCTCATACATGTCAAGTTCGAACTTTAGTAAGATCAGATTACGCAATCATGACTTTTGACCCTAAAATATAATTTTTTTATTACTTTTTCCTATGAAAATTTTGTATTAATTCATAGAGATTATTACATAAAGATATGAAGGTAATTGAATATAATTTTTTTAACTTTAAATGTCTCGCTTCAATGTTGAGATAATTTCACATCAAGTGGGGCCTTAGTGGCCCAATGGCTAGAGCTGTCCCAAGTAGGGCCGCAGTGGTTTAGTGGATAGAACTATATAAAGTGGAGTCACAGTGGCCCAGTGGATAGAGATATATCAAATGGGGCCGCAGTGGCTAAGTGGCTAGAGCGATTCCAAGTGGGGCCTTAGTGTCTCAGTGGATAGAGCGATTCCAAGTGGGGCCTTAGTGTCTCAGTGGATAGAGCGATTCCAAGTGGGGCCACAGTGGCTTATTGGATAGATATCAAATGGGGCATCAGTGGCAAAGTGGCTAGAGCGATTCCGAGTGGGGCCTCAGTGGCTCAGTGGATAGAGCGACTCCAAGTGGGGCCGCAGTGGCTTAGTGGATAGAATGTTGAGTTAATTTCACAACTTTTTTTGTTTCAGTTTTTGTATGGTAAGAAAAATTTGTAACATCGTAACTATTTTAGGCACGTGACCATACTGAAAACACAGTGATGGGCTAACCCCTAGTATGATATATTCTTCCCTCGAAAGTTACTACATTTACGAAAGGTATAAATGGTTGGTGTGTTTAGGTAAACCAGACTGGTTCACAGCACCACTAGTAGCAAGCAATGAAGGTTTAGGTATTTGCTTCATTCTGATTGTGTATGTGTGTGTAGAATGTATAGAAAGAATGGATATTTATTTTTACACTAGAAATGTTGGTTCGCATGAGTCATTGACAAAACGATCAGTGACAGTCATTCATTCGCCTGCTGAGATTTTGCGTATGGTTGTGTGTGATAGACGAGATCTATGTTTGTTTTATGGAATGCGATAACTTAGTAGTTATGTTCTGTAGCGAATGGCAAAGTTGCTATTCGCAATGGTTGTATGGATAACCTTGCAAGCTGCCATATTAGTTGAAGGTGATCTGGTCGGGTGGTGGGGAACAACTGTACTGTCGTCGACATGCAGCTCCCCTAGTGGCAATGTTGGAACTAGTCTCGCCCTCCCATAGCCTTCGCTATCATCTCTTTTGCAGGTTGGTCGGCCGTACTCGCGTCTACTGTTAGAGAGATCTAACCTCTCGAGATTTATGCTAGATATGTGAGTTCAGTCGCTCTTCTTTTTAAAACTATTCAATATGATAACCTGGGTATAATCATTTGTTGCCTGATTTGGTGGTGTGGTTGCTTGTATTGCTTATCAGTATGGTTTTAAGGATGTCTGAAATGTGTTTAGGACGCTGTAGTAGTTTTGGTTGATGGTAGGAAGGAGTTTACTTTTATGGAATAGCTTTGTCTCTGAGTGTGATTTTCCTGTATGGTTGTTAAACAGGAGGGCAGGAGGTAAGATGGCAGGTGTGATGGTTGGTATAGAAGGTCGAAATGTATGACTTGAATATTATGTTGGTCAGTCTGATAATATAAATGTTATGTAGGTTCATCATTGGTAGAGGTGCTTTTAGAATGTTTGTACTGTATGACCTTTTTGAATGGTGGTCATAGGTGTAGCTTGTTTTGATAATATGTTTTGTTAATATGTCTGACTAGTATGTTTTTGGTTGATATGTTCTGTTGGAATGGCTGAAATGGGTGGAGTAACATGATGGTACTGTCTGCTGGTGTGGGTTGTCTGTATGGTTTGGTTTTATTAGCTAGTACTTCTTGATGGTATAACCTATACATATGACTAAGCTGTACATTTAGTTTATTGTATGGTTGGTATAACCATTATGTTGATTGTTATGACCTGTTCCATGTTCGGTTTTTGGCAGCATGGCCAAAGTGTAACTTCGATGGTGTAACTTGTGAAGTTAGATGTGGTGAAATGGTAGTCAACAGAGTTGACTGTGATGGTTGATCAGTAAATCTGAGGTATATTGGTTGATATGGTCTGTACTGTTAACAGCAAGACTAAGGTATGCTTGGGTTAGAGCGAATTGTATAGTTTGGGCTGCATGCTTTGGTTGGTATGGCCATCTGCTGTGTTGGTTCGTTGATATATTCCGATGGTATAGTACGTTGGTATGCTGCGTTATATGGCTTTCCACATTGAATGACTGAGGCAAGCAGTTGTTGTGAAAGTTATTTTATATATGTTTTAGTACTTATTACCATTAGGCTATCAATATGGTTATTAAGTATGCCGGAGGTATGTTAACTGGTAGGTTTGTAATAGCAGCTATTAGTATGGATGACTGGCAGAATTAACTTGTTTGTTGGTTGATAGAGTGATTTACATTAATGTCTGGAATGCTAGAGGGTTGTCACCTAGTATGTTTTGGTTGGTGGGGTTAATGGATGGCGTAGGGGTGGTATCAAATGAGTAGTTTTTATGTTGCATATACAATATGATCTTGGCATTACTCAAGTATGCTGGTGATGTGGTTGGTATAGTACCTGGTACTCCTGGTCTTGCAGTGTTACTCATATTTTATTTCGTATATCTGAGATATGATGGTCAGCATTTTTATTGGTATCGATAGTTGATGGAGTGATTTATATTAATGTCTGTTATCATATTTGGTTGGTGTCTGATTCTATGGCAAACATATTTGAATTGTGATTATTTTAGTAAGGTCAGTGGGGGCTGAGGTCTGCTTGAATTCTAGTTTGAGTGGTGCATATATTATGTCTGATGATGGTTGGTAGAGCAGATTGTAATGGGTGGTATCATTGAATTGAGTATTTCTTTGGTCATAGGTGCTGATATGTTTGTTGGCCTAGTATGACTTGGGTTATAAAGGATGGTATGGTGGTATAGTTACCAGCATTATATTTGGCTGGTGTCTGATGGTAATGATGTTACGACACACATGTTGAAGTTACGATTTTTGCTATGTATTAGTGGTTGTAGGCTGAGGTATGCTTGAATTCTTGTGAACAGTATGAATATACTTAGCCTAATGATGGTTGGTATAACCCGATAGATTATTTGATTGGTGGTATGCCATTTGGCTGATGTCCGATGGTAATGACAAACATGTTGGAGTTACGATTTTTGATATAGTTTAGTGGGCGTGGGCTGAGGTATACTTGAATTATAGTGGACGGCATGAGTGGTGAGTAAATTTATTCTGGTGGTGGTTGGTAGAGCAGATGGTATGGGTGGTAGGAAAATTTTGGTGATGATTGTGTTGGCTGATTGGCTGAGGTTTGCTTGAATTCTAATATGTTCAATGAGTATAATTAGTCCTATGACGGTTTAATCGGTGGATTGGAGGGAACTGGATTGGATTTATAGATAGAGGGATCGATGGAGCTACGGAGCTATCGAGCAAGTCTGCAAATTGGAATACATCTGTATTGTGGTTGTTGGTGTATATCGAATGGTGTAGACAGTATGTGTGTCGGTGAATCCTGTAATGCTAAGGCGTACTTGAGTTACAATTGTTTCGTATGGGTGGTTATTGTTTTTTAATTGGTGTCAGCTGGCATGGTGGATGGAATGTGAAGAATTTTATTGTGTCACTGGTATGAGCTGTAATGTTTTTCTTTGTATGGTTTGTGTGGGCGAATGGTTGAGGTATGATAGAGTTATAGTAGGCGGTATAGTTGGTAGGTATAAGCGGTGTTGGTTGGAAGACACAAGTAGACTGGGCTTTAGTTTATAGGCTGGCCTCAGCTGTATAGTTGCTCGAGTAATTATGGATATTGTGCTTGGTGTATTGGGTGGTGCAGTTGAATTTAATTTTTTCTTTTGTTATAGGTGATGGGTGTTGGATGGTCTTATATGCCTTGTGATATACAATGGATGTTATGGTTGTACAGTGACTAGTATATATTTGATTTGTGTCCACTAGTAGAGCAGAAAGAATGAGCAGTAAGTAAAATTTTTTGTACGAGTAAAAAAGCTCCTACGGTAAATAAAATAATTAAAATTTCCATAAGTTAAATATGAATAACCAATGAAAAATCTCTGAATAATATGTCTGGGAAAGCAAAAAATTATTATAAATAAGTTAAAAAAATATTTATAAAATATATATAAAAATATTAAATCTATAAAGAAAAACTTATTGCTGCCCTATGTGAGACTGGTGTTGGTCTGTAGAGCAGATGGCATGCATGAGTTACAGTGGGGATAATATTGTTTGTTAAGGTGCCTCCTTGCGAGTATATATAAACAGTCTGGTTGATTTTATGGAGCTTTTGACAGTAGCAGTCGTGAAACTTTGTCGAGAAGAATATATGGCCAAGGGTTCTGGTTGTATACTTGCTAAAGTAGACTGCCTTGAGCTGTGTATAACAAGATTATATTCCCTAAGTGAAAAGTGAGCATGCTGGTGTACAGAAACTACATAAATGGCGTGGAAAATTTAAGATTTCTGTATTTATGTTTATAGTCTGAAGTATGTAAATATATACATATGGTATGAGTAAAAAAGGCTTTAATTTATCGCTGGTGTTGTACCCTGTATGCTACCCTGATATATAGAGAATATGATGGTACTTGGTTTATTCACATAACTATAAATTTAATTAAATCCTAGTTAGATAGTTATGCCTACGAAAAATATTCGAGGTAATAAAAAATTAACATTTTATAATGTTTATACTCGAAGAGAGAAGGCCTGAAAAGAAGTTGAGAGAACTTTTTTGCTGTACTACCCTACATACAACTTCAGTACAACTTAAAAAAAATTAAATAAATTTTAAAATCTAATAATAAATACCATTTATTCTATTTCTTATTAAAACCTCTATCATAGTGTTACCATTCTGTTATAATCATATTTTGTAAAAAAAGCGAAATATTTTTTAAGCTAAGTATATAGGACTTAAACATACATTCCTGGAGCTATAAATGTTACTTGCACAACTAAAAATTTTGCGAGATGGTCTGCCTCTAAAATGTTTGCCAATTATATTCGTATAGCGAAACTTTAAAAATATTTCTGTAATTGTACAAGGGAATTCTTCACTTTCATTTGGAAGTTTACATGCAAGTATTAAACACCATTTCTCATGTTGGCATACTGTAGGGTAGTGGCTAGTATGCCCGATTTGTGACCCAAAATTCCCTGGTTCATATACCTGCAGGTACATGAAATTTTTCTTTTTTAAATGTTACCAGCTATCGTGGCAAAGTGTGAAATTTGTTTATTTAAAATTTTGAAGCCAATTTTTACATCACAAAAGCATCAAAAATTAATTGTACTCTATTAAAAAATATTAGGCTTTTTAATTTATTAATAAAATTAATATAAATAATTCTAGTTATTTATAAAAGTATTTCTTCATAGATGTCTGATTGGCAAGGCTGGCCAGCAGCGCAAGTTATATCTTGAGTTCGCGTGCACTTGCATTGGAGGTCATTTATACTCGACCACTTCCCCCAAATGGTGCTCGCCTAGGTCACTGCACGCGCATGTCACAGTTATTGCGTCTACTCTGGCGCACCTGTCGGCACATGCGTGGTTACAAGGCTAGATTACGTAATTTTCGTACAAATGTAAAAACAAATTGAATAAAGTAAAATGTAAAAAAAAAAAAAAATTGATTAAAAAAAATATTAAGTATTAAAATTCAAATATGTTTCACAAACTCCTGCCTGGAATGTACTTCACAATCATTCTTATATACCTGCTCCTGTACGGAAAAATTATATACTTAAATTCATAAATAAATGTACACACTAATGATTCGTGCGCTTTAGCAGGCGATGAAGGAACTATGTAGAGGGTGGAGTGGTACAAATGCGACTAATCGAACAAGTGTGAGTAATTGGTCGAAGGAATGTAAGAGACAAGAGAAAAACGAAAGAGAGAAAGTGAATGTGAGAGACAAGATAGAAAGGAAAGAGTTCACTAAATAAAATTATTTTATAAAATATAAAAACATGTTTGCATATTATCTACGTAAAGTGTTTCCGAAAATGTTAAGAATTTCAATACTTTAAATATAACAATAAAATCTTTTGAGGAAATCGAAACGTTGCAAAAATTTACTCTTTTCATATGTATGTAGAAAAACTCATTTGACAGATATAACTTTCTTAATTGTTTCATGGGTAATAAATATTTGAGAAAACTTTTAACGTTTTACTGCTCGAATAATACCAGCAAAGGAGCTAGTTAGGGAGCTATTGCAAGCCATCATAAGCAGAAATTATATCCTGTCCTCTCATTACTAGAGCAGCAAAAAGACTTCTTAAAAATTTATTCCCTATTTAACAATGAAGAAAGTTTCTAGTGGATATGTACTTGCGGAAACGTATGCATGACGATCTTGCACTTTCTTATGCAGAATAGTCCATGGTGATGGAGAAACTGTGGCATACTGGCATACTGTGTTTGGAGAACTCAGAATGAACTAGACTGAAGCAGCCTCGTCGGAAGACCAGTAGTATCCTAAGGCTCGGTGCACATGTGCGGACATAGACCGCGGCGGCGCCACTGCAGCACCGCAATGTTGCCGCAGAAACACACAGGGTGCGGACAAATACCGCACAGTATGAAAGAACACAGCAAAAAAGATGGATATACATATAGACGAAAAAAACATAGTATTTGCGTACCTAGTGTACAAATGTTTTTTGGAGAGACACAGACGGCATTGGGCGCATCCTTTGACTATGAGTGTCAAGTTATTAAAAGGTCTGTTAGGAGGCACTATTGGCAAGTTCAGATCGAAGAATATAGTTTTCCTTATAGAGAAAGCTTCTAAGTATATCACTATATTCCCAGCAGTAAACAACTTCTAGGAATAGAATGTCCGCACATACCCTACATGGTTGTTGGCAATGAGGTATTTTCCTTTTTAAATAATGTGCTAGTAATGAGACCTTACAGTGTTAAAATTTTGTCTTGTATAAAAAGTAAATATAATTATAGATTGTCACGGGCTCACAGGTATGTGAAGAGTACGTTGGGCATTCTATCAAACAAATGGCATGTTATTCACAAGGCTATAAACGTGAATTTGGACTACGCCAATATGATTATTGACACGTGTTGGATTCTCGACAATATTGTACTATTTAGGGAAGGATATAACTTCCAAGATGTATTGAGTGTGCAAGGATTGACTTATGTCACCTGTGATAACGTAGGCTCCTCTAGAGGAACCGTTCAATATAGCCAAATAAGAAATCATTTTGCAGATTGTTTTGATTCTGATGTTGGTAGTGTACTCTGACAAAAAATTGTACGTACGTTGCTCGTTTGCAAAGTCAGTAGATCATATTTATTTATATAAAAATAATATCAAGTAACAGTTACGTTACATATAATTATTCACATTTAATTGCATTGTAATTATACAAAGAGAAATAATATGAGTGTTATAAGTTTACTATGTTATGTGCAAACCTATTATTTTGGTTGTTTATGAGTAACCGATTTTCTGTATGAAAATAAACATTTATTTTAAACAATATTTAGTCCTAGTTATTTAAAACATTGTATTTTTAGTACTGTCTACTTTGAAGACATGTTTGAAGTGGTATTTCCTAAAAAAAAAAAAGTAATTTAGTATGTTTTAACTGAAACAATGATATTAATTTGTCAAGCACTCAAAGCAACACTTCAGAAATGCATAATTGCAAACTATATTGAAGAGATTACAATGTTTGTATACTTATTTTAAGAAAACCACTACATAAATACTCTAGATTCACTATAATTTTATAAACATTAGTATATCCGAGCTACTATTTTTAAGGTATGTAATAGTTACTATATTTGTATAAAATGCTGTACTAAACTGCAGTTTTATTAGACATGCGCCAAACCTATCTTATATTTGCATGTTACTAGTTCTTGTGTATACTGGGATTTGTATTTGGTGTTTAGTTGTCATTACTTAATTGAAAGTGCTAAACACTGAACACTAAGTCACCACATAAATATTTTTAGTGCATACAACTTGGTCACATGGCCATTCAAGTAACTATTTAGAACTGCAAATTGTAACCCAGTATTCGTGTTATTAGCAGAAAGACAAATGTGATTTAATTTGTATATGCTCATATGTGTTTTATGTTTGCTGCAGTGTTACATGTTAGTATCAATATAAACATTGTTCATTATGTTTTCTCTCATCATCATAGAAATATATTTACATTTAGGTAAATAAACTGTAATGTTTTGTGCATTATTGTGCAATGTGGAGTCTACACCTATATTGTTGTCATAGACATTACATGCTCCTTTTTTACACGACATTGAAGTATTCATACATTAAATCCTCGTTCATGCTATTCATATTGTGCACTTATAACATTTACTCAACTTTGGTTTTCCTCGTTGTCCTTGTTTTCATTGAAGCTGTTTATTAAATTGTAGGTTGATAGAGATTCACGCACTTCGTTTTTTAGTGCGGTCGTGGAATTCTTTGGCAGCAACATTCCAAATTTCTGGATGTTTTCTCACCTCTGTAAAAACCAGTTCTACATTCAGCACATCTTCACATTCAGTTCCCGCCATGTCGCTGCTGCGGCAAAATACCGCACGTGTGCAATGGCCGATTGACTGCAGTGTACTAGAGGATGCAGGTGGCTTCTTGGTCCCGCTGCGGTGCCGCCGCGTTCCTATGATAAACGGCGGCCAAAACTGCACGCTCAGTGGACGCGTGGTACCACAGCGGCGCCGCTCCTACGCGTGCACTGATACATATAAGCCAAGCCTTCGTTGAACGCATTTGCGGTGCCGCAGCGACATCGCGCGGACGTTGCCCGCACGTGTGTACCGGGTCTAAGCCAAATCTTTGTGGAACGCATTTGCTGTGCCGCAGCGGCGCCGCGCGTACATTCGATTCGGCTACTGCTGATAGACGAAACAGCGATTACAACATATTCATACTTATATAGGGTGCGGCACTTAAGGGGGACATACAGCTCCGCAGGTAAACAGTATGTCATTCGGTAACACCAGCAATACTGAAGCAAGAATTGGCAAAATTAGTACTACTAATGCAGGTGTGTTTGAAAGACAGTAATTTTGCCATTTAACACCACATTTTTTATCTACCACGCTCCTGCATCTACTGCACAACATTATGTTACAATCCCATATAGCTAAAGGCATCTTCTAATGAATATTTTCAGTGATATTAGAATTAGAATAGGACTGCAGTTTATAAAGTGTGTGATACGCTGCCTGTAGACAGCCCAGTTCATTGTTTCCTGAACTGAATATTCCTTTCAAATAAAATTAATGATTTGAATCTCTATTATCTCCGGCATTTTAAATTCGCTACCTGGACTTTGTCGTATCCACTACTATCACGGACACTTGACGGTACATTTGAAATTCCTAGCACTTTATCGGGCATACATTCTATGCCTGGACCATCTAATGGGTCCACTGCAATGCCTAGAGATTGATAGGGCACACTACAATATCCGGCAATTTGCGATATTCACATCAATGACTAATTGTCTTCATCATTGTTATCCAATCGACAGTTTGAGGCAACTGACGGTATTCAGTAACATTCCTAGCACATAATCAATATAACTCGAACCATTTCTCTTTGAATTGACTTCACTTACTTGCTCTTGACCAATGTCTACATACTCCTGTGGTGGAAGAGACGATAGCATTCAGAGTAAATATTACTGCACTGTAGTTCGATACGATTCTACGTGAGAAAAACAATGAAGAAGTTTTTTGAGATCAAACAAGTGGATAGCTAGTGTAGAGTCTTTAAGAAAACTACACGTGCAAAGTGAAAGAGAATTAAGAGAACTGCAAAATAGATGACTTTGAGAAAATAACTTTTACGAGAATGTTATTTGCGTGTGGTGTTATATATGTTAGCAAGTGTTCCACAGCTATCTGCTTCAGGCCCTTATACAAGATCAAATTTTTCTTCAAATAACCTTCCATCTTAATTGAATTCATTTCATTGAATGCTATATGACGTCATAGAAACGTCATCATCGCGGACATTTTCCTTTCAATTTTTTGAATGTCTCGTTTTTCTTCAAGATTTTCGTTCCAAACACTGTCTATATTTTCTAGACCCCAGAATTACAATCGCCGATCACAACTTTTCTGACAGTATAAAAGCCATTTGACAAGATCAAATGTTTATCGAATATGAATTACTTGAACTCAATTTATTTAACAACAAAATCACTTCATTTCTTTTCAGTAAATTGCATTCTATGGGTTTTCAAGTCTCCACATAAAAATTATCACACATTTACAAAACTAGTTTAAAATACTAGAAGTAAGTTTTTGGAAATATCTACGACTGATGAACAGCACGAATGTAATTGTTTAAACCCCAACAAAATTTTGGTTATTTTACTATAAATTTAATTTTTTTTTTTTTTTTTTTTTTTAGAAAATATGCATCCCTATTTTGTACAAAGTTTATATTTATGCACATAGCTCTTATTATTAAGCGATTACTTCCATTTACATTCTCAGAAAATTTGTGAACTGCGATTGGTTTTTTGGATTCAAAATTATAGAACATGTTCTAAATGAATGTGTTGAAGGGAAACGATGCATTCAAGAAATCGAAAAGAGTACATGGCCACGATTATGACGTTTCTATGGCGTCATATGAAATTCAGTGAATAGAATTCAATAAAAATGGAAGGTTAATTGAAGAAATATTTGATTGTGTAACATGGTCTTTATCGAAGAAAATTAAAAAGGCTTTCCAGAGCGCGGTTTCCATCTTTAGTTTGCGCACAAACAGGATACCACGTAGTTGAGAAATATTACTGATACAACGATTGCTCTATCACCGGAAATATGACTTTCCTATTCTAGGCAATTCTTATGCAAGGAACGCGAGAAACGTATAAACAAATACGATCATGGAAGAAACAACATTCAGCGAATTCCATTTTCTCATAACTGTATGCCAAAATAGTTTACAGCCAGGCTGAAATGAATAAATCGTGTTAAAAAAAAAGTTCCTGTGCGATATCACGTGTACTAAGATAAGAATAGTTCACATCGCCTCAAGTTTTGCATTTTATATATTGCTGTATCAGCTGGAACACACCTCAGTACTTGAAAAAAAATGTAAAATGATTCTGATAAGCACGTATAAAACGCAAGGATGCGCACTTTTTATTTATAATTTTCTCTCTGCGAGCAGTTTTCACGATTTGTAACAATAATCACATTGATCTTTAAAATGAAAACACTACACGTTTTCTTCTTATTTTATAAAAGCAGTGCATAGGGTAGCGACGAGAGAATCTAAACTACCTTTTACTTTCAAACATAGTTAATATTTATGTCACTACCCTCCCACATTTTTACTTAAATATTTAATGTAAAAAACTAAATATGAAATAGTAGTGATATGTAGTATGTTCGAAGTCATCAGTGATCAGGGAGGAGCACGGCCGCCATGTTGGATTCCGGACTTCATGATAGATCATTCTGGCCATGCACCTGCCATCTTGGATTCCACCATGTTGCTAGCCAGTGCACCAACATATTTGAAGCCAGTACGCCACCGTATTGAACCACCATCTTCGTAGCTAGCAGGCTGCCATCTTAGACCACCATCTTGGAAACCAGTAAGTCATTTTCCATGCTCTCGCATTCTGAGGGTTTTCTACGAGTGCTCCCTCTTTTGAATTCGTTTCTCTCTCATTCCCTCTTTTTCTTTTTTACATCGGCTGTTTCTGGAGGCCGTCATATTTGTTTACATTTACATGGAGGCCACCATCTTAGTTTTTCGTTTTTAATTTCCCCCCTCCCATAAGTTCTAGCATAGGCCGCTAGGGGCGCCGCTATATAGGTTCTGGCATTGGCCGTTAGGAGTGCTGGTGTCGCTCTCATTCGAATAGTCGATCTCGCATGCGCTTGACCGCCGTATTGGTTCTGGAACTGGCCGCTAGGGACGCTGCTTCTTTTAGAACTCAAAATACCATCTGGAATAATGCGGGGTTGATCTGCCGGACATTGGGTTGTCAGAATATTACGCCTTAGACCACTTGGCTATCGCGACATTCACCAGGATAAGAGTTTATAAGTAGTATATAGCTTGTAGCTGAATATATAATGTCTTGCCTTTGATTAAAGACCTTAAAATTTTATTTTTTTACAATGTAATATTTTAGTATTTCATTTACATATCAATAATTTTTTGAAGTCTATATATACATCAATATCTTTTTGAGTTTAAATTTCTTATTACAGTATTTAATTACTTTTAATTTAATTTTTTACTATTTTGGTTTGAAATACGTATATATTATTTAAGATGTAAATCATATACTATCAAATAATTTTTTTAATTTTTGAAATTTTTTTTGATTATGTTTTACAGCGTATCGAGTGAGGAGTCTACGGATTCGTATTTTCAAGACAGATAATGATATGTCATCATAATATATGATTTTCATGACTATGACAACCGCCATATTGGATTTTTAAAACCATATATAAAAACGATTTTTAGTAAATATATGCCAAGAGTTTTATATTATGAGCGTTGATAATTCCCGCTTTTTCGATTTTTGTTTACATATAATATATTTTTTAAATATTCCAGTTTTAAGTATGAGGGGACTTCTGTGTTGAACGTAGAAACACCTATATTTCAAACTCCCCTGTAATGTAATGCTTGTAATTTTTTTCCAACCCCCTATCCCATAAACTGTTCAGTATCCACTTTGCTTAACCTAAGATAACCTTGCCTTATTTCACCTAAACTAAATTCACCTATCCTAAGATAATTAAACCCAATAATCTTGTAAGAACTCTGAATATATATTTTTTTCTCGCGATAACGAATTTTACTGAATATCAAAGCAGATATAATACCTTTCACAATGACATTAGTTTGCCTCATTCATGCTATTAACAATACGGTCCATATCCACTGCCATACCTCAGACTTACTGATCAATAATAAGTCAAATATATTGACTACCATTTCAGCCCCATCTAACTTTGCCAGTTATACATATAAACAAGCCATACCAGCTGCCCAACCAATCAAATATTCCATCCATGCTATCATATGATCAATAATATTAATTTAACCATCTACGACAACGATATTATCTTAATTCCCATCAAACCATCCCGCTCATACTAACCGACCATACCAGCTGAGTATTCTGTCCTCTCATACTAACTACACAAAAAAAAAAACCAATCACACAATTTAAACATTCTCCTCACACCATCTTAGCTATACTTTTTTAATAGTGTCAAAATAACCAAACATGTGATCAGGTCAAACCAATCAGCCATACAAGACACTAACTGTACAACCAAATCATACTTGTATGTACTCCATACACCTCAGGAATGCACATAGGGGTAATTTATTCGTTATTAGGGATCAATTTGTGGTTAATATTGGTCATTAGGGGTCATTAAGGGGTCATTTAGTGGTGATTTAGTGGTCATTAGGGGTCATGTTGGGAAAATTTGGGATCATTTAAGGGTCATTTTGCGGTCATGTTGGGGGTATTTTGGGGTCATTTTTGAGTCAAGTTGTCAAACAATCAGTCTTGTGAGTGGCCGGTCTGACATTAGTCTGTTTTGTGAGTTCAAGCTGAGCGAAATATATTTTCACATTAATAATAACTTATTCACTGGCAGGGCAATGATGATTAGTTAGCAGCATTTTAGAACGTGTGCTATAGCCCTACTACGACATGCATTCGCATTAATGTTGATTTAAACTAAATTAATAAGTGTTGCAGAGAAGCAGATACACATATTAATATGAATGTATATAAAATTTGTATTCACACACACACACACACACACACACACACACACACACACACAATATATATATATATATATATATATATATATATATATATATATATATATATATATATATTCAATAGATAGATCAGCACATACCTTTGCAGAATATCTGCTCTACTAACCAACACCAGATTAAATTTATTCATACCTCAAACTAGAAATCAATTAGACCACAGTTCAGACATATTGAACAAACCATTGCTAGATTTAAACTCATCACTCTCCCTTCATTTTATCCGAGTACCAATTGACCTTGTAAATGTCAAGAGCAAGTCTGTACCTGCACGGTAACTGGAGTCCGTACGTGCTTCCTGGCCGTTTTCGCACCTGGGTGATGTCAGATAGCCTTAGTCAGCACATAGTCTTTCTGCTGCCTCTTGTTATCTGGTAACTCTAGTCTGTACGTGCTTACAAGTCGTTTCACACCTGGATGGTGTCAGATGACAATGTGTGTGGAAATAGCTGTGTTAGCATTTCTGCAACTGCACGGTGTCAGGTAAATAAAGAGAATGAGTCAGCAGGCTTCACGAGCAAGTACAAGCCTGCAACTGAATTAAACTTTAGGTCAGCATGAAGGAAGTCTTCTACGTATCTTAACCATCATGTAGGACCTAGGAAAATAATAAAATATTAATTTTCAAATAAATTATCTGTGTTAATATAAAATAACTGTATCAACCAACAAACCAGTTAATTACGTTAGCGATCCAAGGTTATAGTTTCACTTACGAATCTTACAATGTAACATACCTACAGCATCGAATAGTACTGAAACAGTTATATAATAGCCTATGCTAAGGGGTTAAACATTTCAGAATTTTTCTATTCATTATTTAATTTGAACTTGTATATATTTTAAGTATTTGGTTATCATGTAGAAGCTATGTTACACACACTGGCCTTACTCATATAAAACTCTGTAAATATTCTTTTCATTTTAAATATATTATGTGTATATATATTTAAATATCATGAAATGGCTATGAAAAACTGAGCAGAATTGCGAAATTGTAAGTCCAACAGAGAAAAAAATATTTTTTTAATAGTTTCAGGGTCTCGAACCCACAGTCCCACTACATGCCTAGCCTTTGGTGACTGCTTAATTCCTCGCTCCACGCGCCTATTGCTTTTGGCCTTAATAGTGCGGAATAGTGTTGAACATGGCTAATAAACACCTGGAACTTCAGATACGTCTCGAAAGAGCGGAAAATCGACTACACCATGCATTTACATTGTCAGCTTTTGTGCAAGGTGACAGTACTGACGCACGCTTCTTCCTTTCCACTTACCGAGACTTAGCTCAAATTTGGAATGGTTTTGATGATGACCACATTGCACTGGAAGTTGCGTTCAAAGGCAGTAGTGAGTTTGACACCCAGTCCCATGCCCAACAACTTATCCAGTTTGATAATGAGTATTACGCTATAATGGTCATACATGACCGGGTCATAGCGAGCAATGGTAGGAATGACAAAGGAGCCACCCAGTTACATTCAAACACATCACAAGTCAAGTTACCCACTATTCAGCTTCTCAGTTTCAATGGTGACCCGAAGTCATGGTCGAACATTGCAAACCTGTTTAAGTCCAAGGTAGTCACCAATGATAACTTATCTCAGGTGGATCGTTTCACATACCTGAAGTCGTGTTTAACTGCAGAGCAATAGTCATTAATCCAGTCCCTACCACGCTCAGAAGAAAATTACACTATTGCATGGGAAATTTTAGTGAGGAAATATGATAATAAAAGACTCATAACCTCAAACCACATTGAAGCATTACTTCAAGTACCAGTGGTATCATCTGACTCTTCGAGCTTTATGCGTGCATTGCTAACTGTGCTGGCCGAAAAAATGGGTGCTCTGCGAGCATTGAAAATTCCTGTGGATCACTGGGACATGTTGCTTCACTTGATGGAGAAGAAACTAGGCCCTTACCTGCACTGCCAGTGGGAGCTCACAGTAAGTGATTCATCACTGCCAAAGCTGACAGAATTCACAGAGTTCGTAGAAAAGGAGTGTCAATCAGCCGAAGCAGTCGGTTTGTACCATGTCAAGACCTCTGTGTCAAAGACTTCAATTGTGTCCAAATTCAGCAAACATAATTCGTACAGTCCAACTACTTCCATGGTGAACATGAGACAAACAGCTACTGCTAATTGTACCCTATGTAAGGCAGACCACATTCCTTCTCGGTGCTCCCAGTTGCTGAGTATAGGCCCGAAGGAACGTTACGCTCTTACCTAAATGTTGAATTTGTGTTCGAACTACCTCAGATCATCACATCGAGATAGAAACTGTAACTCCAAATTCATGTGTCAACACTGTGGTGCTAGACATCACACATTACTACACTTTGCTGAATCACAGTATGCATCGGCCCCTGAAATAGATGACCCCTCGGATATCAAAATAGAAGAACTTACAGGAGATGGCCAAACTAAAATTGTATCCGCACTTGCAGCTCATACCACCATGACAGCTTCCACCACTGTTTTGCTGTCTACTGCTCTAGTAGAAATCCAGGATGCATTTGGAGCTCCCCAACAAGTACGTGCCCTTCTAGACTCAGCTAGCCAGGCAAGTTTCATAACCGAGGCCTGCCTACAGCGATTGGGACTGCCCCGACAGAAGATTCAGCTCCCAATCCATGGATTATCTAATGTGCCAGCCAGTGTTTCCAAGTCAACGACGACTTGCCTAGTCAGTCCGTTAGGACAAACCTCACCATCATTCAGTCTGGATGCCTTTGTTATATCACGCATTTCAAGTGATCTCCCTAATGCTCAACTACCCTCTAGCATTTGTGATGCTGTAACACACCTAAAACTCGCAGATCCTACCTTTGCCTGTCCAGGCCCAGTCGACTTGCTGATAGGTACCGAGTTGTTTCCGCGCTTGATGACTGGCCACAAAAGGGATGGAAGAAAGGAAATGCCCACCACATTGGAGACTATGTTGGATGGATCCTTATGGGAAGGGTAAAAATGCTGTTCCATCGCAACCAATAACATCATGTTGTATTTCATTGTTTACAGCATCCCCATCGCCTGAATATATTGTCAAAAGGATCTGGAAATTAGAATAAGTCCCTCAGAAAACACATGACTCTCCTCAGGAAGCACTCTGTGAAGAGATGTTCGTAACAGCTCATACAAGAAACCAAACAGGGTGCTACAATGTTGCTTTGTCCTTTTGTGAACCAAGATCACAGTTAGGGGAATCTAAGCACCAAGCAATACATAAGCTTCATCGTCTCAAGAGGCAACTGAAACTAAAACCTTCAGTAAGAGCCCAATATGCAGATTTTATGAAAGACTACCTGTCATCTGGACACATGGAGAGGATTCCAGAGAGAGAAATCTCTGTAAGTGAGGCCTACTATATTTCCTCACCATTTTGTAGTAAAGCCTGATAGCACCACCACTAAGTTGCGAGTGGTGTTCGATGTATTTGCAAGTACCACAAATGGCCAATCGCTCACTGACATACTTCTTATAGGGCCAAAACTCCAAAGCAGCATTGTTCATATGTTGCTTCATATTTGTATGTACGCTATTGTGTTCACTGCAGATATCAAACAAATGTATCGGCAGATATCCATTCATTCTAGCGACAGAGATTATCAGAGGATAGTGTGGAGGTCCTCAAATGATGAACCCATCGCGAAATACAGACTGAACACAGGGGTGTCATCTGCGCCATATATCGCCATACGGACTCTCCATCAACTCGCAGAGAATGAGAAGAGCAGATTTCCTGTTGCAGTGAAGATTTTATTGTCGGACATGTATGTAGATGATGTAGGCACTGGATCTTGCAGTGTTGAGGCTGCACTCAATCTACAGCAGGAGCTCATAGCTTTACTGAAGGTGGGTGGATTTCAATTAAGAAAAGTTATAAGCAACCATGCAGCCTTGTTGGATTGGTTCCCACCAGAGGACATTCATGCACCATCATCTCACTCGTTTGATCTTGACCATGACTTGGTTATTAAAGTCCTGGGCCTCTAATAGAACCCTTCCACTGACTCATTTTGTATGTAATCCATCCCAACTCCAAACCGCCTACAAAACACATCATCCTGTCAGACTTGGTTCGAATGTTTGACCCGTTTGGTTGGCTAGCTCCCTTAACTTTGTTCGGCAAACACTTGATTCAGCTACTGTGGCTGAAAGGTGTGGACTGGGCTACTGAACCATCCCTGGAAGTGCGTGAAAAGTGGGACCTTGTTAGATCTGAACGGTCATTATAGTCATCCATCGCTGTGG
Source organism: Dryococelus australis (assembly GCA_029891345.1). NCBI lineage: Eukaryota > Metazoa > Arthropoda > Insecta > Phasmatodea > Phasmatidae > Dryococelus > Dryococelus australis. The sequence goes on along the minus strand of CM056994.1, from coordinate 183,835,505 downwards.
CCCATCCACTATTGAATCTGCAAAGGTGCACATATCAAGTTCACGGCTTTGCTGACAGTTCCGAAATTTGTTATGCTGCTGTTGTATACCTTCGTGTGAAACCTTGGCAGGGTCCAGCAATAGTTCACCTGTTGGTTGTCAAATCTAAGGTTACATCTGTGAAGAAGGTTTCACTACCTCGCCTGGAAATCTGTGAGGCTCGTTTGCTAGCTCGGCTTCTCCGTCTCGTCATCAACAACTATGATTCGAGGCTGTACATTGAGGCCTCTTACGCCTGGACAGATTCTATGGTAGTTTTATCTTGGATTACATCATCACCTCACCTCTGGAAGATCTTTGTGGCCAACCGAGTAAGTGAAATTCAAGATTACACATCAACTGAATGGTGGCATCATGTTCAATCGGAGAAGAATCCTGCTGACTGCGCCTCATGGGGTTTGACGCCCGCACAGCTTCAACAACATTATTTGTGGTGTACTGGACCATGGTGGTTGAAGGAAACCAGTGATAATTTGCCCTGCTATATGACCACAGAAGAGACCTCGACATCAGCCTCCATCATTCCTGAACAGAAAACTCTCTCATTCGGCAACTTTGTAGACACCAGCCCATTGGAGTTATTGCTTGAAAGGTGCAGCAAGTTTAATAAGCTTATCCGCATAAAAGGATATGTTGTAAGTTTTATTCACAATTATCGAGTGCCACAAAACAAGGCTACTGACGCCTTACTACCCCATGAACTAGACAAAGGCTTGAACATTTGGCTGAGGTATGTCCAAGCTTCTTGCTTTGAAGCTGATATTAATGTTCTAAAGAAGCAGCAATGTGCATCACCTCAGATCAGGAAATTGGTTCCATTTATTGATCTCTGTGGAGCGGTCAGGGTGGGCAGTAGGCTGCCTCAGTCAAACTTAAAAACACCGTGCTTAACTTCCCAAATGGCACTGTTTTACAGACTTAGTAATTAGTCATTATCATGTAGTTAATCAGCATCTAGGTGTTCAAACTCTTCAGAGTATCCTCAGGACACAATTTTAGATACTTGCAGACAGGTGTGCCATTCGTCGCTGCCTTCGTTACTGCCTCAAGTGCTTTAAGACAAGACCTGCCTCTTCGGCACCATTACTGGGAGACCTTCCTGCCATGCAAAGCACTCGTCATTAAAATAGTTAATTTTAGTGCTACTTCTTGTACCCCCTTAAGTCCCAGGTATAACAAAGGGAGGTAACAACATTGATGAAGTAATCAATTTGCAGACTAGATTATATGTGTGTCCTCAACAACGCTAGCTACTCTCGTGACTGATGTGTTCTATTTAATTTAGACATGGAGTTAAAAATGTCTAACTTCCAGAAAAATAAATAAATTTGTTTGTGTCTTAGCTCCCGACAAGCTCAGTGTTTTAAGAGTGATATTCTGGGTTTCGAGGGGTCCGTGGTTAAATTTATTTTAATTCAGCTCAAATTGATAAATAAAATAATTCCTCTTTACTTCTTTATACAAAATTCTCAATCTTAGCTGAATGTAAATTTAAAAAAACGAAGAATTTGCGATGTTTTAGGCGTTCTACTTGATCTCGTTGTCGGCAGTCGCATCCAATTGGTGTGGCACGACTTCTCATCGCGGGCTTACCTATTTAGGCTCTCAGGCATGCATTGCCATTACAGTGCCAGCACATTTTTCCACTCCCGGTAGTTAGAACTAAATACCCAGAAAATTTACGCGGGCGGTGACCGAAACAGCCCTCCTTCTTCATTAGACTAGCTTCGCTTCATCGTCTCTTTCGAGATGGCCTGTTATCAGGTCCAAACTCGGGCCCTTGTAATATAATCTAATAAAAAACCCTGTGTGCCAAACCCATGCGGGATAGCGTCCTGCCTTCGAACATCAGGATGTCTAAAAACTCTTTTCAAACATTTAATTGAATAACGCCGTCTACATTACAAAAATAACAGACTTTAAAGGCATATAAGTGTGTTAACAATAAAATAAAATGAAAATTGACGAGCAGTGAAATTACATATAAATATAATTAATGTGCCAATGGAAAATAATATCCGTGAAAATCTAATTTTATATCTTCCAAATACATAAATAAGTAAATAATTATTATCTGCATGTAGTTCAATTTCATGACGTTACAATAACCAAGATATAATGAAGAAGACAGGATGACACAAAATTAAAAATACTTTGGAGTGAATACTGTAAATTATTTATTTTTAGGATCATATCAATGCATAAATTAATGAATGTTTTAATTGTCCAAATCCTGTAACTTTTCTCCACTTATGTGTTACACTTAATAAATTTAATTAGATCAACAACAGAAAAATCATAATGCGCTTGATAAATAATGATGCTGTTGTATTTAAAAAAAAAATGTAATACATTTTTGTTAAAATCTTACAGAACGTGTTTTCATTTGAAGCTCTATGAGCTGCCGAGAAACACTGCGGTATGATTTCCTGCGCGCAGTCGCATGCGAGATAGCCAAGTCACACGGTTCCAAACACTCGGCGTCTACTCCGAGGGCTCAAATCGCACGGGAACAGGCCCGAGTGGTTCCAGCATACCGAAACAGTGTCTCGTTCGGCAAAACATAACTTGACTACGTACTCGCATCCGACTGGAAACTCCAGCATAATGCCCCAGGATTTGGAATTGTAATACTCTGTGCCTTAAATTTTTTTGTGAATAAAAGATTCTATGATAGTGGTAACAAAGTAATTCGCTCATATTGTAAATATTAACGATTTTGATCATGTGTTATATTTTCATTATATATTATATATATATATATATATATTATATATATATATATATATATATATATATATAGAGAGAGAGAGAGAGAGAGAAAGAGAGAGAGCTATATATGTATATATAGAGCTATATATATTAGTTCTATATAATATATATATATATAAGAATGGTATGTATGCAGCGGCTTTGTAGGGCAATATTGCTGCCCCGTTAGTGTTGTAACATTCAGTGGGTTTTTTTTCACATGCTATGAGCCTAATCGAGGAAGTACTGATCTTGAATACTTATTAAGGTGGGTTTCGACTTGCCATATTTAGCTTCAGAATAGTCATGTCCCTTATGTTGGAGGGGTATGCAGTAGACCGGGAGAGTTTAGGACGTTTATTAACATATCCCCTGAATGATCACGCATTATAAAAATTGTTGTGATGTTTCAATCAAGAAACAAAATTATATGAATGCCTTGTTCTAGCTTATTAACGCAGATCAATACGAATAAGGCCCTAGGTAAAGGTTTGTTACCGGCGAGCTTGTTGTGAGACAATAGGCTAAGGAATGACATACATGAAGAAACGGGAGAGCTCCGAGAAAATACAGATATCATCATAAACGTTCATCACTTTCCCTATATGCGAAAATAATCTGATTTAAATCCGCTGGGGATCAAGCCGAGATCGCCATGACGTGAGGCCAGAGTGCTTACCGCATAGCCACTGAGGTCCCTTAGATTACCATTTCCGCTGGAGAAATAAGTTACTGCGGTTTCTATGTGCCTTGATACATGAATACACCGCAAGCAGCTTGGACATGATTAACGGCGTCTTATCACGCATCCGGCGGGATATGTTCCGAACCGCAGCACGAACTACTGCGATATAAAATGGCGCACTCTCGGAGCTGGACGCGAGGAAAAGGACTGTCGCTCGGGCAGTAGACGGGCGCCGCAGCACGGACATGGAAGGACGAGTGTCCTGGCTGGTCCTTGCGGCCGCGTTGCTCGCCGGCCGGGCGTCCTTCCGCCGGCTGTCGAGGTGCGAGCTGGTGCGAGAAATGCGGACACTCGGCTTCCAGGAGTGGGACCTCCCCAACTGTGAGTCCGCCTCTACCTCCGCCACTACTTCGCACGCCCCAATATTGATATATTCTCTTCAAGGTTAAGTGAGCAACAACTATTTTGGCGAAAATCACTGTTCCCTTTTACATAGCGCCAATATACCAATATTTATTCTACTCAGGTTGGGAAGCTCATTGCTTTTAGTTTAGCAACTCAAATTTTTCAACACTAGGTAAGCACTAGTATCGCAAGTGTACCGGATTTACTCTATTTTCTACGTAAGAAAAAATTAATTGTTTCAAAATCATCAATTAAATGTGAAATAACTTCGCAGCTAAGTGAAATCTTTCTCTTTCGTTATTCGCGGAGCTTCAAATCCTTATACTATATAAATGCGGAAGTGTGTTTGTCCTTCTTTCACGTCAAAACGGAGCAAGGGCTCGAAGTTATTTTTTGCACAGATGTAGTTGGGGGGTATGAGAGGGCTATAGGCTTTTTTTTATTCCAGGAAAATATCTCATTCATTCAGGGAAATTCTTATTGTAAGTATGTACTGGATTAAACTTATCTTAGGATTGATTACTGCATTAAAAAAGCATTGTTAAAAGAATTTTCGTAATTTCTCCTTTCTTTTTTGTCTATGGGCTGTAACATTTCCTTCAAGAAAGCCGTAGTGTCCCAGTGGATAGGTGTGTGTGTGTGTATGTATATATATATATATATATATATGTTATGTTATATATATATATATCAATTGGGGCCGCAGAAACTCATTGGGTAGAAATCAGTGGCTAGAGAATCCAATAGTGAGGCCGCAGTAGGTCAGTGGGTATAAAAACCAATAGTGGGGCCACAGTAGCTCAGTGGGTAGAGAAACCAATAGTGGGGCCACAGTAGCTCAGTGGGTAGAGAAACCAATAGTGGGCTTTAGAAAAATATCATGCGATCGAAGTCGCACGGGTAATCTAGTATTAAATAATGGTTACATTTGGAGCACTGCGCACCTAGCGACTGAAAGTCTCCCTATGCCAAACTCTCCAATAAGAGAATGACGTTATGGCTTTCTCACTTCTTAGGCATTACGCCTTTAGGGGTAAAGAAATGTGGGCTACTCTTAATATCGAGGTCTTGAGAGCCGATGAGGTTGAAGCTAGCATGTGGCACGATTCGCACGTGCGAAAATCTATTAGACATTACGCCGTTAGGCACTATGAAGATAGGCGCTACTCCATAGATTCGTTGTAGGTACTACACTGTTAGGCATCTGGACATGTACTCGTTAATTTTACCTTGGGGGGGGGGAGGGGTGGAAGATACAAAAGAGTACTAAAGGTCATTCGCTAACAGGGTTTTTTTAGAAATTTCTCAGATAACATTTGGCACCCTATAATTTACTTCTGCCACGTGTTTCTCTTCTTGGCGTTAGGTGGCCTACATCAGTATCCATGCTCGTCGAGGCGTCACTCCTGTGTTGCCAGATTAGATGGGCTAGGTTTTGCGTCCTGACTCCACTACAGAACGGTGAACAGTAGTTCGGAACTTAAGAAAATCTCGGAGTGACACATGTTTTCAAGTTTTCTATAGCGTAGCGTGATAAAAATGATATATTTAAAGTTGCTGTGTAGACGCATATTGAAAAATTATTTCCATAGGTCCATAAGAATCTAGGTTGTACAAATTTTGTTTGGACGTAATATCGAGAACAAACCAAAGAACAGAGAATAAATAATAAAGCATATAAACAACATTATGGATTGCCTTAAAAATCGTGTACATAAATATATAACAATATATGTATATTTTTTAATAAGTTAATTATTATTGAGTATAGCCAAGCTTTTGCTAATTTCAACCTACAATTTTATCTGTACTATAATTTAATATATTTTTTAATCATGCTTTAATTCGATAAATGTATATATAAATATATATATTATTTTTAAAAAATCTTGTTACGAAATGTTTTGGTATATAATTGCCTTTAGTACCTTCATTGGCGTGGACATCATTTTTCTTAGTCACGTCTACTTCTGTACGAAATGCGTAATGCTCTTCAGAGTTTCTTCCTGGTTCAAATGCAACTTGTTAAAATGTTCCTCTGATCTTCTTTGCTTCGCTTGTTTTAAAACAAGAGAAACTCCTCCTTTGTGTCTGAAACTTTTACCCACTTATTTCGGTATATGCCTGGTACACTTGTTAGTTTTAAAATTTCTCATGACAAAGTTCATATGGTTGTCTTATATCTGCTTACCGAGTTTCATATTTTGAATCTATAAGTTTCTGTAAGAATTTATATTTCAAATTTGATGTTTCTCATGATACTGTCAATAGATCAAAGCCTGATTATAATTTTTTTGAGTACAAATGAGTCTAAAAAAACATTGTTCTTGGTTTAAAACCGTTAGTTCACACATAGCATTACGTTTTGGAGATTTCTTTGGTAGGGTTTCTATGTCTTGTGCTGTTTAGTGACAACATGTTTCCGAGGCGTATTTCTCGTTCTATATTTGACTACAAAGTTCATTCAATGAGTACTGCAGTGATGTTACATTGCTAATGCTTAAAGTTCGATTTTTAATGCTGCACTACGTCTTGAGAAGATTATTATATTTTCTGATTGAGAAATATTGCCTTCTTAGGTCATATAGAAACATATCGTACCATCCAAGGACCCCCTAAGGAAGTGCTTTAAACTCTTCTCTTGTGGTTACTGACAGTGTTAATTTCCGTAAAAAGGAAGACTCTCCTGAAAACATTTTCACGTTGCGGGCCCTAAAGCAGGGCATTTTTAAGCAATATGAACGCTCGGAATGTCTTCTAAAAATGTGCTGAGTAACACTACATTTTTTAAATAATTTCTTTATTGTGGGCTCTCAGGACACTATTTTAAAATATCCATAGGGCCTATATCAATTATTTTATATTAATTTTTATGCACTTAATTATTTATAGCAAGAAGATGCACTTCTGAAATATCTTATTTAGTGAGTATCACGAAAGATACCAATGCACATAATTATTCTAAGGCATTTAATTTAACCTAAAGATTTAAGCACATTACACAAAAATACTTGCCTTGTTTGCTACTGGCATACTCTCTAGGAATTTATGGCACTAACTAGTAAGATTCGGAAAATTGTGAACGCCGCTTTGCCCATCCACACACGGTGCTGCTGCTACTTCCATTTGTTAAAAAAAAAAAATTTTATTTCAAGGAAATATAAAATACCATGTTGATTGTTCAACGGGGCGATAAGCATATTGAGTAAATATGATTTTAAACGAAAACTTTTATTAATACAATACAATGTAGATATCAATAATACAACGCGTGTTCAATTGTATTTGCGACAGTAGATTTAAAAAACTTATTGGTACAATACAAAATATAAAATTAGAATTTAAATTGAGGCCAAATATTTTTGGTTGTACCGCCCTAAAAATAGATAAAAGTTTTGAAATACATACCAGAACTGGTTGTATATTACGTGATATGTAAAACAAATACAATAATGTGTAATCCATTGCCCGTAAATATGTAAGTAGTGTGCATTCATAGGTCATTGTGTTTGTTGAGTTAAGGTAAATGAGCTACTAAAATCCAAAGAGAATATATAATTTTTCAATTCTGTAATTTCGATTTCCAGTGAGTTATTCTTAAAATGATTTGCGTAGCTATGTTGTTCCCTCTGTTCTCAGGGGTTTGTTTAGTAGAACACGAGAGCTCCAGTGACACAGGAAAGATCAGCGATGAGAGCGAAGATGGCAGTCACAACTACGGATTATTTCAAGTGAGACTTGTTGTAAACTATGCTATTCTTCTTCCTCACTATCACTGCACACTTTAACATCTCCTTAATTTTGGATGCAGTAATATTTCTAGAGAATGTAAACTACTCTAATTTACCGAAACTGATTCAGTAGCTCTATAATTAAGACATTTTTCCTTGCGCTACATTATAAGTCACAGTTATTATTTTCATACTGCCCTTGTTATTTGTTTTTACAAGTTTTTCTGTTCTATCCATTTTTTACAAGGAACCATGCATGATATTATTTTTCTTTGGTATTTTATGACTGCAAAGTTTTAAAATCCATGAAACTATCATTCGATAAGATATTGTATTTATTAATTTAATATTTACTGCACTCTAAATACTTGGGTGATTTTTCTCTGGTTATGTAAAACCCAAATAGATTGTCCTGGACGCAGCAAATTTGGCAGCTATTAACAAAATCACAATAGAGTGGCAAAAATTTCAAAACCCATTTTTTTCAGGCGGCGGGGTAATGTGCATGTGTATATATATATATATATATATATATATATATATATTATATATATATATTATATATATATATATATATATATATATATATATATATATATATATATATATATAAAGTATATACACATACGTATATACGTGTATATATACATATATATGTGTATATTATACATATATATATATATACACACACTCCGTAGAATCGCATTATTATAACCACCAGCTAGAAGTGTCATCTGCAGCACGTAGCCCATGAGGAATGGCCGTGACGTGGGCTAGTAAAGCGAGTATAAAATGCGACCTACAGGCTGTTATACACAATCCACTTCCTACCGTCATGGGTAAGGGAAGCGATTTAGCCGAGTTGCAAAAAACGGATGATCGTCGGCTTTCAAGCCAAGGGGGCAGCATTTCGAAAACAGCAACGTTTGTGAACTGTTCACATGGCTCTTTTGTAAAGATGTGTTGTGAGTGAACGAATGATACGATTGGGAATAACCGTAGTGGAAACTGCGGAGCTCCACGCGCCATTGATGTCCGAAGTGAACGTAGACTACGACGGTGCAAGAAGGCCAACTAACAATCTAGAGTGGAACAGCTCACCCTCCAAATGAACCAAGGGGCATACAGACACTTGTATAGCGCAACGGTTTAGCTAACCCTTCTGCGAATGGGGCTCCGGAGTAGATGAAGGGAAACTTCACCAATGCTTACACAGGTACATCGACGAAACCGACTAGAATTTGCTTGACAGTATGGCGACTGGACCACTGCTGAATGGCGACGGGTAGCCCTCTCCGATGAGTCAAGTTTTCAGCTGCGTAGAACGGTTGGACATCAGCGTGTCCGGCGAGAAACGTCAGAGAACCGACACCCTGCATCCATTACTAGACGAACACAAGGTGGTGAGGGCAATGTTATGGTCTGCGGTTTGTGCTTGTGGTATTCTCTAGCTCCCATCATCTTTGTGAAAGGATCTCTTGATCGATTTAGTTATGTATCCATCATCGGCGATCACGTCAACTCATACATGATTGTTTTTTCTCGGGAGATGGGATCTCCCAGCACGAGTAATGGGCCTTACCACACGGCTAGAAGTGTCGGCACGTGGCTGGAAAGGCACGATCAAGACTTCAAATTTCTTCCCTGGACCCCAAACAGCCCCGATCTCAATTCAATTGAATATCTGTGGGACCACTTCTATCGTTGTGTTCGCCAACCTTCAACAGTTTTTGGACGCTCTGCAGACAGAATGATACCCGTGGAGGCCTATCAGCACTTGACTAAGTCACTGACTGCTCGTCTAGCTGCTGTCTGTGCTGCGAAGTGCGGTTACTCTGGATACTAGCAGGTGGCCATAACTATGTGATTCGACAGTGTTCATACACACGCGCACACACACACATACATATATGTATATATATAATGTTTCTCAAATATACCGACAAACTTTGTGAGTTAATTACTTAGGGAAAAAAAGGAGAAAACATATATGACACTTACTACTTAAACTGAGTATTAAGTGCTGCGTGTCCACTGCACAGACGGCTGCCTATTTGTTTCTGGCGACAGTTTGTATGTATGCTTTGTATTGTTTTTTTTAATTGCATTTTTGCGAAATATCATAAAAGAAGAGAAATTCAAATACAATTTTTGTAATTTAATTTCATTTCTTTTATGATATTTTTAAAAACGTAAAATAAGTGAAATGAAAGTATAATTCGTCGAATAATATGTAATGTGACAGGGAACTTCAACCTAAAAGTATACCCATATTAATGCTCCCCCACCCCCTTTCCCACTTCATAAGGAAGATAACAGGGGTGGCCACCCTCTTGTTACAAACAACTTTTTTACCGCCAGGAATTGTGAAAAAGCAATACACGTTTTACGATTTGCAAAAATAACATTAAAACATACAATACGAAGATTACATACAAACTGTCGTCAGAAACAAATAGGCAGCCGTCTGTGCAGTGGACTTACTGCGTTTTGTACGTGGATATAGATAGTGTTGCCTAGGTGCTAGGCACTGAATCGCTGCAGACGAATATTTGTGTGCATTTGACACGTAAACGGCGAGTCCTGGACAGTTGCGACAAGAGGACAAATTTTGTTACTTAGATCATGGTGCACAATAATTCATCAACAAAAATTCGAAATTCCTGACTGTAAAAGCTTTGCCTGAAAAAATATGGTGAGCACTCCTGTTATTTCCTGTACGATAAAAGGCTATATAGTAAGCTTTCTCTTAAGTTGAAGATACCATTAAGACAGAACAATGATAAAAGAATTGTAATTTCATTTAATTTGTTTCCAATATATTGCAAAAAAAAAATTAACCATCACTTTTCAAGGCCTTGTAACTCCCTTAATACTCAGTTAAGGCAGTACGTGTCGTATATGTTTTATACTTATTTTTACATAAGGAATCGCCCCAGGAAGTTTGCCGGTATAATTGAGAAACAACCTGTATATGTACACAAATGATTATCCTGAATTGCAGATACAAACATTATAAGATGATTCGTTATAGAAAACCACGAAGGAAATATAATATGTCATACGATATAAAGTGTTTATTGAGGGAGATATGTACCCTTGAAAATTGGGGAAAATATTAGTTATTTCGTACATATCAGGAACCACGTGAGAAGAGCAGTATACGAATGTTCTTTCAGGCACGTGCATGATGCATCAGGATTCAGGATTCGTCCACCATCTTGGATGATGTCACGTTTTCCCCTCAAAATTTCCCTTTTCACCTTAAAATTTCAAATTGTTTCCCTCAAAAAAGTTTCTTTCGCCAAACTGCAAAAACGAGCCCTGCGAAAGTCAATTTTCGAGCCATTGGAGCATTTGGGGGTCTCGCTGGGGAACAGCGCACATGGCCCCCTCGCTACAACCCTAGCTAAGCTCGCCTTACCCTATTCGCATCCACACTCCTATAAATTATTATATAAACCAAAACAAATTTTAAAAAATCTAAACAATCGAAGAACATATAGCGTTCCCACTACCCTAACCATTACTCATCCCACCACCCTCACCTCACCCCTATCCGATACCACCATCTGGCAATAAGAACAAAGTCAAGAAAAATCGAAAAAAAATTATAAAAATTGAATACCATATAATGCTAACATCATTCTCATCCCAACATGCTAAACAACCACCCGCCCATCACCATAATGCAACCAGTCAAAAAAATTCGAGAATGATCACAAAAATGGTCGAAAAATTGATTCTCAACATCTAAGTACATGTGATAATAACCTCACACTCATCCCACGACACTAACTTCACCCTTCTCCCCCTCCCCCTAGTAAATATTATAAAATTAAAAAAAAATAGCAAAAAATTCTAAAAATCGACGAACATGCTATGATTCCGCTCACTCCCTCTCCCGGTCAACGCAATCATCCTAAAAATCAACCTGTACCCCTATCTACCTACCTAAAAAAAAATCGAAAAAATAATAATTTTAGAACTCAAGGAAAATCTTACATTGTTAACCCCCCCCCCTTTTTTTTTCATTCTTGTTTGCACTTAGGCTGTAGACAAATATCTTGTCGCAGTGACAATAACGAAGGCTTGGCGGAGTCATCGATGACAGCACTGATGTAGATGTTCCATTCGAACAAGTCTATGGCACTGTCGGTGCCATGCCTGAAGAAGTCGATGTTGGTGCTACTGCCATAGACATCCCAAATGAAGAAGTTGATAGTACTATGGCATTCTCATATGTTGTTGGACAAGCATCCTTTTGTTCCATAATACATTCCATTTGCTTACACGATCTAGGACGGAGTGTCTTTCACGACTGCCACTGTCAAAATAAGCTTCCTAACTGGGACCCAGCTGCTTATATACTCGATTATCTCATGTCGCCAAGAATGACAGCTTCTGCTGAATATCTTCCTACAGTAGCAACACTGTTTCCCATCTAATTTGCTAGCAGTGAGAGAAGGTACATGCATAGAGTTAAGCTCTAGAGCAGACTTCGTAAAATCAAAGGCTTGCTTCATCTTCATGTAAAATACTAAAGTCCTTTCTACAGTGGCAGAATGTGTATCTACATGGCCTAACTATTGCTCTATATATGAATTAACATACTTCGTCAGTAAGATTTAAGCATTTCTATGCTTCCATTCAACAAGGCATTTTATCTAGTTCCTTGATCACATCTCCATGCAGTTATACAATCAACATTTTCTTCCAGATAAGTTCTTCCCTCAACTTGAAATCATGGTCACTCTGAAAGCAGATGACTACTACCAGAACAAACCCTTACAAAGAATGGCCCCTTTATGACTCAGAATGACCCATAAATTACTGCAAATGACCTTTACTGACCCATAAATTATCACTTTATACCCTCTAAATAACATCTAATTACCCATAAATGACCCCTAATGAACTCTAAATTGCCTCTAATAACCCCTAGATGACCTCGAATGACCCATAAATGACCCCTAATAACCTCTAAATGATCGCTGATTGCAATGTATGCGATGCTGACTGTGGTGCGTGTGGTACTGATTGCGATGTGTGCGGTGCTGATTGCGATGCTAATTGCAGTGCTGTTTGCAGTTCTGATTACTGTGTTGATTGCGAAATATTGGCGGAATAGTAGTGAAATATTGATGGAAAGACTACTCTTGCAAACTGACTTCTGTATGTGATGTCTGAATGCCAGCATGTGATTGACCAGCTATAGTCACGGGGCAATTCGGTGATTGGCTGGTCGATGTCCTCACAATGTTTAAAATGTACAAAATTAAAATTAATTTAATTAAAAAAATTTATAAAGTGAAATTGAACTGTATATACAAATATAAAATAAAACAAAAAATAATATTTTTCGAAACTGGTGAACTTAATTTTTTAAATTAATAACATTGATTAGATAAACCACGCAGTTAGTCAAATCCTGGCAACATGAATGTTCATGTATCGATGATTGGAAAAATAACATTTTAATTGGATGAAAATTAGATATTTCCGAAACGGAGTTGTTATAAAATAAATATGAGTTCCGACATTTCGCCTGATGGCTAAATCGATAGAATGAAAGTATACCAGCAGCTTGCCTTATTGGTAAGAGCCTAGCTTGTGTCCATGAAAGGCCTTCTTCCATATAATATGCATCTAAAATTTTGGGAGCACTCTGAAAAACTCACATACTCATGGCCCCAGAAGAAATCACGCACATATCACAAACACACATTAATATATACAATACAGGCATATACACAATTAAGTAAGTATAAAATAAATTAGAAATAATTTTATGTTTTATAGTTATATATACATATGGCTACAAACATATTAAAATAACATATTCTTATGTAAGTACCTGCGCGTTTTCTTCTGTGGCAGTCGAGTATGTGAGTCTATTCAGAGAGCTCCCATATTTCTACATGTAAATTATATGCAAGACGGCCTTTTAAGTCCACAAGCAAGGCTCTTTACTATAAGGCAACCTGTCGGTTTATGGTCATTCTATCGATTTAACCGCCAGTCGTATTGTCGGAATAAATATTTGTTTTATACCAACACCTCTTCGGAAATATATATATTTTTATCCAATTTGTAAAGTTATTTCCCAATCATGGATATATTTACATGCATGATGCCGGACTTTGACTAACTGCAAGATCTATAAAAACAGTATTATTTATTTAACAATTTTGAGTTCTCCAATTTCAAAAACTAGTTTTTCTCAAATAAATTTAAATTTATACATACAGTGAAATGGCACATTAAATATTTTTTTATAATTAAATTAGTTTTAATTCTGTACCTTTTAATTATTGTGCAGACATCGACCAGCCAATCACCGAGTTGCCCCATGATTGCAGACTGTCAATCGCATGCAGGTATTTATACAACACATGTAGGAGTCAGTCTGCAGGACTAGTGTTTCCAGCAATATTTGGCAATCAGCACTGCAATTAACACTGCAATTAGCACCACAATTACCTCCACAATCAGAATGCATGCATCACAATCAACACCACATTCCCCACAATGAGGGGTTATTTAGGGGTTATGTATGGAGAAGGAGGTATCATTTATAAACAATTTGCAGAGCACGAGGGGTCTTTTAGGGGTCATTTGTGGAGCAGAAGGGGTTATTTGCAGAGCATAAAGGGTTACTTCGGGTTCATTTATGGGCCATTTGCAGATCAGATAGGGTAGCTGAGGGGTCATTTTCAAAGCAGAAGGGGGCATTGAGAGGTCATTTGCAGAGCAGGAGGGATCATTTGCAGAGCAAAGAGGTCAATTAGTGGTCATTTAGGGGTTATTAGGGGTCATTCAGGGGCCTTTTTGGGATTACTTAGTGGCGATTTAGAGGTCATTCTTGCAAAGGGTCAGTACAGCATTAGTCAGTTATCTGCTTTCAGTTTGATCATGAGTTCAAGCTGAGTGAAGAACTTATATGGAAGAAACTGTTGATTGTACAATTGTATGGAGATGTGATCAGGGAACTAGATAAAATGCCTTGTTGAATGGATGCATAGAAATGTTTACATTTTTCTGATGAAATATGTTTCTAAGCTTATATAGCACAGTAGATAGGCAAAGTAGTTACACATGTTGCCACTGTAGAAAGGACTTCAATTTTTTTTTCCAAGAAGATGAAACCAGCCATTAATTGTACGAATTCTACTCTTCTAGAGCTTCTCTCTATGGATGTACATTCCCCCACTGCTGGAAAATTAAATAGAAAACAGTGTTGCATACTGTGAAAAGATCTTCAGTAAAATATGTCATTCTCGGCGACATGGGAGAACCGGGCATATATGCAGCTGGGTCCCAGTTAGGAAGCTTAGTTTGACAGTCGCAGTCATGAAAGACACTTCGTCTCAGCTCGTGTAAGCAACTGGAATATATTACATAGCCAAAGGATGCTTGTCCATCAACATATGAGGATGGCTTAGTGCTATCGAAGTTTTCAGTTGGGACGCATTCGGCAGCAGCACCACCATCGTCTCCTTCAGACATGGAACCGACAGTGCCATCGACTTCTTCAGGCATGACGCTGAACTGACAGCACCAACGACTGCTTCGAATGGAACGTCTACAGCAGTGCAGTCATCGATGACTTTGCCAAGGCTTCGTTGTTGTTACTGCGACCAGATATTTGCCTACGGCCAAAGTGCAAGAAAGCATGAAAAAACTACTTGCCTGAAGGGTCATGCCTGTGTTATGCAACGATGCGGAAAGTGCAAACATCTGATCAAGCGTGGTGACCAGCTGAAGAGACACAAGAAGAATTGCAAAGGTAAATTCCGTATACCTAAGAAACAACTCTACAATAAATTGATGCTGCCACATCAAATGTACTCAACCTGAGAAAATCAGCATTCAAGGGTAATTTAAAGATTATATGAATGGAAATAATTTTGTAGGCACGAAAGACATATATACCTACCTGGACCACATTAAGCAAAGGATAAATAATCAATGAACAGATGAAGTTGAAGAAGATCCCATAAAATATAATGTTTTTCTGGAGTGTACCTACAAAAAGGCTCAAACTTTGTATTAATTCATCAGTCGCCCAGCATTTAAGACTGCAAATCAAGCACTTTACAATGTTGATAGTATCCAGGTGCTTGAGGGTCCATGAAAGAAAAAATTTTGTCGTGTTTAAGAATATACCATCAAGAGTTATGATTGGACGCTTGCTAACATAGACTGTCTTGTGCTGCGTACAATCATATTATATTCACTATGTGAAAAAGTAATAATGCTGCTGTAAAAACACTACGTGATTGGTGTGAAGAACTTAGGAATTCTCTTTCTTTGTTTGTAGTCTACAGTTATATATATATATATATATATATATGTATGTATGTATGTGTGTGTAAATTATTTCTATGAACGAGTTTTTTTTTATGTCTCGCAGGTGTTATATGCTGCATACTTTCCCGATATGATGGTCATGGTTTTCAGAGCTGTCTGTATATGTCGGTACGGTAAGAGAGTTTGATGAAAAAAAAAAAAGTGTAATGATGTTGGCAAAATATGTTTGTAATTAAATATTGACTGTAACGGCCTATCAATGGAAGAACACAATCAATTATATGGTAACAAAGGAATAAGTTGAAATTAAGTGCATAAAAATGAGAGTAGATTTATTTTGTAATACATTCTCAGCAGGTTGGACGCAGCAGACTTGGAGCGAAGAGGGCGAAGGTTGAGCCAGGCCTGACTCGCAAGAACAGTGTGGGAAAAGGTGTTCGGTAGCGAGAATGGAAAGGGAGAAGGAGGCCAGTCGACACTTTCCGTGATGGATAGGAGTCACAAGTAGGGCGTGGGGTGTGGTGGGAAAAGCAAGGGAAGGGATTCTAATAATATATGTCCTCGTGTTTTATGATTATTTTGTTACTTGTCTCGATTTTATAATAAATTGTTAGGACGGTGAGATTCTTTAAAGATATTTTTGGATATTTTTGTGATATTTCTCGATTTCTTATGTTTGGTAGGTGGGTAGTAAGGGGCAGGGTTTGATTGTCAGGGTGATGGTGTTTAGTTTTAATGTAGGGATAGTGGACTTACATGGTATGTTCCTCGATTCTTAGATTTTTTTTTTTTTACTATTTTTCATTTTTCTCGATTTTATAATAATTACTAGTAAGAATTAGGGGGTGGGGGAGGGGAGCGGAGAAGTGGGGAGATTTTAGTTTGGTGAGATAAGTGTGATGTTATTGTTACATTTTCTTCAATTATTTTGAGCAATTTTTCGATTTTTTTTCCCGCTATTCTCGAATTTTTGTGACTGGGTGGATTATCGCGATCGCGTGGGTAATTATTTAGGGTGGTGTAGTGAGGAGAGGGAGGTTAACATTATATGTTCCTCGATTTTTAGAATTTTTCCAGTTTTCTACATTTTATAATAACTGCCTGGGGGTGGTGGAGGAGAGGGTGTGAGATGAGGGTTGTCGGATGTTTAATGGGTAGGGTAGTGTAACATTATATGTTCTTCGATACTTTTACCTTTTTTATAATAATTTGTAGTGTTGGCGATGGGAAGGGTGTGATGTGGAGGCCATGTTCGCTGACTCTCAGCGAGCCCCACAAATGCTCCAGCTGCTCGAAAATTTATTTTCGGTGTGTTCGTTGGTGCTATTTGGGTGGATGGATAATTTTTGAGGGAGAAGCGGCGAACTGTAAGAGAGAAAGAAAATTTTGAAAGAAAAAAGGAAAAATTTATTAGAAAGCTTGTTGTCTTTGAGGGAACTAAGGGATATTTCTAAAGGTAAAAAGAAATTTTGATGGAAAATTAGCTGATTTTGAGCTAAATAAAAAACATTTTAAGGGAAAACGGGAAAATACTTGAAGTCTTCCAAGATGGCGGGAAAATCCTGAATCCTGATGCATGATGCATGTCCCTAAGGGAACATTCGTATACTACAGAGACGAAATAAAATATTCATGAATAGTGTTATTCTGATGTGATACCTGCCACCTGGGAACATTTGGAGGTCATAAAATCGCCCATGATTAGGAAATTAGGGTTGGATTAGATTGGGCTTACAAACGTCCTCCAGGATTATGACTGAGGGCTTATCAGGGGGCAGCTTACAAACTGACTTATGACGTAACTAAAACTATTATTCATGCCTTGCCTGGGATTCGGACCCAGAACCTCCCGCACCCAAGACCAGCGGCGCACCAACCAACTGCGCCACGGGTGTTCGGCAGGAAATTAGAGGGGCTGCCATGTTATTATTCTACAGAAATGTGTACCCCGTAGGTGATTATCGATTGTTGTGACGTAAAATGTTTGTGTAAATTAAATGAATACAAAACGTTACTTTGGTGTAAAACTCACAAATGAAAATTTCTCAAGGAAACAGCCATAAAAAAGTGGTAACCAGTGAGGTATGAAATTTCTCTTGCCAGGCCAGACGTCACAACCGCGCGATGGCATGCACATTACTGTCCACTGGGATACGTAGCAAAGAGAACGGAAGTGGAACCGTGCCAACATTCCATCGAAAAAAAGCGTGGAAAATGTGAAAATAAGACTGTCGTGCGAAATACCAATGCGGGTTATTCACAGGAACTGTTCAAAGTAGCCACTTACCAACTTCGATATACTAATTGCAGTGTCGCGCCAGCGAATGTCTGAACCAGTATAAGATGTGAGGGCTGTTGCGAATAGTGGTACACGCGTCGGTATTCCGGACTCTAAGTTTATTTATTGTTTACATTGGTGTAGCTCATACTAATATTTTGAGATTACCCCAAAGAAAAAAATCGGGTGTTGTCAAGTCTGGGGAGCATGATGGCAACCTCATTGGTCCACCATTGCCTGTAGGCAGCTATCTGTCACCAAATGTGGTGGAAAGGTGTGCAAGGGTTCCATTCTGCTGCCATCATATTGGCTGCCTGGCGTACTTGACATACACATCATCCAAAATAATGGGCAGTGTGCCCTCTAAAAACCGCCGATAAGTGAGACTGTTCAGACTGATGGAAATGCCGTCACGTGTGGAAGCAGCTTCAACATTCCACACACTAACGCGATGGATGTCAGGCTTATCCACACAGTGGGGTAGAAAAAAAAAGATAATGAATTCAGTAGGTACGTTGTTGAAAATCAGCTATTCCATGGCTTGCACATTTAGACGATGGCAAGGGTGTGGAGGATGTTCGTGCAGAAACCTCCACACACTTTGTTGACAGGCGCGCATTGATGATATTGATGGATTCTGTTTGGATACGTTTTTCTATACAGACGTTGTGCTGCTGGTGCGTAACCTCCCGCGACCCCATACACCAGATGAATGTCTAGCATGTCTTCGTAGGTAGTGTAATGTCCCTCCATGTTGGTATCCAAAAGCGCAATGTCACTCTGCTACACACGCTGGAGGTGCGAACTGAGATGCACGCGCAAAATAATTGTTTGTATTATGCCATATAGGCCTATAAATGTATTAAGTATCCCCAACAAAGCAGTTTGTTGAGTAAATAAAACTTCAAAATTTAAAAAATATATGTTGTTTATCTCACAAATTATACGTTTGAATAAACCCCACCTCTGTGTTTGACCAACAAAAATTAGACTGTTAAAACGGTTTTAGTTGAATAAACGATATAGTTGCTTAGCCACTCATTTGATTGCCTTCGTTCAAAAACACAGCTCGACAGTTTATAATGTTTGTGACAATTCGGGTATAAACAGTGTTTCATAGTGAATTTATTGATTCTTAGTCTACATGTAAATATCCAAATAAAATAACAAAATATTTACTTAACCCTACATGTACTAAACAGTTTCGGTTATTATGAAAAAAATGTAAGAGGCCGACGGGGACTCTAACCCAGGTTGTTCGCTCTTGTGCGCTACGCCCTAGCAACCTTATTTTTACAAGATTTTATTTAAGTTCACTTGTTTTTATGTTTTTATGTACGATAGGTGACTGTGCAGTGTCTATCCGGTGCCCACCTAAACTCACTAGCAATCACGATGTACTTGGTGGACAAGTTGTCGGTTACTGGTGGCGTGTAGAGTTTCAGTGCCGGGGAAGTCCTCATTTATACGTGGTTGTGTGAGTAAATGACCATCCAAACTTTGAAACACAAAAGGAATTCAAATTATCGACCGCGCGTGTGTATATAAAATACCGTTTGAAGATTCCGATCTGCATGAGCTCGTATCGAAATGATAGATACATTGACATGCACACACGTGTAAGAGGAATAATGAACATTCAGCATGTCGGTTCAACATCCCGCCAAAAGATAGCACTGAAACTCGCCTGATCACAAGCGTTACCGATGACGGACGAGTCTGTGAATGTATAAATAGTCTACCTATATAAAATATTTTTAAAAATAGGTGAGACTAAAAAGTGAAAAATAAAATGACAGCAAAACTCTTTTTAAATCAAGCTTTTGTTGAAAATGAAATAAACAGAAAAACATTATTATAGGAGTATTCTACAGAATTTGTAAAACTTGTAAGACGTGGTCGAACAGCCATAATAAACTTAGTACAAATTAATATATTTGTATCAATTTGTATTTAGTATATAAAAGCTTGGCGCGAATAGTTAAGATCCTTACGCAAGATATGTGCTTACTACGCTTACGCAAATTAGGTATAAATTTTATATTGTGCCAAGCTTTTATATACTAAATATTAATTGGTACGAGAATATTTGTTTGTAGTTAATTTTATTACGGCTGTTCGACAACGTCTTACACGTTCTACAAATTCTGTAACTACTCCTATAATTATTTTTATCCTTTTAGTTCGTTTATAAATAAAAGCTTAGTTTTAAAAGGTTTTTTTTACAGTTAGTTTGTAAAGTTGACTTTATTGACATATTGACCGATACATTTGTCGTTGGATATAGCGTGTGACATTTGATAACGTATGTGTTTGTGACGTTTGACGAGCTCAAGTTAGACCGGCCTGAATGGCCTATAGATGTGGTCAGTGGTTACTGTATTAAAAGGGGCTTTTGATGTCCCCTGGTGTTACGCTTGGTGGCTTATCAGCGGACGGCTTGCAAACTAACTCATAACCTGACTTAGATTAACACCGATGCCTTCATCCATGCCTTACCTGGGATTTTAACCCAGAACCTCCCACACCCCAGAACGGTGGCGTGCCAACCGACTGCGCCCCGGTTGATCGACACTACCTCAGTTAAACTGACTACAAATTAAATCGGATTGTTTTTTAATATATGCAAATATTGGATACTGTATATATATATATATATATCGATATTTCAGGTTTTAAAGCTTTCCTTTTTTGTTTCCTGTTGAATCTGTTTTACTAACAAAACTAAATTAGTTGCACCAACCCAATCTACAATTCGGGGACTCTCTCCAATGTACAAAACTTTGCTAACAAAATCTGTATAATCTGTATACGAGATATGTTTCTAGTTATGCGTATACATAGCAAACAATATCGTTCAGCACCAGGGAACACGTTTCTGGTCTGTGCTGAATTCTGGTTCATAATATTAACTTACACTATTGTTTCTTCGGTCCAGTGGCTTTAAAGCAGAGCAGTTCAGGAATACTTAAAATCTTGAGTAGTTTCTACATATAAGATTTTGGTGAAATAATATGAAAGAAATGTAATGTCTTTGGAATAGATGATTATGAAAGTACATAAGTGCATGTTACGTTCTTTGAAGAAAAAAAAAAGTATTCCACATTTAATTAGTAACTTCCGAAGCTAAGTAAAATCATTTGTTACAGATAACCGACCTTCAATGGTGTGAACATGGCAAGCCAGGAGGACAGTGCGAAGTAAAGTGTGAAGGTGAGTCCCATTAAAAAAAATATTACTGTTATTCGTAATATTTAACTACATCTGCCCAGATACCAAGATACTAAAGCTTTTCAACTGTCATCTCTCGCCCGATAATTTTGTCTGCTCTAAATACCCACATAACTGAGGCTTTTAATGTCAAACATTTACAAAAAATAAAAGAAAGTAAGCAATCATAATTTGACGTTTCAAATTTTTTATTATTTTACACTATTTTCACGCCTAGAATCCTCCATTTGTTTTTAATAATTATAATCTCTGACATTAAGTGTCTTATACGATGTAAGTTAGAAAATTGATACAACATTAAGTTTTTAAGTATATAGCAAGAAGTTACTGATAACTAATGAGCTTACTTTCCTCTGCATGGGCGTAAATACATTTTTGTCAAGTTGAAAGCTTAGATTGTACACAGTCGTTAACGTCTCATTGAGAGCAATAACATTAGAGATGAAACCAGAAACATGTGAGACAATACAAAGACAATTAAAATACACGAGTGAGTTAACCGGGATTCGAATTCAGAAAAACTCGTGATATTAAACTAGTTTGCAATCAACTGCATAATGGAGATAGGACCCGGAGCATCAACTTCGGATGTAATCAGTGCAATGTTTTGAAAGATATGGTTCACTAACAATTAAAATATTTTCTCTTCCATAATTTTATAAATACGTGTCTGAATCCCCTAACATACATGAGTTTAGATGGACTACCCTAACGCTACTTACGTGAAAAATTTGATGTAAATCGGTTGATTATCTTGCGAAATTGCTTAAAAAGAGGCTCTATAAACGATGTTTGTAATAAATAATATCAGCATAAAATGTTTGATTGAAATTGTTAAATTTTTTAATAGATATACCAAACATATGAAAATATTTATTTGGTCAGAATTTTTAAAATTGTTTGCACCCATTTAATAATGTAACTTTACTTGGGCTTCTGTAGGTGTGCAAAAGTTTGTGGAAATTAGTCAAATTATTCCGCAAATATGACAAAATGTTAATTTTACTCACCTGACACTATTATGCAAAAAATCCGGCATAGGCGGATCACTGTATGCATATCGGTTGATGGGTCCTCGAGATATGGCATAAAAATCTCCATCGATAATGTGCCGATCTTCATAAATAGAGGGTAAAAAGTAAATATATTAGTAAATTCGATTATTGTCATAGATGTAATATACAAAGTTCCATGTGTACCGAGTTTTGTGAAATTCGGTTCATGGGGTTAAAAAAAAAAAAAAAAAAAAAAAAAAAAAAAAAAAAAAAAAAAAAAAAAAAAACATGCACAGACACACGTACATACACATACTCACACAAACACACTGAGGCAGAAAAGTGATCTCATAAGACATTTTTTCCTTTGGAAAGTAGTCCATAAATTCTGCATGCCACTGGTACAGCTCATGGCAGTAAAAATAATTAGCTAGCAGCCGTATTAGTGTACTTAGAAGTAGCAAATTTTAATACGATGAGAGTTTTTTAAGTGGCCTTTATTTTGGCAATTGATGTCATTGAATATAAAACTCAACAAAATAAAAAGAGTTTTGAAGTATTCAAGCGTTCTGAAATCTTAGATTTATGCATTCTACTTCAAAATGCCGAGTTGTATACGTGCGTGCAAGCATACTTTCAGTCCCCATTGTAATTTCATATCAAATATACGGCGTTTAGGGTTGTAAGTGAAATTTCTTGGTATATGAAACCATGTCGCTTACGATTTGTTTGAAATAAAAGGAAATTTTTTTATTTTGCCTAAACCATAGCTTATAAATTCACAAGCAGTTTTTTCTTGGCTCGCTCTAAGCAAACCCATATCTTCAGCTCTTGTATGGTACAAACTATTTAATTATTGAGGATATTATTTTCAGTCATTCTAAATCTCTGGCTATATAGCTGATCATTAAGGTCAGTCCAAAACATAAAATCGACGTTCATGACATCTTATGTCGTCTTCAAAAAATTATCACCGCCACTACAAGTCTACTGTATAAACCATGATGTTGATGGTTTCATAATTTCCGTTTTTGTAAGCAACTTCATGAGAACTGTTATTTTGAGTAAGTGCACCTAAAATTTTAATACAGTTATTATATTCCTTTGTACCAATTTTATCGTGCATTTTAGGTAACTTACACAATGGCAATTTATTATTGTCCTTGTTTACCATGTGTATACTTATCTTCGGCTTCTAACTCAGAGGCCGATGACAACTCTGTTTTCCTTAGTACCTAGAATACTTTGCCATATCATTCATGAATACTGTATGCCATGTTATTTTTTGGAATGACATAAAATACGAGAGAAGGCTGTATTAAAGTCCTTGTTTTCATGTGCATTTATTCCAAATTAGGAACATAGATATTATATTTACCTCATTATTTTCTCAGTCATCACAGAAATAATTCTGTTTCTTTTTCAACTAAGATTTTGACCCGCCATGAAAATCAGTCTTTACCCTACGGATGGTACGTTGATTTTATATACCTCCTCTTTTAGCAAAACTACAGAAAGTGATTTGAAATTTATTTCTTTGCGAACCAGCAATTTTGTTCCATATATTCCCATAGCACCACTTACGTTTCCTTTACTAGCAACATCTGTCTTCATCTCTTTACCTATAGCCTTGAAGCATTTGTTGAAATTATCGTTTCGCAAATACAACGAGTAGCAATTGAGGCACTGACTGTGACAATGCTGTAAGTGGTGACATGTGAATATATGCTATTCATGGTACAGTGAACACTTTTTGAAGCCCTCTCATTTGGAATAAGTAGAAAGGTTTGGAACGTCCGAGCACAAGAGCTGGAGGTGGTGGCGCAGTGGTGCTGTCTACCATCTTGGATTCCGCCATCTCGTTTTCCGCAATTTTGTGTCCTTGACATTGATTTTAGTCGGACATATTGTTTCGGTCCTCCATCTTGTTTTCGGTTGCAAATTTGTTTCCCGATTACTCACCTTCGTTAGACCCCGCCATTTTGGCTGTCGTGTGATGTAGTTCTCTCATTGTCTTCTAGAATGCACCAATGAAGCCTGTAATGTGGTTTAGTGCTGTTAGAGTGTGCCACCATCGTCATTTATCTTGTTTCCACTTATCCTTCGTTCAACAGCCACCTGCTATAGACACTGGTGTTGCTACTGCTCGGCCGTTCTGTTGGTTCTGGAGTTGGCCGCTTGGGGCGATGCTATTTTTTTTATTTAATTTTCGTAGAGCTCAAAAAATCCCGTAAAAGAGTGCATGATCGAACTGCCGTACCTTAGGTCACGAGAATAGTGAACTTCTTAGACTACCCTGCTATCGGTGCCGGTAGGGAAGAACCTTTCACCGAAAAATTATAAAAATAAAATAATTACAAACAATAACAAAATAATTATAAAAATCGAGGAACATATAATATTAACATCACACTCACCACGCCAACCTAACCAGTCTCCTCCCTGACAATTATTATAAAATCGAGGAAATATACAAAAACCAATTTATAAAAATCGAGGAACCTATAACATTAGAAATCCTTCCCTTCCTCACCTCTCCATCCACCCAACCCCACTACACCTAACCGTCAGGAAAATCATCGACCGTCCTCGTTCAGCCTTCCATCATCCCGCTGCGCAACACCTTTGCCCACACTGCTCTTGTGGGTCAGACAGCTGGATGGCGTTGTCAAAACAGTCGTAATACGATCAGTCATGTAGGAATCGATGAATTTATTAATAATTAGTGTTATTTTATTTCAATTCATCTTATCTAATGTTTGATAAATTCCCAAATCTGTTAAAAATAGAGACTAGTGTATCGAAAATGTACTTTAAATGCAAAATCTGTTGATACATTTTTAGTTATATAAAATTTGCTCTTTCCCATGGCAGCCGGCAACATATAAAAATAGAAAAACTTCCAACAGAGTCTTGGGGAGATGAACCCACAGCCTCTCGAATGGGGGTCAGGTGCTCGGACCAATCAGATATGCAAATGGCCATGTAAAGCAATGCTTACATATTATATATTACACATCTAAACGAAGAGGCTGCCATTCCTTCATACAAGTACAGAACTTTTTATGCAGTAAACATTTCGTAATTATTTCTTTTTAATCGGTGCATATATGGCTTATGAACGTCTAGTAATTTGGAGCTGTTTTACTTCTATCTCATTGTATTTAGCATTCGCAAAACTTTTTTGAGGCAAGGGTATCAATAACAACTCTTTATTTTCAGGCGGTGTCTGAATAATATGTAACTAAGCCCGGATTAATTTTTTATATTCTTCTCAAAAATAACTGGGCGGTAAACAGATTCTTCACATGTCGCTTGCAAGCAAGCGAATATTTATAGGCACATACATAGGCAAATATAATTTGCAAACTCTTAGGAAGCAGGCTCGTGAAATTCAGTTAGCAAGTATCATTTCTGGCCCTAGGAATGTACACTCAATTCGAATCAGTGAGAAATCACTGATTCGCAGTGAAATTCAACTACTATAATCAGTGAAAATGGTTCCACTTAAAATCAGTGGAAAACTACTTATTATTTCAGTGAAAAATTTCACTGATTAAATCAGTGACGTGAAACAATTTTACTGATTGAATAAATGACGGCTGACTACAGTGGCGAATTATATATAGCTTTTATTGAATGTAGGCAAATAATTACATAAAATAAATATATTTACAATAGTTTACTATTTATCTTGTGCGATTTACCGTAATTTAAATAAGTGAAAAGGATTTTGCAGGTGGCCGGGATTGAACTCACGCACCATTTGTCTCTAGGCCGGTGACTTGCCATTTTTATAATAAATAAATTTACTATCACAAACAATACACAGAGGCGTTTACCCTTATGCTATTATACAGAACATTCCACACACAATATAAACAATAACAAAATTCTCAATCAAATATCTACACAATTCTTACATGGGGGGCAGCGAACGGCGTATACCCCGACACGGGACACTGACTTATAACACTACCACCTATCGACGATTACTACTGGAACATTAAAGTGTACACTTGAAAGGACCGAGGGGTGGGCAGTGCATGGCGTACACCCAACCTCGGTAGTATACACGCACTTTCTGTAGATGTAAACGTCAAAATAAAAAATAAAAAATTGCCGTACCACTGACGCAATGTGCCACGCCGCGCCATGTTCCACCTATCTTGACGAAGAAGCTGGACAAAGTCTTGAACTGTCACCGGTGTCGAACGGTCCACCAAAAAACCGATCGCATGAAGTACAAACCAGGCCTCAGCTTTTCGTCGAACCAAGGGGAAGGTGAAGAAATCACAATGAAGCATGTGCGTGTCGCTGACCTTTCCACGTTCATTGTGGATTACTTTTCGTACTCGTACGCGACACCACTGCCAGATGCGAGCTGCATAAACACCGGAAATTACCCTATAAAGGGCCGTGTCGGTGTCGCCACACAGCGGGCATGCAGGGTCAGCTGTCAGGTGAATGTTGTATTTACGCTGCTGAGTTGCCACGATATTATTGTAGATGCCGAATGCTGCAGCTTGAAGATACGACGAAAGGTTAGGATCGGCAAGTATTTTCCATGGGTGCCTCTAGCAGATGGTTGGGGTGCGATTCACAACAGATGGTATGACTGCCGACATTTTGAAAGCCCGACTGTACAAATATCTCGCCGATGCGACTGTCCCTTCCGGTAAGTGTTCTACTAGAGTTGCGAGTGCTTCCTTTGCCCGGCGGTATTGAAGTGGCATGCGTCTAACTTCAGACCACATCATTTTCTGTAATGCTGCGTAAATGTCGTCTGGGCGCAAAATTGTTGCAATTGCTGAAGACATATAAGGCGCCACACTTCGAAACGTGATTAATAAGACTCTGGCCTCCGTCTTGCAAGCAAAGATAAAGTTGCGGCCTAGGCAATTTATATATATAAGATTTCCACAACATGTGGCCAACAATCTGTAGTATTTGTGCATTTTGTTGACGTGGTAGTGGGAATATATGTGAGAAATGCCGCAGCTTCGCAAGTAAGAATACATTTATTAAAGTAACCCACTGAATAATATTTGTACGACGATAATTCATTTCTATTTGGCGAGCACAGAGTTTATTTATTGTCATGTTCCAATTATAATGCAACATAAGAGTGGCGTCTGGTGAAAGTATATGCCCAATATTTTCACAGTTTCGGCCCTCCACTAGGGAAAATCGACGTCAAATGGCTCGCTGGTCGCGCTGAGTTCCAGTACGGCAGTTTTGTTAGCATTCGCTCGCAGATTAGAGACACTGCGAAAAAGGTCCAGGCATTCTGCCGTCTCTTTAATTTCCCTCTCTGAACGAACGACACATGTAGGCATTTTATTTAAAGGACAGGTTCGCTACAGGGAATCCACGAAAGCGGGCAGTGAGCATTCTGCACAGAGGTTCGATGGCGATAGTAAATAAAATCATGGATAGCGGGCATTCTTGTCGAACTGAACTCTCGATCTTAATAGGTGGGGTAAGGAATCCGTTAACCAACAGTCGTGACCAAATTCCCGTATACACCATCCGCACATACTCTACTGTATTGGCTGGAAAATCGAAATGATGCATAACATGAAGTAAAAATTTATGATCGACTCTATCGAATGCCTTATCCATATCAATACTCAAGATGGCAATTTTACTGTGTTGTATTGACGAAAGTAATTGAGTATCCCTTAGGGCAAACATGCCTTGTAAAATGGAACGTCCTGGAACAGTACATGTCTGGCCGGGACCGATAATATCTGACAATCCCTTGGTAAATCGGGTCGCACAAAACCGAGCAATTATTTTATAATGGGCACATAAGAGTGTGTAATTGGCCTATAATCCGAAGTTTAAGTGGACGGGATATTTTGGGTATAAGGACAATTATTCCTTCTTTATAAGACTTACATAACTCCGCTCTTTCAAGCACATTGCGAACAACTTCGCAGAAGTCGGCGCCAATAATATCCCAATAAGTTTTGTAAAATTCGTATGGAATACCGTCAAAACCAGATTTTTTTGATGGCAATTGCTGTATTATTGTATTAACTTCCACATCTAAACATGGCGCATCCATGCCCGCCTTGCTGTCACAGCTAACGCTGTTTCCACAATCCTGTAAAACCGATAGAAGCATATCATCGTCCGTGTATTGTTTCGAGTATAAATTTCCAAAGTAACTGCAAAGCGTTTGCACTATTTCCGGCAGGTCCCGAACAATAGCGCCATCACTGTCAGTAAGCTGGTTGATAACCTTGCGTCGTATTTGCTGTTCTTCCTTAAATAGACTAAACATGCTAAATTTCTCTTCTGCAAGTAGACTTTTATCATTTATCATAATATGATTTTAAACTGTTCACTGAATAAATCCATAAACTTCTGTTTCGTGTCTCTAATACGTGAAGTTATGTGTGCACCATTGTTTGCCTGCATGTGAAGTTCGTGTAGCATACGTTCGTATAATGCACATGTTCCCCTACGTTCTTCTGCCAGTCAGTACGCATGCCGTTTAAAGAGCCTCATGACGTTCGGTTTTACACACACATCTCACCACATCGCCACAAAGGGGAACTGGTATTTCTTACTATGATAACGTACCCAATTAACTAGGAAGTCCTCTTTTACTTCTTAGCTATCTAATAAGGACGTATTTAGATGTCATGTCCTTCTGCCAAATCGTGTTACATTCGCAAACTTTTCATACGTAAATATCACTGCAGAGTGATCACTGGAAGTTACAGGAAGAACGTCATATCGATGCACCTTATGTACATGCTGTTTTTTCACGTAGAATTGGTCAATCCTAGACCGACTCTGTGAAGTCACATAGGTGTAATGAATTCCTTGGAAGTTAGATGCAACATCACACAAGTCTAAGCCATCTATTAAAGTAGATAGGGCAGCGTTAGTAGGATAAACGCCACCCTGATGATCATGGGGGTGAACTATGCAGTTGAAATCTCCCCCGAGTAGGAACTTATTACAGGGGATATGGAAAAACGGAATCAAATTCACGGAGAAAATCTGGTTTCTTTCATATCTCTCTTGGGAGCCGGATGGAGCATAAACATTGACTAGCGACACATCGTTTATTCGTCCTGACATCACTCGGCCTGACGGGTGGTAGCGCAGGTCTTCAATTTCTAGCCCCGCACGTGTAATAATCACTGTCCCCCGTCCCCGATCACTATCGTTTGTATACACATTGAAGGTATGAAACCTTATAAAATCTTGAATGGCTACTTCTTGCAAGAATGCAATGTCAACTGCCTGTGTTCGAATCAGTGTCTCTAGCGCCGCCAAGCGCGCACTGGTCGAAACTGCACAAATATTTTAAGTTAGAATTGTCAATAACTCTATCATGTGTACCTCAAAAATGTACTGATAGTATCAAAGAGAAGGAATTGGAAAGGTGGACAAAAAGGACAATTGGTCAAAAAAATGGGGGCAGGTAACAGAGCAAACAGGTGGGGATGCACACATGTGCCGGTCGCATTGTTAGTTAGTTGAGTTATCAGGACGTCCTTAGCTAGAGGCACATGTTTTGTTTATAATGGCCTATGTTAGTTCCAAAGATTCCTGCCTGTATTGTAACTGGAATTGTCCACTCTGCGATAACACCTTCGCTTTGCGAACAGGACTTACTCTTGTGGCCCGGGCGTCGCGTTCGTAAGGTCGCTTTTCTCTTACGGACATATTTTCATCCGCAGTTGTTACATGCTCCCGTCGTGTGATTGCATTGTTTACGCTCTCCACGTCCATGCTGTCCACCCATGAAGAAGAGGACAATGGAATGTGTAGCGGCGAGACATCCTGTGTGTGTGGTGGTAGCCCTGCGCGAGCAGTAACAGTATTTTGAGCCGCCCCCACGTGTATCTGGCGTGGCGCGGTCACTAAGGTGTTGAGATTGACCGGATGCTCAGTAGATGAGTACAGACAGGTGTTTGTACTGGACCTTGCTGCTCGCGTCTGCGAAGTGGAGGGTAATCCGCTCGGGGAGAGTACTGGGCAGGGGTGGACAGTGTAGGCGTGTCAGCCGCGACATTTTCCGTTCCCCCAGCGGTGAATTGCTAGTGCGTCCTTTTCTTGCAAACTAGGACACGCAATTCGTTCATGAGTGGGAGACTAGCAGTAACTGCACGTTCGTGGTTGTCCGGGATATACATTACAGCCCGAAAGCCGTCAACTGAAAAATAAGATGGAGTGTCTTTTTTTTTATTCCATCTTTGCCATGCGTACTTCCGTTTTTACTTGGAATTTGTATTCATGATTCCATACTTCATATTGTAATGGAACAAGTCGACCATACTTCACTAACTCCGTCTTAATTTATTGGTTGTCTATTTCTACAGGTAAATTTAGCATTCTTGCCAGTTTTAAGTTGTCGAAGGCTTGTTCGATAGTAACGTTGATCCTTTCCTGGTCTGCGGTGACTAAAGTTGACTGGCCGTTGGTGCGAGGCAGTATCGCTTCACAAGGTCCAGAGGAAACAACTTTTAAAAACAAACAGTTCTGGTGTCCATCCAGTCGAATAGCTTCAATTTGATCTTCTGTTACGGTTAAAACCGTATCAATCCATTCATGCATTTCCATGGCCGAAGTTCGTTTGGCAAACACGATACGCAAGGTATTCACGCGCACATTATACTGGACAAACCTAGACGTGACTGACACTAATATAGAACTATTACTACTCGCGTCGGCTCCGCACATCGGACGAGATGTTAACTCGGCCGCTGCTCGGCCACGACGTATTCCATTTGAGCTACCACGCCGACTTGAAGTTCAGAGAGGATAATAAATATTAGTATAGCTGCAAAATCGTATAGTTTGAAATTCGTTGCTCATATTTTTCGTTTTTGGTTTGATTGGTACCGTTATGATTGTTAAAGCAAATAGTGCATATGAGTGAACTTTATTCGCCCATTAGATGCAGTTTAAAACTTCAAACAGAGTGCTGTGACTATTACATGCAAACGAAATGAAAAACGTAAAGACGAAATGAAAGACGTAAAGACGGAATGAAAGTCTGTGTGTTCATATTACCTCGTAAAATGGCGTTTTGAAAGACGAAAAGCATTTTAGAAAGTATTTTGTATTTGTTTTATTAATTTATTCGTTGTTATAAAATAAATAAACCACTAAGAAAACAGTGGAAAGAATGACTGACGAATCGGTGGGAAATGTCATGAATCAATCAGTAAAGAAAATATGGCATTTTTTTACTGGTTCATAAATTAAATTCACTGAAGTGACTGTTGTATCAGTCAAATACGTTTGACTGGTTTAAACAGTGAAATTCTCACCGATTCAGATTTAGAGTGATGTAAAAGCCCTTCATAATCATAATGGTTAGATAAATAAGAAAAATAATATTTTCATGTTAGCATTAGGCTTTTAAAGAAGCCAGTTTATAACAGGCTGGTTACGATATAGGATTAAAAAAAAAAAAAAAAAAAACTTTTTCATTTATTAAAAATCTATTAAAATATATTGACACCAAAGTATTCGGAAATTATTCATGTTCTTCCATACACAACTCATGCAATTATATAACAGCTACAAAGTTTACATATGTTCACACTGAGGACTAACTTCAACCAAGATTGATTCTAGCAAACACTAACTCCACCCAAGACTGACACTACCCAAGACAAAGTCAACCCAATATTGACCCTATCTAATACTAACAGTGCCTTAGACTGAGGCCTCCGAAGACTAGCTCTACCCAAGGCTAACTCTATTCAAGACTAACTCTATCCAAGATTTCAACCTCACTGATTAAATATGTTAGTAAGTGTGTGTGTATATATATATATATACATACATGTATGTATGTGTGTGTATGTTGTGTATGTGTGTGTGTGGAGAGAGCAATAACTAGGCCAAGTAGATACACATGATGCCACTGTGGAAAAGACCGGTTTTTTTTTCATGAAGGTGATGTAAGCCAATGATTGTACAAAGTCTACTATTGTGCTTACTTCTATGAATGTACATTATCCCATCGCTTTAAAATTACATGAAAAACAGTGTTGCCAGTGTGGAAAGATCTTCAGCAAAAGCTGCCAAGTGAAATGAGAGACGAAGCATTACGACAATGGGCATATGAAGTTTCTGAAAGGTGATACATTCAAGAACAACATAAATAACTGCAAGGAGTCGTCTTTTAAGCGAAATAAAGCTTTGCCATCAATACTTCTTGCTACATCCGTGGGTACAGATTAGCAGACGATCATAGCGCGACAGTTAATGCTAATGACGAAATGAGAGACCTACGAGGCATGATGGAGTTGGTTCGTACGAAATATAAACTTTCGACAGTTTCGCGTGAAATCTATGAACTTCTAAATACTGATGATGACCATGTGACTCCTGCAAAGAAAAGCAAACATGATATTGAGGATGAAACAGGAGGTGAAGACGATCGTGTTAACAGCATAGTGAAAATGAATATGAAGACACTGATCGTACTGAAGATGATGCTTATTTTCTTGATGTTCCCACGCATTTCACCAACGAGTGTCCCTGCACTAGTTTTGTGGAAAAGGCAGAAGGCGTGAAGAACGCTCGTCCATTTGCTGCAACGAGTCTAATGGAGAAGGGATAAGATGCTGAGATTACTGATTACATGTTTACCGAAGACACGAATGAACTTGTTGATAGTCTCAAACATTTGATTGCTTTGCTAGAAGATGGAGATTTCTTGCAAATTAACGAGATATATTATATCTTATCATCAGTGAACTGAATGATCGGTGTTATATCAGATAAAACTGTTGGCTACTATCAATTACCTGCAAACATCTGAGAAATGTATGAAATTATTAGAAAGATAGAATGTATATATTTAGTGAATAAATTAACTTGATATATACACTGTAATGTGTGTTTAGTTTCTTATACAATCCCTTCTGCTTTTCTGAAAGACTTGTTAATTCAATGTTGTAAACAATCGATTGCGAGAGTCTATTTTAGAGAAAATTTACGTGAGCGTGTGCGGGATAAGTGGTATGGTTCTATCTGAAGAATTATGCCTTACTGTAATTGTATATAATATACCGAGTTCTATATGGCGAACGAATGAAATGAGAAATAATTTCTTAGTAATGTTTCGCAGCTACGTGGTTTGTTTGATTTGTTGGTTGGCAAGATGGTATGATCAGCTGTAGTAGAAATGTTTTGAGAAGGTTTTGCGGGAATTTTGCGCGAGATGTTAGTTACGAGACAATTATTAGAGACTTTTTTCGAGATTGTTCATCACTGTTTGTTTTAATAGGAGGATTGTATGGCAGGAGTCTATCTTGGGTAGTGTCATTCTTGTGTAGAGTCACTATTGGGTAGAGTTAGTCTTGGATGGAGTTAGTATTATGAAGTGACAATTGTGGATAGAGTTAGTTTTGGTTAGAGTTAGTTTTGGGTAGAGTCAATTTTGGGTGGTGTCAGGCTTGGTTAGATTCAGTCTTGTGCACATGTGTGGAATCTGTAGCTGACGTTTAAATGTATGAGCCATGCATGGACGAACAATAATATTTCTGAGCACTTTTGTTGCAATATATTTTAATAAATTATATTAAACAAAATTGTATTTATTTTTAACCCTATATCAGAACCACTCTTTTATAAACTGGCTTCGTTAAAGAAATATTTATTGCAAATATTATAATATTTTAATTCAGCTAATCACAATTGTGTTACAATACTTTTACATACATTCCTAGAGCTATAAATGATATATGCGAACTGAATTGCATGAGTCTGCCTCCTATGAGTTCCCAAATTATATTCGCCAACCTTGCTTAGGAGCCGACATGCGAAAAATCTGTTTTGTGTTTACTTATTTAAAAACCATATAAATAATGTGGACCCAGGCAGATATTATTCAGACCCCGGTTGAAAGTAACGAGATGTTTTTAATACATTTGTCTTTGAGAAGAGTTTTGAGAATGTAAATACTACGAAATTATACAAAAAAAAAAGCCCCAAAATACCACTGTTCATAAGCCATATAAGCATTTATTGAAAAGAAATAATAACAAAATGTTTAATACGTAAAACATGTCTGTACTTGTATGAAGGAAGGAATGGCAGCTTATTCGTTTCGATATCTAATTTATAACATTTAAGCATACATTTTCATGGTCGCTTGCATAGCTCAGTGTGAATTTGTCGACAGGTCGGTCTGACTTGTGCTCGTTACACGTCACTTCCACGCACTTCCAATACGACAATTGCGTTCTTTCCACTGGCTCATGTATCGGTCCAAAGTTAATAAAGGCAACTTTTAAAAAATGTGGTTAGAGCATGCGATTCAGAATCGAGGTTGTGAGTTCAAATACTAATGCCTATGTTAGAATTTTTCTATTTTTAAAATTTTACCAGCTGTCATAGGAAAGTGCAAATTTTACATAATTTAAATTTTGTAAGCAAATTTTGCATTAAAAGTAAAATTTCGATACAGTAATTTATATTCTTTAAAATATTGGAATTTATTTAATTATTTGATAATATAAATTTAAAAAATAATATGATTTATTCATGAATGCATTGATTCCTAAATTACGGATCGTTTTACTATTATTTTGACAAAGCCAGCCATCTGCTTGACCTGCGACAGCAGTTTGGGATGAGGTTTTCGGCAGCGGGATGGTGGAACTGTGAAGGGGGGGGGGGGGGAGTCTATGATTTTCGTGACGGTTAGGTGTTGTGGGTTTGAACACGTGGAGGGGTTGGCAAGGGAAGTAAGTCTAATGTTATATGTTCCTCGACTATTAGAATTTTTTTGTGATTATTCTCGATTTTATAATAATTGCCAGGAAGGAATGGTTGATGTATTGTGGCGAGTGGGAGATTTATGTTATATGTTCCTCGATTTTTAGAATATTTTTTCTATGTTTTGCGATTTTTTAGTATTGGGATTGTTCAAAAGGAGTGGATAGGGGGTTAGGGTTTTGGTGTGAGTATGAGCTTAACGTAATATGTTCCTCGAGTTTTAGAATGATTTTTTTAAATTTAGATTTAGATTTATATAATTTTATGGGTGGACGGTAGTAAGGTATGTTGCAATATATAAACCACATGCAAAACCTTACTTCGCTACCTGCACCGATAGCTGGGTGGTCTAAGGTGTTCACCATGCTGGCTACCCAATATATGGCAGTTCAATCCCGCACTCTTCCACAAGACTTTTTGAGCTCAGTGAGCATTTAAAAAAAAATCAGCATCCCTAGAAGTCGACTCCAGAACCATTATGGTGGCCGAGCAAGAGTGACGCCAGCGACCCTAGCAGGGGAAGGACAAGTGGAATCAATATGGTGTGTTATGGTGGTACATTCTAGTAGTAATGAACTTTGCAGTCATCAGTGGTGCATTCTAGTTGACGAGAGAACTATAGCAGACAACATCCAGAGTAGCAGGGTCCGAACGAAAGTGAGTAATCGGGAATCAATATGGCGGACAGAAACAAGATAACAGGCGAAAATAATGTGGCGAATGGAAACCAGATGGCAGGTGGAAACAAGACGATGATATAAGTTAAGGTCAAGAACGCAAAATAGCGGAATCAAATATGGCGGACGGTGCCCATGCGTCACAGTTCCCAGACAGCCACTGTCCTCGGACTTACCAAACCTATATACTAGAATATTAGTCAGAAGATATATTTTATTGTAACCTTATACGTTTAATTTGCTCCAATACAGTCGAAATTGCAGTTTAAGTATTAGATATAACTATAACAATAAAACTGTGTACAAGAAAGTTTTCCGTATTGTTGAGTTGTACAAAAATTTATTCCTTTTGACACTGCCAAAAACGTCGATATATTAAACTGTTGCAGACAGCGTCTACAAACACACATGGTAATATAGAACTGGAGTGACTATAATGCATTTTAACAATTCCATCTATCGAAGCATTCAAGAATGTTTGCATGTGAAGGTAAAACTTACCTTTACA
This sequence comes from Dryococelus australis, assembly GCA_029891345.1. Taxonomy (NCBI): domain Eukaryota; kingdom Metazoa; phylum Arthropoda; class Insecta; order Phasmatodea; family Phasmatidae; genus Dryococelus; species Dryococelus australis. Next base: position 183,799,124 of record CM056994.1, on the reverse strand, counting down.
AAATAAGGTATTTGAAATACGTAAGGGCAATTGTGTAGTGTACTCTGTTTTAAAAAGTGGAAAAATGACGTGATTATTCAATGTAGTCAACTTTAAACCATTCCATAGAATTATTTTAGCAAATTATTTTATTTGTTTTGAGACCTCCATAACACAATTTATAATGTTAAGGCATAGAAATAAAACCGTTAAATTTGTCTGAATTTTTATAATATTTGAGGGGAGAAAAGTTTTTCGAGAAATAATTATGTTATATTACCCAATATTATTTAATACTACTTTCCTATGTGTTAGCATTATTTGAACTGCCAAAATATAAAATGATTGATAAAACTTGGAAATGGTTACATGCGGTTAAACTAATCTGTACACAATTCAATTGCTGTTTCAGACCTCATCACGGACAACATTACCATCGCGGCCCACTGCGCCAAGAAGATATTTGCAATTAGTTGGTTCTGGGGATGGTATGGATGGGCCAGATATTGTCTAGAAACTTGGCTTCCAGACATCAAAATATGTCATAGGATTTCATGATATGACTTGCCTTACTGACAGCGAACACACCTCTTGAGAATCCGAAATCACTTAAGGAGCTTCGTCAAAATATTGGATTACCATTGAATAAAAGAGTTACCTATGCATATTTGTGAAAACACTACCGTACTGCAGCGGAGAAAAAAATTGTGTTCTTGAGTTAAAATGAATAATAAAGCTTAGAGTTTTTTAAATTTATGATAATTATTACGTTAATATAATGTTCCTGTAGAATAACATTATTTTTGATCTTGATTTCTGCCAGAATATGAGCCAGTCTCACTTAAACTTGTTCTCTCAAAAATATTTATTCAAAGTATATAGCTCTGATTTTTTAGAATATTTTTAATATCAATGGGTTTATTTAACGATATATTGTTTTTAAGGAACACATGTTAAAACAAAATGCAATCAAACAACAAATCTTGTCGAATCAATTTTTGATCTTTATACCTAGAAAAGCTACTAATGGGAAAAAGAGTTTGGGCACCTAAATAATACCCAATGAAACAAAATTCAAGGTTTACATGATTTATGTAATTTTTTAAAAGCTAAATGCCAACAAGATATTAATATTAAATCAAATAATGGCGGAATTGATTCTAAATCCGCTTTGAATTGTTAAACTTCTTTTATTCTCATAATATTGCGAATTCTGTAAAGTATCTTTGTCAAAATGTATGACTTATCATACCCAAATGCTTTCACATGCAAATCATATTGAAACAGTTAGCTTATTAGCTGCTATTCAAAATCGTTGTGTATTCTTGAAACATATATTTTTTCCATGAAAAAATTGCAATTATATTTATATTCTAGATAAAGTATCGGAATCAAATATATATGTTTTATGTTTTATGTGTAAGATTTATACTGACTAACGTCCGAGTAAAACATTATCTTAAGACTGTATTAAATTTTTTTATGATTTATGGAGACAAAACGAAGGAAACACACAAACTCGGTGCAAAAGACATATTTATATGCACAAAATTCGGACGATACAACAAACAACACACTGGGACCAGGAGTAAAGTGCACTAACATGCTACGTAACCCTACATTTGTTTTTGGGAAGGAGTTTATCAAATTACTTTCATTGATATTTTAAATGTCATGTAGATTGTGGTAGACTATATTATAAAAACTTATTTAACAGAATGAAAACTCTTCAAGCTGAGTCATGATGATAGTTATATTCGTACAAAATTTTTCCAGCAGACTTTAGAAAAATCCAAAAGTGGTAAATATTGCTAGCATAATTTCTTCTGAGTGGTTAATGGCTAAATAATTTCAGGATAAAAGCATAGTAACAGGATTAATCTATAAGTTTTGTTGAAATATTGTTTACACTAAAATTATATTATAAAAGCATTTAATGTTGTTTTTTCTAAATCACATACAGTAAAATGGTAGAATATGATTTATTCAATTCGTTTATAAGAGTTAAATAATTGGTCTCATGTGATTGTGTCTCTTGTGCCTTTGTAAAGGTGTAATCTTTCGTAACTAGTTTTGGCCGTAGAGAAAAATAGATTTGGAGATATCACTGAAATCACTATAGCGACAGAAGAGTTAAGAAAAGGAGAAAGCGGGGACAAACACCGAGGCATATACACTCAAATCCCCAGTCATGGGTTACGGGTCTGGTATTGTGCAGACCCTGCTATAGCCCAGCGAAGTGCAGTACACTCTATTCACCGTTTCTTCGGCCTATTTGAATCAAACCTTTGAAAAATCTCTCCATGTATGACGTGCTTGGTTGTTTCCTAAATATGCTGTGTATCAAATGCGTTTTATACTTGTGTTCATAAAAGTGACGTTTTCTGTTAAATTGAAATGTTATTCATATTTCATCTATAAATTATATTGCTTCATTTATAAACAATTTAATTAAACACAGGGAGAAAACATGTGTATTGGTAGCGCCTAGTACGAAATAGTTCTTATACAAAATACTGTTACAACAGAGTGCGCACGAATCCGGTGCGTTGTCCCTCTGGTGTAATCATCCATACTTAGTTAAGCTTAGTTTGCACGAGGCGGAGGAATATTCTGGAAGTAGAACATTAACAGAGATTCAGAAAAGGCCGAAGATACCGTGAATCAACTATAACTAGTGTGACATCGATTCCACAAGTGGACGAAACACCTGTGGAAAGATGTTGACTCATGACTTCTTGATAGCTACCCACAGCTCCCTGCTGTTTGTAAGTGCTGGATCTTGTGTACATATGGGTCTCCCCACCATGTCCCATTAAGTGCTCGACAGGGTTTATATCGGGTGAACGAAGTGGCTACATTAGTTACTGAAACTCTCCAGAATGCTCCTCGAACAAATTTTGGCAACTTGGGTCAATGACATAGTGTATTTTCCTACTGGAGTAACCTATCTTTGATGGGCGTATGTGAAGTCCACGAAGGTCTGCAATGTATTGCCATGACTAGCACATAGTCAATCACTCGATGTCAGAGCACAACAAACACAGATATGAGCACTTACAAGACATAACGGTACGGTGGCTCCACCAACTAGTATCTTTACATACTGCTATCCCATGAACTTGAGCATGTCAGTGTAGTGACGTAATTTCCTAAGAATTTCCTAAAAAAAAAGAATAAATCTTTTTCAATGACTAGGTGTGAACTACTTCCAAAATTCCGAATTAATTTGTTTCAGAAAAAAAATTCCCTTAAATAGTTTTTTAAATATCACGTACTCTGGTACTACAAACTAATCTGACGGATATTCCCCACTGCCTGCTTTTACGCGTATATATTAGCAATAAAGTGAATAATTTCCTAAATATTACATGAAATTTTAATATTTATATGGCTGTGCTTCCAAAATTGAAAAATGAAACTTGTTATTGATAAGTACGCAGCTAATATGTTTGAAACACATTAATGATTCCATTTATATTTCGTGTCACACCACTTCGAAATAAAAAATAATAAAAAACACCTTACGTATTATTGTCCATCCCAATAACTGTTTATATCTTTGTACTTGGTTAGAATAGGTTAAAAAGTTCCTAAATTTATATATAAGTTTGTTATTTTTAATTGGTGAATAGAAAACGCTATTAGTTATTTAGCAGGTTTTGCACATTAGAAGTGAGCAGCGTCAGTTCAAATCAGTGCGATCGCTTTTTGCATAACGCTTATCAAATAAACATAATTATACCTGGCAATATAATTATGATCTTCTTTAATCAACAAATGTATAACCTACCGCAACAGTTCTTGTATGTAATTCAGATGGGAATTAGTTCAGCGATTCATAAGACAAAGAATAAATAATTAATCTTTTAACCAAAGCTTTCTTCCGAGATTGGAAAAGAATGAGACTACAAATTTCTCTCCTGAATTCTTATGTTACGTATTGAAACCTACCAAACGCCGTTCAGATCAGGTGTACCCAGATATTGTACTTCCTATCCTATTAAAATAGCATGGCTAATGTAAAACATTCATGGTCTCATAAACAAATTATTTTATTTAGGTAATTATTATGAATTCTGCAGCAACAGGCTGGTTGGTGACTCCCAGCTACGACATTGCGATAAGAACCGTGGAGTTTCATACAAGGTACAATTACTCTGTAGTGGTCTCGTATTGCTTTCGCAACATTTAAGTGAAAGAACAACACAACACACAGTTCAGAAAAATATTTCGACACCTGAAAATATCTTGACCTAATTTGAGTTCTGCTAAAGAGAATCATTCCACACGATCCAAACAATTTCACTTGCAAAGAATGGAGAGGAAAATTTTCATTAAGAAAAAGATGTAACTGCATCATTCGCATAAAGAAATATCTAAATATACGAAGTTCGGATATTTAGGCATAATACCACTATTATTTTAAGTTAATCACTAATAGCCAAAGAATTTATTATATTTGTACTCACATGTATGCAATTCATAATAACCTTTATCGACATGACATGAATTTTAAATTGAAATACATATCCGAAATGAAATTTGATCTGCAAAAATGTAATTGGAGGTAATATGAAATAGTTGCGTTAGTTAAGTCAAAAGTAACATATTTTCAATTTATATTAAATTTTTATGAGTTATTAAAAATTGATATATATTTAAAACTATTGTAAACATACAAAAATAAAATGCAAGAATGATTTATCGAGTAATTGTAACAATTTATATGAAGTGTAAATAAGAGGGGGAAGGGAAGGGAAAGTAAAGAGATAATAATAACCTTAATTTCTCTCGCCATGTTGATACTTATGTAGCAAACCACATATGGCCCATTGGTAATTTACAGTTGGATACTAAACTGGCAAACAGTTGGTAACAGCTTGCACGCATTCAGCCTCATTGCTGGTCATGAAGTGGTACCACTAACTAGCCATACTCTGCCCATAACTGGTCGAAGTGTGGTGAACACAAATTGCCGAAGCATGGCCTATACGCTTACAACAGCAATGGAAAATCGATGCACCAATTCAAAGCCACCATATGGCGTACTAATGGCTAGCCATGCTTTGGCCATAATTCGCACCCCCCAGAATAAGACTGTGGTAACTACGAAATTAATGTTTTGAACAAATCAAGTTTAAAGATTTGAAACTTTAATAAAAAATAAGTTTTTAGTTTCTTCTGTGCGTAATTTTTATGGCATGTGCGTGTCATCACAATGCTTCTAGTGTTAGTCCTGATGTATTTCTGAAATTGAAGTGCAACTTAAAAAAAATTAATTGTAGTTACTACAGTTTAATTGTTGGCGATTAATTGAAATGAAAAATTACTACAATGTTGAATAGTTTCATCATCAAACGTCAACACTAACTACTCGCTTTCACATTCAAAAGTTTTCTCATTGGGAATGAGAAGTTTTCTCATTGGGCAGGAGTGAGTGAGAAATTCTCTGACAAGAGGCGACGTAAGATTGATAGTTTTGAAATCATGACTTTCAAAATCTGTCTTGTAAAATAAAATATATTTGTGATCCTATTTTACTTGCAACACACGCATATAATTTCATGTCACAACATTTCCATTTTCATCTACAGTGAAATTGCTTCCGATTTCAGCAGATAATGTCTTGAACACATGGAATTCGGTAAAGTTCATTTTTCGCCCATAATAGGGTGTTCCTGTCTCTTTTGGAACACTACACAATTCCGGTCCACTGTGAAGGAACGTAAACAGGGACGCTTTTCAAGGCTCTTTATTTTTTATTTTTTTCGATACAAGAATTCATAGATTCCCCAGCATTCTGCGTGTATCCTACAACAACATATTTGTGTGTGATGGACTCTACCTTCTGGAATGCCTGGGTCGCAAACAGGTACATTGTAGCTAAGAATTTGTTGTTATTTTGAGCACAAAAATTATCGCTGTAAAATATTAAATCTTTTCAGTTGGTAGACTTTATGTACTCATACACACATGATGCAATTTTTGTTGCTCCTTTGTTTCCAGATACCTCATTCCAAAAGTAACAATAACCATTCGTTGATGCATTGTCAAATTATAAACGTTTAGTTTCCTCTTTTAATAAAATACTGATAACTCGTAGTATGGTGTCTGAAGTACTGACTGCAAGTCAAAGTCACATAGTCTTATTTGACTGTATTTTGAGTGCTATTTCCACATCAGCCCTTTAATTTTACTTGAAATTTGTTTATTTTTAATGTGGTTCTGATATGTACCTTATATATGCACCTTTTCCTCATGACTGGCATTATTATATCATGCAAAATATACACTGGTCCTTTTTAGGTGTGAAAAATACTACATTAAATTCATTATTGAAGACTCGTGTGTGTGTTTCTAAGCACATACCTCGTTTGCTGTGCTACATTTTTCTTTATGCAGCCGGAATAGTTGAGAAATCGATAGGCTCCCATCTAAATAAAATGTTCGTGTTTGAGTACGTAAGTAGTGGCTTTCTATTACGAGGAAGGATTTTATGTGATTGCGAATCCCTTCTAATATAACCTCATCTGTTTTTCTGTGATTACTGTGCTTGCAACGATTGTCTGCGCCTACAATGCCTGGTTCATCCAACTTGTCCCATGCTGTATAAGCATACCTCTCGCTTACTACTAAAGTATTCAAGAAGAATGTTTTACAAACACTTACTTTTCTGTCATTGACAGTCAAGTAATATGTAAAATTGTTTGCACATTTACGCATACTTTCTGAGTGGGTTCCATTTTTGTCATGCTGTTGACCATCAATGTACGCTGCTTAGTATTGTCACCTAATGTCCAGAAACTATTATTAATTTCTAACCTCTGATCTTGGGTATATTTTGTGTTACACTGCAGGTGGCACGTTTCCTTGCATGATGGCTTCATTTCATGTGCAGGAATGTTCTTACCTTTTTGTAGATATATATCCTTCACCTTTGTTCATTGTTTTCTTCCGGATATTTGTGAACCAGTCATTTTCATTGCGCTGCCTTTTCCGTGTTCCATTTTCAGTTTGCCCTGGAACAAATATAATTGTATTAGAATTTTAAAATATTCCCTGTATTTTATCATTACTTATTTATACCGGTTTTATTATGATTAAATATATATTTTGAGCCAACTTGTATGTTCGTCGGTAGACGAGCTATCCTTACTGCATACAGGTAAACTGTTGTGTACCTCTTTAGGGGCCCAGCTTGTGTCTGCATTACACTCATCACTCCAGTTTATGTCATCAAAACTAGTAGAAGCATTGGCATTGACTTCAAATTTCTGAAACAATACCGACATTTATCATAACTATTTGATAAGTCTCTAAAATCTACAACAAAAGCGGTTTTGATCGCCATTTTATTGACCTTCGAAAGCATTCACTTGTTGTTTAAGGCAGTTTTATGATAAGGTAGGCAAGCGTGTAGTTCGAAATAAGTAACTTAACTACTATTTTATTCACAAAGTCAAATAACACTGTAAGATAATAAAATTATCTAATTTGTTGTCAGTAGTATATTATTCACACAGATAATGTAAAGATCGAATTCTTACCTCATTTAATTTAGTATTAGTGATTGAATTCACATTTGAATTGTTTTCAGTTATCATATTTGGTGCACGTTGTACTGAATATTCCATACAATCGTTGTTTACTTTAAACATGACCTGTAATGTAGAATTGCCACTGTTATTTTCCAAAACCTGAAAGAATAATGAACAAAAGCTTTATAATTTCCCATTACTTCCTCTTTGGCTGGCAACACTATTCGATAGTTTAATCTAGGGCTATGGCAGTGTAATATAATTAATTACTGATACGGCCTACGTTGTATTTGATGTTTAATATGAATTATTCTTACTTCAGATTCATTATCACCATTGATATTAGTATGTGATGTGGTTCGAGATTCTATAACGTCATTTTCATTAGTTGGTCTCTGTTGTGAGGTTAAAATTGAACTGTTAATTCCTTCTTGTTTTTCATGCCAGGTGTTAGTACAGCCTTTACCAGAACTAATATGATTTAACAGCTTCCCTCTGCTTAGGAAGACACATTTACAATACTTACAGAACATTCTTGTAAATTATGTATACATGAAGAACACATTTCATTCAGGTTGATCGCACAACAGGTAACACTTCTATGTTGACAGTGGCACGAAACAGCTGTAAGTCACAGTACCAACCATTGAAATTAATTTATTTCTAACAGCAAAACTGTGGTAACTAGAGTTACCACAGTTTTACGTAGTAAAACGTATACCTCATTTGCGTTAGTGTAGTAAGCACATATCTTGCGTAAGGCTCTTAACTATCCACATTATAGAACGTATATCACATTTGCGTATGCATAGGAAGAACTTATAGTGCGTAAGGCTCTTGACTTTTCCCACCAAGCTTTTATATACTAAATATAAGTTTACACAAACATACTAATTTATGGTAAAGTTTATTACGACTGTTCGAACACATCTTACATGTTCTACATATTGTGTAGCTATTATAAATATTTTTCTCTTTTAAGTGCATTTATAAATAAAAGGTTGGTTTTAAAAGATTTTTACATTTATTTTATTTTTCACTCTTTTGTCTCCAACCATGTGTTTGTATCACGAATATGGCTTACCGTTGATAAGACAGATCCCCATGCTGTATCGTGATCGACCAGTAGTTCACTTTCATTCCGATACGGGACGTACTGTTGGAGCAATATAATAATAGTTTTCAGAACCATTTTCCGCTACAAAGAAAGGCACGCGCACACCAGCAGTGACACTTCTAATCTCAATTTTACTGTAACTCGATTCTGTAAAACAAACTCGATATGACGTTTACTGCATATAGTTGTAGAGTTCCTATAGCGACCTTCCAGCTCCATCATCAGATCAGCTCAGTGGTACCTTCACATTGTATTGTCATCGGAACTACAAATGTATGCGAAATTTCAGCTCAATTGGATAACGGGAAGTGGTTTAAAATCGACTTACAAGATTTCACCCGAACGTACAAACAAGCAAACTAACTAAAAAGGCAAGTTAAATAAAAGCTTGTAAAAAATACTGTCGTTGAGAAAAATCTTACACGAATCGCGATATTTACCCTAACACTTGCTTTTCAATGTAATTTTTCAAAGTATGCATGTCACTTGGATGCTATTCATCTGTTTTGAAATGCAGTTGCCAGTGTTGAATATTTTAGTGATGTGAAATAACAAAGCGCTTCAATGTTAATTTTATGAAGTTGGTTATATATTGTTTTATTTAACTTCTCATTTTAACTATATGCAGTTACATGTAAAAAAAAATTCATATTACGAATTATTCAATACCAGTCACGAAATCATAACTTATTACACTATTTACAGAAATTTACTATAGATATTTCCATCACTATATAATTACAAATTATCTACTCGTTGTATCATATGATGAATGATTATATTAGGCACACACACATATACATATGCGTAGTTTGAATAAACTATCTGCTAAGAGTGGGCGCCATAACAATTCCCATAATACGCCTAATTGCACCAGCAATGGTCCATCGATATACCACTTCACAGCCATCATGGCCTATAGATGGCTACCGATACTTTTACCAGCAATAAGCGCTAGGTAGGCGGGAACCTTAAAGCACCCATCGAACTACGAATTATGAATCTGGACCCACAGATTCCCATCTGCTCTAAAAGATAATCTGGATAGAGCCATTAAACTAGAGAGGCGGTGGGATGGAAGAGCGAGACAAATTGTAGTGCCCCAAAAATATCAGATGGCCAAACTGTAAAAAAAATTCTCGCAAACTTCCTAAACTGTACTGGAAGTTTTAACCTATGCATTGTATGGCGATATTACCACGCATCAAACTGAAAATGTAGGATCGTTTTGTATAACTACTATAAAAAGTTGGGAACTGTTTCCTGAGTAAATGTAGGAATGCTACCATTTATGTATGGAAAATAACTTTACAACATGTGCTTCCCCAGTATACATATACACTGATGTAGTAAATTTGTAAATCATTTATTAGAGTGAAAAACAATGTCAGCTACGTTTCCTGTATGCGATAATCAGGATGTCACCCAGTTGTAATAGGAGACGGAAGAACTAGCCTCATCGCTACCTCAAATTCGCAGCGACAAGATACGACACACCATGTGCACTCCGGATACGGTATGGAAAGTGTTCGAGGGCAACAATTGGTGTTGTAATCCGCTGAAAAATTTGGGTATTATTTCCGTCGTTTCCTCTTAAGAATCGCGAACGACGCAGAAAGTATGATAACTCTTAAATTTATAACACGTTTACCCCCTGTTCTAATAACTGCTAACACGTACCAATGGAGCTTCACAGAAATAAATTTAGTGGGAAAACTCCCGCGTTTTGTGATACAATCTTAGTTTCTGTATCAAAGACATGTCATAACACACGTGCGAGCTATTTTATAGGTGCCTAAATGCAGAAGTTTCCGTAGGATAAACAATCTCAAAGATTGTTTTATGCCAATTTTATCATTTGAAAATACTGAACAAAATGGGTACATACAAAAATAAAAATTATCAACTATTCACGTCGCGATAAATTTGAAGCAAATCTTTTATCTATTTCTTTTTTAGATCTGTAAGCCATCATTTTCGAGGCAAAATTTTGTGGTATAATTGTTTATGGTTTTAATTTTCAGAAGTTAGCTTCTACATACACTTGATAAATCATGGAACCCTCAGGCTTGCTAAGTAAGAGCACGTTATTAGCACTCTAAAAAACGGATATAAAAAAGAGGTGCCAGATTTAACACATACAGCAAATGAAGCAATCATAATAAATTAAACAACAAATAATTTTTAATTGAATGTATATGATATTTTTAGGTGTTATGTATGTCGATATGCATCGGTCTTTTTATAAAGGAATTGAAGTGGGGAGCCATCCGTTCTATTTGACCGCCATTCAGGAGGTGAGTTAATATTGCTGATATTTAGACCTAAACTTGGTCACCAACACGAAGTCTTCGTGGCGGTATTATGATCGGACCTCTTCAGCTTATTGTTCGAAGTTTCCTTCAAACTTCGTGACTATTTTCGTTAGATTAGTTGTTATTTGCTTCTCATTGCTCTAGGATAACTCTCTGAGTGGAGCCAAAATGCCGAGTTACCGAATTTGTGGGGAAGAAAAATCGTTCACTATTTACGGACATAGCTAACATTACATGGGCTCTTCAAATTCCCCACAGAATCCTGAAGAGTAAGGAAACTTTTTTTTCTTTAAGGACGTCCTCTGTCCGAATGGATTCTAGAATTCCGCGAACGTCCTCGATATTGCGCTCCACCTCAAACTAGACATATGTATAACGAATGCATTTACAACGAGTGTGTGTTTTGTTTTTATTGTGTCGTTTTCTATACAGGAAGTTAGGTATGGAACATGGGCTAATATGGAAGATAGCTGTAAGCTGCTGCAACCGATTGGAGGGTGGTTGATCTACTTCACAATGCTCGCACGAGCCCTTGCTTTTAGTCTCATGATCGTCGCTCGTCAACCTGCTCTTCTATAAACGATTATTTGATTATATCGTTCGAAAATTTCATGCAGGTATTTTTAAAATTTTTCCTGTGTTGCTTCACCCCTTTGGGATATTGCAATTATTTGGAAAAAGGCAGAAAAGGGTACACAAACCTACGGTCAACACCAGACACACAATTCACAAAAATTTCCATATATTTAACACATAAAATTATACAAAAGGAATTATTATTTTTTAAAATACTTCTTTATGATGCCAGACTGGGGGAAGGCAGGAAAATGTACTGCAACATACAGAAAAAGAAAGGTCGTAATGTGACCCAACAAAATCACAGCAAAGATAATACACTTCTTTCAAAATGAAAGACAAAAGGAGCAAAACCGTAGCAAGCAACACCTAAAACACACAACCAATGGGGCACACCTGATTCAATGCCCAGAAAAATCACCTCTTACAAAATCTATAAAAAAACAGCAATTTATGATAGTTATAATATTGATGGCGAAGAATAACTTCCCCGAATATCAAATAAACGCCCGAAAATTAAAACTAACTATTAAAATAGATCTACACTTCCAAACGGAGGGAAGACAATAAAGATTTCTACCATTCCACATTCCAAATACGTAAGTAATCTACTAATTATCAGGGCAACTTCCAAAAAAACAACACTAAAAATATTACTTAGCTTTTAAACTTTTAAAATTTCCGCGCCTAGCGCCATGAAGCCTAACTGCGGATTGCGATCTCGACGTCATCCCATCGCTAGCCATTCCGCATCACCCGTAGAGGAAGACTGCACGATTATTCAGGCTGGCGGTTATACACACGAAAATGCGGCACAAAATATCAATGAGGGGCAAGAAAGTACAAGGAGTGTAAGGGACATTCAAGACGTACGCGTAGTTACGAATGCTGCCACGAGGGGGTGCATGAGGACCTCACGAGCGCTGAGAGCCACGAGCCAGTATCGTCTTGCGCCTGGTTGAGGTTAGACGTGCGTAGCCGATCTGCTTGGAGGCGGACGAATCAACTTGAGAAAAGTTCTACAGTATATTTTCCACAGCACAGTGGTTTTAATTCTTCACTAACATTAGGCCCACTTTCTAGTGATATTTATTTAATAATGTATAATCAGTGTTCAAAAAAATACAGGCTACTAATTTCACGTTTCTTGACTATAACTTTAACGTGAACGAAACGTATTTTTATATACATAGTTTCATACAAACGTGCGTGCAGGAAAGTAACAGTCAAATTCAATTTTAACAACTTGGGTTATATTGCAGTCGCAATTTAGGAGAAGTTTATATTTCACCACAGTGTTCAATACCTACTCGCTCGGCCCAATTCAAGAATGCGTGGTGCGTTGTTCATAGCAGTCCACATTGCGAGTATTATTAATTTAAAGCAGTTCAAAGATATTTACAAGAGATATTGACGTAAATTTTCACAATTTATAACACCATAAACAGGGACAGGAAATAATTTCTTCGGGCTGGCAGGACAGTTTGTTTGGCAGGAAAATGGAGTACACACACAATTTCTTGAAGTAGACGAGTTGACACGCGTGTCTAATTTGAAGCAAGGTATCAGTGTTTTGAAGTTCGTTAATTAATAATAATTTAAGATGAAGTGTAAGAGTCAACAGTGTTATTCCCTTGAATTTACACTTCCATTTCACATCTGTTAAGTTTAAAAGAAACGTCATTTCCCAAAATAGCGAATCGCTAAAATAACTACAATTGTTTATTACCCGACAAAATCTTTACTTTTCCAAATTATCGAACTTATAATTACAAAACAAACATCGGCTTTTAAGGTTTTTTTTTTTTTTTTTTTTTTAAGAATAGGATTCCAAGTACAAATTTTTTTGAAATTTCGTTATAAATAAGTGCTACTGAAAATTTAAAATTCATAGAATTTCGGTCAAAATAATTTATATAATACTTAGTGAAAATGATTGTATATTACCAGATTTTCGAGCTGGTATTACATAGCAATGTAAAATGAGATTACATTCTTTCTCGTTTGTTTTCATAGATGCATATGTAGAAGGAAGATCTAAGAAAAGAAAACTATGGAAAGCGGATCAAATGGCAAAAGCAATCGCTGCTGTTAGGGAGAAGAGTATGGGATACCACGGCACCTAAACTGTTCCAGGTAGCAAGGGCATCACCACTTCAAATAGCCAACAGTAAGAAGTCAGATGCAAAGGAAATTGTTTCTACAAACCTTGAACCTAAACCATTTGTTACTCCTGAGTTGGAGCTCGAGATTGTTAAGTATGTAGTGGAGATAGAAACATTGTCTTTGGTCTTAAATGCAAAGATGTTTGTATATAAGCATTCCAGCTAGCTGTGCGCGATAACATAGCTCATACATTTGATAAAGACGACAGAGAAAAGAAATATTGGTTTTACGGTTTCGTGAAGAGGAATAAAGACAAGTTGTATATTCGCAATACAAAAGTACATCATTTTCAACAGCCAGGGCTTTTAATAGAAAAGAAGTGAGTGTATTTTTCGATTTGCTGGAAGAACAGTTTAAGAAGTACAAGTATCCTGCTGAGCATGTCGAAAATGTGGACGAAACTGGTTTCTGGTTTGTCGGTCTTACAAAGGAAAATTCCTGATGTAGTAGGACCCCGTATTAAACGGCAAATAAGGGCCTTGATGTTAGCTTAAAAAAGGTCATTTGAAACTATCATCACATGTATGAATGCTTGTCGTCAATTTGTCCCACCTCTTGTTATTTTCCACCGAGAAAAAAAACACGAATAAAGAACAAATTAAATGTGCTCCGCCTGGTTAAGTCTCAAAATACAACCCATTCTGTTGATGTTAGATTGATACTCTACCCACAAGCGGAACATTGAAGCTACCCACGTAGCCCACCACAGCCGGCCGACTGTGACACTGCTGGATGACTGCTGGCACTGAATACTTATGGGTTTACACAAATGACCTTGTTATGGCTGACTGCTGGTAACAGGACATTTGGCATGCCATCAATGGTACGTTAATGGGATGTTGATGGAAATGAAACTGAAGGCTGAGAGTGGGTATACTGCTAATGATTCACAAATAGCTTGCCAACTGTGTTCCAGCACTGGCAGCACTTAACTTATCCATTTTTGGGCCATTGATGGCACTTCACTATAATTTTTTCGCGCACTTAAGAGACAGTCGGCCGATTGTGGTTTCACTAATGGCATTGCTGGAAAACTGCTGGTCCAGAAAACTTATGGATCTACACGTTTGGCCCTGCTATGGTTAACTACAGGTACAAAGACTTGGTATGTAATTTATGGCCCACTGATGGAATTCTGATGGAAATGAAACTGATGGTCGAGAGTAGGTGACCTATTAATGACCCATAAATGGCTTACCAACTGTATTCCAGCAATGGTAAAGGAGAAATGACGGAACTTTTTTTAACAATCCTTTTTAATGCAGTAAAATTGAAATAAGAACTTTCCTGAAGGAAATGATATATTTTTCCGCCATATAAAGTAGCCTATGCCACTCTCCGGCCCTCCAACTATCTGTGTGCAAAAAATCACGCCGATCAGGTTCTCCGTTTTTACGTGATAGAAGGACAAACACACTTTCCCATTTATATAGTAAGTAAGGATTATATTTTGTAAAATTAATAATGTAATTACAAAAATTTTTTCAAAATTGTTTTAGACTAATTGTGAAAACAACACACATATTCCGAATAGGTAACAAATAATTTTTGAAAACTGTCACATTTCCTTAATACCTGGCCAACCGGAACAAGAACGACGTGCCGGCGGCGCACTCGTGCTAAAGGCGATTCTATAATAGCCCACCGAACACGCCGCAGTTCACGGCTAACGTAAGGAAGAATTTAATAAAGTATTGATACAATATGCTAACTACATACTTACACATTACCATCTATGTTCCAATTCCACGCAATACTAACATGTAGCTAACCAAAGGGCGTGGCTGCAATACCAAAGCAAGTTTGTGACAGTTAATGGCATATTTTCTTTATTGAAAAATACAATTCTCGACGTCCGTCGGTGCAAATTTTCTCGAGCAGGTCACGTCTTCGATAACTACACCAAAAAAATACAGTGATGTTACCTATCATAAATATCACATCATGTATTCACCAAATGTGAGGGCCCATTTCCCTATCAGATGAGATGTAGGGAAGGGTAATCAAAAGCACCATAATGGCGATCCATACGCGGCTCCCGTCCAACGTCCATGCTTGTTACACGCCTAGAAACACTTTCAGGCAACATGGAAGCAAATCAAAAATAAACTAAAGACATCGCCGGACTCCGGACCAACACGAGCTGCGAAGCGACGGAGAACTAACTTAAACCAGAGTACTGAACTAGCCGAAATAAAATTTCTAAGGCGGTACGAAACTACAATTATAGCAAACCCACATAAAAACGCACTACAACCTGGCCATACTCACTGAGACGAGGGAGTGCGGGAGAAGAAGGACCTCCCCAAAGCAACGATCTCAGAACAACTACCTGTAAATTATGTATCAACCTTTCTCCGGCAGACGTCCAACAGAAAGAAAAGAGCAAACACACCTATAAACAACCTGATACAGCTATGGCCAGCTACCAAAAGAGATTGGCGCATTCGCAAGTGAGGCGGAAGGAGATATCAATGAGAAGGTAACCCAGGGAAAAAAAGGAGTGCAAAAGTTTGATTGATTCACAAACCCACAGCTGCACAACCTCATAACTTCGGGCGCGCGCTACTAGTACTCTAATGCTGCGGACTAAGAGAAATTTTGCGTGCGTTATATGTGAAAGTATGAAAACTTATTTTTAATTGTATGCCAAGATTTTAGAACTTCCAGACGACTTTAATATATGATGTCGCTAGGAGTGGTTGAGATGAGTTTGTTGCCGCTTAACCGCAAGATATTTTACTGAGCGATGGTGATAGTGAACTGAGGTGATGATAGAGCGGCAGTGGAATGGAAATTACTGCGGTGTTATAGTTTTATTATTTTCTTCATTTAATGAAATGTTTCATTTAATTATTGGCTATAAGTAAACCTTAACAAAATGTATAAACATATTTATTATTCAAATCTGTGTACACAATCTAAGTTAAATTATTATTGCTATTTTATGAAGGTACTTTTCAATTGCTTTTTCGTTTAGCAATTTTGCTGTCTTACTTAAGGCTCCCATCTACCAGGCGCTGGAACTGCGTCACAGCGTGTTTGAAATACACATTTTTCAAAGAAGCTATTAAACGTGTACACAATGTGCCGATCTACGAAAAGAACACAAACTTCTGAGGAGGACTGTTAGTGCTTTCAAGACGTCACGCTCATTAGAAATACTATTTTAGAGTACTCCAACATGAGTACAGACGGCTTTACCAAAGTGGCGTATCTCAAAATATACGCACCAGATGGATACTAAATTACTCAGGGCCCTAACTTGTACCATTCTACAGACTTACTATCAAAAGTGGAAGTCCCAAAGGTACACCACACGCAGAGCGACGAGAACATGACACGCCCGTTCATAGCCTTGCGCTTAGCGGCGATTAAGCTCTTGATGTGCAAGGCAATGTTACCCTTACCGCTTGCGCTTGTCCGTCTCAAACGCAGAGTTAAGCTCTGGGTAGGCGGGGACCTTAAGAGTTTTTCGTAAGAGTAAACTTTATACTTCGCATTCTATTTTACTTTTGTTTTATTAAAATCATTTCTATTTATATATTCATACATTATATTTGGGGTTATTTTTATATATCAGAGTAATTTCACTTCATTTTCATATCACCTGTAAAAACAATTGAGTATTATAGCCAAGATAATAAATTAAGACAGGTATTAAATTCGACGACCGTAAGTTTTAACTTACTTGATTGAGATGTTGCACCTTGAAATTTTCCTGCTGCATGGTCATGATCTCTTAATCATATTTGTCACTAAATGCTTCAACGAATAATGATAAATTTTGTTTGTGTGTAAGTATATATTTCTCTATGATCGTTCCACACGATAATATTCCAATATACAATTTCCATATATATTAAACATTTTGATAAAATGATTGATAAAAGAATATTTATTTTCTTATTTCCCCCATCGACGTCGTATGTATATGTCCCATACATTCCTTGCCCCAGCGACATGTATTGCCATCCTCCTCGCTCAGGGCAAAGTCGAATAGCCTGCATGCACAGTGGTGTTCCGTAATATCTTCCAAGTCTGCATGCGCCTTGAGGATGTACTCAGCGGTGGGGAGGCGACTGTTGAGACGCAAGTGGACGACCACACATCTGTCGTACTTGCCGCATTGTTGTATTGTACTGTGGAATTCATCCCAGGCATCCTGACAGCCCCACATTTGGTTGGTACTATCACACACCTGCTCGTACCCGAGCTCAACCCATGTAATAGCGTTCTTAGAGGTTAGCATCTTCTGGCCGGAACTGCACACGGTCATGGTGGTGGGGCGGTGGTTGTCTCTCCTGGAATCTGCGTCACCAACAATTACAGCTCGAAACTCACCCAATGTTCGAGCCCGGAGCAGAATTTCACGTGCACTGGCCGTCCCGGCAGTTTGAAGTGCACTCTGCGGTAGCCGACCGTGACATTATTGTACTTGTCCACGTCCAGCGGGCTAAACGTGTTATCCATTTTAATTTGAGAGAGAGAGAGAGAGAGAGAGAGAGCCGGCGAGGTCGCGTTTATGAAAACTCGACAACATGCATCGTCTTGCCATTGCCTATGGGTTTCATTCTGCCGTATGTTATGAACATGTTACCGTTGTTCATTGCTGCCATGTCACTGTCGTTGATGAGTGGCGAGTACTGTGTCGGTAGTCGCACCCAGACCATGCCTTACAATAAATAGCCATGTGATGCACGAGGCATATGCTGTTTCGGCCCGCCATAAGTCCTCCGCCACGTACCATTTGCCCAATATTAGGTTGGCCAATGCCATGAGTGTTCATGATTCAGTGGTCTGTCCTATCCGTCGGGCTTGGATTTTATATACCAACGAGCACTAGCAATACGGCGTGTACCGAGACCTCAGTACCAGCAACGAGAGGCAGTTGTACTCCGTCTGTACATCGAATACCTTCATGCTGCTGCTACAATGGATACTAAGTCACAGCTTCTGTTCTTGTCCGGCGACATAGACGCTGCCCTTGGGCAACATACAGGTGAGTACATTGTGTATCTTATTGTACGTTATATTTCTGTCGTCCCAATGTATGGCGTGGTAATGTTTCTCCAGCCATGTATTTGTCACCTTACTCTTCTTACCGAGTACATGCCATGGGAAAGGCAGTAGGAAGGTACATGATGCCAATTCACCATCCTCGTACACTATACAGATAGGTTTAACAATGAAGCCACTCTTTGAGATGCACCCCTGGACGTTCTCGAACATTGTGATGGATGGGAGGTGGTAAATGTCTATAAATATACTTTATGTCAATACCTGAACTATGTGGTCTCACACATTGTACGTTATGAGCCGGTCGTGAATTATCAGTGCATCGGCCTGGGTGTTGGCTGGAAAATTGGTCGCAGCTGTCATTTTGATACTACAGTCCACAACACCACTCTGTATTCTGTCGTCCTGCTTACTGACGTTAAACATGAGCAGAGGGGCCGTGTTTACGAACTCGGCATGCATTAGCGTTGGGGCCTGCATATGGCCATAGTAGGCTCGCTGAAAGTTGGCATACATATGGTATGGACCGTGTACATCCTGTTCGCGAAATCGATATTTAGGTCACCATAAGGATAGCACTACGAGTTGAGGTATTCCTTCACATTTTTGATATTTGCATGGTCGAATTTCGAGCAGTCTGCCCAGAGAGTGTTTTGTTTTCCCGTGTGGAATATGATTATGTAGCAAGGCTTTTCGCTTGGGAAGCTGGTTTTTACATTCCAGTTCACACTCGTGGCCTGTGTTATGCTCGGGTACATTTCTAGATTCCACATGAGGAACGCCATGTTGATATTCCTACCATTCTCGGCATACTTCAACAGTTTCACCCGTTCCGACATTTTAACCTGCACGTGCGGCAGAAGCCGTTCAATGGACCGGATACCCAGTGTCGTGGCGCCGGGCACCACCATGCTACCCAGCAATGCGTTAGCTTGCATATTGGCCATAAGATTTACCAGCTCCTGATTCGCATTGATAATCATGTGTTGGCAGTCCTCGGCAAAGCCCAACAGCATGGCAAACAGAATGCAAACTCCGAACTTCTCCTGTAGGTAGAACAGGACCTTGCAGTCTTCTTCGATACCCCAGCTGGCTATTTTCGCTGTGGGAAGTTGGTTTTGTGTCAGCGAGAAGTAAGTCCTATATTCTGCATCACATCTACTTCACTATCATTGAGCTCGTACACAATGTGGCTTATCATGTGTAGAATCCCATTCCTAACGATTATCGCAATCGCCGATACAGCGCTTACGGCCATTAGTATTGACCCTGAAACCGCAAATAGGAACTACAGGTTGCGGTGTAAACATCTTGGAGGGGGCGTACGGGCCTGGCAGATAAGGCGTGTACACATGGAGTTCCGCCTTGGTGATCGAGTCTTCGAACCCTCCCTGCTCTGTAACGTTTAGAATCTCTCCGTCCATACCATTTAATGGATAGTACCAATCTGTGAAGAAAACTCACATTTGCTGATGTTAGCATGCTGGATGCTCGCTCTGAACTGATGCCTGGTTTCGTGCAGTAAGCTGCTTTTATTACTTTCCAATGCTTTAAGTTCAGCCCCATCTTTCCGTAGAAGTAGTCGGACCATGATTTCTTCGCCTCACAAGTTGATCAGATGGCTGTCCTGGTCGACGATAGACACGAATACTTCCTGTACACTCTCTGTGATGACTGGGATGTAAATGGGTGTCTTCGGTACATCCACTAGTTTAAACCCTGGTGACACCATCGCTGCGATCTCATGCAGTGTTTGGCTGGGCAGACCATTACGGTACCAGCCAGTCACTAAATTGCAATTTACTTGCATCATTTTCATGGGGAATATGTTTTCGGGTAGGGTCTATTTGTGCAGATTATTGGCTTCTTACATCGCATTTTCGAACCCAAACATAGCTGCGAGCATGTCGTTTCATGTGAAGTCTATGTGGGCAGTAGTGGAAATTTCACTGTGTAGCATGTTGGCTTTGCCCCGCAGCTTCCCCGCAATGTCCTGTCCCAGTTCTTGCTTGAGGTACTCTTCAATATCCTCTACCTCGTATGATCTGGTGGGTATGTGTACCTCGCCTCTCTTCCCATTATCCTTGATGTATCGAAACAATGCAGTTGCATTCGTCAGTGTTCGGCATGGAGAAGCATATTTGAAAGTCTATTAGCACGATTTTCAATGCCCCCTTTATTTTCAGTGGTGCAGAGTGCATTCTGAGCGGTTGCCCAACAGGATCAATGATACGGACATGACTGATTGCTACATATGGTGCATGTTAAGTAGGAATCTCAGACATAGGTATCCACAGTTTCGTTACCACGGCTGCTGCTTGGCTCCGTGGTTGTAATAGATCCAACCACCTCTCATGTACGTTTTCAGTTTGGGTGGGGCCCTTAGGTTGTCATAGCTGGTGTAGTAGTCGACCCAACGTACTTGTTTCACATATGCAGTCCAGTGCGTCCCGGGCCAACGACTGGTATCTAGGTTTATTACTCCTTTCTCTGCTCGCCATGAGCGGTGCGGTCGGTGGTCCTGCATGAAGAAACCCGCGAAGTTGGGTATTCACAGTTTCCGAGCGCACTTTTGTAAATCAATATTTGTGAGAGGAGCATCAGGCAGGGCTCTTAGGATTGCTTCCTTCGATGTCGTCCTGCCACCGCCCGTTGCTTCCTTCCACAACCCCACTACTTGTACGGACGGAGGTAAAGGCCTTGACCGTTTTTTTGCTCCCCAGGCGAGAGCTTCCATTTTCCTATTATGCCTGATTGCTTACAAGAGTCGTTGGTTTTCTCCTTTAGCACTGTTCACGACTCTTAATATCCCACTGGTCACTCAGATTAGACTACCGAGTAGTCCAATGGCCAGTAGGATAAACTGAAAGATCCCATTGTGCTTAACTCGGCGGTGTGGTTTCCTACATATGGTTGTTTTCTTCTTCTTCCTCTCGAACGCCATGCCCATTCCACACTTCACCTTCGTTCGCATGATCTTGGCCACTCTCCTTGACTCCAGTCGTTCGTGCAGCTTAGGTGCGGGCGAAAGGACTCCATATGTGTTTTGTCTTCGAGGATCCTGTCTTCCGCATGTCTATCCTCCAACCTGCTACTTGTCGCATATGCAATCTCATACTCCCGACATGCCTCATCGAGGGGGTTGATTGGAATATCCTCTTGCTTCAATTTCCTCGCTAGTGGGGTAGCAGGCCCACAGAATTTGTAGCCGGGATATGCACTTCGAATGGAAGGGTGTTGATCAGCGCACTCACCAGTACATGTCACCTTTTGGCCTTGCTCCCATAGAGCATTACTGCACACTAACCCTATGTGGTCGATATGTGCATCATTTATACATTTCGCACAACCATAAGTATGTGTGGTTTAGAGGTATCATCTCAGTATGATTGGATATTGTGCCCCAGACTACCATGCTTCCTGTTAGCATCACCGCTGAAGACGAATCTATGGTCCAGGAATTGAATCATGGGAAACTTCTACCAAACACTTTTTATACTATTATCGCCAGACCATACAACTGTGGGAAGACATGTATGCTGCTCAACCTTCTGGAGCATCCCAATTGTCTCTGCTTCGAGAACATGTATCTGTAATCGAAATCTCTTCAACAGCCGAAAGACCTTCGCCTGGTACATGTTGTACAAACAGTGGATGGACTTCAGTATTTCCTGTTTAGCAACAATGCTGACGTCATGCTGCCGAGCGATGCTAGGCCTAACTCTCTGTTCATATTCGATGATGTCGCATGTGAGAAGCAGAACACGATGCAAAAGTACTTCAGCATGGGTCGCCATATCGCTGTGGATGCGATTTACCTCTGTCAGACGTACTACACTATACCGAAGCAACTTCTGCATGACAATGCCAATTTCCTCATTCTGTTTTGTATGGATGACCTGAATCTCTGTAATGTTTACTCCGATCATGTGAACACCGATTTGTCTTCGATAGATTAAAAAATTTGTGCTCGTGTTGCTGGCACAAACCACATGGGTTTCTCGTCATCGCCAAGGACTTTCCGCCACATTAGGGCCAGTTTCGACGTGGCTTCGATCAGTTCATTATCATGCACTGGTGAACTATGAGCTATGCCATGTCCAAGTTCGGCGATAACGGCCTGAAGCATGCACCAAAAATTTGTATTACATCTACTGATGATGGGAACTGTAGTTTTTGTGGGAACAGGCCAAGCATCTTGGGGGACCTAAGCAAGATGGCGATGCAGCGAACATGTCCTTTGTATGAAACATTACTTCCCTGGCTATGGAACTTCTATGGACTTCATGTACCACCAATGAGTCTCATCTTCGCTCGCTCAAGTCCGATGTGTTTCGGGTCGTGGCCTTGGAGCCAAAGCTTAGCAGTGTGGGCGAGATGCTTGTGAACACATTGACCACTGGCTTACAGACATTGACCCCCGATATGTGTGCAAACTGTCCGGCTTGGGTGCGAAAATGACCACACTGGAGGACCACATTTATGCTACCAGGTACAGGAATGGACATTAACTTTGTCGGGCTGGTCAAGGCTGTGTCCAGTCTCACCGATTTCGCTTGCAGCAATGCGCTCAGGGTCGTGGAAGGGTGGATATTGACAAACACGAATGCCCTGTCTGCCAAAATGGAGGCCCAGATTCTCTCATTGACTTCTACCGATGTGGAAATGCTTACCACCACCCTCGGCCGACAGCTTGAAGCTTTGGAGAAAAAACTCGATGTTGTGGGTGCTCAAGTTACCGCCAGCGGCCTTACCGACCTGACTGTGAAAATCGAAAGGGCCATTCCTTTGACTACACAGCTGACCGGTCTAGAATCGGGTTTTACAACCATGAAGACGAAACTGGATGATGTGGTTTTGCAGGTCAGTGATCTACCCTCCAAGGCTGAGGGTGTGCTTGCAACGGTCACGAAGAAGCTGGTCGATCTGGAATCGAATGTCGACGCTATCGGTATGTCATCCGGTCAATAGGCTAGTCATATATCGACCCAGAGGACCAATGTGCAGAACATCGGCGGTTTGGGTGGTGCACTTGCCGGTGTCGTCAAGAAGATGGATGACCTGGGCTCTCGCATTGACACCAAGGTGCTAAAAGCCCTCGGTGCTAATCTGAAAGATCATATGCTTGTGGCAAGTGGTAATTCGAGCAAACTAGCTGCTTTTAGTACACAGACAGATAACGTATCTGACATGGTCACGAACCCCGACCTCTAGGGCAAGCTCTCCGCTATGGAGGCACGACTCGGCTCTCTCCCTCTGCGATGTTGGACGCTCATTGTACTGCCGAGGGTACACAGCAGACAGTTATGGCCACCCTGGATGCAAGGATCGGCACTGTCAGATCTAAGGTGACTACTAGAATCATTGGCAACATTGCCACCAAGTTCACGTCCCGCATCAATGCTTTGAGTGTACAGCTTGTGACATTGGAAGATGTTGTACGTCGCATACTCTCAAACATTCTATATAACATTTGGGTCGGTGCGGACAAATGGGCTCATTGCAACCATGTATGGCATGCTGTCATACGACACATTGGCAAAGTGGAAGACAGCCTTATCAAGTTGATCAAGCGTCAACACTAGACATATATATATATACACACTGTGTACATATCAGTGTTATGGCTACCCCCGCAGAGGATCTGAGTCGTGTCGTTGCGAACGTTTGCAAAAAGCATCTGCTCGCCAAGAGGGCGCGCATGGAACATGATGTGGTATTGTCGGAGGTTTTCCAGCCGATAACATCGCGGCTCGACACATTGCAGCCACAACCACCTGTTTCCCCTGCTCTGAAGGCCGAGCCGTGCTTCGCACCGACATACAAGACTGCAGTAGAGGAGAAGGAAGAGGCGATCATGATGAAGATGATGTCCCCCTCGCATCTTTGAAACACAAGAATTTGCTATCCAATGTACACTCTATTGTTCTTCATCATTATCGCGCTTTGTACATGTCTCGTCTGAATGATTCTACTTATGGTGTATACAGGCATGGGAAGAAGTTGTTCCGCGGCGCAAACAAGTTTTCTTTCTACCCAACAATGTTATCCAGAGAGGTGACATCATCGTGCAAGCCTCACCCGGCCTCTACAAGCTACTGTTTAAACTTGTGCCTGGGGATTATTCATGTGCTGCGCTTCGACAGTACCTATAGTTAATGCAGCTCACACATGTATATTTGGTGGACAATGATGCTAGCAGTCATTCATATAAGGGCGAGAGCCACTAAATTTGCTATTATCACAGATCTGTTTCCGAACATCAGTGTGAGCAGATTGTGTCTGAAGCTTGATGGTGGCAGCCAGTTGGAGTACGTGTATTGGGACGACATGAACGAGCTTGTGGACTATCTATGTCACATTGTTACATACTGCCAAGATGGCAATACGTCTAATACGAACGAAATAGGGAAAATCTTGGAAGAGCTCCATGAAGCTGGGCATATCCTGTGAGAGATGGG
Organism: Dryococelus australis; assembly: GCA_029891345.1. Lineage (NCBI taxonomy): Eukaryota > Metazoa > Arthropoda > Insecta > Phasmatodea > Phasmatidae > Dryococelus > Dryococelus australis. Next base: position 183,773,950 of record CM056994.1, on the reverse strand, counting down.
CCTGCCCTATGGTTATGTCGAAAGCACAGATCGCCGCCGAGTTTCATCGCCCTGCACGTCGGAACTTCCCCAGGCCTAAGGTGCTTCTCTACGGACTTCATGATCTGTTCCAGGCCAACTTGGTGGAAATGATTCCTTATGTCAACGTCAATAAGGGCTTTCACTTCATCTTGATGGTTACCAACTGTTTCTGCAAGTATGCTTGGGCTATCCCTGTGCATTGTAAGTGTGGTACCGACATTGCTACTGAAATTAAATTGGTTTTGGACAAGATGATCGTGCCAAAGAACATCCAGACAGACAGTAGGAAGGAGTTCTACAACCCTGTGTTCAATGCGCTTTTGACTGCGAAGAAGATTCATCACTACCCTACTTTCAATGACCTCAAGGCTTCGATCGTCGAATGTTTCAACCGGACGCTTAAGGGTCTGATGTGGAAGTCATTCGTTCTCAACACATGGTAGCTACTGATGGTTGGATCTGCTAGCTAGACTGCTTACTCAGGATAATGCCCACAAGCATAGGACGACTGGTCTTCGTCCATCTGATATTACTGCTGCAAACTCTGCTTCTCTACTGCCGACTATGTACCGGCACTCCAAGATGGTGGACCTGCGATGACCTAGGGTCAAGGTGGGTAACTTTGTCCGTATCTCCAAGAGTAAAGGCATCTTTGATAAGTCTTACTACCCTAACTGGAGTGTCGAGATGTTCTGCATCGCCAAGGCGAGAGACATTGATCCCATGCACCCATACGCTCGCCGATATGGACAGATAAGAGATCAGCGGTTCTTTCTATGTCTACGAAATCTATGTCACAATGTATCCTCATGACTATTTAGTGGAGCGAGTGGTCCATAGATGTGGCGACCAAGTACTCATGAAGTAGTTAGGCTTCGATTCCCTCTTCAACCAATGGGTGCCCAAATCATCGCTTATGACTATGTAATGACTGTACTACTTATTGTCGATGTACTGTTTTTTTGTGAATAAAAAGCATTGCTCTTACCCGTGTATTTGTCTCTCTCTCTCTCTCTCTCTCCCCCCTCTCTGTTACCTCTGCCTTGCGAGAGGCAGATGATATAGTGTGTGTGCGAACCTCGGTTTTTTGTGGCTCCCATTATTCATAATGGTATTTGGGGTGGGGCTATACATATCGTGCCTAAGAGAGAGGGCAGTGGGTGGTCTATTATTCCATACCGCCAGCAGGGTTACATATCTGTTCACGACCTCCTAGTTGTATAGGTCATTATTCTTCTTGTTGGGTTTCTTTGTGCGCTGACATTTATCTCTCTCTTTATTAGCATATTCCGAGTTAGGTGGGGCTACATATCACATTCTCGACCACCTGTCCAAGCTGGGTGAGTCATTATTATTATTCTGGTCAGGTTTCATCCTGTGCGGCCAAGATGGCCGCCTAGCAACAGGACTTCATCTCGTGAAGACCCCCTTGGGGAGGGGCAGTGCTGATGGGGCCTTCGTGGAAGCCGGACATATGGAGGACATGTCGGTGAGTGTGTGTGGGGGGCACAATTTTGGCGACCAGGCAGTGCATTACAAGTAGTAGTAGTATTCGCATATGCGAACTTTAGTCCATGCTGCCTGCCTACATGGCCACCACCAATACCACCGCAATAATTTGTGGTTTTCGAATGGTTTTCTGAATGGCTCATTTGGGCTCATTTAGGATAATAGGAAATCGATTTTCAGAAAAAAATTACAGTGGCTGCCAAAATGGCCACTTTCAGTTGCAGGGAACATTTCCTGGATGCCAAGATGGACACCATCGACGTATGTGCTCATTTGAGGTAATAGGAAATCAATTACGGGGAAATTTTTTCCCTAGGTGCAAAAATGGCTGCCGATGGTTACGGGGGACTTTTTTCTGGCTGCCAAGATAGATGCTGTTGATGTATACATTAATTTGGGGTAATAAGAACTGGATTTGGGGGAAAATTTCCACTTCCACTTACTGCCAAAATGGCCACCATTTGTTTTTAGTACATTTTACTGGCTGACAAAATGGCCACCCTCTGGATGGAATGGTACTTTCTGGAATTTTCCGTGGGAAGAGAGGTTAATTTTCCAAATGTTTTATGGGCATTGACCTTAATATGGTAATTACAATCCTCGGAATCCTCCACTAGACGCCCGATGGGTCAGAATGCCCTTTTTGACCTACTGGCAGACTGAGCAACAAATGGGTGACGAAGGTAATGCCCTGATTAAGAGAATTATATCTGTTTACCTCTCTGACAACTCTCAAGAGAATCCTATCCTGCGGCACAAAGCTAAGTGGCTCCTTTGAAACTGAAACCTGTGAGAAATCTTATAATAGTGATTGCATGGCGCAGGCAACAAAAATGGCTTTGTTCAGGCTGCAAAAAAAATAACTTTATCAGGCAACAGTGCACGCAGGAACAAGGAAAGCGTTAACGACAGACATTATGTATTGGAAAGAGAGGGTGAATGTCCGATACCCCGCACACTGCAATGTAGGAGTGAGATGCTCTATACATAATGTTACACAAAATTGGTGAAACTAAAAAGTAAAAAATAAAATAACAGAAAAAAGACTTTTAAAAACAAGCTTTTATTTATAAATGTACTTAAAAGAGAAAAATATTTATAGTAGTCACACAATTTTTAGAACTTGTAAGATATGGTCGAACAGCCGTAATAAGCTTTACTAAAAATTTATATGTGTCTATCGATTTATATTTAGTATATAAAAGCGTGGCGCAATATAGAACGTATACCTCATTTCCGTAAGCGTAGTAAGCACATATCTTACGTAAGGCTCTTGTCTATTTGAGCCAAACTTGTATATACTAAATATAAATTAATACAAACATATTAATTTGTAGTAGAATTTATTACAGCTGTTCAACTGCTATACTTAAATTTCTCTTTTTAGTACATTTGTAAATAAAAACTTGGTTTGAACAATTTTTTACGGTTATTTTATTGACAATTCTAATTTTAGTACTATGCACAGTTATTTCGTTGGCAACAATTTCTTGTATTGACATACTGGGCAGATGCCAGTGATTTTGTAAACACAACCTATGACACTGATGTTGTCATGGAAACAGTTGTATACAGGCCAGCCTTCTATTCCGTCAAAAAAAGTGAGCTCGTTCAGGGAACATGCCATAACTTCAGAAATATGTGTAGTATACGTGATTCCTGCTTCAAAGACGCTAGTGTTTTGTTCTCGTTTTAACCTGGTCAGGGCAGAAATACTCTTGTTTGCTCTATGGCGACAGCTCTTGTACACACTGATATCTGTGTTTGTCCGTTCTCCCGCTGGAGTTGTGACTTCTGACCGGGCGCCATGCGCACATGTCTTCCGCCCCGCGTAACGAAGTTTCTTCCGCGGCCGAGGGAGTTAGCCAAGTAACCTGGACGAGGTGTTATCAAACCCCGCCGGCCGACCGGCCTCGAAGGGCTGGCGAGAGTGTGGTAATGGAACCAGACGTCCGCCCTCCCGCCACCACCGGACAAGCAAAGCCATCTGTCCCCCCCCCCCCTTTTTTTCCAAACACACCAAGACCTTACATGAAACGCTGAGTACTCCCGAAAGCCTTGCGAGAGTTTCACAGCGGTCGGCTCCAGAATATAGATACAAGGTTAACTAGTCACGAACCAACGACCCTTCGCGTTCGGGAAATGCCCTACGGGAGAAGATGCCTAGAAGGGAAGATTAGATTCTGTTCCCGCCCCTTCTCAGCACACCACCCTTTCAAACCCGTGTCTAGAACTATCGGGTACGATTAGCCAGTTAGGCCTTGCCCTACAGCTGGCTGCTGCAAATTCAAATAGGTCGCTCACCCCTCTCTAATTCTGGACGTTTTACACCCACCCTTCCTTCCCTAGCCACTAAAGAGATCCTCCGGGGTGTGGTGTGTCGGCTAGTAGCAGCGGGAGGAATTTTAACGGAGATTGCTGTGGCATTCAAATGCTTTTAAGCTGATTGGGAACCCTGGGATGACAGACCATCGTCGCCGGATATCTAAATTACGGTGATGTAGTATACATGTTTTATTGGTTTCTTAATAGTAAGGCTCAAATAACAAAGGTGTTTTAAAGATGTAATGAGATATAAATTTTTAAATATTGCTGTAATTATAAGTTACGACTTCAAACACTCCCTAATCACTGCGTCGTGATTACTAAATCAGACATTGATTTCTCATGATATTATCACACATTCGTGTAGAAATAATGTTTTACCTACCGCCAGTTATGTATATTACAGTCAATCATAACGATGAAAATAATTCCTATATATTTAATTATATTGTTTTTGTGAGTAAATATATTCGCCGCTTTATTTGAGTTGATTTTTCTTGCATGGGTGGCATAAATATAACATCTTTCTACGTATTAATTACTTTGCCACCATTTAACTCAACTGCGATAGTGAAATGCTTTCTTTTATAAATTCTGTGATTTATTATTAAAGAAATTTCGGGGAAATCACACATTCGGTTGCGTTAATTTCGATTTCAGTTTATGCTGTAACTGATCGATAGTAGGAACTTATATGATATAATTATCGGAAGTATAAATGATTGATAAAATATTCTACTTCCGATATTTGGCTGATTCGTATAATTTCCATGTGTGTAAAATTACTTTCCAGAGCTTAGTGTGGCTTGGTAAGAAGTTAGGAAGATGTTAACCAGAATCGGAATCATCATTCTAAATCAACCTTCGGAAACCACGCCTACTTTTTACAGCCAGAGTGCTTTCCTTTAAAACAGATTAAGACAATATAAACCGTTCACGGTAAAATTTGCACTTTTGAAAACCGTGCTTAGTATCTATTTGTATGCACGTTGTGTGATCTTCCGCCTTATGTAAAATTATCGTTGCCATTGTCCGCATAGCTTTCTTCGTGCGTCGGTCAACTGAAAATGTAAAATTGTTAGAAAAGTACGTATTTCAAAAATCGGCTAATTGATACACTTCGACGCATAAAAAAAAACAGAAAGTGATAGAAAAAATTGAGTTATCACAAATTGTTCCTAAACACTTTTTATTCGACGTTAAGATATGGAACTTCTTTCCCCTCCATAGTTCCCAACTTTACTGGGTGCATGTCACTCAGTGCGCCCTTTAAAATATCTAGTTTCAAATTCTCTCTCTAGAAATTAAGTGGGCTATACCAAGTTTGTTAAGGGATGAAGGTCTTATTCAAATAAAATAGTTACTTATAATATTCTTATTTTATTTACAATAACTACAGTAACGTTCTCTGAATTCAAATTGTCATAGTAAATTGAAATCACTTACTGCTCACAATTGACACCAATTAATCAAATATATTATCACGACAAAGAAATTAATGAAATTAAATGATTTAAGATCAGTCCGAATAGACCGTGTATCAACCCATTCAGTTATTTCGTAATTTATGCGTCCATATTTGACAGTTCAAATATTTACAATAATATTAGCATTACACTTATATTCAGTACCACATCAGTTCAGTCTATGTCACGCCAGTCGCAATGTTCTAGATACCTCCAAGCGCCCTCACGTACAGTAGGCTTCACTCGTCGGTTTCACACACACTCTCGTCCATTTAAGCCACAAACACCTCACTCGCCATCGTCCCGCAATCTCCAGAAGTCGTACACACTTTACTTCGCTCGCGACTCGGCCAGACGGCCTCCATTCAAGACTGCCGGCCGCTGGGTTGCGGCACTATATATATAGTGTCTTAGGCCACCACCTAGAATCTTCCCCAACTCGCGTGATGCGTCACGGAGGGCTGAGGCGCCAGCCAGTCTCACCAGAACATTCTTGCGTCGTCGCTAAACATATCAGAAACTATAACAGGCGAGAGGAGGTCTGTGACGCTAGCAAGTCTCGTCGCTGTCGGCATTCACCGGATTCCCAGAAGGGGGAATCAGAAGGCCGCGAGCGCATCGTTCCAGGAAGATGGGAGATCGAGGTGGGTCTCCGATTACGGCTTGGGGCAATTGAGTCAGCGTTTGCTGCAGCACATAGCTCTGCCCCCTCCCTTAAATAGGTTCGTCCCGAACAGACTCTACAAAATCAGGACTTTCGTACATCGCCAGTCGGTCGATGAGGACAACCTTAGATTTCGCCCGAGATCCCTGTCGGCAAATCCTGTAGACCACGTAATTTATCCGCTTCAAGATCCTGTACAGGCCTTCCCAAGATTTCTGTAGCTTCGGGCAATATCTCTTCTTCCTTTGAGGGTTGTACAAACACACCAGCTGTCCTTCTTGAAATTTCTCCTCAGGTTTTCTTCGGTCATATCGTGTTTTCATTCTATCACTGTTAGTGTTAAGGTGCCTCCGGGCAAACACATAAATGTAGGTTAACTTCTGACGTAACTTAATAGCATATTCTGGAGTGGTTGCCTCTTCTTCCACTGGACGTCTGAACAGCAGGTAACCAGGTAGGCGGAGTTCTGTCCTAAACAGCATTCTTGAAGGTGTTGCCCTTGTGGACTCGTGGACCACCGAGCGATATGCGAGGAGAAATAAGGGTACCTCATAGTCCCAATCCCTCTGATTGTCTTCAATGAAGATAGCCAAATACTGTTCCAAGTTACGATTTACCCTCTCAACCATTCCATCCGACTGAGGGTGTAATGCTGTAGTTCGGGTTTTCTTCACAACTAAAATCCTTGTTACTTCTTGGAAAAGAGTTGCTTCAAAATTTCGTCCTTGGTACGAATGAAACTCCAGTGGCACTCCAAACCTGGAGAAAACATCTAGACAAGAGCATCAGCACCTGTGCCTGCCTCTTGGTTTGGCGCCAGTATGACCTCGGGCCACTTTGTGAAATAGTCTTGTGCTACCAGAAGGTAACTATTTCCCCTCTCAGTGATTGGTACGAGTCCGAGAATGTCAACTGCCATCCTCTCGAATGGGGCCCCAACATTGTACTTCTGGAGGGAACCGCGTCCCTTAACACTCGGACTTTCAGTACATGCATCACACCGACGACACCACTTCTCAACATCCTGCCGACAATGTAGCCAATAGAATCTCAGTCGGACTCTGTCAAGTGTCTTATTTACACCGAAGTGACCACCTCATGCTGTGTTGTGCTGTTCTCTTAGCATTTCTGGGATTCGGTACTCTGGTAACACCAATTGTAAATGACTCTGTCTCCCATTGCTACTTTCCCAATTCCTGTAAAGCACACCATTCTTTACAAACAAGGTAACTTCACTGTGCCCAGTATGCCTTGACTGTCACACCTAGGCTAGATATAACCTCCCATTTCGGTCGATGCCCAGTTTCCTTCCACTCTAATATTGGACGCAAGGTGGAGTCACTTAGCTGATCATTTCTTATATCCTTTTCATCCCATGGAGATGACCCATCACCAGATAAAGGGCCTTGAATTCTTGTCCTCCTTGCTTTCCACGATACACCAACCTTCTCCTCCTGGTGTTTACAATGACGACATAATGGTTCACATGGTCTCCTGGAGAAAGCATCTGCATTGCTGTGAAGGCGTCCAGACCTGTGGTGTATTTCAAAGTCATATTCTTGCAGGTGCTGTATACACCGAGCTATTTAATCATCGGGGTTCTTGAAATTTAAGAGCCAGCATAATGAAGCATGATTAGTTCTTATGAAGAAGTGTCTGCCATAAAGATATAAATGAAAATGTGCAATTGCCTTCATCGCTGCCAAAAGATCCCTGCATATCACAAAGTAGTTCCTCTCAGGCTTGTGTAGCACATTACTGAAATATTCCAATGGCCGCTCTTTTCCATCCTGAATCTGAGATAATACAGCCCCGATTCCAACATAACTATCATCAATATCCAGAAAAATTTCACCCTCTCTACTCGGGGAGTCCAGTACTGTGGAAGATATCAGAATTTCCTTTAGTCTATTGAAAGCAATTTCGCACTCTGGAGTCCAACAAAATTTAATTTTTGCCTAAGTCAATTCATGCAGAGGTTTGGCAATAGTGGCGAACTCAGGCACAAATTGACGGTAGTAAGCACATAAGCCCAGAAAACTTCGAATTTCAGTTTTATCATTTGTTAGAGGCCAGTCTCTTATTGCTCTGGTCTTTTCAGGGTCTGTTTCAATCCCATGGGCTGATACAACATGGTCCAATAAATTAATTTTATTATGGAAAAGGGGAGATTTCTTGGGAACCAATTTCAGATTGGACACAATCACTTTCTGAAACAAAGAATCTAAGCATGCCAGGTGCTCTTTAAAAGTTCTTCCTGTGGCCATAATGTCGTCTAAGTACACCTGACAAAGAATTAAGGACAGAACTTTCTCCATTAGTTGTTCGAAGGTGGAAGGGGCATTGCATAGCCCAAAGGGTAGAACCTTGAATTACAAGGTTCCTTTCCATTGGACACAAAAGACATTCTTTTCCTCGGGCCACTTCGCACTGCCAATACCCGCTCTTCATGTCCAGAGTAGAAAACCACTGTGAACCTCTGCTAGGCTATTCAGGGTGTCGTCTAGCCTAGGGAATGGGTAAGAATCTTTCATAGTAACATTATTAAGTTGGCAGTAATCAACACAAAATCTAATAGAGCCATCTTTATTTTAAACAACCACAACGATAAAAGACCGTGGACTGACTGATGGCTCTATCACATCTAAATCCTTCGTATCTATCGGAATACCGTCAACGACCTCATATAAAGCTAGTGGTAATCGCTTTGGTGACTACTTTATGGGTCTGGCATCCCCTGTGTCGATGTGGTGGCATGCAACATTAGTTCTGCCAAGGTAATTGGGCTCGCAGGAGAAAGCACCTCTATTTCTTTGTAACAATTCTGAAACTGCCCTCTCCTGTCGCCAGTTGAGGTTTTCTTTTGTTCTTTTCAGCAGTTCCCCCAGAGCATCAGGAAGAGGACTTTCAGTAGGTTGTGACACTGAAGCTTCTGGAACATTTGGAAGTACCTGTGAGACCTGTTTGCAAAACCCTATTATGGCCCCCTCTTCAAGGCGGATAGCACGGTCAGACAAATTAATCCTCCTAACATGCAAACTGTCCGATTATAAAGAAATCAATGTCATGGCTACAGTGACACCATCGGGTAAATTGCGACCTTCCTGGGCTGGTTCGATTTTGCCCAATCTTCTGACAAATTTTCCCTGGCATCTGCGTGGAATAACAACTTCGCTAGAAGCAGGGAGCACAGTTGACTGATTACACACTACTGGGAATTTCATTGGGGAAAATAAATCTTGTTGTATTGAATATTAATACACCATCCCAACTTATGTAAAACATCAAGACCCAAAATACGATCGTCCTCTATTTCTGCTATTTATGTATCATGCTCTATCTCAAGGTTACCGAACTGTAAGAGTATCCTTATCTTGCCTTTCACTAGTGTGATCTTGTACATTACTGAAGTTAAATAGCAGTGATCCATGTTCTTATCAGATGATCGCTCGAGGCAAGGCCCACGAATGTCGGGTCTTACCACTGTTATAGTCACTCCTGTGTCAACGACCATCTGACAAGAAACATCATCTAGGCTTCCCTCCACCAATATGGCATTGAAGTCTTGTTTCATCGAATGCACCTGCAAAAGCATTGGGGCCTTCCTTCCAGCAATTACCGATATTTGCCTCTTAAGACCGGTGTTTACAAGTTTCCCGAAGACATTGCACTCTAACCTGCCTCTTAACACCTGCTCCCTGGCTGTTGCTGCTGAGAGCAGTTGGCTCTCAGTTGCCCCGGCTGTCCACACGTCCAACATTCCAGCCATTTGGGTGGATGATGGTGAGTCTCCGTAGTGCGCACCCTGGAGGCGATGTCCCTTATGGTCGTCTGCAAGTCCTTCAACATCCCCTTGGTGCTGCTGTCCACCCCTTCATCAATCATAACTGCCCGCACTGGATGTTGGGGCACTGATGACTGCCGTGCTGACTCCACTCCAGGGCTCGGGCCAAGGCATCCTGCATGGTGTGAGGCGCAGCTAACCGCACAGTTTGCCGCACATCGGTGTCAGCGATAGCATCGATCAACAAGCCGATGGCGATAACATCTCGTGCCTCTTCCGAGCATCCCTCCAGAGACAGGTGTGACATTCTTACGATGTCCTGCCACAGCTCCTGCAGTGGTTAGACGGGTCGCTGGATGCGGTTTTGCAGTTGGGCATGGTGGGCCTGTCGCAGGTGCCGGTGGCCGATATGCAGCTCCAAAGCCGACACCAATGTGGAGTATTCTAGACAATATAGTTTCAGTAGCGACTGCAGTATGCTCAATGCTGGTCCCCTGAGTAGAGCTGCCAGGTAGTATGTCCACTGCTCTTCAGTCCAGCCATTCAGGGTGGCCACAATCTCTAATTGGTGCCAGTACTCGCGCCATGGTGTCTGTCCATCGTAGGGGGCAGGCTTGATTGTGATTCCTTTACCCACCCCTGGCTGGGGCATTCCCAAACTGCAGAACTGCTGCGACTCCCCTGCGATAGCTCCACTGGCGGCGACCTCTATACCTTCTTCTTGTTGCCGGCACTTGTCTCAGTGGTCACCAATCTCGGCTCCTCTTCCGCCCCTGCATGTCGTCTCCCCTGCTGCTGCAAGAAACAGGAATTGAGCGCCTCAAAAAGGAATGGCAGGAGTGTATAAAGGCGTCACAATTAAGCCCACCCCCTACAATGGACAGACACCTTGGCGCGAGTACCAGCACCAATTCGAGATCGTGGCCACCCTGAATGGTTGGACTGAAGAGCAGCGGGCGTACTACTTGGTGTCTACTGAGGGGACCAGCATTGAGCATACTGCAATCGCTGCTGGAACGACATCGTCTAGAATACTCCACACGGGTGTCTGGTTTGGAGCTTCGATTCAGCGACCGGTGCCTGTGGCATGCCCAACATGCCCAACTACGAAGCCGTATCCAGCAACCCGGCGAACCACTACAGGAGCTGTGGCAGGAGATTGTGAGACTAATATGCCTGTCTCTGGAGGGGTACTCCGAGGAGGCATGAGACATCATTGCAGTTGCCTTTTCGTATATGCTTTTACTGATGCGGATGTGCGCTAAGCTGTACGCTTGGCATCACCACACAGCATGCAGGATGCCCTGGCCCGAGCATTGGAGGTAGCATCAGCAAAGCACGATCCGACATTCCGACATGTAGTACAGCCAGCTACCCCGTGCAATGACGAAGATGGAGATAGTATCCTTGATGTCTTGAGAAAGTTGGAGACCACAATGAAAGACATTGTTGCTAGAGTCTGTGCTAGGAAACCCAATTTTTATCCCCCTAATCGTCGGGAATGTTGGGTATGTAGACAGACAGGACACTTGAGTACCCAATGCCCGCAAAGGAACTGCAGGATGCGGCAACCAGACTCGAATACGACTGACAGCTAGTTTAAAATACTAGATACGGTGGTAGAGGAACTTTTAAATCCGACAGCGGCGAGACTTGCTGGGATCACAGACCACTTCTCGCCTGCTAGTGTTTCCGATACGTTTAGCGACGACGCAAGAATGTTCTGGTGAGACTGACTGATGCCTCAGCCCTCCGCGACTCATCACGCGTGTTGGGGAAGATTCTAGGTGGCGGCCTGAGACACTATATATACTGCTGCAACCCAGCGGCCGGCAGTCTTTGATGGCGGCCGTCTGGCCGAGTGTGCGCGAGTGGAGTGAAGTGTGTACGACGACTGGAGATTGCGGGACGATGGCGAGTGGGGTTTTCGTAGCTTGAATGGACGAGAGGGTGTGAAACCGACGCGTGAAGCCTACTGTGCGTGAAGGTACTTGGAGGACTCTAGAACATTGCGACTGGCAGGACATATACTGAACTGAGGTGGGACTGAATGGAAGAGTAATACTTATTTTATTGTAAATATTCGAACTGTCAAATATTGATGCATAAATTATAAAATAACTGAATAGGTCGGTACACTGTCTATTCGGACTGATACTTAATTATTTGATTTCATTGATTTCTTTGTCGTAATTATACATTTTAATTGGTGTCCATTGTGAACATTAAGTGATTTCAATTTACTGTGAGAATTTGAGTTCAGAGTATTTTGCTGTAGTTATTGTAAATAAATAAGGGAATTATAATTAATTGTTTTATTTGATTAAGACCTCCATTCCTTAACGAACTTGGTATAGCCCACTTAATTTCTAGAGAGAGAAATCTAACAATATGCAGGTAGGAGCAGTGATTTTTTCTAAGATTGATTTTAAAAGTGCTCACTATATAGTGAACAGCCTTTTGTGTCTTTAGTAGATAGACGTATATATTGTTACTTTTCCATTCTTGCGTTCAATTTTGTATGTGGCGGGATTTACAGTGTTGCCTACTTACCAAATTTAATGAATTTCAGTAGCCATATGGGGCAGAACGTTCCATCTTTAACAGCATGATTCCAGGTGCACACAGTGTAACCGATTTTACATTTTCTATCTATCAAAACAGGCCAAGTTTACTTTATTTTCACATGTCTATTGTCAGAAATTCAAATGAGAAAGAAAATGATGTCTATGAAACTCATTCTTTTCTGGTATTATTAGCCGTGGTAGGCTAACAATGAACGAGCTGATTTTATAATACCTACTGCTTACTTCTATAGGTTGTTCACGGCAAAACGAGCACTTTTGAAAGCCCTACTTAAGATCTGCTTATAATCACAGTGTGTATTGTGTATCCTTCGTCAATATATCAAATAAACATTGCCGTGGACCTGATCACTTTATTCGTGCGCCATTTAAAGAAAACTTTAGAATTATTATGAAAGTAAGTATTTTACAGATGTTACAGTCCGCACACTTAAATGAATTAAAAAAATTAGAAAGAGAATAAATCGTTGTAGTATTAACAAATGTTGACTGAACATTTTAAATTCACTGTTGAGACTTGGCAACAACTTCCTGTCTGACGTTACTAACTTTACTGATCGCTTGCCACTACGTGTGCTCGTTAATAATACACGCAAGTAGGGACAGTGACGGTTTTCTATGGTTGATTTCGAAAGTGCTCACTTTACCGTGATCAGCCTTTTCTTGTGTATGACCATTTTTTATTTTCGCCTTCGTCATCCTTCGTAACAAAGCCTCTTGTCGTTACGATGCACTAAACTGCTAATGAGAAACTTTTTTTTTTTACCAGTTTAAACTGTCGTTAATTTGTTATCACTTTGACAAGAATAATAATATCGGGAAAATATAGCAGTAATATCATTTTCGCTCAGCAGAGCAGAGGAATGACGCGCGAAGAAAATACTACGCATTTTAGAAAAATTATATTACCGTAAAATGTTAATGCTCTCGTCTCAAGAAATACATCTGGAATGTTAAATTAACCTTTTTATCAATGACTCAAAGGTTCGCGCGGTATCTCAAGTCGCAATGTCACCATCACGTTTACGTTCAGTAAACCGGAAATGCGTTAAGGTATGTTTATATTCTGATACAAGTACAAGCGCTGTTAATATGCTAATCAACTTCTGTGAATTAGATTACATTCGACGTCTTACGGTAGAACCGGTAACTGAATATTACGTCACCAGTGGAAATTAGCGCGCTTCTTTTCACATATTTGCAGTATTTATTATTATTAGCCAAATATCATATTTACCATAATTGCTTCCTTTTTATGTTCCATAATTCAAATCCATTTACGTTTTCGTCACCTAAGATTAGAAATCACCAAGGCATCGCGTTAATGGTGGTTAAGCTAAGTTGTTGATGACTTGACCCGCAACATTACATGACATTTGCACATAATGTGTATCGAAGTGGTTTGGAGCCGACGATAACGACGGTCCATCATCTTTATGATTTATGTGCATAACGTAGCTACGCTATTCAAACTGTCAACTTCAAAAATACTTCATGTACTGGCCATATATATTAAATATTCATTTATCGGTTTATGTAAAGTGCAAGGTAAGGAGCAGAAGGAGTGAATGTAGTTATGCATGTGATTGTCAACCAATGGGTATCATCTTCGTGAATACCTATCCTCTGTAACTAATATTTGTTCAAATGACTTTTGCTATTATTTTGTGTGGGTGTATATATACACATTCACATTTCAACTTTCATTCGTACAGCCATAAAGAGATCAAAGACAGTACAGTAGAACACGAAAAAATAACTACTTTCTCTTCGCCAATTGGTTGTTGCCAAGGAAGATAACTTCGTGATAGTATGTGCGGACTTGAGAGCAAGGAAATGTCTCATGTGAATTAACTTTTAGGGAAGAGTGAAGCACAGAATGCCTCCCACTCGTGTACGTAATGAAGTCTACCAACATTGCGCAGTGTAAGAGCTCAAGACAATGGTTGATACATTTCCCCTGCGGTAAGTCAGCGAAGCTCGCATCGCTGGTATAATGGTTCGCACCACTCAAGAATTTTGACTCACGCATAAAACACATGAACCATACTATCTCATACGTATAAACTGATCAGCCTACAATATATTTTCTCAAACTACCAGTGAAGAAAGTCTTTATTAATGTCACCCAAACCTGAAAAATTACCTTAGTAGAATACTTGGAGGAGTCAGCGACAAGGAACAGGGAATTAAAAGCTAGGAGATGGCCTGTCGCCATATTATGACGTCACCCAACCTCCATGTTGAATGTCGGTGAACTTTAAATTGACCCTTGAAAATTGATCTTGACCCCATGCCCATGATATAGGATGACCTTGAATCCAAATCACTTGAAAAAAATTCCGAAATATTATAAATAAAAATAATTAGTTAAAATTCCAAAAAAAAAAAAAAATGTATTTGATAAATTTACAACAACAATTAAAATATATAATTAAGAAACTTACATTTCCGAAGGTCCCTCTACCACCACCATCGCCAATTTTTGTATTGGTTATTTAATCCATCAATTGCTCACATTCGTAATTTTAGTCGGCCGACCTCCACCCCATTCCAGCTCCATTCCTGAACATACGACATCTACTGTACATTAATTTTAGTTGCATCCACTAGAGCGCACATGTAAGTTCAGATATTATTACATCACGTCGCGGGGCATCCCCGAGAACCGTAATCTGTAGCTACCAATGACGAAAAAAACATATTTTTTTTTAGGTGATGCGGCCCTCAAATATGCAATATGTGTAGTTTTAGCACTAGCCGCGATGGCGACAGCAGGTATGTGTTGGTACTATGGGCAGTATTCTCGAGTTGGCCGTTGTGAGTTGTACTTTATTCTTCCTGCTGAACACACAGGCGACCGGTGACTAGCTCACAGCTACATACAGTGAGTGCTCTGTCTATCCAGCAGTGGCTTCATGCTAGTAAACAAGACTTGGGATATTTCATACTTGGAATATTTCATACTTAAAACATAAATTCTAGAATAAATGTTTATTATATCAACCATGCCTACATACAGACACATCAAATGTAAAACAACATATAGTAGAAAATTGAATGTTGAACCCTTTACACGGAAGTAATTTTTGTAACAATTCATGGGGAAAAAATAAAACTTCACACACAAGTTGTCGCCAAAAAAATTTAGCTTTACTACATAAACAATGTACATTATGGTTAGCCTAGGAAGAACCGTGTCAGACGAGATGAAAAAATTTGGGGCCAGCTCGCAAGTTGCTAACATATCATTGACTCCTACAAGTGAATTAAATTTTTAAATGTGAAAATATATTTCGTCCTGGTATTATCTTCGCTCAGCTTGATCTCATGGAAGCACTTAAAGCAGACAAGTGACTACTGGTAGACCCACCCCTCATAAGACTGACCCCATAATGACCAACAATGACCCATTAATGACCGATAAATGACCTCTATATGACCCATAGTGATGAAAACATGACTCATAAAACACCCATAATGAACCATAAATGACCCACAAACATCTATAATGACCCCTAAGTGACCCCTAATGACCCCTGATTAGTCTTAATGACCCATAAATTATTCTAAAACACCCATAATACCCTAAATAACCCATAACGACCCATACATGACACCCTAATGTGTGTATGGTGCTGATTGTGGGGTTTGATTGTGGTGCGTGTGGTGCTTATTGTGGTGCATGTGGGGCTGATTGTGCTGCATGTGATTCATATTGTGGTGCACATAGTGCTGATTGTGGTGAATGTGGTACTTATTGTGGTGTGTGTAGTAATGATTGTGGTGATTGTGGTGCATGTGGTGTTGTGCAGTGCATGCAGAGTTAAGTGTGGTGTGTGTTTTGTAAGTGTGGTACATGCAGTGCTAAGTGCAGTGCTAAGTGTGGTGTGTGTGGGTTGAAATAAATTATTCGAATTAAAAAATTAAATTATGTAGTCATACATTTAAATCTGAAAGGTGGATACTTTATTTAGTAATATTGTGTTAAGAAAATATACAACCATGTCACTCAATGCATTTAATCGCTTCGTGGGTAAACTGTAACAAACAGGCACTTTTTGTAATGACTGTACTTGCACTTTTCACAATAAATGCCAAGCATCACGACGGCCAACTACCACGCTTCACCGTTGGTCGTTAAAGAAATGCTGGACTTTGTACTGAACCATGAAGCACTACGACCACGGCCCCAACCATAACCTGCCCCCTCCCCCTTTTTTTTACAATACTTTTCCATACGCCATTGCAGTCTTGAACTTTGTACTGAACAATGTCCTTGTCTGCTTCGCCCTTCTACATTTCCCTGTAAGTATTGATAGTAAACTGCTAGTTTAATATAAACACGGGTTTATACAAAAATTACGCTCGACCCTCTAGCGTGTTTTAGCTCACAGTTAAGTAGTTGTCCTTTATAAAAGAAATTATCTTCGCATGAAATTTCGAGCCGCGCAGTGGATAGTACCCCAGCAGGCTTGTTCCCTATAGTTATCTTCTGCAGCCTATTCTTATCACATCCGTAGAAATGGTAACTGTAAAGTGTGCTCTAGAGTCAGATGCTGGAAACGCAGTGGAAACTCTTCAATCTTCTAATACATACGAAAGGAAATTTAAAAGAAAATTTAACTCTTATAGGAACACACTGAGAAGTCACCGTTCTTACACTTCAGAAATGTGGTAATTTGCCATCATGGAAACGAGTATGTTTAAAGTCAGAATAAATAAGTTTTAGAAAACTTTGGCGAATGTACCGAGTTCACGGACGGACATGTTCGCCTATAGTACCATAAGAATGAAACAACAAAGAGAGAGAGAGAGGGCTGCGGTGACAGTGAAGCAGGAGTTGGCAAGCCTTGCTCGCGTCGCAGCGGACTGCAGTGTTGGCAGCCTGCTTCTCCTATTACTCACCTTCAAACCCTCGCACCTATTACACATGTTCTTACCCTAACCACCATGCTGAACTCCGTTCTTAGCACGCTCACCTCCCAGGAAAAAGACAGCTAGTGTACTATGATTTTGTGGTTATACCAGTCTCCTCTCATAATTTCATTATGAATTTGAAAATGCTACAATTATTACTTTAACCCAAACATGTTCGAAAGGCTCTGCCATTTGCCCAAGTTAAATAGTTTTTACCACGACCATTAAAAAAAGAAATATTGATCTTTTTAGTACTGAAGAAATTTCTAAATCATACTGCATACTTGCAGGTGTCTCAATCCGACGTGATAGTTGACAGCCGTGTGCCACTTTCACCTATCGACAAGTCCTCTTGACTAGTCTTCGGTTTCTCTGGAGCTTCATTTACCCTTTGGAAGAATGGGTTCTGACATGAAACGCCGTTTGTGTATAACCCTTACAGAGATGCACCGCAGATCTGTGAGCGGTGTAGTATCACCATCAACAGGAAGGATAATATCCACAAACCCCTTCACTGCTGTACAGGCGAGATCAGACCCACAGCAACATTTAACTGCATGTTTCGTATTGATACATTTACACAGTTATGTAACTTACAACGACACGAGTTTTTATGGGTTCGAGTCCTTGTTAAGTCACATGTGTATCTGTAATTGTCTCACTACTGTTGGATATGTTTTTGGTTTCTTCTTAAATGATATTGCCTTCAACGAGATGCCAAGTTATAACTACCAACTCTGCTTCTGAGAACTTATTAAACATTTAATTGCACCAATGTTGATGAAAGTAAGCTCATTTGATATATCAGTTACTTTTTGTTTCAGCTTCAGTCGATAAACTTGGGGGCAGTTTTCTGAATACTGGATTATCGTTTTTACCAAAGAAATCTGGCAATTCTCTTTCCCTATATTTTTATACCTCAACTGATTTATTACAAGTTCCCGTCAAATAATATTTATCTTTGAAAACATTCTTCATGTTATTATAGAAATTCATCAGTTGAGCCGTCAGCCCTTTTATACCTACAGCTACCGAATACTCCTCTGCCAATTTCCTCATAGCTTCCTTCTTTGTCTTTATAGCTGTGGGTAAGTTTGAATTTTCTCTCTTCTGATAATTTAACTAGAGGATACCTATTTATCATTTTCGCAGTATTGTGCTCCGCAACACACAATACATATAGTTGAGGGGTGTAACTACTACGCTAATATAAACTGGTAGGCAAGTCGTAAAATACTCATGTAATCCGTGTTGTAACACAATAATTTACATATACAATATTCCAGATAATTGTGTGACTTTAATTGACGCGGGGCGCTACTGAATGATATAAAATATATAATTAATCAGCTAGCAACTACGCCTTCTTGACTCAAGCTAAAAGGACAGTCTCATCTTGAATTCTGAGACTGGAGGCTGTATCTGGCTCGTTCGGATCACGACGCGCGACACACCCAAGGCAGCGTGAGCATCAGAACTACAGCATCTCTTTATGTGGCTACCGCGGGGAGCCTTGAACTTGACAAGTGCTGGGTGTGTATAGTCTTCCGTGCAGACACGGCAGACGCCATTGGTGGTGGTATTGGCGACGCGACAGCCTTTTCTTGCTGCATCGTGGTTCCCTACCACTACTTGGCATTTCTTTAAAATATTAATGAATTTAACGTAAAAGCAAAATATTTTGAACTCATCGCCACGAAAGTAATAACTAACCTTTGAGAATTAAAGTTAAAATTACAATCAAGAAAATGTTTAAATGAAATGCGCCCCCGTCACAATAATTATTGTTTACAAACTCATGATTTACCCAGTAAAAGAAATATATATAATACACGCAAACAATATTATTACACAATTACACAGATATTGAGTATAGCCTACATTTGGTCTGTGCTGAAGAAATACATCGACAAAATAATTTAATAGTGATATCTGTTAATGTTTTCAAGAATAACAATTATTAATCCTATTGCTGCGGCTGGCTACAGTAAGGGTGACTAAGTAGCGAGCCGATGCGAGGCGCAGGGCGACCTCGGCCAGCCGATCCGCTGTTATGGAAAACAAATTCCGGAGGAATGAGCGCGAAGTCCGGAAGGCGGTATATAAGCCCGGGGCAATGGCGGCTCTGGGCGCCATCTTGCCTCAGCGTTAACGTCGCCGCAATAAGGGTAAATACACTCCCTGGTAGGACGACTAAGGCACGTGAGACTTCGGGATACGCGAAGGCTTGATTAAGCTCCCTCAGTGCAAAGTATTCGTTTATTAACGTAATTAACTGTGTTAATAAGAAGTGACATCAGCGCCTCCTAGTCTGAACGTCTGAACAGAGTAGATAGACCTCTTCACTTCTCTTGTGATTGCTAACCGCTTTCATACAGCGGACTTTGTATTGTCGTAAGATAAATAAAAGAAGTAATTTGTAATTGAGTGCTCTTTCCATCTAGCTACCTCAATCTCCCTAATAAATGTGTGACCTGCTCCTCTCAGGACAGGCACAGCAAATGGTGAAGGCGCCTTCGCTTTTCACCCTCCTTCTAGTTCAGAATTAGAATTAAAATTACACTAACGGTAAAATTACGTAAAATAGCAAATAAAGGAAGATAAGATTTTCCAGAGTAATAATTAAAGTAAATTGCAGTACAAATAAAGAGGAATTCGAAGAGATGTTAAACGCATTCCACCTGCCCACAGGGTTAGAATTCCCTCGCATGATACGCAACAACTTGAAGACTTTCCCATGACTAAACGTAGTTGTGCAAAGTTGTGATACCGACGGTACAGTAATCGCAACAGCAATGAACGGAATACAATGTGGACTGATCCCATTAGATTATTAGATTGGAAGGATGTATGTATCGCAACAAGTTTAGTCGTGCAAGGATGGTTCATTGCTAGTAACTGCTTTAGAATATTTCAGTTAGCAAGGTGTTAGTGCTAGCATGTGCTAGAGTAATTAATCACATGATTGAAATTTGTTGTGCTATTTATATGAGTTTTAATAACCAAAACAAAATCAAATGAGCTGGTGCCTACTGTATCTTGGTTTACCTTAGGGACGGATTTACAAACCAAATTTTTGCAAAATATAAGCATTCGTCAGTTTTAAAATACGTGCACCCTTTAAATGCAACTAAACTAACAATATAAATATGAAAAACACCTAAATGAAACATTTTAATTATAAAAAGTATACAAGCTTAAAGCATTTAACATGAAAATAACGATGTTGAAATACAGAATATGATAAAACACAAGAGGTAAGTTTAAAATTTCTTCCTTCCGTCTTACACACGCCATTCTTGGTAAATGAGCGTCAAGTGCACCTGAGCGAAAAAAAGAACATGAAACCATCTGTTGAATATCTTTAGTACTATTATTCAGAATGTTCGGAAACTCGGTGCACAAGGTCCAGTCGTAGTTACTTTAGACCAATAGTAACACAAAAGCCCTGTACACTTATATCGGCGGACTTTTGTTGTATCAAAAAATTGTGTTCGAAGTTGAGGAGTATAACATCCGTAAAACAAAGCGGTACGATCGTGCATGCATCATAAATTTCATAGGTCGTAGGCGCGTGACACTAAACTGATGCATACACAGCGTTGCACGCCATTTCGTATGCAACTTATTCTGCACGCGTGGTCGCACTGCGTTGTTCTCCAAACGTTGCAACCCGCATCTTTGAACATAATTAAATTATATAAGAATACGTTTCCTTCCATAAGTGTGTTGGGCGTTTGTGTTGCTACTGGTCAATAGAAACTATTTATGAAGTATGGCCGGTGAGTTTCCGAACACATTGCAATTTTTTATAAGTTGGCCCCCTTGGGAACACGGGTCACTTTTGACTCACCTGCCTTTATAAGTTGGCCCCCTTGGGAACACGGGTCACTTTTGACTCACCTGCCTTTATAACTTTTTACCCAGTCGTGTAAGCATTAGGCTACAATTTATAACTATAAATATAGGGTATGGTTATAAAAACAATCGATGAAATCAAAACCATCCTAAATGGCATCACACGATCTTAACATAAAAATTTGAATACAAAAAATAATACAATTAAAAAAATTAAAAATTAGAAGTATTATATAACTTTGGTGAAGATGAAGTCAGCTTGCGGCATCGGTGGAATATCTTCAAGCATACTGATATCTAAATTGAGAAATAACAAACAATAGCTTGCCAAATGACATCGGCCATATTCTAAGGAGTTCCATTATAGTTGGTTCTCATTTATCATTTTGCTCAACACTCATTTTATCATACAATAGTTCACATGTTAAACTATATAA
This sequence comes from Dryococelus australis, assembly GCA_029891345.1. Taxonomy (NCBI): domain Eukaryota; kingdom Metazoa; phylum Arthropoda; class Insecta; order Phasmatodea; family Phasmatidae; genus Dryococelus; species Dryococelus australis. Next base: position 183,752,381 of record CM056994.1, on the reverse strand, counting down.
TAATATGATCCCCTGTTTAAATTTCTATGGTTAATGTCTTTGGATTTTGTTAGATAATTGTGATAAAACTACCGTATGAGCATTAGAAAAACTATTTATACATTTTACAGTTGATCTGTGCCATTTATACTACATGGAGAAGTGCAGATATCATGAAGATAACCGGGCAGGGGTTTTTGTTTTTGCTTGGAATGTTTTGTGTGAACATTAATTGAGAGGGCACGAAATGGAGACTGCTGCAAAAAAAGTTTGTTGAAATAAGTATGTAGTTGCTACTAGCGTCTTGCCGAGCCAAATGATTTGTGGATGAAGAGGATGTCCTGCAGTCCTGGAGAGTGTCGTCCACCACTGATGACGGCTACATCGACGTGTTGGACGAATGTTGCTGTCCAAGTTTCATAACTTATGGTTTAGTGGACCTTTGACTTTGATGACAAGCAGATCTTAATGATCTCGTGTCTACATTACGTCAAGTAAAGCGTATATTACATTTAATGTTATACATGGACCAAATTTTCTTATAATGAACTTTTGTTTCAAACTTCTCTAGCCAGTGATTCATCAAAGTGGCTTAGTCTCAGAAGTCCTTATCATTATTTGATGTGAGACTCAATGTCACACAATCGACAGTTTTCGTTTTTTTGTAAGACTGAATTGCTGGCCGATGGCACATGTAGGAGTGCAGTTTTATGGACCATTTGATCGAGTCTAATATTAATTTGCATGTGTTCGTTATTGAGTCATCATAGAATGTATAGGGAATATCCTAAATTTGATTTCTAAAAGTAATCATATTATTATTATCATCTTATACATTTTCTGACAACAGATAGTAGTTCCTCCTTATTTAATTTTTTTAATTGTAGTATTGAAGTGTGGTTGTGACATGTAGTGTTAGAATTGTCTATTTATTAAAGTTATAAACTTGATTTTTACATGTGCTTTCTGTAGGCAGAGCATACCTTAAGGTTGCACTATTAAATAATTATTAGTACAATTTTCTGGCATTATGATCCTAGCAAGCATTATGATTTGAGGTGATGATTCTGTAGATAAAATTGGTTTTTTCATACTATTTCTTGAATAGAACAACCAAGTAGATGTTCTCGAATAAGCATGTGAAAAGGTGCCCATATTTTTACATCCATGAAGTACACTCTAATAGATAATTCTGTATGAAAGTCTACAATGTACAATAACACAGAAGCATAGTTACAGACCCTAACACGACTCACAATGAAAGTAATGAAATAACTGCACACATAAATAGATATAATCATGTCTTCGATGTTAGTTGACGTTCAACCAGCAATCCAGTAAAGTATCAGCAGGAGTCAGTCGGCAGGAGTCAGTCTCAGCAGGAGTAAGACTTCTTTTGAATGAAAATGCTTCAAGATAGTTCTAATGCTAAATCGAGTGTTTCAAATACGACTACATGCAAACATTTACCAATTGGCCCAAAATTACTCGGAAAACATTGATCGTACTGTAATAACATATTCATTGGCTATAATGCTCAGGGAGACAAGAGGGGTTATTGGAGAACCAGTTATGTGTGAATCTTAGATGATCTAGAAAATCCGCTTGAAATGATAACTTAGACATAAAAAACACAGCAAAAGAAGTGTACCTTATGCCACTGAGAATCAGCATGTGGCGGCATCGTTACCTCCTGTAGATATGGTGCATACTATGTTCATAGACTACGAGGGGGCTAAAGAATATACAAGTGACAAACAGTATGGCCCAACTGGAAGGCTCCAATCTGAACACCAAGACGTCCCAGAGGCCAACGTGAAAATAAAAATAACCTGCTGCAAGTGGGACCTCTCAGTGCAACAACCACAAGTCAGTCAAAGAAAACCCAGACACCCACAAAAAATAATACCCTCTTATCTTATTTTCTTCTCAGTCACACACTGTTGCAGGAATTGCTCACATTATCCTCCAGAAAGATGTCCACATTGCATTTACACATGTTTTGAATTTTTTTTTTGAGAAAAATAAATATTGAATCATAAATAAGGAAAAAAGATGTTATTTGAACTCAATAACATGATTGCATAAAAGGGGTTGGTATTGTCTCCTAGGTTGGTTAGTACAAATAAAAGTATTACATCTTTTTTTCTCATGCACACACAAGTTAAAAGCCCGAAGGCAACCATATATATATATAAAAAATGTATTTCACAACGATATGAATATTATTTTTCACCAACACAATGGACCAAATATACAATTTCCTTTTTTTTTATTCTGCATTTAAGTTTTTAAGGTTAAGAGATGAAACCACGATTTAAAAAAAAATTGATTTCGCAAAGAGAAAATTCAGAGGCCAATGTCCTTACTGGAAATCTTCTCACTTTATTTTTTTTACTTAGGTACACAAACAGAAATTTATAACAAGGTTAAGTCCTATTCAAGAGGAAATTTGTTGTATTCTTTTCTAATAATGTCCCAGTTGTTGCTTGTTATAATGTTGGAACAGTTCCAAAAAAACATCGACTTCCACTACATGTTGAAATTAGCAGGGCTGCATGCAAAACAAAATATTCTGACCGAATGCTGCAAACAGTGGTCCAGAAACTCCTACACTCCGCGCACGGTTTCAACTCGGTTCCCAACCCAACAGGTCCATAATAAAGGCAGCTACAGCCCTCTAATCAAGGAGAAATGATGGTACCGGAAATGATCGCCCACGACGACGGATGCACTAAAGTTTCAAACACGAAAAGCAGCATATAAAAACCAAGGCCATCACCACTAACATTTATCGGTGGACATGAATACAAACTACAACAAAATCACTCACCTGGGCAGTCGTAGAAACCAAATTATTTAAACATCAAATCAAGCAAGGTTAAATTAATAAACTACAATTGCTTGTGAAAATTAAAAGAAGGTGTCAGCGAATTCTTTCAGCTACGACCTTCCTGGAAGAGTTCCAACAGTCACGACATGATCTATCGATGCATATCGATCAACCATGCGGGTAGAAAAGAACATGGAAAGACAGCAAAAAAATCATAATGTTTTTTTTTTTTTAAAGTTAACATTGGTAAACAAAATTGGTGTCTGGGATTATTTAACATACATTACTTTTAGCAAAGTAAAAACCACTTTTACAATTATAATTAAGATTTGCAAAAATTCAAACGAAAGTCGGAAATTTAATTTAAGTACTACACTTTATACTTACGAAAATTCGCTATTCCAACCAGGTACGTTAATGATCCATTAAAATACATAAAATACATAACTTTGCTGTCACTTACGGTGTTTAAAAGATATTAAAAAAATTGAAATAGGCCTACACAATCTTATATCAGAAAATACAATATAGATTTCATATTTGAGCAACTTTTGTTTATAGACTGAGATAAAATTATGTTCCGAAAATAAACAAGAAAAGATGGTAAAACGGGCCTTTGCAAAAAAAATAATTCCTAGAAAAGCAATGAAAGATAATTAGGAAAGAAAATGCCACAGTATGGCACAACACTCTTTTCCCCAAAGCGGAAATACTCCTGAGATGGTGAAATACCAAATTTAAAAAAAACCCATAAAAGCCCAGAATTAAGTAACTTTATCAAAAGTGAAAGTCACACACATAACTAAAAATTATTACCTATCGCGTCGATTCCGTGGGGCGGGGAGGTTAAGTTACCACCACAGTTCTTTCAGGCAAGTCGGTGGAGGGTATATTAGGATTAGAAGGAGTAGGCTGTTGTTTGCGATAAAAGCGCAAATTAAACTACAAACACAGACCAAGACACAAAGCACCGTGGTCACTAGAAACAACCAACGAATGGATATTTACTGTGACTCCTGCAAGGATTTTATTTTTGAAATGGTTAAGTGTGAGGACGTCATGAAAATCAGCATCACTAGACTGACAAGTTAGGATATTATGCAACTCTTTTATAAAGGAATCATTTCAGAAAAAATTTGGTAATTTGACAAAATGTAACTAAGAAAAATTGTTAGGGAGTGTGGGTACATGATCCATAGGAAATTATAAGTTTAAATGCATGGAAGAGCTTACAGATATAAAGCATCTGAAGAAAGGACTAACAATGTCACAATGAGTAGCATTATAAATAGATCCGGATCTATTTAAATCAAGGGTTAAAGGGGATAAAGCTTCTAAGGTGGACCAGCAAAGGAAAGTGGCAGCTATTGGGCACTCAGTAGCAAAAAGCCAAAGAGAGTTAGTTTTCTGAAAGAAGGGAAGCCTTAAGATGACAAAAGATTTGTCACACAGGTCCATGTGGGGTCTATCCAAAAACAAATTAATTTCACAGCTCATCACACGTGTATCAAAAAAGGGAAAATCATATGGTAAAGAGTGATATAATGTAATTTACAATTATCTAATAATTTAGAAGGCCCTCAGTCAGAAAGTTTTCTAGCTCTGCTGACAATCAAATTGTGACTAAGATACAACTAAAGGTACCTGTTCAAACTAGGATACAAGAAAGTAACAGGTAAAACACTGTAACATTTAAATAAGCTATCCTTGTTAGCAATGGGTACATTAACCACCGCTACAAATTATGTTACAAAAATTACAGCCTGAACCGTGCTTAATAAATTAAAAAAATGTGGAGATTCTCTTGTGAGCCTGGTGATACCATATACAAGGGCAAGTTAGTTAAATTTGTAATTTTGTTCAAAACATTAATAAAAGTGACTGCATTTAGTAGGGTAGAGGTTAACTTTCCATGGACACAGGTTTAAATAGCATTTTTAAAATCAAAAATGTCAAGTCTGGCATTAACCAAAGTTTCGCTAACCCTTAGCAACATAGCATTTAAATCGATTCTGAAACTCTTTATCATCATTCTGTCCACTAAATCTTGTACTGTCTGATTTACAGCGTTATAGAAAACAGGGCAATGGTTCAAATAATTGGATGCCAATTTTTGTATGTTTTTAGTATTATTAAACACACAGTCTTCCAGATTTTTAAGTACAATAATATGATTTTCCAAATTAGTAGAAATGTCATCCTGTGTATCAGAAATTGAATTCAACCTTTTCTCCAAATGAGCATGGTCTTCCGAATCCAAAGTACCAAACAAAGTCTTAAGAATTTTCCCACCGAAATCCAAGATTCCTCTTTTCTTCCATGATGCAGGGAGAGGGGGGAAGTTAGGGTAGCAATTTCAGTCTTAAAGGCTAACGCACTCTCCTCTAAGTGACCAATGGCATACTAAAATTTTGGCAGAAAGAAACATTTTTACCAGGAATGTCACTAACTTCTCCATCCACTGTAATCACTTACTATCAACCTGTCCACCTGAACTGATTCTTCATGCAACTCGAGGATATCAAAATTTAGGCCAGTTGAAAAAAAAACTGTCCGAGAAGAGAATGTCATATCCTTTCACGAAAATCGCACCAGTAAAAAGGTTAGTTGCCATGACTGCTGCAGAACAGAACGGCCCGAACATGAAGAACAAGCAGAGCGGGAACATGGTGAAGTCCCAGAGCCTCAAGATACTTCAACCAATATACCAAAGATGCACACTAAACAAAGAAGGTGAAACCTCCCAAAGAAATAACCACATATCATTACAAAACTAATATAACAAAGTTGCGAAAGGAATTAACCAAACTTATTGGCCCAGCACTAGCAATCCTAAAGTTGTCGCAAGGAAAAAACATCGCCGTTTAGGAAGATACATTTTACAATTTAAAAAGATTACTGTATACGCATAGCCTCAATAAACTCTATATTACAAATTGGGCAACGAATTACTTATAAACTAGTACCATGGAGTTTGACATTTAGGCATAACATAAAAATATAGAGAAGACCCTAAGAAGACTCTGGCAAATGGATGATCAGTCCTTTACCAAGATCGAGACAGTGTGCAGCATAAGGTTTCCAACGAAACGGAGCACTCCAAGAAATTAAAAGTATTAATGGCAAGTAGGGCCTGCAGTACCCTAACACTGTCACAAGAAACTACATAGCAAGTTGAGCATGAAATTGTTTTTAATTGGAGATATGCACGCACGAAACACAATCTCCACTTTTAAGGTTATCCAGGCTGGCCATTACTGGGGTTAAAAACAGTTAGATCCTATATGGCACTGCCCAACGGAAAGACAACTTAGCCATTCTCTTATCAATTACCTTTCTTATAAGGTGAGGTTTTAACAGCACTAACTCACCTATTACAAAAGGGTTTTGCTTTCTTTTATTATCGTATCGGTCATGTGTCTTCTCACGAGCAGCCTTCATATTTTTGAGGGCGGAACCCCAAACTTCCTTTATATTACTGATGTCATCAGGGAGTAAGTCACTTAATTACCACAAATTAGCCAACAGATTGATTGGTAAGAAAGTAAACATTAATTTTAAAGGTGTAGATTTGTGGGACTCGTGTCGAGAATAATTAAATGCCATCTGGAGCTAATGAAAATTCTTATCCGAGTTTATCTGGTCCTTCGCATGGAAAGAAATCAAAGCTGAATCGAGGTTTCTATTGAAACCCTCCACAAGCGAGGGAGGCGGATTGTATGGGAACAATGTGATATGTTTGAAATAAACACATTTGTTGAAAACGTTTTGAAATAAACTGAGGAACATTATCGGAAACTATGGAAGAAGGAACACCAAAATATTAAAAAATATTAGCCTGATGGGCTGTAGTCAACACAGTAGCTCTTCTCAAGGGTATTAATCACACAAATTTGGAGAATGTATCTACACATACTAATACAATTTTAAGACCAGTTTTACTATGGGGCAAGTGTCCCTCAAAATTAATAAACAACTTCTGCATAGGACTCTTGGCTACTTCAGAACTAAGAAAACCTAAATGAGAATTCTGTGCTGGTTTACTCATAAGGTACATATTTTTACTCTTTCTGCACTTTCCACATTCATTCTTTTCCAAATAAAATGTTTTCTGGTGGCTTCAATGGTTTCTTAAATACTCAGGTGTCCACCCACAGGAGAAGAATGGAAATATTCTAACACCATTGGTTCAAAATATTTGGTAAAACTATATTTTTCCTGTTTGCCATGAAATTTGGAAAATAGTACACCTTTCGATAAAGAATATGGCTTTTGTTCTACACCTGCCTCTAAATCATGTACAATAACTTTCAATTCGGGGTCTTGCTCCTGGTAATATTTAATGTTTTCAAACGCCAAAGGAAATTCAGTTAAATGATTACATTTTGTTGAGTTATCAGTTTCTTCTTCCAAATTATTGGTTCCTTCAAACAACTATGTGCGAGAGCGCATCTGCTACGACATTCTGTGTACCTTTGATGTATTTTACCTAACATTTTAAAGAAGAAATTCTTATCAGCCAATGCCTTATTTTACCCAATTGGCAGGGGGGGGGCCAAGAACCAAGATAATACCTGAATATCTGTTCCTAAAAGAAATTCAGCATGTTCAAGATAGTTTCTGAATTTATCGACACCAAAAACTACAGCCATGTAGCCGATGACTTCCTTTCCTGTGGGGGTTACGGTTCTTGAAGCGAAAACTATGTGCTGATGTACACCATCAATTTGTTCCAAAAGGACTGCCCAAACAGGCAAACTTGAGGCATCTGTCTGCAAAATAAACTGTTTTAAAAATCTGTCGTGCGCAACACTGGATAATTTTCAATATCAGATTTCAGGGTCTCAAAAGCCCTTTGCTGGTCTGCACCCCATTCATATTTAGAATTCTTTTTACGTGACTGATTAATGGGTCCGACCTTTTCCTCTAAATGAGGGATGGCCTTTCAAAAACTGCACCATGCCAATAAAACGGTCTATGCCCTTAGCATCCCTACGTCGAGAGAAATTTCTAACAGATTTAGTCCTCTCGGGGTCAATGGAAATACCTTGACTAGAAATCTCATGGTCTGAACTGGAAATTTCGGGTACAGCAAATTTTACCTTAGCAGGGTTCACACTTAATCCTGCCTTGTTCAAACTTGAAAACACTTCTTCTAAATGATCTAAATGTTGATCAAAATTTTGGCTAAACCACTAAATCTTCAAGATGATTATGACAAACTTAAATTTTATGCCATGGCAAATTTGGTCTAAGAACCTGGTGAGGACCTATGCGTCTATTGCAAAACCAAAAGGAATAAGTGTAAATTGATATCAATTCCACGGCACACCAAACTACTTATGGGCTTAGATTCATCACTTAAAAGTATCTGACGATTAAGTCAATAGTAGTAAATAACTTTGCCTTACTAAACCAATGAAAGACTGAATGCAAATCAGGTAATTGCGCAGATTCAATCACAATTTTCTTCTTTACCTTATGATAATCTATGACCAAACGTTATTTGCCATTAAGCTTAGGTACAAGGAAAGCAGGATAAGCATACTGTGATGTAGATTGTTCGGTTACACCTTTATCAATCAGGTCCTGAACCTGCAATCACCATAATTCAATTTTAGGAGGAGCCAAACTGTAAGGTTGTCTTTTAACTGGTTCCTTATAAGTAATTTAGTTTTGTACTCTATCAGTTTAGTGAGGCCTAACTCTGTAGTTAATACACTAAAAAACTTATTACACAAGTCTTGAATTATATTCTGTTCTGACACAGACAAATCAACAAAAGGATTTGCTAACACTTTCTTTTTCTCATCACCATAAATTTCAGTGGTGGCAAATTTAAAGAAAAGGGGTTCCTCTTGAACATCTAGAACAAGACCACACTTTCTCATAAAATCAGCACCAATAATAAAATCTAGACTAGCTTGTCTGCAACAAGACATTTTATCATCCATGTAAACTGTGAAATTTTTATTTTAATTACTGCACCACAAGAAATAGGCAATGGAGCTTTAGAAGCAATAAAATATTTAAAATGGTTCTCTTCGACCAACTTTAGGAGGTTTAATTCTTGTAGCTTATAAAAAACAAATTTCTAAATTATAGTGCACGCAGAACCTGAGTCAACGAGAGTGCTAACTGACTTGTTCTATGTTTCTTTTTAAATGAATTCATCTTAAACTGAAAATCCAGCTTCCGTGCCTTTGATCAACATACCTGATATTCTGTGAGGGGATACACATCATATCCAAACCTGCAAGATTAGTAAGTTTCTGCATGAAATCTAAACAAGTGCGCTCCTGGGGTGCAAGTCCTTCTAAAATATTGTCCACTACTTCCTGTTCAGTCAGGTACAATCTAAGCACACTGGCAGATTCCTTGATGGTGCTAATATAGACCAACAAAGGCTCATAAGGACCTTGCAAGAGGTTAAAGTGTTTTAAAATCCTGATGGGGATAAAAAAATGCAGAATAATTTTATGATATGCATCTAAACTGAGACCTTAGAATATGGCTTGTTGCGTGCATTCACTCAGAGGACCCGGGGTAAAAAGGAAAATTACTTCTAACAACTGGGGTTGGGTACAGAATTACTCTGATGTAAGCGGACTCTCAACTTCAAAAAATGTAGAAATTTTGTCACATCTAATCCATCAGTAATCCGCATGTCCTTATAGTATACATTCAAGGGGTGAGGTTATTCCCCAAAACAGCTGAAGGTGGTTGATACATGTTTGGGTATACCTTAAGAGTCATATTCACTTGGGCACAAAAATAGAAGTGGAAGTGGGCCAAAAAGTTTGTACAGTGGAAGACACGGTTGCAGGAATACCAGCACCAAGAATAATAAGTGAGGGTTTGAATCTGGGAATAGGTTGGGTAACATCTAGGAGTAAGCCTAAAGTTTTTTTTGGGTTGTGGTGGTAGAAGGCCTTGAAGGTTCAGAGCACTAACCTTATCAGATACTTGTGACACAGTTTGTTCCTGCTGTGTGGTAGGAACCACACGCAACTTACTTTCAGCTAAATTTACAGTTTCTGCAAGTACAGGAACTTGTTCCACAACATTTTGCAGGGATGCGACCTGTGTATCAGACAGGGACTCACTAGAAGATTTCAACAAATTCTTTGCGAGCCAGTCCAGGTGAGCGAGCCTTAGGTTGATTCTATAAAAGGCTAAAACATATTACTCATCCTCTAGGTTATCAGTAAATTCCGTTAGAGGGAAAATTTTAGAAACACAATTGCCAAATTATCTCTTAAACTCACTGTCAGTATACTGTATGGGGCCAAAGGGTAAATTTTCATACATAGCCCCACACAAAATCTTTCTCAAATCAGCAAATGTAAGGTCAGTGGGCTGGATACCACAAACTTTGAGCTCAAACGCCAATTCGGCTTTCAACAACCAATCAGGTACTATGGTGACCGACATTTTTGCAAGACAGTGTGAAAAGAAACAAGAAAAAACAAACACAACAACACAAGAAACTTTACACAAGACGTAACCTAATCAGTCACCATCAGAAGTTGACCCCAATAAGGGCGAGGGATGAAAAAAAAAGATCACACGTGCTGATAATTTACACATAGCATTAAGTGGCCTCAATGATAGTGCACCACGCCAAATGCTACCACAAATATTGAGCCAATATCCTAGCACCTGAGATCAGAGCCCCCAAAACAACAGCTCAGTCAAAATCATAGAGATCTGCCCAACTGAGAAGTCCCAGAGACCATCGTGAAACAAAAAATAATCTGCTGCAAGTGCGACCTCTCAGTGCAACAATCACAAATCAGTCAAAGACAGCCCAGCTCCCACAAAAATAATACCCCCTTACATTATTTTCTTCTCAGTCACACACTGTTGCAGACGTTGCCCACATTAACCACCAGAAAGATTCCATACTGCATTTACACATGTTTAGAAATTTTTTGTTGAGAAAACAAAATAGTCAATCATAAATAAGTCAAAAAGAGGTTATTTGAACTCAAAAACTTGATTGCATAAACGGGGTAGAATTGTCTCCTAGGTTGGTTAATATGAATAGAAGCATGACTTTAGTTAATAGTTTTACTACCCAGTAACAAAGAAAATATTTTTTTTCGAATGCACACACAAGTGCAAAGCCCGAAGGCAACAATATACACACACAATATATATATATATATATATATATATATATATATATATATATATATATATATATATATATATATATATATATATATATATGTGTGTGTGTGTGTGTGTGTGTGTGTGTGTGTGTGTGTGTGTGTGTGTGTGTGTGTAATTCACAACATTACAATTGACTTAATATACCATTACTATTTTTTTTGTATTTTTCTATGCTACATTTCAGCTTTTAAGGTTAAGGGGTGCACCCACGAAAAAAAAAATTATATGGATTTAAAAAAAGAGAAAATTCAGGCGCCTATGCCCTAAAACACCCTTACAGGAAAACTTCTCAGATTACTTTTTTTTACGTAGGTACAGAAACAGAATTTTCAAACAAGGTTAAGTCCAATGCAAGAGAAAGTTTGTTGCTATTATTTTCTAATAAAGTCACAGTTGTTGTTTGTTACCATGTTGGAACAGTTCCAAAAAAAAAAAACACCGGATTCCGCTACATTTTGAAATTAGTGGGGCTGCATGCAAAAAAATCTGACCGACTACTGCAAACGGCGGTCCAGAAACCCCAACACTCTGCGCACGGTCTCTACTCGGCTCCCAACCCAACAGGTCCATGGGAAAAGCAGCTACAGCCCTCTTATCAAGGAGAAATCATGGTGTCGGAAATGGTCGCCCACGACGACGACGGCACCAAAGTTTCAAACACGAAAAACAACATATAAAAACTACAACAAAATCACTCACCTTGGTGATCATAGATATCAAATTAACTAAACATTACATTGAAAATTCAAGCAAGGTGAAATTAATTGTAATACACAATCTTTTATCAGAAAACTAGGGGCCCAGCTCGTGACCCTTTTTTTTAGTGTTGTCACGTGCCTAGAACAGTTATGATGTTACAAATTTTTGTTATCATACAAAGACTGAAAAATTATTATGTGAAATTAACTCATCATTGGATATAGTTCTATCCACTAAGCCAATATGGAACCACTTGAAATCGCTTTATAAACTGATCCACTAAAGCCCCACTTGAAATCGCTCTATCTATTTGGCAACTGCGGGCCCATTTGATATATATCTATCCACTGGGCCACTGAGGCCCAACTTGGAATCGCTCTGTCCACTGAGCCACTGTGGCCTCACTTGGAATCTTTCTATCCACTAAGCCACTAAGGCCCCATTTGAAATGTATCTAGCCACTTAGCCACTGTGGCCCCACTTGGAATCGCTCTATTCACTGAACCACTGTGGCTCCACTTAGAAATTAACTCAAAATTGAAGCGATACATTTAATGTAAAAAAAAATTCCATTACATTTATATCTCTATGCAATAATCTCTATGCATTAATACAAACTTTCATATAGGAAAACAGTAATAAAAAAATGAGATTTGAAGGTAAAGGGTAATGATTGCATAATCTGATCTTGCTGAAATTCGAACTTGACCAGTATTTGACCCTGAGGATACACACTGCAAAATTCTAAGAACTTCTGTTCAGTTTCAAGGGACTTAGAAGTGTTAAAGATGGGCAGGCAGACAGGCAGAGACTGTCTGCTTATTATATAGGGTACAATATAGATTTCGCATTAGAGCAAGGTTTGTTTACAGACTGAAACAAAATTATATTCCGAAAAGTAACTAGGAATGATGGTAAAAAGGGGCTTTTCAAAAAAAATTATTGCTAGAAAAGCAATTAAATAAATTTGAGAAGGAGAATCCCACAATATGGCACAAATGTAGCACCAGGAGTTCTGACGACTTACACCACCGACGGCACCCCAGCGGCCAAGAAAAGGAAACTCAGTATTGACTGTGCTAACGAAGAAGTGGGGAACGACGTTGTTCATTATAGAGTTGGTTATAAAGGTGATGAATATGACGGTCATTTTCCCGGTATTCTCACGCACTTCTTCAGCGAGTTACATGCAAAAAGTGGTGTGAAGAAAGCAGAAGACGACAAGGACACTGACTAATTATTTTGCGAAAACTTGAATGAAAGTGTTTTTAGACTTACACTTGGATCACTTTGCATAATTTCTGAGATTTCTTGTATAGTTATCTGATATCTTCAATCGCCAAACAATTTAAAGAATGGGGTTACATCAATTGAGATAATCAGGTGCATGATCTGTAATCATCTGAGCAATTCAAAGATTGAGTGTAGGTTATAAATAAGGAAACAATGAATTTATGTACACATTCTAATATGTGTAATTTATCATACCATCCCTACTATTTTTCTGAGTGACATATTAACTCAGTAGTTTATATAATTCTTTACAGAAGTGTTTTATTTAAAATTTCTGTGAGTAAGTGCACATGGAGTCATATGATTCAGTCAAAATATTATATTTTTTATGGTGGATGAAAGTCTGTTAAGTTGTACTTCAGAACAGAATGAATGAGGAATGAGCTGAGGAGTGAAATGAGGAACGAACCAAGAAATGTTTAGAATAAATGTTCTGAGGATGATTGTGAGGAACAAATGGGCTGAGGAATGTTCTCAAGAACGTTTTGAGGAATGTCCTCAAGAATGTTTTGAATGTTTTGAGAGGAAGGACATTTTGAGGAATAGAGGGACTGAGTAATGTTCTGAAGAATACTTTGAAAAATAAAATGGACTTACGAATTTTCTGAGGAATATAATGCGGAATGATTGTAACAACTGGTTTTTCTTTGCTCTGTTTTAAGATATGATTTAATTTTAATTTTAATATTTTCTTTCGTTTTGTACTATGTTAGTTTATGATATTCAGATGGGCTTTAAAAGTATTATAAAATTCCTTGGAGATTATTTAATGTTTTGTTAATGTATTTATCTATGACTGAGCGAGCATACACTTTGCTTGCAGGATTAATAAACACTGTTTAATAGGGCGAATGACGTAACTGTTTAAAAAGAAAGATTGTTTGGAATAAAATATAGAACACAAGAAAAATGTTCGTATAAAGAAAGTTCTGCAAGAATTTTGAGGAGATGCTTCATTGTATAAAATCTGAATTATAAAGAAGATAATTATAAATACGATAAATGTGCAAGATAATTTAGTTTCCAGATATATTTGGAAGAAGACTCTGTTTAATATTTAACGATATGCAAGACTGTAAAGAAGTGATTCCTGACGGCGGGAAGTCTCATTTCTTCGAGAATTCCAGAGTCAACTGGTGAGCTGCTATACAATCGGGATCATTCTGCGGCGGATCGATGGCGAAGCTCGACGCCCTCACACCCGAGAGCAGCGACGCCGTGCTTCGCGAGGTTCCATCAAGTCGGAGAGAGAGCGTCTGCAAATCGTTTGCCATTCCTGAAGTTGCAGCATCATAAAGTCCTATGCAATCGTATTATCACTAAAACTAGATCAGCGACGTAGTTGAGTTAATTTTATTGAAGTAATCATTGTAATAGTGTTGTTTGCTCCAGCACCAATAATTTATGGATGAAAGCTACAGTTGTTTGATGCTGAAATTTTCATCATTAGCATTGACATTGTATTTTGTTGTGATTTGAAATTTTAATTTATTTTTAATATTCATCAGAATAGCTTTTAATTTCTAACAAGTAAATATCTTTTGAATTTAATTATTTTATAAAAAAAAAAGAAATCTTACAATACTTTTTTAATCCCAGTTATTTGCTTATAATATTTTGAGGTATTTCACAATTCCAATACTATTGTTATTTTCCTTTAAAGATATATAATCTTACATTAACTCGGAATACTGAAGTAACGTATATGTTGAACTGAGATATTTATCAATAACTGTGTGATTGATTTGCCTGGTTTATCAGTTTATTTGGACGTTCACTCGAATTGGTTAGTTTTATGACTAGCCGATACGGTTGGTATGGTTGTTTAATATTGAGTTTTATTTCCTTTGGTTAGAATTGACTTTTTTTATGGCTGGTATGGTCAGGTGGTATTACATATTTGTGGGTTGATATGTTTTGTATGTTTGCACAATAACTGTAACGTTGGTAATGGCAATTACGGTAATTTTAAAAGACGACTCAGCATTTTACTTAACTGAATTGGTAATGGTAAACCAGGTTGACTAATATGTAGCGGTGAGTGTACACTGAGAAAATGGTTTGGTTGAATCAAACAAAGTTTGTTCGGCACAACTAAAATAATTGTTTTATAGTGGCAGTAAATATTTTGTTGTTCCTATTTGTTTGCCGCAATCTAGGAATTGGTTGGTGCAACTAAATATGTGTTTTACTCGACGTGCATTAAACAGTTTCGTTTAATATAAGAAGTCACTCGAGGGGAGACCAGGATTCCAACGTGACATAAGCTGCAACCGAGCACTACGCCTTAGAAACGTAGGCTAAAGTGACTCCTGACTAAAATGCGATGTTTTAAAGAAATACAATATAAATACTGGACAATATGCTCAAGTAAATATTTCCAGTTTTACAACATTCCGCTTTAGTTTCCTGTTGAACTTTTTTTATTATGATGTTTATGCTGTTATTATGCATCAATAAATGCATAAATAAACACCGTTAGTAGAAGACTACAGCAGATCTTGGCGTAAATCAATAATGTAAATAAAATTCAACCAATTTCACGCTAAATTCAAACAAATTTCTGATTCACCGTAAAAATTTTCAACGCGCAAATCAAAATCCAAATCAGTTTTCAACTTATGTTCACTCTTTGTGTGTGGTTCTTTAAAGACTAGTTTTCAAGCTAAATCATCATATTTTTTATGAAATATGAAGTATTTTCATACTTTTCTTGGGATATTTTTTTCAAATTTAAAGTAAATATTTGCGTTTTTGACCTAACTTTATACTCATTCATCCTGAAAATGGACCACTGATCAAAAAGTGAACAAATATTTTTTTTTAAAAACGTTTTTTTGATTGAGAACACAGATTTGGGTCAAATTATCTAATTTTTGGGGGTGAGATTGAAGAGATGAATGATGTTTGAATGAGATATTAGAAAATTGTTGCTTCAAAGTGAGAAATTTGAGTGAATTTTAGTTAAATTATTGAGTTGCACCAATATCTGCAAAAGTCTTCTAGTATCATTACAAATCTAATTGTCACAAAAAATACACCCAACCTCTCTAGCTGTATTTTAGAACTAAGACAATCAAATGAGTAATCAAACAAATACATACAGTTGATTTAACTAAATAGTTTTTTGACCATCTAATTAGATTCAGCCCATCCCAATATATATTGTTAATTCAATCGTGTATTTTGTTAGAAGAACAATATTCAATAGTTGTTGTTCAAGTTTTGTGTACTGAACCAATAAATATACTTTTGGCCTTATACAAACATACTGCGTTGGCTTTTCTTTCAGTATACTCTCAGGGTGTAATGCAAAATATATTTATAAAATCATTTCACTCGTAATACATTATGTCAGTATCATAAGTGCTATTAATGATTTGAATTTGGTGATTCTATCACCATTGGTTCGAAAATGGTGGCGAACTATGATTATAAAAAAGCACAGAACATATTGTGCCATACCAGACTCATTTGGGTTGAGAAGACCTCATAGATTCCATGCCTCAAGACCACATGGGGTTAGAAGCCATAGGTGTTGTTGTGGCCAAGATCCTCCCTGATGTTATAAGGACCCTCACTGTAATTGCAATGAACCCTGTAGAAAATGAATAATATTTAAATGGAAGTTATTTTAACTTTGTATCATCTTCTCCAAATAGAAATTAATTTTAATTTAAAGTATTACTCCTACCTCAATGTCAAACTTTTTAAGATATGTTATTGTGTTTTGAATGAAAGATTAACTAGGTGGTAGACAAATAATGCAAAAAAAAAAAATTAGGTAAATTAGCAATGAGACTTTATTTCGTAAAAATAATTTGTGATATGCTCATTTTTTAAATTAAATTAAAAAGGTACTTTTAATTACACTTTAACAGTTTTATTTTCCTTTGAATTTGTAAATCTATTTAAATACAAATTTATAAAATTTAATTCAATTTTAATTTAAGTTTTTGATTACCAATAATATGTAGGGTAAGTGGCAGCAAACAATTTGTTACCTCCTAATGGTGGGTGCAGAAGTAATAAAAAGTACCACCTGCCTATCACAATCTTTCAGAATCAATTAATTTATATACACGTTCATAATTTAGAAAAAAAAAAAATTAACACAAGTTCAGTCAGCGAGACCTGCTTCACTTGCTTATGGCAGTGGGCAAAGAAGCGAGGGATGCGAAGGTATGTATTTATGGTAACAAAATTTCTTCTAAAGTTGGACACACACTGGAAAAAAATTATTATTCCTGGCGTTCATTAAAAGCCAAACTCTAATGGTCCTTACGTTAAAACCATATAGGCTTATGAAATACTCTAAACCGCTATGCGCCATACTCTCATTCAGAAGGCCGGAAACGAAACTAGCATAATCTGACCTAAAAAATTATTGTAAATCATGTCTATATCAGTTGGTGACACTTATCGGGCCACATGTACATTCTCGGTACTGGGTCTGATGCATGCATTCTGAGTTTCCTAAGACTAACCCAAATAGTATGTAAATTATATTTACCTATGCTCATAAATAATTCACATGCACTCGAGTCTCACAGTTACTGTGCCTATAACACAACTTGAGTAAGTATGTTCGCTAACAATGTAACCAGCCTTGGGTTGGTTGTACAAAGTCAATGTAATTACTTAAAAATATATAAAACTATGACCAAAATTTTTATATGGACTTTGTTTTTAACTTTGTAGAATGGTGAATACAATAAAATTAAATAAAACCTTATTTATAACAGTTTCTTTTTGAACATACCATATATAGTGTTCAAAACAGTTCTGGAAAATAATCGTGGCTGTAGACATGACCTGAGCTATAAATACATTGGTTAAAGAAAAATTAAAATATCAATAACTAACCAAATACATAAAACTATACACTTCATACAAAAAAGTTATAAACTGCTGTGAAAAAATGTACCGATTAGAGTATGGAATATATTTCTCATATTTAAAACTTGTCACTCATCTTTGGTGGCCTAGGTATGCCCCTTCTGATCAAAGGGATAAGATTTCAAAACCATGTGCTTTCTGGAACAAAACTTTTCTGTTTCAATTTTCACATCTCTAAAAATGTTTACATAATTTAACAATCATAATTCGAATTTGCATTAAAATGAAATGTCCGATATGTAACACAGTATTCTCGTTTTTAAAGGATTTCCAGCATAAAAAAGGTAATTAAATTTTATTATTTATGTTACACCGAATCCTAGATGCCGGATAAGCCCTCGACTCTTCATTCTAACATTTGTACTTTGTCTGAAATGAGTTCGAGGCAAGTTGAGGGGTTATGGTGGGGTTGTGGACAGTGTGGGGCAAATAAGATGGGTAAGACGATGATACACAAAATTTGCCAGAATGTGGGATCGAAGAGGGACAGTTAGGCTAACGGTAGCGGTAACTGGTTGTTTGGTGGTAGGAGGAGTTTGTGTTAGAGAAGTGGTAGTAGGTGGTGGGAGAGATTAAATGTCGGTGAGGAGGGTTTAAGGACTGTGGGTCGGTGTGCGGGTCGTTGGTGTTTGGAGGGGGGGGGGGTGGAAACATCTATTTAATCCAATATTCTTCATGAAAATACGAGTCCATCGATACTTAACTCGGTATACTGAGAAATTTAGATATAAAAAAATTAATTACCTACAATTTAAAATATTAAAAATACATTTTTATTAATAGGGTTTGACTGCTTATTGCGGCTAACTTTTTCCCGATTTTCGGTATCCCTTAGCCACGCTTAACAATCTCTAAGCCACAGGTTTTAATTATTTTACGGGAAACTGAGGTAGGACGAAAAAGAGAATATAAATGTGAAATGTAAAAATTTGGAGGCAAAGGGAAATTTTGAGTGGAAAAAAAAAAAAAAAAAAAAAATGTTTAACGTCACGGCGGCAATTTTTAATTCAAGAGGTCTAACGGCTCCACAACTTCATTGTCAACTGCATTTGCTAAACAATTCCTAGAGCTTACAAATGCGGATTGTAAAGATAATGGACACGAATATGCAATACAACTATCAGATTTAAAACAATTCTATGTTTTTTTCAGCTATGCTTTAGAAAAAAAAGTGGCCTTGACTTGAAATAACTGATGGGAAGATTAAGAAATTCGGTATTTGTGCAAAACATTCGTTCTCACATGAGCAAAATAAAAACAATCGTTGAAGAACTTCATGTAAATTGCACATCGGTGACAGAATTATGTTTATATATATGTGCCAAAAGTTATTGTGTTTTAGTAAACACTACTATAAATACTAAAATTTCAATATCCATGAACTCTCCATTTCCTAAGATTATCCAATCTCCCATTATTTATATTTTGGGGGACGGTATATTAATTTAAAAAAATTAGGCAGTGGAAGATACAGTTTCAAAATTGTCACCGTTGAGCTGGAATTAAAAATGACAACAATCGGTGCACGATGGTAGGCATCCATGCACTGCACGTAAAATTTTAAAGTATTTTAAAATGTGTATTGCCGGACTAATAAGTAGCGCGAAAGCAGTTTGAATTCAGAATGTCTGACGAAATAATGTTGCTACAGCCTTAAGAGTCAGAGGAACTCACATGGTCTCATATAACATCAATGTCAACTTCTGTAACAAACTACAAGAAAACTATAAACTATTTAGAAATCGTATTTTTTGTGTACAAACAAGATAAAGAAAATCGTTCTTGCTGTTAAAAAAAACAGTAAATATTGGTTTTGAAAATATACTAATTTATTGTTACAATATTCAACAAAGTAGAGTTTAGCAAGTATAAAACATTTTCCTAAGTAACTTGGAATGCTTCACTAGAAAATAAACTTTGTTTTTATATTACTCGGAAGGTAAGTATACTACTAACCGAACACTGCCAACACCACACAAACAACATGATTACTTTTTTTAATAAATCTTCACAAACCTTTGTAAATGATTATATTCTCGAAACGTATTCGGAGCTATATCGTTTTGTCCTGGGTTAGCGAAGCAGGTAGACGCGTTACAAATAGAAGGGTTGAGAATAACTACCGACTTCCTTGCCGACTGTCCACTTATCTCTTCGAAACATCCCCATAGCATATCTGTCAAAAGAAACTGACTGTTCCGAACATGCTACCTACAGAAGCGTAATTTGTGTTGCAGTTATTGTCCACCGCGTATTACTCTTTACTGATAACAAAAATGAGTAGGTAGAGCTCGAAATGCAGTGGGAGACGTTTGCATCTTAGCACAAAGCCAAGAAAAAGGAAGATGAAGCATTTACGAGAATACTACTATAAAAAAAAAGGTATATCATGTTATTAACATACAGTTTATCTCATGTTATGTTTCCAGTATTTGAGAGGTATTGCTGCCAATGTATTTAAATCACATCAAAATGGCATAGCACTTTAAATAAGGAACGGTCAGCTAATTGTCAAGTGAAGTAATTGTGACATATCTGAATAAAAAAAGGTTTTCATCATCGGGGGAAAAATGCGCATTGTGTGAATAAAAACTAGCAAACTATTTTGGAATAATGGTATTAATATATTAGTTATACTATTTAGTATTGGATTTTGCAGTACCGTATTAGTTTCGAATTTGCTCACGTACATATAATCCATTCCCCATTGGAAGCAACTTTCTCGGAGCCCTGCCAAATATCTACCTGCAGGCCCTTTCGTATCCTTCCGTCAAAAGTAAAGAAATATTAACATGTGACTGCCATGAAGCATCTGTCAAAATTAATGTTTACATTCCATTGTGTGTGTACATATGTTCGTATACTTTCGCTATGCCTAAAAATAAACTTTAAAATGTGACGTCGACTTTTATGCCTGTCAAATGTGTTGTTTACTGTTTACAGCTTTTCAAAGAATTCTGTCATATTCCAAAAACCATTCCGTGTGAATATTCACAGTTTAGGTCTCTAACATTATTTAAGTCAGCTTTATGACGTTTTAAAAATGCCTGAATTGATGACAGTTCTTACGGTTATTTTACATTAACATATTTGTGTCCCACGACATAGCTCAATACAGGTAATGCACGTTAGTATTTTTCCGCGAATGTGTTTAACACTGTTACAACTGTGAGGTAAAGGGCTGTACTAATTATCCCTTTGTTACTGATATGCGTTGGGTCATTTCTTTAAAAGGATGGCCATAGCTGGAATAAATATTAAAACGAAGGAACAACCAGTCAAACGAAAAAGGCACATTAAATTCAAGCACGCAAATCTTGTTGCTCATTTTCGTCATACAAACTTTAAAAGATAGAGGTGAACATGCAAACAAATAAGCCTACGATAACTTTTATTCCTCTCATATTTCTATGTATTGATACTTACTGTTTATTAGCTTTATTAAAATTCATCCGGCTGGGATTAGTATTTTTCTTCTGGGATTGTGGTAAATTACGTTACACGACTGTGTTTCAAACCCCTTAGTGCAAAGGTACAACGTTGTGATAAATAAACAGACGTGGATGTAAATAATTAACTTCGTCATAAAAACAGTTCACAGTTAAAACGTATAAATAGTGCTAATCAAAATAAAAAACGCAAACACAGGGCCAGCGTATCGACAACGATGCACAAAGGCACGCCATTTCACAGACGCAATGATTAACGAAACACACATCACAGTATATTTATTACTGCCGTGGAAACACAGACTTATCACAACATCATAACTTGCCTAGGTAGGTTTTCAAAACACGTCTACAAACGTGATGTGATAATTTGAAGTATTTTTCGGGGTAAGAATAATTTACGTTTCGTTTAGCAAAAAGCAACACGCCATGTCATGGTTCGCCACGTATGCCAACTTCACCATCATCATATCTAAATATATTAAAAGAAGTATTCAAACATCAAAATATCTTTTCCGTTGTAAATTACAAATTCAAAAAACATTATTTTGCTGTAATAAGTATGAAATATGCTACAATTGATAACATGTATAACATCTTACTTTCTAGCGAAATGAAATTTCCCGATTGTAAAAGAGACAAAGAAAGAGAGAGAGAGAGAGCGACAAGCTTTCTGCTGTTATTTTAAACTGTTAAAATGAGATATGTTGCCACCGGGGCTACCTAAATATTTAATTAGGCACGGTTTAATTTACAAATGGTATACTAAAAAACCAGGTTAAAATAATATTATAACTGTGAACTATTTCTTACTGGTCGTTGCCAACACGTCGTTGCACTCGCTGATGTTAATTCATATTTAGAAAAGAAATAAATATTACAAGTTATAGAAGATATTGAGGTAAAAATTCATTTATTCAATACTACAGTACTATAGTTAACCACAGTGTTATATATTTGTAGAATACAGGTTATTGAAAAAACAGGTTGACATGTTATGCCTCGAGTGATTTTTCAAAGGTTGATTTTCATCAGTCGCTTCCAATTGGGAATGGACTATAGAGGAATTTATCACAAATTCTACTGTTTATCTTCATCATCATGAAACGGAAACGACTGTTCAGCCCTTTTGCTTGTGTGAGAGTTTACTTTTTCATGTGTACGTGTCCGATTTAGTGTGCTCTGCATCAGATTTGAAAATAGTTAGGAAATTTTGTGAATTTTTATTATTAGAAAAACCGTTACTGAAAATCCTGTATTTAATATTGTAGTCTGTATAACTTCAGTAGCAATACATTGAAATACCCCGTCAAGGATGTTTTCGCCCATTATAAGGCGCTTGCGAAAATAAACCTGGTAAAGTTAACTGGGTTAACTCGGTCTCTTGATCAGATTCATCAGTTCCCTTTGCAGTTAAACAGGTTGCTTTGAAAGCTTAGAGTAACTCTGGTGTTTTGAGATGGCGGGAACTCGAAATATAATTAAGCCTCAATATTTAGTACAGTTACTAAATACTGTGCCGCAATTATTACATACTTCTCTTTAAAGCAATATGTTTATCTTCTGTCATTGCTATTTAAAACACGCCTCCTGTCTGTTCTTGCAACAGAAATATAACATGCATCTTTTCCTTAAACACCGCTCGTTAATTATAATAGCTTGTCATTAACTTGCTTAATTTTGTTGCTGCAATGTTCACATTTACGCGCATTTCACGTGTGTCGCCTGCTAGAACCACGTTACTCTGCTGTTGAGTAGGGTTAGCCCAGAGTTGATCGAGTCGAGGATCGAGTTAACTCGGGTGACTTTCCGAACACGAGTTAACTTTAACCCGATTACTTTTCGAACGCACCGAATAAAAGTTTTAACTTAATCGAGTTAACCGGGTGACTTTTTGTAAGTGCCTAAAAGCACATCACCGTCGCTGGTATAAGGTTACGATTATTTTCCAGTTTTTACAGGGAGCTCTTATGTGAATTTATTTTTTCGTAGCAAGGTTTGTAAAATCATATTGGGGGTGCAATCTTACTGAATATAGCAGCGTAACAATTTTCATATAGGTAGTGCAAAATTACATAATAGTTTTTCACTCACAAAATTTGAATGCCTGTATTGAAAATGACATGACTGCACCAGAATACCAAAATTTGCAATAGATAGCGGAATAAAAAAAACTTTCAACTCGTTTTATTTTCAGATTTAGATAAAAAGAAATAGATTATACCCTGATTTAGTAATTTTTACTTCCGCCTTCTAGGTTAAGCAACATGATTGTATAGTTCCATATTCCTGCTTCTCGTACCAAACAAAAGGCTGGACAGAAATGCACGGCACTATCACCGGGTGTCAGCAATATTCATGAAATGCGCCACATATATTATTAAAAAATTACATTACTGTTTGCTGAAAGCAAGAAACCTACCGGGTAGGCTACTTGTGTTTACTATAGGCCATTGGACTAACGAAATAAATACATACAGTACGTACGAAAGTGAAATGACTGCAGTAAAACATCGCCGCTATTAAAACACACTCAATCACAACTTCTTGAGCTTGTTTTGTGTATGTAAGTATTATAATAGCCAATATGAGGCTTTGCCATATGGAACTGCATTGCGCCGATTTCTTTTACGTAAGCCGTCCGGGAACGAAACAGTGCACTAAAAACGATTTTAAAAAAAGTCGTTTTATAGCGTAAGTGCCATAGAGCAACTTTAATAATGTTTTTGTCTGGAAAGCTCGGCATCATCAACTACAAAAACTTGTTTAGGCCTATGGTTAAAGATACGCACCAGCAGTAAACACAAACACCCCATCTTAAATTTAAAATAGGCTTACTGTAAATAATTCTAGTTCATATATTTTGAGATTCCGGTGGAAAGCACATAGTGGCGGAAGGTTATGTAGTCGGTCTGTTTACAAAGTGCTACTTTAATACGATCTGTCAAAATCTGGAAACTCTATGTTGAAACAGATTATGTTACTGAATTTGCTAGTTATTTTTTAATAATCCTCTATAGTGTAATCTGAATAGACAAAATGCTTTTATCATCGATCAATTTATGAGTCATTAGAGAATAACCTTCTGTTAGTTTTTCTACAAATAATTTTTTTTAAAAGTTCGAATATTACTAGTTGAAACTTAGGATAACGTTTTCCCAATCCTGTAGTGTAGCCTCTGATATAGCTGGGTTTATTACAATATTTATTTTTGGACGCATATTTGGGGGGACACGTATAGATCCGATTTGGTCACGATAACTTCGATTTTTCGTAATTTTCTGTAATCTCTAGATGTGAATGCTGGGTTGGATATTCCGTCCCAAGGAATCGAAAGCCACTCAACTGGAAGCCGGCGGTAGCAGATAGGTCCGAACAACTTCGTTATTTTATCGATCACTTCGTCATCATTAAACTTATGGAGCCCGATATCTTGTACCATAGTCGTTCTTTTATCGATCACCTCGTCATCATTAAACTTATGTAGCCCGATCTCTTGTACCATAGGCCAGCATCATCATAAGAGCGAGCCGCGGCATTGACCATTCCCATTCAGACGATTTTGAGATGAACTTATTTGCACTATAATTTTAATGGCCGTGGCAATAATTGATCATTCCCAGAGATTTAAATTGAGCTTTAGGAATGGGAGGGTGTACCACTAACTACTTGATTCATTTTAATTCCTATTTAATTCTACGATTATAGATCACATCACCGAAATTCCGTACCGCTATCGGTTGATGAGCCGCCGGTGTGTGGTGCGGGAGGTTCTGGGTTCGAATCCTAGGTATGGCTTGGGTGTTAGTCTAAGTTAAGTCATCAGTTCTTTTGTAAGTGGTCCCTTGATAAGCCTTCAGGCATAACACTGGGGGACATTAATGAGCCCAGTCCAGTACAATCCAATAGACTACATTGTCTTGTTTAATTTATCGTTAATTTTAATATAATTCTCAAGTGTAGAATTAAAGTAGGTACATCAATAATATTTTATTGCTTACATTTTTGTAGTAGCAGTATGTCTTATTTGGTGTTTGTCGTTTCTGATTGTTTCCCGTTGGATAAAATGAAGTTGGATCGTAGCGAGATGTCCGTTTTTAAATAATTATATTCTGATAGCCCACCAGACGTTCCGTATGCTACAGCACATATATGTGGGTAGAATGCCTAATCTGTCACGTCTCATTATAAAATGTACTGTACTAACAAAATAAATCACATAGGCTTATGTCCTAAATGTTGTGGCTATGTCAATTACAGAAACAATAGCCAAAATTCTTTCGTTGTTTCTACATTGTTAATAGGATTAATTATTTTTCAGGAGTGGACTGAATAAGAGATTTTACCTGTGTGTATAAACTATGAACAGTATGTCGAAACTTAATATAGAGTATAGTCGAATTATGAAAAAACGATTTCGTACCAAGGAAAAATGTTGCTGAAAGGCTTTGCCATTATTTAGTCAATAAATGAATTATTTGCATCACTGTTTTATATAGCGCAAAATATCGATAACGTGCTTTTTGTTTCTGTTGGGGAATATTTGTAATCAGATTATGAATAACTTTTGTGTTACAAAAAATATGGTCAGTTAAAAACGGCCAAAAATCAAGTTTTTCGTCACTGGGAAAAAAAAATATACGTTATAAACATTGCTATATTATCGCGATTTTTTGCAAGACCCCTCTGTTCCACTCCCAAACTCCCCACAAATACGGAAAATTTATACGCGTTAATCAAGTATATAAATAAGTGATTCGATTTTTTTTCAATTAAACCGAAATTTATATATACTAAAATAATATTATATTAAAATTAATTGTATATATTAAAGTAATTAAAAATTGAAAAATAAAAGTTTTTCTTAAGAGTATACTGCATAAAATGTTCTATATTACATTAGTACATGTTCTAATATATTTCAGAACAAATATAAAACAATTTAAAAACCGTTTAGGTGAAAATGCTCCGTTTTACACTATTCCCGCTAATTCGTAATTTGAGACTGCCAAACATCAAAACTGTCCCAGAAAGCGGGATCCAGGCACGTCTCTTTTTCAGGTATACGGGGAACAGC
Organism: Dryococelus australis; assembly: GCA_029891345.1. Lineage (NCBI taxonomy): Eukaryota > Metazoa > Arthropoda > Insecta > Phasmatodea > Phasmatidae > Dryococelus > Dryococelus australis. Next base: position 183,725,974 of record CM056994.1, on the reverse strand, counting down.
AAGGAGACAAGCTGATGTTTACAGCAATAAGATGAAAACTTACCTCCCATTCCGTCACGGGTGCTTCACTAAACCTCAACAGCTGGCGTGCAAAATGTGCATAACAACCACGATGTACCGCGTATAATTCCGGTGAGGAAATCACGTATTTCGGGTCAAGTCCCTCTGACTCTTAAGTCCTGTCTCGGAATCTATACAGGTGTGATTTTTTCAATAACCTGTGGAAATGTCTCAAATAAATAGATACAAATACATGAAGTATTTCGTAATTCTGAACATATTGACATATTTTTTGGAAATGCAATTTGATATGTCAAATTATAGTAACAGGAATGTGCAAATATTTAAATAAATCTCATACTTATACCCGCCTTCCAACCCCAATAAAAACGTATGCGAATCTCTCTTCAGCAAGACGAAAGCAGAAATAGTTATGCTTTTTTTGCGAAATTCTGCTAGGGCCTATAAACGTAATACTACATGAATGTAATTTGCAGTATGCTCATACAGATACTCAAATTTATTTACTTAGTATCTGACAACAAACCAAGTTTTCGCCTTTTGCCTTAAAAAAAAAAAAAAACACACACACACACACACACACACACTTGAACACGATTTCCGAAAAGAAACACGTATTTTACCTTGTACGAATGCAGACTAAATTTACATGGAAACCAACCTTATTACTTCCTTACGCTTGTCTCACCAAAATTGTGCAGCTTCACAGTGCAGAATCAATTATTATTTGGGTGATTGGAATATAATATCCCCATGATTTAATCGTTTACGAACCGAAGACAAATTATTTGAATGCCTGTGTCTTCGCCATTTAATTACATTTTTGATGTACGAAGGGCAACATATTATCATCCAACATATCCTTATATTAATGAAAACTTCGGATACGTATCTAATATTTTTGAATAGAGCATTTACGTAACTCTACTCTTTAAAAGTTTTGGTTTTATTAATATAACCGGTGCATTTTGGATATGTTATGATTTAAATAACGGTTGGTATTGTGTACAGTAAAATATCAATTCACTTCAGTTTTGCTGCCAAGTAACGTAGAGGACTGACAGTGTGATATTTTGACGGCACAAAACAGCGAAAGATTCATAAAATTTGAACTACATAGTTGACACTTCAACAATATCAATTGAGAACAGCATTTTGTGTCGCTGTCACATGTGTAAAAAAACGCATTCGAAATTCAAAATTCTGCCAGCGCGGTATTGCAGAAAGAAAGCAGTACATGTGATTTAATAGTGCTCTTCATTAGTTCAGTAGTTACGTTACCAACGTAATATACTCCGAGGCATGGCTTTCGTTTCTCTCAGATTATATTGGCGGAACTGCCAAGGTTTAACAATTTTTTAAAAATGAACGCACCAAAAGTATGCCAAGAGGAAAGTATATCGAATAAATATATTTTTTTAAAGAATAATTTAAATAAATTAGTAGTCAAATGTTTATTGAAGTGTCTGTGCTTGCCGCCGCGTTATTTTGGACACTCCTGCCAGAATTTTACGTTTAGAGATGGCTATTCGGCATTAGTTTTCAGCAGACTTGGTTCGGCACACAAAGTGCCATTTCGATCCATTCGCCGCCGCTGCCCCACACGATTCTCTCGAAATGAAGTGTGTCGCGACCCGGAACGACATCAGAAACGGAAACGCTACGGATTCGACATAGAATCTGTATCTTTCTCTCTCTTTCTCTCTCTCTCTCTCTCTCTCCCATCTCCTCTCCTGCGTGTCTCCAAGCGCATGAAAAGGATTTCACGCGCGGGCGCGCGAGCTGAAAACAGAACCCGCGGCTGTGCTGTATCGGTGCCTGGTCAGCCGGCAGCGGGCCACGCGGCCTTTCATCTGGGGGACAGCCAAGCGCGCAATGGGACTGCCCCTTCTCTGAGTCACAGAGGGTCACCGCTAAGGCTGAGAGGGGCGTCGCGGGTTGCAAGTCCTGTCTTCACGAGAGCCCGTACAAACTCTCACCCCCCCCTCCCCCTGCACCCATCTAGACGCTCTTAGGACCTTCGCACTCCAAATCTCCCATTATGCTAATGAGCCACCCTCCTCCATTCCCACTGCTTCATAGCGTCACCCCCGGGGCGGTCCAGAACACGTCGCCGACACAGCGCTACTAACAGACGCTCTCTCGCGGCGATGTACTGTACAAGTTCACTCAGCCCAGGGGGGAGAATTCACGCACTATATAGTCCATTCCCGTTTATTCACACGTTTTAAATCACACCTTTAAGAAAACATCCTGTATGTGACGAGTTTGGTTGGTTCCTAAATACGTTATGTATCACAGGCGTTTTATATTATTATATTATAAAAGTACCTCATTTTTAATTAAATTTAAATTTTACCTATATTTCTATTATGATATAAATAAATCATTCATAGCCAACACGAATAAAGACAGAGAAAATATATATGTTAGTATTGATAAGTAAGAAATAGTTATTACACTTAATATTATTACACTGAGAGCGCACGAATGTGGTGCGTTGGCCCTCTGGTGTAATGTTCTAAGCATTGTTAGCATGAGGCGGAGGAATATCCTGGAAGTAGAACTTAAGCGCTGCTTCAGAAAAGTGGAAGTTACCGTGAATGGGATATACTCTTCTTCCCCCGTGAGCATTTACCTCGCACGCCACTTGGCACTCTTCTGCTCCACTCCGAACCCTCTCCCGCTAACGTCCACCCAAGCAGGCAACCCCCCCCCCCCCCCTCCTCTGCCCACCCCGACGCCAATTCATTAGCACATTTTACTTATTAATTTACATGATAATGACGCGAGATATTGCTGGACACGTGTCTCGTTAAGCCTTGCGAATGTCTGCGGAATGGCACAACACAGGTGGAACCGTGCAGGGTCTTTGCCCCACTGCGAGCCCCGTGTGTATGTGTGTAACTTAGCTTTTTGTGCGCCAATCTGCTACGGCTTAGACCAGACGTTTACTTTGTCCCTCTCTCTCGCACGCAAGAATGTGCTTTTGCTGCATTAGTCACCGCCGACCTTTGGAAATGCAGATAACCGGAAAGCAACATTGAGCTCATCCTTTCGCTTGAATGCGTTTAACGTCATGGCCACATTCACACCCCAACTCCATGCAAAAGATCGAGCGGTAAATTATGGTAATATTATTTATTTACGTGTATACAGTGCAATTAAAATATATAGCGAAAAATTATATTTTTACCTTACTATGACTACTAATGTGAAACGCGAACTGTTGAGAATCGAATCACATTTACATTAAACGTTGAATTTACCGTCTCTTGTACATAATGACGAATTTACAAAAACGTTGGACACAAAAAGTGCGAATAGAAAAAGTTGAATCACGAAGAATATAGTCGAGAACCTTGGTAGACTGCGTATTGTTTAGAACGGAAGAAATGAGTGGTTTTTCAAGAGTAAACGAAAAGGCACAGTATTTTGAAAACTTGAAATAAGAATAAAGGAAACACAAAACCATTTGCGGTAACGAAAGATTTCATCGATTCGCTGCGCAGGTGATTCAACAGAAAAGGCATCTCAGTTGATGAATCATATACAATAAAATATCAGTTACACGAAGCTTCTTGTTTTTGTTATTATATTGTATATAAATATGGTGATTATAAAGAGCCAATTGTATATCGTGGTCCAAATGCACATAAAAATGTATAGAATTAATTAATAATAAGTAGAAAATATTGTTGAAATATATTTGCAAATTGAGCCAATGCATCCGCTAACAAAAGAAGAAAAAATATTATATAATAAAACTAAAAAAATGTTCTGTATGTCAACGTGAATATGTAATTAAAGACAATCCAAAATAATATTACTGTGAACAGCTAATTGGAAAATTCATTAAACCAGTATGTTTGATCTGTAGTCTAGAATTAAAACTACCTGTTTATGTTCTAATTTATTTTCATAATCTAGCTGGTTACGATGTTCATTTATTTTGTTAATAAGATAGGATATGATAGTAAATATATGGATTTAATTGCAAATAAAAAAAGTTTATTACTTTTTGGAAATTAACGGAAAATATAACAATGAGATTTATAGACACATTTAAAATTTATGGCTAGTTTTATAGATAAATTATCATCTAAACTAACTAAATATTAAATGATACATACAAAAAAATGTTTTACAAAAGATAAAGTAGATTTAGTTATTAGAAAGGGCGTTTATACATATGATTATATAGGTAGTTTTAAAAATTTTAACGATACTGAACTTCCTCTAAAAAGTGAATTTTACAATAAATTAAATGAATCTGATATAACGTACGATGATTATGAACATACAAAACGTGTATGGGATCAATTTAATATAAAAAATCTTGGCGAATATCATGATTTATATTTAAAAAGTTATGTATTATTACTAGCAGATACTTTTTTAATGTTAGCGAAACATGTGTTAATATGTATGGTTTAGATCCTGCACGGTATTTTACAGCTTCAGGATTATCATGGGATGCAATGTTAAAAATAACTAAAGAACCATTACATTTATGCATAGTTATGATATGTTTTAATAGTAGAAAAGTGCATAAGAGGTGGAATATCGCATTGTTGTAAACGATGTGTAAAAGCAAATAATAAATATTTAGAAGATTTTAATCCAACCAAGAGTCTAATTATTTAGCATATCTCGATGCAAAAAAATTTATATGAAGGGGCAATGTCGCAATATTTACCATATGGCGGTTTTGAAAGGATTAATTATCCGGAATTTAAATTATATTTTTGGGATAATTATATATTAGATTTAAATAATGACTCTGATCATGGCTACTTATTAGAAGTTGATTTAGAATACCCACAAGAATTGCATAGTTCATAAAAAGATCTCCCATTTTGTTCTGAAAATAAAACAGTTCCATAAAACAAACCAATCTGTGACATTTTAAAATTTTGGGAAAATTTTAAAGGCGCATTAGTTTTTTTATCACCACAATTTGGTATCTTTTGTTTACTTTATATCATGGCTATGGACGGAAGATAAGGAATATTCAGAGCAAATTTGGTATTCATTAATTTCTGGTTGTAGTCCTGACAGTTCGTTTGTTTTAATTCCGCAGGTAGTCTTGGACCTTAAGTTAGTATTACAAGGATATTGATTGTTTCAAGTTAGACAGCATATTATAACGAAATAACAGATAAATTATATTATTAGGACTTTCAATTTGCTTAGTTTTTCATATTTTCGGTTTACAGGTGAATTTGGTAATCTGTAATTTTATAAATTATCGGCAGAATATTCGGTTTTCAGTTAGGCCAATATCTCTCTTGGAGCCAGTACTAATATGTTAAATATTTCTTTAGCACAGTACAGGTTAGTACTGAAATTTATTTTAATGCATTGGTAAATTTATAAGTATAATTATTTCCAGAAGTTAATTTTAGACTGGCATTTTTGCATTAGAACTTCAGTATGACTAGTAGAGAGTTAGCTGCGCTGCCAGGCCTTGGCAGGATGCCGTTGCTGGCTTCAGACGGCTCAGATTGCAAACAGGATGCCAGTCGCTACACTTGCATTACTGAAGCGTGGGACGCTGTGAGGGGCTCTGTGTCCGTGCATCTTGCAAGATGCGCTACGCATGTAGTTTCTGGCCGTATGTCAATTGTACGTAGTTCTGCAGCGTTTCCAGTGCCCCCAGCGCACTCTAGGAACTCAACTTGCGCATAGCCCGGGATTAGGAAACTGCGCACCGTTGCTATCTGTTTTTCACAGTTACTCTCTGCACAGGTGGGGTCTCGCGATGAAGTTTTGCTCATCGACTCCCGTGTTTGGAGAGGTGGCTGTGGGATGATGATTCTCCCAGCCGAAGATTATGTTAGAGCAATGAGCGTAGTACAGATATAATTAGTTTGACTATTTAGACAAGTATATAACTTAATTTGTGTTTATTGTACGCAGCTTTTTTCACTACCCTCCAGTATGGTGAATACAGCAACAGTCATTTGTTCATTAGTAAGTGGCAGGTTCGTTTGTTTTACTCTGGAAACAGGATTAATTTCTGCGATATTTATTTTTAATCTGTTCCAGAGGGTTACAGCATGGTATAGCTTCAGCATGTGAGTCTTAATTGAAGTTTTGATTTCCAAGAAGACTGCCCATTTTCAAAGATGAATGCAGTTTTATTTCAAGTTCGAGCAAATACCAAATCTGCTGTTTGCTTACTTCTCTTCATAGCGGAATTTTGTTTTGTCCCTAATGATGTGGAAATTCTTTGGGGATGTTTCTAAAGTAATTGTACAGTATTTAAAATACGGTTTGCCGATTTTCAAAAAGACGTTTACTGGTGATAGATACCAGGCTCGTGAAAAATAAATTTTTCAGGAATTGTGTGTTGGGTACTTGTGATATTCCAGTGTTTACATTTAATTTTCAGTTTTGTGCAGTTGTGTTTAGTTTTTGGTAATGCGTTTTCTGCATGAGATATGTATTGCTCACGAAATTTTGGAGACTACAGTTTGAGTGCGGCATTTTCCAATTTTGAGTGAGATTCGGAGTAATCTCTGTTTAACTACAATTAGGTTGTACTGTTTTATTCAAGTCCAAGTTTTAGTTTTTCGGCAATCTATTAATTTTAACACCGGAGATTTTTTGGGTTATTTCTGAATAGTGTATAAAGTAATGTCGTGCATTTCGAATTTTAATACACAAGATTTCTTGGTCACAGTTTAAGTTAGTAAATGTTTAACAAGTTTGGCAAATTAGTTCAATCGTTTTTTTTATTTGTGGTTTGTTAGTTTTCGGGAATTCGTATTGCGTCTTTTTAAGTGTGGAATGGGACACAACTTGGTGTTACCTTCCCTTTCGCTGGGAAAATTGATAACATTGTGAGTGACCACAGGATTAGTAAAAATCTTGGTTAAATTCGTGTAGAGTATTGATTACGTCTTTGAAGTAGTTTTGGTACAGTATAGTTCATCTTCTACCTCCTTTTATTTCAGTCTTGTTTGGGTTTAGTGCAAATGTAGGTAAACCTTTGTACACTGAGTAGGGTAATTTAGTTGATTCTGGTACACTCACTTGATATTGAGAAAGTTTTAAGGAATAATTGTTTGCAATTTGTTTTTTGGCAGGGGGTTGTTCAGTGTTCAGAGTGGTGACTCCCGGGCGATAATTAGTTTAATTTTATTTTTAGGCAGTAGGCAATTAATTGTTGCAGTGGAATATTAAAGTACTCTTTTAAATAGTAAATTATGTTAGTTTTTGGTTAAGGCGAAGGTGAAATTCTATCCGACTATTTATTAGTTATAAGTATTTGTCCATAAGTTTTAGTTTTTAAGTTGGTCTGTAGTTTTGTCAAGCTCGTTCTCGCTTTCTCCTGCAGTAGTAGTTTAAAGTGTTTGTACAGCAGAACAGATGAGCGCCAAATTGGGTGTAAAGAGTGTTTATCGGCATGGTCTTCTGTGGAGGAGCGACGACATGACCAATAGTCGAGTAAAAATTAGCAAAAAATGAGCCCAGCATAGAACTTATACAAACAAAAAGTCTGATATGCGGTATCTTGCAGATGATGCCTTAGTACTTAACATACTAAAAATCTGCATCCATACCTTTGCTCCTTTGGCCATCATTTTGGAAAAATGGCTGACAGTATCTGCCTTTCCTGCAGTTTTTGTTATTTTATGGGGAATCTTTGCTGACTAGAGGGAAAATATTAAGGAATTAAATTAAAGAAAATTAATTTCAAAACTTTTTAGTCCTATTCATTTGTATCCTATATATCATAGTTTTTCTGCTATTTCGACTTTAATATGGGAATTAATTTTGAATTTTGCATAAATCAGAGGGTTTTTCGCTGCTTTTCCCATTTTTCAGGAAAATAAGTTAATGAATTAAGTAATTCTGATGATTCATTCTTAAATAATTCACTTTACATAATTATAGTAGTGCTATGGTAGTTTTTCTTTGCTTGATGGCGAAAAAGGGAGGAGGGAGTATGTAAAATTTTCCCTTGATTTTGAGTTCTATTGTGAGCACTTGTTCACAATTTACTGGTAAAAGAAATTTTCCTTTTTTTCCTTGTTAATTGTCATAGTTACGGTCAACAATAATGGTTTTGTTACACCAGCATTCTTGTTAAAAATAAGCAGGCTTCATTTATGTTTTAAGATTCTCTTCTTGTTTTGAGAAAATATCAGCTTCTTTCATTGCAACTGACAAAGGTACAAATTTCAGGAAGAATATAATTTTCTAAAGTTAAGACCTTTATAAACTTATGTCATCTATAAAATTCTCCATTTTTGTTTTATATGTTTTTTGTATTCATTGCTTATTTCAAACAATTTATAGAACAAATGATACACGAGCTATGTTTAGCACAAAAATAATGTTTTATAATTGTCTAATAAACTTAACAAGGGTATTTATTTTGTATACTACTCACTTCCTTTATTTGGTTTAACGGTCCTGTTCTGCCTCCTTATATAGCTTATTTATATTAGAGCAGTTTCTCGAGCATGTATCACATATGGAACTTTTTACAAGCACATCGAATAACATTCAATTTAGTATCTGGCAATGGTTTAATGTCTGTTGAAATTGGAAGAAGTTCTCCACCCACATTTTCCCAACCAAACTTCATTGCATCTGTTACATTCCCGTCCAAATCATACCCTGGAAGTGTACTTGAAGAAGATGGTACTTCGCAGCATTTTCTGTTGGTGGCAGGCGAGCAATGTCAAATTAGTTGCGTGAAAAACATATTTTCTTTTGGTATAGTTTGTATCATAATGAATTCAGAGTATCTGTCTTTGGATCTCCTCAATACACTTATAGTAATATCTTGAGACCTGTTGCAATAATTTATTTTCAACTTATGTTCGCAGAACCAAACATGATACACTCGGACAGCAATTCAGAACCACACAATTTTGGGAAAACTGCAGATTTACTTTTCCCAAACAGCGAACTTGTAGAATCACATCCTGTTAAAGAATGAAAAAAAAGCAGTATTTGACAAGCTTCAACACCAATAGTCTCTTTCATTTGAAGAATGTTTTGTTTTTTGCCATTTTTCTTCATACATTGCATTGTGATATCACAATATCTGCATCTGAAACACTATGTAATACCCGATGGCCTTCTTCCTCCAGCTTAGTCCCTAGCATATTAATAAATCTCTGTTTGACTTGTTTTTTTCCAAAAAATGCAGCTTTGTTTGTCACTTTCGAAATACATGGTCACCGATGAATGTTTCATTCGCCGACTCTTTTCCATATCCTTGAACCTCGATCGAAGTTGTATAGCCATCAAAGATAACAGTTATTTTCCCATAGTTATTTTCAATGTGATTCTTGTATGAGAGAAATTACTGCCGGAGGCAATACAACCAGCTGGAGTAGTGTACCACCATCAATAACATGGTATGTATCACAATGAATGTGTCTTGCTAAGGCAGATTTATCAATTTTTCTGTTGCTTTGCTTTTCCAGATCAAACAAAGCTGGTGGGAAAGTACAAAGTTCATAACTGGAATAATCTTCACAGTTTTCAGTATTAGGATTTAATGACAAGAAAATTAACATCCTTTGTATCATGGGTCTCGGATTCACATGAGATGACTGTCCAGTGAGGATCACCCCTTATTTTAGAACTTCCATTGTCACAGTATGGTCACATATTTTAATCTTTACTTCTTGTAATGTTTTTCCAGTCATTTTCAGTAGTGTTTTTGGCCTATGTTGTCAGCATCATCAACAGTCACTTTTCTTTCTACATCCGGCAGACCAGTAGCTATATTGCATAATTAAAAAAACTTGGGTTTGAAAGGGCTGAGTTGAAAAAATCTGCATAGTTTTTTTATGTCTGTACATCCCTAGATTGTCTAGCAGATGACTACTCTACATGCAGTTGGCTTTCAAAATGTCGACTCTTTGTAAGTAAATCGACTGTCATAGTGTCTGCACTACATTTAGAATGACTTAACACCCATGGTACTCTTTGGCTCTCCATCATACCTCCTCCATTTGTTATCCCAGATTGTCCCTTGGTTGATTTCATGAGGGTATGTTCAATAAACATATTGGTCCATACAACTCCCCACATTCTGTCATGTCGTCTTAAAGTAAAATATCCTTTGGTGAACATTTCATGCACCTGTGGGTACTTTTTCTCTCATTTTTTCTCATGTACTGAATGTAAAATCTTATGTACTTGACATAATAACATAACAATATAACATATTTTCGACAGCATTTAGATGCATTTCAAGATTCCCTGTCTTTTCAGACCAAATAAATGCCTTTGCTACATCAAAAATCCTCAAGTATAAAATCCACAGCATTGCTGTTCGACTTTCTTTACTAAGTTCAAGTTTTCATTTTTACAGGCCTTCAATTATTTCATTCAGAGCAGGACTTCTGATTGTATCATTCATTGATGCAGGATTCTGGAAGAGTTCATCAAACACTTTAATTAAATCACTCACTTTCTGCTGACTTTCTTCAGTGAGATCCAAGCAATTAGTGTATGGAATACACTCAACTTCTGTGTGTGGGTTGTATTCCAAAATATCTGCTATAAGTAATGCTTGAAGCAATGCATGAATTAAGTGGCGACCTCGTAAAGAACGTGAGTATGCTTTCCCTGACATTAAATTGGGCATAGTGTCCTCAGCATACAGTTCTTGAAGAACTTCTTCAATGTTCCAACAAAACATAGTTTCCTCAATGGACCCCAGGAACTACATTACTGTATGAAACCACCTAAACGAATTACCAAGCAAGGAAATTCATCAGGTTTTGAATTCATAACTTCGATTGCTTTCATGTATGTGCACTGGTCAAAAGTTACAACTGGGAGATCAACATTTAACAGATAAACTTCTGAACAGATAAACTTCAGTGTTGTGTAAATGCAACTATGACTTGTAGGATTCATGTCAATCATTGGTAGAAAGCGTGTAGAAACTGTTCCTACATGATTCCCGGTCACTGTGTGTTGCATAAAGCCAAACCAACCCGGACATGGTTCCTTTAGGAGTTTGCTGATGTTCCAAAAAATATGAATGGTGTTGACACAAAAGGGGGGGGGGGGGGGCATTCTGGTGGCTTAAATATTATTTTCCTTAAAGCTGATGAATCCCTTGAACAGACACTGTAAGGGATATCAGCTTTCTCTACTACTTCAGATGCTTTCCTCTGTGCATTAGGTCTTATAATAAGTTTATTCTGGCCCAAAAATATGTCTTTAGTTGATCCTGTTGAACACATAATGATGCCCGTCCCGTGAAATGTATTGTGACCATCAGTTATGTTAATATTGTGATCAATATTATTTCCTACCCACTAACAATAATGCTCTGGAGGTAAAGTTGCAGGTTCGTCTTCATTCACTATGGATGATTTCACAAACCTATGCACTTCATCATATAAGACTCAGAAGCCAAATTTGTACAGCTTAGCTACAATCTCCCTTGATGCAAACATGCAATGCAAATACACCGCAATAGGAAGCAGAATAAGGTTTATCAAACTTCTGGGTCTGCAAACCTGTACCATTACTTGTCCAATAGTTATTTGCTTCAGTGTATCATCTTTATTTTCCTTTCTTTTGCTTGTGACAGCATCCAGGAACTTCCATATACTAGGAGGCAGAAATCCTTGATTTCTTTCAGTAGAGGCTATATCACTAGCAGTAGGATATGTAACCAAAAGTTTGGTAACAGTTTTATATCAATCTTTATTATCTTTGGTGCTGCTTTGATAAGATTATATTTTTCTTACTCAATGTCTTGAAGGCTCTGTTGACATTGGTAATTTGTAATTATTGTTGCTGCTGTACATCCTATTGTAACCAAGTTTTCCAACCCCTTTCTTTGTATACATATTTTGCCATCTCCAAAATGATCTAACAGTGTTTGTTGTATCCATTTCTGGGAGTTGTCCTTCTGGTAAAAATTCATCCATTTTTGTGAACAAAAATTTTTCTAGCCACTTGGCAGCACAAAGTATATACTCTCACAGGATCTTCAGAAGTAGCCAAAAGAAATTCAGATATTCTATCACCTCGCTGCTTGCTTGCATTGGCAATTCCTTGCATTCCTATCGATGATGACTGAGTAGCATCTCCCACATCATTGATGACCTCTGAGCACAACACTGATCCATTGTTAGTTAACCCCGAAAAACAAGATAATTAATATTTGAACAACAGAAGATACAACTGGCTATGACAAGCAAATAACTAAAAATAAATGCAGAAATGATGTTCTATTCACTCCTACCTAGAATATCGTAAACGCATGAAAAATGAGTTGTTTAATAATTACTATGTAGAATTTCTCCATATTTTATCTTATTTTCCAGATAAATTTGAAAAACAGTGAAGAAAAATTCTATTTATGTCAAATTCAAAATTAATTCCCATGTTAACATCGAAATAACAGAAAACTATAACAGCTAGGAGGATTATTAATACAGCTAAAATTGTTCAAAATTATATTTTCTTTAATTTAGTTCCAGTACATTTTGTTGCAACACTGTGTAGTTTTCCTGTAAAATAAGGAAAACTGCAGGAAAGGTGCATTTTCCAAAATGGTGGCCAACTGAGCAAAGGTACTAATGTAGGTTTTTAGTATGTTAAAGGCTAAGGCATCACCTGCAAGACACCATATTCCGACTTTTTGTTTGTATAATTTCCATGTCAAATGTTTATTTCTACTCGACTAAAGCCTGCACGAGTGTCATGGGTTTCGACACTCAACTTTGGATGGCCAGTCCGTGAGACGTTGTAGGATTGGGAACATCACTATAGGCATGGAAATTAAAGAGTAATATTCAAATGAAGTAAATTTGGGTCACTTTTGGGCTTTGGTGGATTTTAAAGTTAATTTAGAGTGATACCACAGATTTCTGTTGTTGTGCTGACCTGGTTCTTTATTGCGGTAGCTCAGAGTTAAGACTTCCATAGCTGGCTTGAGTTCTAGAAGGGGCTGACAACCCCAGTGCCCTAGAATCTTCAGTTCTGCATGCTGGTAACACTGGTTTGGGAGCCTGAGATGTTGGCTGTTTTCGAGCAGTCCTTAGTATTAAATTTTAGATTAGATTTCATCCAGAGTTACCAAACCTAGGACAGAAAAGACATAGGGGAGGTAATGACTTATGTTGCTGGATTGACTCAGTGGTAGACAGGGTACCTAAACCACTGGCCACTGGTCTGGCCTGTACTCCAGTTTGCTTACGTGTGTATAGGGGTTTTGTTCCTGTCCCTCACAGTGCTCTTTGTCATACCAGTGCCGTAATGAAACTCCTTGATAACCATTAGCATCACATCTTTCTGTCTCTACTATTTATAGCATATTTGATTAGTAGTTTTGGTGTGACCAAGGAATTTTCTTTGTATTGCTAGGTGTTGTGGGTAAATTAAATTTGATTTTAATTCAGATTTTAAGCAATTTCGTCCTGTGATTTTGGTAATAGTGATTTTAACTCAGCCAAATGTTTAATTAATATTATCATTTTGAACTTATTTCATCATTGTAGGATTAGTTTTTTGTTAGATCACCAGTGTTGGTTTTTAGGGGGTGGGGGGAGTTTGGGCTGTTTAAAAATCTTGGGAAACACTTAAAGGCACATTAGTTTTTTAAATTCCAATTCGGTATATTCTTTTTATTTTATTTCATGAACATGCAGAGGATAAGGAATATTCAGATTCAATTTGGTATGCATTAATTACTGGTTGAAATCCTGACAGTTTGTTTGTTTAAATTCTGCAGGTAGGCTTGGACCTTAATTTAGTATTGCAAGTATAGTGATTGTTTCAAGGTAGAAAGTATATTATAACTAAATAACAGATAAATAATATTATTAGGACTTTCAATTTGCTTATTTTTTCATATTTTTGGTTTACAGGGGAATTTGGTTATCTGTAACTTTATAACTTATCGTCAGAATATTTGATTTTAAGTTAAGCAAATATCTCTCTTCGATTCAGTACAAATATTTCTAATATTTCTTTAGCACAGTACAGGTAAGTACTCATATTTATTTTAATGCAGTGGCAAAGTTATGTGTAGTAATATTTCCAGAAATTTATTTTTGACTGGCATTTTTACATTAGAACTTCAGTATGACTAGTAGAGAGTTAGCTACGCTGCAAGACCTTGTCAGGATGCTGTTGCTGGGTGCAGATGGCTCAGATTGCAAACAGGATGCCAGTCGCCACACATGTATTCCTGAAGCATGAGACACTGTGTGGCGCTCTTTGTTCGTGCATCTTGCAAGATGTGCTACACATTTAGATTCTGACTGTAGGTCAGTTATGTGTAGTTTTGCAGCATTTTTCAGGGCTCCCAGTGAACTCTAGGAAATAACACCTAACTAAATTGCATACCCCTTCTACCCGCATATAGCCCATGATTCTGTAATCTTGCGCTGTTGCTAGCTGTTTTTCACAGTTACTCTCTGCACAAATGAGGTCTCGCGATGACATTTTGCTCATCGACTCCCGTGATTGGGGAGGGGGCTGCAGGATGAGGATTCTCCCGGCTGAATATTATGTTAGTTAGAGCCATGTAGCATAGTGCAGAGAAAAATAGTGTTATTATTTATATATAGAGATAACTTAATTTGTGTTTATTCTATGTAAATTTTTCTACCCTCCAGTATGGTAAGTACAGCAGCCAGCCTTTATTCATTTATAAGAGCCAGATTTGTTTGTTTTACTCTGGAAACAGTAATAATTTCTGCAATATTTCTTTTTATTCTGTTCCATAGGATTTGAGAATATTTTCAGCATGTTTCGTAATGTGAGCCTTAATTCAAGTTTCGATTTGAAAGAATACCACCCATTTTGAAAGATGAAAGAAGATTTATTTCAAGTTCCAGAAAATACCCAATTTTTCAAGTACATGTCATGGATGTATACTTGTATGACGTTTCATTGTTTCCCTCTAGTGGGCAAAGGTTTTAATTTCCAGCTGCATTACCTCACCTACTAAAGATCAGCTATGTGGTAGCTTATTGGAACTTTAATTACAGTCTGTATCTTTTGGGCCACTTCACTCCTTTATTATGTTATTCGTTAATGAATTGTTGTTTTCGTAACATTAGAAATTTGAAGCAGAAAATTTTGATTTATGAATTTAAGCAAATGAACTATGAATTTAAAGAAACTAGGCATTTTTCAATGTCAAATGACATTATGTAGTTGTACGTGGTGCACTCCAGTGCCTTTTTTGGTTCGACAGATTGTTTTAAGTAATTCAAAGCCATGAGGTTTCAATGAGCTAATATCAGTTGAAATCAATAGTTTGTCGAATGTTGGAATAGTGAATGTATAATTGTTTACATTTTCAGTTGGTTTCATTAAAAGATTATTTAGTTGAAATAGGAATTTGAACGCTTGTTATTTATTAACTATAGTTGGATAATAATTAATAAAATATATTTATTTGATTGAGGTACTAGATTCTTTCCTAGTTATGATGTACGTGTTTTTCTAGTTAGTCTAGAACATTCAGCTTCCCGAATAAATATAATAATAATAGTGGCTAAATTGAGTCATGAATTTAGTAACAAATTTCTAAAGTTTGGCAGCATAAAAGTCTTATAATTTTAATAAGTATCCAGTGTGGCATGTCCTTGTTTGTCAGGTAAATTAACTTCTCATTATATAAATTTAGGTACCAGAATCTGAGGTAATTTAATTAAATGTTTGCCGCCAGTATCATGGTTCGGTTCTGTAAGTATAAAGGATATTCTATTATTTTATAATACACATTAAGTAACAACCATGCGATAACCATGGAACAAATCTAGATATATATTTGCTGATGAATAATTCAAAATGGATAACAAAACATAATTTTATTAATGAAAGGAGGGATGAATATTTCATTCCAACTATTACTGTAACAAAGTTTTATTTTTAAAACATCTTTAATTTTGAAAACAATGTCAATGTCAGTACCATAAAAAACAATCAGTTTACCATTTATAAAAAATTGGAACTGCTGGCTAATGAATAATAGAATTTCTATATCCAAACATAGTTTTTGGTGAAACACTAGTTATTATAAATGTTTCTAAATTATTAGATTCATCATATTTTATAAACATTCTATATGATAAATAACAATTAACATTAATCTTTTTGAATGGTTCAAAATTAGGTTATTTAGTGCCTACAACAATTTCTTTTCCTTTTTCAATAGTCATATTTCCTTCAAAACCAAGATTATCAGATAATCGATCATCAAATTTAATATCAAACTTAAATTTCATCGATATTCTGCTATTGGCATTGTCTGCTGGTAAATCAATTTTATTAATTGAAAGTTGTTGAAATTGAATTGATAGCTTCTTCTAATGATTCAATATTGTACTGTCCTCTTGGAATATTTATAAATTCATTTTTTACAACAGCAGAACTCAATTTTTAATTGTTGTTGTAATATTGTTTTCTATATCAGATTATACAAAATTTGCGTAAAAACTAATCAATGCAATCGATTTATTTTGACGAATTCTATAAGAGTTAAGTTTCTTATTTAGTACAGAACTGTTGTTTGTTAACTAACTATTTTATTCTCCATTTATTACTCAATAAATTAACTATTTAAATGAATAAAGTATTTGGGGGTGTCAGTATTTTAATTACCGAACAAAATGCTATGAATGAAAACATTGGCGAACTTTTGTCTGACAGCATGAAGGCTATAATTGTAGATCCAGGTAATTGGGCAAAAACAAATTTGATGATAAATTCTATTTATATGAATCGTTGGTTAAATTTTAATAAACCATATGTTTGCACAAAAAGTCTAATCAACCAAAATATAATTAGTTGTAAAATGATTTGAATGAATTATCCAGAAAAGTTACAGAAAACATGGCTTACATTTAAATAACAATACCGAAATTATTCCTCTGGATCAACGTTACAATTATTCTCTGCTTGTATTTGATGATGTTATTATTAACAAAGCAAATATAATTCATGTATATTTTACTATGGGGAGACACAAGAATACACATATAATTTTTAAGTACAAACATATTCCAAATACCAAAGCAATTGGTAAGGGATAATATGAATTTTCTGTGTATATTTAGACAAGATGATAAAAATTCAAGGCACATTTATAATGATTTTGTTGGTGGCGACATAACTTATGAGAAATTTAAAAGAGATTTGTGCAAACTGTTGGAATGAAGAATATAGTTTTATTACTTTGGATTTCAATAATAAATAAAAGAAGAAAAGTACAGAAAGATAATTAAAGATTTTATAATGTACCTCTGTCTTGTGAACTAGAACTGTATACAAAATTTCTCTATCTTTTTCCACAACCGGATCTCAGCAAACTCTCATCACAAACAGGAAGAAGGTTAACACAACAGTGCCGCTAACTAGTAGCAGTGCGATTAACACTCCATGAGTAGCCACATGAAGCTTTATAAGTATCTCCTCACACAACTTGCACATTGGCTCTGTGATGAGATGCTCGAATACATACTCAAAGCTAGTAGGATCGAATCCCTGGTTGGAGATGGTAATTTAATAGTGTGAAGGTGCCCACACTATTAAATTATTACCCAAGTCGTTTAAAATTTGAGCTAAAAAACTTTAATTGCTTTTGCTCATACAGCAATGTATTAGTATTGATGCAAATTACATTAGTCTTTTTAATCCCCAGCTAACTATTCTCTATACTACACTTGTATTATAACAGATGTATAAATAGCTGGGGTTTTTTTATATGAGAGGGAGCACATGAAATAAAAAATTCAAATTTCATAAAAATTCTTCACATTTCCTCTGAAAAAAATAGGGAAGTTGAGTGGAGATGTGAGGCGTTTTTCCATTGGAGTTTTGCAGGTGCTAAAATAAGTCCAAAATAATAAAACATTGGATCACTGGCACAAATAAAATACATGTAAACCCAATAAAAAATTCACTGACACAATCTAAATATCTGAGATTTTTAAGAATGATGATTTAAGGAAAATTTAAAAAACAACTATTTTCATTAATCCAAGAGTTATGACACATGTTGAAACATCAAATGTTCCATTTGAAATGATTAGCCTTCTTATAATATGTCAAAAAAAATTTGATGTTATAGAAATTTATTTCAGTTTCTCTAAAATGATAACTTGGATTTTTTTCAATATTTGTTTTTCTTGAAATATTAAATTAATTAAATAATTCTTTCGAATACATTTGCTTCCATTAAGGTACAAATATGCTCTGATTTTATAATCCTTTGCAATTTGTTTTAATTCCCGAAAATGTCTTGTTTTCTATATCTGAAAATGGTTTCTCTAATAAGAGTTTATAAATTTTTATTAATTCTATTTATCTTTCTCTTTAGTTATTTTAATATTTCTCTGGCTCTAATATCTTTACTAATATTCGAAGTTGTTTACATTTAGAGTTTCTGTAACCGAGTCTTCTGGATATAATAATCTTTTGGATTCTGTGTGATTATTTTGCACTTTTTATATGCACTCCATTAAAACATGTTTCTTTTTGTAAGTGTTAAAATTCTTTGTCATTTCTCTTAATTTTATGTAATCTCATTCAAGCAGATCTTTATTAATAATTTTGTAATTTTTGAAGTTTTTAGAACTCTATTGTAACTCTCTTAACTCCTTTAAATTGTTTCCTGTGTATTAATTTTAATTTTTATAGGAAGTTTAATTTTTGTGGGGGAGCCAAAATACTGCCCCATTATTTTTATAGAAAATATTTGTTAAAAAGTTGAATATTTGGGATAGCACCAAAATTGTGCTACTTTGAGAATATAGAAAATATTACTAAATTTGTTAAAAATCAGGTTTATATAAAAAAATTTATTTCCTTATTAGAAAGAATGCCTTTAAAAAGACTTATTTAGTGCATACCTACTTGGTGTTTACAATATGGCTGAATCAATAGACAAACAATTAGAGAACTTAAAACTAGTAAATGGTAATGAATATACAATATTATTTGATTTAAATAATTGAATTTGTAATGATAAAACGATAACTGTTGGTTGATGTGTTAATAATGTGTCTTGGTTTAAAATAACTGATGTATCTAAACTTTTGCAATACAAAAAATAAAACATAAAATGCATTGTACTATATTTTTGATAATGATTGTTAAATGCTTCTTAGAAACATGAATGATAATAATACAGGCGTGCAGCTTATATCAATGAAAAGGATTTATACAATTATTGGAAAATCTAGAAACGTCAAGAAATAATAGGGGAAATAAATTTCTATGCAGCTTAATTTAAACACAAACTTTTAGGATTAAAACAAAGAAATAAAATATATCTCACACTTAATTAATTGTTAAAATATTTAAACAATTAACAACAATTTACTATAGACAATTATAAAATACATTTATTTTTCCCTGGTCTAAAATAAACTATTGAATGCGATGAGTTTAACCATAAAGTTAGAGATGTTACATATGAAATAAAGATGCAAAACTATATAAAGACCCAATTAAATTGTAAATTTATTGTATTTAATACAAACAAAATATATTCTGATATAGCTGATGTAAGTAATCATAATGTAGTGCATTTATATAAAATATAATACGTTGGCATTACCAATTACAGCCAAATTCTGAATTTACCAATGTATCTATTCTATATGCTTTAATTTTATTTTTCTACAATTTTTAATTTCCTTATTAAAAATAGTATACATAGAAATATTTATTACTAATTGCAAATATCACTTGCACATAATTTCGCATATTAAAATGATGTCCTTTCTAGACATTAATAATAACAAACTTATTTACTGTTGTTAACAAGTTTTATGATTACTGGTGAGTAAAATAATAATTGGTTTAGAGGAAAATATATTGCTGGAATTTAAGGATATTATAATCCACAAGACGCATTACAAGCACCAATTTTATTAAAACATAAAAAACCTTGATTAGAAATATTTGGGATGAAAAATGCATCCCAATTCTTATATAACGAAGGCAAATCAGTTTATATTTGTGAGCCTGGTTTAGATTAACTTGATTTTAGTTCTCATTGAAAAATTGCTAAGGTTTTTAAAACATGGATATTAGAAGAATTTATTCCATCAATTAGAAAACACTGTGAATGAAGGATTCAGAAAGAAGTAATGTATTTATACAAAGGCGAAATAAGAAATGTAAAAATGAATTCAATTGAAGTTAATCATTAAAAAAGTAATAAAATTTAATATGAATGTGTTGAAAATTTAAGTGAGACAGATCATATGTCTTAGATGTAAGCTTGCAGAAATGACAAAATCAGAAAATTAATCTTCATGTACAACAAACATGAAATCAAAATTTTAATCCAACTTTCATTTATTAAAAATTATTTCATGATGATTGGATATATTATTATGTCATTAGAACTCAAAGAAAACATGTTCAAAGACAATTGTATAGAATTGAATATGAACATCCAAATTGTGAACAATTATTGAGATTAAATATTAATCGAAAATCTATCAATTTATATCAAAGAATGAAATAACACTGAATGGTTTTATTGGGTGTTTTATAACTATTATAAAATTAGTAGAAATAACTTTAATCAACAACGTTTGATTAATTATATTAATAATCTTCATCGAATTGTGAACAAAAGTTAATTTTATTTTAATATTATTATATTTTATAGAATTAATATTGAAATTCACAAAACATATGTTATATTAATCCAAAAAGTTATGAGAATTGTCAAATCCTAACCATTTTACATAAATTTTATCACCTTTAGTTTTTAAAACTTTTTCAACTAAATATTCATCAGAATAGTTAGTATTTATAATTACGTATTCATACAGACTATATTTTATTTCTTCTCCATTGATAACTTTTAGTTTGTAAGTTGGCACATCATAATTTAAAAGTTCAAAATTAGTAAAAATTCTGTTGTATATTTAGCAGTGCAGCCCTTTTATAAAATTCGTTTAGTTTTGCTATTATGGACAATCTCTCCAACTTCATTTTTTTTTGGTTTGGTAAACACATTCGCAAAATCTTGTTGTCTTTAAAAAAAATTGAATACCTTCAATTGTTTTGATACCAATAGGTCTATGTTTTGTATTGTTGAATTTGTTAACTGATTCACCTAATATAAATATCCATTTATAATTCCTATTTAAAACAAATTTCTTCCACAAAATTCTTCATTGTATGATTATATCTCTTTACAACACTGACTTTAAGTTCACTGAATGCAGAATAATGTTTTATATTAATTTTTTGCATACAATGTTTAAATATTTTAATATAAAATTCTAAGCCAGCATCACTCTGAATATTAAGTGGTTTTCTTTTCATCTATATACTTTGTAAAGGATTTGCTACATTTTAGTTGTTTAATCTAATATATGTATTGCAAATATAGATTTTGAAAAAAAAACATTGACAATTGTCATAATATATTTATATCCATTATTTGTATGTGATATACCTTATATATTACCAGTATCCATTTCAACAAGATCAGTTTACCATAAATCACCAATTCCATTCGAAATTACTTTCCTTCTGCAAAAATTTCTTCTCGCTAGTTTACATAATTCATTGATTATTCATTCTCTTACATTGGGAAATTTTTTTCAATGTTGATTTATTAGAATTACATATTGAACATTAACTTTTCTGAACTAATCGTCCATTTTTGTATTTTCGCTTTTTATATAATTATTTTTGGTGACTTTCTTACACTTCAAGCACCAGGTATTCTCCATTTAATAGTACTAAATATATATAATTATTCTTAATATTTCCTGTATATTCCATTTGTAGTCATCAATCCATCATCATATTCAGATATGTATTTTTAAAATTTAAAATAACACCTCTTTTAACATCAAAAGGATTACTGTAATCTATTTTCTTAGATTCGTTAATAACAGTCACAGAATCATCAGATAAATTAGGATTAGCTGTAATTCTTTTAAAAATGGTACAATGCATCAAAAAAGAAAAGAAAATTATATTATTATCTAAGGGAAACATGTATTTTTTTATTACACTTTGCAGGTAAATAAAATATATGGGATTTTTCTGCTGTACATTTATCAACTTTTGAAAATTGATTGCTTTAAATTGTTTGATTTATCAGCTATTTTTTGTAAAAATATCCTTTATTGATTTGCATATTTTCCAGCTATAGGATCACCCATATTATGAATTCTACAATTTTGAGGTGAAACATAATCTGTTGCATAAAAAAAACTTTAATTATTTGATCTCGTAAAGCAGAAACAATAATATTGTATTTTGAAACAACAAATAATTTTGATGCATAATCAGCAACAATATTATTGTATTTTCAATGTACATCTTTTGTTAAAATCTGTTTTGTATTATTTATCCATTTTATATAAACAGTATTAATATTACTGATTCGTAAATATTTATCTTTTTTTAAAGCATAATCAGCTATCTGTTCATAAAAAAATATTATATTGAATACAAATTTTTTATCTCTGGATTATCTATATTAACATCTGTACCCACTAAAAAGAACCATAAGATTTTGTATAATCAAAATGAGTGCTTAGTATACTGTGTAAATGAGTAAATACCGAATTGCATTGTGAGTCTAAATATGTTTTTAAAACACAAGCATTACTGTCAAAAATCTTATTTAAAGATATGATTAATGGTTTCCCAAATATATCCATCATTTAATATCAAAGAAATTATATCATTAAACTTAAAACCACTCGAAGAAATATATAAAAAATTAAACATAGATGTCCACATGAAACTGAATTAAAATTCTGTTTAGGAAATAATTAATTAAATTGTTAGGAATATTGTCTCCAAATGAATTAAAATAGTAAACGAAATTATTTTCTTTAAAATAGCAAACCCAAATAGTCCTGGGTAGGTTGAAATGTCAAGATTTACAACAGCATGCTAATTTTTGTGCATTATTTTTGGTAATTCATTAATTATTAAAAAATGTTTCTGAATTTTTTTATATTTCGTATATTTACATATTTTTCAATATCCATATTATATAATGGAGATATATTCGATTTTTTTGGTCGTCCTCTTTTTGCAACTAAACCACTTCCTTATTTATTTTTCATTGCTAAATTATGACAGTGTTGTTGTTCTATTTTTTATATTTTATTTAGCTAGTACAACGGAATTATAAATTTCAATAGCTGCCCCGACTAAAGCACCAAAGTGGACATAAATCAGCAAATAAAATTAAAAATTCTTTGATCATGATGTTCTGAATTTCAAAACTCTTATAACATATAGAATTCCTATTGGATTATTTATAACAAATTCAGAAAATATATTGCTCAACATATTTACTATGCTCACTTTTTTAATTGATATAATTGTTATTTCCAGCATTTTCTTCGCCGTGAATAATTAACAATCTGTCGGCCAATTTTCTAACATCGCCCATCCAAACATATTCTTTTGGCAATATATTGTTTTTTTTATGCCTTCTCCAGATCTAGGAGTTCTTGGAGAAATCATTCGTTTGCGTGTGTTTAGTTCTGATCTGGATTCTCTTATATAATTATCATAATTTGGTTTAATTACATTTATGTATTTACAACTTCTATTCGAGTTTACTTGCTTATTAAGATTAAATTCTTGGAATGCCGCATTGGTTTATAACATAATTTCTGTGTAATTTTCATATTCATTATCTGTGTATTCATCTTCACAATATGATTGTTTATTTTTTGCTAGTAAATTAGAAAGCCCTTTTCTTAATTCATATTCTTTATCCTTAACAAATTGTTTGTCATTATTTATCCTTAATTTTGTATCTCCAATGTAAAAATTATATTCATCTCCTTGTAAACTCTATTGTGCTTTAACAACATTTATTCATTTTGAAATGCCTTTTCCGTGATTTATAGTAGAATCAGACATGCGCTGCGTAAAATAATCCAATGGTACGATTCCCACTCGCTCTTCAAAATCAGGAGATTTTAAGAATAATTCTCTTTCAAATGATATTTCTTATGGAGGTGGTGGATAATCTAAATAGTTTTCTTCTACTGAAACTAATGTATTTATCAAATTTTTATTTTTCTTCGCTTATATATTCGTCAATTAAAGGTAAATATTTCTTCTTATATTTTTCCATATTCTGCTTCATAATTCTCTTTATAATTTCTGTACTTTTCAATGAGTAATTTAACTCGAGAAACACATCTTTTGATAAATATTTCATTTATACATAATTTTTTTCTTGGAAATGAGTTATCAATGTATCGAGAGCTTGGATAGACAAACTATTCCCCCTAGTAATCTAACTAGGGGGAATTTAAATGTTTACAATAATGGAATTTAATTTGATATTATTATAGGTGATGGGTTTCTTTTCCAAATTATGCTTAAGTTTATGAACAATTTAGTTTACTTAAGAGAGATAAAGTTCGAGATGAGGCAAAATATGAGAAATTAAATGAATTTGATGTTTGCTCCAACTTTTTTACATTTCAGCTTTCTGGAGTAGAAATTTCAAAACTTGGAAATATTATTGAAGCTGTTGATAAACCAGGTATAACATCAACAATGATGCATACTTTATTAAGATTACCAAGTAAACAACATTATTTAGAATTTACTGGTGTTGATAGTCAATATCAAGATAAATCTGTTTCTAGTCATATATAAAAATGAAGATAAATTTATTTCTAGTGATGAAACAAATGAAATAATGTAGCCAATGAGATATTTGTTTGATTTTATTCGTGATAACAATGAGATTTATTGGAAAGTTGTTATAAAATAATTTTTTTTCGTAGTTCATCTGATAACAACTGATTATTACTTTATGAAACTTTATATAAAGAAGATAAAGTTCAGAAACATAATCATGATTCCTGTAAAATTCTTATTAAAAAATTAGAAATGATGTGGCATATTGTGTATATATATCTAACACAGTCATTGCAATTAATGACAAAACATAGGAACATCGAAAAATACCTATTAGTTTTGATTATTGGCAATTTTTAGAAAAAGAACTGTTCTTAACTTTGATATAAAAGATGAGTTTAGAAATTTACAATTTGATATGCCCGATTTCGTAATTGTAGGTTTTCAACATAATAGAAGAAATCATGTTAAACAGCATAAACATGCTTCTATGTTTGATCATTATTTTGTAAGAAATATTTGTGTGATAAATGGTAAAAATTAGATTTTTCGAAAAGAAAATTGGAATCTAGATATTAAAAATGGTGTTCGTCTTATACAGTTTATTGGGTAGATATTATACATAGAAATAATGCGCTCTATTATAAACATTCTGTAGATTTTGATGGCGATATTAATTGCCATTCATTTAGGCGTCGAAGACCATTATATGTTATTGATTGTTTATATAGAAAAACAGTTGTAGTCAAAGATCAAAAATTCCAAAATTTGTGTTGATTTTATTAAATTTATTGAAGCAGGAACAATTTGTAATGTTATTCTAATTAGTGAAAAAATATATAATTTTGGTTATTTGACAGAAAGAATTGCTGAAGATATATAAATTTTTTAAATTAATAAATGGAAGGTGTAAATGCTCTTACGGGCACAAAATATTTCGATAGTATAAGATTAATTTTTAGATTTTTAGTTAAGTTGTTTAATCGAATAAAAATCATTTTTTAAAATCCGAATGAGATCTTTCTCCTAGTGTCTAATTTTTTGTAACATTTTTTTATGTGCAGGATTTGTGCGTCATTTTTATTTGTGCAGGATTTGTGTGCCATTTTTATTTGTACATGATTTGTGTATAATTTTTATTTGTGCAGGATTTGTGTGTAATTTCTATTTGTAAAATCCACTTTCTTCTTAATAAATATCTTTCGTTGAAAAACAAAATGCCATAGTCTCTTCTGCCTTGTAGTTTGAATAAATTTTAAAAGGTGGTGGTGGTTAAAATACATCTTGCTATAGATTATATAACGCATCTGACGAAATAAGCGAATTAATATACAAATTTAATTCAAATTCACAAAACTTGCAAATAACACTCTTAGAAAACATTGACGATAAATATGACTTTCGAGAAATGGGTGTCAATATTGAGCAAAGAGAAGAAGTTTAAAAAAAAAAACTAGTAGAACTTCGAATATAAACTATAATGAATAATGGCATAATATTTCTTATGATTTTTATCTTAATTTGCTTGATATCGATTTAAATTTTCAAGGTATCTACCTCGGAACAATCTTGCACTGCTCTTATGAAAAAAAATTGAAAATTTTGCTTGTTTTTGCGTGATTTTTGCTTAAATTTACTTGTTTTGGAGAATTGAAAACTTGATTTAACTGAGGTTTCTAGAAACATGGCAAAGTTGCTTGAAATAGATAAATTGACTTAATTTTCGCTTTAATTTGCTCGATTTTTCGTCGAGTTTCAGATTTTATGTTAGGTTTGCCAGCTATCTCATTATATATCTACTAATGATGTTGGTCTGCCATTTTGGAAGAAAGCGCTACATGAAAATATAAAGCTTTTACATTATATCTCAAAACTATGCAACCCATTTTCGCCAACTTGGCATGTAAGTAATACTATAATAGGCCAGGTAAATGCAAGTAACTGAACTTTACTACGCACTTATGTTAAAAATGACAGCCATACTAATATCTTAGGTTTATTTCATACTAGTAGCTCGTCATCCCCTCACTTAGGTTTTATGGTGTTATTGAAATACATACCTATAAAAGCGACTACCCATGACTACTTGCGACTACCCGTGACTACATGCAACCACCCGCAACTATCCAAGTAGAAATGCGACAACTTGCGACAGCCTGCGACTACTCATAATTATTTACGACTATCCATTACTACATTCGACTACCCATGACTACCTGCGACTAACCATAACTACCTGTGACTGAGACCAACCGTGAGTACCCTTGACTACCTGCGACTACCTGTGACCAACTGCGACTACCCGTGACCAGCTGCGACTACCCGTAACTACCCGCGACTACCCATAACTACCTGCTACTATTTGCGACTACCCGCGACAACCTGCAACTACCTGAGACTACCTTCGACAACCTGCGACTACCGATGACTACCTGTGACTACATGTGACTACTTGCTACAACTTGCGACTACCAGCGAATAATTGCGACTGCCTTTGACAACCTGCGACAACTTGCGACAATCTTCGACTATCCACGACTACCCGCGAGTACTTATGATGACTACATGCAACTACTTGCGACTACCTGTGAATACTTGCTACCACCTGCGACTATTTCCGAATACCTGCGAGTATTTACGACAACGTGCGACTACTTTCGACTACCTACGATTTATTACGACTACCTGCGACTACTTCCGACTACCCGCGGTTATTTGCGACTACCTGTGACAATTTGCGACAACCTGCGAGCACTTGCGGCAACCTGTGGCCATTGAGTAAAGATATACACTACAGTGGCCATGGGATAGGAAAAAGTCTTACCAGTTGTATGTGTTAGTTCCACTAATGATACAAAGGAGCGCTATTGTCCTCGACGATATCATCAGTGCGCTGTTGCCAGTTCACCGCTGGTAAAAGTATGCCATTGCTCTGGCCTCAGCTCACCCACGTGTTTATTCAAGTTTTGTCAAAGGCGAGCCTGTCACACGCAAGTTACCAGCATTCGTTGCAGCTGTGAATCCCAACTCATGATTTGCTAGTGGCGACCATGGCATGTGTTTGGTTTATGTCGTATAATTATGTGTTTGCGGAAATATGCAGCGATATCAACTACTTTGAGGTTTTATTTACCCCTGTGAAAATGATTTTCCATACATATATAAGGGCCATTGCTTTGAATTATAATCTATTATTTTACTACAGTTTAGGTGTTCATGATAAAACACGAGTGTTGTTAGCACTTAGAATTAAAAACTTCATAGTAGTCGTGAATGTCGTCATACATCATAGTAAACTTTTATTCCGTTCTTATACGAAAGGAAATGGACAGGAAATAATTGTTCAATAATGGAGAAATATATGTTAGACGCACGAAAGTTTACAATTGAACGCAATGTTTACAGTTTGGGGTTGTGATCTACGACAAAGCTGACTGTTTGTACAAATAATCAGTATGTTCCATATGTCGATTCAAGTGTCATTAAGGCTGTGTTCGAACCTAGGAGTGCAGCCTACTCCACTCGGCTCAATACGTGATACACATTCCAACAGGCATACTTATTTGCATCCTTTACAGCAACAAGTTAGCTGACAAGATACTGAACAAGCATTTTGACGGAAAACACATACTGAATATGTGTTGGAACTTAGGCGCATAGATATATAATTATCAACCCATTATGTACTGCAGCTGCACCAACTTAACAAACGCAATTACTTTTTTTTGGGTATGTTAAAGGGACCACATCGAGAGCAAAAGAGGAGGGGATTAATTTAACTCTTCTTGCATGTCTTTTGTCAATCTAATGTTATTTATGTATATTTCTGTATACCATGTTGGACATTTACCTAAGGAAACTCCATACATTTCGCTATTAATTTTAATAATAGGATTTCTGAATGGTGGACTTTATGATTGTTTAGTGTGATGTCCTTGACGTGTATTTACATCACCCCATATATTTAGTAGCATAAAATAAATGTTAAAATAATCCCCCCTCAATGCACCCCCTTTTTATTAAAAAGGATAACAACATAAAAAATATGAAAAAACGCCGTAGTACATTGAGTACATACAAAAAATTTTTATTACAAAAAAAAAACGCTGCAGTGCATTTAGTACATACAAAACATTTTTTTACATAATAAAAAATACATAACACATAATCATGGATAATGTCACCAGTAGTACCAACTAATCACGGATTGAAAAACAATTCCACCAAACCAAGAATATGCATGTCGCCAGTAGTACCGATACAACCAAATCTGATCACCAAGTTCCATCTTCACCTTCTTACGTAAATACATAGACGCATTTCCGAAAACACTGATTACAGCAGTATTGTCTGCCTTGCCCTCATGAACTGGAAAAGTCGTCCAACAGATTATCCTGTTTGGATAATCTGTTTGGTGGCTTGGTGGGGCCCGGAAGTACATCCAGTGATTAGGTCCCAGCACATAATGGCAGCGTTAAGAGATACGGAGAGCTGCCACGGAGTTTCCCATTCGCATGTTAAATGCTGAGCGAGTAGGTTAAAGTAGTAGGTGCGGGCTGATCCTGGACTTTTCTGTTTTAGATTTTTTGTGTTATTGCCTTGTTTTGAGGTATGTATCTGTGTTGTATTAAGAGTTTAATTCCTTTTTGCATAGCATATTAATTTTTGCGATTATCAACAGTATTGATTATGGGTTTTTGAGGAATTCATCCTGACATAAATCGGAGGCTAATTCGTTCTTCTGGTTACTACCCGAGGAAGGTTTGTCGTAATATTGTGTCTTTTACTAAGGATGTCAATGAAAATGATAGGTCTTAGGCAGTTAAGAACCTTGATATAGAAGAGAGTTATATTTTGTTGTCGTTTTTGTACCATTTTGGTATTCAAGGAATAACTGCTAAAACTGGTAGTGGTTCGTTGGAGATGTGCTTCTTCAGATGGTCTCATGTTGAGAACGAGCCTGCACAAAAGGATATTAGTGAGATTGATCCAAACAGGATAATCTCTTGGAAGACGTTTCCAGTTCATGAGGGTGAGGCAGACAATACTGCTGTAATTAGTGTTTTTGGAAATGTGTCTATGTATTCACGCAAGAAGATGAAGATGGAACTTGGTAATCAGATTTGGTTGTATCGGTACTACTGGCAACATGCATATTCTTTGTGATATGGAATTGTTTTTCAATCCACGATTATGTGTAATTCATTATTTTATTTTGTAAATGAATGTTTTCTTTATTGTATATTGTACACTGAAACCTCGAACTTTTAACAGTGCGAAACACGTTGAAACTGAAGTGTTTATGAGTAATGTTAACACTAGCCAACGCATGAAA
Organism: Dryococelus australis; assembly: GCA_029891345.1. NCBI lineage: Eukaryota > Metazoa > Arthropoda > Insecta > Phasmatodea > Phasmatidae > Dryococelus > Dryococelus australis. Next base: position 183,695,994 of record CM056994.1, on the reverse strand, counting down.
ACTAGACATAACAAAGACAGCCGCAATATTCTACTTCAGACAAGGTACATTACAAAATATAACTATTTCTGCACTAAACATCGGTTGAATGCAATGACTCAGTGCCAATCACTAATAGTCAAGCTAAGGCCCTATCCAAAACGACACATTCGTTATTTTATAATTTTTCATTTCGTAGGTTTCTATCCGGACTTTGACGACAGTAACTTGTTTAGCACTCACGGCAACACATTCTTACATTAAACGTGAAAATTGGTTTTATATACATTAAGTGCTTAAAATGGTTGTAACATTTCTACAATCATCACTGGAATGCCGCGAATATGTTAATTAACAAGAAAATAATATAATGTCTAATAATTACTTATAATAAAACGTGTTGGAAACATATAAACAAAGAACAATACTTACTTGCTTTTAAAACACGTGTAGTGTGTTTTATTAAGAGTTATTTGTTTTAAAAGACGTATACGCATTCACGCATGTTTTTTGAATGTCAAAACCAACATGGCGCTGATTTTATCATTTTGTATTTTTGCGACGAAATATCAATTTACCAAATACTTCAAAATGTTTCTATACAAAATCGGGTCACGTGAACATTTTGTCAAAACAATCTGCCATTTTGGACGCCGCCAACGTTTACAATACAAAACTAATGCATTTAGAATTATGCAGTAGGCGCTTATCTGTCATACGGAAAAATGTCTTCTGTATTTGCAGTTTCCCATTAACGTTTTAGTTCTTAATTGCAGCGAATGGAAACAAGCAGCAAGCCTGTCTTGTTTACTTCTGTTTGTAACATTACCAAGCATAAAACAACCGTATTGAAGCTGATCAATACTTCAAAACCGACATTTGTTATCAGAGGAGCTCATTATTTGTGAACAAATATAATCCTCAACATGTGCACACACACGCCTTTGTCAATTTGTTTTTACTTACATTACTGTAAATAACAGATTCCCGCCAACAACACTGACTACTCCGTACTGATTCGTCGTACTCTCAAAATGATTTCTAAAGATATAAAATACAACTATTTCATTCAATGATTAATGAAATCCCACCAACGCAAGCGACCTAATAAGTTCCACTGGGAACCAAAACATAAGAGAACAACATTGGTTTCTTCTCCACACATCTTAATGCATAATGTAATGCTCAAATATTTCTATTTTAAACCCAGCTTTACTTCAGACGTTGCAGCTTACTCTTCATTACGGAGTGCAGGTGTGTTTAAACGCAGTCAAATCAATACATTTCCCTGTTCATAGTGTACAGTTGTTACCAAGAAGAACAGAAATATTATTAAATATCTTGAATGTGCCAAACGTTTTTCGTGTATTCTGGAATGTTTGTTGTCTCTTTGCCTACACATGGATAATGACAGAAATTTAGGAACACTATGTGGAAATTAAAATTATTAGTGACAGTAGGGCATACCTGTGTATTAACTTTGTGACACATTTATATAATTAAAATTTACTTTTCCCAAAAGTAGTTATGTTTTGTGAGTTCCATGTTTTGTAGAACGAATAAATAGTTTTGTCTTTAACGACCACTCATTTTGTTTGAACGATTATATTTTACCAACGAAATATATTTTATAACATGTACGATCATCTTCATAACAAGCACAAGCATAACAAGCATCTTCATACAGCACAAGTGTAAATTCGATTCGTTTATTGTATTATCTCATTTTTACTAGTATTCCCCTACCACTTTAAAATGTTAGTTGTAATAACTTATCTTAGCATAATACTAGCAGTATGCAGTGTATCATATTTTCAAAACAGTTTCTCTTCCCATATTTAAAAACGATTTAAGAAGTTTCTGGTGCCTAAATTGTGCGAGAGGCGTGAGTCGTTTAAGTCGGCCTTACACGATACCCAATTTCTGCTACTTTCTGTTATACTCATTGGCACAACAGAAGGCATACACACACGTTTCTATGGAAGAAGGGAAGAAAGAACGCATCCGTTCATACCCACACGTTACCTAAAGTGCTAATAGAAATTTGTAAATGGCAGGCAAAACAACTCGCTGGAGACAGGGGTACAAATGCAATCAAATATTGTACGTAGACCTATAGGCTATTCACGGTAAAGTGAGCACTTTTTAAGGCCCTTTCGAATTTTTCTTTTAAGCCCGTTTTTATATTTAAGCCATTCTTTAATATCAGCATTATAATATGACTAATAAATATGGTGTATACATTCACCAATCTCAAAAGTTAATGCCGGAGGCTGCAATAAAACATATTTATTAGTGGTTAATGCCTGCTGGGAAGGCCTTAAAAAGTGCTCACTTTATCGTGAACGGCCTATAACGGCACTGCTTATGTATGGAAAACAAGGTTCTCTATACATATGTATATACGACGAACATTTCATATTTATATTTTTGAACAAAATACAAAACCTGTATTATTACAAATAGATAGTTACATAATTATTTATAATCAATGGGTTCATGTAGAGATATGGAACCACAAAATGATATAAAAACATTATTCATGTTCAAGGATAATCACATATTCCTTGAACTGAAATAAGATAAAAGTAGTAATTTTGTTTTTAATATTTATTTTCATTTCAGGGGGGGTGGGGGGGAATATGAACCAATATATTACCTTCAATCCCGGCTACGCTCCTCTTTTTAAATGAGTATATTTGATGAGCATAATTAAACATGCTTGTACGGTTATATGGACAAAAGAAGGCAGAACTGTTAGAATACTAAACTTAAAGCTTTCGTATGTGCCTGTTAACATTACTCACGTTATACAGCTCAAATTATTTACTTTGGAAACCAATCGATGTGATTAGCAAACAACCACTGCTCATCGATTGTACTGTGCTGGTACTTGCGTATTATTACTGTCGATAAATATATTTTAAAACAAAACAATTTCTAACAATAAAATATGTTATAAACAGCCATAATGTGTCACATAAAAAAGACGCGCTACCAGTCGGATATTTGAACCCTAAAACATACAATTACGTGGCGCAGACCTGCGTACTAACTCACTTACCTAACCAATCCACTTACAGTATAAACGTGTGATAAAGTATGTATATAACGTAAATCCACAGTTGTCGCGTATTTTATAATACTGTTTTTATTCTTTTATTATGATCATGTGAGTAATATGCAACATTTACCGTTACTTATGTACCATGATGTCTGTACCAGCGTGTTGGTATATCAGACATTCAAAACACTTTTTACTGTAGCGAAATTGGGAGTGGAGGTGACAGAGATGGAGTAAGATTGAAAGAGAGGGTAACTGCGGATACGCCGCCGACATTCCCCACGCACACGCCACGAAAGAAAGAGAACTAGCGCGACGTGGTGTTCATCACTTGAACTACAGATTCTTACCTGCTGGAGTGGTCAGAAAATTTAACCTCGGGAAGTTCACTCTAGGTATAACTTTACTCAATGTTGTGGCTACCGTGACTACCCATGCTTACCTGCAACTACTTGCGTCAATCTACGAATACTTGTGACTACCTCCGACTACTTGCGACTATCTGCGACTACTTGCGACAACTTGCGACTACCTGCGACTACCCGTGACTATCCTGCGACTACTTGCGACTACCTTCGACTACTTGCTACAACTTACGACCACTTGCGACTACTATAATTACATGCGATGACTACTTTCGACAACTTACAACTACTTGCGACTACCCGTGATTACCTGCGACTACTTACTACTACCTGCGACTAGCTGCCACTACTTGCGACTACTTGCGATTACCTGCGACTCCTTGCGACGACCTGTGACTATTTGCGACAACTTGCGACTACCTGCGACTACCCGTGACTATCCTGCGACTACTTGCGACTACCTTCGACTACTTGCTACAACTTACGACCACTTGCGACTACCATAATTACATGCGAAGACTACTTTCGACAACTTACAACTACTTGCGACTACCCGTGATTACCTGCGACTACTTACTACTACCTGCTACTAGCTGCCACTACTTGCGACTACTTGCGATTACCTGCGACTCCTTGCGACGACCTGTGACTATTTGCGACTACTTGCGACTACCCGCGATATTTGTATATTAATATACACAATTTTATGTAACTTTTTTTTCAATTTATCTTTAATAGTTTTGGTAGATCATGCTTAGAAAGCAGCCAAGTAGCTCATTTTTTTTTTCGAATTGATTTACAAATTTTGAAATGAATCATGGCTTTATTGTATTGAACACAGCCTATGTCCATCTGAAATAATGTAGCTTTCTAACAGTGAAAGAATTATTATAAGTATCGGTCCTGTAGATTTGGTAGAGCATGATTGGAAAGCAACCAAGTAACTCATTTTTTTCCCCGACTTGGTGCACAAATTTTCAAATTTTACAAAATATTTTTTAAAATTTAAACATAGCCTATGTCCATCTGGAAGAATGTAGCTTCTTAAAAGTGAAAGATTTACAAGAATCGGCCAAGTAATTTCGGAGATTAGCCGTTACATATAAACCAATAATTCACATTAACTCTTTATAATATTAGAATAGATAACTACCATACCGTTTAACTAATTTCAACCGATTTTTGTACCCTTATATATCTGTTATAAGGATCACACAAGGAAAAACAATAACCATAACGTCCGTCATTTTGTAAGATAGCGCTAAATGAAATAATTAAGTTTTTGTGTAATATCTCTGGAAACAAAATACAGATATTTAATGGATTTGTAAAAAAAAAAAAAACGTAGTGCTGTGGCAGTTGATTTGTAGAAATATGTTCAAGTACGTCAGGGTCTTATTTTCAAAATGGCGTCCTTATAGCTATTTTACCACAGTATGATATATCTTCGGAACCATTTAATCATTTTCAACTTAACTTTGCGTGCTGAGAGTATACATGACAAAAATAATATGTGTTTATAGAGAGTTTTTTTGTCAGTCATTTTGGAATATACTACTACATGAGTAATTAAAGCTTCTACTATCGAAAAATACTCAAACAATATTTGCCAAATTTGGCATGTAAGTAATACTGTACTATGTCAGGTAAAAACAAGTAATTGAGTTTTATGAGAAACTTACTTTCAAAATGGCGTCCATACAAATAATATAGATTTATTTGGTATAACTACCATACCGTTTCACACATTTCAACCAAATTTTCTATGTTGAAGCCTAAATAACATGCATCATTTGATCCAATCAACTACTTTTGTCCGTCAATTTGTAAGATAGCACTGCCTTCATTAATAAAGGTTTGTTTAAATATCTCCGGAAACAATTATGCGATTCCTACTAAAATGGCAAACAAATGTAGTACTGATGTAGGTAATGGTACTGAAAAGTGTTAGGTATGTCAGTCACTCATTTTGAAAATGGCGTCCAAATAGCTATTTTATAATTTTTGTTACATCATCGAAATCATGTAATAAAATCCAAAAATAATTAGTACTTTCTATGTTAGCTGTTTATATAACAACTATCAAATGTGTGCAAACCATAACTTCTCTCCGCAATTTTGTAAAATATCTCATGTAGAAAATTAAAATTACTAATTATCTCCAGAAAACATCCAATTTGTACCAAAAATTTGGCAAAAAATTAGTACTATGGCAGGCCATGTAAACAGATAATTTTGACATGTTGGGAGGGTTAATAACACATATTTTCAAGATGACGGTCATATACGCATTTCAGGTCAATTTTATTTTATCTAAGAAACTGGAGAAAATTTTCAAACTTGAATTTGTATGCTGACAGATCAGTTATATCTATCAACATTTTCTAGCTAAAGCTTCATTTCCCCACTATATTTAAATTAACTACAGATTTAAATTTTGTATCTTATATTGTATCTAGGACAATAATGGTAAGTGCTAATACATAAATTTTTGTCCTCCATTGTGAATATCGTCACATAAACAGCGTCTCGAGGAACACTCAATCGATTCATACCAGAATTTCCCGCAAGTATTGCTTAAGTCGAAATAGTAGGGAATAGTACTTTCCTGCTCAGTAGTCATGATAGGGATCCGGAATTTGGACGCCATCTTGAAATTTTGTCCCAATTATCCCAAAAAAATTTTTTCCCTTCAATATCAACTATTTTTACTAAAAATTTCACTTTTTTCCCTAAAAAATTCTTTTTCTTCCCCTAAAGAAGGTAGATGCCAATCTTGTGAAAAAAAGACGCCAAGAAAATCCAATTTTCGAGCTACTTTAAGATTTTTGTGGCTTCCTGTTTACCCCCCAAAAGCACCATTTTTCCTCGCAATCACGCCCCTTTTATAAGGCCAGGACTCATGATAGGAAGCTGAGGCCAACTGTGCGCTATTTTGTAGCTTTTTAAAAATATCTTGTTTTACCGAAAAATCACTTCGAAAATCATTTTTTTTTAACCCAAAATCGGTCTTTTCCCCTCAAAAATTCCCCGTTTTGCTCAGCTACATAAAAATTATTCCCGTAGAAATTGCCTTCAGAGAACTCTGAACTTTATCTTGAATTTTCCGTTTTTCATTAAAAATTCATTTCCAGCTCGAAATCAGTCTTTTTTCGTAAACATTTCCCTAAAAATTAACTTTTTCTTTTAAAAAGTTCTAAGAAAACCAAAATATTTAATACTAAAAATTATAAAAAATTATAAACTAAAAAAATTATTCACAAATTATTAAAAAATCTACTTGCATTTTCCATATGTCCCCCCCAAAACCAATGTTTCACATAGGTTCATAAGTCGGGAGGCCTCCACCAATTACTCACATTCGTTGAATCCCCTCAACAATACTACTCATTCTGTCGCATGCAGGAATTGAGACATCACATGCATGGACAGGAGGCAGCTGGCTGGCCTTAGCAAATTATAAATATCTGTAATCGTGTGGCAAGAGTATTTTCACAGGATTGCACCCGCACGGTGTCAGGTAACTGCATGCGTACGTGCTTCCTAGTTGTTTTCGCATCTGCACGATGTCTGGTAACTGTATTGTGCATGCGTACGTGCTGTCAGGTCATTTTCACACCTGCTTGGTGTCAGATAGCATAAGTCAACACATAGAAATGCTGGCAGGTCTGCACCTGCATAGTGTTAGGTAACTGCAAGCGCATGTGCTTTCAAGTTATTTATGCAATCTACATGGTGCCTGATAACCTAAGTCAGGGAAGTCTCCCATGGTGAGCCCTACTCTGCAGGTACTGTTTCCCTTGTATCACTCAATGCCTCCTCACCACTCGGCTAGGATATATAAAGGCCGATGCATAACAAAATCTGTCAAGAAAAAATTTGATGTTACTACCCTATGATGGGAGGAATATATATATATATATAAAAAAAGGCGAAATGTACCCAGCAAACACGGAAAATACGGGCCAGAATCAGGCCGGTAAAAGCTAGCCGACAAACTCCGGCCATCCGATACTGGCACGATGTCATATTCCGGAATCGGTCCGATGGAAATATGGACTGGCGGCTGACTGTTTGCTGACTATCAAAGTACACTGTATTGCTACTAGCAAGATATAAAGTGTATTCCGGCCTAACATTCACGAAAAGTACGGGCCAGAATCGGGCTCGTTAAAGCTAGCCGACAAACTCCGGCCAGCTGATACTGACCCGATGACATATTCCGGAATTGGCCCGATGCAATATGGACAGGCGGCTAACTGTTGGCCGACAGTCTCGGGACTGCAATGGCTGGATGTAGTTACGATGCCGGGCCTGCGACTGTATCTCGCTACGATATCAGACCTCTTAGGGCTGGATGTCATTAAGATGCCGGGCCTGTGGTGGCTGGAGGTTGCCACGATGCCGGACCTGCGACGGCTGGATGTCGTTACGATGCCGGGCCTGCAGCAGCATGATGTCCAAAAATAAGCAGTACGATGAAAAAAAAACCTAACTTTTCGGTTTAAAATTAAAGTAAGTGCTTCTTCCTTCTTAAGTATTATCATTTCATCTGCTTCTCAACACGTTAAATGATACGATAATCACTTGCTTGCCGAGAGCGGGAATCGAACCTGACATCCTTGATATGACAGTTCAGCTTGCTAACCTTTACACCACAAGGTAAGTTGCTGGTACTCCTCACTAATTTCAAATATATTGTGACACCAATTAATATTAAGAAATCTATATATTCCATGACACTATAACAAATAATTTTAAAACACGGATTATTTAAAAACTATTTCTTCAGAGGCTTGCAAACAAAATATTTTTGTTAGTTTTTTAATACATCTGTCGGATGGTTGTACAAATGAAAAAAGTTTCAAAGTAAACAAATGTCATGGACTACCACGTGATACACATATAATAACGAAAAAAACATGCTAACGGTTAACACACAGTCTCAAAAAGAAATTATGCCATTATCAGCTAGCTAACATCTAGCCTATTCAAAACACTGTCAAACAGTTTATCGGCAAACAAACATCATATAAATATCTTCATTGTGATAAAGAGCCTTGTCTCGAAAACGTTACTGTGCTGGAATAAATAAGATGTTGGTCAGCTTACCAAAAAGACAAATATGCTCTATTGGAATCGGCAAAGAATATTATTTGGTCTATTGGCGACAGGTTGGCTTTGAGATATAATGCCGACATAATTTAGGTGATATCCATATGTTATCCTAAAAATACAGTGGGAAATGGTCTGTTTTCTAGAGGCAAATATTCCATTTAAAAAGAAAACAGCAGGCGGTTAATACCTAGCTAACATATTGATTATTCAAAACACTTCCCAAAAGTTTGTCGGCAAAAATACATAATATTTATATCTTTATTGTGATAAAGAGCCGTGTCTCGAAAACGTTATGGTCACGGAATAAATAAGATGATGGTCAGCTTACCGAATAGACAAAGGGCTATATTTAATCGGCCCGGAATATTATTTGAGATATTGGCAGCAGGTTGGCTGTGAGATTTCATGTTATCACTCCGCGCCTACTCACCACTCGGCTAGGATGTTTAAAAGAGTAAGTGTTACCAAATCTGTCATTCTGATATCAGCCCTTGTCGGCTGCGTATACCGAGTACCCTTCTGCTACGTCGACATTTTGTGCTTGAAGTTTTGTAGTTAGAGTGAGTAAAGTCTTTTAGATCATGAAGAGTTTGGCTAGTAAGTACATAAAGATTTTTAGGTTAGGTTTTTTGATCTTTAAGATTTTAGGCTAATTAGTACATCAAGATTTTGAGGTTAGAATTTTAGAGTACCAAGAGTTTATGTTTTTAGAACATCAAGATTTTATAATAAAATGTCAAGAGTATAGGTTACAAATAAAGAATTTAGGTTAAAACATCAAGAGTATTAGGTTAGGTTTAACATATCAAGAGTTAGTTAGGTTTTTGTCAGCTATGGAAACAAGCGAGTGCAAGATTTACTGTAAGGCTTTTACTATGCGAAATAACATGCTAAGACATGAGAGGAGCTAACAGCCTCAACCCACATTAGGGAGAGCAGCTGATGTGCGAAAAGCGCAACAAAATTATTGCTCACAGAGATAAACTACTAGAGCATCGTCGTAACTGCAGTGGTACCATCAGGAAAGCAGCGACCAGTGCTGAACTCATATCCTGTTTCATATATTTGTGCATTACACCATTCAGTAAATTGCCTGTTGCAAAACTTGCAGCTGGTGGAGGTACTGCTTCGGCCTTTGTATTTCCTAACCGATGGTGGGGAGGCACGGAGTGATACAAGGGAAAAAGTACCTGCAGAGTAGGGCCCACAATGGGACTTCCCCGACTTAGACTATCCGACACTAAGCAGGCATGAAAATGACCTAGAAACATGGAAACATGCAGACTCCAGTTACCGGACACCGTGCAGGTGCAAGCCTGTGACAATTCTCTTACTACACAAACACAGATAATTTTACTTTGCCAAGGCCAGTCAGCTGTCTGTCCATGCATGTGATGTCTCAATGCATGCATGCGATAGAATGAGTAGTATTGTTGAGGGGGGTCAAACGAAAGTCAGTAATTGGTGGAGTCCTACCGACAAACGAAACAATGTGAAACATTGGTGGTGGGGGGTGACATCCAGAAATTTAAGTTTATTTTAAAATAAATTTATATTTATAATTTTTTTTTTTTAAACAATACATATGTACCGAAATTTTTCACGAAAAATGGAAAATTCTATGTGGTGGCCAGAACTTCCTAAAGGTAATTCCTTGGGAAGTCATTTTCTGCAGCTAGGTAAAACGGGAATTTTTTTGCGGAAAAAAACTATTTTTGGGTAAAATAATTGATTTCTGAAGTGATTTCAGAGTAAAAATAAGCAACTTTGTACAGAAAACGATACAATTCCAATGGCACCATATTCCAAAATCCCTATTCTGGAATCCTGCGCGGGAAGGAACATTGCTCTACTACTCCCGTAATGACTCTCATTTACTAAAACATTTATCCCTACATTATGGTTGCAATGCATAAAATTTTTTTGAACCAGTGTGACAAAATATTTGGTAATGAGGAAGGAAGTGTGTATTAAATGTATTGTAATATAAATCTAACCAGAGAAAAAGAGAGATCAATGTTAAAAAGTCGGGTAGGAAATGATATAACTAGTAACGATATATTTTAGTGAGTATTTTAAGATTCACCAAACGAAATTATATAGCTTATAACCCTGCCTAAGGAAACTGCATATACATTAAAAAAGTTAAGCCTCATAATATTGTGACGTTCTATAAAACGATATCATTTCGGCGGAAGTTACGATTAATCTGAACATGTTTCCATAAATGCGAAATATAATCTGAAAATTTTAAAGTGAGTATTTTCGATAAATGACAGAAAACCTTTTTTAAAAATATATTACTTAATAATTACTTAATATGGCTATTTTTCGCTCTTGTTGGTCGGCGTTGATGAACAGCAAGGTCGCAACGGACAAAGCTAGTTCCACAGTTTTGTCGGCCCGTGACGGAGATGCTCGAAATTGGATCCGACACTTTCGTCTTGCCTGCTGTACGGTTTACCTGTAAATCCAATGTATGGGCAAGTTTTACAAGGCTTTAGCACCAATTATCTGTAATCTCCCTGTCATGAGAGGTCTGGATTACGTGCTAATCTCCCGTAAATGAGAAACGTCTAGGGATGTATTGCTATGCCTACCGAAATGATCAACATACGTATCCTCGCCTGTACTCTCTCTCCCTCCCTCCCTCTCACTCGCTAGTTGTCTCTCTTGTTAGTACTTGGAGGTACTGAGAAAGGGGTTTTCGACTAATTTCCAATAGATGGATAAAGTGCAGACTGATAGTGTAACAGATCCATGTACTCTAATTTACATGTCCCGAAACTACTATGCATATTTACACGTGTGTTGTTTTGTACCATATGACACCTAAGTATTTTGCATATGTTTAAGCCCTTATTTATTTTAATTGGGATACTTCTGCAAATGGACATATTTTATTTTGTCATTTTTAAAAGTGCAATATGAGTCAGGACCCACCATCCTTTTCAACCCTTGTATGTTATTTATGCTATTCTATGGTAAGCAAGAACATTATTCTGAGCATTTTGGCTGCTTAAATTAGGTATGTGACTTAATGATTTTTCAGTGTTTTCAAATATCGGAATTTATTATTTTTATTTTTAATACTGGTTGTATTCTCTTATTTCCAGTTTTATTTGTCTTTTGTGTTAAGCAATCTTTGTGACTTAATGAACTGGAAGTAGCTGAGCTCCAATGATAGGACTTGATAATTAAGTCGCCGGAAGTCAAGGGCTTCTGGGTACGGATCTGAAGATCCAAAGACGTGGGTTTTAAGAGCTTGGATTTTTTGGGCGAAATCCCCGGCAGCGTCATAATTTGGGACAGTGTTTTGGTACTCTGAAGTATGTATATTTGAGGGCTAGCTTGGCAAGTGAAAAAGAGGCCAAAGCCTAGCTGAGTTAGTTAAATTTTGTTACTGGACGCTGTCGACGAGGAGAGCGTACATCGACGCCACGACGCCATGCTGGTAACGTCAGCCTAACTGCACATTAAGGTGACACCACATAATTTTTGCGCATATAGAATGGTGTTTGGTAGCGTCTTTTGCAAATGTTGGTGACAAATAATATGAGTTTTGGAAGCTTTAGTTACCGTTCAGATGTCCCTTATTAATTCAGCCCAGCAGTCCTGCGCTACCCGATTTGAGCTAGTTACCGGAGCAAAACTTTTTGAACCTTACAGTGATTTCATTTTAAATTGGGAGTGAAGAACTAGTTTCCTATTTTTGATTCGAACTTAACTTTGGTGGGTAACATTGAGACTTTGCTAATTTTAGAAAATATTTCGAACTTAAGTCAGATATGTTGGAAAGTGATTAGAATATGTAATGCTATGAATTAATGGAGCTCACTATGTAAAAATTGGTTCATAAGCAGTAAGACTACAAACACTTTTAATTTGAAAATAATAAATATATTTATTTAAAGTTTATTTCATTATTTTGAAAATCAGCTCAACGACGTTTAATTTAATTTTAATTTTCAATTTAAGTAATTCTTGTATTTGAATGGTGGTAATAATTTAATAATTTAAATCTAATTGCAGAACAGAATTATTACCTAATATATTGGGTTTTCACTCACAGTTAAACAGATTTATTCTGATTTTTAATGTTTATTTTTCTGCTTTGAACTAAAGATAATTATTAAAAATTTTATTAATTTTATTGGTAATGCTTAACCACATCAGCCAAATTCCCTTTTACTGCGGTAATAATACAAATGAAGTGCTTCTTAATAAGTTTGAGAGTTTTGTGTATTGTGAATGCCAGTGCATGCAAATCCCATTGCAGAGTTCCTGAGACGACCAGTACGACCTAGAAGAGCAAGTTCTAAAGGTGATAAAAAGGACAATCATGATCTCAAACATGCATTCTGTGTTACACATGCCTCTCTTCTACACATTGGAAATAATTATTATATTTCTCCACATTATTCTTCAGCCTATTCACCCCCAAGTTCACCAATTCTTTACAATAGTACTATTAAGTGAATAAAGCTAGCCGACATGTCATAGCATGATACATGACCTGTTTATTTTGCACTTATATTACATATCTCACGTTATCTCACAAGAGAGGAATCATCTAACAGCTCACATGCCAATTGCGAGGAAGTGAAATAAAATCTTTTCTTGAGTATAAATTAACCTTAACTTTCATTATGCGATGACAACTGACTTTTTTCACAATCAGTCTTACTTCCCTTTTTTTTTTCAGTGGATCCGCGCGAACAATCGAAGATTGCAGAGCGTTGGTATATGATAGCGGCAGCGCAAGCTATAGGCCGGTGGCCGCGTATCAATTACAGAAAGCGAGTTTTCACGATAATATAGTTTACGGTGCTATGCGGCTCACCCTGGTTGCATTGATTTCTGCGTTTATTTTAAGAATGCTCTGGATTACTGACCTCGTTTTCTCAGTGTGATTTGGGGTGCGTTGAACTTTCCAGATGGTTAGGGCGAACGGTATAATTATTGCGACAGGCTTCCGAGGCTGGGGGTGGAGATGTAGTTGATCAGTGAATGAGTGACTGAGTTACGAGCGATAGAAGACGAGCAGCGAGAGAAGCGACCAGCTGAAAGGAAATCTGCGACTGCGAGTATCAAGCAGTGAAGCATGGGTCTGGCAGCCTGGTGTTTTGGACTAAATGCGTGAGAGAAAGACATTGGAAATTGTGGCAATAGATAGACTGAACACGTGTTAATAATTAGTATGAGTTAATTGACTGTAACCAACAGAGACAATTAAGAAGGATGTTAATTGGAGTTGAAGTAAACATTAAATATTGCGCTCACCTTTAAATAAGAAGAGTAATAGTGGATAAAGATAAATTATTGCTGTTAATAATAGCTGTGTGAATAAATTAAGAAACAAATTCAGTTATTTTATTTTTATTAAGTCCTCCGTCCCTCAATTACGCATATACGCCAACCAGACGACCCACGTAACACTGGTGTCAGAAGTGGGATGGAGAAAATGATTAATTAATCAGTTGTAAATAAAGTTAGAATATACACAAGTTGTTAGTGATTTTAAAACAAATTAATTATTTTAATAGTTGTGAGGGAAAATAATGAAGACTGTTTTGTACAACTGTCACAGTGAATGTTAACTTAAAAAATGTCCGCAGAACTAGAAGTACTGCGAGCATTGATTGAAGGACTAAGTAGGCAAGTTAGTTCTATAAAAGAAAGTGTGAATGAAACAATAATATCCAAACTAGTTCGGTAATTGTAACTGTAAATAGTGTAAATCAGAATGTAGACAGCGAAATTGACTCTGATAGTGAGAATGTAGACAGGAAAATAGACTCTGTGAATGAAAATGTTGGCAAGAAAACGGATAATATAGAAAGGGAAATAGAAGGTATTAGCGAGTTAGTGAACACAAAAATCGACATTGTGAATGAAAGAATGGGCAGTGTATATTAAATAGTCAATGCTGTAAACGACAGGAAGGGCAGTGTCAGTGAAACGATGGGCAGTGTCAATCATGAAATGAAACAGAAAATCAGTGCAGTAGAGAAGAATTTGGAGGAGTTTCTTCAGCAACAGAGCTCGACTATCACAGCACCGCCAGCCGAGAAAAGTTTGGAAGCAGTGCAAGTTTTCACCAACGCGATAACCTCGGAGGATAGTCAGCAGCTCTTCGGTATTGGTGTCGCATAGCCATCAGTGGGAAAGGGAATCTCAATTAATATTGCCCCTTTCGATGGCCAGATTTCAAGTCGGTTATACCAACACCCGTTTGAAATAGTCGCTACCCTAAATAGCTGGGCAACAGAACAGCGGGCTTTCTACCTCGCCGAAGTACTGAGAGGCCCGGCATTGAGCATACTAAAATATCTGTCAGAGAGACATCGACTGGAGTACCCCACAATGGTTTCGGCCTTCGAGCTACGTTTCGGCGACTTGTACCTGCGACATTCCCACCAATCAGGGCTGCGAAGATGCACCCAGCGACCAGGGGAGCCACTGCAGGAGCTATGGCAAGACATCGTGCGGCTCTCCCGCCTATCTCCGGAAGGGTGCCTCGAGGAGGCGCGCGACATCATCGCAGTTGGCTTCTTCATCGATGCTATCGCCGACACAGATGTACGACGAGCAGTACGTCGGGCTGCATCCCACAACATGCAGGACGCCCAGGCCTAAGCACTGGACGTGGAGTCGGCAAAAGAAGCCCCCCCCCCACCACTCCCCTGACGGCTGATAGGGGCAGTGACACTGAACGAAGATGACGAATGCAGAATAGCGGAGACTCTGAGGGATTTGCAGACGACTATGAGAGACATTGCTTATAGGGTCCGTGCTACAATGCCTCGCCACCCCTCACCCAAACGGTTTGGACATATCTATGGGACGTCGGAGAGTTTATTGCCCACAGCAGCAGCAGCCAGTAAAGAGACAGCGTGGTGAAGAACGAATTGCCTCGATGAGCACGTACAAAACACTTGCGTGAAGAAATTTGTAAGCTTCGTGCATATGCTCAACAACTGAGAAACCGCATCGACAAGCTGATAGTGCAAGCTGCACACCTCATAAAGTAGTTGGAAGATGCACACGATGACTTGCGAGTGCTGTCCAGATACACTGTGCACACTGTGCCACATAGCAGCGAAAGAAGCACATAGCATGAAGCGAATGATATGATGGTCCCCCTCAGTAGTGGCTCTGAGGATACCATCCTCAGTCCCAACATATAATTCCCTCAGGGGGCAAAGAACTAGTTACCTTAGCTAGAGAATGGAAGTGAGGCCGTTGACACGAGCTACCAGTGCTTCAGGGTACGTCGGGTGAGGATCCAGTCACAACCTGCAGCATCCACTGCATGTGCCTACACTTTTCAGATTGGTGGAAATGGTCTAAAGAAAGAGCAAGGGAAATTTATCGTGTTGCTTCATCTTTTCGAACTGGTCGTGAAAGGATTAGTGTTTCTGCAATGCAAAAACGACCATATAGTGACAGGATGAAGACCTGGTATGATAGGAGAGGTATTCCAAGAAGGAAAACTGGTTTGGCTGTACAATCCACAAAGACAAAAATAGAACTCGAATCTTCAGAAATTTTGGTAAGGCCCCTACAGGATTCCCGATAAGATCAACGATATGGACTTTCGGACTTGTCGTCAAGGCTCTCGGGAAGAGCCGAAGATTTTCTACATCGACCGACTGACACTCTGCGAAGGTCCGTAAGTTACAGAGTCTGTATGGGACGAACAAACCTGAGGAGGGGGCAGTGTTTACGTGTCGCTGGTCAGCGCCGCTGAAATTGGCTCGTCCCGCGCGAGCAAGTGAAGAGGAGGACAGAGAGTCGTTGTATGATACCTGCTACAGCGCGAGCGATAGGCCGGTGGCCGCATATGAGTTACAGAAAGCGAGCTGACACGATAATCTCTTGTGCGGCGCAATGCTGTTGACCCTGGTTGTATTGATTTCTGCGTTTATCTGAATACTTCTCTGGATAACTGATCTCGTTCTTTCAGTGTGACTGGGGGGTGGGTGCGTTGATCAGGGCAAACTGAATAAATATTGCGACAGGCCTCCGGGCCAGGAGTGGAGTTGTAGTTGATAAGTGAATGAGTGGCTGAGTTCCGAGTGATAGAAGACGCGCAGTGAGAGAAGTGACCAGCGGAAGGGAAATCTGCGACTGCGAGTATCAAGCAATGAAGCGTATGGCTGGCAGAGTGAACTTTTGGACTAAATGCCTGAGTGAAAGATATTGGAAATGGTGGCAACATATAGACTGATTTGATTAATTGTAACACAAAGACAGTTAAGAAGGACGTAAATTAGAGTTGCAATATACATTTGATATTGCACTCACTGTTAAATAAAAGAGTAAAAATGTAGATAGTTAATTAAATGTTGTAAATAATAGCTCCTTAAATAAATTATAAATCAAATTTAGTTCTTTTATTTTTATTAAGACTTCCATCACTCACGAATTCATATACGCCCCTCAGGCGGCCCATGTAACCATACTAACTCATTTCTTACTTTCGTGATTCCCTTTAGAGCCTACATTCTATGAATTTTTTTGTCTGTATCGGTCCTTCCTTCCCCGGTTGTTTTGGTTTATCCACTATCCTTCCTCATTCTCTTCATTCATAAATTTTTGCCTTCCCTTGATTTCTTCTCCTGCCTACCTCTGTCATTTCACTATTCACTTCCTGTATATATATATTTTCTGCTTGGTTCTGACCTTTCTCAATGCCTTCACTACCTTCTACACATTCTTCTGTTCTAATCTCCCCTTTCACTTGCAGTTCTGACTTCCTCTCTTCATCACTTTGTACTTTATGTGAATCCTTTGACCGATCTCACTAAAGCGGCACTTTCCGACGAGGCTGCGGGTTTTTTTGCATAAATGCGTAGAGTTATCATTTCAAATTGTTGATACTCATACCAAACGCAATGCCTGGATCCACAGTTGACAGTCTCATACTAGTATCTTATAATTGCCGAAATATTTACTTTTTGAAAAAAGAATAATAATAATAACGTTGATCAGGTACTTTTACTGCCTACAGCTCTGGGATCGACTGTACGTTTAATAATTTTCTACTTGCGTTCTTGGGTGTCACAGCATACAACGACGATAACATCACTGGACATCATACAAATGTATCAAAACCAAATAACTTTGTTTCATATCGCACGGCACTGTTAGGTGGCTCCATTATTTCTTACACGCATAAAGTACACTATGGCGGATATATTCATTTAGAGACATAGCTGAAACTGATTTTTCACCACCGCGACAACAATTTTACCGATAAAAAATTATATATAATTTCAAAAGTATTTTGAATGTGTTGTCCGCACACTGTAAAATGCCTCCTTTCAAGGTATTAATTCTGTTTTAACTTTATTAAAATGCGGAGAACTAATTGTACTCTTTCATTTAATCAACTGTAATAAACCTTCAGCGCTAAAAATTTCGAACTGCGACCAAATAATAACAATAATAAAAATAAATCCTGCCAAGACGTCCGTCAGCAAAAGCGAATTTTATTGGTCACTTCTGTCGGTGAAAGCTCGCTATGATCATCGACACTATCGCTCGTGTGACGGACGTCAACGCGTGATCCTCAGCTTCTACGTGCTGTTTGATCGTTGGTGTTAGCGAAATACTTCCCTCGGATACACACTCTCTCTCTTTTGAGAGCGTGCGCGTATCTCGCGAAGTTTTGTGGTGTCACAGGCTTGCGAGAGTTGTGTTTCAGCCACTTTCGTTGTCGTCCTCAAAATAAAAAAGCCTAAGGACGTGATCCCCAGTATGTATATGTGTGTCTATGGTTGGTTAGGATATTACGTCCCTTACTGAGCCGGAAGCCACGGTGGTTGAGTGGTTAGCACGCTCGTCTCCCACCAAGGCGAACCGGGTTTAATCCCCGGCCGGGTCACCGGATTTTTGCAAGTGGGAATCGTGCTGGACAATGCCGTTACTTGGCGGGTTTTCTCGGGGATCTCCCGTTTCTCCGCCCCTTCATTCCGGCGCTGCTCCATATTCACTTCAATCGCCCTCATCTGCTCTCAAGACCTCGCTGTTAAGAGCCACCCAAATCTCTTCACTCACTCACATCCTTACTGAGTCGTCCCAGGGACGGACGGATTGTTTGCAAATGTATCCCACATTTTTTCTTAGAGGAGTTGAAATAAATAATATATAAAATTAGATATTGTTTTATTTCTTAGTGATAATATAAGGAAGGGAGGAGAAATTAAATTCTAAAACGCAGTGTATATAATTTCGAGGCTTGTTTTAGGAAAAAAATATAGGTAAACCATATATTCGATTCTCACGTTACATCTACGATATCAGTTTGGTATGGAATCGGGATGAAGTGAGGGGAGCTGCACAGGGCGGTGAGAGCTGGTCTCCTCGGGTTCATCTTGGCAACACCTGGTTGCCGTCATAATGTCCATTTACAACAGTAGATTGTTGATCAGTGTATCCACGATCCCGCTTCCATCTATGGTTTAACCTCTTCGAGGTATCGCGGTGAACTGAGCGAGAAATTTATAAACATATCCCTTTATAAATATTCCTATCAGTTTCATTCTATACATGAAAAGTACGGACATAAATTGCTACCGATGCCTCTCCTTTGCCGCCTCTGCGGTAAAGCATTTACAGCTTTGAGGAGTGTGTGTCGACATGAAATTATGACCTGCAGAATGAAAAGTTGAAGTATGGCATTTCAGTGCAAATTCTACCAGAGGCAGTTTACTTGGAGTGATATTTTGAAGATACATTCTAAAACTTGTAGCATTGGTTCTCTGCAACTGCAATCAGCAACGTAGTTAGCACCACACACATCGTCGTTAGCACTGCACATACTGGATGCACTGCAGTTAGCACCACTTGCTCTGCAGTTAGCAACACGTGGACTGCAGTTATCCCTGCATGCACCCCAGTCCGGGGCCGGAGCAGCAAGCGTCGATTCTCGCGATTCCTGGCATCACTCACGCACATTTATAGTATAGTCCATTAGCGGTTACGTCCAACTTTTCTGAAGCCTGCTAAAGAACTGCATACAGAACATTCCTCCGCCTCGTACAAAAAAGCTTAACTAAATCTACAAAATCACTCCAAAGGGACAAAGCACCGCATTCGGACGCGCCAAGTGTAATAAAACTTTGTATCGGAACTATTTCTAGCTAGGAGTTACCAACAGACATACTTTCTCCCTGTCTTTGTTCGTATTAATTATAAACGAATGTTATAATTTATTAACCAAATATGGATTTATAATAAAAATTAAGTAACTTTATGTTAACACGAGTATGAAATGCTTGTGATACATGCAAACTTATTTAGGAAACAACCATGCATGCCATAAAGGGGGTGATTTTCAACGGTTTGATTTAATAAGTATAAAGAAACCACAAATAGGCTATAGCACCTCTTTATGTACCATCTGGTGGTATGCTTCATTACTCCTTAGAGTGAATGTTTACTGAGGCCGTTTTTTATTCAGGATGTCGCTCAATTAGACCGGCAACATCGCGAGGTCATTGATTATGTTGAAAATAAGTAGAAAATATATAAGACAAGTCCTACCTAAACGAAATATTAAGGGAGTTATAAGCCCTTGAAAAGTGACATTTATTTTTTGCAAAATATTGGAAACAAAGTGAAATGAAATTATAATTCGTCGATAACTGTTCTATGTTAATCGGATCTTCAACTTAACAGCAAACTCACATTATTACCTTTCCTCGTACAGTAAATAACAGGGATGGCCACCATATTTTTCCTGGCAACTCTTTTAAAATATGGAATTTTGAATTTTTGATGATGAATTATTCAGCAGCATTGCCTAAGTAAAAATAGTTGTCTTCTTGTCGCAACTGCGCAGGACTCACCGTTTACGTGTAAAATGCACACAAAGATTCGTCTGCAGCGATTCAGTGCCTAGCACATAGGCAATACTATCTATATCCACGTACAAAACGCGGCGATTCCTCCGCACAGACGGCTGCCTATTTGTTCCTGACGACAATGTGTATGTATTCCTTGTATTGTATTTTCGAATGGTATTTTTGCAAATCATAAAACGTGTAATAATTGTTTACAAGTCCTGACGGTAAACACGTTGTTTGCAACAAGAGGGTGGCCACCCCTGTTATCTTCATTGCCGTGGGAGGGTGAGGGTGGAGGCATTACTACGGGTTTGCTCTTAGGTTGAGGTTCCCGGTCACATAACACATTATTCGACGAATTGTATTTTCATTCCACCTCTTTTCCAATTTGTAAAAATGCCATTCGAACATACAGTACATGGAGTAAATACAAATTTTCGCCAGAAAAAATAGGCAGCCGTCTGTGCAGTGGACTAGCAACGTTTTGTACGTGGATGAAGGTAATATTACCCATGTGCTAGGCAATGAATAGCTGCAAACTAATATTTGTTGCGTTTTACACGTAAATGGTGGGACCTGGGCAGTTGCGACAAGAGGACAAATTTTGTTACTTCGGCCATGGTTCTCAATAATTCATCATCAAAAGTTCGAAATTCCAGACTGTAAAAGAGTAGCCAGGAAAAACAGGGTGGCCACCCCTGTTATTTCCTGTACGGGGAAAGGTATTAATGTATGTTTGCTCGTAAGTCGAAGATCCCATTAACATAGAATAGTGATCGAAAAATGGCAATTTCGTTTCACTTTGTTTCCGCTATATTGCATAGATACATTTCAAAAACTCACATTTCAAGGGCTTATAACTCCCTTAATATTCAGTTAATGTAGTACGTGTCTCATATATTTTCTACTTATTTTTACATAAGGAATCTCCTCACAAATTTTGTCTTTCTAATTGAGAAACAACATGTATATCATTGGCTCCAATAGCTTTAAAGCCGTAGTAAATTCTGTTATTTTCAGCTTGGAATTGACGTATTAGTTAGATGCACCAAAAGTCAGTGTGACATGGATAACGTTATTTCTACTCAGGTTAGAAACAAACCGAGTTTTCTTATGGGAGAGTTTGGCATAGAGAAAATTTCCCCAGTGTTCCAAAGAGCTCACTTTAAATAAGATTATTAAACTGCCTGAATAAAAAAAGATAATGTTGTTATTTAGTTATGTCGCTATTTTATATTTGATTTATGATTATTTCAAATATTTTGTTTTATAGCATATACAATAGAGTAAATCCGGTACATATGCGACTCTAGCGCTTACCTAGTTGTAAAAAATGTTTGTTGCTAAACTATAAGCATTGAGCTCCCCAACTTGAGTAGAATAAACCTTAAATATGAAGCAGTCAGGTTCACAGTATAGGTCAATAGAGATCACCGGCGAATTTGTAAAACTAGGAACTTGATATAATTTGCAGGTATTATATGTCTTCATTTTCTTAGATTTTACAGAATGGTTTCCATTTTCTACGAGTACGCTTTGGTCTAATTCTCGTCAATGTGAACTTATATAGGCATACTGCCTGCCGTTCTTAATATTAGTCTTTCTCGGCTTCGTGTGGTGGCGCTTACTTATGACAAGTGTTTTGCTATGAATTTCTTTAATTTGAAAAATGGAAAACTGATACTGCAGTGTCACCCTAGTGCTTTAATCACTTTAGATTCTCACCATTAAAAAGATATAATATTAAAAAAGTACATATACTTAATTAGACGTTACGTTTTCTTGATACTGTTACGCACCTTCGAATATCCTCCACGTTTTTATAACCATTGCCGCTTTCCAAACTCTGGCAGTTGAAAAAAAGGAACTACTGACTTGTTTTTACTCGCTGCCAAGCCGAAACATCTTGAGGTGCTATCTATCTGTAATCGATGCGCAAGCCATTAAAACTGATGGGGGGAGCGATAACAACAGATGTTTCATCGGAGAGACGTAGCAGTATAAACCTCTCCCCACACCCCACAAGAGCTCGCAAAATGAGTTACCTTTCCTGCGGCGGCGAAGGGAAAGGGTATGTTGGCGTGGGATAGGGGTGAGGCTGGTGAGTTAAGCCCCTGGCAGGGCAGGCGAACATAGGCGCACGCGCCCCTGAGAGCAATAACCAGCAGCGAAACAGCGAGAAACCGCCCCCTCGCGGTGTTTACCGGAGTTATATGCCCGCACCAGCGCAGAGCAGCGCAACGCCCAGACACACGCCAGCCTCTGCAGCTCCGCGCGGCTGCCAACTCCGGCCGGTAACTCTCAAATGTCTCAAGTGTGGTTGGCTGCACTGCGGGCCACGGGAGAGGTGAGATACTGTGTCTAACACTGCCACTTCTGATCTGAGAGAAAAGTTTGAATTCTTGTCATCGTCTGAATGTGATGTTTTCCTCAAGAAGCAAAATCTTTCTGCGGCTTTTTATGTGAAAATTAAAAATGTAATTTTATCTCCAAGAATTGTTTTGGCCTTTTGAATCGTTCGACAAAATAAGAAGGAAATAATAAAATAAGCTGTCGACATATTCACCAGCATAAAGTTATTTTCTTTTTATTTTCTTAGTACGGGCAACTAGATGGAATTTGAGCTTCTCAAACTATATAAAATCAAATTCGTAAGGTAAGTATAACTATTTTATGTGGTTCCCATAACCCTTATTTCAGTCACAAAGATACCGATTTAAAAAAGCATAGCAATATTCATTGCTTTTAATACATCTGTATGTGTGCAATTAAAACAAATATTTCCCACCGGAGAATGATTAAAATAAGTATTAACGTCAATTACCCACGGTCTTAGTATTGCAACAATCAGTCATAAATATAGTGAATAAAAAAAATTTCTTATATACACTATACATAGGAAATACACTTTCATTCCATGCGGATACAAAATATTTCTGCTTGCACTGGTTTTATTTGACCGTTTCCTATCATGCTTAAGCATAGTTTGAAAACTACAAATCAATTAAACAATCGATTTATAATTTATTAGTTACGTTTTTTTGTATGAGACGGATAAGATATGCTTCATGTTTATATTGTACAATGTTATTTTCATTATTCGTAAAGAATGTTTGTTGTTAAACTTGTTTCACATTATAATCATAAATGTCCTTTGATTTCCAGATTTAACATCAATATTTAAATCAAATTGCATGTTTTACTTACTTCAAACAATTATTTTAAAAATGGTGGACAGTTAATTATTTTAGCTTTAAAAACTATTCGTTGGAACCATGTAATTATTTCCCACTTAACTTTGTGTGCTGGCAGTTGATATTAAAACTATCAACTGTAACTACAAGGAAACGATTTTTTCCGCCATTTTGTAAGATAGCACCATTCAAATAAATACATTTTAAGTCATATCTCAGGAAACAAATTACCGATTCCTACCAAATGTGGTAAACAAGTTGTATCAAGGTATATGATGTTAAGCGGTATGTTTTAAGAATGTCAGCAATTTTTTTTCAAAATGGTAGCCATATAGCCAGTTTTACTTAGAATGCTTCACCGTCGAAAATATGTAATCAATTCCAAATTAGCTTTGTATGCACGCAGTAGATATTACAACTATCAACCGTATCTACACAAAGCATATTTTGCTCTCCATTTTATAAGATAGCGATATTTAAATAAATAAAGTTTTTATGTCATATCTCGGGAAACAATTTACATGTTTTCCCAAATTTGGCAAACAAATAGCACTGCGGCATGTGGTGTAAACTGGTATGCTTTAAGTAGGTCAGGCACTTATTTTGAAAATGGTGTCTATAGAAATATTTGAGGTGAGATATTTTATCAACGAAACTATTTTCAGCTTAACTTTGTATTCTGACAATGCCTATTACAGCCATCAAATACGTCTATGCAGAGCTTCATTTGTCTGCCATTCCGTATGATAGCGTCACAAAAAAAGTAAAGTTTTTACTTATATCTAGGGAAACAAACTACCCCATTTTTAAAATTTGGTGAAGCTGCTGTACTGTGGTAGGTCATATTAATATATGTATTTTTTAAGTTCGATAGATTTATTTTCAGAATGGCGGCTATAATATAATTGAGCTTTAGGTGTTATATCTACGGAACTATGTAATCTATTTTGTCACAAGCGTTGTATACTGGCATTATACAATCATAGAATGTCTACTTCATTACTTTTTGTCATCACATTTTGAATATCGCCAAATAAAAATTATGGAGGTTTTATGCCATATCTCGAGGACAAATCAACCGATTCTAAATAAATGTTACACGGGTACATTTAAACTAATTTGTACCAAATTGTGCACACTATAAATGCTAAAGAAGTCCATGTAAATTTTCATGATGTTAATTGGTCAGACACATATGTTCAAAATGGCAGCTTCATAATAAATAAAATCTGTTTGTCACATTTATTAAACAAATTAACCTCATTAACCCAATTTCTATGTCGACACTATATAATATAAGCATCGTATTTAGATCCTTTTTTGTTGCATTTTTGTACAATAGCATATAATTAGAAAAGTTTTTTATACCATATCTTAGAGACCAAACAACCGATATTCAATAAATTCTTGAAACGAGTAGCGCTACGGTAGTCCATGTAAACTGATATGTTTTAAGTGGCTCAGTCACTAATTTTCAAAATATTTAGGTTAGTTAATCCAAACAATCGATACATTAGACTAATTAAATACCGAAGTTGATTCTCCGAATCCAACCTCCATGATGCAGTGTAATGCACACTATCTTATTTTACGAGTTTCTCTGGGTTCAAGTCCTGGGTAAGGCACCTGTATATTTGTAATTGTCTCACTACTGTTGCATAGGTTTCTGGTTTTATTTCCAATGTTATTGTCATAAAAGGGAAGTCAAATCCAACCTGCCAACTCAGGTATTAAGAATTTGTTTAATTATTTGCACCCATGTAGAAGAAAGTAGGTCTATTTGTTATTTCAGAAACGTCTTGTCTTAATATGTCGTGTATCACAAGTGTTTTTTACATCTGTTACCATTAAAATTATTTTATTTTTAGTAAAATGGAACTTCCGCTTATATTTTATTCATAAATTACAATATTTCATTTATAAATTGTAAGAAAAAAACAGAGGAAACAGGCGTGTTGGTAATCCCTGAATGTTAATCTAAGTGTGCACAAATTCTGTGCATTGTCCCTACAGGTGTAATTTTCTTGATGTAGTTAAGTTTTTCTTGCACGAGGCGGAGAAATAGCATCAAAAGTAGAACATTTTGTGCTGTATTTGTGTCCGCCTTTAAACTGTTTTCATGCTATACGTGGATAATTCTTTCACATTATTATTTCGTTCAGAAGATACTGTATGTAGACTCACTAAAAATTTATCAAGCAGTTGTGCTCTAAACCCAGTAGCAATATGCGCATTGTTCAGTATCTGCAAAATCTGTCTGGCATAGTTCTTGTTGTCACTTACCCTTCCTTAGCTAGGAACAGTTTTCGGGAAGCATTACTTCCCTGACATAGCAGTCAGTAACGCGTTCATTACGTGAAAGACCGGACAAACAGAGCGATTGCCATCTTCAACATGCCTATTATCTCGATACTTGTCAGTGAGAGTGGTTTTGTTCAACAAATACACACATTTTCTCATAATTCACCCAAGAGCGCAAAAACATGCGCCGAAAATTTCATACGCTGTTTACCTAGATCCATAGCAAAATTTCATACGCTGTTTACCTAGATCCATAGCAAAATTTTGATTGTAGTACCATCTGTACGCTCGTGTATCCTCTTTTAGCATATCATGTTTAAAAAAACGTGTCAAATCACAATTTTTCTTAGATGCAACATTATTGTAAAACGAAACATCAAATAACTTTCAAAATAAATACTTTTAAGCTTAACACATTCAACAAGGCACCCGTTTTTAATATGGGAAGACATTAATTTATTTTCAGTCTGGTCAGCAAAGAGCGCCAGACAAAATATCTGTCCCTTAAAAAAAAATCAGTAGTAGGGTTTGAGGAAGTCTGGCATAACGAATTCAGGATTCGTAGCCGGATACAGGGGGCCGCCATGTTGTTACGTCACCGACCGCCCACTTTGGTGTCATTGACCTTTTACCCCTCACCCATAACCTTTGACCTTCACCTTTAACCCTGAAAATTATAAGAAAAATCCTAAAAAAAACCTAAAAAAACCACAAAAAGTTAAAAAGAGACCTAAATATTTATTATTAAAAATTATGAACAATTAAAAAAATAAATTTAAAAAAGGATCTCCAGAAATTTCTCATTTTTCCCGGAGCAGGCAAGAGGGATTAGCGACCCAGATGACCGGGATCAGTGACCAAGTGGTCAGGAGAGCAGGACCTATAACCATTGACCTTTGACTTTGGCCTTCAACAGTAAAAGTGCAAAATCGAAAGAAATTTTAAAAAATCACAAAAAATACCAAAAAATTCTAAAATCTATATCTCAAAAATTATAAATAAATTTATAATAAATGAATTATGAAGTAATTGTTAAAAATTAATTAACATTTATTAGAATAATTATTTTAAAATTTCTTAACATTCCAAATGTTACCCCTCACACATACCCAGTCACCATCTTGGTAGATGCAACTGACGGCAATCTTGGTAGGTGGCCACCCTCTAAGAAGGCATCCGCCATTTTGATACGCGACCACCATCATGGTAGATGTCACCCATCCGCTGCATTGGAAGCCAGTGACAATGACCTTGATCACATGACCTTAAAACAAAAGCTAAAAAAAAAAAAAAAAAAACATAAAAGCCAGCAAGTATAATACTTTACAATCTACTTCCACCATATTAGATGCAGGTACTTTCATAACATTTGGTTATTTAAATATTCTTGCAGGCATATGTATATATCTAAATATAGAAATTTAAACTAATTTTACAATCCCATGTTTATATATATATTATTATGTACGCCTATAAATTAAATTGAAAATAATTTTTATTGGCATTCTTTTATGTACACAATTATATATACAAAGTAAATAGAAAACAATTTTATAATTACATATTTATATACCTATATATAAATTAAATTGAAAATTAAATTACATATACCAATATATAATTATGTGTAAAAAACGAAAGTAATATAATATTTACAAATTTTTATAACTCTAAATAATTATTTATAATCCTTTATTTTAAGAATATATATTTATGTATAGTCCTATTATATATGCGTGTGTGCGTGTGTGTGTGTGTGTGATAAGACCTGCATGTTTTCCGGGGTGAATGAGTATTTGGGATTTTTCAGAGTGCTCCCATATCGCGAGGATGAATAGTGAATATGAAGGGCTGCCTTTTGAACTCGACGATCATGGAGCCATGAACCTGCATCATCGCTAACTGGTTGCCCACAAGTGCCGATTCTGTGATCGAGTTATCACCTATGTTCAAAAATGCGTGTCGGCATGAGAGAGTGGTCCGTACGAAATGCCCTTTTCACGCGACGACGATCAGTTGGGAAGCATAGTGGTGGCCTGTTGTAGTTTATCCAGGAAGCAATGAAATATACTGAGGGACCTGGACATATACTTTTTTAAAGGGAGATTATTAAATAAAATAATCATCTTTCAGCTTTTGGAAGTATGACTATATAATTTTATTTTAAAATAGAGGGAATTTATTTTAACTTGCGACACACACACACACCGCAGTTAACACTGCACTAAGGACCGCAATCATAATCAGCACCCCACATAGCACTGCACTTAGCACGGCAATTGCAATCAGCAACGCACTTAGCACCGCAATCAGAATCCGAATTCTTCGATCAATCTTTAGCAATCTTTCCATAAATCTTTAGCAATATCCACCACCATCAGCACTGGATTGTGAAATATTGCAAAATATTGAGTGAATTGGCGTAAAGATTGCGAATGTTTGTGGTTGATTGGTGTAAATATTGTGAATGATTGGGTGGATTGGTGTAAATATTGTGCATGATTGGAGGGTTGGTGTCTGCACAATGTATTAGTAGTGCAGTATGTTTGGTCCAATGTCAATACGATGTCATAGGGCTTGCACACTTGTATATTATAAGCAGTTAGGAGGTCAGCTGAGAGACTTAGTTTGACAACGGCTGCTGTGAAATATACGTCGTCTCGGCTAGCTTCTGCCTCTTGGCGTAGATTTTTTAGAGTTTTTGTTTTCAAAGATATTCAAGGACGTTGGGTCACGGTTGAGGTTATCTGCATCTAATATGGCAGTAGTAGTCTGTAATATATTATATTTGCTGACTTTTATAGATTTTTCTCGAGTTTTGGTTTTTAAGGTCATTCAAGGTCATGGTGTTAATTTCAAGGAAGTTTACATCTAATATGGTGGTAGTAGTCTGTAATGTAATATGCTTTCTGACTTTTATGTATTTTTTAGTGTAAATTGTTATGGTCTTTTAAGGTCATGGAGTTAAGGTCGAGGTAGTCTGCAATATATTATGCTTGCTGACGTTTATGAATTTTTCTCGAGTTTTTGTTTGCAAGATTTTTCAAGGTTATGGGATCGAGTTCGATGTTACCTGAATGTAAGATGGTGGTAGTAGACTGTAATGTATTATGCTTGCTGACATTTATGTATTTTCCCCGAGTTTTTGTTTTCAAGTTTATTCAAAATCATGGGGTCAAGGTCATTGTGACTGGCTTCCAATATGGTGGATGGATGACATCTACCAAGATGGTAGGTTGTATACCAAGATGATGATCTCCTACTAAGATAGTGGTAACCTACCATTATTGCGGTCGCTTACAAATATGGTGGTCACCTACCAAGATGGCGGTTGCCTACCAAAATGGTGGCAGCCTACCAAGACAGTCGTCGGTTGTACCTACCAAGTTGGTGGAATGGGTAGGTGTGTGGGGTATGCTTTGGGAAGTTAACGGGCTTGCCTACTGGCGGCCCGACCGAGCGTAAAGATAGGGTTTTACATGTTAAATACTATTCGACGTGTCTCGGCCACCCTTTCACAGAATCGCTTTCAAACCAAAACCCCACTGTGCACTTCGAAAAGAACAACAATGTTACAAGAAAGAACGTATCGAAAAGCCAGTAAAAGTTTGGTTAATGGGGTGTTTTTTGTTTCTTGAAATCGGTATTTGTTCGTAATTTTCAGGTATTAAGAATTTTACCAAAAAGATCGTGTAGCAATGTGGCTCTCACCGAGACCAACATAAAAGTCATGGGCGGCACACATGCACGTCCAAAAGGAAAGAAAGTTACAGCACATTTTGTATTTAAATAATTTACTTTGCAGGGGCAAGGCCTGTGGCCTCAGCGAAGAGAGAGATGGCAGAGTCAAAGGGAGAGATATCGCCGCACTTCGTCATCCCTTATCATATTTATCGTCTTTCCTCCCCCCACAAGACTGTCCTTCCCCTTTATCCCCTTATCATTCTTGCAACTTCCATGTCACTGGCGTCGCGTCTCAGTTTCCGAGTAGTGGCAGGCCACATTCACTTTCTTGAGCTTGTGAAGTAGAACACTTTTTCGTTAGGCCGTGTTCCGTTCCCTGCACTTACGCGACCAGTTGCATAGCAGCTAGTTGTTGCTCCGTTACTCCATGCGTTTGGTGCTGGGCTGGGGAATGGAGCTATTTCCATATTATATTTTCGATGCATAATTTAAGCGTTTTGTTTATATAAAGCAAGACATTTACATATACGACGATAGTACACCAAACCCGTGATCCTGTTGTTCGATTTGACAGGATAACGAGTTTACAGTTGTATGTGTAAACAGGGCATAATAAAATTAATCGAATATTGAATATTTAACAGCCGCCACGAGCACATAAGTATTAACTTCAAAGTCCTACACACAGCAGATTAACAGGTTGTCATTCCAACCTGTTTTATTTTTTCCTAGTTACGTTTGTTTGGAGTGCTTACTTTAATTCGAGGGAAAAAAGGAAACAGTGACGGACAAAAAAAAAAGGGGGGCTGTGGTTTAACGTCTTTCGTGCGACGACATTGTTTGGAAGTTTTGATGTTCTTACGATTGTGTGGCATTCTGAGTTGCATATTGTTTTGATGGAGCAGTGGAAAATTAGCTCGTATGGAAATAACATTGAAATTGTAGCCTATTACTTCGAAAATTTTAACTAAAAATAAAAATGCTATATATATATATATATATATATATATATATATATATATATATAATATATATATATATATATATTGCTGTTCGTTTTCGTACATATGCAGCAATACACACACACACACATTGGTTGAAGTTAACCCTACACTCGTTGAATTCACGACATTGGCAAAGAAACTAATATTTACACTCTACGAAAGTGTTGAAAGTGCGACTTTTTTTAGGCCACGTGCATTTCAATAATCATAGTAACTGTTTACAAATACATTATTTACAAAACACGCAAACTTATTGTTAGTTAAATTCGCAACCTCTTGAACACGTGTTTTCCTATGGAAATCCGTACAAGTTTACTTCACCAAAATCACGTTTGTTCGTCACTAGCATTATATCATTTATTTGCATAATCATTCAGTAAATTCAACACTGCGCACGTTTAAGAAAATAAACAAACTTGTCCTTTGGTCGCCGCCGATGCTAACCTCCAAACTCGCACGTTTCTGGCATTTTCCCGCCACTGTGAAGTCAGCGCATGAAGCATTTGTGCTTTTTGCTCGTGCAGTTTAGGGTGACATTGGCCGGTAGTAGAATAACGTAAGAGTTGCACCGACGCGTATGTGAGAAGGGATCGGAACAACTTCGCTGAGCATGTTTCGCATTGTGAAGGTAACATAATATGGCCGTAGTAGTATAGCCTGCGAGGATGCTCGTGCGCGACTTTGCGAGAGAGTATAACGACAGATATAATTTTCTATTATATTGGGATCCAGTAAGAAATGGAATAATCAAACGCCATCTCTGTCAACCCGCCGGAAATCAGTGAAAAGAAGAATGTTTCGTGTGCGTATGGCGAGAATACATGACCAACAGTAAGTGCAGTTACGTTATAATTGTAGCTACAGACGCTTAATTGTTGTCTGATAGAACGTTAAATTGCAGTAGTAATGCAGAAATTATTTTCTTTCGTAGTAACCTCTCCGCGTGCATCGTTCCATTAATAATGATATAAGATATCAGTGTAAAAAAACTTATAAGCATGATACCTAAGGCACATGTCGTTAACATAAGCATTAATTAATTAATTTACCAGTAATTTTTGTAGTTAACACAACATATGTGTATTTATGTATTCGCCTGTGAACACTAAAAATGTATGACCCTAAATGAACCATGCGTATGTGTATCATATTTCTATGTATGTTGATATTGTGTAAGTGTACAACTTTCTTGTGGTCAGCTATTTGTGTAACAAATTAAAGTAAATGTTTTACACTCCACGACTAAACACAGCTGGCTGAATACAACGGGAAATCCATGATTTTAGGGGGCTGGGAACTAATAGGGCAATGAATAGAGCGCATCAATTGAGGCAAGACGAACAGTATACTTTTTTACCTGTGTCAATTTGTTGGAGTCAAAAAATAAAGAAAGTGCTCGCAACTATATTACATGACAAGTAATAAAGCAAAACCATCTCTCTGGATATTGTGGTTTGGATTTAATTTGGGATACTCGCGAAAATTTTGAGTGATTATTCTTGCTTAGGCTTACCTGGTTTTGCCTGGTAAAGAGAACTTCGCAAAAACTGCACTGCAACCTGACAGGTCTTCTTTTAAGAATAATTATTAAAATAAAGCATAAAAATACAACAAACTGCGAAACGGCCAAAGAAATAAGACGCGAACGACATACCACGGGACAACCCATGTCACTGACAACAATTTTTTTTTCTATTTCGTTGTTGCCACCGTAGAAACAGCACATTTGTAAAACAACTTTTTACAAGTGTGTTACTTTTTTTCACATTTATTCTTTAGGAAAACTATGCGTCTTCCTTCATTTCAATGCCTATTGTTGGTAGTGTTTCTAACAAAATTGCTTCGTATGTGATCCGAAATATAAAAGAAATCCGACACTTATAAACACAAAAAATATGAGCACTAGCACTAAAGTTTTAAAACTGATGTTAACTTACTTGTAAGGAGTTACTTTTTGCGTACTCGTAGTGCATACAGAAGGCTAGAGGAAGGCAGATCCCCTCCTCAAAACAGCAGGATTATAAAAACCTTATACTGAATTAATCAATTAAACAGCTTTTTCAACAGAAATGTTATTCTTTACCCAAAACCAAGTAGGCAATGAACGAGTTAACAGTAGGTGAAAACTGCAACGGTTTGTAATTTCTCAATTCCTTTATTCTACAAATGTAAGTTCCAAAAATGTGTTTTAGGGGCAAAATAAACTAAGAAACCAAGTCATAATCATGTCAAGCATTGCTTAACAAATATAAGCCTGCATTTGCATACCTCATGTCGCATCTTGCAGCCCCCTTCTAAAATGGTGCCCGGGCGAAGTGCCCCCCCCCCCCCCTTTACCATTAGCAGCGGCCCTCGTCTGTGGGCTAGAATTCTACATTCAAAATGTAATTTACACCTCCGACAAATGATTAAAATATCCAAACAATTTAAAAAAAAGGGTCCATGCAATATCAAACAACAAAAACCATAATGGAAAGATAGTAAACTAACGTTGCATTGAAAATTGCCGAGACAAGTATCATGGATGTACTGACGACGCTGTACTCTTTATGGGTAGTGGCATTCACATTGCATTAATGTAAACTGAATAAGTGTGGTTTGGAGGATACAATATTCCGAGGGTCCCGTCTTGTTTGGCCATTCCACGCATAAGGACACGCTGTAAAACACATGGGGTAAGTTGCGAGGATAGTTACGAACAAAATTTTGTACTTTTCCTTAATTACCTGGGTGGAAAAATTAGCACGTAGTCTTAATTTACCTAGCCTGTCTCGATACTCTATCCACAAGTTGTTTGAAAGAAATATGAGTAGAAATTCCGAGGTGTTTCTAGGGACACTGTTATCACTTGTGTCATACTTTTCAATTTACGGTTGAAGGTATTTATCATAGTAGTCAATTTTTCTTTTGCTATTTCAAGCATTTGCTGTAATTTTCTTAACTTGTTACAGAGTTAAGGTTGGCAATCAAAACATGCCATCAACTTCTCGAGATTGTGAAAATTCAAGTGAGGAAAATATATTATTGAGTGGTAGAAGAGTTGTAGATATAGAGCATCTTCTGGAGTCCATTCACTGCATATACCTTTTGAATGTTTATTTTCTAATATGGAGGTAATGAAGTGAAGGAAGTACAGACTTGCATAAAAAATTACAATGAAATGTAAAATGTGCAACTTAAAAGGTGTCATATCAACTGAAGACCCAGAAAAAAGTAAACGGTTACTTGAATGTAAACTTGGCTGCAGTAAGTGGGATGATGGCAACAGGCAAAGTGGTTATTCACAACTGCAAGAACTTTGTACATCATTAGAAATGCCTGTTATGAGGAAATTTACATGGAATACTAGCCAGGAGAAGCTAATAGCAAAAAATAAAAATCCACTTATAATTAGTTGTAATGATTTACCACGATGTAATATATATATTAAATACATACACATATAAAGTAATCAATAGAAAAACTGTACAAACCAAGTTAACTATCTTTTAAAAATCCTTCATTAACATGTGTTATAAGAAAGATTATTTAATGGCATACTTACATTTATCGATAATTGGACAGTAAGGGCAATACATGTATTACTATCCTATTCTGTAAAATGACAATAAACTAAATAATGGCGTGTGTGTGTGTATATATATATATATTTATTTATATTTATATTTATACATATATATATATATATTTATACACACACACCATAACGTCCAATTATCGATAAATGTAAGTATGCCATTAAATAATCTTTCATATATATATATATATATATATATATATATATATATATATATATATATATATATATATATATATAAGTAAAAACGGTACACATTTCCATGTCATTTTCGCTACTCGACACTAGGATCATTTGTGAAAAATAGGGTGGCGATGTAAGTTACCTCGGTATTATAATGTTTCCTTATATTTCAGATAAATAATGTTTTGAAAAAGCAGCGCATGAATAAATGGCTCAAACAGGCATAGAAGAAGCCAGACTTGCTGTGGAAGCGATTGATGTAGATGATGGACATCCTTTGGCGACAGTTGTAGCTGATGGAGCATTATCCAAAAGATCATACAAAACTAAGTACAACTCACTTTCTGGGTCGGTTAGTAAAAGTACTGAATATTCTCTCTATATGTAAATAGTGGGTAATAGTATAGGCTTGCAACACCAAAGTTCTTTTATTAATGGGGATCAATACTTGCATATTTTTCCAACTTCTCTTTGCTGACACTAAGTGTAATATTTTTGAGATAAATTATTGTCAACATTGAAATATTCCATCATATAATGATGTAGATTTTTTCCCAGGCTGCAATAGTAGGATTTCGCACAGAAAAAGGTCTTACATTTGGAAGTGCGCAACAAGTATCGCTCGTTCTGTAACCGTTACAAGGGGGGGGGGATGAAGTTCCAATGCATAAGTGTTATAAAAACTGGCAGGGAACATATATTATTATGGAAACTGATGGAATCGTTGCTGGTTTCCAAAAATGTGTGGACATTCACGGACTAAAGTAAGTTAACGTTTTGTGACTATTACATAATGATCTGGTTGTGAAATAAACTAACACTGGAACCTTGCTTTTAGGTAAGCTAGGTTAATTGGAGATGGCGATAGTAGCGTCCACAGAAGGCTAATTGAGACGCTTCCATATAGACCAAATTCGTTAGAACAAAAAAGTGAATGTCGGAACCATATCTTGAGAAATTATGGTAACCGGTTAAGAGACATCTGCATGAAGAGTAACTTTGAGAATGTTGAACTGAAGTCTCTAATACAAGAGAATCTTCTCCGTCTACGAACTGCGGTAACTAAAGCTGTAAGTTATAGAAAAGCTCAAAAAGTGCCTGGCCACAAAAAAAATTTAAGAATTGAAACATGGTATAAAGAATGAATTACCCATGCCACATTTCTGGTGAGCATAGTAACTGTCCAGAAAGAGGCTATTTTTGAAGTGAACCCTGTTCCTGAAATGAAAGCCAATGGTATTTTTCTTGAAATCCTTTCAGCAGCCAATACAGTGTCCTATCATGCAGATAGTCTCATTGACTATGTATATATCAATTGTTTTGAATTATATAACTCTCACATTGCCAAAGCTGTAGGAGGAAAGCGCATCAATATATGTTTGAGACAGTCGTATCAGGTAAGCAATATGTGTATTGAACTGTTCTGAAGTTTTATACAGTCGAAAATACATTTCATTTGCAACTGATAAGTACAGATATGCCAAAATTCCTATGATCGTTAATAATTGTAATTCTTCCATCAGCTTGCAGGTTTATGAATATTAGCCATAGTGCTGCAAACTAATTGTTTGAATATTTTAGTCCCTTTTTGTTTTGAGGTAAGGGGTTCAGAAAATATGAAACATATATTCTACCAAACTTCCCTTAGGCATAATTACGTCAATCTAAACTATTCTTACGACTTATCTGTTTACATCACCTTTATTCAAACAGTAAAGTGATGGTTCCAGCAAGATTATATGAGACGAATATTACAACAGTGTAAGTACTGCAACTTGGTGATATTGAATCATCAATAGCCTGGAACGTACGAACTAGCAACTGGCGTAATTTTTTCCATTTTTTCAGGTTAGGTGTCAAAGTGCAGTGATTGCATACAACAAGAAAGATGAACTACTCAGAGTTATCCACAAGACATTGAATAACAAGAGTTCGTACAAAAAATTCACCGAACTGAAAAAAAAAGAATCTGCAAAGAAAGACAATGCAAGAGATTTTCCGATAGTAAAGCAAGGCTGACAAAGATTATGGCCCTGATGCAGCAGTACCAGATATGCCTTCAGACCAACTTGAAGTAGCAAAAGAAGAATATGTGCAAAAATTTACCAGTGAGTGTATAGAAGAGAAGAGGAATTATATTGAAAGCAGAAGAGGAATTATATTTAATGCAGAACTCGAGGACAATCATCAACGCACGAGTGGAAAGAACAAAAGAGTAAAAGGATGACAGAATCGAATTTTGGTAGAATATGAACTTTGAGAGCTTCGACATCATGTTCATCGCTAGTCCAGTAAGTTCGCTGTCCCACATTTGTGAGTACAACAGGGACGAAATGGGGATTAGAGCATGAAAATGTAGCATTAAACGAACTATTTAAACATTTGCATATGCCATGCAGAAGGAGTGAACTAATAATTAACCCAGAACATCCTTTCTTCGGGGCATCGCCAGATGCTCTCTTCGATGAGGATGCCATTGCGAAAATTAAATTTCCATATTCTATAAAAGACATGTCACCTCAAGCCACAAGAAGCTTACAAGATAAAAAAAGCTAACGTGTTTGCAAGAGAAAAATGGTTTTCTTAAATAAAAAGGCACACATAACTACTTTTTATCAGGTAGGCCTTTCAACGCCAATTCAACATATCGCAGAAAAATTATGGAACTTTGTAGTGTGGTATCCTAAAGGCGAGTAATTGGTATATGTTTTTAAATTTGCTTTTGGAAATGTAAATGTCGGATTATTCTAACTAATAAAACACCTGTTTTTAAAGGCATTTTCATCGATACGATAGTGAAGGATTCTCAATTATGGGTGCAAGAAATAGTTCCAAAACTTAAGAAATTTTACTGGGAATGCCTACTACCGGAAATTTTGGATTCCAGGAAGGCACGAGGGCATGCAATTCGTGATCCTGAGTCAATCTAAAATGCCAAGAAGGAAGTGGATAAACGAAGGAAGCTGTCCAAGTCCGACAGAAATTACATCTCTACATTCATATATATTGGTAAGAGAATTACACATCATTTTATGTTAGGTCACCCCTCAGAATTTTATTATCAAACAGTAAGATACCGATTTCATTATCATAGTTAGTTTATGAGGAGATCAGTCACATGTTGAAGCGTAGTTCTGGAAAGCCTAGGAGAAAACATAAATACAATGAGAAGCAGTATGTTACCAGACAATAACATGGACATTTTTGCAGTAACTTTTAACACAAATGTACAGGATGAGTCCTATAAAAGAGGCTCCGTTCACAGCTATCGATGCTATCCCGCAGCATGTAATCACCCGTGCCTTTCACAACTTTTGGTGTCGTCTGCACACCTGCCTCGAGGTCAATGGCGGCCACTTCCAGTAACTACTCTAGGTATTTTGTTGTCACACTGGTGACTGGACTGTATTTCCTCATAGATCGATGAGTTAGGACCATTCGCTTCGACCAAGAAATGAGATATGCACTTTATACCCCAGAAAACATGCTATGATTTCCCTTACTATTGTTAATTATTGGCAATATTTCATTTCTGTGCGGAACGGTAACTAGTAAGAAATGTTTAGTTTTTTCGGTAAAGGATATTAGCTTTTAATAATGTATTGCTGGTAAGAGTAGCGAAGCTCTGTTGATTTTAATGAGGTGTCGGACTGTATGTATGATCTTGTAAAAATTATTGTAAACCAAATAAATATTTTTGTCTAATATAACGCAGCATATTTTGTGTGAAAATATTATCACATGTTGTAAACAAATTAACTCTATGTGGCAAATAACGTACGAACAAATCATAGCATCAGTTCTTTAACGAGAGTTATAAATGTTTTATATGTTTACAATATATGTAAAATTCAAATACATTACTTCTGTTGTAGTTATAGGTTTTGTATTCCTGTTCATGAAATGGTGCATTCAGACCACTCCTTTTGTTTCTTCTCTAAACTGTCTGTATTCAGTTTCCTTGTGTGCGAATGCCTTTCCGCAGACATGTGGTCTCAGACAGCAAATAGTGACCCGTTCTACTTCCTGGAATATATAAGGCATACATCAGGCATTGTTCAGTAATAATGGAAACAACTGTCTTGTGCACTTGTTTTGTGTAAGTAAATGTAGTCAATTCTTATGATCTCCAAAATTTTATGTGTAGTTTTTCCACTACGTTTAGTAAGCAATGTAGAATGTAGAGAAATAAATCGAGTGTCTTATTGTTTGACTTATGTAAGTGTGAAGTAAAATGTAAAAAGTTGCATGTGTTGAAATTGCACTTTTGTATGTACATGGCTTATTATGTAATACATTTCTTATGTTTATGTTGCGTACTTGCGTAATTTTTTTAGGGACATATTCCTTATTCCAATAAATTTTTTTATAAATTAATGACCTAAATCATTCGCCAATATGTTAATTCGCTGGCGCTACGCCCCCTTCCGGGCTCAGGTAAATTCAGTCTACTAAGTAATTATTTTAATCACACAAAGAGCACCGCCCAGTAGCACGCGGAATTTATCACTTGCGATATCATGACGAACTGGAGCACCTTCTTAGTTTCAAGATCATTCATTCATCGCCTATAACTTATCCTCGTACACATTTACTGAACACTCTCCGTTGCTTAACTTCACATTGCTTTTGTTCTTGCTAGAATGCCTAGTCTGTACACATAAAAAAAATCGTACTTCCGGGTATTCAGTACAGATTTATGACAAGTATAAAATTGCAAGTAAAGGAGTCAGTCAGTATTCTTAAAATAATAATAAAGGTCAA
Source organism: Dryococelus australis (assembly GCA_029891345.1). Lineage (NCBI taxonomy): Eukaryota > Metazoa > Arthropoda > Insecta > Phasmatodea > Phasmatidae > Dryococelus > Dryococelus australis. The sequence goes on along the minus strand of CM056994.1, from coordinate 183,656,906 downwards.
TAATATTCATTGTTGCTGTCAAATATGCAAGCATGTTCTACCTTATAAAGAAATCAAATGAATAAATTTTTCAATTAAAGTTTATATGTACATTTTTTTCGTTTTGAATATACTCGCATAATCATTTCTAAGGCTTTTGTTCATCACTTATTTTCTGCGCGTGCAAGGAAATGTGTAAAATAAAATGTATAATCTATTTGATGGAAAAAGTTGTCGCATTTGTTCATATGGCATGTGCCGTTGTAATGAAGCGGATAGAACACCATGCTCGCATGTGAAGGCGGTGACAGGCGCATAATACCTTTATGAAGAACGTGGATCACACGTTTCGAAAACAGACGTGCTTTGGAGAGCGATACAAAGGTTTCAGAATGACCTGCGTAACGTGAATCGTCTCCTATAGATAAAGGCGTAAAATAGGAAAGAGGGATTTTGACGGGGGAGGAATGACTGCGGAGAGCACAGGAAAGAAACGTCGTTATTCTCTGTCTCTTTCTGTCGCCCTCTCTCCATGTCGTGCGGGCTGCATCAGATGCCAACAACATACTTCGTATGTCTTGGAGCCACGAAGTAGCGAAGTAGGCAGGTCAGTTAAGTTTATTTAAATAATTCGAAAATAATTTTTTCATTATTTAATAATTTTTTATAATTAATTCCTAACAAATTGTCGATGATATATTTTTTTTTTTGGGAATTTCTTGTGATTTTTTTAAATTATTTTGGATTTTTGCATTTTCAAAGTCAAAGGTCAAAGTCAAAGGTCAATGGTTATAGGTCCGGCTCTCCTGACCCCTGGTTCACTGATCCCGGTCACCTGGGTCAGTAATCCCTCTCGCCTCCTCCAGGAAAATTAGGAAATTTTTGAGGATCATTTTTAAATATATATTTTTTATCATTTTTAATAAAAAATTTTAGAAGTTTTGGACTTTTTTTGATTTTTTTGTGATTTTTAGGGATTTTTTTTTGTGTTCTTTGGGTGAAAGGTCAATGGTCCTGAGTCCAGCTAGTCTGACTCAAGAGTCACTAATCCACCTCGCCGGAGTCACGAGTCCACCTCGTCTACTCAGGGAAAATTGATTTTTTTTTTTTTGGAATTAATTTCAATATTTCAAAATTATATATTAAAAAAAAAAAAATCCGGATTTTTTTTTAATTTCTTCCGGAATTTTTTGGATTTTTTTTGGTTTTTTGGGGGAGTTTGGGGTCAATGGTCAAGGCCAATGTTCACGGGTCAGGGGTAGGAGGTCAAGGACATTCAATATGGGTCGGGTGACGTTACAACATGGCGGCTTCCGTGGCTCCGGCTCCGATTCGGGAATCCGTTATGCCAGACTTACTCAAATTCTGCTATTAATATCGCAGGACTGAAAACACCTCTGCACCTTAAAATACCATAATGAACTTGAAAACCTAGTAAACATTTTTTTATTCAGTTTGTTACTCTTATGATAGAGATGAATATGGTCATGCCTTTCAACATAACGGGTGTAGCGCCCGCAAATAAAACGTCTTTATGAATATTGATTTGATTTATGCATTTTCACACTGTCAACCTACATGATATTTTATGTGTGTAAATATATTATTTTTATGTTCATAATTATATTATTTTTTATTTTTTCAACGAAAGGGTTTTTTACATTAGATGTACCGATGGCAATCAGATACGTTTAAATGTGATAGTTTAAATAGCTATTATTTTTGTATTTAAATGTGATAGTTTATGTGGATTTTATTTTTGTATTTAAATGTGAAATTATTTTATTTTATTTTTTGCCTCCAGATTATATGATTCAGGGTTTTGATTATTTTGTATCTCCGTTTTAAGACCTCTTATCTACGCTTTTTGTACATTAGGCTGTAGGAGTGGCTTGTTGGGAGGTTTTTAAGGGTATTTTTCTTCCTATTGGCCGGCAGGTTTAAACCCTACACTATGATTGGCTGGCACTGTAGGCCAGGTTAATAATTGCCAGTCAGTTTAGTGGGTTTGCTCTCTTTGCCATTGACATCCGAGAAGACTATACCTACCGTAGGACGCTAGCGCGAAGTGGGCCTAGCGCAGGGCTTTAATTAATTGATAGGTTGTACGATACCTCCCCCTGATGACAATTTTTAAGTGGAAATATTGCCAGGGTTTAAGATGTGTTGCATTCCTAGCCCTTTGGCGTGGTAGATGTCAAGAGGTAGAACAGTACCGTGACGACTGTTGAAGTGTGGTCGGTTTGGATCCACGTAATAAAACGCCTGGCCCTGATTGGGTCCCGTAGCGGGAGCATCCCACAATTCACCCTGTGAAATAAAGCCATTTTCCTGCAAGATCAACGTCCTTCAACAGATAAGAAGTATTCATGTTTGTTACACAACGTTACGCGAGACTTATATCTTCCATTCGTTCTGGAGAGTTTCCAGCGATGCCATGTTGTCTTCCCAGCCTTTATAACTGCGAAGATCCCAAGAATGATTCTCACGTTTCCCTGAGCGCAGCTAAGAAATTACATAAGCAATTTAAAGAATTTTTGCAGAAACTGTATATTATTTTTGGAAACACAAGTTTAAGACTTTCTGCCAGTTAAATAAACAGACATAATTATTGGGTGCATAACAAGCTATGTACTGCCACTATGCAATGATAGTAGGTTATCTTTATCTATATATTGTGGATTGCCATCAGGGATATTAAAATATAATTTTCTCTCAGATAAAGTGAAGTGCTAACCGAAAAATAAGGATTTCATTAAACATTCAAAGTCTGAAATAATACTTGTTTGTTATGTTTTTATAGTCATAGCACAATGTTCTTCCAACCCAGTATGAAATATAAACCGTTTCTGAATTGTTTATGTATAAGATGTTTCTAGCACGCACACAAATGGTCTGTACAATGGGCGATCTTTAGAAAGGATTGTAATTGGTCGGAGTGTTCAGTTGCTTCTAGACCTGTGGACGATAGTACCATTGTTACCACGTAGGCTGCTCAGAGATCGGTTCAAATGATTTGTATGATTATATCCACACACCCCATTCTAAACACCTCACACAATTATTTAACATATGTTATGAGTATGGAACTGGCAGTTTTTGTTTGGTAGGGATACTGCGTAGCAATCAAATGCACTCTACTACACGACACACTGCTCCCAGTAATTCCCGGTAATCAAGTGTAAATAAGTATAATATGCAGATTGATTCATGTTGGTGGTGTTTTCACTCTTGTTCACATATATTATTACCCAAGGTGTTGTGATTACGTACACACATATTTCCAGTACTTTAAGAGGTTTACCCGGTACGCACACTGTCTATGTACATTTATAATCTTCCAATACGTCTGCATATGTGTAAAACACATGTACAGCAATATACAGTAGCTTCCAACTGTACCAATCATAACAAATTGATTTGTCTATTCCAATGGGGTAGTTAGTTATACTATTTTCATATAAGATATATTATAATTTCATCATCACATATCATATTTAGCATCCTTACGAGCGGCCATAAACATCTGTTCTACCTACAAGTGAGTTTCATCATCATCGTAACACATTTATTTTGTGATCCTACGAGGTTCCTTCGACACCTGGGAGCAACGGCCTCAAGACTGCCAGTAAACGAGTAGAAGCACCCGAACACAATACAATTTTCGTACAACTACAGCCATTATTTTTAGAGTGCTGAGTACATAGTATCCATGGAGGAGACTACAAAGGTGACGAAAGTGTTGGCTACAGGTAGCCAAGCTACAGTGACCACACAGACTTCAGATAGTACTGTTAAGGCTAATACACAAACATATACAGGAGCTACGGAAACCGGGGCAATTCTCGCCGGTTATGATACAGCAACTTGTAATGCTTATGCAAGTGCAGTTTCAACAGCAAACACAATGCCTAAATAAAATTATACAGATACAGCTACAAGAGTATGGGAAGCAAATGAATCAAATTATACAATATTGTAGTTTGGCAGCGCTAGAAGGAATGAACTCTAATTAGTCAGGTTCTGCAACCTCCAATAACAAGTTAGGAGTGCAGATAGCTGCGAACCGGGGGGGGGGGGGTAATAATGTGACAGAAATGCCCGCACGTCAAGGGACAAGACAGGAGGAAGAATTTCTACACCTGAATTGGCCGCATTCTCACTGCAAAACACGAAAAATGGAGTTGCCAAGGAGTAAGACCCACCCACGTTCGCACAGCAAGCAGAAAAAGGAAATTATGCGGTGAAAAGAGAGCAAGAAAATCCTGCATCATAAATTGCTACAGTTCCGAGGAAGGAATGTAATTGAGTCCGACAAGGAGTAAATCTACTCCTCTAAGAGCTGTATAAATTGACCATTGGATGCACAGAGATAGCTGATTAGTCCGCTCGCGGAGCCGAAAGAGCAGATGAGGGAGAAACAAGAAATTAAATGAGGTCGTCTTAAAATGCGATCGGCAAAGCATAGGAATACAAGGAAATATGAACTAAGGAGAGCATAACATTTACCGCTGTTGAAGCACAACTGATCGCCAATCCAGAGCCAGAAAACAGTGTTCTGCAACCACAAAAGGAAAACGAACATTCCGCAAATGTTTTTGCACAGACAAGAAAAATAATGTCATAAGCAGAAGTCACTCTCTGAGTAGAAGAACCAAATGTAAATTTTACCACCCTTTCGCGCATCCTAACAAACATTTGACAGGTTTTCGTGTTGTTGACCGTAGAAAGTTCTAACGGGCCGGCGTTCGATGATTTTACCCCAGTAAGTTACCAGATATCCCAAGGATATCACATGATACTGAAGCCCGCACGGAAAACTTACGTGAAGAAACTAAGGTAATCGTATGGAGGAGACTACGTTTAGCAGCTGAGAGAAGCATTAAGCTTGCTAAAAAGTAAAAAATTCATGAACTGAGCACAGACAATTAGTGCTATTATATGCAAGTAGTGTGAGCCGGGTTTTATTACAGGGGAATTAATGCCTCTCTACGAGGGTCTATATGAAGTGAAGCAGGAGGTCTTTAAAAACTGCGATGAATTAGTAGTTCCAGCTACGAGTCATTTGGTAGGAAGGTTTCATCTAACTGCGCACCGCGTTTACCACTCAAGTCACGAGAAAAGTTCGGTGCAGTTACTGACTAGTAGCGATTACGTAGCCTACTTTAACAACACGCAGCGCTCGGCTCACAAAACAGCTTGGGAGGTACTCATATTAGACATTGAGTGCAGTTTGTAGGGGGACAGCATAACTGCCAGGCTAGCACATTTTCTCACTACACATCTTTATGATTTTTATTTAATGTATGCATTTTCACCATGTTAATCTACGTGATATTTGAAATATGTAAATATTTTTGAATGTTCAAAATGTTCGTATTTTTTTTATTTTTTAAAGGGTATGATTATAAACTTTAGATGTGCTTACGGCAATCAGATATGTTTTAAAGGGACAGTTTAGATAGCTTTTATTTTTGTATTTGAATGTGTAATTATTTTATTTTATTTTATTTTTGGTCTCCAGATTTGATATGGATCAGGGTTTTGATTGTTTTGTATCACTGTTTTGAGACCACTATTTCTATGCTTTTATTACATTAGGCCGTTGGAGTGCCTCCTTGGGAGGTTTTTAAGGCCATGTTTCTTCTGATTGGCTGGCAGGTTTAAACCCTGCACTATGATTGACTGATATTTTAGGCCAGGTTAGTAAGTGCCAGTCAGTTGATATATTATCCTCTCTCCACCATTAACATCCGAACAGGCAAGACATATTGTAGGTCACTAGCCTGAATTTGGCCTAGCGCATGGTTTTGAAGAGTTGATAGGGTGTAAGATACATACGCCTGATTGTCATTTGCAAGTGGAATTATTGCCAGAGATTTAATTGTATTGCATTCCTAGCACCTATCGCGTGGAAGTTGTCAGATGGTAGAGCAGTATCGGTACGACGTTTGAAGTGTGGACGCTTTAGATCGATGTAATAGAACGCCCTGCCCTGATTGGTTCTTGCGGACCGCTTTTCGCCATTTAAAATAAAGCAATTTTTCTTCGAGAGTAACCCCTTTCAACAGATAAGGAGTATTCATGTTTATTACACAATGTTAAGTGAGACTTATATCTTCTATTCGTTCTGGAGGTTTGCCAGCGACGCCATGTTTAAACGTATAGTATACACTGTTCCCAGCCTTAATAACGGCCAAGTGTGATTCTCATGTTTCTCTGAACGCATTTAAGAAATTCCATGAACAATTTAAAGTACTTTAACGTCTCGTTACGTTGCGCATCTGATTAGCATTATAAAACTTTACAGTAGTATGCGAATCTAAGATACACACATGTTTTATTATTTAAAAAAAATGCTATTTTTGTGATGTGTTCCACATGTAAGTTTGTTATTCACTAATTTTACTTGTATTTGATTTAACATATTTATTAATGTTAACGCAGTAGTTGAAAGTTAATGAACCATAGGTTTAATAATACGTATTTATTTTTATATTATTAGGTTTTGAGTAACATATTAATTTGTGAAAGTTGGCAATGTTTGATCAAGTTTTGATTGTTATCATAAAAGAATGCGCCCTGAGATAAACCCTATATTACACATGTTAATTTATATATGGTAACCAACGCCAATAATAGGCGTAGAAAGAATGTTCTGGTCTCTATCTTGTTTAAAATGTGTCTATAAGGTATCGGGTAAAGTAGGCCTAAGCTCTGCATAAAAAGGTGTGATAATTGTAATTAAAGTGAGTTTGACCCCAACCAACATGCTCCGTTTTGTGTTGTTAGCAGACAGTGTAATACTAAACTGTTAGAAGAGGGATTAACAGCATGACGTCAATAACCCTGCAGATGTGCAATGCAGTGGAGCGTAAGGGGCGATGAAATAAAAAATTATTGCGATATAAAATGATGATAGTGTGAAAACATAACACACAAGTGAATGTAGAACTAAACTAAATTATAGCAACTTAAATATGTCATAGGCGCCTTTACAGATGGGTATATGGAAAATATTAAAATTGGTAACGTTTTCATGCAAAAAGAAGTAATGATAAGGACTTGTGTTAAACAACCTCTTTAAAACTAGCGGTCATTCAATTGTATTATTCTCAAGAACTAGTGCATCTCAACTAAGCACTCTACATACTAAGAACATTAGACAATTAAAATATTCTACCATTTGTAATAAGACGAAACAAACTATTTATATTGAAAAATAACAGGTTCCACATTAAAATAATATTCAATTATTAAACGACCAAAGCAATGATTATAAATGCTGCCAGTTGTGTGAAATAAATGAAATTAGTTAAGTTTTAATGGCTTGAAAAAACAATTACTATACCAAACATTTTCATCTGTATATATGATTGTGAAATCATATCCAATCGTCATTTTAAAAACTTGCACTGTTTATTGGGAATTGCTAATAAATTAAATATATTAGTGCCCGACAAGTCATACCTCAGTCCTTTTTAGATTCACGGTATCTTGTCACAAGTCTCTAGCCTCTGGGTATCTAATTAGCTTGCTACAGTACTTTGAAACACATTCTTGGCTTTAAGCTGATACTGCATGCAAAATAGGATATTGCCATCTTACATTAATTTGCAACGACTAGTAGACTAGAAGTTCTCGATGCCTTCGAAGTGCAGAGAACCAAAGCTGTTTTGAATAGGATTCAAGCCATCTCATCGCCATCTAAGTAGAAGCCGTTCTCAGCAGTTGAACGGAACTCCATGCCGATGAGACATCATCCTTTTAATCAGTTTGTCGTTCTCCTTCTCCGTCGTGGAAACTACCTCATCCAGTCGTGCATCTATCCTCTCCAGAACGTCATAGCTTGTTTACTTCCCCTGCTAAAACGTTCTACTCAAAAATATTCCAAAATAACTCAATGGCAAAACTCCACTTATCAACCATTTGTGATATCGGCATTTTATAAGGTCATAAAATGGTCTCTATGTCGACACGTAGTGTATGAGAGATTTAATAGGAATTCATCAGCTTGTATGTGCGTTGAAAAAAAAAACATTTGGTTAAAAACACTCGGTAGAGTGTGGAAAAACTCTGCAGTTTCCTTTAACATCTTACAACGAAGTTCCATTCGTGACACAGCCATAATAAAATCATGTTTTAAATTGTAAACATATATGGATGGACATTTTAAGGTTACGTTAATTTATGATGAAACAAGTAAGATAAATGAATAATGAGTGAGGAACAACTGTAAGGGAACTCCTTACAGAAAGGTATTTTTATCACCGCCATCCTCAGTAAACGTTGGTCCAGCGGTGAAATGCTAGAGAATTTTGTTGTTAATTGCACACATTATTCAACACTTTCTTGCTTAACACACAGTGCCTGAAAATAAGAACTCTTATTTGCTCTACCCACTTTAACATTGCAAGCCAGGTATAATTTAAAAGTGTAAACGTATAGGCAGTTAATTTCAATTGTTAAGTGTGAGAGCGATTACGATTTAAATTGAACAGAACTTTCTGCATGTCAAAACATTAAAAATTGTGTGTAATATTTTATGTACTGCAAAGACATTTACAATGGTTGCCAAACACTACATGCAATTGCTATTTTGACAGGCATACAGAAATGTAAATATAATTTTCTTGTCCAGCTGCTGCGTGTTAATTTTCACATATTCTGGTATTACAATATAAGGTTGTAAGTCTTATTTAAATAGAGAACAGGTATTCTTTTGGCATTAGAAATTCACTTCACATTTGGACGTCTTTGATTAAAATGAAATACAGGTTGTTTTGGTCCATTAATGTAAAGTGAGCACTTTTTAAGGCCCTGCTAATATTATTCTTTTAGCCAATTTCTATCTTTCTGCCACTTTTCAAAATAAACATTGCCATGTGACCGATTAAAACAGTGTATACTTTCCCCCACTCCCAAACGTTAACGTCTGAAGCTGTCATAAAATATATTTATTAGTGGTTAATGCCAATTGGAAGGGCCTTAAAAATAGCTCACTTTCCCGAGAACAGCCTGTAGTTTCCTTTTTTTCCCCAGAGTGTTTTTGAAGTGTGGAATATATATAGCTATATGGGAGCTGTGCTAAGCCTGAATATTGAGGAAACATGCTGGTAATTTGAAAGTCTGTTGGTGTTTCGTGGTTATTTTCAGCATATTGCAGTGTGAGTTCTGTATGTTAAATAGCCTTACAGTAGTATCAATTATATATGAGGCCTACACTACACATGTTTTCCTAGTTATTACATGTGGTCTGATAATTAAAATTTTTACCTGCTTTCACACATTTCACACTCCCCACTTTCATATTAAGTTGTCTATTTGCTGACACTGCCTGCATGGTGTATAATCACCCTATTAGCCTACACACCTTACTATCACCCTATTAACCTACACACTTACTACAAAAAATACTTATATTTAAAAAAATAATTCCCATACGTGAGGCATAAATGAATATCTATCTCCTTTCTCTGTTCTTCATTTTACAGTACTTTTCCAGAAACAGTATATAATTTTTGAAATCACAAGTTAAAACTTTTTACCGGTTATTACACACACATCACTGAAGGTCATGTAACTAGCTAGGTACGACCACTATCCAATGGCAGTACGTTATCTTTATCCAGATTTTGTTGATTGCCATCAGGATATTAAAGCTATATTTTCTTTCAGATTTAGTGAAGTGCTTACTACAAAATAAGTATTTAATTAAAAATTCAATGTCTGAAATAAAACTTAATGGTATAAGATCTTTCTAGCACGCACACAAATTGTTTTTACAACGGCTGATCTTCGGAAAGGTTTTAAATTGGTCGGAGTGTTCAGTTGCATCTAGGCCTGTGGACGATCAGGCCATCGTTACCACACAGGCTGCTCACAGATAGTTACCCAAGATTCGTATGATTATATCACATACACAATTCTAAACAACTCACGATATAATTTAACATATGTGAAGTGTATGGAAGTTGTAGTTCAATGACGGTTGTAATATGCGCAGCAATCATAGGATCTCTACTGCACGACGCACTACTCGCAGTAATCCGAGGTATTTTAGTGTAAGTAATTACAATATGTAGATTGATTCATGTTGGTGGTGTTTTCACCCTTGTCTGCGCATATTAATACTCAAGGTCTTGTGATTACGTAAACATTTATGTCCAGTACATTAAAAGGTTTTCCCGGTACGTACACTGTATATGTGCATTTGTAATCAGTCAATAAGTCTGAATATGGTAACACACACGTGCAGCAATATACAGTACCGTCATACTTTACCACTCATAACATATTAATTTGGCTACTCCAGCGTGGGGGTTTTTATACTAGTTTCACACACATTTCGATACTTCCCTCGTTCCATATTTCATCATCATACGCACCAGTAAAATCCATTCATTATTATCGCTGATGAGCTCTCTGTGGATAAGTGAGAATAGGACGTGACTAGAGCAAAAAGCAACCGCAAATGAAATGTACAGGTCTTCATCAAGTTAAACAGATATTTCGCATCTAGCTTGTGGTAAACGATAATTCCGCTACGTATTTTTGCCGAGAGTTGAAAGTGTTAAAAGTTATATTTTATATATTTATAATATATATATATATATATATATATATATATATATATATATATATATATATATATATATATTGAATGTACTCATCTCTGAAATTGAAATGCTCCACTTTGAACTTGTGTGTTTTATTGAGAAACAAAAGAAAGGGATTTATATTAAACTTATGTCAGTTTAGGACCGCATGAAGACATGAATAATGGGCCTATTAGTTTGACAATTTTGATGGGAATATGGAGTGGATACATGTCAACAAAGTTGGCGTATTTTGAAATTTCTACTTGAAAGTTCAGTTTTGCGTAATATTGGTATGCACAGAGCCATTTGGGATCACTACGCGCCACTTCCACCGTGTTCAAAATACCTTAGTTTAGTATGGAAGTTGCCCTCGACATTAATCAGGAACAATTTAAACAAAATTACTTGTAGTCTGATTCCATTTGACATCCCTTACCCTTGAAACTAAGGCACAAAATTTTAATTTTACTCGAGGGGTATGCCTCACACATCTTGTGTTCAGCATAAAACAGACAGGAAATTCCGTATTTCTCCTATTAATAGCAATATGTTAAATAGGGACCTATGTGTTCAGAGATATTCCCATATTGCACCTAATATCGCTTTCTCTCACAAACTTCTATAAATAAAGGTATTGTGGCGTAATATTTGGATGATGCGAAAAATTAAAAAAAAAAAAAAATAATAATAATTACTTTGATCATGTATTAAATCTCAACTGCAATTGAAATTTCTATATTTATCTAAAGCTTTAAAATTTCTTGTATATGCATTCTTTGGAGCTTGTAGCACGCATCGTACAGGTTTTTTTTTGGTGTGCCAGTAATAACCTAACTCCTCATACCCCCCCCCCCCCCTCAATATTCGAAAGTACGGCATTGACGGTCTCGTCTTTCTTTCCTGGTGCATAGTGTGCCGAGATGCTGAAAACTGGCTTACATATGAGTGCACAAAGGTCCTTGTATACGTATCCCATCGACCATTGGTAGAAGTTTCCCGGTTTGTGTTTTCACAGCTAACTCTCGTAAGGAAGACCTTTTGTTTTGCTGGCTGTTAACTCACGAACATACTTAACATTCAAATTCATTGTACAAAATGTTCATTGGATTTATTCTAGAATATTCACATTTGGCATATCATCGTGAATTAAGTGGCATAACATTTAATACAGATTTTTTTTTTACATTTGAGAAGTGCCCCACCTAGCAGCATGAGAATGATTAGTGTTAAAATAATTATTTGCTTACAAGTACGGTTTTTGGTGCGAAACTCGGCAATTTATAAACGAAGAAAGGTTTAAATAATATTTGATGTGTTCTGTGATACTGTTGACTGTGCCTCTTAAAAATAATTGTTAGCAATTGCAATGTTCGTGCCTGTCAAGCTAATTATGTTTCTATGTAATGTCACACTGATATCCCTGTATGGTAAGAAAGAAAAATAAATATTTTTTATGTACTTACACATATGACCTTAACTTACATACCTAAATATTTCTTAATCTTGGTAAGTAGAAATCAATTTTGTAGCACATCTGAAAGTGACTGCGTTGTAAAATATTTACTGTCTCATTTAATCCCATACCTGACAGATTCAATGAAATATATTTCATCATTTAATATGTGCAAAACGCACTATATCGTGAACCAGCGGAAACATATTTTACTTTTTCCTCTTTACATTTTTGTTATGCAATAATGTCGATGCGTACATAGCATTCCGCTGCACGAAAATCAAATAGAACAAAGGGATATACATCGTCAATGAATATGCATTTTGACATTGGTCTGCAGAATGAATATTTCATGCAGTCACAACATACACACATTACGTCATGCCTAATTTCGATGGAAAGTTATTTTAATGTCCCGTGGCGAATATGTGTAACAGCGCTACAAGTTGCCGCTTCCAGCTCACAACTATGTATTGTTCGAAGTGAAAACTCAATATTTCGAACAGAAAATTGATGTAATTTGAGACGTTGGTTTAACAAGTTAACGTTTATTTCGTGTTTTCGTAAGGCAACTGTGGATGAGAGGGCAGTTCTGCTAACTCGCAGTTCGAACTGTTGTTGGGAGTTCCGTATCATGCCAGGTATTTCCTTACCTAGCATCCATTTCTGTGAAAAGCTTACATTAGTACAAAAAATCACTTCTATTGTATTCTCCTCTTACTAATGGGACAAGCCTAATCATGATCTTAATATAACTGTTAAGCCTTGTGCCATTTGTGGCATCATTGATGTTTAACTGTTTTTTTTTTGTAACACTTGCCTATTTTCGGATGAAGTTTGCTTTTGTTTTGCAAAGTTTCATCGTCCTCAAATAGCTGCCGTTAAAAAGCTGCTAGCTAAATCACTACTTTAATGTTTAAACGCAAACCTGGATTTTGTAAAAAAAATAAAAAATTAATTAAAAAGAATTATTAAACTTTTATTTGAGCATAACTTGTCAGTTGTTAAAATGGTAATTTTCATATTTATGTGATTTATTGTTTCATAAAAAAGTTCACGTGTATTTTTCTTTTCTTACAAAATAATAGCAAATTGTGTTGTTAACTGGTCAGCTATAAGTTTTCGAAGGTTGTTTGATACGCTAAAATGAGCACTTTTGAAAGCCATGCTTAAGATATACTTGTATACACGTTGTGTATTCCTCCAACTTATGTAAAATTAACATTGCTATGGGCCACATCACTTTATTTATGTTTCGGTCAAATGGAACAGTGAAATTATTAAGAAAGTAAGTACTTTACATGTCTGCTCATTGTTACACTTCGATGCATTAACAAAAACAGAAAGTGAAAAAAATAGTTTTAAGTTATAAAAAATGGTTACATAACAACTATTTATTCGAATTTAAGTTATGGAACTACTTTCCATCCATTGTCACCAACTTAACTAGACGAATGCCACTCAATGCGCCCATTAAAATATATGCATGCAGAAACAGTGATTTTTTTCTAAGGTTCATTTCTAAAGTGGTCACTTTATCGTGAACAGCCTTTAGCTCTGCTGTTTTGTACTTTGTTTGACTGTGTTAAGATGGCAACATGTATATTTTACTGTGTTGTATGAAATTAGCTTTGATTGTCGACATATTGTGGTAAATCGTAACATTTATTTTCACTAACGTAATTAAATTCTGTTAGGTCTCTAAACAATCACAATTTAATAATTTGGGGAAAAACTTTGCATAAATGTCTAACAGTGCTTATTTGTACAAAGTGAACTGTCCACGATTAACGATTATTGTGCCGAACCACTACTCTGTGGATTTATCATTTCCTAAGCTTTGTTCTTTGGAGCTGACGTGACCTTCTTCCTTCTTGAAATTCACGCCGTGTAGATGACTCTCTGTTTTCTTAAGCACTGCGTTTTATCTTTCAAATACGAGGAAACATGCCTTCAAGAACTGCCATTGGTAAGTTAAAAAAGAATCATTATTTACACACACTATTTTCGTATTTTTAGTCTTCTTTCCGAAGGAAAGAAAGGCTTATGAGATCACATTCCTGGCTATGTATATGTGTGCATGTGTGTGTATGTATGTGTGTATGTATGGGTGTGTCCCTTTCAAATTTGGAAAACGTGAACTGAATTTGACAAAACTCAGTACACATATAGTCCCTACTAAGTAAGGTCATCTGACTTATTTTTGACAACACTGAGCTCTTACTTTCAAAATGGAGGCCATTACAAAATTTACGTAGATATGTAATATCTCGGAAACCATTCAACCGATTGAAACCAAATTTTGTATGCTGACAGCCCAAGTTGTAAGAATTGAATTCATACGTGAATATTTTGAATAGTCCACCATTTTAGAATATAGCACCACATAAAAAAAAAAAACGATTTTTTGTTATATCTGGAGAACTACTTAACGAATTATCGCCAAATTCGGTATGCAAGTAATGCTTCGGTAAGCCAGATAAATCTAAGTAAGTGAAATTAATTAGGCACTCATTTTTAAAAATGGCAGTCATGCAAATATTTTAGAGTTATTTTATATAAATACCATCCCATTTGACCAATATTAAACAAATTTTGTAAGTCGAATGTATCTATCACAAGCATCACAGAAGCCAAAAACAACCACTTTGTCTTTCATTTTGGAAGATAGCGCTATATGTGTTATATCTCGGGAAAAAAATTGACAGATCGCTACCAAATTTGGCAAAGAAGTCATAATGTGGCAGTAGATATGTACAAACATGTTTCAAGAATGTCAAACACTTATTTAATAAATGGTGGCCATCTGACTATTTCAACATAGTATGCTATATCTTCGAAGCCATGAAATCAATTTGAACTTCTTTATAGACTGAGTATAAATAGCAAGCTTCCAAAGTATCTACACGGAGCCTCTCTTTTCCTCCATTTTGTAGGATAATGGCACACGACTATATTAAGTTTTTGTGTAATATCTCGTTGACTGATACCTACCAAATATGGCTAACAGCAGTACTGCGGTAGGTGATATTAATTGATATGATTCAGGTATGTCAGTCGCTTATTTTCAAAATGGTGGCGATATATCTATTTTAGTTTTGTGTGTTAAATGGTATAACACGTTTAATCAATTTCAGTGAAAATTTTGGGTTGGCTGTATAGATGTATCCACACAAAATCTCTTATACCCGCCATTTTAAAATAGCAACACATGACAAATTAATACTACGCGATATCGCCGAAAAAAACAACCGATTCCTACGAGATTCGGCAAATAAGTAGCATTAGAGCAAGCCTTTTAAAACGATAAACTCTGAGTGCGTCTGACACACATATTTTTAAAGTGACAACCATGTAAAATTTTAGCTCAGAATGTTTCATCTACGAAACTATTAAACAAATTTCAACTTAACTTTGTATGCTGACAGTATGTGTTATATCTATCAAAATTGCATATGCAAAGCCTCATTTCGTTTGTAAGATATCCCCACATGAAATAATAAATTTTTATGTCATATCTTGGAGAACAATAAACAGATTTAATTAAAATTTGGCGAAAAAGTTGTGCTTTAGTAGGCTATATTAATTTATATGTTTTAAGTGTGTAAGTCTCTTATTTTCCCAATGAAACACATATAAACATTTTAGCTTAGTGTGTTATATCTATGAAATTCTGTAAGAAATTTCAATTTAACTTTGTACATTGTATCTATGACAATCACCGAATGTCATAAAATATAAATTTTTGTCATCGATTTATGAAGACTGTCAGATGAACCATGGAGGTTTTATGCTATTTCTCGAGAACCAAACAGCCGATTCATAACAAAATTTCAAGCAAGTATTGTTACAGTAGGGTATGGAAATTATTATGTGTTATGAGCAGCAGGCATGTTTAATGAGGTTTATATCATTAATTTAGATTAATTCGTTATATAGGTTTTTAACTGTAGATGGAGCGCATATCGAAAAGAAGGCGCCTCGTATGTCCAGGGGGCCCTGCTGGTCTGGTCTTTGAGAAGGGGAAGGCTCGTAGAGGGGATGCGCGGGTGTATAAGTACGGGTGCACGGGCAGGCATCATGGAACCGCATAGGCCCCCTTAGCCCTGCGTGTAACACACTGTTATACCAATCATTTTAGTATCTGCGCAGCCTCTTAAGTCTACAGTTGTAGACAAAGCTGAGCAGTGCTTAAGGGACAGCTCAGTCTATATTTAATTGATTATATTTTTGACTACCTTTTAGGGAAATAGGGTAAGCTGATTAACCTCTCATCCCAGCCAGCTGTATGTATGGCCCATTTGCCACTGCCGATTCTAAAGCAGCCTCTGGTCAGAATACCAGCAACATCTGTGGAAGTTGCAGCAGCTGGTTAAAGTCCTCAAGCAAGAATACAAAGAAGAAGAGGCCCCCTTCCATGCGAAGCTTCGTGCACTTGCCGCATTATGGACGTAAATATGCTCTGTCACAGCCCATGGCTACAGAGTTTGGCCGCTGCAAGGCGGCACAGCACTAGATTAAACACTTATGTCCTCGAGGACATTTGTTACTATAGGTCATTTAAGTTAATTTAATCTAATATTTTCCTTCCACAGGTTTACACCGTCTCTTCCGGATCGCGTAAAACCCAGTGTGTGTTGACTTATTAATACCCTTAGGCAGCTCACTCTCTCTTCTTTTAGTTTTAAGGTTCTGCTGACAAATCGGGGGGCAAAGGCCCATTTCCGCAGCTCCCCTCGCCAGAGTGATGTGCAACCAGCACTCTGGTTAGTCCAGCCCACACTCAAGACTAAGTAATGCATGAATGATTTTGAATTATTTTCTCTCGAAAGGAGATTTTACAGTCGTTTACCAGTTTTTCCCCTTTATCTTCTAAGCTATAAGTAATATAGGTACACTTAAAGAGATAGTCATGGCCCCAATTGTTGGACATGGCTGCCCAATCCCTCTCTGCCTCGATGCATGCCTCCTTGCACGATTCCCTTCCCTCTTAGGCATACGGGGTTAACCCTGACAAGCAATAAAATCCCGTCCTACCTTCGGGCTTCCATTCCACCTAAAACTTAGATATAAGATAGAGTAGAAAAAAACAGGCATCAGGGAGCTCGTCGCCCGCCTTGAGCGGGGCTTCTGGGGCGTGTGGACACGTCCTAGAAGTAGTGAGGTTGCGTCCCAAAGCTAAGTAATGAACATCAATTATGAGAGGCGCATGCGATGTTAGGCTGTTAAACCATGTGTTGGTGGGGAAGGAACTTAGAAAAATCGTGTCTAGTGAACTCTTGGACTAGAATATTTTTATTCGCGCAGTCATAGGGATTCTGAAAAAAAATCAGTGGTGTGATGTGTGGACTAAAGAATAATTTGGAGAGGCCGCAGACTTTGAAGATTTTATGAGTGAAAATGGAATTTAAAAAAATTCCCTGTAGAACAGCCGTCGGGAGACTGAGAAATTTTCAGTAGTTCGAAGTGCTGGGGCTTAGAG
Organism: Dryococelus australis; assembly: GCA_029891345.1. Taxonomy (NCBI): domain Eukaryota; kingdom Metazoa; phylum Arthropoda; class Insecta; order Phasmatodea; family Phasmatidae; genus Dryococelus; species Dryococelus australis. The sequence continues at coordinate 183,639,391 of CM056994.1, read as the reverse complement.
TAATTCAGAGGGAAAATCGGACCTAGCCTAAAAATGGAAGCTATCAGGAAGTTAACCTTTTCGCTATCCAAGGAACTAAGAATATTGTTCTTGGGAGGCAATTGGCACTTTTGTTTTGGTGGGTTCAACATAGACTTAGTCGGGTTTAGGAGTCCAGTGAAAAATAGTCGCTCTTATGAAAGCTGAGGACATTGACAATGAAAAAAAGTGGTAGGGACTCTGTTTAATTTCACTCTGATGTACTGGATTTTTCCTGAAAATGCGATCGGGCGAGACTTAGTTGTTTTTCCCTGTGTGGGAATTTACCTTTCTCCCTGTGCGCGATTTGGGGTTTGGATTGAAATGTGGGGGCCGGCGCATAGCATTTGGAGTGTTTATACAACCCCGATTATTCAGGTTGTGTGGAGACTTGGAATAAGTGCGTTCTAGAATTTTGGCCACTCCCCCCCCCCCCCCCCCCCCCCCCCCCCCCCCCCCCGGAAGTGATCGAAGCCAGTAAACTTAAAATTAATTTTGGTGCGGCGAGTAGAAGGAAGAGGAAGAAGAGACACAAGGTTAAAAAAGTTTTCGAAGTGGAGTGCCTCAGTCTTTGTTTAAACTGTTTGGACATTGACTCCGGCGGGTGTTTGGCGTGTGGCGTGGCTGGGTCTAGGTTAGGTACCTTACTGCTGCTAATTTTGAAAAGGGACTGTATGACAGCAGAGTTAAATGAGGTGGGTTTTGGCTATGTTTGTTGTGTGTGTTGTGTGTAATTTGTGGGCGAAGGAGGAGAAGTGCCGCTCGCTTGCGAGAAATGGTGAGGGGAATATCCTTGGCTTCTCTCTTTCACCAGGTGTGTGTGTGTGTGTGTGTGAGTGAGTGGTATCGGCGGAGGCTAAAGTCAGCATCCAGGTGCGCGGACGTGGAGAATATCCACTTCCTCCATCGATTGCTTGGAGTTGAGTGATTGGAGGGTTCAGAACTGCTCACCGCTGAGCAGTGACTGTTTGGGAGAGTATCCCTTGGTTCTGGCCCTGTGTGTGTGTGTGTTTCATGACGGTTTGGCTGGGTAGTGTGTATGTGCTGGGGATTGGGGTTACGAGAATATTGTCATACATCCTAGACCAGAGACCACTCCTCGGCGAGCTGTTATGTTGAGTAAAGACAAAAAAATTGCAAATTTTTTAAAGGAAGGAAAAAATTTGTGAAATTGCTTGAAAGTGATCAAACATTGTTTTGAGATTCTTTTAATATCCAATGGGATTTTAGGTGTGAGGTGTGAAGGGAGTTAGTATTGGAAAATAACCAGATTTATGTATGGTGTTTTAACCTGGTTTTTAAGGGGGTTTTGCTGGCAGACAGCCAGGACCAGTTATTCTGATAAATTGTATAGATTGTGTAATTATTTTTAGAAATTTAAAACCATTTTCAGTTAAGTCATGGCTGAGTATAAGCTAGCCCAAAAAGGGAGAGTCGGGGTAGTGGTTGGGCCACCAGTGTCGAGGCATTGGGGGGCTCAAGTTGCAGAATTCCATCCTTTAACTTTAAACATATACTTTTCTTGTTGGCGGGTAATTCTTTCAGTTTGTAGTCCTCATCTGATAATAAATATTTAATTTCCTGAAATCCGTCTTCGCCCAATAATCCGTCTGGAGACGCTGCGAGAAACGCGTATTGTGGATCTACAAAAACCCGCATTCATTTACTTGAATAATTTTTACCTTGAATACAGTTCTTTTGCAACGTTTTCGTTCGTTCTTCCAAAATGTACCGCCTTTGGATTTATATCTTAGTGATAAAAAATTGACTTCACTAAGCCATTGCAGGAAGTGTTTGCTTTCCGTTTACACTCAGGACCGAAATTTGATGCTGTATTTCTGTTTAAACGTGCATCCCCTCATTTGATGTTCTCGTGTTGACCAACAGTATTTATTTCCAGTTCACGGATCGTTTGGGATGTTACTGTAACACTGCTGAAGTCTTCCAAAAGTAACTTTATTGTTTTATTCAGTTCTTCAAGACTTAACATGTCTTCCACTACAGCACTTGTACCATACCCCATATCAGGGCCAGCATGGTCAACTCTTCTTCTTTTCTCCCAAGGTCCTTCTTCATACTGAAGACGACGAGCTGAATGGTGTTTTTATCTTTTATTGGAAGCAGATCTGAAATGCTTTCCTGGAATTCGACCAAATTTGTTCTTCTATGGACTACTATGCCACCTAAGACCACTGACGTGCGCCAATCCAGCTCCCATGCAGTTTTATTCATGACGAGACTGCCAGCTTTTATGACCATTGGATTGAGTTCCTTCTGAATAGCTAAGATTGAGGCCAGTGCTTTCACTGAGTTTAGCTGATGAGCGTTAAACAAGATTATAAGTATTTTCAGAAACAGAATATTTTTTGGATTTTTGTTTTTTAGCTGAGGAACAAGTTATAGACTTTTGTTTAAGAAAAGTTTTCTCACACTTAGTCAATGGGCATAGATATACATTTGAATGGCCACTAACCAAAGCATTAGATTGTTTTTCTTAAATTTCGGTCGCTATTGCCATAAGGATTTTGAAACAATTTTTCTCTCAGTATTTTTAAAGTGAAGATTGAAAAGAAATTCCTTATTAAAATTTAAATACTGAAACTATCCGTGGTGGGTTACGTTATTTCAGTAGTGAGATGCTGCACTCCGCTACTCTCAAGTATATAGCCATTACCCTTGACTGGATGTGACTAGAATTAAGTTGTGTTCCTGCTCGCATACAAAGTGTATGTTCATCGGCGGAGTTCGACTGAGATTGCAAGTAACCAAAGTGTTTGCTGTTCTACTGGCTGCGGGGTGCTGGGCTTTAGATGTTCCACAGGTGACTAGAAGATCATCATTAGGTGTTTATGCATGTATACACATTCAAAATTGCCTCACAAAAAACTAGTAAACGTAATTGTCCAGTACATGGTATGAACCCATGGGAAAGACACTGCGCACCATTCATGCTCTCTCTACTGAACGGTTGGTATGGCGTACTAGTCCATTCAAATGGCTCGCAGTGATCTATTTCCTCAGGCCTAAGACATTGTCATAAACAAATAATCTCTTCTTATTGAGTTTTCACACCTATTCATACGACGTTTTGAACAGACCATTGTTGTACCGTACACCCACAAGTCCAGTGTTTACAAGGGGCCCCACATACTGATACGTGTCCCATGTACATTTCGTACATAACGTTGCTTTCCCAACATGGTGGCCTATCACAAGAACGTAATACCTGTATACTTTACAAAGAAAAGTGACAAAATATTACTAATGCAGTAATTGTAACATTTTGCCTTTTGACTTCGTGAAAGTTATTATCTATTTAGCAAGTTATTTCCGAAATTATTACTGTCGAACAGATATGAGGTAGTAATGAAATGAAAAACGTACACGAGATCGAAAATACAGATTCCATAAGAAACGAATAACACACAATCTCCCGCTGGACGTCAAAAATATACATATTCCAGTAGTTGTTTCAGGTGTTACCTTATTTGTACAGGATAATGTTTTTAACTATGTAGCTCATAGTTCACAATCAGTAAGAATTACTATGTTAGAAGTAAATATTCGACCATTAAAACTGCTGATCTGTAAAAAAAATTTCTAAAAAATTTTCTTAGATATACGCTGTTATTCGTTTCATGTGGTGGATGGGGACTATTGCGTATTCTGTTATCACTACTACAAAGATCCTTCAAATCCCTAAGCTCCAGTATTCCTTCCTCACATCTGACAGTCCTGTGTTGAAGTCCCTTTGGATACTCATTAAATCAATATTCAAAACCGAGATACCTGTAACTATGAATTTCCAAGAAAATGGGTAAACTTGAATGAAGAGTCCAAATGTTTAAATTCTATTCATATTAAAAATATTTTTCTTAAATACATTTACAACATTTTTACTATTGGAAAAATTAAAACTAACATCGACGATTTATTTAGATTAAAATGTTTGATTACGATTATTTATATATGGGCAAATAATCATACATTCTGAACACTTTCTACAATTCCGTTAAATCAGCTGCAATATAAAAATATATTTCGTGTTGGTCGCCTTAACCATCCCGTAAATACACAACATGAAATTTAACCCCACATATTTCCCGGCACATAAATTTAGTAGCAATATATTGTAATTATTTTTAAATATTCTGCAAAGTCCAATTTTAGATTTCTTATTGCATTGAAATGTAATTGTTATAAAAATTGTTTATCGCATTAATACAAGAAATTATGCCTCCATTCGCTTATATATTAACTCCAAAGCTAAAAAACCTACATACACCACTCTTCACAAAACTAAATGGCAACAATCTGTCGCCCGTCAAAACTGAGGCTTTATTTTTGAAGCGAAACCCCCATCTAGGACATAAAAGACTCCGAACTGCATTTAGAGCATAATCCAGGCAAACTCCTATAAACCGTAACACGGTAACCGCCCAGCCTTGAACTTTAATATATTTGTGCAGTATTTCGCACAAATAAAACACTGTTTATAAAGCCGTGATGTTACAATAAATAATCCAGGTACGTGAGTACTCCAGTAAGGGCCAGGAAGTGCAGTTTATTAACACGATGCCTTGATATGCAAAACCTCCACTAACCTAGAACATAGGGGCCTCTTCCACCCTACTCCAGCCCGCAATAGAAGGCATAATAGTGTTCGGAGTGGTACCTTATGAATTTACCAGAACAACTCCCACAATAATAAACTTCCTCCAATAACACAGGTGTGCACAATCGCTAGTCACTGATTGACAAGAGGGCGAAGAAGTGTTTCATTCCTTTCGCACATGCCACCGTCCACAGGTACACGAAGTTGCATCCGCGAGTGTTCATACGATGAGAGTCAGTAACGTATTTCCAATCCACGGCATTGGCTCCTCAGTTCAAAGATGCCAATAACCTATGAAGCATGCGTTCTGAGACAGAGGTAACGAGGAACACCTAAAGTTAGCTGTAAAAATGGCGAGTCGAACTGTGTTAAATCTTTAAAAGAAGAGCGGGGGATCATACGTTTCGATGTTACTGACCGGTGGGTTGCTAATTTTTCCGTTCAGGTAAAGACTATTGACAGCTCGTTTTTCACGTGAGCGTGAGCATATATTTTCCCCTCCTGTATTTCCTAAGTAGAAAACAGTGTATGAAACGAACAACGGTAGGTGCGTAATTTGCACAGATGTTATATTGCGTAATTATTGATGACGTGCTTTGAGCGGAGAAATTTGACGCATTGGTAGCAAATAATATATTCAATTCCTTTGCATTCTGTGCGGTTTTCGCATTATAAGTGTTTTTGTTCCTCTTGAAATGGAACGGAAATTATTTGTTTACAAGTCGTATTCAAAATTTTTATTTTATATTGTTATGGTAACCATATATTTAATGCATCAATTGAGAAAATTGAAATCCGATTTGTAAGAAGACTTTATTTCCATTTTGATATTTGAAGTGTAAACTCTCAACTAAAATGCAATATTTATTTATGTATTTATTTTAAAAACAGTTAAATTTTCAGTTTTGAGTACAGAAATTCAAAGAAAAACTAAATTCCTAATATTAAATCTACGAAACCTTATAATTAGAAGAAAAATGAAAATATGAGGTGGCAGTCACTTAGGAAACTGCAATATTTGACTGAAAGAAATTTCACACCCTTTCTAAAGATTTCTGAATTTCTTCATGTGTCAGAATAATATTACTGTTACTGTCTGGTAAACCAAAACTAAGCCGATTTTTGTAGGGATGCAAATTTGTAGCTTATAATAAGATACGACGCTATTGGAGCGGGAAATGTCGCTCAAACTTAGTCTCTCTCTATTTTATGACAAGAAATCCTATACCAACAGTTAGACTCAGCCTCTCAGCGACCGGGTTGACAACAGGCGCCTAGTCTATGATACCTCAAGGAGCGAACTACTGTTTCAAAAAGAAGTTTCGAGATAGAAATTCATCACCTGACGTGTTAATGAGAACCTTTTCAACATTTACACGAGAAACAAAGCTGACAATAGTTTTTACTCTCTGTTAAAATCCTGTATTTCATTATTTAGAACTTGATACCGCAATGTTTATAAAAATGCATTCCATATTATGAATTAAGCAGAATTTACATTTAAAAATAGTACATTCAGCTACGGCTTACTGGAAATCAGAAACTGAATGTCGCTACGTGAAGGCACCTTTGCGAACTGATGGAATAAGTCTCACATTAAAAGGAACTGGCTACCAGGCCTATTTCAAACGTGCTTGTCAGTCCCATTTGACCTTAACAATATGTGCTACTAAAAAGTGTGGGGAAGCAGTGAAACAAAGATGGAGAGGTAATGAGATGACTTCAAGAAAACCTTAACACTTCCATCATCCATGAGTATTCTCCATCCAAAGTATTCCTGATACATTTGTGAACTTTGCGAGAAGATAGGTTCAGCAAGTGTAAAAGTTATACTCTAACAGTATACCACAAAATTTGTGTCCAATTCTGGTAGGTTTTTTACTTTCAGCTAAAACTTTTGGGTTTTATCGTTTCGTAGTCCAAGTTTGAGAACATCATATATAGGACTGGTTTCAATACATTTTAACGTACTGCAATTACATGCAGAAACCAAAATATGACCAATAACAGAAGTATCGTTTACAGAAAACTAATACACTCTAAACCTAAAACAGTGGTACTGGGGAAGCCAGCGAATTACTTCAGTGGCGAAATCCGGTAGTTGTATTGCTGATACTTTCTGATATTCAATGAAATCTAGCTACTATTCCAAATCACATTTCGAAGATTCGCACACCAGGCGACGAAGAAAACCTTAGTCTTCTGCAACACAGTGCTATAGATTCAAATATATAATTTATATTTATGGTGCAGATATTGAGTACTCCTAAAGAAAAAAAGTTTCTGAGATTCGAATTGTTTGTGTCAGAAATAGCTGCCAGCTTGTGGCGCTATGCCACGTCTAATGTATTATGCACTCCCTCATAAAGTATGGACTTAATTGGTAAATCTAGTAATGAGGATTTTATGGCATATGAGTTGTCTCTTTGGCTGCAGTGCACGCTAAGGCATCACTATAAATAGTGTGAAGTCCTTGCTCACAACCCGTCATGATCCAATATACTAGCACCAAAACGGTAAATTGTGGCCCAGAACCCACTTTAGTAGTGGAGATAGATTCCTTGTCAATCTCAGATTTTATATGCATAGGGTAACTGTGCGATATAATCATCCAGAATTTATAAACTTTTATTTTGCACTCTTTGTCCATACGTGGTGCAGTTGTATAGGCTTTTTACGGTAAAGTTAGTTGTTTGAGACACTCGTTACTTTTTCCTTGCAGCAATTTTTATCCTTTAAGCACCTTTTCAATTAAAAAAATTCCCTGTAAGTAATAAACACACCTTAAGCTAAAATGAAATATATTTAACGATTATTATTCCAAATGAGATGGCTTTCGAAATTACTTACTTTATTGTGAATAGCCTCTAAGAGGTCATGAATCTAGGTTTTTTTTTTTTTTTGCGTGTGGTTGAGAATGACTGACTGCCACGTGGGTAGGCGGGCGGCGAGAGGCACGCAGCGATAGCGGCGATATCTCAGTGAGCGAAGATCCTCGAGGATTACGTTTGTTCGCCGTCGTGCATCATGTGCTCTGGATGGTGAGAAGGTAGAGGAGGGTGTGCTCACTAGGTGGAGGGGGTATATGTACGTGCGTGGTGTTGCTACTCTCGGCTGGGGAAGAGGATGCGTTCCATACCAAGGGGTGGGTCTATGGGTTGAGAAGGGGGTAGTAATTACGTGCGGGCAGGTGGCAGGAGGGGAGGAAGGGAGGAGCGATGTAATTTACGCGATGTCGTTAAGATTGGAGGGGGAATTAAAAGGACGTGCGAGATGGCGCGCTCAGGGCACGACCCTGGACCCTCGAAGAGCGGGGGTGGCGATAAGGCGCGAAAGTTGCAGTAGCGCGTGGCGTGACAAGTTCGCAAAACACGTTTCCCCGTCACAGCTGCGGGCTTCCGCACGCTTGCTGGTTCCTGGCCGAACTAACACCCGCATCCTGTTGGCAGCTGGCGAGTAGTTGTGCACCAGGCTCTACCAAACAACACGCCATTCAAGTGTGGAGCTGAGTGGAGAAACTAAGGTGGCTCTTAACACCGAGGTCTTGAGAGCTGATGAGGGTGAAGTGAGGTGAGTGTGGAGTAGCAGCGGATTGCAAGGGCGGGGGAAACAGAAGATCACCGAGAAATCCCGTCGACAAGCGGCATCTTCAGGCACGATCCCCACATGCGAAAATCTGAGAGAAACCCCGCCTGGAATCGAGCCCGGTTCAACTAGGTGGGAGGCGAGTTGTCTAACAACTACACCCCGCGGCCTCTCTGAGCAACTGACACAGAATACCCAAGAATACAGGTGTGAAACAGCTGCTTATTCCACGAACTCCAGTCGCACACTCTAGCAAGATGGCGTCACGGGCCAACAACATGTCGGGATGCTGTTCTCTTACCAACAAGCGCCTGGTAACTTGCTCGCCAGCCAACTGGGAACATTTCTCAGCAGCACGCCGCAGATATTCGGACATAAGTCTCGTTACCGGAGCTTCGTGCAGCTAATCAGAGAACGGATAAATAACCACCACTTCAGTTCGCCTCTGTGAACTTACTGCTCTGTGCTAGTAACAAGGCAGAACGTATTTCACTAACAAGTTCTAGGAAGCTTTCATGACAGCCTGCACCTCAGTAAATAAAAATTATTTCTCTGCAAGTAATAGCCAGCCAAAAATGAGGTGCGTTTCCAGAGCCTGTGCTGGTAATGAGAAATCGGGTACGCCTGCGTAACTTGAACCACATCGACATTTCGCTTCCGTATAATTACCTATTTATTGACCGGTTCATATTTAAGTTCCCTTAACTGGAAGGAGAAGGGATGTACAGAGAACATATTTTGGGTGGTGAGACTTCGAAAGTAAACCCAATCCTACATCATACATAGCAATGTGAACAACCTACCGCTGAGTAAAATTTCCTGGATATCACACTTTGTTTATGTATAATTTGTGCTTTTTCATATCTGACTAAACTACAAGGTAGGTAGTTTCCACTCTAATACTATAGTATATTCACGGTTACTTCAAAACTTTCTGTAGCCCTGCTAAAGATCTACTACCAGGATATTACTGCGCCTCATGCAAACAAAACTTAACCGAATCTAGAAAATTTAACCAATGGGACATCACACCACTTTCGTGCACACACATTGTAATAATATCTTTCATAAGAACTATTTCTTATGAGGTGTTACTAACATGCCTTATAGTCGCTTGATATTATTTATTTTAATTATAAATGTGAAATTATATTTTATAACTAAAATTAAAGTAAAAGTTCAATTCACCCGAAAAAAAAACTGTTTTTATATCAACGCAAATATAAAACACTTGTGATATTTAGGAAACACCCATATGCGTCACACATAGAATTAATTTTCACAGGTATTATTAAAAATGTATGAAAAAGACGTTATTATACTATACTAGCATATTAAGAACTTTTTGATTAACGATTGTAGCTATTTTGACTTACTATGTAGGGTAAGTTCCAGGAATGCTTATAAGCGCGCATACTTGCAAGAGAAAGACATTGTTTCTCCACTCAAATTGGTTTGCTCGTGTATCTACAAGAGTATCGAATACACACTCGAGTATTTCTTGCTATTATAAAGAGCGTAGTTGTAGGTAAGGAGATATTTTTAAGGTATAAATTATTATAATGTTTTTTTATCGGAATTTAAATGCCATCTTAGAAAATATGAATTTCCAGTTCGTTCGAATTTATTAATTGAAGACACAGATCTAGTCCTGTAAGTGAATACTTGTTCCTTCGCCAATCGAAAAAGAGCATGAGTTGTTACTACCTGCTGCTACTATACCAGATATTACATTTTCTGAAAACGAAGCGAATACATACAATGCAAACGACGCACAGCAAACTATACAGTCGGTTCTTGAGACATATACACTTGCTAAACTGACGCGTGAAACAGGCAAACTCTAGATGATTATTCAGTACCATTAGATGTGAACACTAGTGTTGACGACAACTCAAATGCCAAGAAAAGGAGACTCAGTGATATCTGTACAGACGAATAAGTAGAGAATGACGATGTTAAAGACGGCGTGAAAACTATGAAAATAATGGTGATGATCTCGGCGTTCTCATTTATCTCTCCAAAGAGTTCCTTGCTACAAGTAGTGTGAAGAATGCAGAAAACGGCAAAACAGTGACATATTTCCCGAAGACACGAATGAACATGTCTAAAGACTCAGACTTCCGATTGTTTTACAAAACGGTGGATATTATGCTATAGGATATTTTCAACCATCGATGGTTAGTAGAAAAGGGGTTTTATTAAATGGGGCCATTAGTAACTGTCAATGGTCTGCAAATAACTGAGTGTATGAAATAAGCAAAAATAAAATTATTGTTTGCAAAGTAGCATGTTTAATTAGTTTTATTACCAAGTACTGCTATTTGAAATACTTATAAACATTAATTTGGTTTCCAAACAATTGATTTAAGATTTTACTTTTGTAAAAGTTTTATGAGAATGTGCATAAGGAAGGTTGGGGTTCGGTCAAGTGACAAGTATCTGTAGGGCCGTTTAATGTTAACAGACTTTTATTTGATTTCATGAAACACGTACACCGTTAGGTTAAATTGATTGTGGATACCATGGGATGAAGCAGGATGACGTAAATAGCAAACAAGCCCCTCTTTTTGCAACTTTCTAGGACTCACCGTTTCCAGTTAAATCTCAAACTAAGGGTACAATGGTAGCAATAGCATGGTCTAATGAGTAGGCAACCCTTTCGGCACCCGGAAGAATTTAGCGGAGAGTCCCCGTTGAATGCGTGAAGAGAGAGTGGTGGCTCGTGACAGTGTGTTCTTGAGACCCGATGTGGGTGGGGCAAACTAGAGAACATCGAAGCGAACCGGGTTGAACACTCGGCCGTGTCACCCCCGGCTGTTCGTATGTGGATGAAGCGTTTTTGTTCACTGATGGCTACTTCTAAAAGTCATTAAATAATACACTAGTACGAAGGATCCATTAAAAGTATTGCGTGGTAGACGCGGCCGTCTTTCTTTGGCTTCCGCATTCTCGCAGCGATATCAATTCATCTTTTCCATGCGTTCACCATTAAGTATTCGGCACTGAAAGCCATAAGAAATATTTTAGTTAGTATTTTTTATTTTAGTGTTATACAAATATTTAAATTAGTAGTCTACTACACATTAGATACTAATCAACTAGTGTGAGTATAAAAGTATGTTGACAATTTTCCGAGGCTTCTACTTGACTTGAAAGTGTGTATACGTTTTCGGCGGACCTGGGGCCCTCCACTTATTTACTTCGGTTCACCTCAACTCTTGAATGCCCGACGTTCCCGGAGGTAGGTGAATAGTTGTAACTGATAACCCTTTTAGCGTATACAACTGTTTCTGAAAGCCGGTGGCCATATAATTTTTAATTAATAGGGTAAGCAAATGAAATCTGTATTAATTGTCCAATTTGAATCAATTATTTTTTCGTTCGGCAGTGTGCTTAGGTGTAAAATATACGCGATGTTGACATTCTGCTAAATATACTTATTAAATTTATTAAACTAATATCATTACTTAAAATCAATGTAAGTGGAAGAGGAAAATTCGGGTTTTATAAGAAATAGCGAAAATATATAGCTTATTAAAGCCAAAAAGAAAATTATATGTATATATAAGGCTATTCGTCAATAAAATAAAACATATATTCAAGCAGGTATGTTTAAAACTTATACTTATAAATACTTTTTGTATTATTACAAATATGTCTGAGTTTTAATGGGTGTTTATTAAACTACTTCATTGCCGAGTGATAAATCAATTTTTGACACGATTTTGGCGTGTTAAAAGGCAAATATTTTTTTCTCTCTCGTGTATTATAAGAACTGACACTTGTATTTATCTTAAATATTTCAGTGTCGGTATTTAGAAAACTTTCTGATAGTAATTTTATTATTATTTCATTGCTGTATTGCTGTAGTATGTATTGTTCTGTTCTGCATTTTTTTCGATCTCAGCTTAGTTTGGTCATAATAGTTTGTGTTGCACTTTTAAACATTTAAAATAAAGAAACAATTATTTATATAACTGTCGTCAAGTTCAAGCATGGACTATTTAATACATATTTTAGAATTATACACTTTTCGCTGTTAGTTGAGTACTTTTGCAATTCTTCTTGAGGTCTAAATTTAAATTCATTCTTTACGCATCAGCCATAACATTGCCATGAACTCGGATCACTTTATCCATATTGCGTCCATAATATGGCACGGTGAAATTGTTAGGAATGTAAATACTAATTTAATGATCCTATCTAACGATGAAAGTTAATATCACCAATACTTAAAGTTTATTTAATTCAATTAATTGAATCCTGTATGACGTCAAAGATCATTTTTTTACAGTTTCATTTACTTTTGTGGAGCCTGTCAGTACTAGCACATTACCATAAATTTTGTATGGAATTTATAAGGGACTGATCTCAAATACTGCATACTTATTAATAACGTTTACCATGGAATTTTTTTTTCGGGAAATTGGCATTGGCATTACAACCTTAATTGCAGCGTTGGTTACTTACAGTAAAAATTGAAAGGCCACAGTTTCATGTGCGTGTTGTTGTTGCTCGGCTGGTTCGCTCGTGGCTCCTGAATGGTATGCATCCACGCAGTGCACCATCCATTAGCCTGATGACACGTTCAGTCGGGCCATGATCCAACAAACAGCATGTCGCATGATAACTGAGCGCTTACCTACTTTTTTTTATTTCCGTAGCGCAGTGTGGTCGAGCACAAAGCCCCGGCGCATTGTTACATTCGAGCTCCGTGTTTACAAGCTCGCGATATACTTTTTTTTTTTTTTTTTTTTTTTTTTTAAGCATTGCGTGTTTGTCGTGCAACATGACGCAGTGTTTTTACGTCCCCCGCTCAGCTCATGGCTTGGTGCAGGACTATCAAAAGTACCTACGGCCTGCACTGTGACATGTTCTATGTAAGCACGAGACCGATTGTAACAAGCCACACGACCATGTTCGGGTAGTCGACGTTTTGGTCCTGATAAGGTTTATTCCGCTCAGGTTAAGAAAAAAAAGAGATTTCTGATGGGAGAGTCTGACATTGGGAACATTTCCACCGCTAGATGAGCAGTGTTCCAAAATGTATCTTTATACTAAAATTTTATGCCATGTGAATAATAAAAGAGAAATATTATACATAGTTAAGAAGTTGTCTTACATTTGATTTACGATTATTAAAATTATACTGTTTTAACGTAGAAAATAGAGTAAATCTAGTACACATGCGACACTAGCGCTTACCTAGTGGTGAAACTTTACCCTTTGCGAAACTTTTAACACTGATTCTCCCAACCTAGAAGGAGTAACCTTAGTCCTGACTTGCTTTACTGGAAGAAACGTTCTTCCCATGACTCCACCCACCATTTTGTTTCCTAATTACTTACATTCTTCCGACTATCAACTGCTAGGCGGCGCTAGTCTGTATGTATATTTATTTACATCCTGAATTACGGACGATGGGCCATTTGCTATATATGTAGGGTAAGTTCCAGGAATGCTTATAAGCGCGCATACTTTCGACACATGCATTTTAGCGTAACTTTAAAAATCTCTTGATGGGGAGGAACCTACAGCTGCCTGACCTTGTGTTGGTTGACACGTGCTCAGACCGACTGAGCTCAAATCGTCAAATACCAAGTTAGAAGTTTAAATGCGGTACATAAATATTAAAACATTTAATTGCAATTATTTTATTTAAACTAATTATTGAATTAATATTTTTTATTTAAGAAAACTATAAATCCATCCGATATCATTTTTTTTCAATTGTCAGTGAAATTGAATGTACAATAACGCGGATACCAACTAATCATTAAGTGTTAATGCTGTGCTTTCTAAATTAACAGAGATCTACCAGACCCATTATAAGCAAATGCCGCAGCAGCTGCTAAATACGAAAATTCCATCTTGCTTACAAATTAGTAGAACTTAGGAAAATTTCTCTAACAAATTTCAGGACAAACTAGAATTCAAAAGCGTTTATTGATAACTTTCTTTTTCAATTTGATAGCAGTGCATTAGACACTTCCTGGACGAACCTTTCTCAATAGTAAAAATGAAAAGAAAATGGAGACCGAATGTCGTACTACCTGATAGAGCGTTAAATGGCCCACTCACTGTTACATCAGCTAATCAATAAATAGCGGAGGCTTGAAGAAGCATAAGATTATAGCCTCCAGGTATTTATATCCGCCAAATTTTCCAGGCCCTACCTATTAGATATTGGGTTGCCTTCGTGCAAAAAAATTAAAGAATTGTAAGAATCACTGGACAAGGCACATATGAGATTAGGTACAAAATATTTAGAATGGAATTTATAAGAATATTTTGAAGTTCTATATTGCGTTTGTTATTAACATAAATATATTCATTCCATTTACCGATCAGTGTTCAGAATTTATTCACTGGCTATTCATATATTTAAAAAATTTTTCTCCGACTATTATAATGTTCTATGCTATCAGCAATTGACATCAGCATGTATATTTAATGCTGTGCATAGCTTAAGTGTGAGATGTTGCGGCTTCCAAAAAGCATGTATTAAAATAATATATTTCTACTTTAAAAGTTATCTTTAGTTTTATATGTTCACAATTATTTTTAATGATTTGTGTCATAAAACTGATAACACGGATGGTCAAAGTAAAATAATAATACGCTATCCCGCAATTACTGAAAAACTTACTTTGGAGTACTCTTAATTTTGCAGAAATATTTAATGCGTAGAAAGGGGTAGTCCTTTAATCGATTTCTTAACTTGCAAAGGATGCCAATGGGTTTAAGAGATTTCCATCTCCTCCCGGGACCCGGAAAGGAGTAAAGAATGAAACAAACGGTTAAACAATCAAACTGGGTAACGGCGCAGCTGCTCTCGTGGAAATTATTAAAACGCGTCTTTTGTCTTTTCTTTGCCTCCTCAGAGAAGTAGAATAAATTGTGCCTTGCTTTCTCAGTATGATTTGCCAATGTTACCCTGAATATAAATTCATTTTTCCCAATGAAAAGATGTAGTTGCTAACTTCAACAAACCAAGCTATTCAAAATCCCTTCTGAGGTCGAAAACAGAACTCTTTTAAACCTTTCGAAAATTATTATTTTATATTCTTCTCTTTATTTTCTAGCGACATCAAGTGAACTAGAGCCCCCACTTGCATTAATTAATTTTATGGGTACAGAGCTTCATTTTTACAGGGAACGTTTCAAAAACATAAATACTAATTTTTTTATCGTAAAATAATAAAGATGTTATTCTGAAGAATAGGAGCTTTTTTGAAAATCTGGAAAATAAAACCTGGGTATCTTAGTTATGATGATTACTAATCATTATTACTAGGAAGTTTGGAGGGGCTCCGCGTAGTTTATTGTAAAAAATATATAAAGTGAGAGTGAGGAGGGTTATTAATATCGCGGTGTTTATGCAGTAAAAGACGTATCATTTAAATCCAATATATTTATTTCAGGTCACTGAATTGTATTACATGTAAGAATGCCGTTTGAAACGAATATTTAATGTGCAAAACGTGATTTACGACGTATATTTATGCCGCGACGCTGAGATTATACAGGAAACACAGGTAGTGTCGGAAGATTATGAAATTGTGGTGAATTACTCAAGGCTTTTCTTGTCTATATTGACGAGAGAAGTATATTACGTAATGTATTACTATTAGAATAGATATACATGTACTACAAATAGGTTCAGATATGGTGTGTTTATACAGTATACGTGCATCGTCATGTTACTTTTCAATATACTGTGACCAATGAGACAGGAAATCAATGCACGTCGAAGTTGGTTGACGTCACGTGGGTTGTGGGAAATTGCCGGACGTTAGTTATGGATTGATTTTTGTCTTGTCGGAGGTTTGCGATTTACGAATGCTTAAACGCTTGTTTTATTGCAATTCATGTAGTGTGAGGTGTTAAATATAATAATTTTGTGAAAATACGTGTGTGTCTGTTGTAAAAAATAATGGCGAATGATAAAATATAATATTTGAGCGTCTACAGAGAGTCGTAAAATTGAATACACCTTGTGTCGTCGGTTCTCATGTATGACGTATTGATTGGGTGAGTAGTGTAATACATTTTCAATTTTAAATTGCAAAGTAATTACATTGCGAAATGAAGATTGTAGTGTTGTGTGTGGTTGTGTTAATTGCGAGGTAAACGAGTGAAACATATGTATTTTACTGTAACATTTAATTATCTAAATGCGTTAAATTTCATAAAGACCTAACCGAACAACACCTGTATTGACAATTTTACCAACACAAGTTACAAATACGATAGCGGCGAGGATAAGTACATCAGGGAAATTTCGGGGTACAACGAGTGTAAAATATTTACGTTTTCGTGATAGATTAGTACCCCACAAATTAACTCCAGTTCATAGCCTTCCAAAAAATCGAATTTGTAACTTATATTGATAATATTGTCAATTAGGTATTGTTCGGTTCCATCTTTGTGCAATTAAACGAGGTTTCGTGATTGGATATTACGATTTTTTCAGGAATATTACGAAAAAGAAAAAAACGTTAAATTTCAATACGACCTAATCAAAAAATACCAAATTTACAATATTTTCAATACACACAAACCCAAATTTTACTGTGATAATTTATAATATTCAAGTGTAGCCCTCTCGCAGGGGAAAAAATACTGTAAAAACGTAGCCAAATATTATGCACCAACACAGAGTCACAGCGCCAGCAGAGGAGCCAATACCCAAAACAGTGATTCAAGGCCCACCGGTGAAGCTTGGAGTTTCCTGAGAAATAATTTCCATGTGAAGCCAATTTTCACTGGAAAATCATGTGTGTGTGTGTGTGTGTGTGTGTGTGTTACAATTTAACATAATTCCAAGCTATTTGTAATATTATTGTAATATTGTATCATGAAACACGCTTGATTGCAAAAATATCGAACTAAACATGATATAAATTAACAGTGTTACCAATAAAATTTACAAATAAAATTTTGGGGAGGGCTATGAAATAAAGGGAGTTGCTGGGAAAAATTTTATCATGAAAACGTACATATATATTTTTTATCCCGCAATTTCTCTGATTTTAATAACCCTCCCCACTATCGTATTTGTAGCTGGTATTGCCAAAATTGGAAATTTAGTTAATGTTCGGATAAGTGTTTCTGCGATTTCACACATTGTCGGGAATTAATATTACATTATGTACATATTTTTCACTCGTCTTACCCCACAATTTTCCTTATCATCATAGCCTCCCCACTATAGTTTGTGAGGTTTCTGTTGATCAAATGACGATGCCCCTAGTCAATTCGTGTTCTGTGTAGTTAGTAGAGTGGAATGAAACCACTTTCTGAGTTATTTTTTAAAGCCCCTATTCTTCACAATTACCAATTAAGACAGCTGATATCAATAACATGTGAGAAGATGTTATATATTTTTATTATATCTCCGTTTTCTCTGTGATCTATAGGATTGGGTATTTTAAATGGATTGACAGTATTTCCTGGACAAGAAACACTGTATTTTTATTCACTGTGTTTTGTTAGAAGGTAGAGTACTCTATTTTAAGTGGGCCTTAATATATTACTCTTATGGACCTGTTATTTACTAAGCATGTATTTTTGACATCCATAAGTTTTTGTTTTACTAATTGGGGTAATTTTAGGTGGTTTACATGTATATGTAGTTATTCCAGCCACTAAATAATACTAATATTCGCTGTTTTCACAAAAAGGAACTTATTCAAGGTCATTCTCTTAAGTAAGTCATAAGGAATGTTAACTACAATCTGGAGAAGTGTTTGCTTCCAGAGAATCTCTCAATGCCACTTTCCAAAAGGTTTATGTAACCATCAGTACCATTAGCCCTGACATTATCTAACTACAGTTGTTTCAGTGTTATCTTCCCCCAAATTTGTTCGAGTTCTTGCATCACGGCCTTGTTCTACAGCACTTGTTGATACAACAATAATTGATTTAAGTAGTGAAATGCATCGCACATAAGTCATATCACACACAACTTGTACCTGATTTAACTGCAACACTTTATTCGTAAATGGAAAATTCCAAATTTTTTAAACTACAGATCACTTTGATAGATTAAAAGAGAGTGATTAATCACTTATAGTCATGTAAACTAAAATCTCTGACGATAACTTTTGTATGTAAATTATAAAAAATATGACAGTGTATACATTGTTAAAATTAATGGCAAGTTCCTTGACCGGTAGTTGATGAAGCACAAGACCCTAGCACAGTGACGAGGACTCAAACTTGGCTCAAGGATTCAGCAGCACTTTCGATTTGACATGACTAAGGATAAAAGCCGCACCCTACTGTGTGTTTGCATGTAATGACACATGGTTTCTACGCACTAATACATTTTAGTTCCCAATTATTTTCTTCATAAATATTACCAAATAACAAAAATTTACGTGGCAACTGATGACAGAGATATGTTGTCTTGCGAGAAAATTAAACACACTTTTAACATAAATTATATTAATACAAAGAATTAATTGTGTACATAAAGCATAAAGATTACGAATGTTGTAACCATGCCATGGAAAATAAGTAAGTATTTCCACATATATTTCAGATGGCCTTGTAGAGGCAGATGGTTACGACCTTGTAAAGACAAAATACAGAAAACGACGATAATTTTGGATTCTCAGTAGCATCCCGCCCCACAGGAATCTGGTAAAAGAAGGGATGGACAGTGTTATTGAAAAAATCGCACAATGGAGATGAAGACATTTGACCTAGTATTAGACTTTCCAGGTTGGTGCGGAGATGGGGCGTCTCATTTTGGGCAAACTCAATCTGCCCTTTATGACCTGCCCGATCTGACAACGAGCCATGTTCCCGTCCTGCGCGACGAAACTACTCAGTTCTGCATGGCAAAAGTTTTCGCTAAATCCTGCGAAAATACTACCTGTTTGTTGTGTTTGAAGACTCCCTACCTTCTTCTGCACATGATCGAATTTCTACGTCGTGCCCCTGCCTCGTGTAAAGGCAGGCAGCGTGCGTCGATCAGCTGACGGAGATATGCGGTAGGTCATGGACAGCTCGGCATGCAGACCATCCGCGATGCGGGTACCTCAAGAACTGAGCGAGATGGCTTATAGTTCCGGCGAACAAAGCATCAGGGCACTGGCTTCGTTGGCAGCGCATGGTAGTGCAGTCTTGAATGTAATGCAGCGCTACTGAAGTGAAATTAATACCGAAAATGGAAAATAAAAATTAATATAAGAGTTTTTTGATTGGGGAAGTTTGAAAATACTTCGTTTGTACCCCGAACTGTGGAGAAGTGTAGAGTCAGCATTTGTGTATAAATACTCAGGTTAGTGGCAAGTTCGTGGAGAAGCAGCTCCTGGGCCTCAGAACGAGTAAGTATGAATTTATTATTGTTAATACCCTTCAGGTCACGATGGATGAAAGAGAATTTTGCAAGTCCTTAGTAGCAGAAATTCAGACTTCATAATTTTCTGAAAATGGATAGAATAAGTCTAAAAGGTTGTTTAAATTTTCAACTGTTGTTTAATTCCATAGCCAGGAAACTTGTAATTTTCAGATATGACAAATATTAAATGGCTTTTCATTTGTGTGGAATTTTACATAAGCTAAAGTTATGAAAGAATTTCATGTGAGGTTAAGACTTATTGAAAATAAACTGTGGTCAGTCTAGATAAATGTTAAAGTCCAAAATTTTAGACTGTTAAGTTTCAAGACATAATTATACTTAAAACTTTGTATCAGCAAAAGTAAAGGATCTATATATGTCAGGGTAGTTAAAGTTTTCTATGTGTTGAGCTTCTTTAACGTGTTGTTTATGTCAACGTAAGAATATTGCAGAATTTAAAAAAATGTGGCTTATCGTACAGTATTTTCTAGGTTAGCCAAACTAACGTGTTTTGATGACATTTATGTTTTACAAAGAATATAATAATATATAATTATTATTATGGCCTGTAATGATTAAATATTATTTTATTGCGAACAGCCAACTTTATATACTCTGATTTACTCAGTATTAAAATTATATTGATTGGTGTTTGTAATGCCAAGTATTATAAGGTTATATACCCAATTGTTGTAACATTTATCGTGGGTGCTATCTAATAATGCTTTTATTGATCACCCAGTTCTGTACAGAAGTTTTGGATAGTATTTTGAGATATTAAATACAGTATTTTGCGAATCGACTCATGTTTTTTACGTAGTACATTGATGCCAGAAAAATTTGTCTCTCAGGTTTTTTCTGTGGTTTGTTACTCAGTTTTGGGCTGTGGTTTGCCCCTTTGTGTCGCCTTGGACAGAGCGTAGGAGTAGGAGGGTTAAAATCAAATAACAGTCATATAAGTGAATTTTGTTGCTTCATTGAGCCTTTCAAATCATACTCTATTCCGAAATGCCACTCATTTTTGTATACAAATTACATAAATAACTAGACTACCATTTAAATTAATATGCATAATAACAAAAAAAAAATTACTTGCTTCTCCTGAAGTTTATATCCAACAAAATACGTAAAAAAAATCATACACAACATATTTTAACATTCCATGAGACCGTACAGTCTCTAAAGGAGAGGATCTTCAGAAACAAAAAAAAAAAAAAACATACCAAAAACCAAGTCGTTCACTCTCTCCCATCCTTCCCATATCCCCTTGATTACAGCATCCGATCAGACCTGGAACCGATGGTACTCTCCACACCTGAAACCTGGAGATGAAGATAGTGCTGCACTGACGGACTACACTCACTAGTCAGTGCAGAGCTAGGGGTAATCCTCCCAACAAACACCTTGCGATACTGATATTGCTTGACTGATTCACAGCTCTCACGTTTCTTTTCTTTGTTTTTTGTTCAACTGCAAAAAGCGTATAGTCTCAGCAATTCTATACTGAACAGCTTTCTTCGTGTCCCCGAACCGCCCTGACACTACTACTCTCTCAAGAGATTGCTTATCTCGAAATGTGCCCACGAGTTCCTTCCTTCTTAAGAACATTCGAGTCATTACCACAATGAACGCGTGTAGCCCATTATTTTCCTGAATGTAAATCCCCACTGCAAGACTAAGTCCCAATACCTCTCAGAAATCATAAAAAGTCTTAAGTTTAACTCAAGTAGCATTTCGTTCCCCACATCATAAGGTTGTGTCTGCTTACCGCCGCCGCGCCACTGTTCATCACTGCCGATGCTCAGAGCGGGGTAAATACGTCAACTACAAGGGCGTCTTGTCCTCCCAATGGGTAATCATCCGAAAGTCCAGGTCACGAAAGTCAAACCCTTCTTCAAAGGGCCATTCTCAAGTCACTTCCACAGGTGACAAGCTGGCAACCGTTTGGGGCAGTGGCACTCCCTTACCCCCCGATTAGTGATTATTTCTCCTCTCCCTTGCTATAGGAGAGATAGGAAAGGTGGTGAAAATACAGTTTTTGTTTGTATTGTGGCAATAAGAATTAAATTCGAGAACGAACGGAATCTAAATTTGTCGGGCTTCGAGCTATTTAGAAGTAAGTAATAAACAACAACCCATACAAATAAGCCGTTATTGATATATTTAATGTGTTCAATTTCCTTTACATGTATGCAATTCATTTTTAAATAAGTTCTTAAAAGCTGATTTATTACGTAGGACATAAATATTTTTTGAAGAAATGTCGTTAGAGATGTTACCAGGAACACATGAAATAGTAATGAGGCAATTACAAATAGACAGGTTCCTTACTTGGAACTCCAGCCTAGAAATCCTAGCACGATAAGCTAACGGGAAAACTGCTTCATTTTGGAAGTCGGATTTGGAGCATCGACTTTAGGTTTGTTCAGTCTAATGTTTCGTAAGATATAGTTAACTAGCCTAAAATATTTATAAGTCCATCATTTTGAAAATAAGTGACTGAGCCACTTAAAACATATAAGTTTACATAGCCTACCAAGTGCTACTCGTGTGAAGAATTTTGTGGAAATCGGCTGAATTGTCCCTGAGATATGACATTAAATATAATTTTGTTATTTGGGGCTATAGTACAATTGCCTCAAAAAGAGGCTTTGTGCACGATGCTTCTAATATGCAGAATGTATCTAAATTCGACCTACAAACTTCGGCTGCAGATGACTCACAAAAAAAATTGGAATCATATATACGACATATGGTTTAAATCGACTTCCAAGGGTGGTAAACGTCTTTGAAGTGGGACTTGACGCACCAGATTATTACAGGTATTGGAGGAAATATTTAAGATGAAACACTGCATTTCTGGAAAATGTGTGAGTGTAAAACGATCTAGAAACATCACAAAATCTGTCGCTTTCAACAAATTAATTTTGGCATTAGTAACGGTAACCATACTTATTGCGAGCCATTTAACATGACGTGGTAGCTAATGTTGTATCTTATTGATGGAATATTAATCGGCATGTTTCAATTGACGGAAAAGGTTGCCTTGTTTTATTACCGTAACCCCCACTAACTTCAAGTAATTTGAGTTTGAAATTTCAAAAGAATTATGTAAAAACCCGGCAGATAGGCAACACGCACAACACCCAATAACGCATGCTTACGAATTTCAAAGGGGCAAGATAACAGCGAGATGACTCACTCATTCAACATATGAGGTAAAAAATGTATGTTTGTGGTTCACTGGTATTTAATTATTAAGTTGTAGCAATAAGAGGATGCCAGATAAATTATCATTGACTTTTATTACATAATGACGAGCAATAATGCGGTATAAACGTGCCTTAAATGAGGTGCTCGAACTGTCGGCCTCCATGCTTGCTGTAGAGTGTTCATCGACGATGTCACAATTGCCGAACACCGTCAAACACACCGGGTGTAGTTCTTATGATTTTGGCAGCAACATCTATTCTGGCCCCCCAGATAATCCAGACTCTTGCACGCCGAACACTTAATATCACCTTTCAAGTAAAAGGCAAGCCGTGTAAGATCTGGAGACCTCGCAGGCCATAATGTAGGCCAACCGCAGCCGACCCATTTACCTGGAAACTTGAACAAGTGCATCAAAGTGCGATGGTGCACCGTCATGCTGCAGCCATATTTCTTGTCGAATACCAAGTTGAACGTCTTCCAGCAACTCTGGCAAAATTTGTTCCAAAAACATGAGGTAATGGTCAACATTTGACCAAGCGGGTAACTTTAATGGCCCAATTAAACTGTCACGTACAATACCACACCATACCGTAACGCCAAATATGTCTTGGTAATTTAATATGAAGGGCGAGTGCGTTTTCATCTCTGTCAATACGTGACTGTTGCAAGAAGTCAACTCACATTATCTTGTGAATTGTGCTTCGTCGGTAAACAACACAACACTTTGGAAATGTGGCTCTACTACACATCGTTATAAACACTACTGCACGAACTGTAAAAGTCGTGGATAGTTTTAAACCTTCAAATGGTGCACTTTCTGTCGGCGATATGGATGGAGCAGTTGTCCATACACAACTCTCCACACATTCATGTGTCCAGTGCGCACCGCATGCGCCACTCGACGGGTGCTGGTGGATGACAACTCATGGAACCTCCGCAGCACCTCCTCCTCAAAATGAGGTGTTCGTAGCGAACTTGGACGGATAGCATTAGGCCTGTACATCTGTGACATGTACACTTGCTTTCACAGTGTACAATGATCACTGTGACAACACGTAAATATATTGTGCGACTTTTTTCTTACCGTACATATCCCCCTTCGTGAAGCATCCTACCAATGGTTGTGAACGTTGAATGATGTGGCACCCGTCTGCTTGGATATCTTTCCTTGTTCATGTGTGCTGCAGCTCTACTGTTGCACTGCGCAGCCACATAAACAAGGTGAATTTCAGCCACTTCAGGCTATGCAAAACTCTCCATTTCTCTATACGCCAACTAAACTTCTACTCTACTCCGCCAAACTCTAGTACAATTGTTTGGGCGGAGTAAACGCCTGAACATATCACAGGATACATAGGTAAAAGACCCTCCACTTGTCGATGGTGTGTGTTTTGTGGCGGCCTACGTGTTAGACCGTTATGACTGGCAATTAATTCTCCAGGTAACTGTATGACGTCATCCCTTGCAACCGTGTTCTGAAGCTTACATTCCAACGGTGTTACCTGCACCAGCATCGTATACGAAGTGACCATGATAACCATTCCATAAAGTCGATATACAACGTACACCACATACGCGATAAAAACACACACAAGCCAATTTTTACACAGAAGAGACATTTGGTAACTGTGGTATGGACATTTATGTTGTCAGTAGTAGGGGCGTGACATTTTCAGATCACTTTTGATTGTGTGTTAAAGCATTGGTTTCATTCAATTTAATTTATTTCTCTCGTGGTAATCGCATAATTAAAGTAAATGTTTCGTATTTATTTAATTTGTTTTACTGTGCTTGAATATTCATTTCTACCATGTCGCATATCTAATAAGGCTACAATCATATTTGTCATTACTAACATACAGGATGGGTTAGTCAAATCACATTGTTGACGTATTCACCTCTCTTTTGGTTTAATTGATTTTCAATAAAATAATTCGTTATTTCTGCCATAACCTCAGTCGCCTGCCAGACGGTAAACGGGAAGGAAGTCCGCATTACTCCTCAATAACATTAAATATTACAAAATATCTATATACACTCCTTCCCCAACACATCACACCTCAGTATGAGGAGTCCGAGTATGAGGACCTCCCATCACGCCCCCACCCAAAAAATTTGAAAAAATCTAAGTCCCTTAGCACACTCTTGCACCAATCTATATATATACACATACACACACACATCTTCCCCAGCACATCATTCCTCAGTACAGACGTCGCACTGAGGCGCCGAGGCGAGAGGACGTAATTAACAGCTCTCCTGGAATACAAGAGCAGTCAACAAGAAAGGAGCAGTGGACTGTTGCCCCAAAGCGAACCAGGTAGTATTAATTTAAATGCCAGACCTCTTGAGAGTGAGGATAACTCCTCAGCACCCCAAAAGTAAATAAAATTAATAAAATAAAGACTCTTAGTACACTCTTACACCAAACTATAAACTTATCAACTCAGACAAAATTAAAAAATTATTTAATTAATTCCATTAAATAATTTGTTCTAACAGTCAAATTTTCATATCATTGAATTTATCGGATTAAGATTAGCGGATTAATTTTTTGATCGGATTAAGTATTAATCCGATCAATCAATTTTATAATCCGATCAATCAAAAGTGATCTCAAAACCACACGCACCTACTAGTGTTGTCATACAAATATATATTACTATTGTAAACGCTACGTTATTGCACGCTTTATTTTGGTGTCCCTGTACTTTTCATACTCATGCTTGGTATGCCACAATTTATTCCGCACTCTCCAGTCTCTCATAATGGAAATGGCACACAGCCAGATGTAGCGTAATTTGCTACTGTTTCGATTTATTATTATTTACGACATTTCTCAATGTCACAGTTACGTACCTCTCTCTGTTATCGTGTCCCTCCAATATTCGCAACCATTCGTTAGTTTCTGTTGTTCGTGTTGCCCGCCTGCCAGGTTTTGAGCATATATCTTCTGAAATTTGAAACTGAGATTACTCGAAATCTGTGGGGGTAATTGTGTTTACACAATGCAACCTTTGTCGTCAATTGGAACATGCGTATTCATATTACATCAAAAAGATCCCACATATGCAACCACGACATGTCGAATGGTTCGCAGTAAGAGTGGTAACCGTTATTATTTCCATAAACTAATTTGTTGACAGGTATTTGTATTGTGGTATTGGTAGATCATTTTATACTAACGCATTATCCAGAAACGTATTGTTCTTTCTTAGATAATTTCTCCGATATATGTAATAATATGGTGCGTCAGGTCCATTTTCACAGACAGCCTTGGAGATGATTTAGGCTGTAGGTCGTATATATGTTTTCGACTTCTTTATTCTTGATTAACACGCAGCCACAGTTTGTCGGTCGAATTTAGTTACATCCTTTATATAGACATCATAAAGATGTTTGATTGAATTTTATTACATTTTTTAATATATATGTGAGAATCTTTTCTAAGTTATTTATGAATTTGCCATTTTGAAGATTGTTTCCCGACCCATTTAAATCATGCAAGTTTACACGGCCTTGTGTAACATTTAAGATGGTGTACACAATTTGGTGGAAATTAGTTGAAATGTTCCAGAAAAATGACAAAATGTTCAATTTTTACAATTGGCACTACTTGGAAAAGAAAATTGGAAAAATTGCATCTCTGGGTGCATAATTTATACTTCTGGTGAATAGTGTTTGTGTACAAAATTTGGTTCAATTTTTTTAGAACGATATCAAAGACATAATTATACTAGATTAAATTATTTATATTAACACCATTAAAAAAACCACTGCCGCACCCAAAACATGTCAGTTTACATACCATAATGAAACATTACTTGGAGGGTAACATTGCATGGGAATCGGTTGATTCGTCCTCAAGATATGGCATAAAAGCTCCATAATTCTCATAAATGGAGGACAAAACGTTATGTATTAGCACATTCTATGATTGGAAACTGCCAGAATAGATAGTCAAGATAACATCGATTACAAAGTTTTGTAGGTACAGCATACTGTAAGCTTAAATGATTTTGCAGCTGCTATTTTGGTAATAAGTGCCTGTAATACTTAAAAATACAAATATTAATATGGATTTTCACAGTATAGCTTCGTTGACAAAATAATAAGGAGCTAATGGGTTTATTGTTGCCCGAGATGACATATAAAATTTATTTTTTGGGGCTGTCTTACGAAATGGCAGAGGAATGAGGCTCTGTATAGAAAAAAAATTGATTTCAGCATACTAAGTTAAGTTGGAATTTGTTTCGTTAATTAATTATACTGGCCAAAATATTTATAGTCGCCATTTTGATAATAGGTACTTTACTTAAAACAAACCAATTTACACCACCTGCGGAAGAACTAATTGTCTGCAGAATTTGGTAGGAATCTGTGAAATATTTCCAGAGATATGACATAAATATTTTATTTATTTTTATTTTGGTTCTATATTTAAAAAAATAGCGGACATAAATGTTCCATGTAGAGGCAGTTGATAGCTGCAATATCTACTACGGCCATACAAAGTTATTTTGAATTTGATTACATGTTTTCGACCATATTACATTCTAGTTTAAGATGGCTAATTGGCCACCATTTTGAAAATAAATGTCTGGCATAATTAAAACATATAATTAAACTCACCTACCGCAGTATTTCTCATATAACAAATTTGGTAAGAATCGGTTAATTGTTTACCGGGATATGACATAAATATTTTATTTATTCTGTGATACTATCATACAAAATATCTGACAAACGAGGCTATGTGTTGGAATATATATTGCTAGTAATAAAAACTTTCAGCATACAAAATTTGGTTGAAATTGGTTCAGTGGTATGTTAGAAACACGAAATAAACATACAAAATTTGTATGGCTACCGTTTTGAAAATAAATACGTTATTACGTTGAATGTCTTAAGTTTTCCTTGCCAACCATAGTATTACTTGCTAAATTGTATGAGGATTGGTTTAATAGTTTTCGAGATATGATATCAAATCTTTATTTTCATTTAGTGGTATCATCCAAAATGGCGGTCCATCAACAATATTCATCTCAAAATTTAATGCTTACACGATTCTATACCAGTATACAAAGTATGGTTTAAACTGGTTTAATGGTTCCCGAGATATGACATATCACTGTAAATATTAAAATGGCCTGCATTTTCAATATAAGTGCCCTGTCGGAAACTACAAAATTTATGTTTCCTTACTAAGTACTATAAGTGTACCGAGTTTTGTAAAATCTGGTTAATGCATTAAAGATTTAAAGTGAGTGACAAACACATATACTGACACACACAAGGCCACACACATGCACTTAGGCACACAGGCCAGAAAGTGAGCTCATAAGCCTTTCTTTATTTTGGAAAGTAGGTTAATGGTAATGGAGTCAAATCACGTGGTCAAGGAAAGGCGGAGTTTTTAACTTCGTTCCATCGTTCACACTCCACTTGTTGCTGTGCTTGTTCATGGCCACTGATTTGTTAATTTTTTGCGGTGAAAGCTAATTATAGTTTTTTTTTCGGAATAGTGAATTAACTGAGAATTTTCGTTACTTGGTTACAAGATCAATATGAATCCAAAAATGTAAACAATTAAATAATTATATGTATAGTGATGGTGTCTTAATAAAACTGATCAAGCAGAACAGCTTTCTGCCTTGGGTGCGTCCGTAATTATTAGTATAACTGGAATGGTGTAAGACGAGTGAAGCTGGTATGCTGAGTTCTAATTGTGTAGCAGAGGCGGAGCGGAGATCCTTTGTCTACGGAAGTCGAGAGAGAATTGGCAGCAAGTCGATCTCCCACCCCGATCTCTCATATTGCCCCGGAAGGCCGTACTGTCACGACCGAGATCCGAAGTTCCTGTAACTCATTTGAGTGGGTTTACAAAAGCTTGCAGTCCGACATACTGGGATCTAATCACAGAGCCAGTGGCGGTCCACAATTTTCGTGTTTGAGGTGAGCTCTGAATTTTATTTATAGCGATTAACCATGTTAACCACAGTTTCAATTTAATGCATTTATTTACGTTTCGGTGTATTGGCGAGGGTGTGAAGCACCTTATTAGTCTCCCGACTGGTGTGTTATAGTGTTGTGATGTCTGTAGAACATGTTTCAGTGTTGTTTGCAAGTGACTTGTTAAACCGGCGTGTAATGTGTCGGGCATCCCTTCGACCCGAGACGCTGCTCATCGTCAACCCTGCTTGTCATCATTCCTTTCGGCACTTGAAATCAGGAACTGGCCTCAGACTTATGGCAACGAATCGCGTGCGCGAACTGTTTTGTTAAATCTACCGAACCTTGTCCCGGGCCGATCGGAAAACCACCCCCGCAGGAGAGGTGTCATTTAAGAATTTATATGATTTTATTTGTTTAGATTTAATGACGGGGCATATTTGGCCGGTTGATTCCTCTAAACGATGGTGTGGTAATCTCGGGGAGGTAATGTTCCATCCTTTTAACAGCTGATTTTGAATAGGATACTAATTATTATTTTAGAATTTATTATTTTTCAAATTTATAATTTTATCCATGGACGGTATTTTAGTCTACATAATGAAGGAAAGAAAGGCCAATGAGATCACTCTGTTTGTGTTTGTATATCTGTTTATGTGTGTAAGTCTGTATGTGTGTGTCCCCCCTTTTAAAAATTTTAAAGATTCAACATAATTTTACCAAACTCGATACACATATAGTACTAGGATACTTAACATTTATAGTTTTACCACGCCGGGCACGAGCATAGAGCATACCACCGCGCCGGAATTGGAGACAAATTCCCATTATGTTAATTAGAATTTGAAAACAATTTAAATCTCGTTTGGCCTAGAATGGAACAAACTTTGAAATGACGCAGTCTTTATTCGTTATTCCTCACACGTTGGACATATGAATGGAAATTCCCCTCATAATGTCGCCTTTTCGGGATTTTTATTTTAATGCCCTCTACATTCTATTAAGGCACTTTTTTTTCCGGAAAAACTGCGAAAAGCAATGTGGGACACATGAAACGGAATAAAACAGGGCTCTGCAGAGGATGAGTCACTCTCTGCAGGCCTAGACCTGTCGCCAGGCTGCCTGCTGCTTCTTGCGATCAGTGTAGTTGAAACTCTCGCTGTGTACGCATGTGTTTTGTGTTAGTTCTGTTTTCACTCATTTGGGCTGAACATTTCTCGTACATCGTGGGTGTGTTGCGTCCTAAATATGCCGAAAAGTGCGAAGTACGTCCAAACAGCATCTGCTATGTGTGTGGGAAACTTGAATTTAAAGTGCAAAACGAATTTTGGCATAAGTGGTATAAAAATAAGAATTGTATTTTGGGTGTAAAGTGGGTGATCAGGAGAAGAACTGTACCCCTCATGTCTGCTGTTTAACCTGTGTAAAACGTCTGACCGGTAATCGGCACATGATATTTGCAATGCCCATGGTGTGGCGTGAACCAAAATGTCACTCTCTGACTGTTATTTCTATCTCACAACAATAAAATGATTTAGTGGTACGTCCAAAAAAAAACAATAAATTATCATGATTGGTCATCTGCTATGAGGCCCGTGCCCCACAGTAAGGATTTACTTGTTCCATAACCTCTAGTTCATGTATCTGTAGAAAAGAATATGAAGATAATCTGTTATGGAAAAGCGTCAAATGGAATAAGATGCCACTTTTGAGATAAGTGCATCATCCAGTGAATCTCACGTGATAAATCAAGGCGAATAAAATGACCTTGTCTGTGATTTGAACTTGTCCGAAAAAGCAGCCGAGATTGTTGTTTCTCGTATCAAAGGCTGGAATCTCCTACATGTAATTATAAAAGTGTGTTACTTTTGGAACCATAAGGAAAATTTTCAATATTTATTATCTGAATAAGGTACGTTACTGTACTACAGTGATGTTTGTGTTTTGATGGAATAACTTGATTATGAATATGTAACTTCAGAGTAGAGACACTTTATTGGTTCTTAGAAAACCAGTTTGAAGGCTGTCCTCTTGCATAATGGAAACACATATCATTCTGTGCCATTAGCTTATTTAACCAACATGAAGGAATCATACGAAAACACGAAAATATTGTTGGATAAAATTGACTATGACAAGTACCTTTGGATTGTATGTTGTGATTTGAGGGTAATTCCGCTGTTAGGCGATTTGTAGCTTGCCTATATTAAATTTTGCTGCTTCCTGAGTGAGTGGGCCAGTACGGAAAGAACAAGCCATAACATAAAAAGGGAATGGCCAAAGCGTGACTCGGTAGTGCCTGGACACTAAAATGTTGCACATACTGCACTTTTACCTCTGACAGGATACTTCTGCCGCCACTGCATATTAAATTTGAACTTTTCGGAAATTTTGTTAAGGTTATGAATAATAATGGTGCAGATCTTATACTTAAAAAAAAAAATCTTAGTTCAGTGATGCGAAAATAACGGAAGGAATATTTTGGGTCCACAAATTAGAGCTCGGTTCTCAGATGGGCATTTCGAGGACTTGCTGAGACCAGTTGAAATATCTGCATGGAGGGCAATGAAAGGTGTTATGCAACATTTCGTAGGAAATGATAAATGCCCCACATATCGTGATATTTGAGTGACATTTGTACCGTTTTAGGCACCTCTTTTAGTTTAATTAAGTTTTGTACTTTACCCCAAGGATTTGCGTGAGGTATTTATAATTTTTTTGTACCTCACTGTGATTTTTGAGTGAGGTAATCAATTTTTTGTGTGCAAAGTACTGATTATTGGTTCGCCCACCTCAATATAGTTTTAGGTTCATTTAAATATTGTTATTTACAGTCGTTATTAATTTAATAGTTGATTCAGATATCAAATACAATCATTAAGAAATTCATATATTGTTGTGTTTTCGATTTTTGTCTATATGACATAAAGATTAACGAGTGTAGCTAACCTATAAAGTGTTTCTCTACGAAGTACTTTATATTAGGGTTCAAATGTTCGCCAGTGGAGTATTCTTTAGTTTGTATTAGAGACATGACTAAGGGCAAAGGAATATGTGTATTTGATGTTAATTAAAGTTTGCCTAAAATTCTAAGATAATATGAAACAAATTTTGTAATGAAAAGGATAACGCGAAAAGTATAAATAATATTTTGACTTTATAAAATAATATCATAGATTGTACTATGTACGAGGTAATTTAAAGTTCGTCATTTCTATGTAACGTGCTTTGGAGATTATTTTTCGTCGCTATTCTTTGGTGCTGCGTATGGCTACTTCCTTTGCATCTTCGGCAAGTAATTTATTTCTCAACTTTTCAACTCTCCTAGTTAATCAAACAATTATTTGATATTATGTAATAAATCCGACTTACCGCTGGTGAGGAAACTGTTTAATATTTTTTGGTTGTTGTCTGGAAGATTGTATTTTGTGGCGGCAAGTATTATTTACGTCCTTTTTAATGATTTGTAGTTGGCGCGGTTTGCCGCAGGAAATATTCCAAGCATGATGTTCTAATTTGCTTTTAAATTACTCTTGGGCAGCAACCGAGACTGTTCGGAAACTCTCTTCACAAGAAATATTTGGAAATATTTTATGGACATGCATTGATCCCGAAAAATTGAAAATGTAGTCGGAGATGTTTGAGAATATTATGTAACTCTAAATTTTCATGTGAATCACTTTTAGATCTGGAGATCACTGCAAATATTTAAGGCTTTATGAATAATGTAAAAAAAAAGAGTAACTATAAATATTCAGAATGTGTTAGTTAAATTCTTCGAAGTCCCTGTAAATCCAGTTGATACAAATCAAAACAAGAAGAAAAATGGTTGTCAAGTTAAATAGAACTAAAAATTATGTTCCAGTTCACAAAAGTGTATTTATTGAAATGTTATAAAAATGGCCTTGAATCATGATGTTACTTATAAAAATTATATGTTAAAGAGAAGTTGCTGAATGTTGTTTTTTTTTTTGTATGCGCAAGTAAATAACATGCAGTAACCGAATTCTTGTAAGGCGTTATCATTTAATTTTTATATGGACCTTAATTATCTTCGTTGTAGCACAGTAAGCTTTTAATGCAATTTATGGTACCAACATTGTAAAGGAATTATTGGTAATTTATTTATAAAAATATTTGAGGTTATATGAACATATCTTGTGCCATACACCAGCACACCTTGTGATGAGATCGGCAACAGTAATATTGCAGTGCTCGGCCTTTTTGATGCTTTATACTTTCATTCAAGGCTCACCAAATGAAAACCCCGAAAGTATCTGATTATGTGACCTCTGGGAACTTTTGTGACACCAGGGATTGGGTCTGTTGAGGCATTAACCTTATTTAGGTAAATAATCTTCCGCACCTAGTTTCCATTACCCTAAACTGTGTCCCACTCCATAAGGGTTCACCTTTTGCAAACATACAAACAGATGACGTGTAAATGTCCCCCATTATTAATTTCCTACGCTCACACATTGTGTGTGCGTAGGAACTACTGTCTGGGTGCAGTGAGTGACGAGCATGGGGAACATTTTCCAACATCAAATTATCAAAATATGTAATGAAGAAGCGGATACCAGGGATGCTGGAGTGGAAGAACGCTGTTATATTTTTCTGGATAGTGAAGAGGGATGTTAGAAATACTACATTCGATGTATTAAGTTTTATTTTTATGCTACTGAGTTTACTATATGCACTACTGTTTAAGGTCAACATTTTATGTCTATTTTTTACATTCTCTACCTGCCACAAAAATAAATTGTGTGTAATGGAGAAACCTGTATGCATATATGAAATCAGCGTGTCAAGTTCTGCTAGAAAAACACTCAACGTCCTTCGTCTGAAAAAAAAATTAGCACATTCATTGCTATTTACTTACTAAATGTTACGTTTATTTTATACTTCTCCTACCTGTCATAAAAACACTATGGGTGATGGAGATAATACGGTCGCATATTTCAAATTGAAGTGAAAAATTCTGTTAGGAACACCCATTGTCCTCCATGTGCCAAAAAAAAGTTTAATATTGTTATGTGACAGTTGTCACGAATTTCCTGGTTTTCAACTTTGAAATACGCCTACCTACACGAATTGGGAAAACTACTGCTGTCCCACGTACCTGCGGGCTGTGGGAGCGGCCCGGTTGACTGCGAATGTGCGGCAGCTGGCGGATAGCGGAGACGTCCTTGGGCGCAAGTCACAAGCAACAGCGATACCACACCACAAACTTTTTCTCACATAGTGAGCGGCCAGCTGGCCCTGCCTCCTACGCGCGGCAGGCCGGCTTCGGTGGCTCGTACTGCAGCAATCCTCTGTACTATCACCCGTGATGTCATCCTGCCGATCAGCCAGTTATAGAAATCTCCGCGTCTCCTGTGTGCGCTCGCCGTTGGTGCGTCACGTCGAGCACGACATCAGCATCGCCGACGAAATTTCCTGTGTGCTGCCTTGTTTGAACAGAAGTTTCCTGATTCGTCAGTGAATTCAAGCTACCCCTATAACAAACATTCCTGCCCGCTTCCTTAATTGGACATATAATTAATGATTATTTCAACAGTGATAATACCCCGATAGGGGGTATTGCTTGCTTTGATGTATAAATAAGGTCCTCACTTGTAGCTCGAGGTCGATTCACCACCTTCGAGGACAGCAGCAACAACCTCTAGATAAGTGAGACTTTGTAACAAAATTTGACTTGTTAAGCCAGTATGGCGAAAATTTGGCAAATCACATTTTGTGATTTTAAATAGGAGCTTTAAACGCAATGTTGGTGAGAAATCTTAAAATTTTGTTCTGCCTTTTGAGCTCGATAGGTCACTATAAAAAAAACAGTCGATCATAAAAACTTCAGAAAAACTTGTAGTTTCTTTATGAAGTATTAATGAAATATGAACTACTTGAAATGTTATAAATTTTTAAAAATATATAATGCTATGGTGCAAATTGTCAGCCTAGGCATTTTAATACTCTTTGTAAGTGCAAATATGGATGAATAATTTTAATGTAACCTTTTAAAACTTTCGTTGGCCACCTGACCTATGGTTTAGCCTGGCCCAATTTTTGGAATAATTTATTAATCGATTTGAGACCTTATGTAGAGGTAAAAGAATAGTCTACAAATACATTTAGATCATTTTGGGCAATGGCCTCGAAATGTTTGGATGGTCATGCTAGTTTTATATTTGGGCAAAAGTGCCTTGTAAAACCCAATGTCTGCTCGAAGAATTAAAGTGTAATGGTAGTTGGCAAATATTACCATTTAGTATGCAAGAACTATTGTCATTCCCATATAGAAGTTTTTGCCAAAATATTCATGTTAACTCACATTTATTACGTTTTTCGTATCTGTCAGAATGTCAGTCGAATTGCTGTGTGCAAAATTTCCCCCATTTTATAAAATCCTCGTTTTTCATCTGGGGAATTTGTAGGCCAAATAATACAAACATAAATAAACTAGTGTAATTTACATTTTATGATATTGTTTTAAGTCTAGCCATGGAATATATTGTATTTTACATATTTTGCAGTCCTTTTAAACATATATTCATTTTATATGTTGGCGTGTAACCAAACAAATACTATATTACTTAAAACATTACTGCTCATGTTTGGGGCTATTCTGTTGACTAAAACGAATGGAAAAGAACAGAACAAAATAAAAGAACATTTACAATATTTCATGGATTTTCTGTGTTCTTATTTATGCTACGGTTTTAAATTTTTCACTGATTATGAAGTTTCTGTGCTCAACGAGGGTTTCATTTTTGTGTTGAAGGGATTTTTATTGCGGACGTGTTGAAGGCTACTTTGCCACGCCTTTGTGGGGACAAGGACGTAGCAATTCTCTAGTGTAATTTTTAGTAAGTTTATTTTATGTAATGGGGTTACGGCATACTTGCACCTTTTGCCTTATATTCGGTAATGATTTTAGCTTACCGCAGCCTAGTTACGCACAATTTTCTGTATTCCCTTCTAAAAAAAAATGTATATATTTGCACTAAAACATTAAAAATATAAATTTGGCTTTGTTATACATAGAAGTTAAATGCCATTTTATATTTTGAAGATAATTTCTGAAGGCTGTATTACACACTGTTTTCATGCTGTGAATTTTTTAAAAATAATTGATTAAAGTAGAGTGATAATAATTTTTGCTTTATCTTTGGTTATTCTTGTTTACCGACGCACCAGGAAATTCGCAACAGTTCACAGATTTACAAGATCAGTTTGACCCAAAGGATGATGCTTCTCTGTGGGACATGATGTCTGACCTCTAGCTTGGAGTGCTGGGCAGTCACGCCAAGCTTTTATAATTCATTCACGCTTTCTTCGGCCTTTTGAAATCGAACATTTGAAAAATCACCCTACGCGTATTATGTCAACCAGTTTTTCCAATAACGTATATTCCACAAGTATTTACACACTGTGATTAACTTTAGAGTACTGTATTATTGAATAAATGAAACTTTACCTTAGTATCTTATATAACTTGTAATATATATTTCGTATTAGATACGAATTAACAACAGCGAGAGCAATGGCGTGTTGGCAATGGCCATAATAAATAGTTCACAGTTACAATATTTTCTAACCTCGTTTTTAAGTATACTATTTGTAAGTTAAGCGTTGCTAATTGATATATTTGTATTTTTAGGTAAATGTATTGACATCGTATTAACGGAAACACATTTCATTGCTGCAGTTAAAAATATTCGCGCAAATTCCTGTGTATAGGCTGTTTTTTTTTTTTTTTTTTTTTTTTTTTTTTTTTTTTTTTTTTTTTTTTTTTTTTCCGCCCGGAATAAAGGTTCAATAAGCGGAGCAGAGCGTGTCTCTCTAGTTCTCTCTGTCTCTCTCCTTTCTCTCGGAAAGATCGTACCACCGGTGTAGGAAAGGTATACATTTTGATATTTCTAATTTCAGCACATCTCATACTAATTACAGTAAGAGTAATGATGTCTGGGATTGTAATTTACAATTGAAACGAGATTTTATTGTTTAAATACCTATTCTATGTTATTTAGATGCAACGACATATTTTATATGAGATGGCTCGACACAACTCGTTGCGCGATACTTACAAATCCAGCAGGTTGGCAGACGTGGTGTGGAAAGCGTTCCCAATATGGCGGCGGCGGGGGGCGACTACAATGACACGGTGTGTCTCAATGAAGCGTCAAGTTCGTACTCGTATTTTTTGAAACATCCTACTGAAGTTACAATGTTGTGATAAATATGTGTTTCCACGACAGAGTGAAATGTGTTATGATCGTTGCGTATGAAAGGGCGTGGTGACTGCGTTGTAATCGTTACGCAGGCCAGGTGTGTGTGTTTATTTCAAAAACGTGCAAAATTTATACGTTTTAAC
Organism: Dryococelus australis; assembly: GCA_029891345.1. Classification (NCBI taxonomy): domain Eukaryota; kingdom Metazoa; phylum Arthropoda; class Insecta; order Phasmatodea; family Phasmatidae; genus Dryococelus; species Dryococelus australis. The sequence continues at coordinate 183,602,281 of CM056994.1, read as the reverse complement.
CATGAACTGATGTTATGACGAAATTTATTATTTCCCTTCACGTCTGTTTATCACAACGTTGTACCTTTGCGCTAGGTGTTTGGAAAACAGTTGTGTAACGAGCTTACGTTTCTGTGATTTAAATGTCTGCAACAATCCCAACGAAATACTTAGCCCTCCCAGATAAAATTAAATAAATAATATAAATAAACCTACAAACGAGTAAGTACCAATGCATGTAAATATTAGTAGAATAAATGTTACGGTAGGCCTATGTGTTTCCGTGTTCACCACTATCTTTTACGTTTGTCGATGTACAATAAATAAACGGCACGAGTTGCGTGCTTGAATTTACTGTGTTATTTCGTTGGACTCGTTGTCCCTTCGTTTTAATTTTTATTCCAAACACATATTAATAACAACAGGTTAAATACTACTGTTGTTTACGCCACAGTTGCAACAAACACAGTCGTGGCAAAATATTGATGTGTAGTTTGTGTAACGTGCTATATCGTGTGTAACAAATAGTTTTAAAACTGACATAAATATTATTATAGGCCTATATTGTAAACATTCGTAGGAAAGGTTTCTGCAATATGATATAATTCTTTAAACAGCTGTAAACAGCAACCAACGAATTTGACAGTTATAAAAGTAGAAGTCACATGACAGTGTTTATGTTTACATGTAGCGGAAGGATACGTAATCAGTAACCAAACGTAGGAATTTGGCAGGGCTTCAGAAAAGGCCGAAGTTGTTGTGAATCAACTATAGTATATACCTTTTTATAAGTGATAGAGTTTAAGTCAGTGTAAAATATCGTCATTGATGCCATTATTAGTGCTAGTGACAATGAATACGTTGATGTTCCATTGGAACATTTGAGCATCAAGGGGTTCAGGCGCGCATCTCCATCAACCTAACATGGAAACAGAAACAAAGGTAATATGCATTCAAATGGCATATGTTTACCTTATGTTTCACAGTCAAACATAAATTGGATGTTAATTATTTACAAAAATAATTGTGTTCCCAAAAAAACTTACCCTTTCAAAAAAACACTTTTGTGGTCACTAATATAGCACAGCAAAAACCCTTTTAGTGAACAGTTCTTTAGTCACATTTTATTACAAAGAAATTATGAATTCACAAGAAGTACGCCTGAAAGATAACAATGCTTTGTGATCTTCATCAGGAACCAAGCCTACACATTTATCATGAACCCAACAAAGATAACCTTGAATCATGTCATAATAATCATCGTATTATCATTGCACTACAGACAGTGCCAGGTTCATAATTTCGATGTTTTGCTCCCTTTCCCTTCTCGCACAGAATACGCCTTTCGTTTGTGGGGTCGATTGTCTTTGTTGGACGTTGCTTCTTTCATGTTTTTTATTTCTGTTCCGAAACTATATATTTCTATTAATGTTAACAGATTTGTAATTTATGGACTCCCTCCGACATTTTATCTCTACCAGTGGTCTTGTCTGAGGTGTTCTGAAAATCTCTGTAAACTGTTTGCTGGGTTTAAGTGTAGTTACATCATAGTTGTCATCATCTTATTTAAGTTATCCTAGTGATGAATCTGGACCATACAAAGTGATACAGTTGCTATCGTCATCATCCGAGCCAACCCTACTTGCATTCGTACTTGACCACCTTCATTGCTTCTGTTGTGTGCCTGATGGCCCAGGAATAGAGTCTGAAGACATAAGCTTCGGAGAGGTTTATACCGTCGCACTAGTCACATTTCGGAATGTTGCTATAATTGAAGACTAATGTCGATGTTCACTTGGTAGAGGGTATGGTTACATGTTCTGGGGTACTGTTTAGCCTTTGTGTGAGAGTGGAAGGAGCAAAGGCGACTACCGGAATGATATCTGGATCGTACTGAAAAATTACTGTTTCATGGATATCTAAAATAATGTTCGATGACGAAAGAGCTTTAGGCCACACACGTGAAAAAAAGTACCAAACTAAATATGTTCAAATTCCTGCTGAACTTTTCTTCCAAAAACCATTGAAGTTTGTTGTCCCAGTGGTACTCTAAGGATCTGAAGACAGCTTTGTCCGTCGGCTGAAGTTCATGTGTGCAGTTGCTTGGAAGAGACAGCAGAATGATATCATGTTCATCAGTGCCTGCAGCAATGTTAGCATCAAGGTGTGATGTTGCTCCATCGAATATCAACAAGATTATTCCGGCTGACTTGTGTTTGAGAAATATTCAAGCCATTTTACAAATGTACTGCATGACATGCCTCCTTTGCTGTCATGGAAACTTTACTTTCTTGAGGTAACTCAGCAATATACTCAGGTTTGCATCACTTTCCTTTAAACTATACAACAAATGGGCTAGCTTGCCGAAAAGCATTTGCGCACACAACAGTTACACTTTCAGTATGTTCAGGTGCAATGTTTGGCACTCTTTTAGTTCCTCTCCTTGTTAAAACATTTGTTGACTTATGCAGATACAATTTTACACCTTTCTCATCCATATTTAAAATTCGTTCCGATTTGTCCTCAGGTCTAACTCTTTCAAATCCGTGCGAAAAATCTGAAAGTAATCGTCCACAATATACTTATTGAGTATTGCTGCTCTCCCTAGGTGTACAGTTTGACTGCGTCACTGAACAACATCTGTATGGCGACCTAGAAACAGTTTCAACCATTTTCTACCTAGCATACTGTTTGTGTCATTGTCTCTTGGCAAACGAATGTTGTTTTGTTTGCAAAATGTGTACACAGAACGTCTCAAAACTTTAGGAGTTCGTGGAATTCCTACGTCTGCTAGGTGAATGATTCTCGAGTACAATTCACTTTCTTGTTCTGGAGTTAGGATAGATTTGCGACCTAATTGTTTTTCATGCTCACCCCTCTGAATATGTCTTCGCAGAGTACTGCATGGAATAGTGAAGTTTATTGTAGCCTAATCTATCTTAATCCCCTGTGTTACTGCTTCTAAAGCTGCATTTAGATGGTTCTCTGACCATACTCCTCTCTTTAGCGGCATGTTCTAAAAAAATAAAATTAATTTAATTAGTAATGCGGTACAGATTGTTTTCTTTAAATTAATTACGTGACTTGATAACGAATACTTTTAAAAGACATCGTGGATCATAGTGTATATTAATAAGGAAATAATTTATAATCTACGGGTAGGGATGTACTAAATAAATATAAATAAATTCTCTCCCATTCTCTTTAACTGCACAAATTAATGTCACTTACTTTCCACACTTATTATCGCTAACTTTTCAAGGTAGTATGTTAATTTGAGAGGTTATTAACTTAAACATCAAAGAGGCATGGATAAAATAAATATTTAATATGCATGAGTTTGGACGTTCGTTCCTTTTTAAGGGCACCACGTAATTTTTATGGGCACTACGTAGGCCTACTTTATATGGGCATCGCGTACTTTATATGCGCACCGCGTATTTTATATGGGCAATGCCTACTTTATATGGGCACTGTGTACCTTATATAGGCACTCAACATGCCGAGACCTTTCACAGTGACATTAATACTTGCGAATTACAATTAAACCAAAACATCTATATGAATAACACATATTATGTGTTTAAATACACTAAATTACACTACCCACAAACATATAAAGGTAAATTAAACAATTCAAATGTACATAAATTACAATAATTACCACTAACCGAAATTTAGAAGGGCTACGCCTGTACTATTGCGTCTTTCTCTACGTGCTCAGCGCTTCCTGTCGGGTGCTATTTGTACCAACCACCCCCACTAACGGTCTAGCACTGTATTGTGCTGCAATCTAGCGGTCATTGTGCCATTTACATGGGATTCCATGCAGTGTCCATAGTTTGGCGTTCCCATATTTGGTCGACTTACCTTATATGCTTAATCGTCTCGCCAGTAATTAAAGACATCCGACAAAAAAGAGGCGCTCCTCTTTTCTCTTACAACTGAGAAATCCATTCATAATTTCACCCATTCGTTAAAGAAAGAAGAGAATATGACATAGACGTTTTGTAGTCAAAGCTGACGGCTACGAGCAGACTGTGAATGATAAATATGTACCTAGTGATGTGCTTGTCCAAAAAAAAAAAAAAAACTTTGTACGGCTATACACAGGGACTAAAAACGCTGGAGCCTCCCAGTAATATTGCGTTCCGAAGCACTTGTCAGAAAGCTCTAGGCGGTCGTTAGAGACGGAGCAAGTTGCTCACAGAAGAAGGGGCGTGAAAGGACTCGACCATCCAAGCACTCGCCGGGAGTGTTTCTGGGGAACCATGGGAAACGGAAATAAGGATGGCCAGGAATCTTACCCCCAAAGCAAATCCGAAGGTTCACCACGGTGGCGCTTCACTCAGCTAGTGGTTAGAAATTGACAGCGTGATGTCAGAGACAGGGCGAAAACAGTCATTGGTTTGTCCCTCGCGCCACATGAGCAGATAAGCGTTAGTTGTTCTCAATTGTCTGAATATCCTAAGCTTGCATGAAAACATTATCAAGAGATACTGATGCTGTAGTGCAGTATGTCCAGCACATTGTTTGAAAATATTTTTTAAGCCATTTATACTAAATGGGATTAGTTTACTTTATTTCTGAGCATGAATGGTGCCTATGCTCTAGACCACACTAATGGCCCCATAGAATTGTTTGTTTTAATATTATTATTGATGAGGTTAAAAAACCTTGATAAAAATCTCCTCCTATCTGGAAATAACTTTCAAAAGTTCATAAAGATTTTCTCCCTTTTAGCATTATTTCGAATAACTACACTTGTTATTCAAAAATAGTTTGTCATGAAGAAACGCAGTAGTTGGAAGCAAAACACGACAATAAACATTTCACTGCACCTGAAATAGATTTTCTTAACTTTTTTCAATCTTGGGAAATTCTAACTCTAAGCAAAGCCAAAACAAAATCACCGAAATAAATTAGCCGTATCATAATTTTCTCAAGTCCTTGAAGCCGCCAAAAGACATATAGTCTATTCGCGGTTTCTTTACACCTTTTCATTCAAAACTATAAAAAATCACCCCTTTGAATGACGCGTTTCGTTGTTTATAAAATTTGCTGTATAAAAGTAAGAGTTCTTTACTTCTGTTAAACGAAATATTATCTTATTTTGTATAAATAATCTACAAAATTTATTTATTTATTGTAATAAGTAGTAGGATTATGTATCAGTTGACACAAGGCCTGTCGGAATGAGGCGGGAGGCAACAACGTGGCTGCCGGTTTTGTGATGTTTATGAAAATGAGCTGTTTGCCCTTTTGTTTCCTCCCGCTATCTTTGTAGCAAATACGCCGTCATCTTGGGCAACCATCTTAGTTGCCAGTATGTCATTTTTTCCTGCTCTATCATTCCGTCCATATTTTCCCTTTAAAATGTATTGGATTTCCTAGAATTTCTCGTTTTTTTTTTTATCGAAAAGTCCAGAATTTATTCTCTATAGTAGTATAAATTTCTCGTAAATTAATTTTTTGCTTTCTCGCCATTTCAGTTCCATGTCCGCCATATTGACAGCTCCGGCTGGAAGTATTCCCTTTGTGACAGAGGTTTGCCCAATGTGGCTGAATCGGTTGGAGCTTCTCTCAAATTCGGAGCTTCTCAAAATTCCTATAGTTCCCGGCGGCCATCCATATATTTGACAAATTATAGATTTATAAAATAAAAGTTATGTTTTTCGTTTTGTATTTTTATTTAACTTTTATTAACAAGTGTGTCGTGCAACGTGTCTACGAACTCACATTTTCAAGAAGAATTAGATTATGATGTCCCAACCATCGGTTTGGTAAATATTAATTTTATAAAATAAAAGTAATGTAATTCGTTTTTATATAATTTATTAAACTTTTATAAACAAGTGTATCATGCGACGTTACTACGAACTCGTATTTTTTTAGGGAGATAAGAATATGTCGTCACAATATATGATTATGTGACTATGAACAGGGCCATATTGGATTTTGTAAGCATATAAATATATTTGTAAAATATACCAATTATATATATATTCGGACTTATGTCATTGTCAAGTATAACTTATGACACAGGGTCAAGTATACCCTATGTATACTTACAAGCATAGTTCGCTGTAATTCCCGAACCATTTAAGGTATAGTTGTCAAATTCATATCATAGGCATCGCTCCCAACAGCAAAAAGTGTCGCAGAGACAAGTATCACTTAAGCGCACTCAAAAGCATTGTTGGCTATAGTTGCCCAACCCTTTAAGACTTAAGCGTCTAATTTATAACCTAGGCATCGCCCCCGACAATGGAAAGAATCGCAGAGACAAGTATCACCTAAGCACACTTATAAGCATAGTTGGCTATAACTTTCAAACCATTAAATATATAGTCATCAAATTTATAACATAGACATCACCATGGCAACGAAAAGAGTTGCATAGTCAAGCATATCCTAAGCACACTTATAAGCACAGTTGGCTATAATTTTCGAACCATTTAAGATATAGCCATCAAATTCATAATAAAAGGGTCGCATCGTCAAGTATATCCTAATCACACTCATAAGCATAGTTGACCATAATTTCCGAACTATTAGAATATATAAAGGACTAACAGATATGAATCAATTAACAGTTAGTGAAAATTGCATGAGTATCGAGCACTGTAAGTAATGTAAGACGAAAAAATAAAATGCCATTTTTAAGAGTGGAAATGATAAGGTTAACACTGAAAACTGATATAAAACATCAAACCTAAAAGAAAAATAGTAATATTCGCTTACCCACCATTGTAATCACACACATCAGACACTGTACGATATGTTAAAAGATGCTAGACAAGACCAGATCCACCTGGTCAGTACAACAGAATAGCAAACACCTTTCACATGAACCAAGTGAAACGAAACCATAAAATTAAGCCGACACACACACATCACTAGCAGCAGAACGTGTCTGTCCTGTCCAGCATTGCACAATCAACTAATCTGTAAAGTATATCTATAAAATCAAATTGTGTATGTACTTATTTTGAATATGTACAATTTGTAGCACTAGAACTGTAAGAACATACGGGACAGCATGCATTTAAACCATTTCCTTCACAAGACAGATGCTAGCACTATGTGCTGAGGCAAACAGATATATAAAAAATTATAACAGCAAACAGATATAATAAATTAACTATATGCATATACTGCGCGAGCATCGAACACTGCGTGTAACGTTAGTCTAAAAAAATACTTTCACGAAGCTGAGAAGCACACGCATGATAAGGTCGACATTGCTACACACTGATGGAAACAGATATAAAGGAAAATAGTTTTAAAAACTTACCAAACATTGCATTGCAATCACACAATGGGCATACACTAGGTGCTGTATGCTGTGTTAAAATATGTCAGACAAGACCAGACCATCCTGGCCAATACAGAATAGCAAACACCTTCCACACGAACCGAGAGAAACAAAACCTTCAAATTCAGCCCCAACACCCACATCACTGACAGGAGAACACTTCCGACCCTGCCGACGTTTTGTGATCAACTAGCCCAGGTGGTTGGCCGGCGACACGAGCACCATGCAGGCCTCGCCAAAGCTAAGGGATGGTACAGAACATTAGACCAGAGAGAGAGAGAGAGAGAGAAAGAAAGAGAGAGAGAGACGCATCAGGCTACAGACCAGCCGAGTCACACAAGCACGTCTCTTTACGAGAGGAATTCAGTACAAGGAACAATTTATTCCATTTTAAACACTATCTATACATGTACTTATTTGAACACATAGCATTCATAGCATCAGACGCAAAACATAAATAGAAGACCGCGAACGCAGCTACCGATGCGAACTCGACGAACGCACAGACCACAATGATAATCCTGCCTATTCGTACACGGTATGTATTACCGACCAAGAAAGCAACTCGGCACTTGCAAGTACTGAATTTACACCACCCTTGCCAAAAAAAATACAGTTTCTTTTCTACATATGCTATTAAAATTCTTCATACGAAATAAAACATGTACCCTGGCAGGTGTCCTGGAGACAGTGCGCTGTTCTTGCGAATAAGCTATCACAGGTTTGCTCTCCTAGAGAGTCCGATCATTCCATTGGTAAAAAAATATATATATACGCAACATGATATGTGTCTCTAATGCCTGGTTGCATCATCGTGGTTTGAAACTGGATCGGAGATCGGATCTAAGCTCGACACAGAAAACTGTTGCACCATTCGAGTTCAGAGCTGTACTGAAGATCGAGATTAAGTTCATTTGGAACCGTCGAATTCGGCGGTTCCAAATATAGATCCGAGATCAGCAGCCATCGTCGACAAATGTAGTTTGAAAATACGGTAGCAGAAAAAAACTACGTTCAATTGTCTTCTTGGGAAATCAAAACAACATTATACGCATTTGAATATTATTCAGCAAAATTCATAAAACAATAATTCACCTAAAACAGATCAAACATAGCACATCTAGTTCTATCTATATTAAAAAATATGCATACATCCATGACGTCATATTACGAACGAATAGCAAAATTTGTCTCATTCTTAATCTCGATCTGTCACTTTGGAACCAAGATCGACGAATTAGAGGTCCGGAATTATGAAATTTCATTGGTGCAACACTTTTACATTGGAACCACGATCAAACTAGATCCTGGTTGGAACTAGGATCATTCGATCTCGGATCGGGGAAGATGTTTGTGCAACCGGTCAGAGTGATTCAGCGGGGCCGAAAGAACAGCAATACAAGCTTTACTCGAATACCTGACTAAATGCATTCATATAAACGTATTTTCTTTCGTTTATTACATATTACCATACAGCAGCTGTCATAAAAATTTTCTCGTAAGGAAAATGTAATATAAATACATACTGCCACTCGCATTTATTTATAAACTCGAGAAACCCCTAATTGTTATACTAACCAAAATAGCGAAAGAAATTACGTCTCTTTCAGCTTTACTGTGGCATCACTGTGTGACCGCATGGTTGAATTTCCAGGAATTCTGCAAAAATTGCTTACGCACCGCATTAAAATATCGCTTGTTCCTCGCTACGGTGCTTTCTCTTTACGCCGCGTTCCTGCCCGAGGGGGAATGTGGACGGAGGAAACAAAAATTTCTTATCTTGGTGCGGGTAGCTCAGCTTCGGAGCGGTCAGTGAGCCAGAGCTCTGTACGATGACTTCACCACTCCTAGCTCGTACTATGGCCCGCAGCAGCATTTTGCGGTATTTATGCTCGCTTCTCTTGTCCTCTTATAGTTCACATCGCGCCAGCGAGCTGACACCACACTGAGGTATGCTTTACACAGTTTGAGGTTGGGAAGAAAACGAGATTCTTTATGGACGAGCCTTGGCTTAGAGAAAATATTTCCTCCGCAAGCTGCGCTGGTATTGCAAAGAGGTCACTTTTAAGTTGGCGACAAATAGGGAAATTTAGTTTCTGTGTATAGAATTATGCGTTTCGTCTTAATTTCATACTATTGGGTAATAACTTCATTTTGTAACTATTATGGAAACCAAGCAAAAGTGTTTACTATCATGTACAGTAAAAATGGCATCATATAATGCATTTGATATTTTAAATAAAAACTTAAAAGTATAAGGGCGAAATAAACATAGCTATAAGTTTATTGATTCTTTAGTCGCATTTAAATAAATTAATTGTTCAATCCAACGTTTGTTTAACCAAATTTACGACGGAATAGTAACATGTGGACATGTTTTGTTTATTTTAAACTCTAGTGCGAAGAACAAAGTTATGTTTTTATGTAGATCTAACACAATGCAGGTCGGAAGATTATATACAGTTATATTGAAGTGACTTGCCATTAAGGCCTCTTCCATGAAAGTCAGTCGTAAACGGTAAAAGAGAGTAACCAATGGCTAGCTAGTCTCCCTGAATCGTGAACATAGCTGGGACCCTTCACTGCCTGTTCCTTACTGTCTTTATCGGTCCCACGGCGAAAGTAATGGCTGTGGTAGTTGGATACGGGCACTGACAGTATAGCAAGAGACACATCAGCAATTATTAGTTAGGCCAAATTGTGGCCCTAACTTTGCTCCGAGGTTGGGCCAACGATGGAAAAATAGTGTAGGCTAAATAAAAAAATTACACTCCACCCTACGTTGGTCCAACGTCATTTTATTAGTTTAGACACAAACCAAAAACCAGTTAGTTACCAATCAAAGGAAAATTGGCATTTTTCAACATTGGTAGTATATTGGCAAAACATGATATTACATACACAATGCTAACCAATAGACAAACTTTTTGCCAAAACTCGTTATCTGTAAATTAAACAAATACTCGAAAATAAATAAAACTCACGGTTATCAAAGTTATTTTATTACAATCTATTTCTAAAATCTACTCGGCGGGAGGTGGGCGCGGAACTCCGTCTTTTAGGTTATTAGTCCTGGGTATGATGTAGGGAATTAGAATGAAACCATTCGGACACTAAAATTCGACCGCTTGTATGCACGACGTCAGAATAGGCAGACACACTACTAGGATTGCGCTCAGCGTAGCTCAACACGTTTCCTTCTAAATTTTCTGTGTTTACGGGTTCACTAATTTTACAAATATATCCTTACGTATCTATAAATGGCCATTCAAGGAAATCTTATTACTATCAAATATAACACAAGATATATAAATACGATGAATGGAAAATTCACTTGAGCGCCTCACAAAGGAAAATCACGCGTTAAATGTAGGGATGAGTGTACGTGTTTATAAAAAAATATATTTATACGTTTTTTTCCTTGCTATTTCTATTATTTCGTTCGTATTACAATACTCACCAACAAAATTCTCTTTCAGCATTTTCCGTTAACAGCCTATAGTTTAATTTGCAACACGATATCACTCAACGAGTAAACCGTAGTTCAACATTCTTTAACACTGAAAGGCTTTCGAGATATAAGTTACACAAGCTATAAAATTTCATAAAAGTTGTTCCCTCCCCCCTCTCTTATTTGTGATCCGTAAGCATCCTGGGCCTAAGTGTTGTAATTTTACTTTTTAAATCTCGCCGCTGCACAGATACTACACTAAATTGCATGTTTTACCAAAGGAACTTCTCAATAAAACCGTAAAATGCGGTTACCATGATACTTATATATATATATATATATATATATATATATATATATATATATATAATAGCGTACACAGGAAGAAATATGATTGTCCACTGTTACAGAAAATAAGGTTATGATGTCATCTGATACAAAGTTTTCACTACTGTTGGCATGCCAAAGCATAGCTGTTAAAGGAGATGAGTGTCCGAAATAATAGGCCTCGAAAGAGACACATCCAGAGAAAGAGTCTATAGTTTCGATTGCATTTTACTCGAAACTAGCAAATATGGACATTAATATATTTGCCCCTAAAATTAAAACCGAGAATAAATATGTTACAGTTCGTCATGAATTGCTTTCATAAAACGTATGCAGTAATTTAATTAAACCATAATCAAGTATTTGTTTACTAAAGAATTTTTATTGACTCTCTTTATCATCTCTAGGATAATCTAAATGAACATCTCTATGCCCTTAAAAATTATGAGATTTTGTATAATCAACACAAATGCTCGGTTTTATTTTGTAAAGTAGAAACACCAGAATTGCGTTGTTAATCTACATATGTTTTAAAGCAAAAGCATTAGTGTAGAAAATTTTATTTAAAGATTTGATTTAATATTTTCACAAATATATCTGTCATTTAATAACAAAGAAATTAAAACATTAAACTTAAAACCATTTAAAAAAGGCCCAATACAATTAAACATGGACGTCAACATATAACGGAATAAAAATTCTAATTTCAATTATCATTGCAAGAAAAAAATATATTTTTGAAGTAATTAGTTATATTAGTAGGAATATTTCCTCCAAATGATTCAAAATAGTAAACTTCATTATTTTCTTTAAAATAGCAAACCCAATAAGTACCAGGATTTGTTTAAATGTCAAAATTAACTCATTAATTCATTTTTGTTCATACTTTTAGGTACTTGTCAATCATGTACACATTTCTGAAATTTTTTATATTTAATAGTTTTACATAATCTTCAATATCGATGTTAGATAATGGGGATATATTCAAAATGTTTTTGTTCTCACCTACTTTTTTATAACTAAACCACTTCCTGATTTATTTTCTATTGCTAAATTGTGTCTCTGTTGTTATTCTAATTATCTTTATTTTTTGTTTGTTCAACGGAATTATAAATTGCAGTAGCTCCTCCGACTAAAGCACCAAGTGCGCCTATAGCAGCAAATAAAATTGGTTAACATCGTCCAGGATGTAAACCGCTTCCTGATTTTTCTTTTAAAAATGTTTTTATTGTTGGTATTGATAAATTTAATTAGAAAGCATTTCCTTCTATCAATTTTTTATTTTTCTAACAATTTGATCTTTTGTTAAAAAATTATCTATACCCAAATCTCTTAATTGATAAATGGGTATATCGAATGTTATGTTTGTTATCTTCATTTATATAGAAAATAGATACGATTAATGAATATATTTTATTACCCCAACCTAATTTTCTTTTCGTAAACATTGTTGAATCAACAGCAGCAGAAGTAATTTTTTCACCAATTGGAGTATTTTTATCTAGCATAATTTATTTTGCGTCTTTTTGTAAAATGTTATCAACTTCATGTCTACATTCTAAATCTTTGTGGTCTCTATAAGCAATATTGTAATTTTTACACGCTTCATCTAATTTATTTATTCCTGTGTCACCTCTTTCTAATATTTCGTTTAATTTTGTAAATGGACCACAATAATTATACACAGGCAATTGCATTTCGGGTAAATTTAAAATGTTTAATACCCAATTTATAATACCTTCACCACGATGTTCAGATTTGCAACAATAATGTGGAATTACATTTAAAACTCTTATAAGATAAGTTTTTCCTTTCGAATTATTAACAACAAATTCAGTAAAATTTATTGCTCAAGATATTCATTATGCTAACTTTTTAATTGTAATAATTGTTATATCCAGCATTTTCTTCGCAGTGAATAATTAAACATCTGTCCACCAATTTTCTTACATCACCCATCCAAACATATTCTTTTGGCAAAATGTTGTATTTTTTATACCTTCTCCAGATCTAGGAGTTCTTGGAGAAATCGTTCTTTTGGGCGTGTTTAGTTCTGATCTTGAATTAGATATTTTCTTATACTGTTCATTAATTGTTCCATAATTTGATTTAGTTATATTATTGTATTTCCAACCTCCATTTGCGTTTATTTGATTATTAAGATTATATTGTCGGAACTATTGTTGGATGCTATAATAATTTCTGTGTAATCTTTAGAGTCATAATCGGTGTATTTACCTTCAAGATCTTATTGGTCATTTTTTGTTAACAAATTAGATAGCCCTTCTGTTGATGTATATTCTTTACCTTTAACAAATAGTTTATCATTATATATCGTTACTTCTGTATCTTCAATGTAAAATTTAAACTTGTCTCCTCGTAAACCATATTGTTGTTTAACAACATTTATTCTTTTTGTAATTTCTTTTTCTAGATCTATAGTAGAATCACTTGTAGGCTGTAAATATTTTAATGGAATATTGCTAATTTATTCTTCTAAATAGGATATTTTGAGAATAATTCTTTTTCACGTTATGTTTCCTCTTGTGTTAATGGATAATCTAATTTTTTGCTGCTACAGGAAATAATGTAGTTATAAAATTTTTATTTTCTTCACTTACTTGTTCTACTTTTTTTAAACCAATATTTCGTAATTCGTCGGGTAATGGAAGTACTTTTTTCTCATTTTTATCATATTCTGCTTCATGATTATTTTTATAATCTCTGTATTTTTCAATGAATAATTTAACTCTAGAAATGTCCTTTGATAAATCTTTCAGTTATATATATATTTTACTTATAAATGAGTTATAAAAGTATTGAGAGGTTTGGCAGGCAAACTGTTCCCCCGACTGATCAAACTAGGGGGAATTTAAATTATTACAATAATATAATTGAATGTGATATTCCAATAGGAGATGACTTTTCTATCCCAAATAATGCTTATGTTTATGAACAATTTAGGTTACTAAAGAAAGATAAGGTTGGAGATGAGGCAAAATATGACGAAACAGAAAATATTGATGTTTGTTCAAACTTTATTCCTTTGCAATTTTCTAGAGTAGAAATCTCAAAACATGGAAATATTATTGAAGCTGTTGATAATCCATGTATAACATCAACAGTGATGAATGCTTTATTAAGATCACCAAGTGAACAAAATTATTTATAATTTACTGGTGTTGATAATCTATATCGAGAAAAATTTGTTTCTATTAATATAAAAAGAGGTTAAAACTTGTTCTAGTAATAAAACAAATGACATAATGTATCCTCTTAGATATCTGTTTGATTTTATTCGGGATTACAATGAAGGTTATTGGAAAGGCGGATATAAAATTACTTTTTTCGTAATTAATCAGATAAAAAATGTTTATGTCTTTATGAAACTGAAGACAAAGAAGACAAAGTTCAGAGAAATAGTCCTAATACCGATAAAATTGCTATTCAAATATTAGAAATGATGTGGCCTATAGTTGAATATGAGCCTAACACAGCCATTGCAATTAAAGAATAAATAAACAAGCATCAAAAATTCCTATTAGTTTTATTTATTGGCAATTTTTAGAAAAAGAGTTCCTGCAGGTTCATCTGTTTTTAACATTGATATAAAAGACCAGTTTAATAATTTATAATTTGAAATGACCGATTTTGTAATTGTATGTTTCAACTTAATAGAATAAATCATGCTGAACAGCATAAACATGATTCTATGTTTGATGATTGTAATGTAAGAAACATTTATGTTAAAATGGAAAAAATGAAATTTTTCCATAAGAAAATTGAAATCTAGGTATTAGAAATGGTGATTGTCTTAAACAGTTTCTTGCTTATACTGGTTTTAGAAATATAAAATCAAAACTATGTACTATATGTAGAAATAATGAACTTAATTACAAAGCTACTCTAAATTTTTATGGTGTATTACTATTCATTTTTGGGGTCGACAACCATTATATGCTATTAATTGTTTATATAGAAAAACAGCTGTAGCTAAAGATAAAACAAATATGAAAAATTTGTGTTGATTTTAAAAAAAGCTATTGAAGCTGGTACAATTTGTAATGTTGTTTTAATTGGCCAAAGGAATTTACATTATGATTATTTGAAAGAAATGATTACTGAAGATATATCAATTACTTAAATTAATATAAACAATTTTACGGAAGCAACAAAATGTTTCGATAGTTTCAGACGAATTTTTAGATGTATAGATAAGTTGTTTAATCGAATAAAAAATCATTTTGTTAAACCAGAATGATATTATTCTCATAATGTCAACTTTATTTCTTACATTTTTATTTGTGCAGGATTTGTGTGTCAATTTTATTTGTGTGTAATTTTATTTGTGCAGATTTGTGTGTCTTTTTTATTTGCGCAGGATTAATGTGTTAGTTTTATTTGTGCAGAATTTGTGTGTAATTTTTATTCGTACAATCTACTTTTCTTATTAACAAATTTCTTTCTTACCTTGTAGTTTGGTTAGCATTTTAAAAGCTGGTTGGTGGTTCAATTACACCTTCCTATAGATTAGATAATGCATCTGACGAAATAAGGGAATTACTTAACAAATTTCATTCAAATTTACAAAACTTACAATTAACACTATTAGAAAACTTTGACGATAATATAACCCTCCAGAAATGGTTCTCAATATCGAGCAAATAGAGGAATTTTAAAAAAGAAAATTAGTAGAACTTCGAATATAAATTATAATGAATAATAACATATTTTTTAAAATTATATTTATCTTAATTTGCTTGAATTTGACATAAATTATCCAGGTATCTACCTTGGAAAAAATCCTGCACGACAGTTTTTGAAAAATTTACTTGGTTTTGGCTTAAATGTACATGTTTTTAGCTTAAATTTGCTTGTTTTTGAGAATCGAAAATTCAGGTTTCTAGAAGCGCGCATAAGTTTCTTGAAATCGATAGAATTACGTGATCTTGGCTTTAATTTGCTCAATTTTTCGTCGAGTTTCAGATTTTGTGTTAGGTGGGACAGCTATCGCATTTACTATCTACTAGTATTCAAAAATTAAAATCTCGTTTGGCTTTTAAATTCGCATAATCTGTAAAACTAACTAAATATATCCAAATTTTTCGCAAAATTAACCACATTATTGTGTAAGTTACGCACTGAGAACGCATGCATGGTAAAGCGTATTTCCGATTTTCTATGGTAGCTTCCCTACACTTGTTCAGGAATCAGTCAACTACGAAGTGAAGTTCCATGATCTGTGTAATCACGTTTCTGTATCTGAATCCTGATATGTGGTAAAAATTCCCTACCATGTAGGCCTATAGGACAAAAACTTATATTATTGTATAAGAAGTTTACTGAAAAAATTTACAGTGTAACAAGTCCTTTACACCCTATAAGTGTGTGGAGAAATTAAGTCAAACCCCCTCGATTTAATAAGTTCTGTGCAGGAAATGGCAAAAATCTCGTTGATGAGTAGGTTTGTTTACCCTTGTTCACCTGCTCCCCTAATACATGTAGTTTAAATCTTTTCCTACTGCACGAAGTATTGGTTCCACACAAGGACTTGGCCTGTTTTCACACGGGACAACTAGTGATGGCAATCGTCTGTCGTAATCCGATGTCTGTACGGGCCACTGGACAAATATATCACCAGCAATTTGTCGCCCATGCCACATACAACTCCTTGAAGTGAGAAAACTACGTCAGGAACTTATTATTTTGCTTTGCACATAAAGAAATAAAGATATAAGAACCAATACAATAAATAATAAAGTGAATTCTTGGCTAGTAGAAGGATTAAAGGTATTTTTTTCTCTGTCGTACTTCGAATAGCGATGTCCGTAAACGGGAAAATGTTGTTTCATATATCTCTTTTCGGTACCAATATTTGATGGACTTTCCATTTTTTTCAAAGCGAAGATATTAATAAACAAAATATTTTCGCTATAAGAAAATCTAGCTTTTGGTGTGGAGATGATCATAAATAAATGAAAATAATTTCATTTCTCCCATTAAAGATCAAAAATAATAATTTTGTTTTAACAACTTTTTATGTGAACAGTATAGGAATAAGGTAGGCCTAAAAGTATAGTGTACATTATGTATTATAAAAAACTAGAGGCTAAAAGTGTGAATTTATATCTTACTAACACAAATATTGATATTTCCTGCTAAGAACTTTTTACATACTCCTTCACAAATTCTAGTACAATACTCCGAATTCACTAAATTCATTTGCTTTCTGCTGCCGCCTTTGTACCCTAATATGGTTGAAATAACCGACACAGACACAGATATAGGATAGGTTGTACACAATTGTACTAGCTGCTCGGAAACTATCAAGCCAAAGTGTAAGGGATGGTAGAAGGAAACAAACACTTAGTGCAATAGAATGTGAGTAGTAGGGGCGGGCGGGTCCTAGATACAATAGACGTCGCCTTTTGATTAATCGTATTAACCCTTTGATATCAAAATGGTTGATCCTTAATCCGATTTAAATCCGATAAAAATGCTTACTCCTTAATACTAATCCGAATAAATCAGGCATGTTTGATCATAGAAATTTTATCAAATATCTTTGATGAATTTTTTATATTTTGTGTATAGGTATACATGATTTTCTTTTGTACTTTCTTTTTGGATTGGAGGGGGTAGCAGTAGCTCTGTACAATGTTGATGGATTGGTGTCCTGCAGATGACTGACCAGAGTGGCGGGTTGCAATGTGTTATATATGTGATGAGTTGAGTGCAAGAGTGTGTTCAGTGTCATTTTTCTCATTTTTTAAAATTTTTTATGTGTTTGTAGGGATGTTGGTAGTAGATAGGTGATTTTTACGAATATATTTAACACACAAGAGAATTACAGAGTGTTTAAACGATTTCTAAGAGTTGCCTAAGAGTAAAATTTGTGTTTTTAGGGGATATTGGTCGTAGGCAGTGGTGGGAGATAGGCGACTTTTAAATATGAGATTTATGTGTTAGTAATGACAAACGATCTGTTTTCCAAATGCAATCAAACATTAGAGAATTTCAGAGTGTTCTACAAATGAATAAATTACATGTATCTCATTTGCAAATTTCAAATGACTATGTGAATAATAAGTGCAATTACATGATTCCAGAGCTTAGAAATATAATTTATATGGGAGAGAATTTTAACTATGTGAATAACATCTGGTGTCGAGAAGTGCATACTGACTGCACTATGACAATTACATGAGTGCAGAATTAAGGATCTATAACAAAATGTCCATATAAATTAAATGAACAAGATGTTTATATGATGCCTCTTGCACTTACCTTAAACATCTGTCAGCCGGTGAGACTGGCGAGGAGGAATTTTCAGAAAAGTAATCCACATGTAAAAATAAATTACATGACTCTCCTATATAACACTTCAATTAAATGATAGTCTACCTAAACAAGTTTACACATACACATTACATGTACCTTATGCGGTTCAGCATGGTGATTGAAAACCTTATGGGAAAAATATCTGAATACAATTTAAACCAGTCATGTACTTGAAATTATATTAAAATTTGTCAGTTTGATGTATGAATGAGGAGCACTTACGTCGAGATGTAAGTAGATATGTGTAGCATGTTGGATAGGCGACTGTGTTTAATTTATGGTTAAAACGTCTATATAAACGAAAAAAATGTTTTATGTTTATGAAATTCACTGCACTTGTTAACACAAAATGTATTTTTACACTGCTAGGAATTTCCGTAGACCGAGCTCAAAAACGGGATTTGAAAATTTTATTGCAATATTGAATTAACACACAAAAAAAAGTTTCCCGATAAAATACTTTTGTATTAAAATGTAAATCATGGCTAGCACTAGATGTGAAGGTAGGTCAGACTCTTGCAACTTGAAAACTTGAAGGGAAAGTATACGGGCATTTTTACATAAATTTAGTTGAATTTTATTTATTTAAAAACCACTTTAAATATATTATACTATGTTGGTCTTCTTCTCCAGGCATCATCGTTTTGTATCTCGAAGAGCTGTACTCTGTGTATATTTATAATGCAATATTTGTTATATTTAAAATGTTTCTGTATCTGTTTGGTGCAGATGTAGAAGTTTTAGCTGGTGTAACTTTCTTGTAGGCAAGGATGGTCAAAGGTCTTTGCTACCTTCCTCTGTAAAGGTATTCAGGGCTCACATTTAATGTTTTCCCCTGGGATGTCACAAAAGTTAGCCAGCAGGACATTGTGTCTCCTACACCAAATTTCAACTTTCACAAGTAGCCAGAGTGGACAAAGACTTTCAACCTGCTGTCTTGTTCCTATATTCATATAATCACGATAATCCTTGTGCCTGAGTGATTGCAAAATGTTGGATTTTACAACCTTTGCCTTACGAATACATTGTTCATTTGCAACAATATATGCCTAAAGCTTTAGATATAAACCGACAGAGTGTGTGATAATGCACCCAGCACATTCATCTTTCATCACCCCGGAACGGCCATTGTTCCTGTGAGGGAATCCTTGCAGGTTATTGAGCACTTAGTTGGATGTAACAAACCACACCTTTAAATTAGGTGTGATTACTTTATAGATGTCATCACAAGCAACAGAATAGAATAGGGAATCGATGTCACAGTAGATGAAGTGCAAAGCCAGTGGAAGAAATTTGTTCACATGTACTGATAATGTAATTCATTGAGCATTAATTTTGAAGGGTCGAGAAGGGCAACACCAGTGTGCAAAGATTTGTTGAACGCAACAGAACAATTTGACATTTCGATAAGGACCAAATTTTCATCTATAATCTGTCGTACCTGAAATGTCTGACATCCTATCAGCTCTGCAGCCTATAGATTGTGTCATACCTCCAAATGACTCTGAAGGCCCTTTCCCTGCGGACATTCTGCTAGGTTTTTTTAATAAACAATATTATTCATCAACTTAAAAGACAATTTTTGAAATGTGTTTGTAACCTGGGTACGTTTCTCAATGTTAAACTCGATGTATGGAGCCATTCATACCTTCTGCTCAAAATGCAAAAGTTTGCCCCCATACATCAAGTACTGCCTCAGTGTTTCTCCATGTATAAAATTTTTTTTGTGCGGCATGGGTGTTAAATGAATTTTCCCATGCAAGCCATTCAGGGATATGCCATTTTCTGGGGCAAAAGGCATATAAGATAGTTAATCATGACACGCCTCTGGAAATGTCAGATCTACTCCTGGGTAAAAACAAGTATCTCCATTATACACTGTGTTTACAAAATCCCACGAAGAGAACACATCAGCCTCAACCCTCTCAAAATTCCTGATCAGAAGCGAGAACCACAGTGTATGACTATAGAGGCCGCTGATGCCGAAGTAGTATATATATATTTCGATGCCACACTGGGATCATCCTCATCCATGTAAACATTGTTGGCTTGGTAATGCCAGCCTATTACCCCACATAGAAAAATATATATATCAGGATCAGTCAACAGCTCTAGCCGTGTGCATGCCATTGATAATAAAGTGCCCCATGAAAGAGATGGAGCTGTGATGTACATGGCGGGGTCAAGACCATAATGAGTCAATCATACTGTCGTGAAATTCTCAAAAAAATCAGCCAGCAAACAAGTGTCCACACATAATTAATTAATGGCAAACTGCAGCAAGTTTATGCAGTTTAACACATCTCATGTGGCTTGGACATGAGCATAATTCTCATCGCTAATGGCATCACCTCTCATGACATTATAAAATGTGTACTTTGGTGGGAGTCTGGTGACTTAATAAGTCATAAGGAAAAACTCCCTTCCATTATGTCAATTCGAACTGGGTGTTATCTGGAAACATCGAGCAAGTGATACTCAATTGCACAGGTAGTAAATTACCTGCTAAAGTTTCCAGAGAAGTGCTCAGTAATTGGAATAGGTCAATAAATCTTAACTTGAAATATTGTGCCTATCCATTGCAATTAATCCCATTGGGAATCTGTTTATGATAGATTTGTATTTCTCTAGGGTCATTCCAGTCACTTAAACTTTTCCTAGATTTTCAATTATCGCAGTTCCATCATGTAACGTTATGTGACATTCAGCCAAGGGTTTTATAAAAAAAAAGTGAGCATCGTAATTCTGCAGGTTATGGAAAACAGCCGCAAATTGTTTTTTGGGCAGTCTGAAATTAAAGTTGCACTTATGTGTACAGCCTCTGATTTCGCCCATAAGATGACCATTGTTGACCACATAATCATCTGTACCGAGCAGTTCTTTACAAATGTGACAACTTTTCTAAGCCACCAACCTAGCTTCATCAGCAGGGGTTTTTTGGCTTCATCGGAACAATGATGTTGTAAATTCCTGCAACTGACTGTGTAAGTTTAATTGATTTATCAACTAATTGGTACATACAATCAGCACCCACAAACTCGAAATACTAAGATAAATCCACATTGTATGAACAAACCAACAAAATGCTACAAGCATATGGAATATGTTGGTTGATGGTAATTTATTACTTGTTTCATCATTAGGCAAGTGAGTGGACATGTATTTCAGGCAACATTTTACATCGCAATAGGCGATGAAACCCAATCTCTGGTGTTTCTGTAATCTTTAAATACAAAATACATCTCATTCCCATTGGGGAAAGTACTGTGAACAACATTTTGTTGCTGGAATACAGTGTCTTGCGAATTTCTCCTCACTAACAAAGTATTGGAGACAATGCTCACAAACAAATTTTTTGATTTTCTTCTTACTAGGCTGAGTACCAACCAGCTTTGACAAATTTCTAATGCATATGATATGCAAATGAGCTGCATTTTCCCTTGTGCATATCGTCAAAATATTTACATGTTTGTCATGGCATACAGGAGAACTCACATGGGTACTACAACCACACCCTTTTCCCAAGTTTCGTCAATTATATTGCTATATTTGTCTACCATATAGTAGACAATGATAGAAATGGAATTGTTCTCCTCAAACTTGTGAATATCCTGTATGACTACAGGTGCCAACAGACCTTCGATATTCAATACCTCATAAGGTTTTGGATATAAAGAAGAATGATTGACATTTAGTGTTGCAGGAAACAAAGATGTTACAACAACATAGTGGAAACATTCCCACTGGGGAATGTAAATCGATATAAGCTTTCCTAACAGGAATTAACTTGGATAGTTTAGTGTGAGCAGCACCGACAGTGAACAGGGAATATTGACATAAATGGATATTCAAGTACATCAACATTTCGAGTCTCCAGCCAGATCCACGTGTACTCAACTCCTCAAGTCTGTTAGTGAGATATGAATGATATCAGCATCATATATTAAACCCTCATTAGATGAATGGCAGACAGGCAGTGTTTTGCTTTGAAAATAAAAACTCTCTGTAGCATCTTCCTCTGCAGTGAACTATTTCAAGCACTTTCCCGCTACAGAAACAGATTATGTATTAGGCCAGGGTGATTATATTAATAAGCAAAATAAAGTGACTTTACACCTCTGGAAAAAAACGAAAAAATCTACATCAGACTGTAATTGATAGTTAAGTATCTGCACATAATTTAGTCTTCCCACGAACACCGTAGCCAATAGCTGGTATGTCAGGTCTGGCAAAGCTTCTACTGAGGCTTGGGAATCAGAAAAGGAATTGTTTTCCGACTCCCTTGGCGAAATATCTCTAATCGACTCGAAAGTCAGTTGTGAAATTTTTGGAGCACTCTCTGAATCACAAGAATCTTCCGAATCTGATAGAAATAAGTCGATATTCAAATGATCAATGTTCTCATGTTTGGGTGAAGCAGAAACATTTTGACATTTTGGTATTGAGAATGTCTCTGTAAGCTAATACGTGCTCGATTCGTTTAAGTAGAGATATTCCTCTAAGGGATTAATTTGTGTCCACTTAGGCGAAGAGACAATGTCTCGACAGCTTGTTTGTATTTCCATCTGCGATTCCGAATCGGAATCACATACATATTGATCTTCAAGCAAGATGTCAATACAGGATCGCTTATGCTAACCCATTTTCATCTAACTAAAAGCTTTCTTTAATCTGCCCAATATAAAAATTGCAACACCACGGTAAATATATGTAGGTGTCTTGTGATTCTGAAATAAAAAGACAACACTCTTAATAAAACACACACATAATATAACAAAATTTTATTAATAACATCCTAGACTTATGTTAAACTGTTTCTTTTTACTTAATTTTAATTCTATGTTTGTTGGGGAAGGACAGGAGCGAGAGCTGTGACTAAAAATGTAGCGAGTTTAAAATACTTTTAATGTGGACGAGAGGCAGGCAGCTAGCAGGCCAGGAGAAACGCAATAGGGAATAGATGGGGCAAGGTCTTGCCCACCCGATGGGCTGCTTGCACTGTGAGGGGAAGACAAGATGAGTATGATGCATCGCCAAGCCATTTCACGTGCAGACGTGATATGTACACAGCAAGGAGCAGGAGAGGGAATGAGAGAATGGGAAATATAGTATAATAAGATGCTGCTAGCGCTCGGGTGCACCACTGTACTGTCGCTCTCCCCTACTGCAGCCATTCAATGACCCCTGCTCGCTCGACATTCTCCCTTTCCCCTAAAATGATTCATCATGTAGACCCTGCAGGGGTCTACATGATGAATTATGTAGACATGATGATTGTGTCAATGGATGGGAAAAGGAGAAACTTGTCACATCCTTTCCAGCCCCGTCCCTCCACCATGCCTGTCCGACGCAAAATTTCTAGTCAAGCAGCCTGTCCACAGTATAGAATTGACCATGCTTTGCGACCTCCCTCTCATCGCCTCGTCTACCTTTCACAGACATTTGAAGCACGCGGACTATCACTAACAAAAACAATTTGTTTTATTCAGAAAATATTGCATTTATTATTAAAGCCCAATTTGGAATAGAAAAAAAACTTTACATTTTAAAAATGTGCTTTCTTAAAATAATGTTCAGTACTCGACACTGTAAAAAATTCTGACATTCTACATTGCAAAAAATCAAATTTTACACTTTTAAAATTAAAGTTGTTTTACATCATCAATATCATTTATTCATTTTATAAAGTAATATCATTTACACCATAAAAATATTTTTTGCATTTTATACAGTAAAATCACTTATATGATCAAAACATTTTATACATTTTTCGAAATAATTTAAATAATGAACATTTTAGTAGGGGAAATTATTCTGTTTCACTCAAATGCATTTAAAAGACTCGTCTAAAATTCAAACATTTTACACTATAAACTAAACATTAAAAAATACTTAAAATTCAAACATTTTATGCTATAAAACTAAACATGCAATACTTTTACAACTATTCAAACCTGCATATGCATTTAAGTCATTTAATCCTCTTACAACTATACATACCTGTACACTCGTGTTTTAAAAGTAAAATTTACTGAAACTTAAAAAAATACCTGAAAAATCTCTCTCAGGCTGTCTCACTCTCTATCTCTCTCTCTCTTTCTCTTACACATACACATAAATATACAACTAGTCCCTCATGTACATTCTAACTCAGTCATACAACTACTTGACCAAAATTTCTCAGAGTACTTGACAAAAAAATTCTAGAGTATTTTCACATACATTGAGAATATTTAAACAGTGAAAAGAGGGGTAGATATGTGCTATTGACACAACCTTATTCCATATAGTACAACATGCTACTACTGGCGGTTCACCTGTCCTCTCAACTCTGCTAAATAAACTCAAATGTACTTGAAAAATTTCATCTGAAATACAATTTTTCTCACCTTTGCCACTCTCACTCACACACTCAATTATATCCAAAACCCATACTTAAACATCTGCCTTTAAACATTGTTAAACACCCTTAAAATATTTAAACATAATTAATTTGACAAATATTCTTAAGTGTGAAACCATTTCATTCCATTAGTAGTAGTTTTTAACTATTTTAAGAAAATATGTTCAAGTTCAAAAGACTTGTTTTACGATTTCAAAGACCAATCATTAAATTTAATTAAAAGTATTACAATTTCGAAGACATATGTTACGATTTAATAACAATATCATTCAAGTTTTACCAGTTCGAAAGACTTGTTTTAAAATTTTACAGCCCAATAGTTCAATTTGATAGAAATTTCTTTCAAGTCGTAATGATTTTGTTAAAAGTTTAACGAAATTCGTACAATTTACTCAACGTCTAAAGATACAACCATTTTTTAACAAAATACCGAAAATCCTAAATTTTTACATTTAAAATTATTCACATACTTAAACTCTTTGAGCAAAGATGGTGTTTGTTGAAGGAGACCCGAACCCAGGTCAATCGAGCTGAGTGCTACCCCGCTCTGCCAGTTGAACATTGGGGTGGCCGGGCGCTTGCAGTCCCCTCGGGAGGAGCATACCCCAGCAGCCTAGGAAACGGTCTGGCGATCACAGTTCTAAGCTAGCTCGACAGGTGAGTTCTCCAGTAGGCGAGGAGGGTTACTCTCACCATCGCAGGAGAAACGATGGGCGGGTGGGTCCCTAGGTTGCAATGCCACTTTGCAGGACAGATAGGCAAAAGTAAGCACCATGGGGGCAGCCAATGTCCTTGACCTAGGCACCCTAGCACTGCTGACCAGTTCACTGGCTGTCTTTGCACTAGAGGGTGGGGTATGTTACCTCCATGAAGTCACAGGAGCAAATAAGCTCAAGTGGGTGCGTACTCCTATTTATAGCCCATCACTCTCCATTGTCGCAAAAATTAAAATAAGACTATTTGCATAAGTTGGATATTAAATAGACAAATAACACGTTTTAAGGCGTTTTTAAACATTTTTAAGCAAATTTAATGCCAATTAAAAGAATTTTACACGTTTTTGGATTTTTAGCATGGATATGCTATATTTTAGCCTTTATATCTGAATTTAACATGTAATTGTACGGTTTTAAGTCATTATGTTTGAATTATGATCTTATTTAATGATTTCTTACAAAAATTAATTCTCATAACAATACAAACTTTTTGCATTACGAGGTGAAATCAATTTAATGGTATTATTAAATACTCTTTTACAAATGAATTCCTGTTTTTACTATCATTAACTTGTAATTTTATATATTTAATTGTTTAATCCTTTTAGTTAATATGGGTAATTATTACAGACTTACACAGTAACTAATATCATATACAAGACCTAGCCAGGAATCGAAGGTAGAATCTATGTACAGTATTACAAACATATATACCCAAAACTGAAAGTGAGAAGCAAGCGTACAGTTGTACATGATCTAAGCGGTATTTGAACCCAGCTTATATCAAACATGTCTTAGCTTGGAATCGAACCCACAAAGTATATGTTACAATTTATCATGACTTAATCGGAAATTCGGACGCAGAGTCTACAACTAATACCTAATCTCATAACGTTACAGAGGCAGGCGACATTTAACAAGTAATTTTATGTATTTTTTTTGTCTTTCCAACATACATTTTTTGTCAGATTCCAATATATTGTTTGTTGATTAGTATTTTTTGCAAACTAATTGTCTGATTTATTTTTTTCTTTACAAGACTCTTTCTTGTTAGTGCAACACACTTTTAATATAAATTTTTTTAGAATATTTTTTTTTTCTCCCCAGATATATATATATATATATTTTATATTTTATAAATTTATTTATTATTATTTATAATATTATATTTATAAAATATTATATTATATTAATATTATATAATATTATATATTATATAATATTATATTTATAAAATATTATATATATATTTTATATAATATTTTCTCCCCCAGATATATATATATATTGTATATATATATATATAATATATATATATATATATATATATATATAATATATATATATATATATATATATATATATATATATATATATATATATATCTGGGGAGAAAATATTTTTCTTAGCCAAAGAAGTTCACTTTTAATAAGGAATAGGTCAAATAAACTAACAAAATGAATTCATTCTACATCATATTTATTTACAGAATATTTACAAAAATAAGCTGTTTTAAATAAAATAATTTTAACACTGAAGCAGCATACTATGTTCAAAACATATTTAAGCAAGTAGAAAAATTTTGCTCCAAATCATAAACAAATTACACAATCGAGTATAAAATGACATAAAACATTTTAACACAAATTTGCTCCAAACATTTCAATGCTAAACAAACACAAGTGAATTCACGATATATTTACAAAAAAATTTAACAAGAGCAAATACAGTATGTTCCAAAATATATTAGATATTTATTTCAAAAATACAGGTAGATCCAAAATGTTATGTATAACAACTACACCTTGCAACTACATGATAACACAAAGCAATTAAAGTTGGCAAACTAGATACATCATTTTTCTTTAAAATAAATATTTTTATAAACTGTTAGCAACTTCGGTGAACAAAATTGTCATGCATTTTCTTAAAATTGGATCCAGATCCCCGTCTTGACCTCTGCTTTCAAGGAGTGATCATTTATTATGTCCTGTTTTTAATCTGTCTGTTTGCATGCAAATGTCTTTGCAATCAGGTGCATGTAAAACAATGTTTTCAACCAAATCAGGATTTGATTCAACATAATGAGATTACACACCATCAATACTAGATGCAAGAGGTGTGATTGCAGTCATATGAAACACTGGATATTTCTTATTGTCACTGCACTGTATGAGATCGTGACTCTTTTTGTCTCCTAGAGAAAAGTAAATTACTTTAAAATGAAAAATATTGTCACTAATTTCCGTAAATTATTGCAAAATTCAGTTGCACCATAGGTCATAAGTTATATTGGACTTTCCTTGTTAGAGACTGACATAATGATTTGCAGAATGAAAATATATCATTTTGGTACTATGACATCCAATACTCAACTGAGAAGAATTAGCAAGGAACAATGTATGTTTATTGATAAATTCATTTTCTAAATTTGCAAGTTGAAACATGTTTTAGGGCAAAATTTTATTTCTTCAAATTTTATTTGCTTGGTGTACATAAAATTTTTACGAATCACACCCAGTATGAGATGTGTAATCAAACTTGTTTTTGCTATAAGGATATAACATACAAAGATTTTTATCACATTCTTCGACATACTGATGGGGCAAAACAGTGTCTGTATTATAAACAAGATGTTTCAAACATTTTTCTTCCACACAATATGAAGTTACAATGCGTTTGCCTTTACATTTCCGCTTGCGATCTACTCTGTGCAGTCTGTAGTGGCTTACAGGACATTCAGAACTGTTGCAATTAGTTAAAGTGGCATAATAAGTATTTGGTTCACCAGGTGCTGTAAAAGCTTGAGAGAAATACGTACATTTGAAATGAATGTCTGACTCACACATTTCCTTAACAACATAATGTAAATGTATAATAAGCTCTAAGTCAACAGAATGTAAACTTTTAGTAAAAAATATGCATACTTGTATATAATTGGGCACAATGGGAACATAGGGATCATTATTCTGAATTAGCCACTTCACATGCATATAAATTGCACATCGATGGAAAAACGAATTCTCCTCGTTCGAAAATAAAGTTGTGTATGTCTCCATCGCAGGTTTCTTTCCAACGAACGGTGATTACGTGGTGAGGTCTGGTGAGCTGGTAGTCGATTACTCTGTAACCCCATTCCTCTTCTGCCTCCTCGCTAAGACTGGCAATCATCAAATCTTCTAATGTTGTTAGCAAGTCACTGTCGGGGCGAAGATATCTCACAGCACAATTGTAGAATGCTATTCCTTCACCAAAGTGAATGGTGAGACTGTTGTCAAAAGTGTAGCGCCAATGTTCTATTACGTTCAAGACATGAACTTTTAGTATACCATCATACAGTTTAAGGAACACTCTTCTGTATCCAATTTGTAGGACATCAGATACGTCTGTAGGGTTGAAGATCCTAGCCATGATTGACGAATTTATACTAGACACTCTCCTTTAAATAGGATACCAGATGTTCTTGCTTTGCAAAGATTACATTGCCACATGCCACGGGTGAAGTTAATTTTTGGTCACCAATGTACATACAATGTTGCTTGTTGTTGCATTGTTCTGTCCAAAATGTAGTAAAAGAATAGCAACTACACTCCTGCATTATGTATTTGATTTTCTTGTAGGACTTTCATTTGGTGATGTATCCACTGTGAGCTTCACATTCTAGTTGACCTTCATTACAAGGTAACTTGCTGTCAGGACATAAATTATATAAAGCAGAATAATTTCGCCCATAACATACATCGAAAACTTAAAAAAGTTTCAGTTAGACTGATTAATAAGAAACACCAATGTTCATCTTTAATGCATATTTGTATCTGTATTGGACTATGTTCATCTTCAATTCGAAACCACACTCGCTTGAATCCTGGAGTAACACTGTCATACTGAAGTGATGAGTCTAACCTCTCCATCGTAACTGGAGCTCTGGTGTACGGTTCTCTCTCTCTTGCTCTCTCTCTCTCGCTCCTATATATATATATCCTTCCAGTTAAAATTAGTTCTTCAATGACAATTTTGTTAGATCAAATTTACAGACAGAATCAATGCTGCTCCAAACCTCACAATCCCGCATACCACATGGTGCTTGTAGAGTGTGCTACTGACTTGTATTTGAGTGATGTGTTCCTTATTATTACATGTTTCAGTCCATAACTTTGTGGTGGTGTCATAAATTTGTCTATTCAATTTATATTTTATTTGATGAAAACCCAGTTCTTTGGTTAATTCTGTACTGCGATTTTTTTAATATAGGCCCCAAGTAGAACAGGGCAGTTCACTGTCAGGCAGAATATTAAAAACAGGACAATCTTCTTCGTCACACAACACTCGTTCTGTACACAGGCTTTCTCAGAACCTTTTTGTGAAATTGCAATGTTCATTTCTGTTACACATCTGTATTTGAAAGTATATGTTGCCTACAGACTGGAACCATACTTTCTTATGTCCTCGAAAAATAGTAGAGTGCTTCTTCTCTGGGTCGAACTTCTCAATTTTTTCGAAATAATACTCTACCTGGAACAAAGCATTTGTAAGTAAAATTAACATCTGTACACATAGGTAGGATGTTGATTCGAATATTTTTTTAAAGCTTTGCATTTACTTTGTGAGCAGAATGTTTTTTCTTCGAGTAACACATCATTTACATATTGAAAATATTTTTGTAAGGTATGTCACCAGAGTCCCATTTCAGGGTATGTATCTCATAAGTCTGTTCCCGAAACATCATATTAACTTTAGGTTTTAAACTGTACCAAGGTCTGGTATGTTTAAAGCAAAATACCTTAGAGTAATTAGCTTTGGTTGCATAAGAAATAGCAAGCTACTTAATTACAAAGGAGTTGTCTTTGTAGTTTTGGAATCCCTGAGCATAGCACATCATTTTTACATTATTTATTTATACATTATTTACAAAAAGTCTCACTCTCTTGTATACATTTTTTATAAGATGAAAAGTACTCGCCTCGGAATCCGCTTCATCGGCTCCCGATGAGTCCATTGCTATATCTAGAATGATTCTAGCTTCAAGTAGCTGTTCCAGCCTGCGCGACATACAGTCCCTCCACATATGTTGTAATTTCTCATCCTTAGCAAAGGCAGGCATACCACAAGGACTGTCTTCACGAGGTAAATAGGATACGATATCCTCATCAGCTTTTAAATGTTCAGCCAGGTATGGATACACCAATTTTATTTCGTGACCCACAAAACAAATTATAAATTCTTTCGGCAACACTCGCAGTTGGGAATAAGTTTTTCGCCTTCCCATAAGCTAAAATAGCATTGAACGTTTCAACGCATTCAGAGTCACAATTGTCACAGCAGTGACGTTGATGCATTGTACCTGATGCAGAGATGAAATGCCTTGTAGATTCTGTGTTGATGATCTAGATGTAGCGAAGTTGTAGTATATGTCTGTCATCGTTCTTTATGTGGACGTCTGGAGCTGTAGTAGACATGATGGACGCCTGTTGTGTTGGATACCTGGCGTCGTTCACATTATCAATGCTTGCCGTTGATGTCGATGCTTCCCGGATGGCTGTAGTAGTTGTCTGGCATTGTTATCTATGCTACTGCAATGCACATTTATCTATACGCACACAAAGTGACATTAGCAGATGCTGAGTTAAGACTGAAAACAAATTAATTTATCCCTCCTTATATTCTGTAAGGATTCAAAATGGCTGCCTTTTTCCCATAAATTTATATAAAATAGGACGTTTTAGTAAAAAAGAAAGAATAGCATTGAAAATCGCAATTTTCCAACGCCAAAAAACATGATTTCTGCCTTTTTTTTGTACTGTTTTGTTAAACTCAAGTCGGGAACTGTTTAAATATTAAATAAATTCAAATATATACATTTTATGTTCAGTGAAATACATTTTGCTGTTGGATAGTTTTTGGTTAGACATAAAAGAGAGGGGTTGTGTTGGTTGAGTGGTTAGCATGCTCGCTTCTCCAGGTGGATCACACCATAAACCCAATTTTTTTTTGCAACTTGTAGAAGTCATGTTAGACATTGATATAAGTGTTTTATGAGGGATCTCTCTTGCTTCCCTAATCTCACGTGTGCGACCTGGTCCGGCCTGATGCTGCTCCAACTCCAAATTTTTTACCCTCATCGACTGAAGATCTCGTGAAAAGAGATTGGTAATTCTCTCCCAAAGTTTTTTCTCTCCTATACGAATAAATATATGTAGAATTGATTGTAAAAAAAACATTTCTTAACAAGTGAATAAAATATGTCTTGCTTGAATACTTGTAATAAAACAATTGTGTTTTACTGAGTGAATAAGATAAGTCTTGTATATCTGTATGGTTTTTTTTTAATTTATAAGTTTCCTGAATTATTGTTAAAAGTTGGTTTTTGAATTTACATAAAAAGGGGTTTATATTGGGAACTAAATTTCAGGGACTTGTAAATTATAATTTTTTATTTGCTGCTGATATAGTCAACCTGTTGCGTATGGTTGAAATGACAGCAAGTCAGGTGAAATCTCTTGGAGCATGCATTCAGAGGCCTACAGGCCGGTGTGCCAAACCAGGGAATCCGGCACTAGAAAAACACATTCTGAATACTGTAATGGTGAAGGGGTGAGTTATCGTGAAACAGATACTGCAGAGGTGCCAACTCATGAAAAAAAAAACAAAAAAGCTTTCTCAGGGCTGAAGCTGAGGTGTGTAAAACAGGTTTTTGCGAACACCAGGCTCGATTGATACAGGAGCTTTTCATAAAACAAGAATTTCAAGGCAAGTCACCTTCTCGACTAGGGGTGGGATGAGTTCTTGACCCCCAGGACCTTGCAGACACATCTTAGTGAGGAGTGGGTTTTATGGGGTGGCTGGCATCCTGCACTCGGGCCAGTTCTGAGGGGGAAGGAGGTGGCTATAAGCAGACAGCCCTCGATCTGAATGAAAATAGGCAGTTGATGCCATCTTGCTACATTGCCGAAAAATTGACAATCGAGAGCAGCCTGGGGTAATAGTATGGCGAGAGGTGGGAGGGGGCGACTACAAACAGGCAGCTCCCCCCCCCCCCCGATCAGTTGGTCATCAACACTTAGACTAGATGGATGTATACCTCACCAGCTCTCCCTCTCTCGTCTTCACCACACCTCTAGAAACTTGGCGGACAACAAGTTTACAATCGTGGGTTACAGCAACTATGGACCAGTGACCATAGCACCTACCTTTATCTCAAGTGATAGCCACGATTAACATTTTAATATATAAGTATTTTATTGGAAATTTGAAATATTGCAATAAGATTTTAAAATCATGTTTCTGAGCTCGGTCTACGAAAATTCCTAGCAGTTTAAAAATACAGTTTGTGTTCACAAATGCAGTGTTTTCATAAAAATTAAAAATATTTCTCCTTCATTTATAAGATTTTACCATAATTTAAACACAGTAGCTTATCGGACGCACTACATGTATCTACTTACAGCTCGACGTAAGTGCTACTCATTCATACATCGAACAAACTTATTGTAATATAATTTCAAGTGCGTGATTATTTCTGGTTTACATCGTATTTAGAGTTTTTTTTTTGCCATAAGATATTCACCAGGCTGAATCATGTCAGGTACATGTAATTTGTACACGTAAACTTGTTAATGTATTTAGGAAAACTGTAATTTAGTTAAAGAAATTTATAGGGACATTTTTGCTTAGTTAAAGAATTCATTTAGGAGAGTCACGTAATTAATTTTTACATGTGGATTACGTTTATAAAATTCCTCCTCACCAGTCTTACAGGCAGGTGAGGTATGTGCGAGAGGTGTCATACATATATCTTGTTTGTTTCATTTTTACTAACATTTTGC
Source organism: Dryococelus australis (assembly GCA_029891345.1). Lineage (NCBI taxonomy): Eukaryota > Metazoa > Arthropoda > Insecta > Phasmatodea > Phasmatidae > Dryococelus > Dryococelus australis. The sequence goes on along the minus strand of CM056994.1, from coordinate 183,568,923 downwards.
TGTAGATTGTTAATTCCCCGCTCATGTAATTGTCATTATTTAGTCGGTTTGCACTTGTCGACACCAGATGTTATTCACATAGTTAAAATTCTCTCCCATGAAAATTATATTTCTAAGCTCGGGACTCATGTAATTACACTTATTATTTACCTAGTCGTTTGAAATTTTCGATTCGATGCATGCAATTTATTCATATGTAGAACTGTCTGCAATTCTCTAATGTTTAAATGCATTTGGAAAACAGATCGTTTGTCATTACTAACATGTAATTCGCATATTTCAAAGTCGCCTATCTCCCACCACTGCCTACGACAAATATCCCCCTAAAAACATAAAATTTACACTTAGGCAACTCTTAGAAATCGTTTAAACAGTCTGTAATTCTCTTGTGTGTTAAATATATTCGTAAAAATCACCTATCTACTATCAACATCCCGACAAACACATAAAAAGTAGAAAAAAATGAGAAAAATGTCACTGAACACACTCTTGCACTCAACTCATCACCTATATAACATATTGCAACCCGCCACTCTGGTCAGTGACCTTCAGGACACCAAACCGTCAACATTGTACAGAGCTACTGCTACCCCCTCCCCAATCCAAAAAGAAAGTACGAAAGAATATAATGTATACCTATACACAAAATATAAACAAAATTTATCAAAGAAATTTGATAAAACTTTTTCATCAAATAAATTTGATAAAATTTCTATGATCAAACACACCCGATTTATTCGGATTAAGATTAAGGACTAAAAATTTTTTGATGGGATCAAAATTGGATTGAGGATTAGCCCTTTTATATCAATTTGATATCGAAGGGCTAATCCGATTAATCAAAAGGTGGCATCCTTTGTATCTAGGACCCACCAGCCCCTAGAACTAATGTGTGTTTGTAAATGCCGCGTTTAACAGAGCGGAAAGAGGAAATGCATGTCAGGCCAAACGCAATGTAACAAACCATTCATTTCGTCTTGAATTCAAAGTAGATTGTCGAAAGAACGACTACCAACACACATACAAGCTTCACCGGTGGTGCATGGATACCCAAATGTTAAAAAATTTCCCTATATTTCGGACATCTCCAGCTACAGCAGCAAACCTGGAGATGAGATCTTTCTCTGAGTCAATGATAATATCGTACTTGGTGTTCTTGAGGTTCTCCACAAGATCGTGGTGGCCAAGGAACTGGTCCAACTCGACCAATCCAGAGGTAGGAATAATTAGCATAACTCCTGGCATCTGCGGAAAAGTGTGAAGATACATCATCGTGCTGGAATGAGATTTGTCGTTGAATAAACCCAGGAACATGGGCCAGCATTTTCGGCAATGTCTCATGCAAGAAGATACCGTACGTACGCCCGTTGAATCGACAAGTTAGGATGTACGGTCGAATCAAATAATCGTGAACCGTGTCTGCCCACACATCGATCGAGAATTGTTCCTGATAGGCATGTGGTCGTGTTGCACACGTACTTTCAAACGTCCACACATGAGCATTATGACTGTTGTACAGGCGCTCTCGTGGGAATGTAGCTTCATCCGCGATTAACACTTATGAAGGAAAGTCAGGCTGTAGGACAGTCTGCTGTAGGGACCAACGGGTGAAATCTTCTCGGCGATGATAACCATGCACTTTCAACGCTTACATCCGCTATATATAAAATGGGTGCATTCCTTCGTCATGTAAAATCTCCCACACGAGTGAATGCCTGAGACGCGGGCTACGGGCAATAGCTCTCGTGCATGTGGATGGATGTACCTCAACAGAACGTTAAACATCTTCTTACATGCGAGTAGTTCTGGCCGTTCGTGTGCGGCCAACATCACGTCTACTAGTACCGAAGGATCCGCTATCATAAAGCTGCAGATGTACAAGTTCGAAAGTTTGCCAATGCGAGTTCGGAAATCGTTCCCCATAAAACCGTTAAGCAGCTCGTCCGTTTCCACTTGCTACCTCAAACGTCAGATGAATGCCTGCAAGCTCGGCATTCGTGTAACGACGCGTGCTGGTGAAGCTCCCAGCGAAGACTGGCGCCTCACGCCACTGCCAGCGGTATCGCCTCACCTACCCAGCGCCACCTAAAGGCTGTTAACGATAAAGTGAGCACTTTATAAATTAACCTTAGAAAAATGCCACTGCCCATGCATTATAGTTTAATGGGTGCAGTGAGTGACATTTGCCCAGTAAGGTTGGTAACGATGGATGGAAAGTAGTTCAATATCTTAACGTTGAATAAAAAGTGTTAGATAATCATTTGTGATAACTTAAAATTATTTATTTCGTCCTGTCATTTTTTAAATGCATTGAAGTGTAAAAAATGAGCAGATTTGCAATGTATTTACTTTCAAAATAATTTCACAGTTTCATTTGACCTAAGCATGTATAAAGTGATGAGGCCCATGGCAATGTTAATTTTAAATAAGGCGGAAAACTACACAACGTGCATATAAGTAGATCTTAAGCAGGGCTTTCAAAAGTGCTCATTTTACCTTGAAAGACTATACTAGCGTTTAAACTCGGTATTTCCGAACCCACATTCTGTGGTAATAAATGTTAAGTTTGTTCTCGCTGTCATACCTTACACTTTGTCCAGATATTTTCCGAGCATCTAGTATTGACTCTGAAAACGTTGTTTACAGGGTTATGATTTTCTCTAAAAGTATTGGATTCTCGCCAAAATATTATTTATACGCTGATTGATCCCAGGTGATTGCCTTTTCCTAAATGTTGGATGGTTTTGGCCGATATTTATAAGTTTGTTAGGCTTAGCTGCATGATATTGTGTTTATAGTGTCCCCTTATCTGTCTGCAGTAAACTCGAGTTTTTCTAAAACAAAAAGAAAACTTAAAAATAATTTACCCTCATAACTTGTTTCGTGAACTCTCATTAAAGCACTCATGTGAATTTACTCATATGGAATTTAATGCGTTCCACCACCTTTGTTGTCTCTTTTACTCGACTGTCCCCAGTTAACTTTCCTTAGCTCTAATAGGCCTACCTGGTTCTTGCCCTTTTATGTACAGCTAGTCTGTTTTTTTCATATCAAGGTTGGAGTTTGCAGCTTTTGTTACGTCAGAAGTACTTGTTATTTACTTAGCGAAAAATTAACAGAAATGTATTATTTAAGTTTACGTCCTATATCCGTTAACTTTCTCTTAATCTTATAATAAATTTTTTTTTAATCTTATCTGGAATAACAGTATCAAACGCTCTCCAACCTTTGCTTAAAAGGTATTTAAACGAAGAGAAAATATATAGAAATCGCACATCGGTTTGCTTATACACGGGAAGCCCTTCGCAAGTGTGTGTATTGTGTCTGTGCAACGTCAATATCTTTTCCAAAGTAACAAAAACTGTGTTTGTGTGTAACCACAATTGGTATTCATTGCTAGACAAACCAGACATGCCTAACACCTGAACCATCATCAATTATTTTTTCTAGGCTGCACGGATACGAATGAAATCTCTGTACTTTCCAAACACTTTCCAAAACCACAAACGAGTAAATTTCTAATTGAAACAAAATATATATTTTATTCTTGGATTCCACATGTATGGAGACAGTACTTGTTAGGAATATGTGCAGACTAAAGAAGATTTTGCTTTTGGGGATTGTAGAGGATCTCAAGCTGACTGAACGTAACCAAAATCTGTTTTGAACAGTACCGTATGAGCGAAAATAGTTTTGTGCTTCAACGAAATATTCAAATTTGAAATATTTCTGAAATGGGCCCGCTACCGGGCCAAAGCAATGCTGATTGTCAATTCCAGGTAAACGATTCTATATTACTCTGTATGCGATACATGTGAAACTTCGTGACAAATGCTAGATGTTATTTAGACACAGAAGTGTTTAAAATAAATGTGATATACTATACCGAAGTCAACATAACAATATTTAAGCCGTATGAGAATCTAAACAAAAAAGAGTGCATTTATATTTATTACTGATGAATTCAATTATAGCACTGACAATATTAAACATCCTTAGACTTTTATCTTCCTGAGTACCTTTTCCAGTTTCTTGTAAGTCATATACGATTTTTATATCAGATAGTGAAGTATATATATTTCAGCTGAAATGTGAGAATGGTAATGAAAACCAAATACCTAACTTGCCATAAAATCATTAAATGTTCCATTATAAAAATTATGATTGACTATATATTTATGTTCTGGTACATATCACTGTACCTGGAAATAACCATCAATGGATGACGTAGCCGGAGATTTATTGTATTACTTTACTTGCTTATTCTACGACAGCACTTTCCCAGACTCCACTTTCCTATTTGCTTACTAATTAGGGACACTTTGATTTGCGTTTTTGATATATATAACAAATTGAAGCCCAAAACACAACAAAAACCAGCATCCTTAGTAGCAAGGCTTACATCCTTCTGGTATCAGAGCCTAGGAGCCGGCTCTCCGGCTCTGGTCACCATGTTGAATTTTTCCCTTTTTTTAAAAAAAATCGCTTATTTTCACACAAAATCGTATGTTTTATCCCACAAATGTCTTAAAATTTCCTTTTTTCCTTAAAAACTTCGCTTTCTTTCAGGAGCATGCGATAGGGATCAGCGACCCAGATGACAGGGATCAGGGACCCAGCTCGCTCTTGGAGTTAGGAGAGCAGGATTTAGGACTTTTAACCTTTCATTCCAAAAATATAAAAAAATGACTATTTTTTATTTAAATATATTTTTATAATTTAAAAATTTAAAGGCGTAATTATTAAGTATTTTATATCACTGAACTCGTATTTTCAAGGTGCATACGATCATAATGTCATAATAAAATAATTTAAATTTTTTGTTCCATTTAAATTAATATTTATAAATAAAAAATTTAAAGGTGTAAATATTCTATTAAGTGTTATATATCACCGGACTCGTCTTTTCAGGGCGCATCCGATCATAATGTAATATCGATTATGTAACCCCCAATACCAGGGCCACCACTTTGGATTTAATAGTAACAAAAATTTTAAATTTGAAAAAATTACATTTAAAAATCTTTAATTTTCCGGGGGTTAGCACCCCCCCCCCCCTGCCCACCATCTCACCGATGTTTCGCATTGGTTAGTTAGTCAGCAGGCTTCCGCCAATTTTAATGCGAGTTTTTATTTAAAAACATTTTTATATAAAGTGGAGTGTGTTTTAAAAATAAAGCACAAATATTTAATATTGTTTCCCTCAGTTTTAATAAATTTTAAACACATACAAATATTTTCTCTGCATTGTTTTTTTTTTCGAAGGCAAGAATAGGACATCACATTAATTCATAAGAGGTTGGCATGCATTCGTTCTCACCTGCAGATGATCCACCGAATCGAGTATCCAACCCGAACCCTTCAACATCAGTTCTTCTTCCTCGCAGCATACCTTTTATATATTATCATCTATACTCTTTTTGATGTCATATACATTACAGAGTAATAAATTCTGGGTCTTGAATGCCCATCTGAAATGTTCGTCCTGATTCGGTTCTGGTTTCGTGTAGATTCATTCCAGCTTTATATTATATTTTAGAGGCCCTTGTCTTTCAATCTCTTCTGTAAGTTGGTTTATTATATTTTGTTTCATACTTGACAGGAATAAGCAAACATCTTTCGACGAAGCTTGCATATTCTGAACAAAGTAATCTTTTAGCCTGCCCCTGAATGCAGATTCCTTCAGAAAAAATCCATTGACATTAGCTTTGCCTAGAACATGGGCCATTTTTAGAGCATGAGGTTTACACTGTTTGACATGGCTGTCATATGACTCAAAACAAAATTTTACCTGGAGGTTATGTTTCATGTCCCACATTTTCTGGAACGCCTTTACTTCATAACACATGAACTTACGACCACACTTTGGGACAAGCAAGAGTCAAATAAGCCCACCCTGTCTTCTTCGTGCATTTAACACTATTCTCCTGCCTACGTGCATGACAGCATTTACTGAAGATCTTTCCACAGTAGCGACACGACCGTCCCGATATCATCGGCGAATTGCCCATACCATCCAAATGCACATCCTCACTTACCGATGGTAGCACCATAGCATCATCACTTACTGTACAAGGTAGTGATGACATATTTAGATCATCAGTACGTACAACAGTACTTATAAGTTCAAAACTGGTTTGTGATGGTAACAATGCATCTTTTTCATGTTTTGTTGGTGGAGGAACAAATCCTATACATATTTTCGAATGTTGGTCTAGTTTGTCAGTTCGTGCAAACAGAAGAAGGCACTTCTCACACTTATATACCATAAGGAACGAGTTCATCTTACATTGATGCTTTTCGTGTCGTCTAACATTGCTGCTATTTGCAAAGACCTCATCACAGTGCATGCATCGAAGTCTTGACACTGGTGGTTTGGGTCGCGGTGCCGATAAAGCTGCTGTAGGTGGCCCACCCAAAGAGGTTGAAGATGCTGTCGACACCAGGCCTGAAGAGATCGAAGATGCTGTCGACACCATGCCGGAAGAAGTCGATGAGGCTGTCAGCACCATTGCTGAAGAAATCGATGGCACTGCTGTTACAATTCCCGAAGAAGTCAGTGACACTGCTGTAGCTACCATTGGCTCTGGAGTACCCGAAGACATCGAAGATGTAGAATGATAATTTTATGCGAAGAGGCACAAGTTAGCCTAGACAATTCAACATTCAAAGGAGCTGCTGTCAAACTAAGCATCTCAGCTCACATCCCTACTGTTTATAATATACGCGTAAAGCAGACCCTATGACATTATATCAACATTGAACCAATCGTATTGAACCATTAATGCATTGTTCGGAAAGCCAATCACCGAGTTGCCACGTGATTGCAGCTGGTCAATAGCATGCAAAAACGAGACAGCACACAGGCAGGGCAGCTAACGTTGTTAAATCAAGAGCAGTTATAGCAAGTCTGTTCATGTGCAGTAACTGGAGACTTTACGTGCTTCCTGGTCGTTTTCATACCTGGACGGTGTCAGATAGCCTAAGTCAGCACATAGCATTTCTGCAATCGCTAGGTGTCTGGTAACAGGAGTCTGTACGTGCTTACAAGTCGTTTTTAGCACATAGATGGTGTCAGATGAGCATGTGCGTTGAAATAACTGCGTTAGCATTTCTGCACCTGTACGGTGTCTGATATCTGGATTTAACTAAATATGAAAAAGAGAACAAGTCGAGCTGTAAGCAAGTATATAATTTTAGCCACAGGTGAATATAAATTGCGATATCTTAGGGCCAGGTTCCTCTTTACTGTTGAGGTGTAGAATTTCAGCCGTTTAACGTTCTTTTATGCCTCTATATACCAGCGCCATGACATCAGTATTGGGTATAACATGTTCTTAGCTGAAAGGGCTACTTCGGGATATGGACAGTTTTGTGCTAGAGAATTTCTCACAGTGACCCAGAGTTGTTCATTTTTGTACAGTAAATGACTGTAGCTAGCGGGAGCAATGCTTTTATTTTGATATAGAAATCTCTGTTTTGGAAAGAGACTTATTTTAAACAACTTTTTTTGCTCGGATTTCTATATTTTTGCAGTATAATACTGTATTTTTAGTATTTATTACATTTTTTTTGATAGTGCACTTTTAAAGATTCTTTGTAAGAGGGTGGTTTTCCAAGTTTTGTATACTCATGACCACATCCTTAATTCCTGTTTTCACATCAGCACATTTTCTTTGATTATTATTATTTAATGCAGGTCTCATTAATTAACATGCATCATTTAAATTTGCTACCTTTGTTTTATATACGTAGATAGTTACCTGGCAATTTTGATATGTAGTTTATTAATAAGATGTTTGCAATGGTAGGCTAAAAATTGAGGGCAAACAATGCAGCATCTGCAACTCCTATAGTATTGCGACCAATTCTCAGGAACAGCTACTTTAGTGTAGTTTACAAAAATCGTAATGTCTGCGGACTCTATTCTACGGTTGTATTAGGACTCTATTCTACGGTTGCATTAATGTGCTTTTGCAATACTCATTAGGTGATTATCCCAAGGAAAGATACGCTTATATTATTTGTATGTTATAAATAGCCTTGAGAAACGTACAGCGAGGATGTGATTTCAGCGTCAAACAATGTAAGATCCAATTGATGAAGTGTCGAATATTCGTAGTTATTAATTGAAAATTCAATGCAAACACAAACGCACTGTAAGTCTCTGTGTAGCCAACTACGCTACAGAGGTCGGCGAAAGATATGCTTATGTGATAACCTTCAAGCCTATGCGTGCAATACTTCACTAAGAGTATGTATGTGTGTGTGTTTGAGAGTGGTGTGTGTGTGTGCGCGCGCGCGCGCACGTGCGTACTTATCTTAAATGTTTCAAACTTTTTACTGAATTATACCTGACTCGATAAACTTATGAAACGTGGTAAAGATGCCTTACTTCCATAGTCGATTCCGTACTGGATAATTTGTTTTTTTTTTTTTTTTATTAGCAGCAATTAGTTATTGGTGCTATGATATTTCTCACGAACGGTTCATCCGATTTAAACCAAATACTTTATGTTCAGTATTCACAACGTCAAGATGGAATTTCTTTACTTATTATATATTTAAATATATAATATTTACTTATTTTATATGTGGGACATTGCCCCAATAAAAATACACTAAGATTAGCTAATTTATTCTAGGGGTGATCAAACGGCCTCAAAATTAAATAACATAAACTGGGATATGACATAAATATATATAAAAATAATAATACCACAATACTTATATTTATTTCATGTCCTTAAACATTAAACATGAAAACATCAATTACTGATTAAAAGTAACCTCAGTGTGTCTAAGTATACGCAAATTACCGGTATTAGCAACAAAATTTCGGCATAACAAAATCTGATCGCCAATCTCCATTTTAACCTTCTTAAGAGAGGACAGTACAGGTATAGAATGCTAATAACATAAGTCTGATTGACAACACCTTCATGAAAGGGGAACAGTCTTCCAACAAAATATATCACGTGCACAAATGTCGTTCAAATCTTTAGCTGTAGGCTCCTTGACATTATAAGCTTTACTGAAGAAACGAAATTCCAAAATACAACTTTCAACCTTAGCAGAAATTCTTTGAAGTACAAACCAAAACGTAAAAGACACCAAAATATAACTTCCTTCAGCACCAAATATTTAAACACACCATGCCTTACCTTCCTTGTCAACATCATAACTAACAGGTAGAATATTAGAGGACATCTTCCTGTGATAATACCCCGAAGAAAGACTTCGCCTTCGATACATTGTAATACGAGAATCTGAATATAAATGCAAACAAGTAAAATTCGCGAAAATACTTGAATTACAAGTAACCAATTAAACACATAATATAATAAAGAAACATACCTTACAATACGTTAAAACATGCACAAACACCGAACTCCAGAAAAATCCTGGATCCTTACGACCGCACTACTAACCACTACAACCTACTCGCTCCGCACTCTGCATAGGAATGTCGTTAGTGCGGGAGCACTCCTTAAGTATAGGCGCTTGCAGCGCATGAGAGTTTATATCTACTGACCACATCCAATTGCAGTCCAACGACGACACCGGCGTTGTAGTGGTTAGTAGTGTGGTCGTTAAGGATCCGGAATTTTTCTGGAGTTCGGTGTTTGTGCATGTTTTAAAGTATTGTAAGGTATGTTTCATTTTTATATTATATGGTTTATTTGTTATGTGAAATTTAAGTATATTTGTGGATCCTATTTGTTTGTGTTTAATTTCAGATAACCATATTACAATGTATCGAAGACAAAGTCGTTCTTCTGGGTATTATACCAGGAAGATGTACCATGATATTCTCCCTCTTAATTATGATGTTGACAAGGAAGATAAATCATTGTTTGTAAAAAGAATTACATGTTGAAGAGTGTTATATTTTGGTGTCTTTTATGTTTCGGTTTGAATTTCAAGGAATTACTGCTAAGGATGGAAATGGTCTTTTGGAATTTTGTTTCTTCGGGAAAACTTATAAAGCCAAGGAGCCTACATCTAAGGATTTGAACGACATTGATGCTCGTGATATATATTTTGTTGGAAGACTGTTCCCATTCATGAATGTGTTGTTAATCAGACTGATGTTATTAGCATATATTATACACCTGTACTGTTCTTTCTTAAGAAGGTTAAGATAGAGATTGGCGTAACTGTCGCCCAATGAGACATTATTTAAATAACATTTGGTATGCTAGCTGTGGCTATTAAGAAAATGAAATATTTTAGATAATAGTCTCTCTGGTCAGGCCATTTTTTTAAATATTGTCCAAATTGAAAACATAAAAAAAATAAATTTTACAATGCATCTCAGAAACTGCTACCCTATTTGAACCCGACTTGGAATTCTGGAGAAACTTTTGCATTAAACATGTAGGTACACACATTGAAAACATAGTTTGCCCATCATGCTGGGAAAATAATCTTAATAATTAAACTTAAATTTCATATATCAGCTAGCTCTTATAGAGTCTCAACACATATGATATGCAAGAATAATTTTCAGCAGTCACAAGTTAAGAAATACATTTTTTTGTTACAATTACGCCAGTTTAAAATAAAATTAGGCTGCTAAATTAACTACTGAGTGCATTAAATGCAGTAACGAATGGTGTCTTGTATGATTAATCCTTTGTTATTTTGGGCCCGCGGTGGTGCAGAGCCTAGAGTGATCGCCCCTCACCTAGGCGAACCGGGCTCGATTCCCGGCGAAGTCACTCCCCGATTTCCGTACTTGGGAATTGTGCCGGACAATGCCACTGGTTGGCGGGTTTCCTCAGGTATTTTACTTTTCCAGCGCTCTTGCATTCCAGTGCTGCTCCATGCTCGCTCCTCTTCGCCCACATCGGTGCTCAAGTCCCCAATGTTAACAGTCGCCCAAACTCTCTTCACTCTGCTTAGTTATGTCCAGTGACTTGCCTTATATCAATATATTCTTTGTGCTGCATTAACGTGACTTTATTTGTTGACATCTGTAAAAATTATTCTTGGCATAGGCAAACAAAATATTTTCCAAGCATAGCAATGTGTCGTTCTTATTTCACCTAAAACATTTATTGTATAACTTGTTCTATTCCTTGAGCTGACATGCATGAACCCATTTGAAAAATATTTCTTTGTTATAATTTTTCATTTTATATCCAACCCTTAAACTTTTAAGACAAGTATAAATGTCAAAATTTTAAAGTGGTGTCTCAATAATACTATTTCTTGAAGAAATAATCATTTTATTTATTAAAGTTTTTAACGTATCGCCGAAGCAACTATCTACATGATATTTCGCACATGCCATAATTTTCTCAAAAATATTATTCATTGTAACATTATGAAAAAATAAATTAAAATCCTTACGCTTTATATATTGACTTTATTGCACATAATACTTTCATAACACGAGGGTGCAGGAAAGCAGCATTTTTAACTTGTTTTGCAAAAATAAAAGCCTGTCAAATACACTATTTTATTCTATTTAGTTTTAAATTGGGCATAGAGCCGTTTAGCCTCGTTACATTTGCTTATTAGGACCTTGTTGCAAAACAACAGAATGCTTGATTCTAACTTTTTGGCCACTAGCTAACGTTAACAGTATCGTAGCATGTATGCTATTGGTTTCGGAGAAAGCAACTATTACTTACTTCTTTACTAATTTCTTAAAGGCTAGGAAGCCTCTTGTGTCAGCAATAATGAGATTTAACTAAGCTGATCACATCACACACGCACCAAACGAGATGGTACATCGATAGACCTGTGGATTAGCATTTTACCGGCACTTGGGTTCGAATCTCGGCATGGCCCTCCTGATTCCGGTTTTTTGTTTTCTCGAATACACACCAGCCAAATGCTGGAACGTTTCCTTGCTACACGAAGAAAGTATAATGTTCTCGCAACAAAATAATTACTACTCAGGCATTTATTTAATGTTTATAATGCAGTAAAATTTAGAGTAATGTGAAAATTTTACAGTGTTAACCATTTACAAAGTCTTACATTACTATAATGCAAGTATACTGTTGACGTGTTAACGTAAATAATGATTTTAAGCAATGTTGCTGGAACCAAAAGTTGTATCATGCTAAACATAAAACGAAGAACAATATATTTTGTGTTTCTGTGACAATAAATAAATGTTAATCCAACACAAGTTTACACCGACTTGACGTTGTGAAATGGCAGAAGTGAACAGCAATAATCTTGTAAAATGAAATCACTATGTTAAAATTTCAAAGCATAGTACGAAAACTAAATGAGGCTTATACCACTTCTTCAATCCTCGCAAAGCAGTTTGCGTGTGCTAGCTGTGTATATATTGATAAGAGCATAACGTATTTCACTTAACGAAAGAGAGCAGCAGTTTGTTGTTATGTTTTTCTTGAATACACACAATATGGAACGCGGTCAGGCCAAATGCTCAAGGCGCGGGTACGGTTCCACCCATAGACGTAATTTTTCTTCGTTGGTAATATTTCTTTCTGTGACAAAGTAATTGTATTTATTTTTCATTGGAAAATTTTTTACATAAATATTAACATCAATTCAACACAAAATTTCTTTTCCGGCAAGAAAAACACCGTCTTAATGTTGACAGAACAGTTATAAGGTAATGTACTTTATGTAAAGTACTTTATGTAACTGTAGCATTAATATCATATCTGTATATTACATTAACAGCAACACTAGTTACTGATGGTTCACAAATTACAAAAAATTACTGCTGTCACAACATTAGACTATTTTCCTGTGTACACGTCCAATTCCTTAACATTCGTGCTTCACTAAGCAACAACTTCATCTTTAATGTCCTTGCTTTCGGGGAGACACTAAGCCCTACCTACCTCCGCTGTGCTATTTGCTTAACCTACTATGGCATAGACACATGACTGTGATGTTGCATTATATATTACTTTAAATTAATACAATGTTGAAAATTACAATTTCTTATTTGCGGATATGAGCACAGTATTACAAGGTAATTGCTATGCGTGGCATTTATTGAGTGAGAAACAATGTTGGTGTACTAGCTTCCATTATTACAGCATTTTTAAAACACTATATGAGAAAAGTATTACGCTACAACTATAGGTGGTATTTATTTCGAGAGAAATCAGTATTAATGTTTTATCATTCCTCGATATAGCACTTTTGCAACAGTAGGAAAATAATTTATCACTCCTCAGTACGTTAAATTTTTTTACAGGTTAAGAGCCACAAAGCACACAGAACTGAAATAAAATATCTCTCTAGTTAATATTTTCGTAAACGATATAATCTAGGTCGCAGCAGCAACAATTGGAAGGAGGAAAAAGGAGATTGGAAGGGGAGACAGGACCCCAATGAATTTCTCGATTCGTAGTTGGAAGGCGCCAGGGGTCAGCCAGGTTTAACATATCAAAATAATTTTTCTGCAATGCACATACATTTTCTCTAAAAATCAAAATTTGTAACATTTATTAAATGTATTTTAATTTGTTTTTAGATAATATGCGAGAAAAGAGGAGAGCGTATTCTACGTTAGTTTTTAAACGGTTTATTCTTTGCAACCATAAATATGCCTATTTTTATAGGCTTATTTTTTGGCAATACAAGCATACAGTGACGTGTCTAATAATGTAACATTATAGCAAAAACTTCATCGTCTAAGAATTACTTGCTGATAATAGTAATACATGTCGTTTCGGAAGGCCACCATTTAAGACTGCAGCACATGTGTTAATTGTTTTCTTTGGCAAAGAGACTGTGAAGGTATTCAGAATATTTGATGTATTTAAAATTTTAATGTGATAGATCTTTTATTCTAAAGTTGTAAGGATTCCCGTAACGATAAATTGAACTTACTTGATGTAATTCTGTGGGAATACTGTATCATGTAGTCAACACAGTTCATCATGTTGGGAAAAACGGAAATCATAGTTGCTTGTACAGCCGTCAAATCTTTGAGGAACGTGATTAGAACTAACGTAAATAAAGAAACTAAAATTAAATTTCGGAAACACCGTCTACATTTGATAATGCGAACACCCGATTATATGAGTAATCGGCATCTGACTTAGCCCCTTGAGTATAGGACGATACTGTTTCCATATATATAACCAGCGTTCTGAAGACGCTGTGTGAAAGCGACAAATTAGTCACGCTGCATCCTTGAAAGAATGGCGGTTTCCGGTCGCTCAGGCAATGGTGGGTAACGCTGGGCCAGGAAAAGGGAGCCGTTTCTTTCACAATACAACTACAGTTGTCTGGAACGAACTCGCCAACATATTTAACTAAAAAAAAAAATTATTTGTGAGTACTAGGTGAATAAACACTTCAGATAGTCGGTACCCGTTAGTAGGATCCGGCGCATTCACATGACAAAGTCCTTTAACCAGCTTTGTGCCCTAGAAAACATATAAAATTGTGTTGGCACTTTACCACTGTTAAAGTCATTAATAAGTAAAAATAATCATATTAATATACAGTATATGATAGTGCAGCAGGAAACCCACAAATCACACAAAAATTCCTATCAACCCGAAACAAAAAAAAAAACTTGGATTTATAATTATGCGAAATCACGAAAAATTAAATACAATCCATAAAAACTAAACTTTTCAGAAGACTTTTAAACTCAGGAGAATTCATAAAAATTGCTAGAAATCTAAGAAACTCCTTATCTATTTAAAATTCCGTAAAATTTGAGAAATATTTAAAAAAATCCAATTATTAATACATAAATCTACGTTCAACAATTAAAACGATATCATTGATTCGTCAACATAATCTATTAAGGTGTAAAAACCCTTCACAAGTCACAATAAAATCTTTGAAAATCGCAAACAAATATTGAAAATCAGAAAAAAATAAAAAATAAAAAAATTATTTTAAATCGCTCAAGAATCTCTGGGAATCACCGAAAATATTTTACAATCGCTGAAAAATCTTTGAGCACCACTGAAAAATATTCTACAGTCGCAAGAAAATCTTTGACAATCTCAAGAAAATCTTCTAAAACAATTAAAAATGTTCGAAAATTACTTAAAATCTTGTAAAGTCACTGAAAATCACAAGAAAGCCTTTCAAAATCTCAAGGGAATATTTAATATTCCCTCCAAATATACG
Organism: Dryococelus australis; assembly: GCA_029891345.1. Lineage (NCBI taxonomy): Eukaryota > Metazoa > Arthropoda > Insecta > Phasmatodea > Phasmatidae > Dryococelus > Dryococelus australis. The sequence goes on along the minus strand of CM056994.1, from coordinate 183,553,821 downwards.
AAAACCACAAAATAAACTTCAAATATAATTTTAAAAATGTTTTGAAATTACAATAAAATTATGGAAAACCACATAGAATCTTTCGAAATAACAAAAACCATTAAAAAAAATTTGTAACTGTAACATGTAATACATAACCTAGGCCACCACGTTGTGATAGTAAGAATTTTATGTAATGCACCACATGACAAAATATTAAATAGGATGTTGCCAATATTTATGATTCAGCTAGTGAGTAAAAATAAATGAATATAATTCCAAAGTAATATGTTTGCTCGGCTATACTAAGTTCAGAATGCAGTGTGTAGCATGTGTTTTATTTCACACTACTACATAACAAGGCACTTGTTTTCTCATTTTGACCAAAAATATGTAAATGAGGTATAGGATAAAACGTGGATACTCAGAAAATATGTCAGAGGTGTCAAATCTAGCTAAAAATTATTTATTGAGAAATATTCAAAAATCTTGAAATTCAAAATATCTGTTTTGTCTTAGCTGGAAAATAAATCAAATAATCAAATATCCCTGAATGTCAATGAACAAAAAAAAATGGTGTTCAAACAAAGCTGCCGCTAAAAAGTGGTCAAGGTTAACATTAATTTTCAAATACCCATGCGTGACATGTATAAACAGTCTGACTTAAGCACTTTTTTAATATACGTAGTGCTCTCAAAATTTAACAACTATAGTTTAGTTCAGAAAAATATGTTACTTGACTGTCTCAATTAGGTAAAATCATTTCTCTCTCAGGTAAAAATTGTGGTTAAAGTGTGCTGATGCTAAATTAGGCACCTTTCCAACATGGCATAGTGTAGAATGTTCTACGCCAACGGCGTAACATAGCAAAGTCTGAGATGAAATGAATTTAAAATTGATGAAAAATAGCTTTTGCAGTGAAATATCAAGTTATAGACACAGACAGAAAAATGTATCTTGTAGAAGGAACGGAGGTAGGAATTGCAGGTCTGGGTGTGACGCTACATTACGTGGCTCGCAGGCTCACGGACGTTACATGTCTATAGTCCATTCCCGATTGGAAGCGACTTATGAAAATCAACCTTTGAAAAAACCCTCCAGGCATAACATGTCAACCTGTTTTTTTCAATTACATGTATTCCACAAATATATAACACTGTGGTTAACTATAGAGTACTGTATTATTGAATAAATGAAACTTTACCTCAATATCTTCTATAACCTGCAATATTTATTTCTTTTTAAATATGAATTAACAACAGCGAGAGCAGCGACGTGTTGGCAACGGGCGGTAAGAAATAATTCACAGTTAAAATATTATTTAAACCTGGTTTTTTAGTATCCTTTTGTAAATTAAACAGTCCTTATTGAATTGTGTAAATATTTAGGTAGCCCCGATGGCAACATATCTCATTTTTATAGTTTAAAATAACAGTGGAAAATAATGTTAGTAGGCCGTAATGGTAAGGTGTTGTTTTATCGAGCGAGAGCAATTTTGAAGCAACTGTCTGCTGAGCGAGCTTTGTTGCTCTCTTTCTGTCTTTGCCTCTTTCACCCGGGAAGTTTCACTTCCCTAGTACACCGGTAAATTTGTACACGTTTTCAATTGTAGCATATATCATACTTATTACAGCAAAATAATGATTTTGGAATTTGTAATTTACAACTGAAAAGAGATGTTGATGTTTGAATATTTATTTTAATATATGTATATATGATGGCAGGACAGAAACAAAGTGAAGTTGGCAGACGTGGCGAGCCATGACATGGCGTAGTGAGTAGTGAGACTTAGGCATCTGCAATAGCTCTGAGAATGATGCCAGGCCTCTACACCAAGAAAAATGCCAAACGTCTACACTGAGAATGATATCAGGTGTCCACAGAGACAATAATGCCAGATGATTAAACTTCTTCATTAACACCAGGCATCCACTTAAATACCAGTTGCTTACTACATAGTCAACCATCCACTGCATCATCTAGATCTACTATGCAGAATCTACAGGGAACACATCTCTCTCCGCATTAGTCTGCTCCAGGTATAATGCATCACTGCCACTGTTGTGATAATTGTGATGAGGAATGTTTTGATGTATTCAATGCTATACTTGCATATGGGAAGGTGAAAACATTATTGAGTTAAGACTGCTCTCAATTATGGGTGTTGTCAAAAGAGATTATTATTGCTTTTGTGGGACACAAAATAAAGCTAGGATATCTGTTCCTTCCTGAACATTTGCAATGTGATGAGGACATTGTGTCGTATTTGTCATGGGAAGACTATCCTCACGGCATGCCTGCCTTTGCTAATGATGGAAATAATCAACATATGCAGAAGGGATGTATGTCACGCAGGATGGAACAGCTTATTGAAGCTAGAATTATCCCGAATGTAGTAATGGACGATTCCAAAGTTGATGAAGTGGATTCGGAGGCGTCCACTGATATTTTATAAATAGAGTGGAGAGGTTTTGTACATAATATAAAAAGAAATAATATTTAAATGATGTGCTCTGCGCAAGGTTTCGAAAACTATCAAGACAACTCCTTTGTAATTAAGGAACTGCTATGTCTTATGCAACCAATGCTATTAATTCTAAACTACTAAGCTTTAAATCTCCCAGACATTGGTATACTTAAAACAGGAAGTTAAAATTATGTTTTGGGAACAGACTTAAAATATACATGACCTATTTTCATAGCTTACAAAGAAAGTTTCCAATATGTAAATAATGTGCTCCTCGTAAATTATCCAGTATATGTGCTTGGTAAAACACAGATGGAAATTTTAAAAAGTTTAACTAATGCCGAAGTTATAATTATTAGAAGTTATCATGACTATTCGAGTATTAATTCAATAGATAAATGCTATAATTCCAATCACTGTGAGAAAAAAAAAATTCTGTTAACAATGCAAAAGCAAATATTTTTTTTTGTACCAGGATCCAAATATGTGCAAAGATATTAATTTCTAAATATTTCGAAAAAATTGAGAAATTCAACCAAGAGAAGACTTATGCCAGTATTACCCGAGGAAACAAGAAAGTATGGTTCCAGTCTCTAAACAACATATACATCCAAATATAGATGTGCAATGGAGATGAGCATAGGAACTTTGCAAATAATTAGAAGGAAACACATATACAGAATGATTGTTGTGTTATGAAGATTACTGTCTGATTTTTAATATGTGGCCCGACAGCGAACTACACTGTTCTTCTTGGGACCTTTGTTTTAGAAATGGAAATGAAGAAATAACCAAGGAACTAGGATTTAGACAAATAAAATATTAACTGAGTATAGAGTTTTATGACATCCCCACCTTACGGACTGAAACATGTAATAATAAGGAACACATCATGCAAATGCTAGGCAGTAGCCATCTTCAAAGGTCGCCTTGCAGAATGTGTGACTGTGAGGTTTAGAACAGCAATTTTTGTCTGTCAATTTGTTTTAAACAAGTTATTGTTGAGGAACTAATATTATCTCAAACTGGAAGAAAATTTCAGTACATAAAGAGATATAACTGTACACCAGAGCTTCAGTTACGATGGAAAGGTTCTACTCATCACTTTCTTAGGCCAGTGTTACTCCAGGATACAGGCAAGTGTGGTTTGGAATTGAAGTAGCACATAGTCCAATGCAGATACAGATGTGCTACTGAGATGAACATTATCATTTCTTGGTTAATTATTCCTGATTACACTTTAAAAGTTTACGACATTTGATATTGGCGAAGATTTTGTCCTGTGTATAATTTGCATCCTGACAGCAAGCAACCTTTCTGTGAGAGGGACTATCATTTAAAGCTCAAAGTGCAAAGATCACAAAATGTACATCCTACAAGAAAATTTAATACAATATGCAGAAGGAATGTAGTTGTTCTCTTACCACAGTATGGAGCGAACAATGTAGCAACAAGGAAAATTTTACATATGTAGGAAATAAAGAATCAACTACTCAATATGGCATGAGGAATTGTAAAGTTTGGCTTAGTAAAAACACTTAAATGACAGCAACCCAGACTATATAAGGGAGATCATTTAGTAATAGACTGTCAGTAATGGCGTGCATCTTCAACCCTACAGATGGATACAAAATACTGTAGATAGGATACAGAAGAATTTTCTTGAATCCATGTGATGGTATTTTACAAGTTCAAGTGTGCAACAATATAGAACATTAGTACTACACTTTCGATAACAGTCTTGCCACTCACTTTGGTGAAGAGGAGCATTGACATGGAGTAATCGCCTACCAACTCACCATACCTCACCAAGGAATCGCAATTTACTAGAAGGAGACCTGCAACTGGGATATCCACAACTTTTTTTTTGGACAAAAAGTCTTTGTTTTTCCTTCAATATGCTATTTATATGCATGTGAAATTTATAATTTAAAATAATGTTCTTGCTGATATGCAATTGGACATTTATTAATAAAGGTTTGCATTCTGTAACTTATAGCATTTAATACTCACATTTTGATGTTAAGGAAATGTGTGAGTCAGACATTCATTTCATATGTATGTATTTCTCTGTACCTTTGTTAGCAAATACCAAAACATGTAATTTTGATTCTAGTTTGACTAATTGCAACAGATCGAAATGTCTTGTAAACCAGTATGGGCCTAACAGAGTAGAATGAAAGCATAAGCTTAAGGGCAAACACATTGTAACAACCTTTTGTGAGGAGGGAAATTGTTTGAAACAACTCATTTATAATACAGACAATGTTTTACCCTATCAGTATTTCGAAGAATGTGATAATAATCTTCATACTTTATATCATTTTGGCAAAAACAAGTTTGGTTATACATCTCATACTGGTTGTCTTTCATCAATATGGCATGTGCATTGAGCAATAAAATTTGTAAAAATAATGTTTTTACCTAATTCAACTTTTTACTTTAAACATTAAAGAACTATTTTATCACTATATATACATTGTTCCTTGCTAATTGTTCTCAGTCGAGTGTTTGTTAGGAAATATGTAAAATGATTAATTTTCTTCCTGGAAACCATTACATCAGTATCAAACCAGGAAAGTCTAATGTAACTTAAACACTGGTATAATGGACTTCTCCATGTATTTATAGAGACTTGCCACAGTGTATTCCTTTTAAAAGTAATTTATTTTCTGCTAGAAAACAAAAAAAGACATGCATTGATACAGTGCAGTGATAACACGAAATCTCCTGTGTTTTAAATAAACCTCTTCCATCTGGTATTGAAGATGTACACTCACATTATGTTGAAACACATCCAGACTGGGTTGAAAATATCGTTTTACATTCTCCAGAATGTAAAGACATATGTGTACAAACAGTCAGATAAAAGGAAGAACATAAGTAATGCTCTCTCCTTGAAAGCAGAGTTCAAGAAGGTGAACTGGATCCAATATTAGGAAAATTTATGAAATGCTTGTTAATGGAAGTTGCTAAGAGACTATAAAAATATTTGTGTAATTATGTTTGTTTGTGAAACTATGTTATATAATTTTTTATCAATATGTATTTGTAATATATATGTGTGTATATATATGTTTAAAATTAATCATCTAATATGTTTTGTAACATCATATATTTGCTAGTGGTAAAAATGTTGTATATATTTTTGGAGCAACCTGCACTTGTTTGTTTTATTGTATGTGTGATAATGTTTGCTATGTTTTGGGTCATTCTATATTTACTTGTGTATGTTTTGGAACACTCTATAGTATGACAGAGAGATTTGTCTTTTATAATGTTGTACATAAATTTTTTTAACAAGCTATATTTGTTATTTTATTTGGCAATAAAATATGTCTTAAAATGAATTCATTCATTCTTTTATTTACCTGACCCTTTTAAAAATGAACTTGTTTTCCTAAGAAAGGAATTATATATTGACAAGAGAAATTATTTCAACAGTAAGAGAGGAATAAAGGCATAAAAATTAAATAACAGAGAGAGAGAGAGAGAGAGAGGGAGAGAGAGAGACAGAGAGAAAGAGAGATTTTTAAAGTTGTTGGATTCTATCAAACTATGTTGCAATAACACACACTAGTGTTGTAAAGAAATATGATTTAACTTAATATATTTTAAACTGTATCCTGGCACAGATGTATGATGGTAAAATGTAGTATTTTTTATTTACAACACACCATAAATAAGTACAAAAGAGTTCATTCTTTCACCAGCCTCCATAGATTCATCAGTTTATGTATTTGTAGTAGGCTCTGGGTTCAAATCCCGGGTAAGGCATGGTTAGTATTAGATAGTTTCTGGGTTTCAGTCCCTGTTATATCACATACAGTTGTAATCTAGTTTCTGGGTTCGAGTCCCAGCTATGACAATATGATTGTAAGGCAGTAATCATAATACATATAAGGAATATTGAATGATTCACATGATTAAAAATATATAAATAAATATTAGTAATTTGTTCTTGTATGTTAAAGGGTGCAAACAGTGTTGGAGTGTAGTAAAATGCATGAAATTTTGGGTTAGAAACCTTGTATTGGGACAAGCTTGTATCAGAATTGCAATTGTCAGTATCCAAAATCATTAAATAAGAATGTAATTCAAATTTAATTGCTTAAATCTGAATAAATACACATATTCCAACATATGCAACCTAAATATTAGAAAATGTGTCAAATCCTTTTAATTAACATTAAATTCTTCATGGATTCTAAATGACTTCATGGAGCAAGAAGCTCCACTCTAGTATGCGGGTGTATTGTGTCAACTGTGAACCAGTCTGACCCACACCTTCACTCACCGCAGCTGCTGCCAGGTGTTCGCGATAAGAGAGTGAATCACTCATTCCCTGGGACCCGGCCGGCCACACGATGCTAGCCTAGCTCTAGTGGGTTCTTTGTCGTCATGACTGTGCGGTCAAGGAACTTCTCGCTTCAAACCTTCAGGCCTGCTGCCAGCTTACTGCTCACTGGGGAATACGGCTGCCTACCAGAGCATGAACCTTGGTGCTCACCTGACAGAGCAGGGTACCGCTCAGGCCTTGAATTATCTGACCTGGGTTTGGGTCTTCTTCAGCAACCACCAGCTTTGCTACTAGACTTTATGAAAATGAATAAATTTTTTGGGTGTGTTTATATTAATTAAAAATTTACACCACACTTTTTTTGATTTTAGTGTTACTTTTTCCAGTAATAGTGCAAATCTTTGCAATATGAATGTAACTATATTTAAAATTGTTTAATATTTTTACAATATTAATGAAATTTATTTATAATCGTTACAAATTTATACAATTTAAATGAAATTTACTTAAGTATATTAAACATTTTTCTACAAATTGAATGAAATTGTTAACTTTTGTAGCAATTTGCTTCACACTTGCAATATTTGATTATTTGGCTACTTTCAAGTATTTTTACATATTTAAAGAAGTTTTTAAGATTTTTCAAGGACGGGTTGCTGTGTGTATGATGAGTACGAATTATGAAACAGATAAAAAAAGGGAAAACTATTCTGGTTACACCTCATGTTCCAGGAGGTTCATAAACCTCTCCCAAGCTTGTTCTGTGTGAATTGTGAAGTGAAGGATGTCTGTGTAAGGGATGGAATTGACATTGAGTACTTCTAATGAATGAAATGGTTTGATGTGTGTGGCAGGGTGGTTTTTGCTTATAATTTTAAGTAATTTTTAATATTTTTCAAGGGTGGGTTGATGTATACACATGAGTATGAATTATGGAACAGCTAAAAAGGGAGAACTATGAAGGTTATGCCTCATGTATCCAGGATGACCATAACCTCAGCTCCCAAGATCATTCTGAGTGAGTTGTTTGGAAAAGGATGTCTGTGTGATAGATTAAATTGACATTGAGTACTTCTAACAAATGAAATGTTTTGATGCGTGCTAGGGTGGATTTGGTGTATATATATATAACTTGTAAGTAGTTTTAAGAGATTTCAAGGGTGGGTTGATGGGTAAGTGTGAGTGTGAGTGTGGGGGAAATGTGTTGTAAGTAATTATAAGTAGGTTGCTGTCCTATCTTTTGAGTAGATAGAGAGTTGACTAGTTTTAAGTAATTTTTGGAAACATTTTAAAAACTAAGCAAATTTTATTACTTAAGTGGATTACATGTTTAGTTTCAAGAGTGTTTGTTTAGTAAGTAATATTTATACATAGTGTAAAAGAATTCCTCTCACAAAAAAATTTAATATAAATATCATTATTAAATTTATAAAATGTTTTGATGGTGTAAAGAATTTTTAAAGTGTATGTTAGTTTTATTTTTAATGGTGTAAAGTATTTTTGAAATTGTACACTAATTTAATTTTTGATGGTGTAGAGTATTTTGACAGTGTACACTAGTTTTGATTGTGTTGCATAATGCACTTAAAAAAAAGCTCATTTATAATGTATAGTTCTTCTCTTAAAAAAAATTGTTTTCAAAATTGGGCTTAAAATTCAATGCAATAGCATGAGTTTCAATTTCATTGCAATGTTGTAAATGCAGTTTGCTTGCTCCAAACACAAAAGTTGTGAAAGACAGATAAGGCAAGCCAGGTCGCAGGTAATGGTGAATTGTATAGCGGCTAAAGCTATAGGGGACGGCAATTCATGTCACAGAGTGAAGTCGACAGTGGAATGGTGGTGGAGGGGCTGTGGTGAACTTCTCCTGCTGGCGGGCATGTGTGCAGGCGGTTGCAGGGTCTGTGTGATCAGTGCTAGTGGTGGAAGGGAGCCGTCGAGTGAATGGAAGCGGGCAGGGGAAGGGGAGTGGGTTGGGATAGCGGCACCTGCTGCGGGCTGCAACAGTTTTCTGAAACATGCCTCATTTTTTATTCTAGTCCGCGCGTTGCCCGTCACCGTGCACACATACTAGACTTTCATCTGCTTTCCTTCCATTCCGAATGTCGCCCTGTTCAGCTCTTGTAACCTGCTTTTCCAAATGCTCCCCCAAGCGCTCGGCCGTCTACTACCTGGCTTTGTCACCTGCGTCTTTTATAAACACATCACGCTGTTGAAAACTACGCTATCATACAAATTTTTAAACACATATTTAACCTTGTAAAATTTTGTTTTAAATAAAGAATGTAGATCTTTATATTCGTAATACAAGATTTATTTAAACTATGTCATGGTGAGGGAATAAAGTGGGATTCTTTTTCTCTGTTTTCAGAACAACATAGCATTTGCCATTTATTTATTATGGTGTTGTAACTGTAATTGCGGGAAACAAAAGAAACTTTAGTTAGGATTCAAAATGAATGAGCATAAGCAGCAATATATTGACAGCTTGCTTGAATATCTCTATGTAAGTGATTCAGATTTTGAATCACAGAAGGAAAGAAATCATATTTTATGCTGTGAAGACAGTGTCCTTTCGCCTAAGTGGACACAAGTTGATCTTTTGCAGGATGTTATCTACTTAAGTGATTCGAGCACAGATTCACTCATAGAGAGATAGTCAACATCAAATAGTCGAAACGTGTCCATTTCCTCAAAACAAGGAAAGTTTGATGGATGAGTTATTTCTATCTGACTCGGAAAATTCTTGTGATTTGGACAGTGCTCCAGCCATCTGACAACCGACTTTCGAGTCAATTAGAGATATTTCGCCTAGGAAGGCAGAATATAATTAGTTTTTGGAGTCGCCAGCCTCAGTGGAGCCTTTGTCTGACCTGACATACGAGCTATTGGCTACGGAATTCACGGGTAAGCTAACTGATGGTGGATAGTTAATAATAGACTTAACATCGATGCAAACTTTTCTCTTTTTTTTCGAGAGCTCTAAGGCCCCTTTATTAATCTTAATATTAGCATGACCCCAACCTATTAGAGTATACATTACTGCAGCGAGTAAGTACTTGAAATCCCTCACGGAGGAGGACGGTGCTACGGAATACTTATATTTTCAAAGCAAAGCCGTCCCTGTCCTGCACTTATCCGATGTGGGTTTGATCTATGATGATGACATCGTCCCTTATCTTACTAGCAGACGTCAGGAGTTTAGTGTGTGTGGATCTGGCTGAAGTCTGCAGATTTTGATATACATGGATGCCCATGTGTTTCAATACCGAGTGTTCACTGTTGGTGCATTGCACACTAAATTACCTATGTTTATTGCTGATACAAAGGCTGTATCGATGTACCCTGCCCAGAGAGAATGTGTTTCCACAATGCCGTAACGGTATCTTTGTTTCCTGCCACACAAAATGTTTGCAGAATTGCTTCATATTCAAAACCTCACCAGTTTATGAATACTGAAGGTCTGTCGACACCTGTAGTCATACAGGATATTCGTAAGTTCGAGGAGAAGAATTCGATTTCTATCAATGTCGATGGTGTGGTAGACAAAGATAATAATATAATTGACGAATCTTCCAAAAAGGGTAGGGTTATCATACCCATGTGTATTACTCCTGTACACCATAATTAATATGTGAATATTTTGCAGATTCACCCAAGTGAAAATGCTGCTCATATACATTTTGTCCGTATTAGAAAATTATCAAAGCTGGTTGGTAGTCAGCTGAGTAAGAGACATCAGAAAAAAAATTTTGCGATCGACACCTCCAGTACTTCCAAACTGAGTAAAATCTCACAAGTCATATTCTTTGCCAGCAACAAAAAGTTGTTCGCAGTTTTTCCCCCACTGGGGGCGACAAGTACTTGGAATTTAAAGGCTACAGAAAACAACAAAGATTGGGTTTTTCCTCGCCTATTGCGATGTTCAATGTTAACTGAAACCCATGTCCACTTGCTTACCTAATGATGATACTAGTCATATAAATTCAATCAACCAACATATTCCATATCCTTGTAGCATTTTGTTGGTCTGCTCATACAATCCAAGTATATCTTACTATTTTGAGTTTGTTGATGCTGATTGTAGGCACCAATTAGTTGATAAATTAGTTGAACTTAGAAAGTGAATTGCAGGAATTCACAGTGTCATTGCTCCAATGAAGCCAAAACCCCCTGCTGATGAAGCTAGGTTGGGGGCACAAACATGTCACATTTGGAAGGAAAAGCTCGGTACAGATGATATTGTGGTCGATCATAACCATCTGATGGGCGAAGTCAGAGGTCGTGCACATAATAAGTGCAACTTTAATTTCAGACTGCCTAAGAACCAATTTATTGCTGTTTTTCATAACCTGCAAAACAATGATGCTCACTTTCTCATAAAGGCCTTGGCTGAACATCACATAACGCAAACCCGATGGAACTTTTGTAATCGAAAAACCAGGTAAAATTCAAGTAATTGGAATGACCCTAGAGAAATACTAATGTATTAGCAAACAAATTCCCAATGAGATTGATTTTAATTGTGCCATATTGGCACACCTCCTTAATTACTATCTGACACATAGTTTTTTAATGCGTCAAAATAGTTTTTTTCATGTGATGCTAAGAATTTCATAATATATCCTTGTGAGTTGATGTAAGGAAGTAGTGAATTTTTATATTGTCACTGAGTTAAATTAGTTTTAAGCTATTAGAACATTATAAATTTTAATATTTTGATTAGTTATTGAGAGGGCAAACTTTATAATTATTATGGTCCCTAATAATTAACTTAATTTTTATCTGTTTCGAGTATAGTAGTTTTCTTTTCAGTTCTTAGCACAATTGTGAGGATTTTAACTAAATAAATGTCTCTTAAATTTGTTTATTTTGAACATTGCGGTAATTCATTGGTTTATGCCTATTCGTAATTATGTGAGTCTTTTCTAGTTTATTTAAAGTCATTTGGTCCATTAATAATTACTTTATTTTCAATTTGAAGTATTTGAGACTTCTTTAAATTGAGTTTGACTCTATGGTCAGATATTTATTTCTGTTTTTCATTTGTCATATATATTTCCATATTGGTTTTATTAGGTCGTGTAACTTAAATTTTATTGAAACAATTTGCGCTAATTATGTATTGTTTACAAATTTTCCCTCAGTGGCATTTCCCCTGTAATTTAAATTTTATACAATTTGATTCACTAACAGAGTCTTCTTAAAACTCGTTAAAGCTTTTCCAAGCAGCTGTATCGTACGTGTGTTCCTGTCTTCACCAGAAGGACTATTCAACGTTGACAGTATGTTGTATTTCACGTTCATCATTACCCCTCCTACCTAGCTTGAGTTTCTGTAGTCGTTGTGTTCACAATGTCCTCTTGTCATCATGCACCCTGTGAGTGACTTCACATAAAAAAGTCTTTCATCCACGTGCCAACCTCCAGCCATGCTGCAGTTTGTACACTTTCGTACCCTTAATGCCATTTAACAGCAAGCTCAGTATTAAGCTTCTGTTCCCTTTCCCCTGCTTTCGTGTGCAACCAAGTGGGTTTTTAACCTCACTCTTGGTCTTAAATGGTTGCCGACATGGTATGTTGGCGAAGTGTGGCAACCGGTATGATTTTCTGCAGGACCTAAGTCCCTAGTTAATAGTTTTCTTGATGTAAACACCCCATGGAGTAGCAGTCAAAATGTAGTTGAGGCGTGGTGCATTTTACTTACTAATTTATTTATTTTCTGTTGGTGTTTCTCCTCGCCATTTCATCATGTAAGGATATTTATTCCACCCTCCTCTAGTGAGTACCATTATGGTTCTTTTCCCTTCGTCGCGTGCTTTAATATTTCCTTTTTACTCACTATTGTGTACCTTCTGTATGTTCTAGTGAGGGTAGAAGAGTATCTGTGACTTCCGTCTGCACTGACTTAACTTCAGTGGTGTGACCTGCATCAACTCCATGCTTTTCTTGGCTCTACTGTTCGTTCGAGTTTTCAAGCAAATTTAATTCTTCAAGTTTTTCTTGTGTGCCTGCCTCTTACTCTACATGCTTTTTATATCAACGTGTTTTTCTATGCATTACAATGCAGTGAAGCTAAGTGATATAAAATCATATTTCTATGGTTTCGTTACTATGTTTAGACACCATCACAAGAAGTTCAAAATTAATTTTATTTTATTGTGTTCTCGCAAATACTCTTTTGTAGTAGGCCTAATAATATTTTTTAAAAATATGTAAGGATGCATTCATGTACCATTAAGTGATAATGTTCATTTAATTTTTCTATCAAATTTTATTCTCCAGGTTAATGTAAACATGAATTTTGAATCTATTACTGGAGTGATGTTTCCTCCAGTTTGATAATTATTTCTGCTGTTTCTAGTTAACGTTTGAAGCTTTATAACAAAATGAAAAGAACTTTATAAACGAAATTTCTCATTTTTCAACTAGCTAAAACCTTTTATAGTAAATCTTATGAAATTTGTATCTTGATATGATCGTGTGTAATCACGTCTTTTTGAACTACTCATGTTTCTTGCTTTGATAATATTGTATATGATATAACTCAAAATACTTAATAAATTTCAGAAAATATTCTACGTAGCACACCACCACAAAAAATACGTATTTATTCACAATCTATTTGATTTAGCTCTGGGCCTATATTTATATTGATTAGATAATCAAGTAATAAGTCTTGTTTATAAGTATTTTTGAATGATATTTATTCATTATCCTTTTCTGCCTTGTACGATTCCCAGCATGACTTTAGGTTTGTTATACTACTTCTTATATAATTAATTGTATGTGATTTCCTATCAGTCCTTTTATGTGTTTCTGTATCCACTTTATTACTATGTGTTTGTTTGGTGATTTCTTTACTTGAAGGGCTGATCTTTCTTTACGAAGTTGGTATATATTATTTTATATTTTCTTTTAATCTTACATCGGCACAACTGGCAGCAGAGAGGGTTTTTAGGTTTTTGTAACCTTTCGGTATTCGATTCACTAAGCCACGAGGTTAGGAACATTGTTCTATTATATATTTACCATTAATTGGGTCGTGTTTATGTGATTTATGTAAAGGCATACTGCATAAGTTATTAGTTTATGTGTAATGGTGTCTAATATGCTGTATTTCTGATAGGTTTTTAGTTTTCAACAGGTGATTGCCCAAGTGACATATATGATTTTCGTGCCACGCCATTTGTCTGATAAGTTTGTTTTGGTTTACGATACTCTTTGTTCGTGGCTCTGTGACCTTAGCAGTTGGTGTTTATGTGTCAATGTGCATGAAGCATGTATGCAAAATTTTACTGCAGTTTGTCTTTAATATGTGTAGTTCGATGTTTTAAATTCTCTTTTACCCCTGTACTCACCGGTACCCTGTGGTTTATATTTGCCATGCAGCTAATATGCTGTATCTTTTTGGTTATTTCTTCTGCATCCAGTAAGTAGGCCTAATTGTGTTTCCTATGGGTAAATGCTGTTTTATAGGTACAACAGGTATGTCCCAAATGTTGTTTACTTTCAGTGCTGTCTGTTTATTTGTTTCATGCTTAAATGTGTTTGTTACGATACAATAAGTCTACATTATTTATCAATGTTAGTATGTTTCGCGAGTTTATTCTTTTTTTTTATGTGCTAATATTACCGTTGTTCACAAGTTGTTTACTTCTAAGCGCGTAATTTTCGCTGCGATTTCGGGTAAAGTCTGTGACAAATGTCTCAACATGGCCACACTATCGTTTCTCCAGTGTCGCAGTACTGCCAACCTGACCATGTTTTATGGCCATATGGCTGGGTCAGGCTGTGTTTACTTTTGTGTCGCGGTAATTTAAAAGTGTCAGAACTGCGATTATTCCATTCAATAATGTATCTGTTGTTTATTTGATGTGAATAATAAGTGTGCCAAACTTCCTGAACCATTTGTTTATTTAATTAAAGTTATTTTCATAAAACTTGTCTCTTTCTTGTTTTGTGTTTATTTCTGGAGTAACTTTAATGGCATTGAGTCATTTCTGGTTGTTATTCATATTAATGGCACTGTCCCCTCATTAAGTATTTACAAATATTTATATATTTTTCTTGTTTTCTGCCATGACTTTTGTTTCTTTTTGTCATTAATCATTTCTCTATTTCCTTTTTGTTTACTTCATAATCTGGTACACTCATTTTTTGTACGAAATAATTATCTGGGGTAATTTTTATTGGAGTTTTATGCTTTAATATTTGTGAGTTCACTGACTCTCGGAAATTACACTTAGTTGGTTGTAAATAATAGTAACAACCCCAAACTAACTCTCACTCTCTGGGACATAGCTGAGCTCCATGTATAAATTTTATTTTGGTTATAATTATTTATTTTTCTTAAATCATGAGTAATTAATAAATTTGAATTAAATTATGAGTGTTATCACCATGTTTTCTTTGCTGGCTCGCTTATATAGGGTATTCTTAGTGCCCTAATTTAGATTGTTCTTTTATTATTTTCTTTCTAGGTTTGTTTGCCATTTTGGTGGTACAGTTCTTTTTAATTTTGGTTTTAGATTTGGTGCAACATGCCTTCTTCTTGGTGGAGATTCTTTGGTGTGGAATCCACCAGGATAGTCGACCTACAATGCAGTTTTGGAGAGTTAGCTGCACTGTTTCTGGTGGAGTGTATACTGCGGGTCTTCTGCTGAATGAGTGGGCATGCGTTGCCAATGGTGTTTCTCTTCAAAATTTAGGCAGTCACCATTTGATTTTTTTTTATATTAGCTTTCATTGTGGTTGCATTTTTAGGTGTCGCGTTAGGTTGAATTGGGGTACCTCCTGTCATATAGGGCATGTTGAGTAACTAAATTTGTATTTCGGTTTACTTTAGTTTTAAGGGATTTCTCAGGCTAATTTTAGTGTTGTCGTTTGGGTTGAGGGGCCTTCTGTCCCGCTTCTGCCTTAGTGCTCATGCTTTGGTAGCAAGCATGTTGTTGTGGTACTTTAGTCCCTTGGCCAGGACACTGCTGAAAATTTGTCCTTTTAGTGTGCTTTGGTTTTTTTTTTGTCTTTCTATTGTTCAGTGAGGATAGCTTAGTGGGATGGTATGGGATGTTCTTGCTGTGTTAGGCCTCATCGACTCTTCTTTTTGCTTTGTAACTTCAACCTTTTGGTTGAAAATCTGTTTTGATAAATTTAAAACTAATGGTTAATATTTTAACTTACTGGCATGCCTTTGTTTTTTTGAAAGTGTGCAGTTAAATTTATCTTCCACTCATATTTGGATATTTGTTGTTCTATATCAGTATCGGGTTTCGCTTCGACACTTTGTTGCTCGTGCTTTGCTTCGATGCAATCTTTTTTTTTGTGTTTCCTTGACATTGATCCTGGGCAATTGCTAAATTTTGGTTTTCTTTCGTTGAGCTTTGTGTTGTAGCGCTGGGATGGGACAGTGCTATTGCATAGGGTTTCACTGAAGTTCTGGAAGGCAAATTCAACCTCACTCTTGTTTGTATTTAACTTTTGGTTGTGTAGGTTGCCATAAAAACAATTTTTGGTGGTTTTGTGTCAGTTTCAGTATGGAACTGCCTAGTGTTGTGGTTCTTGGTTGTGGGTGGACTGATCTCCCATCTGCATTTCGAGACTTTCACTAGTTTCTGGCAGCCAGTACTTTTGTTTGGTTTTGTGGCAACACCATTTTCGTTTTAGGTTTTTGTCCTTTTGGTTTGTGCACTTTGTTTTGGAGTTGTGGTTGTGGTCGCGTACATAACATGTTTGTTTGCTCCTTTGTGGCACTTGGACTTACCCATTGTTTGGGGTTGTGGGAATATTCTTGACACCCCATTTTATTGTGTATTTTTTTATTGTTAAGTCTAGTTGTAAGTTTTGTGTTGACTAATATTTTTATTTTTATTGGCTGTCCTGGGTATGTGTACATCCATTATTGATCTGTAGTTCTTCGTTTGTGAATTTCGCAAGTAACTTAATATGTTTGAGTTATTATTTGTCAATTGTAATTTCTCCTTGTTTATTGTAGTTTATTTTTGAAAACAACTTTTAGTCTTGATTGAAGTTTGTCATTTGTAGTTTATGTAATTTTTGCTTCGCACATTTTATTTAGATCCCTGCACTCCATTTTTGTTTTGTTTATGTTTTGGTATTCACTTGGGGTCTGATAAGACCCATGTCAGTCCTTTTAGGGGAGGAGGGTTGTGCTGTATTTGCACACCTCCTTAATTTCTATCACACACTTAGTTTTTAAATGCATCAAAATAGTTTTTTTACACGACACTTCGAATATTACAATATATCCTTGAGAGTTGATATAAGCTACTATTGAATTTCATACATTTTACTGAGTTGAACTAATTTTAAACTATTTGTAAATTTGAATTTTTAATATTTTGATTAGTTATTGAGAGGGTGAATTATTTTGGTCCCTAACAATGAACTCCATTTTAACTGGTAGCGAGTAGAGTATTTCTCTTTTCATTCCTTAGCACAATTGTGAGGATTTTAATTAGTAATTGTCTCGAGAATTTGTTTATTTGTATAGTTGCTGTAATTAATTGTTTTGTGCCTATTTAGAATAATGCGAGTCATTTCAAGTTAATTTAAAGTCATTTGGTCCAGTAAATAATTATTTTATTTTAATTTTGAAGAATTTGAGATATATTTAAATTGAATTGGACTATGATCAGATATTTATTTCTGTTTTCATATTGACATATATTTCCATATTGGTTTTATTAGGTCGTGTAACTTAGATTTTATTGAAACGATTTGCACCAATTATGTATTGTTTACAAATTTTCCCTCAGTGGCATTTCCCCTGTTGTTTCAGTTTTACTCAATTTGATTCTCTGAAAGAGTCTTGTTAAAACTAGCTAAAGCTTATCCAAGCAACTGTATCGTCTGCATGTTCCTGGCTTCACGGGATGAATGCTGCAAAATTTGAGAGTATATTGTATTTCACGTCTGCCACTACTGTCCCCCCCCCCTACCTAGCTTCAGTTTCTGCAGTCGCTGTGTTCGCAATATCCTCTTGTAATCACGTACCCTGTGCATGACTTCACATAAAAAATGTCTTTCGTTCACATTCTAACCTCCAGCCATGAAGCAGTTTGTTCACTTTCGTACACCTAATGCCATCTAGCGACGAGCCCAGTACTAAGTTTCTATTCCCTGTCCCCTGATTTCTTGCACAACTGAGTAAGTTTTTAACCCCACTCATGGTCTTGACTTGTTGCCGACATGGTGCTTAGGCATAGTGTGGTAACCAGGATGATTTTCTTCGGGACCTGAGTTCCTGACTGTAAAGCATGATATAACTACAGTATCAACTTACTTTATACTAGTGTCTTTGATACATTTTACCCTTGTCAAATAATAATAAGAAGAAGAAATTCACAGTCTAACATAACATCCTCTGGAAACTGTGTGTGTGTAAGTGTGTTGAAACCAGTCATTTGGTGTGTGTAGCTGTCGGGAAAATATATTCCCGAACACAAAAAAATAATGCATTAAGTGTGTGACATTATTGTAAAATAAATGTATACAGGTAGATTAAGGAAAAAAAAACTATATTCAGATTGATATAGTAGGTTTCTAAATTATTTATTATTAATTATTTTGTATATATTTTTGCTCTTTTTTTCTGCTAAATCTGCGTAAGAACCTTTAAAATCGATGTAGTAAACAGTAATAGTGTTAAGAGTTGCATAACTCTGAAATTGGACTTTGTAATTATAGTAATAGATATTTTGTTGTAGATGTTAAATGGTTTTTTTTCTTCATAAATAGGTTTGAAAAAGAATGTTTGTTAATTTATTCGTAAGATGTTTGTTGTAAATTTTATTCTCTTCATATATTTGTTTTAAAGTAAATGAAAAAATGCTTGGGTAAATTTTTTTGTTAAATATATTAATTTTATTTGCCTTATACATTTATTGAAGAAATGGCTGTTGTAAATTAAATTTTTGTATGTATCATTGTAAATATTTAGTTTTTAAGAATGAATTTTGAAAAGAAAATTTTAAGTAAAATATTTTTCAATGTTGAAAAGTGGCTTGTCTTGTTATGTAATAGTTTGTCATTCCTCATGTCATTATTTTGTGTTTGATGATTGGATAAAAAAATTTAATACTACTGAAGAAAAATTCGAAACAAAAATGTTGGTAAACTTGAAATGAGTGGGTCACCAGCAGTAATCTTTTCGTGTCTGGTTTCCATTTAAACTCAGGTAACTGGGTGCCTTTCACAAGAAAATACATGTTTCTCACTTCAGTCTTCGTGAGGGAGAAAAATATGTTTATAAATTAAATTATGAAACTCTATTTAGGAAATTTAATAAAAACACTCTGAACAACTTAGAGGGGAAATTACAAAAGTGATGGAGAAAAAATATAATATGCTGGAATGACTGAATTGATTTGAATTATAGAGTTTCGAGGAAACCTCCGTCGATACAGCTTAACTTGAAAGACCCTGGGGACGCAAGAAATGGGGAAAGTAAGCTGACAAAAATTCCTTTTCAGTCACAGTGCAAGATCTCTTAGCAACACACAATAGCCTCAAGCATGACTGACACTCAACTCTACAGCAGCATCAACTAGTAGCAGAATTCAGCGAACTTCTTAACAGAAATATTTTGTTTCGCAAAACAAATTACTACTACCACTGCTGAGGAACCAACACAATGATGTCTGGTGGTAAAACACAATCATAGTTTTCATATTAAAAATAAAATTCAACTCTGTCACTTAATATTCTTCTTCTTGTGATAGGAGCATTTATTTTTCCCAGGGAAGGGAAATTTATACTTTAGTATGTGCATCATAAATGTAGTTGTGAGTGTTCAACTCTCTTTTTGTTTAATGGCTATTTCATAAACATTTAAAATGTTCCCTTCATTCACAAGTTTTTCCCGTAATTTCAACTGAGTTGCCTGCTGACTGTGCCACACATCTCTAAATCGTGCTTATAAGTCAATGTAAGTGATACGCTCAACTCATTCCTACATCAAACTCCACAACAAACAGGAATTTTTTAAAATAATTTAAGGTACATTTACAAATGAGAGGGAGATGTGCGTGTATATCTATTATGATATTGGTTAAAATCTAATTCTAAATGTGAGTCTGCAAATAGTTAATTGTCCATGTTGTAGTGTAGTCAAATCAGTTCTTAGTAAGTTTGCATATTTTGGATGTGTGATTTAGTACATCTTTAAGTTATGAAAATAGGTGGCAAACGAGTTTTCTAGGGAAATAGGTTCTGTAATTCATTTAGTGAGTCATATTCAGAGTTTTTGCCATAATTTCAACTCGGCCGTAAGTTCCACGTATCATTCCTTGATTGACCTCCCAGCCAGACAGATTTGTTTTGGGAAAGGTGCTTGTGCGATTCCATTAATTAAATTCAAGTAGTGTAATTTATATATTCCTACCAAAATGTAATTTATTTTGTCGCGTAAATCGTATTCACATCTCTTTCCGAGTACCTATAACCTTAGTCGCCTGTGAGGTGGCAGCAGTGCTCCATGTCTCTAATTGTGCTTATAAGACTCTGCAAATACAATAATAGTGTCATTCGTTCAGCAATCTTGCAGCCGTACATACATGTTTCTCCTCCACTTACAGTTTCATTTATTAAAAAGAAACAGGATAGCTGGGTTCCGTAATTCATTTAAGGATAGTCACATAGTTGTGTTCGTTAGCCATTTAATTAATTAACTTCGAAATGCATATCTAATCATACAGGTAGAGTTCATTTCCCAGAAATATGCGCTATAAGTTATTCATTTCTGATAATCATAACATACACGATGTAAATATTATCTTTTAAAGAAACCTCTCTCTTACCAACATCGACGAGCAATTTCCCCTCCAAACTTTAAAAAACACTTATGACACTCTTGCACAAAACTCAACACATATATACCCTATGAAATATACCAGTTCTTCAGTCGAGAGCCAGTCGCCATCCTGACAACATCGCTCCCCTATATACACCCTTTCCCCAATACACCAATGCCTCAGTGTAGCGCCGGACCTCCGACCATCATCTACCCGAGCTGCTTGCCAGGCAAAAAAAGGAAGAAAGAAAATAAAGTAAGCCAAACTATATACTTTTCACACAACAATTTTTGATTGATCAATTTAATTTAGTTAATTATTTCAACCATTCAAAGTTTCATTACATTTTATCCGATCAAAATTACCCGAATAGGAAAAAATTGAACGGATTAAGAGCTGATTAAGGATAAAATAAATATTTTTGAACAGATTAATCCGTAATCCGATTAAGTTGATATCAAAGGGTTAATCCGATTAATCAAAGCGGCATCCCTTTTGATCTAGGACGCCCAAGCCCCTACTACTTATTACTCAGCTCCAAATTGACACTATGATCAGTCCTTCAAACATCCTCCACAGGAAAATCTATTTAAACATTCAAATTACTTGCAACTGCCACTAATGGGCTCTTCGATATATGTATAAAATTATAATCTCATTTCACATTCTTCTTGAAATCGTCTTCCTTGCTAACTGCGTTAGCTATCTGAGTTGTGGCGTTAAGCACTCCTGCTAGCGTTTTGGATGTACGTATTCGATACCTTCCACCTTAATCTGTTTTCACAATTGTGTTGTTAGTCACTTTTTAAATGTGAACTTTCCATGCTCTTAGACGAGGTGACATACGAAGCCGAAATCACGAAGTCATAGGTTCGAAACTCGATTATTTTCTTTATTATGAAAGCCTTCCTCTCGCTCCTATTAGACTTTCCGAATATAAAGTTTGTTCACGGTAAACTGAGCAGTTTCTAGAGCGCTGATTAAGATCTACTTGTATGAACATTGTGTATTCTTCCGACGAATGTTAAGTTAATATTGCCATAGCCTGATAACTTATTCATGTGTCGGTCAAGTGAAAATGTGAAATTGTATTAAAAGTCATTATTTTAAAATGCTTGTAGTTCTTACTATTAGCTGATTTATAAAAACAGAAAGCAAAATAAATTGTAGCAGTTTTCACTAATATTTATCAAACACTTTTATTCAAAGCTAAGTTAGGAAACTACTTTCCCTCCATCGTTGCCAACTTTACTGGGCGCACATGAAACGCCGTGCGGCCATCAAAATGCAGTATGCAGGTAGGCGCAGTGACATTTTTCAATGTTTGATTACAAAAATTGCTTTCTTTATGGCGAGCAACCCTTAAGAAGAAGTGCTGTCTTAGTTTCACCCACGAAACTACGCCATATGTCTTAAATCTGTTCCTATTTGACAAGATCTTATTGAACTTCACTTGTTTGTATTTATGGTAGGTGTCTGTGACGTGTCTGTCCGGCGCCCACCGGATCACTAGTAATCACGATGTATTTGGTGAACAAGTTGTCGATTACTCGTGGCGTGAGGAATTACAGTGCTGGAGAAGTCCTCATTTGTGTGTATGTGAAATACAATTTGAAAATTCCGAACTGTGTGAGCTTGTGTAGAAATATCAAATACATAGACATATACACACGTGTAAGATAAAAAATGAATAATCAAAATGCTGGTTCAAATTCCCGCGTAAAGAGTGCATTGAATCTCGCCTGATCACAAGCGACACCGATGACGAACGAGTATGTGAATGTATAAATAGTCTACCTATATAATAAATATGTGGGACTTAAAAGTGAAATATAAATTAACTGCAAAAAAAAAACTTTTTTAAGACCAAGCCTTTATTTATAAACGAACTAAAAAGATAAATAATTATAATAGTAGTTACAGAATTTGTAGAACTTGTAACACGTGGTCGAACACCCGTAGTAAACTTTACTACCAATAAATATTTTCTATAAATTTATATTTAGTATATAAAAGTTTGGCACATGTCGTTAAGAGTCGTAAAATATGTGCTTGCTACGCTTAGGTATACGAAGTATACGTTCTATATTGGGCCACGCTTTTATATACTAAATATATAAGTTATTCATATAAAAGTAATAATTTGTAGTAAAATTTATTACTGCTGTTTGATCATGTCTTACATGTTCTACAAATTCTGCAACTATTCCTGTAGCTATTTTTATCTTTTTAGTTGCTTTGTAAATAAAACCTTGTTTTTAAGAGGTGTTTTTAGAGTACATTTTTCCGCCTTAGGGTTTCAACCACTAAGTAGTGTTCGCTATTGCAGGGCACGCCTGCAGGGCAGAGTGCCGCACGCAGCGAGCCCTGGCGACTGTAGATACTGGACATTAAATTGAATCGCCCCGGGAGACACTGTGTTGGTTAGGGCGCGGGCCGTAAACTTGGCGAACATTCATCTCCCCCTTGAAGCCAGCACATACAACACCCACCCTTCCCACTGCAGGCGCCGACGGGACGTGATTGTCGCGCGCTGACCGCAGCTCTCCCAGGCACCTGTGTCGCCACACCCCACTACGGTCCGCTGGTAATTGGTGGTCAGGTGTGTCGTGTTCAGCCGCACTCAGGGCGCCGCGACGCCAGGCGTCGATCCGCAGCGCGCGCGGCGAGGTGTCGGCACGCGCCACGGCTTGGCCGCAGCCTGTTGTTGTTTACTCCCACCTCGTGCACGTCGTACATTGCATTGGCTGTTCACGGTCAACAGAGCGCGTTCAGAGCCCTGCTTTACATCTATAGGCTGTTCACGGTCAAATGAGTACTTTTGAAAGCCCTGCGTAATATCTATTTGTTTGCACATTGTGTGTTCTTCCATCATATGTTAAATTAACGTTGCTACGGGCCTCATAACTTTCATTGGGTGTCATTCAAGAGAAACGGTAACAGGATTAGCAAAGTATATATATAAAAAAAAGTAAAAGAATATCACATTTATTTGTATTAAAACAAGGAGAAGAAGAAATAAATTTTAATATTCGCAAATGTTAACCTAACATTTTTAAATCATCGTTAAGACACGAGAGTACTTTCTCTCCTCCGTTGCCATCTCTACTGTGTTGTCCGTTGAAATCCATGCAGGTAGCAGCAGTGATATGTTTGAAAGGTTTATTTCAAAAGTGCCAAATTAACAGTGAACAATGGCAATATTTATTTTAAAGGGTGGTTAAAAGATAAAATAGGGCTGAAAGTAAAAAGTAACCAGGGCCTCAAAAGTGCTCACTTTACCGTGAACACTTTCCTTACACTTTTAGGCTCAGGAAAGTTGAAGTCGAAGCGACACGCACGGAATTGGTGTTAATTAGTTTTCATCTGCAATACGCTTCAATGAGAATTTTTTCTATGGTATCATTTTTTAGGTGCTTCATAATTAAGTTAAATTTATACTGCACGTAATTTCCTTGTTCTGTTTTTAATAGCGATTCCGAAATTTAAATAACCTAAAACGTTTGGGAAACCGCCGGATTTTAAGAAAAGTACTCTAAACAGGTTCATTCAGAAACGTACGCTATTATGAAAATGTGTAACGTATTCAAATATAATTTGTAATCAGGCGTCATTCACAAATAATGATTTTATTTTTTTAAACACCTATCCAACCTTTTGATACAACGTCAGGCACGGTGCGCATTACTCTTAATTATCTACACACATCTGTACGTAATCATATACTTGAGAATAGACAGAATTTTATTCCTATAATTTTGTGCTGACTTGCGTTCAAACAGCCATTGTTCATCAACAAGTTTGTTTCATAAAGTTGGCTACGTATTGCATTATCTTGAGAAAAGCGAAATGCCCCGTCCAGTCAGACGAAAGTGGAAACAGATAAAAACAAAGTACAAGTACGCATTATGGTAGTTTAGTGTACCGCAGCCTTCAGTCATGTTGCCTCTTTGTGAAGGCAGTGTGAGAAATACGTTAATTTACTAGCCCGAACCGATAGTGGCTGTTCTCCCAGCGTTTTGTTAGTACGAAACCACAGAAGAACATACAATTAAACTAGGACGGGTTTAAGGTACCTGTGAACTTAAAAGCGTGAGTACTTTATCGGTCGTAATAATTCATGCTTACATTTTTTTTCTGTACTGCTTTTGTACAAATATGTATTTGTTTTCATATTCCAATACAGACAGTCATCGAAAGATCATTATCTTTTCAAATGTTGCAGTGTTAGCACAAAACTGAAATAAATTCACATTTGAATAAAATACGGCCGTATATGTCTGACTTGGAATGGGAATATGGGACGCCGCGAGCTGTATGTAATGCCATTGCAACCTTGAACTTGGAGGTCTTTACAATAGTCGTGAGCGCCGAGGTGTCGCTCTCGTACAGCCCAGAGGCCGGAAACGAGGTTTCAAATAAAGTATAAATTTCAAATAACGCATTCGTGAACAGGGAGGACAAAACTAAGGGCATGCATTCTGATTAGGTTGATTTACTAAACTATTGGCCCTAACAACTTCCTGTAGGCGGTTTTTCGAATCGGCGACTGTTTAAGCCTAGGCTTCTGGCATCACTCCTACTAATGAGCAATATGGCTTGTATTCCGCTGCTAGAAGAAATTTGGTAGCATCTAGCATTCTTGCGTTAACATCATTATAATAGGATTTTTAGTTAATTCTATTAACAATGAAATTCACTAGACTGTTTTATAAGTATAACAAGCCGAATGACGGTTAACACATTTACAGCCAAAATAATGACCAGTGCCCATAAGCGTGGAATCCTTCAGTATCACATTCAAGTAAGTTGATAAATTTATAATATTTAACATTTCCGAAATTCTATTCTGTAAGTAAAAGTTGCTGTTGGAATTAATTAATTAATTTTAAAATCATGTTGGTTGGTCAGTTTGCTTGTCATTGTGGTCTGTTGGGATGGACACTTGGTATTGGTAACCTGTCATGGCAAGTAAGTATGGTTTTTTGATGGTCATGTGGGTCGTCTGGTTCGCTTGTTTTGACAGTTGGTGTAACAATTTGATTCATTCTGTCATTATGACTGGTACGGTCATTAGTTTAGTAATTTGATATGGTTTGTATATTTGTGTTAAATATAATAGGGCGTATTGTTCGGGGTCATTAAGATCATGTAGAAGCATTTCAACTGAAATTAACTGATAACGATTAGCTAAATTTTTATTAAGATTAATTATATTCGCAATGTTTTACGTACCCTACGCTTATAAATGCACTTCTCTCCTGATGCGACATGTTAGTGCTGGAAGCCTGAGTTTGTTGGGGCTGTCGCCAATGATCTTAAAATTAAGGCCAATTATGACTGTAAAATAGGCTAAACCATAGTTTTTAATATCGGTTTTATTGGGCTGAAACTGTGAGGTGGAATAGAAAATAAAATAGCTTACCAGACTGAATGCTAAAATGGCAATGGAAAAGAAAATATCTCATCTTCGCATGAAACAAATAGCTGTTACTGGGCGTGTCTTTATCCATGGTATATTTATCTGCAGGAGTCAAGCTGTCACATGACCAGCAGTCAATTACGAGCGAGTAATGTAAATTGGCTTTTAAATCACTAGCGCAGTGGGTAAATAATAGGATGGGCGAGGGTGTTTGGGGTGGACGAGTGAGATGAAAAGACAATGATTATCTCTGGGGGAGTAGTTTGTTGAGGGGTCGTTTAAATATCCAATTAAATAAGGTAGTGAAAGTCAGTCGCTTGCCGGACACTGTACTTGGCGTGGATGTGCTCCATTATCAATACGAGAATCGAACCCTGGACATCAAACGTGTAAATTATTTTTAAAATAGTTAGTATTTTTGAAATATTTCTACATTGAAATTTTTTGGTATTTTTTAAGTGTTTGTTTGTGTACATTGTTAAAATTTTTTTTAGCTATATTACACTATTTTTTCCCCCGATTTATTCAGTTTCAAGATTTTTCTGGCGTCTATGTAGAGGTCATGGAAAGACACGATGGTTGTTGGAGTCAATAATGTAATTTTTTCCAATATGTATTATTGTTCACAAATTTTTATGACTTTCCAATGTTTTCAGTCACTAGGTCATCCCAATGTCATAATGTGCCAAGGTCAAGGTCTCCCTCAGTAAGGGCCAATGTCACTCACGTCGAAGTTGACCGTCGCCGTGTGGTCATTAACCCGCTACTCAGCCCCAATCAAAACATATTGTTCCAGACTCGGGTGTATCTAAGGTTAGTAAAGGGAGATTGCCTCAGACGGGCGCGCATCTTCCTGCGCAGGTAGCGTGATGTCACGCGAAGTTCACCGCATCGGCCTTTCTCCCAGTCGACACGCGCGCTCTTTTACAGATTTATCTTTCTGTGCAGACAAAATCGGTCACGGCATAGCAGTCTCATTGCAAGCGTACTTCTGAACAGAAGAATTAGTAGGTTTATCGTGTCAAATTGTGCAGTTTACGGCTGTCACAAACACACGCGAAAAACTAAAGGATGTGCTATTAACGGCATGCCTACCAAACCGGCAGTCGCGAACTTCAAATGGGGAATCAATGTTAAACAAAATTCTTTCTCAATCCGTCGATTTTAAAGATAACTATTTCAAACAAAAAATACGTTGACGCAATTTTCACAGAGAATATTGTTACATAAAATTATTTTTGGAAAAAAATTATTTATCCCTATATTTTTGTAAGTTTCAATATTTACATTGTATAAAAAACTTATTAAACAAAAAATTGGCAAAATATTTTAACGTAGCATTGTTTCTTAAGAAATTTTACGTAGAATACCTTTTGTTTGAAGTAGTTGTCTTTAAAATTGGCGCAATGAGAAGGAATTTCGTTTAACATTGAATCCCCATTTGAAGTTCGCGGCTGTCGGCTTGGTAGGCAGGCCCGTTAAGTACTTCAGGTTTCCGAAGAATGAAGATGTGTGTAAAAAGTGGGTGATAACCTGCAAACGAAAATATAACATTAATGCTAATAATGATAAAATGTTAACTTTTTATTTCGTTTTCACGTATTGTTCCTGATGGTATTGTGAAATAATATTAGATTTTAAAACCCTAGTAGTAACCTTTTAAGCGAGAATTTTGTCCATCCACTTCACGTAAGAAGAATATATGAAAAGCAAACTACACTGGATGTTGAATTATTCTCCAGATAAGTGCCAGAAAATTAAAGAGGGTTAAATTGCGCCATTACATCTGCCACTGAAAGAATGCTCAAGTCATAACAACGAACTCTCTGAAAGATGCAAGGCAAGAGAGAGGAAAAATGTTGTCTTTTAGAACTACTTACAGTTTTGCTAAAGATTATGTTGCTTGTTATGTAAATACGTTCTGAATTTCCTGGTTTTCTCTATACTTCAGATGGTAACATTGATGACAGTTTATCATACAAAATAAACACGGAATTCCTTGCATTTTTGTCGGTTTTTTGTTCGGAGCTAGTACTTTGACGATTTAGTATATTCGCATATCAGACTAAGCTCGTAAGAAGTTTTACCCTCAGATATTCCGGTAATTGCAAAAAAGCCGTACTTGGCACTAATGAGTATGGCTAGCTGTGCGCTTAGAAAAGTGCTGTCAGGGAAAAATCTTTTATTAAAGCGATAGTAGGATTATGTACATCATATTAATTTAATAGGCGAACTCTTTCGTCTGGTTTATGGAAATGTTATAACTTTAACATGATCTCGCGTGTCTCTGCTACCCAGTCAACAAACGCAGTTCTTAATTCTATACCATCTGTTTTTAATTGCACACTGCATTTATTTACATGTGAGACATGAATATTAATTCATGATGTTAACAATTTTAATATTGCACAAAATATAATGTGTATGCTTTACTTGAAAACCGAAAGAAGATATGTTTACATTGCAATACCCGGCGGAGCGCGGCGCGGCTCGGCGCACGGCACGAGCGCACAGGCACAACTCCGCGCCTTTCTCAACTATCATAAATAAAACACATCATCTGACCAAAACTATTCCATGTGGCGTACTGCGATTTTTTTGCAAAATGACGTGCACAGTTCTGAGCAAGTTTGGAAGTACACCGCAAGTTTTATAAGTAACAGTATTAGCCATAAAATACTACTTTAATAACATCATGCATAGCACGTTAAACTTACAATTTGTCTTGTGTAAAACAATATATTTTTTAATACAAATCTCAGGATCCACATACATCAAACATGAATATTTAGCATCGTCATATTATCCAGTGTAGGGACTTAAATTTGGAGGGATTTTTCCAGGCAGTTACTTCGCAACGGAAGTTTAAGTGAAGACGCGTCTGAGGCCCGACGGGCAGGTAACGGGCAAGCGTCAGCTGCAAGGCTTTCAATGACGTCACTGGCGGAACTAGCACAACGAACCTCCCTTTACTAACCTTAGGGTGTATCTACCTAAAGGTTGTTCACGATTGAGTGAGCCCTTTTGAACTCTACCTTAGAAAAAAGTCAGTATGCCCCTGCTTGCATATATTTTAACGGGCGCACTGAGTGACATAGGCCCAATAAAGTTGGTAAGACGGATGGAATGTGCTTACATATCTTAGCGTCAAATAAAGAGTGTTATGTAACCATTTGTGATAACTAAAATTTTTAAGATCGCTTTCTATTTTGTTGATTAATGCACCGAAGTGTAAAAAATAGCAGTTTCATTTGATCGACGCATGAATAAAGTGATGAGGCCCATGGAAATGTTAATTCTACATAACGTGCATACAAATAGATCTTAAGCAGGACTTTCAAAAATGCTTGTTTTACCGTTAACAGCCTATGGTTATAATTTTATAGTAATAATTATATATTCGCGGTTTTATCACACTTTTTAATCTAACCTTTGAAAATTCCTTCATATATGACGCAATTGGTTGCTTCATAAATATGACATATATCAAAAGATTTTTATACTTATCTTAAAATAAAAGTATTTTATTTTTGTGCAAATCAACATTTACTTATATTTCATCAATAAAGTATAGTATTTCAGTTATAATTAATGTAAATGAAAACAGACAAAAATACGTTTTTTGGTCGCATCTAATAAAAATAGTTCTTATGTAAAATATTATTACTATAAGTGCGACCGAATGCGGTGCGTTGTCTTTTTGGTGTAATTTTCTAGAGACGGATTAACATTCTTTACATTAGGAGGAGGAATATCCTGGAAGTATAACTTTAGCAGGGCTTCAGAAAAGTTCAAAGTAACCATGAATGGACAATGACGAATCAGTAGCTAACAGAGAAAACATTTTCCCCCTCTTTTGTTAGCTTCACTTTGTTATTATTTCACTGCTGCTCCGCACTGAAAAATAAAATTTTTAGTGGTTACCAAAACGGTTTGGTTGATGCATTCCAAGCAGAAATTTTGTTGTAGTTATAACACAGATTGTGGTACCCAATATCATGTAGTTGCCACCTTCTGTCTGGCCACGACGCCATATTTATCTGTGTTCGTTTCTTTGCATCAGGTTACGTACGAACTAATTCATGACGGATATTTTTAAGTACTTATGAACGGATTAAATAATTTCTTTATTCCCAGTACGTGAGTATTACACGTTATTTATTCCAGGCAATCAACTTCCCATGAGGTGAAGTGCGAAAGCCTTGTTGTACGTGCCAGTTACTAGATTTCAGTTATGTACGTGATGACGTAATTCTAACGTCACGCAAAATAGCGTAATGGTAACACGCTGAGTTCGCAATTGAGATATACCAGGTTCGAATCCCAGTCATAATGATATTGAGTCCAATGTTTAAAATAGTTGTTAGACCATACCTAGCTACAAAATCCCTGAACCACGAAATACCGTTGAGAACGTCAGTAACCAGTATTGCTAGTATCATCGTAACGTTTTCGCTGCTACTAGTGAACACATTATTTCCTACAAACATATTGAATTTATTGGTCACCACAAACGTAATTTTGTAGTTTCCACTAATTAGAGTGATAAAGAAATTATGTTGGCACCACAAAATTTTTTTTATCATGTCTATACGTTGACATGGTCGCTAACAAAATTTTTTTGGTTACCACAAAACAGTTTTTTTTAGTACGAATTTATTTATAATGATTTATAATTTTAGTTGATATAATATTTGTAACAGGAGTATAGAATACCGGGAAAATATGCAAATGTAGATAATTTACACTCTGATAGGCACAGAAGATACACACGCAATTTTACGGGCGGTGCGGGAATGTGACTAGGGAACTAAATGGTATTATGCAATCCTGTAATTTTTATCCATTAGATAAAATATATTTTGATTTTAAAGCTGAAATGGCTGTCTACTGAAAACTTATATGTTTACATGACGCACTAAACGCATCATGAGGTAATGTTTTAACATTTACTCGTCACTGAATTTCTTTTGGATATGTACGTATTAATTTATAATTTATAAAGTAATTTAATACGTGATTGCGTGGAATTTATGAATAGCTAGCCTGAGAGCTGGGGTTGTTCTGAGCTTCGCTTCTCGTATTAACAGCTCCAATGAGAAAATAGCTGCTCCTCCTTATTCCTAAGTCTGGCGTGGTTAAAAGTACTAGTACCGAAAGGGATTTCCACCTACACTCTAACAAAAGGTAGGGGAGATATAAAGTAGAGATGAAAATATTTACGCTTCTAAGCTTCTAACAACGCATTAAAGCCCAGCCACATAGAACTATGTGCATGCTGCTTACGCTGTATTCGCCACTCGAGCATTACATAATATCTGCTTTTAATGCCAAGGCGACTGGACCGGCAGCTTACTGCACCGTTTAATACAGCTGGTTCACGTTTAGCTGAGCGCTTATGAAAGCCTTCCTTGTTTGGCTTCAACTTCCTGTCAATCGGCTCTCCTTGGCCTCTACACTCATATATAAACTTCATCAACGTAATTGTTTGTATCCTTGCATTCATCGAGCGACAATAAACATTCAGAAATTG
Organism: Dryococelus australis; assembly: GCA_029891345.1. Taxonomy (NCBI): domain Eukaryota; kingdom Metazoa; phylum Arthropoda; class Insecta; order Phasmatodea; family Phasmatidae; genus Dryococelus; species Dryococelus australis. Next base: position 183,522,307 of record CM056994.1, on the reverse strand, counting down.
CAAAGTTAAGGTACTATTACAATTCCAACACTTAACAGATAAAAATAAAATACTTGACAATTTCAGTGGCTAATAATTTAAAACCTGCAGTGGTGTCACAAAATTACGTTTCTTATTTCCTCTGCGAACTTTACGAAGTCAGTGTTTACCTTAGTTATACAAAGAAACGTACAAATTTTGCATATACAATTTTTCTACCCGAACTTATGGGGACAGAGGGAATAGTGAGGGATGGGCGGGCGCATAGGCGTGCTTCTATTGTGTTAGACCCAGCTCTAGTGCTTCGAATTACTTTACTTAAGTCTTCGTCATATTTTCACAGAACGTGCCGGTCAGCAAGCATTTAAATTAAAATACTTGCTGTTGCAGTCAGGGATTTTTTTCAAACACTTATTTCGAAGGTAATCGGGGAATTGCGAAGAAGTTAAATAATGACAATTAATAACATTATTGAAGTACCTTTTCTATGCCCAAGTCTTTATGATAGGCCCAAAGAAAATTTCTTTTCTCAGATTAAGTCCATATGATAAGCATAAACAAGCCAACAGTCTATGCGATGAGAACGAATTCTTCAGGTTCTTCGTTCTGGCATAGTGTTGCCTAGTGTGCCAAGAGACGAATTACGGGCGACCGTAGATAGCGTACGCGTCAACCAGATCCATTGCATCTACTCTCCTGTAAGGAGGAGAAATAATAGGCTATTTAATTTAGCCAGCTGTGTCAAGACGGGCTGTGAAACATCCGCAGTCAGGTGCAACGATAGCAGTAACGACCTGCACTTTAAACTTGAGTCACTGACATCGTTCATTGAAATGCCGGTCGCAAAGTGTCGGCTGATAAACTGTTGTAGGATATTCATGGTAAAGTGAGCCCTTTTTGAAGTCCTCTCATTTCGAATAATAGTAGATAAATATATTTTGTGGTAGCCTTAGAAGTTAGCTTTCGAGTCCAATTAATTATACTTAGGCCTGTACTCTGTGTTAATTACTAACATGTTAATAATACATATTTTAAAAATTAGTTGAAGGACAAACAATGGCTGACAGGAAATGTAACTAGGGTCTCAAAAGTGCTCACTTTACCGTGAACAGCCTACACTAACTGGAAAATAGGAAAAATACTACACTAACTGGTAAATAAGAAAAATTAACTGCGAATCAGTGATTCGGAGTAGCGGGAGTCAATGTTTTAACTCAGCGTAGACCACCACGTAATTAAATCTCTACACTATAATCACCAGTAACCTACAACTAATCTCAAACGTATTATTTATTTTCACTTGCTTCAATGATGTGGGGGAGGGGGGTTTATTATTCATATTTAGAATGTAATAATTATTGTCTATCGCAGGCCAATTACGTTTGTCAGCTGTCGCGAAGTACGTGAGCTTTCATTCTGCAATGTATGTATCAATGGACCTGGTTGCTCTAACTGGCTACACAACCTCACTGAGTGAACTATTAATATGAATAAATGCTATCACAGAGCTTTGTTGTCTCCGAAAAAAGAGAATATGACCAAATCAGACACAAAAGAAAAAGGCAACTTTATTTATTGTGAACAGATACGTAAATTACAATAAAAGAGCTATAAAAACGGTAAAACACATAAAGACTAGTTAATCGAACCGACAAGGACAGCGTACATAGATGTGACAGAAAATCAGGACGGCATAAAAACACAGACTAAGCACAGCAGTCTTTGTACAATGAAACAATTACAAAGTTTCGTAAAATGCAATTTGTTCCAGTCTTCCAGTCCGCATTAAGACTGAGGCTCACCTACAGATTACGACTCAATTAGTCGTAGTCTCTGTAAGGATATTTCTCCTGAAAAGTCCCTGACCAACCATTGAACATCTGGTCTTTGGTCTATCGGCCAGCCACCTACAGAACTATACTAAACGGTCAGGCCTTTCGGGTATAAAACTATACAATTTTATTTTATTTTTAAGTAGATGATTCGCAATAAAATGACATGTTTATTTTGATGTATAAGGTAATTCCGGGCGAGAGATGCCTCAGCCGACGTAGTTTCCGAAGTACTAGCTAGATCGCCCCTGTCTCCAGTACACCAAGTTGGCAGAAGCGAAAAGGAGCCACGGTATAAAAGTTTCGTCCGTTTAAAAGAATTTTCACTTGTTTTACAACAGGAATTGAGGTACGTGGCAGCATTTTACTCACTTGTTATAAGACTAAAGTTTAAACATTTGCGTGGGATTTGTTTCCTTGGGTATAAATTGATGAGTAATCAATCAGAACGCTCACTGGGGATTTCGTAGCTACTGTTGGTGCCATGACAGCCATCTTTGTAACCGTATTATCCAGAGCTCTCGCTGGGGTATCTCTCTCGCATTAAAGGACAGATGCCCTACCATTTTTTTTTTTTTTTTTTTTTTTTTTTTAAATACGCAAGAAGTCAGATTTTTATTTTGAAGAAGTGCCTTTTGGAGAGTTCTAATAATATAGACCTGCCTAATAAGTATCTAACTTTTTCATCAACAACTCCAATAAAGTTCATATATTTACAATAAGATAATTTGTATTACTTTCTTTTGTTTACAGTTATGCCTACCGAATATCAACGTCAGAAAACTAGAGCAGCCCGAGGGACACGGACAGAAGATAATTTGAAAGAAGCCATCCCTAGAAAACAAGCAGGAGAAATCGGAGTGAATGAAGCTGCAAGGTATTATGGAATTCCTTCTTGAACTCTTCGATGCTGGAAACAGTCTGACAACATGGTGAAGCTTCCTCTTGGTCCACCAGGTGTGCTTGGAACTGAAAATGAGAAACGTCTTGTTAGGCATATTCAACACACCTGGAAAAGGCTGGATTCGCACCTACTCGGGGAAACATAAGATCTTTAGCTTATAAATTTGCCAACACACTTAGACTACATCATCGGCTCAATTCAGAGACTGTAATGGCTGGCTTTGATCTGTAGCAAGAAGCGATGGTTTGAACAGAGAAGCTGTTGGCAAGTTTTTTCAACTTTTGTCAGAAGTTTATGAAGTTTATGAAGAATACGTCTTGTACAAAAGACCAGGCCATGTGTTTAATATGGACGATACAGCCCTCCAAGGCCGTGAGTCCAGATTCTCCTTAAAACAAGAGACTGACTTATAACATAATGTTGCAATATAAAAAATAGATCATTTATGTAATTTCTTTTGGCAATATTTGGAAATATCATATTATTTATTTTCTGGGGGACACTCCGTTATGTATAACTACATCCATGTTTTATACGGCACTATCTCTGAAACTAGCGGAGGAAAGAGGCTCTGTGAAATAGTTTATGTTTGTAATACATTTTGCCAATATTCAAAATTAAGTTGAAGTTCGTTACCTCCTTTCGTTGATATAGCTTTCTCATAAAAATTTATATATATGGCCGCCATTTTGAAGATAGTTCTATGATTTTTTTAAATGCAGTATTTTACATGGTCTGCTGTAGTACAACATGTCCGATAAATTTTGTAGGACTTTTTTTCCCCCTAAGATATGAATAAAGAATATTGTTTTTCCATTTGGCGTTATATTACAAAATATCAGAGAGAAGTTTCTCTATTTAGACATATTTCTTGTTCGTAATACAAACGGTCAATATACAAAGCCATGTTGAAATTTGTAAAATTATTTCGGAGATTTTGCGCACTAACATAAATAATTTACATGGCCGTCATTTTGGAAAAGCGTGTATGTCCCACTTCAAATATATCACTTTACATGGCCTGCGTAGTAAAACGTGTTTGCTTAAATTGGTAAGAATTGATCGATATTTTCCGACTTATAAAAAATTTCTTTATTGTGTGGTGCTTTTTTACAAAATGGCGTTTAAGAGAGACACTGATGTTTAAATAGATACTGCAAGCATTCAAAGTTAAGTTACATAATTTCCTAGGTAGAGTATGTTCATAAAAAATGTTTGTGTGGCAACAATTTTGAAAATAATTTTCTGAATTGCTGGAAACATACCGATTTTAATTGTCTACTGTGGTACAACATGTTTAATACATTTTTTTAGGAATCGGTTGATTGTTTCTCGCGATGTGACATACAAACTTAATTTTTTGATGTCGTGGTACGTTAAAAAATTGTCGAAAAAGCATATTTTATAAGAATATTTTACTCTTGCAGTAGATTCTTTCAGCATATCAAGTTTGATCGAAAATAGTCAAACGACACGGTAGCTTTGGCAAATAAACCCGAAATATTTAATTGGCCGCGATTTTGAAAATAAATGCCACATCAATTTAAATTACACACGTTTACATGGCTTCCATAGTATATTCTACTTACATGCCACGTTTGGCAGGAGTCGGGTGAGTTGTTTCTGAAATATATCTTAAAACCTCTGCTCATTCAGATGCTACCTTCCAAATGTAAATTTTCTTTAAATTGGTTAGATTGTTGCTGTAATTATATAGCAGCCGGATTTAAAATACCCGCCGTTTTGAAAATAAGCAACCAACATAGTCGAAAATCATGAAAGCGGATGTACTTAATAACTTATATATGTACACTGATTTAGCTGAACTTCGGTTTATCCATGGTTAAAAAATTTTTGGGGAATCCACACATACTCACAGAAACACATGGATGCACAGAAACAAATATATAAGCAAAAATACATATGCACATAGAAACATACTAACACAAAAATAAAAAACATACACATATATATGCACACATATGTACAGGCAGGCTAATAAACAGGAAAGGAATACAAGCCTGGAGAAAGACACAGAAACACACAAACACACAGATACACATACACACAGAGAAACATATACTCTCATAGAAACACATACACACAGGTAAACGTGCACACTTACACATATAAATGTGCAGGCTAACAGACAAGAAAGTAATACCATAAGGCTATCTTTCGTTCGGGAAGTAAACTAGAATTTATCTTGTGTGTTCTTCAGGATCTACAGGACCACGATAAATTAACAAGAAGTTACCGACATGCCTAACGATCCTACTTTCCTCTAAACAGATGCAAACAATTTTGATGATGTTCTTGAAAACTTTAATGGTATGTATGTCATGACGACTTTCTGACAGAGGTATCATTAGAGATATAATTTGAAAAAATAAGCAATAGGAGTAAAGCAATTATAAATACACACCTTGCCCGGGAGTGCAACCGAGAAACTCTCGTGCCGTCAGCTGTCGTACATCCAACTGCATTGCGGAGCTACGATACGGATCATCGACTGAAGTTGTTATGAGACTAACTTTTCTATAGTCGAGGTATACTAAAGTAAAATATTTACATGGCCATTATTTAAAAAAAAAAGTAATGTAGAATACTTCCAGCATACCAAGATTGATCAAAACCATTCAAACTACATATTAAAAAATTCGAGGATAATAGTTGAGTTCTTTCCAAGTTGTATGTTAAAAGCTTATATTTTCATGCTGTGCTGTCTTCTGAAATGGCAGCCCAATAACAAAATTCCTCTGTAAATTGAATGTTGACGATGCAAATCGGCTAAATCATTGCTGTGATATGCACACCACCCTATAAATTTTGAAATTAGTGCTATTTTGAGATAGAATCAGAAACGCATGCAATAAAAGTGAGACAATTACAAATGCCTTACCCAGGATTCGAACTGTTATGAAATGATTAGGCATTATATGGACAATCTGCCGGATCACACCTTCAAACATTAAACCAGGGCTTGAGCGATATTGCAGTAATCACCTCAAGTGCAGAAACCCCTTCCACCGGCCAGTAATCGCGGCCGAATATGTTAAGCAACGAGCCCGATATAGGCCAAAGGAACACGGGGTGCGGCATCTTTTTGCCGTCGGCTATCGCTGTGAGGACATGGATATGGGTATATCCGGCTGTAGTTAACCACCAACAAGAAACTGCCTTCGGCATCATGAACCAGGTGGGGACTTTCTAATTAGATTTCAGTGGGAGTGGCGTGTGGTAATAATTCCAGATGTAAATTAGCATTATGGTATTCCATATAAGCTCCCTGAGTAGTAAAATGTTATTAGGTATTGTATGATCGTTCTGTTCAATAAACCCCATATTATACTGTAGTGCTCTACGTAGTCATGGCTCATTACTCAGCTACGTTTTCAGCCCCTTTCATGTATGGAATAGGTAATAAATCAATTTCGTAAAATTGGTGGAAGTGTCGTATTCCTCCCTGCCATCTCGCTGCCTTGCAACAGCTTGCCTACCATCCACCTCCTTTTCAATCAATTCCCCACCTACTCACACTAATTTATAGGGTAATAATAATACAATTTTCAGTTACATTGATTGTAAATAATTTACCTCAGAAATAATATTCTAGTAATTTAAATGACGATATAGATCACCTGTGTGCGCTGCATGAAGTTATTTTTAATAAAAGTATTTGTGTGATCGTAATTCATAATCACATTACAATTTCCATAAAATTAACTCTCAATTCTTGCTAATTAATGAAATGCCATACTGGACATAATAATATAGTAATATATTACTGTGCGTGGAAGAAGATACAGGATTTGATTATTCTTTCCATCAATTATCACAAATTTTACATAAGATTTTAACATCTTTAACTTAAAAGAGTATTGAATTATTAGTGACCATGCGGAACGTCAAAAGCTGTGTGACCCAATTTCCTGAGTAGCGTACTTTCCCTCCCCTGTTCACCCATCCACGAATGCATGTTTTCTTTATCTCCTTACCAGCACTTCGTTCGACGGGGCGGGTGGGCCGAAAATCCCCCCCCCCCCTCTTTTTTACATTCATGTTGTCACTCCTCACTTCAGCAATGTTTTGCGGCAGGAGTGCCACCGTGTTTGCGAAACAGCGTAATGGAACACACTACACGTTTTTAATACCTTACACCAATTTTAACACCAGTTTATTGTTTTAAATTTAAGTTCATAAGAATCCCAATATGCTCTTGCACTTCCGAGAATCTATTCCCATACGGACACTGGCCAGAATGAATTCCGATGTATTTCTGGCAGTTCTGGGACCCGAGGACCTAGTTAATCTCTCGTGGCCTTCGAAAGTGCAAGCGACACACCATGTCAGTCATTTGTTTGATGCACAGACAGCTGAAACCAACGCAAGAAGGAATAATCGTGTGCAATGCCAAGGATATTTAACAAAATAGGAATAGTGCCTGAGAAACACCCAGTGCAACTGTACTTGTCTATTCGTATTTTACCCACATCCACACAATTGTCACAAGTTCTTACCCAGGAGGTTAAACCTTTCGTTTCGCGTGAGACGCAAGACACTTTTCGAAGGCCTCTGACGGAGTGAGGACCCTTCAGACGGCCTTTCATCTGTGCTCTACTGGCCTCGGAAGTGTACAGGCAGTAGGAGCGCAATCTGGATGCATTAGACTTTTGCTGTGGGTCCTTTCTATACTACACAGTGAGACGGGCGGTCTCAATTTAATAACAATTTCTACACATTTCCATACACGAGATTGAACTGTTTATTTTGAACTGACGTCACGATTGTAATGAGCTGTACGAGAAATTACTTAAACTAGAAAAAAATATTTTTTAAGATAAAGGAGAGACACGTTCATATGTATTTTCACAAAAAATAACCAAGTTTATTAATAATTTATCTGCCTCTCACAGAATCTTTATATATTTTGTTGTACGCATATATATATAATATATATATATATATATATATATATATATATATATATATATATATATAGTTACTTTGTTTATGTCCACTAGATTGGTTCCAAAGAAATTTATGTTAACAAAACAAGGTTAATATGTAATTTAATTTCACCCAAACAAACTAGTCAACAAATACACGAAAATCATTTTAAGGATTTAAATTTTCCTAAAATTTTTACACTATTGGCAACAAATGACACAATTTAAGAAAAGCCACATCTGGAAAGATTATTGTTAGAGGGTTTTATTTATGCCAAAGCCATATTTCATATTAACAATACAACACAAGTGGCAGCAATAGCAGATTATAAAAGCCACGTTAAATATTACTGTGCTTGATTAGAACGAAGGCCATTGATACATAACAGTATTTCAAATTCATGTTAATATTTACAAGGAATATCTAAGAACTGCTTTGAAATTTTTTCTCTTTCTCTGGCCATTCAAAGTAGTACAAGGCCATTCATGCAAATATCATAATTGAGATGTTACATTTCACTTTTTTTTTTCTTTTTGAAAGCTCTGACAAGAACAACGAAATTCGTGAAAAATACATTAACAAAATTCATTATGAATATTTTGAAAGTTTCCTATTAGGACGAAAATATTTTCTTTCCTCAAACAACAGTAAGGGAATACTATTTTATATTAATTTAAATTTGTTCATGACTTAACTTCCAATACAGACGGTTCATCGGGGAACAATCATTCTGCACCGCCAATCTTAAATACAGATAATATTTCAAATGTTTCATTTTTGCTCAGCCAATAGGAAACTGCCGAAACGTCCAGATGGTTACAGCAAGAGGGTGAAGGTTCTTCCGCACCAACGCTGTTACGACGTCCGCACAAACCCCCCGAGAAAGTTTCACGAGGCGCCGCTTGAGAGCGCTAGTTGCGCCCCCACCAGTTTCTTCAGCTCTTCTATCTAGTTGGCTAGGAAGCTATGATCACGTCGGACGTGTCGCTAAACTGTTCTGTCCGGTAACGATATGACGGAAGAAAAGTCCCTCGGCGAGCCACACGAAATATCACAAAAAAAATTTTTGTAAGTGTTGAAGTTTGTGTAGTTATTATAGAAGTAGTCTGTATTTACGAGAAAACTGATTACTTGATACGCCAAGGTCGGGAAATAGTTTGGTTAAGTCTGCTGTTTGAACGGGACGAAACACTCTCACACAATCAATGTCATAATTTTTTTTATCGCTGTACGTTTTATAACATGTTGCATAAATTCAAAACTATAGTTCGAAAAAACGATGAACTTTGAAATCAGAAACTTCTACCATGAGTGACAGTGCAATCAATTGCATTACATAGGTTACATTCAACACGCCAACTTCGGATGTTATTAGTCTAATGATTTAAATTATAGGGATTAATGATCTGAAATATTTACAAGGCCGTCATTTTGAAAATATGTGTCTGAACCACGTTGCATGGCCTGCCATAGCGCTACTAATGTGAAGAATTTGGTGGAAGTCGTTTTCCAAGATGTGTCATAAATAACGTTTCTTATTTGATGCTAAGTTACAAAATTTCCAAAAAAGAGATTCTTTGTGTGATGCTTCTAATACATACTGTCAGCATACAAAGTTAGATTGCGTTGGTTCAATTGTATGACCGCTATGACAAACTTATAAACTTATCTTAATTATTTATGTAGTCGACATTTTGAAAATTAGTATCTGTCGCGACTTAAACCATGTAAGCTTATATTGCCCCATGTAGCACTACTGGCGCGCGAACTTTTGGTGGAAATCAGTGTAATGGTTCCGGAAATACGCCAAAATATCCAGTTTTCTAACTTCTTTTTTACAAAAATGATTGCAGAAGATGATCACTGTACGGATAATATTGATGTTTGTATTCAATACCGCTAGCGTACAAAATTTGGTTAAATTTTGTTGAATTTTTTAATAAGTGTACCATACAAATATAAATTAATATTATTAACACTATTATAAATAAACTTGCCGCAAGTAAATCATGTAAGTATACATGCCTACCGTAGCACTTCTTGCATGTACAATCTGATAGGAATTGATATGGCATGAAACATCAATGGAGGACATAAACGTTATGTATTATGACATTCGAAGATTGTCATAGATACTGCCAGCATATAAATCTCGAGGAGATATATGAGAGACATAGCAAAAATATTCTTTCAGTTATTCTGAGAATGTATGACTACGTCCGTAAGCCATATGCCTACATCTAGATGGAATAGAAAAGTAAACCTTGTAGCATAAATTTTGCTAGAATTATATAATTGTTTTTCCTGAGAAAGGAATAAAGCTTAAATTGGCATTTCATGAATCTTTCAAAACAGTGCAGAATGTATTAGCTCATTTGATGAGTGTCTAGATAATGCCACTATACAAAGATAAGTTATATCTTTCATATTTTGGTAGATATGCCATACTAAACTTACAGTTTACGTGGCCCAATGTAGAACTACTTGTTTGAAAAAAATATGGTAGGTATCGATTAAATGTTTCTTAAGAAATGACTTGGTAACTTATAGCGGCAAAAAAAATTGTGATATAATTCATCGGCCAGTTGCTGTCACACGTCTTGATAGCCTACTTTATAAAGGATATGCTTATGAGATCTCTTGTATTCTGGCTGTATATATGGCAGAATCATCTGAGCTAATACATAAATTCATTTTTCCGCCATTTCAGAAGATAATTCAGGCATTGTGTCTTGTCTCAGTAAAATATTAACTGGTACTCACATAATTCAAGCGATAAGTTATAACTTTGTAGTCCAGCTAAATATAAATAACAGTCAAATTTATATTTCAGCTTGGTAAGCCATATGTCCTAAACCTTTTTAACCGAACTTAAAATGACATCAGTATCTATGACAAAGATCAAATGTACAAATACATAACATTTTTGCCCGTCATTAATGAAAATAGCACCAAATGAAAAAGCTGTCCTTTTTGTTATGTGTAGGAGACCAATCAGCCGATTCATATCAAATTTTCCAAACAAGTTGTGTTACAGTAGGCCACATAAACTTATATGCTTCAAGTGTATATTGTATTATTTACATAAGTCTGCATGAGTCAGTCCGCAGGAGTCAGTCGGCAATAGTCAGTCTGTGGGAGTCAGTCTGTGGGAGTAAGACGGCAGGAGTAAAATGCAGGAATTCATGTATGCCTGAAGACGATGCAAACCACTAACGATGGGAAATAGAGTATGTCATATACTATTATATGCATACCGTCAACGACTCCAAAAATTACATATAAAACAATGCGGTTACTTTGCCAAGACCTTCGCGTAAAAGTTGCAATGTGCGGCGTTCATATGGTTGTTTGGTATAGCCGTTTCATGTTGTCAGTTGGTCTGCTCGGATGATACTCTACCACCAATTATTGGAAAATATTGGTCGAATAGGCTTATTAATGGATTAGACCATAGTCACATATATTGGGTTCACCTTTGGTTACAATGATTATCTGCAGAGCTCGAGATGTCACCTGACCAACAGCTATTCACGAGCGAGCAATAGTCATCATTTTTCCTCATCAGCGTACTCTAGAAGAAAACGCTGAAAATACGAGTTACCAGTGCATTTATGCACGAATATGAACGAAACTATACCTAATGCACCATAAATTAAGTAATGAAATTGAGCACTAACATCGAGGAATGAAGATGATGAATGAAAGGGAAGAAATAATATAGCTTGATGTCCTGAACTATTTAATACTTGGCATTTAGTTACTACTAATTAATAAACTGCACAGATCCAAACAAAAATATTTACGTTTTTGCAAAACGTATGCCTATAAAATCAATGTGGCTACTACAAACATGCATATATCTACACTAATATAATAAGAAGGTAAAGTGTGTAAGTTTGTTAGAGGAAATCTCTGGAACTACTTATCCGATTAAAAAGATTTTTCACTGGTAAGTAACCGGGACCTTCTGGATGAACTTAGGATATACATTATGGCGTTATGGCACCGGGGGAATTTTTAGATACAAAAAACCAAAATAAACATAAAACCAATAATTAATTTTTTGTATGTATATTCATACTCGAAACTATAGATTTACTAAAGAGAGGTTCAAATTAATTAATTAAAAATAATGTTCGAATTAATTTTCTTACTTTAACTCTCAATAACGGCAAAATAATTATATATGCGTACAGTTTCTGTTGAGAATTTAATTAGCTTCTAAATTATATTTTTGCCATACCTGTATAAGCATAGCAAAAATTGTTAGTTTTTTACACTTAATTTTAAATGGAAATTTAAATGTTTGCAATAAAGAAGATATTTTCAAAATAATAAATCGATGCCCAGCGAATGGTTTTGTTAATTGTTATATGATTATTTATAGTTTATTTTGTAAACAAGATACATATATTTTATTGTTTGTTTGAGCATTTTCTTAACAAGTAACTCTTGTTAAGACATACTAAATAATATCGGATATCGTTTTTTTTTTGGAAAAGCTAACTGATAAAGGTAATTTAATTTACAAATTTTTTTGAAAATTTGTCTCGATTACGAAATTAATTAATTTAATACGCTCAAGAATGTTCAAATTCATTCAATCCTTCTGGCCTGCCGCCACGTGACACCAAATTAAAGATAGTATCACAATAATGCTACTACGCAACTTGAACCCACCTAATATGTGTAATTACACGAGACTATTGATAAAATATTTGTGGAACAACATCATCGAAGCAATAATATTAACTGGGCCTGCCAGCGGTCATGCTAGAGCATATTCCACGTAGCCCCATGATTCCAATGTATCTGCATATTCCTTTCAAGCTGTTGCAGTTTCCGGTGAAGGTATCATGTGCTCTCACAATAAGCAAGTCCCAGGGACAAATTTTCAAATTTGTGGGAATATATTTGAGCAAGGGATGTTTTTCTCATGACCAATTATATGTCGGGTTAGATCAAAAAACCAATAGATTTTGCTACCATAAAATAATAAAATAATAAACGTAGTTTAGAGAGAAGCTCTAACAAGTTAATGTAAATATAATAAATCCTATGGCAAAAATACTTTGGAATGAGACGTTAATATTTCCTAATTACGAAAAAAAGAAATTAATTTAAAGATTATACTCCCCTGAACTGTAAAACTAAATTTAATAAAACCTATGAAAAAAATAACAAAGTCGCCGGTGGTTTGCTATTTATAACAGTATGTTAAAATTAATTTCCTTGCATTGTTGTAATTAAGGAGAAAACTTTTTAGTTACTTTTAAAATGTAAATTTTAAGCATTGTTATAAAATAAATATAATAATAAAACTTATTAATGCTATTATTAATCGTGTATGTAGAATAATAAATAGACGCCCAGCGACACGGGCGAGGGTACTGATAATCCTTATATATAGTGTTAAACATATAATAAATATATATATACACACACACAAACATTCGAGAACCTGAGTGGAAGGCTACCGAGCACCCCCTAAGTCTAGTCGAAGACTGTCGAGCTCGTCCGAGTCGAGCCGAAGACCCGTCCAGCCGCACAGCTCCCATTTAAAATACATTATGTCAGAACGAACATAATCATACTACCAAATTTGTGTGCTGACAGTATCTTTTATAAGAGTCAGATTCGCCTATACAGAGCCTCTATTAAGGAATTTCTGTATGTAAGCGTCAGATGACCAAATCCATCTTTTATTCCATATATAATCAACCAGTCAAGTAATTTCCACTAAATTCTGGTTACAATTGTTGCAATTGTATGTTATAAAAACGTATATGTTTTAAGTGCCTCACCCACGTGTTTTAAAAATGATGCCCCTTGTAAATCTTTCAGGTTGGTAAACACGATCTACCAAAACCTTAGACTGATTACAGCCGACGTTGATGCTCCAAATTCTACTTTAATAATGACGTTGTTTGTGCGCTGACTTACGTTACGAGACGTTGTTAGTTTGAGTCTCAGGTATGACAGGTGTGTATTTGTAATTGGTTTATTAATATGGCATTATTTCTGGTTCCGTTTCTAATGATATCACTTTAAACTATAGGTCAATGCACATCTTCCATGAAACTGTTTAAATACTTCATGAAAACTGTATTTATTTTTGTAGAGGGAAGTAGGTTCACCTCTACGTATTAAAGTAAAAGTCTTTATGTACGTATGTTTGTACTCTATACAAGTCTCCACGGTCCAACGGATCCAAGCCAAATTTGGTAGGGGTGTCCATTACCCAACTTAATATACTGTGTAAGCCAAAATGGGCCCTGGCCTCCATAGGGCCGGAAAATTCTTACAAGTGGTCGTGTATGTCCGGAGCCTCATTGGGGAGTGTAGTGGAGAGATTTGGGCGGTTCTCAGCACAGGGATCTTCATAGCCGATGATGGTGAATAGAGGCGAGTATGGATAAATTCCTGAATGCAAGGGTGTAGGAAACAGGAGAACCCCGAAATAACTGGCAAACAGAGACATTGTCCATAACGATTCCCATGTGCTAAAATCTGAGGAAGGTCCCGTCAGGAATCGAACGCGGTTCGCCTCTTATACACGGTCAACACCGGGTAATTCAGCTAGCCATTTGTATCGGTAACTTATTTTTTTAGCCTTATAGTTTTGTTCATAAAATTTAGTTTTTAGTCTTTAACGTAATGTAGATATACCCCAATACTCTAACAATAGCACTCACCATTTGTAGGTCCGACATTTCTGCATTGACTGACTGGAAATTGGAACACTTTTGTGGCAGGTATTCAAAGTGAGCAACGCAGAGCATTCAGTAATGAACTGCAGGCTGTGAGCATCTCTTTATAACATCATGTTACAAGTGAGTCGCCGCCTTAATGTTCGTACATAATGTGTGAGCCGGCTCACACGCTGGCTCATGCGTCGACTTCGAGCCGGCTCGCGGGCAGAGTGGCGATGCTCAAGCCACCCGCTTTGAAAGGCGGCAGATCTACGGAAAATCTCGCGAGCTCCATGTGTACCGTGAGCAGGTGTTGACAGCTTGTTCTCCAGCGGAGGGCTCGTGGCGTCACCGTCGTGGTGTCCACGTTTCCTCATAGTTTGCTGTTCAACATAGATACGACTGGAGTCACGGTCTTTGTTGGCAGTTGGCTGAGCATTATCGCAGAGGAACGTTTTTCACATTTCAACACACACTCTTCCAATGCATTTGGTAAACAAATTCAGTTGAGGAATAAAGTCATTTTAGTACGTGAAAGCGAATTAAATAGTGAGTTCAGTGAGTGAGTGAAGTTGTTTGGTTGACTCTTAATATCGATATCTCGAATGGCGATGAGGGTGAAGCGATGTGAGCATGGAGCAGCGCCGAAATGTAAGGGCGGGGGAAGCGGGAGATCCCCGAGAAGACCCGCGAACCAGCAGCATAGTCCGGCACGAATTCTCACAAGCAAAAATCCAAGAGCGATCCCGCCCAGAATCGAACGCGGTTCGTCTAGGCTGGGAGCGAGTAATTAACCACTACACCACCGCGGCGGCGTCTGAATTAGAATGAAAAATGGTTACTCGTTTATAATCTAACCGCATATAGACTATGGGAAAGGGGAAAACGGAAAATCAGGAGGTGTGGTGTAAGTGACTGGGAGCGCAGTTAGACTGCATACGCCTGCCGTAGCAGCGAGCGGCTAGCAAGCCGACCACACGAGCACTGCGAGTTCGCGCGCGCGTACGTGTGTCTCGCTCGAACTGCAATCAACTTGTCTGCGTACTGCGTTACGATAGAAATCTACATTTCGCTAGATTACTGTATCACCTCGGAACGGTGTCAACTATGTTATGTAAATTACGATACTATCTAACCTACATCTGGTATAGTATTGCGAAGTATAATGCTTAGTTCTTGCAAAACTACGAGATTGATAACTTAGACGTAACCTTTATTCACTATATCCGGTCGATATGTTTTTGTTGTAAAACCATTAGTATTTTTATTTTTCATATTAATGTGCTTATAAACGTCTTAAATTTTGTATTAAAAAGTCAATCTAAACAGGACCAACATGATGACACAGTAACATTTAAAATCAATGTAATATGATTGGATATATATTTATTACTTACGTTAAATATTTACACGGCCGTCATTTTGAAATATGTGTCTGAGCCACTTAAAACATATAGGTTTACATGGCCTACTGTAGCGCTATTTATGTCAAGATTTTAATACCAGCAGAAGAGGACCTCCGTTTGCATTACTAATGCTGCTAATAAATTCTATTAACGTACGAAAGTTTTGTTGTATATAGTTCAATTGTGTAATACATATGACATAACAGACTAAATTATTTACATTAAGGTTTTTTTTAACGCCTGTCCCACATAAAACACGTAAGTTTTCATGACCTGCCACAGCACTAATTGTGTGTAAAATTTAGTGGGAATCGGTACAGTGGTCCTTGAGACATGGCACAAAATATATATTTTTTCACGTGACGATCTTCATAAATACCGGAAGAAAATGTCTTGTATTAGCAGATTCGGTGGTCTTAGTAAATACTTCCAGAATATAAAGTTTGAGTGACTTGTGGAATACTAAGCAAAAATAATGTAATGGAGGTTTTTGATGTTATATGACTACGTCCTTATGTCATATACATTTAGATAAAACATAAATGTATACTCGAGATAAGGCATAACATATTAATTATGAATGTGGTGCCAGCTTTAAAAAAAAAAGGAGAGTAATTTTGTTATGCATTAACTCATGTAATGTTTGCACAAATATATATATATATATATATATATATATATATATATATATATATATGAGATCCTATAGTCCATCTGTTCTCATTGCTGGGATTCTGGGTGCAGTCTTCCAAGACGATAACTCACGACCACACATGGAAAGGGGTCGCCCAGGAATGCCTATGTAATGTCCAAATACTATCGTGGCCCACCCTCTCCCTCGACATGTCACCAGTCGAGCATGTGCTGTATCTGTTCAAATGTAAGCTGCCACCGTGCCAAATTATCCGAGATTCGGAACACACCGTCCAAAATTTGTGGACCCGTCTGCCTCAGGACAACATCCAACGTTTACTGAACTCCCTACCAGACCGTGTTGCATCGTATACCGCAGTGCGAGGGGGTGCGAAGCATTATTGAGTGTCCATATTTTGTATCACTGATCCATATGCAATTTTCCTGCTGCTCTCTGTTTTTGTAATCATGTGTATTACTCATCTGTACATGCTGTTTACGGTAAAATGAGCACTTTTGAAAGCCCTGCTTATGATATACTTGTATGCATGTTGTGTATTCTTCTGCCCTATGTAAGTCTAACACTGCCATGGGCCTCATTCCTTTATTCATGTGTCGGTCTAGTGAAACTATGAGATTATAAGGAAATTAATGTATTTTACTAATCTGCTTGTTTTTACACTTGTATGCATTAAAAAAATGAAAGCAAAACAAATAATTCTGAGTCATCACAAATGGTTACCTAACACTTTATATTCGACGTTAAAATATGGAACTAATATAAAGCAATCGTTAGCAACTTTACGGGGCGAATGTCACTTAGTGCGCCCGTTAAAATATATGCATGAAGGAGTTAATGACTTTTTTTAGAGGTTCATTTCTAAAGTGCTTACTTTATCGTGAACAGCCTTTATCAATACTTTGTCTGCAACGTTTCATTACCATACGATGCATCTTTCTGTGTGTGCAATTCTTATTTTCCGGTAATATAATTTTAATATCTCCTGCTCTTGACATTTATCAGGCAGAGTTTGAATCTGACACGACTGTACGAGTGCCTCAAATAAGACCTATTAATTACCCAGCCGTATCGGCAGAGGCTTCAGGAAAAGCCTGATTGAACGTTAACGAAGTGGAGCAGGACTAGGCGCCTCGCTGTGACGAAGCTACGCGGCGAGTGCGGCTGGAATTCCTTACGAGGTCGATGAGGCTGCTGGCCGCCCCTCGACGTAAACGGGACGCTGCAGACCAATCGTCTTCAATTAGCGAAGCATTAATTGCAGGGCGAGTGTGGTCCCCGTTCAGAGCCCCCCCTTCGCCCACCCCTCCAACCATACCGCTGTGTTCTCTACTTCAACACCGCGGCTCCCATCCATCCTTCCCTGCCCTACTGACACGTGCATTTGTCACTGTCTGATTACTGTCGATATTCAACGCATCCATTGATTAGCGCCGATGGACTTGCGGCGGAGGGAAAGAATAATTAGCCTTTAGGAAAATGGCGGCCTCGCGGGACGTTGTAGGCCATGCATCTTCGCTCCGGCCATATAATAACAGCATTAATTGACCTTGTAATGTCCTGCCATCTGAAATCGAAAACAAACATGTAGGTGATCATGGCTTCCTGTGCGTTTCTCTAACAAATTGAAATTTTCAGTGGCGAACTCATGTAACTAATAATTTTTATCGTAAGTTTCCAATTTTTAATTCCAGTTGGCATTAAGATAACAGTTAGTGATAACTGCAGTTCCAAGGAACATCATTGTAAAATTTGTTATTAAAACGAACACGAAATAAAATTTCTTTCGAATTGCCATGAACTACGCCTTATTAAGATAATTCAAAACATAAAAGTTTCTCCATAAGCGAATTATGCACGTACAGGGAGAAATATACAACTGGGTTGCTACAAACAGGAGTTGCAGACATGTACAACAGCTTACACCTAATTATTACAAGGAAGAGACTATTGGCAATTATAAAAAAGTGACTAGTTCTTTAATCACATCGTCCATAAACAATGTTCCGGACCTTCTAATCATTGTTATCCGCCTGTCGTAACGCCTTAGGAAGAAGAGTAATTTTGTATTCATTTTTGTTGGTATTTCTCTTGTACTAAAAATATAATATTTACTAATTGATACATGTTTTGTCATAACTGGGGTTAAAAAAACTGTGAATTCAAAAAAACCACAATCAACTACAAAGAATCTCGCCTCGTGGTAATAGGGCTTAAATGTGAACCAAGTTTTGTCTGTATATTGCTCTTTGCCCATAACTTAAGTACGTTTACACTGAAAGTATGCACTGAATGTGAAATCGCTTAAATGTAGAAATTTAAAACTAATGATAGTGAAACTTGCGTAGATAGTGTCCTCTGAATATTCACTGCACATTTTCTTAAGCTTATGTTATATGATTTCATAAATAAATCACAAATCTCGAACCTCCGTGTCCCAGAATTTTGGCGTAATGATGTTCGCTTACGATTAGGCAACTTTTTGAAAATATTTAATATTTACATTTAATAATGTTTAAATGTTGTGGCCCGTGCTTTTTAACGCCTGCCCGATGCAGAAAGAAAGTCATATTTTCTTTATATCGTTATGTAAATTCACATAATATTCATATTTACAATACTTTATCATAAATAAGGATACCTTTAACATGGAATGTACTAATGATTTCATGTTACCAAACGGTTAAGTTATTGAAGATACACACACACATTATATATATATATATATATATATATATATATATATATATATATATATATATATAATATATATATAATAAGTATAATATATATATAATGTATAATATATATATATATAATATAAAATATATATATATATATATATATATATATATATATATATATATATATATATATATAAAGTACTCGTCTGCATGATACAATCACGTCTTTACAAATAAAACCTTATATTCTTAATTTTATTTGTTTGGTGACTGTCATGGTCTGGTGTGCTATTAAGGATTATATCACTTATCTTACAGAAACAACTTCAAGTTATCAAAGATAAAATTATAGTATGATATGTTGGCAGAATATTTAGGTGCCATGAACTTTCGACCGATTTAAGTAACAGAAATCTTATTGACATAAGTAATAATGCAAGATAACTTATCTAATTAAACGTTTATAAATGTTCAGTATCTAGCATTGAAATTTAATATTCAGTTCTTAATATATTAAATCGGGAATTTTAAAGCACCTAACAAAGTCTAACACACCAAATCAAAGGAAGGGTTTGCTCAAAAATAATGCTACGTCTATAGAAAATACAGAAAAAGTACATTCGAAATCATAGGTATTGCATTTATAATCGTCGTTACACCTTTGAAAGTTATAAGTAGCTCGATAGACAAGAGCATATAATTCTCAACTGTTTTGATTCATTCTTCCAAATGTGGGTTCGTTCCCATTAAATGACATGGCGATGCTACCGTAATATTCATGTGATCACGAGCCTCTGGTTAACAATCGTTTCCAGCATCCACATAATTGTAAAACATTACCGGTATAACTAGCAAGTAAAGTAGCAATAACAGGCGTCGCTGCCGAGATAACTGGATTCGCGTTTCATTATATGGTGAATTTTATATTAACTATATCTACTCTTTGTTTTACAACTGTAATAATTTTCATTTTTGTTCCGATACCGTATGTTTGTGTCCTTTAAATGATATTAACTAAATTTTTGATAAGCGAATCAATTAAAATCCCTGGTAATTACGTTCAAAGAGTAGTCATTTTATATCACAGCGTAAAGCTCTCGTTTCGTTCAGGTAATTTAATGAAACACAGAAAATGTTCGAATGATATTAACATAAAATCGTGACTCGTATTTAATACATGTATATTGACATTTCACTACATTTCCGGCGAGTAATTAAAATAACCGACAATGAATCAAAACCACAATTATTCAGTTATTTTGAGTATATTTTATGTCGGCCAACGAGTACCGCTATTTACTTTCTGACCTGACGATAATCCATAAACATTATGTTATTTCCAGTCATTAAAGTTCATCAAGGACAGTTTTTATACGACTAAGAGCGATAATGAAATTTAATTAGTAAGAGTAAATAAGGAAGTTACTTGAAATATTAAAGATATGTAGAACACAATATTATTAGATATTTATTTACTAGAACCTCTGTGTGTGTTACTGCACCCGGATTTAACAAAGTAGGCAACGGAATAGCAGAAATTGGTTAAAATGTTATATTTACACGTTGCCTATGAACTAATCGCAATTTAATTCAGCGACAGTTGTGATTAAACCGTGTAAATAATAAAATATAAAGTAGGCCTATATACTGTTTGTCATATGTTCTTAATAGAAAATATATTATTTCTGTATTCTGCGTCGCTTTGTACATTGCGTTGAATAAAAGTGAACGTCGAAGTCTAGTGAGATGCCTTCGAGAACGTGTCCAGTAAAGATTCATTATCTCACGAGATACAAGGTCCGTTACATCTTCCCCTCGACTTATCTCGACCCGCTGTGTTTCTTGTGTTGGTGCGGCAAATTGTTGATGTCCAATGGAAAACTTCGCCACTGACGCAGTAGCGAGCGTGCATTTAGCTCGTGTCCGTGTTTGATTTTGCACTTTTTTTTTCGTGTTTGTCGTTTTTTAATGTTTATGTGTGAATACTCCCAAGGCAATATATTTTTCTAAGACATGACGATTAATCAGGAGTTATTTTATGTAAATATAAAAAAAATCGTATGCTACACAAGATGATAAAATAAACACGGTTTTGGAAAATAGTTGACAAAGTCCGTGTACACTGGTCCGAATTAAGTATTCTGCAAGTTCCCTAATTTATTACCGGAGACGAAATTTAGAACTAAATGTCAGTTGGTACAGTAATTTCTATTTGCGTGTGTATACATAGATATGTATATATGTGTGTGTAAGGGATAAAAGGATGGGTTACAAAACTGCAATAAAAATATTTAAACACACCAAGAGTAATTTTTAAGAACTCTGTCGAATCGCAATTTCCAGCTTAATAATTTACTAACTGCTTAAAAGTAAAATGGGCAAAGCCTACTGCTGTGACCCTGATTTAGCTACTAACTCACGCATTCATTCATAAGGGGGTTATAGGCGTAGTCCAGTAAAGCAAAAGCATATATCAAAACACTACCATTTATTGAAACTATTAGTATTACGAACAATGCAATATATAAGACGTTGTGTTACTGTAATTGACTCAATACAAGAGAACCAATATAGTTCACAATAACAGGGCGTTGAATCCAATGACAGAATATTAAGCTTGCTGTCAGAAAGCAGTTAGCTAGCACCTCACACGATACTCGGGACGCCCTAACAGGAGAGATATTTACAAACTGTTGCGAAGTCGACTTCGCTCAGGCTCATCTCGACAGCTCCTCTTCCTCGGAGTCGAACCGTGGACCGCTGGACTGGTGGTCCTCACAGCGATGATGTCTTGGCAGGAACAAAATGGCCACGAGCCTCCCGCGCTTGCGCCATTTATACTGCACCACCCAGCCTTGTTTGGATACCTTATCCCCGGCTGTTGCCATAACTAACGTCTCCCTAGCCGACAACCTTTGTGCTCCTTGCACGACCTGGCAATCCTTGCTATGGTGGTGCTCACAGCATCACTTGAAGTGAGAGGGTTGAAAAAGTATTGGTTTTTAATATTACTTTGTTGTTTATCATGTAAATTAATTATTATGGATAGAATATACCTGAAGTTAAGAGGATCGCTCACTAGTCACAGTTAAGGAGAAAAATGTCTTACCTACATAGACTGGACGGTTGACCCGAAAATGTAAGAGCGTGTTCTGAAAAGCCAACCAAAAATTCCAGAAAACCAAAAAAAAATATTTCGCTTGCTACAATTCACAAGTTCCCACACAATTTTTTTCACTCATTTACAAAATAATACCCTTCATAATTACGATTCAGGTCCTTTTAGAATAATTGTTAACGAAAGAAGTATTTATGTTGTACAGTATAAATTCACCAAAATAATAACAGTAGAATTATAAGGATGAGTCGTGCATAATTTATTTTATAATGGGTTGATTACGGGACCCGGGAGAGAAGCTGAAATGCCAGCTGCCTGTCATGTTGCGATGTCACCCGACCCCCATATTGGACTTGGGTAACCTTGACCCTGTGCCCAAGACCTTAGATGACTTTGAATTCAGAAAATTTAAAGAAAATTCCAAAAAATTCCAAAAAATACAACAATTCTAAAAATTGGGGTACATAAACATTAACATTAGCCTGCTATAATCTCGCTCTCACCCTGAATAACACCGCTCCTACCCAAGCATTGAGGAACATATAGCAATAACCCACATTTCCCGGGCTAACTGGCCCCCTCCCCCTTTTTTCAAACCATAGTTAACACCCCTACATCCCTCACAGCCACCCTTAAATCTAATAAAATTGAAAAAAAATCGCAAATAAAGATTTTAAAACAATTAAAAAAATCAAGGTAATAATTACATAATTGAGTCCTACCCCGATGTTGAATGCCAGTAATCTTCGGCTAGGCCCCAATAACCTTCAAGATAATCAATTAAAAATGGACTGATAGACAAGGGTAAAACACTCTGTATACAAATAATATTACCCTGAAAATAAATACAACTGCATGCAACATGCCCCTGCATGCGTACTGTATCCCATTCTTTGACGGGTTCGATCACTGGAAACATTAAAACGAGAGAATAATGGGTCACCATCCTGTACACCGTGATGTCAAGGGGCGGGGGGGGGGGGGGAGGGTAGGAAAACAGAAGCATGATTCCACCTTCTCTTGTCCTCCTTCATCCTCTCATTCGCCTCGTGTGCGGCCTGGTGAAAGCGTACCTTACCCACCTGCTTGGGTGGGGGGAGGTATGGCTTCATGTTTTGCGCGGCCGATGCTAGATAACGCGAGCTGCGTGGTTTGGTTTTCTCAGGGTCGCCAACTGCCGAAGGCGTCTGTTCTCTCGACCGTCGGTGTCCACAAGTCCCCTCACACTTTCTCACATATATTCACACACTGTAACAATAGTTGAAAATGTGAACATTGAGCAATATTTTGACATAATACAATTGCATTGGGCACTCAAAGGCGTCTCCATGAACATATTCTAAATGTACCACTTTTACATTCCTTGTGTTCTCACGATCGTATTTTGGCACACCTGTACTATTTATCCGGATTTTTGGGATAACTGAATCTACGACATCGACGACACGATAATATCCCTTGTATTTGGAGTTAAGCGCCTTTGCACGTGCACGACACTTGATCGAAACCCAGTCACCGATTTCAATTGTGTTGGCTCTGTGTTTGCGGTCAAATTGAATTTGCATCTGTGTTTGTGCTTCAAGTAAATTCTCACCATCCTGATCTCTGTTTTTAGGTAACTGTTCGCACCAATTTTCAGCTTGCTCAGAATAGTGATTGGCCACGACATGAGTTGGCTGTGTCACTTCAACACAGTGCAAAAGATAAATTGGTGTAAACTTTGGGCTTAAATTGACTGCAGGGTTAAAATTAAAAATTATGAAATCTAGATAGGCATCCCAATTAATGGATCCTGCTTGATCAAAGCAGTCAACTGCGTACCAATTATTCGATTTACAGCTTCTACAAGCCCATTACATGCTGTATTGTAAGACGTCTGTAACTTGATGATTTCCAAATTTTTGTGAAGTTCTGCAATTAAATCATTGTAAAACTCGTGCCTGTATCCATTAAAATTTGTTGTGTGGAGCCATATTTAAAAATAACCTCCTTAATAAAGGCTGAGCATGTCTGTGCATCAATACTCTTAGCTGGTTAATCAACTGCATATCGGCTTAATAACTCTGTTATGCCCAGAATATACTTATTGCCAAATTGATTAACGGGAAGGGTTCCTTTAGCATACACACTCCTTGCTTTCAGAAGGAAAGGGGGGAAATGGGTGTCATTTGGCCAATTGGTTTCAAACTAGGGACTTTCACCTTCTGACAAATTTGATAATGCTTAGTAAAATCTTTAACACCACTATTCATACTATCCCAATAATATATCTTCTTAATTGTTTGTAATGTCTCAAATAGAACAAAATGACCACCTCCTTAAATGGCATCATGTGGTGCCACGATTTTTCATTACTATAGTATTTGGGCACCAATGGTAGTGTTTTCTCACCTACTGGAGTATTACTTTTCAAATAGATTTCTCCATTACCTCTTATACCATAGCATCTAGCAAGTTTCCTGTGTCTAAGTTCCACATTATATAGATCTGTAAGAGCTACTTTAAGCTTGGATATATTCAGATTGTTGGCATACTCGCCTAGAAATGGGAACCTAAGGTTGTCTACTGGAAATAAATGCAACTGCTGGTCATCGCCAATTCTGATGTATTCCTGTTCATGCATTAATGCTTATTAATAGTCAACCTGATTATTATTCTCAATGATAATGTACAGTTTGATCTCCGTCCAATTATTCACAATTTACTTATGAATGATTATGTTAATGTCATTGTCTTTATAATGATATTGGTACAAAATATCTGCGAGTGCCTTAAATAAGGAGGAACAGTGCAATTATTCTGGTTTAACACGATATGTCTTATCATGCACATGCATGACCTGGGTTTTAGTCTGACTATGTGTCATTATACATCTCAATGCATCAGCTACTGTATTAAGTATTGCTTTCACGATATGGGGATCAAAATCGTACTCGGCTAATGATATCACCATCTTTTGAATGCGTAAATTATGATCCTCCATGAAATGCAAATAGCAAAGACTAGCATGATCTGTTTCCACAATAAAATAGTGGTTGTACAGATACTGCATAAAATAATTGCAAACGCATTTCACGACTCCAAGCTCATGTTCTGTTGCACTCCATGTTTCCGGACTGTACAATTTCTTTGATACCTAGGTGATTATGTGATGCGTCTTGTCATGAGGGCCCTCCTGTAAAAGAATTGCTGTCCTTATTGCTGTTTGCGAAACATTGCATGCCAGAATTGAAGTTGTATTCTTGTCGAATCTGTGTAAAACTGGCTCCTGATGAATTGCTGGTTTCAATTATAAAGAAGCCTTCTGTTGGCATTGGCCCCATTTGTAATTATTAGACTGGTCTGTTACCTAAATTAAGGGTGTTGCTTTAGCTGCATTATTTTGTATCTAATGACATCAATACGGCATTCAACCTAAAAAAGTACGATGTTTCTTTATATTACCAGGTGGTGACATTTGTTGAAATGCAAGCACTTTGTCTGGATCTGTAGTTATACCATCTGGGGTAATGAAATGTCCATAGATCTTTATCTGTTCCAAAAAATGCATTTCTTGGCATTAAATTTCAAAATTGAATTTATGCAATCTGTCAAACAATTTTTTGATATTGTTTACATGCTCAGAAAACTAATTACCTATTAAAAATATATCGTTGACATAAGCAATCGCCGTATTCCAACGAAAATATCCCAATAAGATGTCCATAAACTGCTGAAAATGTTGGGGCGAACTAGAGAGCCCCCATAGGTAGACAATTGTAGATGAATAATCCGAAACCATGTATTGAAAATTCAAGCTTGTGCCTATCATGTTTGTGTACAGGTAAGTAATAAAATCCTGAAAAGAGATCAACACTAGTTACGTACTTTGAGTTATGTAAAAAAGTCAATTGTCTTCAGTATGCAGCAAAGGGAACTGAATACGTTTTAAAAACTGGTTAAGTTTACGAAAATGGGGAATCTGATTGCTGGATGATTCCTACTTTTTCCATATTGCGACTCTGTTCCAATAATTCTTGCCTAACCTTAGAGCTTATGCAATAAGGTTGAGTCGCAATAGGCTTATCTGAAGTCAAATATAATCTAATAATGTATTTCTTTGCTTTGGTAAGCTCCAGAATTGAATATGCAAATCTGTCCTGATATTTGCAAGTCACTTCCTTGATAATTTGCTGTTGTTGACTATCTAATCTAGAGTTAATTTTCGGTAAGGGTCTGTATTCCCTATCTGAATTTATAGTTATTAATTTGTGGAGACAACTTTGAATCCTTCCTACATTCTCGTTTTCTATTAGTGACGAATAGATGCGAACTTGAATTACCTTATCTGAACTATTGCCATTAATGAAAATAATGTTATGTTTTAAAACTGGAATCATACTGTATTTCTTAATAAAATCGACTCCTAGTATGATGTCTGTCTTAAGGTTATCTATAACCAATAACTCCTGTGGGTAAGTATGTTCTGAAATACTCAAGTTAACTTTAGTTTTAAACATTGGTGGTTCTATCTCCTCAGTTGCATCTACAAGCGTGAAATTATCTGATATAGGCTACAATTTCTGCTTTGAAACCAATGTCCATGCAAGACAACTACACAAACATCTTGTGTCGATAAGCACACTGAAATACCTAACGCATATTTTTACTTTAATTCTAGGGGTCGACATCTGTATCGAAGCTTGCTGACATTCAAGTTTCACTTGGCCTTGCCGTGGTTATTGGAACATAGTTTGGCTTAGTCTGCTTGCACTTAGTAGATCATCATCATTGCCGATTTGACGTTCCATGGTGGTCGTATTGGCATGAGTGTCATGACTGTGGTGGCGGGGTCATAGCTGTTTCGAAATTTGATGTGCCCTGTCCCGAATTTGTTTTTGAATCGCCGGAATCTTGCCGCCATGTCAGTTTCGAAGTCAAAAGCATGGTTGGGAAAAAGTGCGCAATTGTGTGCTTTGTAGCTTGTGTAAAAGCACAGCACACACACGATTTTTGCCTCGTTGCCGGTCTCGTGAATCGTCGCCTTCTGCGGAATATCACTATGTGGCATTTTGGGCACGTCATTCGCAGCAGTTGCTACAACTACTGATAGTGCTGCTACTCAATACAATGCCCTGACTGTACTGACCTAAGCTATGTGCACATGCGATTTGTTCTTGACGGAAATACTGAAGATGGCCCTGCAGGTGTGTTTCGTCCATTCCTTTTCCTCAGTGGGGGAAATGTGACTAACCCCCTCATCTACTAGTTTTTTGATGGCTGCATACTTTCGCCTCGACAGATACCTCGGTTGCTAACCCGAAAGTAACTATTTCGACCGTTCTAAAACTGTCGATGATCTTGCGGTGCCTCGTCATCAGCACATCATTTGCTCCCATCTTTAAATCCATGGTTTCTGTAACTCTGCCAAAAATTATGTGGTTGGTAAAAATTTCACTTGTGATCTGCGCCTGAGCATTCCTTTACAGTAACTATAGGCTGCGTCATATTCTGTGAGTGTTCATTCTACGCATACCTAATCCTAGGATAAAACTGAATGTTAGTAAACGGTCTGCGAGGTTGATTTGTGTACTGACGTGAATTCCTGCCTCTATTCGCGCCTTGGTAACTATTCCCAATAGGCTGTACCATTTCCTGTGACTGCTGATTTTGTAACATAAGCTTACCAATTTCCTCCTTTAGCTTAGTGATTTCTGTATGAAAGTGCTCTATATTGGGGTTGTTTGGAACTATAGCTACCACCTTATTGTATCGGTAGATACCCAGCTCTACTCTCTTCAGATTACTTATCATATGGTATACTGCTTCATTTTCCAAACCGACGATCTTATCCGTGATCTTTGGAAGTAGCGACATGCTTATAAACTCTGCATCATAGACATGAGGGTTGTGCTTACGTCGGTAGTACAAGAGCATCTCGATGTGTTGTAGGCAACTCTTACCTAACGCTTGTCTTTTGGTGTAGAAAAGCTGCCTGTACTTCTCACTCTCCTCCGTGGGTGTAAAATAGTACGCAGTTTCATTTATACCACCTGCCATGTAATATTGTTCCAATGAACTTGAACGATATTATCGATCGCATACTTGGTCGCACCTTTCACATATACATGAATACGCTTAGACCGTTTGGCAATCATCCCAACCATTAATATCACTAACAAATTTAAATGCCTGTAAGAATTCTGACACATTTTCTGGGTTTGCACTGGAAAATGTAGGCACCTTTTCATGATGATTTACTGTACCAATAACTGGCTGAATGTTGTTCATGGCGCTACCGACAACTTGACTTGCCTATGTGTTCATGCTAAGTGTGTCTAAATTGTAATAGAAGTTTTCGGTTTGTGACTGCACGTGCGCTGTGGGTAACGAGTAACTGTCCGCTTTGTGTAGGAGTGAAGTGTCGTGCAAGATCTGTAACGACATGTTCTTTGGACTTGTGTTAAGTGAAAAGTCCAAACCAAAATTTTGATTGATAGAAGAACCTGAAGGTTCGGGTTCGCTCGTGTTTTGGCTGGCAAGTTTTTCTCTTTAAGAATCTATTCAGTCTTCGACGTATCTGACAAGACCTGCTTGAAAAGTTTCTTAATGGAAGACTGCAATGGTTTACTACATGTATCCATATACTCTACAATGTGACGTGAGAAATATTCTTCTGGCACGCCCTAACGAAGATGACTACGTAGAATTGCAATTAAGACACAAAAATGTGCACTGTGTACTTAAACTAAAAGCACACTACTTCTTATCCTCAACACTACACATAACCCAAATTTACTGTAGGAGACTCTTAGCGTTACTAAAGTGGTTCCAACAATGGTTCTTTTATACAATCATGCATTACACCATAAAACAAAGTGATACAATACTACTACAGAGAATTATTGCAAGAAGAGCTCGGCGCTGCATTGTTCCAGTGGTACGTGCTGCATAGCACTGCATAAGCAAGGCCGTCCACTTGCACCTGCAGATGACTAAGGTTTTTATTGCCTGCGCATAAAAGAGAGAATATTCAACCTTTGTGGGCTACACCGCTTGCTATCCTTACAATTACTACGGACTTATCTGATTTTTTCACAATTGAAAACGCTAACACACTTACTAAACCCGCTAACAGGCTACAAATTAATTACGACTAAGTACAGTGGCAGCTCGTGAGTAGCTTCGTGTCGTTCAGAAAGAACACTGTAATGTTGCGTTGTAGGTACTTTTATCAGAGGGCTAAATTTCATCGCTGTGTACGAACTGGACATTGGTGCACTAGCTGCTGCTACTACTAGTGTCAACTAACAATGTTACAACCACATGAGTGAAAAGAGAAAGACAGTAAGAAATATGTAATCATACCCAAAGGAAAAAAATGATGGTCCTTTAGTTTAGCGTTGTCAAATATAGTAACAACACCGGAATTTACGTGCTGGAAAAGGGTATGAAAGAGTTAAAAAAATTCCTAAATATTTATGGAATTATACATCTTACATAAAACTTATAAACTTGTAATGAATTCCCCAAAATTCTCGCCGCATACTCGTACTTCCTAGCTGGAAAAGCAGATAAATTCCTGCGAAAAATTCATTTAAAAAGCGGAATTTTACTACCACCGACTGTCAACACCGTATAGTAGACATATACGAAAGGTTTAACATCAATATGTTACCCATACGGCAAGTCATTCTTCATTTCATCATATATAGCTCAAACAATTTAAGCGAAACTTTATTACGCGAGCGTTCCGATTACGTCTTATTGTAGTGTTTTTCATTTGTTGCGAAACATTTTAGCAATATCATGATTTAACAGCCCTTTAAGACACTTTTTCTTCTTCTTTTTTTTCACTTTCTCCAATATAAAATAAAATACTAACAATAAAAGTGAGTCACTCATATATACTTCGATGTACAAAGTGACGGTTTGTGCAAGTAAATTTACGTAGCGAAAAATAATGGTACTACTAATTTTATCGCTATTTTGAGTGAGACTACACTTGGTCTAGCCTGCAGCACAAATGATTATGAAAACACTCTTGAGGTAAGTGTAAATTCTTGAATAAATTGTGTGAAGCTGAACAACGCCTGTAAACAGCAACCATATATTCTTCACGGTAAATTAGTCTGTAATTACGGCATACGAGGAAAAGTGATTCCTGCGGGGTCTTAGAAACTGAAGCTGAAAGACTGGATATTGCAAGTATAACATATTAAGTGGAACAATGTGATTACTGGTATCTCGTTATTAAACGAAGAATCTTCAAACTACGTAAACACCTGCATAATATTCTCGTCAGAATATTTTGGGAAAAGAAACCTGTATGCCACCCTCGGATCGCGTTAAAATTTGCAACTCGCAAACGTTACTACTATTTTTTTAAAATCCAATATGAACTAATTAAACGTAACTAAGGATTTCGCTTTTTCTTATAACACAAAATTCAAATTTGATCAGGAATTCATGATTACAACTATAAATCGGACATTCACGGCCTAGCAGGTGGGCAGTAAAATTTTCTACGTACAGTTGCATATCTTTCTTTCTGATCCTGCATCAGCCATACTGAGTTTTTCTAATGCTATTGCTATATATTTAAATTTTAACATGTCGTATCGCCTTTGAACATGACGTAACCTGTTTAACATCATTGTTAATTTCCACCCAGAAAAATATAAATACTTAATGTGAGTACGAAACATGAGGTGCAAATATCAACTATGTAAATATGACAAATAATAAAAATGTCAATAATTGGGCTTGAGTGATTGTACTTTGGTTCGTAATCTCCAATAAATATGTGTACAATGTCTGATATAACTTGTACTTACAACATTTTTCCACACTCCTTGCTGATATTTTTACGAGATAGCTTCTTAAGAAGATCCTGGCTAACAAGTGAAAAAAACATTTAGTATTTTGTGATTGGTCATGCTGTAGCGTAACTTGGAGGTTCTATCGCGACCTAATGCAAGCCGTAATTTTTCAATAAAGTTTTCCGTCCCCAGAAGAGGAAGTATAATTGCTATACCTAAATATGTTGCTTAGAAACTGCTTGAAATAATAAATGGAAGGTAAATGAATCAAGTATGCGCATTGTAAAGAATGTATGCACTGAGTTGTGTTGGCAGAACTAACTATAGTAATTTGTGAACTCCAATTATACGACTTATGTTCAGCATTTTATTGCTAGGTTGTATTTATTTCGTAAATTATTAGTTCTGGATCATAAACTATGAAGAAACGGTTAGGTAAGGCAAAGAAAAGTTAATACAAACAAGACTTGCATGTAATTATCAATTATGTAGGGTCTACAGTACAAAAAAAAACTTATTTTAAAATTCGACAGTCATCTGATGTATCGAAATTTAAATGTCTTAATTTATCGCATAAGTTTTGAATTAATGGTATCAGTATTTGAGAAGTTAGTTTCCTTATTTTGTGTGGGTAAGATATTTTAACTACAATATATTATTCTTCTTTTAAAGTTATTGGACTTGTATTATAAGGTGCCGCACAATTCTATATCCATTTCGTTATAACTGTGGCAAAAACAAAACATCAGAACCTCGTAAAAACTGATATCACACAGAACACTCAAGCCGGGAGTGCTTGTAGAAATAACGACGGCCTGAAAATCATTAAGTCGTCCGAAACCTTGAATTTTATTGTGAAAAACCAGTAGCGAGCGGCTTACAGTTCGGATTGCTCCAGGGTATTACCCGCGGAAATCTCGGTCTGTAATCTGCACTCTGGAAGGCGAGACGGAGCCATACGGCGGTGAAATGCGATCGCCTCCGCCAGTGTTCCATCGTGTTACGTGCACGCAAACGGCTTCCAGCCACGGCAGAGAAATGGCGTTCTTGCATATCGAAAATTTGACACCAGCCGTTGTCGGGGATTTCGCACTCGAATGTTCAGAATTTCAGCACAAACAGCATTTCTTGCTCGCTTCGTGTTTTTCCACCTAATTTCAAGCTCTAGTCGCTAAGATTCCAAACATCGTTGTATTTATTGTTACAAATGTTTCGTAAATATGAAAGGAAAACTACCAGACCAGAATGATCGCATGTGTCAATGCATGAAGCTATAGAAGTAGTTTTAAATGAGTTTATCGGCTACTGAAGGCTGCTTGTCAATTTTATTTACTTCAAACGTCTTTGGAATCCCATGTTGCAAATAAGCGAAAAACACCTATTATTTTGCATAAAAAGGGCTGAGGCATATCAAGTCTGTATTTAATGGAGAACCGGAGGGCGAACTGGTTAATTATTTAACAAGAATGGAAGGTCAGTTATTCGTTCTAACATTTAACGAATTTTGTAATGTTTCATTTAATTTAGCCGAACAAATAATATCAAGTATCCTTTTAATAAAAAGGCATTTTCAGCTCGAAAAAACAGGGTCAGAGGATATATGGCTAACAGTTGTACATTGTCTGTAAAAGAAATGAATCACCAACAGCACGTACTATAGGATTTAATAAGGTCACTGTGCAAAAATTTTTTGATCTTTTTATAGGGAAGTTGATGCCGATAAACTAACTAGCGATAGGATCTACATTGTCGCTGAAACTGGTCTGACTGTAAATTAAAAGGGACATACTAAAATAGTGGTATTAAAATCACCTAGAAAAGTTGGCACTCTGGCGTCAGCAGAAAGAGACGCGACAGTAAATGTTGTGATTTTCTTCTCGGCTGCTGGTTCGGACGTACCACTGAAGCTGATATTTCCTGTAAAAGAATGACGCAGAAATTCCAGACTGAACTTTCCCCTTGTGCTACAGCAGGGGTGCATGAAACTGGATGAATAACTGAAGAACTTTTTATAAACTGATTCTGGAAATTTCTTGCCTGCACTAGAGCAACAAATGATACTCGATGGGCATAAAACCCACGCGAATAATTTGGACATGTTGGCGTCACTTAAATAGGTTTACCACCACATTGCGTCCACCAACTCCAGCAACTGGATATTTCATTCATGAAACCTTTGAGCAAATACTATGAAGATGAAAAGCGTAAATTGCTGAATAAGTTTTCGAAATGTTGTTACTTTGCACCATATTGCATCATTATTTGGCTGTGCATGCATTTTAACAGCAAGAGTTAGATATGCATTGAATGAGTTCTGAAAATGTATAATATGGCTTGTTGACAGAAATGTGTTCGGTGATGCAGATTTCCCGCCATCTAAAACAACGGACATCTTGGTCCCTCTTGACGATGATCCAGCAGAAACTGCTTCAACCGTCTATGGTAAGCATTCAGCACCTCAAATATCTAAGGTAATTAACGAATCCTTACTGCCGAGTACCGCAACTTCTTCCGTTTCGACAAACATTGACTGCCCAATAATCAACTGTTTGTTGTACAAGTTTTAAAGTTGCTAGCCCAGAAGTTGTTTTGCCTATACCAGAAGCAGATCAAAGGTAACAAAAGAAAATCTTCAAATGACATGGAAAGACGTCTGTCTTAACTGCTGCATTACCTTACAAAGCATAGCTATTGGAAGAACGATATAAAAACAATAAAGCAGCAACCGAGCGAATAGTAGTTGCTATAGAACAAAATAAACAAAAGAAGATGGCTAAGCGGATACGCTTAACAAGATGACAAAGAAACCTTCTAGTATGCCTACATCATCATCGTTTGTGACTCAGGAAATGTCCAGTGACATTGACAGTGTTGAAGAAGATGATCAGTGGCTGTACTGTCAAGATTTTTCCGAAGTAGGTTGGATTCGGTTCAGTATTTATACAAGATGGGTGCATAATTCATCTTTACATGTTGAAAGTGAGGATTCTGTTCATACTGTAGTCATTCAATAGGGTCAAAAATTGAGTATCCGATTTTGCCCCACCTTCCTATATAGTGGTAACTGACTGGACTCGCATTCAGGAGGAACAGGGTTCGATTCCCGGTCCGTCCATCCTGAGTTAGGTTTTCAATGGTTTCCCGAAATCACTCTAGGCGAATTCTGGGATGGATACCTTACAAAGACAATGGCCGATCCCTTCCAATTCCTAACCCAATCCCCCTTTCCTGAGCAAAGTGCACCGTCTTTAATGACATCGCTGTCGACGAGGCATTAAGCCCAAATACCTACCTAATACATTAAGCCCAAGTACCTACCTACCTCTACAGAAAAAATTACCATTCATTTGATTATGTTTCTTTATTTGTGAGGCCTTCCTTATCCTCATCATTATCCTTATACTGCTGTTCTTCCTCTTTTTCCTTTTCTGCCCCAATTTTTTGTTTTTAATATTCTTTGTGTTTCCGCAAAGATATTTTATTTCATGTAGCAGAAGTTGTAATGTTTCTTTAGGAAACGGCTTCGTTTATCTTCTTGGCATCTTACTTGAGCAGCTCAAGGAAAGATCCGAAGTTAGTACAGATAAGTTCAACACATTCCTGTTACACTCTTTACGAGAACATCTTCTCGTAAACATTTGTCTATACTGTCGAAAATTTTCGTGCCTTTCTTCGGCAACCTTCGGCAAACGTTGGCAATTGGGCAATAAGGCATGTTTAACTATATTTACCCCATGCATTAGTGCTTTGTGTATTGTCGATGATATAGTGTATAATATATATTATTATTCTACATTCAGTTTTGCCGTTTCTTTTATAAACTGCTCAAGCTTTGTTGTATCAATTTTGTGTGCACTGCAAATAGATTCTAATATCACTTGAAATTGATTAATGAGGCTTATGTTTATTTTAGTTACTCGGGGCGCAGGGTCAGGATTTGCAAAAAATCGGCTTGACGTATTTCCATCATTCGTGTTGACGAATCCCTGTTTGGGAACATGTACAAACATACCTAATTCTTCTTTCAATTTTTCTTGAATATTCGTATTTATTTCACTTTCCTTTTTGTTATCTACCTTGGCTTACCATTTCCACAGAGGCAATCTCTAAGACAAGTGTTAACAGGGACTTAAAACCGTATTATTGTGTATAATTTTAAGACCTAATTTAACGTCAGCTAGATCCTCCTTAAATTCCTTATTTCGGCCGTTGAAACCCTTTTATGCACGCCACATATTATTGGAAAAACTTAGAGCTAATCACTAAATCTAACAGTTTCCAGTTATTGTCTGAAATTTTTTTTTTACTCAGGCCAGCCACTTACTATTTTATATAGGACACAAGTATAAACAATTTGAAAATGAATTTTTATTAAAAATAAAAATAATAATATACATGTTTTTCCAGATACAGATTATTGTAACACTTTCTAAGAATGTAAATCGACCATGGCGATATTTATGTCGATATTTTACATTTTAATGGAACATCCACCATTATTTTCAAAACGTCGACTATCTCGTCAACAAAATGGAAGGTCATTAATTTTATATATATATATATATATATATATATATATATATATATATATATATATATAATATAAATATATATATATATATACAATTAAATTAATATTTTTGGAATCTACTTGCGGGAGATTTTCTGCAATTATAAGATTCATTACCGAAATATCATGAATAAATTTATGTTGTTCCCCAACAGAGATTGACATGCTATGAAAGTCAATTTTAAATATTATAAATTTTGTATTTAATTTGACTATACAGCCTTTATATTGATATTGAAGTAAAGCAACTGCCTATGGAGCACTGAACCCGGCTATACAACGTGAAGAATTAAAAGAAGTAGTACAGACACCATGAAAATTGTCAGAAAATGGCAATTTTTGCTGTATTTGAAACAAGAATATATGTATTGCAAAACTGTAAAACAAATCACTAAAATATAATTTTTAACTGTAAAAAAGTAACTGATCGATAGAGTTCGCATTTTCATCTAAATGTAAGGGCATTTCTATCCTGGATACTTCAGAAATCAGAATTTACAATAAATTATTCTTCAAGAAATATCGTTACAATACACAATCTATTAAAAGTAATTGGACACCCGTGAAGATAAGTAATTTAGTACGTCAGTTGACTTGTGTTTCACGGCCTTCGGTGTAGGACAGCTGGTGTTTGTCCATGGTAGCATGAACACAAAAGCCTATTGTATTGTAACATTCTGGATAATGAAATGCTCCCAACATTGTGGCGTTTTTACGGGATGCACCCGTGTTTATTTAAGGATGGCAATGCCAGGTGCCATGTTTCAAGGGCTACTATGCAGTGATACGCCGACAGCAATGTTCACCGATAGGACTGGTTCGCCCAGAGCCCCGACCTCAACCCTATAAAACATCTTTGGGACGAATTGGATCACCGGATGAGGGTTCGTCTGGCGCGGCCTAAATCCATTGCACAACTCATGGAATGGTTGCAAGAGGAATGGCGACGAATCCCCGTGGATGTCCTGCAAACACTCGTAGAGAGCATGCCAGACAGGGTGGCTGCAGTTATAGTAGCAATAGGTAGCCCTACGAGATTCTAACGGGGTGACAACCACCGAGCGAACATTGTAAACCGGTACTCAATTACTTTTTGGTAGATTGTGTATTTACTATGATTGCATGTAAGAAAATTGTAATGATAAAGCAGGAAATAATTTTAAAATTTATTTTATATGCATCTATTTGTCGCAAATATTTATGGCTTAAACAGACGTAAATAAAGTTAATTATACATTTTATAAAATACGTTATTATTACAATTATCTTACATGCAATCATAGTACAAATTATGACAATATTTCTTGAAGAATATTTTATTGTAAATTCTGCATTTTGAACTATCCAGATTAGAAATGAGCTTAAATTTTGTTAAAAATGCGGACTCTATAGCTCGATTAACTTTTTAAAATTTAAAAATTATATTTTAGTAAAACATGATATAATGTTGGAAAACACATATATTTTTCTTTCATATACAGCAGAAATTGCACTTTTCTGACAATTTTCATGTCGTCTGTACTATTTTTTTATGAGTTATTCATGTTGTATAGTCTGGTGCAGTGCTCTAGAGGCAGTTGCATTACTTCAACCTTAAGTAAAGCTGGAATCCAAATTTTTTCACAACTGTTGCAATTACCTCTAAAGAACCATAGTGCGGAATCTTATCAACAACCGTGAGTTTGGAGGCAGCTTACAGCATGCATCGTCGACAACGATTTGGTTCTAACGAATCACGCACCTAGTCGAGCTGTATAGTTGGACAAGAAACAAAAGACCCGTCTCCGGTTTTTTTCTTCGCAGCGGCTGCCTTCCACTACTTCGGCTAGGCGGGAGAGGTGGAAAACCATATTACACGAGCAGAAGTGCATATCGAGAACTGTATTTTACAGCTTCAATTTATGGAGTAGCAAATAAATGTAAAAGGACAGAGAGAGTACTCTAGGGTTAAAATTGGCAAATCCTAATGCAAATATTTACTGTGTGAATACAGATAACAACCTCTCACAACCATGTTTGTCAAGCAAATAGTCAACACATATGGATGTATATTGTAAAAATTCGGAACACTAGTACAAACAAACAAATATGAATGTAAATAACATACACAAATGACCCACCTATTCTGACTCAGATTCTGTGTCACATGCAGAATCTTCGTCAGCTGAATCTCCATCGCCTATGTTTATTATTATCATCCTATCAATTTCAATGTCTATTAATATATCACTCTTCACATATTCCTCTTCAATATTTTGCACATGTTTGCAGGATTCTTTTCATTTGTCCACTGAGAAACTACTGAACAACTCCTCGCACAATTTCTTTTTGCCATCGAAGGATGAAGAAATTCGCTCGCGAACATTCCTTTTAATATCCGCCCATACTAGTTCAATCGGGTTCAGATTCGCGTGATATGGAGGCAGACGAATGACTTCATGACCATGTGCATTTCTTAATTCATCAATTATATATATATTGTGTTTGGTGTACTTTTGACCAAAACCAACAGATTCGCTTTTGGTATTTGCGGATTGAATCCGACATTATTATTTGTCAGCCAATCTTGAATGTTATGTTTTAAGGATGACGGTGTCGGCTTTGTATTCAGTTGTACATTATGGAATATTGCATTGTCTAATACAAAGACAGAGTTGCTAGGTAAATTTGGAAGTAATTTATTTTTCACCTACATAGGGAAAATGTTATAGTTCATGTCGTCATGACAGTCTCTCGAATTTTGTTAAGATTTGAAAATAAGAAACCATTCGGAACAAACCCTTCTTCTGCACCAGCATGAACAATAATGAATAGCGGACCTTTTGTAAGGAGTTCCCTTACAGTTGGTTCGCAATTATAATTTCGCTCAATATTCATTTTATCATAAAATACTTCACATGTTCATCATATTTTGATCCCCTGCTTAAATATCTATGTTTAATGTATTTTCAATTATTTCAATATAGCAGTGTTCGTAAGTTTTACTGTTAATCTGTGCAATTAATATTACATGGAGAACTACATTTATTTTTGAAGAAGTGCAGATATAGTGAAGGTAACCAGGCAGACGTTTTTGTTTGCTTGGAATGTTTATGGGAACAATTTTTGTAAAGCCACGAAATGGAGACTGTTCTTCTTTAATAAGGTTAATGAAATGTTATGCAGTTTCTATTAATGCCATGCAGAGTCTAATGATTTGAGGATGAAGAGGATGTCCTGCAGTCCTGGAGGATACTGTCCACTCCTGATGACGGCTGCATCTACAATGGCGACTAGTTTGACCGATGTTTCTGTCCAATTTTCATAAATTATGGCTTGGTGAGCCTTTGACTTCGATGGCAGCCAGATCTTCATGACTTCGTGTCTACATTACGTCAAGTAAGGCGCATATTACCTTTAAAGTTACCCAGGGACTGAATTCTCGCAATGAACTTGTTTTTCAAACCTCTCCATACAGTGATTTATCAAAAAAGCTAATGCTCAGAAGTCCTGATTATTATTTGTATTAGATTCTATATTACACATTTGAAGAGTTTTGTTGCTCCACAAGACTGTTGCAAGCTGAAAGCAAATATGAATATATTTACCTTCATGGATCATTTAATTGAGCTACATATTAATCTACATTTTTTGTTGCTATAATATCATAGTTTATTTAGGGAACATACTTAATTCGTGTTCTAGACAGTCATCATATACATATAATCATCTTTTCATATGTTGAGAGCAGACAGTATTACATCCTTCTTTTGAATTTTAATTTTAAGATTGATGGGTAGTTGTAACTTTGTCATGTATAGTGTTAGAATTGTCTATTTATTAGAAATATAAACTTGATTTTACATGTGCTTTCTGTAGGTAGATACTATCTTAAATTTGCACTATTAAATAATTACTATTACAAGTTACTGCCGTTATGATCCTAGAAAGCATGATGATTTAAGGTGATAATTCTGACGATAAATCTGTTTTTCATACTTTTTTCTTGAATAGAACTACTAAGTATATGGTTTTAATTATAAATGTGAAAACGTGCCCAAATCTCTTCGTCCATGAATTATACTCTTATAAATAATTCTGTACTAAACACTACACTTTCCCAATTGATTCTGTGATGCCAGTTTCTGTATCATCAGTTTCATCAACATAAACTATGATCCTACCAGCCTGCCGATATTCGCGTATATCCTCTAGATAGCGCCCCCACCAGGCTGTTATGTCAAACTTTCAATTAAAATTATTCGTTTTTAATGACATTTTTCCTAGCAGAACACAAGCTTCTTCGACAAATTTCGCAAGTATTCCCAGCTACAATTTAAAATGCCGGCTTCAAGCAGAGCCTTATGAATATTTTTCAATGGTGGTACAGTTTTTCGCACTGTGTAAAATTCGTGTATTTTTCTTCGCACAGCACCGAAAGTAAAATCGTCTATTTCGATAACTTTTTTGTACTCTGTTTTCTCCTCTTTTGGTATCTAAAACTTTAAACATTTGTTACTGTTTACCTTACCCTCTGCCAAAATTCGTTCAACTATTGACTCTGAAACCCCAGTTGTATTACCTGTTGCTTCAACGATGCTGTACGTCAGTATAAACGTCTTCTTCTGTTCACCAAGATGCTTTGCAACATTGTATACTATCTCGCGTGCTTGCCCCGCAATGGTGTACCAGACTTAATACGTGACTTAAACCCCGACATGACAGTAAGTCATACCGTGTAACTCGGGCCACCCAACAACTATGCCGGAGCGATCCTACAGTGCCGCTAGCTGCGAGTGACTGATCCCCTCCACTACCTCAAGTGCTCGTCATTTGACTGTCCGCTGACACTGGCGTCTGCGCAGGTTCTTCTTTTATTTTTGTCTCATCCCATACAGCATGACATCATGAGTGCTAGCTGACGAAAGATATTAGTGTCCTTTCTGTATAAAAAAAGTTTAATTTTTCTTACTTTCGGACAGCTTTTTCGTTAAAATACTTACCTTTGCTCCGAAAGAAAGCCGTGAGCCACAGATTGAGAGTGCAGATGAAAGGAATGCATCGGAGAGGGCAGAAAAATTACGGGTTGTCCCACTCGCACTTTGGCCCTGATGGTCGCTCAAAACCATCGAACTGTATGTCATAGTGTAATCAAATGGGCTACGGACGTACCTTGGTGTATAAGGAGCACGGTGAAGTCATTAGAGCTGGCGCCACAGTCTTGTAGTAATAGCGTGGAATACACGTGAGTCTGGACGATTCGGCCGTTAAATGTCACTCATGTGAACACGCACGTTCGATCTGAGTCTTTGTCTATGTGTCGTGGCACACTTGCTGGTTCAAATTCTTTGGGGTACAACCAGCGAAAATTTACTACAGAGTTTGGGGCCCGAAAACCGCTTGCGAAGTCATTAATTCACTATTTGGTGATGAAACTGGACACAAGGGGGACATTGTTGAATGTGTATCAAGAAGGGCGTTCAATACTGCAATATGCAATTGTGCAAGAAGTGAGAAACAAATGGTTGGCATAATCAAAGAAATCATTGCGTGAACTGTCATAGTAAATGGGAGACAAGTTGAGATCATGAATCATCCTTACTGTATAATAATATCCCACTATGTTAGCATAAATGTGCTATATTGACGTAACTTTCACCAATGATGTTGATATTTCTGTCAAGAATGTCACATTTTGATTCATGTCGCACTTGAACCGCAATGTTTATAGCAACAATGGCATTAGTGTAAGTGGAGGTTACTTCGAAGCTCTTAATGCAATTCTGGTAATAAGTTTGATATATCCATTGTGTACCAAACAGGAGTACAGATAATTTACACGAACACTTTCAAGTTTCAATTCATTAATAATATAGCACCCACGTTTTTCACATCTCTATGAATATTTAATTAATTTATGTTTGTTTTTCTCTCAGTTGTCACGTAACATTTTTATGTGTGTAAATTTCAAGAATTTTCTAATTATTTTTATTTATTAATTTATTCAGGGTAGGGTTTTTAACTTTTAGATGTACCTATGGCAATATTCAATGTTTAAATGTGTCAGTTAGCTTGATTTTATCTTGTATTTATATTTATTAATATTCACTTATTTTTGCTTTGGTCTCACTTTTTGTTAATACTTCAGGGATTATTTATTCTATGGTTTTATTAGTTTAGGCCGTTGGAGTGGATCGTTTTTAGTTAGTCGCCTTCCGATTTGCTGGCAGGATTGGCTGGAGAGGTAGTCTAGGGTTAGCTAGTGCCAGTCAGTTAGGAAAATCGCTCTCTCCGCCATCACAACTTGGAGAGATAGGACCTAAGGCAAGACGCTCATCCGAGTAGACGAAGCGTAGGAATTAAACTAGCTTTTAAAGTGTCCGATACTCCCTAAGTCTGCTTATCTGCTTTTTGTAAGATTCAAATTAATCTGTGATCAATATGTGTGCCTTTAAGCCCCTTTCGCGTAGCAGATATAGGAGGTAGGTAGCATTGATTCCGACGCTGGTCAGTGGATGGTTGGTCCACATAACGAAAACGCCCTACAATTGCAATGTTCCTGCAGCGGGAGGATCCCGCTTCCTTATCTTGTTCCTGCAAATAAACTTGAATTCCTACGGGAGCATCGTCCAACTACAACCAAGAAGTATTGATATTTCCTATTTTCATAATGGTGAACCAAAAAAAAGTCTGTTTTGAAAGTATTGGAACGGCACCATTTTGGTAAGCGTCATGAACGCTGTTCCAGCAGCTTTTACCACATAATCTATAAGGAAGAGATGAGAGTTACACTGAGTTTAGCTTATCCCGTTAATGCAAGAATTTCAGTTTTGATCAAAAACAGTATATAATATTTGCCATTTTTTTTTTTTTTATCTGAACTTGAGCTGCAAACATTTTACTTTTTTCACACATTGCTAATGGGTCAGTTTCTTTAGACATGACCACTATCCAACGACAGTAGCATGTTTCTTATTAACTTCCTAGTCAATATTGTCATCCAGGATATTCGGCTTTAAACTTATTTCAGTGTTATTAAGTTTAATTAAGAGAAAATAAATTACAATATAATCTATCATGCTGAAATGTACTTTTGTGCATTATATTTTTGTATACGTAGCCGTTTCACCCTCTTCCTCTCAGTTTAAGGCGATGAGATATTTTTCACAAATTTACTAGTGTTAAGTTGTCATTTCAGCCCTGTGTGAACCAGCAGAGATGTCAAAATTTTGTGACTCATCGCGAGTTAACTGTTTCCAGCCTGTGGAGGACCAGGCTAACGTTACCACACAATTCAATTATAAGGTAGTTAGTGTACGTTCATTTGTTCCAAGAATTCTTTACACTTTTCAATCACCTCTCAAACTATCAAATGAAACATAATGTCGATAAAGGTGACAATAATATTGGTTCCTGGGCATAACACGGAAAGTTATGGAAATTTATTATTTTCTGGTTGGTGTTAATATACACACAAACCCTACCATTTGCACATGTATCGTTAAGGTGTACACGCACATGTTTAGTGCAGTAACAAAGAAGTCACATTACGTTACATGTTAGTTACACACATGTTTCAATGTAGTTTCTCTGAATATTACAGTACTTTTAATTTGATTAAAACAAGCCTTTAAGTTTATCACAGCACCTATAGTTTTTACAAAAAACACTTCATGACAATTATGTAGCACTATTTCTTATATATATATAAACTTAAAATATTAATTGTTATAAGCCAATAACTTCATTTTATATATTTTCTAAAAAGTTTATATTATTCAGGTACAAGTAGGAACTAATTTTTAACGTGTTTTGCTAAACAATTTGGTTAATACTAACAACAAGCCATAATGCAGCAGAAAGCTGATAAACGCACATAGGTTTTAGAAAAAACTCCTTTTCATTTCACCATATAGT
The DNA here is from genome assembly GCA_029891345.1 of Dryococelus australis. Taxonomy (NCBI): domain Eukaryota; kingdom Metazoa; phylum Arthropoda; class Insecta; order Phasmatodea; family Phasmatidae; genus Dryococelus; species Dryococelus australis. The sequence goes on along the minus strand of CM056994.1, from coordinate 183,478,820 downwards.
CCATGGACACAATTAAAATCTATATGTAGCACATGAAATGCTAAAGAATACACACTGGTTTATTAACAATATATTGTGCTGCACAACTGGACAACTCAGTTTGAATTACGTGTTAGAAAATGCTTTGTTATTAAAATATTTTATTTTAGGAAAATGGCAATTAATAATCCAGTAATAATTTGGTGAAATGATATGTTTTCTCGCAGAAGATTTACATTGAACGTTAAGTTAAAGCAATTACAGTTCTATAAGGATTATTGGGAAATTCCATGAATTCACAAAGGTTTAGTAACTATACTCGTTTTGGCATCGAACCTTTGAAAAATCACCCTCGGCGTAACATGTCAACCTGTTGTGCTCAATCACTTGTATTCCACTATTATAAAACCCTATGATTAACGTTAAAATATTGTGTTCTTGAATATATATATATATATAATATACTTAGGAACTTCTAGAACTTCTCATATTAATTTCGTATTAAATATGAATTAATAACAGCGAGAGTAGCGACATGTTGGCAACAGCCGGGAAGAAATAGTTCACAGTTACAATATATTTTAACCTCGTTTTTATGTATACTATTTGTAAATTAAACATTGGCAATTGGTATATTTGTATTGTTATTTAGCACTGACGGAAACACATTTCATTGCTGCAGTTAAAAATATCAGCGTAAATTACAGTGAGTTAGCTCGCTTTAGTAAAACGGTGTATTTTTTTCATCCGGAAGAAAAGTTCAATAAGCGAAGCGGATCGTGTCGCTCTCTCTCGTTTTCTCTCTCTCGGGAATTTCTCACCATCTGTGTAGCAGGAAAGGTATACATCTTGTTATTTCTAATTTCAGCACATTTCATACTAATTACAACAACAATATTGATGTTTGAAATGGTAATTTAGAAATGAGACGTAATTATATTGTTTAAATACCTATTATGTGTTATTTAGATGTGATAGCACGACACTTACAAATCCACAACGCTTACAAGTCCAGCAGGGTGGCAGACGTGGTGTGGAAAGAGAATATAGAATTTGATCAGCTTTCCCCTAGCCACGCGCTTGTCCCAATATGGCGGGCGATTATACCCAGTTTTATAGTGTCTTACGACTGGCAGTGAAGTGGCGACATGTGAATGACATGGGGTGTTTCTGAACAAAGTGTCAAGTTCATACTCGTGTTTTTGAAACATCCTAGGAAAGTTACAATGTTGTCATAAATATGTGTTTCCATGGCAGGGTTAAATGTGTTGTGATCGCTGCGTGTGAAAGGACGTGGTGGCTGCGTGTAATCGTACCGCAGGTCAGTTGTGTGTGGATTTCAAATATGTGCAAAATTTATACGTTTTAACCATGAAATGATGTTATGACTAAGTCAATCATTTTAATTCACGTATGTTTATTACAACATTGTATCTTTGCGCTAGGTGTTTGAAACACAGTTGTGTAACGAGCTTACGTATCTGTGGATTGAATGTCTGCCACAATTACATCAAAATAATAAGCCCAGCCAGATAAATTTAGATAAATATAAAAATAAACCTACAAACCAGTAAGTACATGTAAATATTAGTGCAATAAATGCCTGTGTGTTTGCATGTTCATCACTATCTTTACGTTTGTTGATGCTACATACAATAAATAGACGACACGAGTTGCGTCCTTAAATTTACTGTGTCGTTTCATTGGACTGGTAGTCCCTTCATTTTAATTTTTATTCCAAACACGTGCTAATAATAACAGGCTAAATACTACTTTTGTTTCCGCCACAGTTTAAACAAACACTGTGGTGGCAAAATAATAATGTGTATTATGTGTAACGTGCTATATCATGTGTTACAAATTGTTATAAAGCTGACCTAAATATTGTTATAGACCGAAATTGTGAATGAACATTCGTAGGAAAGGTTTTCTGCAATAAGACACAATTCTTTGAACAGCTGTAAATAGCAACCAATGCATTTTACATTTATAAAAGTAGAAGTCACATGGCAGTGTTTATGTTTACATGTAGCGGAACGATACGTAATCAGTAACCAAAAGTAGAAATTTAGCAGGGCTTCAGAAAAGGCCAAAGTTATCGTGAATGAACTATATAAGCGTTAGGTAGAATCGTTTACAACAAATGGAAAACTACGTGAAATCCTGTGGTTTCACACCTATTTAATAACATGAAACATTACGGGATAGCCAATTACAACTCTTTCAACTTTACATGAAATGCAGTGGTCTCATGTGTATTTGGTAGTGAAATAACATGACCAATTAACAGCCCTTTTGAGAATTCCATAAACCAAAGTAGCTTGTTACTGTTTTGACAACTTTACAAGGCAGCAAATCATTTACAGCCCCTACTTTTATGAGTTCAGGCGTCGTGACGTATTTTCCACACAAAAAAAAACTCATAATAAAGACTGCTAACAAATATTACTTAAGTCAAAAGGATTTACTAATCCCAATGTTTTCCAAGTTGGCTACCAAAACGTGAAGCATTACTTTAGTTTTATTTTGCTGGGAGGGGCGCGGGTCTGGCACAATATAGTCAGTCTCCCATTCAATGGTACCACTAATGGTAAACTTACATTGATCACAATTGACAATTATGAGCACATAAGGGGAGAGCAGCCTTGTCGGCCCTGTACAGCCTCTCCTAAATATAAGTACCAATTAAAACCTACTAAAACCTTATTTAAGAAAACATTAACTCTCACTGAAATCGCTATACTCACCGAAATAATATTAAAACCATCCACATACGGTAAATTTTCAAGGCCCTTACGGGCGAGTCTTGGGCACAGGCATTACAGATTCAAACTTAAATAGAGCAGCATTCGGACAAAACACAAACACGTTGAGACGACAGAACATCAGAAGAGCAGCAATGTATTTAGACCAAAACATAAAATTTGGAACGGCAGACCATTGCAACAATTTTGAATGATTACTAAACTACCGAATGCCCTAGACGACACAGTTATGCGACACCTGGTACAAACCTTCTAAATGCCCCTGCGAATTGCTGCTGCACAACGACTCACCATATTCAACATAGAAGCATTATCAGCAACACGGAATTCTCGGGCACACAAGGTGCGTCAAATCAGCTCTTGTCCAAGTGAAACATTATAGTGCAAAAGCTACGCTTCTCCAGATCCAAGGCAGGATATCGCCGGACGATGAAAATAGGCCGATTTCAGGTATGCACAAACTTAAATAATGTTTCCATAAGAATGAAAGAAACTGTGATGCAAGAAGGAGAGGAAGTCGGAGGAGGGTGAACAAGAGAGGAAACATGAGTAGAACCGGCCGACACGGAGAAAGCCTCTTCTTCGTAGTTAAGATTTAATACGTAAATGATCCACAGGCCTTGGCGCGCAATTGTAATGGATTACTCTGTCAAGTGTTCAAGCATGGTGTTCGTAAATAAATTCCCTTGAAAAGGCAACCTATTTAAAACTTTTATGGTTAATGCTTCTTCTATAAAATTACAGTTTTTGAGATAAACTTGGTAGTAATTAATAAGCTGTTGCACTCCGACGAGATACGAACGAGTGGACTCCTGATTCGAGAGTCGGTGCTGGAGGAACAGCCCATTCCAAGGTGGCGAGGCTTGGCGAGAGGTAAGGAGTTGAGATGGGGGTCTGACGCTCTGGTCAGGGTGAGTATAAAAGGAGACACGTCGTGGATACACCCTCCACCAGCCAAGCAGACGAGGTCTGTACGGCAGTACGACGAGGTCGGTGCGAAAGGGTCAACAACTTAGAGCAGTACGGCGAGGCCGTAGGGTCATCAAGGGTCTAATTAGCAGACCCAATCATCACGATGTCATACCAGGAGGAGCCTTCCCAGACGACCGCTGTACCTTGATTAAAGTGGTAAGAAACTCAACAATTTGGGTGCAAGGTGGATTCTGATCAGGAAGTTAGGCCGCGAAGTCAACATAAAGCATTGTAATTATAAAGTCAGTAGCGTCATAAAATACAGGAAAGTCAAGAATAAATTAAATGTTTAATGTAGTAACTTGGTTGCAAGATAAAAAGAAAGTTTTAAAGTTTATTGTTTAAAAGATATAAAATGTAATAAAAGGAAATTATATTGCAACAGTGTCGACTAGGTTGTAGAGATAGCAGTGATAGAAAGGAAAGTGACCTTAAGCTAGTAACCTCACCCAGGTCCCCGACATACTGGCGGAGGCGCCATAAGGCTCCACCTAATTCGCAGAGTGAGTAACTAAGGGTTTTAATCATTATAGTAGCCTTCAGCAGTATCTTGTACTTGAATTTACAAACAGTCAATTGTGTGAGCGGACAATACCGGCTGACTGCAAAAACGCGGACCTGCTGCTACAGCAAAACGCATGGCATAGCTGACCTTGTGCTGACAGCATTAATTCACGGGCGACAGTACACACCGCTGGGTCTTGCCTTGCACTCTTTCTCTGCTTTTCTTTGTAGTAAGCTTACTAGAAACATTTAATGTGAGTGGGTTCAACGGCAACTACTGGGTTTTCGTTTTAAATGCTAGTAAATGCCAACATCCAGCTCAGCTGTGGGGTAGTTAAGGGTGTTGGAAATCTCCATTCAGTTGGATAGCTGTAGTTACGGTGTTTGTCAAATTGTTCGCACGACAAACTACACTGATTCACACAGACATACATGAACTTGCGAATCAGATCTGTCTCAAACAAATTTCAGAAAGTGGTAAAAGCGATTGTGTTAGATCTCTCCGACACCGAATGTGTCTTATGGACAAACAAACTATAGATAGTCAATCAGATTGACAACAAACGCTCGATTACTCATTTCATGTAAGTCCAGAGGAAACACTCACATCACACCAACAATTTTCTTAATATCAACATGACACCACTGCAGACGGGGATACCGGATATTTAACACTTACACAACCTGCACTGCTGACAGAGAATATTCTAACCTACATTTATATGAAAATATAGACAACCACTCACGAACAGCCACAGGTACTGTACCACAAATTAATATGGCTCAGGAACCACAAATTCACATGCTTGTCAGTCAACCCGAAAGAGTACAAACCTTTGCAGGCACAACAGGGCAAAATGTATCGGAATTCCTCGAGCACTTCAGGCAAAATATAAACGATGACAAAGCAGGGAAAAAACAAGTGTTCATCAGGCCAAGAAATATAGCGCAAGACACATGGGCGATCTGTCTGTATACAGGTCAATAAAGTCATACACTGCGATCTGAATTCGTATTGTAACAACACAGTTTCAAAAACAGATGTTGCGAAAAGTTTTCGGAAATTTAGAAACAGGTTTGGTATAGGTGGCGTCGCAATCAGCATCAGCAGGGATGTTGGCCGTGAGGCACAGGAAAACATCAACACCGAGCACAGGGGTGACAATGATGACACTACCTATATGGACAACATGCTAAGCCAACACGAGTTCCAAAAACAAACACGCAGTGGCCGCAATATGAATTGTCATCAGGGGTCTATCAACACAACGACACTGCGCATTGCGGTAAAATTATGTGGCAAGCAATACTATGCGCTGATTGATACATGTTGCTCACGGAGTTGTATTGCAAGTACTTCAGTTTCCAATAAAAATATACAGCCCGTTACAGAACAGATATCTCTTGTGTGGCTGACACAAGTATTAGACACATCCATGTATAAAACAACGCATATTTTGTGTAGAATGTTATACTTTCATTCAGGAATTCTTTATTATTGACGGATTTCAAATGAATATTTGCCTCGGGGTTGATTTTATGAAACACTACGATGTAATACTGGGTTTTTTTTTTTTTTTTTTTTTTTTTTTTTACGTACTGTTCATAAACTGCAACTATTCTAACAAAATCTTACACAACCCTATCTATTCAACATATATACAGGACTGTGACATAGGAAATATTCAACATTGTATTCACAAGATTGAGACTACTGAATATTAATCGGAGGATGTTTCCAACCCAATATTAATACCCACCTTGAGGAGTCTCAAAAGCAGGAAAAGAGTTAATTAATTAATAAATATCAGGATAGGTTTGCAAACCACATATTTGGATTTACAGAAACATGAAACTTTAAAATAAAATTTGAACTAGATACAGATAAGCCGATAGTCACACGACCATATCATATAAGGCCTAAGATTAGAAAACAGTTACTTGAACAAATTGACGATATACTAAAACCTAACATTATAGAAAAATCAGACTCTGCTTACGCTGCGCCATCCTTAACACTTAGAAAAAAAAAAGATGAACTGAATTTCCTTACCGACTTTAGGAAACTTAACCAGCACTTAAAAATAATCCAATTTCCTTTGCCTCGTACGGAAGATATTCTCAACACGTTACAAAATTCAAAAGACGTTACGAGCATAGATCTATTTTCGGGATTTTATTCCATACCAGTTTGTAAGGCAGATAGACACAAGATGACATTCACAATTGATGGAATTGGTTTATTCCAGTATTGTAAAATGCGAATGGGGTTATCAACAAGTTCGCAGTATTTTCAACAATTTATCGACATTTTACTGGGTCTACTCAGACGGAATGCCACAGTCGCCTACATCGACGATATTTTGATCTTCGGTAATACGTTCCAAGAGCATTTAATTACATTCAGAAAGTATTTCAAAGGCTGCAGCAATCCAATGTAAAAGTAAATACCAAGAAATGTTCGTTAACCAAACACGAGGTTAAAATATTATGCAATTACGTCACACCCATCGGAATTATTACAGACCCTGAAAAAGTAAAAGCAATAACTAATATGTCAGTACCCTCAAGTATCAAAGAAATTTGGACGTTTTTGCGGATGATGTCATACTTGCGGTGATACATCCATAATAACGATAGTACGGCACCCCCCTTAATATAGTTCACTAAACCCAATACAACATATACATGAGGACCAGCACGATAAAAGGCTTTTAGCGAACTCAAAGATGCTATACAAAATGTTACTATTTTGTAGAGGTTTTGAAGAGAATTTCACAACAATACTAGCATGTGATGCATCACAGACAGCCATAGGGGTGGTGTTAATGCAAGAAAACCCAGCTACAAAAATTAGGAATGTGATCGCCTTTGCATCTAAGAAACTTTCCACGAATTAAATTCATTGCTCCACGACAGAATGAGAAATATTAGCCATTAAATATTTCTGCACTTATTTTAGGCAATATTTATATGGTAGGCACTTTGTTATTGAAAAGGATTATTCTATCTTAAGATATTTAAAGTCTATGGCAGAACAAAACCTTCGAATTCAGAAGATGGCTTTTTCACTTGTCGAGTATGATTTTGAAGCTCGCATAGTTAAAGGCAAAAATAATACTCTCGCTGATGTATTAAGCCATCTACCCACACATGGGGAAGCTAACACAGAACCGGTAGTAATAGACGATGTTAAATATCACATTAAAAAGAGCATGTTAGAATGTCAGTCTATCTATAAAGTATTAGCACAGGTGTTATGTCAGAATCCAGCTAAAGAACAGGAAATCTATCAAATAGTCAGTAAATATATCGTGAATACTTGGTCAGAATTAAAATGTTTTATGAAAGAGGACATGTGGGCAATAGATAAGTTTACCGTCAGTAAGGCAGTCACAAACTGAGAATATATACCAGTGCACGTAATTATAAGAATTATATGGGATATATTTCAAGTAAACAAGAAATCGTCATGCAGGGTAATAAACAAAAAGTTAAAGGAATGTATAAAGACCCTTTATTAAATTGCCAGATTGTGATAATGAGTATGAACAATGTAGTTTACTATTCACATATTTATCATCATGCGCACGAATATATTCAAATAATAAATGATAATCTATTGTTTCTATGCCCGATGCAAGTGTAAACATCATCGTTTATGGGTGAATACGAAAACAACCTACATACAAAAAACTTAAGGAGGCTCTCACAGACCATACTAATGCCTATTCAATGTACACAAAATTAGCTCGGCGTTATGGGATTTCCGGAAATTGGGAAATTTACTCAAGAGTATATACACCTACCAGAGACAGGAAATTGACATTAGTTACCCAATATTTCACAAAAGAAATAATTCAGGCACACCACGATGCACTTTAAGGCGAGGGATATTTTGGGGTGTTGAAAACATTACAAAAGATAAAATCTAACTATTACTGGGACACCATGTTAAAATACGTCAAAGACTATATTAAAATTTGTGAAACTTGTCAAAAAGTTAAGGCAACAAACCAGAAATCTATAGGTGACTATTACCTCTGTTCCACAGTTGGTCTCTAGATGCGAAAAGACTGCTCACAAGATCGTGTAGGCGCAACAAATATATTCTCGTTATGATGGAATTCTTTAGCAAGTACTTTGTTGCTAAAGCTGTTGCTTAGATCCCAAAACATCTACCAACTTCATTAAGAAGGTAATATTGCAATTCCGATGTCCCAAACAGCTTTTAACATATAGGGGCACCTCATTTAATAATGACTATCACAGAACTGCTTAATAAATTAAAAATCAAAAAATTGCAAACAGCTTACAATCCAGCATGCAATGGCTTAACGGAATCTGTGAATAAGATAATATCAAATCAGTTAACCGGGTGTGCCCATGAAGGTACCGCAGGATGGGATAATTACCTACCTTTCGTGATTTTTAATTACAACACAAAAATCAATTCCAGTACTAAACATTCTCCATTTTACCTGTTACACAGAGTAGAGGCAGATTAACCAACACACGTACTCAAAAAACATTACTCTGAACGAGCTAATAATTGGTGCGATAAGTTACGCCAAGAACGCGAACAAGAACAGGCGAATTTAACGGCAGCACAAAGTTTACAAAAGCAATATTTCGATCAGAAAGTCAGATCGAACAATATTCAAGTAGGTGACCTCATTTGGTTGAAAAACAGACCTCACAAGTAGCATTTCCTTTTAAGTATAAATGACCGTCTAAAGTAGTAGGTATCACGGGACCTTCAACTTTCAAAATAAAAATAAACAAAACAGGTACACCGCAATATGATTATGTCTGTACATGAAACACGAAACTTGCTCACACCAGAACACAAAAATAGTTACCTAGGTGGGAGTATATAGTTTATAATTCACATTTTTCCACAATGCTTATATGTACATTATTTTGTTACAGAATGTGTATGTGAGAGAATGCAATATTCATGCAACTATATCCGTAGCGGAATCACCGTCAACGCCCCATGCAGACGACTTCCACAATGAAGAGGCGGCTGCCACACTAACCACTTTGCAGCAAGAAATCAAGCCAAAGAAACAAGATGGGCTATCCACTCCTGTTGACAATGCATGTTTTAATTAGTATTATTCTGTATTACTATGTACAAGCGGTGTACAAACCACACGCAGGTATTACCTGGAAGCAACTATCAGTTGATGTTTCTTATGAGACTGTACCACTTACTTACCAAATCCCTCTCCATCAACCCTCTGTTCCTAATGCACTTAATCATTGGTTGCATACTATATGCCAATCGAGCAACTCACCCACTTACCAAATAGGTAAGCAAATCGATAAGTACGTCGAAGATATTGAGGACAGTTTGATTGACGAGTTTCTTAGTGAAACATCATTACCTACACGCCGCAAAAGAGGTATCGAGCTCTTAGGTGAGTTCGGGGAGTGGTGTTATGAATTACTGACAAACAAGCATTTTAAGGCGCTTTTCGTCAATGACTAGATTTTACTGAAACATCTTAACAATTTGGAAAATCTAATAACCACAGCTAATAAAAACTTGAACATTTCAATACAGGCAACTAGTCATATTAAATCCCAGGTTGAATCGAAAATGAATGAGCTGTCACGTATTGTTAATAATTTTTCTCAAATGATGGCAAATCAATAGCATTTTCAGGATACAATAGAGCCCGCTGTCAAACTGCAACATTTATTAAGTACTATTATTTTGCACATTATTAGTAACTTGGTGAATGAATAAAGAATAAATACATTTCTGCAACACTGTCAACAAAACAGGTTGCCATTTCAGGCTGTTCCCAAGAATGATCTCATGTCAGACTTAATGCAGTTAGAATAAACATTAAGTAAAATTAATGTGAAATGAAGTATTTAATGTGTTAAACTACTACAAGCTACCGCTGACTGAATGAACCTTGTCAAACACAAAGATTTAAATCAAACTTCAAGTCCCCTTACATAGTACAGATAGTGAGTAGAAGCTAGATCAAATAATTAGTAAAACTTACTAAATTTTCCGATCACACATGTGCTATCCGCACACCAGAACAAGCTGTTGCCATTAATGACAAGTTTTATGTAGTTAAAGAAATATCAAATAATTCACTAATTAAAGAGGGTATCTTTTACATTCCCAAAGAAATCGCTACAGCGGAGGAATACATATGTGGTAGAGCAGCCATTACTTTACACAGTCACGAGGAACTTTTTGCAGCATGTAAATATAAGTGTCAGAAACATAATGAGTTTACAATCAACAAATTAGCACCACATAAGTTTATAATTAGTAATGCTCCACGTCCAGTGTTTATGTCATGCCGTAATCAGTCACTTATACACCAATCAACAGTCACGATGTTGGACACAAGAATATTGAGATACCGTGTGGTTTACAGAGTATTTGTAATTGGGAGTTTGATTATTGACGCTACTATGATATGTGATACACGAGCACCAGTCATACCGTGCAGTCACACTATTATTCCTATACATTGGTGTGAACAAGTTAATTTTGAGTTACTGCAGCTACACTTCTGTATTGTTTCAGTTGCTTTAAACAATAATTGGTCAATTTCTCATGCCGAACTACCTATTTTGACAAATGAAACAAATGGTGTCTATGTAAACACGCTACCGACTCATAAAATATTTACATTTTTATCCAGTGAGTCCAATACGTATGTGTCAATGGGCACTGAATTTTTGTTAATTTCGATAACTGTATACTTCTATGTCAAAGTTATTAGGATCTCTTTATTGATCAATAAGATTGCGACACGCAATTATCAGTAAGCCAAGTGGGTATTCGCTCACCTGTTGAAGAAGAAGTTGAGCACGTGGGTTAATCCAAGTCACGCGCGACTCAGGTAAGTATTTGTCCAGGACCATACCGCGCCACCATGTTTAATGGCGTCGTGACGTCACTATCAGGTTAAGGAAAGGTTAAACGCTACTAACAAAATAAATTTTAAAGCAATATAAAGGTAAAATTTTGCTGTGAATAGATTTTTTAAAAACTCAGAAATTTTCATAGAGAATTTTAATTTTAAGAGAAATTATTTTCAAAAGAAGATATAATTCACTTATAAAACACGAATTTGAGCAGGAACACATGAATACGTATCAAAAGTATTTACGTAATTAAATACACGAATACTATAGTCTTTAAGACTTTATTAAGAGCTCATAATTTTTAAGAAGGTTACGAGTAAATTTCAATTCCGTACTTCGCAGGGAATTGAGTTTTAATTTCCCGACACGTGAAAAATTTTAACACTGTTCATAATATTAAAACTGAAATCATTAACAGAAAGAATGACGTTTTAAATATGTAGCCACGTACACTTACGCATAAAGCGAAAGTTCTATTAACGGTAACCATATGTTATGGATTACACACGATTAAGAATATAAAGTAACATCCACGAGTGGTTGTTAAAAAAGATCAAGAGTCTTGATGTTCACTTCAACACTTGGAATACGTTAAGTTATACTGACAGAGTATAAACGACACACGTATGTCGAACGATATAACGCGTGGTGTACCCCGCCCGCAAACAGTACTGCTGGCTACGTATTTTTTCGTTTGCAGTTCGCTCATTCACGCTAGATAGCAGTCTCAGCTCGGCATCGGGTTTTGACAACCCACGAAACAGTCAGCCCGTGGTACGGCATATGAAAACTTGTATTTAATGTATAATTTCATAGCTTCACGCAAGTTTTCCATAAAAATGTTGTTATATCTTACCATACGATTTAAGACCATGTGGTCCAAATGTAGGCTTACATAAATTTTCATTATTGTATTTTCCATTGCCAAATAACTACAGTGCCACTTTTATGATGGTTGGCTCGTAAGTGTATATAACTTAATGCTTAATTACTACGTGTGAAGTTTAGTTAATAAAATGTTACATTTTATATCCCAGAAGGGGACATAGTAATCACATCTCCATCATGTATACTGTATAGGTCAGTTCTTTTAAGTTTTTCAATCTACTTCACACATAGACTTCATAACTTATTAGTCAACTTAGCCACAGTTGCAGTGTGTCCAACCTCAGCACGCAAAAATTCTCCTACTTGTCGCTCTCCCGTGTTTGGTGCCTGTCAAGGGGGAAATATTTTCTTAAATTTATGTAAATACAACACCGTTCACAATCCTACTATCAGGGGAAACACGACGCAACGTGGTCTTCGCATAATTTCAGAAAATTGTATTCGTAGACAGAACTTTTGGTATAAATTGAAACACAATACTAAGCGTTTATATCTCACTTGTAATTTTTTTCAACAACAGATTAACCTTACTTAAACTTTACCAAGGGTCAAATATTGTTATATATACATCAAACGACTGAATGTTACGTTCTAGGAGAGTAAATATTAACGTGTATTGTAAATAAATGTATAGAAAATATTTTGTACCATATAATTTACAAATTAATTTTCATTCTTCGCAAGCTACTTCAAAATATAACTAGTATATTGTAACGACCTAGCTGACTGACCAAGTCTAACCTTGCATCCATAAGAGGCAGAAAAATAGTCCCCGAAAGACACTTAGAGACTATTTTCTGTTGAATACCACTGCAACGTAACTCGCGACAGCCACGATGCGTGTGGAAGAAAGGCTTCGCACCGACACCTCTCCTAGGGGGTCCCAATTTTCACTCTGGCCAAAGGCGCCCACTCCCGACACAGTTGCACTCTTACTGCCCCACCTGATGTCTTCACCCACTACGTCATAAGCCGGGATGGCTGCTTATTAGAGAGAGGGGGTATTGTTGCACTCCCGACGAGATACGAACGAGTGGACTCTTGATTCGAGAGCCGGTGCTGGAGGAACAGCCCATTCCAAAGCGGCGTGGCGCGGCGAGCGGTAGGGAGTTGAGGTGTAGGTCTGACGCTCTGGTTAGGGTGCATATATAAGGAGACACGTCGCGGACCCGCCCCCCCCCCCCCCCATCCCAACGGAGAAGACGACACCGTCCGGCAGCACGACGAGGTCGGCGCGAAAGGGTCAACAACGCAGAGCACTACGACGAGGCCGTAAGGGCATCCAGGGTCCAATTAGCAGAGGCAATCAGCACGACGTCGTACAAGGAGGAGCCTTCCTGGGCGACCGCTGTACCTCCGTTAAAGGGGTAAGAACCTCAACAATTTGAGTGCAAGGCGGATTCGGTTCAGGACGTTAGGCCGCGAAGTCAACATAAAGTATTGTAATTATAAAGTCAGTAGCGTCATAAAATGCAGGAATGTCAAGCATAAAGTAAATGTTTACTGTAGTAACTTTATTTTGCAGATAATAAGGAAGTATTAGAGTTTATTGTGTAAAATATATAAACTGTAATAAAAGAAAATAATATTGTAACTGTGTTTTAGCTCATTATTACCTCTAGAGTTACCACCCCCAGTATCAAGTAGATTGAAGGTAAGCAGTGATAGAAAGGAGCGTGACCTTAAGCTAATAATCTCAACCCAGATCCCCGACAAAGCGATATCTCAAGAAATACTTGTGGGATTATAATCAAAGCTGGTAGATAATTCCTAGTTATTAGAAATGTTGTGAAATGTATATTATTTTGATACAGTAGACTTTGAGTATCTCACTATTGTTATTGCATATATGTGTAGAAGAAGGTAGGCTAATTGCTAGTATTAATAACCTGTTTTTTAATAAACATGTCCGCAAGAAATATTTTTTATGTTTTTGAAATACTTCCTTATGGTACATACTTAATTTTTTAATTTTAAGTTGTTTACCAGGGACATATTTAAACTTCAGCAAACCCGCGTAATTTTGCAGTAAGGTTTTATGTTCACTTATTGTATTATCGATTCCGTCAGCGACGAGCTTAATAGTAGTCGATACCAAAACCTCTGATCCACTTATGAAAATAAATATAAGGAATAACATGAACTTGGACGTTTCTTGTTATATTAGGGCTCCACAGGAAAAACGCCTTATTTTGGTGTCAACCAAATATTTGATAATATGGAAAACCATACAAGTAGCTGCTCTCACATATGTTGATTGGGCGAAATTTCAAACGTAACGAAATTTTATTGTGTGTCTAAAAATATCTAAACGTTTTACAAAAGGAAACCGAACTTGATAAACATTGGGGTTATTTCAATATTACATTATTTATAGCAAGATAAAAGACCTATTTTGTGAACACAATCAAGCCTTCCTCTATGATCAAAACATTTTTGAGATTAATTTTTTTGCCTCGTACAGTGATTCAGCAAATGTATCTGGACAGAGAACTAGAGGAACAATTTATGAAAATACGAGTTCGTAAAATTCTGCTTTTATTATCTCTTGTGACTTTAATTTCTTAGCATTTAGAGAAATTTAATGAAGCATGTATGTAGGTTTTCTTTTACATATTTTATTTCTCTGGCAAAAGTACAACATTTTCTCTTTTCAAAACTCGAGAAAATAATAACCAGTGTCAGGTTATAATATAAAATGAAACATGTAATTCCTTGATTTTTTTTCAAACCCAACCTTCAAACCATCGTATTGTGTGAAGAAAAATTTTTTAATTCAATTATTTATGTATGTATAAGAGATTAAGTGAAGCTCTTAGAGGCTGTATTTCGTCTTCGAGTCACAATTTATGATAGTACATTTTCTGATTTGCGCTTTTCACTTATTTCTTAACTTTAAACAATACTGTACATTTAGAATGTGCATAATTTTCAAATGTAGAAGATTTGATAAGTTATTTAATTTTCATATCCGAGCAGTAATTAATGGTTCAACAAATGTAGAATTAATTATTTTTCAGAGTTTCATTTTTAATTAAAGAAATCATCTATCCTTTCTTTTGGCATGATCAGAAGGGTAAAAGAACAAGGGCTAAAGGACTAAAATATAAATTACTCTGTTTGAAATCTGCTTTCAATTAAATTTAATTGAGGTTAAAATACCTGTTCTCACAGACTGTTCGAGAGTAATTGGACGCAATTTGGCTAAAAGCTTCTGGTGCGTATAGTATAGATTGTTGCCGTCTAAATTTCCCTTGTTTTATTTTGGAACGAAAATCGATACGTTTGAAGCTTTCTTTCATGAAGGGAGAAAAAAATACATCGCAGTCGGTCATGAATAAATTAAATCAAATAGCCTACACACACGAAAGGAAAAATTGTTTCTCCTCAGTGTTCGACCCGTACCGGCAGGAAGCTTCCAGTGAGTAATTGGCATTCACCATTCACTGCTAATCAATTCATAACTTTGAAAGTTAATAATTTATTTGTAAAACAAGGGAAGCTGAAGAAACAAACTTATTCACTCTAATTCGTGAATCGTGGGCGTTGCATTTACTGACATATAGGGAACTACACTCTTCCGACTATTCAGTCTTACAATGAAAAGAATAAATATTTGTCGTATAAATAAAACATAATTTTAAAAATCCAGAATTATGTTATATATTGAAATCGGCTACTTTGAACTGTTGTATTTGAGCTTTGGCTTAATTTGCACCTTATAACATTTTCTCCTAAAGGTTATTGAACAACATGATTAGAACCGAGTGTTTGATCATTGACTTTCCACATTACATCCAATTTAGTTAATAAAATTAAGTTCATTCTTCAGATTGTTACGGAACAGAAAGCTATTCCCAATATCGCCACGTATTTTTTCCCAAAGATTTTATTCCAGTATTCGAAACTGTTAAGATGTAAATAGTAACTGCCATTCATTTTCAATATGGAAGCACAGTTATACTGCGAAAATAGTAGATGTGAGTGATAATGATTATAAGATTTCCTTCATACAGTACGTAATATTTAAGTTGCAAGACTGACGTACTGACAGCCACGCTAGAGGGAAAACATTTAAATGCGTAAACAATGAATTTGCATGGACGTGTTTAAAAAGTCCATGTTTTATTGGTGAAAACAAACTAGTGTTGTTTGATTTAAATTATTTTCCACTTATCGTGCTTTTGAATCTGATATCCTGCTGGAAACCATGTAAGTACAGAAATGTGCAAGTTATAAGGACATCCCTCCACAAATTAGACTTAGTACCGCAGACACAACACTTGGTTGCGTAAGACGTGTTGCGCCAGAAAAAAAAAACATCACTTTGAAATGTTCTGGCATTGAATAAATTAGTATTCAGGTTTTTTTTTTTTAAGTCAAGTGTTATTTTCATGTACGTAGGAACCATTAGTAAGGACCCTTTCTGCGCTTCGGATTAAATGGCCAATATAATAAGCAAAAATGGGATTTGCAGTTTCGAAAGGCAAATTTATTTTTACTACAATCGCCTTGACGATCTTTATGGCGAAATACCCTAACTTCAAAAATTGTTTAAGTTTCCCCGCCCAAAGTCGAAAAGGAAAAAAAAAAAAAAAACGAAAACCATGTCTTTCTGGAAAAGGAGAATACTTTATTAGAAATAACTTAAAGTAGAAATGGAACCCACTCTCGTAGAGATAAAACAATATTTAACATATTTTAGTAAGTAGTCATTCTTTGATGTCGTTTTCTGACAAAGCTGAAGTGCAACGTTATTCTGAAAGATTTCAGACCAAAAGAAGATGTAGCAAAGAAGCTATTCACTAAGGTTGGTGCAACATAGAACAGCAAAGAGAGAGAGCTAGAGTAAACAAGAACAATTAAAAAAGTAACAGAAATATTTAAAGAAAATATTTGAAATTAAGAAGACTGTAAAAGTCAGTTTTTTTATGTAAGTGTAAATGAACTTTTTTTTTCAAAGAAAAAAACACGAAATACAATCTAAATTAAAATATTAGGAGATAAAATATGCTACTCTAATTGTCGCATATGATCGAATGTTGAAAACAAAAATAAGCTTGCTTGAGTAAATTGAACGGATGCCTAATTTGACAAATTTCTGTTGGAATTTACTGCTCCCAAAAGAGAAATCTAAATGTGGCACAATCTACACTTGCAGGCTTTTCTACAGTCTTCTCCATACGTTGTAAATCCAAAACACAGGTCGACTACTTTTAACTAAATTATTTTATATTCCTCTCACCAGGAACTCTTACACAATGAGCAATATGAATTCAGTTAATTTAGAATTTATTTCGGGCTAGATTGGTTTCCCTGTTTTTAAATAACTGTATAATTTATTAGATGGACACAAGTTTCTACTGAAATAAGATTGTTTAATATTGTGTCAATAAATTATGTTGAGTAATTATCCAGCCAACAATTGCGTATACTCCGACAGTTTTACCTAATGTTCAGCCAAAGAGCGACTATGTGAAAATATTACCCCTGCTTAGAATTTTATCTTATTATTCCATCTATCCTTTTCTCTCACGAATGTGTAGCACTATAAGTAGTAGGAGCGTGTCGATCCTAGAGAAAAAATATGCCGCCTTTATTGATTTCAAAGGGTTAAATTAATTAAAGGGTCAATAAAATTGACAAAAAGGACTAATAAAATTGATTGAAAGGGTTAAATGTATTGTAAGGGTTAAATGTATTGAAAGGGTTGATTTGTAATCCGATTAAATCCGATCAAAAATTTTTAATCTGCTTTTAATACGAATTTTTTTTGTGTATGGTGCAAGAGTGTTAAGGGTCAAATTTATTAGTTTCTTTCTTTCTTTTTGTGGATTGAGGAGCAGCTCTGGTACGTCCTCGCCCTTGGAGCTCTGGCACTCGATGAGGTGTGGCGTGTTGGGGACAGGGTATATATATATATGGGGTGAGTTTTGTGCAAGGGTGGCATAAGTGTTAATTATTTGGGTTGGTAGTGATATTTCTCGTAGACGGTGTTGGGAGATCAGCGACTTTGAAAGATATTATTATTCCGAATAACTAACAGCGCTGATGCAATATACGAACATATTTCAAACGAATTTTTTGTATGAATAAATAACATGAGAGAGAATTTGAACTATGTGAATACACTGGTGTCGACAAGTGCTTAACGATCACAATTACGTGAGGTGTCCTAAAGAAAATTAACTGTCTACAACAAAGCAAAAATGTCCCTATAAATTAAATGGCTAACGAACACAACAACAAGGTATTTAAAAAATTACACTACTTGATGCCTCTCACACATGCCTGACATTATTTTAAAACATGTCCGTCCGCCTGTGAGACTGGTGAGAAACTTTTGTAACGGAATCCATACATTAAACGACGATTATTATAAAATAAATTAATTTAATAACACGCGTAAAAAAGAAAACGATTAATATAAGTCCATTTGCTCGGAAGGTCGCTGTAGCACTGATTTGGATATACCACATGCATAAACTTATAAGCTGTGTTGAGAGCAAACAAAACCTGTGTCAGCCTGCTGTTGATTACTGACTGAGGCGAAAAACTCGGAAATGAAAGAAAATACAAAATGAGTGTTTCCAAATAAATTAAACGACTAACGAACACAAGTACGTGACGATCTCTAAACGAATTAAAAAATACGTAATGAAATCGCACCAGGAGCTCTTCCAAAACACATCTGTCCGACTGGGAGGCTGGTGAATGAATGACTTGGATATCCCACTTACGTCAACTTATAAATAGTTATTTACTTGTAGTGCGGCTTATAGGCAACTGAGTTGAAATTTACTACAAATCTCTCAACGACTGATTAAACGAATTACAGACCCTATTTCCCTAACACGCTAATATTAACGAGTTGATTATGCTACGTCCTACAATAGACAACGGAACGATAATTAAAAAATAATAATTTACCCTGATATTTAACGAAAGTTTCACTATTGTAAGAAGAATTCACTTTTAACACAAATTTTCCGTCTACGCGCAGGGAGACTCGGATGGCTTAATCCCGTAACACTTTATATAATTGTACTATACATTATTTTTAATTCGCAAACTTGGCCGAAGAAAATTATTTTTTCCGTTAAGTCAGTGAAATTCACGGCACCAGTTACCGAAACGATAGTTGAAAATGCTGCGAAGTTTCGTCAACCGAACTCAGAAACGGGGTTCACACGATAAACGCACTATATCGGCTTATCCCATGAAAATTATTTTTTCACCGGTTAATTAAAAACCTTATAAAATGTTTTATGTTAAAACGCGTACATAATATCGCTTAACGAGAATCGTGACTAACAGTCAGGCGTATGACATGCCTACACTCTCCGAAGCCCGATGGCCGACACCACAATTCAGGGACCTCGCTACCCTTTGGTAGTGGCACAAGCTCCGCCATCCATCGACCTGCCCAGTAAAGTCAGGAGAGCCGGTTCAGAAGAGTGATCAGTAGCGTGTCTATCCTGGACAAGTTTTGGCATCAAACTAAGATGGCGCTGGACAGCTAGGAGTGTGCACATCTGTCCTGACTGCGGCTCCTCCCAATGCCACCCACCACAGCTTTCAATCCAACACTGCAAAATCCTGTTTAGCGCCACGCACCTCCTCTGCCTACACCAGCACAGGGTGTGTTTTTTCTGCTGTCTGGAGGACTGCCCTTTCCAAGTCCACACAGCCCAGCCTACTCCCTTCACCCCTCCTCCTCCTTAACGTGTGTTTTCCGAAACGACAGCTGCCTCAGTCAGGAACGGAGGCTTACGTCAAGGCTAATAGCGTCTCTTATGCATCACGTCAGGAAGCCTCCATCCCTCGGGCCAGCGGATTTTGAACTGACCTTGGCTATTTCCCCTCCGCTCTCTTCCCCAAAAACTGTAACTTTCGCTCGAACACTGAAACGACGAGAAAAACTGTTTCTTCCAAAGCCAGAGGTTGGTGTATTCCCAGCGAAATAAAATTTCACAAGACCTACCGATGAAATTTTGTATCCCTGAAGCTAAATGTTATCCAATATTGTATTACCTACAAGATGATCCCCACATTTAACATTCCAACAAAAACTTTAAATTTTAATCCTGTAAACTTTATCCTGTTTCCAGCAAACTATAACTAACTGTAAGAAATAATATGACTCCTTAATTTTTTTTAATTAATGAAAACCACACATCTTTCGATTTAAGGAATACACAAGTTAAACATAGAACACCAATCTTTTTTTCAAATACGCTCATTCGATTTAAGCAATACACAAGTAAATGTTTTTA
This sequence comes from Dryococelus australis, assembly GCA_029891345.1. Taxonomy (NCBI): domain Eukaryota; kingdom Metazoa; phylum Arthropoda; class Insecta; order Phasmatodea; family Phasmatidae; genus Dryococelus; species Dryococelus australis. Next base: position 183,458,527 of record CM056994.1, on the reverse strand, counting down.
CGTTCATTCTGTTTTTAAATATTTATTCGTATAGCAGAGAAAACATACATATACCATCTGTTTTTAAATATTTGTGCATATTTCACATATAGTTTACCGTAAGTTTTCCTAGCCCAGAATTTCGACCATACAATCGTATAGGAAAATATAATACAATCTCATTGGAGTTTAATATTCTATGTTAAGTAATAATTTGTTCCAAATTTATTGTAAGCGAATAATTAGTGTGTTTAAAAAGCAGCGTGCTCGCTTAGTTTTCAACAGTGCGAAGTGTTAACAAAATATACCGTGGACGGGGGGTTGTTAGCGGGTGAAAGGCACGTGACAAGAGCTGAAGTGGTGGACGCGACGTGCGGAATGGAGGGGCAGCGAAGTAGAGTTAAGACTGTGCATGGTGACAGGAGCTTGGGCCGCTCACAAGACAGGTGAGAGAATGGAAAATGTTTCAGTGTTCTGCCGTAGCCCGCAGCGGGGGCGTCACTGTCGAAACCCGCTGTCCTTCCCCAGCCCGCGATCCTTGATTGCCGTGTCCCACTGTGCATGCGCTACTGTCGACTGCACGATAAAGCTAAGAGGGAGAATACCTCGCTTCTCCAACGACTTCAGTCCGCGACACGAATTGCCAGTGTGTAGCTCGCCTCCACAATACACAATGAGTTTCCTAATCTGGCTCGCCTCGCCTGTCTTTCACAGCTATTTCGTTTGGAGCAAGCGGCCTTCGTTTAACTTACAATATTACAGTGGAATATAAACTCACAGTAATGCATTACAGTTTAAGCCCAATTTTGAATAGCAAAAAACTTTCCAACTTAAAGGCACATAAAAAAAAAAATATTGTGAGTTACTCGACACCGTCAAAATTAGTGTACATTGTCAAACTTGTGAAAACAGTTTAAAAAATTTTCTGAATTGTACACTGTCAAAAATACTTTGCATGGTACACCGCAAAACTCGTTTACACCATCAAAAATTAGCAGTAGGCTACACCATAAAAATCGTTTACATTGTAAAAATTGTTTACACTGTAAAAATAAATAAAATAGTTGACACAAACAAAACTTTTTAAAAAATTCAGTAACAATTTTAGTCTAAATGTATTAGCAAGGAGAAACAAGCATTATTAATAATACTATCTATCTAAACACACTCACATATTAAAATTAATTAAATTAAACTGAAGAATTCTGGGAAATATTATTTTATTTCATATAACTGTTGCATTAAAACACGAAATCCCATATAAAACTAATCCGAGAAATAAATTCTGGGAAACATTATACAACTTCCAAGAAATATAAGACCTTTTTCAAATACATTCTAAATAACTTTAAAATAGAATCATTATGTAAATGTCTTTAAGCTGCAAAATTCCACGAAATGTTATCCCAATTCCAAGAAATGTAATATTAAAAGCAATTAAATAACACGACATACAAATACGCACTTGGATTGCTAATCAAACGCAACTATTTAACACCTAAACATGTAGAATTGAATCACAAACTAAACACAACAAATTAACACCTAAATGCAAATTTTCAATTAAACCAATCAATCACAAATACCAAATGAATTAAAAATCAAACACACAACAACCCACCCAAACTGCCGTACAAATACCCCTCTATCACAGTTACCATTTGAATTATTTATAATATGTAACGGAATATCACATAAATGTGAATTACATCACAATTAAGAACTATAAAATACAACAAATTACATTACAAATAAAATTATATTTTCAAATGCTAATTCAATGAAACAATATTCCAATCAACAAGCTGATTGTTTGCACAATAAATTGTACATTCAAACATCATCCAGATTTTTTTTTTAATAAAAATAATCTCTCAATATGATTTAAAATCTTTTATTTACTGTCATAAATTTACAAAAATTGTATTAGAATCTTTTAATATCTTTATTCTTAACCCACGAATCGTGTGCTTTCGAGAACCCCTTCCATTGACCCAAGGACATGTTTTTTTTCCTTTTAATTATTTTATCAATCAAATATTCATTTGGAGAACTAACTTTGTTCAGTTCATGTAAATAAAACTCACCTTTTATAGGTTCTCCGTCATAGGTTTCTAGGTAATATAATATGGGATGTGTTTGTCTAATTGAAATCATTTTTTATATATCATAATAGCAATTAACCAAAAATTTTTTCTCAAATATTCCTTTCTTCTTCTAGATATGTATATATAATCGCCTACTTTGAACTTTTGTTTCCTCTCATCGATGTCTTTAACATTATTATAAATAGTTTTCATGAAACTATTATCCTAAACTTCTTTGGGCACCATATTGATAGGTCTATCAGATCTGGAATTATAAAGTTTAACTATTTCAGGAAAAAAAAAAACCCATTTGTATGTCCCTTTCGATGCGAAATGTTTATATATTAACTGCTTAATAGACTTATTGTATCATTCCACAGCACTGGCTTTAACTTCTGAATATGTTATGTAGTGATCAATACCACAATCTGTCATTAGTTTCAGGAATGGCACAGGAAAAATTTCGGTTCCTCTGTCGGTTTGGAAAGAATTTGGCTTTCTCTCTTGCAAAATGATCATTGCATTGCTAACATGTTTTCCAATTTTGTTTTTCAAAGGTATACCCCAACCATATTTCGAATAAACGTCTATTGCGGTTAAAATATACTTGTATCATTTATTGTATTTGGAAAGCAATGTCATTTCACACAAATAGGATTAAAAAAGATAATTTAGCCCTTTAGTAATAACTCTTCTTCTGGGATATCTTATCTTTCCAGAGGTGTGAAGCTCTTCATAAGTATTACTAAACTTCACTGGCAATGAAACTATCTTCTTTCAGCTCTTCAATAATATAATCAATTTCGTTTGTATGTGAATTATTACCAGATTCTCTCGAAGCTATGAGAAGTGTTAATCTATCAACCAATTCATTGGCATGGTTCTAATATACAGGTGAAAACTTGTTGTCAATTTCATATTTCTATATTCCACTTCCGACTATATCTCCTAATAAATGTAGTTTCGGATGGTTTTCATCTCCTAAACGGTTATTCGCGTTTGTACAACGAACAAGTTCTTTACATTTCTGCAAATCTGTGTCGGAATATCAATTTGGAAGTTTTTAAACAATAATTCAAACAATCTTTGACTCACATCAGTTACGTAAAGATCTATTTTAATTTTGTTGTCAGGCAAAAATGTTATTACTGAATCTCCAAGGAACCAGATGTGTTCATGTCGATAAACACAAATTGTTTTATCGCGCAGAGGTAAAGAATGTTGTAAAGATAAATAACGACATGTTAAATGAGAAATAGTTTGCTTTTTCTTTGTTAAAGGTTCTTCTTCCAATTTCATTTCCAAAGCTGTTTCTTTAGGTTTATTCAAAACAGAATGTAATGTATCCATTCTACTCGTAACAGGTTTAAATATTTTTTTTAAATCCCGTTTCTTTGGGGCTCGCTTAGTTTGTTCTGAAGCAGAGGCTGACATCTTTTTATTATATTGCATTAAATTCAAACTATTCATATATGAATTAAGTTGTTGGTTTTAAACTGCCACAGTAGTTTGAATACTTTGCATTTTTCAATCTTATCGAATTTACTTAAAACAACATCTAATTTAGTAGCTATTGTCTTACCTCTCAAATCATTAATGTAATAATTTATTTGTGTTTCCAAATCATTATTTTGTTTCCTCAGATCTGTTTGAATAACTAAACCAAATTTGTTATTAATCAATGCATCACTTATATATTGCATTATTTTTTTAATTCGTGTTTCAAGTAGTTTTATAACACTAGCACTTACCACTTTATTAATCATATCTCTTAAGTTATCTTGCATTTTTGCAAGTTGTGTTTTAAAAATTATGCTTGTCATATCTGTGAAGTCCTTACTAAAACCATTTAAACGTTCTTCTATTCTAAATTCATTACTCTTCAAATCATTACCAATATTGGTTAAAATCTTTGCATTTACATTCGTATTTTTGTAAACGTTATCATTCAAATCAACTAACTTTATTAATTTCTCTTGAATATTGTTTGATTGCGATATAAATGTGTTTAGTGTAATGGTGTTTAAATCTTCCATGCAATGTTTATTTACCGCATCGGTACCTTTCACAGCCGTACCCATATTGCATAATATATGTTCGTTCAAATCAAAATTCCCATCGCGATTTTTGGTTAAACATCTATTGTAATGATAATGTTTTATACTGCTATGTCCAAACATTGAAATACTCATAGTTCTTCGCCTGGAAGTAAAAAACTGCCAAATCAAGACCTATATCTGTATTTATATAGGGGAAGCATGTGTATGATCACCATAAAACTGTACTTGCCTTTACCAATAGTATAAACACACATCTTTAACCTTTGTAAATGTCATATCGCCTAAAACATGATCATTGTAAATATTCTGCCGATTCACGTTGTCCATTTTAAAAACAATTACCATACTTGCATTATTATGTAAATTATGTTTTGGTATATGTGTGTAACTTTCGATAGATAAAAACAATCAACTTTTGAATGTCGACCAAAACTTATATAACGATGTATTTCACCATGTGATTCACACCAAACTACATCAAAAATAAGTACGGAATAGGGTAATGCTTCATTCGGAGGCACTATATCTTGTTTATTTGTAAAAGGGAAATATTGCATTCTTCCAATTAGGGACAAAATGGTCGTTAATCGTTTATGTATTGTTTAAGAAAATACATATATATTTTTAATTTAGGTCTATTTGGATGTTCCAAAACTGACATAATAACAAAATTTTTTCCACATGAAGAAGTATTGCTTTTTATACATTGTATATTTGATGGTAAAAGAATACCATGGGTTTGTTAAATTACGTTTTCTTTCATATTTGCAATTACCAGCAGATGTACATTTTGTTTTCTTCATTTCCACACATTTAGACATTATAATGTATCGTAATGTAAATTAATGTAATATAATGTAACATAATGTAATGTATCATATAAAAACTCACATAATGCATGGTAATGTATCATAACATATTATATATCATATCATGTATCGTATAAATATCATAATGTGCTAACATTATGTATTGTAATGTAATGTAACATATCGTAACATTCTAACATAATGTATTGTAACATAATGTAACATATTGTAATGTACTAACATAATATAACATAATGTAACATATCGTAATGTACTAACATAATATAATATAATGTATCATAATGCAATGTATCATAATTTTAACATAATGTAAGGTAACATATCGTAACGTAATGTACTAATATAAAAATTATAAATGCAAGTCTATATATATATATAGGTTCATGTTCAGTTGAAAATATTGGCTCATACTAAATGTATCAAAAAAGGAATCAGTGTATTGGATACATTTATTAATAAACTGCAATTTGAATTGCAATTACCGAAATACAACTTTTGTGGGCCAGGTACTAAACTTGTGAAACGTCTGATGCGGAATTATAAAGGAATAAACTCTCCGGATAATGCATATAAAGAATACAATATAGTTTATTATCGAACGAACGATTTAAAAGAAAGATATATAGCAGATATAATTCTAGCCGATAAAGCAGCAAATATATAGGGAAGAATCCATCTACACCTACAGGTGAAAAGCTAGGCACCTGGGTTGTTGATAAAGTCATGCCCGCAAATGTTAAAAAAGCATGGGTTTAAAATGTAAAACCAAATAAAAAACAAAGAAAGAAGGAATCATTCCATTGCTATTTCCATCTTTAATAGCACTTGGATCAATCCTCGGTGTTTCAGCAATTAGTACAGAAGATAAATAAAAACATAAATTAATGTGTTTGAAACCCTATAAAGTCGGATAAGGATGGAAAAACTCGAAACGTGGAGAAAAAAATGCAGAAAGTCCTAAATAGTCTTCCAAAACGTGCATTAACACACAAAGATACTAATGTTTTTGTAAAGAAACTGTATATTTGCTATTATTGAGATATATATATTAGAGAAGATTTACCAAAGAAACCAAATCTTCGTGAATGTATGATTGATAATTTAGATTCGAAACAAAATGAAGGAACACATTGGGTAGCATTCATTAAAAGTGTAAATCAATCATTGTATTACGACAGTTTCTGTGATTTATGTTTCCAATTGAAGTACATTATTACTTTAAAAACACACAATTCAGTTACAATTACCAAATGGAACAATTACCAAATACATTCAATTGTACGCATTTGTGTTTACATTTTTGACAATAAATAGGATATATAAGTAAGTGTAATTGTAAAAAAATAATAGTAATATGTCAATTATGTTGATTTTAAGTGAAATTCGTCGCAATTGCATACCGTATATTTCCCTGCATTTGAGTTAGATGAAGAATGGCAAATAAGTCTAATCGAATTCGTATCTTACAATAGCATACCAAACATTGAAATGCATAACCAGTCATTTACAGTTAACATCGGTGAAAAAACCTACAAGATTGTGCTACCAGTCGGATTTTATGAGTTGGATGATTTAGAAACATTCATTAAAGCAGCATTACCTGAAAATGTCTATTTCCGATTATGTGGAAATCCAAATACATTAACTAGTGCAATGCATAGTAACATCGATATCGATTTCTCAGAAGACAATTCAATTGCAAATATGTTGGGTTACGAACTGAGTATATCCAGCTAATCAATTACACGAATCGTCAAAACATGTTAATATATTATCAGTAAATGTATATCGTATAAAAGTAAATATTGTAGGTGGTTCATATTTGAATGGGAAACCGACAAATACACTGCATGAATTCACATGTGTGGTGGCTCCAGGAAATAAAATAATTGTAAAACAGAATACATTGATATATCTGCTAGTAATACTTAATCATGTCAATAAAATAGTTGATACAATTGTCGATCAAGATGGTAAACAGATTAATTTTAGGAGCAAAGATATCATAGTCCATTTACATTTAACAAAAAGCTATATAAACAATTGCATTCTGTGTGCACTACAATAAAAAAAAGGTGTTGTTTATAAGACCCAATACGGATGTAAAGCAGGCGGTTATTTTATGAAGTATCTCACTAAGGAACATATTTTGCAGAAAGGAAGTATTAAAGGACTTAAATGCAAGAATAAAATGTTCACTTCAAATAAGTTACCCGTGAAGTTAACATGAGGCAACGAATTGTTTTTAAAAGAATTAGGATTTACGGTTAACAGAAATGGAAGATGTACTTAATGTTGAAGAACAAATAAGTTATGAAGATGCAATCACCAATACCAGTGGCATGTGGTGAAACTTTTGTGTGGGTAAGCTGCAAGAGAGGGTTGTTACATACACTAAAAAAAAGTAATAGCTTAGGGACACAATATCCATCATATAGCATGCAACAATAAATTTATCAGTTTTCCATACATTTTCCATACACAGTCACTAATTCGCAAAGACATATATAACACATGTACACATACTAAAACTTTGACAGTTCTATTTTACGAATACTACTGATAGGTAAAATTATCAAAATCTTATAGGCTACACATGAAGCAAACACGACACATAACATTGATATTATATTTAATAAATAGTTTATCTAACTACAAATCAACAACACTTACTTATAGGTAAGCTCAATTCTTCTCTTGTTATTTGAAAACTGATCTATTACATAGTTATAAAAGTTTTGTCCACTCTGCATTTCACTCAGCAGATCTTTTTCAATGGAAAACAACAGTAGTTTGGAAAATCTTTATTGTTGTTATGTGCTAGGGCTGTACCTATTTATTCTCTTCAGTGCTGAAAAACTTTTTTCTGTGGAGGCACTAGTGGCGGGAATAGTAAGTGTCACATTGCACAATTTAACTACTTCTGAATATGCCTTATCTAAACCGTTAGAAAAAATGAAAAATAACTCCCCCTACATTTTTGCCTGAAAATTCCTGGGATATATAAACTGCAAGAAGTTGTGCTCGCAGTGCAATAACATCAAAAAAAATTACCATGCAGATGTAAGACAGACTGCAAACTAGTTTCGGCAAAACATTCTTGGTGTTTTTTAAAGTTACTTGGGTCTAGAAGCTCTATAAACTGCAGAGATTCTAAATTCGAGAAACCGGCGTCCATTTGCTGAATAATTGTGTCAATAATTTCATAATACAGACGCCTGAAAAATGTTTTAAAATCATGACCATCACTGTACTTAAAACGTTTCCTGTTCAACTCTTGTGCTTCAGCTTCTGATTCGGCATTTGTTTGTTCCCAAAAAGTTTCAAAACTGTATAGTTTTGTTTGAAGTAAGTTAGAGAACTCCCTTACTTTCGTAGTACAGTACCGAAGTCATGTAGCTTATTTTGAAGAACACTGTACAAATCATCTGTATGAGGGAAAATGTCGGCAAAAACTATTAAAAGAAAATTGAAATTGAAGTCGTTCATAGAAGCTAGAAAACCTTTGGCACATATGAGAGATTCCTCGTCACAGTTTTCTTCAGGGTCATTGTTTTTGCCAACAGGCAAATAAAATCGTCTCGGTATTCATGTACTGCGCTAACTAAATGCGACTTAAAATTCCAGCGCATAACTGAAACTCGTGACAATGTCTAAATATATCACATCATCAAGGGTCTTTGTTCGTTTTGGGGATTTCGCAAAAAATGCCGCCAATCCACTCAATGTACTGAAAAAAAATTCTGCATTCTTTCATTGAGCATGAAGATTGTGACAGCGCCAAATTTAACTTGTGAGCAATGCAATGAACAAAAATTGCCTGGGGACACTTGTCTCACTTTCCCTTGTAGGCCATTCAAATGACCTGTCATAACAGCATCACTGTCATAGCTTTGGCTACCAGTTTTTTCTTGCAGTTCTAATCAGTCACTAATTTGCTGACAACGTTGTAAATGGCCTCAGCAGAGCGATTTTCAGAGACATAAAAAAAAACCTATAAACCTTTCTTGAACTTTACCATCCTCCCCAGTGTACTAAAATATGCTGGAAAGTTGAGCCTGATTGTTTATATCTCTTGTTTCGTCAAGGCTAATAGAAACAAATGTAGCTATTTCTAATTCATTTCTTATGCATTCGCTGACAACAAAGAATACACTAGAAATCATATCATTTTGTATTAGATTTGACAGTCCCGTAAAAACTGTGGAAGTTCCAAAATGATGTTTCAAAGTTAATGCACACTGACTGATGAGGTTTATAAGTTCAACATAATTACCTTTGTTTTTTAAATCACGTTCTTCTTTGTGACCTCTGAAAGGAAGCTCCTGCTTTGCTAGATAGCAAACAACATCTACAAAAGTCTCAATATTTCTCTGTTCGTTTTAACAAGTTCATTGTGTTGTTGATGACGTATGTTTTTTGTTCATTAAGCAAGTGGTCAATCCTAATTTTGCCAAAGGTTTTCTCACAAACGATTATTTGCACATGAGTATGGGACAAACAATGCTTCTTTAAAGCTTTGTTCAAATTGCCCGTATCACAGTAACCAGTTTTTCTCCACACATTTTTTTCTTTCGCAAAAAGCATACATGGCGAACAAAATAGTTTACAAAGCAATACTCATTTTGCGAATACAAAATACTATTAAAATGTCTAATAAAATTTTTCCTGCAGTGTTTATGTCTAGAGCTGGAGTCGGTTTCCCCACCGCCAATTTTTTTTTTTTTTTTTTTTTTTTTTTTCCAAAAGGAAAATTAGTAAAATCAGTCTTCAAAACAGTACAAATAGCGCAGTGGCTGTTCGCTTGGCTGGTGCTGGGTTGAGGGTCCCGTTCTATCCTGGACAGCATAAGCTGCGGAACTCACAGCTTACCGTACAAGGATATGGCAGTCAAACACTAGGCATTGGAGCTCTCTCACACATCCAAAACGGAATAAAATGCACATAAAACAGACACGATATCTTTTCTACACCCGTGTAGAACATTAAAAACCTTCCTTGAATGAATAAATGTGTTATTTTTATTATTTATCATTCGCACGAACCCCCGTACGTAAACAAACTGCCGGCGCAGGGCCAGCTGCTGTGCTTTCAGCGGGCCTTGGCCGATCATTTCCAAAGTAGTCTACGAAGGCACAAGATCCCTTCCCTCATGTTCATGTTACCATGACAAGCGGAACCAACAAAGGCGAAAATAAAACGTGAATTAAGGAAAACGAAAACACAGTGAAAAAAAATCCTAAATCCCAGGTCGCCGCGCCGTAGAGTGAAGTGTGCGTGTAGGACAGAGAGATATTTGTGGCAGAGAAGTGTTTCGCGGGTCGTGGGAGCAAGAATTCACGAGCACGGAAATTTAAATATGTATAAATATGAATTCTCGGGGCTGGTAAATAATATATAATATTACAGCAATAGCACAAGCAGTGCTAAGCAGTGCTTGCCTAGAGTCTATTGAATAAACACCACTGACCAATACAGACATACATGTGTATGAACCATTCCGAGCAGGTCCGTATACATTTCCATCGGAAATAAGGACGAACATCTATATGCGAAAACGCTGCTCGGGAAGGTTGAGGAGACGGCGGGGATAGTGGAGAGAAGTATGGAAGGTGCCAGAGTGTACGAGGCTGAACTCGTTGCCAGTAGTAGCCACTAGACAGCGCTCGGCCGCGCCAGAAGCGCCGCGAGTCTCTCTTCAGTATAGCTCAAAGCTTGGAAGCGTTCAGACGTGCGCCACCCCGGAGGCCTAGTGGAAGTTGGTTGGGGGGGAGGGGGGGTGAGAAAAACAAAGTACCTTTTCTTGCAGCAAAAATATTGCCTCTTCAAAAAGTAACCCCTCTTCAAACAAAATAACATTTTATTAGTCTGGACTACCAAATACAGACGTGGCAAATAACCAAGCAGACTTGCTAACCAAGTTCATTAACATCATGTAGTACTGAAAACACAAGAACCCCATAATAGCAGCATTTAATTGTACTCTAGAAAATTGTAGGCATCACACATTTCACCAGCTGGCGGGACGAAAAATAAATCGTTCTGGCAGGACAGTCTTTGGCAGGACAGGAGTACTCACATAAAATTACTTGAGTTCGCTGATTGACACGCGTGTCAGACTTAAAGCAGGGCTTCAAGTTATTAAAAAAAAATTAACATATTACTCCTAGGGTGATTTTACCAAGGTTTGTTTCAAAACTACCGAAGAAACTGTGAATGGACTATAGTCATACATTGCATCCTAATAAAAACCGATTTAGTGCTACAGGATAATTTCTTCGAAGAGACGTCAGACAACGAAAACTAAAGTCAATAGTAAGAATTACCGAACATTCAAAATATTTTACATATTTTTAGTTATTTTTATGTGGCAAAATTACTGACAAATAACAGAGAAGTAGAAGAAAACGTTACTTGCTACATCCGTGAAGTGAAAAATTAATATTTTTTTATATAGATTATCTACTCTGCCGCTTTTAAGAAGGATACTAGTCCATACTGAAGTTACATACTTATATACATATATGATTTTTAATTATTTAAAGGCCAATATACTGTGACGTTTTTCAACACACACACGACGAGGACTTTGTCTCAGTGTTTCCTTAATGTAGGTTTTTTAAGTTTGAAAACAGATGAGAGCCCCCCCCCCCTCCCCAATGTTACCAAAAAAGGGATTTGGGTTAGTTCCAGTGAAATGGTTAGAATTATTCGTTGCCTTGGTTTTACATTTATAAATTCAAATAATTTACAAAGCTTTTCCCCCAATATCACAATATATAACTTGATATAAAAATACAATTTCCCCCCAGATTACATTTGCTATAAAAATAGCTATTTCCCCAAAAATTTGCATGATGTATAAAGTATGCCTTTGCCAGAATTTGCATGATATATAAAATATGGCTTTACAAATTATTCACACAATACCTAACTTAAAATGGCAGCAAGCCCTCCCCACCCCCTTTTACAATGTTGACGAAACAGCAGTTCCTGCCTAAGTGAATATCCTTTGCTGTCTCCCCGAACCTGGGCGAACCACTTCTGTTTATATTTTATTGAAAACCATCGAGAACATTATAAAATAATCTTCACTCCGTCGATATCCGGAAGTCCTGGAAGGGCACCCCGGTGGTACGTCACTGGCTGGCGTCACGTGGTCAAGGTGACGTACAAAGGAGAGGAGGGCAGTACACGTGTTCGCTGGCTGAAGCAGCCCCGCGGCGCCCACACTTGCAGACTTGCAGGCCCGCCCGTTGGACGTGAAGCGTAGAGCTCGTCAAACGAACCCCCGTCGCAGCGAAGGTAAGCCATCCCAAACGGCCAACATTTTCTCAACTTCATATGGTTCCATGAGTTTAGCTTTTGTTCGATGTGCAGGGATAGCCGTCACAATGACTTTCTAACATCGTCTGTATTGACAATAGTTCTTACGTTTATTATTTTATATTATTAAAATATTTGTTTTAGGCATACATGACAGATCACATTACACGTAATACACGTTGATATTTTACAGCGACTGTGTCTAACCCTGTTACAATTGCTGGGGGAAAGAACTGTCCTATTTAGCCTCTTGTTATTGATATGTGTTGGGTTATTTCGTTCAAAGGACGGCCTTGGTTGGAATAAATATTTAAACGAAGGAACGGCCAGTCCAACGAAAATTCACAGCAAATTCAAGCACGTAACTCGTTCGCGTATTTTTTGTACATAGCAGCTACAATTTTAAAATTTACTGGTCAACATGCACACAAATAGGACCACCGCAAATCATATTCTGCGCTTATCTCTCTGCATTGTTACTTACTTTTTTGTAGGTTTATTTTATTAATTATTTAAATTTATCTGTGGCTGGGCTTAGTAAGTATTTCGGATTGTAGCAAACATTGAAATCACAGAACCATAAGTACGTTACACAATTGTGTTTCAAACACCTAGGGAAACGTTACAATTTTGCGATAAATAAACAGACGCGACATTAAAAAATTAATTTCGTCATAAAATCAGTTCACGATTAAAACGTATAAATTTCGCACGTCCAATGTTTTCCAGTTATCCACACATTCTGACCAGGTGTGACGTAAAAACAACAACAATACTCTTTCACACAACGGTCACGACACATGTGTCTGTATATTTCTCCCTGCCATGGAAACACAGATTTATCAGAACATCTAACTTTCCTAGGTAGGTTTACAAAACACAACCTGTAACAAATTTATGTGGTAATTTGAAGAAGTTTTCGCAAGACGAGTCATTAACGCTTCGTTCAGTTCTAGCCATGTCATGACGTCAGTCGCCACTTCTGCCAACTTCAGATCTGTAACCATCCCATCATTACACCTAAATATATTATAAGTATTCAACAAAGTAAATTTCGTTTCAGTTGTAAATTACAATTTCAAAAATCACAATTTTCCCTGCAGTATGTATGAGAGTGGACATAGGAGAGAGAGAGAGAGAGAGAGAGAGAGAGAGAGAGAGAGAGAGAAGAGAGAGCGCGTGACAAGCTCCACTCCGGCTTAGAAATCAACTTTCTTCCTCGGACAAAAAAAAACATGCCACTAGGGTCTACGCACCATCATTTGGTCTAATATTTTTAACTGTATCAATTATATAAGTTTCCTTAAGTACTACCTAAAAATTCAAATAAATCAATAGGGAACGTTTAATTTACAACTAGCACACCAAAAAATTAGGTTGAAACAATATTTAAACTGTGAACTATTTCTTACTAGCCATTGCCAACAAATCACTATTCTCACAGATTTTAATTCTTATTTAAAATGAATTTAGTATTACAAGCTTTTAATGGTACTAAGTAAAGTTTAATTTGATAAAGAATACAATACTTTAAAATTAATCACAGTGTTATATATTTGTGTTATACGAGTTATTTAAAACACAGGTTGGCATGTTTATCTTAGGATTATTTTTCAAAGGTTTGTTTCAAAACATCCGAAGATACCGTGATTAGACTATAGCTTCCTGATTGCTGCAACACGCTGCCCACTGGCCTGGTAGCAATGGCATTTGTGATGGCTGGTTCAGGATGGCTGTCAAATAAAGGCGTGTCTGCGCCATTATAGCAATATGGAAACCGTCCTCTAATCGATGGCTCATCCATCTCAGAAGCATGGGAACAGTTTGGTACGAATATAACACCTCAACAATACTGACAACTAAAGTTGCCAGACATATAGTGTTAAAAGGGAGGGGAAGTATGTACTCGACGATATCGACGAGTTCAGTTACAGTTGCTCTTAAACCAGTGAAAATAATTATGGGATGCTGTGTTACGTGTGATACTTAACCCAGGGCGCATCGTTGTGATATCAAGAATTCCAAGTTTTCCACCACCTGACAAAATATCAAATTGTGTTTGATGATGGCGAAATTTATGATTCAGTTAGCAAGTAAAAATAAATTAATACTGTTCCAAATAAATATGTTCACTCGGCTATACTCAGTTTAGGACCCAGTGTGTAAAATGCGCAGTATCTCACCTTTGACAACCCCCCCTCTCGTTATAGGCAAACAATTATTTGTCACACCAGCTGTGAAACATATTGTACATAATTGCACACATACCAAGGCACTTGTTTAATCATTTTAAATTGAAAATATGTAGATGAATGATAGGATAAAACGCACATACTCAGAAAAAGTGTCAGACGTGTAAAATCCAGCTAAAAATGATTTATTCAGAAATATTCAAAAATGTTTAAATTCAAAATATTTGTTGGTTTTAAGCTGGAAAAATAATTCAGATAATCAAATATCCCTGAATGGCAATGAGCAACTAAAATAATAATGTTCAAACCAAGCTGCCGTTAGGAAGTGGTCATGGGTAACCATCATATTCAAATACCCTTACGTGACACATATTTAACAGTCTGACTTAAGCACTTTAAATAAACGTAGTCCTCTCAAAATGTAATGGCTTGAATTAAGTGCAGAAAAATGTAACTTGACTGTCTCAATTTAGGTAAAACAATTGACTTCTCTCTCAGGTTAAATTATGGTTAAAGTTTGCTGAAGCTGATATAGGTGCCTTGCCAACATGGCGTGGTGTAGGTTGTTCTACGTCAACGGCGTATTGTAGCGAAATCTGATTTGAAATGAAATTTAAAAACTTGATGAATAATTAGTTCTCGTAGTTAAATACCAGGTTGTAGGCGAAGGCAGGACGTAGTAACTTGTAGGAAAGGACGGAGGTAGGAAAATGTAGTTCTAGGTGCGGTACTACTTTACGTGGCTCATGGCTCACGAACGTTACAAGTCTAGCTAGCTACCTTAAACTCCTAAACAGTTGTTGAAATAAAAATATGCGGAGTGCTTACTCTCTTAACTCGATGCAAAAATGACAAATTAAAACTGCAGTCAGCTGTTAGAGCTAAAACACTCTAACTTCTAATTAAATTCCTCCTCTACGTCCAACTGTAGAATGAGCATCCTAGCCTTACGTCTAGTGCAGTTGTAGGTTGGTAGCAGAGAGAGCGAACTTTTAAACGGCCCGCGCGGCCTAACCCTACACTGAGCTCTCCAACCAATCGGAGAACAGGATTTGAACCTGTTAGCCAATCGCAAGGCTTTCTGACTCACGATCTAAAATGACACACTCCAAAAGGCCAAAATCACTATTCCATAGAGTTACGGGTCTCGTAGAAGTTAATCAAGAAAATATAAAAGAAGTCCCTGAAGCATTCAAAATAAAGGTGAGACCAAAAATGCAAAAATTTTACTTAGTAATTAATATATAAACAAAAGAGAATCTAGCTATATATTTCAATTAAACATTAATTATTGTCATTCGTTTATCTAAGTTTAAATATCCTAACATATGAAAAGAAATGAAAAATAAAAATAATAAAAAAATTACGAAAAATAAAACATAAGTGGAACATAAGTAAAATTACAAGTATTATGCATGAAAGTGTTCAATGTGTGTAACAAACATTAATTATGACAAATAGGTGCAGATACAAAAAAAAATGGTACGTTTCGAAACAGTACCTCCTGGATATAAATCTCTCCTTAATGAGATGTGTAGATATGACAAAAACTAATGGAACAAAACATTCTTAATATATCTGCGTATGCGTACATATTCACTAAGTAAAAAATGTTTATTTAATATTCTCTTATCAAAATGTCCATTCAACAGCCTCTTTCCTGTAGGGATCAAAAATCAGATTTAATATTCAGTTATCCTAAGAAGCTGAATAAGACAATCATGAAGTGGTACAAATTTTCATACAATGCATTGGGTAAGGAATCTTTCATTGTTGGAAAGTCTGAAAATAAAACAAGCACAAGGTCTTTCATACGGTACTCTGGCAGTCGTCTTTTTCCACTTTTACCGCCATTTTTACCGTCTATTTTTAGAAAGTCTGCAGCTGTCCGAAAGCAGACGGGGGGCGTGTTTCGTCTCCGATTACATGATTTGCATAGGATCTCTTTTATTCTCAGCAAACTGCTGACGGGACTCTAACCTCGGTCCCACGTTCACAAAAACCGCGCCAAGCAGTTCCCAGTCTATAGGAGCGCGTCCGGGTAGGCAGGTGCGTCGTATCTCTGAAGAAAACGTCGCACTATAGATCACCGCTGGCGAGGCTTGCCAGTATCCAGCGAATAACGTGAGTTTACGTGTGCACGTTTATGTTTACTGGCGGGTGCAGTGAAGTGCGTGTGTGCGTAGACTTACACCAAGTGTCTGTAGTCGCAGCACCATAAATACTTGGTGATAAACATTTCACAAGCGACACTTGCTCACTCTCATTCGTGCATTGTTTACATATCACTGAAATGTTTATTAGTGTATTTACATCTTACGCAAGACCACTTCATAGAGGGTTAGCTTCTCTAATTACTAGGTATGCAGAATATCACAGTATAACACACTAGAAGAAGACATACATACATGAAGAACATACAACAATTGCATCAATAGGAAGCTACCCCTGAAAACTATATCTCACGTTGCCAAACCCATACGGCAACATAATAAACAAACCAAACAATGAAGGACAGTTTACAGAAGACATCACTTAGCAACAAACTGATTTTACTATATACAAACATCACAACTTTCAAGAACTCCTGTAACCCAAACAAAGCCGAGAACACTATTATTAGTACAACAAAACATCGCTTCTTTATCCTCTGGATATCTGAGAAGACTTCTATACCAATGTGGATTATATCGAGACAGCAGCAACGCAGAATACATCACGGTACGTACAATCTAGTACTAGAGGTTGTTTATATCAACACAGTTGCTTTGTTTGCCCTTAAAAGGCCCCCAGGTCCGTCTGTTTGATCTATTTTCTGATATGTCATATCGAGCGGCGTTTCAGAAATTAGTTAGGGAGTCTACTTAGTAATTTTCAATTTGAGGTAGCTTAAAATATATTTTAGGCAGCTTAGACCGCATTTCTCCCTGTTTAGGATCCCTGGTAACTAGTCAGTAGGTAAAACTTCTGTTTCGAGCACATCACTTCTCTCCAGACGTATCACAGTCCTGGCACGGCGACACAGCGATTACAATTCTTTTTTTCTCTGGCTCAGTCTTCCTCGAAGACATGTGGTGCGGGGCTTTAAAAATAAAATTTTGGGAAGTAAACAAATAACTTTCATGGCTCATCGAGGGGCAGCAGACACTCCAGTCGCACTCTCCCCTTGTAGCTTCATGTAAAAAAATCCTCTTACCAAGTGCTCATTACTTATAAATCACAATAATGCCTTCCGCTAGCCTACGTATAACAAGGAGGTAACTCAGCCTCGCCTTGCTACTGCTGTTTACTTTCAAGCGCGCCCTAGACCGCCTTTTTCACAAAATCGATAAACTCTTAAATTACTCAGATTTTGCCTGCCAACGAATTCATTAGTGCCTGGGATAACCAACTCGTAACAGTTGTGAAATACTTCTCTCTTTATATCAAATGGCCCAGAAAATAATGGCCTAAATTTCCTTATCAAATGGTCCCAGTGTTTCCTCATTCCTACCACTTTAGTAAAAACAAACTGACCTGACTGTTGTATATGTATTTTAGACTTATTTGCGTATTTGGCTCCTCTCTGCTGCTAGATGCAATCTACGTCTTACTAGTAGCATAACTTCCGACTGTTGTTCGTCGCAGTGTGCAATTTTTGGAGATTGTGGCATGTTACTAGAGTCGTAAATCACCGATCGTTGGCCCATCAATATTTCCCAAGGGTTAAAATAATTATTTCATGAATGGTGTGTTTAAAAATAAATTCTACTAGTGGAACTTTATCTAGCCAACGTTGTTGAGCTGTATGACAAACTATGAGCAGTGTATGTCCCAAACTTCGCATTCAGCGCTCGACGGGACTTCCGGCCGGGTGTCTGGGTGCAGTAGTAGTAGTAGTAGTAGTAGTAGTAGTAGTAGTAGTTAGTAGTAGGTACGATGCCCTTCTCTCTCAAACTTGCTTGCCATATATGTCCGGTAAACTGCGTCTGATAAAACGCATACCGGTTTTCCAATTGCCTTAATGAAATGTTCCAGTTTACTAGCAACTGTCTTAGTATTGGCACGTACTATTGGACATAGTTTCGGGTGCTTAGAAAACACATCCATCTCTATGAAAATATAGGTCACTCCAGCCTTTGAACGTGGCAGTGAACCGAGCAGATCAACTGACACTAAATCCAACGGATTTTCTGGAATAGGCTTTATTTCACCTGCCAAGTTTTCTTGTGGATATTTGCATTTCTGATACACGTCACTGGCCATTACAGTGATGATAACTTTTTGTAGCATTATCTTCCAGAAAAATTGTCTGTGCAAAGCTTCGCGTTTTACTTATGCCTACATGGCCAACCAACTCGTGTGTACCAATTGTAAGCTGTCCCTGCAATTTCTCCGGTACGACAATTTTCCATTCCGTTTCAAATTCCTTCTGATGCAAACCACGTTGAAACAAAACTCCATTGGAACTTGTACGAAAAGAATTCCTTAGTGGATGTTCAGCTGTCACATCTTGAAGCTTGTTTAATACTTTATTGCAAAAAATTATCTGCTTTCTGGGCTTGCAAAACATTAGCAAAAATCTCTTGCGATAGCCATGGCAATTCTGGTTGTGTAAGAGCTTGCGCAACGAAAAATTCATTCGGATTCTTATTCTCCACTTATGGTGATCCATTTGGGATACGGCTGAGGTTGTCAGCTGCGACATTCTCGCTTCCTTTAAAGTGCTGGAAACCTATGTCAAATTCCTGTATTAACAGTGGCCATCTTCTCAGGCGACTACTGAAAAATTTCGCTGTGCGTAAACTTATCAATGCTTGGTGGTCAGTCTGCAATAAAATACTCTCGCCCAGTAATAAATTGCGAAAATGCCGTAGCACCCAAACTACACCTAGCATTTCCTTCTCAGTCATAGTATAGTTTTTCTCTCCCTTATTGAGCGTTCGGCTTGCCATAGCGACTGTCTTTTTAATACCGTAAGAGCTCAGTTGTGCGAGCTTCACTCCCTAAGCGAAACTTCATGCGTCCGTGTACAAATAATACGTGGCACCTTGTACAGGATGATGAAATACATGTTCACTCAAAAATAGTTCCTTCACATCTTCGAAAGCCTGCTGGTTCTCTTCTGTCCAGTTCCAGGTTACATCCTTTCTCAATAGCTTAAACAGCGGTAAAAACCGACCACTCCCAGGAACGCTCTTAACTGTCTTACGTTCCTGGGCACAGGAAACTCCGTGATAGCAGCTAGCTGATCCGGCGGGCGCCGTGCGTATAACTTCTGGGGTCAAAACATGCCCTAGAAAAGGCACTTCCTTAATCTAACTGTCATTCCGACGGCTGTCAACTAGTTAAGAATGGTCTGCAGGTGCTCCAAATGCTTTTCAAAGGTGGCCGACGTAACCAAAATATCGTGCACGTAACAACATGCGAGCTCGGTGCATTCTTCGCCTAAGGTGACCGTCATGCACCTAGTGAACTGTGATACGGCATTGCAAAGGCCAAAAGGTAGTACTTCAAAACAGAATTGCTGATTACGAAACAAAAATGCGGTGTACTGTTTTCATTCGTCAGTCAGAGGAACTTGCCAGTAGCCATGAGTCAAGTCTATCGTAGACATATAGTGAACTCCCTGGTACAGCCTTAATAGTTCGTCAGAAGGTCTTGGGCTTTCTCTGGATTTTATTGTAATGCTGTTTAGTTTATGTGCATCCAAACAGAGTCTGACTGATCTGCCTTTTTTCCTTTCACAGACCATAGGATTACAGTACGGGCTCGCTGCAGGTTTTGTTACATTTCATGATAACATTAAGTTCAACTAATTTTCTGCTTATTTTGCATGTTTTGCGGGTATCGGGCAAGACTTGAAATGAAATTCTTGTCCGGGTTCTTTTACATAGGCCTGTACAATTATGTACAATATGTTTCACAGCTGGCGTAGCAAATAACATAGGCCAACTTGTTTCGGCCTGGCTGCTCAAAGAAAATCGCCTGGTTAGCAGTAACAACTGCTCTAACACACACTTTTGCTGCCGATCAATTCCATCAATAATGCTCAGAGTATGTCAAATATCTTCAATTGAAGCGGTTGCGTTCACAGTTGGCGATTTATTCAATTCAAACTCTGCTACTTGTAGCTGACATACAAACTGATCCGACTATCTTCAGCAGTCCGGAGTGATAACTGTGCTAGACTCCTAGTTTGTGGTGCACACTAACAATCCGCCAAAATAAAAACTGATTTTGTAACGTGTCAGAAAATCAATACCTAATATCACAGTCTTTGTCAAGCCTTTAATAACCAAAGCTGGAATTTATTTGTGCTGCCTAAGCCCTCAATAGTTAATAAAACTTGTCTACTAACCATCGGGTTTGATTTCGCGGTTGCACCAATAATGCGGATCCTGGGTACTGGTACGACAGGTAGCTCATATCCAGTGACACAGATATCACTTACAAATGATTCAGCTACGCAGCTTATCTCAGCTCCATTGTCTAATAAACATGGCACTGACAAAACACATACAGTTAATTTCAACTCAGGACACAAATTTTCCTGCATAACATTATTTTATGCAGTATTGTCCAGTAAAAATTCCCTGTCGGTTTCTCCTAATAATACAGTACTAAAAAAATTATTTTCCACCATTTTTCAGCTCAACTTCAATTTTTTTCGAAAAATCATCCACACACACCCCTTGGTACTACACTTGGTGACAGCCTGTGCGTCTCTGGTTATAGCTGGCTCCAGTTTACTGCGGTGCTTGATTGCTGTGCGTTGTTCCATTCCTGCCCTGCGGTACAGACGCGTGAGAAAAACTGTGCGATGCCTGATTGTAAGTAGGCTGTGTATTATTCCTTGATGCAGGCGTACCATGTGATCTAGGCGATCGCGGGCTTCGGTCCTCTCCTGACCTCTCTCCCTGTTGACTTAACCTCTCTTTACGGTGTATACGGTGTCCGCGGGTTCTCTAAACCTCTCCTGCCTGAATAATACGTTCTACCTCTGAATGAATGTTGGCTGGTCCTCTGGTTGGAGCCTTGGCCTAGTGAATACGGCTCGTAGTAATCCACACGAAAAGCCTGTACTTTAGGATGCCCATTACTGTTGGGTCTGAACCCTCCCCTGTACTGGATTTGCTGGTTTCCTGGTTACAATGGCAGCGGTCGTTCTATCGGACCTGGTTTATCGCTTTATCTTACATTCTCTTGTAACTGCATTTTATCTATTTGAACGAACGCAAGTAGTCACTCGCGGAATGATACTATGACTGTATCTCTGTGTCCTGACCAGTGTGCTTGGTAGAGATAGGGTAACCATAGTAACGCTATTGCTTTAAATTCCTCATCGCTAACCGGAGGGCTTAAATGTGTCGATTTTCCGTACATGTCAAAGATGTGTGCTTCCAGACTGCGACCTCGGCCGGAGATATACCTTTCTACGTGGAACTGCGCTCTCAGGTTTCCCTGCACTTTAGCATTCCAGAAATAATCTGTGAATTTGCGCTTGAATTCAGAGTAGCTTGTTGTGGTGCATTTCGCTCCGTCCTACCAATAGTAGGCCGTTGACTTGAATGCTAGACTAAGACATCTCAATTTGTCGTGGTCACTTAGTCCAAACAAGACAGAATATTCTTCAAATTTTATTCAGAAATTGATTGGATTTTCCCCTGATTTTCCCTCGAATTTGGGCATTTGCTCCACCCACATTTTCGATGGGTGATGTAGCAAAGTGCTAATAGGCGCCTTAGTCTCTGTAATAGCAGGTATTTGTGTAGAGTATTAGTAACAAGAGGCTGCACCTCCCCACGGTCAAGTTCGTGCACACTCAGATGAATGTTCCTTACTCCCTTCACAACCCGAGTTAGCTGATCCTCTTTACCAGTTACTCTGGCAAGCTTATCTGCAGTAACTGTCTCTACTTGCCCTAGTTTGTTCTCTACGTGAGTACTGTGAGATGAATTTTTCCTGTTACTAACTGATTTAGTGCATTTACGTCAGTTGTGGCAGCTGGTCGCGCTTCTAGCCGGTTCGCTGCTACGTCTTCTCTTAACAGTGAAACCCGTGACTCTGCCGTTTCTGTTAGCTGCGACTTAACCTCACCTAGCTGCGTTTTCATAATCTCAGTCTATTGTGATTCAACCCCACTTAACTATGCCTGTAGTGTCTCAGTAACACGTGCTTTCGATACCGTTAATTGTGACTTAACCTCACTTAATTATGTCTGCATGGATTTGGTTAAACGTGATTGTGACTCAGTTAATTTTGTTTGCACTGCCTCGGTTAATTATCTTTTGCATTTCAGTCATCTGTGTCTTCATAAGTGCGGTTAGTTGCTGTAGCAGGGACTTTTGTGAAACATTAGCTGTTGTTACCACTTATTCAGATAAATTATTAGGCTGTGCTGCATTATTGTCAATGTTTGCATTTCTAGCTTCCTGGGGTACGGTAGAGTACGAGCCAGTTAATTCAGTTGTATTCACCATTTCAAACACAGTGTACTCTAGGTGTCTGTAATTAATAAGTGCAGCTTCGCCCAATATGTAGGACGAACGCTCACTCCTGCGCAACTGGTGATGTGTTTTGGCACTTCCACGCATTTACTGACTTAACCTTGCTTACTGTAGCTTCAGCGTGTCGTAAATGCCTTATTTGTTCGCCATTTTCAGATTCTGTAACATGTAATACATAACTTAGGCCGCCTCGTTGTGATATCAAGAATTTCAAGTTATTCACCACTTGACAAAATATTAAATTGTGTTTGATGTTGGCAATATTTGTGATCCAGTTAGCGAGTAAAAAGAAATGAATACTGCTCCAAAGAAATATGTTTGTTCGGCTACACTCAGTTCAGGGCTCAGTATGTAAAATGCGTAGTAACTGACTTTTGACAACCCCCTTTCTCTTTATAGACAAACAGTTATTTGCTACGCCAGCTGTGAAACATATTGTACATAATAACACACATACCAAGTCACTTTTTTAATCATTTTAAATTGAAAATATGTAGATGAATGATAGGATAAAACGTACATACTCAGAAAAAGTGTCAGACGTGTAAAATCCAGCTAAAAATGATTTATTCAGAAATATTCAAAAATGTTTAAATTCAAAATATTTGTTGGTTTTAAGCTGGAAAAATAATTCATATAATCAAATATCCCTGAACGGCAATGAGCAATTAAAGTAATAGTGTTCAAACCAAGCTGCCGTTAGGAAGCGGTCATGGGTAACAGTCATAATGAAATACCCTTACGTGACACATATTTAACAGTCTGACTTAAGCACTTTAAATAAACGTAGTCCTCTCAAAATGAAAGGAGAGACCAAAAATGCAAAAATATTAGTTAATAATTAAAATATAAACAAAAGAGCATCTATCTATCTGTTTCAATTATACATTAATTATTGCTATTCGTACATCTAAGTTTAAATATCCTAACCATATGGAAAAAAAAGAATAAAAGTCATAAAAATTTACGAAAAATAAAACATATATCACACATAAGTAAAATTACAAGTATTATGCATAACAGTGTTCAACGTGTGAACCAAACATTAACTATGACAAATAGGGGCAGATAGAGATGAATTTTACGTTACGTCTTCCAGAAAGAACTACCAGCTAAGGCATAAAAAATTAACGGTAAATCAAATATATCAACAAGTGTTGACTAATTTTAATTAGCATCAATTTCGTTTACCTTGAACTTGTGAAGCAGTTATGATGAGAAACTGGAGAGATAATTCCGTACGAATTTTAAAGATTTCCAACATCTTAATGAGAAAAGGTCACACGTGTGAAATAACTGGGAGAAATATTTGTTCCGACCAACGAAAAGTCGTTCGTATAGGGTCAAATAAATATTTGGTAGCACCAACAGTGTATCTATTTTGAGTATACAAAACTTGAAAGTCAAAGAAATTGATTTTGTTCAAATGGCAGAATACTCTATAGAATAAATAAGCCTTCAATTTTGAGGGAAGAAATAGAACGTCAGCAAAATATTTACTTGGAAAGGTTATTATTAAGTATGATGGCTTTTCCGAAAAACAGGAAAACAATACCAGAAAAGGTGTGCATGAAAATTTCTAAATACGCTTAATATGAATATCACGGTGGCATCATATTATTATAGGCTATTCACGGTAAAGTGAGCACTTTTGAATGTCCCCTCATTTGGAATAATAGTCGATAAATGTATTTTATTTTAGCCTTAGATGTTAACTTCCAAGTGTGGTGGAATAAACATAATGTGTTTATTACTTACACTGCAATATTTATTTTAAATGATGATTAAAGGATAAAAAATGGCGGAAAGAAAAAGTAACTAGGGCACCAAAAGTGCTCACTTTACTGTGAACAGCCTATATTAGTATATATCATGAAGGCGGAAGTGGCGAGGACTATGAATATCAGGAAAATTGTCGGGTAAAACGCGCATAATTCATGTAAGTATATGTCAATCGGGTTGTTTAACCACGTTAAATGCAAGAAGACGTAACGAAATTAAACCTTAATTCATGATACGTGAATCACAAGTCGTGTTTGTGTCGACGCGCCAAACACTTGCATTAATAAACCACAGCAATCAAATCGTATTGAAACAACATTTAAACCTATTAGCTTCGCAAGGCTTACCTTGTTAAAACTGACAAGAGATTTGTAACGTGCTCCGTGAAAGAAGTACAAAATATATGTCATATCGTACGACGATGCGCTATGTTCATTAAATAAAAGGTTTACGTACATGTAATGTGAAATTCAATATGTCAGATTTTTAATTATTTTTAATTTCCTTGAACAATTACAATGTCATGGTATTGAGCCAGACTTAACTAGAAAGTTATTTTATGCTTGACATAAAATTGCAAATTAATTTTTCTCCGTATACTCACCAGTATGTAAGGTGTCTTAAACGGCACGACGTGTGACTACGGCTTTATGATTATACTCGTAAACTTAACTGAAGACTAGTTTTTGACTTTTGAGTAGTCGGATTTTAGTATTCATAACTGTATTTTTCTATACCAATTCTTTGTCGAAATATGTAACACAAAAACAATTTTGTGTTTTAAGTCCAAGAGGCAGTTTGTGTTAATATATTTCTGAATACCTTTCATCATTACTACACAAATATAGATTGGCAGTTATCAAGCTTAACATGTATATTATTCATCTTAAAGTGAAATTATCGTAAAACATTTATGACACATACTTACAAAATAAGGCGCGAATGAAATGCTAGTGTAAGTTAACTTTACTTGTGGCGCCATCTAGATTGTCGCGGCCGCCACCTTGAATTTTCATAATTGTGTCACAGCGTATGACAGTCGGTTTATCAAAAGGAATTGATAGATACCTCATTTATCAAAATCGGTGACATAGGTGCGATGCTATAGTGGAACATCCGAAAATTAACACATTTCCATCCTTTTAAATTCATAATCCTTTCTTTGCTTCGCCGTAGTAGGGGAACGAGTAGTTCGAAGTTTATTATTTATAGCCCCTGCCGCACAAAAAATGTGGCAGCCACAGAGTGTTTTGTTGATGTTAGCCTTGCCAATTTGTTTGCAGTAAACACAGCGTTAGTGATGTGTTACTACTAAAATTTTACCACCACTTATAACTAAATTTTAGTTATTAAATAGTAATTTAGGAGGATGACTTACCTACAAAATAATTTTCTCCGTGTGTTGCATTAAGTTGGGATTTATTTGGTTCAATAATGGCTAAGACAAGAGAGAGAAGGCACTGCCGTATTAAATAATAGTTATTTGAGAAAGTGGCCTCGCAATCCTCTAAGTCTCCTCTTTTCCACTCCTACAAAATAATTTATGCATCTTCTGGGGAAAAAAATGAACTCTCAAAGCTAAGAAAAAATTAACCAATCACCAATACATATATTTCATATTGTGATACTTATGTTTTGTTATTTGGCATAGTGTGGTACTGACACATCTGCGTTGCCAGTGTTGACTCCTGTATCTGCTTTCCCAGTTTCTACATGACTACTCACGCCGCAATCACTGAATTACGGCAACGTGCTCGGCTGTCATCGTCGCGTCGAAACAGCAGTAGCTTATCCCGTTGTCACGCGGAACTAGCGCAGACTTACTGTGACGTCTGGACCAAAATCATTGCAAACAGTTCCTGTTCTCATCTCCCATGAAGGATTTCATCCCGCAGTTGGTACAAATAATGCTCTTCAGAGACCTGATATACATTTTCTAGTTAGTAGTAGGATTTGGGGATGTCTGGGACAAGGGCATCGAGCATCGGAGCCGGAGCCGGGGGAGCTGCCATCTTGTTATGTCACCCAACCGCCATCTTGGTTGTCATTGACCTAGCACCCCCGATAAGTCTGACCTTTGACCTTGACAGTGTGGTCCTTTGACCTCAAAACACTAAAAAACATTTTAAAAAATCCAAAAACTCCTCAAAAAAATCTAAAAACAATTCTAAAAAATTCCGAAAAAAAAATATTATAAAAGTATATAAAATTAATAAAAAATTTAATAATAGGATCATTAGAAACGGCCCATTTTTTTCATAAATGGTGACAGGGATCAGTGACTCCGAGTCAGGTGACTGGGATTAATACCTTTGACCTTAGAACTTTGAGCTTTGGCCATGAAAATGCAAAAATCCCCCAAAAAAACAAAAAAAAATATTGCAAAAAATGTAAAAAAAAATTCACAAAAATTATAAACGAATACTAAAAAATGCATTATTGGAATTATTAAAGCATAATTACAAAATCTTTTATTAAAATTATATAAAAGTTATTTTTTTAAATTTATATTTCCCACCACAACCAATTACTACTCACATCTGTTCGACTCCAGCATACGACTGACTCCCTCGCCTCCACTCCCCTCACTTATACTCAGTCTCCCATATTGATTTTTTTCATCATTTGTTTACATGCTACTGCAGGCAGCCATATTTGTTTACATGTTACTGTAGGCTGCCATCTTGATTTTTTCGTTCGTCATTTTTTGCATAATACTTGAGGCAGCCATCTCTGTTTACATGCTACTGGAGGCTGCCATATTTTTTTTGTTTGTCATTTGTTTATACATTAGTGGAGGCCACCATCTTGGTAGCGACCGCCATTTTGGTAGGTGACCCTCATTTTAGAAGGTGACATTTATTGCAATTTTCCACCTGATGTTAAAAAAAAATGTTTTTGTCGAATATATGGTATAGCTACATGCATGATGCATGACTGACTACATGCTGAATTTGATAAATATTTTTAATACATATTGTTGTTATTAAAAACTTAAAGGCCAACAGGATGATACGACAAACGAAAATTAAGAAAAACAAATAATTGTTTGTAATAATTTATTATTATTTTGTAAATACATTTTCAGAAGAAAGCATTTCATCAAATCATCTGATATAACCCCGATCTTTAAGTGCTCTTATGATCGAAACCACCTCTTTCAAGGTCGAGTAATTCCCACGTTGTTGCCTATCAAGCAAATATTTTAGTCGGTCTACAAGTACGTTGGGATCTTCGGTAAACATATCGTCGTTATACTCGATGTCTTCTGCCTTCTTCACACATCACTTGCCGAAGGAAACTCGGGGAAATGTGTGGGATCCTAGAGGGAATAATCATCGTCTTCAACACTATCACTGTCGTCATAGACATCATCAATGTCGTCTTTATGATCGGCTTCACTTCCTACTGCATTCTCAATATCTAGTTTACTTTTTCCATGTAGCAGGAGTTGTATGTTCTTCAGTTTTTAGAGCTGATGACCATTTATTTTGAAATTTTTAGACTTCACATGAACATCTTGCAAGTGTATCTTCCGCACAAACTGACAGGACTGCACTCATTCCGACTTTAGCAGTAACTGTGGCGTCATTATCGTCTGCGGAAATTGTATCCATAGATGTAGCAGGGGGTATTGATGCTATTACTTGCTGGTTCCTGGTAGATGAACCCTCTCGACAGACAGCAATTAACTGATCGAACCCACACCTGTACCTTCCCCTATGTAGCAGACAGTCCCTTTCCAGCACAAGGCACACATATATTTAAATCTTATATAGGTATGTCTGTACTAACAGGATCGTTGTAAACATGGGGTAAATTCGTACCGTCCATGCGAAACAGCATTAACATATTTGCATTGTCGCGAAGCAGTAGTTTGAGTTTTCGCGAATAAGTCTGGCCGAGGTACACACAGTCAACGTTCGCGTGTCCACCCATGCTAAAGTATTCTTGAGTGAAAGTTTGTTTATCGCAGGCATTGTCGTCGAAGACAAATATCGAGTTTCACAGTACTTCACTCGGAGGTACAATGGCTTCGTTATCACTGCACGGGAAATAACCCATGCCATTCACAGCTTGCAGTACTCGTGCCAGTCACTGGTATTTTGGTTGCTGAAGTGATTTGGGGTATAGGTACACATTCTCGAACCGAAGGCCATTCTCTTCTTCTAGCTGGCTCAGTAGTACGCATGTTTTCCACAACCCGATGATCCCACGTGGATGCAGCACACAGTATTCGGTATATAGGCTTTCATGTCACGATTCGTGGGAGATAGCTTCATCTTCAGCATTGATACACATGGGTAGAGTAACATCTTGCTTGGCGAGCCGTATGTTACCACTATGATCTTATGGAACAGGTGAAGCCGATTGTACTTGCAGAGAACCAGTGCTACAAGTTTTCGAATGTTTCTTTATCGCATCACTCCTAGAAAAATATCTATTGCAGAATTGACAATCAAAAGTTACACTCGAACTTTTCATTCTGCAGGCCGTTATTTCATATCACTGTAAATTCCGCAAAGCTGTGAATTCTTTACCGCAGAAGTGGCAAGCAGATTCATTGTTGACTTTTTTATGCCTGTACTGTTCCAAGTCTAAAATGATATTGAAAAAATTATTTATAAAAGGATCGTACTTAGGCATTTTAACCAACATCGGACATGTGCCATACGACAAATGGCTGATACTCAATACTGCATATATAAACTAATATATGCATGCATCATGCAGTTGGTGAACGAATGTTATTTCTATACATATGGATAGAGAGCACAAACCGAAATATTGTGAAAGATGGCGAAATATTGAAGGAACTATCGAGCATCGCAGCGATGGAGCGATGGTGCGATAGAGCTATGGAGCTATGGAGCATCAAATACAATCCAGTTAGCAATGATGCAGCTCATAGCCCCATGTTCATCAAGGTCAAAAGGCAGCCCTTCATATTGCGCAATTAATCTTTTCGGTATAGCAGCACTCTGAGGAAACCCACATATTTGTTCGCCCCAGAAGAAAACACACAGGTTCTTACATACCAATATATTATTTAAATATGCTTGAAGGCATGTGTATGCTATATATCTAAATAATAATGTTTACTGAAGATCCCAACAAACTAGTAGACAGACTAAAATATTTACATGATAGGAAACAATGCGAGGATTACTGGACCATGAAAGAAGTGGTTTCGATCATAAGAGCATTTAAGGATCGGTGTTATATCTAATGATGTGATGCAATTCTTTATTCTGTGAATGTATTCACAAAATAATAATAAATTATTATTAGAAATTTATTTGTTTTTCTTAATTTTTGTGTGTCGTATCCTCCTGTTGGCCATCAAGATTTTAATCACAACAATATGTATTTAAAATATTTATTAAAGTAATCATTTAGTCAGTCATGCATAATGCATGTAGCTATACCAATTATTCGACAAGAATATTTTTTTTAATATAGGATGGAAAATTGCAATAGTCGTCTCCTACTAAGATGGGGGTTGCCTACCAAGATCGCGGTCACTACCAAGATGGTGGCCTCGAGTAATATATAAACAAATGAGAAACGAAAAACAAATATGGCAGCCTACACTAACATATAAACAAATATGGCTGCCTCCAGTAGCATGTAAACAAATGACGAACGAAAAATCAAAATGGCAGCCTCCAGTAACATATTAACAAATGTGGCTGCCTCCAGTAGCATGTCAACAAATGACGAACGAAAAATCAAAATGGCCGACTTTGAATTGGCGAGGGGAGAGGAGGCAAAGTAGTCAGTCGTCTGCTGGAGTCGAACAGAGGTGAGAAATTGGTTGTGGTGCGAAATATAAGTTAAAAAAAATAATTTTAAAATAATTTTTTATGATTAATGTGTGATTTTTTATTTTTATTTTTATTTTTTGCATTATCAAGGTCAAAGGTTAAATGTATGGATCCCCATACACCTGCTTAGGTGTCACTGATCCCTGACCCCGGATTCGCTGATCCCTGTCAGAATTTCTGGAAAAATTGGTAATTTCTGAGGATACTTTTAATAATTTTTTGAACAATTTTTCAATAATTTAATAATTTTCAGTGATATATTTTTCGTTAAGCATTTTTAAAATTTTTTAGATTTTTTTTCTTTAGTAATTTTTGGACTTTAAAAATGATTTTAGTGTTTTTTTAGGCAAAGGCCCATGGGGTCAAAGTCAAGGTCTGAGGTCATACGGGTCGGGGGTTAAAGGTCAATGACATCCAAGATGGTGGTAGGGTGAATTAACAAGATGGCGTCTCCCCTGGCTTTGGCTCCGATGCCCGATGCCCTTGTCCCAGACATCCCCAAATCCTACTATTATAGTTGTTTTATGAGCATTGATTACACAACACGCGTTAGCGTTCGTCGGACCCAATAATTTTTACTTCTTTGGCCAGCCAGAGTGATGCTTGAGGCAGAGTTTTTATTATGTTTCCATCTGACAGTGGCAGTGGTCCGGTGACAATAAAGAGCTCTCAAATGTAGTAATTGACGGAACGATCGAGTTCATGGGCCTCTTCTTAATGCCCATAATGTTCTTCGTTGACTCTGTATGACAGTACAGGTATGCACGATGCTCAAAGAGTTTTCTGGTGATAAAACTTTATTTTAACGCAGTAAATCAACAACATGTTTTGGTACGTATAATACGTACACTTGTATATTGTTTTATCGTTATCTAAAAGTGGATAAGTGTGGTTGTAATGGCGTATAATATCAGTCTGCGATTTGCCTATAGACATGGTGCCACTAACTAATATGACAATACCACTGAAATAAAATTCATGTAATATACATATGCGGAAATATTCCTTTTATTTACATTATAAATATAATATGAAATGTTACGCACAGATAAGTGCATTAAATGTTGGAAAAATATTATACACATTATTTTAGAATGAATTTTCGATATTTAGGGATTTTTGTTAAGCATCGATAAAAAAAAAACCTACTTTTTTTTTTACTTTAAGCTAATGAAAATTTGAGGAGAAAACAAAACTTCATGTGCACTTCCCTTCACCTGATAATCATTATAAAATTAACTGTATTCTACAGTAGGAAGGTAATGCTGTGTCATTGCAGGCAGTCAGAACAGAAAGAAACAATGTTGTGGGTTCATTGCATGATGGGTGCCAAGAACTGAACAAAGCAAATGCACATCGCAGAAACCTCCACACGCTCCCTGGCGATAGAACTCAATTGCCAATTGCCTTGCAGAAATTTTTCCATTGCCAGTTTTGTATTTAGCACATGCACTGCATATGCAGTAATTATTATAAGAACATGTTTTACAATAATGTTGCCAGATTTTCTAATAAAAATTATTATACGTGTATTATTTTTACTAGTCATTTTCCAATGGAACTCGTTCAAGATGTGCAGCCACCGGACGAAGAATAAAGTAACGAAAATCACTGCCGAACAGAAAGAGTATACATTAACTAAACTTAGGACAATTACGAACAAAGTTCCTCGATAAAATCACCCATGGCGTCCTGGCAGTGTAGGCAGTGAATTCCGTTCGCGAAGAAAGATTTCTCTTACTGCTTGGACCAGTTCTAAACTACACTTTCGACCAAAAAGTAATTGGGCACCCTTGAAGATAGGTATTTCAGTAAATTAGTTGACATGTGTGGCCGACATATGCTGCAGGACGGTGTAGAACCAGTTGGCAAGGAAATGGCTCGAGATACAGAGCTATCGAACTTTGATAAGGGCGTTATTGTGAGTTCCTATCTCAGTGGACTCTCTAGCCGGGCGATTGCATGGAAGGTAAACAGGCCCAAATCAAAGGTTACATTCGTCCTGCATAAGTGGATGGGCATTGTGCCATTGCTGCACGTTCTGGGCGACCTCCAATCTTGACCGACAGAAATCACATAACCCTGAAACCTGAAATTGTCAAAAATACAGCACAACTCATGGCTACCATCGGACAGGAGTTTCATGTAGCAACAGCAGTATCGGTTTCCATTGTAACATTGCGTACAGAGGCCCACCGACTTGGATATAATCGGTTCTGTGGAGTAATGCGTCAATGAGAATTGAGCCGTATTACTTCCAGGGTGACAATGCCAGGTACCATGTTTCAAGGGCTATTATCCAGTGGTACGACGACAACAATGTTCGCCGATTGGACTGGCCTGCACAAAGCCCCGACCTCAACCCTATAGAACATCTTTCGGACGAATTGAATCGCCGGGTGAGGGCTCGTTAGGCGAGGCCAAAATCCATTCCTTAACTCATGGAATGGTTGCAAGAGGAATAGCGACGAATCCCCTCGGATGTCCTGCAAACACTCGTAGAGAGCATGCCAGACAGGGTTGCTGCTGTTATAGCCGCAAGAGGTGGCCCTACGTGATTCTAACGGGGTGACAACCTCCGAGCAAACATTGTGGACAGGTGCCTAATTACGTTTTGGTCGATAGTGGGTATACTTTACGTCTTCGTGGGGGTCGAACGTTTGTTTCCTTAGGAAATGTTTTAATGGTCCGGAAACATATAAGTCTCATTACGACGAATCTACATCCCGATTTTGTGCGCTTGACTAGGACATGGCGAAGCTACCGTTTCCTCTCGGCTCTTGCGAAATATTCGCGACCAATCAGTAGTCTTCGATACGCAGTTTTTTATGTACGCAGCAAGCATTCTCCGATGAATATCTAGTGGCTTTTATCTCTCAGCAGTTACAAAATGAAATACCACTTGCTGATCCTGCTGGTAAAAATGTTGTACCATGTCATCCATATTCCGCGCATCCATATAACGGCTTGCCGACTGATCGCGCTCTGATAAAATGGACTGGGGCTTGCATACATTCCCTGTGATGTCAGCTGTGCCCCCTTCCACAACGATAAAATACTTATTTAAAAACACTTAAAACTCTCAAAATATAATTAAGAGAGAGGCAACCCGAAACCACTTTCAAGTGAAACTGCAAAATTATTAGAAAAGGAAAATTTCACAAATCTGCTGTTTTTACACTCAAATGCATTTAAAAAAAACAGGAAGCGAAAGAAATAATTAACGTTATTATAAATGGTTACCCAACCCTTTTTACTGGAAATTAAAATATGGAATATCTTTCCCTACATGTTGCCAACTTTATCGGGCACATATCACTCAGTTCACCAGTCAAAATTTACATGCAGGCAGGGGCAGTGACTTTTTTCAAAGGTTAATTAGAAAATTGCTCTTTTTATCGTGAACAGCTTTTAAAGATGAGTAATACACGTGATCACAAACACAGAGAGTAGAATGTTGAGTTATGGATTTGTGATGCATCATACAGACATATTCAGTAATGAGTCGCACCACCTTGCATTGAGGTACACGATGCAACATGGTCTGGCAGAGAGTCCAGCAGATGCCGGATGTTGTTCAGAGGCAGATTGGGTTCACTATTGTTGGACTGTGTGTTACAAATCCCATATACCTTGGCACGGTGGCAGCTGGCGTTAAAATGGGTCCCACACATGCTCGATTGGTGCCACATAAAGGAACTGTGTACACAATGTAGTACTTGGACATGACGGTGGCATTACAGGGCGACCTATGACGTGCGGTCAGCCGTATTATCCTGCTGGAATATCACACCTGGAATCCCGGCCAGAATTGATATCATATGGGGTCATAAGACTTCTTCCACATACTGCTGGGTCGTCAATGTTCCACATAAAATGACTGCAGCGGATTAGATGTCATAGGCTATAGCTCCTAGACCATAATGTATGCCATGGGGAAGTGTGTCGCCCCACAAATATTAGGATTGTGGCATTCACTAAGGGCCGTCCATACTCGGACGCAATAAACATCAGTCGCCATAACGAAGCGTCAATCACCATTAAACACCACACATCGCCATTTTGTGGTGTTCCACATTACTTAAACGTTGCATCGCTGCAAAAGAAGATGCTGCTTTTGCAGAGTTAATGGCAGCACACGTAATGGATGCTGGGATCGCAGATTCGCCTTCGCAAGGCGTCAGGAAATAGTTCGTGGATCCACAAGGGCCCAGACATTGGCCGGTATCGTGGAACGGTTCGCCATATGATCCATCCGCGCTGGGCACACGATCCAGGAAACCTCTTGACTCGTAGTCGAACTCATCCGTCCTGTGCAGATCTTCATGTGTATGTGCTTTCATGTATTAACTGCTGCCAACAACATCAGACATGGTCCGAACGATTTGTATGATGGGCTTTTAGGAAATACTACCACCCTGTGGTTTTCAGCTCTATTATGAACCTTGTCTCGAAGTCCGT
Organism: Dryococelus australis; assembly: GCA_029891345.1. Lineage (NCBI taxonomy): Eukaryota > Metazoa > Arthropoda > Insecta > Phasmatodea > Phasmatidae > Dryococelus > Dryococelus australis. Next base: position 183,423,493 of record CM056994.1, on the reverse strand, counting down.
TAGTAGCATAAAATGACGTCTTTGGCATCTTCTCAGCGTTATTCTTCTCTCTGTGCGCTTACTTGGTATCGTTTGGCCATTCTAAGGTTAATGTGGATTCGTCAACATGCCAGTGTCTACGACTGCTGGTCTGTGCTTGCAGCTCTACTAGTGGGTGTGAGGCTAAATGGAAATGTGCCAACATGGGATTATGTGTATGTGAGACCGTATTCTCGCTATTTGAATTTTCTCATGGTTGTCGCGTAGTTTCTTTATGGTGAGCTATTTTCACTGTCCATCAGTGTATTTTGAAAATTATAAAAACAAAGAATATTATTAACATGCATATGTTCGTTTTCTTACCTTAATATCTGCAAGATTGAAATAGAAGTAATGTTTTAGTTGAGATACATTTCTTGCTCAAGGGCAGGGCCTGGGTTTGTCAGGCAATTAGAAAATGTACGGGTTGTGTATGTGATGGGAGGAATATATAAGAACCCTGAGAAAACCCTGCTACGTAAGCCACATAAGAATCTCCGACTTAAAAAATTCTCAGCAGAAATCCGAGTGTGCCTAATCCTACTGTTATATCGGAAACAGTATTTACCAGCAGTGAAGCTATGGGTTCAAAAACCAACAGACTTGGTTCATTTTTAGTCTTAACTTTAGATATATATATCATTTGAGAAATGCTTGCCCAACACGTTCGTAACGTACAATACAAGGATTAACTGGTGTTCCAATATGTTAGAAAATACTGAAATCACCGAAAACAGATCTCAGATAGTGAAGCATATCAGAGGCAACGTGACAGAGTTAAGTCGTGAAGAGACAGAATTTGTAAAGCGTACAGATGGAGGTTTTCTGCGAAAATTGGAATAACACTTTGAGAAAATGGATTGTTTCAGTTTACTAAATTCAATTGCTTGCATGACTTTTGTTTCTGCTAAACGATATTTTATTGGTACAAAGAAGCCTCCGTTCCGTTCCACCAAATAAAGTAAATTTGTTCACAAAGCCAAAAAATTTATTCGAAAGAATTTTAACTGAGCAAAACAAATATTTTTTTTGTATGCAGTATTTTAAACAAATATTTAGTGGAAGCATACATATCGTTACAATTTATAAACGTAATGGTACGTTTAACTACATGCTATATACATTATAATACTCTTGAGTTCCATTAGAGTATTTAGGCAAGCAATGATTTATATACTCTTGCTCTTAAGGAACTTACTATGGGCATTCATTCGCCTGTCCCAATACCTCATGCGGCTTAGGTCACCCTGATGGGAAGTATATTTACCCTGATAGCGTAGTGGGGAACAAGGAGGCTCTCTCAATGGTGGATGTGGTGGGCATCGATCCCAGACCACGGACTAGTGGTCCTCTGATCAGTCGTCGCTTGGGCAGGGTCTCTGGCGTCTGGATCAAGATGGCGCCCCGAGCCGCCATTGTCCCATCGTTATATACTGGCGCCCCCTACCTCATAACCATTCCCCTGGGCGATTACTATTACAACAGCTGGGTCTTCTTGCCGAGGTCGCGCTGCACCTCGAGCTAACTCGCCTTCTGGAAAACTCTTGCTGTTGGTAGCTACAGCATGACCCCCCCCCCCCCCCATATTTGGAAGACCCAGGTGTCCTCGTCTGGGAATACTGGGGCTGTACATTGCGGGGAAACGTACAAGTGAGGTAGGGCCATCGCTGCAGTTTGGCGGCTCGTGTTTGCTGGAGAGAGCCTGTCTTGTTCGTGGATGCCAGCAGGGTAATGTTTTAAAAGTGCCCTTCGTGCACTAGGGCGGTCACTAGGGTGTCAGTCATGTGAGGCTCAGGAGGGTGTTACATGTAAGGTGTTCGGTAAGGCATGAGGATTCTATTGGCTTGTATATGCTATAACTGGTATAATTGTTACCTTTTTAAAACATGTATCACATGATGTAGATTTTTAAAAAAGAAAAAAAGAAATTTCCTTACTAATAAAAATATACACTCTATGTGAGAGCATTGTTGTAATACAAGTTTACCAAGGTTTTATCTAAATTACACTGTTGCTTATTTTGACTCCGAAATTTACTTATTTACAAATTTGATATGTGTTGCATGTCCGTTGTGGGGTTTACAACACCAAGTGAATATTATAACATTAATTACAATGGACGGTTTATGCTTTAGTTGTTTGTGTACAGGCACTTAAGTACTACTTACATTGGGTCACTTTTGGTTTGCGTTGACTGCAGAGAGAGGACAGGATGTGCTCGAATCCGAAATATCACTATTCCCCATATTAGAAATAATGTAACAATTTATTAGAACTGGCGCCGAACATGGTGGGGAAGGAATTGAAATTATGGTGCACTAATTGCAGTCAAAAGCTTGTGATAGCACTGTTACTAAGTTTGGGATATGTTTGTATAGTTTGGAACGTTGTGTGTTACTTCAATAGCAGTATGTTATAATTACTTTCTAGGAGACATGAGTCTTACTTCTCTATACAAAACAATATTCTGATAATTTGGATAGAATTATTTACACAGTGTACCTTGGGTAGCATTTTAAAAATATTTTATATGTTATTGGGTGTTTTTACATGGCAGTTACTAGATATATATATATATATATATATATATATATGTCCTGTAAGAAAATGAGAAAATCTATGGCGTCCTTGCCGCACGGATCTGAGCTGCTGTTAAGTGCTCTTTAGAGCTGAATTCTTGAACTCTTGATTATGTAAGTGTGAGCTGCTGCCCTCTGCAGTTAGTGTCACTTTTTGTTGTCCGCCTATGACTGTCTCATCAGAACTTTAAGGACCTGCTACTAGGTAGCACAGTGTATGCTGTCGCGTTAATTTTCAGACTTGCCAAATGAACTACACTTAATTGTCCATGCCATATATTAACTTATTTCAGCATCAGACTGCTGTGCACCTCTGTGAGACCTAATTACTGCAAGTAGGTTTGCATTGAAAAGAAGTAGCTTATTTTCTAGAGCGACTAGATATCTATTTACTTTTGTGAAATAACGCAAACTTGTGTTCTGACTTGGCCCTATAAAAACGGCAGCGTGCCCCATTTTAGCTTCTATGTGATTCAGCACGTGCACCTATTTTACTTATTGGAACTAATAGTTAATATTTATAATGTAATTGCATATGATATCTTGCTCTTATTATGATATATAATACAATTTTCTGCTAACTCGCACCACTTATGATCGTGCATTAGTATTTTGAAGACATAGCAACTTGTCCATATCGAAATAAGTAATATAGGGTATTCTGTTTACTATTGTATTATGGACAACAGCTTTAAGCAGCTTGTGCCATACGATTCAGTAAAAGAGCAATTCTTATGAGTTTATAATAAATTAATGTATTAACTATACTAAGAACTACAATTGTTATTAGGCAAATTAATTATAATGCTCTTGAGATAGGACCGAAAATACTTGAGTCTGCACTAACGAAGGCCTGCTGGCCACATATTCAATTGTGGGGAACTGAGCGTGTGTTATCTTCCAATCCTTATTTATGTTGTGATTTACAGAAAAAAAACGACATACCTTCATAAAACTTAAGCTTTTGTGCCTCGAAGTTATTGTGTTAGCACTATTATATAGGCAATATTGTGTGTGAATCAAGTAGCATGGAAAATGCTCGTGATGGCACTACTGGAATTACCCTGTTTACCTGAGCCGCACGTGGCCTTGTGGTCCTTCCATATGCTTGTTCACTGCCGCTGCAAAGGGAAGGGTATATATAGTACAAAATTTACATATATTTAATTGACACAATAATTTATATAACAATGCGCTTTCACCTGACACACACGTTGCTGTGTACACCATGGTGGAGCCGAAAAAGGCAGTTGCTTTTCTGATGGAAGCTGCAATTATTACTTCAGCTGGGGGGGTTGTTTCCAGGTGACAGCTGGAGTGGTGTACTGCGATGGCAGTCTCTCGTGGTATTGGAGTTGCGGCATCAGCTGCTGAAAGTACACCCCTACATGTGTTGTATATAATTGCATGCCTGCATTGCCCAATACAAATTCAAGGACAAGGAACAGCGTGCAGATTTGGGCAGTGGCCATGTCAGGAATGTGTTACCTGTAACATATAAAATGACATTATGATTTGTTATTTGTGAGCTTTATATTACTTGTGCTAACTCTATAAGTTTTTGTTAAGCCTTGCTTGTGTACTTCTATAGCAGTTGTAAAAGGTCCAAAAGTGTCGTGTACGATATGGGCCATGGTATTTAAAATGAGTGCCTTTTGCCTGGCTTGATTTCTCACCCAGACAAATTGACCTATTTTTAGGTCGTTTTGCCAGAAGTTTGTGTTGAATAGCATTTTTGTTTCTGTTGTGAGGCTATTAAATTGATGGGAGCCTAATCGCGAGCTTGTTTCAATTTATCGCACCAATCATTGGCGCATGCGGAATAAGTGTGGGTAATGATGTGAAATGGTTGTAATGCTTCAACTCTGTGTAAAAAAAAAATGGGCTAAATTTTTTGCTTCTATTGATGGCAGTATTGTAATTAAAGGTTATAAAGGATACGTATTCATCCCAGTGTGAATGATCCTCATTTGCACAGGATGTGAGTTGTTGCGATAAAAGTTTGTTTACATTTTCCATTAGCAAATTGCACATGGGTTTGTAGGCAGTTGTTTGGGGTTTTTTGATTTGCAACTTGTGGAATAATTCGGCTATAATTTCATTGTTAAATGAGGTGCCCCTGTCGGTGAGCATTGAGGATGGATTTGGGACATCCGTATTGAAGATTACGTATTTAATAACGTTAGTGCATGTGATCGCATAAATTGATTTTACATACCAGGCAACTGCATTCCTAGTAAAGAATTCAGTCATAACTAATATATATTTGTTTCCTGGTGCAGATGGTTGAAATGGCCCTTTGGCAACCAGACTCCAGGAATTTAATAGGGAGGGGGGGGGTTGTGATAGAAGTCATATGACCAATGGGTTTCTGGTTCGTATGTTTTACTTTTTGGCACATGAGGCAATTTTTGATATATTCTTTAACTTCTTTGTTCATACTGCCCCAGTAGTATTCATTCTTTATTTTTTTCTAATGTTTTAAATTGCCCAAAGTGACCTCCTCCTAGTAGGGCATCGTGATGTGCAGTAATTATTTCGGGGATGTAGTATTACAGTACTAGAGTGAGCTTCTTTTCGCCTGCTGGCACATGCAGTTTTATGTATATCTTCCCATGTCCTGTAATTCCGTAATGCCTGGCCAACCGAAGGTATTTAGCTGTTGCCTTTTCCGGTTCCGTAAGGGCTGTATTTAATTGTGATATGTGTGGATCATTGTCGTATTCTGCTATAAATTGGGGTGTTGGGATTTGCATGAGAGGTGTTAGTAATAAATGTGAATCGTCATCGACCTTTATGTATTCCTGTTCGTGTATATATTCTGGGTGGTGGTGTGGGGTGCTGTTAATGTGTGTAATAATAATTTGACAATTTAAGCGAGGGTTCAGGCATGTAGTTTTGATTTTGTTTTCGTGTTCTTGCGTAGAGATTTTAAGGTTAACCTGGTATAGTTTAGTTATTATTTTTGCAATTGCTTGTAAACGCAGGTATTCTTCATTAATAACCATTTTTGCTATGCGTGATTTGTCTGTAGTGTGAAGGTCTAGTTTAACTGATAGCTTGATTTCTTTTCAATTGATTGTTATATATTTTATGTTATTTTTTATTTCAATGGCTATCTTTGGGTTTTGTAATAAGGTCTCAGCTAATGCTTTATAAAATGAGGTGCATGTTAATAATTTCCTTTTTACCTTATATATGTTGTTGTTTAATGTCATGGATATTGTATCTGCCGTTCCCGATGTTGGAATTCTACTCATAATATCACCTAGTGTGTTGAATTCGCCCTTGATAATGCGTGCTTCGAAGTCATATTCTGTTACGGCGATCGCAAGTTTCTAGATATGAATGTTATGTTTGGCCATAGTCTTCAGGTAACAGAGACTCGCATGCTCTGTTTTTATTATAAATTTGTGGCCATGTAGGTATTGTTTAAAGTAGATGACAAAGTATTTAATTGCTGAAAGCTCTCTTTCTATGGCCGACCATTTTTTTCCATTCAAAGACAGTTTCTTTGAAGCAAAAGCTATAATTGTATGATCTTTGCTGCCTGGAACTTCCTGCATTAGGACCTCTCCTATTGCTGTTTGCCAGACATCACAAGCTAAAATTGTGCGACGGTGTTAGTCAAACTTTGCTAGGATAGGTGGATTGAGTAATGCAGATTTCAGTTTGTCAAATGCTCTTTGTTTGTGTTCTGTCCTTTTTTTTTTTTTTTGTTAATTTGTGAGTGGTTCGGCGAGTTCTGCATAGTTTAGTATGTATCTGCGTAAAAAGGATGTAACTCCAAGGTTTCTGCGCAGTTGCTTTGCGTTTTGGGGCGGCACCATTTGATGAATGGTAGTAATTTTCTCTGGGTCGGTCTAAATCCCTGACAGCATAATGTAATGACAGAGTATTTTTAGGTCCTACTGTGCGAAATTACCTTTCTTGGTGTTCATTTTTACATTGCGTTTACACAATTGTTCCATGACTTTCTGAATGTTTTGCATGTGTTCACTGCATGTTACCTATAATCAAAATGTTGTCTATGTAGGCGACAGCTGTGTTCCAGCGCAAGAGGCCGAGCATATTGTCGACAAAATTCTGGAAATAATTCGGACTTGTTGCAAGGCCCATTAGCATATGTGTGTAATCCTACACTGTCAACATTAAAGACGAGTTTCCCTTGCTCTTGTTTCCGAATATGATGGCATAGAAGCCACTAAACATATCTATTGAACTATATACTTAGAGTTTTGAAGTGTATTTATGATATTCTCCGTTCGCAGTATTTGGTATTATACTTTCTTAAGGTGTTATTTCAATAGCCAGAAATATGCAAGGAATGGTATGCCGTCTTGGTGTTTCTGTATCACAAGACTCGGTGCAGTGTAAGGGGATTACGATGGGGTTATTATTTGAGCATCTAGCATCTATTGTGTTTGGGTGAGTACTTGTTTGCACAGTTTAGGCTTGATTCTATAGGCCTGTGTGTGAATTGGTTTGTCTGTTGTGAGCTTGAGCTTTATCTCATAGTTTTTTGTTTCTGTGAGTTTCGTGATCATACTGCCGAACCAGTCCTTGTATTGTTGTAGTAAATTTTGTAGTTGGTGTTTTCGTTCTGTTGGTAGTGCTGGGTTTATGTTACCAAGTGCTGTGTTCTGTGTGTGTTCGTGGTGTGACTCAATTTTATTTATATAATGTTTAATGCAATTGTTCATACTGTGCTCTATGGTGTTTGTGTTTATCAGTATTTCGATGACCTTATTATTGTTGGATCCATATATGAACATGTCATAAGACAGAACTGGCACTAGGTTTTATTTCTTTATAAAATCCACACCTAATATTATATCTAATTTTAGGTTGTCAATTAGTAAGAATTATTGTTGAAAATTGTAGTCTTAAATGCTGATATTGGCATTAGTTTTAAACTTTGGGAAGTCAATGTAATTTCTGGCTCCCACTAAGGTAAATATTTTCTTTACTGGTTCACATTTAAGTTTATTAGTGAGTGTCGATACTATGCATGAGCACGAGCAGCCGGTATCCAATAATGCATTGTACGACTTGCCACCTATGAGGACAAGGACACATTATGTTGACGTTTTCGCTTAACTGACACTGCATTCATCCTTGCCGGTCGGTGGGGCGTATGTGTTTGTGGGGTATGAATCGGACCTGTGGCTTAGTTTCTACTTGTGCTTGCTTGTCATCATTGCCGCAATGTTCCATGTTGTTTTACAGTGTCGTTGCTTCCCACGTGCATCAATTTTATCCTTTTTGGGCCAATCAATAAGTACTGTTTGAATTGGCGAAAGTGCGCTGCAATGTCAGTATGAAGGTGTTGGTTTTAATTGGGGAGAAGAGGGCATGCCGCTGCTTGGTGACCCAAATACAAGCACAGAGTGCAGATCATGGCCACCAGTGAACAGGGACCTATGAAGGCCGTGCGTGCAGCCTGACATCATAGCCATGCTGACTCATGTATTCTTCTGGGCCGGCCTCGGCGCACACCTTTGCTTTAGCATGGAGGAGCATGTCAATTTTCATGGGCGCGGTGTTTACACACTTTCGTGTCCTTGTGGGTGGCGTCTCTATTACATATGTTTTTCCCTGACCCGCTTTTGTGTCCCGAAATGGGATACAGGGTGACCTATTTTCCGCATTTACCTGTCTCTTAATCTTTCTATGCCCTGTTGTGTAGTTTGCTTCGATATGTGAAAATTTTTACTGTGGAAATAGAATTTTGATTTTGCAGTGTATGATCTTGAGGGCACATGTTTACTTAAAAGTGCCCCACATGCATTGATTATGCATGTAACTTTTACCTCGGGAAGGGGGGGGGGGGATTCTCTCTGTGTAGTTTTGCCGGTTCGCTTCGCCCTGCTGGAATTCCTGATTTTCCCAGTGTACCCGTAAGGGGTCTGCCTGACTGTCCTTTGTGTACAGACAATTCTTGTGGGTCAATTATTGTGTTAGGGAGGCTAACTGAAACTTCAGTGTCTTAATTTCGTCCTGGTGTTTGGTGTGTTCTGCAAGTTTGGTCTGGCCTTCCATGAGTTGGTTGTTTCTGTGGATTCCTAGCTCAATAAATTCTTGAACATTTGTTGAAGAGTGTCATTTTCCGAGGGTATAATTTTTTCGGCTATTGTTGGTAGCAACGATTTCCAAATGTTTTTTATCAGCTCAGCTTCTGGCAAGTGTGGTCACCCTTGTTTTTATATAAAATTAGTGTTTCTGTGTGAGCCTGGCATCTTTCGTTTCCTTTTTGTGTTTTTTGTGAAGCAGATGTCTGTACTTTTCTGTGTAGTCTATGGGTATGAATGTTGTTCGAAGTTTTGTTTCAATATGTTGCCATGTAAGTTCACCTGCGTGTGTGTGGTATACATTTTTGCACACTTCCTTAGCAGTTCCTTGTAAGTAAAATGTAAGGCACCTGAGTTTTTCTACTTCAGGCCATTCATTAATATCACTGGCATCCTTATATGGGTCTCGAAATTCCTCCACATTTTCATGACATTCGCCCATGAATGTGGGGATGGGTGTTTTAAAACATTCTGGGGTGGCTGTTATGCAGTAGATGTGTATTGTATATGTGTGGCATTTGTGTCATTCACATATTGGTGTTCGGTGTCGTTATTAATGTTCATGTACTTATGGTCTATGGTGTCAGTTTTTGTGCTGGGTATCGAAATTAAAAATGGTTTGGTTGCCTGCAGTGTTTTAAGTGGTTGAGGTCTGAGGTATCAACTCATGCTAGGTTTGTATGTGTGGTGTTGGTTTGTCATCAAACAAATACTCTAATGCTGTGTTTTTATGGGTGGTTGATGCGTGTTCAAATTCAATCATGTCTTTATTCTCAGTGTGTAACTCGGTGTTTTGTGTACATATGGCTTCTATTGCGCACTTTGCATCACTTAAATCAAGTGTAACATGTTTTACGAGTTTCCTGATCAATTTGGACACAGCTTTCTGTGGGTTACGCATGTCCTCATATCAGTATGTGTATGGTGTAGTTGAGCCCTTAATTTCTAATATGCACACACAAAGCTGTTTTTGAAATTTATATCCACTTTTGCGCAAGCCTTTAAGTGGAATTTGCACATAGCAGAAGTAAACAGCCCAAACAGCGGTGCTGTGGTTTAGCATGCATTAATTCTTTGTTAAAAGCATAAGGGCACACACACTCTCTACGCTACGAAACAGTGGGCGACTGTACGGCCAAGGTTTTGGCAACATGGTAGTTTTGCTCAAGTGCTTTTGGGCGGCCGCAATTTTCAGAGTAGCGATACGCTCTAACCCAGCTTTTTCACTATCACTACTGTTTACTATGTAGGTTACGGTAAACCGTAATTTATGAGGGAATTCGAACTATGTAGGGAGGTGAGGGACGTTAAGCATCTCTATTCTTTCCTGACTTAATATATTTACTGAATTATGTTAATATTACCAGTATATTTACTGAATTATGTTTATTTTACCTTAATTGTGAATGCAAAATTAAGGGGAGTGTCGGAAATGAAAAGCACCTCTACCATTTGGTGCAACCTCTCCTGAAGGGAGGAGACTACATGCTTGCTAGGGGGATGAAGGTAGTCAGGGTAAATCACTGAGTTAATACAAAACTCAATTTTATTCTACTCTCAATTAGTACAGATACTGCTAAGCATATTCGGTCAGATTAATACAAGACACTAAGCTCCGACTTTAATACATTAAGTTCCTTTAGATTATTTAGGCAAGCAATGATTTATATACTCTTGCTCTTAAGTAGAGTATTATGGGCCTTCGCCTGCCCCAATACCTCACGCAGTCTAGGTTGCCCTGGCGGGAATGATATTTACCCTGATAGTGTAGTCGACAATGAGGAGGCTCTCTCAACGGCGGATGCGGTGAGTGTCGATCCCATATCACGGACTGGTGGTCCTCTTGTCAGTCGTCCCTCGAGTAGGACCTCTGGCATCTGGATCAAGATGGCGCCCCGAGCCACCATTGTCCCATCCTTATATACCGACTGCCCCGACCTCGTAACCATTCCTCAGGGATTGTTATTACAACAGCTGAGTCGGCTTGCCGAGGTCACGCCCTCACCTCACGCTATCTCGCCTCCCAGCAACCAGCAACCATTGCTTTTGGCAGCCACAGCAAAACGATATAACACAAAACCTTATTATCAGTTCTTCGTCGACACCTGTAGCTCTTGATGCTGTGGTTGGATCGGCAAATATCTCCTAAATGTGTTTCTGTCTGTTGTGAAGCCAAAACGTTGCTTTTGGCCATCTGGTTGAATAGACATGAGTCTTTTAAGTTCTGTAGTACTTTCTCTTTTTGATGCCAAACATCGTGATCCTTTCCATTTCCACTTTTTTATTTTATTTTCCCATCAAAAGTAAGAAACCTAATAAAATATTATACTTACTAATTTACATACATAAGTAATATAATAAGCAAACCTTATAAATACCCAGGCGATAGTGAAACAGCAAATACCAACAATCGAATTTACATGTGGAACGGTGAAATGCCAAACCTTAAAGCAACTTCATCTGAAGGTTTTGACTCAGTCCATAAGAATGAACCTCTTGCCTTCTGCTTGCAAATAGGACACTGCTGAGAACTTGTGTTTTTCAGGGCACAAAAAACATTGCAATCGATCATTGTCAGCTACAACTAAAAATATATTCCTGCAGCCTTAGTTTTAAATGTGTTCAATTTAACTATCTGGCTTTGAATGCAATGCCCATCCCATTTAATAACATATTTTAATTCCTTGATGAATTGAAGTCGTGTGGGTACACAGAAATGTGTACAACTTGGACGAGGATTTTTCTAGACCTCACTGTCTTTACCCATTAGAGTCCAAGGAACAAGTGATGTAACAAGAACACTTTCATCACTACATGACTCATGTTCCCAACCCGTCTTATACAAAGACTGTCCGGATGACCCATAAAAACCCCACTTTCACTTGCAGTCCAAAAGAAATTCATCTTCAAGATATTCTTCAATAGTATCTAATATTCTTCTGGCTGTGTGGTCCAATAATTATTTTAACAGAACTTTGCAAAGGGCTTCAGAGCGCTGAATATTTATGGGATGTCAGTTTTTTTGCTTCCGCTAACATCCCATAACTATGATACATGTAGACTTGTTTTTCTTTCGCAGATAATCGTATTAAATTATAGGATTGTATTGGTAATTTGGCTTCTATTAGAATGGATAGGGCTTCGTTTGGAGAGAGTTCAATGCTGAATTCGCCTCGTTTTGTCATCGTGGGACTTTTTTTTTATGTCTCTGTGATACTGCTACTGATGACCTTCACACACGCAGACATTGCTCTGTTTCCCTTCCGTCTGATACGTGTAGACAAAACACCAACAGCTTCAGGAATGGTTAGCTTGTCCACTGCACTCTATACACATCGTCTTTCATTACGTTCACATGCTTCGCTAAACAATTTCTTTGGGCGATCATGTTTTGTTAAGTGGGTTGTAGTTTCATCACTCTACTAACCTGTGGACTGGCAACTTCACATATGAGAAATACTATTTCAGTGTGCTGCCATGACGAGTAAGCCCACTCAAACCTCTTTAGATCGCGATTTCTATTTTTACAGTTTTTAACATACTCTTACATAACGTCATATAGAAATCTCTTCAACTCGTCTCGTTCCAACAAGCTGTAATAATTTACAACTCTGGGATACATGCTTTCAAATGTTTTTGAGCGAAGCATCAGTAATTCCTGTTGTCTTCGTGTCAGCATGATTTTGAATAATCTGCAAGAATTTATCGTATCTGTGTATTTCGATATGTTTATTATTATGAACGCCATCGACCTCGGCCGCATTGTTTTTTCTACTATCAACAGCTGAGATTACTGATAATCATTCCGTTATTTACCAAAGATGCTTATTAAGTTACTGACGAGTTAGGGTGAAATGTTTAACAGGACGTGAAAAAGTAGCACTTATATGCAGGAATTTACATTGCTTTCTATACGTCAAAAAAATAAGAACCTTAGTATAAATATAATTTGACTGCAAAACGTGACTACAGTGGGTTGCAACTATTATTTTTATAGTAACCACAACAAAGGCTAAGAATTATAAGTTTTCTCCCAAAAGGGTTAAAAAAAAAAAGGATACTGCTTTTAACTGCATATCTATAAAAATGTTGGGATAAGCCAGCAACAAATACACAGGAAAAGCAGTTGATTTTTTGGTTATGCGATTGGAAAGGAAGTTACTTATTTATTTATCTAGGTATTCAATTGTATTTCAAGTGCCCGACATGGTTTGCTTTAATGTCCATTGATGAAGATGAATTGAAAACCAATATCCATTCCTAGCTACATTCTTAGTAACCATTACTTCAAGGCTGTATCCAGAAATAAGAGAAAAACAGCAGTAATTTAATTTACAGGTTAGATCATTTGAAATTGATTGATTTTATTGCAGGCATTTTTAAATTCTCTAAATTGTTTATTTAAATGTCCGATGTGGAAAACGAATGGAAGAACATATGATTCCTTAAGAACAAGATAACCATTAATTACTTCATTACACGTGATAAAAGCCATTGTCCTCACTGAAAATAAATTGTTTGCCACTGATATGTAGCCTCTTTGCTGTCAGGGGAAAAAGGAATGCAGCCCTTGAGACCTGCAAAATGCTCAATACGTGAGCAATAAGGCACTCAAAGTGTCGGCACCCATAACTACATTATATATCCTGTGCATTGAAACCACATCGAAACAATTTAACACTAATTTGTAACGGAATACTTAATTCCAAATCCCAAGCAAACACTTAATACATTATAGCCACTGAATAGTTGCATATTTAAGAGTTGCGCCTGCCTGCGGATATGTCGCGCGATCAGGGCCTGGGAATGCAATCACTCTAAGGCCGACGCTTTCTTACTGACCAAATGCCTCATCGCCTCTATGTGCAAGGCGCAGTCTTCCCGTCGGCGTCTCGTATGAACGTGACTTTAAGCAATGGCCCTATATTTTTATGGCTGAGTTATAAATATAAGTATGATGCCTGTCTAAATACAACTATGACGTTTCTGTATGGGAAATTTAACAGCTAAAACTGACTTTAAAAACGCCCAGTTTAGATATATCTACTCCCCCAGAATCCACATAAGTAACGGAAATGGAAACTGGAAACTTGTTGTTAGGCATGTAACGATTTTTAAGAGCTATTCGTAAACAGACACCATGTAAGCACGTGGCTTGGTTTTTGGGTAAACCTATTTTTCCTGAAGCTCTGTACAGCGCACGGCGACCTAGCCAGACGGCACCTCTACATGTGCGATGTAAAACAAATGAAACAATTTGATACTTTTTACTATCCACAAGTACAGTATTGTTTTCAACTCTCTTTGACCATTCAACCATTAACACTGCAATATGACACTGGCACACTGGTGGTACTAGGAACGTTATTGAGGCAGGTTTGCGAGGACAGGCGCCGTGGACATCCGCTCTTGCTGCTGGTGACGCATTGGTTTCAACACGCTTCGTGCTCTGTACCCTCGCAGGGCAGGCGGGGGCAGCTTTGCGTAGACTACATACAGTCTGGCACAGAATTCGTCGTTGCCTTTTATGATCTTTGTCTTATAACCGCATTTAAACTTTGAATTATCAGCTACAATAGTCCCAGGTTTAGGAGTCTCTAATCTCCTTATGTATTGACATGTAATCTTCGATTAGGGAACTTTAGCAGTGCCTCTAATGCGGTTTATAAATATGTACACAAATATCCGGTACGGAAAAAAAAAAACATCATCACAATAACGCCATAAGCATGTGAGAGGATTGCGGCTACTTCGCATACACTCACAACTGCCATATTCGTTCGGTCATCCTGGGGATACGAGAAATTAAAATTATGTTGCACACGTGTAGATCTCTTCATGTAGAATAACGTAGGGTATATTGTAGGACTGGGGTAAAACTTTACTGTATTTCATTTTCTGCACCATGATTAGAGAATCCATCCCACTGTGTGGCATAGCGCTCAAGTACAGACGATCTAGGTTCGAGTCTCAGTCGTGCTTACTATTAAACTTTTTTACATTAACCGAAACTTTTTATTTACGTAGAACCAAAAACCTCTTCAGTTTAATCAGCCACGTCTTTGTTTGGTGTAACGAAACTATTTTCTCAGTGCATTTACAGCACGTTGTTCTGAGTCACTAAACTGATGCCCGGTTGTTGTTTGAGCCATTAAATTTTAAGTATATGTCATGTGAATGCCGGTTTCGTACAATTTTCTTGCACTTCACGAGGGAAATAGGAAGTTCATCGGCTAAATACCATATAACACGACGCCATACTCCGTAAAAGCTTGCACAAGTTCTGCCATAACGGCCGTTATACCGGATAGCATGGCACTGGTCATGGCATTTGTTGCCTTCCGGTCCCAGATGTCTAACCAGATTAGGTAATAGGAAATGGCCTATTTTTCGTGGTAGGTTACATACTAGCCTTCGTACCTGGCAAATCACATTACAGTTTCAGAGCGGAGGGCGCTCCTCGTGAATGCTACTTTAAACAAGTTGACGAAAGAACCATAAAGTACGCCTCCATCTGGATTATACGTCCACGAGGCTAAAACCCTTTCAAATAGATTTCAAATTTGACAAAGGAGGGTAATATTGATGAGGTTAATTTTTTATTACTATTGAAAACTGTGCTAAATACAATAAAAAAATTTACTTCACAATACAAATTTAATAAGAAAATTTTATTGGTGTACATACACATGGTATATTGAAATGAAATAAGTGGTGTGTGATCTGATAACGCCTTGGATAATCTGGTTCAACTGATGGAAAAACTCAGTTGTTAACATACGTTCGAAATTCAGTTCAACACAAATTTATTTTCTAAAATGTTAAAAGCGGATAATAACTTTGGAGTTAAGAATAAATTACTTTTCGCGAACTTTTAAAAACTTTTTTGAAAATTAAAAATAAAACCTTTGTGATTTAGAGTGATTATGTATATTTTTAATACCAGTGAATTTGCCTCAGTAAGCAGTGAATTGATGCAACGGCCACCAGCAATAAAGCGATATTAAGATGTTCTGGATAGTTTTGTTTTAATATGCCTTCAGAAATTATTTCGTAGTAGCAGTTCAACGATTGGGGAATGTGTTTACTACGAACCATAAGTTGCGCAACCATCGCTTGCGTAAAATTATACAACGCCAATAGCTATCGTGTAACAGGAATTTTTCATGCGGCGTGCGTAGCGGCTAGTATAGCAGCTCGTGCGCCAGGCCTTGTAGAAGTTTCCACAAGACGTAGTACAGCTGCATTCGTGTGTTGTCGACTTAAGGCTCGGCTTGACCTATAATGCAGAAAGTCGTTGTTTTCTTGCCACACTTCCAGTTCCCGAGGTATTAGTTTTAATGTTTTATTATTGAAAATTTACAATTTACTAGTGGTTTGATATTTTTGTATATTTGACAAAGGAGGGTTTCTATGTGTTATTTTCCTGCTTACAAAAAGGCAAAAACTTATTGATAAAATATAAATATGTTCCTGACTTTTTAGGCACAAGATTAATAAACAACTCGTAAAACGTAAATTTTGTATTAATCGCGCACTGTCAGGAATTACTCTGAATCAGAAATGATGACACGGAAACGAAGATTTTCTGCAAGTGGGCGAAGCGGAGCCTTATGGCAGTTTCTGTATATATATATATATATATATATATATATATATATATATATATATTATATATATATATATATGTATGTATATATATATATATGTATATATATATATATACACACACACACACATATATATACACGCACACACACACACACATATATGTATATGTATATATATATATATTTATTTATTTATGTGTGTATGTGTGTATGTGTATGTGTGCGCGCGCGGCGCACCACCAGGAACGTATTTTAGCTCTAAAATATGCGCTTCTTTGGTATCGGAACATTCTGTAAAAGTAATATATTGTTTGTTTCCTGGGAATATCGGACAAAGATATGAAATCTTGATAAGAAAATTTAAAAATTACAAAAAAAAAATATTGTTATATTTACCTCGATATAGAGCTTGACACAATCGTATCTCACACTGTTTCCTTTTTTTAGTCTATACCTTCAAAATTGGCTTATAAAAATAGAATCCCATTGACACCTATTATCCTACACCAAATTCTCACTGCTGTCCCACCAGGCAAAACAGCCTTAATACATCACGCTAGTGTAGTGAGCAGATACAACTATTAAGAGCTCACTGCTAGTCCTTGAGACGACGTAATTTTAAGAATGTAACGAGTGGTTTAGATACCACTACAATAAGGATGTCCATCGTCCAAGGACTTCCTGTGTTCGACGTATGAATTAAAAAGCATTAACTTGTCTACATCGCGAAGACTGCTTCGCGACATCGCCCAACATGACGCGGCCTGTTCGCATTCGGAACTGGTCTGCTACTTTCTCTCGTCTATGCCAACATAATGTGACGCTAGGTTCGTGTGGCACACGTCTGAGCGCACCCTCATGTTGGGCTTTGTTCTCTTTACGTGTTTGTTCGGGCGTGTTGTCCGTCAAAGCGGCGCTACGGGCGTTCTGATGAACACACATCAAGCTTCACGTTACTCATGTCATACATCACATTATCGAGCATCGCAGCCCCAGGCAATGTCACGCTGATGGAAACCACGTCACTCGAAGGTTATCTTGGCTGTGCGATATTATGTTGGATATTTCTCCGAAATGTTATATTTAAACTTATATATATATATTATATTTATATATATATATATATATATATATATATATATATATATATATATATATATATATATATATATATATATTACGTTGTTTGAAATCTACCTCACCACAGAATGAATTCGTGAAATACTCGAGGCTCTGCCGATAACTAAGTGTATATATATATATATATATATATATATATATATATATATATATATATATATATATACACTTAGTTATCGGCAGAGCCTCGAGTATTTCACGAATTCATTCTGTGGTGAGGTAGATTTCAAACAACGTGTTCTTTTATTCATATATTGTGATTCAACGATGATATCTTTAAATCCGCTCCGTTTGATTATGAGCCAGTAACAAGAGGAAAGCAGCTCTGTGAGCGAGCGTTGAAAAGTCCTATGTCGCAGCGACCAATAAGCAAACGGTATAGAGGTATAGAGGACTGTAAAAACTAGCCTGCTGCCAAATAAATTCTGCGAAATACTTGGAGTTCTAATCAATGGGAATGTAACAAAGCTTGTTACATGTTAACGTTTTAGGGAAGGAAGTAAAGCACTTAACTATGGGTTGGCTGCTCATGAATATTACTATTCAGAGCTCTGTCCAGTCTCACAAGAACTAATATTGACATGGTTTGAATAAGCGTAGTGTGCTTTGAAATTACAATAACTTAGTCCCAATCACCAGCCAGCATATGGCTCTTGACGACTTGAACAAAATACGAAACAAAGCCTGCTCTACTCTGTAAAATATTCTGTCTGTGTTCCTTCGCCCTATCACTATGTCTGAACCACACTTGTCTTGCGGCATTGTGGATGACGAACAAGGGGCAACACAGGCTCGAGAAGACGCCGTAGCTTTTCGGTTGCGATGCTCGTATAGCTTCGACGGGTGCGCGCGTCCAGTTTCTCTCTTGTAGCACCTTGGTGCTGTTCTCAGAACCACTTTTTCGCAGCGGAGCATACCTTACTGTACCAGCGTAACTTGTTTTACCTGGTTGTGGCAATGTCTACGTATTTGGAAAGTTTACTTATTTTTATCTACGGGCTTCCATCACGCTAGGACATGCCCTGCAGCGTTCTGGCCTACCTTCGCCTCAGCGTGTTATGATATGATTTATGATTCTTTCATCATACATTAACACGGGGCTATAGGGGCGTAGCAAGTAATTGATAAGGGTTATGTAATTAACACTTTACAAAAAGGGTTTAATTAACATTAATTTTGTTCAATATTATTACTATATACATATAAATGACAGTATATGCGAGTGGGAAGCTGTACAAATGTACTGAAATATTTATTTATATTAAATTATATGAATATAACGAGCCACATTCTGAGTAAAGTATAATTGATGTGTCCCCAGCTTGTTCGTGATTCCGGAGGCTGATTAAGATGACGGAAGTCGATGGCCGGACATACCCATATTCAGTATCTTCTCGTTCCAATGTCCCGACGGTAAGAGACACCGCCCACGGGCTACACTGTCCTTTATCGGCTACGTTGTTCCCGTTTACTGGCTGGCGGAAAAGGTTTCTGAAGTTTACGATTTCATAACTAATTTCAGTTATCACGGCCCGTGTCCTGGATAAATACCCGAATGTGTGATGAGGCAGGCTGCTCAGCTAAGTTCTGATCACGTCTTGTAGCATCATACAAACAGTGTTATTCAGTACGTGCTTAATGGTAACCCGTTAACAGCGAAATATCCCGCAAATGTAAAGTTATGCTCAAAATAATTATGTTTACTAAAACTTGGAGAATAACACAAGATTTTTTTCTACACACTGGATGCCAATTTTTCCAACATCTGAGGAGTCCCTGATCTGATCAGCAATAGCATTTCCGAGCATTCCCAGCTCACCTAGGAGTTAAACCTGGGACTCACCAACCAGCCATGCTTCTCGCTGAATATCATTCTATATTAAACTGCCTATTGGCTCATCAGAGGGATGAACCGGGTAATCTGTGGTCGTGGGAGTTGAATTCTTTAAAAATGAATACATGTCTCTTTTGTGAGCATGGGTTGTTCCCGGTAAAGTAAGCACTTTTGAAAATTTGTAAAAAAAAAAAAAATCACTGCCCATGTCTGCATTTATGTGCTACTGAACACACTAGCACACATGCCCGTGGTTAAGTTGGCACTGATTTAATAAGAGTATTTGTAATACATGACGTATCGTGAAAGCCGAGTCAAAATTATATGTGTGGCTACTGAAGTTGGTGTATGTGCTTTATACACATCAGAGTACATATGTGCATATTATTATCACATTAACGTACCTAATAATTTTACGTTTTTACTAGAGTGACGGAATCAGAGATATCAATTAGTGAAATCACGTTCACTGAAAGTCGCAGTTGATAAACTACTGCTGACCCGCGAATCAAACAAATTAACAGGTAAGGAGTGCTTTATAGCAGTGAAATTTTTGACATTCAGTGGGAAATTACAAATAAATCAGTGAAATTCAACCACTATATTAATTAGTTTGGTGGCACTGATTATCAGATGCTCAATCCTCACTGTTTTCACTGATTTGGCGCATATCTCACTGATTCAAGTTTATAGTGCACATTGAAATATTAATCTTATTTACGTAAAGGTATATAAGCTGTTCACGATTAACTGAGCTCTTTCGGAATAAACCGTTGAAAATTTCACTGCCCCGAGATGATCATATTTTAATGGGTGCGTGCACTGATTGGCAAGCGTTCAGTCAAGTTCGTAACGATGGAATTGACGTTAAAGTGATAAGCAATCATATGTGAATGAATGCGGAAATTATTTCTTATGCTTTCTATTTTCAATGCATGTTTGTGTAAGAAATAGCACAATTGTAAGATATTTACTTGCCTAATAATTTCACAGTTTTACTTGACCGACGCATGAATAAAGTGATGAGGCCTCTGGCAATGATAATTTTACATATGGGAATAGAGTACAAAATGTACTCACAATTATAAGCTGTTCATGGTAAACTGAGCACTTTTTAAAGCCCCTCCAAAAGGCACTTTCCTCTGATAACTCTATTTTACTGCAGTATCAAAAATTTAATTTTTGAGAGTGATGAAATATATACACTGAGTGTATAAGTCATATTGCAATATTTACACTAAAAAGTGGCAGAAAGGTAGAAATTAATCGAAAGGAAAATTTTAAAAGGGTCTTAAAAAGTGCTCACTTTACCATGAACAGCCTATAGTTCTGCAGCAAGGCTTAGCAGGGTTATCAGAGCGCTCAGTTGTAATCATAAGTAGTCTATATGCATTATCTGCACTTTGTTTTATCCTTCAGTAAAGGTCAACATCGATGAGAAGAGACAGGCGGTGAGTAGGGACGGCTGTTCCACTTGCGGGACATTCCTCTGGTTCAGGCCCGCCTGAAGAACGGTTGAGGTGAGTAGGGACGGCTGTTCCACTTGCGGGACATTTCTCTGGTTCAGGCCCGCCTGAAGAACCGTTGAGGTGAGATGAGATTGTGTGTAGTAGCAAAGAAATGAAGATATGGAATAAAATTGGGAATACCAAGCGAGAAACCCCCATACCACGTCAATGACCGCCACATTGTGCCAGGAAATCCTCTTCAGAAAGATTCCCGCCATTCTTCCGGAAACATTAGATCGAACAGGTGAGCTCAGAAACAGGAGGTTGGTTTCTAAACACTCAGTAACTCATGTATACACTACATCCCGGTTAATGAAGTGAAATTTGTGAGTCAGAAATATCACAGTAATTCCATCGGTACAGTTTTTCACTGGTTCATAGTTAGAGCAGTTTTCACTGTTTCATATTAAGAGTATAGCAGTACACACTTTCGGACCCTACATCAAGTCAGCCGATTTAAGGCTAGTACACGCTTATCTTGTGCAAAGCCTTGACGATTTACAAGGTCAAATCATATGAAAACCTATAATATTACATTACCAATCCACGCAGGCCATCTGTCATGCGGTAAAAGTGTTTCATGGTTGGATAGTACATGGGTAACTCGAAGAATAAAGTATTACGTCTTGGTGTAGGCACTCACGTACCCCCAGCTACACCTCTTCGTAGGAATTTAAATTTGTATCAACAGACCGCTCTTTTATTCTGTGATGAAGTTCAATGGTTTAATCCCTTCACTGCTAAAAAAAAAAAAAGTAAATTTAAATATAAAACCTGAAGGACCGCTGCTTCCCTTTGATACACGTTGTCAGTAGGGCTGCCATCATGACACTGCTGCTGCGAACTTTGGTAGCGTGCCAGTTTCGTTATGCCACCAGACGGCTTCGGCTGTGCGTCACACTATGCCCATTTCTCATAACATCTTAATGGACGTTTGAAGAGTGTTTCAATTTTTGTCACATGTTTAAGATTTTCGTTTTACTCTCGCCGTTACAAACAAAGACTGGACAGTAAGCTTCAAACTACTGTCTTATAAATGACGAGCCACGTCGAGAAAAGGATTCTAGCCCCCACTAGTTTGGTTTACAAGCCCTACGTGTGCAATGTCTCAGCAACGACGACCACCACTGCCTGGATGATAATTTTCGCCAAAAATACACTTACCAGGAGTTTACGTACAAATATGAAGATGATAACTTTCAGAACATGTGTAAATAAGTAAAGAGAAACAAATATGAGTTTTTGGAAACACTTGGTTTATAGAGATCCCTTTTGGCAGAATACGGAAATATAATAGTTTGAAGAACATAATTCGAAACATGTTCACATTATAGGAACTTTTTACTGTAAGTATATCTGAACACGGGTGTCACTAAACGTATGCTGTATATCGCTTAGTTAGGTAACTATTTTTTGGCATGGCAACTTAGTTGCCACTGGGCTGAAACATAGTCATAAATGGTTTAAACTTATCATTAGAATTAAAGTGTTGTCATGCCAAAGAGTATTATATTCTAACATAAACTGTTTTGCAGGGCACAGGTGGTAGTGTTGTGGCAAATAAGATTCCTCAGGGCTTTAATGAGTTAAAATTTTATAAATGATGAATTTTAAATACATTTTAATTGGATTTTTTGTTATCTATATATATATATATATATATATATATTATATATATATATATATATATATATATATATTACTTCAAATATTCTGTAATTAACATTTGCTTTTTATGTCGCCAATGAAATGTAGAAGAAGTAAGGACATCAAGATAAATATTTGATTATTTCTCCTTGAAGCGATGGTGTAAAAGCATGTCAGTTCGTGTTCGCATTAGTTTTCATTGGAGTAGAAGTTAGACATCTGTTCAGCTACGACTGACTGCAGATAATCTTTTGAAAATATTGACGTCTCTCTTTATTGACCTACAACTTTGGCTCTTTAATGATGACTTCTTTCACTGGAACTAAGTCAACATTAAAAGATACAACTACATTAAGACTACAGGGGTTTTAGTTTAATTTTTGTAATATAATACTTTCCTATAAATTGATGCTGAAATTACCAAACTTTTATACCCAACAAAATGTTATGTTAAGGCGATAAAACGGAAAGAAATTGCTATAAATACTTTTTTTTTTGGAGGAAGTTAGTGTGTTGAAGCGAAAAGACGGTAGTTTTACCTCAGAGTCATTTAAGGTCGCAGAAATTATGCGACATCTTGTGCAAATTTCAGGAACTGGAATACATTCGAGATTATCGAAATCATACTGCATTTTTATGATTTTCTGTAACAAAACACGTACTTCTTAAGTTAGATTCACCCATGAATGTGAAGATTAAATTTACATTATGCCAGAGCACTGCTTGTTTTCTATAATATTCGCAACAGCAGTGCGACCCCGGTAACTCGAAATGTCTGTGCCTCTATAACTGAGACTAAAGTGTTTATTGTAAAGTCTTAAGAATAAGTCCTGATCACTTGTAAACATTACCGGCATTGTTCTACAAATACGAAACTTTATAACTAAGAACTAAGGCTAGTACTAAATAATAAGTGCTAATATGCCGAAGCCTTAAATTAAGCGTCTGATATTAACTTCAGCTGAACGCGGTACGTTTCATAAACCCTATGTTAAATACTACAACTGTCAACCGAAAAAATTCATTAGTTTACATTTTTGCTCAATACTGTTTAATTGGTATACATTCCGTTTAAGTATTATTTCCTGGCAAAAAAGTTTGTGTATTTGAGGCGTAAAATAAATAAAAACTAACTCCCCGAAATGAGAAAATTCACGTCGAAATAAGTTTACATGGCTTATTTCAATACACATTAAAATCACACTACGTATTGTTTTATCATACCGTACTTTAAAAATAGGCTAAGATAATGCATTATTTGCATATTTTTATTTTGTATGATACTATGATTTTTTTTTGTAAAATTAATAGAGTTAAGCATTCCTTAAAATTAATTAATGTATTACTGCTGAGTAACCATTGCAAAATTTTTTTCACCTGTTATAGTTTGTCGTTTTCATACGTCCAAAAAACACTAAAATGGTTATATCATTCAGTTATAATGCTATAACTATGCGATGTAAAACTCTTATGCTAGAAAAGAGAACTTACAAGTAATATTTAGAATTTTAAAGGTAATTCGTACAAACAAAGCATAGTAAACTTTTGGTAACAAGAACCCTTAATTTTGGAAAATACTATTTCACAAATACGAAGTAATTCCTTTGGAAATATTTATGTTTAGTAATTGGACGGTTCTTCTGTTTCCAAACACCTTAGAAAACCTCATGGTGATTCAAAACATCGGTGAGAAATCAGTCTGTCCGAAATGTCACGGTTAAGTTCGTCTACCAGAATAATAGGAAACGCAGTGGTGTGCTAAAATTAAGGATGAAGCGGAGAAATCCCCATAACAGCGAAACAAACAGGAAGAACCGACCGAAAAACCAATCATCAGGCAATCGCCTAATGCCCGATACATTAGGAAATGCATGTACCGGATAATTCAAAACAACACCGAGAAATCTTAGTACGTTGTAGAGGACGACAAACCGATAATTTATCAAGAGGAGGCACATGTCCGGAAAAGTATGTTTTGGGCTCAATGGGGCCTGTTCTATGGCCACCACCGTCACTAAATCTGACATCTATCGACTATTTTATTTGGGAGACTATGAAGGGCATGGTGTATGAGACTCCTCTACCATCAAAGGCGGACCTTATCGCACGAATCCACGAAGCGACAAAATTATTACTGAACACACATCACAAGTATTGAACATGTGCGTTAACCTCTGCAGCGCTGATGTAAGCTTTGTAATCGAGTAGGGGGTCTCCAATTGGAATATATTATGTTATTTACTTCCCATTCTGATGATTTTGTTGGGATGGTGGTGGTTTCGTGGCAGAATGTGGAATGTACACCCATTAGTATATCCGAGTTGTGGCCAATATAGTGCGCCCCACAGCACCTAAACAATACTTTTCTGGACAGGGTCATTGATCTGTTAGCCATTAACCACAACGTGCTAAGCGTTGTTGGTGTTGTTTTGAATCATTCGGTATACGCAGTATGGTGTATATAGTGAACACGTGTGAAGGTTTAAAATCACGAGTGAGATGCACGCTCGTCAATGCAGTGGAAGTTATCTCACAATGCGCATCGGGTTAAACAACGTCGAGATGCTGTATGATGTCTTACATGGCCAACAAGCCATCACGTAGACAAAACTGAATGACTTCACCCTAGGTAAAATAATTGGAAAGTTGGAGGATTGTTGAAGTGTGGCTAATATAGCCGAGGTGTTTGGGATCACACACAGCAAAATGTCATGAGCTCTGACGGCATTTCGAACTACAGAACACATGTACAAAGGTTTATTTAGTAGTGGTCATCCACGAGCAACTACGGCGATGGAGGACAAGCATACGGTCCTACAGGTGAGACGGGATGAAAATAATACAGCGGGTGAAATCGCAAGACACATGCAAATCAATACTAGACATACGATACCACGTTTCACCGTGGTCTGGAGATTGCAAACATGAGGTGTTTTCTCTGGCAACCCAGTAAAGCGTGCAACTTTGAAGTGTACCCATCCGACACGGTTCTTGTAGTGGTGTCGGTAACACAAGGAATAAGGAAATTAAATGTCAGGTCGAATGCGTTCATACATGGGAGCCGATTTAATATCTACATCTGCAGAGAGCGGGGACCTGCAATCACACCTCCAACATCATCGAAAGGCGTCAATTTGCAAATGGCGGAGTTCTCGTTTGGAAAGTAAAAATACTTGGTGACAATACAGAGCTCCACATCTTCTAAGACGTTTCAGTCGCTGGTGACCGCTTTTGTACAGAGGTTTTCTTTCCTCGCGTGCATCTTTGACATGCTGCTGCGGGCCCGGGCTTCCTCTTCGTGTACGACAACACTATACATCATCGCACATCGACTGTCGTTGAGTAGTTGGAGAGTGAAGATATGTACTGCATGGATTTCCTCGCACTGTCCCTGGACCAAAAATCCAATCTAACACATGTGGGAAGTTGTCGGGAAAGGCCGGGCCGCACATCGCCAGCAGCCGGTGTAGAAGGCGAATTTCACCCATGTGATTATAGCCCCCTGAATGCCTGAGTGGCGGCACGTATCAAAGAAGATTGGCGTCCTGCTTACAACCGCGACAACAGTATAACACTGTTTACAACCCTTGACTGACCACAATTCATTAGGTTGACACTAATCCCCAAGAGCATTACCCTCGTCACTTTCTCGCTAGACAGTGTCCCATTGTAGGATAATAATTTAAGGGACAAGTGTAGCCCCTTCGCAAATAATAATCCTTTTCAAGCGTAGCCAAAAATTATGCTTCGAGCCAGAGTCCTCAGCGCCAGCAAGGGAGATAATACCTAAAACAGTGATTCAAGGCACGCCGGCGGTTTTTTGTAGGTGGTGACCGCGAAGCAGTCACGCATTAGAGAAGCTTGGAGTTTCCCCAGAAATGATTTTCAAGCATGGCAATTTCGTAATATGTATAATTAGTAGAGTGTAATTGTACAACTTTCCGAGAAAAAAAAAGTTTTTCCGAAAGGCCCCTATTGTGAACACCGCTTTTCTTTCCGTACGGCACCCCACTGCGCCGACATTTCACCAATGGTATAATGATGTATTTAGCACGTTCTTTTCCTGTCTCGATCGTGAGGGTGTCAGTCCTTTACTACTTGGGGGTAAAATCTACCTGGAGGTAAAATTCTATGGATACACCGGCAACGATTCCATGGATGCAATCAGAGCTGCAAGAAGGATGCTCAATGATGCCTTGCGAACTCGTCGACAACCTCTACTGAGAGAGAACACACGGCGCACGTCCTGCAGCGCAATCAGAGGTGATCACAAGCGCAACTGAGGACAGTATTTTTCTTTCCTGTCACGTATAAACTTCTGTCTTATGCCCTGCTGTGATTTCGGAAGCCAGTTTTGAATAAAGGTCACAGCACCATTTAGATTCCTTTTTGGTCAGTGATGTTCACATTTCCCAATTTATTATATCTCGACGATGTTATGGTATGCTTCTTATTTTAACACTGATGCGCTACGTTGCACATGAAAATTTCATCTGTTCGTAATTTTTTCATACTAGTATGATTGCTGGTTTGTTTTAATATTGTAGGCCTAACATTTGATAATGGGAAAATATGTATTATGTGTACAATTTTTTAGTTTTACTGGCATTCATAGTTAGGTTTATAGATTTCTAGCTGACCCGTGCGACTTCGATCGCATGATATGTTTGTAAAGTTATTAAAACTAAGCCTACAATAGTTTCATTAAAGTTTTGTTTTTAAAATACTAATACTTCTTCTTTCAGGTTTAATGGAGTTATTAAATTACACCCTGCCATCGCTTCACATATGTTTTATTTTAGCATGATATTTCTAACATTGAATTGACGTAGCCACTTTTTTATTGGATTCTCTAGCCACTGAGAAATTGTGGCCCCCCTTTTGGGCGCTCTAGCCACTGAGATACTGTGGCCCCACCATTGGGTTCTGTAGCCACTCAGCTACTGCGGCCCCACTACTGGGTGCTCTAGCCCCTGACCAGCTGCGGCCCCACTATTGTGTTCTCTAGCCACTGAGTTACTGCGGCCCCCTTACTGGGTGCTCTAGCCACTGAGCTTCTGCGGCATCCTTATTGGGTTCTGTAGTCACTGAGCTTCTGCGGCCCCACTTAATATATAGTATCTATCCACTGGGTCACTGTGGCCCCACTTTGAATAACTCTAGCCGCCACTGGGCCAATACGGCTTTTTGGAAGGAAAGGAGGACAGCCCATAAACTAAAAAGAAAGGAGAAATGACGGAAATTTTTTTTAACAATGCTTTTTTATGCCGTAATGCTAAGAAAAGCTTAATCCGGTACCTATTTACATTCCTTATCATCATTTTTTCCGGAACAGTTTGAGATATCTCGATGAAACAAAGACTTAGTTGGTCCTGGGGTTATTATCTATATACTGTGTACATTTGATGTCAATACGTTAAGTAGTTTTTGAGTTAAATCCTTTCGGACAGACAGACAGAAACGAAAAAAATTAACATTAGATATGGCTTAGTTATCAATTATACTATAAGAAAAAATAATTAAAAGTGAGAAATTTGAAAATCACAGACAGACACTTGTATTTTATTTGGTAGTATAGATTTAAAAAAATATTTTGCAAGGTATTTGGATAAACTATACGCAGACCTTCGCTATATTTTTTAATTACAGCGCCTAGCGTGCCTAGCTGATTAGTAGTTAACCACAGAATAACTTATGGATTTTAATCTACATCAATTACGATTTTCTGTTATATTTTCTGTACTTATAAAGTGTTTCAAGTTGTTCGAGGTGTCTATTGTTAGTCTAGGCAGCGGAAGATGTCAAGTTCGTTTCATTTAACATCTATCACACGGTGTCGACCTCTGTGCCATAGTTGGATGTGAAATCAGTCTAATATGTTGGGAATTTTTGATTATACTGCCAAGTAAGGCATGCATTTGAATGCCATCTTATGCATAAGAACAGTTTTTGTTTAATTGAACAATTTCCCTTAAATTAGCTCTTCTACATAAAGTACCTAGAAATTGGAAATATAACAGTGTTTAAGAGTAGTGAAAATTAGAATATCGCCATTATGACTGATCTAAGATTAAAATTTTCTAATATTTCTGTTATTTCTTGCATAGTTTAGTAAGTAAATGACTTGAAGTTAAATTGAGAACTAGAAGAAACTCGATGATGAGAAGAAGTCCACAAACTAATTTGAACACTTATAGGAAAATATATAATTTTCCATTTGAATTTACTGGGGGAGGAGTGGTCGACTTACTGCCATTTATTGTTTAAACAATGTGTTTCTTTAGTTGTGACGTAGTTACGTCATCGAAACTGTTTTGTTATGGCTGTTATATATATTATAGATATAATGTTGACGGCTACGCGGTAGTATAGTACTTGTTTGCTAAATTTCCCCACGTACAAGGGCTGGATGGAAAGAATAAAAATTAAGTTGGAGTAGAAGCTCTTCTTCGCAAAGTTTAAAAACTGATGACAAGGGAGCAAGCATGAATTTATAGTTTGGTATACGTAAATGTAAGTGCGGTCTGTTAGCTGGGCATACTCATGGGGGAAGTAAGTTGGACTAACACGAAAAGTTGAGAAGATACTCTGGTGGGCGCGAAGTCTGCAGAATAATCTAACACAACGGAGCTTTGCACCAGGGGTAGCAGACTGTTAAACCTACTGTGTGCCCTAATTCAAACGGAAGTCGATTCCAAAATAGTCTCGGGAGATGCGAACGCATAATGATTGAGAGATTCATATTACTGTATCCGACAGAGCAACGAGCTTGGAAACTCTGCATTTACATAGTCACGCCTTCAACACGGAGTCCAGTTCCATGGATCTGTTGTTTTTTTTAAATATATTTGTATGTTAATATTTTATTTAGTGTGTATAATATTGTTGCACGTGGATCACCCGTCCACTCTTATCCTTTTCATGCGCCTGGTGCGCGTCCATTCTCAGCGAGGCAAGGGAGAGAATGCTAGAGGCGAGTGCGCCGAGCTCATACCGCTCCTGGTCCCTAGCATCGCCACAGAGTAGGCCTGATTGGTGCCCAAAATCGAACATTTAGTGCAGTCAGCTATGCTGTACCACGATGGTAATGGAGATCTCATTTCACACTGAAAAAAAAATTGCTAGTGGATACAAACACTCTTTGGTTAATGCTTTCCAAGGCGATAATTTGGTTTCTATTGGAAAACAGATTTTGGTGCACAATAACACGTAGCTTGAATAGTACTAAAGGTGTTTAGTGTTCACTAACATATTTGTCTGTAGAAAAAACGTTTATTGACTGCCAACTAAATATCTAGTTGGCAGCAATAGCATTCATCTCATCAAAAGTAAATAATTTTGCCACGACTACAAAACTGCATCAGTTATTTCTGCGCATGCGCTCTGACATATTCAAAGTGGCCACCTTCTATGTAGCCATGACGCCATATTTATCTGTGTTTGTAACATTTTCGCTGCGACTAGCGAAGGCAGTATTGGCTGCAAAATGACTGAATTTATTTGCGACAACAAACGTCGTTTTGTAGTTTATACTAAATATTGGAATGACAAAAAATTTGTTGGTGTCACAAAATATCTTGTGATGACTAAATTAACAAAATAATTTTGAGGTCACCAACAATTTTTTTGGTCACCAAAAAACAGTTATTTCAGTTTAGAGGTCTTGAACAGGACTCGAAAGTCAGAAGTGATTAAAACCAAGAGTGTGCTGAGTCGGAGAAGGGGGAACTTCTGAATTGCGTAGAGGCAGTAACACCTGTCCTCGTAGATTGAGGCGCCGAGAATGTTGGTACTGTACGAACGTGTAACACATACAAATCAGATACTAATCATTCAGAGATGTGCCAAATTACAGCTTCACGAGATATTATGTATGGCAACAACAGTAATGATAATCCGTCGCCCAACACCGCAAAAACGTCTGGTGACACCGTAAATCTGCATTGGAATTAATATTGCCACATAGGGGTAAGAAGAATTAGGTTACTGGAACCAACCAACCTAAGAAGCCGTCCTGAAATTAATGTAGACAAGACACTGGGATAAACCCAGTTAAGAGACCTAGTTGCACACACGTATGTTCAAGGGAAGGAAGTCAGTTAAGGAGCAGGAGAAGAACTTATTACAGTGTCTGCTGGTGTCAAAAGGAATGCTCTGCTTGACCCAAGAGTTGTAGGCCATGCATTCAGGGAAGGGGAGTGAGTGTCACCGCATGACATGAAATGCCTTGGAGACTGCACATCTCGGTGCCAATGATTTTGGAAAGGCCATTACCAAATGTTGAAGAAGATGTCCTCAAACTCCCTAGAGGAAACCACAAAGTTGTAAATATAGACTGACTGGCTCTCTATAAAGTTCCAAGAAATAAAAATCTGTTCGGGATGAACAGACTTAAGGAGGTGGCAATGTTAGGCGTCAAACTCCCTTCCCCCTTCCAACTTCCAATACCATACGTTGTCGTTCGTCCATTCTTGGTGCGGCAGAGGGTGGGTCTCAACGACTCAATCCCCTTCCCAAGGTGGACCCACTATATCGCCAGGTGAGCATAGGGATGATTGACAGCTGACCTGAACTGACTAGCATACCCCCTTTCTGCTGGATGGGTTAGCGGATGCGGGCTATTTTCATGAATATTCTCGTCGTTTTCTACCTCAGAATGGGCCAACATGTCAAGAATGTTCTCTGGCATAGCACCAAAACTATAAATCCCGGCGTGGCCTGAATGTCGGCAGTCTGTGATAGACATCTGGCGAAGTGCACTGATCGGCGGACGAAGAGGACCAGCAGAGCATGAAGGTGAAAGAGAGACTGTGGAGTATGAGAGTGTGTGCAGCGGTGCCGGGCGAGGTGTGAGAGTGCTGCGGAGGGCGAGTTTCCCCACGAGTAGAACGCCGATGTATCCAGAGATTTCGAGGCGCTCCTCAACATTCCGGACAGGACAGGCAGGTGACATCTGGACTGAAACAAGTTGGGGCAGAGTTCCAAGTGATACAGAATTGATCGAAAATACATATCAAATATATGATTTAAACAATAATTCTTTGTGTGTTAAAAAAGCTGTTTGTAAATATTGTTTTTTACTACTTTGAAGTGACCAACGATTTTGCTAATGGTAGCTGAAAATAGAAAACGATAGTCATTATTATCGCGATAGTAAAATTGGGGTAATTTTCGGGATTGTTTAAAAGTAAATTAGAAAGTTATTATTACCCTTTTATTTAATTAAGAACCCCATCCCTTAAAGAAACTGGGTATTGCACACAAACTTTGCAAAATTGTAACTATATATTTGCAACTAGTGAATGGAACATTCAACCTGTGTATGTACTAATTTGGAAAAAAAAATAATGATTATCCTCAAGGTTTCATCGCAGGAGCATGTAAGTGGGTACAGCCATAGGACATGGTAGTATTTAAATACAACATATCAAAACACTATACCACACAAAGCTTGTATTGCAGAGAACCAAAACTTGTAGGATGCACTAAGTACGGTATCAGAACACCCGTACCACGGAGACAGACTACGATACGGTCGAGCATGGATGCAAACAGACGTCAGATATTATCTTTAAGAAGCTCTTCCCACATCTGGCGCAATTGACCTTCCAAATTTGCCGAAGTTACCGCTGTCCGAAGTTGCCATCTGATCTGGTCCCATACGTTCTCGATGGGCGAGAACTCTGAGCACCTTTCTGGCCAAGTAATTATGCCAGAGATATCCGCTCTGTGAGACCTGGCATTACTCTGCTAGAAAACAGGAGTGTGCAGCTGCACCAGAAAGGGGAGCGCACATGGTCACATAATTTCCTGTAAATATTGCCGCGCCTCAAGTCTCATTTAGTCACCATTAGTGGTGTGCCGGAATAGTAGGAAATGGCACCCCACACCATGACATCTCGGAGAGTTGGTGTCTCACTCTACAATTAAGCGTAGACCATGGCGCTGGCCAGGAAGTCTTCAAACTCGAACTCGGTGGTCGTCTGTATCCAGACTGAACCATGATTCGCTGAACACCGCTAGTCGCCAATCCACAAGCTGAATTGCTGCCCGTTCCTAGTACAATGTCACACGTGCTCGGCCATGCTTAGGTCGTAATGGCAGACATCGTAAGTGGAGCCGCGATGCCATATCCTGCACTGCTAGCCGCCTTGATATCGTATTAATGGACACAGGCGTATTCCCAGCTGTCGTAATATACTCCTTAATGAAGGGTGACCAGACGTTACGTTCTTAGAAGTACTGTCCATTGTTTTTTTCATTATCTATCCCGGTGTCCCGGCAAATATCATACGTGAGGCCAAGTGTACTGTTTTTTTTTTCTCAATTTGCAACAAAAAGCTGTTTAATTTATTAGGTTTAATTTTTCCAAGTATTCCTTCTTTATAGCATTAAATATTATTATTTTGAACCGTTTTAAATCACAAATACGTCTCTATAGATTAGAGAACTCATACAAATTCGGAAAATAATGATCTTTTTTTTTTCATGTCTTCACAATAATTCGGTTGGTTATCATTAGAAAGCGCCCGATACCTTGTTTCCGCTTTGTCTTCCTTCTTCCGTCACTTTCTCTTTCTTCATTTGTCAACAATCCACATGCTTATGTGTATGTAATAAACATAAATGTTGGTGGTTTTAGAGTAAAGTTTAATCCATAAGATAATTTTGACACGGTGCAGTTCCACTTAAATAATAAGCCATACTTCGAATTAATAATAGTCACTATTGAATAGTGTTATTTTGTGATAGCGTGAAGTTTCATTATAGTAATAAATTGCTCAATATTGAACTGGAATTTTATGACATAGAAGGAACGCTTGTGCTCTTTGTTATTCAAGTGTCCTACGTTGTGGTCCGCTACGGTCGACGTGAGCCTTCTCGATGGGTGTGGGTATCTACTTCATCCCTCAGCATCTAACATCGACTCAAAGTGTAGGCAGAACAACTCAAGTGGCGAACAATGCACGAAACGTCCTCCTGATCTCGGAGGCCGACGAAGCGGCCTCTCTCTAACTCATCCAACTGGGCAAAGGCTTGTCGAATGCGCTGGCTCTGTGGCTTACACGACTCACACTGCTACTAATGCCTTATTCGATGCTATGCAGCTATGAATTATAGGGGGAGATGAATGCCCCGTAATCCCTCATCCACGCAAACAAACCACATTAAACTCAAATGTAACTATAGCGATTCGTTCATGTTCATTTTTTCTTTGCAAATGAGTGTGTTTACACATTTTCCCCTTATTTTTTTTCGAATTTTGGAAATGTCACTAGATATTTATATGGGAAGTAATCTGTAGATTTTTTAACAACGAAGTATTTAAACATACTGTTTATCAACGTAAAATGCATATCAAATATATTTACAACTATATAATTTAGACACTGCGCGTAGACATATTTTGAACAAAAAATACAAAATTAATTTAAAAATCAAAATATGTAATCTCTACTTTATGTTGTAATTTTTACTGCAGAATATACAACCAGAGACAAATATCGATGTACTAAAAACTTCACAGTTCACAAATTTAATTTTTTGGAAAGGAGGTATACATTTTAAAGCTAAACAATGACAAAGTGCTTGTGAATGTCAGTGGTTGTAATTTTTTACCATAATCATGACGACAAATGACGCAACGGTCGCACGGCAGTGTGCCAGTCTGTATGATTATGGAAGGCCTTTACTTGCCTTTTCTACGAAGTGTCAGTTTGGGTAAGAAACGGATAATTAAGGCCCAGTTTCGTAATATATATAACTGAATTAAAATAATAAACATATTAACAGGTATGATATACTTTATTGCTTTTGCGTACAATTGAGAAAATTTTATACTCTTTTATGGAAATATCATGTTAGTAATACAATTCATTTTTGCCCTCTTTCCATTGGAAAAATGCCACTTTAGCACTCCACTAAACTGTGTTGATTTTATCTGTACAGCTTAGCTGTAACGTCTGGGTGTTCCGAAGATAACAGTTTTACAATTGTGTATTACACAGACCGTGGACAATCTAAAGCGGTTTACCTTTTTTATCACAAAATTTCATTTACAACGACTGAATTTCTAACGCCGTTTGTTTAAAACACAGTAGAAGAATTTATATGCCTGGGAGAGAAAAAAAAACTTTTTTTTTTTTGTTACTTCACATACAATACAATTAACAATATATTTTATAGTTTAGGTACACCCAGATATCAGCCAATTTTGTGGGGGTCACCTGTTTAGTAAAGCACACCAGATGCTCAATGCACTGATCAGGCATACATTTTTTTAAATTTTGAAACGATCCTTTTTGGGACTTTCAAAGATTATCCAATAAACTTGCCGTGTACCCATACAGAGAAATATTTCCACGCTATATACTGCTCCAAAAATTCTTTATCAAAAATTTCAAAACATTATTTTTTTTTTTTGCGTGAACAACCGTTTAAACCTTTTTAGTTGTGAAAATAAAATGAACTATTAAATAAAATAAAAAATTCATACTTTCAAAATATTAATTTTTTTTATGTATATTTTTTCTGTAATTGTTTGCACTTCGTGGCTACAGAAGTAAACTACCAAGCAGACATTCAACTTAATGCACAAATATTGAAGTGTTAGGTGATTAAAAAGTGATTTCTCCATCCACGATTTCATTTTATAAAAAAAAAATAAAAAAAATAATCAGATGCTACGTATAGTCACTACCGATCGAGAAGAGCGCAAAACTGGATATCAGGTACTCGTAACCACAGCGGCAAGACAAATTTTCTAATGATTATGTTTGAAGTGTTTTGTTCTCTTGTCAAGAGCAGAACGTGACTGGGATAGTATGGTCGTGTTTTCTCAAAAGGTCAACTCGTAGGAAGATCACAATCCTGCTAAGTAGTAGAATTTGGGGAAGTTCTGGCCATCTGCGTCTGGCGTGGAGCGTCAGAGCGGTTCATGCTCTGCCATGCTGGTCCACCGGCGGCCATATTGTCCACCATGTTGGAAGTCAGTGATCTTGACCTTTGACCTTGACCTTGGTGACCTTTAACATTGAAGACCTAACAAATCCCCAAAAATGTATAAATATTTTTTAAAAATATTAGAAATCTACTAAAAAAAAGACAAAAAATGTTTTAAAAGTTTATTAAATACGACTAACAATTTATTAAAATCTTGATTAAAAAATTTGTAAAATAAGATTTCGAATGTTTGTGCTCAGAGGGAACAGGGAGCCGGAGCCGACCTGTTGTCATATTGTACCATAACCCGACCGCCATGTTGGATCTCAGTGACCTTTACCTATGACCATGACTTTGCATGGCATAAAAACCAAAATAGTGCAGGAATTTTGTAACAATTCACAAAAAATTATAAAAATTATTTAAAAATATAGAATTGTTTATAATATGTATTTAAAAATAAAAAAAAAAAACATTTTTTTTTCGGTTGCTTTAGCTTAAAGGGGACGAGGGACTGGAACCGACCAGATGCCATTATGACGTCACCCAACCCACATGTTGGACCCAGGTGACAGTCTTGAACAATAACCTTGATCCTATAACTATGATCTTAGATGACCTAGAAAAATCTCGAGAAAAAAATAGTCATAAAAGTCAGCGAGCATATTACATTACTGACTACTACCACCATCATGGATCCTGTTGACCTTAACCTTTGACCACAAAACCAAAACTTCGTTGATGATTCCAAACATTTCCTAAGAGTAGCCTATATTTAAATTAATAAAATATAATGTTAGAAATAATTTCTTAAATTAATTTTTTTAATTATTTTAAAATTCATTCATTTCCCAAGGTCTCCCACAGCACCATGTCCAGCAGACGCCTGACCCGTCTATAATAAATCATTTATTGACATAATGCTCCCCTACCCACCCAACTTCGCACATTCTGTCGAATGCTCTGCACCCGCCATTTTAGTTCTTTACTTTACAATTTGTTTTAGTTTTCAACACCTAAGTAATGCTAGTGTAATAATTATCAATTTAGTATCCAGAGGTTCTGCCGATTTAGTCAGAAAGTTGGTTGCTGGTCTTAACCATACCCCAGTGATATTGAACTCGAAAAATCGATAAAAATCACAGTTCATACAATTATCAATTACTAGTTGGTCATATCAATGCACCATACGACTGACTGCAAACAAGATCAACTCTACAAAAGACTAACTCCACCCAAGAGTGATTCCTAATGAGACTAACTTAGTCCGAGACTAACTCCTGACAGACCAGTTTCTACAAAACTGGCTTGGACGAACCGAAAAGATGAACCTACATACCACCCACTTGAACAATCAAATAATGATGGAAAATATAGAAAAAAGTCTCCTAATAAGCTAACCTATTTGTAGAAAATCTTGGCAGAATATTCACAAAACATTTCTACCAGAGACGTCCATACCAAAGGGTCATACTAACCTACCAAGTCAACTTATAATGACCAACTGACCAGGCCAACCAGCTAGTTGCGAAACATTCCTTAGAAATATTCCCCTAATTTCATTCGTTCACCATTAGAACTCGGTCAAATTTTTAACAACCTGAGTGAGTCATAATATTATAAATCCAGCTATAGCCTATTATTGCATGCACTCACATACATCACCGACTTAATAAGTCTTTCAGAGAAGCAGAAGGGACTGTATAAGAAACTAAACATACATTAAAGTATACATATATTTTAATTTAATTGCCTACTATACATACTCGACCTTTATAATTATTTTAAACATTACATCATTACTGTTGTCAGATGTTTCCAGAACATCGATTGTAGCAAGCAGTCTCATCTGACATTACCCAGATTATTCAATTCATCGATATCATCAATGTGTGAGCGATCCCCATGTTTTTCAGGTGAATCAAATATTAGGTCCATCAACAAGTTCATTCGGGTCTTCGGAAACAATGTAACGACCATTATTGACACCTTCTGCCTTCGCCACACCCCTTCTTGAGGGAAACTCATTGGTGAAATGTGTGGGAACATTGAGAAAATCATCTTCCTTCTCATCATATACTTCATCAGGACTGTCTTCACGATTGTCTTCACCTCCTGTTTGATCCTCAGTATCAAGTTAACTTTTCTTTGTGGGGGCCACACAGTCATCATCAGTATTTAGAGCCAAGAACTGTTTACTCTGATATTCGTCGATTTCATGCGAACATCTTGCAAGTTTACATTCCACACATACTGACTCTACCAAACCTCGCAGATCTCTCATCCCATCATTAGCATTAACTGTCCCATCATAATCGTCTGTAGAACAAGTACCCATCGATGCAGCAGGGGGTATTGACGACATCACTGCTGATTCTCAAAATACAAATCCTTGCAGTTATTTATGTAGTTCTTCAGTATATCAACTTGCATAAACTGCATGTGCCCATAGTTGTAATGCTTCATCGTGCAAAAAGGACTCTTTATACAGGTGGTTTTCTCATGTCAATGAGAATGACAGCCTTTGTTGAAGATCCTTCCAGAGTATCAACACTGTTCTCCATGTAATTTTCCAGCAGTTGGAGAAGTCACGCCCATATAGGTAAGCTCTACAATAGACTTCACACAATCATCGGCTAGCATCATCTTCATGAAACAAATGTATGTCCTTTCTTAGTAGTAACAAGTGTATCACTTGGCATAGCTATTAATATGTATATATATATACACACTTAGACAGTTCTTCAGTGATAATTATGCATTTTATTGCCTTCATTCAACCACATTCTCCACAATGAGGAGTCTTCAAGGGTTATTATTAGGTGTCATAAGGGGTCGTTTAGGGCCTTTAAGGAGTCCTTATAGGTCATAAATGGGGCTTAAGGTGTCATTTAAGGGTATTTTTAGGTTTTATTTAGGGGTAATTAGGGGTTGTTAGGATAATTGAGGTGTCATTCTAAGGGTCATTTATGGGACATGTAAGGATCATTTAGGGAAATTTTGTGGGTTAATTCAAGAGTAATTAGGGGTTATTAGAGGTCATTCAGGTGTTCTAAGGGTCATTTAGGCATCATTATGGGTTATTTATGGGTCAATTAGGTGTCATCAGGGATTATTAGGGGTAATTTAGGTGTTGTAAATGGTTATCAGTGTTCATTTCAGGCCATTAAGGGTCATTTAGGGGTCTTTTAGTGGTCATTAGGCATCATTAAGGGTCAGTTAGGGGTCTTTAGTGGTCATTTAGGTATAATTTTTCGATCCATTAGGGGTTGATAGGGATCATTTAGAGGTCATTTATAGATTCATCTATGGTCTTGCTATGTGTTGTCTGGCTGGTAAATTTGTCTGCTTTTAGTGTGGCCATGATTCAAAGCTGAGCAAAGAACTCATCAGCAAGAAACTGTTGATATAACTTCATGGTAATGTGATGAAGGAATAAAATAAAATGTCAAGTTGAATTCAGGCATAAAATTACTTAAACCTCACTGATGAAACATTTTAGTAAGTGTAGTAGTCCAGGATCAGCTTGCACCTACTACTTTAACCTACTCAGTCGGCATTTAACATGCTAATGGTGAAACTCTGTGGCAGCGCTCCATATCTCTAAATACTGCCGCTATATGCGGGGAACTTATCACCAGATGTACTTCTGGGCCCCACCAAGCCGCCACTTCTGGGTGATAAAGAACTGCCACTTCCAGGCGATAAACAACTTCTGGTTACAACCAAGCTCCAAGTACTATCGCAACTGATAACAACATCCTGTTACATTCAACACACACGTGCGAACATGTTGGCCAACATAAACATTTTATCCACCAACTTAACAAATATAATTACTCCTTTCGGGTATGTTAAATGGAAAACATCGAGAGGAAAAGAGGGGAGGGGATGAATTTAACTTTTCTTGCATGTATTTTGTCAATCTAATGTTATTTATATATATTTCTGTATAACATGTGGATGTTTCCCCAAGGAAACTCCATAAATTTCGCAATTAATTTTAATAATAGTATTTTTAAGGGTGCACTTTTTGAGTATCTTGTGTGATGTCCTTGATGTGTATTTATATCACTCTGTATATTTAATGGCATTAAATAAATGTTCAAATATTCCCCCCTCAATACAACCCCCCCCCCTTTTTAATATAAATGAATTGACACTAATGTAATGCACAGAACAATTGCAGAAAATTTCACAAATGTAACTTTTACAATATTCAGAAAATATGTATGTATGTCCAAGTTGAAAACAACTCTCACAAACTAAATTGTGTACGTATTCTTCATCACTATTAATGTACATAGTCTTTGTGTGAATTCGTATTATGGGTGTGTTAAAGCGATCATTGGGGGGGGAGGGGGTACACAGCCAGATAATAGCACAGGTGGAGCTCTTGGTCCTCTTCTGACAGCAACTGGAATATTGTCTTTAAGTGTTAGCATACACATCATACCAATATTGTAATATGTGAACCTTTCCCTCATGTTATAAACCAGATCACCTTCAGCCCTTCAATAAGTAAATAAATCATCCATTTTTCTGTGCTTGAGAGTATCTGCTCTGTAATGGTCATTGCAAATTAGCAGCACGTTATGACATGTATAAAAATTTTAACCATTGCCAAAAAAAAGCAACCACACAAACACGATCTGTGTATCTCATGTATGAACACCACATTACTTCTCTTAGAAAGTAAGGGGTGCGATGGTAACCACCAATGTCTTCAATAAATTTAGTCTAAGCATTCACATTGACTCCAGCCATTTATTCTCCTTTTGGACTTCACAAAGAAAATACAAAATGTCTATCAATATTGAATGAGAAAGATACTTCAGAAACATAATTAGTAGTACCACTAAAATCAGGCAAATTATTACGAGGACCAATATAAACATCATAATTCGTTACAATACCAATACACCCACACACCCTCAAAATACCTTCCCAGTTCTTAACTGCTATAATGTCACCGATAACTTTATCCGAGTACGGTCTGGATTTCGAATAAAAAGCAAAACACAACTTACCATCACATCTTAATTTTCTATGCGAAACATTAAGATTGTCAATGTGAATGTCTCCAAGGTCATTATCATGATTGATTTTGTAAAATCCAACCACAAACGTATTACCACTTACACTGATGTCTGGAAATACCATGTGATCAATAGTATAAGCAATATTTCTTACATGACCATCAGCAAGAGGAGAAAAATTATGAGTGCACATGGAACGCCCCTTCGCAATTTCTGTAACCATAGGGCGGCCAAACTTTTCACTTTTTTTATTTGCATTTACAGGCTATTTCAAATAAGCATAATACTGACCACTTTCAATACCACTAATACGCACTAACACGTGATGACAGACCCTGTCGAAATGTACTAATATATTCCTCCTCTCTTGAAACAACAAGGCTATCACCAAATAAAGTTTTAAATTAATTTTATACCATTTATTATCAAATTGTCCAGCACTACTCTGCCACACAGTGTCTACCTCTAACCTAGATTTCAAAATCGCTATTCCCCTCTTCTGAACTGTCATAACAGGAAGACACAATATGTTTTGTGGACAGGCCAGCCTCCTCTTCCTCTAAGAGTGTCTCAACAAATGAGGCCGCCTCGCATAATGCCTCATCCTCGCTGTCCGACGAAATGAGGAACGCAATTTCTTCCTCACATACATTTTTTCTTAACATATAATGCCTTTCCCTCACACCAAAACAGTGTTTCCACATGTACGACCTGCACACGTGATTCAAACCAATCCAGATAAGGTGGAATATCATTTTACATAAAATCACAGGTTTACGCCAACACAAGTCACGCCCTACTGACCCCTTATGTCTGACGAATTAAAGTCAAGCAAATCAAACTCTTCAAACACATTTTCATTGTAAAATTGCTCATAGAAACCACCAAAAGCAAACCGACCCTTATCAGGATCCATTTGGCATACGAAATCTAGAATTTACTTGGACATAATTATTGGTAACATTATATCAGTTAAGAACTGGGGAGGTGTTTTGAGTGTGCGGGTGTACAAGTATTTTAACGAATTCTGCTGTTTATATTGGTTCTCGTAATAATTTGCCTGATTATATCAGTATTAATAATTATGTTTCTGAAGTATCTCTTTCATTAAATATTTATGCATATTTTGTATTTTCTTTGTGTTGTCCGAAAGGAGAGTAAATGGCTGGGGTCAATGTGAATAATTGGACTGATTTGATTGAAGACATTGGTGGTTACCGTTGCACCCCTTACTTTCTAAGAGAAGTAATGTGGTGTTCATACATGAGATACACAGATCGTGTTTGTGTGGTTGCTTTTTTTTGGCAATGGTTAAAATTTTTATACATGTCATAACGTGCTGCTAATTTGCAATGACCATTACAGAGCAGATACTCTCAAGCACAGAAAAAGGGATGATTGATTTACTTATTTGGGGGGGGGGGTTGGCTGGAGGTGATCTGGGAAAGGTACAGATATTACAATACTGCTATAATGTGTATGCTAACACTTAAAGACAATATTCCAGTTGCTGTCAGAAAAGGAACAAGAGCTCCACTTGTGCTGGTACCTGGCTGCCCCCCCCCCCCATGTTGTCATTAACACAGCCATAATACGAATTCACACAAAGAGTATGTACACTGATGGTGATGAAGAATATGTATGCAATTTAAATTTGTGAGAGTTGTTTTCAACTTGGACTTACATACACATTTTCTGTATATTGTAAAAGTTACACTTGTGAACATTTCTGCAGTTGTTCTGAAGGCAAAAATGGTGTTGAAAAAATTCAGGTATTGAATGAGTTTCCCCAAGCTTACCAGAAGTTACAACAGCACCAGGGAATTAATCCTGAGTGTGTTAACTTAAAGGTAGATGTTGATGTGTTGAGGGTGGGTTCTATGAATTTCGTAAAGGCCTAATAGGTTATGTAGATCCCAAAACACATTATTTTAATTTTTTTGTGCACATATTTGGTGGTCATTTGGGCCAGGACAAAACTGTTTCTCATTTCAAGGAAATGTTCTTTTGGCCAGGGTTGGTGAAGGCTGTGGAACAACTTGTAAAACAATGTGAGGGTTGCCAAATGGAAAAACCGCGAAATGTTAAGATAAGGAGTCCTTATAGTGCCACAGTAACCAGTTATTCTTAGGAAAAACTTTATTTGTATATTTGTGGACCTTTGCCCAGGACTACTGCTGTTTTTTCCTCAATACTTGTAGCGGTTGATAATTTCACTAAATGTATATTTCTGTTTCCACTTCGGACCATGAAGGCAGTTAAAATATGTCAGTTACTTCGTCAAAAGCTTTTCCCGATTTTTGGGTCTCCTGTACATATAGTGACAGATAATGCTACATATTTTTTTAGCACTGAAATGAAAATTGTAGCTCTTTCATGGGGGATCAAGTTGATACAGACTACACCATATTATCCCGACGCTAATTTTGTGGAAAGATACAACCAGAATCTGAAGGCAGTGTTAAGGGCATTTATGAATGGTTCCCATAAATACTGGCATATGGTGTTATACCAATTAACATTAGCCTTTGACAATGTAGTAAGTTCTGCCACCATAAAGGTTGCAGCTGAATTATTTTTCGGGCGGAAACTTTTTCATCCACTATTTAATTCACAGTGTCTCGGTGAATTCATATGGGATACCATTGACCAAAAGGATCTTAAGGAGATATGGGAGGAAGCCTCACAAAACCTGAAAAAATATCATGGCAAAATAGCATCAAGGAATGCTTATCATAGTGGGTCTGTCTCGTAAAAAGGTTAGGGACCAGGTATACCATGAAACCCTCCTTTTGAGCAATAAAGTAGGTCAATTTAGTGTCAAGGTGGCACCCAAATTTTCAGGTTCTTATTGGATAAAATGTTGTCTTCTCCAGTCATGGTGTTGTTGAAGGATGAAAGAAATCCAGGTAGTCTTAATAAAGCCCAAGTGTCACATGTTAAATTAAATACTTGATAGAGGATTTTTTACCTGAAGCCACTGGATTGAAATGGTGAA
The DNA here is from genome assembly GCA_029891345.1 of Dryococelus australis. Lineage (NCBI taxonomy): Eukaryota > Metazoa > Arthropoda > Insecta > Phasmatodea > Phasmatidae > Dryococelus > Dryococelus australis. Next base: position 183,380,107 of record CM056994.1, on the reverse strand, counting down.
ATTTGAAGTGTAGCCTAATATGATTTGTAAGAGATTTGTTTTGCATATGTGTGGAGTTGTTTTTATCCTGTAGCATCTTGTATCATATTGTGTATCATCTTTTGACGGAATTTTGTTTTTAGGTATTTTCCTTGTGGGAAAGCACAGTGGAAACCGCTCTCTCAAATTTCATGCCCATTTCGTAAGTGTTTTCATCTTCATGTAGCTTATGAGATGTTTCTTTATCCTCTATTTTTTTTTTCATTTGCTCCTCTAGGGTATTCATTACCATAGAGTGTGCACTGGGTTTTTAATGTCCATGTAGAGATTTGTGGCTCACCTTTATTTAGGCGTAAGAGTATATGTATATATTTATAGTTTGGTAATTACAAAAATATTCTATCCATTAGACTAGTCTATGGGATAGGTCCTTGTCCAGGAGGTTTTGTCTCTTCCGTGTCTGGAGTTCTGATGTGGAACTTGCATATTACTGGAGTTGATTTTTAATTGTATCTTCTTGGAGCCGTGTGATGCTTGCACTCATCTGTCTTGTTTGTTCTGGTGAACCTGTCGAAGGCTGGAGCTGGAGCTGTTGAAGATTTCTTCTGGCTGGTGTTTTCCCTGAGGATGGTGATCCGGGGCCTATACTGGGTGTGGCCAGCGCGTCATAGTTCCTGCCATTTTTCTCCAGATTATACACTTAGAGCATCGTTTCAGGAGGGGAGACTGATACAAGTGTCTCCGTGCCCGCCTTTGACCGCTCAACACATCGATTGACTCCGAAGCAATAGAAGAATGCTGTGTTCTACGACCTGACAGAAAATACTTTCTTAAACATGAAATACAGTTTCATTATTAAAACTTAAAACTACTTTCCTACAAGCAAATGCAACACAAACCTTATTCGTGTGTTTGCTGAACGATCTGTTGTATTTACCCTTGTTACGACAAGGGACTTTAACAACTGACAACACTTCACTCCGCGACACAACATAGCCTCCGACCGCAAGCAGCTCCAATGGCATAGTGGCAATCTCGTGGATGGTGGAGTTTTCAGTGGCAGCCATGCGAAATAGTGGCGCCACTGGTGACGTGGTCGCCGGAAGGAAGGCCACGTGGACGGAAGTGAGCTCCAACCAAGAAGTTTTTTGACGTCCCAAGACTATTATTGAATGTTCTGTTGTGCCCTTATTGGCCGGATTAAAAATATGGTAATGTGGAGGAGGGACAACGGCCCGATCCTAGAGTATAAAACATTGGGAGGTGGTCGGTAGCTTCAGAGACCGACTTTCCTCCTAAACTTCTCCACCAGTTAAGTATTTCACCATAAATGTAACTTTGACCCTTCATTTCTGAAAACAGGCGAGACGGCTGCTATTTCCATCCTTAAAGACAGTTTGTTTTAAATTAATTTAAAGATACAGTTTCTTGGTAATTGATCGTTAGAAATTTTGTACAAGCTTTCAATGATGGAAGTAACAGGCATTTTTTGATCAAACACAGTTTATGGAAATTAAAAAAAAAATGTTTGTAACTCAGCCATTTGTGGAATAAAACTAAAGAATTTTAGATGACTTTAATGCTGAAATGCAGCAATGTTTTTAAAATGTAGTCCACTTTGCTAGTAAAATAATAGGAAGGTTAGGGAAATAAATGAGTCTGAATAAATTTTCAAGGAATACCTATAAATTGTGGAACAATCGTTTAGAAAAATCACTTTTGAGTAAAATCTAACACTGTGATAATAATCGAAATCTTTAAATCTTTTTAGTTGAAACATTGTTGTGAAAATTTTGGAGTGATACAAACTTTCATGGTAAAGTAGGCTTTCTTAGTAAATGTAATTAGCCTGAAAGTTGAATCACATAAACAATATATATAATATATGTTCACTACTGTTTATATTTTGAGTGATTACTTATCGCTTTACCTTTGTAATGTTTATAACATTTAAAATATATACTTTTCGTTGATATTGTAATTATAAATTATGAAATATGTTATGCAAGGTCAATTTGTTAGCCGAAAATAATACGAATAGGGCATTAATATGCCAGTACCCCGAATTGTAGTATTTTCTCCTGAATATCATTCAATTGAATCAATTTGTATTTTATACTAAACAAATAATGAAATGTCATGAGAGAATTCATGTGTGTTTTTGTCAGAAATCCTTACACTACGTGGCTCTGTCTTATGCATCTGTTTTTGAAATATTTTGCTAATTTTCATTGCTGCCACGCCCTTTGAGAAGGGCGTCGCAAAGTCCCCGGAGAAAGGAAGAGAGAAATGTTGGAATTCACAAGAAGTAGATTAATCTTAGCCGTTGAACAAAGAAACAAATACTCGAAGAAATCCCGGAAGAAGGATTTAGTCGTCGGACAACTTGTTTTGGTTTGAGCTCATTGCTTTTCCAAGGCTTGGGAACATGGTTACAAGAAATTGATGCCACTGTACATTGGACCAGCGCGAATTTAGAAGATTTGTTATCGTAATTGCTATGAAGTAGTTTGTCCTGAGACAGGGAAGATTAAATGCAAGTACATCATTGCTCTAAGAGAGTACCAACATCCAATTACGCCAGTGTAGGAAATATGTTGTGAAACTATATGAATATAGTTTAGCTGCCAAATGAGAAATGTGGAATTTTGAGATGTGACCATTGAGAATTATTTTCGTAAAATGTGGAATTTTGTTGTAGTAATTAATATTTGGAGTGTGGGTGTATATGCATGGCGTGTAACGATAAATATAGCGGAGATAAATGCCGCCAGTTGATGATAAGAGTTTGTTCCTCGTCAAATATTTTTTATACGTACCACTGAATACGTACCACATTGAAGACGATGTCTTGTAATGAATTGATGATTTAGTAATAGATTTTGCAATATAGTACTTTAAATTTTCCAATCATGATAAAGGTGTAATTGTGTGATATAATGAAATAGTTGGCCTAGTTCAGAGTCCGAATAGCAAGCCATGTAATCTGCCTAAGTAAGACAAACTTAACAGCATAGATCATAACGATGTTTGATAAAGATTATTAACCAATTTTAATTTACAATAAATAAGATAGCAAGCTGGTCAAAAGAGTTCATCGCTAGTAAAACCGGCAAGGAGAACATTGAGTGCATGAAGTACAAATTTGCTGTCGGCAATGACAATGAAATGTATTAATATATGATACTTCGTCTGGGCTGATGTGAATTTACAATAATGAGACAAATCCTTTCGTAGGTAGGGTCTTCTGAAATTATTTGTTTAGAGAGCCGAGTCTTCCTTATCCCTGTTCACACATCTAATTGATGCCATGTTTGACTATTTTTTTTCTATTTCCCCATATGTTATATACTAATAACTTATGGTTTATTCATGAGATTATATATTATGACCATGAGATATTTTCTTCAATATAAAATTATGAAAATTGATTAGTGCATTTATTTTAGTGATTATCGTATTGAAATTATATCGTGTTAGATAGTGTTGATTCCATTAATAAACCATTCGATAAATTACTTATCTATCAAACCACAGTGAGCCTTCGTGGGTGAGTTTGAGGACCCTGTTTATTGTCCAGGGTTTCTCCAGGAGTTTGTGCAATGTGAGAAAAAAAAGGTGAGTGTGAACTGTTATTAAGACACTGCAAATTGACGTAATCTGAGAACCAAAATTATATACTATAACTCACTATTGTGTAATTGGACCACATGTTGTATTGCATCTAGTGAACATTTGTTTTCTAAAAACGAAACGAATTATAGAATCTTACCTGATAAAACAGGACGTACCAATAAAAACAGCTGACTTGTTAAATGTTTTAAAGTGCTCCACACAGATATTGACAAGTGTTGCAGAGGAAGTGCTACGCAACCAGCATAGACGCCGCAGTATCCCAGTGCCACGAAGTAAACATCAGTATCACTGTGAGGCGAAGTCACCCAATGAAGTAAGCGACAGTAACACCTACTGTGTCATTATCGCAAGTAGATGACCATCCTTACTATCTTAAAGAATCGAAACTTATTGACTGTAAATATTCAGAAGAAAAAATCTCTGATAGATCTTAGGGATTCATCCAAGCTATTGTAAAGGCTACTTAATAAAAAATGTTGGTTTTCTTCATTAATTTTTTGTGTTAAAATGTAAGTGCTGTACGTTCATAGTTTAGAGCTCCTTGGTATTTATAAATGTAAAGTAATCAGTATGTGTGTAACATATAAGATGACTATTTAAATATTTAAATAAATAAGAGGTTTTAAAGTATGAATAAAATTATTTTCGTATATAAAATGTTAGCCATTAGTATAATTTTGGGTATAATTAAGTATGTAACACTTGGGTTTTCTTCCTATTTTGGTAAATCATTTTAACGTAATTTGAATGTTACAATTTGTGCAAATGTGTAAGTTTGGCTTAGCTCTTAAGGTAAAATAGGTGTATGCATATTTAAACAGATTCTTTAGTTATAAATTTGTGATATTTGACACTGTGTTTATCAATGATAATATTGTGTTTTAAAAACTGCCTTCTCTTTAAAAACATAAATAATACTGGTTGATAAGTACAACTTTTTTTATATCTTAGGAGCGTTTTAGAAATGTTCAAAAAGTATTAGTCTATGGAATTGAAAGAAGTATGAGGCTTCGTTTTAATGTGTTTATTTGATGAAGTTAGTTCAAAGTTAATAAAAAATTCCAAGAAAAGTTTTATTGTCAGTGAATGTTACCAAATTTAAGCAAAGGAAATATTCAAAATGAAAGAAGTGAATGCATAATATAGAGTGGTCAGTAACCGAGGTGTCGACGACGACCTTCAAAGGGATCGAGAGCTCCGTCATTTGGTTTTCCGAGTAACTTCTAGCCAGACATCATCATCCATTTCTGGAGGTACATCCCAAGGAGTATCCCTTCGGGGATACGGTCAGCGCAGTGGTGCACCGCTTCAGTGGTTGAATCGGAAGTCGACTCCAGGACCTTGACTGATGGAAGGATGTCGGATTACCCATGCCGTCATGGAATCGCGGTCGACAAGGAGTTGTAATGTACCGAGTTTGAACCGAGGAGGAGAACCTCAGATAGAGTTGTGAACTACACGATTTCTCATAACAGCTAAGTCCAGCGTACTCCATATTATGCAAAAACTTTTTGCAAAGGCTAGTAAGTAGTGCGCCTTTAAAGGATAACCTTGACATTTAATTTTACTCTTTCCTAACATATGGGCGTTTACATGGTTGAGTTATTTAATATAGTAAACCCGTTTTCTTTTTAAATAATGCAATTTTTTAAGTTTTTTTTTCAGGATTGGTATAAAAACGTTAAATTTTTTTTCATTTATGGAAAACTTAAAGAGACCAAGGACCTTCCAGTATGTTAGTCATTCCAATTTTTCTTTCATATCCTTCATAATAAATAACATCAAGTGTTTGAGTTTTGGTATTTCTTCTAGTATTCTTTTATATCTTTGAATAATATGAGGATTTAATTTTTCTTTCGTAATTTTATATAATATTGTAATGGTTCTCGTTATCCGCCACTCTAAAACAGCGTCTGTAATAGTGTGGGTGTAAATCTATTTGGTGTGAGTTGGGAGAAAGAATAATTATAATGATTTAATACATTTTTGGGGGCCTTATTATTCGTGATGTGACCTTGGCCTTACCACACTGGAATCAGAAGCTCTCCGGCGATGCTGTAAACCTCATGCAATAGAAAATGCATTCCAACCTTCACAGTAATACATTTAAATCAAACATGTGTAACCTTGATAATTAATTTATTAATGAAAAATAAGAAAATAAATAAACTCACACCCAAACGTGTAAATAATTCAACAAGGTTCAAAACTAAATATGCGTGTGTGACAGAAATCTCTGTACTTAAAAATGAAATTATACTGTATGATAATTAACATAAATAACATTTCACCATCCAAGTAATAATAGGGATAATTCAAAATGAAAAATTAAAATAAAATAAAATATTGAAAAATGCTGTGAAACGTTAGAGCTGCTATATCAAAAATATATTAATAAATCTTTTACTTGAGACTTTAGTTGAAAATATTAATCAGGTTCCACTGGAAGTATCCTACTCTGTATTAATATTTTCAGAAATTTTGGCAAGCTCTTACTTAAATTCTTAAATTTCTTGGATCACATTCACTGATAATTCATTAAATGTTAAAAGTCAGTTCATCACTAAATTATCTGATATCTGGTACCTCACCAAATGAAATTACTCTGGATTTAAATTGAAAATTCAAAATAAGTCTTTAACTCCTCATTCCATACTGCTCCGGCTATACTATCGCATATACGAAAGTTCTGGACAACTGGTTTAACATACTCATGGAACTCACTGTCAAATCGTTGAAAAAGCAAAATGTTAACTTTAGTAAAATAAGGTAAGGTTCCTTAAAGTTCAATACTTGAAAAATAGTTCATGAACTTAAGCTTTCCATACGTTAAAATACCTTGGCGTTACCTGAGGTCCTCTGGCGCTATCTCGATGCATGGCGACGGCGTCGTAGTCTCGGCGTCCTTTTCGCTTCGTCAATTTAACACTCAAAATAATTATCTACGACTTAGCCTACAGCCATCTCTTAAATATTCCTGCAGCGACTACCAAAAACTTAACTTCTGGGAGCATAATTTCTAAAATAAATTTATGATGGCATTTGAATTTCAAAAGTAAAATTGCAACGAAAATTTAGACGCCTTACTTGTTCAATGTCTTTCCCAGAAGCCCCTTCTTTCGGCTTCCGACCAACCAACATCCAATCACGGTTCGCTTCCGGCTTTACCTTCACTGAATAAAATTAAGGCCTAAAATATTATGTCTTTAAATCCCAAAACAAATAAATAATTTAGCTTTAAAAATGATGAAACAATTACTGAAAATAAAATCAAACGTATTAATACAATAATAATAATAATAACAGTGACATAACCATATGTAGAACTCAGAACGTGTGAAAATTATCATAGAATAGTGGACTTGTGGTTAACATATATCGAAAAATTAAGGAAATGAAATGTTGACATAAAATATAAGTATGTGAAAATAATTATATTAATATTCAACTAATATGTGAAATCAATTAAATATTACTCTCCAAAACATATGTGTAGCTGAAATGCATATAATAAATATAATCTATGGTTCCGTGTCGAGTCGATCTGCGACAATATCGACTTTTGCACTTTATCTTGAAGAGTCTCGTAGCTGAGCCAAGTGAGTAATGAGCAGTAATTATTAATTATATATACATATATTATTTTGCGAATACCATCATATATCTATATAAGAAAACTAGAATTAACACGCATGTGAAGCTTGATAACTTGATGTTTTGCATATTTAACCTGTCAGAGATTGAACCATATTTAATGTAACAGTTCAGGTTAATCATGTTTGTTCTAAACGCTATTGTTTTAAAATCAATAAATTATGATAGGCTTGCTGGTGTGGCCAGATTCTTTTGAGAAACAACACTGTTAAATTTCTTTCCGTCAATTTTCAGAAAAGTGCTAGTAAAAAATTCCCCAGAACCATCGATAAATTTACGGGCACACGTAAATTATGATTACGGAACATTTAGTAAACATGATATTACCGAACGGAGGAAAGCGTAATGTACAAGTCCTTTACTAACATAAATATTTTCTGTTATTTTTAGGATATTTCAGTCATTTACTTCTACGGAAACATATGTAATTTTACGGACATTTCCGTTATACTCTCTGAGGAATATACGTTATTTAACAAAGCAATTCCGTTACTTTACGGCCATTTCTGTTATGCACTTGGAAGTGAATATTTGTTATTTAATAAACCATTTCCGTGATTTTACGGACAGTTCCGTTATTAACTTGAAAGTGAATATCTGTTATTTAACAAAGAAAATCAGTAATTTTAAAGACATTTCTGTAATTCACTTGGAAGTGAATATCCTTTATTTAATAAATCATTCCCACTATTTTGCGGAGAGTTCTGGTTTGCTCTTGAAAGTGAATATCCGCTATTTAATAAAGCAAATCCGTTATTTTACGGGCATTTTTCACACGAATAAGTTTGAAGAACCTACTATGTATTATCTTCACAGCACTTATGCATGTATTACAAAGCAACAATTATTATACATTATAATAACCATGTCAGTGACTCTCTTAAAACTTAAAAAAAAAAGTTATGAATATCTACCTGTACATGTAATGGCTCCAAATTACTTATATAAAGCCACCGTGTGTGTGCAGAACTGATTTTATAATAGGTTTGAAAATTTTGTTATTAAAGTAATTGTGTTGACAATTAGGTCACATTCACTAATAACTCGAGATATTTTTACTAATAATTGATAGTTAATTTTTATATTCCGTAAGATTCTACTACGCCCAGTAAGTCGTTTTCAATCATTTACCATGTACTGATAATAATTAGTACCCATAAAATGTCTCAAACAATAGTTTGCAGCCTATTATAAGTTTATAGAAAGGCATACATTTAAAACTACCAATATGTGTACCATGATATATTGTTTCATTTTTTATTTTATAATATTGATATTTATTTTATCACCCAACAGTTGTACACATTTAAAAGGGGGGCACAGTTACATAAAACATACAAACTAGCTACAGGCAAAATACAGAAAAATACATAACACGCACAATATACATTGGACCAAGATAATAACAGTAAACATACAAACGTAAGTAATATTATTAGAAATTATAATATGAAATTAAGATAAAATAAAATAAAAATATTAATAATTATAAGCCACAAGAATGCATTACTAATGTTTTTATAAATCACTAAATACAATTTTCTTCCTGTAAATGTATTATATTTAAAGAAATATTTATTATAATTATCTACACATCTATAAACTAGATCTTCTATAAAATTAAAGAAGAAAAAGTGTGTGAAACTCTATGTTTATAATTTGGAATATATGAGCATTTTACATGAGATATAAATGAGTTAATAAATACGTCCCAAATTTCTCTACGTAAGTTAAGATTTTGGGTCTTGTATCTTACAAGTTCATTACTATAAATAAAATCTTGACCTTTTGAAAATCTAAGACATAATAGCTTAAATAGATTTTTTTGAACATTTTCTATTCTAGTTGCATCAGTGTTTGTGATGTTATTCCATATTAAAAACAGCACTCAAGCTTAGACCCAATTAAATAATAATACAAACATAGTAACGAATCAGGTGTGGAAGCTGTAAAAGTTATACATCTACCTAAGCCAAAAGTACGACAATATTAATAACTAGGCTATCGACATCACAATGAAAGAATAATTTACTATTTGAAATCACTCCTAAATCATGTAAGTAGTCTACTCTGATAATTACAATATTACAAACAAAAAAAAACATAAGAGGATTAGCTTTCCTAGTGAAAGTAATGCACATAGTTTGGTTTCATTTAAATCCATTACATTATCGGTACACCAATTCCTAATTGCAGCAATGTCCTTTTGTAGCAGTACACAATCCCGCTCCCCCTTAACACTCTTATAAATCTTCAAATTATCGGCATAGTGAACTGCACGAGCATGCCTCACTACACCGATAATATCATTCATAACAATGTTAAAGACCAACGGAGAGAGTGTTCCACCTTGAGGAACACCAGACATTACTGGATACAAATTGGAGTAGACAGTACCTATTCCAACCGCAAATTTCCTATGTAAAAATAGTTAGTAAACCAATTAATATAAGAATCACTAAGGCCTATCTCTTGAAGTTTTTTTTTTCAAAATAACTACATGTTGACAAGTGTCGAATGCTTTCTTCAGATCAAAATAAATTACATACATTTGGTTTCTGGTTAACTCTTTAGTATATAAATCATTAACAAAGTTAAACAAATTTGTGGTGGTCGTTTTCACAGCTTGAAAGCCGTGATGAAATTTAGATATTAAAAGTTTTTTATGAAAATTCAAATGTTTATGGATTACCTTTTCGAACACTTTAGAAAACTACATAACAACGATATAGGCCTATATTTATTTATATCTTTTTATTGCTTTACTTAAAAATAGGAACTGCAATCGCTTTCTTCCAAAGCGTAGGAAAATCACCACTTACAAAGACTATGATAAAAAATATGTGCAAGTGGTGGATTAATGAAATAGCACAACCGTAAATTATAAAATTATGTATGCCATCATAGCCTGTGGCTTTGCCACTTTTAAGCTGTTTGATTGCCCAAAGAACCATACTTTGTGAAATAATAGGTGATTTAATAAGTAAATTATTACCTTGGAATTCATTCTGACAATTGCTCTGAAAGTTTTCTTCACACACATTCTTACAAAATAACTACCAAATAAATCTGCCAGTTCTAATGAATCATGAACTACTTTATTACTTACAAACAGTGTTATATGTTCTTTAAAAAATTTCTTCATCATTTCAACATAATTCCAGAACTGATTTGGATCATGTTTCTAATTATTATTAATGTTCGATAGCCAAATCCATTTATCAGATTTAATTTTATCCTTCACAAGTTTACGATAATCCGAAAAAAATAATAAAACTAATAAAATTAATTTATAATATAGTTATGTCCTTTCTAAATGTTATACTTGGACATCAAAGCAGACTACAGAAAACCAACCCTGACATTACTTACAACCCTCGTGACAAACCAAATTAGGTATACTTTCAGCATCAAGTTTACTTAACATGATCACTTTAGTAACTACAACATTTGCCAATGTGATTACAATACCACCCATATCATAAAGAATCCGCCAGTGTGTGTCAAAAGTAGCGATGTAGAAACACAACTCGTTGTGTTGAAAAAATGCATTCATACCAACAATTATATTCAACTAATTGATTACATTCCTATAAATTTTTGTACTTTCTCCATAATGACCTAAAACTGTCAATTATATGGGTGTTGCACAAATTAATACAATAAATTTTGATAAAAATTAATTAATATTACACAAGAAATGCCTTATATTTGTACCAATTTCTTACATATGTGTATACTGAAAACGTTTTAAAATTATCTTAACACTAACAAGTCTTGTTTTCATGAATACAGCAAACCCTGCACAAATGAAAAAATTCAAGCACAATGTCTTCAAAAAATTCCTGTGTAGTTTTTGTACAATAGCCTTTATATTAGTGGTTGAACAAGTACTGCACATTTATGTTAACAAGAAAATTGTAATTACTTAAAACAAAAACAATTCGTGTCTTTAGTTGCATTAGTCTTAGAATATATGTATTTTTATATCATTACTACGAAATTCATCAACAGAAACGGCATGCCCGTGAAAAATATTTATCACTGAATTGTAAACAAACTGTTCGAACATAGATGAATAGGTTTCATAGTACAACATTTCCAAAATTGTAGACACAGGAATGCTTTAAAAATCACACTTTTTACTATAATCGATTAGGACACCATATTGTTACACCAAAATGATGTCATTCGTGGGAAGTGATATCTGACAATGTACACCAGTTATCTGTGAAAATGTTAATGTTTACAGAAATTATGTTAAATAAGTACAAATGTAGCAGCTCTAGGTGCTAAGAAAATAAGAAAATTTAATAAAATTTCACTGAACGACAATTACAACGAGAAGTAAGAAAATGCTACACAAGAAAGGGTATGTGAAACAAATTTACATTGCACAAACATTCTGAAGTAAAATTAAGGCACTTTACAAGAGAATCAATCAATGAAATAAAACTACATCACTCGAGAATCAGGAAGTGAAATAAAATCAAATCACACGAGAATTGGGAACTTAAATAAAAGAGTGATACAAAACCGGAAGTGAAATAAATTAAACTGCGAAACATTCAATATAATATCCAATCAAATCAATATCCAGTCTAGAAAAGACCTAATTAAGTGGTACCAAAACATGCATGAAACGAACAGGCGTATTTCTTGAACTTTGATACAAAAATACCAACTTGCCTGCTTATAATTTTCAAGTATGTACCTATAAATATTTTTGCTAAATAAATGTCATTGAAAATTTTAATGGGAATCACTAGATATTTTTTTTAACATACTAGTGACATTTCAGGTACTGTGCTCGGTAAATAGTGAAATGCATGTAGGAATTTGTACTAATCTTCCGGCAAGTAGATATTTTTACGTTTTTTGCTTTGGTTTGTTTAATACAAACCTCGCTATTGCAAAGTGCCGAAATTATGGCCCCTTTAAATTTGTATTGAGATTTTACTGTACTATGTTGGTTTGAGTACAATAGGTGCTACACTAATTGATTGCAAACGCGTCACTAAAAGGAGTACCTGCCCTTGAATATCACTATACTAATTTCTTCTCATAAAACCGCTAAAATAGAGAAAATTTCATACGAATAACACATTTATATAATAAAACGAAAGCAGACCTAAAAATCCAATGTGAAAAACCATTATATTTTTTTAAATAATTTTTTGTAGCTACCTTGTTTGTTATTTATAGTGTTAGTGTCAAATAAAATACTGTGCAATCTCACAAGCATGGGTATTTATGACAGATTATATTATGGCTATCTTATACGAACGGGCTGTAGTGAATAGTGAAAACTCATACATATTAACTCTCTTGGTATTTGGTTTTTCCCATTATGTGTTATTATTTAAGTCCCGTTCGGCTGCCATTAAGTGGAACCACATATTACCCCACAGAAATTGTATTCTGCCAGCTATTCATGTCAAGAGTAAAACATGAACTATTATAGATGTCATCATGCAAGATGAGTTCACACAACTTCGCGATAACTTAAAATAGTTACCTTGCCTGGTCCACAACAAATGCTTGCCAATGCAAGATGGCAGCACTAACAGTTGATTGATACTGACATCCCAAAGGCTAGTATTATTTTGGCTGTGTACCAATACAGAAATCTTTTATGGCTGAAATGGATGCGCAAAAAAGCAATTATAAAAATGTTTTAAACATTACTAGTAATTTTTATTACCAAATACAGTCAGAGTAAGTATCGTAGTCTTGCTTCGTATATTTTTAAAAAGTACAGTTTCTAATGCTTGTAGAATAAAAACGCACTTAAATTTTAATTACAAATATATCCTTATTAAATTATTTAAAACAAATAAGTGAATTCTTGAAACAGATTTCACAATTGTACAAAATATATGCATTGTTTCATATGCAACACATAAGGTACCTTTCTGACAATTTTGGTAGTGTGCTTTCTAACTAGTTATGAATGTTGTACAATCAGGCGTAATGCTTCATTAGATATCCATCTCCTCCTACCTGTAGCTACTAATACTTGGAACTTTCATACTTTTCTATTACCTTGACTCAGGCCAAAGTATGAACAGTGACATGCCACACTCTTCCGCTCATTTTTCATTTCATTTGTATATTTAAGAATGACCCAAGGAATAGAAAGAATTTCCAAGTTCTCTGTCTTGATTCTTAAGCTCTGAATAAAAACCCCTAAAAGTTACCGCACACTAACATTTATAGTGAGTCAATCAAATATGATGATATTACTAGAAATGTGTATAGAAATGAAACATACCACCTCGTGTAGTTCATCCCCAAAATTGCATGACTGCCAAATACAGAGGAACTTCACCATACTTACTGTTTCAGAAGTTATTTATGTAACGTATGTGTTGAAAGTCTCCTATAAATTATATATTTAGGAATAGTAATATATATATGGAAGGCAAATTTTCAACACCAAAATAGAGGAATAGTGCATTACCAGTTTAGCAAACTGTTCTTTGCACAGTTATTATCATGTATAAACTGTATTTTACATTTAGGAAGCGTATTCCAAAGAAACTAGATGCAGAAATTAAGTAGTTTTGGCTGAAAATTATTTATTTTATTAACACACAATACACAATGAAAACTCCAAGGGGGATATATAAAATTTCCTATTAACGATAGTCTAAAAGGAATGCATCCACAAAACAGATTCTAACAAAATAAATTAAGCAAATCCAGCAAAAAAATTGTGAAAACTAAAATTAAGCATGCAAATTCGGAGTATCCATAATTTATGTTTTTTTTTATTACTCTGCAACAACAGTTGACTCAACTTCGTATAAACTAGTGAATGCATTATACATTATGAATGGAAGCTGCTAACCGTGAAAGGACATAATGTGCAACATCTTTACCAATAAAGATGTACAAACTCATTGTAAATTTTTCTCTTTACACAAAAACATCACTTCAAGAAAAATACTTTTGTTCTAGGTTGGGAAAATTTTAATATTTTTTCCTTGGACTTGGTTTTTTAACACTTTTTTTCTATTTTCCTTGCGTATGATAAATGGCACACAGAGTTAACATAGTTAACATAGTATGCTGCGTAACTGGCAAAATCAGCGCGTAAGAAAGTTATTATTTTTGTTTACAATTGAAGATACATTTTGCCCACTAATGCGTGAATTTCTTCACACTGATGTGCGGTTTCCTGACTCAAGCATCAAATTCACTGTTGCTACGTTGTATTTTTACCCCTTGCCATGTATATATGTCCTGAAATTATCTTAAACAAAAGAAATTAAAAACGAATAAAGAACGTGTACGTATTATTTTTGTTATTTCAGTTAAAATATGGTTGCCAGATGTTCAGAAAGGAAAGTCAGTACATATGTTGGTGTTGTTGCTTTTATGACGCATCATTTTCTCATACATGTTTTAAACAGGGCCACATTGTACATATTGTTAAATTTGACCATAGTCGTATATTATATTCAATTTTTGCTAACGAAAATCCTTTTTATGGTATGTATTGTGACTGTGAAAATTAAATCATGCAAATGCCATGAGTGCGTTTGTTAAAAATAAACATATCTTCTTCAAAGATGCTACAATCACTCATTTTTAATCACATTAACTTTTGCTATGTTGTGCAGTTAAAATTAAAAATTGGACATTGAGCTGTTGCAGACAAAAGCAGTTTGCTGAACCAATTTTTAATTCTTCGGGGTAAATCTGTACATCTGCCAAACCTAATTATAAAGGGTATTGACTGAAAGATCACAAAAAACACACCAAATTGAGACATTACTTTCACAACACAACACCTACAGAATATTCGTGGTTTTGTCATACTTTTTAAATTGAACCTTTGCAAAATCACCCCCATGTATGACGTGTTTGGTATTTCACTAATTTTATTACAAATCACAAGCGTTTTATACTTCTGTTAACACAAAATTAAATTTAAAAAAATAGATTTTTCGGTTACATAAAAATTTTCTGTGCATTTTGTCTATGAATTATGTTTCATTTATAATAAATATGAATGAAAACTGAGAAAATATGTGTGTTGGTAATACCTTATAAGAAATAGTTTCTTTGCAAAATATTATCACAATGAGTGCACATGAATGGGGTGCATTGTCACTTTGGTGTTGTTTTCTATACTTGGTGAAGCATTGTTTGCATGAGTCAGAGCAAAAGCTGGAAAATAGAACTAAAGCAACAAAAAATATGAGCTAGCACTAATCGAAAAATAACTTAAGATTTTAATATTACAGGATAAAAATATACATGTGGTTTTGCATTTTTAAATATTTAAACAGCTGAAGCTTGAAAGGGCAATGACTCATAACACAGGCGAAGAGGAAAGTGCAAGTGTATCAAAATATCACACTGCACAGTTGAAAAATCTGGGCGAAGCTACAGCATTCAAGAACTTGGCGATACCTATTTAATGTGTTAAGATTGAAGGATAACTGAACACACAAACTTTGTGTAGGTAGATTTATTTACTGTGAATTAAAGCATTTAATTCTTAAAAATTTCTTCTCTAACCAAAGGGAAATTTACAGTAGAATAAAACAACCTATCAAAGACAAGTTGGGCTTAATGTCTCTAACAGCTAGGTCATTACAAACTGAGGAAATTGCTCCGAGAAACAAAATCCAGGTAGGAATTTGTATGGTCTGTACTAAGGAACCAACCTTGCTTCTAAGAGCAATAAATAAATAATTTCTTCCGCATTTTATTAAAATTTCCTAAATATTCCTATAAATTTTTTATTTATTCATACATCACAGACAATCCAAGTATTAACAAGAAATGTCAGTTAATTTAAATATGGCCAATTTAAAAACTGCAATCTTTTCAGATTACCACAGCCAAATGAAATATTTTCAAATTGAAGTGGTAGTCTTTCACAAGTTTTCATGCAATTATTGTATCATCTGCAAAAATACATGTTCAAGATAAATCAGTAATTATTCAGTAATCGTGTATAAAATGACAGAAGCGCAATTACTCACAGTATAATTTTCGTCAAAAGGTACACACACAGGACGACACGTTTTTCGCCCAGTCATGCAGTCGCGACGTTTTGCATGATTATTGTCTAAGTATTTGAAACTGCATGTATTCTTTTGCAAGGAAATTTTTGTGTCGTGTGTTTGAGGATCTCAGACGATTTTGAGTTTCTAAATTAGCTTCTCTGTGTTCTTTTATTGGTTTGAGAAGTAGTTTGTAAGGTCAGTCAGGGAACCAGTGGAGAGATTCATGGTGACTGGCCTCGTTATTGCTGTACTATGTGATAGGACAGTGGAAACTGTAATCGTGAGTCGCACGTATCAAAGCAATATTTCAACATTGAAAACATTCCGTATCAAGGCCACTGCCGGTTGATGCCAAATGAATGTACATTTATTAAAAATATAGTACTTGTGCGTTGTGTTGGGAAAAGAATATTTCGAATATAGCAAATAATATTTCCCTGTGAGTGCGTCATTTAAATTATTTCTTATCGAGGGACACTGACTGATAATAAATTGACTACAATTCACTGGAGTTTTATACAGAAATTTCTGTATGACTGATGTTATGTACTGTCTTTTTTTTAAATTCCAAATAGCATAGGATCACTGTTTCTCCCGCAAGTGTGACTGTGTAGACAATAAGGAGAATTAATCCAAGGTGTGCCTATGTAGATAATTTATACATTGTTTAATAATAAATTATTAAGAAGATCCATGTTACTCAAATACCTATTCAGAATGTTTATGTATCACGTAGCCTTGCGGTGGCTAATATTGCTCGCATTTGAGCGGATAACGAGTAGAGATGTTTCGAACACAAATTAGGCAGTTCAGGCCTTTTTATGAAGGCGGAGTAATCCTATTGTCTGCTCATCTGTAACCTTCATGAGCAAAACAGTGCTTTGTGCACCTAAGTATATAACGCAGAACATTTATGTACGAAATTTTGCCTCACAACTGTTTGTAACCATCTTTTACTACCAAAAATTGTATTTATTGTTATGTGTACACGTACGTGCTGATACACAGTGTTAATAACAAGTTTGCAATTTTCATTTAATACGTTTTTTATTATTATTTTTATTGGCATTATTACTGTAAGCCATTCTTACTTATATATACTGGCTTGTTGTTTTATCAAGCGTTTGTGTTATTTGTACTTAAAAATTAATTATCATTAAAAAAAATGAATTTCAGATATATATGTTTATTATAGTGTGTTAATTGTTCGTATTGGATTTTTATTAAGGTGGTAATTTTTCTTTAATTTTTTCGAGTTTGTGTCATTCTTTTTTTTTTTTTTTTTTTTGTGGATTATATAATCAACGATCATTTGTTTTGGTGTTTCTGAGTTTCGGACAGTTTTATTAGAACTCTGGTTCTTGTTGTGATGTGAGATATTCTTTTTCAGTTTATTCTTCGTATGTTTCAAATTAATTTATGTACGGATACTAAGAGGCAAACAGAACATGTCTCAACAGAACCAGTAAGAGCTCCTTAGCGACCCGAAAGGCAGGGTTGTTGTGCATTGTCAGTATAACCCTGGATACTCCTGACATGAACAAGGATGGAAGTTCTCTGGACTTACCAGAAGTCTCCACCAAGTTGTACGAGAATATTGCGCTTCGACGGCGGCTCTTAAATTCCGGTAATTTTGGAACTTTCAATTTGTTTCACTATAAGTGTACTCTGTTAAACCTAGTTAAGCCTAGTTAGGCCTGTTAAGCCTGTATACTTCGTTTAGTGCAGGTTAGTGTTTCGAACATTTCCTATCTCGCTTTTTAATGATTTTGTAACTTTCGTATTGTATTGCAATTACGTAGCCTCCGCTATGACGTCACGTAATAATAAAATTACCTCACAGTATTGTTAAAAAAATAGTTGTTCTTGAATAGTTTAAAAATGTGTATCAAGGCAATGTAGGTAGTTTATCTAACCTACAGTTCGAAATGTAGGTTTTCTACAGTCCTCTTGTTACACAATCATTTTTCTGTTCGGACATTAGAATAGGCAAGGGCACAACCGTTGTGCGCACACTAACCTGTATTACCACTGCGGTCTGTTCACAGCTACGAGTATACACTACTGAAGTTGCCAAGTGCGGACCGAGCACAGTCGACTTGCTCTCTGCTCGCCGAGCTGTGAGAACGAGCACAGTGTCTCAGTGACAACTCGAGTTTCCCAACAACGTGGCCGCTACTCTGGTGTACGGAACGTGAGTGTCCTGTGCCTGTGGCTTGTCCTGGCGCATCCTTCCAGTTGGTGAGTGTACTAGTACTATTAATAACTTCCTCAACTTACGTAGAACCATCACATCACATGTACTTACTGTCTGCCCCCGCAAAAATAATGGGGGAAGGCCATGTGTTTTCTTCTGATTCTGCATTCTAGATGAACAGTGACTTCAATATTAACATTAGATGCTAAATAATAAAAATAAATTATAACACGTTTTCTAACTGGCAATTTCTTAAAATGCATATCCATCCAGCCAGTCGGATTCAGTGTTTATCTCTACAGATCACTTTGTGGTTTTGTAATAAAATTATTCATAACTCAACTTTCACCCATAAAGTATTGATATCGTTGATTCAAGTTTATATTATAAGCCCCCTATAAATTCCATTACTTCAGTTTCGTAGTATCTAGATCCTGACTGCATGCACAATAACAGTCGTTAATAGAGTAGGCCTAACTGTGTTACTACACGAAGACACATTAATTTGCTGACATGTTCGCCAAATGCCCGGCAACTTAATGCTTGCGGTTAAAAGTCTGCCGTACAGGGAAATCCCTTGTTGCATAACCTGAGGACACGAATGTACCTGTATTCTTGGACTGTGTTTCTGCTGCTGTCTGGTGCTTGGCACCAGATGCTATCACACTGTGAAGTAGTAACTGGCAATCACAAGGGTCCATTGTAATCACTTTACCGTGAAATCTAAATGAGGGTTGTACAAGATGTCATTTGAACCCCTCTAACGCCTTACATTTTGTTGCTTCCTCTCTTCAGATTGATAAAATCTACTGCTTCAGCAACACTAGGTTTGTAGCGGAATACGTAACAAAATTAATAGTTTACTTCTTAACGCACTAACAAATAAATCCTTTATGTTAATTTGCAAGAGTAAAACTTACCAATACGTCCAGGACTAGCGTGAAACATACGAATATAAATCATACGGCTATAATTTTTAAAATTTGCATTCGATTTTCTTAATCTATGCTCTCTTTCTCTTGTCCAGTAATCTTAAAACTAGGCAGGGTAACGGCATTAGTGTTATTACAGCTGTTATTTTTTTTAAATGTACATATTTTTCTATTAAATAAACTAACTACACAGGTATGTATATATCACACACAATTAAATATTTACATAAATCTTTATGCAACAGAATTTTTAATCTTCACGTGTTGCTTGTACTTGCGCATTAATCAAATTACACAGAGAAATTGGCATGCAAATACTTATTCATTATCATTCTATTTGTAAGCAACACACGGTAATATAAAGAATTTTATATATTTATATTTTTCGAGGTTTATAAAACTTATTAATCATACATAAATAAATACTGGGTTATTAGTCTGGAAATGTTATTTCAAACAAAAATACCGCAAACAGCAATGTAAATATTATGTAAAATTTTTCTTCCATGAGTTAAAATATTGGGTATATAAACTTGATAAAGTTGATGAGTCAAGATCTCCGCCCATACGAAGGCTGAGGGATGTTATGAGCACGGAGTGTGTAGTTGCTGCAGCATCGCTGTAGTCACCCCAAGTATCCATGACAGGTAGGCTGCACCGTCTATAGTTTTCCACGCAATTTTAATATTTATGACAATCAGTATCCACTTAGCACACTGTCTGTCCTCCTACAACCGCTTGACACTTAATTCTGTGATAAGTCAATCACAGTCTCTGTAAAATATTTTGTATTATATAATTGTAGCTAACGTTCCAATTGTTACATCAACTTACCCATGTGCAATTATTTATTTTACTTTAAAATAAGATATTAAAAGATTTACTTTAATTTTGTTCTTCGCCATTTTAAACCAGATTTTTATACACTCTTACATAAAAATATGCTTATCACAACGTCTATAAACCAAGTCTTAAATAAATTTCATTTGTAAAAATTAACAAAATAAAACAATTCAATTATTTTTCAATATAGTAGCTTCAATTTAAAAACAATACACATAATAAGGTACCAAAACATTAAAAAACTATTACTAATTCACGTCAAATATAACTTCTCCAGTTGCCGTTTTTTACTGAACGTATACAGCAGCGGAAGAGAGCTAATTTTCCGAATCTGGGCTCGCGAGTGTTACAGTAGAGTGTATAAAAAGTTTGTCCATTCCTGTGCCATAGTGTCCCTTATGCGAATGCAATTCTCAGACTTAATGCACAAACATTTTTAAAAAATAGCTCAAGCCAGATCAGAAGAGTCTCACGGCATAATATGACGAAAATTTATAAATAACTAAATGGAAATATAATAGTTAAATTAATTTGTAAATATGAAAATAATGTAAAGTATACATATACACTAACGTTCGTGAAAAATGAAACACCAAGTAGGATACATGTGACTGAAATGAACTTTATACCACAGATTAGAAACATGGCAATACACAATTTATTAGAATTACAGAACTGTTCATGATCTCTGTCCTCGAGAATTTAGTATGGTGTGAAGCCACTATTTTCTGTAATCAGTTCCCCTCAACGTCATGGCATGGAATCAAAGAGGATGTGGATATTTTTCTTGGGGATCTACCTCCACGCGGTTGGTGCGGCCTTCACTGTAGGACAGGCTGAAGAGGAACTAGTCCGAAAACACTACATTTTACCACTCAGCACGTCAGTGACGGCGTTCACGTGCTCATTGACATCTGGAGAGTTTGTGGTGTCTGGACAATAGAAGCCGACGGGATGGCATGCGTGCAAACAGTCCAGTCCGCAGCAGACAGCGTCGAACCGTCGGCCCTGACAGGTCCACGAACATTGCAGTGCTCCATTGTCGAGCCAATACTGTGGACGAGCCTGTATGGTCCATTACTGTCATGCGGGCAAGATGGCGGTCATCCCATGCTGTGGTCACACTGCGCGATCCAGTACCTGCTTGTCGCTGCGTACGACCCTCTTCAATCCACTGGTTCCACACACTGGTTCGTAGTAACATGCCCTGTACGAGCTGCAATGTCACGGTATGACAAACCCGTTTCCCGGATACCGCTCGTTCTGCTCCGTTCGAACTCACTCACATGCTGATATGGCGCCCTTTGCTTCGACGAGGCGTACTGGCACTTGCTATATTTCGTTTGACGGCTCTTCACTGACTGAGCTGTGAGTAACACTGGTCTTTCCGTCATACACGAGAGGGCACTGTTGGTCCTACGTGTACGTCATCTCTCTGCAATCGTAATTACTTATTGCTGGTACACTGTTCTACACACACTCTGAGTTTGGATTCATTCGGACCATTCTTTCTGGGTGTTGCGATTTTCTCAAACAACATTGTTGTAAGGATGACTCATACCAGTCATAATGCTTGTTAATTGTTTCTATATTTACCTCTCAAACAAAACTTAAACTCTACTAACTAGGAATGTTACAAATATTGTAAAACGCGGAACGGGTCTGTGAATATAACTATACAACACTATTCAGCATGCCACGAACACATTTTTCAAATTTTTATGCGCCATTTCTATCGCAACGGAACAAACCACAACTCTTTTTTGTTCCAGGTGGCGAGATCTCTCTTGAATTTCAGAAATGAATCGACTATTCACATGCTAGATATAGTGTTATCGTCTAGCATTCGTTTTCTTACAAAGGTTATCAGCCTTTAACTTTACTCTTCATATTAAATTTGAATTTCGAAATAGCAAATGTAATATATTATGCAACAAGAACACATTTTGTGCATTTGGTTTACGAAAAGCAACAAGAAACGATCGTGCCACCAACCCCCTGCAGAATGTGGTACTGCCTTCCAAGAAGATGTCAGCTGGTTATATTGGTAATTACTCTTCTTATTATTGCATGTAGATGTCGTGAAGTATATAATAAAGGAAAGTGAAGGTGTCTGAGAATTGTAGAGAAAACTGGCGCGAATAAAAATGCCAGATAAATCCTACGATGTGCTGTATAGTGTGCTGTACAATCCTACGATTGTAATGTGCTGACGCTCGCACTAGACGTAAGCTCCATGAGCGGTCCGGCTCTGTGGGGGTGGACCAACCTCGACCCTTCCCTGCCTTAGGCAGACCCGCTCCCTGCCTCATCGCTTGCCTGGCGGCCGGGGAATTATTGACACTAGTGAACAGGCTGACCTCACAGCCCATCCTCCTCCCCCTGCCGGGGAAGCCGGTGAGTTTAGAGGATGCGCAAGAATATTCTGGGAACCAGGACCCTCGGTGCAGTGCGGCATTTTGAGAAATTTCTGGGAGATGACCAATGACCCTATAAATATTGCAGCAGTCCAAGGATCGTCAGTCTTGGTAGAAGCCATCTGTCTGAGTGCGGAGGGTGAATTTGAGTGTGGTGAGGGACGGCGAAGAAGATGGACAACACCGAGAGACTACGAGACGACGGCGGACGAGGTGTTTGTTGTGTGAACTGGACAGAGGGCGCGAAACCCGACAAGTGAAAACTACTGTGCATGAGGGCACTCGGAGTACTCTGGAACAATGCGGACTGGTAGAATCTGGAGAAAATTGAGATGGGGCTGTGTAAACATGTGATACGGACTTTATAATAATATTGGAACTTTCAAATATGGACATGAAATGTATAAAATAATTCATTAGGTTTTGAAACACACTCAATTGCAACACCCGAAAAATACTATTTCATGGATATAATTACCCTACATTATTTCCTTATTTTTATCGCTAGACATATTGTCATGTAGGAGAATTATAATGATATATTTTTCTCATTTGTCACCTGTATGAGTTCATCTGTTTATGTAAATTCTTGTTCGTTATTTTTTTTTTTTTTTTGTAATTTTCTTAACGCATAGGATTTTGAAAACTTAGTTGTATGGGGGCAATATTTTATGTTTGATTGAATATGATAGTGAGTTTTTCAATGTGAAATTTATGAAATTAATATTTATTTTTGGCGTGATCTAATTTTTTAAGTGTTTCGATGAATAATTTTATTGTATCTCAGTTCCGAGATCACATATTCTGTGGTTTTTCAGCCGTTAGGCGGTTGGAAGTGGTTCATGTGGGTGGTTTAAATAGTTTTGATCCCCATTGGCCTGCATGTTTAAACCCTGACTGTTGATTGGCTGGCACCTTAGGTCCCCTTAAGCTAGCTAGTGCCAGTCGGCAGAGTATAACGCTCTCTTCGTTAACAGCATCCAACCAAGTCAGACGTGGGCTAGGACCTCCCGTATGATGTGGACGGAGAGGTAGTATTTTAATTAGTTTTTGGGTGCGTACACGTTTCCCTGAAGTCACTTAATAGTACTCTACAACCAGCAATGAAGTGAGTTCACAGTCTCCCTTTTTTCTAGTTTCTACCACACCATTTCCTGCGCGAACATCCTAACGTCAACCCAGTTGGTGAATTAAAGTAAGTCCTATGCAGCGTACTCACATTTTTGTCAGAACATAATTTTTTTTTTGTTCTATCAGTTCAGTTTTCGATTAGCCTCAGTTAAGGAAGCGACTTCCTTTTTAATTCCTAAATACAGAATGTTCCAGTACAATTACCCCCATGGTAAAACTAGAGATAAGTGTGACATTTACGAAAGCTAGACTGCATAGTGAGCACAACAATTTTAAAGTTAGTTCCAACTAAGTAAAGGAGTATAATTTTTCATTTTTGAAAACGAGTGACTTCAGACACTGTCAAGTTATAATACGTAGACTAATAGCCATAGGGTTTAAACAGGCTAGGCATGACCACATATAACTTTCCTAGTATAGCAGGGTGTGTTTCTAGCTTTGCTTCCACTGCCTATTGCCATCAGGGTTTGTAATTATTCCTTCTAAAAAACAATTGCAAATGCATAAAAAGAAATGGTAAAAGAGAAATAAAGTGATCACATCAGGAGGACGTATCTGCAGTGTTGACCTCTCTGCTATACGGTAAGGTTAACCTGTTTTTCTATTCAGTGCAAAACCTATGTTTTATGAAAGTTTATGTTGCCTGCCTTGCTGTAACGGACGTACACAAATAGTGTACATAATTAATGATGATTTTCTAGACGATGCTAATAACCATAAGCTCATTCACCTACCAGGCCATGGCTACACTGGGCAATTCTACAACTGCAGCCTTGATAATGTTACAAATTTTCCACTGAAATATTTAAAGTCAGCTATTCTGCTTATTTATTTGCCATATTGTGACAGTTTCATTGTTGTGTTTGCAAACCACGGTTTTCATGTGAGTGAAGAATCTCATAAAGAGCACCACAGTGACACTTGCATATATACAAAAGTCCTTGTGAGTGCCATAGGCAATTGGTCCTGGTTGGAATTAATAAAACTGACAGTACTAATTACAGCTCAAAACACTGAATATTCAGTAAGCAGCGACCAAAGAAAAAAGGTCATTTACATCCCGAATATATAAGTGTTCATTTTATATGCAGAAACCCCAGAAAACTAATCTGCGTATGGTAACCGGCACACATTAGCATAACCTAGAAGGTGTATTGGAGCAAGAGTAATTAGCTGGTCAGCACATGCTCACATGGACCTGGTAAGCACATCCATGACAACAGCATATATTATTCTTTGATTATTTTTGTTTTGCATTCCAACCAATTGGCAATGAAGTAAATAATTAAATACAGGGAAAACTGAAGACCTCACGAGTGAACCTGCACAGCTAAGTCCATGCGAGTTGTGCTGTATAGCTAATTGTGGCAGAAAACCTGAAATACAGGTAAAGTACGCCACATAAATGATTTGGCTATCCAAAAGCGGTGTCATTGCGTGTATGTATGGGTACACTACATTAAATAAATTGGCGCCAACAAAGTGGTGGCCAAATAATGCTAGAAGGAAAGTATGTATTTTAGTAAATAAGTAGGCGAACAGGAATACAGTATGACTTTATAACAATAGATTGCAGAACTTTGCAATGTATCGTTGAAATTGAGGAAACTGTAGAAATTAGACTGGAAATGTCACTGGCCAGCCAGGTTGATAACACTGTGTCTACGTCAGATACTACAGCGAACACATAACAACAGTCACCTACACTAGCAGCGGCGTGTGTTAGATGTCTGGTGGACACAGCACAAGTGTTTGCTATGTTACTACAAAATTTGGGAAATATGCTAACACAGCTGCAGTATCAAAGCACAAAACTGCAAACGCAGTTACAAGCTTATCGGAAAGAGATGTGCCAAGTTATACGTGATTAAGTTTACGGGATGCAGGAGAGCATGTAATCAGTTGAGAAAGGTCCTGTTGTTCCCACCCACGAGTCTGAAGTGCAGGTAGTTAAGGTTGCAGAGGCACATAAAACACTTAGCCCTACAGGTTATGAAGCGCCCTCACATCCCGAGACCATGCAGAAAGAAATCCTTTGTTTTTAAACCCAAACATTTTGGTTATCCAAACATTTTGAGATCTTAACCAGCCCGGAACCGTGGCTCATCTGCGTCGAAGCAATATTTCAAGACAGAACACATTTAGACTCAGGAGCCTCGCTGTCTTAAATTGCAAACGAAAGTAAATTTTAAATGCATTTTATAAATATCTAAGACTTTTGCATTTCGTTAGAGAAATAAGCTTACGAGTATTGAAAATTATGTATATGTCAGCCCGAAAGCGCATTTGAAATGATTTCTAAACGAATAATGTTGGCATAAGATCATAATAAATTTACTGAAATTTGCGGGACTTTTATACAGAAAACTGTGTCTGACTTGTTTTATTTATCACAATTTTTAAACTGCAAAAAACATAGTTTTACGATTTATATTTCGGATATACCTGTGTACAAACCAAGAGAAAATTCTCCGAAACTCACATACGCTACAAAACTTTCAACCCTATAATATTAATATATTTTGCATCAGAAAATCCATGCTACCCGAATGCATGTCTATAATGATTATGCATCACACAGCCTTGCGGTGGCCAATCTTGCTCATGTGTAAATGATGACGGGTGATTAATATTTCAAACACAAACTCTGGCAGTACAGGCGGTTTCTGAAGCCACAGTAATTTTATTGTCTCCTAATATGTAGCATTTATGCACTACAGAGTTATGTACGATATAAACTAAACATTTATTTACAAATTCATATATCGTGAAAGTTTGCAAACGGTGTATAATGCATAGAATTTCATGAAACGGAATATCAGAAACGGTTAAAATTGGTTAATTTAATTTATTATCATGTTTTTATCTTCATCTCCGTGGTAATACTAGGTGACAATAAAAACTTGCAGTTGTTATATTGGCAAACCGTTCTTAACACAGAGTATTCAGCGTAACAAGGTACATGCTTGCAGTAGATATATTAAACAGCTCCTTAGCGATGTGACAGGCAGTGTTGTGCATTGTTAAGGTATCTACAGATACTCTCCAGCTAGTCACTGAATACATGAATATGGAACGAAGTTCTCTGGACTAGCAGAAATTTCCACCACGCGGTACGATAATACTTCACTACGATTGCCGATATTACGTTCAGGCACACGTTGCATTCATAACTTTACATATGTTTCACTTTTAAAATTTCCACTTTTGAGGCCCATGCACATGAGACAATATTACGTACTTATTTCCGTGCAAATTAGTTTTCATGATCTTTCATGCCAAATTATTCAATAATTTTGTATCCTTTTTTGTGAAAAATAAATTATTAAAATACAGGCTGTGATAAAGGACAAGCCTCGTGTGAAGTGGGAATCACATATGCCAGTAAAATTCCCTTTTTATTTCCGCCTGGTGGCGTGATGTGTTGAGGACAATCAGTGAAGACGAATATGTCTCCGTGTCATGTATCAGCTGTTTAAACAGTAGCCCTTGCGAGCTCTGGCTTATCATCTTATGATCATGTATTATGCGTGTGTCTAACGTGCTGTACGGATTGTGTGAGCAGTATAATGAATGATATATGTGTACCTATAGGTTGTTAGCAGTCGATTGAGAACTTTGAGTGACATCCTTCTGATCTACATTTCTTTCAGTTCAATATGAACTACTCGCATTACCATAAACCAGATCAGTATATACACGCCTCTGTTAAGCCAAGCTGCGAGATTGTTTGGAACACAAACATATTACTTATATATGACTATCCTTTATATATGTTATAAATTAATAAGAAAATTAAGTTAATTTAATTGTGTCAACGAATTGGAACTATCACCTTTTTGTAGGCTCTCCACGGTAAAGTGAGCACTAATGAAAGCCCTGCTTAAAATCTACTCGTATACAGATAGTGTTAACTTTAGTCGTCCGTCGGTCAAGTATAACCCTGAAATAATAAGCAAAGTAAATATTTCACACATCTGCTGAGTTTTGAACTTACAGGTTATTAAATATAATACAGAGCAAAATACCGTAAAACCCTGTTAAGGCATTTCAGAAAAATACTGAGAAATGTCTGCTTACTAAGCAGGAGAACTTCTTGAAAGGGTAAAACTATATTTTTGGAACAGAACAATATTGTAAGCTTTTTAGGTTTCTCAAGCAGGAAATCTTCTAAAAGGAAAACTTTTTAAGATTGTTTTAATGTAGGATCATTTTAGAATTCACACTTATTATTAAATTAACACTTTTGATACAACGTTAAAACTTGGTGCTACTTTTTCTTCGGGGCCACGGTGGCTGAGCGGTTAGACTGCTCACCTCTTACCAAGGCGGACCGGGTGGGTCACTTCCGGATGTTCGCATGTGAGAATCATACCGGATGATTCCGCTGGTCGGCGGGTTTTCTCTAGGAACTCCCGTTTCCCCCGCCCTTTCATTCCGGCACCCTCATTGGCTCTCAAGGTATCGCTTTTAGGAGCTACCCAAATCTCTTCACTCACGCACTTTCCCTTCCTTGTTACCGACACTACTGGATGGATTCCATTCAGCGTGACCTTGCAAATGTATGCCAAAAGGGCAGCAATGGATTTCCAAGGCTGATTTCAAAAGTGTTTTAACAGCGAACAACTTAAATTATGATGTGGAAAAAAGAAATTATTTTTCTAGACCGCTGTCAACTTTACACGATGGATGTCAGTGTGTGCGTGTTCGTTAAAATATATGCAGTTTAACAGCAGGCCCGTCTTTCGCAGATATACTTAAAATGTAGTAAACCAACCGCAAAACAGCTATAATACAATAGATAAAGTTATTATCATTAAGTGACCCATTTCTGTTTGATTGATCAGGGAAATTGAACTATAGAGAGAAATGCAAAGTTAACTTACACAAGTAGATAACGCGTCTCGCACCCAACCGTATTTAAAAAAGATCTACCTTAAAAATAGACACAACTACAGATAAGTGGGTGAAGATTTTTTAACTGCAGGCATTGCTTGTAACTATTACTTACTTTGAATTTGTCATCAGTACAAGCACAATCATAACGATTCCTCACAAATCTATCAGTGAAGATTTTTTAACTGCAGGCATTGCTTGTAACTATTACTTACTTTGAATTTGTCATCAGTACAAGCACAATCATAACGATTCCTCACAAATCTATCAGTGAAATTTTTAGAATTATATTCCTTCCACCGACTGTTTTCGAATCTCCATCACGTTTACATTCAAACCACGCTTTTAAGTAACACGGTCGTTCTAATGCTGTTTTTATTTTATAAAAATGCCACAACTAAACAAAGAAGGCCGCGTGGGAAATTCGCCTTAAGGAACGGGCCATTGTAAAAAAAGTAATTAAATACAAGGGCTATATAAACCATTTATAACGTTTTTAACCTTTTACAACGACCGAAAAAAAAGCGGATCTGTACGTTAGTCATTTTGAAACAAACATAATTCTATGTGCACCAAAATTATCATTTTAAAACATTTTTACAAAAAGTATATATATGAAAGTTTACTGGAATACACGTAATTGCATGTAGAACGTCTTATGAATACATTTTGTCAATGCTAAGTGAAAATAAAAATGTACGTGTGATTTTTTAATTACTTTTATGATCTCCACGTTACTGTTAAATGTATGAGTTTCACAGTAGAGCATTTCGGAAAACGATAGACACCAGTTCTCGTAAAATAAGGATAATAATGTATGTATGTGTGTATATATATATATATAATATATATATATATATATATATATATATATATATATATATATATATATTATGTTGTGTGTGTGTGTGTGTGTTTGTTCAAAGATGAATGCCACGAGTCATATAAACATAAAATCTATATATTTGTCGCACAAATCTCAGAACTGGATAACATTAATGTGTTAGTCTAGAGCTCGAATTAGCTGTCACGTTGTTAGAACGAAAAGAAAAATATTTCTTGACAGTTTACTATGTGGTTTGCAGTATTTCTACTTTAACTTTACATATCAAATATGAAATATGGCAGGTAAACTAACAGTCGGATTAATAATAACGTGCAAAATTCCGTTCTTCTGACTTTAAGTAACACTTTAACTAAAACAAAACTTTGTGTAAATTACCCTTTTTTGAAATTTGTGAGTATATGTATGTTGCAGATATTGGCGCAACACAACAATTTAATTAAAATTCAACCAATTGCACGCTAAAACCAAACAAATATCTAATTCCCCGACAAATTTTTCAAAGCGCAACTCAAAATCAATCATATTTAGGGTCAAAATAAATTTCAACTTCTGTTCACTCTCTTTGTGTGTGGTTCTTCAAAAACTAATTTTCGAGCTAAAATCGTCATATTTTTGATGAAATTCCAAGAATTTTCATACTTGTGATATTATTAAAATTTCAAGTAAATATTTTCCCTTTTTGACATAAATTTAGCATTATTTACCCAGAAAATGTACTACTGATCAAGGAGTGATCAAAGTATGTTTTAGAAAAAGTGCGCTTGATTGGGAACTCAGATTTGGGCCAAATTATTTGATTTTGAGCCAAATTATCTTAATTTTTGCGGTGAATTTGAAGAGATGAATCAGGTTTGAAGAAGAGATTGAAAAATTGTTGCTTGAAAGTGAGTGAATTTTAGTTAACTTATTGAGTTGCACCAATATCTGCGAGAGTATTCTACTGATTAATAAAAATGTGTACAAATAAACACAAGAAAAAGAAAAAAAATTTCACTTAGATGAAAAAAATTGATTTTTAATCCATAAAATAACTCAACCAAATATCTAAAAAGTGTATTAAAATATCGAAACTATATTTTGTTAATATACAATTGTTTACTTTATCCATTTAAAAAATTTAAAAATTTATATATCTTTAGTGATATTTTCTTTCAAATAATCAAGAGTTAAATTTCGTTGGCTAGTTAAAAAAAAGTATCACAAATTGTACCAGCCTCAAAATTTTTTTAAAAATCAATACTAATTTTTATACTTGTTTTATCTTTAACTACTGCTGTTTTTTCTATGTAGGCAGTCAATAACATACAATGGTCTTCGTCCCCAAATTGAATAATAATTGATATCCCCATGATAGTTTGTAGTTGGCTTATAATTAAGTTCATTAATTAAATACATATACAGTATCTAATTTTGTTCTAGAATTTCTAAAAAGATTAAAAGCCAGATATATTTTAAGACAAAGATAATTTCCAATATCTAAGATTGCAATTTTCCTTAGGAAAAATATCATTTCTACCATTTTTAACAAAAATGTTTCTCACATTACAATGATCGAACATTGAAGCATGCACATATTACTCAGCACGATTTTTTCTATTAGTTTGGAAACCCACAATTCCAAAATCAGGCATGTTAAATTGCAAATTATTAAACTGATCTTTTATATCAAAGTTAAAAACAATTGTCCCTGTAGGAACTTCTTTTTCAAAACATTGCCAACACTTAAAACCAATATGAATTTTAGGATTTTTATATAGATTTTTTAAAATTGCAATCTATGTGTTAGACTCGTATTCAACAATAGGCTACAAAATTTTTTAATTTTTCAATCAAAATTCTATCTGGATCAGCATAAGTTTTATCAACCGAACCATCTGATTTTTAGTTTCATAAACAAATAAACAAGTGCTATCAGATGAATTTCTAAAGTGATTTTATAGTCACCATCCCAGCAAACTTCATTATTATCGCGAATAAAGCCAAACAAATATCTTAATGGATACATTATTTCAGTAATTTTATCACTAAGACCAAATTTTACTCGAAATTTATCATCGACACCAGTATAAACTAAACAATTTTGTTCACCTGGTGATCTTAGCTAAATATTCATCATTGTCGAAGTTAATACTGGATTATCAACAGCCTCAATAATATGTCCATGTTTTGAAATTTCTAGTCTAGAAAACTGAAATGGAAAAAAATTAGAAAAAAATCGTCAATATTATCTCATATTTCGTGTTTTGTCTCATCCCCAGTTTTATCTATGTTTAGTAGGCGATATTCTTCCAAAACATAAGCATCATTTGGAAAAGAAAGGTCATCTCCTATGGAATATCAAACTAGATTCTATTATTGTAAATATTCAAATTCCCCTTCGTTTGATCAGTTGGGGGGAAAAGTTTGTCTCTCAAAACCCGCAATGCTTTTATAGCTCATTTATAAATATAAATAAATATTATATAAATGAAGGATTCAGAGGGAGTTCATCGAGTGAAATTGCTCATCGAACCATATAAAATTATAAAAAGATCAACGAGGTAGAAAGAGAGAGAGAGA
This sequence comes from Dryococelus australis, assembly GCA_029891345.1. Taxonomy (NCBI): domain Eukaryota; kingdom Metazoa; phylum Arthropoda; class Insecta; order Phasmatodea; family Phasmatidae; genus Dryococelus; species Dryococelus australis. The sequence goes on along the minus strand of CM056994.1, from coordinate 183,347,990 downwards.
GAAAAAAAATAAATAAAAAAAAAGGAAATATCTACCATTAATTCGTGAATTACAAAATATTGGCAAAAAATTAGAACAAGTAAGTGGGGAAAATAAACATTTAATAACAACACTAGTACCCGTTGCTGCAAAATATTTAGACTATTCGCCAACACCAGAAGAAAATTCTTTTGAAAGATAATTATTCCCAAAATTACCTAATGTAGAAGAGCGAATGGAAATTGTACCCATAAAATATTTGACGCATCCGGATTCTGTTATAAAACTCTGAAAGTAATTCTTGAAAACATTGTTTTAAACAACATATGGTTTACAAGGAGATGGACATAAATTTTAAATTGGATATATAGAAGAAATAAATAATGATAAACTATATGTTAACCGCAAAGAACTTACAATAACAGAAATACTTTCTAATTTGTTAAAAAAAAAATACACAATCGGATCTTGAAGGTGAACTCATCGATAATCCCAATGAAAATTACACAGAAATTGTTTTATCAACCAATGCTGAATTCCAAGAATATAATCCTAAAAAGCCAATAAACTCGAATAGTAGTTGGAAGTATGTAAAACTAAAACCAATTTATAATAATTATATAAGAGCATCAAGATCAGCACCAAACACACCAGAAAGAGCGAATTTAACATATTCACCTAGATCTGGAAAAGGTATAAAAAAAATAATAATTTGCTGACAGAGTATATTTGGATGGACAATGTTAGAAAATGATGTGACAGATTATTAGTTATTCACGGTGAAGAAAATGCTGGGAATAAAAATTTTTACAATGAGAAAGTAAACATTATGAATACGCTAAACAATACATTTTCTGATTTTGTTGTGAATACCACGAAAGGAATTTGTAATACGAGTTTTAAATGTTATTCCACATTAATTTTGGAATTCTGAACACCATGGCAAAGGAATTATAAACTGGGCATTAAACGATTAAAAGAAGCCCGAAATGCATTTGCCAGGTTATAATTATTGTGGACCATTTACAAAATTAAATGAAATAATAGAAACAGGAGATGCAGGAATAAATAAATTAGATGAAGCTTGTAAATTTCATGATATTGCTTATAGAGACCACAAAGATTTATAATCTAGGCATGAATCATATAAAATTTTACAAAAAGATGAAAAATAAATCATGTTAAATAAAGATACTCCAATTGGAGAAAAAATTGCTTCTGCAGCTGTTGCCTCAACAATGTTTACAAAAAGAAAACTTTATTGGCGTATTAAAACATTTTAATGCATTAAAAATGTTTTATATTTATGTCTTTTATTCTTCCAATCATCTAAAACACCAGACGGGCAACGCTTGCGCGTCTGAGATAATACACATTTTTTATCAATATTTAAATAATTGTTTAATTATTCAAATTTTTTAAAAATATAAATGAAGATAAAAAGCTTAATGTTCGACATACCCATTGATCAATTAAGAGATTTGGGTATAGATGAACTTATAACAAAAGAAAATCTTGCGAAAAAAAATAAAAATTTAAAAGAAGGAAAAAGTTTTAAATTATCTCTACCATTCCCAACAGTAAAAAAAAAATGGCCAATGACAAAATTGGAAGTGGCTTATATCATGAAGGATTTCTACGAATTTTATTTGCAGCTTTGGGAAATCTTGGTGCAATAGCTGGACGAGCTAGTGCAATTTATAATTCTGTTGAACAAACTACAAAAAATAATGAAGAATTGGAAGAACAACAGAGAGACAATTTAGCTATGGAAAACAAGGTTGGTAGTGGTATACTTGCGAAAAAAAGAGGAAGGCTAAAAAAAAAATTTTTAACTCCTTTATCCAATACCGATATTGAAAAATATGTAAAAAAATTAATATTAAAAATTTCAGATGTGTTTATATGATTGAAAAACCACCAAAAAATATGCTAAAAAATGAGTGTGCTATGGTTAATTTTGATAATTTAACAAATCCTGGCACTCATTGGATTTAATATTTTAAAGAAAATAATAATGTTTATTATTTTGATTCATGTGGTGGCAATATTCCTAATTATGAATTAATTATTACAAAACAATATAATTTTTATTACAATGATGATCGAGTTCAGAATTTTCATTCTGTTTTCTGTGGATATTTATGGTTAATTGTTGTACACCTTTTTTTCGAGAGAATTTAAGTTTATTGATATGATTTCTATGTTCTAAAATTACAGATATATTCGGGAAATCATTAATCGAATTTAAAAAAAAAAACTTAGACAATATTGCTGAATATTTAAAAACATACGTCGATTCAAAATGCAGTTCGAATATTTTTTCTTTACAAAGCGAATTGGGCATTTGTTTTGATTTTACGTCTTGCGTCTCATCATGTGTCTCATGTTTTGGACGAATAATTGTTAATAAAGGTGAACCTGTAGATTAAAAAGATAAAAATATGCTATCATTAAAAGATATTTCGATATATATATATATATGCATTAAAAAAGGTTGTTGATTCAAAATATAAAATTATTGGTTCTGATTGTGCTCTAAAAGAATATATAAATTTACAATTCAATAACACTATTGCCGATTACATAAATCGAATAAATAATGTAAAGACGACATTTAAAAAAATGTAGATTCAAAATATAAAACTATTGTTTCTGTATATGCTTTAAAAGATGATATAGATTCAAAATATAAAGCTATTAATGCTGAATATGCATTAAAAATGATGTATATTAAAAATATAAAACTATTGTTGCTTATTATGCATTAAAAATGATGTTGAAACAAAATGCAACACTAGTGTTTATGATTTAAAAACATATGTACATTCAAAATTTTAATAACATTGTTTCTGATTTACGAGATCAAATAAGCAAAGTTTTTGTTTACATAACAGAATATATTTCTATTCAAAATCGCAGAATTAATAAAATGGCAGATCCTATTTATGGAAAAGATGCCGTCAATAAAAGATATCTCGATAAAGATATAACCAATAAATTGCATGATTTCAACAAAGTAATTTTGAATTATTGTCATACACTTGTTGATTTGAAAGTTGAAAAAAAATCAAAGAAGACTCTGATAATGAATTAAATGTTAAATTACAAAATTTAAACCAATCTCATATATTTTTTTACATGCAGAGTGGAATAAAATGACTAATGTTTTTCACTTAGATAATTATCAAATTTGCATTACTTTTTTGATGTTTATAAAATATTTACGGATATTCTCATGTTTGATAATAATTTGGCCGTTTTCAAGAGTAATACAAAGGTAGATCACGGCAAGCCCTTTGACGTTCACAAATGTGATAATTAAACTTTTAAATAAAAAAAAACAATTTCTTTATGTTGATGGAGAGGTGGTGGCAATATATATATTGTGTGTGTGTGTGTGTGTGTGTGTGTGTGTGTGTTTGCAGTGCAAGAAGGCTACTAAAAATAATAACATAAAAAATTAGAATACAACAAATCGGTCTTTACTCCAGAAAAGCATATGCTCATTGTGCAATTCTAAAAAAATCAACATTGCGAGAGAAGGAATAATCAATGAATTATATAAACCTGGGCGATAAAATGTTCCAAGAAGAAAAGTTATTTCGTGTGGAATGGATGATTTTGGCAAATTGATCTTGTAGAAATGGATAATGGAAATTTGAAAGATATATCTCGCATAAATAAAGGCTATAAATATATTATGACAACTATTTATGTATTTTCAAAGTTTGCATTTGCTTTACCAATCAAAAATAAAACAGAAAAAAATTTAGCAAATGCTTTAGATAACATTTTGATCGAAAGAAAACCAAATAATTTTCAATATGACAATGGCTCAGAATTTTATAATAAAACATTTAAAGAACTTATGGAAGAGCATAATATAAGTAATTTTTCTTTATTTTCTGAATTAAAAGCTAGTGTTGTTGAAATATTTAATCGACCTTAAAAAAATATATTGTGAAAAAAATTTTCATTGATTGACAGTTATAAATGAATAAATATATTGGATAATTTAGTGAAATACTACAACAACACAAAGCACAGCACTATTGGTATGAAGCCAATTGAAGTAAATTAAAAAAAAAATGAAAAAAAAATTATTGCAATTTTTTTTTAACTAAAATGTTAAGTTGGAGATATTGTTCGTGTAAGCAAACTGAAAAAAAATTTCAAATTTTTTATACTGCGAATTGGTCGACATTGGTCGACTGCGAATTGGTTTACTATTTGTAATGTTTTAAATTTTTATATACCAACTTGCAAATTGAAAGACATTAATGGAGAAGAAATATTGGGTAGTTTTTATGAATACGAAATTATAAACACTAACTATCCTGATGAATATTAAGTCAAAAAAGTTTTAAAAACTAATGGCGATAAAATTTATGTAAAGTGGTTAGACTTTTTGATAATTCTCAAAACTCTTGGATTAATAAAACAGATGTAGTGTAAATTTAATTATTTTTGATTATATGAACAAAAATACGGTTAACCACTTCGCTTATATCATAATAATTTCATCAGTATTAAACAGTATAAATTTGCAATTTAATTATCTCTCCATATACTCTTACCTCTCTATTTCATAATTAATATTTTATCTCTGTGGTTAAATTCGTCACACACTATAGCTAATTTTATTTCTGGAAAATATAAATCAATTCTATAATTGTCTATTTTATATTACTGTTTACAATTAAAATTTTAAACTTGGAATAATGCGGAAAATATATTTTGTTTCTTTTTCCCTTCAAAAACATTTATGTATAAATTAAGCTGCTTGGAAATTTGTTTTACCAATGTTGTATTGGCTTTTCTAGACATTGTCAATAGTTGTGTTAATCCATTTTTATTTAAATTATTTATTTATGGTTTGCACAAATATGGTGTCTAATAGTTTTTCTGGAAATGGTATATCCAAAAATGTCGCAAACATCTTAAGCTCTAAACCATGATTCATTATTACTATTATCTAATTACATCTTTTAAATGATTTTCTTTATTTCGGGATTTTTTTTAATGTGTTTTATTTGAGCTTTTAATAAATGCATTCCATCTTTCTGAATCTAAAATTCGCCATGTTTTCTAATTGATGGCAAAATATCTTCATAGCCAGTCTTGAAATTTTTCAGCCCTTTCCATTTTAGATGTGGCTAGAAACTGAAACAGCCCAAATTCGTTAATAAAACGTATACAATTTTGAAAGTCGACTAATGTATGTGATTTACATACACTCAATTCTCCATATTATTTCAAATATTTTCTTTAATTATATCGGAAATAGCAAATCTTAGTTGTTTATAACCAAGCCGCTCAGTAATCCGTTTAGCATAAAACCAAGGTTCATTGTTAACATCTAGAACAAACCATATATTTTTATCATTAAAAATTACATTATTTAAATCAAATAATGTAGCAATTTTATTGCCATATTCTAGTTGTAGGTTCTCTTGTTTTTTTTTCTAATGATTCAGCCATGTCGTATTCGGGGGAATATGCTTTAAATATATATTCTTTTTATGAAGAAAACGAAAGATTGAAGAAAATAATTTTATAAAATATAGCCCAAATTCATTAATAAATATTGTGTGTGGTTGCATATTTTGTCTGATTATGTTTTCTGGATAGTGAAAAAATTATATTTGTAATAGCGAGAATAATTATATGTCTTCATTTATATACAAAAAATGTTTTACTAAATCTCTCTAAATATTGCTACAATTTTCAGGCAGGATACTTGTTCCGCCTGAAATACCATAACGAATAAAACACAAAATATCCTTGGTTATCTGCTTATCTTGATAAAATTCCAGCACCAAATTTTTTCTTCTTATTATTAATTTCCTTCTTTCTAAATAACCACAAAACAAAAAAAAATGGATTCTCTGCTCTGCGAGTCAAACAATTCACTTGAATTCACCAAACTAAAAAAAAATTAGAAAATAATACATGGTGTAGGGCAACAGGTTTTGAAATTTACGAATCTAATTTTGTTGGAAATATTAATTGTATTCTAAATGGTAAATTGAAAATTTCATTGCCAGAGCACTGTCAAGATACTCGATAAAAATTCCTTGAAACTAATAAATGAGAAAGAAGTTTTTTATATACTATAAAGGTTAGAAATAATGAAAAAATGGATAGACTGTGCATTATCTAGAATTCTCCTGAGGACATATTTTAAACCATAAGTTGAAACTTTTTAATTCTTAAAAAAAAAAAAAACTTTACTTCACTAAATAAACATGCCTTCACCAAATTTTCCTTGCAGTTTGTCCAATATTTTAGAAGGTGGCGATTGCGATAGTCCGCCGTCTTATAAATTAGATAAAGCATCTGAAGTTTCTGACGACAAATATGAACTTCGAGAAATGGCTGAATATCTACAGCAAATTGAAGAACTGTTTAAAGAATTAGTAGAACTTCGAGTATAACTTTTTTTTTTTGTTATAAATTTTCTTAGGTAGTACGGAAATGGTGCTACTCGAAAATATACAAAATATTTACGTTTATCAATTAATATTTTTTATATAAAAATGTAGATTTTTATTTTTCTTTTTCTTAGTAAAATTTGTTTCTTTATAAATAAAAATGGAGAATAGTAGTATAAGCAAGCAATGTAAAAAAATGTGGTGAATTTTTAAACATTGAATATTTTCCATCACATAAACACACAAAAGATAAGCACGTTAATACCTGTAAAAATTGTTACAATGAATATTCTAGAAATTGCTATGAGCCAATAAAAAAAAGAGGTAGTACTTTGCGAATGTGGAAAATCTGTTTGCAAGGTAAATTTCGAAAGTACAAAATTACTACCTTGCACAATACTTATGAAATTTTACAATGCGATTCTTCAAGTAAGACCTCAGTACTATGCAGTGAGACTAAATCTATCGACGATTTCACACCTCATGAAAACACAATATGTCAGCATTTTCACCCTTCCAAAAAAATGTTATACCGAATATGATAAACGACATTAAAGTGCATTGCGAATGCGGAAAATATGTATATAATCATTCTCTATAAAAGCATAAAAATAGTCAATCACACATTGCAGCAATAGATATTCTAAGTGAAACTCAGCAATAGCCGACTTCATAAATTTTACTATAAGAAAATTTTTTAGTTATAAATTTGGAAACGAGCAACCTAGTAGATTAGTTGAGAGAAAAGATGTTGCGCATGTTGAGAATTATAGGTAGAGGATTAAAAATAAAAAAGTTATATAAATTACATAAAGATGATCTTATTGCAAATATTATTCAAAAAAGAGAACATAAATCAAAAAATCCTATCGAGTATCCAAATGATTTAGCAGTTCTGGAATTAAGAACTAAGGCAAAAAGCTTTACCATAAAAATTCATATCATTTAAGAAAAGGTAATTTAATTACAGCTCTTAATACCAACAATTAAAAATGAACAAAGAAAAATAAACTTTGCAAATTTACATTTTACAAATGGCAAAATAATATACAGAAAAGTTAAAACGATTTTAAAAGAAATCTTCCTCTTTTACAATATTGTATATGTGAACAACAAAAATTGAAAAACTAATAACACATACGAAGTTGAGAAACCTTTTAAGTGCAGTTTATCAACATACATCATCGAAAACAAAGTTAATATAGTATTGCCCATAAATTTTTTTAGCTTCAGTAAAGAAATAAATATTTAACATTTTACACGATCAACTTATAATACTTAGAGCTGTAAAGTCTAACCTTAAATTTTCTGCTCATTTTCGAAGCCTAAAAACTAGTGAGATTCGAATTTTCGACCACATTCACACACACACATTTACAATATTGATTGAAGGAGAAATGTAAAAAAATTTACAAACAACAAATGTTGCACGAGTAGAAAAGAAAACATTGAAAGAAGTACCTCAGATTGGACTTTACACAGCATAATTGGGTTGCAGCTAATCATAAATAAGCATAATCCATTAAATGGTTCGTCATATATAGAACTGCCAAAAGTGATTAAGAATAAAAAAAGTATGCATTTATGTGAAGAACAATGATGAAAATTGTTTTCTTTGGGCAGTAAAATCTGTACTCTTTCCTGCTGAAAAACACCCACAAAGAATATCTAACTATAAAAATATGGGTCTTAACATTGATAAAGCATTATATAAATATGAATATCCTGTAAAAATTGATGACATTCCAAAAATAGAAAAAAAAAATTGATGTTTCTATAAATGTGTACTCTATTGATTATAGTTTTCAATGTTTATCCACTACATGTTACAAAATATAAAAAGACCAACACATAAATATACTTTATTTTTAAAATGGCGAACACTCGCATTATTGCTGGATAAAAAATTTATCGAAATTGCTTTCAGCAGAAATAAAGTAAACACAAAAATAACATTTATATTTGCGATATGTCATCAATTTTTTTTATTATCAAGAGAAATTAAATAAACACACAGAAGATTATACAAAAAATGAAACTGTGAAGATAATCTTGCCATCAAAAGGTGAACACCACGAAATATTCTTTCGCAACATATGCCGATTTTGAATCAATTATAAAGAAAATATCAACCAGCAAACCAAATCAAAGAGAAATAGAAGACTTTAACTTAATCAAAAGATATCCAATTTTTACTAACTATGGTCTTTACAAAGAAATACTCAAAGGAAAATGTAAACTTACAAATTCACAAATAAATAACATTACTTTAAAGTTGTATGACGAATCATATACATTAACTTGAAGCTTCTGATTTTTGCTATTATATTGTTTCTGCTTATGGCGATTATAAACCACCAGTTGTATTACGTGGCCCAGGTGCTCATAAAATATTTATACAATCAATAAAAAGTGAAGTGGATGAGATCTGGGAAATTTATTCACAAATTGAGCCAATGCACCCACTAACAAAAGAAGAAAAATTATTATATAGGAAATAAAAAATGCGCTGTCTGCGAGTGCAAATATTCTAAGGACAATAAAAAAAGTGCATCATCATGATCATATAAATGGAAAATGTACTAAGCCAACATGCAACAATTGTAATTTACAATTACAATTACCAAATTTTGTACTGATTAATTTTCATAACTTGGCTGGCTATGAGGCTCACTTATTCATTAAAAAGTTAGGCTATGATGAAAAGTTTGATTTACTTACGAATAACTAAGAAAAATTTATAACTTTTGGGAAAATAACAGAAAATTAAAAAATGTGATTCAGAGACACATTCAAATTTATGGCTAGTAGTTTAGATAAATTATCGTCTAATTTAACTAAAGAACAAATGAAACACACACAAAAACATTTTTCAGAAGATAAATTAGATTTTGTTATTAAAAAAGGTGTTTGTCAATATGATTATATGGATAATTTAAAAAATTTAACGAAACATAACTTCCTCCAAAGAGTGAATTTTATAATAATTTAAACGAAAATAGTATATCTGATGATGAATACGCACATGCAAAAAATATATGGAACCAATTTAATATTAAAAAATCTTGGTGAATACCATGTTTTAAATTTAAAAAGTGATGTACTATTGTTAGCAGAAATATTCGAAAATTTTAGAAACACGTATAAATTCTTATTGTCTAGACCCTGCGTAGAATTTTACAGCACCAGGTTTATCGCGGGATGCAATGTTAAAATTGACTAAACAATCACTAGAATTATTACATGATTTTTATTAATAGAAAAAAATTCGGTTTGGTATTTCACAATGTTGTAAGCGATATTTTAAAGCAAATGACAGATATTTGGAAGATTTTAATGGAAGTCAAACTATTTAGCTTATCTCGATACGAATAATTGATATGATTTAGAGTATTCGAGTGAAAAAATATTAAATTTGAAAAACTTTTCTGAGATTGGTTATATATTAGAAGTAGATTTAGAATATCCACAAGAAATACACAATTTACACAAAGATCTTCCTTTTTGTCCAGAAAATAAGTTAGTTCCAGGTACCAATGAATCTAAACTATTAAAAACTTTACATAAAAAAGAACAATATATACTGCAATATCGTAGTTTGATACAGTGCCTAAATAACGGACTGAAGCTTACAAAAATACACAGAATATTGACATCTAATAAATCTGAGTGGTTAATGAAGTACGTGGATTTTATTACAATTTTGAGGACTAATGCAAAAAAATTGTTTTAAAATGACTGTTATGATCTGATGAATAATTCTGCCTTTGGTAAAACAATGAAGAATATAAGAAAAAGAGTAGATATAAGGCTGGTTTCAAGTGAAAAATTTTTCGAGAAATTAGTGGCCAAGCCAAATTTCAAGAGATGTACTCTATTTAATGAGAATCTTGCCGCTATTCAGATGAATAAAACTAATGTATTATTTAATAAGCCAATATATGTAGGCTTGGCCATTTAGGATATTTCGAAAGAATTAATGTAAAATTTCCACTATAAAATTATGAAGCTAGTACATTGTGATAAAATTGAACTATGTTACCAGAATACCAACTCTTATTTTTAATACATTAAAACAGAAGATTTTTATGAAGACATGAAGTGGGTGTTAGATAAATTTGACATAAGTGATTATCCAAAATAAAATATCTATAACATGCCACAAATAAATAAAACATTTTTAGGCAAAATGAAAGATGAGTGTAATGAAAATGTAATTAAAGAATTTGTTTGTTTATGCGCGAAGATGTATGCATATAGAGTTGAGGACAAACAAAACAAAAGTGCAAAATGTGTGAAAAATGTGTAGTCGACAATAGATTTAATTTTTATGACTAAATAAATATGTGTTTGATAAAAAAATTCAATAAGGAACAAGAATTTGATAAGGAGTAACACAAAATATATACAGTAGAAGTTAATAAAATGGCTTTAAGTCATTATGATAAGAGAATTATACTAGAAAATAAAGTAGATACACTGCCATATGGAATTAAAAATTTATAATTAAATTTTTAATCTCCACTAGCGGTGGAACACTGCTAGTGAAATCTTCATAATTTTTTTAATGAGAGGTGCGATGAGTAAAAAAAATATATATTAAAAATCATACAATGAATTCGGTGTTAGCGAATCACCAACACTTGGTGTTATACAAAAATTATTCATCACACCTATTTCTGAAAGTAAAGTTTTATATTTTATATTTTATTTCGCATACCACCAATTTTTTATACATAAGTTTTATATTCTGGATATATTAAAGGGCCCCTAAAATATGGCAGCCTTTATGTTTTCTAATAAAATAGCGAAATTTTAAACTTCTTTAATTTCCAAAACAACATCGATGTCAAAACCATCAAAATCAATTAAATTTCCATTTTCATCTTTAATTTCTAAAACAATGTTATTAAATCGATCATTATTAATTTAATAACAAATTGGATATGGGAATTCATAAATTACATAGTCTCTAAAACCAAACATAGTTTTTGGTTGAAAACTAGAAATTATATACGTCTGCAAGTTGCGATATTCATGTTATTTTTTAAACATGCCATGTGCTAGGTTACAATGAACACTGATAGTTTTATATGGATTAAAGTTACACAATTTAGTGCCCACAACAACTTTGACTATTTCAATAGTTAATTTTCTTTCAAAACTGAGAATATCAGGCAGAAGATCATTAAGTTTAATATCAAACTTGGTTTTAATTGTTATTATATTTTACAAATTGTCTGTTTTTATTTCGATGTTGTTTGTTTAATATGGCTCAATATAATTTATAGCTTCTTGCTAAGACTCAACATCGTATTCGCCTCTGGTAATATTTATAATGGTATTTTTATCAACGACTGGATTAATTTTTCAATCGCAGTTATAGTATATGTTCCCCACATTTGGAGTTAAAAATTTTGCATGAAATCTAATCACTGCTATCGATTTATCTTTATGAATGATATCCTGAGTGGTAATTATGTTTCGTAGGACTTAGTGTATTCAATCAGTTCATACCTGTGTTTAAAACAATGCCTAGAGTGTGGGTCATTCGTTATTAGTGTGTTGCAGCATATTAATATAAATTTTGTGCTTGCAATCTTGTTGTTGCTTGAGGTGCTAAGGGAGTTTTAATTTTTAATGTTTGCATTTTTTGAACGTGTGATTTAATGCAAGTCATTTGGTTTATATTAGTGTGTTTGATTAATTTAATATACATGTTGTTTTGTGGAATTGGGATAATTCGTTCCTTTTGTTTCATTCATCTAGTATGTCGGTATGTGCATTATAAACAGGCTGAATAATTTTATAGATTTGTCAAGTGTTTCAATACATATTTTTTTAACTTGTTCTTATTGTGATAGTCAAGAAGTGATAATGGTTAATATTTGATGTTGTGTGTGTGTGTGTGTGTGTGCATTTTAATTGGATTAGTTAACTGCTATTGTGTATTTAAGCATAAATCGTATTCATGTATCTTTTCATTTAATTTATTTATATTAAAATACGATTTCTTTCAATAGCTATTTGCTAATAATTCGATTTCACCGAAATACTAGTCTTCGTTATTTTAAAATACACGTTTCATATACTTACAACTCAGTCTAAATCAAGACACTGTCCGAAGTGGATGTACGGTTGCTCCCGACAACTCGCCTAGCCACCGACCTCAGTCCTGCACCAACTTCCTAAGTGGACGGCCATGTACCCTACTCTCCCCCCTCTTCCCCTCCTCAATACCATAAATTAATATTACACAATACCCTTTCCCCAACACAACACATTACATGTCAGAACACGACCAGACGTCCAAGGGTGAACATCGATGCTGCGGCTCCCAAAAAAAATATACGACCTTATCACACATTCTAAATATATACAATCACAATAAAATATTTTTAATAATTATTAATTTTTTTTCTATCAATCAATCACATTAATTTTATCGGATTTTTTATTAGTATATTAACGATAATTCAAATTTTTGATCGGTTTGGTTACGGATTTATTACAAAACTGATTGGGTCAATAAATTATATACCTAACTGATATTTCGACTAATCAAGAGTAAAATGAAACGCCCACGCACCTACTACCGACCCCATCGGTGTTGCTCATGTGAAGAAAAATTCCAAGGCTTCTGTTGGCCAGACCATTCATTACCCCTGGCTTCGATTCACGTTTAACACCGGTCTCGCAGTTAACTTCAGACATAAAATGTAACAGACCATACCAGGGACTTTTAAAACGACGAACGGGATGTATTGCTCATAAAATTACTATTCATACAGGTATGTGGCTACTTTAAACCAAAATTACACATAAAAATACCCACAAAAATACTTTTTTATAATATGTAAGTGCAATACATTGTATATTCCAATGGATACCTTTATAGTTCTGTGCGTTTCCATACTCACATAAAATTCTTAGCTAAAATACAAGATACTAGGGGTTCAGCTTATTCCCATCTATTAAAATACAAAACATTCTCTAGGACGATCAATTGTTTCATCCAAAAAAATAGACAGAGTGAGGTATTTTTAAGGGAGGGGCCATCCCTTATTGCTTAATTTGATGGTGCATAATACATTCTTACGTTTGGTTATATGAACTTTTTCTAATTTGTTTGCAGAATATAAAATCATAATTAACAATGCCACGTGCCAAAGACACCTGGCTATATGATACGAGTCTAGCAATTTCACGTCCAACTTATAACACAAAAATCAACCAATCTTTGAACTGAGATGATGGGCTTCAACTTAAATCAAATCTTCTGGCTTGAAAGTTAGGTCTTTATATAAAAATGTACACTTCTGTTCCATTTAGTGGCAGTATGTAATTAAATTACATATCACGTCCGCCCACATTTCTTCCGGTTTTCTATTTTCCACACTATCCAAACAAATGCCATGGAGTGACCATACATTTGGAGGGAGTGCATCAATCGTCTTCCCAAAAATACTTGGGAAGGAGCACATTTATGTACAATGCTATTGAAGCACAAAAAAGTGTGTATAACACATCAAGCCAATGACGTGTATCGGACTGGAAACTACACAAGGCAATTTTAATGTACCTGTTCACCCGTTTAAACCAAATTTGCCTGGGGGTGGCACGAGGCAATCTCCACCCCTTTACCCCCCATATAAAATTTTAATCTCCGAATTCCCAGGAAAGAAAATGCGTGGCGTTGTCAGTTACTACAAATACGGACGACCCAAAAACACACCTGCCTTTAATGTACGTAATGGGAAAAAGACAAAGATTAATAAATCTACCTATAGCAACAAGTACATATAAATATCCAGAGGTACTCCTGGACAACGGACCCATTACGTATAAATAAATACGCTCCCAAGGATATGATACCACTGTGCCAGCATATTGTCCTGGTTTTTGATTTTTCGGTTTCTGATGTTGGCACGCAACACAACACCCATTTTTCATGATCGTTGCACACAGGTAATAGTTTTGGGTCCGCCCTACGTGTCCATCATATAAGGGTACATGATAATAATTAAAGATGATAGCCCTTAAATATTCCAGTACAACAACCGTAAATTTACCCTTTTTCATCCAGTCTCCCAGAAACCCTTGACATTCAGTATCACAATTTTGATGTTCATTTATATCTGTAAATACTCTGGGAAATTTTTTGCAACTAGTTTAATTCTAAAACATTTATACTGTTGTTAACATTGCCAGACAACTAACTGCTTTCCGGAGCCCCATTTTCCACTATCATCTCAAACTCGTCTTCACAGTACATGCGAGGCAACACATCGGCAGCGGAGTTATCTAGCCCCTTTATAAACTGCACGGTAATTTTAAAACGCGCGAGGCGAACTAACCACCGTGCTAATCGACCAACTGCCTTTTGCGACGTTGTAAACCAACTCAGTGCTTGGTTGTCTGTGCATGATGTAAATAATCAGAAAACATTTCCATAGCCTATAACGTAATGATTCTTTTTCATAAATAGTAAATTTCCGCTCTGCCTGAGTTAACACTTTACTGGCATATTCTATCGGAACAACATTACCATCTTTCTTTGATGCAAACACGCCCCAACGGAAACGTAACTTGCACCACGATGCAAAAAAAAAACTCTACTTTGAAACTAGACAAATGCAGAAAGGGAGGATTTGTTTCTTTAAGTTTTTAGAAGCATTATTTTGCTCAAATTTCCACACAGAAAATTCATTTTTTTTTCTTTTTAACGAATTAAACGTTTCTGTAGGCTTTAAAAATTTTGAAATAAATGTACTATGCCAAGTAACCATTCCTATAAATCTTTTTACGCCTTGTAGAGATTTTGGCTGTGAAAAATTGATAACTGCTTAAATTTTTTCGGGATCAGTGCGTAAATTTCTTTCCGAAATAATGATTTTCTTTGGATATACCGTTAGGTGAGTCTTCCTTATGGAATCTAACACTATCCATAGATGTTCAAAGTGTTTTTCCAATGTGTTAATATAAACACATACGTCGTCAATGTATGTAAAGACGAAACCAAAAAATACCGCCCTAACAAGTTATTTAAAATTCCGTACACGGCTTGTGGGCCAGAATTAACTGCCTTGGATAAATGCGTCCACTGGTACAAACCTCATGGTGTACAAAATGCTAACGGCACTGCAAAAAGTGGATTTCGGGACCGAAATTTTAAAGTAATTAGCTTTCTGTAAATGCTGGAAAACAGTTTCCATAACAGGTACAGGATGTGAATCCACGTACAATTTTTGTTTAACCTTTCTATAATCGCATTACAAGCGATACTGACCTGATGTTTTTTGCAGTAAAAAGGCAGGGCAGGTAAGAAACTAAATTATAACACTTTATTCGCCACATTGACACAAGCGCGTGTACTGCCCAAAAATATAGACCGAATATTTGGTCATGCGATAAGTTTTCAAACACCCTAAATTATACTTCCATGAGAAATATTCAATATTAATTTTTATTAAGGCAACCACATCAAACCTCAGTCTGCTAAAGAAAATACTACCGACAATACTCTTTTGATTTGCACTTTGCCAATTGATGTGTCACACATGATTTTATTACACGTTTCCTGTTTCAAAAGTGGTGCAGATGCACCGGAGTTTACTAAATTATGAAACTTGTAAATTACCATCCGTTAGTGGAACATATAAACGACAGTTTTTGTTATCCAAATTAGTATTTGTAAGTGAACCCATACCGGCAGGTTTTCCTCGCAACGGACATTTAAAATGTACGTGCCCAGGATTTCCGCATCTGAAACAAATTACCGTTTTAACCCAGCTCTTGAACATGTAACCCTTTATTTTCTTCCTTTTTACTGTCCGAATGATTCCTGTTTTCCTGCGGTACCTCATTCCCGTCATTTTTTCTGTACAGAAGTTCCTAC
Organism: Dryococelus australis; assembly: GCA_029891345.1. Classification (NCBI taxonomy): domain Eukaryota; kingdom Metazoa; phylum Arthropoda; class Insecta; order Phasmatodea; family Phasmatidae; genus Dryococelus; species Dryococelus australis. Next base: position 183,331,676 of record CM056994.1, on the reverse strand, counting down.
TCATTTTTTTGTAAAACCAGTTTTCAGTTACAAAATTTGTGTGAAAAATTTCACACTGCCTTCTAAGCTTAACCTCTGTAATAAATTTTCTACTTCAATCTTCCACAGTTAATTCTACTTGAATAACTAAAGTTAGCAAATCCTGTAGTTTGCGGTTTTGTGGCAAACATAAAATAATTACCGTTTTCGGGTAACAGATTAAAAAACAAAATTTCAGCCAAATTAGATTCAGCACAATGTAAACCAAATACTTCTCCCAATCGAATCGTCTGGCGTGATCTTGCATAGATACACCGGGACGTTGAAATCAATCTATTAGTTTCATTTCATAATGCCTGAACATAGCCTAAAAGAAGTCACAGAATAGTAATGCCCCAGAATCGCTCCCCCCCCCCCCCCAACATATTACAAAGGTTCAGGAACTTTACTGCTGTGTACAATACAGACGTGTCACAAATATAAAGTGAAATTGCTCTAGCCATTTGGACGAGCATCTTTACTACCATGCCTAAGTTCACACTACGTACTACATCAAAGCTATCACCGATAATTTTAGGCAGATATTTTAGCTACTTGAAAATAGCAACGGACCCACACTCGGTTACTCCAGTCATGCCACCTTTCAGCACCAACTCACACCTCAGCTGCCTTAGTACACCAATGCTGTCCTTGGGTTTGAACATGATCCCAGCATTCTTACGCAGATTGAAAGGATTATTTTCCCAGCTATTGAATCCAGGATGTACGAACTGCTCCTACAAATGTCATGTTGGTATATGTTTGTGCACCAAATTTTTCACTCCCCTCAACACTGTTGCAAACCCAAAATAAAAACAACAAAATCGTTACACTAAAAGCCATACCGTTTTAAACTTTCCGCACTAATTGAAGCAGAGTGGTGCAGATTTCTGACTACATGTGACGGATTCTAGCCGACACATGCAATGCAAACAGCAGTAGATACTACTTCCCTGGCTGGTTCGCCCTAGTTACCAAAAAAATATATTTTTTGAAAACTTTCTGAAAACAGGGATATATTAAACTTTTTTAAAACCACAACAAGGATTACAAAATTCCACCCCAGCTCGTTACAATAATAAATTACCAAATATAATTTCCTTTAGTACAAAAATAAAACACTTTCGTAATGAAATATAAAAAGAAAAATTTATATTTTGAAACCATTTCAAGCATCAGTTCTCCCCCCCCCCCCCTCTTTTTCCCAAAAGAAGAGAACGCTAGTCTTATATTAAATTTGTGCCCCTGTCTAGAAGGATTTCTGATGTTCAAGTAGCATAGAGCGCCCCCGGTAACGTTACAAGCTGGTCCGCGACACCCATTGTCTTGGTGTCATGCAGGGGGAGGGGTAAGGCATAAAGAGCAGCCGAGAAGGCAGACCAGCGGCCCACGCGCTATACTTTATCCATTCCAAGGTGACAGCAGATAGAAACTTGGCCAGTGACACAATCAAAGCCAGTGGGTGGCTTGTCGGATTACAATGTCCTTACTAGTAACATACGATAGCTCAATAGTTCGTATAGAGATACTGTGATCCAACAAGCTAGCAGCTGTCTTTGATTGTGACACTGGCAAGATTTATATCTGCTGCCACCTTGGGATGTATGAAGTATAGCATATTGCCAGCTTTTAAGAAAGCACTCTGCATTAGCAGTAGTCAGGCGGTGCACTCGCACCCAAGTAAGCCAAGTCCACATCGGCACTTCTCATGTAGCTCACGTAGAAACCAACAGCTAATATGGCGAGGAATTCTAGGTGGTTACACCCGGTGTTAGGTGTGAAACCTTCACAATATAAACTCTAATTGTTAAGACGATACTTAAAACATTACAGAATATTACGTATTTTGCATACGCTATTTTATTAATTTTACCATAAATGCAATAATAACACAATTAAAATAGTTCCAAAATGTTGAACGATATTCTAAATTTTTCATGAACTCATATCTCCATCAACTAAACTGTGGTATCCACATTTAAAGTAAGTGTCATTTTGTCTATATATTCATATAAATGTTCATTTTATTAGTACTTTTGGGACATTAGAATGTATTTTACCTTAACAAAATGCATCTGTATTTTTATGTCTACCATTTATAAAAGTTCTCCTTTTTACTATCTAATAATACATAATCGAATTTATAAATTATAGTTTTCAAAACCATCTAAAGGTTTTATTTCTCCATTAAGAGTTATTTAATGCACTACTCATATTTAAAAGGTTTTACATAGCTTTTTCACTACAATATACTAAACTAACTTCTGTTGTTTCAATGGGCGTAATTGTAAGCATCTATAAAGCATATTAAAAAGTAACCAATAATTTTGTAAACAATGTTATCAGTCACGAGTGTCGTATTTCCATAGTAATAATGTCCGACAATTAGGCTATTTATATATAATATTATTTAGTAGTAAAAGTTTTCCTTTACCGTATTTAAACTATTATCATCAGTAACTAAAATAACATCTAACCAAAGTGAATTAATTCAATTGGTAAAATGTATATGTAATAAAGTAATGAGGTTTTCAAATAAACAAAAATAAAGGGAAATTAATATTACTTCGTTATTAAAATTTGTATCATAGGCTTATATATTTATCATTTAATAGTGTACTAATTATATGTAACGCACAATATAAATTATAACATAATAAACCTTCTGAAAAAAATTTAAAATTAATTTTATTAATTAAAATTGGTGTTATTTGTTTTTTTTTTTATATATATATATTTACACAACTTGAGAAGGTGATAATAAAATATATCGATTTATTTATTCACTATACCATTTCTACATCATAATTTATCATAATTTTTGGTTTTTAAGAAGTACAGTTATAAAAAAGTAAAACATATTTATGGTACTCATATATGAATTTCGAATATAAAAAGAATTACAGATACTGTTATTTAGCTAGTGATGTGTTTCATAAATATCATTCAATGTTCATTTAGAAACAACACAAATTACTAGATTTAAAAAATTAATATTTAGATTCAGATAAGTTATAATATTCAAAATTGCATATAGTGTTTTCATAATTAAATGAGAAAGGTTAAATTATATATGTTAGACATTAGAAAAAAGTTAATAAAATGGTCGTTTCTTATGGTCCTGATACAATCATTATTTAAAAACAATAAATAAATTATATAATTGAAAAAAAAATTGATTAATTTTTTGAGATATGTATTGAATTTGAGAAAATATTTAGAAGTTATAATACTAACAAAATATGAAAAATTCTATAAAATTTATTTGTTTTATGGTGTTACCAACATATTATAAAACATAGCTGTAAGCACTATACTTCATATTACTTAAGAAAATGAAAGCTGAAGAATTTATTCAAATATTGCGAAATTTTTTAAAACAATTTTTAATGTGAAGATTCCCTTATAACTTTATTCCGGGATCATTTATTTTTAATAAAATATTATATATTTTCTAAATGTTATAATTTTTAATAATGCAATATACGTAGTAAGCTAACAAATATAAATTTATTTCGCCTACAATATATCTCTCATAATTTCATGCAATTTGTAGTTGAAATATGCATTTTTTTTTTCAAATTTTCAGATACAGTATAGTTAATTTATTTTTGTTGCTGATTTGTCCATTAACAGTTCTTAAATGTTTCCAATTATTACTTCAGTGTATTGCATTTCCTTAGTTCTTTGAGAATTTATTTTATTTAATATCCTTTCCAAACACATGTATCTTATGTCATAACCAGAAAGTTCTCTTATTTATATTCCTAAATATTCATAATAAATAATAATTTTATATTCACGTCTGCTAATCGTGAAATTTACAATCTTATAAATTAAATTTGTTATATTTTTAAAATTATTTAATAATACATTCCATGCAACTTGAATATTCGGTAGCAGTTCATGAGCATATTTGGGGGGAGGGGTGTAGTCACGATAGAGAGGCCAGTAACATCACACAATTTTTCGATTGAGAATAGGTGTGGTGATGCGGCTGGCCATAACAGAGTATCCATGGCTTCAATGCATGCTCTTGAGAAGGCAGCGGTATGAGGACGAGCGATATCCTGTTGGAATAGAGCACTGTCTTAGGTGTTCACAAATGGTAGAGGCTCTGGCCGCAGGAACTCGTGAACGTACCACTGGGCTGTCAAAATGCGCGTTATGAAGACCAACTGTGAACTGGCATCGTACGAAACCGCACTCCATACAACGACACTAGGCCATCTGAGCGTGTGACAATAAGCCATTTGTCTTGGCACTGTCTACGTTACTTGCACACATGTATGTGTTGGTCGTCGCCAGGAAGAGAAATTCAGGAGTCATCACTGAAGATTATTTTGTTGGAATTATGCATCACTCCATGAAACTCGGTCCCGACATGACTGCAGTCTGAGGTAACGTTGATGTAGTGTCAAGGGCAGTCATCGCAACGGTATGTATGCATGTAGTCCTGCTTTGTGTAATCGTCTGCCAATGGTATTATCATACGCAGATACTATAGGGTGGGCGTCACTTCTCTTTGAATATCCACAAGCGTGGCGGGTGGGGCACTCCGCTTATGCCAGACAATCCATCGATTCTCCGTTGGTGTGGTTCACGGCAGATTTCCCAAAAAATGCGTGTCGTGAGTGGGCTTCCTCTATCCACTGGCGCCAACAGCGTTTTACGGTAATATTTGTGCGATCGGTATCGCATACAATACGGCTAAATGACCATCCCCCTTCCCACAGCCCTACGAAGCGACCCCTTTCGGACGCATTATATAGTACTAAGTGTCGTCGAACTCGGTTCCGAGGCGTACTACACTTTCAAGTGGTGCTACTAACACATCATCAGTAAAAAGCATGTACACTACGTCACGGCCGAGCGTGAAATGTGCTTCATCTGCATGCCTCACATAGTCAAACCTACCCACCACGTTTCATTTCTGTTGGTTCCTTCCGTGTATGTTTTGTGATACTTAACACTGTAGAACACCCACACTCGCCCTCCGTGTAAACACAACATTATGTAAATAAGAAGCAAGTGCAAAATTTATTTATATAGAGGGGCTTATCTCCACGTCTGTGTATGACAGTGTGTGCTACTTACTGTGTCCCAACCTAATACCTGAAAACATGTATGTGTTCAGATCACTGGTTCGTGTGTGTAGTGTAATGGCAACACAGCCAAACTATCAACAACAACTTTATTTTCATATGTCGATCTGCAGGCCTCGATAATGTGGAACACAATTACCTCCTCACTCATTGAACTCTGATAAAATAGAGGTGTTGAAAACTCAAATAAATATTGTCTGAATTGAATAAATATAGTGTGACATTCGTTAGTCCCAATCTGTGGAACAATGGTGCCTAATTATTCTCAGGCTAAGAGCAGCTGCTTCCGATGATGCAGGAAACTCACATTGTGTATGACTGGAACATGGCAAAAACTTTTTGTCAATGAGCTGAAAATGATTTTACCACATGGACACTTTGCAAAATTGTTTCTGACTGTTAATCTCAATTAAGTTGGCTAGGTCCAAAAATATACTACATCTTAATTAAAATTCGCTAAAAATTGGTTTTGCTGGCTTGCTCTAAATCAGTGAGGCACAAGAAGTCTTAGAAGGGTATTTGGTGGTAAAAAAAAATGCTGGAACCTATACTTGCGGCTCATTATCAATATGGCGCCGGTTCAGATGTTCTAGAAGGTTTCTTATAATGGTCGACAATACTTTAAGGAAAAAATGATGAGTACCAAAATCTGATGCAGTATGGAGTTGCTCTCGTAGAATGTTACTTTATTTCAGTGGGAGCAGGAAAATTTTGACGTCTCCGACGGTCTCGTGTCCCTTAAATTGTGTAGAGTTGCTCCCTGACATAGTTCATGGCCCACGGGCGTACGTCGTCTAAAGTAAGCTCCTACAGCACACACTTCTCAGCTAGACAAAACTTAAAACTCACAATGCTAGCTGGAGCGATCGAAACACCCTAACAATCCAAAGGTAAAAACCCCACGCAACGTCCACTTTAGACCAGAATCCTGACGTACGTCTGCTCTACTTGAAAGATGGTGGCGGAGAGAGCAAACTTTCTAATTGATTGGACCAGGCTACCCTATGCTAGTCTCTCCGACCAATAGGAGTGCAGGGTTCAAACTGCCAGCCAACCGCAAGACTAACTATTCAAACTTCATGCAAACGATTCACACCAACAGCCTAACTAACAAAAATCCATAGAGTTTTCGGTCTCGATACGGAGGTAAAATACAATAAAACCCTGAAGTATTCACGAAAATGTGAGACCAAAAATATAAATTAAATTAATATTAATTTGATTACATACAAAAATAATCTAACCCATTTAAACACATAATATTGCCATCCGTACAGCTAAGTTTTAAAAATCGTATCACCAGAAAATAAAACAATAAAAATAAAAAATTGAAAATATATGCAAATTGCGAGCAATTATGAACATTAAGAGATTAAGTGACGGAATTGACAATAGAAGCATAAACTTTACATGAAATTTACAAGACGCGAAAAATGACGCTACAGTGTAAATAATTGTTTGTTGATGACTGTGAATCACCATATAATTTATTCCTTTCAAATATATATATATATATATATATATATATATATATATATATATCGATATAGTACAATAAAGCCTCCATTATTAAGATAACTTAAAGTTACCATTTATTTATTCCTATGTAGTAAAACTACATTACATCATCATTGATTATACAGCATGTTTCATAATCATTATAATTTCTAAATTCTTGCAATATATTTCAACTAACATCACATCTACGTGTTACATATTCAATGAGTTTTCCATAGACAGGAATATTTTAATTTGTAAAAGTATTACTCAAAACTGTTATTTGATATTTGATATGATGTGGTGTTTTTCTTTGTAATGGTATTACTAAACCTTGTGATAGAGAATAGCACAAAATTTTTTCTCATCATCTGTTGTCAATAACATCGGTAATAGGTTTCAATGTATTTACTACCGCTATACCATTTTGTTTATATTCTATTATTGGATCACGTATATTTGATGAGTTAACAATTCAGGTGTATAATGTTCATATAACTTTTCATTGCCTTTCATCGTATTGTAAAAATCAGTTACTTATGCAAATCGACACTAATTTCTATACCCATAATTTTTTTACAAAGATTTAATTCATATTATGATTTATATATACATATTTTCTTTTGTAATTTCACATTGTTATTTAAAGTATAATCTAAGTTATAGTATTCATGTTACACATAATTTTATATGATATTCTCTAAATTTGCTTAATATTAATTATAATTACATGTAATTTTCTTAATAATAAACCCTCTAATTATAAATGTTTCACATATTTCTAAATAATCAGCATTTAATTCTGAATATATAAATTACTATCTGAATTTTATAATCTCTGAATTTTACAATTAAAACCATAAAAATTTTGGAACCGAGAATATTATAATTGATTGCTCACTCTGAAACGTTTTCAACATTCACTTATTTGCATTTTGCAAAATCATCTACCCAATCATAAAAGTACATATAAATATTCGTTGTTGAAACTTTGTAGTTAAAAATTAAATTTAATATATTTACAGTTTGCTTACATGACTACTGCATGTTTTACGCCTGCTTAATGATTTACTTCTTTGCCTAAACTAGTTCTTACAATCTAAGTTAAATATTAAATAACTGTCGTCCTTATGTTTATCTTCTTTCTTTCTTTCTAATCGGTCTTTTAAATCTGCGTTTTATATGTTTTCCAATATTTTAACATTTAGTTTTCGATATTTTTTCTTCTTTACAAATTACATGATATTTTGTACTGATCAACAATAATTCTGTAGGAAAAAGAATATCGATCCTCTTTTGCATCTGGCCATCACCGATTCCTTCCTCAATTCCTCTTACCTGTATAACCTGCGCCGTCTCTAATGATCTCACTGTCAATGAGACGTTAAGCCCAACTACCGACCTACCATCTTTTATATCTGTTATTTTTCATTGAAATTTTATAACGTACATTCAAAATAAACAGTTGTGATATCAAAAGGAACAATTGATCGAGCTGCATTTTGTAAATACTGCCTTTTATTACAAGAAGGTGTTAGTATTTTTCCCCCAATGAATACAATATTCGACATGTTTTATTTATTCTTTCAAATTTTTAATGGCATTTCATACGTAAGATTTCCAGGTAATAAATCGACATAATTTCTTCTGTGTATGTGTATTACTTGCATATCTGAATTTTCATGTTTTCTCATCAAATATTTGAATTTTGTGGTTTTAAAAATTTATCTCATATTTTTTTTAATTTTCGACATTGAGAATGTAGCTTACTATTGTCGCGCCCTGTTGCACACATCGTCATGTAGTTCAACTCTGGATTACATTAATGTTAATATTTTTGTAAGCCCTGTATCACGGGCAACACGGATCAGTTTTGTTTTCAGCACTACAGGATTTATTAAATCCATTCGACATGTATTTTTAATGGGAGCTGTGTTTTTGTGGGTGTTGCTGTCGCTAGGAGTCTTCGGCTCGACTCGAATGTGCTCAGAAGGCTTCGACCTGGGATTAACGAACGCACATGATGGTGCACAGCAGTTACTATCACTAAACATATATGCATACCACCCCTTTATACGAGTTGATAACCATATTGTATTTTAGCAACAGGGTATTAAAGATCGAAATTACGTGTTTTTTTTTCATCCATATTAAAATCCATGTATTAAACGGTATGCGCGTTCAGCTCTAAATTCACTCCTCAAATTCATCTTCAATTTCAAATATAAATTTCATTTCTCAGATTCTGTTACACTAGCTATAATATCCATAACTGAATGCTAGAGTGAGCTGGTGAAGAAAATATTTAATCGTGACATCGAATTGCTTGCCCGTGATTGGTGGTTGCTCACGTGATATCTGGGACTGAACGTACACAAAGGAGGCAGATTTGCACGTATTCTTAGTAACTTGTCCGATAAGAGAGGTGCTGGAGTGTCTTCTCTCTATTGGCCTTCTTAGCATTCAATCTGATAAGTTATATTTTGTGGAGCACCTCCATCACAGTATCCGGGTAGGTGAAAAAATATTAGCACATTTTCAGCTCGCATAATTAAAAACGTCGACGGGTAGCTCATCAAAAAAAGAATGAGAGGAGCGTTCGATAAAATGTAATAAGTGGTACGGACAAAAAGCGAATGTGTCAATGTGTGAAAATTGTGAAATCGTAAGGTCATATAATCGTGTATAGGAGTAATATGCGAACATATGTTTTCTTCAAATGTACAAAGAGCGTGGTTCGCAATGGACACTGTTAAATGTTAATCACCTGTACCTGCATGTCAACAAGCTGTAATCAAGCGGAAGGAAGCCATAATCAGCCCAAAATGTACCAATGACCAGATGTTTCAAGTGGTCGTTTTGGTACATTTTGTGGAAGGAAGAACCGTCAGCGAACTGAAAAAAATAACAGTTTAAATCGAAATTTGATGTTTCCTTACCGGAATTCCCAACCCCATAGAGCCAAATAATGTATTCGGGCTAAACCAACATAGCTGTGTCAGTCTTTGCATACTCGTTCAGCACCTAAGAAAATATAAGGACCTTACTTGATGGTGAAAGAAAGGAAGTCTGAATTCATAACTGCTGCTGCTTACAACCGAAAACGGATATGCGCATTATAAATACATTAAGAACTTGTAACATGTGATGGGGTCACGATTGCTGGCCCATGGTCACAAGATCCATATGTGCATTCGGTGCTTTACATTTTACCATGATCTACAAAGAATTAAAAGACTATCAGACATACAGTGTTTAGAGGAACTCTAGAAATTTTCTAAACAAAATTCCTTAGCGAGAATCGAGTTGCTGCAGCCGGGTGAAGATAGTTAGCGACCAGTACTGAAGTTCAAGAATAACCACCACATTTATAAATTACAGGTCATCGTGTATGCGGACTTTGAAGCAATACTCAAGCCCATTCAGACCTGCGAACCGTACCCAAGCCACTCGTATACATACGTTTACCGGAAGTATGAGCAGTGCAGCAATATCGTAATAATATTATAAATGCGAAAGTTTGTATGTTGTTTTGTTACTCAATCAAGTCGTAATGGCTCGACAGATTTGGATGAAATTTGGTACAGGGGTAGATTATAATCTGGATTAGCACATAGGGTACTTTTCATCGTGGAAAAACGAGCAGTTTTTTAGTGAATATGTAAAATATGCCACCAACAATTAAGATAGAGCACTTGGTAATTATAATTAAGGATTGATTTTTTCACGCTGGTGAAGCCACGGGTAACAGGAAGTTGTATATATGTGCAAGTTAATAATAGCGTAGTTCCTGAATCCTCGCCTCATCACAGTCAAAACGAGTACTGTGTAAAGGGTCGAACGAGGAGAAACGCATTATGGATGCGATAATGGATATTTTCAATGCGATCAAAAATATTTACGCCTTTTTAAAGAATACGATACTACTCACACCAGCTAAAAATAAATGCTACTCACATGTGAGATGTTTCTATTGCACTGACCAATTCATGCACGCAACAAACAACCACGCATATGAAAAACGAAATAAATTTAAATTAAAATGGCTGGTGTGTTAAAAAAATACCTTTTAAAAACATCCACAAATTTTTTTTGTCATCAGATCTATGGTAACTTACCATTGTTGACACAACGTTGGTTACACACTGTTGGCCCAACTGAAGCATTCGTACTCATAACCAACCACTAAGTTACCAACATTGATACAACATAAATTGAACATATTTTAAAGAAAATATTCCATGTCGTGAATAACTTATATATTATATAAAATACAAGTAATTAACATTATTTTATTTATAAAGTTTCATCCATACTTTAACATAAAATGTGGGTTTGCCCAATATTGGCAAAACTGTAAACTCGCCTAATTCAAGCATTATGTTTAACAACATCTTACAAATAATCAATCAAACATTTAAAACAAAAAATACATTTGCGATAAGTTATGGCATTTTTTGAATTATTGGCATTATTGTCTCGAATGTATGTGCTTTATAAAGTCTTATAATTTTTGTAGCAATACATTTTTGATAGCATTTCCCTTTCGGCCGATTTTGTATTGTTGTGTGCGTTCCAGCTCAACGTATAGCCAACCTCTCCAGCCAAGTGTCAATGTTGGGCCAACGAAGGTTGCTGATGGGGACATTCCTAATATCAGATGTGCAGTAAGGTTGTTGAGGTGCGTGTGACATGAGGCCTGACATTATGGAACAACAACTCCATCGTCGAGCAAAATGGCAATATTCGGGCCAGACAACAATTTTCCAGCGACAACGAAGTAAAAGACGAAGTGAGGAAATGGTTTAATTGGAGCAGGACTCGAATCTGTATTGTTACGTAATGGAGAACATAATTTTAGGCTATAACAAACGCCTATATAAATTTGGTGATTATGTATGAAAGTAAACGAACTGTGCCAAAATAAAAAGGTGCTTTATATCTTGGCTCCTTTTTACCTGTTCACCTACAAAGACAAGGAGTTACTGATTTAACTAATGAGCCTACTTTCCTCAACAAAGGTGCAAATAATATTTAAATAATTTCCTAATATCTGAGTTGGTAGGAAGAACTTGACTTCCCTTTGAAAGAAATAACTAAAGAAATGAAACCAGAAACTTACACAACAGTAGCGTAACAATTACTAATACACACGTGCCTTATACGGGACTTGACCCAGATAACCTCGTGCTTATAAGCTAGCGTGCAATCCACTGCATTATGGAGTTCGGATTCAGAATATAAACTTAAGATGTAAACAGTCTAATGTTTCGAATAATAGGGTTTACTAAACTATAATATATACAGGGCCTTTTTTTTTAATAAGTGACTGAACCACATAGAACATAAAGTTTACATGGCATAACTGTAGCGCTAGTTGTGTGAATAATTTGATGGTAATCGGTTGTTTGGTCCCAGAGTTATTACATAAAAAACTTGGTTTACTTATTTGATATTAACGAACAAAGTTGCCAGGAAAGGGGCTCTTTACACGATGCTTCTAGAATAAGCTGTCATTAATTAATGCAATTAATGCATTTCCGCATGTATCCATTGATTATTAATAGCGAAATAAATTTTTGGAAATTCAAAATTATGTGAAAAGAGATTTAGCACAATTACACACGAATGACCACAAGTTACTTGATTGAAATTTTGAATTCTATCATCGTTATAAAAAATATTTCTTCCGAGATATGCAGCGGATTTTCACCAAATGAAACAAAATAATATTTGTTGTTTACTTTTTTCCAATAGCATACCCAGTGTGTACCAGAGTTTGTCGAAACATCTAGATTAACAATCCCGCATTCATTATCGAGTGGCGTGTTAAGTAGCTCATCGATCATAAATACACCCCGAAAATTTTTAATGTTTAATTTTTTAGCCATTTTATCAATATCATAGTTACTGAGTGGAGTTACTTTTTTTTACATTCTTACCCCACTTAACATTCTTCAATCCCTTGCCGTATTTCTTCATAGTTAAAATATGTCTGCATTGTTCTTACAATTCTTGGTTTTTCTTCTTAGCATTAATTACTGATGTAGCGATAGATGATGCACCACCAGTTAATGCTCCTAGAGCTCCCAATGCTGCGAAAATTAAGGGTAAAAATCCATCATTGTGAATTGTCAGACCATTTCCAGTTTTCATTTCTTTGGACATTTTCTTAAGCTGTGGAACTGAAATTGTGATAGATATCCCTTTGTCTTCCATTAGTTTCTTGTTTTTACGATCCAGTTGTTCTTTCGTTAGGAAAGAATCAATATTCAAACCCTTCAACTCCTCGTTAGGAACTTGAAATACGATGTTTTTACTTTAATTTATTATAACAAATATTTTATAATTTTATTTTAATTCCCCTGCCAAGCTTACGTTAAATATGCATCGCAGATCCAGTAACACCAGCCCACAATCTCTCATCGAGATCAGCATCTGAACTTAACAATCTTTTGAACGCTTTCTTTTCTAGTTCTTTGTCAGCTACATGTCTTTCAGCTAGATCTTTATGACGATGATTAGCTATATCGTGTTCCATTGCAGCCGCGTCTAGCGGATTAATGAGTTTATCGCCACGCTCAATTCTCTCTTTTAGTCTTGTACCCGAAGCTAAGTACTGATAACCGGGTGCGTGCAACTCAAAAGGCAGAAATTTATTATGTCATTGAGTAACCCTTTTCCATGATGCTCCGACTTCCAAAAAGTACGTGGTATTGTGTTTAACATTCGTATTAGATATGGTATAACATTTGGATTATTCACAACAAAGTCACTAAACTTCCTGTTGAACATATTCATTATTCCAACTTTTTCATTGTAATAGTTATCATTTCCAGCATTCTCTTCACCATAAATAACGAGAAGCCGATCAATAAGCACCCTAACATCCTCCATCCATATGTATTCTTTGGGGTAGTCTATATTTCTTTATACCTTTCCCCTTTTTAGGCGAGGGTCGTTTCTTTTTAATCGAATCATAAATAGGTTTAATAATAATTTTCCATTTATTCCCTTTACTCGATTTTGGCGTTCCCAGGTTTGGATCATTGTTTTGAAAAACGGCGTTCGTATCTGCTAGGATACAACTATAGTGTTCATAGTCGGTTGCAGTGTAGTCACTTTCTGTTACTTTCTTACTAGTTAGTAATTTCATCAAACCATCAGTTCCAGTGTATGTCCGAACTTTAACAGTAAATTTGTCATTGATGAATGTTACTTCGCTACCACCAATATACAATCTACCTTTATCAGCCTTTAGTACAAGAACATAGTCTTTGCTGTCAATTAAGAAATCGGCTACTTTATTACCAATAAATGTTGTTTTGTAGTTAGTTAACTGCTGGATATCAGATTTCAAACTCCCCAACGCTTCGTCATAGCGTTCATCACCATATCATTCATCGCCATAGCGTTCATCGTCATAACGTTCATCGGTGCCTGTTTTAACAAACATTTTTCTTTCAAAAGATGTTTCTGTTGGTGTCTGTGGGTAGTCTAAATTCTTAACAGCAAATGGAACAAGTTATTTTTATTAAGTTCTTATTCTCATTTGTTATGTGTCCAATTTTTGTCCCAAATCTTCTATCGCATCTATCAATGGTTGATCGTGTTTTTTATTTTTATCATATTCATCTTGGCGAAATTTTCTGAAAGTTTTAAACTTTTCAATTAACTGTCTTCTTCTCTCTATATTCGTCTCTATATTGTTTACAATTTCTTGTTGTCTCATTTATTATATAAATAAATAAAATGAACAATGATAACTTAAATGTATACTGTCTCAAATGTATAAAAAATACACTAAGTTCATATAAACTTACCAATAATAACAAAGTATGAATTAAATGTGTTTGTAGATGTCGTGTTACCAATAACTCACTATTCACTGGTGGGAGTATAAAAAACGATATCGTAAATTAAATTCATAAACCAATGCAAAAAAACTTCCCCAGAAGAGCTGTTCTATCTTTAAGTATCGATGATCTTTGGCAAGCTGATTTAGTCAAAATGAATTCTGGATCTTTAAAAGGTAAACATAGAATTAACAAAGGGTTTAAATATATGTTAACTCTGATAGATGATTTTTCCAAATATGCATGGGCAATACCAAACAAAGATAAAACTGGAGAAAATGTTACATTAGCATTTAAAACTATTTTGAATGATCGCAAACCCATGCATTTACAAACAGATGAAGGAAAGAATTTTACAATAAATCATTTAAGACATTAATGGTCAACAACGACATAACACACTATTCAACAAGTGGAAAAAAAGCTAGTGTTGTAGAAAGATTTAATAGAACATTGAAGGAGAAAATGTGGAAGATATTTACTATGCAGGGAAACTATAAATGGGTGGCTATATCACTTAAATTAATAAGTGAATACAATGACACTGTTCACAGTACAACAGGAATGACACCCACCAATGTAAATACAAAGAATGAAAGTTCTATTCTAATCAACATGTATGGAGGAGAAAGAAAAATGGTTAAACCAAAATTTGCAATAGGAGATAAAGTTCATATAAGTAAAAGTAAAAATTTGTTTGAAAAAAGATATATACCAATTTGGTCCACTGAAGTATTTGAGGTGTGAAGTATTGCACACAAACCCCACGACATACAGAATAAAAGATTTAAAAAATGATCTTATTAAAGGTATTTTTATGTGCCAGAGCTTCTTAAGACCAAATATGATAAAGACTACTTAGTGGAAAAAATTTTGCGAAGAAAAGGAAATAAGCTGCTAATTAAATGGCTAGGTTTTTGATAGTAGTCATAATTCTTGGGGTTATAAGAAAAGTGTAGTTGTTTAAGAAATTGTTATTCTATATAAAAAATGGATCAACAAAAAATTTAAAGTTATGAGCGTCAGTCGTTTCCACCAAACGACCAAACAAAAAATAATTTGAATGAATACATCAAGCGCATTGAGTTTGATATTCCTATTGGCGATGCATTTTCACATCCGAATGAAGCTTATGTTAACCAACAGTATAAGCTAACTAAAAGAAATACAAATACAGATTATGAAAACCTGCAACTATTGATCTTTGTGAGAATTTCTTCCCGTTCTCAATAATAGAGATCTCTAAACATCGTTGTATAATCGAAAGTATTGACAACCCTGGCATCACTTCAACAATTATGCATACATTGCTAGGTTCGGAATCAGAATCAGCATACTTCCAAATGTCGGGGATAGAACTAGAAAAATATGTTAGGAGAGGTAAGTCTAACGAAATTACCTATCCATTAAGATATTTGTTTGGTTATATGAGAGATTGTAATGAAATACTCTGGAAAGGTGGGTACAAGATCACATTCATTCGAAATTCTAGTGACGATGTTTTGCTTTACAGAAGGCCTCCAAAGACAGCAGATGGATCTGATGATGTAGATAATACACCAGATGCTGGTAAAATTGTTATTGAGAAATTGGATATTCTGTGGCCAATTGTTGAATACGATCCTATTTATGGAGACGAAATTAAAGCAAAATTATACAAACATCCCATAATTCCAATTAGTTTTAATTATTGGCAATGTCTTGAAAAACCAGTACCTACTAATGAAAACTTGTTTCAGTTTGATATAAAAGCTCAGTTCAATTCAATCCAATTCGATATGCCAGACTTTGTCATTGTTGGTTTTGAGCATAGCAGAAAATAATATCCTGAGCAATCCACACACGGTTCAATGTTTGACTCTTGTTCCATCAAAAATATTTCTATTAAGAATGAACGGAATGAAGTGTTTCCCAAAGAGAATTGGAATTTTGACATTGATGATAGAATTTTCGATAAGATGTATATTGCTTACAACAATTTTATAAATTCAAAGACTAAACTAAATACCCCTTATCGTAATAATGAACTGTGCTTCAACTCTGCGTCATTTATTGGGAGAAGACCATTGTATGTTATTGATCATTCTTCCAGAAAAACAACTATTGTAAAAGATCGAACTAATCTGAAACTTACAGTTGATTTTAATAAACCAATATCGCCTTCAACTATTTGTAATGTGGTACTCGTAAGCCAAAGAAATCTAATTTATGATGATAAAAGTGAAGGAATCACCAAAGCCCAATAGTATGCGAACATGTATGGTTATTAGTTTTTAATGGATGGTTATCCATTAAAACATTTACTGTTATTTAATAGTGCTATAAGAGTGTATTAAATGGGCACTGAAATAAAAACTGTTTGCAGTAGCATGTGCTTGTCGATGATTGCGCTCACCGCGTCCGGCAGCGGTTTATACTTCTGGTCGACGCCGTACTTGCGTATGGACGGCAACCCTTCTTCATACACCCAGCCCTGGAACTGTTCTGCGGCAGCCATCTTTGACATCATGATCAGTGTGTACAAGCCTGGTTCGTTGATAAATACGGTATGCGGATGCATATTCGACAAGGGGTGACTCGAGTCATCCCTTGTAATTGTGATAATGGCTTCTTGTACTTTCCCATTACATTAACTCGCATCACCTTTTTCAGATCGACATACCCGAGTATTCGTGCAACTTCTTTAGCCTTGAACCATGGATTGCCTTCTTCATCCATGATTACATACACCTCTCTGCTGTCATAGACGAGCTTGCCGTTTACGATGTCGATGAGTGATTGCATTTTGTTAGACTCTTACAGGTTTACACTTGATACGCTAACAATTTGGAGACGAGATGTGATCTCGAAACACTACTCGATGTCTGTCGCGAACGATTTTATGCGTACGACATCAGCGAAGCCATGTTCATTGATAAATACAGTATGCAGCTGCATATTCGAAGGGAGCAGAGAATCGCTCAAGCCTATATCCCCATATGATTGCCTATGCTTGTCTCTAACATGTTATCTGATTGCTTCTCGCGGATCCTATTAAAAGCATGATAATATTTAATGTATGGAGATCGTCTCCATTTGTATCACTAGTTTTTTGGACTGATTAAGGATATCTGAGTTTGAGGATGGTAATGTAGAACACTTTACATTGAACACTGAAAGATTAAATCTGTCAGCTCTGGTCAACATGTTTGTAAACTCATTGAATGCATAGTATGTTGTGTTCTTGAAGAAGTCTAATAATCCATTGGTGTATCTATAAGCAGAATCTAACCCAGCTGGTAAGACTGGAAATTTCTTTGAAATTAAACCGAAAGATTTAGATCTGAATAAGCACTCGTCCAGTTCCATAAAATACATTTCATTGTAAAATACAAACGTACAACCAGAGTAGATGTTTAACACTGTTTTTATTTCGGAGTTCTGAAGTATACCCATATCATAAATAACCTTTGGATAACCAGACACGAGTTGCAGACTAGGATATTCAAATATATATATATATATATATATATATATATATATATATATATATATATATATATATACATTTGACTCTATAAACATTACTATTTCCCCTGATGGTCTCTGATAAATCGATGTAAAGCTTTCAAAATTAGCAGATAAGAAAAACAGCCAGTTAGTGATAACCTCTGGTTTACTAACTATTTTATCTACTATGTCATATGTCCAAACATATTTTTTATAAAGATATACATCACTTGGTTGACTACTAAAAATGTGTTGACGTTTTTTAAGTTACAGAAATCTACTTCTTTTGTAGGGAATAATATGTTTGGTTAAGGAGGTGATAACGAATGCACAAATCTTTTAGGTTTACCATATAGACTCTGTATTGCCAAAATATCATCAGTTTGTAATGTTAGCCAATCTGAGACATAAATTGGGTACATAACAGACTTGTAAACATTCGAATGATGTATTCCTAATGCATGTCCTATTTCGTGCAATAGCACAACGAAAGGATTTATTTTTCCTTGAGATTTGTTGTCATGTTTAAGATACCAATCTTCTTCAGCATCAATGAGAATTTCAACTGGTGAGTTATCTGCTTTCGGGAAAAAAGCATGAGCCAGCATTCCTCCTCTCCCATCAAATTTGCTATTACATAAATGCTGAGACTTTTGAAATGTATGGATACTACGTTTGTTAGATATTATTATATGTGCATTTTGAGTATCATGTTTAAACATAATGTCAGTATGTTTGGCACATGTATGAAACACTTCTTGAGTTAGTTGTAGTATGTTATGATTGGCCAACACATGCTATTTTATTACTTTCGTTTTCCATTTGGTAATAGATGTAGAAAAGCCAAATATCTCATCTGGTACCCCACATCTAGGAGTCTTGATTAGTGTTAGTGTTATTTACTTATTTCACCACTAATTGTTATATTGTGATACTCTTGAAAAAACCAGAGAGCATTTGAAACTATTGATGAATTTGCGTGTGTAAGATCTTTACCCAAAACCATTTAAATATTTTATTGTGGAAAGTGTTTTATTTTCACCTCTGCTGGACGATACCAAAATTAGGATGACAATCATAAAGGCAATCATGTACTGATATATCATATTTCATAGTATCACTCTTTTTCAATTTTGTAGTGTGTCCATGGTAGTGTATTAATGCCATCTTTAAGAATAAATCTTTTATCGTATTCGGGACTTAATGCTTTTTTCCTCATCTCAATCATATAGAGTTCATGTTTCTTACTTCTAATAAGATTCATACTTTTTTACAACACTTTTTTTACCAAACAAATACTTTTTGTAGTCTCCAAAACTAATCTCATTTCTGTCTACAGCATTTTTCACACCCTTTGCTCTTTTCTTTACACCATCCTCCACATTTATTGCATACATTTTCGATTTCAAACCAATAAATTCTTCCAATATTTTTCCATTACATTAATCTTTCATTTTGCCAATAATCTTTTTGTTAACTAATGGTATGCCATATGGATTATTCTTTCTATAGTAAGAAGTATCAAAATGGCCAACAATTTCTTTCATGTCACTGTAAAGTCTGGTGTTTGTATATAATAGATGTATCAGTATCTTGGTAGCATAATTCAATATTTTCCCCATACTTTGGCTTCATTATATTATAGTGAAAATCATACATTAAGATTTTCGATAGATCGAGTATACTCATCCCAACATAAATGGGTTTGTTAAAGCACAGTTTTGTTTTATTCATATGAACTGCAACCAAAGAGCTAGTAAATATAGTCCTATCTTTAAAGTTTGGTTTAGCGACTAGTTTATCCATTTGCTTAGAACTTGTGCACATCCACTCTGTTTCTAATATTCTCCATTGTTTTTCCAAAAAACGGAATTGTTCATTAGCTTGTAGAAATCTTTTTAAAAGTCATTTGTAGACTTTGTTCGCATATTTGTGTTTAGATCAATATAGGACTTGAGCCAATCTACTTGATCAAACTCCAGAACTCTATGTATCTTTTACAACTTCATTCTGAGAGATAGATATTGCTTAAGATTTACATAGTGTAATACATATTTCTCTTTACCATCCAAACTAGTCAAGAGTTTGGGGTTTTCTGAACCTTCCGGTATTTTATTCTCTGGTGCCAATGGCAGATCTTTGTGAAGATCGTGTAGTTCATGTGGATATTCCAAATCAACTTCCAATATATACCCTTTGCTAGCATCATCTTCTATTTTTGTTACATCTATATTGGTTTTACCCAGTTAAACCCCCCATAGCGAAAATACTGACTATCCATATAAGTTATTGGCATCCAGATATGTAAGATAAAAGATTTCCTTTGTGCTGTCATAAGCATTCATGTATTTATTATTTGCTCTAGCATATCGCTTACAACAATGTGAAATTCCACCACGAACACCTTTTTCTATCACCAAAATCATGTTGTAATCTGTTAATAATTCTAGTTCTATTTTAGTGTGTTTGAGCATAGAATCCCACGCTAACCCTGGGGCTGTGAAATACAATGCTGGATCTAGCTTATATGTTTTGAGAAACACATCTCTAAAACTTTCCATTATATCAGACAATATCAACACATCAGATTTGTTATACAGTTCTGTGTACTATCTTAGAGATTTTATGTTGAATTTTTTCCCACACCTCTCTCGCAAATTCGTAATCTTTGTCTGTAATGATGCATTTATTGAGTTTGTTGTAAAATGCATCTTTGGATGGAAGCGATGCCTCACAAAATTTTCCAGCACTATCCATGTAGTCATATGGGTAAACACCTTTTCTTGTAACAAAGTTAAGAAGATCATTGGAAAAATGCTTACACATGTCTCGGAATTGGCTTCTTGAAAGGTTGCTAGACAGTTTATCGATACTTCTAGCCATAAATTTAAATGAGTCAATAAATCTAAGATTTTCACTTTCACATACATGTTTCGTAAAAGAAATATATTTTTCTTCGTTATTGGGAATTAGATGAATTTTATTTTCATCGATGTCAAGCTCTCTTATGAATAAATGTGTGTAATAGCCAGATAGATTGTGCATAAACACTGGGACAAAACATGGATTTCTATACGATAAGTTACAGTTCTGTGTGCAGCTCCCCTAAATTTCCCCATAAGATGATCATGATCTCTCACAGAATCACCATTCAAACGCTTTTCGCATATATGACAATGGGTAGCTGTATCATAAACAATTTGTTCGTTCTGAGTTAGTGGAAACATTGGTTTTTCATTTGTGGCGGTTTATAGTACCCATGTTCGTATTTTACATAGTAACAGAAGCTAATAGGCACGTGTTTTGGTATGGTTTCGTGTAAAATTCGTCGGGGTTTGGTTGGCAAGTTTCGATTTTAGTCAACAAACATTCAAAATCAGCATATATCACAAACGGAACTCTCAAAGAATGATTTTGGTTTTAAAATCTTAATATGTCATTTTTTCCTTTAGATGGTAGTTCAACTATAACACCATCGTGATCTCGACAGTCTTGTTCGTGATCTTTTAGCTTAATTACAGAGTATAAATGTTGCAAACAGCTATCACATATAAATATTTTGTGGCTATTTTTCGTTACTTGTGATGCGACAAGTCTCGAAAGACTTTTTACCCAACAGTAGTGGTCGTTCTTTTCGTCTTTGACATAGAGTAGGTTTATGTGCTTATCCGTCTTATTTTTTTGTTATTTTTAATGGACAGATTATATATTTTTCTAACCCCCATCTTCTTCTTCATATGCGTACACATTAATTGAAATTCCACTTCTCTTCTCAAAGGTTGATATGCTATCCAATATCATTGGAAATTCCAAACCCTTAAGTGCATCATCAAACTCATGTTCGAAGCTTCGTATTTATTCACTCTTTGAGGGTCTTTTTTTACTTGATGCAATGCAGATGGAACAGACCACAAAAAACATTTTTGATCATCGTTCTTAACATTAATTCCCGCCTGCTTAGTTTTGATTTTTTTCTGGGAGATCAACATAAGAACTTTCCTTGAATGGTACATATTTATTTATTCGCACTTCTAGTTTAAATATTCTGTCGTGTGCCCGCTGATATTCCTTTGCTTCGAATGTCCCCTTCTCAGCTATGATTTTCGATATACTGTTGGTATAATATTCTTCCAGATTAGTCGGTTCAGTATAATTTCGTTCTTTGTTTTAAAGGAGCTTTCTATATATTCAATATTCTCATCAATTCCCCTTTTGTACTCAGTGAAGAATTTCATGTTCACTTTGAATGATTTTGAATGCTTACTAATTAGCCCCATGACAGTTTCTTTTACATCGTTTAGGAAATGCTTTGGGTCTTTGTATGCATTCACATTCTTTACAGCATAAGTCTTGATCCTACTTTGAAATGCTGTTTCGATTTCTTCTACACTGAACATGGGTGTGAACTTATGAATTTTACTTCTCAGGTGACTTCTTATGAGAGATGGTTTGTAATAGCGGCTACACGTTTCACATTTCACTTGTATCTCTTGTGGGAACTTCTGTTTTGGTATTAAGTGTTGTGGCACTTTAAAAATTTCCCATGCATTTGTTGGTTCATTTGATTTATTACGTATTGGTGTAAGACCTTTGTGCAATCTACTTATAAGATGGCTTCTTATGAGAGATGGTTTGTAAAAGTGTTTACAAGTGTCACACTTGACATACTTCTCTTTAGATTTCTTCTTCTTTCTTTCCACAAAGACGCCTTTCTTAAATTTATATTCTTTCCAAACATTACCAGTTGCGTTAACCTTTTTCATTGTCATGGTCGTCATCATATTAGACATCGGTTGATTTTTATTTGTGCTCATTTACTATGGAAATATTTTATTTTTTACAGATTCAAATTTTCTTGAGCTGCTGGATTCTCAACTGTGCTTGCGCAATGCTCAGCGATTCACTCGATGTGAGAGAGTATACATCATCGATATGGTATACATAATGCTTGTTTGCGCCGTAGCATCCGCGACCAGGGAAAAGCAACGAAACATAAGTTGCATGGCATGGATCTAAATGCGCCATGGGATCGTCCGTCGCGCATATGCCATCTCGCAGACACCAACTCTCGTCTACACAAAAATCACTCACTATGCCGTGCCCATTTTTAATGTCTTCGAGAAGGAGCCGGGAACTGCCTCCCATACACTTTCTTTGTGGGTACATTGTGAGAGTGTAGGTGTACGACACATTTGGCGACTACGAAACAAGTACCTTGACCACAAAAGCATCGCTGATAGCGGTCGCGCACGATACTGCCCACCAGCAGCCGCATTTATATTGGCTGCGCACATGCGAGATGAGTTTTTTCTGGCGCTGTTCGTCAGAATCGTCGCCCTGTAAAGAAACGGCCCAGTTGAACTCTGCTGGCACGAGCGCGAATTTTGGGGAGGTAAAGTGAAGAAGCAGTTAAACATTACATTCTGCGTGTCTGACTTTGTTGGTTCTCGTTGGTACAATCACACCGTTTGGGAAGACGTAAATTGCGCGTGTTGGGATTAAAGTGTATAACGTCTCGCGAGCCGTTAAACACGCCATAATGGCAGTATATGCAACTCTTTGACGCTTTAATAAAACGAAATAGAATGCCTTTGTTTAAAGTCACAATCCTCCATTCCATCATATGCAAAATCTATACCTCCACGATTAACACCATCTAAAACTTTTTCGCTGAAAATCTGAAGATATCTGTCTGGCAAGGTTACTTTAAAATTTCCAGAAGTAATTACCACTTTGTGTCCATACTGTGTATCAGATATTTCAGCATGGTCTATGGGATAGGTCTGTCCGATTGAAAGATCGGATAGTTTCTTAAATTGTTGTACTCCTTTCAATACATTTAGCAACTGATCCATTGTTTATTATGGACCATATTTTATGTTTTTTTATTATTCAATTTTCTTGAGCCGCGCTTTGAACTTTTTGTAGTCACTTTTTGTGGATGCACTGTAGCGCAACTTTTTGCGGATGCCTTAAACGCAACTTTTGCAGTCACTATTTGCGGATGCACGCTAATGAAACTTTTTGCAGTCACTTTTGCGGTTGCGCTCGAATCGGCAGCTGATGTTTTGTGATGGCTCGTGCATTCAATTTGCTGTTGGTTTTCTGATGGTTGGGGAGCTGCTCCCAAACACAACTTTTTGCAGTCACTTTTTGCGGTTGCACTCTAACGCAACTTTTGCAGTCACTTTTTTGCGGCTGCGGTCGAATCGGCAGCTGGTGTTTTGGATCAGTAAAACAAACGGTAATTTTTTCTGTTTGTATTCTGATGGTTTGGGCCTTCAATTTGCTGTTGGTTATCTAATGGTCGTGGGCTGCGCTCGAACCGGCATTTCTATTACTGTATTTTATGTGACTTTCTTGTGCAGATGTACCACTAAAGGGCTCACAGGTCACTCCATCATCCACAGTTGCAAGACCCCGAATAAAGCCTTCGTAGCAGTGTGAAGAGTGTGATCCATAGAACCAAGTTCAGTGAACACGCAGCATGACCAAACGGCCCATTAGTCAAGCCTTTGTCCAACTGGATGAGTTTGAGAAAAGTCGCATCATCGGCCTCCGAGAGGTAGGTTGGATGTTTCGTGCATTGTTTGCCACTTGAACAGTTCTGCTTTCACTGAGAGTCAGTTTTGGAGGCGGTGGGAACAGAAGAGTACACACGCCTGCGGCGGACAACCAGCAGGAGGGATCGTTTTATCATGCGACAGGCAGTAAGTACTCCACGGGCGTCTCTGCACAACATCCAGGGACACATCACGGCATCTGGAGATACACCTGTGCCCACCATTATCATATACAAATAGCTAGCATAGCGGAAATTGTTTTCGTGGCCTCCATTGCGACATCTAATATTACACCTTGAGTATCGCCGAACATCTGTGACCTTCTGCCGGAAACAGGTAATTTGGGTGACGAGTGGTGTTCAGCGATGTATCACGGTTCTGTCTGAAAACACAAGACAGCCATATTCAATTCTGGAGATGCCCTCGCCAGCGTCGTGATCCATGCTTCAAAGTAGAGCGGCTCACCACCAACGAGTAGTGTCATACTTTGGAGTGTCATTTCCTACGATTCCTGCATTCAACTGGTGGTGGCTGAAGGCACCCTTACTGCGCGGCGCAGTGACGCCTTAAGGAAATTCTGCGACCATGTGCGCTCCCCTTTCTGGTACTTGGTGTCGTGCAATATTTTTGAGATTTTCTGTGCTTGTACCCACTTATGTGCTTCGGCGATGGCACCTTCAGGGTTATAAATTTTTTGCATGTGGTGTATTAGTCGATAATTTAAGATGAACCAGAACTTTAAATAACCGTATGTATAGCTCTCATACACATACCAAATTATATTTTATGTACATTTTCTCTATTTTTTTAGAAAGTTTTATTGAATATTGACACGGAGCATTTTTAAGTGAGCCAAATATATCAGGTGTAACATAAGTCAAAATTCAAACTTCTAGGTATATTATAAAAGACAAAAATATATAATTAATAACAACAAAAATTGTCCGTAAATTTATATTGACGGTGTAACGTCGTGGCATTACTTTCGCCGCACTTGTTCATATTACAAACACAGCACACTAGTGCCCGTTGCCGTCTTCTTTGAATGCCTTGGTATGCCCCTTTTCTCCTTTCTGCACCATAACCATTTATCACCTCCTTGTTTTATGGAGCCATGTATTCTACACTAGCAGGTTTTCAATTTTAATTTGGGACCCCCGCCGACTTGCAATCATCACGACACGAGGTGTCGTCTGCTTCGTCACCCGACGACCTGCAGCATTGTACTGCAGCATGAGCTGCATACTTAAAGGTGCAGCACGGCGCACGGCAAATGTCTACGGCGATTTAATGTAATACAAAGCATGTTATCACTTTAGTTGAGTTAGTTTGTGCGCCCGAATGAGTGCGAAATGATTCTGGTAAGCTGTGGACAGTCTTTATATATATATATACATTCTCTAAATAGGGACTTAGAGTAGATATGGTTGCATACTCGTAATTGTGATTTCCGGGTGAGCAGTACGGTAATAATTGTAACTTATAAGGTTTTTTGGAATCTTGTTTATTGTTTTCATGAATATGTTTATTAATGCGTCGTGTGTGCTTTTATGGATCGTTGATGTGGATTTCCATAACCTGCTACTGCAGTCCTATTTATTCATGCCCAGCAAGATTGGCCGAATCTTTACGCCCACGGCTCGCCGCAGTTTCATAAATTTTTCTGTGGTGCTTGTCAATGATTTTACGAGAGAGGCCTTCATGGGCATTTTTATTACTACCGCCTCTCTGTCGAGTAGGGCTTTTGGTAACGTTTTTAATATAAATTTTTTATATGTTCCTTTTACTGTGATGCACATTACCAGGCTTCTTCCGGCAGCTTCACGACTGTATTATTTGTGTCCATAATTAACACGTAATTTTTAGAATACTTTGCACACCAGGGCACTACGGTGTTTTCGGAGTGATGCAAATTCAAAAGTGAAAAATTTATGAGAGTTCGTTACTCAAGTAATTTTCCTGACGTGCATGTGCGTATGTTTAAATTTCTTGCTCCAGATCTTATAAGCCCGCTTATCATTCTTCCTAGTAATTGTTGACAAGGATTTCAGGTTAAAATATTGTCACATTTCAACTTACATTGTAATTGGTTGTTATTAAGACGAGTCACATAACATCAAGGCCTTTTCCTAGCTTGTGTTCAAGGTTAACCTGCTACCGTTACGTTTCCCGAGTGTTCTAATTAGTTAAATGGTCAAACCAGCTAATTTGGAAAATAACGATATTAAATGAGATGTGTAAAATTTTTAGTAATATTAATCACTGTGTGCGATGTATTGAAAAGTCAATTATAAATTACAAATATTTATTGTAGCTTACAGATCTTTTCGTATACATTTTCATGACAAAACTCATGGGCTAGCACTATGTAACTCAATGACTTGTGGTGCCATCGATACAGAACGACGAAACCGGTGTCAGTTGTGAACAGGTGGTCGTGTCATTCGGATTGACTGTTGTTTACATGCTCATGGCAAGGCAGCGTGAGTTATCCGAGTTATAATGGGGCATGAATGTGTGTGGCAGAAGGTTGGGACATTAATTTCCAGAAGATGTGGAGACCTTCAATATTCCTCGATCCACAATGTTACGTGTGTACAGGGAATATAAAAATCAAGGCATTACGATCCACTGTGGATAATGTAGTAGCCATCCAAAGTTACTTGATGATCGTGACCGGCGCAGCTTTGGTAGAATTGTTCATACTATCAAAGCAGGAACACTTGCTCAAATCACAGCCACGCTCAATGCAGGAGATAACAGGCGTCTATCTAGCAGATCTGTGCAACGTACGACACTGGACACAGCAACTCCCTTGGGCTTGTGAAGTTGCTAATTGGACCCTGGAGGACTGGAAATATGTGTCCTGGTCCTGATGAATCACGATAAAGGTTGTTTCGGGCTGATGGCAGGCTTCGGGAATGGCGCGAACCCAATGAGGCCATAGATCCCAGTTGTCAACAAGACACCGTGCAGACTTGGGGTAGTTCCGTAATGGTGTGGGGTGTATTCACATTGTAACACTTGCCCTTCCTCCAGCATCCTGATTAACTCTGGATTCCAATTAATACTCTCTACTCGAACCAACATCAAGAGCTATTTTACTGCAATAGGAGGCACGGGGAGTGCTCACGGTGGAGGCTAAACAAGGAAGGTAGATTATAAAAAGTATATAATTTAATATTACAACTTCAATTATGAAACACTATATATTTACGCTTACTGAACAATGATAGTACAATTGAGTTATTTTAATATACAGAAACAGTAGTTATACAAGATTTAATATATAATCGCAGCTAATTCCCTAACCTTGCCGTAATTATTATTACAAAGGGGGAAAGGGACGATGACTTGTTACGAGAATGGGCTCCCTACCGCAAATGCGTTATGCTCACCCCAAGTCTGTAGATAAATATGGTCACAGATCTTTCGGGCCTAGGTTCGTCTGCTGCCTTCTTCTTCAGCCTACAATCTCACTCACTACCACTCGTCGTTGAACCACGGTGCCATCTGGGGGGGGGGGGGGAGAGCACCGCCATGGGGGAACGCTTTTATTTCTGGCCCAACTGGGGCATGTATATTAAACACCTGCGCTCGGCCACCAGCTATACCCCGCACGACCTTAGGTAATGTTGCGATACCAGGTTATCACTACCCCCCCCCCCCCCGTCGAGATAACAGCCTTCCCTTCTGTTGTTGAAGTGATCATTGTTGGAGAACATAGCATAAGGTGTGAGTGAGAAAGGCACAAGTATCCTGGGTTACATCAGTGTTGGGGAGGCCGAGGAGCTCAAGGCAGTGGAGGACTTACGCGTGGGGTGGCAAACCCGGAGGACTTACGCGCATTTTCGAGTAAGCAATTGCAAGTAGGAGCCACCATCGAAAAACAAGAAAAAAAATTGTGATTCATACATTGAATTTGAAAATTACATTAGTAAGTTAAAGTTATTTACGGGGAAAAAGGCAAGGCGGGGTAGTTTTAAAATACATTACAGTGATACAAGGTATTGGCTAGCCATGTGATTACAATCTAAGTCTTGAACATGTTGTAAGCGACACGTGGGGGAGGGGAAAGGAATGTGTCCACGGCCACATTTTATAATTATATAGAAAGAAACCCCTGATAGCTAGCAGTGGGCCGGGTAGGCGGGGGAGGTTGGAATAAGCGCATCTTTATTGAACACTTGACAACATGCCAGAAATATTAGCTATAAAAAGAGATAAGGTTAATATGCACTGCCGTCTGGCTTAAGTTACATATGAAAAATACATTATTATGTGCCATTGTTTACCTGTAGTAGGGCAGTAATAATATAGCTTATTTTAAGAGAATATACAAGACCAATGGTTGGCAATGCGAATGACGTGCGCAATACAATTTAAGTTTGAGCAGTTGGCTGCGCCAAACGGACGCACGCTCAACTGTTGAGGACACAATGTGGTGTGAAACGTGCGAAGCGTGCTTGTGTTCAGTGATTATTGTCTACGTAATACACAGGTGAATAGTGGTATAATTATACATACCTAGCCCAGATAAGTACAAGCAGACACTTTAGTATGATTGATACAGATTTGAGAATAAAACGATCAGCTTATATACACACTCAGTGCTATTTGTAACTTACGTCTACGTATGTTCATTAGAACTAAGTTTTGGCGTAAAAATTGATTCCTTATAAGATAATAAACACTGTGGGTTGTAACAAAACACATGTGAAAATTGATAGGTACAGATGCCATTGCGAGAAAGTTTATATGTGCTAGGTGGTAGCACTGCGCATGGCACTGAACATTTATTTCTCTCATTATTCATTACATTTGCACGTATGTGACACCCATGCAGGAGTGTAAAGTTTATTGAAGCACACATAATATTGTTACAGCACTAATTTTACGTGGCACTGTCTTTTAGGAAAGTTCGTAGCACTCCAAATAATCAGAAGTGCAGTTCACGTGAACGGGATTGCGTTGATATATATATATATATATATACATTTACATATATATATATGGCATTCTACCATAATGGTTAAGTTGAATCAATTGTTTCACTTTGGCGAGAAGTACAATATTAGGCCTTAAGGCGATATTAACAATAAAACAATATATATTATTATGAAAATTAATTAGAAAATATATATTTTACGATGAGAATTGCAATCTTAACCTATACACTATAACATAGTTACAAAAATCTTACTTGCTAGTGGTAGTTTTCATAAATATTTCATTGAACATTATAAATATAAAACAACATAAGACAATCTGCAGATATGGGAAATGGGTAATAAAAGGCCGGAGTACTCCTCTTAAAATACCTCATAACATAGGATGTAATTGAATAAAAAATATATTTATAACTTTAGGTCTAAGTACCAAGCACTGTAAACAACAAGATTGTAATTCTCCTCGATAGGGAGTAAAAGTAATTAAACTTAACTGTCCACATGACATCAAAAATTATCTTCTGAATTGAAAGTACTATATACAGAGGTGCTACTGCTCTCAAGGGAGAAATAGAATGTCAAAATCTCAATAGTAATAAAACGCTGCATAATTGGTGAATTATTTACAAACAAGTTAATCTAACACTTACTGTAACTGTAAGGTATACTGAATTAAATAGTAATAAAGACCCGTAGGCCTAAGTAACAAGTACTCGCCAACACACATAATGCCAGGAGTCATTCTATTTGAACTCTCAATGATATATAAGTAAGCAAAGATTTTTGGTCACTGATAACAACTTGATATCAGCCCTATGTAAAGGGCAATACTCGACTCATTTTCATAAGTGAATGGTTAAAGTAATAAAATCACACTGCAACCAGGAGGGGTTACCTCATTCCTTATCGCAAAATATGTCAAATATACTGGATGCCTCGTAAAGGCGTAAGAGCAGTTTTAATTGCAATAACTCAAATATATAATAGTAATACGAGTTGTGTAAAATATATAGATAGCGGAAGTATTGTACTAGTCAAAAATGTACCCCTAAGCTCAATTACAGTGATAGGACCTATAATGCCAGGATGCATAATGCCTTAACTCCAAAATGACCAGAATTATAACTGAAATCCGCTGGTCAATATAATACACACAAAAAACGACATGCAGAGGAGAGTGAATGTAGGGAACCCATTTTAACAATGCAGGTACGAATAGGGATAACACAGCTTGTAAGAGATATACGAATGTGTAAAATTTAAGCGGACTTTAATCACCCTATATCAGGTAACATTTCTTAATTATATGTTTATGTTGTGGAAGCGCCGTAGGCATGAGATAAAAACCATCTGAAAGGTGGCGAGAAAAAAATATTGAACAAACAGTACACACAAGCCAGAATTGAATGTCAGCCAAGCAAAAGAAAATTAAACATATATCAATAGTAGTGCTGTTGCACAGTAATATATTGGTAAGTTAAGAGATCCTGTTATTAGTCTTGCAAATGGAACTTATAAAAATTGAACAATCCAGACCTGTAGGTTGAAGTTCTAATTATGTGAAAGCATAGTTTAAAAAATGCTGTAAAAGGTAGCTTTGACATCATGTAAAAGGGAACTTAAATATAATTTATTGGTGCGAAAGGTAAATGATAACAGAAGAGAAAACATAACATTAACTAGGTGATATCCGAAAAAAATAAACGAGGTGTCTCAGAGTAGTACTCTGGAGATTGTTGAGCTTGGGGTGCGTCTGTCACTAAACAACTCAGGGTGGTGTATTAAGGCGCGTAAGGAGAGTATATATTTTTATTAACTTAATGGAAGAAGGGTCACAATGCAGAGCAGGAAAAAATAGGGCAGCTAGTGTAAATAAATAAAACGAACAGGTTTCACCACAAATTGCTGCGACGACAGGAACTTACAACTCGGATTAACTGGCACCTCGTGTAGAATTTTAATAAAGGAGTGTAATTATATGCATAAATAAAATTGTAGAACCTATTTTCATAAAATGCATACAAGAAAAAACAATATTTATTTGAAAAAAAAACTCTATTTAACACTCGTGCACTGAAATGAATATAACACAATACATAATTAATTCAGCAGTTGGAGGGAGGGTGGGAATTATAATGAAATACTGGTGCGACAATAATCATTCTAACTACCTCTGTAGTGACATAAAATTAAAATATGCAAATACTTAAATAAGGCAGAAAAATTTTTAATCGTATATCAAATGTGAAATCTTCATGCTTGTGGCTAATGATATACTGGGTAGAGGAGACTAATAGTTATCTTTCTGCTCTGTGCTACCAGCACATGCTTATGTAGCAGGCGTCAGACTGTGTCGTGACGTAACACACGCCAGCTGCCAGCGACAGGTCGCGGGCATGGAGAATTCAGCTATGGGAGAAAAAACAATACACTAGCAATGCCGTGATTGCGATGTGTGCGAAGTGGGTGGGGAATGTGTCCCATCTCCTCAATGTGGACGGCCTTGGTTGGCCTTGGATGGCCGCCACCATGGCAATGCTCGGCGCATGTGCAAGGTGACTCCACCCGTGCGCGTTGCTGCCAACCTCAGCGGGCGGCGAGAAGAACGCTGAGCTGTGTGACGGCGAGAGGTGGGGAATATAGTTGGCAGGCCTGCTATCCCCTCTACCGTGTGGCAGCCATGGAACAGTGGTAAGAAGGCGGGCTGAGAGGCAGGAACACGATGTGGAATGCACGCTGTGACTGCTGCTCGCTGCATCACGCGTGCTGATGCGGAACTTGGTCAGCATGTCCCAGTTGTCGTACCCCTCGGAACCCTTGCAGCGATGTCAACACACAGACAGTTTAGCACGGGACGTACGACGGAATAATAGAAACTGCAACACATTTTTACACAGATATCAGCCATTGATACAGAAAAGACACATTGCACAGAGCGACATTACTATAAAATATTAACTAGTGTACGCCAACTTGGTGTGCCTGGTACAGATAAGGTCGAACTTAGGGACACCAGATTTGTTCTTCTTTGCTCGAACGGTCGATTCACCTAGAACATCAGTGATACGATATGGGCCGCGAAAGTGATGGGTTAGGGCCTTATATTTCCCATGGTTACGTACCCAGACATGGTCGTTAACACGTAAGGTGTTTTTCCTGTGCGTTTTATTAAATTTGGCTTTCTGAAGACTATGAGCCTAAATTAAATTGCGTCTGGCAGTTTCACGAGTGGCTAAAAGTTGTTTGCACCAATTATGCCCCCATTCGGAAAACTTAGTGGCTACTACCTGGGCTGGGAGGACTGCTTCTACCCCATGAAGCAAATAGAATGGTGTAAATGTAGTAGAGCTATTAATGCAAGTATTGTGGTTGATCTGAATGAACAGAACGTACAAATCCCAGTTTAATTGGTCCCCATCCGCACCTGTAAGATGTTCCCCAATGGAGCAATTATTGTTTTTGACCAAACCGTTACAACGGGGGTTGTATGCGGTGGTAGTTAGCTTTTTGACACCAAAAGACTTGACGAGGTTGCTAATAAGTTCGTTTCGAAAACTGGTTCCCCGATCTGTAAGTAACTGTTCTGGGCCATCAAATTGCAAGATAACTTCCTTTATAAATTCAGCACAGGTTGCTACATCAATATACTGAACTGGCTTGGCACAAACATAGCGGTGGCATATTCCATCATGACCAAAATATACTTACTTTTATGGGTTGTAGCAGGTAAAGGCCCTTAAGCATCTAAAGCCCATGTTTTCAAAAGTGCCTATGGAGGTATTGCGGTTAACTGGCCCATGGGATGTGAGCGATGGCTTTAATTTTCTGTCATTCAAAGCAAGATTGAACATACTTTTAATATCAGCGGTCATTGTGTCCCAAGAATAAGATTGTTTTATTTTCTGCAACGTTTTAAGCACACCAAGATGACTTCCCCCAAATATGGCATCGTGATGGTCCTGGATGACTTCGGGGACATATAATTTAGGGACAAGTGTTAACTTAGACTACCCCTGGGGTGAGTGGACCCCAGGGGTCGTAGGGAGAAGTAGGAACGGTTTCAGTACATAGATGGAACACTAACTCATCATCGATTAGAATATACTCCTGGGCATGTGTATAGACAGGGAGAAAATGAATGGCATCATTAAAAAGGAGAATAAGAATAGCACATTTAAATACTGGATCAATGTATGCCATGGAGAGTGTGGAGGTATGCCTTTGTCTAATTACATCGATGGTAACTTGGTAGAGAATAGTAATGATGTTGATGATCAAATGAATAGGAATAATATCTTATTTACTTACTGCAGTGACAATTCTGTCCCTCTCACTTGGATCGTGTGCTGAAATAAAATTGAGTTTTTGGGCAGGAGAAAGGTTATTATTAACAGAAGGACCCTGAGTGAATTGATTCTCAAAAGCCTATATAGGATTTCAACAATGGGTAATGGACGATTAGTCGGGCATTTTTATGCTATCAGAAACAAGAGGTATTTCTGTGATTTTATTCTCATTGTGGGCGTGGATAATGAGAACATTGCATTTTAATATAAGAATAGCATTGTATTTCTTAATAAAGTCCACACACAAATTGAGGTCTTGCTGGAGGTTGTCAAGAACTAAAAATTTCTGTTAAGTGTGCCCGTGGATAAGTTGATAGTAGTTTGAAATTTAGGGGATGATAAAATCGATGTGGCTGCAACTAATGTTATATTTTCTCTGAAGGGAAGAAGGGGCTGATCCGATAAAACAGTGCACACAGCTGTATGAACACCCTGCGTCTACCAATGCATAGTATTGTCTGCCCTAATATTTACAAGTATGTGTGGCATCGCAGTACTAATAACTTTCAGCTGATATGGTGAAAGAGGTGTAGCGTGTGCTGGTTTCTTGTGCCAATTCGAGGCGCAGCTCTGCTCAGCATGTTTCCCAACAAATGCTCATCATTGCACCCCTGAGGAACTTGTTTTGAAAATATTTGGACGCGCTATGGTGGGAGTGGAAGTGGAGTGGGTCACAAAAACAGTAAGTGGTGTAAGCCCAATTTTTTTTTAATCGGCAAAAGCAGTTACTAATGTCGGTGGAAAAAAGAAAATTTTGGTTGCGGAAAAGGGGGTGACTGACAACTTTTATGTTCTATGTAGAGACACAACAAGAAGGAATAGTTAGCAAGGCTATGGGGACTGTGAACTGCCCGCTACGTGGTGGGGAATTGCTGCAATGTGGCAATGTTTCATGCATGTACGCATGGCTCTGAAGGTATGGCAACTGCGACCTGAATTGGGCGGGGTGGAAATGCTGCGCTTGTGAGAATCGCTGCGAGCAGGCTTCTAATGCGCTGTTTGATGTGTCGATGTATTGTGTGACCGCTTTACAGATGGCTGCATAGATAATTGTTTACATTGTGGTTGCATAATGTAAACTTTACTCAACTTGGCAGAAAAATGAGGTTCACAGGGTTTCGCAAAATGTGTGGTGGATATTATTTGTGGGGCCTTGTTGTGTTGCTTGGTGCAGCGAATAAGGGCAGATAGGTTTTGATTGAAAGTGACCTCCCTTGGCATTAAAACTTGCGATTTCTGCATAAGTTCTGCTGGGCACCACTTTATTGAAGAATGCATTACATGTGGCTCGAACATGGGTCTCCTGCTCCTGGGCAGGGGAGACATGTTTTCTGCTGTAATGTACAATGTACTGTTCCCCAGAAATGTGTACTTATACATGTCCATTTCGTGATTGTTCTGTCGTGAAGGGGCATGCCTGATGGTGTGCATATTGTTTATAGGGTTCGTGGTGTGATGGATATCTGTAGTGTTGTCTGTTCTGTGGCCAGTCAATTACCGTGGGGCGGCAGTACATGTTCTGGACGTGAGTTTTTATGTGCATGGGTGGTGGGGGTGGATATGTATGTGTTAGGATGTATTTTAATGGTGGGGGGTGGGGTGCAAATTGTTTTTTTTTTTGAGCTTCTGTATCTGTTCCTTTAAAACGGCAATTTATTCATGGAGTTTAGCATGTAGTGGGTTTGGTGTATGTTGTTCAATATTTTGTTGGTAACTGTACATGCCATGCTTGATGTTTTCAATGTTGTGTACTAGCTTGTCTAGTGTTGTGTTCTCCAAAGAGAAAAGTTTGTCAGCAAGGGGTGGCAAAAGAGAGTTCCAAGTGATGTTCAAAAATTCTTATTCAGGCAAGTGTGGTGTACATTTATTCTTGTAAAAAGTCAAGTTCTCGATATGAACCTGAGCACTTTCGCTGTGTTGTTGTCGTGTGTTGTGTAAAAGGT
Organism: Dryococelus australis; assembly: GCA_029891345.1. Classification (NCBI taxonomy): domain Eukaryota; kingdom Metazoa; phylum Arthropoda; class Insecta; order Phasmatodea; family Phasmatidae; genus Dryococelus; species Dryococelus australis. The sequence continues at coordinate 183,295,910 of CM056994.1, read as the reverse complement.
GTTTGAAATTATCCTCTGTATCAAGTTTGCAGAATGTGCGTAGTAATTTATCCTAAATTTGTTGCCAAGTGATATCAGCTGCTTCAGCATAATGTAAGTTTTCGTAGGTTCTCTTTGCAACACCTACGAGATAAAACTTTAGATGGCGGCGTTTGTCAAGTTCAGTCTAACCGTTTACTTCACTTGCATTGTTAAAAGTATCTAAAGATTTCTCGATACTTTTGTTGGTTTCACCTGAGAAAGTGGGGATATGTTGTGGGTGTTATAAAATTTCTTGAGTGGGGTGTGGAATGTTGGGTGGATATACAGTGAAGTCGGTGTTTGTGGCAGGGATGGTAATGAGATGTGTCTGTGTTGTTTGAAAAGTCGGGGGTGTGTGTGGTCTGATATTATAGCCAGAACTGGGCTGGTTATATGTGGAGAGGTGTTGAGAAGTGCTTTCAAGGGTTGTAATGTGTCCAGTATTAGCACTGGTAAACTGGTTACGCAACTGGTAGTGTCTGTCTAGTGTCTGTGTGCCGGATGTATGTGTGAGTGTTGTAACTAGTTCTTTAATTGTTTGTGTTGTGGACGTGTATTGTGTGCTCATTGCGTCATGTTAGAGAGAATGTTTGTAGTGAGTGTATTTGGTGCAGTGCACTTTTGTGTAAACTTAAAATAAAACCAACTACAAGAAAGAAGTTGTAAAATGCACTCCGATAGCACACAACACAATGGAGTGGTTTAAGCTAAGAAAAGAATAGGATGTTCTGCATGCGTTATAAGCAGTAACATTACTATACTTTAACTATGTAAAATAAGCATTTTGAGGGGAATGGGTGGGCAAGAAAGGTAGATCGGCAAGGCTGCTACGCAAGTGCTGAGTCGCGTGTGTGATAACTGATCTTCGATACACTGGCTTACTGTGGGAGTAGAACTACAGTTAGCATAATCAGGCAGGGCTGTCTGTTACAGATGATGAGGGAAGGTGGCTTTCTCTCAATGGTATCACATGTGGAAAAAAATATTAACTAGAATATGTAATGAAACAATTATGATGTGACCTGGGAACAGGTAGAGCTTGGCTGCAAAGCGATGGGAATAAGACCCTAGCCTCCACCAGTGTAACACTTGCTCTTCCTCCAGCTTCCGAATTAACTCTAAGTTTCAATACTTTCTACTCGAACCAACACCAAATGCTGTTTTACTATAAAAGGAGATAAGGCGTGTCACAGAGGGTGCTCATGGTGGTGGCTAAATAAGGAAGATAGGTTATAACAAATATATAACTTAATATTACAACTTCAAGTACGAAACACAATACATTTACAGTTACTGAAAAACTGAGAATACAATTCTGTTTTTATATATACAGAAACAGCTAATTCTCTAACCTTGCCATAATTATTATTACAAAGGGGGGAAGAGACAATGGCTCATTATGAGAATGGCTCCCTACCTCAAACACGTTTATGCTCACCCAAAGTCTGCAAATCAAGATGGCCTCAGAGCTCCTCTGGGCCTAGGTTTGTCTGCTGCATTCTTCTTCAGCATACGATCTCACTCACTACCACTCGTTGAACCTCGGTGCCATGGGCCAACTGGGGCATGTTTATTAAACAACTGTGCTTGGCCACCAGCTACACCCTGCACGTCCTTAGGCAGTGTTGCAATGCCAGGTTATCGCTACAACATAGCATGGGTTGGGACCACGTGATCATGTACCCACAAAACATAATGGTAACTGCTACAAAACTCTCCTTGGAGACCAATTGCAACCATTCATGGACTTCAGTTTCCGACAACGATGGAATGTTTCAACAGGATAATGCACTATCTCATCAGGCAGTGGATCTCCAGGACTGGTTCAAAGAGCAGTCTGGAGAGTTCCAGCGAATGGAATGGCCAGCATGTTCCCCGACATGTACCTAATCGAACATTTATGGGATATGGTGGAGAGAACTGTTCGCATTCAAGATATGGACCTGCAAATACCAGGGAACTTTGGACAGCTATTCAGACAGCATGACTTATCACCTTACCAGAGGTCTTCCATCCACTTGTGGATTCTACGCCACATCGAGTTACAGCACTTCTTCGGGCTAGAGGAGGCACTACACATTATTAGACAGGAATCCCATGACTTTTGTTAAGTCAGTATATTCTTAAGTGCGATTCTAGTCAATGGCAAATATCGGCAGAACTGGTATGTAACAATATTGGGCGAGATGTGTGGTATTTTTATTAAATATAACAATTTTATCTCGCGTGTTGTAAAAGTCAGCTCGTAATCGATAATTTCAATTTTGGCAGGTTCTTGAGGTTTAGAAATACTATAGTTAATAGCAAAATATTGGTTGATTTGGTGACAACATTGAAAATAGATTTCAAACGTCCTTAGTAATTTCAGTCACTGAGTCCGACGTGTTGTCACATTAGATTGAAAGTACCATTTTTAACTTTGCAGCTTGCAGCAGTTTTTATGACATTTCCTGTATAATTCTTGTCAGTGGCAAAATACACACTAACTTGGTAGCCAAACATGTTGTTGATTAGTGTTTTAATGATTTTAGAGTAATCTTGGTTAGTTCTTTGATGTGTTGTACGTCAATTGGCTGTACTCAACATCTACTCATGGTTCAAGTTTTGCATTAATTATTCTAATGACAAATTATTGGGAAAATTCAAGCCAGTTGCCTATGCTAAGAGGGTTAATATTTATGTCCCATGTTGGCATAATTTAAGAGTATTGTGGCAAAGTGAGAATAAAATTGTGGGAATGATCAGTCATAAATATTTTTACTATTTATATTTGAAGGGCAATGTACATTTGTTAATTGTGGTTACGATTTTGTCACATTAATTTCATTACACTATTGTTCATTGCTACCCTTGTTAAAACCAAAATTGATTCAATGAAACAAAAATAAAGTGAATTTGATGTGAAACTTGTATAATATTATTGTATTCTGTTCATCGAAGGCAATTGATGGTTACGATTTCTCCGGTACGGTGTAAATATCTGCGCAACTCTGCTGATTTCGTTAAATTATCTGTTTCATGACTACATCATCCGACATCAATCGAGTAAGTTTTGTATACATACTCGCACGTGAGGAACACCTGGGATTTCTGCAGTATCTCAAAGTGAAGTATAATGATACTATTAATGTGGTCAAGTTACAACGATTAGCTGTGCAGAGTTTATGCAGCCAGGATGTGTGACCAGCCTTGCAGCCCCTCGTCACTCAGTTGGCTTTCCTGTTCTCCTTCAAAATAACTGTACCTATTGTTACATAACATTCCTAACCTTAGTTCCATGGAACCTGTCTGTATCCTTCAATTTTATTATAACAGTTTCGAAGGTTGTGATTTTGCAATTATGCCCGGAAGACCATTTGCTAAAGGTTAATACAGTGAAGGTGGAGGGCTTCGTTCCCCAGTTGGTACACAAGGAATTGGCTTCTCTGTCGGAAGGTACATTCCTAGGTTTCAAACATCTTGTTTTACATGCCCTCTTTCCTCCTCGTGTAAGAAAGTGCAGGGAATTGGATTTCGTATATTGGTTCCAAAATCCTGATGAACCAATTTATTATTGTATAGATTCCATTTCCATGTACCATGAATCCTTGTGTCTCTTGTTAAGTAAATTAGATCTTATGAACATAATTGTTGATAAATTAGCCTCGCATATCAAGGCCCATTGTATTACGATTTATGCACTGTGCAATGTGAATTAATTGTGTCATATAGCAGTTGAAATTCAAGGATATCTTGTCGGCTCTATGCAATACTAGGCCTTGTTTCCACCTGCTAAGTATGCCCAAAGTAAGGCAATGCGAGGTGTCGCAGGTCGTGTACTACTGCTACAGGGAATTGAACAGTGTGGTCCCTCCGTGCATTGTTGTTGTGAGCTCTGGGTCCCAAACATACGGCACCCCAGTAGGTGTGCCTTACATGGCCATGCTGTCGAGGTCATGGCACCAAAGGCGAAAGGCAGGGCGATTTGCAGAGTGGCAACAACGTCATTAGGCTACCATATAAATTGATTTACAGTTCTGGGTCAGCCCCCACTCTGTACGATACTCTGGCATGATGGACTCCAGAGCAAGGTGTCTGCAAGCCGGTGAATAGGAGACACCGGACGACGGAGGACGTCGGCCAATCAGCTCAGCAAGTCAGCTGTGAGGACATCTGGATGATCCCTCGACGGAGGAGCTTCGTGCATGGTCGAGATATCATTCAGTGGTAGGTGAATACCATTTCCCAGTGCAGATCGTCAATTAGGGAAATCTGTGCACAGCGAATTAAGAACGTTAAAATATGAAAGTAATTTAGTATTTCAGATTTAATATTTGTCCTTTTGCTTGCAGAAACTGTTCTGAAGCTTCAGTCAAGCAAGTTGCTACAAGTCATAATTGTTAATATTTTGTCCTTATAGTATTCAATATTTTAACTTGTAAACCAAGCTGAGAATAAATGTGTAGTTTTGTAATTATTTGTATCATCATTTGACTTCTACCAGCTCGCTTCCCCATGCAATTTTATAGTTATTTAAGAGTTAATTTAGTAGAGTTTGTGAGTAGGTTAGAGTCTAGGTCGAGGGGCCAGAACAGTCGTGGAGGCACCTACCTTCCCAACTTCAGCAGCCATCATAGGGTTAATAAGATTTGTGTTAATTCTCTCTTTATTCACCTTAATTATTGTTATATTTCGCGCATTGTATTGAAACGTTACTTGTATATGGTCATACAGTTTCATCTTAGAACCAAGCATAGGGTAACTAGGTTACTCTGTACAGCATGCAGCATAAGCAGAAGGCATTTAAAGAGACAAGTTACTTATGCCAGCAGTTGTGCCAGCGTAGTCTGTAGTCAACAGTTCGGGGACATGATTAGCTTTCACCATGGCATGCGACTCAGCGAGCGCATTCCTTCACTGTGTTTTACCGTAGTTGAAGAATAGTATATTTGCTGTAAGTGGGTTAAATAAATGTATTTCAGTATCGCTCTTCGATGCTTTGTGTAGAGCTAAAATTCACCTATTTTATTGTAGTAGTGTAGTTAGTGCTGTAGAGGAGCACGTAGTATTTCTGTTGTCTCCTGTAGTTTTAAGTGATGAAGTGCTGGTACGCATAGTATTTTTAAAGCAGAGCACACTGACACCACTCAAAATATACATGAACATGAGTAAAACAGCACCATCTTCAGTTAAGAATCTAGACAGGACACTAGATACCTCCGAAGTGGAGAATATTTTAAAGGAATGAGAAATGGCTTCGAAGGCAAACACACAAGTTCAGGACTTAGCCAGGACCTCACAAACAGAACAGAACGAGGCGTTAGAGTATTCCTTTCACACTAGCCCAGAATTACACCCAACACATGAACTTCTGGATCCTACTGTTAGCGAAACCTCACCACACATTTACAAGGAAGTACACACTACACCCTGTACAGATTCTTACTTCACACCGCGAAGTTTACATGAGTTACAGTCTACACAAGCATTCAGTTAATACATACCACCCAACAGTTACACAAACACAGAACACTCTGACAAGATGGTCAACCCAAACCCCGTGCAAATTATAGTTAATCAGCCATAAATGTTGACGACATGTTCAGGTGGCAGTGATGAGAATGTGGCAGAGTTTTTAGAGGACTTTCAGGCGGCCAGCGAAACGAGCGGGTTAACAAACATACACAGATGCCAACAAATTAAATTTCATTTAAAGGGCGCTGCGAAACACACAATTGGGAACCTTACTCACGTGGCCAGATATTGTTGCCAAGCTCAAAGGATATTTTACTCCCACAGAGACAATGGAGAAATACAAACAGTTGCTATACACAAAGCGGCAGCAAATCTGCGAAACTTGCCAAACACACATTGAGACAATGCTGTACTATCGCTGCAAGTACAATCCACAGGTGACTCATGCGGAATTTATAAGCATTTTGTGGAAATCGTTGCTACCTTCCATGGTGGACAAAATCATAGGGCTTCAAAATGACACTATTGCGCAAATGGTACAAAACCTTAAGTGCGTGGTATTACGAATTTTCCAGTATAGCCAGGCTGTATAGACGCAATCCTGTAATTCCGACGTGGAGCTATGCCAGGTGGAGATAGCGAAACTTAAAGAGGAAATCGCCAACTTGTCTATTAGAACTCAGAATCCACCGCCACAAACATATGACGAGAACCATACACAGCAAAGCAGACAGAGGGGTATAAATCCATACCACCAGAATAACTATCTCCAGAGGCAAAATACTATGAACCAGTATTACCGTCAGGGCAGCTATCATCAGTATTGGCAGACACCCCCTACGCTACGACCGATAGTAATAGTCAAAGAATGTTCCCATGCGGATAAGTAACCGAACTTTTCGCAGCATAGGCATTTTCGATCCACATATCGAAACCAGGCGTGAGGAGGTTGGCGGAGACTGCAAGCATACAACAACCAGCACCAGGACGCTGAGACAGTATCGAACCCATGTTCGTTTCCACACAGAGGCAGAAGAAATTATGTGCGGGGCAGTAACACATCCCAGTATTCGAAATACTAGCTTATGAGGGGGTTGTTCGTATTTCCCCCATGGACAAACAGAAACGATCTAAGAACATATAATCAGGGCGATGTTTAACAATGCCATTCTGACACAGTTGTACGCCAAGATTGAGATTTACAATGTGCGCAGTAATGGCATAGTTACTACGAGCGTACAATAACTTCCCTACACACACCAGGAATTACCACGCTGCAATTCCGAGTGCAGTGCTCCCAGTACACAGGCTAGACCGCAACATCGGGAGAAACAGCCCCGTGAAGCGCGAAGTTGAGTCTGAAGCTCAGCGCATTGCTATGTCGCGCCATCCGCCACTTCGGGCGCACACGCGAATTACTGAAATGCAATCGGAAGTCCCAGTAATGCCGCGCGGTGATCAGTTCATTGGACCCCGTAGCGAAGAACAAAATATGTGTGCTCTGTGCCTCTATGTTGGTCATAAGACACGAGATTGTACTTTGTTCCCGATTCAGAAGTTTGATTACTGCACTGATGTCGCCACACGATGCAGGAATTTAAAAAATACTTTTGGTATATGGCACGCCTAACTGCACGTCATTGCTAACATCGGACAGCATGGCATGATACAGCAAGTGATGTTAGGGGGACATAAGGACGGCAATGATGGTATGCATTCGCAAAATGTGCTGAGCCATACCTTGTCTCAGATGCCAGGGCAACAACACAGTCGCCAAGGAGCGAGACTGGACTGTCAGCAGGCTTTTGTTCGTACGACCACTCCTCGCATTTAAGTGAAAATATGCGGAGAGGATTACTACGCACTTATCGATACCGGCTATTATAAATCTCGTATTGCCTTCACAACTGTATTATTTGTGTCCATAGTCAACACGTTATTTAGAATGCTGCGCACGTGTAGGCACTGCGGTGTTTTTTTGTCGTTATGCAAATTTAAAAGCGAAAGAATTAAAGAGAGTTTGTTACTCAAGAAATTTCCCTGATGTGCATGTGCGTATATTTAATTTTCTTGCTCACGATCTTATTAGCCCTCTTATCATTCTGCCTAGTAACGTTTTTAAAAGGGTTTGAAGTTAAATTATTGTCACATTTCACCTTACATTTTGAATGGTTGTTATTAAGACGAGTCACGTAACACATCAAGGCCTTTTGCCTCGCTTGTGTTCAAGGTTAACCTGCTACCGCTACGTTTTCCGAGTACTCTAATTAGTCCAATGGTCAAACCAACTGATTTGGAAAATAACGATATCATTTCAAATTAGATGTGTAACATTTCTAGTAATTCTAATCACCTGGTGTGATGTGTTGCTATGTCAACTTGAAAATGCAAATATTTATTGTAGCTTACAGCTGTTTGCGAATATTCTTATTTGTGATTCTAGTCAATAGCAAACATCGGCAGAGCTGGTTTTTAATAATATTGAAAGAGATGTGTGATATTTTATTAAATATAGTAATTGTATCCGACGTGTTGTTACATCAGTTTGAAATAGATAATTACTAGTTGGCAGCTTATTGGGGTTTCCTATATTCTAATTACTGGCAAAATATTGGTTTACATGGTATTGAAAAAATATATAAAACGTCCTTAGTATATATAGTCACTGAGTCCGACGTGTTGTCACGTCAGTTTTAAAGTACCAAGTTTATCTTTGCAGCCTGTAGCTATTTGTATTTATTATTCTGCATGATTCTGGCCAATGGCAAAATATTAGCTAACTTAGTACTTAAAGGTGTTTTTGATCAATGTTTTAATCATTTTAGAATCACCTTGGTTAGTACTTTGATGTGGCGTAAGTCAATTGGCAATACTCAATATTTAGTCGTGGTTCAAGTTTTTCGTCAAATATTGTAATGACGAATTATTGAGAAACTTTAAAGCCAGAGGCCTTTTCTTAGAGTATTAATATTAACATGCCACGTTGGCATATTTAAAGAGTAGTGTGGTGTTGAATACACTGTGAGAATAAAACTGTGGGATTGATCAGCCATAAACAATTTCAATGTTTTTAATTGAAGGGCTATGTACATTTGTTAATTGCGGTTACGATTTTTCAAATTAATTGCATTATACTATTGTTCATTGCTACTCTTGTTAAAACCAAATTGATTCAATAACACAAATATAAAATTAATTTGATTGGGAAAATGGTATAATGTTATTGTATTCTGTTAATCCTTGGCCATTGAGTGTTTTGATTTGTGTACATTTGTACCTGTGTGGTGAAAAGGTTAATTTTGAAGTTTCTGTGAATGAGAATGAAACAATTAAATTTCAATTTAGTTGTAGTCAATGCATACACTGTTCAAAATTGTGACCTCCTTCGTTAATACAAGTTGTGTAAAGATGTGTCATTGCCTGTCGCACATGTTTAAAGACCCCAGGCGTGTGCTATAGAGAGTAAGCAGCTGCAAGCACCCAAGCGACGAGTTCTTCCTCTCATTCGACTGGAGTCTCATACAGCAAGTGTGGGGCGAGGATAGCAGAACAAGCACACCATGCAATGGGTCCACAGGTGCCAATACATCGATCTCCGAATTTGTGGTTCAATTGTTCTCGAACGTCACGAAAGAAATGAGTTGAATCAACTTATTGAATAAACAACTAACTTCAAATGTCAAGATGAACGCCTTCGAGGAGCTCAGGCAATGTGTTCTCCAGGAACCATAGGTTCAGGCTACAGTTGATATAATCCCACGTAGCAACATACGATGGCCGATTTGTTAGCAGTTGGTTGGAAAGTTTGGCAATATGTTGGGTTATAAAACATAAGTAAATATAATGTTGGCCTATGATAATATGCCAACCAAACATTTTGACACGAAAATTTTAATGAGGTATCTTAAAAAAAAAACATTCATTAACACCTCACTATATTAAAAAACTTCAGAACATGTAGCAAGAGCAATTTTCGAAAACTTTTAAATGGTTAGCTAAATGTTGGCAACAAATTTGTAGATATACTGTTGGTAATGCGTATGTATTTTTATGTTTGGTCAATGTTGTATAACCGACATTTTATGGTAAACTTCGGGAATGGATATTGTTAATACAAACAATGTCCCTTTCCTTGCATTTTATGAAATACAATTATTTTTCTCCATACTGACCATTTTTCTTTGAAATATGTGTACTTAGTTTTATGTTGGGGCAATTTTCGAAACCAAACAACATTGTGTAACTAACATATTTCCGACAATGCTCAATTGTATTTTTTGAATAATAAATTAACTCTAAATAACATTTTTAAACAAAACTCTTATTTATAAATACCCTGAAAGGAGAAAAAAATTATAGTGGTTATAGAATTTTTAAAACTTGGTCGAACAACCACAATAAACTTTACTACAAATAATTAAATCTATATAAATTAATATTTAATATATGAAAGCTTGACACAATTTATATCGTATTCCTCATTAGCATAATCTTAGTAAGCACATATTGTGCGTAAGGATGTCAACTATTCGCAATATAAAACGTATAACTCATTTGCCCAAGTGTAGTAAGCACATATCTTGAGTAAGTATCTTATCGTTTCACAATACAGAATGTATACCTCATTTGCGTAATCATAGTAAGCACATATAATGCGCAAGGCTGTTAGCTATTCGCAATATAGAACGTATAACTCATTTGTGAAAGTGTAAAAAGAACATATCTTACCTAGGGTTCTTAACTATTCGCGCCAAGCTTTTATTAACTAAATATAAATTGACATAAGCATAGCAATTTGTAGTAAAGTTTAGTACGGCTGTTCGACCATGCCTTACAAGTTCTAAAAATTGAATAACCACTATAAATATTTTTCTCTTTTTAGGGTATTTATAAATATAAGTTTGATTTTCAAAGGTTTTTAGAATTAATTTATTTTTCAGCTTTAAGTCTCACCAATTTTTATTTTATTATTATAACTGAAAACTATTTATACACTCATGAGACTAAAAAGACTAAAAATATACACTTAAACACTGAAGGCCCCTTCCACACTTCGGGCTGCAACCTGACTAACAGTGATGAAAAAAAATATATATATATATATATATATATACATATATATATATGTGAGGGTAAAAAGACAAAAATATATCAGCACATATATTCGGTTACATCCTGCAATTTGTTCTTATGGCTATTATTATCTACATGGCACACTGATTGTCACTAATGTCATTATACGTTACATCTGTCACAATCACCCCTCTGTGGATTCTTTAAATTACCTCCATAATATTTTAACACATTTTATAAAAACTTCATCTTTGCAATTGTGATATATAAACCTAATAAAATTGCATTTCTTACTTTTAAATTTATACACATTTTCCTTAAACTAAACTTCTCATCTCTAAGATACGCTTAAACTCGAACATATTGTCGGGCACAAAACCCACACCCCTAGAAGCAGGTAAGGCGGCGTCGGCTAACTTAACTCGCCCCTTTCCACAAAGGTCACTATCGGTTCTCCACTAGGCCTGTTCCCACCCTCGTCACTATTTTCGCGTAAACACGAATTTTAATTTTGGGACCCTCCCCCTTCCTTCCCGGAAGTTGGTGGAGGGGGTATGCTTCTAACTCACCTATTTCTCCAAGGGGGACTATCGATCTCCATAGGAATGTTCCCACCCTCCTCACCATTATTGCGTAAACACAAAACTTAAATTTCAGGCACAAATCCACCTTCCCTCCCCCCTCAACCCCTGAAATTGGGGAGAAGTGTGGTCGGGTAACCTAACTCGCCCCTTTCCCCAATGGGGGTCTATTGATTTCCCCAAGGACTATTCCCACACGCCTAACCGTTTTCACATAAAGTGTTAGACAAGGCAAATGGTAATTGCCAGACAGACACCGTACACATAAATCTGGACAGACACCTAAGTCAAGTTAAATAAAAGCTTGTAAAAACCATAACTTTTAATTTTTCTTAGTATTTAGGTTTTTTGATACATAAATGTTTTTATTTAAATTTTAATTTGATGATCGAGGTTTGCTGAGGGGGGGCAACAAGTTGGTAGATATATAGTTGGTAATTGGTATTAATAATTTTTGTGTTGGGCTATCATGCAGAACCAACATTTCAATGTAGAAGATAGGGAATAGTTATTGTTGTGATATTTGAATGAATAATGAAATGGAAATTAATGACTAGATGGAGATTTCTGGACATATGCCATTGCGATGCAGAAGTCTGTCATGGAAAACAGGACTAACTATAAGAAATACTTAAATAAGTCAAGTATCCTATGGATAAAAAAATTAATATATGTATACAACACTGGAAAATGAGATAACGGAATATCAAAAAGAGAACACCAACTAATAATGAAAAATAAATGTATACACACACAACAAATAACACGTAGAAAACGACACAGGCTAGAAACCTGCTTGAAAACAGTTGGGACAACACTGACAAAATAAGAAGGAACAAAATGGGACAACACAACAAAGAAATGTACTCAAACACAACAGTTATATCAGACACGGCAGAATCCAAGCCAAATATACATATGTACAAAGTCAGAAAATTCCATGAAGAAATCGAGTCAATGAAAACAGGACAGTTAGCTAAATGCGGAAAACTAATGTACTATATATGTATAGGAGAAAACTTTAGATGACCAACAGACAACAAACCGAAGACGACACAGGCAAGTTATTTACTTACAGAAATAAAAACAAACATGACGAAGAAATTCGCACAAAGAAATTTTTCCAAAGCAGACAGAATCTGACATTTCGGGAACTTCTATATGTTCCCATCTCCAGGCAGCGACACGCAGGGTCCAAGAACACGAGTGCATTCTTTCGTGTCTGGTAAAACTGCCGTATTTGAGTGCGTTTCTTTGTTGTGTTGTCCCATTTTGTTCCTACTTATTTTGTCAGTGTTGTGCTAACTTTTTTCAAGCAGGTTTCTAGCCTGTGTCGTTTTCTGCGTGTTATTTGTTGTGTGTGTATATGCACATATATCATTTTCGTAATTGGTTACTGTTCTAATTTTTGACTACTCGTTCATATAATTTTCCAGTGTTGTATACATATATTTATTTTCTCGTCCACAGGATACTTGTCTTATTTAAGTATTGTTTGTACTGAGTTCTGTTTTCCCTGACAGACATCTGCACTGCAATGGCGTATTTCCCGAAATCTCCATCGAGTCAATAGTTATTGTTACTAAAAACAATGCCTATTTCCTGTATTGTATGATATGCTAATGTTGTTCACGATACTCAACATTTTCCTGTGAGATATGTTTAGATTGTATTATGTGGGAACAATGCTGGGTAACCAAGCCGTCGGTGTTTGTTCCTCTTTCGTTAGTTTGGCCTACACTGTGTAACCAACATAATTTTAACAATGCTCCATATGATAGCCGAGGTTGGCTGAATGTTGGCAACAAGTTGATATACGTAGTATTGGTAATGTGTATGTATTTGTATGTTGGGCCAACATTGTAAAACGAACATTTTATGGCAAAGTTGAGGAATAGATATTATTAATTAAAACAATACCCTTTTCTTGCATTTTATGAAATACAAATGTGTTTCACGATACTGGTCATTTTTTCTCGGAAATATGTTTTGTTGGCCTTATGTAGGAATAATGTTGGAAAACAAACAGTTGATAATTAGTACTTTTTCTTTAGTTTATTGGCCGTTTTGGCCAATATTATGTAACTAACATATTTCCAAAAATATTCAATAATATGTATGGGATGAATAAATTTCGATAATCGTTCACGTTTACTTACCAATAAGGATTTTAATACATATTATTTTTGTTTAAAATATATTATTGTTTTCATGGTTGGCTGTTTGTTAGCAGCACTTTGGGAGACATACAGTTGGTAATTGCCATGCATTTTGTATGTCAGGCCAACCAACATCTTACACCGAACATATTTGAAAAAATTATGAAATAGTTGTTCATAATGGAAACAAAAAACACTTTCCGGAATATTTCACATAAGATACACGTAGGCAACCTTACGGTTATATTTATACTAAATACTTGGCTAAGATTATTAAAACATAAATTGTGATTTAAAAAAAACAATACTTTTTTAAAATTTTCACACACACACAAATATTTTGAATCTTAAAACTTATTTATAATATGCATACCATTGCTGAACATGCACGTTTACATTTGTTCTCTGTTCATCGATATCCTTCATGCCTGCATGCATACCGCCATTTACTCTTTAAGAACTCTTTAAGAACATAAGTTAAATAAACAAGTAAATAAATTATCTTTATTTTCTTAATATGTACAGTTTTTTAGCGCAGATTTTCTTCATAAATAAACTGGCTGTCTTTAGTTGTTAATAATTGGATAATATTTTCTTGGAAATGGCACGTTTTAGATTCAGTTTCAGAGTAGTAAATTATGAGTTAATTAAATATGTAACAATTATAACACAGTATATTCGATCTGGAAGTTTATGAAATTTAACTATTTCTGCTTTAGTGATGACAATTTACAGTAGTGAAGAGGATAGGATGTCGGTCTGCTAATCCAAATGGCGTGGGTTCGAATCCATGTCTACGAATGGGATTTTAGGTGTGTGAGGTGGTAAGCGATGAGTAATAATAGGGTTAATACATTAAAAAAATTATTTTACTGTGTAAAATTTATTTAAAAAACTGGTAAGCAACGTTGGGAGAACGTTGTTTATTAGTTGGCATTATGTATGAAATAACTTATCTTCGCAAAACATTGCTAACTGTGGATAAACAACAGTGTGAATGCCTTTCTGAAACAGGCAAGACTATTATTTAGCAAACGACCAATATACTACGAATAAACAACATAATACCAACTTTAGTTAATTGTTAGGTTTCTGCCATACGTATTAGATTGGTGATCTACACACACGATAAACCAACGTTGAGCCAACATACAGCATTTCGGTTTTTTTATTGACATAACATATGTTTGAAAGAGAGCGAATTATGGAAAGCGTGCAGAAAACCTAAAAATTTCACTGTCCCAACAATGTAGGTTAAGCGTCATATTTCAGTTGGCAGCCAATGCAAAAATACACGTTGGGCTAACATTGCGCCGAGTGACATTTTGACGTTGGGCCAACATTGCACCGAGTGACATTTTGACGTTGGGCCAACATTGCACCGAGTGACATTTTGACGTTGGGTCAACTTGTGTTTTCCAATGTTGGCCCAACGCCAGAGCCAGACGTTGGGTCAGCATTGGGCAAACGAAAAGTTGCTACCGGGACTATTGCAGCGTGCACGGCCTAGTAAAATTATTCCAACTACACCCGCCCAAATGTCAACCGCAGTTGTTTGTTGGTGGAAACGGACGAAGCTGATGTAAGTGTTGTCATTTTCCCACAGGTGTTGGTCGTGTAAATTGACAATTTCATTTCAGGAAAACAATTTTTCTTCGGTAAACAAAATAAAATTCCTAACGAAGTTCTACAACACATCTCTACACGTATAATTGGCAAGACTCAACCAGATGAGGGGTCGCAGTGGTGTATTCGTCAGACTTCTCGCCTCCCAAAATGGCGAACCTGGTTCGATTCCCGGCAGGATCGCTCCCGGATATTTTGCACGTGAGAATCGTGCTAGACGATGGTACTGGTCGGAGGGTTTTCTCAGGAATTTCCCAATTCTCCCGCCCTTACATTCCGGCGCTGCCCCATATCACCTCGCTTCAAACTCATCGGCTCCCTAGACCCCGATGTTAAGAGCCACCCAAATTCCTCCAATTCACTCAACCCGATGAGGATAGTCATTCGGTTGGAGTGCTGGCGCCCTTTGCGGATGAAATTAATGCATTTTTGTTCGTGCGACGCCCGCCGAACAGCCATCTGATCAACATCGCTACAATTTCCTGTGCAGCCCGTCGTGAGCTTGTTGATGGAGCGTTCATCACCTGTTCCAAAACCTTCTCTTCAATCTCGGATGTGCTTACTGTCCGCCGACGGCTAGCCTCGGTTCTGTAGAACTGAAAAAGAACATTACGAAATTGATAATGTGCAGTTAAATGGGTGGGAACAACCCATGACCACGAACACCCATTTTGACAAACTTACCAGCTATGAACAGATTTTTCTCAAGCGGCGATCAATTGCAAAAAACGTACAGTCGTTTAGTACATGCCGTACAGGATATCGCTCTGCATTAATTTGTATATAAGCTCTTGAATTACCATTGCATGCACCATATATAAAGTGCATGTCTGTTTATACTGCCCATGTATTCTGTCCATCGTTTTATTCTAAATGCACAGCAATTAATTGTCTGCATGTTATCAGAGCGCAGACCTGGACTGGCAACAGACTATTCACCGTAGAATACTGATCCATCATTCCCGGCCACATTCTAAGAACGGGAGGTCTGTACACTTTCCTGATAAACCTGGAGAGTTAATGTTGCCAGTTCGCGTGGTAGCCGCTGCAGTGCTACACGTCTTTTAGTTGAATGTTGCCATAACAAGGCATTCTGTCGTTTACGTTAATTATAGTTGTAATATACAAAATAAGCAAAATAATATTATAGTTCGTAATGAAATGCAATTATAATCGTCGTGAAGTCAATTGAGGGAGTCTTCGCTTGTGCTAAATGCTAATAACTGTACGTATAAGACATTCTTAGACCACGCGTGCAGTCGACATCGTTTATGTGTATGTTGTTTTAATGACATCTCAGTTAATTTAAATCCTACGATACCTTGTAATGATATAATGCTGGGCCTTTCCGTCCAGCGCAAATAATAGCCATTTCGCAAACGACATTATCGATTGTAAAAGTGCTTGTTTACATCACATGCTACCGTCCACCCAACATAACCTCTATTTCAGACCTCGTATCGCAAACACAAGCATGTGCGAATACTGGAATTTTCGAATACCATTTCGAACAAGGGAAGAAAATAGTAGTCCAGTGCCGGTGAGCTGTGCTCATTTTTATCATGTTTAATCGAGTACCTTTTTAGTGTTGTCAGAAATGTAATTGGTACATAGTTAATTATTTTTGTGTGGGCTTTCCTTAAGCATTGCTGGTTGCAGGTACTTTTTTTTACATACTTGAAGTATTTACATTCCGAAGGTTTAAGTTTGTTTGTTTCAGGAAATGGGCAAAGTGTTGATTTTACTTAATGATTATGTGAATAAATTATTTCATATCAGTGATGGACAAACGTAGTGTAGGTGATTCACGGTAAAGTGTTTTAAGGCCCTGCTGAATTTTTATTTTCATCAAATTTATATCTTCCTGTCACTTTTTAATATAAACATTGCCATGTGACTAACAAGCAAAGTGTATACATTTCACCACTCTCAAAAATTTTATGTCTAGAGCTGCAATATAACGTATTAATTATTGGGTGATGCCTGTTCTAAGGGCCTTAAAAAATGCTCAATTTACAGCGAACAGCCTATAGTGAAATTTCGTGGAAGGATTTCCCTATTAAAAAAAACATGTGTTCAAGAGGTCGCGAATTGCAAAACTGTAATTAAGTTGGCGTGTTTTGTAAATAACGTATTTCGAAACCGTTACTATAATATTTGAAATGCTCGTTGCGTTAAGAGGACGTGATTCATCTCCCCCGCCTATTGAGAGGCCGAAGCGCGGTAAGGCCGTAAGGCTAAGAGCGCTGCGTAAAAATACAAAAATACATGACCGAGACGTCTACTGTAACTGTATTGTAAAAATAATATTTGTTTACTACTCACGTGTTATACAGCCAACGAGAGTAAGTTTAACTTCCGTAAAAGAGTGTTTTATTGCTGGATCATTGTGCAATTCAACATCACACACTCTTAAGTTTGCGTGTTATGTAAATAATGTATTTGTGAACCGTTGCTATAATTATTGATATGCACGTGGCCAGAAAAGCTGCACTTTCAATTCTTTTGTAGTGTGTAAATAATATTTGCTTATTTACATATATCGTGAATTCAACGAATGTATGGTTAACTTAGGCCAAAGTGTGAGAGTGTATTGCTGCCTCTGTACGAATACAAACAGCGACGTATATATCGCGTTTGGTTTTTTTCATTGAAGTAAAAATTTTCGAGGTTACAATAGTTTGAATACTATTTCCATACGAGAAAAATTTTTCACTGCTCTAACAAAACAATATGCAACTCAAAATGACACACACATGTAAGAACTCCAAAACAATGCCGTCTCACGAAAGATGTTAAGCTAAAGCCCCAAACACCTATATTTCTCTCGAAATATAAAATAAAGAGAGACCCAACATTAAAAATAGAACATGTTAGGATGTCAACCTAGCATAATTACCCTACACTGATAACTCGATGGAGGTTAGCAAACGTTTAACGTATTGGTTTACACATTCTGCCGAAAGACAAAAAAAATCACACGTATCGCATTTCGTGAAGAATTCGCTTTGTTGTTCAAATTCG
Source organism: Dryococelus australis (assembly GCA_029891345.1). NCBI lineage: Eukaryota > Metazoa > Arthropoda > Insecta > Phasmatodea > Phasmatidae > Dryococelus > Dryococelus australis. The sequence goes on along the minus strand of CM056994.1, from coordinate 183,277,972 downwards.
CGGGATAATTATCAGTCGTGAGTTCCCGCCACCATTTAAATAATGAATTTAAGAAAGTAAATCGAAACTACTGAATCAAATAACTGATGGAATGATATCTAGACACATGCGAGATACGAATTCATAATTCATTCTTTGCAAATATACGACTTTAGTATTAAATAGAAAATTAATGAGTTACGTTTTTCATAACAGGCAAGCTGAATGTTTCACTGCATTATACGTAGCGCGCTACAGCAAATGGCATAACTATACGGCGACATTAAGTGAGTCATTTGTGCACACTGGCTGGGATACAGAATGTCAAGACCTCCCCTTCTTAGACCGTGCTCCCGGCAAAACCATTGATAAATTCTGCGTCGTGTCACAGAACAGACTCTGCACTCTGATGTTAATGGATCTTTAATAGAGTATGAAATATTTATGATTAGTTAACAAAAACTCCTTATGTAGACATTAAAGACATGCCAGGTTTTTATACTATCATTGTTGTAAAGTTATTTGTGAAGGCTTCTTGTGTGTGGTAGGCCTTTATAGTAGTTAAATTATAGGCCCTTCTGAGTAAAGAAAAGTATGTGGAAAAATAAGTAGTATTTCAAATTTTGTAATAGTACTAGTGGAAAATGTTTAATTATTTATTTCAAAAGGGCGAAAACATACCATGTTTTACACGTCTGCATATTGTCGCGTAAGTAATTTAACGCCAATAGTTTGGGGTTTATTTTCATGTCTAAAAATTAGTCGCTTGGACCTTGGACCAGTGATCGGGAGTTGGGACCCATTTAGAACGACATGGGGAAGTCAGTTTGCTGAAGCAGCCAGAACTACGTGGTTGTGAAAAAGCAGTCGACGCCTAACTGGGGAAAAACGGCGTGCCTTTTAAAATTTCCGTGTCCCAACTGCCGGGGAATTACTTTCTGTATTCCTGAATCTGAACGCTAAGGGTGAGGGGGTGGGGCAACGGCATGCCATTCAAATTTCCGTGTTCCAACTTCCGGGGAACTACTTTCTGCATTCCTGAATCTGAACGTTGAGGGTGGTGGGGCAACGGCCTGCCTTTTAAAATTTCCGTGTTCCGACTGCCGGGGAACTTCTTTCTGTATTCATAAATCTGAACTGAGAGGGGGGTGGGGCAACGGCCTGTTTTTTAAATTTCCATTTTCCGACTGCCAGGGGACTACTTCATGTATTCCTGAATCTGAACGTTGAGGGTGGCGGGGAAACGGCCTGCCTTTTAAATTTCCGTGTTCCGACTGCCAGCGGACTACATTCTGTATTCGTGAGTCTGAACGTTGAGAGGGAAATGGCAACGGCCTGCCTTTTCTCAGGGTACCACCTGTTATGCGATTGGATGAAGTTTTAAAAACCTGAGAAAACTCAAGACTGTTCGTGCTAACAGTAGAGATTAAGAACATCTCCTCTCCCTAACGCAGAGTCTGCTAAACTCTGCGAGGAGAGGAAATAGCAACTCCCTAATTTGACTAAGGTACTGAGTGCTGTCCTCCCTCAACGTGGGCGGGTGGTGGCAACGAATGTAGGCAAGTAAGTCAACCGGTAGCCTACCCCCTACTGTGTGTTGCCATAAGGCCTATACCGGCAAAGTGGTCAGCGCATAGAAAAGGGTAAAGAACAGCACCAGGGTGGGGCGGTGGTTACCAACCACTAGCCCCAGCCAGATGCCTAGAGACTCGAGGTTAAAAACCTCCCAAACTACCTAGTAAAGATGACCACAGAAGGACAAGCGGCTGGCAGGGAGCACTGGTACTCAGTGTTCCAGGAGCCTCCCTCCAAGCCTTATAAAGGCTCAATAAGTGAAAAAACGTGGGTTCTTCCAGGCGATCACCCCACTTAAGAATATGGAGATGGGAAAGGCGTATTATGTACAACATCTCATTGATGACGACACAGCATGGTCCCAGGTCATGACTCCCTCAAAGAAGGAATTGACCTGGTGTAGGATATTATTTCCTCTGATTTGGGCACAAGAAGTTGGAACAATCGAGAAGCGGTTACTGGAGAGCTACGCCAAACGCAAGCGCCTTATAGCCCACCTGATGGCGGCTGCTAAGGGCGAAAGCAGCTAGCCTCAGGGAACCCCTCTATCTCAGCCAACAGCTGAGACAGAAAGAGACAAGGAACCAGTTCAGGGTCCGGTGGTAAAGGGGCCACCCCTGGGCTTCGACAGCGCAAATGTGGGGCAGCCAGCCACAAAGCAGATGACAGCTGAGTGCGACCAAGGATAGGCGTGACTCACTGTCGAGGAAATCATTGAGTATGCCACCTGTGAAAAGAGAAAGGTGTATAAAGAGTAGGCAAACTTCCTCCTCCCTCGAGTTATGAGGCTAAAAGCTTTGCTGGACCTCCAGATTGTGCGTTCCGCACAACTGGAAGGTGAGGCAAATGCCTTTAAGTGTATGGGTCACACCACCTTAGGGACCGCAGTGAAGACTGCCGTCAAGGTTAATAAATCTCAGTCTTTTGCTGATATAGTAAAATAACCGAGACAAGCGAAAGAGAAGCCACAGGAGAACCAGTGGCAGGAGGTATGGGGACGAAGGCAACCTCCGAAGATAAGTGTTCTGGTGTACCCGAAGGAGGGGGAGTGCCGCTCTGAGGAGACAAGAGCCAATCTTCCCAATTGTAATCTTGGATGAAGGGAGTGACCCCACCAATCCCCCTCCCCTAATGAGTCAATACCCAGTAATGGTACATGGGAGTACTCCCTGTGCACCCCCCTCCAGAATAGAAGCAAAACTGAAAAGGGAACAAGAGCTATCCAGGTCTATGTTTATAACGAGAGTTATAGACCTAGAACCTCATAGAACAAGTGGCCAAGGTTCTTAAGAACCTTCTGGATGGCTGTGTACTTGGAGTCCTGTGGTGTTCGTGCGGGATGGCTTTGCTCGTGTTACTTGTAACAGGAGCAAGCTCAATCGCGACAACAGACAACGAACAGTCTGTGCCATGTCCCGAGCCAAAGAGGTATGGTCAACAGGAGTACCAATGGAGGAGGTATGGACCGATCAACCACGGAATTCCGAGGTTGAGAGGGAGGTCTTCCTCCATAAGGTCATCACTAGGAAATCAGTGGCAACACCAGAAGAAATAAAAATTCTTAAAATTGATTGGCCGGATGAAAGAACATGGTAGATGTCGCAGTACAGGCATGCCCTGCACAGGCGGACCCGAACGACCCACAGTGGCTGTACAACGAGCTAATCAGGGGAGCGATGTTGACGAAAATGGAAGATCCAACAACGTTGATATCTACTCTAGCTCTTGTAATAAGGAACATGGAGGGGGGACAGGGTCCTTCTCCCAAAAATTGAGACCATAGACAGGCTTGTCGTTGCCCAGGCAGGTCTGCCGACCAAACCTGCAGAGCTGGTCACTCTGTTAAAAGAATTCTATTGGCTTAGAGGCGAAAGATTCGATGAATCTGACGTCCTTCAGTATGCCATCCGTACATAAGGGAGGCGTACTTTTGCCGGGGGACTACTTTTTGTATTCCTGAATCCGCTAGAGGGTGGGTGGCAACGGCCTGCCTTTTAAAATTTCCTTGTTCTTTCTGCCGCGGGACTACTTTCTGTTTTCCTTAATCTCTGATGTGTGACGGTGGGAAGGGCAACAGCCTGCCTTTTAAAATTTCCATATTTCGACTGCCGGGGGAATACCTTCTGGATTCCTGGATCTTGGAAAAAGAGGCGAGGGGAGTAGGCGGTGTCCGCCCTCGCGAGCTTTGGCCACGGTTTGACGTTAATCGTGGTTCTGGCAGCTGGGAGCGTAGGGCTTCTCTCAGATATGTTTTTAAGATGTTGGCGACCTGTGAAGGAGTCATTCGTGGACGGATCGAAGTATGTGACGGCTCAGGAATTTGGAGGGGGGGGAGGGGGTGTGCCTTCGGTGGCGGTTTTACGAGAGAGACTTGGTATTGTGTTTGTGCGGGTGTTTTTGGATGACCCGGCTAGCTCGAAGGACGGCGGGACTATTAATTAGGTTAGCTGAGTTTCGTGATTATGTTCTCTATTCTTATAATTAATAATTGTGGTCTTAGTTACGGTGGTGGTTTATGCAAACACGCCCTCCTTTCTCGTCGACGCGGGCTAGAAGTAACTCTAGTGGAAGGTACTCCAATAGTTGCGAGGAAGCTGCTAGTCTATATATGTTTGTGAACTATGAATGTTCGTTGTGCCAGGAAAAGTCGGCAGGTTTCCTCATATTTTGTTGTTGATACGGAAGTTAATTTTAATGTTATTGCAGTTTCATTACTTCAAATATCATGTGGGTACATCGGTAGATAGTATTGTGTAAAATTTTGACTCGTTTAATTGTTGTTAAGAGGTCGTCCCTCGAAATGTACTACTTTCATTCTTCTAGCATTGAGATCACTTATAACCAGCTATAATATATAAGATCTCTAGAATTACCTCTCAGAGCCAAGCGAAATCAATCAATAGCTAAATTACGCCACGATGTAAGCTGAGATAATCGGGTTTAAACCCCTTGATTATGGGATCCATGACTTGGGGAGGGGGGGGGGGGTGATTGAGGCAGATTTAAATTAAGGAAGGTGAATAAGAGAGCTGCTACAGTGCCTGCTTCCTCCCCGCTCCTCCACGACAATATAATTTATTCCTCGTGAATAAAGGAGTTCTTGATTACTTGCCGTTATAATCATTCACATTATCATTATGCTTTTTATAGTGAATCGAGTTGACCTCTCTCCTTAATTTAGAATTAGTTACGGCTACTTATAATTTTTGTATGTTTTTAATCAAGTATTTCTAAGACACAATTTTTATTTTTACTATCATTTGCTAACAACCTTCTGGCTTTGCCTATGTTTTGGCCTACTTCTATGAATAAGCGTAGTGTTAATGATTGTCTTGTGTTGGGGTCCAAGTGTCTTGTAATGACACCAGAATAAATAACTTATAAATATTGAAACAGTTCGTACACTGTGTGCATTTTCAGTTGAGGACTGTGGACTCAGGTTACTTGGGCAAATAAAACGTAAAATATTATAAAATTTAAAAAAGCATTAACAATTATACAAAAGTGTACGAAATAAACAGTTTTTGGGGGTGGGGAACAATGCTTCAGTTCAATGACGTCATGTTACACCTTTTAGAATGAACTATCTTATAAAAGAAAATATACATCTAAGTAAATCTAAACAAAATTATATGTGTGAACCCGACATATAGATGTGCATAATATATGATTGATTTGAGACGGTCACAGATCTGAGCGTTGATGTTTTATATTGGTTTTGCTTGTGATGAAAAAGTTCTTGCTCAGGCAATGATACAAATAACGTCCTACTGTATAGTTAGCTGGTGTGGCGATTTTTCTGGTGAATATGAGGAAGAACTAATATAACACGGAGTCGTAGAGCGTCTCTGTGATTCGCTTATATGTAACCTGGGTACACTCACAAAAAAAAATTACAAATTGGTTTAATAACTCACAGAGTAACCCGCTTAACATAAAAATGTAAACCTATATTTTTCAACGTTAAAACACTTTACATTTACTTTACAATCCACGGTACACGTGGCACCTTGGTCCATTTCGCACAAAAACTCTCATCCCATTCTTTGAAGTGTCTTTAGTGTAACGGTTTGTCAACACGCTTACGGCACCTCACTTCTCTCCCCTTGTTGCCAACCTCTGCGCTGTGATGCTTGATCCGACGAAGAAATTCCCATTCCATCCTCCTGGATGAGCTCGGCCGGGGGGGGGAAGAAGTGGGGGCACGAGAAGAAAATGGAAGTTGCAGGTATGGAGGAGAAAAAGAGTATAGACAGAGAGAGAGAGAGTGAACGAGTGATAAGGAGGGCAGGAAGGTCCCGTAATAAATTTGATGTCGCCGGGTTGACAGGCGAACGTCAGAACACTCCCCTTGCTCTCTCCCAGCTGGAGATGACGTCCAGGAACCCACAAGCAGCAATCCGACGCCAGGGGAGATGCCTTCAGTCTCCGTCCTTCGTGACGTCACCGCGCGGGTCGTCGCGGTGCTACGTCGCCAAGTTCGTCTGCAAATCACAAGAAAAAGCGAACGAGTAAGTAATGTGATGTCTCCCAAATGACTGACCACAGTAATAAATATTTTTTCAAACCAAATATGTGTTTATCCATTGCTTATTACAGTACTTGTCTTATAACAAAAACCAATAAAGATATGTATGCTATTCACGGTAAATTGAGCACTTTGGAAAGTCATGTCATTTGGAATAATAGTCAATAAATATATTTTATTTTAGCCCTTGACATTAATTTCCGAGTGCGATGGAATATACATTCTGTGGTTATTATTTAAATGGCAATATAAATTTAAAAAAGTGTTTAAATGATAAAAAATGGTTTCACCCGTGAAAGGAAAAAAGTAACTAAGGCCTTAAAAGTGCTCACTTTACACTTTACCATGAAAAACCTATATGCACATTCACGTGAAGTAAAACTCTGTCTTAAGACTCGGTCTAATCCGCCATATTGAATTGCCCCCTTACGTACTATAACCTTATTTTTAATTAAAAGGACAATATATTTCTTATTAGAACACTTTTTAATTTTGCAAGTGCCTTTAAATGTAGTCACATGAGTATATCGACGGGTTATGTGGTGATTGCAGAACAGACTTAAATATGATGCTGCACTTATTACTTCATACTTAATTTACAAAAGTTCAGAATTTACGTTTGTTGTTTATCGTAATATATATTGCCAGAAGGGTACATTATGTGTATGGTTTTAAAATAAGTGCCCCTAAATAAATAAGCTAGAGACCATTTATTCGACATGGCGCATGAGGCCGAGGCTTAACGGCGACATGCAGAAACATGGTTTTTACTCAGAACATGAATCCGGATTCTTATAATATTAATATCACGTCTTTGGCAACGTACGCCACGTGTTACCAAACTTGAGTGCTCAGGTTAGTAAGCTATTATGTTGGCTTTCATATGCTTTTCTATTGATAGTAAGCAGGGTTACTGCAACTGGTTGTGAACCACCTGCATACTGATGTATCGGTTTCTGAGTCACAAAATGGGTGGGTTTTGAGTTATCACCGCTTCAGCGACATAGGCATGGTTCCGAAATTCCAATGGCCGCTGAAAATATGTTTGTAAAGTTCTCGGGTAGTGACGATGCTAATCTCATACTCTGATCGAAACCTTCACCAGAAACTGACGAAATTATTGCTTTTTATTTCAGGTGCAGCTCAATTAAAGTTACAGTTATAGTGTAATATTGTTTAACTAACTATTCCATTAGTAAAAATATTTAATACCGTTTAGTCACTTTTTAATATGACATTAATTACTACGTCAAAAAGTAACGTTCACACACATGTTACAAAAAAATTTCCAAAACTACCATTTCTATAGTGGTAAGAAAAATAAACTATAACAACCCCTCAAAAAGAAATGGTGCATTTTTTTCTTGCGACCCTCTGTTTCGCTAACATTTAACTGACACATTTGCAAAAAATTATCTTGCGAACTACTTTTACACTTCAAGTGATTTCTTTAGTTGAAACCACAAATACAACTACTGGAATCGTGCCGGACGAAGCCGCTGGTCGGCGGGTTTACTCGGGTATCTCCCATTTCCCCCACTCTTGCATTCTGGCGCTGCTCCATACTCACCTCGTTTCACCTTCATCGACTCTCAAGACCTCTATGTTGAAAGCTGCCCAAATATCCCCCTTCTCTCTATCTCTCTATTTCTCTCTCTCTCCCCACAAATACAACTGGTGTGTTAAATGATGCCTCAAACAAATGTAACACCTTGGTCATTCATAAACATTGAGAAATCAGTTTCAGTTAAGAGAACAGTCCTACATGGATTATTTTGACATTTCAGTGATAGAACATAACTGTAGGTGGTATAATATTTTCTTTATTTAGCCGTAGTGGATTACAGGCTCATACATATTACTCTTTTGTTGCTATTTCTAAAGAGGGAGCAAGCTACATGTCAATAATTTAAATTTATTTTAACGTAATTTTTAAAACGTAAACAGACTTTGTCTGGTATAAATCATTCGCTCTCTGATTTTCCACCATAAAACATGTTGAAACAGGCACATTTATAGAGTAACTTTTCGACCATTCGATATGCCATCCTTCTTTCTTTTTCTCCACAACATAACAAAGTCCTTTTTATAATACTTTATTTTATCGCTTTTACGATCTTATTACGTTCTCTGGGATAGAAACGAAATAATCAATTTTAATAATTGGCGGTTTTTAGACGTTTCCTTCATGACAATTTGCCTAATATTTTGAAGTAAACAGTGTGGCAAAGAAGAGGATACTGATAATATGTATTTCCTTTCGTATACCGAGGCTAACCAGAATCTTAAACTTTTGTGGTTGTAGCTGGGTACGTTACAGGATCTAAATCGGAAGGTGCCGATAGTGGAAATAGCACTGTAATGGAACCTTCGCCTCATTAAAGCAATTCAGACACGCTGCAGCATAGCCAAACACGCCTATTTGGTATAGAAATATTCACAGTTTCTTCAGCCTTTTTTAATCAAACCTTTGAAAAATATCCCCATGTATGAAGTGATTGGTTATTTACAACATATTCCAAGTATCACAGGCATTTTATACTTGTGTTCATAAAAGTTACTTTTTTTTCGTTAAATTCAAATGGCATTAATATTTTATCTTTAAATTATATTGCTTCTTTATAAATTATTTGAACGAAAACAGTTAGAAAACATGTGTGTTGGCAGCGCCTGGTAAGAAATAGTTCTTATACAAAATACTGTTACAACAGAGCGCGCACGAATCCGGTGCGTTGTCCATCTGGTGTAATAATCTATACTTAGTTAAGCTTAGTTTGCACGAGCCGGAGTAATATCCTGGAAGTATAACTTTAGCAGGGCTTCAGAAAAGGCCGAAGATACCGTGATCGTGAATCAACTATAGGGTGACCTTTACTAGTTAATGTTTAGTTGTCTTTCAAGTCGATGAAATATAATAATTATATAATAAAATATTATTTAAATACTTATTGCTACCGACTGAAAGTCATATTAATGTATGAGAGGATATGAGTTCAAGATTCTAAGAATCGTCACCTGGGCGGTTTACTTCACCTGTGTGTACAAGTTGCAACGGACCCTTCTCGTGTAATTTTTGCAATGTAAAATGTGTCCTACTCTATTTGACAGCACTGTATAACGTTCCTCAATTTGGTATAATGAACTGTAGTCAAAATTTGGTGTTGCGGCAGGATCGGGAATTTTTCAGGATTTAAAAATTCTTTCCGCGGTTTCAGCACTATGTTCCCAGTGACCCTCCTAGAGCGGAGTACGAGGGTAAACAGACAGAGGATCATCCGGTCAGCGGGTAGAACACTTGTCATCACCGTATCAAACGGCGAGGTCATTCCCCCAGCAGCCATGACTGTACTCCGGCTGCCAATTCCTCGCTGCTAAAAGAGGATAAGGGCAGGATTTTATTTTATTTTTTTCGCCCCGGCAGACGGAAGCGGTGTGCGAGGGGTAAGTAGCAATTATACCGCGAACTTTTTCACAGCAAACGGCATTTAGCGTCGTGGTGCACGCCGACAAAGGGGGCCACTGTGTACGTGGAGGGGGGTTTGAGGAGGAAGCCGTGGATGTAGGAACTAATTTCGTTCACGAGCCACTGATTCGCAAACACACCCTTCCGTCAGCCGGGAAACATCCCCGTGTCACGGGTCCCGGACGTATCGACACTGATGGGGGTGAGGAAGTGCAGAGGGCGCTGTTTAGATTGAAAACCACTAGAAAAACTGTTACAAAGGAATACCCAATCACCCTCGTGAATGTTTGTACAACGCTGTAACCATGTTATTGAGTATGATGCTGTGGATCAGTCGCCACGCGGTAACATCTGACGCGTACATTACCACTCAGCTGGATTGCCAAAAAGATTAGGATATGACAGAAACTACCCGCTCAGGGCGAAAAATTCCAGATTATAAGGAAATGACACATTAAATTCCGCTTTGAGGTCATCCTAAGGCGTGCAGGAGTGTAAAGTGTTGGTTTAGATGTCCATCACTTTCCGATGCAACTGCAAGACTATATGCTATTCACGGTAAAGTGAGCACTTTTTAAGGCCCTACCAACATGCATTTGCCACTAATAAGTATATCTTATTGCAGTCTCAGGCATTATATTTTGAGAGTAGTAAAATGTATGCAATGTATTTATCGGTCGCATTGCAATGATTATAATGAAAAGCAGCAGGAAGACGGAAATTGGATGAAAGGAATGTTTAAAAGGGCCTTATAAAGTGCTTACTTTACCGTGTAGGCTACAGCCTATACATATAAATTAATATGGTTGCAGGTGTGTTGTGGTCCAACTACTCGCCTCCTACCACAGCGAACCGGACTCTGCTCCCGCCGTGGTTAAACACAAATTATCGCATGTAGAACGTTTCATCTTTCTAGCGGGTTTTCTTGGTTGTTGCTCACAATTTATTTTCCGTCGCTGCTTCAGCCATACATCTCATCTTCCCTATCGGTGCCAAAATATACAGTATGATATAAATAGCCAGCCTTATATACAAATCTGCCATATGTTTTATTCATGAAATTTTTGCTGTAGCTTGTACCCATAACAGTTCTGGAGAGGAAACATCATGCCTCACTCAGCAGCCTTGTCTATCGTGCTAGCGTCTCTCCAGCAAGGCAGGTGGAGTTCACTACAATGTCAATCACTTATACTTATTAAACAATACAATGATTATCCATAGGACACTAATATATCAAGCCCGCTGCAATCCTTATTTTAATTGCAAGTTTGGTTATCAAGTATATTTATGGAAATGGCAGAGTTCCTTTTTTACGTGCCGCGGAAAGGATGGATGGAATCTAAAACGATTTTTAAAGTGTTCAGTTTATTATGAACTGAATTCTGCTGTTATTTACACTCTGAGGTGGTCGTTCCAACAAGTTTTGAAGTTATCTGGTTCTACCGTTCGTTGAAATCGCATGGTTTTAGTTCCGGTGCTGTGCGTGGGTGTAGCCTCTCCCCCCCCCCCCCCCCCCTCCCACCAGACTCCTTCTTCGGTTATTTAAATTGAATACCACTTCAATTACTGGCTAAAGAGTATTAAAGTAATAATATCAGCAATCAAATTGATTATTCATGCTAAACACGTTCTAGCGCAAATCCTTAAGCTGTCAAAATACCACGTCCTGTGTGTAATGTAGTCGGTTTGTTGTTTTAAACATTCATTGTCACGCTGTTGGCATTTTCATCAGAGATCCGCAACACGGGCAGATCACAGCCACCATAAACACTTTTTCTACTGCTTGTTTTAAATGCATCGCCCTCACAGAACAAAAAAAAAGCAAACATTCTGTTTTGTGTTTTGGGTTACGACTATTATGTTCCAGATACCTCCGTTCTCTCTTCTAAACCTTTAATGGACTTGTCAGATCCGCGAAATGTTATCAGCCGGTATAGTGTCATATGCTCTGCCGATTTCAAAAGGTTCATCACAGTGTCAATTCAATTTCTATCAGTCTGTTGGTGAGAGCTAATAGAACACGCTGTGTGTAAAATGAGGTTGGAGAAGTTATGTTTTGTTCCGCAACTCCAGCATAACTCAGTTTGTTAGCAGACAGTCAGGTGGCATTTATACTACAACCTGTTACTTTCACAAAAGTCTCGTCAAGGTTATTCACTCTACAAATCTTCAAAATTTCACCTATGCATCTCTTTTGAAGTTTCCCATCTGGTTTTCTTCATTTTCGGGTGTTCCACTACATCGTAAACAACTTATTAAAGGCTGTTCATGATAAAGTGAGCACTTTTGAAATCAACTTCAGAAAAATATCACTGCTCCTGCCTGCGTATATTTTAACGGGCGCACTGAGTGACATGCGCCCTGTAAAGTTTGTAACGATGGAGGAAAAATAGTTCCCCATCTAAACGTGGAATAAAAAGTTTTAAGTAACAAATTGTGATAACTTAAATCAATTATTTTGCTTCCTGTTCTTTAATGCATCAAAATGTAAAAATGAGAAAATTTTTAAATAAATATTTTTAAAAATAATTTTATGGTTTCACTTGAAAAAAACGCTCGAATAAAGTGATATGGCCCTTGGCAAAGTTAATTTTAGATAAGGCGGAAGAATACACAACGTACATACAAGTAGATAATAAGCAGGACTTCCAAAAGTACTGAGTTTGTCGTGAACAGTCTTTATCAGTTACACACTTTTTGAGTTTCGCGTGTTAAATTATCATGCCATGTCCGCAAGCAAGGAAAGTTATGAACACTTACACTTATTGGGTAATATAAAAATGCGATAACCGTCAGGGACGGAAATCATAAGGCCCCTTACAAAATGAGCAATAGGCATTTGTGCAGTCCGCAGTCGGCAGCTGGCAGTCGGAAAAGTACTTTTTGCAATAAGCAGTCAATAAAATATTAGCGTAAATACAACTGTTCTTATTTTTTTAAATAAGTAAAAACGCGGTTCTAGAAAATATAAAAAAATAATCTAAAATCACAAATATATTTTACCAAATTTATCCTTATTTACTTACAAAAGTGTTCGAATTCAAAATGTTTTTAATACGTTTTCGTGTTTAATGTTGTCAAATATAAATGTCGCTATTGAAAAAATTAATATCTTTAACTATTTAAATATTCTCTAGCAATTGCATCATGTCTATTATTAAAAGCGTAAATAGCAAATAAAATTTGTGGAGTATTTACGCTATCTACCAAAAAGTAATTGGGCACAATGTTTACTCGGTGGTTGTCACCCAGTTAGAATCTCGTAGGGCCACCTCTTGCGGCTATAACAGCAGCCACCCTGTCTGGCATGCTCTCTACGAGTGTTTGCAGGACATCCACAGGGATTCGTCGCCATTCCTCTTGCAACCATTCCATGAGTTGAGCAATGGATTTTGGCCGCGCCTTACGAGTCCTCACCCGGCGATCGAATTCGTCCCAAAGTTGTTCTATAGGGTTGAGGTCGGGGCTCTAGGAGGGCCAGTCCAATCGGCGAATATCGTTGTCGGCATACCACTGCATAGTAGTCCTTGAAACATGGCACCTGAAATTGTCATCCTAGAAGTAACACGGGTCAATTCCGTAAAAACGCCACAATTTTGGGAGCATTTCATTATCCAGAATGTTACAATAGGCCTCTGTGTTCATGCTACCACGGACAAACACCAGCGGTCCTACGCCGAAAGCCGTGAAACACAATTCAACTGACGTACTGAATTACCTATCTTCACAGGTGCTCAATACTTTTTGGTATATGGTGTATTTTAAGGTTATATTTGTGCTGTTTGTTTACAGCTCTCTTCATTTTCCCTGGAATAAAATGTAAGGAAAGGACGTTACAAGTATAACGTGTTCTGAATGGCTACAAACAACTTGCAGTAAGGCAGTCGGCAGTCCAAGATCAAACTCGCCGATCTGCGACTTATCGACTCTGGGCAGCCGACTCCACGACTTCTCATTGTGGAAACCCATTTTGAAACACATGCATTTATATCTGACAGTAGTAGGCTTTTGTTCCTTCGTGCACAGGATTCCAGAATGTTAGTTGTTGGCCTTGGCCGCCATCTTCAACTCCGCAGTTTTGGAATTTTTCTCTCAATATCGCTTATTTTATCCAAAAATGACTTGTTTTTACCCAAAAATCACTTCATAAATCAATTATTTGACCCAAAAAGCTCTTCTTTTTCTTTAAAAACATCTCCTGTTTTTTCCCAGCCCCTGAAAATTGCCTTTCGGGGGGCTCTGATTGCCATCTCGAATTTCCCGTTTTACTCTCAAAATCACCTGTTTTACCCCTACAAGCCTGCTAGAAGTCAATTATTTTATCCAAAATACACTTTTTTCTCATTAAATATTTTATTTAAATAATTATTGAAAAATTATAAAAAATTATAAAAAATATTTTAAAAATATAAAAAATTCTAAAAAACATCAAAAAGTTTATACATATTTATTTTAAAAACTTAAATTTTCAGATGTCACCCCCAATGTTTCACATTGGTTAATTAGTCGGCAGGCCTCGACCCCCTCGCCTATACTCATTCTCTTGCATGCAGGTATTAAGACATCACATGCTTGGACAGGCAGCAGGCTTACCTTGACCAAGTAAAAATATTAGTGTTTGCATGGCAAGAGCAGTGTTCTCAGTGCACAGTGCACCTGCACTGTGTCTACGTGCTTCAAAGTCATTTTCTCACATCTGTACCTGCATGGTGTCTGCATGCGTACGTGCTTTCAAGTCGTATTTCGCGCCTGCACGGGGACATACAGCTTAAGTCAGCACATAGCAATGTTAGCAGGTCTGCACGTGCATGGTGTCAGATAGCCTAAGTTGGGGAAGTCTCCCATGATAGGCTCTACTCTGCAAGTACTATTTCCCTTGTGTAGGGACTTCGTTACTTTCACTGAACTTAGAAAAAGTTTATACCTTATATTGAACGTGGATTGTTTCCTACTCTCATGTAAGGTAGGCTATGTCCCCTGCATTTGTTTCTGGTAAATACATTACTTTTCATAGGAGTAGGGTTTGCCAAATAAAAAAATCTGTGTTAATTATTACATTTTTATCATTCATTTTATTTAATTTTTTTATTTGTACTTTAATTCTACGTAGAGTTCAGCGGAACTATGCAGATGTCCATCATTAACTTACTACATTTCTGGTCTCCTCTCTTGAAGTCTAATAAGTACACAATATCAGAATATTTTTATTGTTCATTATCTCTAAACTTTTGTAAGGAAAAAAGTACACTACTCGACTTTTTTTAATGTGACTGAACCAAGCACCACCATACACCTTGGTGTATGGATGCTGAACTTTGATTACATGCATTAATTATGAAATATATATTATCCATAGTAAATCGTAATTTGTACAATTTTTAAAATGTTATTATTATTTAATCTTTATATATAACTTCTATTGTGCGTGACTAAACTGCATCATCACTGACAAACCGCTGGACCAATTGAGACCATATTCACACCATATTTTATTGAGGTGGCAAGTAAGGTTTTTAGTTGTTTTATTCCGATAAGTGGCGCTGGAGTCCAACTTCCATATTTATAGGCCGATTTTGCTTATTATACTTGCAGGAAATGTTTGTTGGTCTAAAAGAGAACCAAGCACACCCCAACCATTCAGTACACACTGACTTAAAAACAAATTGACTTCCTGCTCAAACTTTCTGCTCTAATGGTCGACACCAGCCAAATATATACTAGTCGTCATTCGACATACACCAACAATAGCAAGACATATACTGGATAATCATATCACGCAATATACCAACCATACCAACTATACCATCCATGTTAACCCAAGTGTACCAAGCAAATTTATAGTTCTGACAAACCGGTAACACAAAAATTCTTACCATCTGTCAAACTAACGTAATTTAAGCAACTAAACCTCAAAAAAAACCAAACCTAACTTAACCTACCAAAGGCCAAAAAAAATCATAAATAACATAACACAACTTAACCTACCATAGTCCAGATGAAAGTTATACTTATCCTAAACACAGATGTGTCCTACATCTCTAGCATTATTTCAACCACTAAAATTGGACGTTTCCAAACATTAGAAACGCATTCCGAACAGACTGCAGGAAATCAACACTTCGAGTAACATTCGCCTTACACTTACAAATGCACAGTCGGTTCAAGCAGAATTATATGTAAAATCCAATACAGGCAAACAGTCGGACACAGTGTTGAGACGCCACTGACTACCGCCATATTGGGTGCAGGTAACCTTGACCCCATGACCTTGAATGGCCTAGAAAACAAAAAGTGGAGGATAAATTCATAAAAGGTATCATGCTAGAGACCAAGCGAGCTGCCTGCCCCTATATTTATACGTAAAAATTACTTGTTAAAGCGTTACCCTATTTTAATAATGATTTTACCAATCAGCAGTATAACTACAAGCATGATGCTGAACTTTGATTACATGCATTAATTATAAAATATATATTATCCATAGTAAATCGTAATTTGTACAATTTTTCAAATGTTATTATTATTTAATCTTTATATATAACTTCTATTGTGCGTGACTAAACTGCATCATCACTGACAAACCGCTGGACCAATTGAGACCATATTCACACCATATTTTATTGAGGTGGCAAGTACGGTTTTTAGTTGTTTTATTCCGATAAGTGGCGCTGGAGTCCAACTTCCATATTTATAGGCCGATTTTGCTTATTATACTTGCAGGAAATGTTTGTTGGTCTAAAAGAGAAAAATGCCAGCAATACCATGGTCAAACATCGGTCGACGTACCAGGCGTAATAGAGAGGACGAATTGAGAAGTCAAAACAGAACGTGAAAGAGGCGGAACAACGTTCGCCGGGATCAGCTAGTTTGATTATATAATTATTGTACATGTAGTAGAATATATCTCTATGCAATATTTTGAAATTAAATTTATTTATGTACCTTTTAAATTTTTAAGAATATTTTGTCAAATACATAAAACACTTTATTTTTCTCACACATTTTTTAATTCATTTAATTCATTACAGTCATTCATACTTTCGAAAAAAAATTAATATTTTCCTCAATATATATTCATCTCAATATATGCAACTTTGTTGAAGGCTATAGTCTCTTATGCAGCTTGCTATTCACACTTGTGTTGTCCTTATGTGGAAATATCGTGACATTTATTACACTGACATACTGTGCAGGGCGGGTTATGTAGGTAACTACACTTTGGAGGACATGTACCAAAGTCACAAGAGGTTCACTTGCAGAAAACCTGGTACCGAGGTATTGGTGAGGAATGCACTTTACCTTTACAGGTCTCTGCATGCTTAGTAAATAGTCGCTTTGGCTAATTTGTTTATCGCAACTATCACACAAATATGACATACACCAAGAATTTTCGGCACAATTAAAGCACACATGTAGCCAAGCATTTCAACTTTTACTGAAGGTCTTTTCACAGAAGCAAAACTGATGATGACGTAGTTGCTCAGGCAAAGACTCGGACGGACCTGTTGGAGATGTAGGTGCTGGAGCTAAAGAAGCAGATAACGCCGGCATTGGTGTTCTAGGTAACTCAGCCTAAAAAATAAATGGCTCCATTGAAGATTTCGTAGGCGTAACCGCTGAATAAACCGATGGTACTGTACTATCTGTAGATGAGCATGCTGCACTGATGGCAGTAGATGCTGCTAGTGATCTAGGTGTCACAGCTGAAGAAGTCGATAGTGTTGGTAAAAGAAGAGACATCTCACTCGAAGAAGAAATCGATGGCAAGAAACCATTGGCGGGCAATATTCACTCCACTTTTGCTTAACTAGCCATGAATTACAAGGCTTAGAAGCTAGCAGAGACGATCCACCTTTCACGGCATCTGCCGTTAAATTAAGCCTATCAGCTAGCCACCATACTGCTTCTAATATACGAGTATGCAAGCCCTATGACGTCATACTGACTTTAAAACAATCGTATTACACCATTAATACATTGTTCGGGCAGCCAACCACCGAGTTGCTACGCGATTGCACACCTACACATACACACACAGCAACACACACAGAGCCCGAAATATTCCGATTTACAGACAACACTGGAAATATATTTAAAAAATTGGTAGTGTGACATGGAACACCATTCACATAAATGTTTCCTAGGCGAAATGGATACATATATACATACTACCAAAAGATCGAGCGATGGAGCGAGTAATTTTGAGTAATTTTTGAGTCTTTTTGACTTATTTTGAGTCATTTTGTGTCATTTATGAGTAATTTATGAGTCATGGGTCAATGGGTCAATGGGTCAGTCTTGTGAGTGGTCAGTCTGACAGGAGTCAGTAGTCTGCTTTAAGTGTGACCATGAGTTCAAGCTGAGTGAAGATAACACGAAGACGAAATACATTTTTACATTTAAAAAAATTTATATTTTCGGACAGGGCAGTAATAATAAGTTAGCGGCTAGGGAGTCAGTGAGAAATTTATTCAACTCGTCTTGTTGTAGGGTCTTTCCCGGACTAACCATAATGTTCATTGTTTACGAATTAAAGCTAAATTTTTCCCGTTGTAACTCGCACGTAAGGTTTTCTCTTTCCTGTAGATTGTTACAAAATTGACTTTGGTGTAAGGGGTTAAACATAAAAAAATTTTTGCTATGGTATCTGCCTTCATCACAGCGCCATATATACTTTCTCCCATCACTCGTAAAAGGCCTTCCGATATTTTCTGATATTAATAGAACATTAATATTGTTTTGATAGTTTCAGGCTTCAAACTTGGGATCCTAGTCCGTACCTAACAATTACAGATTGCTTTAAATTTTGTACGAATTGCATATGAAACTAAACAGTACACGAACTGCGCTAATAAGCAAAGAAAACGTGCGCTGTTAATAACATTACAAACCTTGTATTTCATCCCGTCTACAGGATTATTGCGTTTCGCCTTTTATTATATATTCCTCTTATCATAGGGTAGTGACAGCAAATTGTTTTCCTAAGTCCGATAGACAAAATTATTATTTCTATTTTTTCAAGCTTCAAACTGGAGGACTAACGATAGATATTGCTTATATATAAGGTGTTTATAAGAACGCAAAACACACAGAAAATAATGTAGCCTAAAATGTTTGAAAAAAAATATCCGAAACTCGGGCCAGTATTCCAACTGGCTCCTATATCATGTTTATTTTTTATCCAAAGTTTGTCCAACACCATATATTTATTTCAAATTTATTCCAGCGATTTTTAGTAATGTCACTTAGGTGACACTGGAAAGCCCGTGGTGTTCTATATCTCATTCTCAATTATTATTAAAAGAATAAACTTTTTTCCTGAGACATATTTTTTTGAGAGCAGTGCATTCCTTAGACTTATTACGTACTGCTTAGAGATAATTGAGTTTCTCAGTGATCACCTATATTGTTGGTTAACATAAGAATTGCATTTTGAGTGAGTTTTGATAGTATCCAGTAGAATAAAAATAATTCATTATTTTTTGGATACTAAATAATATATTGGTACTTATAATTTTATTGTGCCTTGGAAAATCAAATGCGTCACAGGTACTCCATGCTACGTTAGTGTCTACCCACAAATATGCAATCAGGCTAAGTGATGGGCTTTTCACAAGTTTAGTGAGTGCGCGCATTTCTAGCGTGTCGACTCACGACACTGTGGATACAGGGCTGCGAGCTTTGACAGCTGTGTGTGAATACATTTATTAGGCTTTTTATTCCCTTCAACATGCGTAAGTCCGTGCATAAGCCAAATTTCATTAGTTTTTTAAACGCGCGAGAACAATTGCAATTTAATACGTAATGCATGGCGATGCGAGTGTTTCAGCCAGCCAAGGCCGAGTTGGACCATGGTGACGCCTCCGTGCAGAGGCTGGCTGTTATCATTACATGCACTCAGCACGTAGATCCAGCGTACTACACGCGCCTTAACTTCGTGATAACTGCACCCGGCGCTCTCGGCCGCAGTTAACACTGCCATGAGCTCCTCTATGTACTGTAGAGAAATGGTGGTGCGTAGATCCGGATAACGAAGAGTTTAATAGAGTATGTTTTTAATTTAAATATATCTTTCCGAAAAAAAAATTAATATTCGCATATTTCTTACAAGGTCCCACCTGGAATGCATATCGCATTTAAATCTTGTATGTCCATATACACAATATTGGGTTGGAGATAGCTAGATCTGTGCAGGTACAGACCTGCTAACGCTGCCATGTGCTTACTTACGCTATCTGACGCCATGCAGGTGCAGAACTGCTAACATTGTTTTGTACTGACTTGGGCTATCCGACACCGTGCAGGTGCACAAATGACTTGAAAGCACGTACACATGCACTTACCTGACACCCTGATACCATGCAGATACAGATGTGAGAAATCGACTTTGAAGCACATGTACTTGCAGTTACCTTGCACAGTGCAGTTGCAGACCGGATAACACTGCTCTTGCCATGCAAGCACAGACATTCTTACGTTGTCAAGGTCAGCCTGCTGCCTGTCCGTGCATGTGATGTCTCAATGCCTGCATGCGATAGCAATAGTATCGGCGAGAGGGTGGAGGCCTGCTGACTAATTAACCAGTGTGAAACATTGTTGGGGGAGGGGGAGAAATTAGAATTTTTTAGTTTTTTTAATAATTTTTTTATAAATGTTTGGGTTTTTTTTAGATTTTATTTATATTTTCTAAATAATTTTTCAGAATTTTTAATAGAAAAAAGTGAATTTTTAGAGTAATCACGAGGGAAAAAATGGGAAATATTGAAGGGAAAAAAATAATTTTTGGGGAAAAATAATTGATTGTGAAGGATTTTTGGGGTAAAACAAGCGATTTTGAGAGAAAATGGGAAATTCAAGACGGCGGTCAGAGCCCCTTGAAAGGAAATTTTCAGGGGGTTAGCTTTTGCAGCTGGGGAAAATGGGGCATTTGTAAAGGAAAAAAGGAATTTTGGGTGAAATAATTGTTTTCTGAAGTACACAAGTGATGTTTAGAGAAAAATTTCTAATTAGCGAATCAAATATAGAGGCCAGAGCCACCAATCCACATCCTGGAATCCTGCGCATGAATGAACTATGCCTTACTACTTCTGACTGCCGGCGGCCGACTGCCAGACTGCCGACTGCTCATTATGGAAAGGGTATAAAGCATCTTCAAGTCTTTCATAGGAAACTACACGACACACCCTGTTATTGATAATTGAGACGTCGCCATGGAAATTTGTAAACAAATAATAAAGTTCTTCTATGTAATTTGACAGGGTTACTTGATAGCAAGCAATTTCAAACGTCATAACGACAGTAACGAGCTCCGAACCATCAAATATTCATTGGAATGTTTGCTTGTTATTCTGAATGTTTGCACTGCAAGTGGAATTGCCAGTTATCTGACACAAGCATTATATCACTCATCGAATCAGGACATCCATGATGTCATGGGATAAGACGATCTAAATTGATCCAGTGTAAACTATTATAATAGCAGAATTCTATACATTTCTACGTACACAGTACAAAATGATATATTTACAGTCGTATATTAATTTTAAGTTCTATTACAGCTTTAAAAATATTTTATCTTCTTTCCAATCGTTTAATGTTTATTCCCGTATTTACTACGGTTATTGCACCCAATGGATTATATTTCTGTCACAGTTTTATTACAATTATAGTAGTACATTATCTGAACTAGAATAAAATATTATTTACAAATTTTCCACGTGTTTTCAGTGGTTTACGGCATATATCGTTCTCATTCATCATAAAAATTAAGATACCAATAAATTAATAATATAATAAAGTCAAGACATAATAATAGAAAATAGGTATTATAATATTTAACAAAAATCTTTACTATGCATACCTTAATTTTTCTAGAATTTTTTAATCGTTTATAAGTAATACAATAATTTTGGCCATTCTGATATTTTAACTCAGATTTTTTTAATGCGCTGGTAATAAAATTTTCAATTTATCATTCAGAAAAATAATATTTACTAGAATTAGCATCAGTAAAAAGGATAGTACATTAAAAGAAGAGGTTTCTGACATAACCAATTAGCCTACTTTCCTCTACATGGGTGAAAATGAGTTCACATATCCCTCCGTAGCATCACTTGTGTTAAGAATGTAGTGGAATCCGGATGATTTTTTTTTCTCGAAGAGATGTATGAAAACTTAATTTTTCCCATTTGGCGCTGTCATACAAAAATACCTGAAATCAACAATATAACTTACATTATTTAAATGCCACAGATCCTTATTTTCTAAATGCCGGTGCTTCAACTGTTTTAGGTTAGTAAACCCTATCTACCAAAACATTAGACTATTTACACACGAAATTGATTCTGGGAGTTCCATCTCCGTAATGCAGCTGTTTGCACGATAGCTTACAGTATACGATTTGACACCCGGAAAAGAGATTTCTTTGATTGTGTGCCTATATATATATATATATATATATACACGAGAAGTTAAGGCCTACCTGTCATCCAAATTGTTGAGCACTTCATTGAAAGTAGTGAGAGTTGAGAGTTATATATATATATATATATATATATATATATGTGTGTGTGTGTGTGTGTGCGCGCGCGTATATGTGTGTATATGACTTAAGTGTTCCATTTTCTCACCTCGACTAACTTACAAAGAATCCAAAAAAAGAGGATACTCTGGCGCATAACTGATGCATCTAACAAATACGGTTAGCATACAAAATTTCGTTAAATTTTGTTGAATTCTTTATTATATATAACATACTAATTTAAATAATTTATATTAACACCATTTAATAGAAAGCCTGCCCTACGCAAAATTTGTTGGAAATATGTTGACTGGTTCCTGGAATATGACGTAAAACGTCAATTATTTTATGTGAAGATTTTCATATATGGCGGACAAAAATAATATATATTATGCTAATTCGATGCCATCAAAAAAGTTCAGTTGAAATTGTTTGGGACATGTGGTAAGCTAACCAAACGTATTAACGTTGTCTTTATCTGAAAAATATGGGCTTATCCCCTTGGGTCGATTAAACTCAGACTGACTACAAAAGCATTAATTCTCTCTCGAAGTCCGTCAATTGCGTAAAACGACATCTTTGGCGTCTTCCCAGCATTCTTCTTCACTCTGTATCGCTTTGTATACTCCGATGTTTCTCGCGTTAATGCGTCTTCGCCTACACGTCACTGTCTACCATCACTGGTCGGTGCTTGCAGCGCCACTGCGGGGTGTGCGGTCAAATGCAAACACACCAACATGGGATGGACCAGCCTGTGCTCTCGTAATTTACTTTGTTTCTTGGTTGTCGTATGGTTTCTTCGTGATGCGCTATCATTATTGACCTGCAGTGCGTAGCGGCATAATGAAGAGGGCCTTAGCAAATTGTCATGAACGTCGCGGTATGAAACCGACCTTAAACTTCAAACAAATTCAGGACGCCAGGGATTGCGTCAAAAGACTGCAACACGACAACATCCCCCACCACTGAAGAGGAAGGAGGCCAGTTGGCTAACGCAAAACAAGGGATTGATATAGGCCGGCGCGAAGCGAGGGTCGCGGCCTTTTCCACGACAGCGGCCGAAAACGTCGGAAAGAGCTTTCACGTCGGGACGTCGGCCAGTGAGGAGCTCGCTGTCTTGGGTATGTCGCGCGTCGTGGTCCGTGCGAGCCAGATACAGCCTTCAGTCTCAAAATTCAGGTGGGGACTGCCCTTTTAGCTTGATTCAAGAAGGCGTTATTGACAGCCGATTAAAAATAAATTTAATATCATTTAGTAGTGCCCCGCCTCAATTAAGTTACTCAATTATTTTGAATCATGTATGTAAATTATTGTCTTACAACACAGATTAAATTAGTGTATTTTACGACTTGCCTATCAGTTAATATCAGTGAAGTAGTTACACCCCTAAACTATATGAATGGTGTATTGTGGAGCACAATAGGAACCATTACAAGTGGAAACGCTTCGCTGTCTTAACAAATATCGGTTTACATGTACTCCATAGTATGACATGTTTGTCTAATTTGATACAGATCATTTGATTGTATCCCGAGTTTATGGTTATAACATAAAACTTTATTTTGTCATGAAATGCTATCATACAAAATAGCTGGTCAAAAAGTTTCTGTGCAGACACATTTGATATTGATATTGGCAGCATACGAAGTTATGTTGAAATTGGTTTCATAATTTCGTAGATTACACTGAGCTAAAAGGTTTAGACATATGTTCACTATTTCGAAAATTAGTGTCTTACCCACATTACATCTATAAATAAATGCGACTTACACTAGTACTTCTTGTTTCCCAAATCTGGTATGATTCGGTATATTATTTCTCGAGGTATGACAAAATCTTTGTTTCTTCATGTGGAGTTATCTTACAAAAGGCTACCAGAAGTGGCTATGTGTTGGTCTATATGATGTTTGGAATAGATCATTTCAGCATACAAAGGTTTTTTATGTTGATCGAACGGTTTGGTAAATATAGCAAATAAACCTAAAATATGTGTATGACCACCATTTTAAAAATAAGTGCCTTACCCATTTAAATTTTATATATATATTCACATTGCCTACCATAGTTTCCATTACGTGCAGATTTTGGCGAGAATTGGTTGGATTATTTTAGAGAAATAACGTAAAAGCTTAACATTTTCATGTGGAGCTAGCTTTCAAAATGGCGGGCAAACAACAATATCTATATATAAACTATTCAATACTTACTTGCCGTACTGTAAACGTACCAAGTTTGTTTTAAATCAGTTGAATTGTTCCGAAATATGACATAACACCCTAAGTTTTAAAATAATCGTCGTTTCGTAAATAAGCACCTGTCATTGTCACAAACTCTATCATGGATACCCTTATGAAGTACCATATGTGTGCGATATTTGATGAAATTCTGTTTTTGCGTTCAAAATATTAGGGTCACACACAGACACATACGGACACAATCAGAAACACACACACAAAAGGGATTAAATAGGCTACGTCTTTCATTCCTTAGAATAGTGGGCTAAAAATCGTAGACATTTACGGGATACGTAATTCCACGACAGTGATCTTCCCATTAACAAATATGGGAGATTTAATTCCACATCGGAGACAACACGCACAGCGTAGATTACATAAATTTGTGTGTGCTGTTGTTTTTGTTTATATATTTTTTGCTATAACTTGTTCACAACAGCACTTATGGTGGCATCTTGGATTAGCACACCCGAGTAGGTAAGTCATTTATGTACTTAGCGACATAACTTACGACTTACATCATAGCATGTTTATTAGCGAACGAGTTATAAAATTTTTACAGACTGTGCACAGATCACTAAAATTGGTTAATTTTGTATGGTTACATAAATATTTATAATATAAGTGAATGGGCGCCAACATATCCTAATCCTAAATTTACTAAGAGAATATGGATTCAAAACCACTACGTTTGCGTTAGAAGCCGCGTAAATTACCCCAAGTTCGCAAAGTAAGTTGTGAAACAGCTTCTTCACGTGACTTCTGAAACATAAAAACAAATAAATCGTTTTATGTAACTACTAGCTAGCATAAGTGAAGTTCATGTGTTTAGTGTGTTACAGTGCAGTGTGTTCTATTTCAAGTGAATACGAAATAAGATTTTAGTTATAAGTCTATCAAAATGCTGGTGCGTGAAAACAGTTGAGAACGGAATATGAATTCGCTCAAGGTAGCAGGCAGCATATAAGAGACATAGCTCAATGATACAGGAAACAGTAGTTTAGTTCATGTAAAAATAAAGTAGCACGAGGTTTAGGTAACCTCAGTGACTAACTGACGTTTGCAGAGTGTAGTCTATATTGTTATTTCTTCAGTTTCGTTGCTTAGATAACAACTCTATATATTAAATAATTTGAAACACATCATATTATTCGAAAATTATTTTCTAATTACAATATACAAATGTAATATTTCTTATTAATGCCACACGGATATCAGTAGATTTGTATCATAAGCATTTGTCATAATTTCATTTACATATTTTAAATAAAATTATAATTTTTAATACACATCTCTAAGTTATACATACAGCGATTAGTCCTGCAAATATTCATAAAAAATGTTTGCTTATTAGAACTGAATTACAAAACGTTACTACTACAGCTTTAGTTGAAAACAAATATATTAATAACTTATTAACATGACGTGTCTTGCACTAATATATTTTCCATAACAACAGTCCAGTACATACAAAAGTACTTGAGCAAAGAGATGATAATTTGTTTCTCTAAGTCTAGTCTCAATCGGTTTATAATAAAAGTTAGTATTTTAAATATACTTTTTTATTTAGGGGAAATATTTCTAAAAAAAAAAATTATGAAATACACATATTTGAATAATAAATCCATTATTAAAAACTAAATCCCAGCTTTTTTTAGAAAATGAATTACATTTCTACCATTTAAACCATTGCGATTTATTATATTAAAATGCTCGATCATAGAAGCATCTTCACACAGATTAACATTACCTTTTGTATTTGTCTGAAAACCAACGATTACAAAATGTAAAATATAGAATTGTAAATTATTAAACTAATAAATCTTATCAATGTTAAACCAACTATAACCTCTTGGAGTTTATTATTCTATATACTGCCAATAATAAAAACCATATGTATTTTAAGGTGTTTATATTATTTTCATTGCGTATTATTTTATTTACTTTCAACAAAAAATCATTTTACTTGTAATTCTAGTATAAAAATTAACATCTGTAACCATATTCACTATTAACTGATATATATATATATATATATATATATATATACAAAATCACATAAATTATGCTTATATAAATATAAAATATTATCCAAATTAACAAATATATCAAATTAAATTACGCATTGAAAAGTTTACCAAGTATAAAAACTTATGCCAAGTTGAGTATAAAAAAACATAAAACGTATGTAAAATAGAAAAAAGAACTTCAGAAAAACTTTTATTCAAAGGTTTAGCTCTTGATGCAATGAAAAATTTCTACTATCCATAAACACCAAATGAAGTATAATTTGAATAATATTAACGGAAAGGCCATAGCTCTCTCTCTCTCTCTCTTTTTTTTTTTTTTTTAAGATAATAGAAAATATTTCGTAAAAGATTGCAAAATCTTTAAGAACTATTAGCGGAAATTAAACCATTGACAGAAATAATCTTATTTTAGACAAAAGTTTATACAACTGTGGTCTTGTTAACTTGAGATGTGACCAATGAACTTCACTCAAATGTTCAAAATTGTGTATTCATTCTCATGGACTGTCCATACATTCATAAACAGGCAACTTTTTTTTTTTAATTTCCATGGCTTTACTCGTGAAAACAAAAGCTGAGAAGCTGTCAGTTCTCTGAAAGAATTGCCGTGACCTTGTCTTAATACAGAACCGTCTGGTCGTGATCAGAGAGACGTAGTCAAGATAGGGGTCCAGGGGTCCGCATCGCTTCAGATAAACACTTCCTTGAGTAGACTGTGAGGAAACGTAGCAATCGAAATTTAACCTCGTGCGATGGAAAATTTTGAGAGAACTCATAAAAATTGGTAGTTTGGGAGGCCACCCTTATATCACATACCTAGGCTCCTATTTACTTGTGTCTGCTTTCTGCTGTTGTCTTGTGATTTTTTTTGTGTGTTTTTCAGTGCACGTCCGTGCGTAGTGTTTTAATGTGTAAACTAATGCCCCTTAGCTTGACCACGGAGGTTGTATACTGAAGATCACGTGGTACGAATAAATGTTGATGCCGGCTGGTATTTTACTCATATAGAGGTAAGCAGTAATAATTTAAAAAAAATTCGTTTACAAATGTTTTTATATATTTGGTTAAATATCACAGAGGTAACCCATATTGAGATTTATTTGCGTAATGTAGGTTATAGTTCATATGGCAAATATTTTATTTATGTCTTCTATAGATTCCATATGTATTTTGTTACTTCCTCCATACCCTTCATAAAACTAAATCCTACACGAGGCTGACCATTCCCAAAGCACAATTCCTTGATACGAGCCGGCTGCCAGAGGCGCAGGGAACCGTCCGGAGGTGTGGGCGGGCCTTGTGAAGCGCCTTCTCCGACCTTGACGGAGAGTCAGCAAACACGCAGCATCCCAGGCACGGAAGCCAATTATCACGTGTTAGTGCCCGAGCGGGTAATCCCTGGGGAGACAGCTCACGCCTGCCCCAACCCCGCAACCTTTACCAACGTCCTACAGCCCGCCTACCTTGCCTCCTCATCTCCTGCCGTTGTATCTAATTACGTCCTATTTCCATCACTGACACGGTAAAAAGCGGGAGGCGTAGGGGCTGGGAAAAGATAACAGCTGCTACGAGCAGCACATTATCCGCACGATTTTCTGCAGCAGAAGCCACCCTGTAGCTGCCCTTGTTCCCTGCGCCAAATTTCCCATCCCCTGGGAGGTGAAACAGCGCCCCAGGCCACGCCATGCCCAGAAGCCACACCTACGAACCCTGGCTTGGCGTGCCCGAGCGCTACCTCGCTCCCGGTGCGGTAAAAAATTATTTCTAAAATACCTCTGTAAACTTACACTGCAATTGGCGCTGGACTCCCACGCCATCGTTTTGGGACGCAATGAATTATTCAGGGCGGCAGAAAGTAAACCCTGGCAAAACTTCCAGTGTCGGGTAATTTCCTTGTAAGTGTAGCAAAAGTTTGTCACGATTGTGCAAGGGCGGTGAAATTGGTCTTGTGCCAAGCTATGATCTTCGTGTACCGTATAAAAATTATAATAACATCCTTATTTTTAATGCATCTACAATAATTTTGATATACTGACCAGGAATCGCTTACATTTACCAAGTTAAAGTTCCTGTAATCGATATTCCACATAAAACAGTGAATGTGTTTACGAAAGACCTACTCTTGAATAAAAAAAGGAAATAATTGAGACTGAAATAAAAGTGTATTTCTCATACTGAGCTTTCGAGTATAGAAATGTCATTGCCATTTATCTAGCTTTTAAGCCAAGCAATTATGGCTTCATGCGGCGGCTACATGTATTGCACCTACAAGTTTATATAAACTTGTGTTATATAGGCTGTTCATGGTAAAATGAGCACTTTTAAATGCCCTGCTTAGTATCTACTTGTATGCACATTGTGTATTCTTCTGCCTTATGTAAGATTAACATTGTCGTGGGCCTCATCGCTTTATTCATGCGTCGGTCAAGTGAAACTGTGAAATTATTTGAAAAGTGAATATCTAATAAAAATGCTCGTTTTTACACTCCGATGCATTAAAAAATAGACAGAAAGCTAAAGAAATGATTTAAGTAATCAGAAATTGTTACCGAACACTTATGATACGGAACTACTTCCCATCCATCGTTATCAACTTTACTGGGCTCATGTCACTCAGTGCGCCCGTTAAAATATATGCAAACAGGGACAGTGACTTTTTTCTAAAGTTGATTTCAAAAGTGCTCACTTTATCGTGAACAGCCTTTACCATCGGCAGAACCGCTAACTGTGTAAGACAAAGAGCTTGTGTGGAAAACTTATTGCGATCGTAACGCAGGGGTTGCAGTGGTGAGTCACGGTGCACTTTAATTTTTTTTCCAACATTTAATGTGAAGGATAATATTAGCATGGTATTCCATTTTTAACGAGAAATATTTGTTGTAATACAAAAGATGATTTTGGCATTTTGGCAACGCAAATTCCAAGGACTGTTAGTTTTATTAACTAAAATTTTCTATAGTGTAGTAGGAATATTTCCAATAGAAGCAGTTTGTCCCTGAGCAAGAAACGCTACATTCACCAATAACGTACTCAAAAAAAGTCATAAATTGCTAGCACGTTCCAGACACCGCAAGGATTTAAAACAAATTTGCTCCAGGTATTCTAACCTTAGTTCGTATGTTTGGAATGAGGTGGAGACAAGTACGTGTGTGTTAACTAGCAGTGCATCAAGAAGTTTACAGAACCACTATAGGTAAAAAAAACTAATAATTTTTAGTACAGTGGAATTACTAAGGACTGCAATTTTAAAATATAAGAAAATACTTAGTTTATTTTCTGAGAAGGCAGAAATACCTAACATTTAATTGTTATAAGTTTGCAGACATTTTGAGCGTTCTTTAATATTTTCATTGAAATGGGAAAGTGTAAAATTGGTTTTACATTTCTCACAGTATGTACCCTGCCGCAGTACTACTTGCTTGCCTAATTTACTAGGTATTGGTATTTTTTTTCGATATATGACGTAAATATTTATTTATTCTTACAAAATTGGGGACAAAGGTGGCTTTTTTCAGGCATATATGATGGTTGTAATATATACTGTACTTTCTGCATACAAAATTTGATAGAATTTGGCCATACTATATCTACGATATACTAAATAAACATAAAATAGTTGTGTAGCGGCCATTTTTAAAATAGTTAACTAAGTGATTAAAATTGCATAAGTATACATGACCTATTCACGTACAAAATTATAGGAGAATTAGTTGAGTAATTTTAGAGATATAACATAAGAGCGTAATTTTCCCATATCGTGCTACCTTATAAAACTACGGATTAACAATATTCCTTAGTAAATTTAATGCTTACATCATGCACTGTCAACACACCAGCAG
Organism: Dryococelus australis; assembly: GCA_029891345.1. Lineage (NCBI taxonomy): Eukaryota > Metazoa > Arthropoda > Insecta > Phasmatodea > Phasmatidae > Dryococelus > Dryococelus australis. Next base: position 183,247,804 of record CM056994.1, on the reverse strand, counting down.
ATTTGGTTTGACTGGATTAATTTGTTACTGAAATATAACGTATCAGGCCGCCATTTCGGAAGTAAGCCTCTGGCAGCGTGGTCTTAAACTATAAAGTTGTATGTGCTCACTGTGTAGTCTACTATTTGTGTACCGATTTTTGTGAAATTCGGTTCTCGCGTTCAAACGTTTTAAGGGGACACGCAGTCACACGCAGACACACAGACAACAAATGACCTATTATGCCTTTCTTTAGTTCAGAAAGTTGGCTATGAATCAAAATCGATACTAGGTATTATATTTAACTTGATGGATTCTTAGTTCCTCAACACACGAGATGACTCGTTAGTGATTAAGATAACCGAGGATAAGACATTTCTGTATGCGTGCAGTTTTTTATATGACTGTTTACATGCGATTTATTTACTTCCGTGTTAGTTAATGTTTTGCGTTAATGGGAAATAATGGTAAAGGACACATTTTTCGAAAACTTTCTAACTTCAACTTAATTTAACTTAAACAAAACTTTCTTTCTTATAAATTGAAAGCACTGCGCAGAGATTGGCTTGTTAATGTAAGTTCGTTTTCATTCCCTAGTGTGTTCCTCAGGGAATACTGCCTCGCCGTGTTCAAACAGAGACTTGTTTAAAACTTCTCCTTTCTAAATTTATTTCGGCTTTAACGAGTAGACTGCTTGTGACGTTCAATGGATGTTAACTACCAGGGGTTACAAGCCGTATCCTGAATCTCTTCCAGGCGTTAATTTGCTAACGGTGATGGACTTCTGGAGATAAAATAAGAGACTGCCGATGTGTTCCCCGCGCGCGTTAAGCCGACCTTTGCCACCAAGCCTTGCTGTTCTGTGGGCTCATCAATCACTTTTCTTCCTTTTCTCTCACTTCCTGTTGGAGAGTGATTAGCTTGTTTTTCAGCCACTCTTTACGTTGGTAAGAGGTTCGCCTCACTACTTTTAATTGTACCACTAGCTACGTCGCGAATAGGTCTAAAAATGCACCGTATTAATCAAGTCCTTGGCAGCTAACCTCCCACCTACAATGTTTGCCCATACTTATTGTACGTTTCAGAGCTTAGGCCTAATAAACAAATGCATCCGAAACAACTTCCTGTGATGCTATAAAATACAGGTCAAATAGCGTCGTTGTATTTTCTGTGCGTTTGGATTCCTCCAGTATAATAAATGGAATGTGAGGAAAAACGACTGTGATGTGTATTCGACACTTAATTAAAGAAGACAATTTTAAGCCACTCCTTACCCATAGTTCTTGAGTCACAGCCTCCGCGGTTGTTATTCAGCTCTATGCAATCCGAGTTATAAATACCGTCTTTGGTGGTTCTCGCCGCGGCCATTATTAAGGACAGTACACTTACAGTGATTATTGGGACTGCGGAGGTAAAGTAGTCAGACTACTTGCATCCCATCGTGGTGAACCGGGTTTGATTTGAGGTGGGAAAACTAGATATCCACATGTAGAAAACGGGGTTGATGTCGTTGACCAGTGGCTTTTCTCGGAACACTCCCGTTTTATCTCCGCTCTTACACTCCACCTCACTTCAACTTTACCGGCGTTCTAGACTTCGCTATTAACCGCTGACCAGAACCTCCCCGCGCCATTTTAATTATTTTTACTTTTCAAACTGACGAATATTGAGTGTCATTATATACATAATGTAACAAGATCCTTGCACCAAACCTGCATGGCTGATAGGTTATATAATGAGTAACAACTTTTGTCAGAGAACAAATGTCCGCAGATGCTCAGTTGAGACGACAGGCCTCGTTGTAAAATAGTACCACACTCGTGTGAGGTAGGCATTCCGCGGGGTGCGTATCACATTTTTGCTGGCGATCAAGCGGTTATCTGTAGCTAGTGAACGTGGGGGCTGGTTATACAGATCTCCCATATATGTACCGAATAGGTAGGCAGTACCAAAATTACTGATACATGCATTGTACCGAATATACTGTACGCAGTTACTTACGTCCTTCCCTTACCACATTGCACTACACAGATCTGCGTTGTAGTCGCTGCCTCAGTCTAAACAGTTGTTGTGTGTTCACTGTGACCGCGTATCGTACACCAGACTTAAGGTTGTGCACGATAAAGTGAGCTCTTTTGAACTCAATCTTAGAAAAAGTCAATGCTTCTGCCTGCATTTATTTAAACGGGTGTAATGAGTGGCATGTGTCCAGTAAAGTTGATAACAACGGAGAGGAAAGTAGTTCCATATATTAACGTCGAATAAAAAGTATTAGATAATCATTTGTAATAACTCAAATTATTTCTCTCGCTTTCTGTATTTTTTTATGCATCGAAGTGTAGAAATGAGTAGATTTGTACAATATTTACATTTCTAGTGATTTCACAGTTTCACTTGATCGACGCATGAATAAAGTGATGAGGCCCATGGGAATGTTAACTTTACATAAGGCGGTAGAACACATAACGTGTATACAAGTATATCTTAATCAGGGCTTTCAAATGTCTTCATTTTACCGTGAACAGCCTATAGTCATGAATGCTTATACGTCATCAGAACTGGTAGATATATTTATATGTTGTACAGTAAAACTACAGACTGTAGGCGCGCAGAAGCACGTCACTATCAGAAACGCTCTGTTTACAGAGGGCAGCCACATTACACACTGTTCCAGAGAAAACATCAGTGACTGCGCGAGTATGATGCCTTCCATCCACCGCATCCGGCATGAGGTCGTTCGTACGCCGTATTTTGAAGAGGAAGTACTGAACAGAGTTGAGGCGAACCCGTCCATAAGCACACGTGCGATCGCTTACGACGTGGACCTCTTGTCACGCCTCCGTATGAAGTCTGCTCCGTCAGCACAAACTACATTCACGCCACGTGTAAAAGGTACAGGCACTTGGAACCGAAGACATCGAGCCCCGTATGCGGTTCGTACTGTGGTTTATGCAGCAGTGCTTTGCCGAGCCAGAGTTTGCATCGTGAATAATGTTTACAGATTAAGCGTGATTTTCAAGAGATTGCTATTTTACTACCCACAACTGTTACGTGCTGGCAGAATAAAATCCACGTATAGTGGTTGCCACACAACGCTAACAACTGTTTGCGGTGAACGTGTGGGCTATCATCGTATACGAACAAGTTATTGAGTCCTTTATCCTTCCAGCCTGTTAAGACGGCCAAGAGTATCAATACTTTCTGGTAAACGATAGCTAATCCAGCTGCTAGAAGATGTGAAGCTGAACGTACGAGTCAACATGTGGTTTCAACACAATGGCGCTGCGCCGCATTTCAACAGTCATGTTCACCAACACATCACCAACAAGTTTGGCGTTAAGTGGATTGGGAGAAGCGGCCCCGTACCATGGCCACCACGGTCATCTGGCCTTATGCTAGTCGATTTCTTCCTGTGGAGCCACATCAAGAGTTGCGTGTACTCTACGTCTGTGGAGAGCCGTGACATAGAACTAATAGGCTACAGGCGGCATGCAATGCTGTTCAAACCATTCCTGGTATCTTCGAGAGGGTCCGCCAGGTAATGCATGGGCGTTGCAACGTCAGGACTTAAGCGGAAGGCCGTCATTTTTAGCACCTGCTTTAGGTTGACAAATGTAACTGTGTAACAGGTGGTAAATAAATAACTCCAACTTACAAACATATACCGAATTATTATTACCACCAACCCTACAGCAGTGGCGACTACTAAGGGAGGGGTGCGGGGCGCAACCCTCCTAATAAAAAGTCTCGGAACACTGACCTCTACTTATCTGTTACTCAGCAAATAATACTGCGTCTTAATGCGGAGGTTATTTCCCAGCCAATGTTTTTGAAATGGACGAAACTCTTATCACGAGAGAAAAGTTATTGAAAATGTTGAATGGCGGGGCTGCAGATTCTTCGCCCCGAAGTGGGTGGAGCAAGTAGAGAGAGAGATGACCGTAACAATGCAAAGGGGTGCTACAGTAGAGGGGGAAGACTTTAGCGGCTCGTCACTTTTCAGCCAATCACATGCTGTTGAGACCGTGAGTCTCATTTACTGGAGAAAATTACCAACAGCGCCCCAACTTGATTGCGAGCGATGTTACAACCAACGTCCCGTTTGCTAGCTTGACAACCTGCTGGCCTTACCTACAATGCACGACGCAGTATCGAATGAAGTTTAAATTTCTTAGGATTGAAAATACGCAAAAGACTTGTTTTCTACTGTGCGACGTAATAAAAATTATAAACTTTTTATCTTTACATATAACTGTTATGTACAAGATGAACGAAGTTCTTTTACGTGTTGTTCATCGGAGCCCCGGGTCGCAGTCGACCGTCATGCTGTAAGGCAGCTGTTAACCTGAGCGGCCCAGAAAATATGGTTCATTGACTTGTCACCTTCGGAGCTAGTGTAGCGGTAGGGATGTATATCAGCGTGTAAAGCGCGTTAAAGATGGCACCACGAGGACTTTATTTTTGGGAAAATAACTCCTTCTGAAAGGTGAAACTACTCCCCATTGGTTCAATCAAATGTATGATTGTCGCTAATGTAGTGGGTGTGTTTCCCCAGCCCAAAATGTACTATCAATTAACCCCGCAGCCGACTGGTCTTCAGAGACTCGTCTGCTGGGATTCCGACACGGTAAAAGTCAAGTAAAATCCTAACATGTATGTAGGGCCTATCAGTCCACTTAAATGTAGAAATGGACTTTCTTGCTTGTTGATATAGGCAGTAGAAATTTTATCTGGTAGGCCTCGACATGGTTTGGGATGGTTATGCACTTTAAAGTCTATTGAGAAAGGCCTGTTAGTTAAAAAATGTTTTTGCATCTGCCTTGGCGTTTTTCAGTAACCGATGTAACGTAGTTGAATTAAAAAAGGAAAATTCTGTTTTTCTTACTTTTGTACATGTTTGGAAGAAAGTAACATTTTCACGTAAGAAATTTTTAAGTGCAGGGAATACTTAAAAAGGTTACAATGAAAGGGAAAATAGAGCGAAATCTTACACGGGTTTTAAACGAACACATGTTGAGTAAAATACAAACTTTTGAATGTCAAGTAAAATTTTCATGCAGTGTCACGATAGAATTTTAAAGGCTGTTTTAATATTCAAATTTGTCATTTTTCAGCCTTGCCTGAATTATTGAAGCTTTTAAAACTATAAAAGGGTTACTTTATACGTAGCCCAAATAAACTTATTTGTGAGTTTTCACGCGCAAGATATGTAATGTAGTCGGAGGGATGCGTAATTTTAGATGTGGAAATATATAAAATTCTAGTTAGTAAATTGGAAGTTGTGTTTTGTATTTTGGGACTTGCGTGAGTTTTGTAACATGTTTTCAAAAAAATACAAAGATTTTCCCATACTGTGTGCGTATTTCTGTTTTTTAGAAATAATGTGTGCCTAAGCTGTTTTCAAAGTTTTGTTTGCTTGTAGTTTTCTTGGTTACGTGGCGTTTCTCGTGTTGTCCTGGTTTGCAGGACGTAGTGAATCCCACACTGTAAATCAGAGAGAGAGAGCGAGAGAGCTGGGCTCGCTCCTGCTCTCACACAAAAGCGTTTTCCTGGAACTTAACAAGGCTACCGAAACCGGAACTTTGAATTCCACTATTTAACAGAATGTGTTCTACATGTATACATTACATGTGCTGTTGGTAAACTTTGGCGCTCCGCTATTTTGCAGTGCTTAGACGCGTTTCTTAGCAATGTTTGTATTTATTTCGAATAGTTTTTATCTATAGTCAAAGTTCAAACTCGCATACGCTTCAAATACAGTGTGTAATATTCTGAAAAGGTTTATTGTTATGTCGTGACTCTAGGAACTCTAGGAATAAGATGAGGCATGAGCATCGGGCAGAAGCAGGGTTAATTTTTGGCTATGTCGGCTTGTTTAAACATTTAAATAATTGATAATTGGGTCATATTTTTAAACTTATTACAACAAAGAGTTTGAATTACGAGAAAAAACTAGAGCTTAATAATTGGGGACCAGCAAAGCCACGGTTAAATATAACTCGATAACAAAGCCAAGGTGATTCGTATACGCAAAAATTCACGTAAAATTTCGCGGACAGGCTATGCAGGAATGAAATTAGAAATGCGTAGTTTTGTTTCATCTGTTTGCTAGTGAAACCTAACAATTTTTCGTGGACATATATCAAGCTCACGGCATATGAAAATACCACAGGAATTGCATTGATTGGTAAGATGAATATTCATTGCCAGTTGTACAGCGCGTGCAGGTTGAAGAACGAATTTTGTGTACAAACATATTAATTAAGGTGTGCCACCATCAACCCCTAATTTAAATTTGAAATGCATTTTATATGTACTGTAGGCAGAGTTGTATTGGGATTAAAAATATTTGTTTCATTATATTTAAGTAATCATCATTAATATAGTAGAATTAGTATTCTTTCATGTAATGTACCACACCGTATATGTACTGGTTTCAAGGCATAGGCTACAACCTAGAACAAAACGATAGTGCTACTGGCAAGTTCGAAACCAGTGGTCACTGTGTGTTAATCTTTACAAATCGAGTGATGTCAGTATTCTTCCAACAACCACACTTAATTTTTGTATTTAGCTACATAAGCCACAGTTACAGACGGCTATAAAGCGATTTTTTATCACTGTGGCTATTTTAAAAAGTCCTATTTTTAAAGATCTGAGTAAGGATCGCCGCAGCTCTCCCCAGTTTCATGAGTCAGTAGTCGCCACTGCCCTACAGTAGGCCTACTTCATTAAATACCACTGTTTCCTGGGAGGTAGCAGGTGTACATGTTAAGTGCACCGCTAACTGCCAACCTGTCAGCCATTATAACGTGTTGTACAAAGACGCCTAGCATTTAAGCGGAACATCTTCGGGTACCAGTTCCGTGACAAAGTTTTCCCTCATTACAGTACCTATCACCTGTAGAAGTTTGTCGCATTGATCCTGTGAAGTTGTGTTTATACACTATCTTTCTGTGGGCGGCCTCTCCCTCGGGTACTAAACGAAGCAGATGCCTATTTTCTTTACCAAAGGACGTCCTTGTACACCACTTTATTTATTATGCCCTCGGGTGCCAGGATTATCAAGTTGACTGTTGAGCTGACCCTGGAGCAGGCCACGTAGAGTTGCCATTGTGAGCAGTCCTCCCTCATAACTCTTTCTGCCACTTACAGCGACTGCTTCTGTGCCATTTAACGTCACTGCAGATCAGACCTCGGAGGAGGAATTGCAGTCTTTTCAATTTGAAAGGGTACTTGGATGGAATGAATAATCTGTGCGTTATGAAAACTGAAAACCCTCCCTTGAGGCCACAGTGACTGAGCGGTTAGCCTGCTCACCTCCCATCATGACAAACCGGGTTCAATTCCTGGCCTGGTCACTCCCAGATTTTTGCATGTGGGAATCGTGCCGGAGTATTCCGCTGGTCGGTGGGTGTTCTCGGGAACCTCCCGTTCCCCTGCTCTTTCATTCCGGCGCAGCTTCGACTCTCAAGACCTCGCTGTTAAGAGTAGCCCAAATCTCTTCACTCACCCCAAAAACCCCCGCCCTCGGATATATCTAGTGAAGACTGTAGCCTCGATTAAATATGTCTACCACTTCTTCACTTGGAGCTGATGATATCGCAGCGCTATGATAGTAATACTAATGAAACCCCAAACTTGAGGAGAACGTTCTGTTTATATAGGTCAGAAGGTGAATGCTATTGATGATCTCTAAATGGTAATGAACTGCATCATTCAATTTTAGAGCTGTGCTCTCACGAATTTGTACTCCATATTGTAAGGAGTATCCTTACAGGGAGTCTCCATATGAAAATTTATTATTTCTAAATTTCTGCATACGCCATTTATGGTTATTTAAATACTGTGAACATATGTTATTAACTTCATTTGAATAATTTAATTCAAATTATTTTACATGTCACATTAATTAATATGTATTTTCACATATTCGTATTTATTTAAATCCAGTGAATGTTAACTATGTCAAAAATATACCGCAACTTTTATCCACACTCTACTAGATTGATATTTAGCTGCATAATTTTAATAATGGAAATTAATGTTTAAATAGTGATTTGTCTGTTTCTCATTGGTAAGAGAATATTAAAGTGTGCCCAGCAGAAAACAAATTTCGTAGTTTTGGAATGTAACAATGCAGACGTGTTTTTGTTTGTTGGGAAGGACTAGACTGAAAATTCTACGTCATATGAAAGGATTCTAAAGGAGGAACAAAGGGCCTCCATGCAGAAGTGGCATGTATGGCTGATGTGTCCGATATGAAATGAATTTTATGAAGATGATTCAATATTGAGGCTAAGCAGTATTAAGTATCGCTGCTAGACACACAGGAGAATATCTACTTGCAGGAGGATTGTTCACTGTGCATTTCCCGGTTGGTGTTCTGAGACAGTTTGGCATATCAGCTGTTGTGCCTTGATATCTGCAGAATTCTTCAAGTAAGGTTTTTCTTTGCTATTTGATCAGTCAACACATTACTAGCCTTGAAGTTGTATATGGAATTTAGTAATATGGCAAGTCCGGTGGTCTGAGTATGTGGTAATAAATTACCAAGATCAATTTTCAATTATTCTTAAACTCTACTGATAAACTAAGCCTGGTTGCCCTCATAAAACTGTTCAAAGTATTTTTCTGTTAAGTTTGATAGTCAAACAATGTGCTTTTAATTAATAGGAACTGGTGTGAGATTATTTTAGGGTGGTCGATTGTTTATTTTATCATGTTGATTTTTTTTAATGACTAATTTTTCTTTGAGAACTGACAGCAGTATCCTTATATATTAGATGTCCTATGTTGCAAAGGTTTTAATATGTTGCATGTGAGATATGAATGAGATTTTCCATTATTCATTTTATGATATTTTCCTACGCTTTCTTCAAAATGTTTCCTTGTATTATGTTAGAAGTAAGTATTTCTTCTTCTTCAATTTATAGTAATCTGTGTATATTAATCTATCATCCTGATTAAGAAATGAGAAAGAAGTGGTACATATTGCTATGATTTGTGCTGATTTCCACACACATTCTATCTAATTTGACTACACATATTTATATTCATTAGGTTATACTGGCTCTCTCTCTCTATATATATACTTTTTTTTTCTGTAAAATTAATGTTTCCTAACACCATCATTTTAGAAATATTGGCAAACCAAGTGTGGGTCAAGCAAGACAGTTGTGTGTACTCATAAGTTAGCCATTAGTTTATCATTAAGTTGCTTTACAGAAAATTAATAGACGCCCATACGTGTGGCAAATGTAATAATGATATAAATTTATGCATGAGCATGAGCATTATCACATTTTACCTTAAAATATATTTTCCTTTTAACGAAATAAGGCTACTATTTTATTAATTTGTTTCATACGTTTCTACAAAATATAAGGTTTTGAATTTAGCATGCATGAGGAGTCTCCGAAAACACACTTTATACGTTTCCACCCTCCTAGGCGATGGTTTCGAAACTTCCTATCTTTGTGAGTATGTGCATCCTAATGGGAAGCATTCTCTAAATCATGAATCATGATTTACTTTCAACAGTTTGGCCACAACAGAGATAAACCAGAAGACAGATCACTTGTGTTCTCTGTACCAGAAGCTGTGTTGCCCATTACTTTGCAAGTGTACGATCTGCTTGGGCCCTCGATAATAATAGAATACCGTTCTTCAAGCGCGAGTATCTAGGTTCGATCCCGGGTCCTTTCAAGTCACAGATGTCACGTTCATTCAGTTAAGGTTCATTCTCGTCCCGTTAGGAAAAAACCAAGATTTATGATTTGAAGGATTGACATGGGGAAGATTTCCACCACAAGGTGTGCTGGTATTCCATAGAGGTCACTTTCAAGATGGCACTATGGCCGTAAGGTGCATTGGTGTTCCATAGAGGTCACTTTCAAGATGGCGGTATGGCCTCAAGGTGCGCTGGTGTTCCATACAAGTCACTTTCAAGATGGCAGTATGGCCGCAAGGTGCACTCGTGTTCCATAGAGGTCACTTTTAAAATGGTGTTATCGCTGAAAGAGAAATACAGGCCTGCTCGATCAGCTGTTCGAATGCGTTGCGTTTTGCGCACTACGTCAGTATACAGTTTTTGTGATAATCGAATTATTGAAACAGTTTAAATTTATTACAATAACTAATCGTGTCTCGTGTAGTTTGTCTTATTAAAGTAGCAGACCGAACAATACGACAAAAATCTTCTATATTCGTCAGATATGAAGATTTAGCAAATAAATAGTTGCATATAAAATACAGTGTTTGACAACGTATTATTTGCAGCAAATTAAATGAATTTATTTTGTTAATTCCATTGCCTACCTTGGAAAAAGCACTGAATGGCCATTTCGGCGTAAAAATAACGTACTTTTGGTTTACTTTCTTCTTTCAGAAAACGTACATATTTAAACGTGCCATAATTAACTGTAACCCCGTCGGGGATTTCTGTTGTTTCGGACGTAGATAAATGCCGCATCTACCAACATTTATGAATAAATTTATCACCGAAACAAAATTTAGGCAATTGTATTGACAAATTATTGACTCGGCCGTAATCACATAAGAAGTTACTAAATCAACGAGATTTAAATATTTCTGAGAGATTATCCAATGTAATTTTGTGACTGATTCCCGCTATATTTTTAATGCAAGTTTTACATTATTCATATTTATATTTTTTTAATGTATTATTTTTGTTTTAAGCAATAAAAATAACATGAAACTGTTATGTCCTTGCCCAGCATTTTATTTAGTACTCCTTTAGATTTGTACCGCCATTTCTTCATTTCCCTGAAACACTGCTGGTAGCCATTTAATAATATTTATCACATAAAATCCGAAAAATAAATAAATAAATAAGTTTATATTTTGCTTTTGAGTAATTGAGGACGTATAAAATTTCAAAACAACTGTTTTCCTTAACTCACAATAGATATTTTCGGTTAGTAAAATTAATCAACATTGTAAGTAGAATGATAAAGTATGTTTTGGCACAAGTGCTGGAGGTGGTGGAGCGGTGGAGCTCTTCATGCTATGCCATTCTGGTCGCCCGATGGCCATCTTGTCCACCATGCTGGATGTCGGTGACATTGACCTATACCTCTGACCTTGAGCCGGTGACGTTTGACTTTGAAAACCTCAAAATAATTCCAAACAATTATAAAAATTCTCAAAAATTTTAAAAATATATAAGAAATATTTTTATATTCTGGTAGTAAAAATTACTACAAACAATTTATTTAAAAATCACTAAATTTTTTTTTAAAATATTAATAAATTTTTATTAAAAACTCAAAAATATAATTTAAATATAAATATAAGAAAGGTTACATTTCCGGAGGTGTCCCAGCACCATGCCCGGCAGACTACCGACCTTCCTCCAGTCAATCACATTCTCTTACGCTTCCCCTCCCCATCCAATGTTTTTCATTGGTTAATTAGTCGCCAGGCCTCCACCCAACTCACCATTACTTATTCCATCGTATGCAGCCATCTCGGTTATTTAGTTTGTCATTTGTTTATAAATTGCTAGATGATGCCATCTTGGATTTCACATGATAACTTTTATATCATCTAGGTGAGGCTAGTGTATTGATAATCGATATCACCCCCACGCGAGTTGTAGATTTCACCACCAGGGGGCAGCCATATTTATGTTTGTTAAGTATAGGTGGTTGTGTTGGCGCCCTCCATGTTGGATTCTGTTTTCAACATATGGGTGGCATACATTTCTCTACTATTTGGCCTGCTATCGGCCTTTACCGAATTGTGACAAGGACCATTCGTGTATAGTACATAAATTGTCATATTTATTTATTTCTGTTTTATTTTTCAGCATACGTATTTTTACTAAAAATAATTTATATATGAAGCAGAGAGGTTATTTAAGTTAACGAAACAAAAACTACTTTTAAAAAAGCTAATTATTTTAATTTGGTAATGTACAAAATGAGGAAACACATATCCACAAGTTTATTAATTGCAGTTTTGGGTGTTCACTGCTCGATATCTGCATCGTGGACCCAGAAGTTATAGCGGTCTGGGAAACCCCACCACTTGACACACGACCACACATTAAGCCATTTCAGCAGCTTCTCGACCAAATACACCATCTGGAAACTTTGTAGGCTGGATCTCCTCTGCTCAGAAAACACCATGGATATGAAAATTGTTAAGATCATCGAGAAAGTAGAGCCTCCGAACATAGTCACACATGAAAGAGTTCGTGCAATAAGCTGTAAATCCTTTCTCGAAGATGCTTTTCTCTTTGGAGATGCGCACCAAGACATCAAAATGAGATTTAGCCTTGCGCGGCTCCCTTCTCTTTGAGATAGCAAACACAGCTTGAAGCATGGAGTCATCGTTCACGTCTTCGGGCTTCATGCAAGTGGTCGAGTGAACGATAGTATTGTACTCGCAAACGAGTTTTGGGAATATATCCACACTTGCAGTTGACATTCGTAGCTAAATGCTACCAAATCTTGCCCTTCAGAGTTCTGTTGAACCTTTCGACAGTAGAAGCTTTTAGATTGCTCTATGTGAAATAATCATTAATGTTATATTCCTTCATCATGCCCTTGAACTTCGCATTGTAGAATTACTTGCCCTTGTTGGTTTACAGATTAGTCGGATTGCGTCCTTCGCGCAATACATCAGCCATGGAGGTGATATCGGTAATATCACATGCATTCTTTGACTTGACCGGCCTGGCTCAGGCGAATTTGTTATATGATCAATTACTGTCAACATGTGTTTGTAGCTGTTGTTGACCCGAGTGTAAAAGTTATCATCTCTACGAGATCGGCTTGAAAATTTCGTTCATTCCGCAAATCATGACCTTGCAGCGGTATTTGCGTCTCGCAGATGCATGCAGTTAATTGGCTATTCCAAATCAGCTCATTCTATGTAGTCTCCCTCCTTTGTTTCTCCAACGATTGAAATTATCCCGTTAGTGTCGAAGTGATTTCCAACCATTTGCGAAGCGAGCAGTAGCTGCATCCTATCCACCAGCTTGTTTGGGTCGTCCCAGAATACCTAGTCCATGTCATGGTCAAGGTCTGGCTTCTTCAGAACTTCGCTGCTTTTCAGTGCTAGGCCACTGACGACGTCTGTGAGAATGTCGAATTTTTCGTGATCTTCGTCCTTATAAACGCTTCTCTCAGGATTACCATCGTAAAGTGCATGTGTAAGTTTGAACGAAGTCTTGTATTCCAGCACGTTTTATTCTGTAAACTTCTGGGGCTCCTTAAAAAATAGTATTTTGTAATGCCCGGGCGTTCCATATACCTTGTAATCGCATACTTGGATGATTCCAGCTGGTAGAAACTCTACTTCATCAGCACCGAGAAACCATTTATCATTATGTCTGTACACACTACATGTCGTATCATTATTGCGAGATGTGTACGATTGTAGGTAGCGACGAACCAGAGGATTGAGTTTGACTCTCTTCTGCACCTTTTTCTTGTGCGATCCATAGTCCCGATCTGTTTGCAAATCATCATGTTTTCTCTCTTATATAGGTTCAGTGGTATCGTTGATTATGGTCTGCATGACTATGGTGGTTATATTCTTCCAGGTTTTTCAGATTCTCTTCACTTTCTGCACATGCCATATTTAGTCTGTCGTAAATTTGCCTTTGAACACTTGTTATATGCTCGTCCATTGCCATCACATCGTGGACGATGTCAGTTTTCACACGTTCCATCTTCGCCCGAGCTCGGATAGGTAGTTCTGAAAGAATGAGTGTTATTCGTTCATCATATTGTGAATCCCGAAATGATGCCATTACCAGTTTGGAGAACGAAATGTTCAGTAGCAATATCCTTAGCTCATTCGGGTTCACCAACATTTCGAATTATTCTTCTAAAAGCGTCACAAGTTCCATAGTTTGTTGGTACAAGACCCCCTCCATCATCATCTTCGTCAAGGTACAGCTTGAGGCTATGTTGCCCGAATTTCGATATGATGCAACTCATTCTCGACGATCGACGTTGAACTTATGGAATTTCCATCGTTATCTCCCAATATATAGGGGCCACTCATTAATGATCGTCAAAAATCTGTCCTTGTTTTTCAACACAAAGCATGCAGACTCTTGATACTAGTATTGTCATGCCCCTATTGACATAATCGCGGTTAACATGATGCAAATTCATATCGTCCATGTGAAACTGCACCACCATGTTAGCATTGTTGCAGATCAGCTGTTTGGGTATACGTGAATAAGCCTCGCCGAGGTACACACAGTCTAACATTGCGTGACGTACTATGCTAAAGTATGTTTTAATACGAGTTTGTTTTCACAGGCAACATCATCGAAGACAAATATTGAGTTTGAAAGAGCTTCACTAGGAGGCAGGACTGCTTCATTATTACTGCAAAGGAAATAACCCATGCCACTCACGACCTGCAGTACTTGTGCCAGTCTCTGACATTTCGGTTGCTTCAGCGATTTAGAATAATCATACACATTCTCGAACTGAAAGCCATTCTCTTCTTCCAACAGGCTCAGTAGTACGCATGTAATCCCGCAATTTGATGGTCCTGCGATGATACACCTCTTTGTATTCGGAAATAGGCTTCCATGTCGTGATTAGTTGGAGATATATTTATCTGCAGCATAAACACATATTGGTAGAGTAATATCTTTCATGATAATATATATGTTACCACTAATATCTTGCGATGTGCGTGGTGCTTACTGCAGTGCATGTGGTGCTACTTGTGGTGCATGCAGTGCTAACTGTGGTGCATGCAGTGTTAACTGTAGTGCATTCTTAATATGGTGCATTTGGTGCTAATTGAAGTACATGCAGTGCTAACTGTGGTGCATTTGGTGCTAATTGCAGTACATGCAGTGCTAACTGTGGTGCATGTGGTGCTAACTGCAGTGCGTGTGGTGCTAACAGCCATGCTGATTACAGTTGCTGAGAACCAGTGTTACAAGTTTTAGAATGTCTTTTCGAAATATCACTCTCAATAAACTGCCTCTAGCAGAGTTTGTACGTAAATGCTATACTTGAACTTTTTATTCTGTAGGTCGCTATTTCATGTCGACGCATGCTGCGCAAAGTTGTTGGTGCTTTACCGCA
Source organism: Dryococelus australis (assembly GCA_029891345.1). Taxonomy (NCBI): domain Eukaryota; kingdom Metazoa; phylum Arthropoda; class Insecta; order Phasmatodea; family Phasmatidae; genus Dryococelus; species Dryococelus australis. The sequence continues at coordinate 183,232,733 of CM056994.1, read as the reverse complement.
GAAGCTACAAACAGATGCATCGTTAGCACTTTACATACATACTGTTACAAGTCTAGAATGAAACTGAAACAAAACAAGTATAAAAGAAGCATATTTATACTTTTCTCGCTCAGTTCATCACAATACCTTGAAGAGGTAAGTGCATAGCTGTAAGAAGGATCACCGATATGCTGATCAACAATCTACCATTCGAGCTACACATTACTGGATACCAATTCTGCTGGCCAAGAAATAAGCTAGCTAAAAGGCTGTCACATTGTGACACAGGCATGAATGCACTGGATGAGGCGTGCAAGCAGCGCGACATCGCGTACTCCTAAAAAAAGGATCTTGAAAATCAATACCAGGCAGGCAAGATACTTGCACAGAAGGCCAACGAGATAATAAAATCATGAGATACATGACTCAGAGAAAAAAATAGCCATTTGGGGCATATCCAATGTGATGAAGGCCAAGGTGAAGATGCGAATGGGTAAGAGAAAGAGAAAATCACAGGTTGAAATGGGAACTGGTACAAAGATCAAGAGAAATACACAAGTAAAACGAAAAGCTGTGACAAACGAAAGAAAAGCTTGCAAGAGCAAGAAAAATCTACCAGCTGAATTTTTACATTATTTTTGCCTGTATGCCAGGCCCTCTGAGTTCTAATCGGAGCCACCAATGGTAACTTCCTAGTTTTCAACATACTGTCGAACGAACAGAAGCAGTTGTCTGATGCTCAAAGGCACAATGCATATATGGACGCTATCACCATAGGTAAAATTTGGCCAAGGCCTCTAACGAAAGCCATACACACCCAGTAGGAGGTAGAAATGTGCTAAAATGGCACAGCATGAAGAGGGGGTAATTGAATCTATACCAAAATGACTGCTCACAAACGAGGATTTGGAACTTTTTGGCGTGGAAGTTGCAGATACCACATTTCCGAAGAGATGATCTGTCCCCTAAACCTAAGTAAGACGAAATTGCCATCATTTATCTGAACACAACAGCTAGGCCCGGTACGTACTGGTGGGCTTACATTTAAAAAAAAAAAGAGCAAACATGCAGACTATTATGACAGTTTTCGGAATGTGCGTCCGCCACCCGAAATGCCGTGGTACCTGAAAGGAACGAAGCTGACATACAACTACAAAATGGAGCAGATGCCCAACATGTGGAAATGTAGACATTTGTGCCTTTGCTTCCTGGTTCATTCATACAAGTAATTGTATAAAATGGCTATGCATAGACAGGGAATCATCAGTCATGTCGATAATGTGTACCTTGATGGGTCGTGTCTCCGAGCTATGTGTGATGCACTTTCCACCACTCGCCACCTACAACGCGATACCAAACATCGATGAAAAAACTGCCAGCTGTTCCTCGTAAAAATTATGTAATATTTCCCATGAGATGCCGCTGCCCATAGGATCTTATGAAATAGACGATATGGCAAGGTACATTGAAGATTCGCTGTTCCCCGACACAGAATTCGAACTATATGGGAATATCAATACTTTGAAAAGTGTTAACAGATGCAGTGGAAAAATCGACTTTATGAAGCCGGATACTATCCGATCGATGCTGAGGTTCGAGCCACACATCTACGAAGCTGGCAAAACACACGAGTAATTGCTGCCCATAAACATCTCGCTGGTCAATGTGATATGAATAAACTGTAAGTTAGAGAGCAGCACACACCTCAATGACAAGCCGAGCAATATGCTGCACGAAATTTCAACTGTGATTCCTCTAGATTTTAAACTGGACGTGGCACCTCAAAGCATTTTTTACAATCCAGTCGTCACGAAGAGTGCACACGAGGTGGTCATGGCAGTCGTCTACCAGCACGGAGTTAGTAAGCTTTCGGAACAAAGAAACTGCAATACACCAGCATTTGATAAGGTGAGAATCAGATTTAGGGGGACCAGAAGTAATAAAAAAAAAGTGCACTGCAATAACTACAATCAGTATGCCACAGGTCTCCAATGAGTTTACACATGCAAGTTAGATTTTCCTCCACAGTCTCGACTATAAAGTCAATCGTCATGTAAGATTACCTTAACATCGAATAGCTGGTCGTTTTTGAGGACAGTGTAATTAAGGTGGAACTGCATGCAAACCAGCCATTCCTGATTGGACCATACACACAACCATCGGAAGATAAGATAGTGGCCCAACACTATGATAACTTCACTCTTCCTTGCCAGTCTGTCCTGCGATTCAGGGTAACTCTGATGGAAGAATATGTATACAACCTATAATCGATATAAATATCGAGAAATGGTGTTCTTCACCTGAAGGATTGAATAACGTATTTTCTCAACGGTGTCGAGGTGTATCAGTTTCGATATGTGGGCATAACCTCAACGATCAAAAATTACCTTTTGCTCATGCCAAATGAGCCGTCTGCGGCCAAGATGACAGGCTGAGGAATCGAAGATTATCACAGTGTTCCTATATAACCTAGAGTCAAGTTCGAAGGGTGCATCCCGCTCTTCATGCTGTTGGGATTTACCAAAGACTACAAACGAATTGTCTTCAATTTGAAGCAGAAACTGGTACTGCTCCTAGCCAATATGCATGTGGACACCATCGTGGGTATGGAAGAAAAAGTGGTGATAGTGGAACTGAAGCTGCAGTCTATCGAATGGATGCTGCCTCGTGTACTGTTCAGCCTTGCTGAATGCATAAATATGTTGAAGAAAGTCGAAGATGTCAAAAATGTCATGTGGCTTTCAGGTCGTGGATAATGTTCTGCAAACACATCTTAAAGTTCAATAGTTATTACGAGGAGGGGTGAAATGTTTTACATATCGCGCCGGTTTATGACTACCATCGCCTTCCAGAAAAATGTACTTTTTACAGACTTACTACAGTATATACTCAGCTAGCCTATAACAAAGTAACGGGAATTATATTCTCTTATCTAATGTTTTTACAGATATCTAAAGGAAATAATAATACATGAATGAATTGAAAGGTTTGAACATTGTTGTTTTAATATATAGTAAAGTTATAGCGTGATATTGCTAAATATCAGTTATAATTGCAACAAAACACAGTTCACAATTTTAAGAGCTTTTCTGAATCTATATGTAGGCATTAGATCTGAATGAAATGCAAATCCCTAAATTTGCGACGAATAAGACTACTATGAACTGCCACAGTGATTATGCAATCCAAGTTTAGTTTGTAATATGTGGTGATGTAAAAATTAATTGGCGGAAGGTGAAGAGAATAATTGAGAGCTCTTATATGGACCATGAAACAAATCCTGTATTTATTCTACGTGGTACAATAAATAGTTTCTTTATAAGCAAGTAAGATGGTATAAGTATTATAACCCCCAGTCTTCCGTATAAAAATACCAAAATATGTTATGTTTGTTTTAATAAGATTACTTCAATAAATATGCTTTCTTTGCCTACTGCAACATACAAACCGTTAAGATATTATGCTGATATGAAAACGTATTTTTGAAAGAGAAATGTTATATATCTTGAAATAAAAGCTAAAATATCATGCACATTGATATATATGCACTAGTGCATATACAATATGCACTAGTGACTTAAAATATTAATGGATGTTTCTGATATTTTACCCAACAACGAGCAGCACTATTTCTTTGAATATAATTTTTACTTTGATTTTTTGCAGCCAAATTACTTTTCTTTTGCCATTTCTTTCATCTTAAAGTTGCCGGTGAAATAGTACACCCTTTTCAGCTAGGGTATTACACTCAGTAGCACAACTCGGCATAGACATCAATTTCTAAGGGCAAGATGTGATTTCCTCATTACAACTGAATTATACTACGTGGTTCAATTGGGGACAAGATGGCGTCGCACTACGTCTCAGCCAATCACCGCGTGCTACTGGCGGCATCTGATCGGACAATCAATGGCCATACTTTCCTATGTAAAGAGCTGTAAGGCGAACAGGGTTCAATCCCCGGCCGGGTCACTCCCGGATTTTCGCGAGTGAGAATCGTGCTGGACGATGCCGCAGGTCGACGGATTTTCTAGGGGATCTCCCGTTTCTCCAGCCTTTGCATCCCAGCCCTGCTCCATTCTCACCTCATTTCACCCTCAACGCCATTAAAGAGCTCGTTGTTGAGAGCCGCCCAAATCTCTCAACTAAACTCAAATAGCTACGCTACGTCCTAAGTGGGGACGGAGGCATGTGGACACATCATATTTATCTGTGTGGGGGCTCAAGTGTGTTCCGTTGTCCGGTGTGGCGCGTCGGAACACCCATGCAGAGCAGAGAAGTATACTGTTTCCTTGAAGCATCGCTACTTATACTCCTTTCACCTCTGCAGAAGACTGCTGTTTACATGCGTGGCTCGGCTGACGTGACCAAGAAATCGCCTTCGATGTGTTAGAATCACGAAATATGTTCTCAGATTTTCCAGGGACTTTTGTGGGGAGCGTTGAATGATATACATAGAAGATGGCTTTCGCTGTGGTTCAGCAGAAAGCCAGATACAGCGGTTGGAGGGACTCATAAGCAGCCATATCAGAACTTTATTCAGTTCAGGAGGGAAGGGTGGCGTGTACTCAGTTTAAACAAACGTTTTGGATAAGTATTATGTTCTCTTTTCGTATTTTTCATTTTATGTAATTTTTATGTAACGCATTTTGGGCTGTTTTCTCAATATACGTATTCAAAATATTTTTGTACAAGTCAATTTTTGGGGAATCTCATAAAATAAAATTTTCTCAAAAATATAGAAGATAAGTTTTAAAGTTTTATCAACTTCCGCGCCCTAGGTGAACTTGTCCGATATTTGTGCCACCTGACGATTGCGTTTTTGCTGAAAATCTGTGATTTTCTTGTGGAAATTAAGCGAATACCACTGATTCAAGTGTGAGACGTGTTTCTTTCAAATTTGTCATAAGTCTTCCACCACAACTCGTATACTAAATTGGAATAGTAAAATTTGTAAAAGTGTGCTGTTATTTTATATTAATAAGAAATTATGAAGAAGATGGAAGTTGAAAAAATGAATCTCGAACTTCTCCCTGTGATCACAGACTCAGTAGCCAGCCTGTCATTTGACGGCGCACGCGAATACTGCGGTCGGAGGGAGCCACACACAAATGTGTAACTCACAAGCGCTCGGATGTCTTCGGCGTGTGAGTATGCATGATAACTTTATAAATTAGCGCTGAACACGAAGATTGAAGTTCACATGTTTCTGGAAGCCAATATAAAATAATCAAAAAGAGCAATCCTTAATAACAGTTTGGACCTACTTCATGCGCAATTATTTTGACGGAATCATACACGCCAAATAGACAGACAAAAAAGAATCATGCAGGCTCAATATTTGCTCACGCAGTTATAGGCTGTTCACGATAAAATTAGCACTTTTGAGGCCCTAGTTACTTTTTCCTTTCAGCAAATTCTTATCCTTTAACCACATTTTATAATGAAATATTGCCATGTGCGTAATAAACACAGTGTGTATATTCCACCGCACTCAGAATTTAACGTCTAGGGATACAATAAAATATATTTATTGACTAAAATTCCAAGTGAGAGGGCTTTCAAAAGTGATGACTTTACCGTGAATAGCCTACAGCGAATTGTATAACATATGATTCCCGTTTCTTAGTTTATCTGTGTTGGTTTACAAAAGACCTTAGAACTGTATAATTGTATTAAATGTTTGTTTATGTCCTATGCTATCTTAAGATTCGCATTCATTACTTTTCATGCCATTATAACAGCCACGTATAGTTCACGTGCAGCCACAACATCTCACATCGCCTTGATGGCTTGTGTGATACGGAGACTGAACGAGTGATGTTTCTTAAGTTGATAATCGCATATTTGCAATTCGTTTATTGTTGTTTATACAGTTTCCAAACATCTGAAAATTTCCTATCCTTAACACTGACATCCATACCTCCAGTAATGCTATCATCGTATTATAAAACGTAGTTAGATAGCAAGAGATAAGGAAAGCCTTGTACATGAAGTTTAACAAGGATGAAATTAATTTTGCTGCAGCAAGTTGTGAACTATTGCTGTCATTAAGATTGTCGTTGCTGCACGATTTATTAAGATACCTAAGAACATGAAATATACACAATTTGAGAGGGGAGGGGTTTGGAATATTATGTTGCATCCACCCACAAAGTATGAGGGTGAAGTACACAGTACCACTGTAACCCCTCCCTTTTGCGCCCCTCAAAATATGCTATTAAAGTACAGTTTTAAATTAATTTTCACTTAAACATATTTCGTGTAATTTTGTAAACAGAGCAAAAACCGGTCAAATATAATTACTTTAAAATTTTCTTAACAATTTTTCAACATAATATTACTGACGCGTAGTTCAGTGGCAATGTTGAAATGTGCATGTTGGGGAGTAGGTAACAAACAGTAGAAAATAAAAGTATAGCAATGTTTTCGTAAGTTTTGAAATATGGTTAAGCTATCAAAGCCTAGTGTGTTGAGGAGGTGTCTTCGCGTTAGGCTTTCTCTGCTGTATACATCCGATGTAAAACACAACAATCCCTACTCGAGAACGATAAATCATTCACAACATTATTATTCATACTATTTTACTAAAGATAAATGTTCTACGATTTTCAGGTTTTGAATAAAGTTCGTAGTTGAAGTCATTTATTAAAAATATAACTGTAGGAATCATGTAAAAGTTATGTGTGGGTATTTAAATTTAAATTACTTATAATATATTATTAGAAAAGTTTTTTTTATCATCTAAAACTTTTAATTAGTCATAACACCTATTTACGGCCCTCGAATAAAATTACCATATTTCTAAAACTGTAGATGAACAAGAAAACATCGCAACACATATCGCTGATGCTATTAGTGTCGCTAACATGTCCTAAATAATGTGATTTGCCTAATGGAGCCCTACAGGACATTTTCATAGACTGTCTGCTACATACCAATTATGAGTGATTGTCACAAAAGCGAGAGCACATTTGACATCACAAGAATGTTGGCCTAACGCCCTTTCTAACCCCCACAAAAACACTCCGACCGGAGCGGAACGCTTAATCCACGCATTTGCAGGTCTGGCGACACTGAGTAATCTCCAAAAAGGGAGACTTGCGTTATCCTGCATAGAATAAATATAACGTCGGGCGGACGAATTAATCCATAACGCATGAAAGGCGAAACTACCGTAAAGCTAGATAATCTCGTCGTGGGCGTTCTGTCGCATGACAAGCTGCGTTCCAACACTGTTGTTTCCCTTTTATTTTGTGGGGTTGGCGTCGTACGCAGTACAATACCTGGATGTGCGAGCCAGCAATATACCGATTTGCAAATGTAAAGCAGTACACAACAGTACTCTTCGCTTTGAATTCCGGTGCCACTACAGAAATAAATAAAATTTTTGTTTTACCGCAAGCTATGGGACCGCTTTTTACCATTCGCAGACACTCTTTAACAGTGCTCAGAAATGAAGAATTTTAGAAATAATAGGTGAATCAACAGTTGTAATGGATCGAAGCCAATTTACTAGATCGTCCATCAGCTCTAATATTTAACATGTAATGCTGTTCTTCCCCTAAATATAGTGATTTTCGCATAACATTTGCTTTACCCTAGCATGCGTGGAAACAGTACAAGTAAATGACAGAGTATGTCTTGAGTGATTCACTTGGTGATCATTTATACAAACTGCCTTCTGCACTTTACATAATTAACATCACCCTGTAAAAGTAATCAAAGCCTGAATAAAAATGGCGAAAATGAGGTTTTCAGAACTGGTAAGGCGTTTCAAGAACTCAAGAAGGTGCACAGTTTAGAATCTAATTTCTTATAATTTTTCGTTATCCCGTAATTTTTTTAAGTAATCGTATGCTTGTACACGGGTTCCTGTTGTCAACTAATTAGCGTATCTGCATACTCTCTGGGAGTTGCTGGTTTAAGTCTTACCTCTTTGGCTTGGGGAAGTATTAGCAGTTAGATCTAGTCGATTCCAGTTGATTAACGTGCGCCCCCATTATTCCAATGACTTCATTAATGCCCAAAATTCTATATTTCCCAGAAAAGAAATGTATTTAAAAAAAAATACAAAGCTTCCAAAAACTTTTCATGTATATTTTTAAATCTTTAAAAACATTATTAATTATATTACTGCTTCTCTATCGTTCAACGGGATCATTAAAAAATGTCATATTTGTTTAATATCGGGGCGAAGTTTCTTTGGGTTTAAAATAATGGGTTAAAAGATTTTATAGCATTTATTTTATAAGATTTTAATAAATTCGTGTACTTTGTATTAACACAAAAGCTTAACCACTGTACAAAGAACTAGCATATGGAAATCAATTTGAAATATTTGCGTAATTTTAAGTTATAAAGAAGCAATCGAAGTAACCGGTTTGTAAGCTAGAGAAAGCATAAAAAAAGTGGCGGTGTCCCTCAAAGACCACAGAACGGACTTGCCACACAGCACACTCCCATAAACGAAGCGAGAGATTTGATAATGTCTGGTCCCATCCCCAGGATTCATGCTGTGCAATGGTGCACCATTGATTAATTTTCACCAAAGCCCAATATAGATGTATCGTTAGATGATTATTTAAAAAACGGGTAAGTTTATGTATCTTTAATTGAATGAAACCAAACCATGAAATGGAAAAAAAATTACTGAAAGATTTAGTATGTTCATGAAAACAAAAACTCGTGCAATAAATGGTTTTAAACTACACAATCAATGCAAGATACACGACAAAATAATTTGTAGCAACGATGTGTTATTAAAGATAATATAATATTCTTTTAAATAAAAGCCTTGAGCAATTTTCATATTAGTCTAGGCTTGAGTGATGTAATTAGTTTACAAGTTAATTTATCAAACAAATTTAACCATAGTTTTGAATTCTTCAACAATTATCCGCCACCTGGACGGATTTTGCAAGACTCTGCTCAATGTAAGGGAGCATGATAATCTGAAGACAGTACTGTGTCATCATTGCTGATCTCAATTTGGTTTTAACAAGATACAGTTGAGAAAATCCTCTTTCACAGGAATAGCTAGTTACAGGAATAAAATAATTTTATCAACATTTGGTAAAAAGTTTTGTATGCTTGATTACAGTTGTATTCTGAAAGCCATGTCATAGAGTTTGGATGGTATATTTATCCTGTTTTGCCTTTCAGAAGACGCATCTCACCTTGAATCTCTGGAGCACTCAGGTTAAATTCGTTTCTCAATATCTGAAAATAATTTTGAATAGAAGCAAGTCTCAGACTTCTGTCAGTAGCAGAAATGATTACTCGAGTTTCTTGAGAAAATGTGGTATTTAAATTCTGAAGGAAAGAGTCAATCATGGCTTTATAAATAAGTGCTTTGCATTAATATTTTATTGATTCAAAGAAAACAATGCTTTCTGAATGTTTATCTGTCCTACATGATGGACTCAGCATATCAATTCCCAATATGTCACACTTTTCCTCAACTCTATTGACGATCCCATAGAAGCTTGACTCTTCATTTCTCAAATGTTCTAAACCTGAGGTAAGTGTCTGGACTTGTTCCATTGCCACACACAGATTAACAGTAGACGAATGTAAGGTTTTGCTTCTTTCAAAATCGTCAGTAAAGTTGGTCGCATTATTTCTAAACCCATTATGAAGTTGACAGACTTAAACCGACTGATGAAACCTTTTCAACCAGCTATAGCTTTTCACTTAATAGCCCCCTCTACCATTGTCTCAACAGCCTTGACAATAGACTCATAGTTGACCTGGATAGCTGAGACAGCTTCAGCTCTGTAAGGCCATTGAGCAAGAGAGACTTTATTGGCTATACTGTCGTCACAAGATCTTCAAACATAGCATGTCTCATGGGACTTTCTTCATAAAACACATCAATACTGCGAATTACATGAAGAGAGTAGAAAATAACTTCATTCTCTTTGTGTGATGTACAAGTATTTACAAGCGCCAGGTTCAAGCAGTGAGCGTAGCAGTGTACATACATTTTTAGAGAATGTTTCCATTACATCTTGCCAGTACCCCAGAAAGCTAGCCTGCCATCGTGGTTTCACAATACAGCAAGAAAATCACTCCATTTACGTTTCGTGGTTTTGACAATATTGTCCAATGCCATAAAAATGGTCTCGGTATCAAAAGTTTACAGGCGCTGGATTGTAATGAACCTCCCCACTGGCTCAGGAAATTTATTGTATTTAGAAGGTGGAACAGAATACCTGAAGAAGATAGCCATTTGATCAAGATGTCCCACGACAGATGTTTCATCTGCTCTATTGGGGAATCGCCGTCACTTAATTTCGTCCGCAATTATGCGCTGCATCGCGTGTTATTTAAGGCTGTTATAATACCAGTTTGAATAACACTGCTTGTACACTTACAATTCTTTGGCAATTTATCCTCATGTTTACTCATGAACGAGTCATATTTGTTAAGTAAAGGAAATGTTTGAATACGTAACCCTTTTTGCACACTGTCATGTGATTCATTATGATCTCTCAAATGCCTTCCTCCACTTGCCAATACAATTATAATACCCACAAACTGGGACATTTATTCATTGTTTTCTTGTCTTTGCATTTCCCTTTGTTCCAGCTGGGCCAATTTTTCCTGTATCTAAAGCCCCAACAATACATTTTCCAGATTTAAAATTGTCCAACTGACTGATGAGGATGTGAAAACGGGTGGCTTCTAAATTTTCTATTTGCCTTATTCCACACTATGAAACGAGTTGTTTTGAATGTGTTGTCAATATTTACAGTGCGTGTACTTTCATTTTAGGCAAAGAATTGACAAGGAGAAAAGAAAGCTGCATCCTTTTCAGAGCCAACCAGTTGTAACTAGCAAACCATTGAAGACGAAAAGACCTTTGCTTGTTCCCTGTTGTTTTTTTTTCCTGGGTAAAAAGGCAAATGCGATTGAAATGGTCCATGGATTATTCTTTGCATCCTTTCCGGTCTCCTTTTCGGTGTTACATAATATGGGTCAAGAGGTGTAGGAGGAATAGGAACAGCTATCTTTTCTGAAAAAATAATATGTATTTCAATTTTTGTATAATTATTTTATATTTATTAAACAATTCTAACTAAACTAAGATAAATATGCATTTTTACTTCAAATAGAGGCTGTTTCAATTCGCAAAATTCTTTTTCTGTGCCAAATCACCGATATGCAGAATCTTTCATCATCTATTCAGTAATGAACTGCAGATGTAAGAAGAGCATCATGGTATCGTTCATGTAAGATTAAAAGCCAAATTACTAGTAAAGTTTTTGATTTTCATTGCATTTAATTGCAGGGATTGCGGAAGCGTAGGCGAATTAACGTATATTTAATTTATTTTTTAAGGATGTGAAACGAAATCAATGCCATCACAAAATAAGTATTTTATTTTACATATGTTAAAATATATTTAACTTTAAAAAAAATTAACAGAATCAAAACTATAAGTTTTAAGCGTGGTTTCACCGCCAGTGTTAAACATATTAGGAAATTTCAACAATGTACGATTGTTTCACAAATCACAATTTGCACTAACATACAGTTAGGTCCACTGTTAATATAATAACATAAAATTTCTTGTAGTTAAGACTCTATAGTGGTTTTAAGAATATGTTATATTGTATAAGCTTTGTTCCTAAATTAAGTCTATATAACGGGACAGAACATCAACTAGGAAATCCTAATGTACGAAGAAACTAATTCAGGGATCTAATAAATGGAAAATTTCTTGAAATGTCAGACCTAATGGTTGGTCCTGTGCATACCCGGACCACATGTCCCTAATGCCATGAACTGTTCTAGCCATACTTTTTCAAGCTTTGGCGTAGTTGACAGCTGAGAACATAAAAGCATGTGATCCCAATAATGCCAAAATTATATAAATTGCGCATCTGTAATTACAACATTGTCTCTGCGGAATCTCTGAGCAAATTAACCAAGTGTCACTCTCTTTGTCTCGTCAGCTGGAAGTCTTTTAAATCGCATAGTCATGGGCTTTAAAAATCGAACATTTATAATGTTTTTCCGATTTCAAATATTATTACCATTTATTTGTGGCATTAATGTTTGAAGATAAAAAAATCTTCTTAAATCATCGCTTTATATTATTAGGACTAATTTATATAGGTATGCACATATTATAGAAAAGTGGGTTCGATTTGTACAGAACTTGCCTCGATAGTGGTAGGCCCAATGTGGCGCAATACTATTTAGGCTCGCTGAGAAATATTCATAGCTGTACAAATACACATTTTGGTTAAACGTTTATCGGTGACAAAGACATTCTGATCCTACCTGTATAGTGTATAACTGGAAATATTCTGCAGAGACTATGAAAGGACGACATAGCTTATTATAATCCAATGAGATCCGAAGCACTAAGCTACTGACTGGCAGCACTGCCTCAGCGGTTTGTCCGCTGTATTGCGCCGTTTTAAAATACGTCACGGCCATTTCAAAACTTTACTTCACTGTTGTACTGTTTTTAAACAGTTTTGAATCCTAAGTTTCTGAACTGAATTCAGTAAAAAACGACTGCCAGTAATATTTTAATTCTCTCGTAGCGTTTGTGTTGTTAATTAATCTGATAATTAATCCTTTTGTTATACATTTGAGAACCTAACGTTTATTTAATTATGTCAATTTGTAGGGTGTTATGATGTAACTCGTCAACGTAAATATTTTATTTATTTATCAAAGCATATGTAATGTGTTGTTGACGTATTTCATCTTTATTGAAGTATTGTTTGCCGTCTATATATTGTTCTCGTTACTTTTAATTCATCTCAGTTTTGGAATATGCTTTGAAAGCTATGTTTTCAATCTAGTGTCGTCTGCAGACTGGAGTTTCATGGAGATTGTTTCTCTACGACCGGGTATGCAATGCAGTGTTGCAGATTCCTTCAGTAGTCGCCGTCTGAGACACCCCTTCCAATCACTTATATGCAACCTGCAACTCTTCCATTTCTCTCACGCAGTCAACGCGTGTTTTCACATAAAAAATGGTATTTAGTTCACGTGTTATGTTCTCCCACCTCTCTGAATTCAGCGCAATTCGCCTCTTCTGGACCGCCTGCGACATCTATCGTCAAAATTCTAAGTTTTTCGTTCTTCTTTTGTTTAGCACTTCGGCTTTCTTCAGGCACCTTTGTCAACTCACTTTTCTTCCCCCCATCCTGCCAGCATGTTTCGTTCTTGCTGTCGTGTGGACGTGATAGCATTTTTGACACTTAAAATGCTCGCTACACTATGGTATGTAGTTTTGTGGCCATCATGTAATCTGTCTTAGACCTACTGAAGCAGGTACTAAGAAATGTTCCAATTGTTTTAGCCTTGTAACAGAAAAGTCTGTGCTAGCACGAGCAGTTACATTTGAAGCACTCCAAGACGTTAAACAGAGGACCTCAAAACACTCTACTCCCCCCCCCCCCCAAAAAAAATCTTTTTTGTACAGCTCGTTGAACGAGAGAAGGCTAACAAACGGCCTAGCGCTCGGAAAGACACGGGTCAGATTCTCAGTCCAGATGTCCTGATTATATCTGTCAGTGTTTTTACAACTTCAGCCCAAGTGAACACTAGATGGATTTTCTAGTGAGACATTGACCGATTCCCTCAACGTCCCTGGTTTCCCAAGTTGCATTCCGTTTAAATGATCCTATTTGAACGAGATATTGAGTAGTAACTTCGAAAAAAAAAAAAAAAAAAAAAAAAAAAAATCGCCAAATAAGAAAATTTGAAAGCTCTGCTTATATTTCCTTCAGCACATTGTGTATCCTGTCTGTAAAAATAAATAAGCGTAGAGTGCACACATGCCATCTCAGCAAAAGCAATTTCAGTGTCTCAACATTGAACTGCTTCTGTTCCCATACAACTGTCCAAACCATTTTTACAAAGTTTACAAACTAATTTTTACAAAGTTCCGACGTAAAAATTAAAATATTATGTAGGGCATATATATATATACATATACATTTAAATGTATAAATTGAACAAGAACCTAAAAAGGAAATGATAGGGAAAAGATTGAAAGACGAAAGGAATAAAAATCGTAGTGAATCAATGAAGAGGTGGGGAGAAAGGATAAGAGAAAAAGGAAGTGAAGCAGTGATTTGTTCAAGTTCACGCGCTCTCCTAAAGGGGAATAATCGGAAATAATAATAACACATATCTACACACACACACACACACACACACACAGATATATATATATATATATATATATATATATATATATATATATATATATATATATATATATATATATATATAGCAAGCAAAATCTCGAGTGTGTTGCATAAAGAATGCAAACAAATTAAACGCCGAGTTATTGTTAAAACACGCGAATTTATTGACAGTTTTGTTGGCAATACTTAAACCAATTTTGGCAATATGCACCAAATACGAAAAACAGTCAACTTAATTTTTTATTTTTGACATCTGTAACCACTAGCATCATCAAGGGCATAAATACACATGTTTGTATGTCGATAATGTGACAATTTCACACCAGTACTTTAAAAGTAAAGTAAATTGTCATCAGAAACCATTAATTTAAATGTGTATGTTTGAATGGCACAAGCCGCACATCATCCACTGTATAGGAGACGTACCTCTATCGGGCCCAGCTGTCTGGTGGCGCAGTTAAGAAGTCTGACTCATGCCCGGAAGGCTTAGGAGTCTATCTTCACAATCTGCACCAAGGATGGTTTTTTCCCAAAATGGATATCTGTCGGCTTTCCATGTGAATACTAGTACACTTCCTTATTGTGTGTCTAATCAACTATTCGCGCATTTTTATAATAAGTCATCTCTGATTGTACTATTTCCGGCTAAACCGGAGGGCATACACGCTAATGTAATTAATCACAGCATAATTTTTTTTATTTATATAATCCTACATGTCTTATCTGGTAGAACGAAAGTAACGACACCATAACGACATCTGCATTTTCGCAACAATACTTCGGCATTTACTTTAGTAACTGTGCGTGAACAAGGAGTGAAACTTAACTGTATGACGAACATGTTACCGTCCTTTTTGATAACCTAAAGGATAATTTTCGACCTCGTATCAGTTCTCTCTCGTGGCACCTCTTGAATCGAGTGTGAATATTTTAAAGGCTGGCGTGTAAAGGAATACCTGAAGGTTCTCCGTCAGTCAGACGCGTGCGCGCACACACACAAACACACACCATCTTGAGTGTGGGGTCGACCTCCCCTGCGTCACAGCTGTATGTATCCCCTCTGGGGCGCAGCATGTCCATGTGAGGATATGCCAAGGTTAGTCCGGCTCTCTGTTTCATGGATGCTGCGTCTCCCCAGAGACATGAAATATTCGTATGCCTAGCACATGTAACAAATTCCACAGTCGTGCGATGGTTCGCTCTGCACCACAGAATGAAGCATTCAGTTCGTGAGCAGAACCATTCGCTTGTTCCGACCAAGAAGGAAATCACCATAACTACAACGTTTCCATAATCAACACTACTAAGGTATCAAAGGCTGTTCACAATAAAGTGAGCACTTTTGAAATCAAATGTCACTGCCCCTGCCTGCATGTATTTTCAACGCGAGCCCTGAGTGACATGCGCCTATTATAGTTGGTAACGATGTATGGGAAGTTGTTCCGTATCTTAACGCCGAATAAAAAGTGTTACGTAACCATATCTGATAACTTAAATTATTTCTTTCGCTTGCTGTTCTTATTAATGTACCAAAGTGTAAAAATGACCGGATTAGTTAAATATTTACTTTTCTAATAATGTGGAAGTTTTACTTGACCGACGTATGAATAAAGTGATGAGGCCCACGGCAGTATTGATCCTTCATAAGGCGGAAGAATACGCAACGTGCATACAAGTAGATCTTAAGCAGGGCTTTCAAAAGTGCTCATTTTACCGTGAACAGTCTATACTTCTAAACCACGAGTTAAGTTAAGCTGTATACAAATGTAACATATTTTCCCCTCATTTTACAAGTTATGAAACCGTTTCCCAATAAAACTTTCTGCGTAAATATGAAAGCGTTTCTGAGACAGAGAGTCAACTGTAAAAAAAAAAAAAAAATATTAACTCAGTTGTAACGTGAATTAACTTGTGCGGGACACAGGTGGGGTCTTCTTACACCTTAGCTACTGCATATTCACGCAAATGTTACAATGATATGACCTTTATGATTCGACTAAATGCCGTTCACGATCATGACAATAATGACGACCTGTACTTAAACGAAAGGTCGTCTTGAATGCCCAAGGCTAAAAATTAAAAATATTTTGCTTTGTTTGGTCATTGCGTCCCAAAGTCAAATGTACTAGGATCAAGGGACAGCGAAAGACCATGTCCTAACCTCAGGGAGAAATTTTTTGTCTTAAATACGTCTTTAGATTTGCAACGCCAGTGGGTGGCAATCAAGAAAATCTGATAAAAAATCGAGGGATAGAGTTTGGCATTGCCGCTCCGAATCTATAGTCTACATTCAAAATTCAATTACACCACTCGATTGCCAAAGGGTCATGGAATATGTTACGTTGAGTGAGGACTTCGAAGCATCGCGTTCGCCGAGGTGATGGGGTGGTAGCGCAGCAATTTTGAGTTCGTTTCGCCGCGTTTCATAACTTCCACGTAGTATAACTTTCGACTAGGAAAAGCTATGACGCTCGTTTAGGTTTCAGTCGATAGCTCTCGGCAAGATCAATCGATTGCGAGTATTAAAAAAATTTGTGTTCCGTAGTTATGGTGAAAGTGCGCGAATTAATGTAAAAAAATTAAGAAAACGTAACACAATGGCGGCCTATACTCTTCAAAAAGGCAAGTAGAAATACAGAAATCGTATACGGTTGGAAATAGCATCTCAAAAGCAATCCAGTAATACCCATAAAACTCCATATGATCGAGTGAAGCGGGGCTGTGAACGTAAAAAGTACATCAAGGCCTCCGAGCGCATCAACGTAGAAGTATTCACGCAAAACAAAAGGCCGTGTCCCCAACACCACCAAATCCAATTTTTTCGCCTGAAATTTCTGTGACTTGGCTGAGAATCTAACTCCAGAAATCATTTGCTGGTGTGATATTTTATGAGCACCTTGGTGTTTACACGAGTGACTCCAAGCTCACTGTAATTGGGAAGTCCCGCGACCTTTGACATTTCTGTGCACATCTTACGGACGGAAGAATATGTGAACTTTACGAGACTGTTATAAAGCAATTTCCACGTAGCATATACGAGACTGTATAAATAAACTGCGGGAACGTAATAACCTTAAACACTTTCAATTGTATTTATTTCGTTTTACAAATGTTAAATGTGCAGTCAAAGAGTCTGCTCATATGGGCAGAAGGAAAGGGATAGCAGTGATGGCACCTATTCTGAAATAAATAAATCATACTACTAACACATATACGACATTAACCTATGACTATAACATACGTTTTACAAAATAATGTAAAAAAACATAAGCCTAATAAATTATGCCGAAAAGTCAATACATCTATTCAATGTACGACTTCCAACCCTAAGAGTGTCAATAAATATGCAAACCAGCCAAGTTGTATATCATACAAAAATACCTGAAAGTAGCAGTAGAGAGGCTCTCGTAGGAACACTGCGTCCGGTTATACAACATGTATATAACGTTGGAAATTTGTACACGCAACTAAAAATGTTATTAAATCACGATTTATGTAGCATTGTAAAGAATAATGCTCATATTTGTAACATTCTAAAATATATTTGTATAGTTTCAATACAGAAATGTTTAAAAAAATCAATTAAGAAAGAGTCCATTTTGATAAAAAAAAAAAGAAGTTTATTTCTATTTTGAATGCTTCAGAAAGCACACTTTGCAAAAAAAAAATCACCAAGATCATCATAATGATTACCCTGGTTGTATGTAACGTAAAACTAGCCATAAAGTTTACAAATATAACGTATAACAATTATTGTAGCACGCATCTATTTCAGCCGCGAAAGGTGTAATTTTAAAAACTGAAATTAATGTATATCAAATCAATCATTTAACACTTTTGTTTATAGTATTACTGTTTTTCTCACGTACAATTATAGTAATTATTATGATCGCCATGTTTGACGAAGATTTTCATGTAGAGTGAGAGTTCTGCATGCTACTCAGTTAAGAGCAGACCACTCTATTTCAACCTTAACAATTGTTAATCAAACTGATTTTCACTAAAGGAGGAGTTTTCATCGGGGATATCTCATTCCCTAAAAATATAATGTAAGTAATTTTATGTTAATAATTTCTAGTTTGAGCCAACTTCGTATGTCTGCCATGCTCACTGGTGGAGAAAATGTCGTGACTCGGGATGCTAATACTCTGACCTTGGGAAAGCTCGGGCAGTAAAAGCTGAAAGTGACACATGCCAAGAAGGTGTGTCTGGCTGGGCGTGATTGTGGGACAAACTCGCCTCTACTGAGGTGATGGAAAACTCCGGAAACAAGTGAAATATTGTTCTCACATTCGGCATTCCAGACTGCTACGTGGATATAGATTTGAAGTCATTTATTTCAGTCGCTGACGTAGAACAGAGTCATGTTCCAGTTAAAGATGTTCGTTAACAGAATGATAATGTTTTCAAACTTAGTCTGAAAATTGTTCTGCGATTGCGTTTTTTTTTTAAATACTAAACCCTCCAAATTACCAAATATAACAAGAAGTTATGGATATGACTTATGTGCCTATTTTCCTCAACATGGATGCAACTAACTTTTAAATAAGTTCTTAAAAGCTTAATTGGAGTATAGGGCTTGACTTCTCTTTGAAAGCAATAACATTAGAAATGAAACCAGAAACTTATATAAGAGTAGTGAGACGCTTACAAATACACACGTGCCTTACCCGGGACTTGAACCCACGAAACCACGTACAACAAGCTAGCGTGCAATCCATTATATTACGAAAAACAGATTCGGAGCATCAACTTCGGGTTTAATCAATCTAATGTTTCGAATGATAGGATTTACTAACCCTTAATATTTATAGGGCCGTCATTAGGAAAATAAGTGACTGAGACATTTAAACACGTAAGTTTACAACGCCTACGATAGCACTACTTGTGTGAATTGTATTGTATTGTATTGTATTGTAAAGGGCTTTTTAACGTCCCCCGGTTTTATGCTTGAAAGCTTAGCAGACTAACTTATAACCTTACGTAAATTAACATCCATGCTTTACCCGGGATTTGAACCCAGAGCCTCCCGTACCCCAGATCGGTGGTGCACCAACCGACTGCGTCACGGCAGGTAGGCTACTTATGTGAAGAATTTGATGGAAATCGGTTGTGTGGTCACTGAGATGTAGCATAAACCTCCATAGTTTTCAAGTGATGATCTTCATAAATGGAGGACGAAAATACAATGTAGTAGCTCATTCGATTATTGTATACTGCCAGTATACAGTGTGATCAAAATTGATTTCATAGTTTTGTAGATGTAACACACAAAACTAAAGCTATTTTACAGCCGCCATTCTCGAAATAAGTGTGTCATACTTTTCCAAATACGTGTATTAAAATGGCCAAAACGAAACAACATCTTCACCAAATTGTGTAAGAATGTGTTGATTGTATCCCGAGATACGATAAAAACACATTTCTACAGGTAGGACTATCTTACAAAATGATAAGAGGAAATGAGGCTCTGCATAGACTAATTTGATGGGTGTAATAAGTACTGCTAGCATACAAAATTAAGTGGGAAAATTTTTCATTAGTAAAATAAACTGTGTTAAAATAATTCTATAGCCACCATCTTGAAGCTCTTCTCCTGACCTGCTTAAAACATACCAGTTTACACCGCGTGCTGCAGTATTATTTGTTTGACAAATTTGGAATGTGTCTGTCAAATGTTTCCCTAGGTATAGCATAAATTATTTATTTATTCGCATGGCGCTATCTTAAAAAATGGAGGACAAAATATGATCCGTATAGATACAGTGGATAGTTTCAATATCTACTGCCAGCATACAAAGTTAAGTTGTAATTGATCACATTGTTTGGACGATGTAGCATACTAAGCTAAAATATCTATAAGGCTGCCAATTTGAAAATAAATGTCGGGCATTCTTAATATATAATTTCACATCACTTACATTAGTACTACTTATTTGCCAAAAATGTGGTTGGAATCGGTTCTTTTTTTTACCCAATATTACATAGTAACTTTATTTATTCGTATGGCGCTATATTGCTAATTGGCTGATAAAAGTAGTACTGTGTTGGGATATATGGTATTTGTAATCTATACTTTCAGTATAAAAAACTTGTCAAAATTTGTTAAATAGTATCGTAGATATACCAGTGATCCTAAAATATTTTTATGGCCGCCATTTTGGAAATATGTAAATAATCAATTAAAATCGATTAAGTTTACATGGACCTAACATAGTATTTACCTGCAAAATTGATTAATAATTAGTTTAATCGTTTTCGAGTTATAATGTAAAATATTTATTTTGTGCTATCTTACAAAATGCAGACTTAAAACAATATCCATCTCAAAATGTTATGCTTACTTAATGCTCTCCAAGCAAACAAAATTTTGTTTAAATCGGATTAATGGTTTCCGAGACATCACATATCACCCCAAGTATTAAAATGGCCGCCATTTTGAATGTAAGTGCCTGACATAGTAGAAAAATATATGTCAGGTGTACTTACTTAATATTATGTGTGCACCAAGTTTGGTGAAAATCTGTTAATGTGTTCAAAAATTGAAAGTTGGGGACTCGCACGCACTGGCACAGAGGCAGGAAAGTGATCCCATGAGAATTTCTTCTCCTTCGGAAACTAAGCTAAAAATACTGAATCACTGCCATGTTAATTTGTCTAGCTATAAATATTTTTCATGCATTGAGCAGAAGTTGTTAAAATTAAACCAGTAATAGTTATATCTCAATGCCAGTGACTGAAATTTTGACTGAGTATTTACTCATTTCATACATACCACTTAGCAACAAATTCGAATTTGCATTTTTTTTAACATTTGTGCTTTAATTTTTTATGGATTCTTTATATTTGTTAGCAATCTACAAATAAGTTCTATATAGATTAAAACAGCATTGCATGATAAAACACCTAAACGTCAATTATGTTCATACTGAAACCGTACCAAATACACGACGCGTGTTAATTGAAATCTATGACAGGATCAGTTGCAACATTGCTTATTAGACACTGCACTAGGCGAGCTGATGGGGATAATCACATTACAGACTTAGCCCAGATTCTCACAGCAGCAGTCCTAATAAAAAGCCGTAAATTGCATGATCACTTGGTTTCATACACTAGTAACTGTTATTTCCCCATCCCACCTCTTGGAAGGAATAAGTAATGAGAATTAGATTCTGTGATGTGTGAAAGATAATGATAAATATTATGTAAGTATAAAATATTTGGATAACAGGCGTTATCGAACCTTATGCACAAAATGGCACATCCTCACTCGAAACTTTGGACAGACCAAAATGTATTGTTATTCTCGCAGGGCTAGTGTTTGAAATCATAAATAGATTTTCTATGTCCCAACTGTCATATGAAACGTTTGTGTAACTAGATTTGGGCAGAATTTTTTTCACTAAGTCTGTTTATGCATTTACTCGTTAATTTAAATCCTGCACGTATAAAAGTTCAGGATTACACGCATTGTGTTAAGATGGTATACTCATTAAAGGATCAGAATGCAACCCTCAAGCATTATAAGGGCCTGAAGTCCAAAATTGTTTGTTTACTTTGACTAACAGTAAACACTACTGGCAAAAATCTAAAGTTACTTTTTTACTAATTATTGTGTGTTGGTAATAGAATTTAAAGTTGATATTATGAATTTTAACCCTGGCGCGCCATAGTCTACTGACAAATTATAAGTGTTCAAAGTTTTAACACAAACGCCAATCATTGTATTTGCTTACGGTTGATTGATACATCGCTCGTCTTGTTAAAGTATTCGTCACCAGAGGTCAAAATGAAAAGACTTTCTCGAACTCGAAACAGTAGTCACGAAGATTAATACACACGGGTACTTGTGACGGACTTCCTGTTGTCTTGTGTGTCAAGCGAATTGTTGCTGTAATAATGGAAGCGTCAAGAGGGCTCGATGCGATATTTCACTCCTCCTTTTAGGTAGTGGTCGACATATTTCCAGTGGAGCTGTGCATGCTACGTCACCGTCTGTCAACTCTCCCACTTTTCCTTACCGTAATTTTGTCTTATCTCATTTTTTTTCTTAGTATCGCCCATCGTGAGAATACAGGTCTCGCAGAAGCTAGCTCCAAAAATGTCTTCCCATTTCGTCATTCCTTAGGACAATATGATCAGTGAACACATCATGATCAGTGACCAAGTTAAACGGAGTTAATTCTCCCCGGATGAAGAGAGAACGAGCGGCTGCATTTGGAAGGGGAACTTGTAATAATAATAATGATTCGCTACAATTTCCGTATGGCTTTCACATACACCGAAAAAAAAGAAATAGTTTGTGGCAGCTACAAAATGTTTTGTTGTGGTTCAGCTTGCTATTTTTCGTGGCGAGTTTACAATTATGTTGTTGACGCCATCAGTACCACGTTGTAGATAAGACAGGAGAAATGTGTTACGGGGTCCGGAAAAAAATTTTCAGCTCACATCTTCTATCATCGTCGTTTACAATATACAGTGAAAGTTCCACATGAGTTTTCTACTATTGAACTGTGAATCCCCAAATCTCTCCAACACCAATGTAAGAGGCAGTCTGCAGTTTTGGTTTCACCATGTTTGTGGTAGTTGTTCAGATTATTTGGACAAGAGAACGAAATTAACAAAACTCGGTGCGGACTGTCCTTTTTTCACTACTCTATCAATGAAATGTGAAGATTACTTCCTACGCTATTAAACTTTAAATTCTTATCTGGCATCTCGTTTAAACTTCTGGTCTGAAAATACTTTGAACTGTACGTTAGAGGGGAAAAAAATGTTTTCTGATTTAGTGTAATTGGCACGCGACATAAAATGCCCACGGATTCTGGCTTAGGTTTGAAAGGAAAACCTATTTAGAGACGCTGAGATATTACTTACAAGTACTATTTCCTCGTATAAGAACATTTGAGACAGCATAATTTTTAATAGTTGCATCTCAGAATCAGGATTTTGGAGTTATGGGACGTACAAATAATAAAAACTCACTAACCGAAATGAGATAACTCACGTTAGCAATAAGGTGTCATAAGTTACCTAAACATATTTGAAATCACTTTATGAAATGTCTTCGCAATTTTTGAAAATGCTTAATTTAAGGAAATTTTCGCATAATTTTTTATTTGTAGCATTGGATTTGAAAGGGGTAATAAATGTCCTCCGGTGTAATGCGTGAAGGCTTGTCAGGGGACCGCTTCTAAATTAACCTATGACCTACCTCAATGTAACACTTAAGCTTTATCTGGGATTCGAACCCAGAGCCTCCCTCGCCCCAGACCGGCGGCGCACTGCGCCACGGGAGATCGGCTTCATTTGTAGCAGACTATGAGTTTCTGAGAAACAGACTTTGCTACGCACAACTTAAAATAAATTATGACGTGACATGTTAGTTACCCTTGGCAAATTTTCTGTAAATTCGTTCGTTTGTATTATTTGTACGTTCCAAAATATTACTTAAATTAGGATTCGGACATAGTGTAAAGCAAAAATTATGCGATCAATATTTTTATGCGAGGAAAAACTACTTGTAACTAATTAGTGTCTACAAGTTCAACAGCGTTTCATACAGATATAAGTTGATTAATTATTTGGTGAAGAGCGGCCTTGAAAAGGCACGCCCGCAGTTATATAGCCATTTATTTTTATTTTTGTGTTAGTATATAAATTATTACTTATATTCCTCTTTGTAGCATTCCAGTTCTCGTTGATTTCATATAAAGTTTTATATGGGCTACTTTAAAAACAAACTTTAACGTGGTATAATAAATATCCTAGCTGAATCAGAAGAGCGAAATTTCAATGCATGGTGTTCCATACTTCTTTACCTACCTAACAACGAATATCGTTAAATTTACACTACAAATTTTGTGGTATATGAATGTCACAAAACGATATTTTGTCAAGCAACACGTAGTCTGATACTTTTAATAGTCATCACACGTGATGAATATTTCGAGGAAACAAATATAGTTTTGGTAAAACCACGAACGTTTCTTTTTGTTTGGAAATACTACATCTTCGGGCGGAAGTGAGGATGTATTTCGTTTGGCTAGCATTCACCTGAAAGTTTTGAGTAGCATTCACCTGAAAGTTTTGAGTAGCTCCTATTTTCTTGAGTTTCTTTAAATAAAACGATAAGTAGTTAATATTTTTTGCATGTCCTTTAATAATTCAAAGTCATACTTTTCCTTAGAGTCCGACCGAGCGACGTGGCGTAGTGGTAACTCACCGGATTCGCATTTGGGATGGCCCGGGTTCGATTCCCGGTCCGGCCAACCTGATTTCGGCTTTCCATGGTTTCCCGAAGTCACTCTAGGCGAATGCTGAGATGGGACCCATGACCGGTTCCTTCCCATTCCTACCACAGTGCTTGTGCAACTTGCGCTGTCTCTAATGACCTCGCTGTCGACGAGACGTTCAGCCAACTTACCTACCTACCTAGGGTCAGGAAACGTTTGAAATTATGAGAAAATATACATAAATTCAAATATGATTAAACTGAACGTGTAAAAGTAGTCTCTAACAAAATTAGTTAAACATTTACGAGAAGAAATAAATGCGTTACTCTACAAGTTCATTAAATTTGTAGATGTTGCTTCTTTGTAATCGTACAATTCCTATGGAACATTAAATCATACTATAGCAGGATGAATTAAATTTTATTTTGCTGGATAGGTAAACAAGAAAACTTAGCCGCAAGGAAACAAAGCTAGCTTTATATTGATATTGCTACGCTTCAGTAAAGTTATGACGCACAGTTTTTCATTAAACTTAAGTTGTCTGCATAATATTTTATCATGTTATTTAAATATTAATTTTTTCCAAATGTATTGATTTGCGAAGGTTACACTAGCATTTTCCTAAAAGTTTACACCAATGCAAGAATTTCATGAATGTTGTACTACTTTTTTTTAACTTACGGTCTTACGGTTAAGGAAATTTGACATATTAAAATAAAAACTTTATGAAAAATTCCAACACACTGGAATTTATATTTAAATTTAATGATCATTTGTATGGTTCGAAGGAACAAATCTGGTTCACTGATTAACCAAACTGACTTATTTCAATGCCGTTAATCTCCCCCCACCCTACATTAATTGGTGGTCATTCGACAATAAAGTGAGTACACGGGCACCTCCAAGGACAGAGCCCACAAATCTTGCGACATTGCAATGGCGTGATTTTTAGCATGAAAATAATATTTATGTTGCCAAAATATTTACAGTTTATTTCTCACTTCGTTTTAATTTTCTGAAGCGGATATAGCTTCAATTAATGGGATGGTATAGTTTTTTTTTTTTTTTTTTTTGCTACTTGCAGAATAACTGTTTTTCCTGTTTTCGTGAAATGTCCGCTGTAGAATCACGTAATGAAACATAACGTTCGTGCCTTCTCTGGGGAATGCTGGCTGCCACCTCCTGCGAAATATACCGACGGAAATGTCTTAATTAGGATGGATCAGTTAAGGCAGGCGTCACCGGAGGGCCGCTGTCGTAGCAAGTTGTATCTCTGGCCTGATATGCCAACAACTAGCCATTAGGGGAATTGCGCCCTCCCTGCAGGCTTGTCTTTCCTCCCGTATCTCCTCGCGCTGCCCTCGCCGCCGCACACTTTTTCTACCCTCTAGCCAAATCCGGCTTCCTCGCCGTCGCTGTTTTCGAAACGTTTCTTTCTCTTCCCCTTCGCAACATCACTGCCGTACTGCAGAAACATTCGCTCGAAACGTAACATGGTACAGGCCCCTAGTGTTCAACTCGGAAGCAAGTTAATTCTCGGCCTCTGTGAGTGATTTCTGTTCTATCCAGGATGGCGAATTATATATATATATATATATATATATATATATATATATATATATATATATATATATATATATATATATATATATACTATTATATAATAGGACGCGCTCTGTCTGGCTGTCCGTCCCTCTTTAATACTTCTAAGTCCCTTGAAAATCAACAAAAATTCTTCAAATTTTGCAGGGCGAATCCTCAGGGTCAGATACAAGTCAAGTTCGAATTTCAGCAGGATCAGATTACGCAATCATGACTTTTGATACTAACAGCTCAATTTTTAATTACTTTTTCCTATGAAAGTTTTCTATTAATGCATAGAGATTATTTCATACAGATATGAAGGTAATGGAATAAAATTTTTGTTTACTTTAAATGTCTCGCTTAAATGTTGAGTTAATTAAGTGTGCTCACACTAGTCAAGTGGCTAGAGCGATTCCAAGCGGGGCCGCAGTGGCCCAGTGGATAGAGTGATTCCAAGTGGGGCCTTAGTTGCTTAGTGGATAGAACTATATCAAGTGGGGCCGCAGTGGCCAAGTGGCTACTGCGATACCAAGTGGGGCCTAAGTGGATCAGTGGATAGGGAAATATCAAATATATATTTTTTTTATGTCTTTGTATGATAAACAAAATTTTTTAACATTGTGACCATACTGAAAATATGGTCACGGGCTAAACCCCTAGTATATATATAAAGGGATTATATTTCAGGCCTCGGAGCACGAACTCTCGTGGTGTGAGTTATGTAGTAGGGTCTGCTATCTCTCCTTCCGTTTCATTCCGTGGCTCACCCATCCCATTTCATTCCATACGTGCTATTTAATTAAGGACGGTTGGAATGATGTAACTGACGCTCGACTATGCCAGTGAGATCCAACTAACTTCAAACACATTTCCAACGGTGAAAATTCTAAAACCGTCCCTTTGAAATGTACTGCACGCATTTATGTTTATGTAATGGTAGCTTTACATCCGTGCCTGTGTGATTTGCTCGGCAGAGGCAATTAAAGAGGGTATGATAAAATCAACCTGAAATACAATGCCCCTGTAACAGTAATCCGATGTGCAACAATAAAGCTATTTCTTTCAGTACAGTAATGGTGCCTTTGTTAACATATGACAATGCTATCGATGATAGACCACAAGTTCTATATTAATTGTTGCTACTATCATATACACTATCATATATACTAACGTCAGCAACGCAATTACTTCGGCAATTTCAATGAATTAATTACAACCAATGAAAATTGGTCTTTATTAATAAACAATATTTTCCATATCCGAGAGCCAAACACAATATTCATGACCTAGCACCTAGTCCTCGAAGTTTGACACACCACACTAAGCTCCACTGATGAAAATTGGCCTTTATTAATAAACAATATTTTCCATATCTGAGAGCCAAACACAATATTCATGACCTAGCACCTAACCCTCGAAGTTTGACACACCACTCAAAGCTCCACTGATGAAAATCTGAAAGGAATAGCTAATTGACAAGAAAAAATAAAATACTTTAATCATTTAATTGCAAATAAAATTCCAATCATTTATTTCACGTGCCCTGGACTAAACTTAATGACAATACGTTGTGTATTACATTTTAGTGCTTCCTAGTTCACGTGGCGCTAGCCTAATCATCCCGGAGAAATTAAATTTTATTTTTTTGATTCACAATAGTGCCTTGCGTAGGGACAATGAACTATCATATAATACCAGGGTATGTTTACGTTAAAGTTCCTTTGTTCACTTTTAAATACATAAAAATGTATCTTAAACATAAACCTAGAAACCATATCTACAAAAATACAAGCTGATTTAGTTTTATTACTTCCGTTTTGCTATAGCAAGCTACGTTATATTAATTTATTAAATTATAACACTTAAATTTCTAGACTCTTGGGGGTAATTAAAAGTAAAAGAGGCTCATATTTTAACCTTTGTGGTAATTTCACATTTATTTATTTACAGTAACATTGCTGACTGACAGCATAAATAATGCACAAATTATTACATGAACGAGAGAAAGTATTATTTTCCTTACTAACCGTCTTACCTACGGAATGCGAGAAATGGCCTACGCACTATTATTGGTTCATGAGTAATTGAGCATTTATATAATCCCTGTTTATTTCGCCTGTTTAGTATTTATACACCCTTAAGTAAAATGTAAAAACCTATAACTACCATTGTCCATAATAATAGCTCATATGTGTCGATTAACGTCACCCTAGAACCAAATTTTTTTTGTAGATTTTGAGGATATTCTATGGCTTTGTGACATGGTATCAATGATAGCTTTATAAAATAATAAATAATTTAAAATACCCCATTAATCCTAATTTTAATGTGAATATGAAATTATAAAATTAAAATATTAATTCGTATTATTTGGAAAACTGTATTTTGACATAAAGTTTAACTCCAGCTAATGTGCATTTTAATTCTAAGGAGTGCATGTTGATAATTTATTTGAAATCTGACACTTGCTTTGCCTAGGATTACGGATTAACTTGTAACTATTTGGACTTAAATGATAAATTGAAGTACGCGCGAAAAGCCTACAAAATTACGAATAAAGTATTCAAACGTCGTTCTGATTACATTGTCATTTATATAGAAAAGATATGTGTTAATATGGTGTGAAGCACGTCTCGTCGATAAATAAGACACATTTCGCGAACCCCGGCTCAGTTTAACAAGCTTGGAGGTACCAGCGGACTAACTGTAAGCGTTGTGAGTAGTCAAGAGGACCCATCATTTTCACCTGTTACCGATGGTAGGGTAACAGTGACTGACCTTGAAGCACTCGCAACACAGTTGCTGGACTCGATCGCATTCTGTACGCAATGGAACGTATGCTGGTCGCTGGATTCCGCTCCACCCGCCGTAGAACGTCTTCCTCAAAAACAGGAGTACCTCTCAGTACGACGACGACCACCCTGTCCGTCAGCTCTGGTAAAAATCCCCTTTTCCGTAGATGCCGGTCAACAGATGCAAACGTGACATGGTGCGAAATACGTCGGTTTGGGCGCCGCTTTTGATAAATACGGCGTGCTCCACGCGCTTGTCCATACACCCGCACCAGGTAGGTGAGTTCTGTCCTAGTAAACCGCTCTATTAGAGCGTGTCATCCACACTGCACACCACACTAACTCACACTTCAGCCTAGCAAATGCGCACAGCCGTACCTTCCCTTGCGCCGGCGCATTTGTATAGGCAGTTCACGGTAAACTCAGCACCTTTAAGAGCTCTGCTTGATCTATTTGTTTGCACATCATGTATTGTTCCCACCATTTGTAAAACCGACATTTTCATTGATCCGATCACTTGATTCTAGCGTCAGTCAAGTGAAACTGTGAAATTATTAGAAAAGTAAATATTTTACTCGTTCTGCAATTCTTACATGTACATGTATGACAAAAAAACACAAAGCAAACTACATCATTCCAATATTGCCAAACATTTAGGTAATACTTATAATTCAATGCTTAATTGGAGAACTACACTCTAAATCTGAATCAGTGATAATTCCACTATGTGTCAATCAGTCAAACGTATCTGACTGATACAAGTCACTTCAGTAAATTTATCTGATGAATCAGTAAAAATAAATGCCATGTTTCCGTCACTGATTGATTCTGTGACATTTCCCACTGATTCGTCAGTAGTAGATATGTAATGCGGATCCAAGCGGAGCACAATAATTCGACTAAAAAACAAGTAAATTTCTCATTATCAAGCAACATTTGAAGTATTTTTGAAGCATCATTTATCTCTTCAATTCTTCACTCAAAATCAAGCAAATTAAAGCCAAACTCAAGGTAATTTAATAAAAATCTGCAATCTAAATCAAGCAAAGTTTTTTTTTTTTTTTTGTTGCTTAGGGTCTTTTTCCAGTCGAATTTAAGCTATATTCAAGATAGGATCGGTGGATATTAAATGAGAGAACCTGGTACAGCTCACATTTTAATCTATATTTAATCCAAATTTGCAATCACAAACTTATCAGCTCACTTTTAAATCTAAATTTTATCCAGACTTAATCCAAACTGCAAGCCAAATCAACAAGCAAAAAAAAATATCACAAATTTTGATGAAATTCTTTAGAGAACTCTATATCATGCATATATATTCCATTTTTTATTTCTTTTAAGCTTTTACATGCTATAAAATTTGTTTCTTATTTATTAATTCCAAACCATTTTTATCAAATATTTTGCCATATCGATCTGGTAATGTAACTTTATACTTATCATCTAGAACACAATTAACTTTTTTAAGAAAATTATATTCACAAATTTTAAAATATGTAGCAGCAAACCATTTATTTTGTTCGAAATCATGTCGTTTAGTAAATTCATATGAATTGTTCAACTTGCTGAGGAGAATCCATTTTGACTTTTAAAGATAAAAGTGTATTAAGAGGAAGAAAAAAATGGTGATGAGACTTTATCAAAATATGATGATTTAGCTTGCAGATTTGGATTTTAAAAACCCTGCTCGCAGGGGCTTGAAACCTGTAGAAATTTGTTTGATTTTTGCCTTAAATTTGCTCGATTTAGAGCTGCAATTAGAAATATTCTCCAGGAAATGAGAAATGTACTGGATTGTGGCTTAAATTTGCTTGAATTTTATCTAATTAATTGCGCTGCGCTGAGAACCGCATTATATATCTGTCGGTCATTTTTACCACTGTTTCCTCAGTGGTGTATTATTTGACTGATGGACCAGTGAAACATCTGAGCAACTTGCTCCATCTCTAATTATTTTTGACTGATGTATCAGTGAAACTACGTGTAAAAAAGGGCTTCGAAAATCGTTTAAAAATGGTCGTTAAACAACGTGAAGCAAAAACGAATAAAACTAATACAAAATACTTTCTAAATTGTATTTCGTCTTTCAAAACGCCATTTTACGAGTCCAAATAACTATAAAACAGTGAAAAAATTGTAATCCAACGTCCCCCCCCCCCCCACACAAAAAAATCCTTATCAGATTCATTAGTGGAACATGAGATTTCCCTTCCGATAGTATAAAGCAAACAATTTTAGTGTGAGGCAGAAGTATATATATATTTTTTTTTTAAGTCTAACACGAATTTTTAAAAAGAGCACTTCATCGGCATCTCAGGCAATGCGCATTCATTTCCATTCCGCCACGTAAATATTTTGTTATATGGAAATCCCATTCCCGGCGGTCGACATTTCAATTGTTTGATTACATTTCCCCTTTATTTTTCTTTGTACTGGTTCAAATTTGAATTGTTTGAATAAATCCGTAAATCATTTATAGAAGGTTTCAGAAAAAAAGGTATTTGCATAAAAATATTAGTTTTATTTCTGAATATATTTAGGGAATACAAATTACACAAATGGAAATAGTTTTTTTTTCAGTTCCTTAAGTAACGGCATTTTTATTCGCAGTCTATTCAAATATCGTGTGAAATATTAATTTGTGTCAGTTTGAAAATTAAATCACTGGGATGTGTGCTGCTACATGAATATTAATTAATTTACAATTTACTGCTCTTCACAGAATCAAGTGTGTTACAATTTCCAATATGTGATTCAATATTATAAGACACATTCGCTGAGAGAACTGTGTACTGAAGCCAATATTAGATGGCAGTCACGTGCTAGAGACGAAGCGATAGGACTTCACAGCTCTGTGCATACTGCGAAGTATACTTTACAGCAAAAATCAAGAAATTATACTTTATTTTATGCACGCACAGAATCACGCAGTAGCCACTCAACTTCGAAATGATTTCATGCAAATTATCTAATTCGTTAACAAATTATCGAATTCATTTAAGTTAAGTTTTGTAACGCCTGAGTTTTAAATAGTATGGTAATTATGAGGAAGTTATGTAATCGTTTTCAGACATTGTAAGATTTAATATGATTGATCAATTCTGCATACTTTCAGTTTAATATTTGTAAATTATTTATTTTATTTGATAGTTGTGTTGTTTGTAAATTGAGTTTGTTACTGGTATTGCTGTTAGGGTTTTGTTTAGACACCAGTAAGGTACATTCTAATTGTGTTTAACAGTTAGAATCATTATATTTTATCTTGGAGAAGAAAAGCTGCTAACTTTTGTTTATGTAATATCAGGCGACACTAACCAAAGAATCAATTGTTGTAATTTTAAAATAATAACGTAGCAGATGTTAATTTTATTCGAGAAGGTGTCAGTTATAGCTTAACAAACGAGGCAGATGGATGGTTCTAACTTTCTGCTAAGAATGGTTATGTCTCAGACGGGGATTCTATTAGAAATTAATTAGTAATTTAGTCAAAACACTAGTTTCCAATGCATTTAAAAGCTGAAATGAAGTTTAAGAGAATAGTTACAATATAATAGAATTGGCTACAGCTGTGGAGGTGTATTTTAGTTCGACTTCAGAGAGAAGTATTTGTCACCGTTGTTTGTCTACGGATCTTAATAAGTCAGCTGTGGAGATCCGTTCGAGTTTTAACTCCAGGCGGGCAAGTCAGCTGTAGAGATATCTCCAAGTTCGATTCCAAGAAGCGGTCGTCACCACTTCCGCCGTTCGACAGAAATCAGATAAGTCGAATTAGAGTTCTAATAGTGTGGAGCTTTTGACACCAACGAATTAGCCAGCAAATGACAGATATTTAGCGTTGTATTGCTAGCTGGTGTCGGCTTAGAAATTTAAAATTAAATATTCGATTCTGTCCGGTATTAGTTTATTTCTATGTTCTTAGTTGTGGTAGCTAATATTCCGATAGTGTAAACTTAATGCTGGTCGTGTTATCAATCTTCAATTTATTATTCATTAAGCTCTTATATAATCAAAGTTACCATTGTTTGTTATTAAGTAATTTTTAAAGTAGTCAGCATTTGTAAGTTCTGTGTTAGTGTCATATGTGATGTTCCAAATTGTTGTGTCCTAGTTAGGTGGTAATTAATTTCACCAGTGAGTAGAGAATATTTTTTAAGGGAGACGTTAGATAGGTTAAATGGTATGTGACTCAAATCATAACGCAGTAGGAACTAGCGAGGTGAAACGAAGACTAAAATATTTCTCATTTGTGTACACTACACAATTTTATGTAATATCGAATAAGGTGTTACATAAATAAATTTGGCAACCAACGCAAAGACAAATTGCGTGCGCTACAGTGAATCAAGAAATTAAATTATTTCCCCTGCTGTGTTTCCCATAATACAGTTTAAGTTTTTTAATTTTTTTGTTTACACAAGTTTTCGTTCATATACCTAAAAAAAAAAGTACCGTATTTTTGTTTATAAGAAATACACGATGTTAAAATATATAGACACACAAAATGACAATAAACTTATATGCAGAATAAAGAGTCGCTTTCCTAAAAATACAGAAAAGGATTGCTAATAAAATATTGAATGAAAACATTATATTAATATTACCGTATAATTTCTGTTATTCGAATTTTAGAACACGGTTATGGGTCAAATTACATACGACAAGTGTTCACGAATTTTTATTAGTAACATGATAAATTCGTTTTATGTTGGTCACATATATTTTTATATCAGAAGTAAGAAGAAACATTTACTAAGGAATTCCAGAATGCCTATCGCCAGAGTTGGTATAAAAATCTCCTTTCATTCAATTGTAAAATTTTACACATATAGTCGATATTTGTCTCGTGGGGGCCGCGGTTGCATAGCGGTTAACCTACTCGCCTCTCACAAAGGCGAGCCGAGTTCTATCCCCGGTTGGGCCACTCCCAGATTTTCGGATTAGGGAATCGTGCCTGACTATGTCGCTGGTCGGCAGGCTTGCTCGGGGATATCCCGATTCCCTGCCCTTGCATTCTTGCGCTGCTCCATTCTTATCTCATTTCACCCTCATCCACTTTCTAGACCTCGTTGTTAAAAGCCGTCCATATCTCTCCACTCAACTCAACTTGGTTCCGTAAAAATAGCAAGTGGAAGACTGAAAACACGAGTCTCACGTTATGTGTGAAAGTTAAGACCGCACACGGTAAACTGTCGTTTTTATAATGCAATTGTGCGTACGTAAGGTGGTGCACCTTAAAATAAATATTCAATATTAATCGCTCTTTCGTGTGCTTGCGAGAATATAATTATAAGCACGCCATTTCTGGCTGACATTAAATGCTGTCAATCGATGATGACTTGGCAACATTACTATGCCTGCTCACTTCCATTATCACTATAAGAGCTGACCTTTTCAAAGTTCACTGAAATGCTGTTATCTACGGAATAATTCCGCATTCTCAACACATTTCTCAATTATCTTCTCGTGCAGACAACTATCTGTTCAGTTATGTGTTGCTCTTGACGCAAATAAATCACCAGTAATGTTATTATTTTTAATCGAAATTGTCAAGGGCACTCCTCTGCCATACTAGCCCGTTCATTTTCCATATTTCAGTTTGTTTTCCTCTGGTCCCTATGAAAGGATGAAACCTAAAACCTATCCATTCCAAGGTGGCAGCTTTTACTACGTGGCCTGTCTGCACAGTAAGTAGTTATTGGCTGTCTCACTAGCCACCAAGATGTAAGCAGCAATTTGTCACACTAAAAGTATTATATAATTATAATTATTTATATTTAAAATACGTATGAGGAATAAAGTTAATTCTTATGTATCCGGTGACTCTGTAATATGCTTCGCTCTTTGCCTGGCATCGCTACACATTGCACAGTTCGATTTAATCTTTCACCTGTCGTGTGGGTTCTTTGCGTTTTAATCAAAATGAAACAATTTAAACGGACTTTATGACGTTCCGGAATTGGTGCTAAGAGATCGCCCAAAGTCCTGTAGCTAGACCCGAGAATTAACGCTATACTCTCCCTCGTAGCTGTAACTGCTGATTGGTTACAATCCTCGTGGTCATATAACAGTCATGTCTATGTGCTTCCAAATGTCAATTAAAGTGTGAATATTCTTCTCAAAGTTTGACTCACGAGGAACGGCGCCGCAACCATGCTGGCGTCCGTCCTCGGCTATCGCGTTCCTGCTCCAGGTCACACCAGCCGTCCACCTGCTCCAAGTCGCACCAGTCGTCCATCTGCTCCAGTGGCCAACAAAACAATGCAGCAAATCAAACAGCCAATCGCGTGTGACTTTGAATTTTAAGTGTACCTTAGCCTTTCCATTCCGCACAAACCGTTTATTTCATTCTAATGTATGTAGGCCCTTTATAGCCCGGCAAAGTGCAACAAATCTCCGTGGCTTTGACTCCGCAATTGGTCGAAACATCTACGCCTGCTGTCTTGATAACCATACACAGCTTCCAGCTAATTTTACGTGCAGGATCGTAGGTGCGAATATACCTCTCAACCCGGTTCCATAAATTCTCGATATGGTTAATATCGAGCAATCGAGGTGGCCCAAATAGCCTTTTAAATTCTCCAGAATGTTACTGGAACCATTCCTAGAGAACTTGAGCCAACCACACGGAGAATTTACCTGCTGGAATACCCCATCGTTGTGGGGGTTCGTGAATTCCACGAAGGGCTGCAATGCAATGTCATAATGAACACACACTCCCTCGCGCAATATCAAATCATAATTGATACACGTCTGGGAACTTCCAAGACTTTTGTGGTGGCGTATCACTCCAGATCCTAGCTGCCACATCCGCTACTTCTACACCCAGAGATACAGGATGAAGAAGGAATGGGAAGCTATCCTGCCAACAGTTTAAACAGGATAAAGGAAATGTTAATTTAATTGCTTCCAGGAAAAAGTGATATGCTACTACACAAATAAACAATATAATTTAAGTTGTGAAATACAATTGTGACCTTTGCAGCACTCTTTTCCTTACTCGCTACCTAAAATGCTCTACAATATATAATACATTACAGTACAATGAATTAAATGCAACTCTTATGAAAAGCTACTATTCCTTATACAATCGTTTTCGAACACTTTACTTTTGACTTAAAAAAAAACACTACAAAAAAGGTACAAAATTCCCTCACAATAAATTACATCATCTTCTGTAGTTTATGACAATATGGTGTAAAATATAAAGTACCGTAAAAAAAAACGTTAAACCTAAACGAGAGGCTGCTCGAAAGGTGATTGCCATATAGTATGTTTCTTTCCACCGCCAATGTCCTCCTCGTGCCCACACGCAGCCTCCGTCCTCTGATACCAAAGAGACGAGGACAATCCTCTCACCGAAACACCCCAAAGTGTCGGAAGTGTTCATAAGATGTTCACTCCGCTCAATAACTCCACAGTCAGAAGTCGAGGATATTCTCTTCGCCGTACATCCTGGGGAGTAGGTAGTTATACTCCTCCATGCCACTGGTGAACAGAACAGAGCCGCGGATATTCTCCCAACGAACACCTTACAATAACTGCAGTTCCCGGCGGTCAGCATTTCAATTGTTTGATTACATTTTTTCCATTCTTTTCCTTTGTGCTGGTTCAAATCGGAGTTTTATGGATGTATTAATGTTCGCTCCTGAGACCATATTTTGGATCGACGCTCCATTATTTTTTAAAGTAGGTTTTGTGTTTACTCTGGTATAAGAATACATTTGTAATAGTGGAATTGTGAAAAGAGTTATTGTGAGATTTATAATGAAAGCCATTGAAGTAAAAGTTGTGGAATTATGTGCATGGGTTATATTGCATTTTGTGAACATTGTTTAGTGGGATTTTAAGAAGGAGAATTGTTAGTTTTGAGATGAACTTGAGGTGTAATTGGATTTAAATTATCACTGAAGGAATATTTTCCATTGATAATTTTTTTAATATAAAGTGTTGGATTGTTCAAATTCCTGATGGATTGTTTCCATGTCAATTATAGTAGTTTTGATTGTTTTAAAAGAGCCTGTGGCATTTTCGGATGGTTTTAAAGTTAGCCCTTGGCAGTTTGGGTTTTGTTTAAAGTAAGCCATGAGTAGATGTGTTTTGTTTAAAATGGTTAAAAATGATTCGTTTATGTACCTGAAATCTGAGAAGTGTTAAAGTAAAGTACAAAGGTAAAGACAAGAATACCTACTCTGCTGCTGCTTATGTTAATATGTTGGGATGTTTAAGGTCATGTCATCCGTCCCTTCGTTTTCCTAATTAAGTTAGATTTAGGCGGTGGGTTGGGAAGGATGCAATGTTGGTGTTGAGACACCAGGCACACTATGTCTCAACAATACCCCAATAAAAACCAAGTCATGTCACAGACTTTCACTTTAGTAGTTTTACGAAGAGTATCACCACTGCTTTGAAGAATGTCCTCCTCCCCTGGTCATCAACGTATCGTTCCTATCTCCGTCTCCCATAGACACCTCTCAGGTGCTGTATCTCCGGCGACGAGTCTGAGCTCACTCGCGCACCCGCCTAAATACTGTCCGGTTCTGTCCCAGCAACCCTCGCGCCTATCGACACGCGACTTTGTCGGGAAGCCTCGAGAATACTCTACATACAATGAGATCACATTACATCATCCAGCGCGAATCACAATCAAGTACCGCAATGACATAAGGAACTGCCAATAATGATAAATTAACCAAGGACGACACTTAGGGTGGAATTCATAGTGAGCATATGAGCAATACTTGAAACAAGAAATACTTTTACTAGTGCTTAAGTATATTTTCAATGCATAGTGTCAGATACAAATATTGCTTACTTTGGTAGCTGTAAGTAATTCTTCATGAAGCACTGCGTCATGAAGTACTTCTTATCATGTATTCATTGTAATATAATAAGTTTTAGTTATTTCTTAAGTATTCATAGTCAAAGGAGCATTGCTTATTTATGCATATAAGTAGTACTTCATCAAGTCTGCTTCGTTGTGAACTTATACACTCAATATTTATAATTGGTCTAGGTTATAACAAACCATCTTTCCTTAAAATATTTGATGGAAACAGGAATAGGTATAGGTATTCTAGATAATTAAATGGGCTAATGGGAAAATTAAAATCTTATTCTTTGATGTGAAAACACAACCACTTTTCTTAACCTTTGTGTGCAATGGGTTTTGGTTACTAGGACGATTTTTAACTATTTGAATACGAAGTACCTTACGGCGCATAAGTATGAGCATCAAATAATTTTGAATGTTTCTTATTTGTGATATATTTCAGGGGCTGGTGTATAAAAAGAAAATAACCAAACGTTTTTACATTAAAATGTCGCACATTTAGATTCAGCAAAAAGGAACAGTTTTTCATTTTAAAATAAAGACAGTTGCAAATTAATACTAATCACGAAAACCGACATTAACAATTATTATGGTAAAATATTCATTACACTGAAGCGAGCCGATTTTATACATAACGAATATTTATTTAACATTTTAGCTTTGACGCTAACAAAAGGCTAATTAAAAAATCACAACGTAAATTTTAGTACACAAACCTGGGCCACTGTATCATTTTTATTACATAAACACAAACAGAACGTGCCCAAAATAGTTAGTTTATGCTCGAACGTGTTTGCCGAACGAGTACTGAAAGAGGTTATGTTGGCTGTGCAGTCTGTTTTTGTTGCTGAGGCTCTCTTTTATTTTATATTTCAGGTGAAATATGCTGGTAGGGAGTGGAGATCATTAGTTTCAACGTCTTTCATGAGACGGCATTGTTTTGCAGTTCTTACGAGTGTGTCATTTTTAATTGCAC
Organism: Dryococelus australis; assembly: GCA_029891345.1. Taxonomy (NCBI): domain Eukaryota; kingdom Metazoa; phylum Arthropoda; class Insecta; order Phasmatodea; family Phasmatidae; genus Dryococelus; species Dryococelus australis. The sequence continues at coordinate 183,194,148 of CM056994.1, read as the reverse complement.
AGTGATCCAGCAATAAACACACTTTTACATACTTCGAGTATGTAGCTTCGTGGGGAACGGCACGGCAGTTTGAAAACGGTGGAACGAGCCGTTGTGGTAAAACATATGTCGACAATATTACATTTCACTCAAGGAAGCTACTAAAATGATACCTGCAAGCAATCACGCCTAATGAAAGCACATACAAAAATAATTAACTACTGATGAAAATTTTTACAATACCAACAAGGAACTCGAATAAACATGATAAAATGAGTATGATTCACGGGCACTGGATTACTATTTTCTTCCGTTATTCGAAACGGTATTCGAAAATTCCAATATTCGCACAGGCCTGTGTTTGCAATACGATGTGTAAAACACACGTTATGTTGACTGAACGGTAGCTAGCATGTGATGTAATCAAGTACTTTAACGATCGATAATGCGATTCACGGAAAAGTGATAACTGTCGCTCGACGGAAATGTCCAGAATTATATTATTACAAGGTATCGTAGGTTTTAAATTAACTGAGATGTCATTAAAACGAACATACACATGATATAATCGTCGAGTATGCACGTCAACTAAGTTTTTTTGTACGGCTAATAAACTTCCGAAAAAATTATTACATAACACATGAAACAAACACGTTTTTATTGCTCATACGATTATTTTAATTCCAAATATGTGATAAAACAAACTAAAATTATTCAAAACAGCAGTGAAAAATAAAATAATAACAAACTATCGTACAAATTAATTTTGTCTGGGTGACTGCTGTAAATAAAGTGACAAATTTATCTATGTTATGCTAGTATTGATATTATACAGATACTTATTTCCATACTTCACCAAGCACAACTTTTCCCAAATAAGTAGTGCTTATACAATAACTACTTCGTCAGGTAACGTTTTATGAATTCATTCGTCAGATAAGTAGTGCTTGAAGAAGAAGCACTACTTCATGAAGTATAACTTCTTTATCAAACAAGCCTCCGACTATGAATTCCGACTTTAGTAACGAAAGCAAAACCCCTAACTTTCAAAAGCAAGCATGACGTAAAGCCGCTACATTTTGCAAGTGTAAGCGACAACAGGCGAAAACGCCAGGCTGTCATGTTTTTCCATTCTTCAGGTTAGAAAAAGGCAATTAATAAGCTCCTTGCATGTCCAGGTCGCAGGCTGGAACAGGAAGAAACATGTATACAACACTCGTACGTTACAGATACAATATTACGTTTACACATGTGATACTGAAGTGTTGGAAACAGAAAGAAACTTAAACAAATATGACGAAGGGACATTCCGTCGCAATGTAGTTTTGCAGTGGTTCCACAAAATATTATACTTAGATACTGTTATCCCACTTCATTCGGCATGGCAGTGTGTCTTAATATGTGAAATTATTCACATCTAACTTTTAGGATAGTGAATTAAAATTCGAATTACTGTACATCAATAGGGAGCCTTCATTCTCCTCGCTGGAGGTGTGACTTGCTGGGCCCTTGAACTTCGAACTGAGAAGATTTATTCCCGCTTGAGACGTGAGGAAAGCGTTTGCACTGGATCTGCTGTTTACTTCACTTCTTCTGATCTAGCGTGAAGACATTCATTAGCCTAAGTTCATGACTCTTGGCTTTTTCCTACTTATAGTTGCTACATTTATGTCAACTCCTGATCTTACGCGCAATACACACAAATTCCAATCACATTCCTACGGCCATTAGAAATATAAATTCAATATAAATTATTTACATTCATATACAATTGAAATTGCTGTGTCCATCTCACAAAATATCTATTCCACTTACACTTGTTTTGTAATAATAGTTAGCATTTTCTGTCTTATTTGTCTGAATTTCAGTAATTTTGCTAGAACCGCCACGCCTGCCATCTTGCACAGCATTTATTGCCTATCTGATACGTATTTACCTCAAAAGCAAAGCTATAAATAATATTTCAGAATTGCAGTTAATCTACTCTTGTGTGTACACAAACTAAATTATATTTATGATTATTAAAGTTCGTAGTTAAAAATTTAAACTACTACGTTAGACTTTAAAAATGATAAAATACAGTCGGAAATATTTTCCGTCGCTGTCATACTGTGAACCGACTATCCAGCAAATGGCTATTGTTTTCTCACTCACAATATTTTTCTCTGCAGCCACCGTGGAATGGATAAAGTATAAATCAGTAAGACCTTAACCAAGTTTCACACACAGAGTGTGTGTGCCTTACATAGTTGCTCCGAAAAGTTTGTTTAAAGTGGGACAAGTATCATAGCTTCCCTGAAAAACGTAAAAGCTTAACCGACTTCCACAAAACCTCGTCACACTGCCTATTTCCCAATAACGCCAACACATTTACATTATTTCTTAGTGTTGCTACTATCAACTGCCAAATTCCTTTTAAAATATGACGAAATAACACATAGCAACTTTCTAGGAATGAACTTGAGCTCTTTAGGGTGCACACGCATTAACACACACACACATATTCGCTTGCACACGTTAAGGTTTTATGTATACACACGCGAAGAATAAATTCCAAATTTTGGTTCAGTTTGTATTCCTTAAAGAGCTATAACTGAAATAAAAGTAACCGACAACTGGCGACTCTGGCTTCATTGTGAGGAAAAAGGATCAATACACATATAAAGGACTTTTGGTCTTAATTGTTTCCTAAGAGCGATAAGTACAAATAAAATTGATGATAAAAGAAATTTACTGCAAAAAGAAATACTTAGTACATTAAAGGCAGTGATACACATCTGTGCACTGGGCAAGTGGACGAAGATCCGCGGCCACTACCAAACTTGTTGTCATCTACTCATTGAACGGAAATAAATGAAGTTGGCACCCAAATTTTTAACATAAATTTTGCGTAGCTGATAATGCCTTACGTTATTATTATAAACCCAGTCGATTCCAAGTAAATTGAACATAAATGTTTTCATTCAATTTTACCATGCCTGCAGATTGGTAACACTGACAACAAGCGAGGTGTTGAACTTGCGTACAATAGGGGTATATGTGCTACGCATGGGAGAAAACTCCAGTGCATTGTGTGTTGCTCGTGTATAGGTATTCTGCTGCTTCGTCGGAAAGAATGTGTATGAAACAGGAACACCAATCCCTACGCTACGGTACTTAGCAGCATTCATGATATATATATATATATATATATATATATATATATATATATATATATATATATATATATATATATATCCTGTCTATGTCGTTTCTTTTCCGTGAATACACTTTAATTACGTTTCAAAATGATATTCCACAAAAGTACAGTTTTTTTCAGATTGTTTAAATAAGTTTAACGTACTGGTGGAGCAAAAGTGTATTATAAATATGTGTTTAACTTATTTTGACCTTATTCTCACAATTAGTGTTTGAAAATGGGCAGGAATAATTTGTGTGCTCTCAAAATGCAAGATTTCTAATTTTTTGCAATACATTTTATATGTCCACATTATTCAACGTGGATGTTACTCACATTTATTCAATTGTCAATTATAGGTAAAAGGATGTCAATTTTTTAACTAATTTTTCGCTTCATAATTTACTAACGCAAAGGGAAATTGTCAAACATTTTGAGTGACATTTGAATTGCATTGGCTAGCTACGTTTTCAATTTTCTTAAATACACAAAATTAGGCTTACCTGGTGAGTACTGTATTAAAAATTACGACGTACTGTCATTCGCAAAAATCTAAGTAAGATGGCATTGTAATGAACTTAGCACGTGATAATCTACAAGAGTCGAGTTGAGAGATTTTAGCGGCTCTTAACAATGAGGTCTGAGGAATCGATGAATGTGAAATGAAGTGAAAATGAAGCAGCTCTGGAAAGAAAGGGCGAGGGAAACGGGAGTTCCCGAGAAAACCTGCCGACCAGTGGCATCGTCCCGCACGATTATCACTTGCATAAATCCGGGAGTGGCCCGGCTGGAAATTGAACCTGGTTTGCCTTGGAGGCAAGCTTGCAGTCTAACCACTAAAAATTATATAAAAAATATAAAATAATGGCACGAAATTAAAAGCAAAATAAATAATAGTGTGTTGAAGGTAATAACGGGACACAATCAAATTGAAGAATATTTAGCCAAAATAAATAAAATAGAAGACGACAGTTGTCAACGTGAAAAGGGAGCTCAGACGGTATACCATATTATGTATTTGTGTGACATGTTTAAAGAAGAAAGGAAAGAATTAGAACAGAAATTAAAACCTTTTAATGGCAAATGGCCATTACAAAAAATAATAATATGACAAGGAAATTGTAGAAATAATAAAGTATTAATAAAATATATGATTTGGTAATAAATATTAATGATTAATTAACTGAGTAGGCTAGGGAGCGGAGAGAGTGTGCTGGAACTAAGAGAATTATTGAGTGAGTGATAGTGTTTGTCTAGCGTTTTATCGTTTAAATTAAATAAAAATTATAAATAATTCTATCTTTTAGATAAGAAGCAGAATTTTCAGTAAATATTGAAGTTTTGCAACATAATAGTTGGGAAGAAAAATTGAAAAGCTCCAAACACGAAAAAGTTATAAAGAAGAACACAAGCTCTGAAATGAATGCAAGAAGAATTGAAGGAAATATGAAGAAAAATAAAAGAACAAGAAGGAGGAAGAGAAGAAAAAGAAGAGAAAGGAGAAGAGGAAAGAAAATGGGGAGGAGAACAGAGAATAAAAGTAGAAGAACAACAGAAGAGAGAAAAAGAGGAGGAGAATCAGCAAGAAAGAGAAGAAGAAAGACAAGATCTGAAACGAATGAAAGAATAACGGAAGGAACTGCGGAGAAGAAAATCTAAATGAGGGAAAGATGTGATTTGTGATAATATGTTGGTTGATGTCTGTGTATGTTTGTGTGTAAAAAAAAAGGGGGGCGCCCGAAGGAGCGGAACTCCATTCTTTCGTCCGCCGGTAAATGAAGGCCTGGGTGTCCAGAAGGGGTACTTCGATGTCCTGGACGATGCTTAGGTTGGAGCAGAACGGTGGGCGAGGGGAAAAATAAAAAGAACGAAAAATAGTAGTACAGATAAGGAGGGGCTGGGAACCTTCGGGTTCGTGGGTGGGGCCATTCGACCGTTGAGTGCCATGGCGAACCAGTCGAAAGGCTAGTTAGCTGTGTGCGGGCCCGACGGCGTCTGTTCGCGCGCGGGAGGATTCGTGGGAATTCCGGTCTCTGGTCTGTTCCGGCGGGGGCGGCGAAACAAGAGGTGGCTGAAAGGATACCCGTCGTGCAGCTGTCTCGGTCGGGGCAGAATAGCTCACCACCTTCCTAAGAAATGTGAATGATATTTTTGAACAGAAATATAATTTGTAGCTTAAATTATGGGCGCAGTGACGAACAGCCACCCTTCCACAAAAAAAAATATGAATCTATATAACCAATATACTGTTTGTTAAATTGTAGTAGTCATGATAGATTTTATCACTCTGTATGGCTGTACTGCTAAGTATGGATAATAAAAAAAAGCCTGGCCACTCAGCCACCGCGTCCCCACTAATCCATACGACATTCTGAAAAGTAAGAAATATGAGTTTTTATCATATGGTTATGAGCAAAAAATCTGTTGTCGAAGCGACACTAATTATTTATAGTGAACTTCAAACCACGTGGTGTTTGACTTTGTGCTCACAAACTCTGTCACTGCGTAGTCTTAGCGCGAAACGTTACTGGACCTTCCCCTTTCAATATTAGCTTTAGAGGACTCGGCCAACTAGTATTGAAGTTGTGTCAAGTTGAGACCGGCAAAGAAAAATACAGAAGTTCGTCTTTAACAGCTAAAGTTACTCCAGTAAGTCTGTTTGCTTTGGTGCCGGCAGCCAACCTTCCACATTGACGCACGACTTGTCGTTTTGTTGCCTCGTGAAACTACCGCGAAAATTTTATTCGCGGATGAAAGGATTAACGAATTTAACAGCGGAACTCGACTCGGCGAGGAATTCGGCCCCACGCGGGAGGTGTGGTGAAGAAAGGCGAGGGGGGGGGGGGGGTGAGAAGTTGAACTATCTATCCAGCCCGACCGCGGTGGCCGGACGAAGCCAAGCAAAGCTGGCGCGCCTGCGCGTGAACTGAAAGTTAACTTCGTTGTTCCCATTACCAATTTGCGAGCGCAGCGCCGCAGTTCCGGCGACAAGCCGCAGTATCAAGTCGCTCGCTCGAGCTTAGCAGGCCCCACACTCGGCTGGACAGGGTTAGCAGGGGGTGAGAGAGGTAAAGAGATGTTGATTAAACCAAAAGGTGTGAGCGAGGGAAGCCGGGGGAACTCGCAACCAGGATGGGAAAACTTTCCGGCAAAGTGGCCCCCTCTCTCAGCGACATAATTATTTGTTTTAATTTTTCTGCAGTTTCATTAAGGGGTGCCACCGCCTTTCCCCCCCCCCCCCTAGGTTTCCCTCGGTGGGGCTGAGTGCACCCTCGAGTTCAGGTGACCGGCCTGTAGGGAGGGTAGAGGGCGAGAGAACTGGTCCATTAGATGCACACTCCGGACTCATCTCCCTATACACCAGAATTATATTAGCGTGGTGCCCGAAAAGTTCTCTCGCGAGGCTGGAACACAGACGAGGGGGTAACTGGGCTGAATTATACCTCATCTCCGATCATTTGGGGACCCGAAATTAAATAAAAGGTGCTCTGGTCCGAACTTGCGTTTCACGCCGTCGGTTTCATGGCTGACTAGGTGCGTTACTCACTCGGCGCGACTGAGGACCTTTCAGCGCAGCAACGTATTTAACACCTACTCACGCTGTAACTCCCGGGATGACGCTTACTAGAGGGCAGTTTGTAGAGTAGCCCGTGTTACCTTCACGCGTGTTTTCAAGGGAACCGCTAAGTAATCTAATGTGGTATCATCAGTTCTGGCTCTCTATGTTGAGTTACTGAAAAAGGCTCAGAATTTCTACAACAGAAAACTGCCTATAATCCACTGACAGTTACTTCACACTTTTCTAAAGCCCTTTTTAAGTTTTACTTAAAGGAAAATTCTCCGCCTCATACAAACTAAGTCTTGAAAATTACGCCAAAGGACAACGCAACGAATTCGTGCGCACTCAGATATAATAATATTTGGCATTAGAACTATTCCTTACTAGGCACTATAGTCCATTCACGCTTTCTTCGGCCTTTTGAACTTCGAAAAATCACCCTAGGCGTAACATGTCAAACTGTTCTGTTCAATCACTTGTATTCCACAATTATGTAACACTGTGATTAACGTTGAAGTGCTGTGTTCTTGAATAGATTAATAATCCATTTTGTATTTCATATAACTTATGATATTCATTTCGATTTAAATACGAATTAACAACAGTGAGAACAGCGACGTGTTGGCAAGGGCGGGTAAAAAATAGTTCACGGATACAATATATTTTAACCTCGTTTTTATGCATACTATTAGTAAATTAAACATTGCCAATTGATATATTTGTATTGTTAGTTAGCACTGATGGAAACAAATTTCATTGCTGTAGTTAAAAATATCAGCGCAAATTACCGTGCGTAGGCTCTAGTGAGACTGTGTTTTTTTTTATTCATCCAAGGTTAAATAAGCGAAGCAGAGCGTCTCGGTCTCTCTCTCTCTCTTTCTCTCTCTCTCTCTCTCTCTCTCTCTCTCCTTTCTCTCTTTCTATTCTCTCTCTCGGGAAGTTCGTACCACCTGTGTAACAGGAAAGGTATACATTTTGTTATTTCTAATTTCAGCACATTTCATACTAATTACAGCAACAATAATTATGTTTTAAATTGTAATTTACAACTGAAACGAAATTTTATTTTTTAAGACCTATTATATGTTATTTAGATGCAATGGCATGATGCATAGAAATCCAGCAGGTTGGCAGACGTGGTGTGAAAGGGAGAATCTAGAATTTGATCAGCTTCCCTGGCAGACATGTTATGGAAAGGAGAATTTAGAATTGATCCGCTTTCCCTTTCCTCTAGCCATGCGCTTGTCATATGGCGGGCAATTGTACCCACATTGTATAGTGCTTTACGACTGGCAGTGATGTGGCGACATGTCAATGACACGGCATGTTTCTGAACGAAGCGTCAAGTTCATACTATTTTTTTTAACTTCCTAGGCTAGTTACAATGTTGTGATAAATATGTGTTTCCATGGAAGTAATAAATATACTGTTACATGTGTTTCGTTAATTGCTGCGTGTGAAATAGCGTGGGCGTTGCTGCGTGGTGGTCGTTTAGCTGGCCCTGTGTATGTGCGTGAGTTCAAATATTTGATGTGCACTATTTATACGTTTTAAATGAGAACTGTTCTTATGACGAAGTTAATTATTTACAGCCACGTCTGTTTATTTATTAAAACGTTGTACCTTTGCACTAGGTGTTTGAAACACAGTTGTGTAACGAGCTTACGTTTCTGTGATTTGAATGTTTGCCACAATCCCTACAAAATACTAAGCCCAAGCAGATAAATTTAAATAAATAATAAAATAAACCTAAAAACCAGTAGGTACCAATACATGTACATATTAGCAGTGTACACGTTACAGTAGGCCTATATGTTTGTATGTTCACCCCTATCTCTTACGTTTGTGGATGCTACAAACAATAAATACGCATCACGAGTTGCGTGCTTGAATATACTGTGTCGTTTCGTTGGACTGGTGGTTTCTTAGTTTTAATTATTATTCCAAATAATGCCGTCCTTAAAACGAAATATCCCAACACATATTAATAACAACAGGTTAAAAAATACTATTGTTTCCGCCACAGTTGTAAAAAACCCCGTCGTGGCAAAATATTAATGTGTATTATGTGTAACGTGCTATATCGTGTGTAAAAAGTAGTTATAGAGCCGACCTAAACATTGTTATAGGCCTAAATTGTGAACATTCATATATTAAATATGACAGCATTCTTTGAACAGCTGTAAACAGCAACCAACGCATTTGACAGTTATAAAAGTAGAAGTCCCGTGGCAATGTTTATGTTTGTATGTTGCTGAAGGATACGTAATCAGTAACCAAAAGTAGATATTTAGCAGGGCTTCAGAAAAGGCCGAAGTTATCATTAATCAACTATACCAACATGTATATTATCTCACTGTTTTAATTCACTTTCATCATAAATTAAATATAATTTATAAATAAAATATATGTAAAACTTCAATTTAATGAAAAATGAAATACTTTAATATTAACAGAACTATAAAACGCTTGTGATAAATTATTTATTTAGGAAAAAACTTAACACATCATAAATGGCGTGATATTTCAAAGGTTTGACTAAAAAAGTATGAAGAATCCGTGAATCCGTGAATAGAATATATAAGTAATTCTACATTAAAATTATGTTCTAGCTATTTATGACTAATTTTTATATTAACGACTAGATAATCATTTCGTCAGACGCACTTCAAAAACTGGGAAAATTCGCCTTGTTATAATGGCGTGGGCAGGTCATATTTCGGCAGCTTGCCTGAATGCGTGATGTTAAGATAGCGTGAACAGGCCTTAATTCAACGGCCTGCCTGAACACGCCATCACTAATAGGCAGTAATCAGGAGAGCCAGTTTCCGTAATCGGACTCGCTTTGCGCAAACCGCGGCAAGCAGGAATCCTTTCTATCAGCCAGAGAATCAGGCCATGTTGCATAATGCCACTCCGAAATGAGGGCAATGCAGGACGGTGGCAGGGGTCTTTCTCCACGTGACGCCGACCGAGATGGACATCATAAGAAGCCTGCTGTGCCTACCGCCGTAACTCGTGAAATTCACCAGATGTTTTATTATATAGCCATATAGTAACATGTAGCTTCTTCTATTTAATTACCCTGCATTCTTTACCATCATTAGATACCCCCAATCTTAACAACAAGTACGGATTAACCACAATATAAACCAAACATAACATTGGGGGAGGGTTTGTTTCTCCCTACCCTCTCGCAGCCTTGGTTCAGTTACTCTCCATGTACCCTACATTTACATAAATGCCCCCACCCACACACGCTAATTTGCATAGGGGTCGTAACAATGACTTAGCCACGTACACTTTTGCCATTACAATTTTTAACTTTCCAGAAGCAATGTCAAATAAATAATGTAATGGTATCTACTTTAAAGAATGAATTATTTTTAAATAATAATTTATGTTTTACAGCCCAATATCCCAACTTAAAAAGTAAACAGTTGATTCCTAAATAACAAAGCCTATCTCAATTTAAATTACTATATAATATTTCATACGTTCCTAATCATGCTGTAACTGTGCACAATTTACCCCAAGAAAACTATTGTAGTAATATAAACTAAAATTTAATTCCCCTGTGTGAGCTGGATATTATTTGGAACGAAACTATTCTTGTGATAGCAGTTCTTAATCTTATGATCATTTTCATTAAATGAACTTTCAACTAGAGCTAATTTAATAAATACCATGCAGTACACAATATTGTACGTAGTTAGTTATTGCTGTGCACAGATAAAGTAAAATTATTTTATGATACTTCCCTTTCAGCCTACATACTATATATTTAAGAAACTTCTCATAACGTGCATAGAAATAAGGAAAAGGAACGACAGTTAACTACGAGATTTTAGTATTCTCACATAAAGCCCGGATTACATCATTATTTGCCATTTGGAAAGACGAGAAGTTACAGTTACGTGTCAGGTGATGCAACCCAGTTGCAAAGTGCCAAAACAACACATTCCTTGCATCAGCAATTCCTCACCGCTCGAGTGCTGCAGTGTTTGCGAAACAGCATGCCGCCGCGCGTAATGCAATTATATTTCCACATTCTCACTATATCCCAAAATTCATTGCCATACGGACACGAGGCAGAATGAATGCCGTTGGGTTCACGCAGTTCTGTTATTCATAGACTTGACCTATTACCCTGGGCTTTCGGATGTTCTGAATTGTTCGCTAGTTCTGAAGTGGATACACAGATTGCTAAACCTGATGTGAGATGGAAGCTGGAGTGAGATGTGAAGGGTAATTTACGAAATGGTAATTATGCTGATGCTGACCCTTTCTACCCACATCTGCCCCAGTAGAGTGTAGTCTTAACCAGGAGGTCTAAACTTGTATTTCGCGTGAGAAGCGGAGCAACCTTTGGGCCTCTGGCAGAGGGGTTACCCGACCAGAGGGGCCTGTCTTCGGTGCTCTACTGGCCTTGAAAGAGTTTCAGGTAGTAGGCGCGCAATGTTTTGGACTTTTGCTGTGGGGTCCTTCTATGCTACACAGTGCGGAAGTGTACCACGAAGGCACTTTCTTTTAGACCTCCCTGGTGTAAGTCACTGAGTGCAGATTTCCCCGACCCCAACACCTCTCTGTGTGGAAGTAGTATCGGTAATTATTTGTTAGTTCCTTTCCTCTTTACTACAGTCTTATATTTCGTATAATAAGTGTCATTGTGTTTTACATTTACTATGTGTTCATGTCCCTCGTCCTTTATAATATTTTATTTCTTCAAAGTATTATCTGAGCATACAGCTAACTACAATAATTTTTTTTTCAGAGAAAAATATTTGTATGCAAATACGTATTTGTGTAACCATCCCCATTTGTAAACCTTTCTTAATAAACAGATTTTAAACTGTAAAGAAACTACATAATGGTAACATAAATTATAATTAAGATATTGCTAGAGAGAACAATTGATCAAGACTGTTTATAAATAAATAAATGAAGTTTAACGCACGTCTCGACACAAACTTTCAAGGTAGGACACACCCAGAAATACGATAAACCCATAAATATAATTAAATCAGATTTAAATTGACAAATAAATATTAAATAATCTTACGCCTCATTAACTATTAGGGCCCTATAATTTCTTCATAGTAAAATTGTACTGTAATTTAGGTGTTTAGATCCGCTGAGAAAGCATTCTGTTAATAAATTATCTTGTAAGTTTCAGAACAGTGGTACCGCACATTTATGAACAGCAGCAACCAGCAGTGATGCCATATTCTCTCATCCAAAGTCCCTCCCGAGGGCGGTGCAAGCGAAGTACACGACAGCAGAGGTGGCAGGACACATGCCCTGATGTCGCACGCAACAATGTCAAGTGCACATTCAATCCACAGCATCACCACTACTGCTTAACCCAGTTCACGAGTCACACTTAACACAGGTAACCAGCGGTTTCCTTATTTTATATACACCACTCATACCGCGCCCTGCAAGTAACAGTAATACATAAATAACAAACTTAAAATTGAAAAAGTTTATGTTTTCATAACGAAATATTAATTATTAACGATTGCTAATAGGAGGCCTCCAAAATAAAATTTTTCTAAGTTGTAATGTACTGTAAAGTGGGGGAAAAATATTAACCAATTTTAACAATCAAAAGAATTTGAAAAAAAAATTGTCATATTGCAATAAAATTCTAGCAACAATATTTACATAAAGAAGAAAAAACTACTACATTAACAAATTCTACGAATGAAGCAATGAATTGTTTATGTAAATTTTATGATGTTGAGACGTCTCACTTAAAATGTGGTCACGTAGTTATGACATTTTTCAAATCGAATTTTAAGATGTTCATTCTTGTGGAGAAAAAAAACTTTGTTGTAAAATTTAGAGAATATTGTACACATATTATTGTTAGTATTATTATTGTTTTTATTAGTAGAGAAAAATGTTGTTGTCGAATACATTATTTGTCACATTCACTTTTTGTTGGGTTATTTTTAGATACCAGTGTATATTAGAATACATTTAATAATATTATGTTACTTGAAGTATCATTTTCATTATTCTCTTACATATTGAAACATACTATAAAAGCAGTTGCACGTTTGTTTTTTTTTTTTTTTTTCATGGTTAATATAAGTTTAAATAATGAATTGAGTAACATTCTACATTTCGATACCATCTTATCTCTATCCTACCACTGTGACGTCACTTGTCACTCAGTATGATATATTATTAGAGCACTGCTTTAACATTGTACTAACAGGAATTGTAGTGCTATGAGTAAACATAAACAAAACAATTAATTTACCGGGGAGCAGTTAGCTTACAAAATTCGAATTCTTTTTAGTTTGCAATATTGTTATCCCTTTTCATTATAATTAATAACAATATGTTTCACTACTTGAAAAAAATAATTAATGTAATGAACAATTCATGCCACGCAGTACTAGCTGAAATCCTCAAGAAAGGCTGACGCATTGACGAACCACCCACAGGAATTGAAATTCAAGGCCTGTATGGCCACTGCAAACACACAGCACGGCGTTTGTACAGCTTACCCTTGACTGAAAACAGCAATAAAGCACCCGTTGGCAGTTCCTTAAACCTGGCTTCTCCATCGACTATAATTCCTTCCAATTCCGATCCATATTCCTACTGCCACAAGATGAAACCCGCAACTCCCAACCATCAAAAAAAATTTATACGGACTCTAGAGTGAGATGAGGGCATCTCGCTAGTGAGCATTGAGGGAAATGTTACGAGTTGTGATCACGCCTTAGCCGAGCGTCCTGCCTGATTAAACCTCCACATATTTATTCAGGATACCAGTCGCGATTGCTGAAATTAGTTATGAAACAGAAAACCCCAGAAACCCCCTCCACCGGCCAGTAAACGGGGACGACACAGCTGATATAGGGTAGTTTAGCCCGTGGGTGTAGCGGTGTCTTTTCAGGCCATTGGAGCGAGATCACTGAATATGGGTATGTCCAGCCATCGACTTCCGCCATCTTAATCAGCCTCCGGAATCATGAGCAAGGTGGGGACTCTCCAATTATACTTTACTCAGTATGTGGCTTGTCAAATGTTAATAATTAAACATTAATTAATTATTCAGTATATTTGAATAGTTCCTGCTGCGTATATTCAATCACGGTGCCTAGAAAATTATATTGCTGTCAATGAGACCTCAACGCCTACCTGCCATCTAAGCTTTCAAGAATTTCATTCAAATTTATTTGCATCCATGTAGAGGAAAGTAGGCTCATAAGTTATAAGTGACTTCTTTTTTAAGCTATTCAAATATTCAAATATCAGTTAATATTACAAGTTACGGAGTGCAGAGTCTGCATGCTCTAGTGTTACCAGCATGGTCACTTCAAGTTAGTTGCTATTTAAAAAATGGTTGTGTTGCGGATACTTTAAGTAGAAATCTGTTCAGTACCAACAACAGAATATTCGCTTAGTTTATTACACTCCTAATTGTGGAAACAATCCTAATATTGTTTGAATTGTTGTATTGAAAATTATTTACTATACCTTTGTAGTATGAACGCAGTGGTCTGCTGTAGCTACCGCACAGTATTACATAGACCTACACTCACAGGCAGGATTACAACAAACTGTTCTGTTGGTAATACTATCAATGTTAACAAATAATTTTTAATGGTATCTACAGCCCATCGGATGGCTATCCCCACTTTAAATCTAGATGTTTCCTAGAACCATATTTTTCTTAATGGATCACAGAACTCCATTCTACGTAACGGCGCCTAATTAGTCTTGGACTCTATGCCAAGTCATGTTCCATCATATTTTGCGTATTTGCAGCGGTTGTACACATCAAGCGTAATTCGAACTTTTACCTCAGTCCTACAATTTCTCCATGACACAATTCATTTTCAGATGGAGTCAGCTCGTTTGGAATGACTCCGGATAAGAAAATGTGGACAAAAACGAAACTGAAATAATAAAATAGTCTAATATCCCAAGATTATATTTAACCGATGATATTGGAAGCAACTAACTAAACGTTAATACATTTATTACGGTTCTCACTCCAAATGGTCACGCATATAAAGGTTGGAAATGAGTTATATTAATTGATCCTAAATAATGCCAGTGATCAGCTTTGAGACATGTTGACGCTGGGTGCAAACCATTTCTGGTCCAACCTTGTCGCCACGTGAACATAACGCCGTGGTGATCACGGCTAGCATGTGCTGATTTGAAAACACGTAGCTTTATTTTAGCTTGTTCTGACGTGAGGTCGGTCGCTGGTCGATATCCGCCTCCTAGTTCACAAGTTAATCGCCCTCGCCAGTCGGTTTGATTAGTGAAGCATGGGCAGGGGTCGACGAGGCGTGCCAAACTCGCCACAACAGTGACAGCGCCGTCACGCAGAGCAGTCGCTGGAACAAGGGGAAATGTTTCCACCCGCCGGAAGATGTCTCTACATTGATATGGGTCGGGAAATGTGTAGAGAAGAGGTGTAGCTACACAATTCAGGGCTCCACACCTCCCATTCTGTCAGTTAGCCAACTGTACTGATTAAGCGAGTTGAACTAGTGCATCGGAGTAAAGATTGTCATCTTTGCTACGAAGTTGTTGGTGTATTGAAATCCAGATACTGGTGGAAGGCAGTGATATTAACCCTCTACAGACCATGCCTTTCATCAAAGAAGAGAAAATATTTCGTTGTCGTAATTTTTGTATTTTAATTAAAGTTGTCATAATTTAATTGGGGCCGAGGTGGGGCAGCGACTAGATCGTTCACCTCGCACCAACGTTTCTGCCACTGGTCGACAGGTTTTCTCGGAGGTCTCCCTTGCATTTCGGCACTACTCCGTATTGAACTCGCTTCGTCTCTCAAGACCCAGATATTAAAAGACGCTCAAACCTATTCACTCTAAAATGTTTGAAAATCTTATTTTAAATCTTTACGCGCCAGAATTTTCGTGACGCCATATACAGGCGTGTAGCTGATATATACTGACAAAAGATAAGAGCAAGCGCTGCTAATAAGAGGGTATCCAGTACCGTTTGCGAATGTTCAGTAGAATCGGATAATGGTGCCACTTGACAATTACTGGGATAGAGCATAGATATACACAGTAATAAATAAAATTGCACCGAATGGTATCCCCGGTTAGAAAAAAGTAAGCGTGTTGCACAAATGAGCGACGTGGTGCGTCGGTCCACCGCGGCACCCGACTAGTATAGTTCCACAAGAAACAAAAGATCTTTCTCAGTTTTCCTTACGCGCAGCGGCGGCCTTCCCCTACCTCGGCACGGCTGGAGGAGTGGGAAACAGCTTCACGCTGTTTGAGTCCGTATAAAGGCCCGTACACAATTGAAAACTTTAACATTTTACTTTACGTTTGCTTTCCGACATGTTGTTTCTTATGTAGCTTGGCACAATGGAACTGTCAAAGGTAAAGTCAAGCACTCTTGACTTTAATATTTCAAAAAGTTGAAATTTAAAGTCAAAGTCAAGCAGCCATTTTGCCGAGAATCTAATAGAGGTTATGTGTAAAGAGCGTTATTATATTATAGGGTGATTTTAATCTCTGTATAGTAAACAAAGCTCCTCTTAAATTAAATTAATGGCAAACATATATAATGTGAAGAAAAAATATATGAATTGACATATTTTAATAAAGTTAACAAACGAGTTCTTTGTTTTGAAATAAACTTTTAATATAAATTTTAAGCCTATTAAAAAAATTCGTAAAATTCATTCCTGGATAATATAATAATTATTTACATAACAAGATACATATTTTTACGAAGCTCGCAGAACCGATGTTCAATTGTCTGAAATCTGACTTTACAATTGTATTGTATATTGGTGGTTTCGTCAGAGGAAAAGAAGCTTTACACGATCAAAAGTGGAACTCGCGCATTTTATTTCATGACCCGTTCATAATCAGATTTTGAAACATGTTAATTTTTATAACGTCGACAGTATATATAAAAAGGCTTTCTCTTTATTTGTAGTGTTAATAGAAGAGTGAACAAGGGACAAAATGTTATGTCTGGATTCTCTATTTGTGTCACAAACGGTATTTAAACGTCTTTCAGATGAGCATAAAATAGTAAATGCGCCTACCATTTTATGTTAACTAAACAGTGATTTGTTCGAGTCCAGTCTATGGGAAGCTAAAAAAATAGCATAAGTGTCGGCAAGGTACTCTTAGGGGCTTATGAACCAACTCAAATAGCAAAACCGTGAAGAAAAATAAAGAATTTTAATCAAACAGATTCACACCGCTCGTAATAATTTTGCCACAACAAATAATAACAGACAAATATATACACATACACTGTATAACTTGAAACGATTTCCACACCATGTAAAACTTGTGTATTTTTCTCCGCACAGAATTACATGACTTCAATTAATTTCGTATAAAGTTTTCTTTAATTTAGGTATTGAAAAGTCAGACTGGTTTTGCTGTTTAGTTTCTGCCACATTCGTTCGACCATTGATTCTGAGTTTACTATTGAGGCCCATATAGTTTCAAAGACATAAGTAAATTAAAATTTCTTATTTTAGTTCAGTGAATTGCACTGCAGCATTGTATACAATATCCAGGGCGTAGGAAGTGTATTAGTGCAGTAGGGGTTCGTCTTTGAAAGATGTTTTTTGTTACCACAGCAACTCGGTTTCCATGCCCACGACCATTTGAATGAGATGAACTCGGTGGCCAAGCTTTCATTTCAGGTGTACTAAATTTATTTGATAGGATGTTTGGACACAATATAATGTTATTGATTACGAAATATTAACGTTACACCTCTGTTTATTTCCATTAAACCTATAGATGCCAACTGGCGTAACTTAAATGTTATTCTTTCTACGTGTAAGCCCCTAACTAGAGCGCAGGGGTTTCGCCGTGATCGTGGAACTTCAGAAATTTAAGCGATGACCGTATCATATTATTGGACGCGCCTCTGTAACAAAGTCCAATGCTCGCCTGTTTCTTAGATTGCCATGTATCCGGTTCGCATATTGTGTGTTACAGTAGTCTAAGTAAGTGGTTTTTAGATATTTTGGAGGGCATGAAAATAATCTTTCTAATATGCGTGCTGTCTTGAATGTATCAATCTGTCACAGTTTGAAATGTGCTTTCTTTCCGTAAGTAAACCTACTGGGGGCACGTTTAATAGTTTCGATAAAGTACATATTTTTCAAGTACGCTACAATTGATTTAGAGCACCAGGTACAAGACTGCTTTAGAAACATGTTACCATTTGTTAAGTTCTTTTGAAAATGTTGTGCAAAAACATTAAAACTAGTCAGCCCTTTTTAATACAATTGGCATATTTTAATGCACCTAAAATTTTAACTAAGTGTTATAATATTCTTGCCAAATAATATTTAAGGATAGTTACAATTAATTTTAAATAATAAATCTATGTGATATATGCTACCACCTTTTATGTGATCGTGTTGGTAGACAGGATTTTTTTTTTTAACTTTCTATTGCATACTTATATCCCACAATTTCTTGTGATGCCTGCCACACCCAGAATGCATTCTTTCAAATATGTTCGATAGTGTAGTAAAATAATAAACTGAACGGAATTGTTATTTTAAGAGATGTTCGAAAATTTACAATAAATAAGGAGTTTCGGTATAAGTATTATTCAGGGGTCCATGGTTTTTTTATGGTAATTCCAGTGCAGATCCTAATACCCACAGTGGGGTTCGAGACCGCACGTCTCCCACTGCCTCTATACCAATGCCCTGCAGTGGTGTACCGAACTTAATACACGACGTAGATGCCATGGAGGTAAGTCGTACCGTGTAACTCGGGTTGCTATAACAACCGTGCCGGACCGATCCCGCAGGGTCGCGTGTTGCTGACTGACTTAATTCCCTCCACTACCTGAAGCACTTGTCACGTGACTGTCCACTGACACTAGGGTCTGCGCATGTTGTTTTGTCTCTTGTCCCATTATGCCGGAATCACATAGCCCCGACCAACACAGCACGACACGACGAAAAACGCAACCACGATACATTTCAATGTGACTACTTGAGTTTACAGCACGACCAACACCACGCTCTCGGTATTTAACCTAACTATTTAGAAGGCGCTGATAGGTTACGTTAATTTCAAAGGTGGTAGACAAGAGGGAAATTTGTAATACATAATGATGACAAATTAGCGTCGGTAATACATACAAAGGTAAAATGATTATTTTTAAGAGTTAGATACACAAACTTTAAATTTATTTTTCTTTTGAGCTGTGTATTTACCATTGTAGGGAAAGCTTGCATTACAATTTCATTCTGCAATGTTGTACATACTGTGCGTCGTGCCGCACGACACGACAAAGAATATAAATAATTTCTAATCCGAAATTGCTGGTCGGAAGACAGAATCGGTTGGGCTTACGGCGATCTATCTTGTATTTCATTGGCTGTTGACCGTCGTGTCGTGCGCGTCGGGGATATGTGATTACGGCATTATAGTGAGCACATGAGGCGCGGCGCAGCATGGCCACTTGCTGCTCAGACTGTACACGTACAGGTAGGTCAGTCTCGAGCCTGTAGAATATATATACGCCTCTGAAAAGTAGAAGGTGTTTTAATACTAGTAGTTCCGTCAAATAATTTTTTTTTGGTTGCTCTGTTCGTAAGTAAGGCTGGAATCACAATAATACGTCTCATCCTTCAGTCGTCCGTCCGTGCGGTAGTCGTCTGCCAGTCATTTTAGTCCGTCAGTTGAAAGCGATCTCAAAAATCCGTCGTCCGTCAATCCTCTGAACGGCAAAATTTCAGTGTGACAACTTAACATCGTCATCTTTCTTTAGTTGTAGATATATTTTGGTTGGAAATACATTTTCAACAAAGATACGTTTTGAGGAAATATTTTTTTTAGGAGATAATAATTTATACTGACTTTCTTCGCATTTTAAACTCCTGAATTTACCACCAATGATAAATAAGCACAGATCCACCGGTTTGCATTCTAATTCAAAATGCATATTTACTTCTAAGGAATGTCGTCAGAAGGTGGTGGCCCACCCGTCTGTCCATAGAAACTTAAAGTTTGGTAAATATTTGACGGATGAACGGATATAAAAAACAAGTGACCCTGCGATTGGTTGAAGATAACGTAACCACCGGACGGACAAATGACTGACGGATGCGACAGACTATTGTGAGTCCATCCTAAGAATAAAGACAAAAAAAAGAGTGAATGCACAAAGTTAGCAATAATAGAGAGGTCAGTGGAGAATTCTATCACTTATTATTTGAATAACTCAAGAACAGAAATAAGTTTTACCCAGTAATTTCGAATTATTTCAGAGAAATTCACTGAGTTAATACATTTAATGAAAAAATGTTACAAAACAAGACTTTGGAATTTTCACCACTTCAAATAGCCTTGCAGTGTGTCTTACGTAAGAAAAACAAACATTATTTTATATGTTAGTAAACTTATTATTTATATGCTTTATCAAATACATAGTGTAATTTTGTAATTATAGGCCGTTCACGAAATTTTGAAAGTCCTGCTAAATCTCTATTTCCTTGTTCATTATGTATCCTTCCACCACATGTAAACAAACATTCCCATGTGATTGCCACATGTTAATAAACTCAATGTTTACATTTTAAGACTGCTAAATATACCACGTATATTATATATAAAACATGTAACATATATTATGTAACACATAATATATATAATGTAAATATATGCATACATAATGTAAATATATGCATATATAATGTAAATATATGCATATATATGTATATATCATGTAAAATATACAATATATATAAAATATGTAACATATATAATTGTTTGGGTCATCTCTCAGCTCCGATAGACAAAATCTTTACACAACAAACAATTGAAAAATGAACGCCCTGGCAATGAAGTCATGGAAATCGTAAAAAAGCAAACATTAAACTTTGGTTGTGAACAAGGACCAACACGACACGTTAAAAAAGGACACACATTATTTAAGCCGAAAAATAATTTGGAAGGGCATCCAAATCCAGATTTTGAACTAGACTAGCACTACTGCACACCCAAGGTACAACACCACTTGTCACACAAATTACCAAACACTTAAAAACTGTACCGCAAACTTAACGTTTCCCATGAGTCACCATTTTCTAAGTGCTCCATCACACTGTAGCGAGACAAGTAAAACGTCAGCTCTAAAACATGGTAGCTGTGTTTGGCCTCAGCTGACTGAAGTTAGGTGCAACTAAGCCATTAGGAAAAAACCCACATCCTGCAGGCATAAGGTAGCAGCATAACGTAGCAGATGTCTGAAGCGTATAAAGTAGACAGAGAGAGGCCGTGCAAGGACTTAAATAAAAAATGATAAATCAAAAAATTATGATGCACGAAGGGGAAAGGGGAAGGCAGGGAGGCAGGGAAAAACGAGGGGATCTAAGCCAAGTAAAGAGTGCACCACTGCACAGAAGTAGATGGCGCTAATAAACTTAACGTGACGGCGCAATCGTGGCAGTATATAAAAATATGTAATATATAAAAAAGAAAAATATATAAATATGTTCATGTACATGTACATTTTAAGGATAGTTTTATAAGCACCTTTATAAATGGAGATAAACATATTTAAACATAGGCCTATAATGTACATATAAAATAAAAATAATTTACACTAAAATATAAACATATCAACAAATGCAATTGTGTATACATACATATAGTTTCTTTTGACACCGTTACTCTATGTTCGTACCCTTCTGAGACCCTACAAAAAAGAACTGGACATTATACGGTGAATTGAAGTGGTAAAATAAGGGTATACCAGCCTTGTAATTAGCACCACCTTCATTTGTACAAAATAATTCTAAAAATAATGTATATTATTTAGAGCTATGTGAAATTCCAATCCTGCCACATTTCCTGTGTCTCTAGTGGCCCAAATGGGAGTGACATTTCCTTTTTGTCAACCCACACAGACGTCAAGAAACCAATTTTACAGATAAAGTGCATGGACTCTCATAATTGTTGTGATTCCTTCATTGCAATGACTACAGCAAAATTGAAAACTTAAATGAGAAAGCATTTAAAGAAAATTACTATACTTACAAAAATTGTGGATGCGTGCACACACAAAGCTGAAATAAATGTAACACAAATACATGTCTACACATGACAGCAAATTGATAATGCAGAGGACAAATAATAAAAGTAATACTTACAGGCAAGTTACTGTGCATAGCAATAAGCACTTGGTTTAACTTTCCTTGTAACTGTAGCTGTGCGTCAATAAAAAGCCAATCAGAAGCCCCGACACTTATACTATGTTATCAATTGAAAAACTTATATACAAATCAAGAAAGTGTGTATTTTGACTTCATTCCTCGGGAAGATATTTTCTTTTGTTTATTTATAGATAATCACAACCACGGAAGTTTTGTAACGCTTTTAGGTTATGTTTAAAGTAAAAATTGAAATGTAAATAATTTACCATTTAAAAAATGTCTCATATCAATTGAAAATATTTATTTTTGAAAAAACCCACTACCAACTCTATGTACAGACCTTAATTTCTTCGGTACAAATGTAGCAACATAAACAAACTAATATGATCATTGTTACATCAATTGTAGCCAAGCCACTGTGCTTTTGTGTTTTGTATATCGCTATAACTGTGAATGTGTTTGGTATGTCAATTGTAGCCGGGCCCTTATTGAAAGCTAGCTCATACAGCTTATTTATAAATACTTAATTTAACACACACACTGCGTAATGTAATCCAACCTTTACAAAACATGCACTCGCAAGTAAACAGGAACTCTGGGAGTATGGGGTGTTGACTATGACGTGTAATTTACTATTATATAAAATTTCAATAACTACAATATTTTTGTGGCCAAAGTGGCAGATATTACAAACAATTATGTCTACTCAATAACGCATACTATCTTCGTTTATATTTCTCAAAAGGTAGCAAGTTGTCTTGTCGAACAACCATTTTGAAATTTAAACATGGAATTGTTCTATAGGCCTAACTGTTGACAATTATTTGTAAATACTTTCTAATTCTTATTACGACAAGCATTACCAAATAAAACAATTAGGACTACACTTGCATCACGAAAGAATGTCGGCAACAAGCACAGCTATAGGTCTATAGTTAACAAAATCAGCTTTAAGATTTTGTAGTTTATAAGTTTATATGTTGGAACACCTTTGCTGTAGCATCAAACTGCGACGTTTATTATATGTTAACAATAGTAAAACTCAACACTGTAACTTGGGATGAAAAACTACATGAACACAAGTTTGAGGTTAGGCCTACATTACAAAATAACACAGTGATTTCAAAACGTGTCAAATTAATGCATTATCATATACAGGCTCATTTGCACTTGTTATCAAGGCAGATTTAAGAAAGGTTACATGGCTGGGCGTAAATAGATACGTACATATGTATTTGAGGTTTGGCCTACATTACAAAACTACACAGTGATATAAAAACGTTTAAATGAACGTATAATTTTTGACTGCCAAATTTGCGCTTGTTATAATGACAGATTTGAAAGAAATGTTAAACAGTTGGGCGTAGGTAGATAGGTACTGATAACTTTTAATATTATTTGTCAAACTTAGGATATAACATGTACTTTGCAAACTCACATGAATATATTAATGTTGCGTTTCTGCTGTCGTTCATTTACTTTATAATTGTTATTTAACTTTCCGTTTATAATATCACGTTTCTAACGGTCGATTTATACTTGTTCTTTTTCACTTATTTTACTGGGGATAAGCGGCGAAAACACGTTGTATAAACACATTTACATTTACCTCCGGACATTTGCAGTTGAAATTTTTATAATTTCTGCAACTCGTTCGATCACCTTGCACTGATTCATATCTCCTAGACGAATTAAAAAATAAATACTTTTGGCGAGATTTACAATATCCTCCTGACGCTGAATATTTGTACGTACTTTGCTGGAACTCATAACTTTATACAACAATGCTACGATACAATTAAACACTATACAACTTATAATAAAAAAATGCTGATTGCAGATAACACAACTTCCAGTTTACAAATTTGTAGTTTGCCTCACAAGCAAAGCCAAGCAACAAGTATGCAGGAACCACAACAACGGACCGTTGGTTTTGACCGTTGCGCCGATCACGTGACACAATATAATTACGAGTTACAGTAAATACATTATCTTTACGCCAATAATTACATTAAAGTGTATAAAATAAACTTCAAACAGCTTAAGTAGAAATAAATTTAAACATTACACTTGCAATACCCCGTTATTTCGTAGAACTACTTTTCACATTTCACTGCCAACATAACTGGGTGTGTTCATCCCCAGCCTGTGTTATACATATGCAGTTGTGGGCGGTGGTTTTTCTTTCAAAGGTTGATTTCTAGAGTGCTCACTTAAACGTGAACGGCCTTTAATGTAATTGTTTTCCTGGGTAGTTATATTATTGTGATTAGTGCCTAGTGTTTGATCACCAATAAAATGTGGCCGAGATTCATTCGGTTAGAAGCAGAGTGTGGTTACGCAAGTGAAACCAACGGAGATATAATATGGGAATGAAACTGGTAAGGCGATTGTGAGGATGTAATATGGGGCTCCGGCTCTTATGCATATGAGTTTTGTGCGAAAATGTAAATGTTCGGAAATCGCTGAGGTACCAATCTTGTGAATTAGATAGAGAAAACATAGACGAACCATTCCATTAGCAAATTATGAGGAGGGGAGAGGGTGAAACATGTCCATGGCTTCACTTCTGTTGCATAAATTACGAACTCCGACTCTTTACTCTGTTTTAAAGATGAGCGAGGAATGTCCTTACAAATTACTCAATGCTTTTAAACATCTTTGTAAGGTGATATGACTTTACTTGGTAACTTCTGCGTGGTTTATTTCTTGTACGCTACATATTCTCGAAGTATTTGAACTGGCTATGTCAGTTTTGAAGTTGAACTTTTAATCCCACTAATATTTTCCTCGTGATGACGTGTCGTGAAGGGTTGCGTATCTTCAAAACTGTCATCAACGTCATCCGAGTTGGATACGAGTGTTGAGGTTCGTCCAGCTGATCGAGATTTCTGTTACGTCCTAGTTACAGCAAGAAAATCTATACAATTTACATTTGTGCAGGAAGATGCCGCAATTTCATTTTAGTAGCCGCCTGGCCATTTTTGTTTCTCTTTATATCAGAGACTTTCAGAAATTTTCCCAGAGAGGTCTCCATTTCCAAATTTTTAAAGAATTGTTAACTTGTTCCCCTAATAAAGATATTATATAAAAACTTTATTTTATTATGGATGTTATCTTCCAAAATAGCGGACTAACAACTATAAGCATGTCTAACTTCAATGTTTAAATAATACACGCTCAACGTACACAATTTAACACAAATCTGTCAGATGGCTCCCAAGATATTGCGTACCGCCCAAATAACCACCATTTTGAAAATAAGCACTCAGCGTGATCGAAAACTATGAAAGTTGGATGTCCTTACCAATCACTCTGTGTTTGCCGAGTTTGGTGAGATTCGGTCCAAACATACACAGTTCGATAGAAAGTTGATCACATAAGCCTAGCAGGCAAAAAAGTATGCCGGGGGAATAAATGTAAGAAGAAATGGTGACCATATAAATATTTGATCTCAGTAGGCTGTATCTACAAAACCATTTGTCCAATTTCTACATAACGTTCTTCGCTGGCGGTATTTTTTACAGCCATAAAATGTGTCTACGCATAGTCTCTTCTGTGAGCCATTTTTTTTACATAGTGTAAAATTAACAACAAAATTTTTACGTCATATCTCGGGAAACAGCAAACCGATTCCTACCGAATTCTTCAAACAAGTACAGGAGGCCACGACAACTTATATATTCAAATGGGTCAGACTCTTATTTTCAATATGGTGGCTATATAAATATGTTGGTTTATTATGCTATATCTACAAAAATATGTAATCAAATTCAACTTAAATTTGCATATTAGCAGTATTTATGCCGCATCAAATGAGCTTATACAGAATTTTTTTTCGCCATATTGGAGAATAGCAACAAATGAAAAATTTAACTTTATGTAGTATCTGAGGAAACAATTTTATAATTACTACTTAATTCATGCGACAAGGTATATTTTTGTAGTCCATCAAGTTTATATGATTATAGTTATCAGTTATTCTCATATTTTCTAAATAAGAGTCATGTTATTTTTTTTTTACAATGTCATATGTCCCAGAAGAATTTCCGTCTAACTTTTTATGCTGGCAGTGACTATGTAAATCGTCAACTGTGCTAATACATAAACTGTATGATCACATTTTAAAAATGGAGATTACATATTTCGGCTGCCAATCAATCGTTTCCTATTAAATTTTACATGGAAATAGCGCAATTAAATTGACACTTTTTAAGTGGGCAAGCCTTATTATTAAAAAATTGCGTTAGTATAAATAATTTATATAAATATGTTGTATCTGTTAAAAAACCCCATAGGAATTCGACCAAATTATGTATGGCAACAGTACTCAATAGTAGTATCAATTATCCGGACAGGGATAACATTTTCTGTCATTTTTTTGTAAAATACTGCCAGGTGAGAAAAGTGAACATTTATGCCATATTCTAGAACAATTCAACTAATTAATGTATCATACCAGTAGTGCAACAATTGTCCATGTAAAATTTCTTGATTTATGTGGGCCAGATAAGATTTTCAAAATGGCAAACATATAAATAATTTAGATAAGTTTGTAATCTCTACTGAATAATTCTACCAAATTAAATAAAGTTTATGTTGACCCTTTTTTTATTAGAAGCATCCAATATAGAACTTCTATATAAGCATTTTTGTACGATATCGCCAAATGAGGAAATGATGTTTCTGTGCAATATCTCTCGAACCAATCAACCGAATTCCGCCAAATGTTTCACACGAGTAGCACTACGCTAAGCCATATAAACTACATATTAAATTTAATGTCTCAGATATTTGTTTAAAACAACGGCCCCGTAAATATTTGAGGTTAATAGCCTAAACCTTATCTACCAAAATATTAGAATGATTATATCAGGATGTTCCGAATCCTGCCTTCAGAATACAGTTGGTTGCACGGTAGCTTATATTACGAGGTTTTCTAGGTTCGAGTCATGAGTAAGGCAGTGCATATTTGTCATTATCTCACTATTTATGCATACGTTCATGTCTCAATCTCTAATGATATTGCTGTCAACGAGACGTCAAGGCCTTCCTACCATCTAAGCTTTAAATAACTTTATTAAAAATTATTTACATTCTATAAATGAAAGTAAGCACATTAGATACAGCAATAACTTCTTGTTTAAAGTCCTTTTTTTTCATTTTACGAAATAAAATGTTCAATCAGAAATGCAAATATGATTATTGTTTTTTGAATATTGGTCGTAATTTAATATAAAAATCAATTATTTCCATCGAATATATACGATTACGTAATATATTAATTTTAAATTTGTAAAACTATGTTCAATGCTGTGTAAAAAGTGAGTCAACATCAAGACTTATAATAATAATGGTGCACATAATAGTAAAAATAAAACGTCCTTAACAAACAATAGTTATAATTAACATTTAAATATGAATTAGAACGAAAATATTATTCATTGGTTTCTTGCAAGAGGAGATTAATTCTAAACGATAGAATTAAGCTACATACAAGGAGAAACGACTATGAAAAGTATAGTTTATGATAATTGTGACGCAACTGGGAAAATAATTGGACTTATAGTCATGCCTCGGCTAGACAAAGCAGAGTGGGAACAAATCGAAGAACAATTTTTAAGACGAAGTGAAATTTTTGTAACTATTTCGGTAGCACTCGACAAACGTACTAATATTGGAACAATGTGTTTTAAATATAAAACATTCAGTATTGTTCTCTTAGCTCTTGCTGATGCTTATTATAAGTTTCTCATGACTGATGTAGGATATTACGAGAACAGTGATGGAGGTATCGTTACCCATGCCTCATGTTAAAACGGGCGATGTGTATTTTCCTCTTCGCAGAAACAAATTAGGCCTATCCTAGCAAAGTGGGTGTTTTACAAATTTTCTTCAAGATTTTCAGTTACAAGTTAAGTAGAGCGAGGAACACATGCGAACACGCGTTTATAAACGGAAATTACAGGTAGTTGTAGAAAATGGGAAGTTGGGGCCAAGGGCATCGGGCATCGGAGCCAGAGCCGGGGGAGCCGCCATCTTGTTGCGTCACCCGTCCGCAATATTTCTCCCCCTTTTCCCTCAAAATTTACCTTTATACCTCAGAATCGACAAAACTACCCTAGAAATGTCCCTTTATTCCTAAAAATTTCCCTTTGCCCTAAAAAAACTCTTATTTTTCCTGGAGCAGGCGAGAGAGATTAGTGACCACAGGGACAGGGATCGCGACTCAGGTGCCAGGGATCAGTGACTCAGGTGACCAGGAGACAGAGATCAGTACCTATTACCTTTCACCTTGACGACTGATCTTAAACCCAAAAAATCAAAATCATTCAAAAATGTCCCAAAAAATAAAAAAATCGCAAAAAATTTATTATTAAAAATTATTATTAAAATTTAATTAAAGAGGTATTTAAAAATACTTACATTTTCCACAGGTCACTTCTAGCCCATGATCATTACGTCATCTTGGTAGGCGACCACCATCTTGGTATACATCACCAAACTGCCATACCGAAAGCCAATTGTCATGACCTTCACCCCATTTCCTTTAATTACCTTGAAAAAAAAAAAAAAAAAGTTTACAACATAAAAAATCCCCAAAAATTCCAAAAATTAATATTAATTATTTAAAATTATTAAAACATTAATTAAAAAATTATAATTTTTTAAATACTTCCATTTCTTAAGGTCCTGCAAGCAACACAATTAGTTTAATTCGTTCCATCAATGAATCACGTTAGTTTGACTCCCAGCAGACGACTGACTCCCTCACCCCCACACCCCTGACATATACTCATTCCGTAATCTTGATTTTTTTTGTTTTGTCATTTGTTTACATGCTACTGGAGATTGACTCTCGCTTTCGCTCGACTGCCATCTTTGTTTATATGTTACTGTCTCTCTCACCTTCATTTGACTACCATATTTGTTTGTTTTTTAAATACATTTTTTGTGTATAAATGTTACTGGAGGCTGCCATGTTGGGAGGAAGCCATCTTGCTAGGTGCAATCCTCCACGATTTTTATTATCATTTGTTTTATAGTTTGTGTCTCACCTTCGTGCGACAGCCATATTAAATTTCATATGTTTACATCACCTATGTATGACCAGGTTACAGCCATATTTGTGTATGTGTTTAAAGTATAGGTTGCGCTAATTAGCCACAATTAGCAGCAGGGAGTTCAGCTGAGAATCTTAGTTTGACAGCAGCTACCGTGAAAAGTGGATCGTCTTGTCTAGCGTGTGCCCCTTCGCATCAAAGTCTTATTCTGCATCTGCAATGTCTTCGGTACTCCAGAGATAATGGTAGCTATGGCAGTGCCATCGACTTCTTCAGGCATGACACCGACAGCACCAGCAACTTCTTCGAGTGGGTCACCTACAGCAGAGCAGCCATCAGCATCGCAACCCAAGCTGACAGTGTCAAAACTTCAATACATGTACTTTACAAATAGCAGCAATGTTATACGACACGAAAAGCATCAATGTAATATGAACCCAAGTACAATTTGTGCAATGATGATGTAAACATGTCATCGCTACGTTGCACAGTAAGTGAGGATGTGCATGGGGATGCTACGAACTATTCGCTGTCGATATCGGATTGACAATGTTGCTACTGTGGTAAGACTTACAGTAAAAACTGTCATGCCCGTAGGCACGAGAAGAGTGGTAAATGTACGCAGAAGGCACAGTGGCCTTATTTGATTATAAGCTGTCGCAAATGTGGACGTGAGTTCATGTGTTATGGAGTAAAAGATGTTCCAGATAATGTGCGACTTAAAATACATGACCGTTATGGAAAACAATGTTATGAATCGTATGACAAACGTGCCAAACCGTGTAAAGCTCATGTTCTAGGCAAACCTAATGCCATTGGAATTTTTCTGAAGCAATCTGCATTCAGGGGCATGTTGAAAGAATACATTGCTCCGAATCTGACTGTTTCGTCGAAAGATGTTTGCTCATTCCTGACAAGTATGAAACAAAATTTAATAAACCAAATTACAGAAGAGATTGAAAAACATGGGTCTCTAAAATATAATATATGGGTAGAATGCAACTATACAAAACCTGAACCATTGAACAAAGGTATCAACAAGAGGGCATTCAAGACTTCTAATGTACCTGTCTATAATGTAAACGACATCGAAAAGAGTGAAGAAGATAATATAAAAGGTATGTTACGAGGAAGAAGAAATAATGATGAAGGGTTCGGGCTGGACACTCAATTCGGTAAATCATCTGGAGCTAAGAACGAGTGCATACCAACCTCATACAAAATAATGTGATTACCTCCTCTTGTCTTTCAAGAAATGATCGTGAAGAAATATTTGTAAGTAAAATTTTATGAATAAAAATATATGTTTTTATTAAATATGTTGCATTTTTATTATGAAAAAAAGCCTTCCACTTTATATAAAAGAAATTTTAAATTAAAAATACTTGCACTTAGGAATAAAACAAATAGCCAATTAAATATGGTAGTTTACGCGCTTTGCAGGAATGGTCAATGTCACAATTAGGTACAGGTAGATAGCAGGTGGCATAATCGATACTACATACGTGTTGAGAATAGAATCTTATATGGAGGGAGTCGAACTAAAGTGAGTAATTGATGGAGCGAAGGCGGCTAATTAGCGCAACCTATACTTTAAACACATACACAAATATGGCTGTAACCTGGTCATACATAGGTGATGTAAACATATGAAATTTAATATGGCTGTCGCACGAAGGTGAGACACAAACTATAAACCAAATGATAATAAAAATCGTGGAGGATTGCACCTAGCAAGATGGCTTCCTCCCAACATGGCAGCCTCCAGTAACATATATAAACAAAAAATGTATTTAAAAAAAAAACAGATATGGTAGTCAAATGAAGGTGAGAGAGACAGTAACATATAAACAAAGATGGCAGTCGAGCGAAAGCGAGAGTCAATCTCCAGTAGCATGTAAACAAATGACAAAACAAAAAATCAAGATGGCGGAATGAGTACATGTGAGGGAAGTGGGGGTGAGGGCGTCAGTCATGCTGGCGAGACCTTAAGAAATGAAAGTATTAAAAAAAAAAATTTAAGTTTTTAATTAATGTTTTACTAACATTTAACAATCTTTTTGGGTGCTTTTTGGATTTTTTTTTTCTTTTGCTTTTCCAAGGTTATTAATGGTCATGAGGTCAAGGTTGAGGTAGTCTGCATCTTACATGGCGGCAGTAGTCTGTAATGTATTATGCTTGCTGACTTTTTATGCATTTTTTCTAAGATTTTATTTTCCAGGTAATTCAAGGTCATCGGGGTAATGTTGAGGTAGTCTGCATATAAGATGGCGGTAGTATTCTGTAATGTATTATGCTTGCTGACTTTTATGCATTTTTTCTCGACTTTTTGATTTCATGGTCACTAAAGTTAATGGGGTCGAGGTCATGACCATTGGCTCCCTATATGGCATATTGGTGATGTATAACAAGATGGTGGTTACTTACCAAGCGAGTGGTCACCCACCAAGATGGTGGTCGTCTACCAAGATGACGTAATGAGCATGGGCTAGGGGTACCTCTGGTAAATTTATTTTTTAAATTGAATTTTAATAACAATTATTTAATAATAGTAATAATAAATTTTGAATGATTTTTGTAATAAATTTTTTGCGATTTTTTAAAATTTTTCTTCGGAATTTTTTGAATGATTTGGATTTTTTGCATCAAAGGTCTAAGATCAAGTTTAAATGTCATAGGTACTGATCCCTGTCTCCTGGTAACCTGGGTCTGACCCTGGGTCACTGCTTCCTGGCACCTGGGTCGCGATTCCTGACCCTGGGGTCACTAATCCCTCTCGCCTGCTCTGGGAAAAATGGGAATATTTTAGGGATAAAGGGAAATTGTTAGGGAGAAAGGGAAATTTTTAGGGTATGTTAATCAATTTTGAGGGAAAGAAGGGAAATTTTGAGGGTAAAAAGGGGGAAATATGGCGGACGGGTGACGTTACAAGATGGCGGCTCCCCCGACTCCGGCTCCTACGCGGTCATAAAGATAGGTCTGGACACATGCGTCGTTTTGCGTACGCTTAGTGAAGCTCGAGTAGAAATAGTAATAGTAGAAGCGTGACCCAAAATAATCGGGTTTCTCACATAAGAATACATGCACAGCAAGTGTCACACGTGTAACAATTATTCCTAATTTCGTGTTTTATATTTCTTAAATTGTAATAATTTTTGCGCGACAGTTAAAAGAATATTAAATTTGTGTAATGCAATGATTTTTGTGTTATAGTATTTTGATTTAACGAAAACAATCGTGTTTATTCCTAATGTAAACATACTACATAGGCTAGAATGTGTCAAATGAGTTGTAATTAACGCAATTTCGCATTTTATATTTCTTAAATCGTAATAATGTTTAAGTGACAAGTAAAAGAAGATTAAATTTATCTAATGCAACGATTTTTGTGGTATAGTATTACAATTTTACGTAAACAATCGTTTATTCCAAATGAATTCATGCAGGCTACCAAGTGACAAACGAGTTGTAATAGTAATTAGCGGATTTCGTGTTTCTTATTTTTTAAACTGTGTTGTGGAATTGGGACAAGAATAAATTTCCATAGCGGAAGAGTTGTGTTGTAATATTGCAAATTAACGTAAGTAAAAGGTGTCTTTTAAAGACAACCTATAACCCATTAAATTACCTAATGTCTTCCTTTCCTTATGACAAGTTTTCATAGCAACTATAGATAATATTTGGTTTTTGTCCAAAGAATGTACTTGGAATCGAGTCAAAATTTGTCACCCAATTATTTGTGTAACTAAAATAAGATAAAAATAGGAAATCGCATATTTGAGAAGTACAGAAATTGCTGTCATGCCCCGACATTTCATTTCGAATTAAGCTTAAATTATAGCCAAAAATTCTACATAGTGGAGTAGTTATAAAGATCAGAGAAATTATGAAATAAAACTTTTAAAAATATAATGGAATCCCTTATTTAAAAAATGCCAAAACTACACTTTATTGCCATCCAAACTAAACGGTCCCTCTTCTGAAAAAGTTGGTTTACACTGAAGTAAATATATTATATTTTCAAATACTCATACCCACAAAGCTTATTTCACAAAAAAGCATGAGTAGGTACTGTTAAAAAAAATTCACCTTATTTCTGTGTTAATTTACTAAGTAGCATGTTTGTTTAAACTAACTTGATGTGTGTTCTAATTTACAAGCCAAGACCCCTTGCCTGACTATACGTTCCTGAAGCGTGCATCATGGTTGTGACGTTGAATTGTCACCGCCTGAATTGGCGGTAAGGGCATGAATGCATCTTGAATATTCAATTTGACTAGGGCCAAGGGCGATGTCCTCTACAGATGCCTTACACTGTAAGTTTAATTGTTTATAACAATTATGCAGCTTATTCCTGTCGTATAAAAACCAAGACCACATAAGAAAATGTGTTTAGTCCATTGATTCTCCTATCGCTTATGCATTGGAACTTAAAATTTCAAAATAAAGATGGGTATTTGAAATTATATCCACTTTCTCAAAAAGGGATCTAGGGAATGCATAGAACTGTGAGTGCTGAAGTGATCAAAGGTAAGTATAGGTCGTTCACGGTAAAATTAGCACTTTTGAAAGCTCTGCTTAAGATCTACTTGTGTGCACCTTGTATATTCTTCCGCCTTACGTAAAATTAACATTGTCATGGGTCTCAACACTTTGTACATGCGTCGGTCAAGTGAAACTGTGGAAATATTAAAAAAGTAAATATGTTACGAATCCGCTCATTTTTACATTTCGGTGCATTAAAAAACAGAAAACGAAAGAAATAATTTAAGTAATCACAAATGTCTACGTAACATTTTTTATTTGACGTTAAGAAATGGAATTAGTCTCCATCTTTCGTTACCAACATTACTGGGTGCATGCCACTCAGAGCGCACGTTAAAAGTATATGCAGGCAGGGCCAGTTACTTTTTTCTAAGGTTGATTTCAAAAGTGCTCACTTTATCGTGAACCGCCTTACACTAAAACTGTTTTTATTTACATGGCTGGTTGTATATACAGTACATATTTGACCCCATGTTTACTCATGTTGTGTGTGATGTATGAAGAACTACTTACACACATCTCCAAGGAAATACTATACACCATAGGATGCAAGCTGATTGTTATGCAAGTCAAATACATTGATTGTTAATGTGAATGGCTCTCCTGCATGTCCTCACTCGGCAATCGACATCCTGCTACATGTCAGTATTTCATGAGCCACAATTGACTGTACCTGTACAGTACAGTACCTGTAGCAGTTCAGATGGTCAGTAGGTTTCCAACCACCTAATGAAAGTCTAGGGTCTCAGATTTGCCAAGGTGAGACGCATCCAGTCACAGTTGCTGACGCTTGTTTTCAACATGCGACACGTTGCTGTTTACAGCAATGCCTCAAGGCATTGCATTATCTCAACACTGACCATGAGTTGCATTGATTCACACCACAACTGGCAAGTTCTTCATTGTAACTAAATGGTTTTCATAAATGAAAATACTCAAAATAATAGACGAAACTTAGGGCAAATATAAATTAATATTTTTTTTTTGTGTTTTTATTTGCCAACTTTGAATAATAATGGAATATTTTAAATTTTCAGAAACCCATATAAAAATTACTGACGCTACACAAAAAAATATTTATTTACTTTTAAATCCAAGAAACTGAACAGAATATTCCGAACATAGGCTATAGGCCTATATTTGGTCTTCCTAAGACAAAATTTCATGCACTGTAGTAGGCTGATCTGGGTAGCCCTTTACATTGTAGTCTTGAGAGCCAATGAGAATGGAGCAGTGCCAGAATGCAAGGCCAGGGGAAATAAGAAATCCCAGAGAAAACCTTCCGGTCAGCACAGTTCCCACATGTAAAAATTCTGGAGTGGCCCGCCGGGAATCGAGCCCGGTTCACCTTAGGGGTAGGCAAGTAGTCTGACCACTACACTACCGTGGCCCCAGTTCATGCACTGATCCACTACAAATGTCACTTTCCAATTTTGAATTCTCCTTATACCCTAGGCCTCGTATCCTGCTAGTAGTGTTGGATAGGATTTTTTTACATACATTAAAGTAAATATCCGCATGTTGTGTACATATACATTACACCTGTACAGGTATTTTTTGCGTAACAGGTCAATTTTTGTGTAAAAGTTTCATTTTTATTTGAGAAAGTAATACGATTCCTTAGGAATACCATTTATTTATTCACTGCAAAATCCACTGCAATTTGGCACTGTTCTATAATGCAAATTCTGATATGTATAAACAAATCTGCATATAAGACAAAATGCAAATTTCACAGATCCTGATTGGCCAGGCAAATGTTTGTTCCACAGCGTAAATAGTTTTGATTATATTAACATGGACAAAATTATAGTAGAATGAAATATTTCTACGTTTAAAAGCTCTTTGTTTCACTACTACTCAATCCAAATCAAGTAAGAAGTTTCCCAATTTATGTACTTATTGTATGGCAGCGTTCAGTAAGCATACTTTATGTCCCACACATCGCAGTCACGTGACACTGGCGTCAGGAGGTTGGGACCTCTTGTCAGCCATTCGTAAAGTCCAAAATGCCATGGTTAAATATCGCAACCTTGAAACTAATTGTTAAAACTTGAGAGGTGGATTTTCACCAAAATATTTTATTTAATCAAAAAAAAAAAAAAAAAAAAAAAAAAAACTATGTAAACATTGCAGCAACAGGTTTCTTATCTAATGCATAATTTGTACGTTATTTTCCATTAATGTCGCGAAATTGCTAGTAGGATTTACTAACCATGTGATTAATCACAAATAAAAAACATATAAAAGTTGTATTATAAAAGTGAATGTAAAATTTGGATCATCACTTAAGTTCAAGATTTTACAGGGTGCATGACCAGTGGTAGACCTACGATGGGTATGGAGAATGGTTTCCAGTAGGCATTGTGGACTGTAAAATATGCCTTCCACTTTTGATGTAAATTCACTTTTATCTAAAAACACAGAAAAAATCGACCAAAATTTAGCAAATGTGCAGAATATGAAGGGTATTTCCCAACAATTTGTAAAAGTTGAATCTACAGAATCGAAATAGCTTCAAAAATAATACAAAGAATAAAACAATAGTTGTGATATTGGTCTACAAATGTTTAATTAAGAACTGATATTCCATTATAATTAAGATCATACAGATAAGGGCTGGTCTCACACGAATTAGTTCATAAAATTGTATTTTATCAAAATCTTGACCCACAACATACAAAAGTGATTTCATAAGCTATAACATATCAAAGTTAAATACGCTAAAAATTGGAAGGTTCCGGTAGTCAACAGTGTTGTACTTTCAGCACAGTACAAAAACACTATGGTCAGTAGGTTGTTACATTTTTAAAATAAATGTTTGTTCTGTCAAGTTGATATTGACTGAACAGTATATGTATTCTGAAAGTTTGAAAAGTATGGAACAGAACTTACAGTTTGAGAACAGCCTGAATTCATTATGGATACTGTTCAGACAGACACAAACTCATATCTAACAGTTAAGAAACAATTAAAAACAGAACACAAAACTGTTTTCATACCATTTTCATAGTGTTTTTTTTTTTCAGTAGGGGTGGCAAAGGCTACTACATCCTTATACGGGTGAGGCAGTATTCACAAGCGAGACACAATTCTTGTACTTTGATATTTGTTACTATAGTCAGCGTATCTCTCTGTCACAGTTCTGTAACTGTTTACAGTAATATGAATTTGAGAGATTATAGTATATTTTAATAATGTGTCATTCAACTTGTGGAGATTCAGATCACAGTAATCTTATATTTAGTGCCAGTATTCCCGTATCCATGCTTGACACAAAGATTCATGCATGAACAGGTCATGTGACCCATACGCTAATGGAATGCGCTTGTCAGTGCAATGTCTTTTTGTCACGTACAGAAAACTCAGTAATTACGTCAAAAAATTTTTTTAAATCATACGTAGTTTAAAGCCTCCGGGCAAATGTTAGAATCAGCATAAAAGGCACGACGTATTTGAGAAGACTGCCTGCTTTACAATGTGTTATAGCAATTAACAAGTGTTAATGGATGTAGCAAGTCAGTGTGTTATGTTGGATTATTTTCAGTGTTTGTTTTAACTGGATTGTTCCAGTCAAAGTGTGGCCCAGTACGTCGAATCCAGCTGGCCGTATGTGATACACACGAATCGCGTCACGGAGGGTGATCTACTTTTGTTCTGATAATTTTTGTGTGCCATAATCGTTTAACGTTAATAACCTGAACTTTGTTTTTTGTGTAACCTGCAGTATTCACAGTATCCCTCCGCCGACACACAGGCTTTTTTTTTTTAATTTTTTTTTTAGTGATCTAGTTTGCGCCATTTTGGCTTCTTTTTTTCGCACGTATGGCCACTTGTAGGTAATGTGAGCCAGATCAGTTTTCGTTCATTTGTACATGTGTGTTTTTATACATATTTATTCAATAAACTATTTACTGTACTTCAAAACATGTTACACTCAAACAATACCGAACCATGTAAAATGCAATATCACAATTGATGCAGACAAGAAGCCAATTATAACACTATATTTCTGTTCCCTACCACAGATAAAGAAATTATCCACATTGACGGTATGTCATGGTCTCAGGAGCGGGAAGTATGGAGGTTTGACTTACGATGCCAGGTTTTAGAATACTGTTACAATTTCTCTTTCTATAAATTAAGTGAGCTATACAAAGTTCGTTAAGGGATGAAGGTCTTAATCAAATAAAAGAACTAACTATAGTTTCTTATTCTATTTACAATAACGAGAGCAAAATCCTCTGAACACAAATTTTCACAATAAATTTAAATCACTTACTGTTCACAATTTACACCAATTAATAAAATGCATAATTATGACAAAGAAATCAATGAAATTAAATAGTTAAAGCTCAGTCCCAATATACCGTGTAACCTATTCAAATATTATATAAAATGTGTGTGCAAATTGACAGTTCGAATATTTACAATAAAATACGTTTTACACTTCCATTCAGTCCCACCTCAGTTCAGTCCATGTCCCGCCAGTCGCAATGTTCAAGAATCCTCCAAGCGCCCTCACGCACAGTAGGCTTCACTCATCGGTTTCACGCCCTCTCGTCCACTGACGCCACGGAGACTTCACCCGTCGTCCTCCCGTGATCTCCAGTCGTCGTCCACACTTCATTTCGCTCGCGCACACTCGCCAGGCGACCTACGTCAAAGACTGCCGGCCGCTGGGTTGCGGCAATATATATAGTGTCTTAGGCCGCCACCTAGAATCTTCCCCAACTCGCGTGATGCATCGCAGAGAGCTGAGGCACCAGCAAGTCTCACCAGAACATTCTTGCATCGTCGTTAAACGTATAGTAAACTCTTGCAGGCGAGAGGAGGTCTGTGACGTCAGTAAGTCTCGCCGCAGTCGGCATTCACGGGATTCCCTGAAAAGGGGGGGGGGGGGTGCAGACAGCCAAGAGCGCATCGTTCCAGGAAGAGGAACAGGGGAGGGCAAGGTGGGTCTCAGATTATGGCGCGGGCAGCTCAGTCGGCGCCAGCTGCAGCATGTAACACTGGACGCTCCTTAAGTCTGTTCGTCCAGAACAGACTCTACAGAATCAGGACCTTCGTACAGCGCCAGTCGGTCGATGTGGACAACCTTAGGCCCTGCCTGAAAGTCCTGTCGGTAAATCCTGTAGACCACATCATTTATCTGCTTCAAGTTCCTTTACGTGCCTTCCCAAGATTTCTGTAGCTTTCGGCAATATCCCTTCTTCCTTTGAGGGTTGTACAACCACACCAGCAGTCCATCTTGAAATGTCTCCTCAGGTTTTCTTCTGTCATATAGTGTTTTCATTCTGTCACTGTTAACGTTAAGGTGCCTCAAGGCAAACTCATGAATGTCGGTTAACTTCTGACATAACTTAATAGCATATTCTGGAGTGGCTGCTTCTTCCTCCACTGGACGTCCGAAAAGCAGGTCACCAGGTAAGCGGAGCTCTCTCCCAAACAGCATCCTTAAAGGTGTTACCCTTTTGGACTCGTGGAGCACCGAGCGATATGCGAGGACAAATAAGGGTACCTTAGAATCCCAATCCCTCTGATTATCTTCTACGAAGATAGCCAGGTACTGTTTCAGGGTACGATTTAGCCTCTCAACCATTCTATCCGACTGAGGGTGTAATGTTGTGGCTCGGGGTTTCTTCTTTCCTAAAATCCTCGTTACTTCTTGGAAAAGAGTTGCTTCAAAATTTCGTCGTTGGTCCGAATGAAGCTCCAGTGGCACTCCGAACATGCTCGACTAGGGCATCAGCTACTGTGACTGCCTCTTGATTTTGAACTCGTATGACTTCGGGCCACTGTGAAATAGTCTTGTGCTACTGTAAGGTATCTATTTCCCCTCTCAGTGATTGGTAGGAGTCCGAGAATGTCAACTGCCATCCTCTCGAATGGGGCCCCAACATTGTACTTCTGGAAGGGACAGCGTCCCTTAATAATCGGACCCTTCTTTGCAGTACATGCATCACACAGACAGCACCACGTCTCAACATCCTGCCGACAATGCAGCCAATAGAATCTCATTCGAACTCTGTCAAGTGTCTTACTTACACCGAAGTGACCACCTGCTGCTGTGTTGTGCAGGTCTATTAGCACTTCTGGGATTCGGCCCTCTAGTAGCACCAATTGTAAATGACTCTGTCTGCCATCGCTACTTTCCCAATTCCTGTAAACCTCACCATTATATATAACAAGGGAATTCACTGTGCCCAGTATGCCTTGAATGTCACACCTAGGTTAGATATCTCCTCCCATCTCGGTCGACGCCCGGTTTCCTTCCACGCCAATATTGGACGCAAGGTGGGGTCACTTAGCTGATCATTTCTTATGTCCTTTTCATCCCGTGTAGATGACCCATCACCAGATAAAGGGCCTTGAATTCTTGTCCTCCTTGCTTTCCACGATACACCAACCTTCTCCTGGCGTTCACAATGACGACATAATGGTTCGCATGGTCTCCTGGAGAATGCATCAGCATTGTTGTGAAGGCGTCCTGACGTGTGGTGTATTTCAAAGTCATATTCTTGCAGGTGCTGTATCCACCGGGTTATTTGACCTTCGGGGTTCTTGAAATTTAGTAGCCAGCGTAATGAAGTATAATCTGTTCTTAGGATGAAGTGTCTGCCATAAAGATATGAATGAAAATGTGCAATTGCCTTCATCATGCCAAAAGATCCCTTTGTAACACACAATAGTTCCTCTCGGGCTTGTGTAGCACCTTACTGAAGTATTCCAATGCCCGCTGTTTTCCATCCTGGATCTGAGATAACACAGCCCCGATTCTAGCATCACTAGCATCAGTATCCAGAATAAATTCAACCTCTTTACTCGGGAATACTAGTACTGTGGAAGGTATCAGAATTTCCTTTAGTCTAATGAAAGCAATTTCGCACTCTGGGGTCCAAAAAAAGGTTCTTTTTGTCTCAGTGAATTCATGCAGAGGTTTTGCGATAGTGGCGAACCCAGGCATAAATCGACGGTAGTAAGAACATAAGCCCAGAAAACTTCGAATTTCAGTTTTATTCTTTGGTAGAGGTTAGTCTCTTATTGCTCTGGTATTCTCAGGGTCTGTTTCAATCACATAGGCTGATACAACATGGCCCAAGGAATTACTTTTCTTTTGGAAAAGGTGGCATTTCTTGGGAACCAATTTCAGATTGGCTTTAGTCGCTTTCTGAAACACAGAATCTAAGCATGCCAGGTGCATGTCACAGTGTTTCTCTTACCCGCAGAGGGGAGACAAGCACTTGTGCGTGCTCTTTTGATATGTCCTTTCATGTGTTCTTCACAGTAAACATGTCTGGGAGGAGGATGGTTATTGTTGATTTATTAATCTTTATTTTTTGTACAGTTTCTGTTTTGGATAAGTTAGTGTTCTCTGCCTGTCTAATAAATTTTACATTGTGTGAAAACGGTTTTTTTTTTTTTTTTTTTTTTCTCAAATTCTTTTATCTTCATTTTCAACATATTTCCATGATCCAAATTTTCGATTACCTATCCGAATTAACTTTGGTCCCTGTTAGTCGAGATAATATACTTTCCACTGTATTTGTAAAGTTTTTGAAGGGTGCCAGAACACGAGAGACTCATCCATCCAGGGTGTGGAATCTTCGCCCATGTGGCTCTCCTCAGTTCACCCCGCGATGAGGTGATATCGTTGTAATGAGGCAATAAACCTGTTATGCATATCTAACGAGAGTGTTGGCCCTCTTGTATACCACTAAATGTTTAGTGAGACTATTGAATGGCCATCTCACATGCCAGACACAAACAATAAGTTAAGATACTGTCAGGAGGTAGAAGAAAACCCAAAACAGTTATACGGCTGTAAAGCGACCTGCAGTGAAATAAAAATAACCTCTTTCCACTGAATTGACCTTTATTCACTGAATTCCCCCCTATGGGTGAGGCACGTACTTTTTCATGGTTTGCATCTTATTAGTCTCATAGATATTAGCAAGTCGCAATAAAGTCAGATGGTATAAATACAAGTATAAAAAATGGGTTAGGTAAACAACCATTGTTCCCAAAGGTTCCATCCTTTGCCCTATATTACATTTATTTATTTATAATATGCTAGATATAAATAATCTGTATTCCAACATTCTACTCATTGTG
Organism: Dryococelus australis; assembly: GCA_029891345.1. Taxonomy (NCBI): domain Eukaryota; kingdom Metazoa; phylum Arthropoda; class Insecta; order Phasmatodea; family Phasmatidae; genus Dryococelus; species Dryococelus australis. The sequence goes on along the minus strand of CM056994.1, from coordinate 183,152,536 downwards.
GATGATACCTACTAAATTTGTATTTAAAGATGAGAATCTGACCGCAATTATGGTGTCATTAAATGAGACCATTCATAACTAGGTAAATTGTTTACAGCAAATAATATTTCTTTAAACTGGGATCAAATAGTTTTAATGGAATTCCCCACATAAAAACAACAGGACTATAAGTTTTTAATAAAATATATAAACTATGATTAAAGAAAGCCATCCTACAATATTTTAGCTTACATATTGACAGTCATCTTTATGGGAATACTCACAATGATAACATAGTCCCGAAACTAACCGCAGCGTGTTACACTTTATATAATTTATCATATCGTCTAAAGACATCCTCCCTTAAACAAATTTATTTTTCATACTTTCATGCTTTTATGTTATATTGTATCATTTAGTGGGCACCTTCTTCTCAAACTATCTAAAGTTTTCAGATTCAAAAAAGAGCCATAGGAAATATTTAGACATATCTTGTGTAGGTAGATGTTTGTTTTGCAACATTTTTGACTAATGCTATATTCCAGAGCTACTGCTCATCATAGGATCGCTGGAGAGATTTGATAGCAAATAAATAAATTAATTAATTAATTAACTTTAGCAACAAAAATTCGGTGTATGCAGTTACAAAATTTCCTAGGTTTACACAGTTCCCTGCTGTAAAAATTGTTAGTTTTTCTGACTGCAAGAAATTACCATACATACTGGGTCATATATATTTGTGTTCGACAATGTTTGTGATTTTCCCCGTGTTGTGGATTAACGAGCAACAATTAGCTGAAAACTGTTTTCAGTGCAAAGGATTGACAGTTAATGTGTTGATATTTGTGAATAGAGAATTGAGGCTACAAGTTCAAGAGCTTCACCGGTTGTGCAACAGCTATGCATGTGAATTTGGTGGTACAATCCTGTTCAGATATTTAGAATATTTGTTATATTACAGGTTTATTCTCATGTAAGGTGGAGTGTGAATCGTATGAGAGCTGTTGAATTGGCTGACAGAGAATATTTTCGTCAGCTGTCTGTTAGAAAATTATAATAGTGTGCAGTGTACATGTGAACATTTATTCTATTGAACCATACGTTTCTAATTAACTGTATGGCGAACCACTTGGTTTGCTTTATCATTGTGCATTGATAGGTTTTGTACATGTCCCATTCTTTGCATACCCGTGACAAATTATGTTACATTCAATACTGTTGTACATATATTTATTTATATATGTAGCCCCTGGAAACTGTTTACATACAAATATACACCACTCTGATTCCCCGAGCTCTTGTGAAGAGAGCATAGAGGGCGCACATATGAAGCACATGATAGCCCCTCCTCTCTCCCCACCTGCACACACTTTGCTGTCCTCAGCAAGCTAATTGGTGCAGATTGGAATGTCATCAGTCTTCTGTAGCTTGATTTCGGTTTTCAGGTTTTTCTTTGGCCGTAACCACTCCGCTGCTATCTTTAAATATATACCTTTTTACATAATAAGTATTTTCTGGTACGAAGTGTTTTTCACATAGCCCAACTGCTTGTACCAATTTCAACTGGAAATTATTTTGCACTATCGCAGATTGCCACTTCACGCTTTAAGTGGATCATTTGGAACAATAAGAAAACGAAAAATTTGAAGGTTCAGTATAGCGGAAACATAAAAATACAGATATTTTTAAACAATAAAATTATATCGAGACCACTATATGTTGCTAATGAATTTAATAACTATTTTCTAAATATTTCCACTGCCCTAAATATAGAAAATAATAATAATAATACATCCAAATAAAATAGTTATGCATTACACATACTAGTAGTAGTATTACAACCCCAATACCCTAAACCAGTGTATCGTGGTTTGAGCAATGCATTATCATCGTACGGTATATTATTTTGGGGATCTGCTGCTATGCTAACAAAATATTTGTTGCTAGAAAAAGGGCCATTAGAATAACCTCTAAAGTAAATAGGTATTATACAAGTTGCAGACCTTTATTTAAAAAATTACAATTATCATACACATCAATCTACATCTTTGAACTTATTAATTTATTCACTCAAACAAAAGCGAATATCTTTAAAAATTTAGATTTCCATCACTATTCCACAAGGAATATAAATAAGTATCTATAGAGTATATTATCACCGGACTAATTTGTACAAGAGAAGTACATATTGAGTTGAAAGGAATACATATACACAATAAGCTACCAGACTCGATAAACTCAATAAACTTAAATAACTTTAAGAAATATATTAAATATCTTCTGCTGAGTGTATTCTATTAAACAGTTATTAAACACACTTAAAACACATTATGTCATATGTGCGGACGTGATGACAATGCAGTAGTATATGATTGTACTGGGTACATAATTGTATTTTTAATTTATACAAAAACTTTTTTTCATACAATATTTATTGACATATCCTATAATGTTGTGCTGCTAGACACGATATACGATATTACTGAACAAAATAAACTTGGAATTGTACAACCATAACATTCATTACAATAAACAAAAAATAAATAAATGTGGTGCAAGAAAAAATGCGATGCAGAGGTTTTTACGAACTCGGTATACTGCGCCAGCAAAAGATTATCGTACACGAAACCAACTTCAAACGCACCTAAATATATCACAATTCTGTATGCCAAACGGACATATGAAAATAAAAAGGCGATATTTAATATTATTCAGAAATCTCTGAAACTCCCATATACCGCCATGCTAAAAGCGGGTCAGCCTGCACTAGCGCTATTAGTTCGCAAGCCGCCTCGAACTTCACTAAGCGTACGCGTTACATCAAGGCAAAGAATAGCAGTTGCCAGACTTATCTTTATGACCGTGGGCTCCGATGCCAGATGCTCTTGGCCCCAACTTCCCACTTTCCTACTACTACAGGTAACTCCAGAACATCTCGACGTGGTTTTTACCGCAACATGCATTCTGGTTGAAGTTAGTGAAAAGGTGACAGTGATATTGGCACTGTCGCATTCTAAAGTAAAAGTGGCATCGGTGGTTCGTTTTCAGGCACAGCTTTGCTTAGTTAGGAAAATGTTTACCGACTATTTGGACTCCGCCATTGGAGTTGTGGAATGGCTAACAAGTGTGGCTCACCGAGGGAGACATGACTGGGCATGAGAGTGTTTTAGCTAATATAGTATACTACAATAAAGTCTATACAACATATTGATGTTTCATAGTATGAGTCAACAATCGGAAAATATTTGTTAGGCTAAAACACTATTTGTTGGAACGGATGACATTATTTATTTAAAATTATTTCAATACTTACGGCCAAATATATGTTTTGACACGGTATAATTTTTCTGGTATTATACACATAATAGTATCAGCAAAATTATAAACGTATTACATAATAGAGGTATATTTAAAGTAAACATATCCCTACTGGTTTATATTTAAATACCACACTATTATTTGGCCGACCCATTTGGTTTAACTAAGGAGTTCTCAATTTGGTTGTACGCCCTCTGTGGGGAGGTATGATAAAATGCTAGTAAAAAAATTACAAGCAAAATTATTATAAAACATCAACGAAGTCAGAATTAGAATGTGAACCCAATACCTAACTCAAGAGTAGATGTTGCACAATTTCTCCAGGCAAATCTGCAGCTGTACCGTGCGCAAGTGTGTGTGCTGCTATTGGCTTTCGTGTATTTCTCCCCAGTAGCTCACGGTCTGCGTTCAGCGCCGCGCTCAAGCGTGCGACAAGCTTAAAGAGTGCCTAATGTGCGGGGGCGTCACAACCAAGCAAGCACTGGAGACACTGGGACAGCTTGCCGGCAGGAAGAATATATAGCCACACTTTGTACCGTCAGTAATTTTCTGTGTTGTTTATTGTTCATTTCTGCTGAAGGTACTAATTTAATTGATAAGATGAAAACACCGATCATTTAAATTATTTTACTGAATATTTTTCGAATTTTCACTGGCTTTTCATTCAGTGCTGTTATATACTAACTTATAATCATACTGTGGAATTTAATGGTCTCTCACTAAAAGTCTAACGTTGTGCCAACAATATTAATGTTAAAAGTACAGTATATTTCTTACCTGTGAACAGTCAATAACCAATGTTGCTCTTTGTGTAATATAAATTTTGTGACACTGTCACATCCTTACTCTAGTGTCAATATTAAGGCAGTGTTTATGTTGTTGCAATAAAATATGTTTGTTTAATTTATGTAAACGCATTTGTTAAAAAAAATTCTTGCCTTTTCTTTGCTTTGAAACAACATTCTGATGTAAAATAAATTTAGTACAATTATTTTGCACAGAAGGAAATATTATATGGAAAAAAAAAGGCAGGGGAAAGAATCGAACCTGCCTCTTGTGTGAATGACTTTCCCCACCGTAGAGCGAACATGGACTAGAGATATCTCGCTGGCTGGCCACAACCCGTCTCCGTGTCCTGACATTGAAATGCTCGCCTGCCAATACAACTATCGCAAACGGCGTAGATAGGATTCGAAGTTAGAATACTGTTGAGTAAACATGTGCTTTAAGATGTTTTACTTATACTTCCTCCTACCATTCTGTAAGGCAGTTTCATTAAATTCAAATTGGTAGAAGCATTTTATTTATATAAAAAGATTGTCATTTAAAAATTAAGATTTAAATAAATACGTCCCTCGCTGTTGAATATGTGTCTTTGACAGGTGTGATATTTTGGGGTAGGTCAGTACTGGACACATACACAGAAGACGAATAATCGGCCTACCTCATCTTTAGTCTACGATCTCCACTTCCTGAAACCCAACATATTACCAATTGCTCTCTTCCAACTTTTCTAACAGAGTTTCATATCGTGGGTATCCTGTAACATTAAACGACAAACTGCAGTATTCTTTCTTCATGTGAAAATACTCAATGACCTAGAAATATATGCATACTTGGAACACGTAAACTGCTTTGCAATTTTAATGTAGTGGATTCATTTTACGAGGCTTCCGCTGTTCACTAGTATCCGCCATTTTAAAATATAATTTAAGTATAAACTGGTGTTGGCTGTATATTACTTTAATGTTGTAGTAACACAAGTATTTTGTTATTCGTATTATTTTCAGAGTAATAACACTTTAAGTTGTCGCAACATTAGTTAGAGGTTTCGTTAACTTTAAGACTTCTACAATATATTTGCATTATAGTATTACAAAACTGTAAATTTTTTACGTTATTAAATTTCTTACAACGTTGTTAATTTTACTAAAACAAAAACGTTCAAATAAATGGCTCAGTAGTAATTCTTTTGTTGTAACAACAATGCACTTTTCATAGGTACATATATATTATATATTTCTAATTGTATAACATATTAAACAATGCATATGTATAATATGCCCATAAACTATTTCCCAAAAATATTTTCTTTCAAGTTTCCTATCGCATAGTAAGAAAACAGAGCATGTGAACATACACGCGGAAACACTTCATTTGTTCTCTAAAGGCGCTTACTTTTTTCGGATAGAAAGAATTTTAGTTTTTCCGTCCATCCCACCCTTCAGGAGGATAATCACCGAGTTCTTTATTGAGTTTCAGGAGAGAAACTAAGCTCCACATCTGTGTGTGCGAAATGTTTCTGGTTGTCTCTAGGACTGTTGCAAAGTTTTCGACAACTTTGAACGCAGTTTGTCTTGTAATGGGACAACAGACACGAAAACTTGTCCTCCTTCCTTCTCCCCTCTCCCATCAACTATTTCGCTGGTACTTTCAGGACTATTTTAGTTGCCAACTTGACACACTAAAAAAGCTATTATTTACCTACCGGTCACAAAATATCTGTATTTTCATAGAATTTTTCTTTTCCTGTTCAGCTGTAAAAGTAGGGGAAAAGTGAACAACAATCACCAAAAAAGTAATTTAAAGGAAGCAAAGGACGTTGATTCGAAAGTGGATTCCCAGCATAGCAGGATTTAAGACATAATAGTCAATATGAGAGGTGGATGGAAAGAAAAATGCTCTCCTCAGTAGCGGATATGATCACTTCTGAGGGTACAGTAGGATGTGCAGCGTCTGTTCACACGCAATATGAGGTTGTCGACGATCTCTCGAGGCCGAGCTGATCGTGATCGCAGCAGCTTGGTCGTTCATGGTGACTGGCGGCGTGCTTCCAGGCGTCTTCTGGCAACGTCGCACACGTATACCAGGAGATTTGCCAGTGGACTATATGCGGGCCAACCCCAGCGGCGAATATCTTCATTCGCTAACAGCTCGACGACAGCCACTGTACGATGAGGTATAGCGTTGATGTTTATGAAGAGGAATTCAGGGCCCACAGCCAACACCCTCTGGACTTCAGGCCTGCTCTCAAAACAGAGGGTGGCGTGTGACGTCATCGAGAGTGGTTATAGCCGCTCCCTGCTGGAGTCCAGATGCTAACACGTGTTCCCTTCCTCGTCTTTGGCGCGACAGCCGCCAGTTCTTGGGCTGACTTCCAAGTTAGCAGTAACGTTTCACTATGTGCGAGTATTTTATGTATTTTCATTGACAACATGCCGCATCACTGCTGTGTTACCGGTTGGAATGAAAATTATGAGAACGGTCCGTGAGTTCATGTGTTTGGTTCCCCAAAAAACGAAGAAAGGCGAATGTTGTGTTGCGCAAAATTCCTCGCGCCAACTTCAAACCATCGGACTCTTCTAAAGTTAGTATACTGTGTGTAACAAATAAATATATATTTTTCTACAGACGTTCCTGACTATTACAGTCATTTCCTACTTTGTTAACACATTCCGCAGTTAAAAAATATAGTGAACAGTATATACAGAACAATAATTTGTCAACATACGCGGCAGCTTGTTCAGATGAAATTAAGTTTCTGTATTAGAACCGCATAACTACAAAACTCAATGACTTAAATAGATGTAACTGGTCTGTAACGTACTATTAGCTTTTAGTAATTTTTATAGCACTGAAGAAGAATAAGGCCGAACGTCTTAAACGTTTTCACATATTAGGATCATACAAACTGTAACGTCATCTTTGTTTTCTCTGTACAAATTGAAAGAAAAATTCACGCGCTTAATGATAAGTAATACCTGCTAGGTTTACGTCCTATTACGTGGAAGATGTCAGGAACTAAAAAATGTACGTAAACAGAATGTCAGTTAAATCATTATTAAAACCGCCTAAAACTATTACAAACCAAAATTCCGATAGGGATTATAACTAACTATTCAGTTCATTTGTAATCGGTGCTTTTACAGTAGTCGTCAATTTCGACGAAGTTACCGGACTACCTACATAAAACGGAAAATAATTTCGTTGAAAGGAATTAAACTTTCCTTAGGTTTCTTACGTAGTCACGCTTCGTAGATATTTCCGCTAATAACAAAAATCGTAAATCTATACCACAGCGAGTCCGTTGAAAATATAATTAGAATTCTCCTATAGCGCGCAATCGTTTACAATAAACACATTTCCTGTAACATTTACATACGTAGCGTATTTTTCATTTAAATGTATTTTTTAATCCGACGTGTTTCATTTTGAAAATAGTTTTTTTTTTTTGTTAAATTTAAAGTTTTTACGTGTGAGGCTGTTACTCTGATATTTTATACACGTCAGTATATGTCGTTATATGCTACAGTCTAATATTTAATTATTTGGAATACTGTAACATGTTTGCTATTACATCAATTTTTACTGTTGATGCAATATTGTAAATATTTCTGTGTTGGCATTTATAATTCCCGTGGTGGATTTTCCACAGGATATAAGACAGCGAAATTTTATTTTATATTAAACTAATATAAGAGTTACTAGGTCAAAAGAAGGATAAAGATTTTCAATTGAAATATAACTTATTATTTACTGTGTCTGTATTTTTAGGTTTTGAAATCATTGCCTATTTTAGACTAAGATGGTTTTAACTGTTAATTACTGTTAGATAAATTTTAATTCCATATAATTTTTAAACTCAATTGATTTTTTTATTAATAGGTTCAGTGTATAAACAAATTGTTAAAATAAGTCCGTTCTATATACTTTTTACTTATATTTCTAACCCTCTCTTATTCAACTTCTACCCAGAAGTGTTAACACACTATTTAAAAAAATACGCCAATGAATTACATACCATTGTTTATAATGTCTAAGTTATTGTATTTTTTGGCATATTGTGGTTAATTTGTCAATTGTTATCGCTACTCTAATTTTCGGCCAGAAAAAATCAACTAGGCATCATTTGCAAGAAAATAATCAGAAAGTTGTTTCTATGTCTGTATGTGTTTGTATGAGTATGTATGTAAATATGCGAATGTGTATATGGTATGTTTATGTTTATGATTGTGTGTCTATGATTATGCATGAGTGCGTTTGTAAATAGACTATATATATATATACAATATTAACGGGTTTGCGTAAATCACAGTGAAATGAACACAATGGTGTTCACAATATATATATATATATATATATATATGTTTACTTATGCGTATGTGTGTACTTGTATGTATACAAAAATATGTAAACACACAAATACACTTACCATTGTGTTCATTTCACTGTGATTTACGCAAACCCGTTAAAAATTAAATGTAGACACCAAATATGTTAAAGTTACCATAATGTCTGTCAGTAGCTGATCTTGTTGACATTTCCTATCGTAAATATATTGGTGATTTTTTTTTAAATTAAAGTGTTATTCGAGGTTTCATCTACATGCCACTTAAATTTGATTGAAAGACGATCTCAATATACCCATTATACAGTTGGTGTACGTGGCAACCTACTATTCAAGGGGTTCCGGATTCGAAACCTGGTTGAGGCGTGAATGGGTATGTCGTTTATTTGTTTACGAGTAGCTTTAGTTTATATATAAACCCCACTTCCTGGCTGTGCCTCCCAGTATAATATGAAGGCGTTAATAAGTAACGTCATTATCAATTAATGGTTCATCCCCCTCCCCTCCCGGATTAAATAAATAGTTTTTAAATAAGGTGATTGTAGTTTAATGGGACATGTCTATTAAAATTTTCGTAGTGGAGTTTGATAGGATATTTGCATTGTACTTTTTGTAGTGTGTGAGTACATACAGAGTTGAGTCATTTCAGTATTCAAGATTCATGAAAAAAAGAGTGATGTGGAATTTTCAAAATATTCATTCACTTAAAAATCGAATCCGCGCCGAAGGACTCGTGTCTTTTTAATAATAACTGTAATAAATTATGTGTAAAATGGCTTAAGCCATAAAATTAAACTACCCTGCCCTGAATGTATTTAACAAAAAAACCTATTTACAGTTCATCGGAGAACTTCGTTTTGTTTACTTTCGTCAGGAAGTATGAATATTGTCATGTTAATGGGCTCCCTAATTGTGATAACGGGTCTCATTGTAAGCTATTGTGCTTAAAAAATTTAAAAAATCCTTGGGATCTTTCAATGTAAATCTTTTTTCAGGACAGAAATGACAGTCGATATTTTGTTGTTCTTTCATATATTTGGTTCCTGAAACATAAATTTGATCGTTGAAAACTGTTAGCACAAATTGCTGTAAGTAGCCCAGCTTCTATTTGCGGTATTTACAGTGTTTTAAACTATAGCGACATCTTTTCTGAACAAATTGCTGTAGATACTATTAAATCACTAATCACCGCTTAAAATTCCGATCGAATTTTTTGTAAAAAAAAAAATAAAAAAAAAAAAAGCAAATGTGAAGCTCTGCTTCAAGTCTGACACGCATGTGAATCAGCAAACTCGAGCAATTTTATGCGAGTACACCTGTCCTGCCAAAAGACTGTCCTGCTTGAAAGATTAATATTTTTGTCCCGCCAGTTGGTGAAATGTGTGATTCCTACAAATTTTCTGGAGTACGATTAAATGCTGCTATCATGGGGTTGGTGCGTTTACCGAACTACATGACGTTAATGAATTTGGTTAGCAAGTCTGCTTGGTTATTCGACACGTCTGTATTTGGTAGCCCAAATTAATAAACTGTTATTTTGGTTGAAGAGGGGTTACTATTTTAAGAGGCAATATTTTTGCTGCAGAAAAAGGTACTTTGTTTTTCTAACCCCCGCCCCTTGGGAAGGTGCACCTCTGAACGCTGTCTGGTGGCTACTACTGGCAATGAGTTCAGCCTCGCACACTCTGGCACCTTCCGTACGCCTCTCCGCCATTCCCGCCGCCGCCTTAACCTTCCCGAGCCGCGTTTTCGTGTATAAATATCCGTCCCCAGCCTGAGCAAGTGTGCAGTATTCCTCTTCGATAGATCTTGTCTACACCACTTCGTATTTCAAGGCTTCAGCATGCTAGACGCGTTTTCACGTAATATGAATACACAAGTTAATTATTGCAATGAACGTAGTTGTTGTTATACTGGGGGTAGAGTTTCTCTTTTAGTAGTTTTTTTTTTTGTAGGGAAGTGTTTCTTCACTGTTTTGATTGTGTGAATTTTCAATATGGTATTTTATGGGAATGTTTGTAAGACGTGGATTTTTCTTTTTTGTGGAGTGCTGTAGGAATGGTCTCCTGCACTACGATTTGCCAAAAGAATTTTAATGCCAAGGAGTTTAGTTGATATTTAATGACGTGCCTTTATGCTCATGGTTAAGTGTAATAAGGGTTTTTGCTCCTTCTCAATGGTATTCTTGAAATTAGCATTCCATGTTGTACTTTTTAGTGAATCATCAGGCGTACTTTACTTTTAAAGTTGTAATGGTGCTTGCTTTACTCAGGGAGTCGTTTTACCTTTTTTAATGGGATTTTACAAGTGTTTATTCAGGTTGGGTGATTTCTCAGGATATATTAATATTTTTGTTTTTGTGTTTGCTCCAGTGTATGTGTGTTCTCTCCTTCCCCTAGTTCACCGATTGGTAGCCAGCAACAGAAATTTAAAGATGCAATTTAAATTTTTCAAATCAAGTTGCAAAGTGGTTTTTCTTGGTGATAATGTATAGATGGGCTTCAGTATATTTGTATTGATATTGGAATTTTTATGTCTATGCTTAGAGGAGGGCATCTTAGGTAACTATTTTCTTTAATTCCAAGGTGTGTGAGCTGCATTTCCAGTCCGACCACATACTAAAGGAAACAAGCTGTTACGATTCCAAAACTGGTAAATATCTGACTGCACCACTTTCCCACCCAAGACTCAGCGAGGATGCCATTAAAGAAATATTTCCAAGTTGTCCCGTCTGTTTGTCCGCCACTAGTCACAGTCGAGAAAGTCCTGATACGAAAAGAGTACGTTTGGAAAATAAAATGCTTGAAGCTGCTATTTCTCAGAGTTTTGCACTGAAAAATAAGGAAGACAGGGAATCATATTTCAATTCACTTTCTGAAATCAGCTCAGTTTTGAAAACCATGAAACCATCTCCATTTTGGACAGTGATAGAAAAGGAAAGTACAACTATATTTCCAAACATAGATGTAGAATGTGGACCTGTTATAACTTGATCTGTAGTCATAAATAACGGGTAACTCGTGTCAGCGTACCATAACACAACAGAGCTGAAGATCTGCAGACAGTACAGATTACCTATGGCAATAAAAACACCACAGATTGGTTTCTTGTGTTAGATGAACTTCAATCGTTTAAAACAACGCAGTTAGAAAAAGGAATCCAATGCTTATTTGACTGTGTATCGAATTTGCTTCAGACAAACAAACACGTGTTCAGTGAAACCCAAACTTTAATTATAGATTCTATAACTGAACAGATTATGGTCCTGAAATGTGACAAGCGACATTACACTTATACTTCAGCATTTCTAATCTTTTCTTCTCTTGTGAACTCCATTTCACCTCATATGAACAAATTTTTTAGGAACTCTGGAAATAAAATTTTGCCGCATCCTTCCACAATAAGAAAAATATGCTTGTCAATAAAATCTAGCCCCATCGAAGAACAAGAAGATTATAACTTTCTTACATACTCAAGAGAAAAGTTCTTTTACTTACGGAAAAAGATCGTTTATTAGTCCTAATGGTAGATGAAATTCACTTGAAACCTTTTATTGATTACAAAGGTGAAAACGTAATTGGTATGGCATCAAACAATGCGGAGGCCGCAACAACTGCTCACGTTTTTATGGTTGCCAGTCTTTTGTCATCTCACAAAGATGTTGTTCATATTTTGCCTGCCAAAACAATGACTTCAGAAACACTATTCACCACAGTCAAAAATTAATTACTGGACTGGAAGAAATAGGTTTCTCTGTTGCGTGTGTTGTCAGCGATAACAATACTATAAAGCGAAAAGCAAAAACATATCTCTGTCCCAATCAAAGCGTGAGCATTGTGTACACTCATCCAAACCACTCAAAGAAAACTTTATTTTATGTGATCGATAGTGTCCACATATTAAAATGCATCAGAAATAACTGGATCAATCAACTCAATCCAAGACAGTGCATGTTATTTCCACAGTTTGATAACATTTTAGACCCTGCAACAGAAACTGCTTCTTTCAATGACTTAAAAAAAAATTTCATAGTTCATAATCACTGTCTCTGGTGAAAAACAAAATGGCAAACTAGTCCTTCGAGTGTTCAGCGAGTATGTTACAGCTGCTCTTTCAGAACTACGAGAAAAGCGAAACTTGCCAATATACCAAGGAACAAAAGCCTTCATCGAAATTATCGTACGGTTGTGGAAAATCATGAATTTCAAACATATAAACAAATGAACACGTTTGAAAAACATGTGCATGCAGCCCTTAACTCTTTCTTCAGGCAACGGATCCATTGAATTCCTTGAAAGTATGCTCGTTTTGATAGAACTGTAGAAAGACTCCAGCTTGGAAATTGGTAAACTTAGCTGAGAGACACATTTCGCCCTGACACATACGACTCACGCCCTACTCGAACTTGCTAATTACTGTATGACAGAATTGAATTTCAGTTATTTTCTTCCAGGTAAAATACAAACTGATTCTTTGGAAGAAAGGTTCGGAAAGTATAGAATGTTAGCTGGCAGTTAGTATAACATAATAACATATCAGTTAGACAAATCTTCGAGTGCGAAGCAAAGCTAAAACTGCAGGATTCTCTGCCACTGGTTCTGAACTCAAGCAAACATGGTTTGATAGAAATAAAGTCGTTTGATATCAGTGATGCTTGTGAAGAAAAATCTACAGTGAAATTAAGCGAAATTATTCATAGCATTACCGTAGGTGAAAAATATTTACATGACATGGAGCCAGGAATGCCAGTACTTACATATATAGCTGGGTATTGTGTTTATAAACTGTTAAAGAAACTCAAATGGATTGCGTGTCACAGTGTTTTAGTATCTGATTTATACTTTGATTCATCTCATAGCCTCGTAAAGGAACTGGATCGTGGTGGTTTGCGATATCCACACCCGGATGTTGTGATTATTGTAATGTGCGCTTATGGGGTGATGCTAAAACTCATCTCAAAGCCATATGAACAAGGATTTTTAAATGCAGAAAATCACAAGCAAGTTCTTGTCATGATCATCACTGCGCAGCTCAAAGAACTGTTGTATCTCGACGTATGTGATGCTTAACACACTTTAGAAACTATAATACAACATATTTTGAGCATTTCTTCAAATGCTCTCTTGAGAAACTATTGTTTGAAGAAAAACGATACCTGCAAGAAAATCCAAAAAATAGAAAGATTTCAACTCTTACAAAAAATGTTAATGTACTCAAGACTTTCCCCCAGCAAAGGTGTAGCAGTGTTTCCTGAAATACAAGGTCTTAGTCTAAGTATAATCCATGAGTTGAGTGCAAATGTCTTGTCATTATTAAATAAAATTTTGAATTACTTTAGAATTACAAGACGTATGTAAATAGGGGTGACCGGGGCTAAAAGTTACAGGGGCACATTGTTACAGTTGGTTCTACAAGTTAGCAAGAGAGCGCAGCACTTCACCATTCCTACGTGGCGTGCGTCTTGCGTGAAGGCAGGCATCATTGGAGGTTAGTTTTGACTGTGTGTGTCCGGACGGAGTTATTTTACAGTTATTGTTCTGTCAGTGCGGAAGTAAAATATACTTTCTTGACGTGAAGTCGTCCTGCACGGACATCTTTCAAGGTAGTGTATGGTTAATATTACCATTCGAAATAGTTATTTGTGAGGTACATTTCAACTGTATGTAGTGTCAACTTGTCTGGCAGTGTGTTCGCGATGTAAACATAAAATGGTTGCCACGTGGGACACGTTGTTACATGTAACCGGGGGCAAGTTTCACTGTAACAACTTGCAACTTTGATATTTTATGTGGCTAGATTGCTATGAAACAATTAGTCTTGACTATTTATATTTTAAATGCTAAATTGTCTTTTTGAAGCACGTTTGTTTTTACTAATGTACTAGTTTTATGGGCTGTTCAGGATCTGATGAGCAACTGTCTCGGAGAGAAGCCTTATTTTTACATAATCAAATTTGTTATAATTTTAACAATTTAAATTTACTATGAGAATTAAAATTTAATATTTGGTAAAAAACGTCGAATAATGTCGAATTTCATAATACTAACAAACGTATTCTTTTCCGAAGCACTTCCTACGTTAGATAGCTAACGAGTAGAGACCGGAAAAATCCACATATTCATTTTGTGAAAAGATAGTGTTAGCTTTGCTAATAGTCCGCGACTTAGATAACACATGCCGAGAAATTTTCAGTCAGTAATATACACGCAAGAAAACGAAAGCCAAAGTATTGCCTCCCACAGTAATATAAAGTAGCCTTCGAGTCGTAGGCTAGACAATAGCATTGTTAAACGAACCAGTGTAAGTCTATAGGGCACAAGTAATTGAACACGCGAATTTTTCAGGTGTCTGCCTATGAGGTCAATGGTAGACCTAAAATTATATAAATGACACTGAAACAAATTGTATGTTTACAGGATGTTTCGTACTTATAAAAATATAACAAACAGAAGCACAGCACCTCTAGATATCTACAAAAGAGCAGCAGAGGCAGTTGCTTCTGGAACTTCGTCTTCAATTCGTGAAGTTGTCCGAATTCACGATATCACTTTCATGACACTGTCTAGATTTATAAGGAAACAAAATAAAGGACAAAATCTATGTGTTGGTTACGGAAAACCAAGGCAGTTATTCACAGATATTCAAGAAAAAGAAATTGAATAAATTTCTTTCAGTTGGAGCGGCCACAAAGAGTGGTTGGGTTACTCATGTGGAATTTTTACAATTTTTACCGCATTTCGTTAGGCACACAAGATGCTCCAAAGAACATCCTGTCCTTATATTACTGGATAATCACAGTTCTCATATATCGTTCTCAGTGGTGTCATTTTGTAAGGATAATGGGGTAGTTCTGTGTCGTTCCCTCCGCACACTTCCCACAAACTTCAGCCACTTGACATCTCTGTCTATGGCTCCTTCAAAAAGTTTATGAATGCTGCTTGTGACTCATGGTCATGGATGAAGAGACATCCCCGAGAGCTCATGGCCGTTTTTCACCTACCATCTATTGTTGATTTGGCTTTGCCCAATGCTGCAACACCTAGAAACACCCAAGCCGGATTTCGAGCTGCTGGAATTTGGCCTTTCAATTGCGAAATTTTTTCAAATTAAGAATTTCTTACTATTTTTGTCACAGATCGCCCACAATCAGAGTCAGTAGAAATCCAAGGAAATAAAAGCACCTCAGAGCCTCATTCAAACCAGCAAGTAGTTCTCAAGGAACCTGTCACTGGTCTTCTAAACAAAACAATGAACTTGCCTATATGTCTACCAGTGACCAGTGGGCCTACCCCAGGACCATCAAATGCTCAAACCAAGCGAACGCGCGCAACAAAAGAAGATACGTGTAGAAAAATGCTCTTGAGAAGATTCAAAATCGGAAAAGAATGAGGAACATATTTGCTGTGAATGTCAAAAATCCTGGTGTAATGCAAAACCTGGAGAAAAATGGGTGCAGTGCAAGAGTTTTAAATTGTGGGCACATTTTACTTGTGCACGTTTCAATGCCTTTTCTGTGTGTTCAAATTGTGATGTTGATGAGGAATGTAATGACTGAGTTGGAGTAGAAGCCTAGACATGATTTAAAGTTAAGCCTAATACTTAGAGCAGATTTTTGTTACGAAAGTAGATACCTTTATTAACAAACTGAAATCTCATTTTATTACTTTTGATTTGATGGCTACGCTCATTGGTGTGTTTGTTTTAAAATCTTGCCACCGCATTTGAATGTTTCCTTAGGTTTTAATCAAATATATTATTTCAAGTCACAAGGTAATAAAACCGAAATAACTGTGTCCTTTACTTTCATTTCTAATGTTTTATGCTCAGTTATGCTTGTGATTTCCAAATGTAACAACTTTCCTCTGTGCAATTGAGGTATGACAACAGCCAAGTTGTATATATAATATTGAAGTCTACTGTGTGATCCTATTTATCCGCGAAAATTCAGTGGCCCTGCCGATTGGTAGGTGTCAGTGGCTTGAACAATATACAGGTTTTCCGCTGCCGTGGTTGCTGGTGGACGACAACTGCTAAACCTTCGTGCAGCTCTACGTGTCGTTTAAAAAGCGGTTTAGGCTCGTGACTTCGTGCTGTGTGCGATCCAGAATTTTTTTGGCTATATTAACCACACTTCGAAATTCTTCCAACTTCTCAGTGATTCGACCTCGTAAAAGTCGTCCAGATGCTGTCTACAAGAATGTGTGTTGGTAATATAAGACATCAGACTAACTCGAAATTTTTAAAACCAATGTAAACTGGGCGATAACTTTTTACTGCAAAGCTGCAATCGTGCTTTTTACCCTTCAGACGAATCCACATTACGACATTCTACGTATATGTGAATGCCTCATCGTATTGGACCCTATGCGATGTGCTGATCGGTCTTTGGTCAGTTCTGCATGCTCATCCTGCAGTTAAGTTCATTTCTCCACTTAGTTCTTTATGTTTTCAAACTGATGTATTAACACAACGTCCACTTACAACGGAGCTAGATTTTTGTAATGGATGGTAGGAGTATTTCATGTAAGTTTGTTTAACATAACAATATACCATGTCCTTTACACTACTTTGTACTTTTTCGCAGGGAAAGTAATTAGATCATGTTTGTCACACCCGGTACATTTATTATTGAAAATTTCACACAGGAAACAAGGATAACAGAAACAAAATGAAGTATCATATTTTAATAATATTTTATACTGGTAGACATCAAGTGCTGCCTTCGATATTTGTGTGTGTGAGCCACGCGTTTTCTCTTATATTTGCTCGTGCATCGGAACAAAAGTTTGTGGCGCTGCATTTTGTTTCATCTAGCTCAATGGTTGTAAGCCAATTTTTTTTTCTAAATTATAAAATGGTAGATATAATATATATCTCTAAAATAGTAAGTTTTTTTTTTTTTTCCTTCTCACTTTAATTGAGTTAAAAGCCACAACTCGTTTTTCGTTTCATAAAACATACTATTAGAATACCCCAGGTTTCGAACAATGTCCACTCTGACATATCATGGTAAACTGTTATCCTCCATAATGTCGATACTTAATTACAGACATTTTTGTACTTTAAGCGCGTGATTTTATAATAGGTGTTTCCTCGTTCGTTGTTCCCATATAATGGTTGCCATTTATCAGATTTTACGGCCAGATATTATTAATGCTATCAGATCAACTGCCCGTTCTAAAAGCAGGACTGCACCTTGTGACCCTCACTTATTAATCTCTACAGAATACGTGCATCATTTAATCTTCTGTATCTCAGACAAGCTACTTGCGGAAGCCAATGGCTTGGATAAATCTTTATTCTATATGATCTTTATTCTATAAATCTTTATTCTAATGGCATACAATATTTTTACGTTAATCATGTTTTCATTGCAAAGATAAATCTGTTTGCCTGCACACAATTTGTTTTCATTAAAAAAAAAATGTTTGCAAGTGGCTCAAAATTGATTCATCGGTTCTCAAAGCCCCATTGTAGAGAGCCGCTGAGAGCCGTCCAAATCTGCCAACTCTCAACTCAACACAAAATGTATTCAAGGAAGCTTTCAAACAGAATCCATCTTCAGATGACTGTAGCACGTAAATAAACATCAAAAACGTTTTTGGACAGTGATTATATTATGCATAAAATTATCTTTCCAAGTTCATCAAAAACCTTCCATCACCACCGTATGACAAGATTATTTTGAAAGCATGTAAGGCATATTTCATTTATAAAACTTCTCTTAAATAAAAATAAATAAAAAATGTTGTCTGCTCAACTTTTTTCCTTATATAATAACACCACTGAATTAAAAACATGAAGAAAAAAAAATTACTAAATGCTGTTCACGATAAAGTGAGCACTTTTTAAGACCCTCTGAAGAGGCATTAACCGCTAATAAATATATATTATTGCAGCATAAGGCATTAAATTTTGGTGGTGGTGAAATATATACACTATGTTCATTGATCACATTGCAATGTTTATATTAAAAAGCAGCAGGAAGATGAATATTGCATGAAAGGAAAAATTTATGAGGGTCTTAAAAAGTGCTCACTTTACCGTGAAAAACATATAGTCTTCACGCTGTTGGAAATACTTTCCAGTATTTACATTTAGGTATTTAAAGCCGAAAGTTTTGGGCTTGAACCCAAATGAACTAATGACCACAATCCAAGTACAAAATGTATACTGGGTTTCTTTAATACAAATATAAAAAAAAATCTTATTTATGATTACTCTTACACCTGTTGTATACAGTGCCAATCAGTTGGTCTGATTCCTCATGTATATTGAAAATTAGGGGCCAGTGAATAGAAATGTACAAGTAAATAAACTTTTTGTTTGTCATTTACTTAAAGAATTCTGTATAATTGGATTGTTTTTCAAATGTACATTTTTCTTTTTGTAAAGTTGTTACAGCAATCGTAGAAGATAGCGCGTGTTATTTTGATATAAATGTAACGTTCGAAGTATAACGTAATCATTTCGTGTTAAAATGTTCAAATAAATTCGAGAACGCGCAAATTTTTAAAGAGCAATTTTTTTTTTTTACAGAGTTTCATATAATTTCTCCGAAATATCCGAAGTTATTAGTGCACGCTCGTAGCATATCCAAAACTATTCAACCCTGACACCAGTTAATAGGGAAGTAGAGTTTCTCTGTAAATTAACTTACTATTCCAGACTATATAATTATTAATGAAGAGGTGATATGCACATATCGAATATGTAGTGCAACAGCTAAAACACATTTTTTTAACTTACTTGTCAATACACAATGTGTGTGTGTGTGTGTCGATTCCACTCAACAAGTTTTGGTAGACCTACACTAGTTCAATAGTAGGCCCTATAAAATGAATACCTGAGTATAATCGCTGGAAAATCTCAAATCATTTCAGTCGTATTAACAATAGCTCCGGTTTGGCGAACAAGAATTGATTATTTGTGAACAGTTGTTATTTTTCAGGAAATTATTTACTTCTGTAGGATTAAACTGTTTTCAGCAAGCCAAAGGAGTTTAAAATCTGAAAATGGTAGCTAGCTTTCGTAATCAGTTTCAAATGATTATATAAGTCAATGACTGAATAAATCTGTTGCCTTCATTCATCTTTATAAACAATGTTTTCCTATCGCTGGCTCAGTCTGGATAAAGAAAAACGTATGCCTCTAGATATTTTCATAAATACTATGTATTGTTGCTAGATAAAATCCAATATTAAGTACGAAACGAAAAATTTTATTATATGGCTACGCCTTAAAACTCATTTACTTATATCAGTATAAGTAAAGTGGATCTAAAATACGGTATGGGATCCCTTATTTTTGGTCGTTCTATGCACTATATTTAACATTATCTAAGACATTATTGTACAGTGCTGCTTAATTAATGGTCTGCGGACCACTTGCGGCCCGCCAGACTCGTAATATATATCTGCGGACAAAATAGTCTGATATGTGCCAATAAGTTAACTGTTGGTTGTGCCATAGTCATCAATATATTACTTACTGGAATATTATCTATTTGAAACAATTAGTTTACGTATGTGAAGTACAAAAAGGTACTACTACTCTCATTAGATTCCCATATACTATAAATACCTGAGCTTCGGCTGTGTAACCTTTAAGTGTAGTCCGCCAAGTATTATAATTATCTCTCAAGTGGCCCATGGAAAAACTAATTGAGTAGCCATGTCATATAAAACGCACCCAAAAATCTGATACCACATATAATATTGTCATTCCACAACATACCAAAAGTTAGTTAGGTTGTCTGTGATTTTCTGAGAGTAACATTAACGTGAGTGATTGGATTTTGTTACAACAAACAATAACGGCTCGCTCTGTTATTAAAGCAAACAAATCAAAATCTTTCACATCAAAGAGTGATTTTTTGGTGTGTTTGCTTCCTGATAATGTTAGAAAAGAAGACATGCCACAAAAGATGTAACAGTCCGGCTTACTCGTTACGCACCTTTATAACAGAGCAGGAAAGCTGTAATTTGATATTTATATCTCAAAATTTATTTTTTAAATCTATAAAAGCTTTCAATAAATCTTAACTATTTACAAAACACCTCAACTTAATTTAGATGAGTTTTTTTTCCCATACCAGAAAAATATTTTTAAATTCAAACAAATTTAACTGTGTCTCGTTATGATAACTTAGCAACAACGACATTTAGGAAAAAATATCAATAAAAGTGTTTCTGCAATTAAAATTCAAACTTTCTCATCAAGAGCATAAAATGTTTCTTTTTATAACGTACGTAACGAGGACGTGATAACACTGCGTATCTTCTAAAACAAATATATACTAAACCTACCACGCTCAATGCAATCAAGAACTTTAAGTCAGTCTCTACAAACTCCGTGCATAGAACTACTATTTATATCTATGCCCCTACTCTTATTTCCCTTTTATAGTCTTCTAAACTTTTTGTACTAATATCGATATGTTTTTCTCCTTATGCTGGAGCAATATTGCCGTACTTGAGACGTCAGCGTACACACCCAGAAGCGTGGAAGTTGAAACCATGGAGTATCCGCGCCGCCTAAATTCAACACACCTAGTTTCAGCAACTGAACGTTTACCACGGTGGTGTCCCTCTAGACGACTGCTCACCGCAGCTCGACAGTCTGAATCGAAGGTAGCCTGAAGGTAAGACGTCCCAACTCACTGATGGCAAGGACCGCAGTGACTGAGCGGTTAGACTGCTCGCCTCCCACCAAGACAAACCGGGTTCAATCCCCAGCGGGTTTACTCCAGGAACTTCGCCTGCGGTAATAGTGCTTGACGATGTCGTTAGCCAGCGGGGTTTTCTCGGGATATTTCCGTTTTCCTCCGACCTTGAGTTCCAACGTCGCTCCATTCTAGGGTCTCACTTTATGTTATGCTCGGGATGACGGGTACCTATACGGGTCCCAGCTTGAAAGCCCGTCATTAGTAGGGTGTCGTCTCGCCCTGGGTGCACTACCTAAACGAAATTTAAATTAAAACTTACAATAAACGAGACTGTTTCAGCTACACGTTAAAGGTGGTTAAATTCTGTCATAGCTCTTACGCTATATGCCGTGTACACACACACACATACACACACACACACACACACACACACACACATATATATATATATATATATATATATATATATATATATATATATATATAACATTTTTGTGATAAATCATCTGCTGAAGTTCGTCAGTAGAGTTTTGTTGTATTCTGTGTATTTTTATTTCACCAGATATCTGATATTCTACATCTTCTTTAAGCACAATAATTTGTTCCGCACATCGGGCTTCATTATTTAAAAACGGTGCAACAGTCCAGCACCGTTTACTGTTTGTAGGGTTGGACTGAAATTTCGAATGATTTTCCTTCGGAAAGAGTTAGTGTTATAATAAGAGAAAAATTTAATTTTACGTTATTGAATTGTGGTCCACCCTCGGAAGCAAGATGGTAAAAATATTCACTATTATTATTAATGTAGCTTCTAAAAGTTGATGTTTGCCAATTGCCAATGGCGTTCAGAAAAAGTTCTTCTTAATATTTCAACAATGAAGGAACTATCAACAATGAAAACTTTTTTTCATATTATAATCGTTTGAATTATTGCAGATATAAATGTACTTCAAATATCTGCTAAAGACTAGTGGAATGAACATAAGTTAAAACCCAGATTAAGTTAAAGAATCTTATCAACTTATCTCCAAGTTTCCATTTTCAGAAATTCAGAGAGAATAAACACAAGTCTCCATTTAGTGCATTAGCAAGTTTTAGATTTAAAAAAATTTTGGTGTCTGCCATGCGGAAAATAACACCGGATCTGATGGGATTAACATTTTGCAAAATAAATTACTAATATTTAGTTTCACCTACACTTTCTGGTAAAATAACTGTCGTTTATGACCTTTTTAATTATTCAAAGTGTCAAGTAGGAATTTATTATTTGGAGCGTAAGGGGGGTGGGGGTTGCTGGATGTGTTATAAAACTTTGTGAATAGTAGCAGCCAGTTTATAACATATGTAATTATATGCACTAACTTAGTGTATCCAAAAAGTGGGTTTCAAACTAATCAATTTAATATTTACTTTACGAAATAAAGGAAATTATACAAAAGAAAACATTTTCTTGTTTGTGATTTGGGCGTTTCTTCGGTTGTTGTACTCAAGCTCAGGGTTTAGGTGACTGACGCCATGGGCAAGGATAACTTATCCAACACTCCCCCCCCCCCCCCTTTACACCCAATTCCATCCACACAATTACTGTTGTGTTGCTAGGTTAATGTTGAATGTTGGCGGCATGTTGCCTGAAACTGTTGTCATTTACGGTTAGTTCCAACATTTCTGAAGCTCTGCTAAAGATTTACTTTTAGGATATTCTTCCACCTCATGCAAACAAACCATAACCAAGTCCAGAAACTTACACCAAAGGGACAGCGCACCACATTCGTGTGCACTTAGTTCAAAAGTATTTAGTATAACAACTACTTCTTATCAGGCATTACCAAGTCCAGAAACTTACACCAAAGGGACAGCGCACCACATTCGTGTGCACTTAGTTCAAAAGTTTTAGTATAACAACTACTTCTTATCAGGCATTACCAACGCATCTACTCTCTCGCTGTTTTTATTTATATTAATTATAAACGAAGTATTATAATTTTTAGATTAAAATGTATACAAAATTTCGATTCAAACAAAAATACGGTAGTTTTGTGCCAACAAAAGTATATAACGCTTGCGATACACTCAGGAACATTTAGGAAAGAACCAAACGCGTCATACATGGAGTGGTTTTCTAAACGTTTGATTCAAAAAGTGTGCAGAAACTGGGAATATATTATATAACTTCAGAAATGTTTGTTTCAGTGTTAAGTCCTTCTCGCAGCACATTAACATTAATATATTTAGTTTATTGTCCACAATAGTTCACCTTTTAGCGTTAATTACTCTCTTTAACACAGAAAATCACATTCATGCTGAAAAATTGGCGAATGGTTGAGTAAGGAAAATCCTTAAAGCATTTTCAAGGTTGGTGAAGGTATTTTTTAAACTGGTAAATTTTATGTAAGCATACATTTGTGGTAGCGTTTTCAATTCTTCCAGCTCAACATACATTTTGATTTGAGAGCACACGTTTCCAAAATCACAATTTGTGCCATCTGTACAGCAGTGGGATAATTTTACGACGGGTTACACACGATGTTCAGTTGATAAATCTTGAGACAATAGAAGAGACAAGTTTTCAAAGCGATCAGTTAGGAATTCATAGGCTATCGTCCTCCTTGGCAAATTAGATATCAATGAACCAATTATAACAGAAGGTTTTTTTATAATTTTCGAATTCATTTCATTTTACAGGCTTTTGCTTAACTTCACTTGTATATATGTGGATGGGTATGTATGTGGGTGGGTATGTTAAGTTCAAATTTTTTAAGTTGATTTTAAACCACTTTCCGTTATCCAATTGAGCTGAAATTTCGTATGCATGTGTAGTTCCGATGACAATACAATGTGAAGTTACCACTTAGCTGATCTGATGATGGAGCCGGAAGTTACAAGGTTTTATGTAACTTCACGTGTATGTATGTTAAACAACTTCCCGTTATCCAATTGAGCTTGCTGCAAAAATGTTGCCAGACCTCCCTGTCTTCGACTGTCGTCCTTGTGTGGGTGGCACAAGCCTGCCTTGATCAGGCAGGGTGGCTTAGTGAGTCCAATCAGCTGTATTTGCGCGGACGTGCACACACAGAGTCATCGAGTTGCGTCATTATTTAGTGTATTAATGCTGGTTTATCATATTACGTAAGTAATGCATTTTTCAAAAGTGTTTTAGTATATTGGTGAAAGTTTATGAGAAACTTCTATGGCTTGGAAATGCTTATCTAAGTTAATATCTCTCCTCACATAGTAAACGTATTGAGTTTGGCTTCGTTGGACTTGTCTCGATGAGTAATTTGGTTGTAGATGGTGACCAGTGTTTATAGCAATTGAGTAGCAATGAAAATTAACAGACATAAAGCTTGTCGCGAGATGTGCATTGCTACATAATATAATAATAATAAAAAAATTATGAAAGTAAAAAGCGGAAAATAAAATAACTGTAAAAAAATTCTATACCAAGTTTTTATTTATAAATAAACTAAAGAGAGAAGAGTAATTATAGTTGGTATACAATTTGTAGAACTTGTAAGATGTGGCCGAACATCCGTAATAAAATTTACTACAAATTAATAAGTTTGAAACAATTTATCGTCTGTATACAAAAACTTGGCGCAATATAGAACGTATACCTCAGTTGCATAAGCGTAGTAACCACATATCTTGCGTAAGGTTCTTGACTATTCGCGCGAAACTTTTATATACTAAATGTAAATTAATAGAAACATATTAATTATTAGTCAAGTTTATTACGGCTGTTCGACCACATATTACAAGTTCTACAAATTGTGTAAATACTATAATTATGTTTCTCTTTTTAGTGCATTTGAAAATAAAAGCCTGGTTTTAAAAGTTTAATTATAGTTATTTAATTCCATTTCAAATGCTTCCAATGTTTGCAGCTACTTAGTACTGCCTCAATAATGCAAGTTTGCTTTTGTAAATCGTTGCTACACTTGTCGATTCTTTCCAAAATATTATTCTAAAAAACAGATAGGAAAGCAGATTCAAAACTACAAAATTTGAGTTGAAGACCTTCAGATTCCAACCGAGTTGCAGGTTCCACACTGGGATCTTCAGATAATTCCTTCAAGAAATCTAAAACTTTTTCGCAGCTTCTTACCAGTGTATTTACAGCATCTGCCCTAACAGACTACCTGGTATCAGATAAAAATTTTACCATAGGAGTGTTACTGTTATTTTCTTCAAATGTTCAGTTTAAATGTTCCACCGAGAAGTTGACACTGAGGAAAACGTATAAGCGATTGAAAAAAAAAATAGTGCTTCAGCGTAGCATTCAACAGCAGCTGAACCTACAAGATTCAATGAAATAGCGACACATCGTACATATTCTGGTAATGGGTTGTGGTGTATAATTTGAGCTTTCAGTCCTGAGAAGGGATCTAACATGTTGGCTGCATTGCCATAAATTTGTTCCCTACAAAACTTTATGTCTAACCCCAAATTTAAGAGACATCTCATTACTGTTTCTTCTAAACATCTGCACGAGTACGAAATTCCAGGCAAGAGTGTGAAGAAGTGTTCTTTAGGAGCGGCCTATGTTAAACATGCATAACGTAGGACTACTGCCAGCTGGTCAGTGTAAGAGCAATTAGGAGTCGAATCAATAGTGAGGATATAGTACCGAACATTTTTGACTTCCTGAAAGATCTTTTGTAGTACATAATTGCCCATAATATGAATAAGCTAATTGAAAGTTGCAGCAGATAAGTACGATACATGTCCAGGACCTTTGTAACCATATTTAGCAATACGATGTGCAAAAAATGGGTTTTATTCACTAATCAATTCAAGACATCCAAGAAACAGACAAGCCATTGGTGGTATACCCGATACACTCTTTACCCCACTGAAAAGGCAGCCTCTAACTGGAAGAAATCTGACAACAGACACTATTCTTGATGAGATGTTTGGCCATTTTGAACCTCTTCCTCGTACTGTGTCGTCTGCGTTGTACTAATTGTCATTGTCTGTTTTTGCCTAGTTGTTTATGTTAATATGTTGTGTATATGATCACATGACTGTTCATGTTGTTTAATTTATTCATTACTCAATTCATTGAACCCATCGGAAAAATTTGTTTTCTTGTTCATTGGTTGGAACAAGCAGCACGGAACACAAAAAAACTTTTCCAATCTTTTGAGAGAACAACAGCTAGTCTCTAAAAAATATTCCATCATTAGGCAGTGCATCTTTGAACATCTTAACAGATAGAATATTTTTGCTGCCACTGCAGACAGGTTCAGACCCATTAAAATAAACAGTAATGTTTGGTTTTGGAGAATTTTTATGTATGTTTTCAGTTACCAAAAAATATCTACATTTATTGATGCAGGATCTTCTAGTAAAATCCATTAGATAATAGGTCTAATTTTGGTTGGTTTATGTCAGAAAGTTCACATTTGCTTTGTTCTAAATTAAGCTCTTCAAGCTTGTTTTCATCAGATACTTGCACCCCATTTTCCAAATTAGAACAAGGTTCCTCTTTCTCGTCAAAATTTGCATTGCGTGGTCCATCTGCAGATTAAAATGTTGTCGAACGAGAGTTATTCCGATACTCATTACAAGAAGTTGGAGTCGAGACCGTAGAGGTAGATGTAAAAAAAATTTTAAATTTTTGGCACTTTTTTTAATACTTTAAGTTCATCAGAGTTTTTTTTGCAGCACGCTTACGGAACTCGATTCTACTCAACTTCTTACACATATTGGAACAATCCAACTAGCAAATCCAGCTTATTCTTACACACGCGTCACCAACACAATATTAACGTATATAACCAAACTCGTGACAACGAAAATTAAACCTTGATACATCATGATACTTCACCAACGTCAGGCGATCAGCCGAACGAAACAATGTAAGATTTCGTCTTTATTTTCCACACCGGCTACATTGCTATTTGAATGTGCAGAGAGAGGGGGAAGTAAATGTGAATACAGAAAATAAATAACATACAAATAATGAAAAATGTATTTTTTTACATAATTCTCCTTGTGAGTTGCGCCCACGCCCGCCTCCTCTTGACTGACGCCCAGCGGATTTGCCCAGTCTTCCCAGTTATAACACGGGGCCGGTTTGTATGTATGGATGTTGTAGTATTGTGAGTACAGATCAAACATGCTTTATAAATGATGGTTCCTCTGATGAAATACATGATATTCATTTAAATGTGTAGTTGCCGATACTTTCCAGTGAGTGCAGTGACCATTTATTCCTGGTGGAGTATCTGCTAGTGACGTGACTATTTATCCCGCCCTGTGCGTCCTCTTCCTGTACACTCGCAGGCAGGCGTGACAGGCAAACATTGTGCTAAGGTTTCAGTTACGTACGATTTACCGTCTGGTACAAACAACTTAGTGGCCTTTCTTTAAGTTAGTTTCAAATCCTGTCCATAATTTGAATTTTATTTTTGAAAAAGTTATAAATTTTATGATTTTCTTCCATGCCTAGATATGAAATTCGATTGGGAATGATTTTTAAGGGACTTTAACGTTTACTGAAACATCGTACCGTCGAACTTAAAAAAGATGTGTAAGAGGCAAACCCTGTCAATTCAGATACACTCAAAACTTCCACTGTCATAACCGGTCAATCACACTGACAATATATGACATACAACAATTTTAATACTTGCACACATATATACATACTACTTCTTATATAACAAAATTTAAGGAAATGAACTTTGAATAAAAACTCGCTGTTTTCTTTTCTTGCAACGTCATCAGCAAATAGAGCCCACTGCGCACCACAATGAAATAAATATACGGCTCAAGATTGCACCGCAGAGATTATGTAATACCTGTCGCAAGTCACCTGCTCAAAATTGTACAATCCTGATCATTTTATATCGACTTCAGTTAACGTATTTAGATCGATAGTCCATTCAAGGTTACTTACAACTCTCCTGCAGCCCTGTTAAAGTTGTAATTCCAGGATATTCCTCCACCTCATGCAGACAAAACTTAACCGAGTAGAGAAAATTACACCTCATTTGTGCGCACTCAATGTAAGCGTATTTTGCGTAAGGACAATTTATCACAAGGCATTGCCAACACATTTATTTTCTCTCCGTTTTTATTCATATAATTTATAAATTAAATATGATAATAGGGAAAATATACGTAAAAGGTCCAATTAACCAAAAATAAGGTACTTTTATGTTAACAGAATAATAAAACGCTTGTGATGCATGACATATTTAGGAAACAACCAAACACGTCATACATGGGGTAATTTTTGAAAGATTTAATTTATATGTATGAAAAAACCGAATAGATTATAGTTTATGTACGCTCTCTTCATACCTAATTACATTTATCCTAGTGAATGTAAGACCATAGCAGTCAGGAGCGAACAATATGCAGGTAGATAGATATGGCTTTTGGCCAAATATTCAAATAATAATTTCATCTGCAATTTAACTTAACAGCATACCTATCTCTAAGTTACTTGTGAATAATTTCCAATTAATCATCTGAATGCTTCATCATTTATATTTATTCGCTCATAACCTTTAAACTCCGACCGTAATAGACAACTTTGTTACAGTTCCCTCTGAAGTCCATTTTCTATGTGCCAGAGTAATCTTCTCGCCTTATTACATGGGGAAAAAATGTTCCCTTACCAATTTCAAGAGTTGATTGCTGTGTTAATTTCCGCCTGCGCGCCCCATGCTTCAAGGAGGAAACATCTACTTCCACGTTAAAATACTAGGGAATTTACTTTAAAACGCTGCAGTAGAGAGAGCTGCAAATTAAAAGGGGAAACACTGACAATGAGTAAATTTGTGAGATATTTCTACACAACTGTGGCAGAATATAGGTTGCTGTGTTTCATATTTCCGCGAGCTCAAGCTCAACACACAACTTTAATAGCAGTTGTACACAAAATTTAATGCCACACAGCTAAGTGGCTGTTAATAAAATTACCCTTTCGCAAATAAAACAAAACTGGTCTTGTTTCATTAGATTAAAGCCTATGAGGCGTATATGAAACAAGGAAACTCCAGAACGCTGCTTTCATTTCGTTTTTAGTTCCTTTGAAATTAATCATTTATAAAAAAAGTGTCAAACATCTGGGTCACTGCTTTAAAAACTACATCATACATGTGCAATGAATTTTAAGTGTTTGAGGTGACTTCTGTATCCAACATTGCTAAAGCAGGCCGCTGACCTGTTACAAGAGATAGTAACTTATTGCTCGTGGCTAGCATTACGTTCCACATACGATTGTTTTGCACCCACATATACACTCACTGAACACATTTCTTAGCCACACGTTACTCCAGACTACAGACGTGTAACAGAGGCTTATACTGTGAACTCCAGCTGCAAACGCCAGCCAAATGGCGTCACTGAAGAGAAACATGACGGAACTCCTTTTACCAATCAGCGCCTGCTAGCCTGTTCACCGTCCAGCAGTCCAGCCAATAGACAATCCTTCTTAGCATGCAATTGCCAATCAGAGTCAAAGCCCATTCCCAAAGCCCCAGGCAGCGAATCGGAGGATGGGCACGGCCACATCAAAAGAACCGCTGTGGTATTCCGCCTCTGTGTATTCAGCTATTATGTGACTCAGCAGAGCTTTTCTTGTCAGTAGGCAGGTTCAGACCACCTTGTCCTACAGGTTATGAGTTTTGTGGTCGTTGTGATGGGATATAACTACTTAATACTATAAAAAGGAAGAGAAAAATGGCGGTGACGAAAATATATCGGAAAAAGAAATTCTTAACCGTGTAGATGCATTGATGTATATGTTGAGATATTTATATGCATTTTTTTTTTGCAGACAGCACGGGATGACCTCACTTTTGTCCGCATGGCCGTTACGGACCGTACAGACTCGTCCATAGTGTTGGTTCGACACTATAGCTCTGCAACGAGTGTTGACCTGTCTGCGTCGGTGGTTCAATGCCGTCTGTTGCGGGCTGGACTGGTGGCATGCATGTCATTCCGTTTGCTTCCATTGGCCAGAAACAACAAACGCCTCAGACTTCAATTGGCACGTAAACGGCTTCACTGAAGTCCTGAGTGGTAAAAAATATTCCCTACATCAGCGAGGTTTCAGAGCCCAAGGTACTGCTCCTTCTTCAGGCTACTCCACATGCCATATTGCAGCAGGAAAATGCCCGGCCACATGTGGTGAGTAATGTGAAAGCGTTCTTCATTGAACTACGGGTACCACTGCTTCCCTGGCCTTCAGTTTCACTTGAGATGTCACCCATCGATCATATCTGGGATATGGTTAGTCAGCGACTTGTTCGTCACGGACCTCCAGCAACCAATGTTGACACTTTTCCACAGGAGCATAGCCAGGTCCTCTTTAATTCCATGCTACGACGTTTAGGGGCTCTGAATGCAGCATTTGGGGGCTTCACACCATACCGAATTCTCAAGGACATAGATAATGTACAGTTCTGTAATCCTAATTAATTGTGTATTGTTATGTACCTAATCTGTGGTATAAAGTTCATTTCGATTACATGTATCCTTCTGTGTGTTGAATTTTTCACAAAGGTTAGTCTATTTTAACTTATAATATAGTCATAAGTATACGCCATTCACGGTAAAGCGAGCACTTCAGAGGACCTAGTTGCTTTTACCTTTCATCCATTTTGTTTGTTCTTTATTCATCTTTTAAAATAAGTATCGCCATGTAAGTAATACACAGAGTGGTTATATTCCATCGCACTGGTAAGTATAAGGCTAAAATAAAATAAACGCCTATTTACTGACAATTGACGAATACTGGATAGATGCCATGAGTACGCTCGGAACGAACGTGTTGCGAATTGCACCGACTAGTAACAATGAAAATAATTAAAGTAGTGGAGCACTCCAGCTCGGTTCGTTGTTAACCTGTCAGCATGACTACCGAATACTCGTGTTCCGTTACATGTTAATGTGTGTTAGGTCAGTCGCCGATCTAAGACAGGGCACACGCTGAAGTGGTGTGGTAGTGGCGTGGATTTGAAACAGTGAGTGTCCCAGGAAAGGTAAAATGATGGTATGGCAGTGGTGTGGAGGTGATATGAAGTCAGTGTTGCTACGCGAACGAAAATGGTAGGCAGCGCCATTGCACCATTGGGTTACCACTTAACAGCGTAACCGTTTTCGTCAGTTATGTCATCAGATGATGAAGATTCTCTTGCCCCTCTTCAACTTTTTTGGCTATTTCTTCCGAGAATATCTCCATAACGTGGCTAAAATGGTCATGTTTCCTCATGTTGTCCAATAGGCAAGGATGAATTTCTACAAGACCAACGAAATGTATTTTGAATTATTGGTCGTCAAATAATGCTCTAAACATTCGCAAATAAACAGAAAATGTAAGCAATTCACTCAACTCCACAATTGCAGACAGAATGGGCATAGTAGCACAGTGGCTCTGACGTAGTGTGGTATAATCCTGAGTGTGGTTAGGACGTGTGTACCGTTTTTAGGGCTGAGTTTAGGTCAGGTTTGTCTGCCAACCTTCCATTTCCCTAGTGGCACTAGCTGGACTCCGTTGCAGAACAGTTAACCTTTTCTTGACCAATATTAGCCACAATAGCAGTGCTTTAAGACAAAATTAATTTTAGTTTCACAATGCGTTAACGTCCGCGGTTTGAAGCCTATCGGTTTTCCCGTTCACACACTAACTTAGAATAACCTACATGAACAACCGCGATAGGACCCACTGCTTCCCGGTTGGAAATGCAACGAAGTGCCAATGGCCTTTGATATATGAAATGAAATACACATAAATTTCTTTAATGCACCATACGTGGTATTTTAATAAACTGCGAAGAGGAAAACTCTCTCACAAATAAGGACATTTTCCCTATGTATTTATTACGAGAATCGTGCCCACTAAGTTCGTTACAACGCACGTGTGATGTCCGTTGAAAGTGTTCATCTCTGTAGAAAAGGAATATATGTAAAGAACATAAAAAATGGAAAATGTTTTCATCACCTGATGTGAAAGTATTAAACGTTTGTATTTTCGTTAAATATGAAGACTTATACAGTTTATATCACAAAATTATATATATGTATATATAATATATTTATTTATATTAAATAATATATATTTATTTATTTAGACACACACCCAAGTGATTGTATTTGAAATTTGAGATGTTCAATAAAATAATTTTATTTTGATTTAGTTTATAAATGACTCGGGATGAAAAACAATGTTCAAATGGTTTTGCTATTTGAAATATTGCAATCGAAATATTTAAAATATGCCGCATACATCTTAACGACCCTGCCTACTAGTCGGTAGCCACGAACTTCAAATAGGAAATCAATGTTTAACGGATTTCCTTCTCATGTGTCAGTTTTAAATATCACTATTTCAAACAAAATATTATTCTGCGTGAAATTCCTTAATAAATTTTGCTATGTTCAGGCAACTTGCTGATATTTTAGTTTTAATATAAATTTTTTCCAAGATTAAATATTGAAATTTATATATAACAAAAAAATTTAGTAGTTGATTTTTTCCAAAATAGTTTTATACAACAATATTCTCTGAGAAAGTCGCTTCAAAATGTTTATTGTTTGAAATAGTTATCTTTAAAATTGACGCAATAAGTAATTTCATATTACATTGATTCTCCTTTGTAGTTCGCGGCTGCCGGCTAACGTGCTCTACGAAATCAATTAGAAACGTTTCTGTTTAATTTATAACTAACAACAGCACATTATTCGCAGACAATGCGTCGAGTATTATTTAGGTTATTTCTGTTCTTGGGAAGTTACTGACTCTTAACATTAATTTATGTAGTTATAATTTTTCACTCTCTACGATATTTTGAAAATTGATGGTAATAGATTTAATTTTTGTCAGTAATATTGGGTCTAAGAGGCTACGTACTTTTAACAAAACTCAATTCATCTTCATTTAGAAGATATTTAATGTCGTTGTGCATATTTTTCCTTTGCGCGATAAAAATCTGAGTTCATTAATTTATAGGTACGGTCACGTATTTTGGAAATAAGTCGTTTTCGGTACTTGAGATCATCATAAATGTGTAAAAGATAAAACTTTCAGTCTCATAAATAACTGATACAAGAGCTACGGTTGGCTTATATTTCTTTTATTATTATTGTCAATGGGAGACTGTGTCTTTGAATGAGATTATTTTATGGCTCTGGAGAATAAAGGAGTGTGACATTGAAGGTTAGACATCGGAACTTGGTACATGTATGCCAATAGGAATTTTGTTATCTGTTCATACCTAATAATATTTATAGTTTTCGTTTTCTTCCGCTGTTTTAGGGTTACTAAGGAACTAAGGGCGCCATTACTTATTTCCATGAATCAGTAGTTTCGCTTTTTAACTGATTTATATTTGAGCCATTCAGAAGCCAAACCGACTAAGTCCAATTTTTTAAAATGAAATTGTTGCCAAGCAACGTGAGAAGCATTCTCTTTTGAGTGGCCAACGTGACTAAAGGTGGCTGCATTTGAGTTGGCCACGGAGAAAAACTAGCTAACTTTCAGAGGGCAAAGTGACTAACTCCATACGTCATATTTTGTATGTGGTTTGTTTAGTTATAAACAGTGTTGCCTGTGTTGTGATATCTTGCTTATTTCACTTGCAAAGGTATAATGCAGAATTTTCATTTGTAAGTTAACTTTAACATCGATTTTCTCAGTTTCGACCTGTATGGAGTTAGTTTGTTTGGCTTCTGAGCGGCACATTTAATAATGAAAATGCACAAATTGCAATTCTTGTTTTTTTTACGCGTGTTTGTTTGAAATAACTAAAAACATTCTCCGGCATTATGGTTTTGAGGCAGGTTTTGTCCATTAAGAGTGTTAGAGGACGAACTCGGCTAACCTATTCGAACCAGGGTGACTAACCATTTATTCTTAGACGAACTCAACTCGTCAGCAGTATCTGGAAGTCCAAAACGACTAGGTAGTTTCCAACATGAGCAGCCCATTTATGTGGGGAGTCTCAGACCGAAGATCATAATGTATGACGGCAGTTGTTTCTAACAGAAGAGGCGTTGGTGCTCTTAGCCTCACCGCCGTACCAATACCGAAAGTAATCAAAAACGTTACCTGAAAAAATTAATCAGTAATTTGTAAATAGCAGTAACTCGTGGCTCTATAATCACTTGTTATAAAACAGCGAGAAAGTGATTGCATATCAGCCTTGTTTATGCAGGTTCCATCAATGTATTTTAAGATTTTGCAGACCTTCCCGTGTTTTCTCGGTGGGAGAATATACCTGACATATTTGAGAATAATTGGTTAATTTAGCGTTCCTGAAGTAAGTATGAAGTATTCTCGCCCACAAACAAAAGTGGGATGTAAGTGACAGAAAAGCATGAAAATTAAAGCAGAAACGTCGGCTAAATACTGCTGTTCGCTTTGTACATATAATTACAAGAACAACGAGATACCGCATCAGTTTAAGATTGGAATATTAATGTAAAACCACCTGTAAGTAACAAAACCAAATACGGCTGGTTGTATTCAGTGGGGAAAAAAATTTCTCCCACGACTAATATCATTTCATAAATAGTGAAAATTACCAACAAGAAACAGAAAAAAAATCGTTCATGCGTATTTATAAATATGAGCTGTTCAAGTAGTATCTAGAGGGCTGTGAGGTATGAACCTGTAGTTTTTTCTTCTCCCAGCAGTAACTTTTGATTGAACTAACGTAGGTCCAACGTTTGCTCCAAAATTGAGCCCACGTTGTAGATATACCGTTGGCTAAACATCGCAATGCCACTAGGATGCCAGGTAATGCCCGGCCATTTACCAACCAAATTCTTGCTGACATTTTGCAGCAATGGTAGTGCTTTGGTACGCGCAATAGTTATTTATTTTCTTCCTTTGTTTGTATATCACGCTTTATTGTAACCTGCTTCCTGAAACTACCTTTTACCGGTGTTGGGCACAAATCCGCGCTCTTCGAATCACCAATCCGGTGTGCTATCCACTACACCACTCCACCAATCAAACTCTGGATATGCAATTAAATAATTTGAAATATTAGTTACCGTTACAGCTCACTATATTGTGTTATAATCCTAATATATTAATACGTCATATTTTACTACTTTTAACCTGTATTGAGCTTAAATCCCGGGCGAAATAATATTGGCGTAGTTAAGGCCATGTCTTACATGGTTCCCAGAATGGAGAATATTTCATATTTAAGCCTTTTATTGCGGCAATGTACACAATCTATAAAATTAGGATTAACGGCCCAGGATATATATATTTTTTTTTACATATGTGTGAAACTTCACTGTAAACTGTACTTATCAACTTTACTGCCAAAGACCTACGACATGCCAAACAAACTTCAACTGCTAAAATGTAATATTTAATTCCAATAAATCCCTCCATGTTATTAGCTTACGTAGATGTTAGTTTCCTCAAATGGTACGGAATATTAATCGAAAGTTTATATTAAAATATGTTATTTATGCTTGAAGATACAAATTTGATTTTTCGCTTAAAGGATTGGTTTTACACTTTGAATTTCAACTTCCTATTGTAATATAAACTTTTGCAATTTCTGCATTCATTGTTAAAATCTACGTATATTTTTACTTATTCTACACTGTCAAAATATAACACTATAATTTTCATACGTTTTTCACATGTTTCATTTTTATTTATTTTTATTAATTCTCGCATGTTTGTGAATTTGAATAATTATACGTAAGAATGGCAATAATTTATTTTTAAATTCCTTAGATAACTAAATTTTATTTTTGTTTGTATTTTAATTAATAATTCATAATTTTCATTTATTTTCTTGGTCTTACACCATTGTAATTGTTTCAGGGCATTAATTGTGTCATTTTTATTACCTTCTACGAGACACGTAACTCTTTGATATAGGGGATTAGACCGTTAGGAGAGTGTCAGATTAGCTGTTTGAGTAGGAAGCCTTCCGGTTGGCTGGCAGGTTTGAATCCAGCACCTCCATTGGCTAGCATGGTAGCGTAGGGCTAGGCGGGTAATTTCAGTTAGGAGATCGCTCTCCCTGCCGCCATCTTTCAACGGGTTAATACCTAAGTCAGGAGGCACGCCCAGAAGTTGGACGTAGCATAGGTTTTTTTAAAGTAGTGTATTAGGGTGTTTTAGTTTCTACAGCTTGCTTGATTAATATTGTTTTGTTTCTACGTAGAGAAGTGTGGTGTAAGCCCATTCGTGTTGTAAGCAGCTGTTTAGGGCTTAGGTCAGTTAGTTAGACACTGTGACGTTCCGTGAGCCGTAAGTCACGTTAAGAAACACCTTAATTTTACGAAGTTTGAATACTACTCTACATTTTCCTGAGATCCCGTCTTGCTGTCTACTATAAATGGTATCATCCTACAAGAAAACTAATTTTTCTACACTACTAATTTTTCTACGAGTTTAGTCTACACGTCGTATATGTCTAAGAGAGCAGCCCTTTGTAATATAACATTCTACACAACGCCATGTTGGCACGGCGTTTTTTACAGCTAAGAACCAGCATATTTTAACCATAATTTAACCTGAGAGATAGAGGTTTTATTGTTCTGCCACTAAGCTGAGCCAAGTTTAATTTTTCAAGTGAAAATTTCAGACGTTTTAGTTCAGAAATTTCTTTGGAAGTGACAAATTGACACGTTAGGATAGTTTACGTTTTTTTTTTAATAAGAGTATTGTTAACGACCGTTATGTCTGACCACTTCCTATTACCAGTGATAGTTTGAATGATTTTCATAAACCATTTGGTATTGCCATTCAGGATTTCTAATTAGTTTCATTTACAGCCAGAATACATATCAATCAAATTAAAGAAACTGAATTTGAAATAAAATAATTTAGCTGGAAACTTTATGTAGTCTGACATCTTTTCCTATTTGCATGAATAATTGTTTTCACTTCCTCGCCTTCAATGACAACCCAGTTCTGCATAATTTCTGCATGTCTTTGTGGAAAGAAAATTGCATAATTTTCAGTGTATGACAAATGGTCACTGTCTCAAATAAGTGTGCTTAACTAGGGTGAGTGTTCTTCTCATCGAACGTCTGGGTCTCGAGCCTGCAAGGGGCAAGAAGATGTTTTCCTCAGGAGAGAAATATTCTACTATCACACTGCTCAGATGTAATAAATTTTGCCAACAATATACCTAACCTAAAACACGATATCAACACATCCTTTTATTTCACACAGTTTTTTAAGCCTATGGGAGAGTATGGTTATGCAAACAGCTCAATAGTACACTATAATTGTTCCACAAGTTGTCACGTATTTTCTATCAGTGCCGCAAGGTAGTATCTTGCCTGCTCACATTTTATGTTAATACTAATTGGAATAGGCCTACAGCACGAGCAGCAGATACATATAGCAGGGCACTTTACAGTGTGTGACACATGTACTGCAGGTAAGCTACGTGTACGTTTTTCAGTAAGATGGTGTGCATAAACTATAGTAATATTCTGGCTATATTGACACAGGGAAATAAGACGGCTTCGTGTCAATTTACTGTGTGAATGTATGTTTACACTTCACTAGACAAGTTTTTTTTCCTATGGGTAGAAATTTTAATTTGTCTGGGGGTTATAATAAACTAACGTCACATCTTAAATTTTAATTCAAAACACTGGCCGAATATTTGGCCTGTAATGGAACGTTTATTCATTCTCGGCAACGAAATGCCCACAGAATAAGGCACTGGTCTAACATACGAATAACTAGTGAATAAAACAGTATATTTTCCGACTAGCAACCGACGCACAAACTACTATAAACTATTTATTTTAATGAATCGCTGTTCTTAGAATAACTGAAAGATATTCATGTAAATAAAATTAATTTTATTCGTGTCTTTTATATAAGTTTAATAATACAATTTGTTACCATGTGTGTCTAACGCAATAATGACCCAAAAATACCCATCACTAACTGTAATGTTCATAATATTTTATCAGTAAGCAGTAAAACATAATTTACAAAATAATTACACTTGGAAAAAATTTCTTTCCAGATGAATTAATATATGTTTATATTTAAAAACCAATTTTCAGCTTGTGAAATCATCCGAATATATCTTTGAATGTATAAACTCTCCCATTCCCCTCATTCTTTCTAATCCCTGAACAGATAGTTATAACATTTTGTTGCCACTAACGACCATCACGAATCAACCTTCTATAAAGTTAAATTTTCTGCATTTATAAAACTCTGTAAGTCAGTCACCTAAGTGTGAATCTATTAATAAACACAGTATGCAACGCTGAATGATAAAATCAGGGAGTCAAGAATACGACCTCATCTAAAAAGTAAACATCCGTTTGGTTCTGGATAACACTTAGAAAATTGTACGTCATAAGTAGCATCTAAGCCAGAGGACAGCTTGTCGGGACGTCTTTTACATAAATTTTATATTACAATGTAAAATATATTTTGGCCTACCCAAAGAAAGTTTACTAACACATTAAATTAACATAGCATTGTCAATTTATCACGGACTGTGATTTACCTATATAAGTTGATTTGTAAAGAAAAATGTAAAGCCCAAAACTTTTCCTCCGAATGTGAGTTCAACTTTCTTCCGTTAAAAGGTTCTGCCTGAAGCTCTGGTACGTAATGGCTATCTCCATAGACGTTGAGAACTTGGAATCTTTTCGTCTCGTTTCTAAGAATCCCTAACAGAAAATAAAAGATAGGAAATTAAAAATAGTGTATTACACAAGTACATTTTTTGAAGTAAAGGTTGATACAGAAAGAAAATAGCAGTACATTTTACGAATATATATGCATACTTCTATGTCTACAGAAAATACGTATAAGGTTAATATTTTTGTCAGGCAGTTGAGCACGGCTGACTCGTATCCGGCAATACATAATTCTGGTCCGGATATTCCCCCTAGCGGGGATGGTTCTTCCCATGTTTTATAAATTCCTTTTTTTAACCGGAAGCCCATCCATTTCCTAAGTGTGCACCACGCCCACTTGCCGAACATGTAGATGAAGATACCGATTATTCGTTCTGAATTAAGCAAGGTACATACTCACGTTACGACAAATTCTTTATGTTCGATATCGTAAAATTGGGTTATAAACACGTGTTTGTCATCCAGTGAAAAATAATATTCCGTGCAAAATACTCCAGTTTCCGCAAGATAAATTCTCTGAGACACACTTCGAGTGTTTTTCAAAGAAGAATACAATTTTCAAAATAAATTATTGTGACCTTAAATAAGATAGGAAAACCAACTGAGGAAAGCCTAAATTGGCTGTGTACTTTGACGATAAAATTGCCAGCTGCAATTCCATTAACGAGTAGGAAAATAGAATTTCGTGTTTTGTTTTGTAAACAATAAATATACAAAGCAAGGGAAATCCAACACTAACGGCGAGTCTGCTATTGCTTGCAACAACACGAAGGAAGATTGCCGTCCTCGGAAAAATAAATTTTTTTTGCAGACATGAAAGTAGTCATCTCAGAATCACTTCTTTCTCTAAATGAACATTACTTTCAAGTCCCGACCAAAATAACTAAGTAAAATTAGTTTGTTGCCTCTTTAAAGAATAGCATTCTCGTCGAAGTGAAAATTGTGAATTTCTCGTAAAACTATAATCGTGCATGTACGATATTCCATTTGGATTTATACTCTTACAAATCATATATTATAATATAATATCTTAACTTAACCCTTGGATATAAATGATTATTGCATATGATATTTTTAATCATCAACCGAACCCAACTTTTCACTGACAGCTGTGCTAAATTATCGTAACCTCGGACTTATACCGCTCATTTTCCGAATTAATTTCATTCATACTAACTTAACTCACGATGTGTAGGAAAACAAACTGCTTGTGGAGAAACTCTCATGGTACTGTATGTTCTAGTGGCATTTAACTGTTTTGTGCCACATCACTACTAAACAGTATATGCTTATGCATAAAAACGCTTATTGGTGAAGTGTACTGATAAGTTATTTGCTTACGGTATTAGTGAAATCTCCTACGTGCCATTTAAATTATAAATGAAATTTGAATTTTGAATAAACTTTCATTACTTCCATCATAATAGTTTTCTTAAGACTTTTGTAAACCTAGAGACTTTCAAGAATGGATTCTCGTTTCGTTTATAATTTTTGTAAAAAATAATTAGGTGAAGTTTTGAACCTTCACGTATTCACGTAACTTTGCTTCCTGTCACGCTATCCCCATATTGGAAGTAATTTCAACTTTGTCATTAAACGCGTTGAGGTTTTAAGCAAAAGTTATATTCATGAAACAAGCATACGGTTTGTACATTATCCTTAAGCAGTTTTATCATTGATGATTTTGGTACCATTTTTACGTTGTATCATTGCTGTGTTAATCGCGATTTCTTTCGCTGGGAGTCGAGTTTGGTAAAGTACTTAAGCTCATCTGGAATTATACATTTCATTTTTAGAAACGTCAACTATAAGTTATAAATACCTAGCTTATCACTTTAGAGCGTAATCTGAATTAATATGCTTTACAATTTCTTCCAATTACGACTCCTCTTGTCGCTAAAAAGTGGCAAAATGCACAGTCAGTTGCACGAAATACTTAGCCACTTGGCTCTTTTTTGAGACTAATGAGATTGATTCTAATAATTATATTTCATGCAAATAATTAATCTACGCCAGAATAATGCACTGTTCACTGAAACAAAAATATATGGTATAGTTCTGGTAGATCAGTTGGTAGATCAGTATTGCAATTACTGGATATTGAACAACAATATTGATATCCTTTCATATTTGGTGATATATGTATATGTATATAACTTTCATATTTGTGATATATATACATATATATAGAGAGAGAAAAAAAAAGGGGGGAAGACAGAGAAATAACAAATGGAATCATAAACTGTTTTATATCTTTTTCATTTTATCAACTTTATTCTTGTCTGAGATGAATTTGATGACGTCTTACAAGCGAAACACACATCCTTAGCTCAGCTGCGGTTCTATGTGTAATCTAGCAGTGAAAAGAAGCATAACGAACCCAATGGAGGTTGTTATTGACAATGCCCTGACGGTTTAGGTTGTAAACAGCCCTGTTATAATGTGCAGTATTATTATAACTTAATTTGTATAGCTATTAAAAACAGTTGTTAATAATAAAATTTGAAAAAAAAATGGTAATCTGCTTATTATCTTAACACTTCTGGATAATCTATTCAACATAGATATATTCAGAGAGCTATAGTGACACTAAATATCACGCGAAGGACGAAGATATTAAATAGTGGAATTAATTTATATGTGCATATAATAATATTGATCAAAGTATTGATTTGTTTTATATGTATAGAGAAAATGCAGAAGACTGTAATTTACAGAGCAGCAGTAACCAAAAATGAATTTGGTAAGAAAGTCTCATAGAAATATTTACATAAATACATGGCTGATGTAAACACAAAGGCTGAATTAGAAAACTCCAAGACTTCAAAAAGCGATCAGTTAAACACCAACTCATGTAGCAAACAACAAGTAATTAATAGTTGGCCAACTGTTGACAGTGGTGGAAAACGTTCGCATTTATGAGTGTCAGAATTAGGTCATATAAATAAAAGTAGCTTTATTTAAAAAATAATAGTAATGTGTGCCAATGCTCTTACAATGACTGTTAGAAAGCAACAGAAGTCCCACACGCAGATGATAGATAAAATTCCAAATATTTCTTATTACTGAGAAAAATATTGGCCGCAAATTTATGGGCCCTTAATGGCGGGCCAAATATTGCGTACTGGGTATATATTAACAGCAAGCTAATGGCCATAAGTGGCATGCTAACTGCTGCTTACTGCTGGGAATATATTAGCAGCAAACTTGTGGGCCACTTAAGGCATGCCAACGGTTACTGCTTCCGACGTATTTGTAGCATGCTAATGGGTCATGTATAGCATGCCAACTGTTGCTTACATCTGGGAATATAATAATAGCAATGCTTAGGAGCTATTTATAGCTTACCAACTGTTGCTATCTACTGAGAATATATAAGCCAAAAGCTTATGTGCCATTTATAGCATACCGATTGTTACTGCAAAGGACATATTAACGACAGTTTTATTGTCCATATATGTCATGCCAGCTATTGTTTTTGTAACATAGTCTATCCACGGTTTTTTTCACACTCTTTTAATCGAACCTTTGAAAAAACCCCATGTATGACTTTTTTTATTAATTCCCAAAATATGTCATGCTGCAAGCATTTTATACTTGTGTTAACATAATAAACAGTATGATTATTTAATTAAAAAATTACTTAAATCTTTCAATTCATTATAGTATGAATAAAACAGAGAGAAAATTGGTGTTTGGTGATTTTTAATTAGTGTTAGTTCTTATCAAAATATAATTACACTGAGTGCTCGCGAATTCTATGCGTAGTCCTTTTGATGCAATTTTCTAGACTCAATTAAGCTTTGATGGCATGAGGTGGAGAAATATTTTGGAAGTAGATCTTTAGCAGGGCTTCACAAAAGTTTGAAGTAGCCATGAATGTACTACAACAAATATCGTGTGCGAATTCACTTTCATTTTACTATTTATTTCATGCATATATGAAGCCAAATTAGTTATTATGCGAAATCATTAGCAATGAGGAAAAACGTTTGTGTATTAAAACACTG
The DNA here is from genome assembly GCA_029891345.1 of Dryococelus australis. Classification (NCBI taxonomy): domain Eukaryota; kingdom Metazoa; phylum Arthropoda; class Insecta; order Phasmatodea; family Phasmatidae; genus Dryococelus; species Dryococelus australis. The sequence continues at coordinate 183,109,815 of CM056994.1, read as the reverse complement.
CAAAGCATAGAATTAAAATAATATATATTCAATTCGAATTTTAAAAACCACCTGAAATTATTCTGAAACTAAAATACTAGTATTTCTAACAAAACACGTGATTCCCAATGTTGACTTGTGACACTAACAGAAATTGTGTCTGTAGTAAAGTTTAATAATGAAACTTTTATGTGTGAAAAGTATTCGTATTTACTTAACAGGGTTTTAAATAATTACGATCTAGACTATTTCATAGCATTATAGACTGCGAACTCAACGGCTGTGAATTCGATTTACTACTCTCCCAAAGTAATTTACCAATAACGAAATAATACCAAAGTTAACATACATGGAGGTGGGAAATAAATAATTGTTATTTGGGCAAGGCATTATTATTTTTTCGTTTTGAAAGTGCACGGCAAGTTGCTTTCAAGTGGAACATAAGTGGACATTAGCTGGGTTGGACATGGCAAATAGCTGGGCTACAAGTGGTCAATAACTGGACAACGAGAGGCTTGCCAACTATCTGCTGACGACAATTGGTTAACACATGGCAGGCCGGAAGAAGTACGCCAGTGAGTCTTTACTGCCACTCATGGCCCACTGATGGTGCCGGCATGTTTGGGGTACAGTTGGCTACTCATAATCAGGCCACTTATAGGCAGATGTATGTTATTTTGCTACTTGGTAACTGCCTGAACAGTGAGCAACGTCACATAACAGTCAAGAGGCATCACGTGACTCACATGCATCTGTGGGTGCAGTACGTTCACTGCAATTAATTTCTCACCTTGATCTCAGGCATCGTGTATGTTTGTCTACAAGGCTGGTTGAGAGATTAGGGGATGCGTAACAACCGAGTCTTCAGCGACACCTGTAGTGGGTGAAATGAGATGTAGTGAAGCAGTAATTATATTTAAGACAGGCAAACGGGAGCAAGGCGAGAAATAAAACCACCGAACTATGGTAACATCCGCCACGTTTTCCACGATGCAAAATTGACGGTGAGCTTGCCACACTGCTAAAAATTTCCGTATATTTACGGACACTTTAACGGAAATGTACAGTAAGAATATGGAAACGCAATCTTTAAAGACGAAAAACGCAGATGAGCTCTGTAAATACAAAATACGGAAAGTCATCCTATTTCCTAATCTCTTCAGGTTCCGGTAGCGAACACTGCCGAGACTACGCGAAACTTTTTTCGGTAGTGTAACCAGAAAATTTAGTTTGGGTGACAGTCACGATATCCATGCCACTTAGATATGTTCCTTCAAACATAGAAAATAGCATCAGGCGTCTGCACCATTTAGCAACACTTAAACTATACACAAACTTGAATAGGCAATGAAATATTTGCTAAGTCATTAAGTCGAATACCACAAGTATGCCTGCAATGGTACAAGAAGAATGCAGGGGAACGGTTAGAAAAAAGGAAGTACAGAAAACTAACGAGAAAATTTACGGAAATATTCCGTGAATTCGCAGAAAGTTTTGTGAAGTCCGTTTTTGTAAAGCAACTTCTCCACAATTTTACGGAGAGTTTACGAAGATTTCTGAAGAAATTTTAACCAGAACTTTTCCGCAAAAAAAAAAAGAGGATTTTTTACACTGTAGAAATCGATTCCGGACAGCCTTGTTGGGAGGTTGTCACGCTAGTCGCTTCGCCAGTGCCCCCACCCCCTAAAATACAGACGTTTAATAGCCTTACAAAGAGCAAGCTCTTTACTACGCTTTTTTGGTCGCCACACGGTACCTGTAGCACTTCACACACTAATCAAACTGCATTCAGTAGCTACGGCGGCTAGTTTATTTACGACGTTGTCCCAGTCACAATTATGTCCGTACAATCCCAGTAATAGTCATTTCCTCATTGTTACAATTCATAAATGTCTGTGCTTTTGTGATTTTGCCGTGGAATACATCGGTATCCAATTTCTTCACAAAATTAGCGGATGTCTTAAATTAAGGTTTACACTTTTTGATCGAGAATAACAGTGAAAGTATTGAAGAAAATCCGATAGGACTGCCGGTTGTAGACGTTGTAAGGATAATGTTGAGTGTAGACAAATCTTTATGACAGCTTCAAATGTTCAAACAGTCCGCCATCAGCAACTAGACATCGCCTGCAATGCTGTAAAACAATATGTCAAACATTATAACTACGGGTTCCATGTGAGTGGATTCACGCGAGGTCACGAATGCGTCTCTCACGGCATCCAGTGTCGGTGGTTTTGTGGCGAACAAAGTGCACTTCAGAGTTCCAACTGTGTTAAATTTGGATATGTGTGTGTGGATATTAAACATCCTCGTCGGCCTATCCACCTCCCAACTAATTTTTCATGCAGGAGCGACAGCACGTATTAGTGGTAATGGACGGTGCACCGTCTGCTGGAAAAAGCAATCGTCATCTGATGGAACAATATTTTCATGCAACATTGTTCCGCCAAAGAAGAATGGCCCCACAAGTTCTTTGGTTGGCATACCGCACCGCATTGTTAACCCACGTTGATGAACTGCTTGTTCAACCATAGTGTGGGGATCTTCATAAGCCCAGTACACACAGTTGTGGCGGTTAACAGGTCCACTTAATTTAAAGTTTACCTCATCGCACCAAACAATCATATAGGTAATTTGTTTTTCGTCATTGCTACAGCCACGAGTATTTCGCGAATTCATTCGGCGGCGAGGTAAACTCCAAATACTTGCTTTTTTCTCCTACTGTTGTGATTGGACGGCAATTCTTTAGACATACCTCGTTTAACCATGAGCCTGTAAATAACAGAGCGCAGCAGTGTGAGTGAGCGTTTAACAGTCCTGTACAGAGATCTCACTTGGTTACAGCAACCAATAAGCAAACGATAATGTCTCGAGTGTATAGAAAGCTGTCCTTCCTAGCTTGCTGCCAACTCGATCTGCGAAATACTCGGGGCTCTAGACATTGCACATAATCATAACCCATTCATAAAATTCGATATTCCTATCTGGGTCGTTTTGATTCTAACCGCGAAGCGCGAAGTAAAATGGGAATATAGGGCTTCCATATTATTTGCTTTAAAATGCGATAGACCCTTAATTTAATACACTTGACTCATGTATAGCTTGCATAGAGACTTGGTTGAATTTCCCGGGGGCACGAGAAAAAAAAAGGGGGGGCATGTGAATGTATACATACAGCCCCTACACTTACATACCTTCGCCCATTGTCGTTCTATTTCTCCCGCCCAGGCCTTCCTTCACATATCACAGCACATTTCTGTGCATCTCATACTTGTCTCGTAATCGCGTCACTGTTACAAGTGACGGTGGAACAGTTTCGAATTCTGTCCTCCATCGTGTCTGCACCTCAATCGTGTTCTCGCATTCCAAAAAACTATTAAAAAATCCACTTAAAATGGTCCAAAGGAAACCTTATCACCTTCGCATTTCCTCTACAATCTTAGTGCTGCCGCTCGCTCGTGGCTGCAGGCTGAACTGACAACAGCAGCACGCTCTCGTACACAGCTAAAGTTGTCCTTATAGCGCCAATTACTCGCAGACTCGCCAGAGTGCATTTAGTAGTTCTTTCTTATTAACTTTCGAAGTGTATATGCATTAATTTGTGTCATCCCGTATAGTAGGCTTGTCAAAATATGGAGACAGGTCGTGACTTCACAGAATGCAGGTATATGAAAAAATTTAACAAAATAACAAATGCAAAATTATTTGTTTACTACTTTTCCTTTATTTACATCGTTTGGCTGGTAACACACTCTTCAGCTCACTTATTCCAGCTGAGGAGAAGGGAATTATAACAAATTTGTTTTAAAATATTTGCTTTTATGGGTCGAGCGTAACGAACAACTGTTTCTAACAGCCGATGAATTGCAAGTACATGCCTCAAGTAACTGCACCAATATTTTCCTGGAAGAAGAATGAAAAGCATATTAGAGAAGCGCACTCCCTCCTCTCCAGTTCAACTTGCAAGTAATCAACCACAAACACTCGAAAGCTAGTGTGGCATTTTACCTCTTGGAAAATACTCTCGACAAAGGGTGGATTACAAGGAGAGAAAACAAGGAGCAAGTCGGAAACACAATGCAGAATCTTCAAACGTTCGCGGAAGTCTGGTTATAAACCTTGCTAAAGGCGGGCTAACGAAACGACGAGTTTAGCACGTTAAAATTCAATACATTCAGTTTAGTGAATATTTTATGTATGGTGTATCTACGGTTAATTGAGCGCTTTTGATTACCCTGCTTAGGATCTTATTTTACTTCTCATTGTGTACCTTTCTGCCGTATGAGAAGTTGACAGTGCTATGAACGTGGTCACTTTATCGACGAGTCATAACAATAAAACCGTAGAATTTTTAAATATGTAAATGTGTTACTTATATGCAAATTCATTCTTGAACGTGTATAAAATAGTAAATACTAGATATATTTACCATTAATTTAAACACTACATTCACAATACAACGTAGAGCGTTGATAACTATTTTAATTAATTCAATACCATTTAAAAAGGAAAATTCATTCCGATTACGTATAATGACTTTCTTATTCAATAGCTTGTTTCAAATGTGCTCACATTACTGTGAACAACCTATTTAATTGATTTACATGGGTTTTATCGAATCGCATTTTTTCTCTTAGTGCGAATTAAAAATGTGTATTTTTAAGTACCGAGGGCCAGTTTGGATGTTCAAGACGTACAGGTCAGTGTAATTTATGTGCTGGTGTGCCGTTGTCTTCCTTAGTACGAGGACTGCGGAAGAAAACCGAAAACACTCTCGAACCAAGGAAATTGATTATCCGTGCTGAAAAAAAATTCCCCTACCCAACAGTATATCGAACCAGGGTCCACTATTCAGGCATCCTGGTGACTAAACTAGTATAGGCTGTTCACTGTAAACGGTAAACTATTCACGGTAAAATGAGCACTTTTGAAAGCCCTGCTTAAGATCTACTTGTACGCACGTTGTTTATTCCTCCGCCTGATGTAAAATTGACATTGCCGTCGGCCTCGTGGCTTTATTCATGCGTCGGTCCAGTGAAGTTGTGGAATTATTACACAAGTAAATGTATTGGAAATCTGTTCATTCTTATCCTTAGTCGCATTTAAAAAAAATAAGAAAAGATATAATTTCGGTTTGCACATATGGTTACCTAGCACTATTTATTTGACGCTAAGATATGGAACTATTATCCATCCATCAATACCAGCTTTATTGGGCGTTTGTCACTCAGTGCGCTCGTTAAAATATATGTAGGCAGGGGCAGTGACATTTTTCTAAGGTTGATTTCAAAAGTGCTCACTTTATCGTGAACAGCCTTTACAATTCTTTACCAACAAAAGCAGCTGAAACATTTACCAACTGAAATAATCGGAATTGATGTATCTAATTACCAAATGGGAAGACACCTTCCTCTAATTAATTTTATATTAAATTTTCTCGAAAAAGATAACATTATCACCGCTGCCGTTCGTAGCTGTAAAAGAAACTGAGGACAGCATAAAGGCTTCACGGACTCGCGCACTCAGTCTTTATAGAGCCAAATACACTCAGAATGTGTTTTTTTCAGTCACACCAAATTTTTTTGTGAATGAAAACCACACACAGCTGAAGAATAATGAAATAGTTTTCAATATGAGCAGAAAAATGTTGTATCTATGTCACGGCGCAGTAGTGCAGCAAGAGAGAAATTATGCCACAACGCATCTTGCATTACCGACAGATGAAACTGTGAGCAGACGAGAACATAGAAACCCGAATCATTTGCACAGAATGGTAAGGCGTATTATGCACATTACAGGACATCAACGCGTAGAAACGCTCGTTTAAATACGATGACTTGGATTGCAGAACTACTACTTTCTTGATCTTGAATTTATGGCGTAAAATTTATTATTCAGAAACAAAACAAAACTTTGAGGTAGGGTAGTTATAAAAGAGCCCTGAATTTCAAAATCTTATGAAGCCTATTCTAACTGAACGCCTTGAAAGTTATTTAAAGACAGGTATTTCCTTACAAAAAAACATTGAAACATTCAGATTTTGAAACACATTGGACCAAGGTGCATCAACGTATAGGAATAAATCGTCCAGCTAGCCTCACCTAAGGCCAAACGTTGTCCCCAAGCTCATTAGACCTTAGGACGCTGCCGCTATTGAAGAACTGCATTCGTCAGTGATGTTTGTAGCTTAATTGCCAAGGGAAGAAGGGATAATGAGATCACTTCCCCGTCTGCGTGTTTCTCTGTGTTTGTATGGGTGCCTCTGTGACAGTGTATATCCCATAAAAACTTTTGAACGCGTGAAACAATTTCACGAAACTTGGTACACATATATATCTTTGTAGACATTCCATAGCTTGCCTGGTAAAAAATCGATTTATGTTTACAAAGCGTGAAACATGCCATTTGACTAGAATTTCCTGTAAGGTGAACGCAAGCTACTATACTTCTGCAAATTAGGCTGCTTCATTCACACTATGAACTTTGGCACGCCCAAATGAAATCACTTAATTTTGCGAATCACTAACGTCTGTTTGATCGCTGTATTTTACACACAGGGAAACGAGGCATTCTCTGCATTTTACTACCCCTTCAAAATCTATTAAAAATGAAGCACATTTCGTAGGTATTTATATAATTTTTGTGCAATTCCATCTGCAGGAGTTTGAAGATAGAAGAGAAAGAAAAGTAAAGTAACAATTATTTTCACGCAAATTATATACTGTTAATACTATCCGAAATCTCTACAAGAAAATTCTACCTGATCATGAAACCATGTGTAGGCCTACTGAAAGTTAGTTCCGCTTCAAATGATTAATTTCCTACTGCAAAAAGAATCTTCTTGAAAATCATATTTCTCTCGATCGTCATGCATTTTTCTCCTACTTCAAAGAACCTCTGCTCGATCCCAAGTCACAGTGGAATGAAAATTGTTCACAAGAGGGTACCCATACCAGAAACTCCACAATGTTCACGTTTCCTCGCCTAATTCATTACACCGGTGACACGTCATCTCACCTCATCCAGTCATCAAGATGACACGTAACTGCGGATCTGTACCCTCGAGAAGAACATATGGCTTCACCTAGAGCTAGACTCCTTTCATTTCATCCTCACTGACTTGGACTTAGGTGGACGTTATTTATAAAACTTCCCGGAGACATGCCTCGAAGAGGCCTCGTCACATTTCAGCCAGTAAGACGATTGCTCTCCACATGTGGATTGGATGGTAGGCGTTCATGTAATATCTGTGGAAAGGAGGTGGAGCAGATTATCGCGGGGATTTCCCGTTCCCCTTCTCAATTTGTATTGGGCTACTTATAAATATTACTGTTTTTAAATTATTTTTCTGTGTAGGACTTTATAAGACCTGGCCAACTAGAATACAAATACTGTTCTTTTTTTAGAGTGTATTGAGAGACAATTTATTATATTCATTACTCAATCGAATGCTGAATTTGATACTGCGATGCATAATCGCAAATAAGAAATGGTATGTGGAATGTAAGCTAGTAGAATAATTTTAACAGACACAGGAAGAAAGAAATCGCAGTGAGTGTGGAGAACAGCGAATAGTTCGCTGTCGTTAACACCAGCACGTACAATTAATTCGTATTTAGTCGGTTGCTGAACTCACTTCTGACTATGTTGTGAAAATATTGGGTGCGCTATCCAGTTGTATAGTGAAATCGGAAATTTCCTGTTCTACCTGTGGGAAGAGTCTTAGATAGATCCCGTCAAGGTATGAAATTCCCATGGTCGTTTCCTCTATGTAAAATAAAGGGACCGTATATTTTTATGGGTAATTTTGCATAACAAATTCATCTCAGGTGAGTCATGCATATTATTTACCTTGACAAGTGCGTTTTCCGTCCCCCATGAGACTGACGATATGTTTATTAATGTTACCCAAACATTTAAAGGGGGCTGCTCACTAAATGCTAAAAGTTCCACAAAACGTTGGCTTACATTAGAGTTTAGTAGTAGTGTTATCTTGATCCTGGCACAAGGGGGTGGAGGAGAAGCGCGAGGCTCTGTCCGCCATATTAGATTCAGCCATCTTAGATGACGTTACCGCCACCATATTGGATCCATGTGCCCTTGATCTTGACCTTTGACTGTATCGTATAAAACCCAAATGGGCTTATATAATTAATCTTGTCCACTACCTTCGACTCTCAAGACCTCGCTGTTAAGAGTCGTCCAAATCTCTCCACTCCACCTGTCCACTACCTGTGATTAGTGAGGCTTTATTATTTAAAGTTTCTGTCGGAATGTTGTCATTTGTACGTCTTCCATTTTGTTCAATTCAGGGACAGCAATATCCATTTCGCTAGATGTTCTTCACCAGGCGCATTCGCCTGAAACCAGAACACGAACTCAACTCGTGATTTCCGTTCCCACCATATTTGTATACAGTATGAAAAGGAAAACATTTAAGGAAATTTCAGGAAATGATTTATTTAGGCATATGATATGCAACTAAATAGAATAAGTGACGAAATATTTCACGATAATTTACGATACTACTTAAACTGTGAATCGGGAAAGGTTCCACAATGACGATGAGACGAGGCGTCTCTAAAATGGAAGTTTCCACCGCCCGACACAATGCTTGCCCGATCTGACCATGTTCCGCCTCGGCTTGCTTGGTCGAGCTACGTCGCTGCGCCTGGCAAATATCACTGTTTTGGTTTAAAAATACCTGCAAAATTTAGATGATGTTCAATAAAATATTTGTGTAGTGTGCGTATGAAAAATACTCCATAAATTATTAACTGCAACAACTTTAAGTTCTATGTGGAAGCCTTGGTTACGGGCATGGTTGGAGCCCTACGCGGAATAAACGGCTCACCAACAAAGCGACATGCATAGAACAGGTAGGATTATAGGAGGTACTCTTAATGAAACCATCTGTGGACTCTGCTTTAGCGATACTACCGCGCAGCGATTCTTCCCCTAACTAATCATCGAGACGCGACCTTTATAAATACGGGCTTTTTTGATGTCACGTCTTTGTTTTACTATTACGTTATTTTACTTTTCGATTTAGTTATGGCCAGTAAACTAACACGGCGCCAAGCCAATAATAATAGTTACCACTATTAATTACGAATAATAATAATTACCAATAATAATAATGCTAAGAAACATAACATTAAAAAAAATTACGTACTAACTTTAAGATATATCTAGTATATACTGCATTTTAAACAATAGAATAACTTATTAATATGCAATAAATGTCACTATGTTAATTTTTTAAATATGTACTTTATAGATGGCTACATTTTATGTTCTCCATATATCTTGGTTGATCAAAGATTTTATTTTATGGTCAAATGGTAGCATCTCAGTGTACATACTATGTCGCCAATTGTTATCGACAAACTCTATATCCATGGTCTCTTCTCTTATGGGAAGTGAAAAAAATGAAATAAAACATATGTCGTCGCAATCTGCAAAAAGTCAACCGTAAACAATATTAGAATTGTGTAAAGTTTTTAAAAATTCTGTGTAGTGTTTCTGAGGGGTGATATTTATGGTTTGTATTGTACACATGTACAATGCAACACAGTGGCATAAAGGGAAAGAAATACTACAAAACTAAATATTGAATGATAGATTATTGCAACTACAATGGTACAAATACACCACACTACAAATTTGTGTACAGAAACTACCTTACTTCAGGTATATACACAACTGCAGTTGAACTTCAAGAGGGAGTTACAGTTTGCTATTTACTATTGTATTTTATCAAGGAAGTTCTGTACAAGCATATAGCCCTCTGAATACTTTTATCTTAAAAACTGTGATAAACTTACCTTCCTCAGTATAAAAAGGCAAAACATTACCCATAGTTTTTACATAATTATACATTATTACCACTTCTATGTTGAATACTTTATCTTTACTGAACCTACGTGCTATACAATGTCCTGCAGTGTGTGCACCGTTTTTAAAAAAAAGCAAACAAGTGTGACAACACGGTTGTTTGCTATGCCAACGATTTTCAGATAATCCACTCTTGTGCACAACTATAATCAATAAACAGTCCCACTATACCTTCAGCAGCGTATTAATGTTGTTACACGCATAATAATTGTAGAACATACTACATTTAAAAATAGTGTCGTACAATACCTCAAAAGTGCGCATTGGTTTTGGATTTTGGTTTTAATACCACCCCCCACCCCCCTCTATTTCCATATTCGCGTCACAAATATCATGAAATTTGTGGAAACAGTTAAAACGTAAATACCGAATTAAATTCAACATACTGAAAAACAAAAAAGACATCACAATGTTTTTAAAAATGTTGACAGAAAATATCACAGCCCCTACGAGTACGTTGTATCAATGAAGCACATAACTACCCAAAAATGCTAGGATATTTGCAGTAAAATACTAAGAACCAAATAGCTTTTTAGTCCATTCTATTAAAGGCTGTTGAAGATAAAGTGAGCACCTTTGAAATCAACCTTAGAAGAAAATCACTGCCCCTGCCTGCATATATTTTAACGGGCGCACTGAGCGACATGCGCCCAGTGAAGTTGGTAATGATGGATGGAAAATTGCTCCATAACTTAACATTGAATCAAAAATATCACGTGACCATGTGTAATAACTTAGATTATTTCTTTTTTTATTTTAATGTATCAAAGTGTAAAAATGAGCAAATTTGCTAAATTTTTACATTTGTAATAATTTCACAGTTCCACTTGACCGAGGCATGAATAAACTGATGAGGCACATGGTAACGTTAATTTTACATAGGGCAGGAGAAGACACGATGTGCATGCAAGTAGATCTTAAGCAGAGCTTTCAAAAGTGCTCATTTTACCGTGAACAGCCTATAATGTTAAAAACCCTGGCAACAAGCTGTACTCACTCCATACAGCCAGCCAGCATCTCTTGCTACACTGAGAATGTTGCTGCCTCTGCATATCATCTTTACATTACCAACTAAAAACAATGTGTAAAATGTGGCGTGGCATTTGTACCAATGGATTAAAAAGAAAAATAAAATGATACTGATCATCGAAATATATTCAGCTGGAAAAAATTCAGAAAATTTCCAGAAATAAAACTGTCACTAGGAATGCCATGATGATTATTCAGGTTTTAAGATCTCTATTGGTCATGATGATCTCAGATAGAAATTTCAGCATTATAAATGCTTAAATAGTGATAAATAAAAGTTAGTAGTGTGAGAGATGTCAAAGGTAAAGTCATTTGATGGCTTCAAAACAATTGTAGACTTAATATTACAAAAATCTTTATTTTCAAGTCTCACGTTATACAGATTGTTGCATGTATAAGTTTCGCTAAGTAAGAACTATGGGACAACATATTTTCATAATTACCAATGTCCAGGAACCGAACACACTTAACTGTTGTTTACTCAAACTCGAAAGATATAGCATACATACATAGACATTTTACAAAACAATATAATATATTTAACAAAAGAGCCAAATATACACGTCATAATTCAGGTTACCAGAGTTCTAGCAGATTACATTCATAGTAATATAGGCTGCCCTTTGTGATCTGCTGTTAATCCAATGAATATCGTATGTTTTAGCAGTTATATGCTAGATTGTAGACGATGTTATACTATGACTAGTTACTTGTGTGAAATTCAAATTATACACGCATATTACCCAGGGAAAGAGTTAATATGTACTTTGCTGATTAACTTGAGCAAGGCCACACTTCATTTTGAAGTGATGCTTAAATGTGTAACAAACTTTTGAAATAGGAACATTTTAAATTTTGAACATGAGATAGTTACCACTAATACTTCAAGTGAACCCAAGCAAGTTATGATTTACAAGTCTATTTAGATATTTCTGACCTTTTAAAGTGAATTGGAATTTTATTCTGAAATAAATATTGAAACTTTATTGAAATGCATATCAATGACACTTTATAGAGAGCTAATGTTTCTTTTATTCCTATTCCACCAGTGTGTGTCACCACAACAGAGTGCAACAGGAATGCAAGTGCTGAGAAATAAACAGTTTTTATTTATTTCTAAGCGGGTATTGATTAATTACTATGTGGTAACCAGTCTCTTAGAGCTTTCCATGCAGAAATTTAAAATCTACTTCTTCATGAATGTAACACATAGACCTAATACAATAGTTTACATGTTCTCATTGTGAACGCAACGTAAACACGAACGCAAAGTAACTATTGAGATAAAAAGGCCCCCTTACACCGCACGACAGCTTTCCACTAATATTTTATACTTGCAATAAGTTTCAGAAAAACAGCTATTTATAAAATTTAAATCACTTATATTTATTAATTATTCTTTTTATATTTTAGAAAAATACATATTTCATATGATAATGCATGCGTAAGTTGTGTATTCAGCCCATGAAATTAACATCAACATTATGGCGAATGCAGTGATGGGCACATTTAGTATTAGCCTCAATGTATCGCATTTTTTCATCATCATCATTGTCAAATATCTTTCCACAGACTTATATACAAAAATATCTGCTGGATTAAATACCTATACCCTTACTGTCTGACTTATGTCACTAGAAAAATACAGAACATTACTACGCAAGTAAAAATATACAAACTTTATACACTGCAAAATTGCACCAGTAAAATTTAAATAAATCTTATTTTCACTAAAGTACTTTACACAGGTGTTTATGAACCATCAGGTAACCAGGTCAGTCAGTAAGTAACAAGCAGTGTCTTAGAGTATAAATAATACAATGGATAAAAGTATTTATTCAAGACAATTACTCGCATCACAAAACTTGTTGCTAATATCACTTGTGTCTGCCATTAAGTTCTTAACTGTGACATTTGACATGCATTGATAAAATACCTTTCATTAAGTGGCCAAGTACATGGCAATACTAAGGCCAACTTTTATCAACATGAAATTTAATGTGTATATTAAAACTTGTGAAATAACGCGAGAAGGCAAGTTCAATGAAGATTCCAAATATTTACGACAATTGGCTCTGGAGATACAGTAACTCATAGTATACAGAGATGCAACTGATATCAAGGGTGGCTCAGCGCAGCACTTTACACATTCATAACTCCACCAGTGATAATGTGAACCACCTGATTCCTACAAAGACTAGGTGAAAAAGTTAAACTTAAATACTTTACTCTATACAAATAGATGTTTGAGTTCTCTACTCACTTTAAAGATTGCGATGAGGTAGTGTCTTCTTGCCACAAGTTTTTATCACAAGTCTTCTCTTATAAGAGTGGAAACTGTGAAATTGTTGAAAAACTATTTCCTAGCATTAGACAAAAGGTACCAGCTGCATGGTGCTCAAACTATGCTGCAGTGTGTTTGAAAGCCACATCTTTAATACAAAATATTGAACATCTCTACTTCCATATGAAACGAAATCACGAATTAAACTAGGAATTATAACTCATCACGCATATCTCAAAATTATATAATTAGCGCAAATGTAAAAAAGCAAAATAGACTCATTTTCCTTAAAAGAACCTAACACACTTGACATCGTGGTTCATTTATCTATACCACACAAAATTATGTCCCATTTATGTTTGGCACATTCATAAATATTTGTGAAGCCAATTTTTAGAATGCTGTTATATTTGAAAGCCTACTATTCAATGTCAACATATTACACAATAACAGTACATTAAAGAACAATGTACACCATTATTTCAAAATGAGACATTTTAGGATACTGTAATATAATGAAACCTGCAAATAAGTTGCACAGAAAATAGCATGTTAAGTTTGCGATGAACCCAACATTGAGATGTGATTTAAGATCTTATACATAGGATTCAACTTAAAGAATGATTGACATAAAATATGATTACACTTCAAGCGATGTAATACTAACAGGTCTAAAATTAAGTAGTCTCTATAGTATACACATTAGGAATTGCACAAGTCGTCTTTTAAAAATGTATATACAACTGATTTTTACAAAAATCATCTCACGACTTGTTGTAATGTCTACACTAATTCATAATGCAGATGTCTACAGGTGAGGCTGACAACACAAAATTCCAGCTTCACTCTCCTTGATAGCCGTAACGAAAATATACTAAATTTCCTCTTGAGTGCTTATTTTTGATTTTCCAGGCTTACTGTTCATCATGGGTGTTCATCATCTGGTAAATTCCAAGTTGGAAGTGAGAGTCTCTTCGTGTCCACACTCTTGCAATGGTCACTGAAACGACCTTCGCAAACACGGAATTTTTGTATATGACAATGCCATCTAATTCAGCGAATCGTGGATTTACAATCTTTTCAACTCATATTATAAACTGTTCATTCTCATACACTGGAAAGTGCATCCATCTGTTCACGGCCTGTACTTACATTGTGGTATGCAATACATAACTGTTCTGGGCTTTTTGATATTGCAAGAACTTTTAACACAATTGCTACATTAAACAACAGTTTCTACGATACATTTTATCACTGTAATCACCGCGTATATCACAAAACGACAAAACCAAAACAATATACACAATACACACACTTCTGTAATTACAATTATTACTTGTAAATAAAGCATAGCCTCCAACTCAGACTCGAAAACAAGTAGCGAAAACGCGATGCTAGTACTTCGTGACTCTTCCCGCAACTTAAACCTGGGTTACAGATACGGCCTATGAAGTTTCCACCCCGTGGCGACATGCACCCTGCGTGACGGCGCTTCGCATAGATTGGCATGGCCGTTCCGCGCGGTGGTTGCAGTCAGCGCCACAAGGCAGCGCTGGCATCGATCGCACTGTGTAGTGGTAACGTGGCGTTTTCAATAGACAAGCAGCGCTCAGAGACTTGACTACAGAGCCGGAAGTAATATTTTTCCAGCGGATTTTTTTTTTAATACTGACTTATGTAGAATGTTCTTTGTGATTTTATTGGCCGGGGGTTTCAAATACCCCAAGCTTGAAGGGGAGAGTAGCCATAAGGTTTCTGTATATAAGGCCCGATGTTTGGCTGATTCGGGGAGAATGGCGGCAGGTGGGTCTCGACGCCAGTTGAAGTTAAGTATGAATTTATGATGGTAGTGACCCTTCTGGTAATAATCAGGAAAATAAGGTGTATTGTACAGCACTCATAGAGATAGATAAATTTTCACGAATGGGCAGCATGGTTGGAATTTATCAAAGTCGGCAGTTTAAATGTAAAGAAAATGTTTATTTTGGTACAGCTGCATTTAAGGAATAATTAACTGGTAAAGAGAAAAGTTAACTTTAGCAATTGTGCAAAAAAATGCAAGTGATACTTGTAAAATTTCACGTTCATGAAACAACTGTTGTAAATACTTTCAGTCAAAAGTTAAAAGGTATTATATAAATCATTTTTATTTTACAAGTAAGCCATGAAGAAAACCAATATTGTTTCCTGAAGAAAGTCACTAGTTTTGAAGGTGATAAAGTTCAGAATTTTAAAGGAAAAATATTTTATGACTTTAGTTTCATGTAATAACAAAAGAGAGGCTTTCAAAAAATTTTCTAAGTCAAGGCACGGTCCTTTTAATAAATGTGTTGAATTTCGAATCATGAGAAATACTCAAGTATTTTGTATTGAGAATTTTAGGATGTCGCTAAATAAATTCAACATATGTTTAATTCAAAGCATATCTTATGGCTGGTAAATTTTATATGTATTTTATGAGAACAGCCAATCATATCAGTATGATTTTTAATATTGGCTTCAAAGGAGAATGTGTATTTTCTAGCTGTTTCGGCGGTTTTTCTTACGAGGTTTTTGTGATATATATTATATATCTGCCAAATTGTTATGTTCATGCTAGGGTTATGTTTTTACAACTTTGAAAGCAATTAAAGGAAATTGAATGGCAAAAGACGTCATGAGTTCTCTTTCCAGGTGTACATGTCAGAAAGTTACTTTACGGTTTTTCTCATTGGTCTGTTGTTTGTTGAATAGCGGGTTGGTTTCATGCGCCTTTGTTCCGCTCTTGGATAAAGGCGTAGCTACGATAAAGGCTACTTACAAAACACTTACAAAACGCACACATTTATTCGTAATTGACATTCAATTTATACTTATTTTATGATAAAGACCGTTCACGATTAACTAATTGATGAAAAATGTAACTGGTTATAACGTCATAAAGTTAAGAGCGCACACAGAGTGGCATGCGACCAGTGCGGCTGATAACGATGGACGAAAAGTTGTTCCACGTCTTGACGTTGACTTAAACATCTCGAGAAAACAATTATCAATACAGAAATGATTTATTTTGTTTCCTGTTTTAATGAATAAAAAGTAATTATAAACAAATTTGTAAAATATTTACTTTCTTAATTATTTCACAGTTACACTCGACCAACACATGAATAAAGTGATGAGGCCCATATGGGAGGATATTATACAATGTGCCTACAATGATATGGTATGCAGGTATTTCAAAAGTGTTCAGTTTATCGTGAACAACCTATAACAAAACGTAGCTTACCATATTTTTATATTTGTGTTCATTTGTACTGGATCCTATATCAGAGGACGCGACTGGCCGAGCAAACGAGAGTGCCTTTGAGTCATCTCACAAAAACCGACACGGCACCGAAGAATCGCCAGCACCGGCTCGTGACTGCCAGACAAGACTAGTGGGGCTGACAACCTGTTGGCGCTCGCATACACACTCTCAGCCTAGCCCAGCATCTAAAGGGGGCGTGACAGATACATTCACTTTCCTTAAAAGAGGAATACGACTTACGAATGATATTTGCGAACTCAGTGGATTTGCAATAAACTTTGTTCAGAAAGGCTGCTCCACTTTAACAACAGACCTTTGAACGTGGAAATCTCAGACACAAAACGCTCTCCTCTCTTCGACGGCAGCAATTTTCTGCCGTAGTTACTACGCGGTAGTGTTACAAACCGAAATTTCTGGAATAGTGCAAAGTCATACTTTTTTATTTAATATTTCCACTGAAACCCACTTATATATACGATTTCAATTTCAGTAAATGTGGTCTGCCTGTACCTCAGATCTTGAACATAATTTTTGTAATAATCCTGTATTTGTCTGTTGCGGTTTCTTGGAGAGCATGTGTACCTGGGACAAGCCATACATACTGTACAAAGTGACCGATTTCTTCAACTTCATGAAGTTCTCGTACAATATACCTACATATGCACCAACATAAATGGACTTTTCGCCGACTGATGGGTCCCAGATTTCTGTTTCAGCTATGGAAGTAGCTACATTTGCCACTGGACAGATCCTGAGTTCGGTGTTGGTCGTGTGAATTTTTCGTATTTTTAATATGAGCGTTCACAATTTAGTACTCTTCGTGGTATTTTTGTCAAACCTGGTGACATTTTATTCTTCCTACTACTATGTACATTAATTCACAAATAGTGGCGTGGTCTAACAATTTATTGTGTGTTCAAAATTAAAATTGTGTTACAGTTTCTGTGCCATGCTGATATTCGCAGACAACCAAACCTCTACATGCCACTTAACTTTTGTACTGTACGTCATTAGTGTTTGACGTTTCAAAACCAAGTATGAAACTACTTCATAATTTGTGTATAATGGTTTGGCCTTGTGAATAATGGTACAGTTATAGATTTCTCTCGTCCTTGTTATGCAATTTGTTTTAAATTTTTCTTTACTTTATCTGTCCATTATACATGAATTTATTTTGGTAAAATTGTATCCTATATAATTTTATCTCATGCCTGTATCAATGCAATGTGCACTACCACTATTTTGCTTCATAGTTCACTCATCATTTGCAATTATTGAACTGCATTGTTCGTTCCTTGGGAAGCCTACAATTTAGCAACGTTTAAAATGTCAGTGAATGGTTTCAGTTCAATCGCATTATATACTATAAAGAGTATTAGAGTGCTTTTATAGTGATGTCAGCCATTTTATAATTTGAGATGTCTTCAGATGGCCATCCACCAATGCAGCTAGATGTGGACGGGCGTTATCGTCCATGAAAGAAAAATAAACATCTATTTCAACCCTGAAAACATTGCCTCTTACAGAACTACGATTAAACACATGGATGGATGCACGCGAGCTCAACATGAGACTGTCACATTCCATGACGCCACTTCCTTTCTAATGGTCCTCTTCAGTTGTAAGCTGGACTGCAACTACATATTCTCCCCATACGTAAGGCCGCCTAGCACCACGCCGAAGAATGAACATGACTCTTCCTTAAACACGATTATATGTACTCCGATGTTAGCTGGCAATCGCTCGATGTCCACAGCACTGCGCTAATCAGGCGTTTGTGTCGGCAGCAGTCAATGTCATGAATCTCTCAAGTGCCAGTGTACCACTCACGCGAACATTGAATGCTCGTTCGTGTGTCACTCTCACGTTCCTAGCAAGGTCATCTGGTGCGCTCGGAAGAAGTCGTCTGGCAGCTACGATCAGATAACAGCCTCCTCGTCGCGTTGCGCTTTTCGACGTTAAGTACAGACTTTTAAAACCTGTTAGAATCACTGCCATACTCTGAATATTAGTCTGTTGTACACGCATAATGTATTTTACTTGTACGTTATACTAATATGCGTTTAGGATTTTGCCACTCTAAAACTATTTTCCATTTGTAAATTTGCCAGTATAATTTTGATAAAGTTATAAATTTGTTATATGATATGTATACCACACTGTTATATGATGTACCTTTATTGTGAATTGCATAACTGAGATTCTTGTATAAATACATACATACTTTATGGGTATAACTGCTGTACTGAATTCTGTAAATAACAACTTTACTAGTACTGGGTTGGTTTCCTCATTGTTTTTATATTATCATTTAATAAATACTAAGCCCTGATACAACACCGAACAACAATTTGTATTCGTTACGCAACATGGTCTAAGGACATACGTTATAATTATTTGAGTTAGAGTTTTTAATTTGAAATCGGAGATGATCTGTAACTAATATATTATAATTGTGACTGCAAATTTATTTATACAACAATTGTAAATTACAGACGGTCAAAACCTCCTGAACTAATTTATGCGTCACTAAAAGCCATCTTTTTTATGTGGGCAATTTGAGGCAGGCGTTATAAATTCCTGCCGCAGAGAATAATAGACCCATAGTGACCTAGTTCGCTCCCTAATGCTGTAGCTTTATCGGATACCCGACAGTATGTACATTTCTAGGAAAGTTAATTTATTATCCCTGTAAACTCATCCGCATATCAAACAGACTGGCTTAAATACTATTTACTTTAAGTGCTGGCGGCTTGTGGTCAGTTGTATTTATCTACTTGTAATAAAAGTTCTCCCAAATATTTGTGGAATAAGGTCTTTCAAAGCAATTTAATTATATGCAAGGTTTTGAAGCATGCACAGCTATAAATAGAAAATTAACAATTAAATAGAAAATTGAAAATAATTACAAACGTTTTATTTCAATAACACTACTTATTATATTAATTCTGCAATTCCATTTCACTTGACCAACATATTTTTTAATTGCCACCATTTCCTCGTAGTAAGTGCATCTAGCTTATCATAGCGTCCATGTACACAGACGCGGGGTTATGTGGTACGAAATGTGAGAAATTTGTTCGTGAATACAAGTTTTATAATTTCTTATATGGTTGATTCTCAGTCAAATTACCTGTTTTCTTAATGTTAACTATCTACTATTCACAACGTATGTGAAAATTAACACATCATCGGATCTACCAACCCACATGAGTTGAACAAATGACAGAAAAAATTTTACGCGCATAAAAACCGTAAAATGCAGTTCTTACTTGAAAAAAGTGTCAAAAATAAATCTGTTTTATAAACTACCAAAGTAAAAATTGAACTTTGAAAAATATGTTAATATATATTTTCGTGACCACTGGCAACTTAAAAAAATACGTGGTACCTATGTACTTTGGATTTCCATACACTTCCGTTATTTGTTTTATAAACCACTAAAGTATTATTATTCTTTAATTAAATAATGAGTTTTTTGGAATCCTTACTACTACAGTGTTTAGTAAAAATAAAAAAACGCCATAGTAAATAAAACGCAAGGGAAACGCAGCTCAAAGTCACGACCGCATGTTGGCGCGACTGAATGCCGTATATATGTTTAGAGCACTGCTTTGAGTTCCTGCAGGTTCGTCGTGTTTTAAGTTGAGGGCCCGCGGCGTACCGCAGGAGAAACACAACGCTGGCGTCTATAACGTGTACGACCGCGAACTTTCTGAGGTATTGCAGCTAGCGAATTTGCAGATGAGTTTACCTCCACCTCCGTGTTTTGTGAAACCAAGAATATAGTGACGTCGCAGTAGTTCATTTAGATATATATTATTCATAATGGATTGTTCTCATCTTAATAGCAATTTCCTTTTGGGAACTACTTCATAAAATATCAATTTTACAGGGAATAGTGCGAACTTTGATTTCGTGAATGCCGAATCTGTAAAGTAATAATTCTACACATTTGTTAACGGCGTTAGTGATCATGGGTTTGAGTCCTGCATAACGGATTAAGATTCACGCCATATTTGTAAGAGCTAAAATTAATTTGTTTAGCGTTTTCTGTTAGCCAGTTGATCATCACGTATAAAAACCAAACTTACAATAATCAATGAAAATAATAATTGACTCTACTCATGTATGGCTGTTTTTACATCAAAATGTAAATACGTTGATATATTTTCCGTACCTTACCAACGAACTGAAATAAAAATGACCGATCTCTATTAACGTTAGGCAATTTGTATAGGGACGTGATATATTTGGCAGTGGCAAAATCACGAAAACCTCCGAAATAAAATTTAAACTAATGGAAAAGTTTAATGTAACCTGTATTTCGTTTCCCCTCCTTAATTTGTGGCTGAGGAATTCTACTTGTGTGTTTCTCTTGGTTTATTTGCACAGTTAGGCTACAGGGAAATGTGTTATCTGCTGTAAAACTTCAGACACACGCACAAGTTTATTCACGCTTACTTGTGTTTGTTATAAGCAGTGTCCCTTAGGAGAGCTCATTTGCTTGATTAATATATCCGTAGGCAGCGGTGCGTCTCACTGTGGTGAGCAATTGAACAATAGAGACGTGCATTACATTCACAAACGTGCTTACTGTGCCCCACAGTGTTCACTGGAGGGGATAAATACACATTTCTGTCATTCACTAAATTTCCCTAGAGACAATGATTTTCGTTAAGGTGTTTACAAAGTAATAAATCATTGTCGGACAATATTCATAAAGAGTTTGAATTTCCTTCACTCGTTGGGGCCACAAGCTCTCCTATTACTCGAAATAAGTATCACTAACTTTGTACGTGTTACAGCTAAAATCTGATATATGTAGTTACTACACGATTACCAAAAAAGTTAAGATAACTTACTCATTAATTTCTGCTATTCTTTCCACTCACTGTTTTCATTCCGTCCCTCATAAACACAAACATTAACATGAATCTAATCACTACCAACTACTATACACACTACAACCAAATGATACAGTGAACGTTTATAAATTAAATTATATGACATCAGTATTTCAAAACTTGTTGCGGTCATGCGCAAAAGAAATTCGATTATTTCAATTTTCACGCATTTGAGAGTTACAACTTATGCCACACTTAGGTACACGATTTTTTACACAATTCGTTGAAAACATTACTACAAGAATAATTGTCAATATTTTCGCTACACTATAGCAATACGTGCAGCCATGTTTTCCAAGGATTAATTTCAAATGTGTTCGATTAACTCAGGACCAGGCAATCGCAGTGTAAGGAGTTCCCTTACAGTTGTTCCTCACTTATCATCTAACTCATTATTAATTTATATTATTTGTGTCATCACAAATTAACGTATCCTTAAAATGTGAAACGGCAGAGTTTATCCACTCTCTACCGTGTGTTTTTAACTAACTGTTTGATTTGTTTTCAACGCACATACAATCCGATGAATTAATATTAAATTTCTCATACACTACGTATCGACACAGAGACCAATTTTATGACCTTATAAAATGCAGATCTCAGGAATGGTTACTAAGTAAGAGTTTTTGTGATTCAGCTGGTTTGGAACATTTTTAAGTAGAACGTTTTGGTTGGAGAAGTAAAAAAGTAATGACTTTCTGGATATTATGGCTGCACGACTGGACGAGGTATTTTCCACGACGGAGAAGGAGAGCAACAAACTAATTTAAAGGATGATGTCTCATCGGCCTGGAGATCCGTTCAACTGCTGAGAACGTCATCTACTCAGATGGCGACGAAATGGACCGCGGAGTCCGCTTGAATCCTATTCAAAACAGCTCTGGTTCTCTGCGCTTTGAAGGCATCGAGAACTTATAGTCTACTAGTGGTCGCAAGTTAGTGTAAGATCGCATTATCCTATTTTGAATGCAGTATCAGCTAAAAGCGAAGAATGTGTTTCAAAGTACAGTAGCAAGCTAATCAGATACCCAGAGGCTAGAGAAATTGGACAAGGTATCGCGAATCTAAAAAGGACTGAGGTATGACTGGTCGGACACTTACACATTTACATTATTAGATATTTCCAAGAAACAGTGCAAGATTATTAAAGTGACGGTTGCACATGATTTCACAATCACATATACCAATCAATATGTTTGGAGAAAATAGTAATTGTTTTTCAAGCCATTAAAACTTAACTCATTCGATTTATTTTACACACCTGGCAGCAAATATAATTATAGTTTTGCTCGTTTAATCATTGAATATTGTTTTACGGGAAAATCTGTCCTTTTTCAATAGAAATAGTTTGTTTCGTCTTATTAAAAT
The DNA here is from genome assembly GCA_029891345.1 of Dryococelus australis. Taxonomy (NCBI): domain Eukaryota; kingdom Metazoa; phylum Arthropoda; class Insecta; order Phasmatodea; family Phasmatidae; genus Dryococelus; species Dryococelus australis. Next base: position 183,087,065 of record CM056994.1, on the reverse strand, counting down.
TGGTAGAATATTTGAATTGTCTGGTGTTCTTTGTATGTAGAGTGTTTAATTGAGATGCACTATTTTAAAGATGTTGTATAATATGAGTTCTTATCATTACTTATTTCCGCTTGAAAGCGATATCGATTATGGTATTCTTCATCTATTCATCTGTAAAGGCACCCATAGAATATTTAAATTGCTATAATTTAATTTAGTTGTATATTCACTCTTGTCTTATGTTTTGACACAATCATCATCTTACATCACAATAATTTCTTAATTCATCACCCCTTACTCTCCACTACAGAGAGAAATCGGCTGCCCAAATGTGGGCCTGATGTAATCGAGATTGCTTGTAATTTGATTTTTTAATTGAAAATATGGTTCTGATCCATGTTACGTTACAGTTCCATAAAGGTGGAATTGATTGGTGCTAGGGATTCTTGGTTTAAAGAAGTCATAATACCAACTGTGATTACAAAGATGAGTGACTAGATTATTGCTGTGTTTGACATGTTCTAATGGAAGGCGAGCGATATTATTTACGAAGCTCTATGATTAATTTAAGGAATAGTTGGGTCGTAAATACCATAGACTAAAGATGAGGTAGACCTATTTCGCTGGCTGCGTTCAAACAATCGCCATGTCCCAACATTGAACGGCTTTCCTGCCAGCACATCTTGCGAAAACCGCCTGGTTTGGAGGTTAGGTTAGGAAACTGATTTCTAAACAAATAATTTAAGTTGTATTTTTACTTCCTCTAACTCATTTGCAAGGCAGTTAGCTCAAATTCAAATTGGAAAAGTATTTTATTTATTCAAAAAAGCAGTCATTTAAAAATTAAGATGTAAACAAACCCGTCCATGACTGTTGACCATGTGACTTTGAGATTTGTGTAAGATTGGGGTAGGTCAATGTTGGGTACATGCGCAGAAGGCGAATAAGCTGTCTACCTTATCTTTAATCTAAGGTAAATACACATGAAACGCATTCCAACTCCTTGGCATAGAGGTCACACCAGTAACTAAGCCTTCAAATAGTATCGATGGAGAGTTTTAAGGCGAGAGCGAAGAAGCTGTAAGGTGTGTAATAAGTGACAACATCATGGCAAACGTATGCGAGACTGCTATCAGCCCCAGGCAAATCCAGGAATAAATTCCGAACTAATAGCTATGATTAAAATGCTCAGTGCAAAAATGGATGCACAAAGTAAATAAATTACGTCTGAGTTGAGTGCGCAAAATAAGAAAATTAACGCGGAATTAAGGACGCAAATCACGTCCGAGTTGAACGCACAAAATCAGAAAATTAACGTAAAATTTAGTGAACAAATTGATGCTCGTTTAGAGGAGCAAAATAACAAATTAGTAGTAGGGGCGGGAGCGTTTCATTTCACTTTCTATTAATCGGATTATCAATTTCATATCAAATTAATTGATAGGTTTAATCCTTAATCCGATTTTAATTCGATCAACATGTTCGCAATTCGACCGTAATCCGATTAAAAATTTCTTATCAAAAATTGAAAGGGGTAAAATTATCGAAAGGGTTAAATTTATTGAGAGGTTTAATTTTATTTTCTTGTACTTCTTTCTTTCTTTTTGGGTAGCAAGAGCTCTGTACGATGTTGATGGATGTGGTGTTCTAGAGGAGACTGACCAGAGTGGTGGGTTGCAATGTCTTATAAAGGAATAGTGTTGAGTGCAAGAGTGGGCTAAGGGTATTTTTTTTCTAATTTTTCTAATTTTGAGTTGTATGTAGAGATGTTGGTTGTAGATAGGCAATTTTTACGAAAATATTTAACACATGAGATAATTTCAGAGTGTTTAAACGATTTCTAAGAGTGACCTAAGTGTAAATTTTATGTTTTTTTGGGATCGATATTGATTGTAGATGGTGGTAGGAGATAGACGACATTGAAAGACTTCGAGAATTTCAGAGTGTTTATATGCATTAATAAAATACATGCATCAAATCGCAAATTTCGAACGACTACGTCAATGATAAGAGCAATTATGTAAGTATTAAACATAATGTGAGTCTCGAGCTTAGAATTATAATTTACACAAGAGAGAATTTTAACATCTGGTGTCTACAAGTGCAAACTCACTAAACAAAATTCAGCTAGTCAGTATTAATAACTAACAAGTTTACACTATACAGCCTGGTGAATATATCTTATGGCAAAAAAACTCTGAATACGATTTAAACCAGACACAATAGTGTTTGTATATTCTGATAAGTAAAATATATAATGATAGAAAATCTTACCCCAAATGATTTGTTTTAAAATAACCAACTTGCATACAGTGTAATCCCACGTCACTATATATATGTAATGGAAAAAATGCACAAACATCCTGGAAGAGAAAATAATTTTTTTAAGTAATGAACGTACTACAGATTTCGTTAAATAGCACACACAGGTTAACGCAAAATGTATTTTAGGAATTTTCATAGACCGAGCTTAGAAAAACATATAATGAAATGGCTCCCCAAAATCGCACCTCCTTACACATCGGAGGTCAGTTCAAGAATGAGTGGATACTATGGTATACAACTGCTTATATACATCGAGCATGTTCGGAGGCTGACAAGCAACTGAGTTGAAATTTACAACTACCACAAAATCTACCAAGCTACTATTAATGAGTTATTATACACAAACAATTTAATCACGTCTTCCTGAGCGTTAAACCTTTCAGATTAAATTTTTTTTAAAACTTACCCTGCTGCCATGTTTGAAATTCACAATGGCACTTTAATGGGAAAAATAAATAAATAATTCATTCACATTATTTAACGACGTATCCAGAGAACTGTTTTATCACTGCGAATACATATTTGTATCGTAAGGAGCCGTGTTTTAAAATAATTCACTTTTAACAAGCAATACAAGTTTCCGTTGATGATTAGTGTGAGGTTCGTGTCGAAGTCGATGGTATCTCGGTTTAATTATGACGAAGATTATCTTAAAAATGGAAATCATACATACTTAATTAGAAAATATTCGTAATGTAACTGAATGATTTGAGTATACAATCTTCCTCGAAGAAAAACAATGAAATCAAATACTTATCACGAACACAGTACATCGTTCCAAAAAGAACATAAGTTAACACACGAAAATTTATACTTTTACGATAAATTAAAAAAAAAGTATTTCACTCTATAGTTTACAAATAATGTGAATGGGGTGTGAACCCCACAACAAATAACATCGCTTAATGAAAATCGCGGCTTTCACTAGAGATGCTCGCTGGTCAATAGTTAAGGTAATCCACGATCGTAACCTCAATGTCTGTCAACTGTCTAACTGCCTGATGAATATTATATATATATATATATATAGAGAGAGAGAGAGAGAGAGAGAGAGAGAGAGAGAGAGAGAAAGAAAGAGAGAGCTGCACACACATCTATCTATCCAAAGCTTCTATCACCAACTGAAGATGGTGGCGATTGGGTAGGTGAGGTCACTTTGCTCCAGAGCTCCCAACAACCCTTCCCCCCCTAAGCAGTGGGATGTGTCCTGGGGGTCATTCACACGCCTGCCCTCGATTGCAATTTTTCGCAACTGAGTCATGATGGCAACAAATGACTAGTTGCGTACAGATCGGTTTGGACTCTGCCTACCACCACTCCCACCACTACCCTCCGCCCTTCAGAAGCAGCCCGAGTCCAGGATGCCAGCCTACCCCTCCACTCCAAGTCGTGTCTGCGAGATCCTGTTTACCCCTATTCCCAAAGTTGAATTTTATCGGTTTGGACTCTGCCTACCACCACTCCCACCACTACCCTCCGCCCTTCAGAAGCAGCCCGAGTCCAGGATGCCAGCCTACCCCTCCACTCCAAGTCGTGTCTGCAAGATCCTGTTTACCCCTATTCCCAAAGTTGACTTTTCTGAAGAGCTATATTGTCAATCCAACCTGATGTTCGCAAAAACCTGTTTTACACACCCCAGCATCAGCCCTGAGAATGTTTTTTCTGGCGTTGGTTTCCCTGGTTCGGCTCACCGGTCCTTCACCTCCAGAACACTGCCTCGGCTATGAACAAGGCTTTCTTCAAGGCCAAAGCGACGCTTTTTGAACTGACCTGGACTATTTCCCCTCTCCCCGACCAACTGTTATTTTCGCTTGGATACTGAAGCTTCCTCCTATATTTAGGAAGGCAAGAGCCTGGCTCATTCCCAGTAAAAATAAAATTTCACATATCCCACAGATAAAACTTTATTTTTCCTCATCACTAAGAAAGATGTTTCAATGTTTTAACACAATAAATTTATTTAAAAATATTAACAAATTTTCCACCAAAATATTTTTCCTGTGTCTATACAAATATACAGTATAACGTATTGTACAATCATGCTATGGTAATGTATCGTAACATACCAATGTAACATTAGTTCATGTTGTAATGTACTAAATTAATGTTAGTAATATATTGTAACATAATATAATGTACAAACATAGTGTATTGCAATGTAATATAACATACTAATGTAATATAGTGTAACTTATTGGAACATACTATAACATAATGACATAATGTATTGCAACATGATATAACATACTAATTTAATGAATAGTAATGTATTGTATGTAGTAATGTATAACTAATGTAACATACTAACATAAAACTATAAATGTAGGTCTACATATAGATTCGCGTTCAGTAGAATAATGGCTTATACTAAACATATCAAAAAAAGACGTGGTGTATTGAATAAATTGATTATTAAATTACCATTTGAATTACATTTACCGAAATACAATTATTTCAGACCAGGTACTAAACATGCAAAATGTTTGGCACAGAATGATCAAGGAATAAACTCTTTGGAAATAACGCATGTCAATAACACTATATAGTTTATGATCGACCAAACAATTTCAAATAAAGACATACAGCAGATACAATTCTAGCCGATAAAGCAGCCAATATAAGGAATAATCCATCTATATCTATGGGTGAAAAACTTGGGGCTTGCGTTGTTGATAAAGTTATGTCTGCAAATGTGAAGAGAGGCCTGGGCTTAAAATGCAAAACTATAAAAAAAAAAGGTAGCAGGAATCATTCCATTCCTATTTCCAGCATTAACAGCTCTTGGATCAATCCTCGGAGGGGTTTCAGCAATTAGTAGAGCAGTTAAATCAAATGTAGAGGAATGTATGTGAAACCCTATAAAGTTGGACAAGGAGAAAGAAACCTCAAACATGGAAAACATGCAGAAAGTCTTAAATGGTCTTTTAAAATGTTCTTTAATAAACAAAGATAATAATGTATTTGTAAAGAAACTGGATATTCCGTATTTCCAAGGTGTGTATATGAGAGACAATTTACAAAAGAAACCAAATCTTCATGAATGTATGATTTTCAATTTAATTTCGAAACAAAATGGACACACATTGGGTTGCATTAATTTAAAATGTAAATCAATCATTGTATAGCGACAGTTTTGGTAATTTACTTCCTCCAATTTAAATACATAATTATATAAAACATGCAATTAAGATATATTTACAAAACAGATCAATTACCAAAATACCATCAATTTCAGACATTTATGTTTATGTTTTTTGGCTATAAATATATTATATAAGTAATTGTAACAATAAGAGAGATTAGTAATATGTCAATTATGTTGATATTAAGTTGCAATTCATCGCAATTGCTTGCGGCATATTTCCCTGTGTTGGAGTTAGATGGAGAATTACAAATAAGTCTGATCGAATTCATTACAACAGCATACCAAACATTGATATGCATAACCAATTATTTACAGCGTATATTGATGAAGAACATACGAGATTGTGATACCGGTAGGATCTTATAAGTTGGATGACTTTGAAACATTCATTAAAGTTGCATTACCTGAAGATCTACATTTCCAATTATGGGTAAATACAACTATGTTAACTAGTGCAATGTATAGTAACGTCGATATCGATTTCTCAGAAGATAATGCAATTGCAAATATGTTGGGTTATGAATGGAGACTATTTCCAGCTAAACAGTTACAGGAATCATCAAAACAGGTGTATATTTTGTCGGTAAATTGATGTCATATAAATGTTAATATTGTAGGCAGTTCATATTTGAATGAAAAACAGATGAATACATTACATGAATTCACGTGTTCTGTAGCTCCAGGATATAAAATAATTGAAAAACCTAATACATTGATATATCTTCCAGTAATAGTGAATCGTGTTCATGAATTAGTTGTTACAATTGTCGATCAAGATGGTAAACTTATTAATTCTGAAATTTAGTAAATTACCATTTATTTAGATATTTAAAAAGCTATATGAACTGTTGCATTCTGTTGCACATTACAATCATAATAGGTATTGTGTACAATATAAAATTTGTACATAAAGAAGGCATTTTTAAAAAGAATTATGTCACTAAGGAACGTATTTCGAAGAAAGAAAAAAAAACGTAAATGCCAACATAAAACGCTAGCTTCACATAAGGTACCTGTGAAGCTAGCACGAGGCAACGAGTTGTATTTAAAAGAATTAGAATATATTGTTAATAGAAATGGAAGACATACTTCATGTTGAAGAACCGATTAGCCATGAAAATGCAATTACCAATATGGAAATACATGTGTATAAACCATTCCGAGCAGTTATGAAACATTTCCTTCGGAAATGATTTCAATACAAAATCATGATATTTCCACATTATCATCGAAATCAAATTTAAGGTTTAGAGTAACAATTAAAAAGACAGCCGATGCAAGTAATCCAGAAACTACAAAAATAGTGAGAAATGGAATACATCATTTAATCGAAAGAATTGCATATCTGCTAAATTGAGGGGAAATCGATCAAACACGAGATGTGGAATTACTTCCACGATAAATAACTATCTCTCAGGAACTGTAAACGATATTTATATAGGGCTTATAGCTGGGTGGAACAATGCTAGTTATAACTCAATACAAATAAATCCAGATGGAAAATACGAAGCTGTTATATCGTTAAGTGTGATATTGCGCTTTGCTGAAGACTACAAACATGGAATATTTAATGCTAAACTAGTATTAGTTATTCAATTCGACAATACGCCTTAACGCTATATATGCTACAGCTAATAACAAGGAAAGTGTAAAACTGGTTGATGCCGCATATTAAAATTAACATTCGTGAACATGTACAGTTTTTAAAATTTATCGAAAAAGGGAAGAATTTAAATATTGCATTCAGATCGTGGGCTTTAGAGGTTTTTCCAACACTGCCAATGTCACAAAAAGTCATTTGGAATGTGAAATAAAGTGTTTCGTCGGAAAACCGAGATATGTTGTCATTTGTTTTCAAACAAATCGACAAAACAATTCAAAAGCAGATCGATCAGTATTCGATATTTGTAATATGAAAAATATTTAACTGTATCTAAACAGTCAAGCTTACCTCTATGTGGATTTAAATATGAACTTTGCAATGGGGAATTCCTTATTTCATATATGTACTCAAAGTTTCACGAAATGTATTATAACAAAATCAGTTCACCGATCCTAGAACTAGAATCATTTAAAACCAGAGGTTGTTTGTGTTTGATGTAAGCACAGGCCAACAGAATTACCAATGGCATGATTGATTCAGGAATTGCAATTATTGCATAGATGCCATTTCCAGCAAATACACAAGATTATGCTCTTATAATTAATGTCAGATTAGCGAGTTACAATATAAGAGATAAGCTGATGAAAATAATGAATTGAGTCAGTAGGTGCCGAACCACGGCTACGGCAAGATGTTTTGCAATGTGCAAAGATTTCAGTTTGCATTAAAAAAATTATCATTAAAGAATTAGGCTGATATGGAAGAACATACAAATATATTCTGCTTCAAATCACCATTTGACTGGAAATATCAAACTCCCAAATACAAGAATCAAATAGATGGGTTACTAACCATCACCATGGTTTAAAATGGTAGAGTGGATTTATAGAGTATGAGAATATTGAATATATTTGCAAACATTACCTAAATAATTGTGAAATGTATGTAGGTCGAGTTGAGCAAAAATGTACTTTCGAAAGTGTGTAAAAGTAATAGATATAAAAAAATAGTTCAATTGCCCCTAGTTCAAACAATTGCATAAAACATGTGGATGTAATTTAACGTCTTTCTCTGCAGAGGAAAACTCAAAATTAATGTTAACTTGGGCAATAAGTACTGACTGGGGTGAAACAGACTCTGACGTTCACTGCTCGTAGTAAATAATCCGATTTATTAGCGATAAGAAGATATGTAATCCAACACTAGTCCATCATTCGCCTCGCTTCACCCTCATCGACTCGCAAAACCCTGGTTTCGAGAACCGTTAAAATATCTTCACTTGCTCCAATGTACAGGTTTTCATGGCCCGAAGACCGACACTCCCTCCATCTTCCTGCACTGGACTGTACTCTGGTGAGTAAGCAGTGCGTGGAACTTTCTCCTCTTGATCTTCATTCTTGTGCCTAGTGCCTTTAATGTTCTCACTCGGCCCTAGCATGTTTTCTTAGTGAAAACCCATCCTCCTCTCCAATCAGAAGTACTCTGACTTGATTTACTAAGCCTTTATCCGAGCACCCCCTCATGGGTCATCGGAATGCTCGCACTGCCAACTGCCATACTCTTCCAATCATTTCCAGATATTTGTGGCGAATCTGTTCCACAGTTTATGCAGCTCTTTGTCCTCCATCACACATTGCAGCATAAGCTGCAGCCCTCTTCTGTCTGCCACCCCCTGCAGCCAGTCTCTTAGGTCTTCGGTCTTGAGACATCACAGAACTACATGCTCCAGTGTGTCGTCCACTCCACAAACGTCAAAAAGGTATGACAGAACAAGTCCCAGACTACGTAACTTCAGTTCTAAGCTACCATGACCAGTGTACAGTTGAGCACTATAATGGTTCATGGTTAACCATTTACACCTCAAGTGATCTTCAATGCTTCGGAATAGTTCAAATGTCACTCTTCATTTAGAAGAAGCTTCCCACCTCTGCTGCCAGGTCCTGATGGTGTCCTGCCTGTGTATTTTGCATTCTTGCAGAATAAGCCTTCTTATCTTTCTTTATTCTGCAAGTAGACTGCGTTCTCTCACCAACAAATCCACAGGCAGGACATCTGCCAACACAGGGAGTGCCTCACTGGAAACAGTTCGACAGGCCTTCGTTACTGCCAGCAGCGCCACCCTCTGAGCACTAAGCAGCTTCCTCGAGTGCACAACCAGGTCAACACTGGAATGCCACATGACAACGCCATGAGGTATAATTCCCTCAAATACAGCTTTATAAAGCTGGCTTAGTAATGGAAAATCCAGTTCCCATTCTGTGTTGCCGGAAAATCTCAACTTATGGAACAAAACCACAGCCTTTCGCCACATACTAGATGTGCCTGAGGAAGCTCATTTTGTCATCCAGAATGACTCTCAGGTACTTAAATTCTCAGACACACTGGAGGAACTCCCCGCTGAACTTAACTGTCGGGTTCCTTGCTAAGGCACTTTCACCATCATTGTCTTGGTTTTAGATGAAGAGAAGGTCAACTTCACAGATTTCTACCACTCCTTGATCCCATTTAAAACCAAAGCTGCTTTTTCTTCTACAGCCTTCTGCGAAGATCCCGACACCAAGACGAGGCCGTCATCAACATACCCAAAAATTCTACAGCTCGTGTGGCAGAGCCATCTCCATAAGTTCGTCAAAGAAGATATTCTACAAGACTGGTCTGAGGACCGACCTCTGCGGGCAACTCTTGGTGAGTGTTTTCTTCACCTTTACATTTCATGCAGAGTAGTACGTGACTCTATCCTGGAAGTAGTCTAGCAGAACCCTATAGACGTTCGCGAGACACTGTCCCGAAATATCGAGAAATATCTACATCATATATTGTAACATTGTAACATACTATAACATAATGACATAATGTATTGCAACATGATATAACACACTAACTTAATGAATAGTAATGTATTGTATGTAGTAATGTATAACTAAAGTAACATACTAACATAAAACTATAAATGTAGGTCTACATATAGCTTCGCGTTCAGTTGAAAACCATGGCTTGTACTAAACATATCAAAAAAGGACATGGTGTATTGAATAAATTGATTATTAAATTACCATTTGAATTACATTTACCGAAATACATTTATTGCAGACCAGGTACTAAACGTGCAAAATGTTTGGCACGGAATGATCAAGGAATAAACTGGGAATTGGGAATGGCAGTTCTTACGTCGCACAAAGCGAAATCAACACCACTCCCTTTCTTGAAACCATACTGCTTCTCACTAAACATGCCATTGGCCTCCAATGTCTGCATTAACCTGACATTCGACCTCTCGAAAATCTTCCCCAACACTGGAAGCAATGTGAGCGGCCTGTAGGACTTCACTACAGACTTGTCTCTTCTGTCACCCTTGTACAGGATTCATACAACACCCACCTTCCACTGGCGAGGAAACACTCCAGGCTCGAGACATCCGTTGCACACGCCAAGAAGCCTGGCCTTCACCCGCGAGTAATGCCTCTTGACAATTTCAGCTCCTATCCCATCAAGTCCGGGAGTCTTACATCACCCATCTCTTAGTGGAGTGCTCCTCACCCTCTCCTTCCTGGGAGTCATCTGACAGTAATTGGTGAAGCAGGACCTCCATGCTCTCCTTAAGATCTGTCACCAGGATCTCATTTACCTTGACATTCGGCGGTACTGTCTCCTTCCTGAGTTTACTGGCCAGGAGTTTATACACTACCCCAAAGGGGTCCTCATTGCCAATCCTGGTAACATACTTGGTCCAAGAGCGTCCCTTCTTCTGCCTGACCCTGTTGAAGTACTCCTGCTTTCTTCTCTTATATTCTCATGCTAGTCTAGCCCTTTCTTCTCCTCTTGACCTGTGAAGTCTGCGTCGGTCCCTCCGAAGACTCTTCTGCTCCTCCCCCAGCTAATCATCCCACCAAATCATGTTCGGAAGCATCCTCTTTGTCTTTCAGAGAACCTCTTCACAGTAACCACGAATCACCGAACCAGGGCGTAAACTTTCCTTGAAGATTTCCCTCTTTAAAAGTGGCGTTCTCTTTGTCCATTCTCCTCAACAGGGCTTGGTCAAAAGTGCTTCAATTAGCTTTGTTGTGGACAAACCTGTACTCAGACTGCCACTCTGTCTCCCGTTCATGCTCTTGTTTCACAGGTAGCTCCACCTCAAATATTATGAGCCTGTGGTCACTGGAGCTATGCTCTATTCCCTTCCAATTAGTCTCCAGTCCTGCTGCTTTCCTGTTGCCTAGAGTGACATCCAGAGTCTCTTCAGTATCTCTTGCCTGAGACACATATGTGTGAGGTTCTCCTTCCACATTGTAAACTTCCAGACCATTTGTAAGCACATACTGGCTCACTACCTCACCCTTGTCATCTGACACCCTGGAATGCCACATATTGGACTGGGCATTTACATCAGCCTCAATAACCACAGGTCGATCACCCAATACATCCAATATTACATCCCAACGATCGAGGTGGTCCTGCTTCTCCTCCCCAAACTGGAAATACGAGGACACCAGCAAAACCTTCAAATCCCTTGACTGGATCTGCGCACATACATGGTGACAGCTGGGTAGGCTAGTCGTCTGCATGATATCCAATTCAGTGTTTGCCCTCAGTATTCCAGCCTGAGGTTTTATTCCAGTTGTTAGCACAGTACCTTTCAATCCCACCACCTCGTCGAAGGGAACATAGGGCTCCTGGAACAATACCAAATCCAGGTCCTGCTCCACCAAAATTCGATTCAGCTCAGAGGTGGCCGCTGTCGACCACTGCAGGTTCACCTGCCCAATTCTCAGTTTATGAGCGAAAATCGGCTATGGCAAACTCAACAGACAATGCCCTATGATAGGCTGGGCACTCCCTCGAGTCAACTCGGTGCTCACAGTTCCACTTGCGGATTTTGCAGTTAGTACATTTGTCCATGTATTCCTTGTCGCTTTTATGTGGACATTCCTCGTACTTGTACCCTCTTTCTGCACATCTAAAACAGACGACGTAGACGTACATCTCTTCGCAATGTGTCCCCATGCCTGGAACATGAAGCGCCGAGAGACCGAGAGAAAGTCCCTCACTCGACAACTGTCGTAACCAACGAACAGTCTTCCTTCACTGATCATTCAGTTACGGATCTCAGGATCACAATCAAGGATAAGATTGATCCTTCCAGACTCTCGCCTCCCCGACCTAAGACTTATTTTAACTTTTCGCAGAAAGTCCTCCCTGGTGTATTTCCCATTCTTAATATTCTGCTTATAAACAGTCTCAACAAAGGCTGGATTGTCTTCATCCCTGGAAACATCGTACACAATGACCCTGGGGCCCTTGTTCTTGGGTGCTTCAAGTTTAAGACCCAAATCCTTAATCTTTTGCTGGTTCCTTAATTTTTCCAGCATATCCTGATCGCCAGCTTCGATCAGAATACCTCTCTTTCGTATTTCCCGGATGTTTTGGATCTTAAAACCCTCCTCGCTGGGATTCAACATTTTCTTTAACTTCGTCTTTGATTAATGGTTTCCCAAATATATATGTAATTTAATGATAAATAAATAATATTGTGGAACTTAAAACCATTCGAAAAAAAGGTGCAATACAATTAAACATAGATTTCCACATATAACTAAATTAAAATTCTCATTTCTGTTGTGATTGTCATAAATATGTCTATTTTTTTGCAGTAAATAGTTAAATTAGTAGGAATTGTACGTCCAAATGAATCAAAGTAATAAATAACATTATTTTATTTAAAATAACACACCCAAAGGGTACCAGGATTTGTTGAAATGCCAAAATTAACCACAGACATTAATTATTGCGCACATTTTTTGGTAATTCATCAATCATATTAACATTTCTGAAATTTTTACATATTTTACAATATCAAAATTAGATAATGGTGTTATATTACCATTTCATTGGTCTGCCCTTCTTTTTTGCAACTAAACCGCTTCCTGATTTATTCTGCATTGCTAAATTGTGTATCTGTTGTTCTATTATTTTTTTGTTCGTCAGAATTGTAAATTGCAGTAGCTCCACCAGCTAAAGCTTCCAGTGCACCTAAAATTGGAATTAAAATTGGTAAAAATCAACCATGATGTAAACTATTTCCAAATTTTTCTTTTAATATTTTTTTTGAGTATTGGTATTGATAAAGTTAGTAAGAAAACCATTCCATCTTTTAATTTTTATTTTTTTCTCTCAAGTTGATATTTAGTTAAAATTTTATTTGTGCCCAGATCTCTTAATTGATCAATGGGTATATGGAAAGTAATATTTTTTATTTTCATTTGTATGTAAAAAAAATATTGAATAATTAAAGATATCGAATTATTAAAAAATTTTAATATCCCATCCTAATTTTCTTTTTGTAAACATTGTTGGAACAACAGCTGCAGAAGCAACTTTTTTCACCAACTGGAGTATCTTTATTTAAAATAATTTCTTTTTCTTTTTTTTTGTAAAATCTTCTCAGCTTCATGTTTAGTTTCTAAATCTTTGTGGTCTCTATAAGCAATATCGTGATATTTATGTGCTTCATATAATTTATTTGTTCCTGTGTCACCTCTTTCTAGTCTTTAGTTAAATTTTGTAAAAGAACCACAATAATCATAACCAGGCAAATGCATTTCGGGTAAATTTAAATTGTTTAGTGCCAAATTTATAATACCTTGAAAACATAATCGCCCATAAAATCCGAACCACTGAACCGAATTCAGTCAAACAAACAGCAGTGTCATCACAATTACTTCAGCAGTACAATTATGACCAATAAATTGAAATATGATGCAAGAATAATAATGTTACAGTCATCACAAACATCAACCAAATACAGAATTGATATCCTGTATATTGTTATTGCTTCTGTTCATTTTTTTGTTAGTAGGCCCATAGATAACATTAATTCTTAGTAGGATGTTGGTGGTATTATAAAGTATAAACCGTAGTGCCAAAATGAGTGTGGAATTACATTTAAAACTCTTATAAGTCAAGGTATTCCTTTTGGATTATTAATTACGAATTCAGAAAATTAACTGTTCAACATGTTCATTATGCTCACATTTTCGTTATAATAATTGTTATTGCCCACATTTTCTTTGCCGTGAATAATTAACAATCTGTCCACCAATTTTCTAACATCGCCCATCCAAATTGCTGCGGTGTAGGCAAGCAACATATTTAACGCTTGCCAGGGACACGCCCCATGCAGAGGCGACAAATGAAACTGTTAAGGGCGAGGCCACGAACAACGAGATGTTTGGAAAACAGCATCATAATTAGAAACAGTGCGGGAATACTTAAGCGCTGCCAGGGTCACGAAGCACTGTCTTCCGGCACCAGCCGCAAACCAAGGAGATGGAACAATGCAGGGCGTATCGTGAACCACCGTAGCCGAAATGTGAAGCAGCCTTCGCCAACAGACAAGGTGATATCATTCCAGCGCACCATGTAGGGAGCAAAGACTTTAGATAATGACGTGGCTAAAGTTAATGTAATTCAGTAGTTTAATAATAATAAGTATATTGAACACCCCCAGTTTTGACGTAAAGTAATTTGTTGTAAAGTGATGTATTTAACATATTGTGAATAACATGAGTAATTATATTAAACAAATGACGTACTGAAATGATATTGGGTCCCCTACCGTTCTCGAGTTACGCACCCAATGCTGTTTGGTAAAGCCCCTAAGGCAAACCGCAACAAAATGCATTATTTTGGCAAAATATTGTTTTTTTTTTTATGTCTTCACCAGATCTAGGGATTTTTGAGACATCGTTCTTTTGGGTGTGCTTATCGCTGGTCTTGAAATAATTTTTTTTATAAATTGATCATAGTTTGGTTTAATTGCATTTTTTGTACTTCCAACTTTTTTTTCAGTTTATTGGCCTCTTAGGATTATATTCTTGGAATGCAGCATTGGTTGATAAAATTATTTCTGTGTAATTTTACAGTCATCATTAGTGTATTTTTCTTCAAGAACTGATTGGGCATTTTTTTTTTACACATTAGATAACCCTTCTGTAAATTTATGTTCTCTACCATTAACAGATATTTTATCAAGGTCTATCGTTACTTTTTGTACCTCCAATGTAAAAATTATGCTCCTTTCCTCTTAAACCATACATTGCAGCAATATTTTCGGATGTTTTTTCCGAGATTTATATTAGAATCAGGACGCGTCGAATTTTTTATGGGTACAATTCCTATGTGCTCTTCTAAATTAGGTGATTTTGGGAATAATTATCTTTCAAATTATGTTTCTTCTGGAGTTAGTGGATGATCTAAATTTTTTGCTGCTACTGGAACTAATGCATTTATTAAATTTTATTTTCTTCACTTACTTGTTTTTTTGCCAATATTGCGTAACTCTTCGATTATTAGCGGCTATTTTTTTCATACTCTGCTTCATGGTCCTTTTTATGATTTCTGTATTTTTCGATGAGTAATTTATCTCGAGAAATGTCTTTTGATGAATTTTTCATTTATATGTGTTTTTTTTTTTACTTATAAATGAGTTATAAAAGTATTCAGAGATTTGATAGGCAAAATTTTCCCCCAACTGATCAAACTAGGGGGAATTTAAATGTTTACAATAATATAATTTAATATTAATATAGGCGATGGGTTTTTCTTTTCCAAATGATGCTTATGTTTATGAGCAATTTCGTTTACTAAAAAGAGATAAAGAAGGAAATGAAGCAAAATATGAAAAATTAGATATTATTAATGGTTGTTCTAACTTTTTTCCTTTTCAGATTTCCAGAGTAGAAATCTCAAAACATTTATGTTCATCAATGATGAATAATTTTTTAAGATCACTAAGTGAACGGAATTATTTAGTATCTACTCGTATTAATAATAAATATCGAGTAATATCTGATCGTAGTGATAAAACAAATGAATTAATGTATCCATTGAGTTATTTGTATGGTTTTATTCGTGATAGCAATGAAATTTAGTGGAAGTTGGTTATAAAGTTACTTTCATTCATAATTAGTCTGATAACAATTATTTACCAAAGTTGTTTACCAAAGTAAGAAAGCAGATGGTTCACTAGATAGAGATTGTGTTGATCTCAGTAAAATTGTTATTCAAAAATTAGAAATTATGTGGCCTATTGTTGAATTTGAATAAAACACAGCCATTGTAATTAAAGGATTATTATACGAAAACCTTAAAATTCCTATTAGTTTGGGTTATAGACAATTTTAGGAAAAAGGTGTTCCTGCTTTGACAACTGTTTTTAACTTTGATAGAAAAGATCAGTTTAATAATTAACAATTTGACATGCCCGATTTTGTAATTGTAGGATTTCAAACTAATAGAAAAAATCGTGCTGAACAGGAAGTGCACACTTCTATCTTTGATCATTGTAATGTGAGAAATATTTATGTTAAAAATGGAAGAAATTAAATTTTTCCAAAAGAAAATTGGAATTTTAGATATTGATGATGACCGTTGCCTTAAAACGTATCTTGCTTATAACGATTTTAGAATTTGAAAACAAAACTAGATACCCTATATAGATATAATGAACTTTATTATAAACTAACTGTATATCGTGTAAGTTCATAATTAATGTTAATTATATTTTCTGTAAGTTGATTTTATATATTCATGTAAGTCTCTTTCTAAGTTTATAGTAGACATTATGTTTTGTGTAATTGTTTTATTTCTTTTTCTTTAAAAAATTTGTTATATGTTTTATTATGCAAAGTGGTTAAGTGTAAGAGAAGGTAATAATACCTTAACTTCGCCACAAAAAAATAAAGACGTTTCAATATTATTATTATTAAACTTCCATGGCGATATCAATTATTATTCGTTTTGGGGGCGCAGGCCATTTTATATATTATTGATAGTTTATATAGAAAAACAACTGCAGTCAAAGAAAAAACAAAGATTAAAATTAGTGTAGATTTTAATAAAGCTGTTGAAGCAAATACTGGTTTGTAATGTTATTTTAATGAGCAAAAAAAAAAAACGTAACTTACAATTATTTGAAAGAAAGAATTAGTGAAGATATATAAAATTGTAATATTATTAAATTGAAGAAACATCAAAATGTTTGGATAATTTAAAACCGCATTGTAATCATATAGTTAAATGGTTACATCTTTTAAAACTTTTAGAAGATTTAAGAAATTTAGTTAGACGTTTAGGACTTTTACAAATTTTTGGATGTATAAATGTGATTTTTTTTATCGAATGAAAACTCATTTTCGTAATTCAAAATAAGATTTTTTTCTCTTAGTAAATTTTTCCTTTATAAATACAAATGAAAATTTAAATGCCTGTGTTACCATGCAGTTAAACAAACATTTTAAAAGGTGGAGGTGGATCAATTACGCCTTAATATAGATTAGATAATGCATCTGACGAAATAAGAGAGTTAGTTTTCAAATTAAATTGATATGTACAAAACTTACAATTATCAGTCTTAGAAAACATTGACGATAAATGAACTTCGAGAAATAGGTGAAAATCTAGAACATATAGAAGATTTTAAAAAATTAGTAGAACATCGAAAATAAATTATAATGAATAGCAACATAATATTTCATTTGACTTTAGCTCAATTTGCTTAATTTTTTGCTGGATTTAGCTTGCATTTTTTGTCTAAATTTGGTTGATTTGCTGCGTAAGCGACTGATTTTGTTTAATTTTTGTGAGAAATATTACGTTCACTATTCGAGAGGATGGAAAAAAATCGAGGAAAAAGGCTTGAAATTATTGGAAAACATAGAAAATTCTGAAAAAAAAAGATGAAAATCATATATTTTAAGGCAAAAATTGGATCGTACTCAACATACCCATATACTACCCTCTCCCATATTTCACGATATTGCTTTAAAACCAAAATAGTTTGGTTTGTCTTTTGCCGAACCACATTTATACAAAAAAGTTTTTGTAAAATTTTAATACCCTGAAAATTACAGGTAAATTAAAATTTAAACTCAAAAGACACATTCGAATACAAACTGTTATTTATTTACTCCAACTTGCGCTCTTGTTGCATGGTTTTTCTCTTCGAAGAACGCAAAGTATTTTTTGTTTGAAAACGATAAGGTTAAATGTTGCCGACACGCACCTAGAATATTTTAAAATGTATAAGCCTAACCTTCTGCTCCTCTAGTTCAGTAGTGTTTTGAAGGTAGTTACTCATTCAAATAATTTAATTTTATGGAATATAATTAATATTTAAAAAAATAATTTGAATGCGTGTCCCGTTTCTTGCAAGTCTATTAGTTCACAGTTATAAAACATCATAACTATACAGGCCTTCCACTTGGTCATATTGTAATAAAAGCAACGTATACAACATCTTTTATTGGACCATATGTCTTAAAAATGTTCAAATTTATTGTTCTTAATACTGCTTCGTTCTTTTAGACAGACAATAAAAAAATGGATATTTTCATAACCGCGTTCGCCGGAATTCGTCTGTTTCCACTGACGTGACGGTTTCAATTAATCTAATCCTTAACTCAATCATATATTCAGATAACCGTTTTCGATTCAATGGAGTGTGTGATCAAAACATTTTATAACAAAAAAACACAAAGCGTATAAACATTTTTTGTCTTTCATCACATTGCCTCTTTCACCCCATCGCGATTAATTACAAATTATGTGGTGTAGGAGTTCATTGTCACTTTTCAGTAACACATTTTATTTTGTAAAATGTGATTATTTTCTCGTATATATCATTTTTAAAATCGATGAAAGCAATTTGCTTTTCTTATAAGCATTGTTTGACCACGTGAGTATTAATAAAATATATAAAAAGGAATTCTCAGCAAATGTTTTTGTCAATACACGCATACTAAATATTATGAGTTAAGATAATTACTGTACAGTTATTAAAAAATAGTTTCTCTGATACAAATTATTATACGGATTTTAGATATACCAAATATTTTGTATAAAATAATTTTATAGCTCCTCGAAAACGTCTAACCACAGTGGCATTTCAGATGTGACGTGCAAATATATAAAATGTGGTTGGCTATAAACTAACGTATCACATCCACTAAAAATAAACGTCGAGTTAAATTAGAACGTAGTTACAGTAAAGTAGAAAACAAATTCTCACAAATATACAGTAATTAGTTTAGGTTATGTATTCACAAAAAGGTAATATAAAAAAAAGTAACTTGCCATTAAGAATCTGGGTGTTTTTAAGCTAAATGTATAATTCAGTAAAATTCAGATTACAAACTCGGTCTAAATATGTTGTAATACGATAGGGGTGAGTACAGTAAATTTCAAATGGCAGCCGCTGTGGTTTTTGCGGCTGGCGGTCTTCGGCTCATCTGGGACGAGCTCGGCAATCTTTGGTTCGACTCAGCGGGTGCTTGGCAGTCTTCGGCTTGGGTTAACCGAACGTAGCCGAAGGATCTCGGCAGTTACGCCACTAATTCTTCACGCATATATTTGTTTCTGGTAGCCATATGGGTTTTATTGGCATAGGGCATGTCAAATCGTAAATCTGTATTTATTATTAAACTTTAAAATTTATTTTTTTAACTATGAATAATTTTTTTTAAGGTGTACTGAAATTGTAGGTATATCAGCCTATCAGGTATTGCGGAAACATACAAAAGTCTCTCAACTACATTTCCAGCCCCTCCCTTTAAGTCTCATTATTCACTACCTTGACTGTTTTGTAGATAAAAGTATGCTGCTGGCATTTTTTAATGTATGTTTATGTGACTAAACCAAACCCATCATAGTAATAGCGACCACATGCACGAGTATATTATAATCATGGTATGAATCATCATTTTCATAGGCTTAATTGGCGTTAATTTAAATGTCAATACTGCCAGGCCCTGGAGACTTGGAATGTACGAGGGCAGCTTGGGCGATAATCATTCATACTCTTCTCAGACACCAATCTTTCCATCAATCTTTATCAATCCATGGGTTTGTCGTCTGACTCTATCCATACATGTAAGAAAGAAATATTCAATAATAATAAATATATCCAAATATATATAAATAAATAAAAATATCCAAAATTTGTTCATGTCGACAGAATTTATGTTTTGTATGCTTTCAACTATCCATGTGTTTTTATACTAAAGTCTTTATTATCATTCTATATGCAGATCACTAGTTTAAGAGTCGAGTGCTCATAGCACCACTTTAAAGTCGTGAGGGATAAAAGGATATGACACACAAAAAATAAAGAAAAAACTAATTGTTTTAAAATAATAATAATTTCTTATTATTTTGTAATTACAATTTCAGAAGATAGCAGTTCATCCGATCATCTGATATAACACCGATCCTTAAGTTCTCTAATGATCGTAATCACCTCTTTCATGTCGAGTGATCCCCACCTCTTTGTTTATCGATCAAAATTTCGACTCTCTCTGCAAGTTCATTCGGGTCTTCGGTAAACATGTAGCAGGTGTTCTCTGCGTATTCTCCCTTCTTTACGATACTTTGTCGAAGGAAACTCGTTGGTGAAATGTGCGGGAACGTCGAGAGACTCTTAATCGTTTCACTTTCATCATAGTCATCATCAATACTATCTTCATGATCGTATTCACTTCCTGCTTCATCAAAAATATTACGTTTAGTTTTCTTTATAGCAGGAGTTTTAAGTTCATCAGTATTTAGAGATGATGGGGGTTTATTTTGAAGTTAGTCGACTCCAGGCGAACGTCTGGCAAGTGTACGTTTGGCACCAACAGACTCAATCATTCAGTCTTTAGCGTTAACTGTCTCGTAATAATCATCTGCGAAAAAAGTACCCATCGATGTAGCAGGAGGTATTGATGACATCACTTGCTGGCTCCCAGTAGACGAAGCGAAGCCTTGCAGTTCCTTATGTATT
Organism: Dryococelus australis; assembly: GCA_029891345.1. Classification (NCBI taxonomy): domain Eukaryota; kingdom Metazoa; phylum Arthropoda; class Insecta; order Phasmatodea; family Phasmatidae; genus Dryococelus; species Dryococelus australis. The sequence goes on along the minus strand of CM056994.1, from coordinate 183,066,197 downwards.
ACTTCATTATATCACCTTGCACAAACTGCCTGGGACCAATATCGTAATGACTCATAGCGCGAAAAGGACGCTTCGTACACCCATTCTCTCATGCCGACGAGCATTTTGACCATAGGTGAAAACTCGATCGCAGGACCGAGACTGACGGTAGCCAGTTAGTGATGATGCAGGTCACCGCTCTATTATCGTTGATGTCAAAGGCAGGCCTTCGTAATCGCAATTCATGTTCGTAATACGACTAGAGAGCGGTGCCAGAACGTCAACTACAGAATCTACGTACGTCAGCGCTCTATATGTATATTGTCCCATCACTGAGCAAAATTAACAAATTGTGTCTAAGTCCGAAAGTAAATTAATATATTTTTTATATATTCAGGTCACGTACTCAGAAACCCTACACCACATACCTTTGGTGATAGATTATATCTTATTGTATGAGGTGCGCATGTAAACATAGAGACAGCTATATAAAAATTTCTTTATACATGATCTAAAACTCGGGTTATCAATCGATTTGTGTCCCTATTATCTCACTCTAATTCCTATATGCAATGCCTAAAATTTCCGTTTTGCCTTTAATAAAAATGCCTATAATATTCACCGAACACTGGGAAAAATTGTCGAATTTTTTCTAACAACGATAACAAATTCTAATTTCTTTATGTTTTCGGGTCTCGAACTCACGAGTCCTAAAACGCACCTTGGTGATTGCTTAAATTTTTATATCTGGCGCACATGAATACTGCGAAAAATTACCGCATTTTTTTTTCTAAGTTCGATAGAATATTAATAGTTTTTTTTTATTTCAGGACTTGAACCCAGCATCCCGCGACATGTCTAAACGATATATATTGTGTAAATCTTTATAACAAGTACGTATAAGAACGTAAACAACCAAAAAATCATATTCGTGTTTCGTTAAAAAATTACCCAAATCTCGGGTTGGTATTCGAACTGTGGACCATTTATCTCACTATAATATCTATATCCTTCGTCTATCCTTTGTCTAACAGCTTCCATTGTAAGTTTCATAAACTAATAAGATTATCAACCGAGAAGCCCAACATTTTGACAGACTCTTTTCTCGGTTCTCGGCGTGGTCAAGGCCGCATTTTGCATGTAGGATACGTGGCACATGTTGCCGTCAGTTGGTGGGTTTTCTCAGGGCTATGCGGTCTCCTACACTATTGCTTTCCGTCGCTGTTACATATCTGCCTGTATTCGCCGCCATCGGCACTAGACACTAGCAAAGATGCATCATTTACTGGGGAAATTTTATCCCATTCCTTCTGCAGGATTTGTAGCTGAATTCTCCAAGGCGAATTCATCACACGCTACACGATTACGATTGCAGATACACTGAGTTTAGAGAGCGTAAAGCACGCAACCACGGATTCCGTTTCACCCATTTTATTTTAACGTTACGGAACTTCAGTGAGACAAAGAGTACCGAAAATTATACGATCGGCGTTGAGAAAACAAAACTAATTTTGCCCGAGATAATTTCATGTACTGCACTGAAATCCTTATCCAAAATTTTAGTTTCCAACTAACTGACCGACACATTCATTAACGCACAGCCCAGACCATTGGATGCAAAAGCATAGACATTTAATAATTGCTTCCCCTTAGTAAGCAGATACCCACTAAGAAAATATTTTTGGAATCACAACTCCTAAGGGTGAAAAGCAGTAAAATACAATTTCGTGGCTCATCAATAACTCATACATCCGATATTGTTTTGCTCTTAGCTTCAAAATATAGTCTATTGAAGTATCTAAAAAAATATTTCCAGATTTTTTTAATTAGTCCCTTAAAATGGTGAAAAGGTGTAACTTATGTTTCCGGGTACTCGTCAACAGCTCATTAACTGGTTGATATATCGCTGGGCTCTTAGCTTCAAAAAGTAGCAAATATAAATACCTAAAAAAATTATTTCAATATGACTTGTATATATTCCAATGCCATTAAAACTATATAAATGCTTAGAAAACAAAAATTTATTTATAAAATTTATAATACCATAATTCTGTAGTTTGAAAGTGAATCTACAAATAGTTAAAAATTGACATAGTAGATGTTACGAGGATTGAATAACGTTAACTATATATATATATAAAGAAGTGTATATATGTGTATGTGTTTGTCGGTAAAAGGAACACTTTTTAAGGCCCTCTCTACAAGCATTAACAAATAATAAATTAATTTTATTGCAGACCGAGAAGTTAACTTTTGAGAGCGGTTAAGTGGTTTAATGCATATACTGTGTTAATAAGTCACAATGCATTTTTCATTTTTAAAAAGTGGCCAAAAGATACTAATTGACTGAAAGGGAAAATTTATCAGGACCTTGAAAAGTGCTCGCTTTACAATGAACAGCCTATACAAATTATCAGTATAGTTTTCTCAGTTGTTCGAAGTGGTAGAAACAGATAAGAGTACAAATCTTTCAACATATTTGTAACAATGTATTATATAATCTGTTACTCTTGAGGACTTTATCAACAGCATCTACCCTTTCGCCCTACCACCACACAAGATTCTCCTCGAATTTGGAGCTTCATTAATATTACAGCCAAAACGTTGCACTGACACAAGGCTTCAAGTGAATGCTTGGTAAAAAATATGCAATGGCGGCCACATTCTTCCTTAAAAGTACACAGAGGGGATAATGTTTCATAACGCGCCTGCTCCCCTTCCACGTTTGTTTTAATGTATGTGTGACCACAAGTGAGGCCCAGGGACAGTGGCTGAGTTGAGCAGGGAGCAGTTTGTGGGAGGACTTGAGCAACTCTGTGTGGCCTGCTCCAGAGTAAGCTCACATAGTAACTGATGTTATCATACATCTCGACGGCAGGACCACTAATGTAGTGTACAAAGAGGTATTACGGCAAAGGAAATTAGTAACTGAGTCATGCAGTACACGCAGGCGAAGTCGCGGACAGAAAGCTGGTGTTAAATTATTTGAACAAAACGCTAATCTGTACAATGACTGGATAAGCAGGATAAGCATTCCTGGTAAGGGAAAATTTCTGTGGTCCGCAATGATAAGACCGTTAAGGCGTCGCGTTTAGTTGACGAGGTGGCCGGATCAGTGACAGTCTCGAATCCGCTAATAGCACGACCACAATTTTGAGAGCCCAGGCGACAGATAAGTGATTTAGCGTGCACTATACTCAGGATGCCTTGTTACCTTTGTGGTTACAACCATGCGACGTTAAGCTCAGAGCAACATTAGCGCAGCTCTCAACATGGCTAAAAAATATATTAAAACCCCGATTGATATCAAGTGGTTAGTAGCTGACAATAATCATAATGTCTGTATTTCACCTCTGTCCAGAACACTGCGAGGTAAAACCAAGGTATATTAAAAACAGTAATCTACATTACTAAATAAAATAGAAGTTTCTGTCTGTGATTTTCGAATTTTCAACTTTTAAATATTTTGTCATATAGTATAATCGATAACTAAGCCATATCTAATGTTAATTTTTTTTTCATGTCTGTCTGTCTGTCAGACTGGATTTAACTCAAAAACCACTGAATGTATTGAAATCAAATTTACACAGTCTATATATGATAACCCCAGGACTAACTTAGTCTTTGTTACATAGAGATATCTCAAACGGTTCCGGGAAAAAATGATGATCATAGATGTACATAGGTACTGGATTAAGGTTTTCTTAGGATTACTTCATAAAAAGAAACATTGTTTAAAAAACGTTCCGTCATTTCTCCTGTCTTTTTTGTTTATGGGCTGTCCTCCTTTCCTTCCAAAAAACCGTAGTGGCCCAGTGACTAGAGTTATTCCAAGTGAGACCGCAGTGGTTTAAAGGATAGGACTATATCAAGTGGTGCCGTAGTGACACAGTGGATAGATATATATCAAATGGGGCTGCAGTGGCTAGAGCGATATGATTATCAGGGATGTAAATAGGTACTGGATTAAGCTCTTCCTAAGATTACTGCTTAATAAAAAAGGATTGTTAAAAAAATTCCCTATATTTCTTCTATTTTTTCTATGGACTATCCTCCTTTCCTTTGCAAGAGAAGTAGCTAGATCGATTCAAAGTCCTAAATATCATGCTAACGAAGTAGCACAGGTCTGCTAGTATTGTAATAAGACGAAGGGAAAATCATAACACAGCGCCTGTATACAGACAATCTAGTTTGAAACAGAATCTTTGTGGGGTTGCATGCTTGCAGGCGCGAGTACAATGTTACCTTGTTCCGTTGCGATGCCTACTCTTACGCAACCAGCACTTGGTTATTGTTCCAGTGTGGCTCCTAATTTCAAACCAATCTCATCTTTATTCGGCCCTCCAGGTCTTTAAAACGAAGTGCAGTAAAAATATAAGCTGACTTTAGATACTTGTCAGTGTTAATAATATCGCTAGAAAATATATATCCGCTCTCTTCACAGTGCCTTCTTAAGTTACGCTGCAATATAATTTACATGTACAACGTCCCTACGCAAGCAGAATTATTCGCAACTGCGTAACGAAACTGTTTCTGTATTCGAACTTTCTGTTCGACTGCTCTGAAAATAATATGCAAGACTCCTCGTAGCGCATATTGCTAGCACATGGCATGAAATAAATAACGGCAAATAATACAAGTTATCCTGTATCAGAATATTATCTTTTTAACAGAAAATCAGTAATTTTAGCAAAACCAAGAATTCCGTACGAGATACTGGGTTACCTTCAGTCTCTATTCCGTAATATAACGGCAAGGTGATATCACGCGTTTCTAAAGACGAATTACACTCGTTCTAGGGTTACGCGCCTAATTTTGTATCTTAGTGTCAACCAAGAGAGGTAGAGGACACTTTTCCGACAGGTTGTCTCCCACATATGGAGAATTACTGTTTGCACCTTTCTTTACACATATACGTAACGAATGATACATCTGGAAACACACTACACTACGTAACTTTCGTTTCTCATGACGGTATCTCATATATTTTCTTCTTAACGCTAAGTTTTTCCTTCAAGAGAGTTAAGTTTGGTGCAAAAATTCCAGCTTAGATATTTTCTTCAAAACTCAATACCAATGTAAGATTTTTATATCACGCGTGTCGATGTCCTTTGTCTATAACATCACATACATTCTTATTAATCACACCGACTGTACTAGTGGATGAATTTATAAACTCCCTAGGCTTAAAATTTTACTCTTTAGCGTGAAACTTCTTCCCATATTCGTATTTATTTTTGTCCATATTTTCCAAACGAATTTCACATAAAAAGACTAAACAATAATTATTAAAGTATGTAACAATCACCATTCAAGAATATTTCAGGAGTGAATTTATGGGAGGAATGAGTTACGATCCTACACTCAATACCATCAGAAGGCGGTGAACCAATAACTCAAAAGATGTTAAGTGTGTGGTGTGTGAAGTACAACCCCTGAGAAGTTTTAGTTTCTGTCGATGCCGACGTCACACCAGCGAGATATGAGAGCACCATTCTCCCGGTCAACACCAAGTATGGACAACTGCTTACACTCGTTGTAGGTGATGATTAGAATTTTGGTTACGTGTTCGTGACAAGGGTCACAAGTTACCGTACGACAAATGGATGCGAATCTGATAAATTCATCTTTCTTTTAAGTTTCATGCATTTTAATAAACTGTGAGAGTGGGCACTTACTACGGATTTCACACATAGGCTTATATATGCCTATATATAAGCCTATGTAATATATATATATAGTAACAGAATAACACAGACAGTCCACAGCTCTTAATTTCTCACAAAAATTAAATTAAATATTTTTTATTGCCTAAAGTATGTGTGACTTGAGCAGAATATGAACCCCTCCTTCATATCAAATGTTATAGTTATTCTGGAGCTCTGTCTTTCTGAATAATGCAAAATTGTAGACTTTGAATTACTGTTAATCCTATCGTTATAATCCAATTATTTAAGGGAAATGTTTATAGTTAACATCGATATTTTTAATTAAATCTCATTAAATGAAAGCTTAGGCTATATGTTTTTTAACGACATCTCAAAATTAACTAAAATGCTAGTCTTGCGCTAGATTTATTGCACCATCGTTTTCGAGTTAATTAAAAGAGAATCTGAAATCCTGCAGAAACGCAACACTTAAGACGCTAGGATATAGTCAAACACCTTCATAAACAAGCATTCCGATTTTCATTTAATGAACTTATACTTCCGCGTCACGAAATTTGACTGTAAATAAAGCTCACAGATCTATTTCTTTCCGGAAATAACTTGATCAAATCACGTGTTTAGCAAATGTCGCAAATCGTTCAACAACAAATTGTTTATGCTTGAATAAATATTCCGCAATATCTGCAAAAATCTAGTTGTTTATATATATGGTATAATAATTGTCACTGCGCAAACCATATGAAATTCATTAGACTTTAATCGGCGCTATTCAGTTATGCCGTAGATACAGTGGGGATGTGTTCTGTGTTCGTTATCGCAGCATCAGTTACATTGTGATGTTGACGCGACAAACACATACGTTAAACTTTTTATGTATTGGAGGTGTGGACGTAGAATGAGATTTTTTAGGTTTCTATTCATAAAACATATTTTTTTCTAACCTACAGTTCAGTGTTAGTTATACTTAAAAATGCATGGGTGATGATATCTGTAGCTTTTTTATATATAGTTTCAACTTGGTTTCGTTTCTAGGATTATAAGTGAACAGCATGCAGCTTACAAACAAAAATAATTTGCAAGCCATTGGTATAAAACTAGGTTGATATTTTGAAGGTCTTCTGACGTCAATCTTCTCATAACACTGCCTGTCACTACATTGTCTAATTGACTCTGCAACAGTTGCTACGCCAGTGTCGTTATATCGTGATTACCTTACAAGCAACCCATAATTAAATGTCATAATATTTTCTTCTACGAGGTATGAGAGCTTGTTAATGGTAAAGGACACATTATGCCGTAACCCATCCACGTTATTGCACACTGTCAGCTATCCCTCTGAGCCTTGTGCAATAATCACAGATAAATATTTTTCGGAGAAATTTTTAATACAATATCTATTTCACACACCTATATTTTCGTTTTTCTTTTACAGCCGTATATTTTCCTCCATTCGTTTTAACTGTATGTTTGTAAATCACGGACATAATTTACATAAGATAAGTTCCACGTGATCAAGATGAAAAGGAAAATTTCTTACATAAAGGTCAATACTTATAATAACACATTCCTTGAACTGCATACCTAGTATGTTAAAACAAACACATACAGAATATAAGAATTTTCTTCATTACTGTCGTTCGTCTCTGTGATCTTGTGACAGATAAAAGCCCAGATAATACGAAACGGAGCCGGCGTGCCAAAAGTCTGTTTTTTCTTGGAGTGCTCCCATTCCGCCATCATTATAATCTACTTATTTCGCCCTAGAATATTACGCCACGTTATACTTCAAAGAGGCAGATTCAATGGCCCTGGCATTAATTTTAACTCTTCTTATCTAGTACTGTCTCTGGTATAAGTGGTCCCAGTTTCGTTGGCCTACTAGTTATTTTCATAGGCACACAGTAGAATCAGAGAATAATAGGCCCGTAAATACTAGTCTCGTTGTTTATATGGACTAAAAATTGTTTGCCATATTGGAAGATAAAACACAGTTATTCCATCCAGTGAATCTTATTCCTAAAGAAATTAAAATTCAGTTCAGCTCTAACCGTAAATTCGAAAGAAATATGTTTCCCATAAGAGTAACATAATATTCAAATATTGAGTTCGTTTGATCTCCCAAATCTCAAGAACTTGTGTAATTCTTAAATTAATAACTGCTATATGGAAAAATGTTGAGTCAAATTGTTTCAAATGAAGACATCAGTAACAACGCGTCTATATTTATGTTTGAATAGTACTCATATTTTTCAGTTTATTACCTAAATTTCTGTATTGAAACAAATTTGTGGGACTTACCATACGTGGTGAAATGTATACATAAATGGCGTATGTTATAGCTATAAACGTCATATTTTGCAGATGGTGACTGATAAACACAGAAAACGTGTTTTATACTGAAATTCCGGTAGCTGTTTTTCTGTAACTGTAAATACGTCATTTGAAGATAAACAGCTGATACGTTCCACCAAGATGACTAAAGTTTTAAAGTGATGTTGGGATTTACAATCACACTGTTATATTCACAGGTTTGAAATAATACGTTTCCGTATCAGTCCAACCTATATGACGCAATTTTATTTTCTACGTCATTCCAAAGTGTAATTTCTTATTATGGAAACATCACTACAAGAAGGTACTACATGTATACCTGACGGATACGCTATGTTACTGTGGCTCAGAGGCGACGCTGGCACGTGCTTGTAGATCACCATCATCTCTACCAGCACGACACTGAACTTTATGCTTACCTGCAGTCACTTACAGTGCTACGTTTTATTTTCGGTATGTGGCTAACACTTTTTGGTAACAGAATGAGGTTGAGGGTATTTTATAAGTTATACATATCTCCCAATATATATAACCAAAACACTCAAATAAATGAAATTCTGAAAACATTTTTTGGGAGATCAAAAGGCTATGTAAAAATAAAATTTTTGTTAAATAAAATTGAATTCTTTCGGTTACCGTAAAACTATTTAAGGGCTTTTCGGAAACAAATCCCACTGAACCATACGCAAACGTTTCAAAATCGAAGCGTATATTACTGAAAGTATACCCAACAAACTGGCCCCATTCGCAAATCATTTATCTATAAATATTAAGAAATTAATTTTTTTTTTCATAATAACTAAAAAAAATTAATTATGGGTTTGTATCATTGCACACATTTATACAACCCCCCAGTGGAAATAAAAAATTGAGAAATATTCAAGCGGAAAATGAAGTATAGAATGAAATATGGGACTGGCATTTCAGAATTGTAGTCTGTAAAACCCGTGCAGAGTAAATTTGGCCTTCTGTTGTAAAATGACTAATTATCAATTAAGTGAGAATTTAAAAAAGAATTTAGTTTTATTTGTTAAATACCCTTCCGCCAATAGAACAAATTATCACTGCCATTGGCCTGTTTAGTTATCTCCATACTTTCACCAGATGACACTGTGAGATTGTTAATGAAATAAATATATTAGTGTTTAGCAAATCTGTATAATACAAGATTACATTATCTTCAGCGGTCACCAAGCTAAATTTAAGCTGTTTCTTAATGATTTAAGAGGTAATGATATTAACAAACTGCCAATATTTGTGTAGGCAGGCCCGATATGTTCCTTGCATTTTATTTTTAAATTTCTCAGTTTCTAGTGAACCATCTATAAATATTTCGATTGCAGAATGAGGGAAAACTCTCCATACAAATATAGACATATCGTTTCAGTCACACTGCAGCAAGAATATTGCACTGTATATTCGATATGCCCTCCCTACGGTCTAAGAAAAATAACTCACAGTTTTTGTCTAGCACTAAAAGCACATATCACACTTTACATTGAGGTTTTTCTGCGGTGACCTTTTCCTCAATCTGCAGAGTCAAATTATCCCGGAGAAATTGTTTGCAATTTTAAACAAAGGCTGTGCCCAAATTCAATATCACGTGCTTTTGTACACTTGTCCTTGATCCTTTCGCATGTAATGATCCATTTTTCTTTGCTGATAGTGTGTTCGTTTGTGAATTCGAACACACTGGTTCATGTCTGTCTTGATTTATTACAGCACGAATTTTATTATGTGTGAGTTACATTAATGTTTACGACAGTTGCGAGCATTATCTGCGGCTGTTCAAAGTTATAAAAACTGAAAAACAAATTACTTCAGAGCATTGAAAACCAACCAAGGGTTCGAAAAGAGGGTGTGCCGTGTCCCCTTCGCTGAAGTGTACATTAAAGAGTACACTCGTGCCTTTGGTTGTGAATTTAGACAGCGGCAAAGTGAAGTCACGACTTTCATACACTTTTTGTAAGCATTTGGACACACAATACATAGTGCCACCTCGTGGACATGGCATACGCAACAAATATATTGCAATCGGAAGTACTGCGGATACTCACGCTGTCGTCGCAGAGCGTGGCGACGGCCCGCTGTGTGGCGTCGCCTCCAGCCAGGTAGTAGCAGCATACGGCCACCGCCGCCGCCGCACATGCCGCCCACGCCAGCGTGGTGGCTCGCTCTGGCCCGCGCCGCCGCCGTCCCAGCAGGCGCCTCGTGCCCTCCAGCCGCGCCAGGTCGGCCGCCTCCACTGCCGCCGCCGCGCGCAGGATGCGCCGCAGGCGCCGCGACGCCTTTTCGCGCTCCATGGCGCCCACCGCTCGCTAGGGCGGCCGGCCGCGCACTGCTGCCATTCACCCCCGCACGCCAAGTATCTGGCACATGCGCACGGCGCCTGGCGGCCGCCCTACGAACTAACCGTTCCTTCCAGCCCACCCCATTCATGCGTCTCGCCACGTCCCTTCATACAAAATCACGTGCCAGACTTGTTCATTACATCAAACGTCATCCTAAAAATCCGACGTTGGAGAAATAAGAAAGAGTAACCCCATTGAAACCTTTCTACGATTCATACTAGCGATAATTTAACAAGCGAGGTAAATAGCTATGACTTGTTCTTTCGCTGCTAACTCAGCCTTTTAAAATTAACATTTGACAACAAAAATGACTTCTCTTTGCTTCACACGTTTATACTAACTAGCGTATCTCTATTGATATTAGAAGCGAATTATAAGCAAATGTAGTCATAAGCTTATTCAAATTCGGTGTTAAAATGATTGGACTCTTTAAATATTTTTGTTTATACGCATTATTTTAATAATTCTGATAAATGAAACATAATTACGTTGGTAATAATTTCAATTACTTCATCGATGCATGGATTACAGTAATCGGTCCACGATGATTTTAATTTCAACCTAGGTCTACATATAATCTTGCACAGTGTTCGCCGCGTCAGGATATGCGATATGCGACCATTATGGTTTTTTAAGTTTCCAATTATTTTTAATCTATATTTTAATGAACTAATAACTTCAATTATTTACAATTTGCTTCTAAGAGCTCAACATATATGCCTGTTTGTGTTAACACGTGAAGCAAATGAAGCGATTTTTGTTGTTGTCAAATGTTGATTTTAGAAGGCTGAGTTAACAGCGAAAGAACAATTCATAGTTGTTCACCTCGCTTACTAAATTGTTCCTGCTGTAGCAAGGCTGACCATTGTTTTGCAGAGGGTTGGTTTCTGGCCATCGCTAAGGTTGGTTCCATCCACTATCCAGATGAATACGTGTTGGAGCAGCTGTTAGTTTGTATTCTTTATTGATATTCGCGTCAGGTCACAACCTTCAAACCATAAAAACAAGGACCACGTAAAACGAGTGAAGTTGATAATTCCACACTAAAATTTGTAACTCTGTGGGTAATAAAAATAATGAAATAAGATTAAACACTTTTAAATGTTTAAAACTGCACTATTTGGCATTATAATTGCAGCACTGAGAAATACGTGAGCTATCACAATCACATTTATTTGAAATAATATCCATCATACATAGGTAATGTGATTAAACTTGCAGCTTGATATGACGTAGAGAAGGAATGGAAAATCAGTACTTTGTGGTCCCGCCATGGTCAACAATATTCGCTTCTACACGACGTGGCATTGAGAGGAAGACACTGCGAATGTCCTTCTGAGGCTTTCTCCGTCCATGTTAATTCGATGCGTGCTAAACTTGATCTTTTGTATTCGCGGTAGTCCTGTGCTAGGCCAGTTATCGTTCAACCATGGAACATACGTTTCCGATGGGCGATAGATCGGGTGAGCGTAAATGCCAAAGAATCCTAGTGCAATGGTAGTCATCTAGAAACCGTCTGACGATGTTTGCCACAAGCGGCCGTACATTGCCCTTTTGGTACAAACCTCAAGCTGGCCCTGTAGATAAGGTACAACAACAAGCTGCAAAACCTCCGCGAAATAACAGTTGCTGATCAACGTACCAGCGATGCGGACTAGGCGCCAGCGGGACTGGAATCCGATGGCACGCCATACCCAAACTCCATGAGCTACGCTGGGGTGACAGTGCATAATGAAGATCTCGGCCAGGCATGCACTACGGAGCTGCCAGACATAGATCCGAATGTCGTGGCGCTGCAAGCGAAAGCGACATTCGTGGTAGAAGTCAATGTCAGGCATTTGATCCTCTAATCCCGTTGTTCCAAGCACCAAATCAGCCACAGGCGTTTGTGGTGATCATTCAGTGGCAGCCGCAGTATTTGACGCTTGGACAACGTTACCTGATTCTGCATATGATGACGAACATCACGTGCGGTCACAGACTAACGTGTCACATGCGCGAACTTCTGAGCGAGGGTGTTTTATGTGGCTGCATGGTCCGTTATCGCCACGCGCAGCAGATGTTTGTCTTTGTTCTCGTTGTTGCGATGGGGCCGTTGTCTTCCTCACGTTGCTCATCCCATCCCTCTTCGACCCAAAAATCCCATATCTGTTTCATCGTGGCTGCATTTCTTCCAGCGCAGGAACCAATGTTGCGTTAGGATAAACCGCAATCCTAAAATGCCACGATTATCATATCCCGTGGTCGAAGGCGGATACCGTTTTGTATGGTTGTCGTGTTCTTCAAGGCGACACGCTCACACTGTGCAAGTGAACGGCGAAGAAACACAACGCTACTACCTCTCGGAGACTCCCCGTTCTCCACTTACACATACCGCTTATCAGTGTCTCATTAGCGTAAACACTCCACCTCTCGGCTGAACAACTAATCACGTCATTGCCATTCCCTGTTTTACGTAGTGTGGGGTCCTTCAGGTACGTCACACTTGGTGATGCAATTTTAAATCTAGCAGCATAACACATCTTAAAAAATAATTAAAAACCACGTTCACTGACTAATTCTCTAAAAATTTAATTTAATTTTCATTCTGCATCACACTTTGCCGGATGTTTAAGGATATTTCTAATGGTACATTGACAAGGAGACATTTTTACTTTCAGTCTCTAACATATAATTTGTTTGTAAATCAAAATCAAACAGCTTAAATTATTCACAAATTGCATTGTGAATTATTACAAATTACGATTCTGAAATGACATTATACAGTGTCGTTGTCTTACGTCATTCTGGCTCCATGTTTCTCAAAAGCATGATAGAGTACTTATATTTTCTGTCATCTTAAATGCTGAAATATTTCCCCCTTTTTTTCAGCAAATTCAGCAGGATATTGTGAGAAAGAAAATAATCTAATAGGAACAGTTGTGCGCTGGGCATTTATACTACAGGAAGGCGCTTTGCCTAATTATGCCGTTATATGCAAACCATTTGAACAACCGCCCGATTCAGGTGGCTAATGAAACTAGGTGAGAATGTAATTAGCCGGGTCCAGACCGGCCGAGCAGCGTCGCGAGGCAGCCTCGGGCATGTAGCGAATCGTCGTGAGGCAGCCTCACGAAGCAAAGGTGATCCAGGCAGCCTCGCGAGGCGAGCTTCGCATGCAAACGCATTTAGTTCATCTGGAAGTCACAATGTTACCACACTTGCGGGTAGCCGCTGCCGCAGCGGCTTTTGTGTTGATACACAGCAGAGCAACAAAGAAGAAGAAAACAAAACGTCGTGGGACGAAAATTATGTATAAGAACCGGATGAATTACGGGAAGGAACTGTTACGAGAAATGACCTTTGACAACAATGTCCGAAATTTCAAGGGTATGAATCTAAGAAATTTTGACTAATTGTGTGCACTTATTAATGACAAAATACGGAAAGATGATACAAATTACATAACAGTGCCAGAAAAACTGCTTATAACATTGAGATATTTAGCTACTGGTGATTCGTAAACTAGTTTGCAGTATCTGTTTCGTGTGTCGAAACAGTCTTTATCTACTATTGTGCCAGAAGTTTGCACTACAATTATTGAGGCTTTAAAGGAATATGTAAAGACAAGAACAAAAAAATCACTTATTATATTTACCATTGTAATGATGATTTAGTCATATCATATGCGGTAAAATATAAAACTTGCTTAAATGAAATAATATTTTCTCAAATCACTTGACAAGAAACATAAGTTTTTGAAAATACGCAACAGTTTTAATTGCGTAATAAATATGAAAATATAAACATAAACTCGCATGTTATAAATTACATACGAGTTTTAACAAATCACAGACTGAGAAAAAAAATAGATGTATTTTAGCACGTCAGTTGTTAGAAATAGTGTCAAATGAAGGCAGAGAAGGAGGTGATGTAGACTGAGGCATAATAGGTTAGTTTGGAGGTGGAAATGTGATTATGTACTTTATGAGCAAGTTTGGAGGCATAGATGCACTTGAAGCGCTTGCAGCTATCATGGGGGAATATCCAGAAGACGATGATGTGAGAAACGATGCATAACAGCCACTTTGAGCCTTGGGTAGTGTGTGGCAACTGGTATAATGTTATTGTATGCTAGTATCTGCTTCGAAAATTATGTTGCTAATAAGATGTTTGACATGTACAAGTGTAACCGGATCGTACTTTCTGAATTAGTTAGCTATATGTTGTCCTGGCCAAATATGACATATGAGTCCGCAGGAGATTCTACGCATTGTTGCAAAAAATTCAAAGCCTTATCTATTCGGTAGTCTGTTGCCTCAACTGAAACAGCATCCCTTCTGCGTTTCTTCGATCTCTGTTGCGATAGTTCTCCATCGTTTGTTTCTTCTATGTTACCGATTTCCTGTGAATCTTCACGTCCTTCTCAACCAGCTACCCCGTCATCGTGTCTTTTATTATCCTGTAACAATAACCGTTACATTTGTTTTGCAGATACCATCATCGGAAGAGGAGTGGCTGACAGTTGCTGAAGAATTTGAGAAGAAATGGAATTTCCCACACGTCATTGGTACAATGGACATGTAATGCTACAACGCCCTATTAATGTCAGCAGTGACTATGACAACTACAAAAACTATTGCAGCATTGTTCTGTTTGCCTTAGTAGATGCCAAATACCGATTTCTCTATGTAGATGTTGGTAGCAAGGGACAAATTTCATATGGTGGCGTTTTCAAAAACAAGAAATAAAACAATTAAATGTTCCTCCTCGGTGATTTTGTAAACGCCATATTCAATGGCAGTTCCCTATTTTATATTAGGTAACAAAGCTTTTGCACTGAATGACTAAACTATGAAACCTTTTGAGAGTAACCCGCAAAGAGAATCAAAGGAGAGAGTATTCAATTATCGACTTTCGAGAGCACGAAGAGTCGTACAAAATGCTTTTCGTATTTTAAGTACTATTTACAGAGTACTCCAGAAACCAATATTATTAGAACCAAAAGAGGCTACAAAAGTAGTGTTGGTAACAATTTATTTGTACAATTATTTACGGACCACAGCCAGTTTTGACCATATCGTTCCGCCCGGGTCATTTGACCGCGAGACAAATGGTCACTTTGTTCCAGGCCGGTGGAGGAACGACCAAGATACTACTTCATTCCTGCAGATTCCAGCTATTCCTCGGAGAGGAGGATTTCATAAAAAAGGAAATACGTTTGCACCTTGCAGGTCATTTCATCACAAATGGAACGATTCCATTGCAAACTGATTATCAGTAACAAACAACTTACTTCTTGGGCGTCCTGTATTGTATCATGGGTATCCCCGGGGTGTTTTTTTTCTTCCATGGATTGGAAACTTTCGTAGGCGAACCACTTTGATGTGTAAACGTCTTCGCGACGTGTAACAATATGTAATACATATTAAATTTTATATTTGGTACTAATTTACGTGTGTTATAAGATTATTACATATTAAATGAATACCTTATGAGAACCAGTTATGGGGTTGTTTTTCTCACGCGACCTTTCACGTCTATAGGAGCCGAGAAGCGAGTCCATTTTCTTTTTTAAATCTCCCACACGCAAACTCATTTCCTCGCCTATATTCCTCCAGGCGTCCTCTCTCAAACCTTTGTTTGTATGGTTATTATCCTTCGAGTCCCATAGAATACATCTCAAACAATTCCAAACATTGTTCTTTGTTCATATTGAGAGAAAATAACACGAACCGCGCGAACAAAAAGTTGCAAACAAACTGGCGTGCCGAACGAGATAGCAAGACCGAGGCGCCTTCGAGCACGACACAAAACCGACAACTGATGGCTCGGCCCGAGGCTGCCTCGGGCGCGACAATGAGCGTATGGGAGTCACGTTCACACAGCGCGAGGCAGGGCCGTGCGAGGATGGCTGGCCTCTTGCATCGGCTGGTCTGGAACCAGCTAATGGTGCATGAATTGAGGTGAACTTGGATACTGGCAAGTCAGTACGTGCCTACAGTTGGTTGTGGAAGCATGAAACATTTTACGCGAGGGGAGCTAGCCGACATGAGCCTCGTGAACGGAGCAGCCAACACGAATACAAGGCAAGCAGTGGAGCTGTACAAGCTGCGCTGTCCAACGCGTCATCGACCTTCCTGTGTGACATTTACACGGCTCCATCAGGTATTGTGGAATGAAGGCTCAACAATAGTGACGTGGTCGAATGCCGGAGTACCACGGACAAGGCGAACAGTGGCATTTTACGAGGACGTGCCACGCCGTACCACATACTACTTACAAAGGTGTCATGTAACCTCTCTTTTTTCCACTTTTTCCTTATTATCTATGCTTTCTGCTTCAAATTAACCAGTGCTCACATCCCAACAGTGTAGCGCAGCTGCCTATCCCTGCAGGGCTACCTACACTGCATCTCCAACATTTTAGTGCAGTTTTCTCAAAAACTATTTACCGGAGCGAGTTCGAACAAGAAGTTATTTTGTCTTTATTTTGCCATGTTGAGTAATAATTTGCTTTAAGTTTTTCGTGTCCACCTAGTGTACCAAATTGACCTGTGAATGTAGGTGACAACCCAGTAATGAAGGGGGGCGGTTTGACGAACCACATTTTAACAGATTTAAAATCTCAGTTTCTTGAAAAACTATTTTTTTTTTTTTGTCACTCCAACTCAATTCCGTCCTGAGATTTTTACATTCATGCATTTACAACTTTTATTTCCAATGCCCCATATCTCCTTTAACATTCACCACTCTAAAGTGTTTGTCACAGTGTACCACTCACTATGTTTCATAAGGAATCGGCTACTGTAGTTTGGCAAATTAATTCTGGTCAATTTTTGTATACGAGTGGATAGCCAGCAAGAACGCCAGGTTGCGCGTCGTGCATCGAACAGTAGATGTCTCTACGACCCTTACAGTACTTAACAAGATATATGAGTGATGTCACCCGAGTGTCTCAGTATTGAGGCGAAGCTTTAACTTATTTTGGAGATTACAGCTGGGACAGAGTTGCGGGAAATTTCGAGTTTCTTTCAGGTGACAAAGACTAAGGAGGGCGCAGTGTTGGGGACTAGAAGCATTTATCAGGAACTATAGCTGTGTTAACTTCAGATGCAGTACTATAAAGTCAATTTTTTCGGGACAGATATGCTTTTAAATTGGTACATTTAAAGCGATTTAGGACACAAGTGTACTGAAACAGAAGTTTGATATTTAGTCAAAAAAGAGATGTTGGAAGATAAATTAAATTATGAGACTTAAATGTCTGACAAGCATTTTTTGTGAGTGAGAGTGAGTATCTTTGGAGCAGTGAGTACTACCTAGTGTATGGCGAGGACTGGCTCGTCATTCTTGAGACTGAATGCTGGTAACACTCTTGGAGTGTGTCGCTCGAAACAATATCTCTTGTAACAGTCCACTTCGTCTATGGCAGTGATATACATAAATGCGGTTTATGTGTGTTTGAAGACTGAGACCATCTTAGAGTTACTTTACTAATTCGAAGATCAGAATTCAGTTTTAATCAGGCCTACATGGGTCGTGAATAACCTCTTCATTTGGAGTAGAAATATTTTTAGTAGATATTTCCAAGCTACACAATATTGTTGAAAGAGGTTTTCAAGACAGTCTGAATATATTAAATTTTATTCGAAATAAATGTTAAAGGAGATGTACAAGAGAAGAGGTGTTTTAAATATTGCATTAACTATAATGTAATTGTAGTCGTAATTTTTAAGATGGTGGCTATTGAGGTGAAAAATTTATTAACTACAAGAAGCCACGAATCAACAGTACAAATTTACGTGTATTTTTGAGGGTATTTAATCACTATTTCTCTCTGCTAGATAATATATTTAAAAATCATATTGATTTTTTGTAGTATGTGGCGATATATCTATTGAGAAAATATAATTATATTCTTCCCTTCCTATTATGAAGTCCTTGTGTGGGATTCGCGTTGACTTGGCTGGGAGATTATTGCGGATCCTGAGGAGTTGAATGATGAGAGAAAATCCTCCACAATGTCATATTTAATTTTGGCAGTCACATATGCCTCATACTATACTGACATGAAGCACTGCGGATAGTACAAATAAATATTCCACATGTTCGATTGTGAGCATTTGTAGCACATATTTTGAACCACCTTTGACACCTTTGACGTCACTAAAAATGTACTAGTACAGTCACGACTGTTTGAAACAATTCGATGGATTCATTTTCCTTCAAATATTTTACATATAGGAGCAGTTTAAAATTTATTATCGGTTTCACGGATCCAGTTAATCAGAATAATTTCTAGGATAACCAGAATATGTTTTAGTCACCTATTCCACCACCGTACGTGTACATGGCAAATAACTCGTGGGAACTAATGTTGTTATGAAGTTAAGAAATATGCATGAAAGTTATCCTTGTCCACCCACTTTGTGTACAGACATTACTGTACTCTATATAGGAGAAACGAAACTCACACATAAAATAGAAATTTTTCATGGCAATACTGCCATTCAAAAGCATTCAAAATGATTTGACCAACATCGATTAATAGAAAATTTTGATCGCTAGTTTGTACCAAACAAATCATTCCAACTTTATTGTCAAACTTTGCTGAAAACAACAAATTTACAGTGTGACGGTAGCATACGTATTTCCCGCCTGGAAGCTCTTGGGATTGATTCTGGTTGCATAAACTAGCTAGCTTTCCCTAAACATTTATTTAACCGCCTGTTCATTGACATGGATATTCCAATTAAATGTCGATGCACACAACACGAACAACGTCTGCAGGTTGTTCCCTCCTTCGGCAGGATCGGCGTGGTTTAGAGGCTGCCCAACCCGACTTGAAGGCTTGTGCTCCCGAAAAGCGGCTGGAAAGCGAGAAGAGGATCTTGGGAGGGAACAGCGGTGTGATAAAGCTTGGGAAGTTACGTCACTATCCTGATGCACTCGTAGGAAAAAATCGCCCGCAAAGTTATAGTAGGGGAGCATAATCCATTCCATGGGATTTTTCGTGAAGGGAAGGCGTGACTATGTGGGATGCCTTTCGTATATTGTACACAGTGATGTGGTATCGGTGTTTCCCTCAGAAATGCAGGGTTTGGTTTTTATAGCTTTATAAATCCAATATGGTTGCCAGAATGACATGCATATGCAAAACTAGGCATATTTCCTCCGGGAGTTCTTTTACGAGAAAAATGCGTACAAACTTTTGTGTTCCAAATAAAACGGAAAACAAAATTGACTTTTACCAATTTTCAGATATGTTTTATTGGCTTAAGAGTTATAGGCAGACAAAGTTCAAAGTTGTGGTTTCCGTGAACGTATGAACATGAAAACAGAGTGTATTGCCCGCATAAGTACTCGATTAAAATATTGCGTAGGGCAATTTTACTAAACATAGGAAATGATCAAAATTTTCACCATCGATTTTCTAATATATTGATTGGTTTAGGCTTTGTGGGACATTAGATTTCGCATAGGGGTCTGATAAGATTTAACACATTAGAGTTTTACAACCGGCATTTATAAAACCACCTGTTATTGTTCTGCGGTTATTTACTTTACAAATTGCTGCATATTTAAGAACATAACAATCCCCAAACAGTTTCTCTGTCTTTTCAACTATAGAACAATAAGTGCACCTTATTTACAACTTGTCAACCTATTCTAGTGTAGTCTCATCATAAGTTGCATGATCATGGTTGTCACAGACATCTTCCTCTCCTCCACACACACCGAGTTCAGTGCACCTAAGATGTTGAGAAAGGCATTTGCATGGTGGAGTATTCCTTCCTTTAACACAACTGCATCTGATAAGCTGGAGGGCATCCTGTGGAGCACCTGGTAAAACACATCACGGGAGTGTAATGTGGGCCCTCCTCTTGTAATTCCCATCCGAAGTCTGTCGGTGAAGGCAAATCCGTGTAAGGTTGGTTAGCACGACGCCATTCGACAACTTGATAGTGAACTCTACTAATATAGGGCATCAGAGAAGCTCTAGTAGGTGGCAATCTTTCTCCCTGAGTGTCTTTTTCGAAAACATCCACCACTTACACTCTCCGATATCGGAGATTTGTGTACCAGGGAGATAAACTTGACATATAAACTTTTCTATTAGAAGTCTATCATCATCAACAAAGTTTTGCAAGCGTTGAAGACTTTCCAGCAACAGTTTTTTTCCTTTGTTTGCCAAACACCCTGTGGTGTCACATACGGATAGTGCATGCAGACCTAGTAAAGCCGATGTTTTTTTTTGGGACCCAGGGATTCAGTTAATTTGCTCAGGTTGATCTTTCTTCTGTGCGGCCCAACTCCGGTTACGAACATGTTATCATGTGGAAAGTATTTGGGCCACCACAAGGAAAGAATGAAGACATATGTATCTGGAGAGTAAATGTGTAGTTGGGTGGCACCACGACGAGGAGCATATAGAGAGTGCAAAATAATTTTTGTGTGCTTCCTCCTGATTGCTTGTGAGCTCATCTATTACACTGCCATCTGACATGGCCATTTCTCTCCAAGATACAAACAAGAATTTTTTTCTTTCAGCTGCATGCTGCATTGCTTTTTCAGACAGATAAGCTGTTACATCATTCTTGTTTTTAATGTGCGAAAGCAATTTCTTCAATGATGTCTTGCCAATGTAAATTGTATCAGTGATCCTGAACTGTATTGGTTGTTCTTTGTTTCTTTTGTCATGTATTGCAGACTTCAAGGAATTTTCTCTGTAAGTATCGAAGACCAAGTGTGTTTCATTATATTTTGACAGTGTACAGTCCAAGTTATTGTTGAATTCAATCGCCAGGTCGTTACATGTCTTAACATGTGCAGGCTTTTTCATGACCTGTAGTTATGCCATACCATCTAGAACAACTACAATGAGTCTTTCAGGGGCGTTTTCAAGTGATAAATGTCTCGAAGCAACATGTAGTCTGTCTGTGGGTGGTTGTAAGATATTGATCATGTTTTCTCCAAATGCACAATTTTCATTGGCTTGAACTTCAAGTAGTTTCATTAATTTGCTTTTGTTTGTACACAAGAGCTGAGCCCCATCTAAAGCAAACATGGAACAGGGAAATACTGAAAATGCATAAGTGCCTAGAGATTCCTTAATATTTATGTCTGATCGGCTTCTCGATGCTATCAGCAGATGGGTGAAATAATGATCGATCGGCTTGTAGTTGAGTTACTGTTTCAGAAACTTTAGTCGAGAACTTCTTACTACCTGTTTTACACTAATTTAATTTCACCAGTGTCATTTTTGAAGATGTTATATAACTCCATCCCAACTCTTGGCATTCTTAATACATCCTTCTCAATTTCTTCACTGAATACTGCTTCTGAACTGAAGTTGATTAGGCAGGGACAATCATATGACATAGGATCGTTTGAATGCTTTATTGCATTGTAAACTATCTGCACATCACTGTTTTGTTGTTTTAACTTCGAAGTTGTTAGTTGGTCATGATTCGAGCTAACATACTCTTGCAATCCTATGTTGTTTTTTGCTTCTCTGGTTAACCGTAAGAGTTCAGGAGAAGTTAAAAAAAAACCCTTGACAATGCCGTTTTGTTTTGGGTGATATTCGCAAGATGCCCACAACTTTCATAGCTCTATTTTCCTGTCCCAGAGCCTCGTCAGTACCTACAGCACAAAATGGAATATTGCTCTTGCTAACAACCCAGTTCCCTTTCATGAACTGTGCCTATAGATCATAATCTGTGTTTTCTAGCCGTTTAACTTCAGCTAGATACCATGCGATTATACTTGCATAGTTTTTTAACTCAAGAGCAAAAAAAATACTTTACAAAATATTCCAGTGCAGCTAGATGTAGCTGCCAGTTTCCAGATCTCACACATTTTATGTAAAGCAGCATATTCAAGACCATTATCATATATTGTCGGACAATTTGGAAGTTTGGTTTCCCATCTCCTTGAACACTATCGAATTCTTCCATTTTATATAGTATGTTGCTGGTCTTTAGAGACTCTACAGCCTGCCTGTGCACAGAATTTATTTATTGAATGCCGTCTGCTTGCAGGGCAGTAATCAGATTTTGAGTCTCCCTACCACATTTCTCTTTCATGTCTTTATGTTGTATATTAAATACGTGAATACAGCATCTAAAAAGAGCAAGTGTTAAGGTAGTATGTGCTTCAACTCCTCGCCTCACACGTTTCCCTGCCAGGATCTGAGATATTACTGTATCATTGTTTAAATCAGCTATGTCTTGTCCCATCTATAAATGCACCTATTGCTTGTAACATTTCCATAATGATGTGCAGTTCTCCAGGCTTCAGTACCCAATTTTCTAAAGGATATTTTGGGGCCATGGCCAGTTTACAAATTGGCCTATAAAGTCCAAGATCTAAAGTGACAACAGTTTTCGAATGCGAACATGTATTTGCATTTGTTACTGCTTCCAGCTTTTCCATGCATGTAATTTGCATTGAAATAGATGATGGACTTCTCTATGAGAGGAAGTACACGTACTCGTTTTAAATACAGTGGTTTGCTCACCAAGTAATGATAAGCAGCCCATGGGGGTATTATAGCAGGACTTGAGAATATTGTATCACTTGCAGCAGGATTGGTATCGTTCTCATTCAGGTCCTGAAAATCATCATTTAATGTTGTAATTTCGTCAGAGCTTTCTATTGCTGTAACTTTGAGTATCATCCATACAATATATTCAGGCAGATTTGACTCTAATAGTTCCGTTTCTTTTGATTTGTCATTAACCTTACAATATATTTTAGGTACACATAATTTTTGAGAAAGAGATACAGTACAGTGTGAAAGTTCTGTTAATGATTTCGGGATTGTGTTGAGTGAACGTCGCGATGGCGGCTCTGAAAGAACGAGTGGCTCTCAAGCATCAGTCTCACCTTCTTCTTGGTACACAACCATTACTGTACGATGAAGAGTGCCCTTGCCGTAAGGAGTATCCTCCTAAAAGTCTATATTGTCTGCTGCACAGTAAACAAATTTTCCCTTAACCAAATCAGGGGGTGCATGTATGTATGTACGTATGTATGTGTGTATGTATATATATATATATATATAGACTAAGGGAAAACGATCTAATTAGAACTGTTATACCATTTTTTAAGCCACTGGTTATAGACAAGCAAAGAAAAAGAAAGCAGATAAAAAGAACAAAGAATAATTTTACAAATTTACACCTCCATTGGCTTCCATGTTACTTATTACTTCAATCGCTGAGTTTCAATTCGTAGTAATTTATTATAATCAGTAGAAGAACCTAAGCTATGCCGAAACTGAATAAGGAATTTGCTCCTTGTTACTGAATGAACAGTAAGTCCCACAGCTACTTGCAACGGAATCTCCCATGTGCGCGCCGAAAATTTTTTCAGCTTGATATGGTTGATGACATTTCATACACAAACATTTGCGAAAGTCGTTGTGCCTTGGTTGATGATTCAGTATCTTACTTTCCTTTACATTTAATATCCATCTGGCCATGTATGCACAATTTGAAGAAGAGATAAACTTCTTTGGGAATTATTTATTTTAAGTCAGCATTTTCAAGGGAACCATCGAATACCCATTTATCACATTTTGTAACCGAAGATCGTAATATATTAGTTGCATCAAGAAGGGTTTTCATTTCTTTGCCAATGTTTTCATATGCATCTTCTGCATTGACAAGGCCAATATCGGCTGTGGCTTTCAGAGTTATATGCTGTGGTTCGTTAACTATTTTAGGTTTGCTGAAAACTTTGCCAACACTTTCCCTCTTCCGCGAGTTTTTTAATTTTCTCCCGAGATTTTATTTGTGTTTCATCAATGCCATCATTTATTGCTATGATCCGGTACACTTATTCAACATCAGCCGTCGTTGTAACTCTACCTTCATGAAGAAAGTTATTTAGATTAGATATAAATTATATATATCAGGTGCACGCTCGTGGATAGAAGATATCCCATACTTGGGTTCATCCTTGGATCTTCTCACATTTACAACATATTTGTTCGAACAGTCTTTGTGATATTTGATGTATTTTGCGTGAGCATATCCAGGGTCTATGCAGTCACTAAGGCGCACTTTAAATATTGCGTTGTTAGACAAATCAATAGCTAACTTCAGACGCTCACCACTTCTGTCCGTTGCTATGCTGTAGAATCTTTTATTTCGTTAGGTCCTTCATCAAAAAAGAAACAGTTTATTTTTTCATACGTTGGAGTTTTTGATCTTAATGTGTATTTCATCTCTTCATGGGTAGATGTCGCTTCAGGTTCTTCCTGCTGTGTCGCCCGCCTTCCTTCATCAAACAACTTTTTGCTACGTTCCATATTATTTTTATGGGTACAAATTTTGTAGCAAGATATGTGCCACATAGCATTGGTTTCTTCCAGTTCCACCACACTGATATTTCCAAGTCTGCTACTAATATCCACATATGCAGGATCTAACCACTCTTCTCTTTTCTTCAAACAATGCAATAGTTTATCATAGTTTAACAGATTTACAAAATGTGATTTATTACTAACTTGGTACAAAATATAAAGTTTAACATCGGTAATAAGTTTGCGTTTTTTGGCAGATGGAGTTAGGTGTACTTTGAGACTGCCATGGATGTTGGATGTAATTTCCACGACTTTTGCAAACTACCAGTTTAGTTCATTGTTTCAAACATCCCAGCAGGATATCTGAAACCATAAGTAATGCATGTTATAAGGAATAATAAAATATGTACGGAACATTACAATTACAATGTAAAATGTAATACATGTGCACATGGACAATGACGTGATAAACTTGTGTATGTAATATACACATATAGCATTTTTCTCGTATAAGCTCTCTCGGAGTAAATATACCTAGTTTTGCATATTCATGTCATTCTGGTAGCCATCTTGGATTTATAAAGATATAAAAACCAAACTCCACATTTCTGAGGGAAACGCCTAGCAC
This sequence comes from Dryococelus australis, assembly GCA_029891345.1. Classification (NCBI taxonomy): domain Eukaryota; kingdom Metazoa; phylum Arthropoda; class Insecta; order Phasmatodea; family Phasmatidae; genus Dryococelus; species Dryococelus australis. The sequence continues at coordinate 183,040,944 of CM056994.1, read as the reverse complement.
CACACCACTGTGCACAATATAATAAAGGCAACCCATATAGTCACACCTACCCTTCACGAAAAATCCTATGCAGTCGATAAATCAGCATTATGCTCCCTTACTATTACGGACGAGACCGAAAGTAGATGTATAAAGGGGCTTCTTGCGCAGCAAATTTCGTTGGGTTATTTCTTTTAAAATTACAACAAAAAATGCAGTACACTAAGTAGAGTTATTTCGTCTAAAAGTACAGAAAAAAGTTAAAAACTTGAAATCTGGAATTCGAGGAAAAGATAGTGAAAATCATATAAATTAAAGTCAAAATCAAGATATTTGAGGGCTAAATTTAAGTTATAATTTTTTTTAATAAGGAGCTCTCTAAAATGGGCAATTTTAAGCAAAAAAGAAAAAAAAAACAAGGAACTATTAGCAGTTTTTAAAAAATGTGCGCACACGATTTGACCCATGTAAAACAAGCCAAATTATGCAAAAATCAAGCAAATGTAAGCCTAAAACAAGCAAATCAGATGAAAAGATAATTGATAGATTTTAAATATTAAACACAATATCATGTACAGATTTTACATTTTTCATTTCTTTTAAACATTTATGCACTATAAAATCTAGCCCCTCATTCATCATTTTTTAGATTTTTTTTAAAATTATCTTTGCATAACTATCTGGTAAAGTCTGGTAATTTTTTTTTGCCATACTTAGATTCATAAATTTTAAATTCTGTAGCTTCATATCATTTACCAATTTCGAGGTCACATAGTTTAGTCAATTCATATGAATTGTTCAACTTGTTGAGCAGAGCCTCCGTTTTTGTTTGTGTTATTTAAAAGGAAACAACTTTAATAATACCGCAAAGACTTTGAAATTAAAAAATATATATTTTTTTCTCTTTATAAAATATTTTTCTTAGTAAATAAAATGTAAAATAATAACAAACAATGTAAGAAGTGTGGCAAAGTATTAAACATAGAAAGTTTTGCACTGCATAAACATACAAAAGATAAACATTTTAAATTCTGTAAAAAAATGTTATAGTGAATTAGCTAGTAGTCGTTATGAATTAAAAAAAGAGAGAGTAATTTGCGAATGTGGAAAATATGTTTATAATACATCTCATAAAAAGCATAAAAATAATAAATTACACAATAGAGCATTAGACAATTTAAACGAAAATCATGAAAATTATCCAACAAAAACATGTAAAGTGTGTGATGAGAATAAATCTATAAAATAATTTTCTCTTAATAAAAATATAAGGAAAAATATTCAACCACATATAAAAATTTTTGTTAGCGATTATATGAAGAATTATCGCCATAGCAAGAAGTTAAATACGCTTTCCCAGTAATTTAAGCACTTTTTTTTTATTTATTCAGTATATCTGTTTTTACATTTTATTTATAATTTTTCTCTTGTAATTATAACTATAAAAAAATTAAGGCTTGTATAACAACTGTGTTGAATGGCAAGGGGGTGAGGATGTTGATACGTATTGCTAAATATTTTAAAATAAAATATACGACTAGACTAAGGGAAAACGATCTAATTAGAACTGTTATGCCATTTTTTAAGCAACTGGTTATAGACAAGCAAAGAAAAATAAAGCAGATAAAAAGAACAAAGAATCATTTTACAAATTTACCTTTGGCTCACATAAATATCAATGAATTATATCCTAAGCATAAAAAAGAATTAACAGAAATTTTTCCATTTTATAATAATTATTTTACTAACGAAAAAAATAGAAGAAGAAGCAACAACAATTACTTAGTAAATAAAGCTTTTAAAAGTAGAATATCAACATGTAACATTAAAAATACTTTTAATTTAGTACAGCCTATTAATTTTTTGACTTCAGCAAAAAATAAGACATTTGAGATATTACACAATAATCTTAAAATATTTAGAGGTGTGAAAACCAGTATTTAATTAAATGCTAATTTTCATAGGCAGGTAAATAATCAAATACAATTGTTCACTTTTCAATAACCCAATTATACAGTATTTAATGCTGGAGATATTTAAAAAGTTTATAAATTCATAATACAAGAAATACTTACACAATTATCTGGATTTTAAACAAGAGATTCTAGATGGGCTTTAGATAAAATAATTGGAATACAATTAGCTATAAATAAGTATAAACCATTAAGAGGCTCATCAACTACCAGAAGTGGTTAAAAATAAGAAAAGCATGAATAAATGTTAGAAATGATGGTCAAAAATGTTTTCTTTGGGTAGTAAAATCTGCGTTGTTTCCAGTAGATAAAGATACACTAAAAGTGTCTAAATATAAAAACGTGGCGCTCAATATTGATGAAGTAATAGAAAAATATGAATATCCAATTTAAATTGATGATATATCAAAAATAGAAAATCAAATTTATACATCTATAAAAGTATACTTTATGGAATATGAAAAATCTATTGTATACCCACTGAAACTCACAAAAAAATAAAAAGGAAAAACATATAAATTTATTTTATTTTAAAAATGATGCAAACTCGCATTATTGTTCGATAAAGCACTATCGAAACTACTTTCAATGCAAAAAGATAATCATAAATGTAAAGCTTATATATGTGATACGTGTCTTCGATTCTTTTATTCCCAAGAGAATTTAAAAAAACATACCGAAGATTGCTTGAAAAATGAAGCTTTAACAATCACTTTACCATCAAAAGGAGAGCAAATAAAATTAAAAAATTAGAAACATATAATGAAGATTCCAATCACAATATATGCAGATTTTGAATCGATTCTAAATAAGTTATCATCAAGTAAACCAAATCCAAATTAATTATATGAATTTAACATTATCAAAAATATTCTATTTTAACTGAAGATGATATTGATAACGGTTTTTATAAAGAAACAATTAAAGAAAGATATAGACTTTCTAATGATCAAATAAACAACATTGATTTAAAATTGAATGATGAATCATATACAATGAAATATCAATTACATGAAGCATATGGTTTTTGTTATTATATTGCATCTAATTATTGTGAGTATAAGCCACCAGTTGTATATCGAGGTCCAAATGCTCATAAAGTTTTTATACGATCAATAAAAAGAGAAGTAGAAGAAATTGGTGAAATATATTCACAAACTGAACACATGCGTCTACGAACAAAAGAAGAAGAAATATTATATAAGAAATCAAATAGATGCATGGCATGCGAATGTGAATATACTGAGGAAAATAAAAAAAATACGTCACCACGATCATAGAGTCGAAAATTCATGAATCCAGTATGTAATAATTATAATCTAAAACTAAAATCACCAAATTTTGTTCCAATTAATTTTCATAATTTAGCTGGATATGATGCACATTTACTTATTTAAGAGCTAGGATATGTTGATAAAAATATAGAATTAATTGCAAATAATGTAGAAAACTTTATTTGTTTTAGGAAACAAACAGAAAATTAAAAAATGAGATTTTTAGACTCATTAAAATTTTGGCTAGTAGTGTATATCAATTATCATCTAATTAAGTAAATATCAAATGAAACACACACAAAAACACTTTCCAAAAAAAAAACATGTAGACTTAGTTTTTAAGAAAAGTGAATTATATGGATAGTTGGAAAAAATTTGACGAAACAGAACTCCCGCCAAAGAGTGAATTTTGCAATAAATGAGATGAATCTGATAACTGATGCTGATTTCGAGCATGCAAAATGCGTATGGAACTATTTAAATATAAAAATTTTTGGTGAATGCCATGATTTATATTTAAAAAGTGACGTATTATTGTTAGCAAATGTATGGGAAAATTTTAGGAATATATGTATAAATTTCTATGATTTAGATCCTGCTTGGTATTTTACAGCACCAGGTTTATCGTGGGATGCAATGTTAATGACTAAACAACTACTAGATTTATTACAGAATCATGATATGATTTAAATGATTAAAAAAGGAATTAGTGGTGGCATATCACAATGTTGTAAGCTATATGTTAGAGCTAATAAGAAATATTTAGATGATTTTAATGCTAATCAATAATCAAATTATTTAGCATATCATGATGCTAATAATTTATATGGTTGTGTAATGTCACAATATTTACCATGTGGTGGTTTCGGCTGGGTTTATTATACATTATCTGATTTAGATTACCGGAGTAAAAAAATATTAATTTTGGATAATAATTCTGAGGATGGTTATATATTATAAGTTGATTTAGAATATCCATAAGAACTGCATCGTTTACATAAAAACCTACCTTTTTGTCCTGAAAATAAGGTAGTTCCAAAAATTAATCAATCTAAATTGTTAACAACTTTACATAAAAAAGAATGTTATGTAATACACTATCGTAGTTTAAATAGTGTTTAAATAATGGTTTAAAACTTACTAAAATATATAGAATATTGGCGTTTAATCAGTCCGATTGGTTAAAAAAAGTATATAGATTTAAACACAACAATGAGGACTAATGCTATATATATATATATATATATATATATATATATATATATATATATATATATATATTTTTTTTTTTTGAAAAAGATTTTTATAAGATCATGAGTAATTCAGTGTTTAATAAAACGATGGAAAATATTAGAAACAGAGTTGATACAAAACTAGTATCAGATGGCGAAAAACGTAAAAATTAGTAGCAAAATCAAATTTCAAAAGAAGTACTATATTTAAGAGTGAGCCGGAGTCAGCTAAAATCCCGCGATTCTACCCGTAGAAAGTAACAGTGTAGAAAGTTATATGATACGATGTTGCACTAAACTACCCCTTTGTTGACGACACAGGATTAGCATCTTGGACCTTTTACCGCTGGCGAAAGGAAAAATTGTGGTTGGGAAAGGATGGGGGGTTTTCATTCGGGACTGGTGATATCTTGAAGTGTTACTCAGTGGCATCTTTTTACCTTCAGAAATTTAAGTTTATTTGCAAACCTGATGGAAATAGTGGCTTGTGTAGTTTAAACGTTGCCCAATATGGGCTGGCGACACTCGGGTAAAGGAAATGGACGTGGTCTTCTATTGAGCTGCAAACCGAAGAAACGGAAACTTAGCCATCTACACGACTACTTTGCCAGAAAAGGGTACGTTCCATGAATTTCATACTAAACTTACATCATCTAAGCATAGTACTAAATTGTATTGTCCAGATTATACAATATAGTCAGACTGTGTGTAATATGCAACGTTTTTATTTTATATATAGGCCCTATTTCAAAGTTTTTCCAATTGAGGGATGGTAGAGTAGAGATAGTTGGGCGGATATTAATAGATAAAGGGACACAAGAAGTGGATATAGAGATCGGTGCCTAGAATAAAGACTGGGGGGAAATGGGGGATACCCGAGAAAATCTGTCGACCAACGGCATCTTCCGAGTACGATTCCCACATGCCAAAATCCGAGTAACCCCACTAGTAATCAAGCCCAGATCGCCTTGGTGGGAGGCTAACGTTCTAGCCGTTGGACCGTCGCCACGTATCATGTTATCAATTACTGGCTTATGAATGGTATGAATCGATATGACATTAATATGTAATCTTTATACGCCCTTATGTTAATCGGCTTATTTTTTACGTGTAATATATTTTCGAGCCACTGCGAATATTCTTATCTCAACTTCAATAGGCAATGCCGTGTTTTATATTACTTATGTACCTGAGGCACAAACTCTCACAAGCTATAAATACAATTAAATTAAATGTTCGTGCTTACCAGTTATGATGAGGTAAGTTCATACGAAGGTCGACGTTGTGTGTACATAGAGAAGGACAATATGTGAACATTTTTGTAATTATATTTTTTAATTAATTTAGTCTATTTACTTGCATTTTACAGTACATTAATCCGTCAGTCTTTTAACACGAGTGGACCAAAGCTCGAATGAGTTGAAACATCTTAGTTCTTCAGAGCCGATAAGAAAAAAATGAGGTGAGTTTGGAGGAGCACTGAAATGGGAAAGGTTGAGAAAACTTGAGACCCCTGAGAAAACCTGCCAACCAGCGGCGTTGTCCGGCACGATTCTCTAATGCTAATATTCGGGAGTGGCCCCACAGGGGAACCAAAGCTATGTGATAATGCTGTGTCTTTTCATTTACTCAGTTAAGTTTAGAGGTCTACTATTATTTCATTTACAATTATTTATTAATAATATTTTGCGAGGTGAAACCTTTTTATACATGTAGTATTGCTAAAAGTCCATTCTGTGTGGGAACTTGTGGGTCCCGTATTGTTTACACCTTTTTGCATCGGCGTCTGTTAATGTCCAATTATGATTATTACTAATTTTTTATTCATGCAATGGGGTGGTTTTTTCCGCGGTAGGCATTCGTTTATGTGGTACATTATTATTTTTTAAACTCGTGTATACTAGTGCCTTATTTTCTGGACCAGGCACAACTTCTTAAAACCTATTTATTTTTCACATGGCTGCACCCCCAATGACATGAATGGTGTTTGGTAATGTGGCTACACTAATCATATTTCATGTGTTCCAATTTCACTTTACAGGGACAATTTCCTTTGTCACTATTTTTAAATACTTTTTGTAGTGTAGAGTAGGGCTTAAAAATCGTTTAAAAATTCGTAAATTTTAAATGTTTGAGAATAGGACTATAGATTCGTATGTTATTTTTTGTTGGTTTTCGACCCTACTACCAGCTGCTTCTGTTTGGATGTCTATTCTCTGAACACCCTATATATAGGATGGTAATGAACTCTATCGACAATCTTCGTCAGGTGATTCCTAATAAAAACGAGGTCAAAAAATATACATTACTTATAGGCTAAGTCTGTTTCTAAGGGGTGTAACTACCCTTGAAAGTGTAGTTGCAGCAGAGGAGTTTTGCTAGTGACATTGCCAGGATAAACGATAAATGATTTATTGATACTGCAATTTTAAACGATGAAATTAAAAACATGGCAAATCTGGGTTCGGGTGTGAACCCATAACATGAAAATGGACCAAATGGAATCCCATTTAAGCATAACGCAATTGTCCCATATTTTTGGTTGTTTTCTGCATATTAGTATTCTATAGTACACGATGAACAAGAAATCTGTCTTGTGTTTTTACACTAGGTGCCATCGTTTTCGAGATATGCATTGTTATGTGTCAAATTTTTCGATTCGATAAATAAGAATATGGATCAATTTATCGAGAACTGTGGAGTGTAGGGTAAAAATACTATACATATTTTTTGTTTTCCATGCACGATTGATTACCAGTTCACTACAAAAAAAGTATAAAAATGCAAAAAATTAAACGTTTTAATGAACAAACGGCGTTTGTATCCCATCTGTAAATTTTCCAATTTATCATTTCAGAGTTTCTGGAATTTTTTGCGTATTGGATAGCCTATATAAAGTGTGTGGCAGAAAAATATGTTTTCACTGACCCCTGTACCAGCCACTTTTTGCAGTTTACTTAATTTTTTCACGCACCAATACCTTTCAGCGATTGGCGATTACTCTCTCAGTCTGCACTGATGAATTACCACCACTTGTTGAATGAAACGAAATAATGTTAAGGAATACTACAAATTAAAAATTAACCAGTTTATTGGGTACTCCCCAGCAATATACACCTGACAGATATTTCATGTTATTTTCATTTTTTATTTCAGACAATTGTTCTTTCTGTAAGAGCTGTTTGTAATATTTTTATCTTACACAGGAAGAAATCGGATCCACAGTGTGTTGAAGTAAGTGCCTCAGTTGATGCACAAACGGATAATGAAATATTATCCCAGACGGTTACACAAAAACACAATATTTCTGTGTTTGACAGTCATCAACAAAAACTGCAAGAAAGACGAAAAATGGATATACATTTTTTTTAATTTCTTCCTTAAAAGAGCTTGATAGTCAGCCAAATGGGGTGCACTGTGAAAGATATGGACGTAGTCCGCGAAAAACGGTGTGGTTTGCGGAGTTTTATATTGAAATGTCGAATGTGCAATGTCGAAATGCCCGTGTGGAGTGGAAAAGATCCAGGGAAAAGGGATGTGAATACAGGTGCAGTGAGTGGAAATATTTCTTCGGGTGGCGGACACGCACAGCTTGAAGAAGTGTTCTCAGCAGTGGATGTGCCCGTCTTATCAAGTAAGGCTTTCCATAAATATCACAATATTGTGTGTGATGCTTGGGAAGCAACAGCTTTGGAAGAAATGCAGACTGCTGCTCTTGAAGAGGCTAGGCTTGCGAAGGAAAAGGGAGAAGTTGATTCTGAAGGCATTCCGAGGATAACGGTTGTTGCGGACGGTTGCTGGTTCAAACGTTCCTACAAAACCAACTACACTGCCTTGTCTGGAGTGGTATGTTCTTAATAGCACACATATGCACATGAATTTTTCATACATGTTCTTAAAAAAAAATTTTAAATGGCCAAGGCCGGATCTGTGTTTGAACAGGATGCCCCAGCCGCTGGGCTAGAGGAATCGTTGGACGGACCGAAATTTTTAAACACCTAAAACAAACATTTTTAAAAGAAAATTAAATATACGTGATTTTATCTTAGTGTTTTCATGAGTGTAGAACACCATATTATTGCTATAAATACAGTTCGTAATTACTGGTTACATAAATTTCAAATTAAAATTTTTCATTGAAAATGCACACGGAGGCAGAATTAATTATGCGAGATACGTTTATTTCTGGCTGGTTGGTGAGGGAAAAAAAAAGAAGAAAAAGCGGGCACAAATCGCCATAATTTCTGCTCCGGGTCAAAGAAAACGTAGATCCGGCCGTGGCAATAGTGAGATTTATTTTGTTAGAAGCCACGACTAAAGTAAATAGAACTCTAAAAAAAGAGGAGCTTAAACTCACTGATGGTAGAGAAAATGATGTGTTTGTTTTTATGTTAGATTGTAGTTAGTTTTGCAATAAAAAAGCTGTTTAGTATTAATTTTGAGGATACCTATTATAATAAAACAAACCCATTTGAGTTGTTACTTTCGTATAAAAAAGATTAGGAATCAAGTGTCTTAATTATATTAAAGAGCTAAATAAAATACTACCAAATTCTATTTATAGAAAAAATTAACGTAACAAATTGCGGTGGTCTGTTAATAATTATTCACATTAGGAGATTTATGTTTTCATAAACATATGAAAATTTATTTTATTTGTCAAAACTTTGTCTTTAAATTTGTGTTGGGTATTGGCGACGACTTTAACGAAAGCCAAAAGACAAATGTAGAATATTTTCCAACCACATTCAGGAAGAAATGACGTGTTTCACCATTAGTTTTTAATTAAAGTGGTATAATATTAGTGCGTAAGTTATGTAATATTGCCTCCAAAATTACCAAAAACATTTACTGTTAAAGTTACTATTATGACTGTTTACAGGCAGCGATCGTAGGCTACAGAAGTGGAAAAGTTTTGTATATTGGCGTTGAGAACAAATACTGCTACACTTATCATAAAGCAACTTTAGAGAAGAAAGATCCACGTGAACACTATTGCTGTAAGAATTGGGGTCATGAACTAAGTTCGACTAGTACGGAAGCAGCTGTGATAGTATAAAGATTTTGTAAAAGTCAAGACATGTACGGTCTTAAGTACAAAAAACTCATTGCTGATGGAGACGGCAGTGTCTATAAGAATATTCTTGACGCACGACCATACAAGAACACCACAGTCGAAAAAATCGAATGCACGAACCATCTAATTGGAAATTTTTATAATAACCTGAAACATATTGCAACAACCTGCAACAAGACTCAGAACACTGTCCGCGTGAGAAAAAAATCGAGGATATCATACTTCAGTTTAGAACCGCTGTCAATAAAACGATTGACTACAGAAGAAACGAAGATACATAATTTTACACGAAGGTAGAGGAATATACACAACAGTGCCAGTCATATTTCCGGTGAACACAAGCAATGCAAAGAGAGAAATTACTTTTGCAAATCTGAAAAAAAAAGTGAAAATTATGTACCAGCGCTTCAGAAATGCAGCCTGTTCCAAAAAGTGCAGAACGTTGTTAGATATATGAGTAACCAGAGCGGAAGTCTCATTCGCAAAGTTAACAGCAACATAGTGGAGCACTACAATGCAGTGTAGCAAAAATTGTCGGCGGGAAACGAGTTATCTTTTCTGCAGGCCGGTCATACAAAGGAAGATGTTCTGGAGCAGTGTTCGCCACAACACCGGAATGCCACTGTATAAAATACAGTGGGTTTTCTTGGGGTAACTCCGCCCCAAACTCCCACCAAACCTCTGTGAGCGAAAAGAGACCCCTCTTTGTGCACAGACGCTGTCACGAGGGTGGTGGGGTGATTGTTGGAAACGGCAACCACAACACCCAAAATTGTTAAAATAGGATAGTTTGAAAAGGTCCATTCGGAGATGGACGAGGCTGCGAGGCAGTCTACGGGAGGTGAACCCCCGGACGGGCCACCAGGTGGCGCGGAAGGGTCAACGAAGGCCAGGACTAAGTCGGCCCGGGACGTCCCGGTGTGCCGCAAAGGGCCTGAATGCCCCGCATCCGGCACTGAGCCCAGCCTGGCCACGGCGAACACGTCAATGGGGACTAGGGGTTCGCCTTGCGGGGAGAATCTACCCCCCCCCCCCCGGGCACCGCCATGCGAAGAAGGGGTGTCAGTATAACAGGCAGCTCGGGTCCGGAAACGGACTCAAGCTATACAATGGTCATGAGGAAGACCAAGAAGGTGCGGAAGCCTGCATCTCGTCGAGCGGCATTGTCGCTCACAGGTGCGGGAAAAAGTGCCAAGTCCGATACTGGAGGGAACTCTGGCCGCGGTGGAGACCGGGCAGAGATTCCCAAAAAAAGAACTAATTTGAAAAGAGGTAGCCCCCAGAAGGGCAGCTCTGGTCCTCCTGTACAGGCAGAAAAGGAGCGGCCGGCCAAGGAGAGCCATGTGTCCAAGACGTCCTCGGACGTCAATGCGGCTCAGGTTCCACCTGGCCTGCCAACACAGGCACGGGAGCGTGGTCAGGGGGCGGGCAGGGCTGCTTCCCGACAAGCCCCCCCCCCCCCCAGTGGGTTCCAGGGGGGTGAAGGGCCGGCATCGTCCGTTCCCTTGGCCATGCCAGCAGTGGAACCGCGCAAGTCTCATGATGAGGCTGTGGCGGAAATCACAACGATAAATTCGTTACTAAGTGATATCCCGGCTGTGGAGGGGGAGGCGGCGGTACCAGCAATCCGCCACTGCCTCGAAAAGCTCCGTACGCTGGTTGGGGAGCAATTTTAAACCAGCTTGCGCCTGCAGGGGCGACTAGAAGTTGTTGCAGCAGTTCAGCGCCAGCAGGTAAACCGGCAGGAGGCACCCTTGCGGCAGCCCACCTTTGCCTCAGTGCTGGCAGGCGGAAGTGCAGGTGCAAGCACACCACCCCCGTCCCAGGTAGTCCGTCCCACCGCACCCAAAAGGGTCGTGGTGGTGCAGCCAGTGGAGGCTGGCACATCAGCCACTAAGACAAAGGAAAGGATAATGAAGGAGCTTGCTCCCGAAGAGTCCTCCTTGAAGGTTAGGGCAATGCGCCCAATAGCTGGAGGGGGCATCGCTGTCGAGGTGGCAGACGATGCCACACTGGACTCCATCAGGAGGCTTGTGGCGGCGCGACCAGAGGAACTAAAGATCCGCGAGCTGCAAAAGCTCAATCCGTCAGTGGTCGTCTATGACGTCCCGTGGACGGTGGCGAGCCCTGAGGGACTGGTGGATGCCATATTCGGCAAAAACCTGTCCACGGAGGCTGAGGCGCGCGGCGAGCTCCTGAGGGGGTTCAAGGTTCGCCGAAAGTTCGGCAACCGACAAGCCCCGGAGGTGAATGTGGTGGTACAGTGTTCACCACATTCTGTATGTTGGCCTCCGCAGCTGCAGAGTAGATGATTACCTGGCACCCATGCGGTGTTACAAATGCCAGCGGTTCGGCCACCATTCGGTGCACTGTAAGGCAGATAAGCCAACCTGCCGCTTCTGCAGTGAGGAGGGGCATGACTTCGGTCACTGCCCCAAAAAGGGTGTGGATGGCGCAAGGCCCTCTTGTGCCAACTGCTGTCGGGTGGGTCTACGGGGTCCTATGGACCATCAGGCCACTGCGAGGAACTGTCCCATTATGGCGAGATCCATAAAGGCAGAAAGAGATCGAGTCAGGTATCTAAATGATTAGATGCGCCCAGATCAACCTGCGAAGGCTATCTGGTGTGTCGGCCGAGCTGGCGGCACTGTTGTCAACTCCAGAGAAGGATGCAGATATCCTGTTGGTGCAGGAACCGTACTCTGTATGGGGAGGGTTCCCAGGATTACGTGGACGGCGAGCCTCTGTAGGCGAGCACCCGATGGCTGGCATAGTGGTTCGGAATCCAGCACTGGAAGTAATGGTATTAAACCACCTGTCCGATGCGCATCATGTGTGCGTCCAGATCACCACCTCTGGGGGAGGCGAGATATACTTGGTCTCCTCATATTTTCAATATGCAGACGACATCGAGGTACATCTATCTCGATTGGCGGTAATTCTGCAAGCGCTACATGGAAAAGGAGTAATCCTTAGTGCAGATGCGAATTCCAAAGGAGAACTAGGCACTCCCCTACTACGAACGCAAGGGGGACAGGTTGACCGAGTTTGTTCTTGCCCACGATCTGCATGTGGCGAATCTGGTAGGACAACCATCCACGTTCGTCTCGGACTCCTGCGGATCCGAGTCAAATATAGACGTGACATTGGCCACTGTGTCGGCTGTTGGGATGTTGGCTGACTGGATGGTCACATACGATTCGTCAAGTGATCACCGGCTCATACTATTCACTCTAAGGCCAGTAGGGCGGAGTGAGACAGATGTGATGACGATCCCCAGGACCTGTTACATCCACAAGGGTACGGATTGGAGAGTCTACGACCGAGTACTTCTGCGTAATGTGGAATCTCGGTCACTGCAACTCGAGTCAACTTCGGTTGACGAGAGAGCAGAGGCTCTTACAAAAATCATTAAGGCTACCTCTGAGGAGGTACTGCGAAAGCGAGGTGCCCAACGGCGGGACAATGGATGGTTGACGGATGAATTTGATGTACTCCGCATTACAGTGCGCCAGTCTCGTCACCGAATGCAGCGGCTGCGTGGTGACGCCCGCCTTGCGGCGGCTGCACGGTACAAGCTCATGCGCCGGGAGTGCTTCGACGAAGTTCGCGAAACCAGACTGGAGTCCTGGCGTCGTTTCGTGGAAACAGAAGGTAATAAGGATCCATGGGGAATAGTCTACCAGGTGGCGTCCGGGAAGCTTAGAGTGGAAGGCCCGCAGTATAACATCCACTGTGGAGGGAAGCTGGAGTTGGATAGTGTAGCGAGTGCGGTACGGCTGCTTGATGCGCTTCTCCCCGGAGATGATCCAGCTGGGGATAGGCCTGAGCATGGGCGCATCAGGGAGATGGGGTGCCTCCCTCCTGACACGGAGGACACTGCCCCATTCACGGAACAAGAGCTGACTGCTGCCGTCTACCAGATGGGAAACAGAAAAGCCCCAGGAATTGACGGTATCACCGCGGAGATCCTGAAACGAGCTTATCCGAGGATCAAGGCACACCTGCTAGCCCTCTGCAACGAGTGTCTTGCCCAAGGCAAGTTCCCTCGAAGCTGGAAAATGGCCTGGTATGGGCATTATATGAGGGCGATGGAAGGGATCCCGGCTCAGTTAAATCCTACCGGCCCCTCTCCTTTCTATCAGTAATGGCCAAGGTGTTTGAAAAGGTGATTCATTGGCGGCTGACTTCCTTTATGGACAGCGATCACTGGTTGACGGATAACCAGTGTGGTTTCCGACAAGGTACTGGAACAGACAATGCCCTCCATGACGTCCTAGAGACAAATGGAGCGGCCACTGACAAGTACGCGATGGGTGTATTTCTGGACATCAGCAGTTCATTTGACAACGCTTGGTGGCCGGAGATACTGTGCACTCTGCGACGCATGCAGTGTCCCAGAAATCTTTTCCTTCTGGTGAGAAGCTACTTTAGGTGGGCGATCTCTGTTTTTTTTAATACATCGAAGTGTAAAAATGAGCAGATTACTAATATATATACTTTTATAATAAGTTTACAATTTTACTGGACCGACGCATGAATGAAGTGATGAGGCCCAAGACAATGTTTATTTTACATAAGGTTGAGGAATACACAATGTGTATACAAGTAGATCTTAAGCAGGGCTTTCAAAAGTGCTCATTTTACCGTGAATGACTTATAGTAAAATTAAACAATATATCAGTGTGAACTGAGTCCTGGTGAAGGAGCGGAATAGCGACAAGTCCTAAGCAAGTTATTTATACCTAGTACTACAGAGGTACAACCCTGAGAACATTCTTCCTGTCCTAACCAATATCTGGTGTAGTCCATTTGTCTGCGAAATTCGCAAAAATTAAATTAATTTATTAAATACGCATATTTTACTCTATAAAGGCTAATCGCTGGGGACAGACTCTGTATATTCCCTCTCTTTTTGCACTGTATAGCATTCTGTGTACAAATACCGGATGCGTCTGGCATTGTAGTCTACGGCTTCTCTTTCCATGTTTACAGGTGTTGGTCCCGTGTGTTGCCGTACGCACTCACGTGGTCGCCCACCTAATCCCAAGATGTCGAAACTGCACACAAAGTATGTCACGACACACTGTTTCCCAATACCGTGAGAGGATTTATTTACGGACCATCGGGTTGCGGCAAGATGTGCGCTCTTCTCTGCCTTTTGGAGGAACCGATTGTTGTTAAGTTCGAGAACGTGTACTTGTACACATAATCCCTTTAGCAACCAAATACCAGCATTTATCACGCGTACTGAAGACCACGTATGGTGTGAAATATTTCCCTTGCAACGATAACGAGGCCGTCGTGCCACCGAGTGAAACACTATGAAACTCCGTATTTATTTTCGACGATATGGCGTACGAGAAACAGACCTGCATCCAGGAATACTTTAGTATGGGAAGGCATGCAAACTTGGCCTGTGTGTACTTGAGTCAAACTTATTCATTGGTGTCAAAACAGTTACTATGCTAAAATGTAAATTTCCTTGTGTTGTTTCGCATTGACGATACGAACTTGCAGCATGCGTACGATGACCACGTCAATACGGGCACGACATTCGCAGAATATAAGGATACGTGTTCACTGTGAGTATGGCGTATTGGTTATCGATAAGGATTCGTCAGTACATAAGGGAAAGTATAGGCATGGCTTCGATCAGTTTATAGTAAGACACCGACCATAAGTCATAACACCATTTCGAAGTTCGTATATGGTCTAGGTTCCAATGATGATGGTGATGGGAATGGGTTCACGGAAATTCGCCTCACAGCTGTTGACAGGATCCTGTCGCTTCTTGGGCAAAAGATCAAGAGAGTGAAAAATGAAGTGATAGAATATTTGGTGGCCGTCGACCAACACGTAGGGGGTGCGAATGCATGGATAATATACCTCACCAATGTGTCGAATCCGCAAATATAGTAAGAATTGAAGGCTCTTCAAAATATGTTAATGTCCAAACTGGCTGCGAAAACCAATGTTGCGACGCATAACAAGAAGGTGCTGGATGCGTACATCGACCGACTGGAAGGGATCGAAAATTCCCTTTCCTCAATTCGAGAGTGAATACGTGCGTGTGTGTGTATATATATATTAGTGTGGATGTGTCTATTTAATTCTATTAATGATGGCGGACCGAACCGAAGTGACGACTGAGCTGCAGCAGGCCACCGAAGCTTTTCGCGAAATATCTACTCGCATAAAGTTACAGACTGGCTCTCGAGAATCGAAGGGAAGAGGTTTACAAGCCAATAACCATATGCCTCGTCGAACTTGGTTGACAATGCAAGGAGGAAGCTTGGCCTCAGCCGTATATCAAACTTATCATAAAAGTGGAAGGACTGACATCCACACTAAATGGAAAAGATGTCTGGAATCGCCCGAATAGGAAGGGGACTTTACTAGCGACAAATACGATTTGCCCCTGGTCGATTTGCTGCATGCGTGAGAACCGAAACAAACGCGAGAGCATGGACCAGAGGTGGACATCCTGCTCGCGCACTGCATCGCTTCCTACTCCTATGTGAACAGAGATAAGATGTATGGCTTGCGACACCACGATGAAAAATGGTTTCTCGGAAACAAGCTAATAATAAATTTTTTTTCAGGAAATATGATGCAGATCGGTAAGCACAAAATGAAAATGATGCATGGTATGTGCGGCCTTTTGTTTTGTCGGCATCCCGGACACTACACCGAATCGGATTTGAACAAGAAACTTCCAGTCGTGCTCAGTACGCGAACGATAACCCCTCAATTTAATGACACGACCCATGCAAAATTCGGCGTTATCGCGGGACTGTATCGACGATTAGTCAAAGCTATTGGATCGGGTGTGCTGCTGCAGAATATCGGAGCCAAATGCAAGATAGAATACGTGTTTTGGGACGATGCGAACGAACTCGTAGATTGACTATGAATACTGGTCGCTTCGCAGTCTGCGGGTAACTGGTCTGTTATGTGCAGCAACAGGCATACTAGCCTGATTACCAGAGAAAAAACATACCACGAGGAATTGAAACAAAGCCTTGGTCGCTTAAAACAAACCCCCTCCAGCAGATCGAAGGGTAATTTGGCCCATGTTACTAATCATGGGCCAAATATTACGGCTGGAAAGACAACGAATGAGGTCTTTGTCTTCGAGACACTGCACCAGGAAGACGTACAGAGATGGGGGCATCCCGCCTGCCGACACACATCTAGTCATCAGCTTTCGGCATCATGAATAAGGTGACGACGTTCCTTATTGACTATTTAGTTTGGCGTGGCTTTAAAGTAATTAAGTAACTAAGTAATAATAATATTCATTTACACAATATAACCAATAAATATAATAACAGCTCCTGCGAGGTAAAGACTAACTAAAAGGTTGTAAACAAGATGTAATTTACATGATTTCAATACAGGACGATAAGGAGATAAGTAGTGTTCCATATTCAGTTACACCTATACCCAATTTGTATGTCAATATTAAACTAAAAGAAAACACATTTTTACAAAGTGTAACACTGCTGGAGGCGCCATACGGTTCTACCTTTTTCGCGCTTGCTAAGCAATAATATAAGTAAATTAAGTAAGAAAGTTACATTCTCGTGAATTAATATAAAAATAAATAATAAACAACAATAAATCCAGAGCATTATTTGTTTAATGGTAAATAAAGGATATTTCACTCATCATTTATAGTTAAAACTGAAATTTTAAGCCAAGTATAACATTTTAAACAATTCAGTATTGGTTATTTAAAGCTCAAAAAAATTATAAATCATAACTCATATTCGTTGAAGCATAAAGACATCTTAAACAATTACATTAAAATAAATGACAACCTTGTCTTCTATGTTTATATATAACAATAAAGTAATTGTCAGATAGATAACTAAAGAGATAATGCAGTGGAATATAAATAAAATTATTTCCATGTCTTAAATTCATTCTCGACTAACTATACATAATTTCTATAAGAATTGAAACAAATAAACTGAATTAAAAACTCAAAATATCTGTGTGCGCAAGAAAATATGGAATTAAAAATAATAATGTAAATACGATTAATTTTATTATTATTATTTTATTTATATATTATATATATTAATATTAAATTGATTAAATGTTATAGACAAAATAAATTGAAATAAATAATTTATTATGTATAATCAGGTAGCGTCATGTTAAATAATAATAATCTTGAGTTTATTCTTTATATAAAAGTTTTATTAAGCTCACTTTAGATGCATGTGTATCTAATAGTGCAGTTTAATGCATTGTGTGCCTGTTACACATAGTTAAAATGTAATGTTATAATGCTTCCGTGTAATACAGGTGGAAATGTTTGTATGCGCCAGGAAGGCCTGTTTAAAGAGTTGCGAAACGGCAGAACCAAGGCCGAAGTGAAGCGCTACCCAGATGCACTAGAAAACAATGCATTAACAACACACACCTCCCTCCTCCCCCACCGTAGCCTACTCAGCATAATTGTGTGGACAAGCGCCATGGTGTTTACAAACACATGTCTGAAAGTGTGCTGCTATTGTGTACATGTGCAATGTGTTATAGCTAAGTATAATTAAAGGTTTAACTTCGGGGAACATTTTCATGCACTTTACTGAATTTAATATTAATATGGATCGGGATAGAATGATATTCGTCCATTCTGAACAGTTGTCGATCCGGAAATTAGCAACTTTCTTGGTGCCAGACGCACTAGAGATACGCTGGACCAGTCATTAATTGCATGCATCGACTTTTGGAAGAGATGTGAGGATGGAAGACTTTAGTGCAATGACAAGGGTATTAAAGAATTGGGAAATAGTGCCAGACACACACCCACTTCAACTGTGAAATTCGAATACACAGGTTATCCACATACACTAAACCAATAGGTAGTTTTACCCAGGAGCTCACACGAAATGCTTCATTTTGTGCACGAGCACGGGAATTTGTGGCTCTTTTCGGGATGCCGACCCGAAATTGGAGAGTCTGCTGTTTGCTCTGCTGACCTGATGAGGAAGATACAGGCATTACGAGTTCTTGAGATGAGTTGGACTTTAACTGTGGGTCCTGGATGCTATACAATTTTAGGAATCAGACTTTTTACTGTGGGTCCTGCATATTACACAGTAACCGCGAGTGTGCCACGACGGCACGTTGCAAATGGACCTCCTTGGAGTAAAATCATTAAGTGGAGATTTCCCACTACCAACATTTTATTGTGGTTTTTGGAAGTGCTGATATAAGTTATAGAATCTTTGAGCATTATGTGTCTACGATAGGTTAATATAACATTTTATTTACCTTTTTATTTTCAAAGTGTGTGTTAAAACTGATTTATAATATTGGTAATAATTTATTATAATTGAATATATGCGAACACAGCACACAAACAAAACATAGTTAATATACGATATATTAATTAAATCAATGAAACTATTGTCAATATCAAGAATGGAATTAAAATTAATTAAGATATTTATTTTGCGTGAGAGAGGATCTATTAACAAAATATTAAAAGGCACAGCACTTCCCCACTATAAGTGAAAATCATAAATGAAACCTTGGTCACTGTTATATATATATAACTTATAATTTTATATAATTTTATATATATATTTTATATAACATATAATTATATAATATATAAAATTATATGCACATTGTAATTTAAGTAAAAGGTAGTAACAAAGTATTTGTAAATTTCAGTGAGACCGAGGTAATATCAATCATTTGTGTGGAACAACCTGTCCACGTCCGTGACGTAACGGTACGCATCGCCAGACCCCTCCGGAGAAGGGTACGGCAATCCAGCTGTCATCACGATGGGACACTAGGGTACACAGCATCGCGCACGAACAACACACGAATAATAGAGCTGCATTAAGTATTTTAACACGCCAGGTAACACCCAACAGTTACCATCACACATTTTAATTACACATGCCCGGCCGGGTTGAACAAACAAACATGTTACAAAAAACCTGGATAAACAAACAAGAGGTGTATACAATCTAACATAGCACACAGTACATACATACTGTACACACACACACATGGTTAGAAATTGTTTAAAAGCATTTTTTACAGATTTTATTTAAATTATTAGGCATATATGTGTTTGAACATTCCAGCGAGTGACAAAAGACTGGATTTAAATAGAAAGTGATAATTAGAATTCAAAGGGTTTTTTGTGCCGAAATGATAATATAACTAGCGATGTAAATGGCGTATTAACACTCAACTAATTACCCTGACATTCACATGTTGATACATGGCGCCAAAAACGATATATAGCGTGAAGCCCATTGACATCAGAATGTAAACCAGAACCAAAGATAAATAAAGTATAGCATAGAACAAATGCTCAAGTACAAAGATTAAGCAAGAATATAAACACATATAATGCATCCTAGGAGATATCAATTTACAATGCCAACACCATCCATTAAATGTATGTCTCCAAACACTATAGGGATGTAATCCTATCAATTTTATTAGCTATGCACATTCACAAAGAGTCAAATGTACGCATACTACTGACAAGTCCGAATTGTCCAGCACACATAAGATGCTTGATCGCACTCAGAGGTTTGGCTAAGACATCAGCCACCATATCCTCTGAAGTTAAGTACAATACATTGACAACTACTAATTCGACATATTTCCTAAGGAAATGAAACCTGACATCTATGTGTTTCGATCTAGGGTTGATAACAGGATTCTTTGCCAGATGGATTGCACCTTTACTGTCGCAATATACATTTCAGAGCTTACTCACACCTCCAGGATTCATTTCGGACATCAACTGTCTCAACCATAACAGCTCATGAACAGTGAAGGACAATGCCATATAATCGGCCTCACTCATGGGCAATACCACAATCTTTTGTTTCTTACTGAACTATGATGTTGCACCATTTGATGACATGAACATACAACCGGTAATAGAATGCCTGCCATTGATTTTGTTTCCCCAGTTAGCATCACAAAATGCTACCAGGTCACTGTTGCTACCTTTACAAAACTCTAGCTTGTAACATAATGTCCCCTTCAAGTATCGCAACACTCTCTTGACAGCTTGCCAATGCACCCTGTTGTGTGAATGGGTGAATCTACTAAGCAGGCTGGTCGCGAAGGCAGTGTAAGGTCTGTTTATCTGGGAAAGGTACAGGAGCAACCAATGGCCTCTCGGTATGGGAGATTCATATCTTCATATTCTTTGTTGTAGACGTCATCAAAATCCAATTCTGGTTCAAGTGGAATCGACACTGGCTTGACTTTGCTCATGCCGAATCGTTCCAAGACCTCATTGGCGTACGTCTCTTCGGAAATCCATATATTCCCATTTTTTCTGTCACTTGTGATGGTCATCCTAAGACAGTGGGTGAAGGGACCTAAGCCTTTCACTTCAAAATTATCCATGAGAGACTTCTTCATTGACTCCAAAAGCTGTTTGTCATTTGAAAAGAAAGTAACATGTCGTTAACATAGAGGGCGATAACCATTATACTGGCGCCATCCCTGAAATGGTATGCACAAAAATCTGTCTGAATTGGAGAATTTAAGTTTTGATAGTACTTCTCGACTTTTTGTTCCAATTTCTTCCCGCTTGTTTCAGGCCATATACTGCCTTCTTCAGTTTCCATACTTTGCTGCCATTCTCTGATATGGTGAATTCCTTAGGTAGGATAAAATACATTTGCCCTTCCAAATTTCCATACAAGTAGGCCGTGACCACATCTACATGTTATATTTCAAGATCCTCTCTTGCCGATAGTGACATAAAATGCATGTTGGAGGAATACTTAACAACTGATGAGTACGTTTCTTCATAGTCAACACCATGCACTTGGCTACAACCTGTCGCCATCAGGTGAGCTTTTAACACATCTGGCTCATCACCACTACTTTTTTTCTTTAAAACCCATTTTGTTCTCAGAGGTTTCGCACCTTTCGGCAGAATAATCTCCTCAAAGGTGCCATTTTTTAACAGTGATGCGAACTCCTTATCAACAGCCCTTAGCCAATTTTCTCAGCGCTCACTTTGTAGTGCTTCTTCAATGGTGATTGGTTCTTCTGATGTATCCATTCCTTCGGTGTAATACATTTAGTAATCTGGCCAAGTTTTTCGTTTGTCTGGTAGTAGTGATAGCCATGGTATTCCTGTTAGTACTTGGGTATTTTCTCCACCTCTTGTATCACTCCTTGCTGAAAGTCACTTTACTAGTGCCACGATCTAGGAATTGGTACCCCTTAGAAGCATCACAGTATCCCACAAAGATAAGCTTTCTTGTATTAGGGTCCCATTTCTTTCTGAGCGGTTTGGGAACATGAACCATGGCTTCGCAGTTAAAGACTATAAATGTGAAAGAGTTGGCTTTCTACCGTGTCAGAGTTCGTATGGTGTTTTATCGCCGAGAACTCCTGAAGGGGAGCGATTGGTTAGATAGGATGCCGTGTGTGTTGCTTCTGCCTAGAAACTATTTGGAAGGTCAGCATCGAAGAGCATGGTTCGAGTCTTCTCTACCAGTGTTCTGTTGGCTCTTTCCGCAAATCTATTTGGTTGAGGGGAATAGCTAATTGTGAGCTGGTGGACGATGCCTTCGCTGGAAAGACATTGCCTCATTTCTTCGTTGACATATTCCCTTCCACTATTGGATCTGTTTTTTCTTTACCTTCCGACCGGTTTGTTTTCCACTTTGACTTTAAATTTTTAAAAAACATATTGACTTCGGATTTCTCCTATAAGAAGTAAACAAATATGCGCGCAGAATCAGATATAAACATAAAAAAATATATAATTCCATGGGGCCACCAAGGTCAGAATGAATGAGATACAAAAAAAATTTCCGATAGCCTTTCACTTATTTTGAAGGGAAGGCGTGCCTGTTTTCCATTATGCAAAGTTCACAAGGTATCTCAGACAGTGCACTTCCAGCTAGGTTTTCCGCGTGCATGCTAAGCTTTCGCATTCCATTACTATTCAGATGCCCTAGTCTACGATGCCAAAGGAAATTGTCACTCTCTGTGTAAAAACACTGCCTTATTTCTGGGGTGTTCATGCAGTATATCCCATTTCTCAAATAAGCAGTAGCAACAAGTTTACCTGTTCGGTCATCATGCACGCAACCCCGATTTCTTCCAAAAGTTACTGTGTGTACCTTTTTTACCACTTTACTTCCTGAAAGTAGGTTTACGTCTGAATTTTGTATGGATAACACATCTTTGGCAACTACTTAAACAGTTTCACCCCCGTTTTGAAACTTTAAATCCACACTCCCGGAGACATCTGCAATTAAATCTGATCCATCAGCAGCTATGACAGTGTTATTGCAAGATCTGAGGTTATGTAGCTTGCTTGCATCATTGATGATGTGGGTTGAAGCACAGGAATCCAGATGCCACATTTCCTTTCTGTGAAGCTGGTGGGAGTCTGCAGCTAGAAAGGCCATTTTGCTGTTGTTGCTCCAATTTTGCGAACCTCTTGACTCATCCCTTTGTGGTGTGGCTTTCTTGCTCGCACCCGGACTGTCGCGACTGTCGCGTCTGTCGGGACAGTTCCTGGCTATGTGGTTAGGCTTGTTACAAATGAAGCATTTGACTTCCCTGCATGGTCGCCTCTTCACAAACAATGCAGTCTCTTCACTCGTATTTCAGTCTTCACTCTTGACTTCTTGTAACAATTTCCCTTTAATTGAGTCCCCAGTGATTTTAGTACCGGAATTTTCGAGTGCCATTACCATTGGCTTATAATGGTCAGGTAACCCAGTTAAAAGTAAATATCCAATCCATCCGTCACTTACCTTGAACTTCATTTCATTCAGTTGGAAAGCTGTTGTGATGATTCGATCACAGTAGTCGTCAACTGACTTTCACTTTTCCAGTGTCGTTGTCACAACAGTCCTCAGTAAGCCGACTCTCTTGTTAGACCAGAGTCTTCGAATGCGTTTTCCAATGCCTTCCATGCTTTTGCCGCAGTTCTAGTATCACGTACACTGTAAAAAAAAAGTGTTAAAATACACGTACAACCATTTGGTAATTTTACATTTTCTGTGTGTAATTTGTAAAAACAAGTACAATACGTGTAAATTTACAGCAATATACAACTTTATTCGCAATAGAGTACAATGATATTAAAAATAAAACAAATGTATTGGTATATTAAAAACAAGAGAGGTGTAAATTTACAGATATGAAAGTACGTGTAAAAATTCACGAACATGAAGTATTAAAACCGAAATCTGTGTATTTTAACAACTACGTCAATGTTGTATTGAAATATATACATTAGTGTAAAAGTACATATTTTTCTATTTCACTCACTAGGTAGTAAAAACTTCCTGCAAAAAACACAAATGTACTGGTATATTGACATTAACAAGGGTGTAAGATTACAAATTCAAGTATATGAGCGTATATTTACACACACAAATTTACCGTAACTTTACGTTTTTATGTGTGATTTCTAGGGATGTGCGAGTACTCGAAATTTCGAGTACGATCTCGAGCTTTGTAATTACTCGACTCGAGATCGTATCATTTTCTCAAGCTCGAAAAATTCGAGTTTACTGGGGGGAAAAGTGCATAATGCAATTCCGTCCTGAAGAATACAGGAAAGAAACCCTCGTTTTATATGCATCATAAAATAAACGACTACTGGCCAGATGGCGGGCAAAGTTTGGAAATTTTCCATTGGTGCATATACCGAATTATTATCGCTTCGTGTGCACTGAGTAACATTCGCCACACAGCTTCGTGCCACCTTTTACGCATACATGAAAGAAAATGCGAGCATTATCTATTTGTAGAGTCCCGGAAAATTCGCAAATGAGAAATAACCATTATAAAATCTGAAAAGTTGTACTGTTCACAATAAA
Organism: Dryococelus australis; assembly: GCA_029891345.1. Taxonomy (NCBI): domain Eukaryota; kingdom Metazoa; phylum Arthropoda; class Insecta; order Phasmatodea; family Phasmatidae; genus Dryococelus; species Dryococelus australis. Next base: position 183,016,542 of record CM056994.1, on the reverse strand, counting down.
AAGCTAAATTTTTGTGATTTAGCGATAACTGAGAAACACTTCCGTAAATGCACCAAATTCTTTATAAATGTCTTTCACTGCTTTAGTTTACAACATTAAAAAAAGATTGATCTTTTTTAATTAAAAATACTTTCGGACGGTCTTTGTATTGACGGAAATCGTAATGTAAACAATTGCTTTTATTCGGACGTCAAAGATATGAGACATGCAAGCAGCACTCAACCCAAAATGGCTCGCCACATCGAACCTAGTGCTAGCAGTGTCGCTTTTGATAAAAACCGTGTACGTAATGAACGTGTGCATAACGAAACAGTTCAAAGTCATTGTGTAACGTGTCATGTAGCAACATCTTCAGCATGAAGATGTGTAGGAAATGGCGCGATTTTATTTTGTGTTGTGTAGGAACATCTTCGACGTGCAGACGTGAAGCCAATAGCGCGTTTTTATTTTGTGTCGTTTACGTAAAGCCTTCAGCCAACAGAATTAAAGGAGCACAGAAAAATGAGAATTTGTTTGAAAATATAATTTCCAAAAGTAGTAGAAGTAAACAAGTTACCTTAGTTGTGAATAGCGTGTTAAGAGAAATCAATAGGCCTATGTGAAGAAAAAAAAAATTATTTTATTGTTCATTAGAATAATACTACAATGCTGTTTGAATTGAATAATTAATTTCCCCCGATGTATTTTTCTTTCGTGGGATTTATTATTAGACAGTGAATTTACATGTTGATGTTATTACTGTACAATATAAGATTTTAAAATTTGATATGGGAATAATTTAATGGCCACATGATACTATGGTTCAGGTAATTCATTAGATTGTATTGTTTTAATACTCTTAATTAATAAGAAAATGCTGTAATTGTCAATTTGTGTGAAGTGGGCTGCTAGCAGTTTTCTACTGACAGTGTTAGTAGAAACTCGCTCGAGTTCGACTCGAAAAATCGAAGGTTTTTTAAATACTCGGCTCGAGCTCGACTCGAACAAAATTTCTGTGCTCGTACATCATTAGTAATTTCCTCAAACGAGTACAGTATTTGTAATTTTACACTAATATTCCTGTGAATTTAAAATATCTGCAAGTATTTGCTTAAAACATGCGATCTAGAGGTAGGGAGTAGAACTACTTCGAACTCCTTTTGTGTGTTCAAAAGTAAATCTTTACTCCCACTGATGGAATTTGCTGGCTTTTGTATATAACTTCCTTTTCCATATTTGAAGTCAATATGCTGCTGTCAGTGCTCCAGTGCTGTTTCACCTGCACGGCAGAAATTACAGTAGTTAAACTTCAATGGCACTTGCGCCCACACGATCACTGGCATCAGCGCGGAGGCTGTTCTGGTTTGCTATGCTCTTCCATTTAGACCCTTCTCCTTTTGGGATGCAGAGTTCAAGGTCAGTTCACTCGGATCGACAACACTCGGCCACATACTTTCCCCGCAGTGGTTTTTAAATGTAGGCTTATTAGTCAGGTGAATTTGACTTATGACTCTTTAATGTTCATAAAATGCTGAAATGAATACCGCATTTTTTCATTAAATACTTTTTTTCGAAAACATAAAGTATTAATATTTAAATTATACTAAAAAAATATTTTTTTTCCCCATCAACATAACTATTGACCGTTAAAAGTGCGATTGAAACTTTTAGAAATTCGAGGTAACGGGCCGCATTTATTTAATAGTTATTTGGGTTACAGGTTTTCGGGAAGGAGGGGGGGGGGGCTGATCAAAACCTCCCCCAATGCCCTGGATACCGAAGTGGCAGGTGGATATATTTAATTTTAATTTAATTTTTATTAAAAAATTTTCTAGGCAACATTACTCGAAAAAAGTAGAAAAATGGAATTATGATCTGCAGTGGTGGCGGACCAATTACTTTTTAATTTCTTATGTTGTTATTAACATAAATTGTATTAAAATATTTTTTAATGCAATAGTTTCTAGGATTACATGTCGCTGGTATTGCCGGCTGTGAGTGAGAGGGGGGAGATGAAGAAGGCCGCCGGCCACGCCTGTGACGTCATGATAGACAACTTCGACCTCCAACTCCTGAAATTCCGTGCCCCCGAATTGGTATAACCATTCTACTGCAAGTGATTTTCATACATTCCCCATTGTTTTTTATGAATTATAAGATGATATCACATATAAAATGATGTGCTTCTTTTTTCTTTGCGCTTACGGTGGTGTATGAAGAATGGTGTATTTGGTATTGATGGTAGTTGAGGATGTGGAAGTTAGAGGTGTTAAGGCGAAAATTCGAGCTCAAACCTCAATGTGTGGGATCACTCTTGTACAGGCATGCAGCGTCCCCTACTAGTATATATATATATATATATATATATATATATATATATATATATATATATATATATATTATATATATAAACATGTTGTTTTTCTCGAAGGCACTTGGGGTGTGGGGAATACTACAGTGTCTGCTCGGTCGTTTGATTTTCTCCAGTTCGATAAAAGTTCGTTGCAGATTACAAATTTAGGTGTTACAAATCAAACGTAAGTTTATAGATTTCGTGTCATTTCAAAGTATTCAACCATATTAGTTTCATATATTTAAGTTTCCTTAAAGTAGCTTTTGTGGTGGTACCTTAATCTTTTTCTCAACACACGTAGTGAATTTGGTATGATTTACAGATATCACAGGGGTCTAGTTCAAACCACAATAGTACAATAAACTGTTTGTCAGTCGCTTTCTCCAGGTACATGAGTGGTAAATAGAATGAACTGGACTTAGGTATTCGGGTGGATCCCTCATTCTCAACAATCAGGAGTGTAAGTGAAATGAAATTAAAAAGAAGCAGCAACAAAAGCAATGGCGAAGGAAATCGGAGCACGTCGAGAAAACTCGAATGCCATCGCAAGTTATCGACATACGGAAATCGAGTGGACTACGACGGGACTCGAACCCGATAGCAACGTAGACACAGTGCCCTTAGGTAAACATATATTTGTATAAGTATTCCAAGTGATTTCGAAGGATAACGCGAAGGAAAGTAAGGTAAAAGAATATTTAAATATAAAATTAACAGGGACTGACATTATTTTCTTGCTGAAGTTAATCACATTAAATAAATAAAGAAAATATAATATGTTTTAAAGGTTTCCTCATGTGTTTTTTTCATACAGGAAATCTTCCCTTATAAATATTGTTATATTCGTCTACTACTATATTATCCATTACAGTAATATCGAATAGAAGAAAAAAGGGGGTAGGGGGATATTTAAACTCTTTGCACGATATGAACTTGGCACCAAAAGGAAAGTAATTGGTTATTTACTATATCGAATTCAGTTCTTTTACATGTGGTTACGATGGTCCTAGACTTTAGTAACAAACATATTATGTAGAAACCCAAAATGTTTTATATATTTTGCATTTTGGTTCGTAATATTTTCTTAACACTTTGATCAATGAACTTCCTCCCTAAGTGCTGACTATGTAAAAAAAAATATTTATTTATCAACGTACGTAGCTTGTTTATTGCATCGTGTGGCATCATGTATTATTAAAAAGAAAAATCTTCTCAACCATTGGCTAAGACCTGAAAATAAATTTCACCCCCCCCCCCCTCCCCACGGACGGTCGATCCATCACACTCATCAATCTCAATACCTGGTTTCTCAAAGTGAATTGATTATAAGCGCTACATCCTCTGCTTTATTTTTTGGTTAGTTAAAGGGTAGATTGATTAGAAACATACAAAAATATTTAATCTCTTATAAATCTCGATGTGTAGAATAAGTTCCTTATTCGTGACGTGTTTTCTATTCTACGAGAGACAATCCTGATTATCAAGAATGGCAGTTCTTTATGTTAGTAATTGAAATTTCATCCTGGATTTCTAGACTGCTATCGTATAGCTAGTACTAAATATGGAATAAAAATAACCACGAACGGATTTCAAAACGCCGTGATGAAATTGAAAGATAAAACGAATAAGAATATTAAGATAAAAATCTGCACACGCCAGCGCTCGCGGTAACGTTTCAACACTGCATCCTCGTGATTTTCAATTAATCGATACGCATCTAATCCCCCAGCCGCGTACTGCGCATACTTCACATATCGATTACTCGTCGCATACTCGGTGTTACCTGTCACCAGCAATTTTGTATCTCTGAGTAAAGTATGTGTCCCCACACACGAGAGGAAACACAGATGCTGACACAACGACAACACGTATAACAAATTCTGTGTTGTTCCAACGGTACCAAAGAAGCCTTTATACTTGTTACTTTCTAGGATATTCTATACTTAAACATTTTCATGAAGTTTTACAATTTCCAAAAAATGGGTTACAAAATATTTTTACTATAAAATACTTAAAAACTGACAACAATAGTGTAACGAAACATATCAAAGACTTATATCATGTTCTTCCGACATTAAAAAATGTATTGTGCCTATTGTAAAATATTAAATCTCAGGAAATTATACATTTGGAAATAACCAAGTCTATAACTCGAATCGGGTATAAACGCTATGCATAAATAGACAATCAATTTTGATTTCCAAAGTTAAAACCGATCGAACTGGTCCCTAAGTTGTTGCAGTCCTAACAATCAGTAGGAATAACCTACTGGATCTGGACCACTGATGTCATTCCACTTGTATGGTAATTATGTTTAGTGCGGTGAGGTATTTTTGGGCATAATGCATGATTAACGAAGAGTTTATTATCTTTATTGGTGTGTTACGTGTGTGTGTGTGTATATATATATATATATATATATATATATATATATATATATGTTGCAAGATGCATGAAAAACGAAGGGTATACTATCTTTTTTGGTGTGTTACGTAGTTACGTGTGTGTGTGTGTGTATATATATATAATATATATATATATATATATATTTATTTATTTATTTATATATACACACACATACATACATATATACATCACATAAAGCTACAATAGGAATGTGTAGTGTACAGTCTAAAAAATAACATTTAGTTATTTTAGGTACTGTCTAATAATAAATGAAGGGTTAACGTTCAAAATAAGAAATAACGTTAGTGCATATTTGCATATTTGAGAGTGGGCAGGTAACGGTAGGGGAGAAAATATAGTGGAGAGTTCTCCCGAAGGCTCGCCGCTGGAGGGAGGGAAACCACGTGACCCCGTGCTCCGGTACTATACATACTAAACTGACAACATCGCTCACTACTTCTGTGCTTTTAAATAATGTAGAAGCTATTTACGTTTTTTCGTCATTAAATGTTCATGCACAGAACAACTCTTGCCTAAACAGCACTCGACCGCTGTCAACACTCAACTGAACAACCCCACCCTTCCGTGCAGCGACAATGGATTCTTCCAGCCAGGTCGACGCGTTTTGGATTACTACGAATTATTTTCTCAATTGGATTTCATTCTTGTGTGTATGCTTCACACACATTTGCGCGTTTTCTTGGAAATCTAACCAATTTAAAAATTCATTTTGCGTACTAATATTTTTTTATAAAACTTTAAATTAAAACATATTTTAATGTCTGCAAATAATGAAATATTTTTAATTAAGTAGTTTTAAATTATTTTTCCAAATTGTATGAAATGAGTTTATTTTATCACCTCGGACGATATAATGAACTTAAGGTTGATGGCCGTTCAATAAACATGAACACGAACAAAACAAATTACCAGATGGCGACCGTGCCGGAGGGACAAGGAAATACTTTCGGTTGAAGTCCTCGACAGCTGCATCCAAGTTAAATGATAAAGATTGAATATCAGAAATTTAACATGACAACTTTCTTTACACTCGGTTATTCGTCTTCGTTTTTGCGAAAGTCAAATAACACGCCACCTGAATATAAACATTGTGTGATGGATTTAAATTTAACGTCCCTATCACAGAAGTCACGATAGTTTATATCGTAATAATTCCTGTTTTGGGATTTTCTGTCTCCCATCGTCGGCGACATTGACGTATAAATAGTTATATTGCAAGGCAGTGCACCTCTATTGCACTCACGTTTCAGTTTATGTGTGCTTGTGCCTGCGTAGGCATGTTCACCACACATTGAGGACACATTGATGCGGTATTTGGAAACCGACATTGTGGTCACTAGCACATATTTGACACTCGGCATGGACTAGTATATGAAGCCGCAAAACTGACACTGCTGTGTCTCCTAAGAGACTAATCGCGAAGCCGTACTAGAAGGAAGGGAGCGGTGACAATTTCACTGGGCTTGCAGATGCAGGGGCTACAACATACCAAGAGTCTGCATCCTTGAAGAAAATGAGATATTTCTGGATGCGGCATAACAGACTGATGTAGGCTGATCACGGTTATCTGGGCACTTTTGAAATCGACCTTTGAAAAATGTCCCTACCCCCTACGAGCATTGATTTTAAAGAGGCGGCGCCCTGACATGAAAGCGCTCAGTAAAGTTGTTAGAGACTGAAAGAAAGTAATACCACGTATCAACGTTGAAATAGAAGCGTTAGGTGAATGTGTGTGAAAACTGAATTATTTATCTTCTATTTCGTCATTTTAACGCATGTAACTGTAATAATAAGCACATTTGGAATTTGGAAAATATTAACTTTCCAAATAATTTCATATTTTTCACTTGATGGACGCACGCATAAAGTTCTCGGGCCCATGGCGATGTTAACTTTACTTGTTGTCGAAGAATACACAAAATTATAAAGTAGATCTTAAACAGGACTTTCATGAGTACTTAGTTCACCGAGAACATATTTTAGTAGGAAGAAGCAAACATTAAGTATTAAAAACCCTTTTATTTGCATTTTTGTGTTTGACCGGAACCGCATGTCATGGTGAGAGACGTGGTTAGTAGTAGGATAATGTTCCTTCGGGCACATCAGAAATCAGGGAGTGGATCGGTGAATCTGACTTTAAATGATCTTGACCTAATTTTTTTTTCCGTTTTTTCAAAAATGCCTTAAAATTTCTTTTTATCCTTCAAATTTCCCGTTTTTCACTAAAAAAATTTCACATTTTCCAAAAAAATTTGTGAAAAAAGGGTTTTCTCTTTGTTGTGGCTGACATGTCTCCTCGATGTGGCTGATACAACCCGAACCTCAGCCACATGATTAGAAGTCAATAGAAATAAAATTAATTGAAAATGTACTTTTTTATTTAAATAAATTTTATAATTTAAAAATTTAAAGACATAATTATTAAGTGATATATATTACCGGACTCGTCTTCTCAAGGCGCATACGATCGTGATGTCATACCACCATTCTCTATTTTTTTCATGCTCTTTCATTACATTTTGTCGCTCTCTTTCCCACTTGTCTCTCTCAGTCATTTTCTTTATCTCTTTCTCTCTTTCTCTCTTGTCTCTCTCATTCCATCACTTACTCTCTTACTATCTTTTTCTCTCAGTCCCTCTCTTTCTCTCTTTCCTTACTCTTTATCACATTCGCTTTCTCCATCTTTCTTTCTCTTTCTCTCTTTCCTTTCTCTATTTCTTCTCTCTTTAGTTTTTGTCTTGTCTCTCTCATTCCCTCTCCTCTCTCTCTCTTCCCTTTATTTTCTGTCTCTCATAGTCGCTTTCACTCTTTCCTTTTTCTCTAGTCTCTCACATTCGTTATACCAATTCCTCACACTTGTTCGATTAGTCGCATTTACTCCGCTTCACCGTTTACATAGTTCTTTCATCGCCTGCTAGAGTGCGCAAATCACCAGTGTGTATATTTATTTACGAATTTAAAGATGAAATTTTTCCATACAGGTGAAGGTACATAAAAATCTAATGTAAAGTACATTCCAGGCAGGACTTTATAAAACATCTTCAAATATTTTTTAAATATTTTAATTTAGTCAATTTGTTTTTACTTAAGTACGAAAACTAAGTCGACTATCCTTGTAACACGCACGTGCTGACAGGTCCGCCAGGGCAGACGTGCCAGCTGTGACATGCTCGTTTAGTGACATAGGCAAGCACCACTGCCTATGTTGTGCCAAGTGCGCACGAACTTAAAGGATCACTTGCACTGCTGGCCGGCCTTGCCAATTTGACTTCTATAAAGGAATACATTTGATAAGAAATTAGAATAATTATTTCCATTTATTTTATTTATCATTTGAAAAATGCTGAACGAAAGTCTTTGAAAATACAGTAAAATGTATTTTTAATGCATTTGTATTGCAAAATCAGTGCAAAAAACTTAAATTATGCAAATTTCACACTTTCCCATGACATATGGTAACACTCGAAAAAAATTATTTCATATAGCCCACAGTGTGTCAACATGATGGCAGGTGCTTAATAGTTGTATATAAACTTCCAAGCAAAATTGGCGAATTCCCTTGTACAGTTACAAAAGTATTTTTAAAGTTTCATTATGTGAATGTAATTTTCGAAATCTTAGGAGGCAAAGAGTCTCACGAAATTTTTAGTGTGCAAGTAACATTTCTAGCTCCATGAATGTATGTTTAAGCCCTAGATAACCTTAGGAATTTGCTTAAAATTAAATTTAAAAAATATATTCAAGTATTTTTGTTTGTTCAAAATTTATTAAAATTTATTACTACAAAAATACTTTACAAATATTCTTGTTCGTCTACATCCTTATACAAACCTCAATTTTTCGTTAAACATAAAAGCGACTATTCTGGCACTTATAAACTTCGTATCGTCTTGCAGTAAGCTTGAAGGCAAAGTCCTTGCAGCAAAAGCACCACTGATTATCCACCGAAAGTTCTGTTTAACATACACTAGCGGACCCAGATGGTTTGGCTGTCGTCATGTCGGAAGGAATAGGAACCAGGAACGAAGTTGCCGATCATGCCGATGATAAAAGTTGTAGCAACCCTGATATAAACTTCTCAGCACTGTATGTCCCATAGAGACATAAACAACAAAACAACATCAATCCATAGGCTTCTGGGTACAACACTACTGAGAAATTAAAGACCATTTATTTATTTCATATGTATATTTTCATACTTCATACCACAAACATAAAAAACAGAAACCTTAAATCTTTCCACACAATTCACATAGTGTATTTACACCAGCATACTAACTTTTCATGTAGTGAATAAAATCTGCTTACACACAGTTCAAAAAGTCAATGCTAGCAAGCATTCAACAAGAACCCTTGGCCTTATATTTTTCTCAACAAAGTTTTACGACTGCCACTACTAAACTAAGCATCCTAACTGAAACCTTGCTGCTTATGTATACGCGCAAGCAGGCACCTTAACATTCAATGTTCCAACCACTGTAACACATGCATCCCATCTGCTCTACTGACTAACGCCAGACTTACATAGGCCAGTAATAAGTTTTTTCTTTTTTTAGTTTGATATTTCTAATATATATTTAACTTACATATAATATTTTTTTCTGCTATCACAGAATTATTTTCAGATTTTTTTTATTCATCATTCAGATTTAACTTATATAATGTTTAAGTGGTTTATTTATATGTAAGATCTTTGTTACTCACACTGGCCTTACCAAAAATGTACTTACTGCTCATACTTTCTGCTCTACTGGTCAATACCAGTCTCATATATATATATATATATATATATATATACTAGTAACTATACCACCATACCATCCATTATATAACCCAAGTCATACCAAACCACCGAACACCCCATCTCCTATAACAAAAAAAAAAACTTAAATTCAAATGCACCACCTAATACACCAAGCACAATATCCATCACAGAACGCACTAAAATATACAAAAAATCGTAACTTCAACTAGTTGGCCATAGCACCATTACTACCAGACGCCAGCCAAATATATACTAGTCACTATACCACCATACCAACCTTTATAACCCAAGTTATACCAGGCCAACCAACATGCCATCACCTATAAACAAAGAAAAACTCAATTCAACCGTACCACCCATACCATCTGCTCTACCAACCACAATCAGACGAAATAAACGCACCATTTACTAGAACTCAAGCAGACCTTAGATCACACTGATATTACAAAAATAATCACCCATACAACATGTTTGTCATACCATCAGACACCAGCCAAATACCATACCAAACATTAATATAAATCACTCTTTCAAGCATCCAGACCAATAAAAATCCTGACCACCACACCTCAGACATACCAAACAAACTGTGAGTAACACTGCAGACCAGGAATCCTGGAACGATACCAACCATAAACCCAGCATACTTCAGTCATGCCAAGATCACATTTTATATGCAACATAGCAACTACTCAATTCATACCACTCCTACGCCATCCATTAACACCGCCAACTAAAACATACTAGGTGACAGCGCTCCTGCATACCAGACATTAATATATATCACTCTATCAACCAACAACCCAGTTAATTATGCCATTCATACTAATAGCTGATCTTACAAAACCTACCGGGTAACATACCTCCAGCATACTAAACAACCATGTTGATAACCTAATGGTACTGAGCTGTAAAACAGATATATAAAAACTTACACCATGACATTAGCGTACCTCAGCCATGTAATGTCTAAAGTCATACACCACAGTATACCAACATACAATACAATCTGAATATATCAGCGAACCACCACGGTAGATAGCCATACCAAAACTTTCAGCCCAGACCATATCATTCACTTAAACCGAAGAATAACTCAGTCATGCTATGAACAATACAGACCATATCAACCACCATACCTCAGACTTACTGATCAATAATAACAGTCAACTATATTGACTACAATGTCAGCCCTTCTAACTTCAGCAGTTACTCATATAAACAAGCCATACCAGCTGCCGTGTAAATCTAATATTACAATCATAAGTTCCAACCATGCTATCATAAGATCAATATTATTAATTTAACCATAGCAGATGTATAATGCCGATCCTGGCGCAACTCAATTTTTCATCAAAAAATCGTGGTTTTTTCCCTCCAAAATCAAGGTTTTTGAGGCAAAATTTTAATTATAAAAATTTTTTTTTAAAAGATTTCTCAAAACTAAGACTCTTACTCCAAAATCGAGCAATTTTTACCCCGAAATCAAGAAAATTTTCACGTTTTATAGAAATGCCAATTTTGCAAGCAAGTGATCTAAATGAATCAAATTTTAGATAAATTAAAGCTAAATAAGCAAAAAATGAAATGAAAATATTAGAAAATATAATTGATACAAGTTATATATATATTTTTAAGAGAATTGTAAATAATTGACAAATTTTTTCATTTTTCATATCTTTTAAACCTTTATACATTATAAAAAAATACCTACTCATTTATTAGTTTCAATGAATTTTTATCGAGTATCTTGGCAGAGCGCTCTGGTAATGAAATTTTAAGATTACCATCTAGAATACAATTAATTTTTTTGCCAAAATTAGATTCATAAATTTCAAAATCTGTAAACCATTTTTTTCCTAGAGCTTGTAGTTTGGTGAATTCAAGCGAATTGTTCAACTTGTTAAGCAGAGATTCCATTTTTTTGTGTTATTTACGAAGAACAAATTATTAAAGAAAAATATTTTTTATTCACTCAATAAATAATTTTCTTTTTAAATAAAAAATGGAAAACCAAGAAAAACAATGTAAAAAGTGTGGCGAAGTATTAAACAAAGAAAGTTTTTCACCTCATAAATACACAACAGACAAGCATATTAGCACTTGTAAAAAATGTTGTGCTGAATATGCTAGGCATCATTATGAGTTAAAAAAGGAGAACATACTATGCGAATGTAGAAAATATGTTGGTGTTTCATCTCTCAAAGAGCATAAAAATACTAAATCACACAATGTGTTAGTAGATATTCTAAATGAAATTCAACACGTAACTACCCAACAAAAAGATATAGAGCATGTAAAGAGAATAAACATATAAAATTATTTTCAGTTCATAACAGAAATAAGGACAAACTTAGAACAACATGTAACAATTATATTAGTGAATACGAAAAGAATTATCGTCTTAACAAGAAATTAGCTGAGCTTAAAGGCACTCCTAAATAGATTTCATTTTTCAATATATTTAATATTTCTATAGCTCTTCATTCGATATGTAATTTTTGTTGTCTTCATAAAATTGTTTCGCTTTTTATATATATATATAATATATATATAATATATATATATATATATATATATATATATACTGAGGAAAGATGATTTAATTAGAACTCTTACACAATTTATTACTGATAAGCAAAGAATGTGAAACTTCGCAAATTCGCCATTTTCTTATGCCAATATCAATGCATATACACAATAATCTTAGAATATTTTAGGGGCTAAAAACTAACATTAAAATGTATATCAACTGTCGCAAACAAGAAAATAATCAACGCGAACGATTTACATTTCAGTCTTATAATTTCACAATACTAAACGAAGGAGAAATCATAAAAATTTACAAATTTATAAAGCAATAATTACTCGCACAATTATCTTAATTTCAAAGAAGAGGTTCTGGATGGACTATTGATAGAGTAATTAGAATACAATTAGCATTAAATAAGTATAATCCATTAAATTGATCATCATATATTGAACTACCAAAACCGATTAAAAATAAAAAAGCATGCATAAATCTTCAAAACAATGATCAAAAATGCTTTAAAGACCAACAAATAAATTTTAAAAATATTAAACATACAATGAAAATTCATTTTGCTGTATATGCAGATTTTCAATCAAATTTAAATAAAGTATCATAAAGTATCCAAAAGAAATTAATGAATTTAACCTTATCAACAATATCTAATTTTAACTGAAGATTATACTGATAATGGTTTTTATAAAGAAACAATTTAAGAAAGATATAAACTTACCAATGATCAAATAAATATCATTAAATATTGAATGATGTATCATAAAGAATGAAATATCTATAACATGAAGCATCTGGTTTTTGTTATTATACTGTAATTAATTATTGTGAGTATAAACCACCAGTTGTATATCGAGGTCCAAGTGCATATAAAATTTTTATATAATTAATAAAAAGGGAAGTAGAAGAAATTGGTGAAATATATTCACAAATTGAACCAATGCACCCACTAACAAAAGAAGAAAAATATTATACAACAGATATAAAAAATGCACTATATGCGAGTGTGGATATTCTAAGGGCAATAAAAAAGTACATCATCATGATCACATAAGTGGAAAATTCATTAAACCAACATGCAACAATTGTAATTTACAATTAAAATTACCAAAATTTTTTCCTATTTATTTTAATAATTAAGCTGGAAATGATGCACTTATTTATTAAACAGCTAGGATATGATGATAAAAATATACAATTAATTGCAAATAATGAAGAAAATTTATTACTTTTGGGAAAGAAACAGAAAATTTTAAAATGATATTAATAGTTACATTTAAATTTATGGCCAGTAGTTTAGATAAATTATCATCTAATTAAGCAAATATCAAATTTAACACACAAATACATTTTACAAAAGAACATGTAGACTTAGTTTTTTAAAAAAATATGTTTATCCATATGATTATATGGATAGTTGGAAAATATTTGAAGAAACAGAACTCCCACCAAAGAGTGAATTTTGCAATAAATTAAATGAATCTTATATAATTGATGCTGATTTTGAGCATGCAAAGTGTGCATGAAACCAATTTAATATTTAAAATATTGGTGAATACCATGATTTATATTTAAAAAGTGATATATTATTGGTAGCAGATATATTCGAAAGTTTTAGAAACATATGTATAAATGAATATGATTTAGATCCTGTGTGGTATTTTACAGCACCAAGTTTAAATGTGGGAAGTAATGCTAAAAATGACTAAACAAAGACTAGATTTATTACATAACTATGTGATCTTAATAATTGAAAAAGGAATTAGAGGTGGAATATCAGAATGTTGAAAGTGATATGTAAAAGTTAGTAAAAAATATTTGTAAGATATAAACTCTAATCAAGAATCAAATTATTTAGCATATCTCGGTGATAATAATTTAGATGGTTGGGAAATGTCACAATATTTACCATATGGTGGTTTTGTATGGGGTGATTAAACATTAAATGCTTTAGAGTACTGGAGTAAAAAAATATTAAATTTGAAAGATGATTCACAGCATTGTTATATACTGATTTATAATATCCACAGAACTACGTAATTTACATAAAGATCTACCTTTTTGTCCTGAAAATAAGATAGTTAAAAAAACAAATCAATCTAAATTATTAACAACTTTACATAAAAAAGTAAAGTATGGTTTAAAACATACAATAATTTTTAGAATATTAACATTTGATCAGTCTGATTGGTTACAAAAGTATATAAATTTAAACACAACAATGAGAACTAATGCTAAAAATGATTCTGAAAATATTTTATAAGCTCATGAATCATTCAGTGTTTGGTGAGACTATGGAAAATATTAGAAATAGAGCTGAAATAAAACAAGTATCAGATACAGAAAAATGTGAAAAAAAATTAGTAGCAAAACCAAATTTTAAAAGTACTATATTTAATGAAAATCTTGCAGCTATATATATGAATCAAACAAATCTAAAATTTAATAAGCCTATTTATGTGGGTATGTCAATTTTGGACATATCGATAGAATTAATTAATGATATTCATTACAACACAATAAAACCAAAATATGGTGATAAGATACCAATTCATAAATTTATAACATTAAAACAGAAGATATTTATCAAGACATGAAGTCGATGTTTAATAAATTTGATACAAGTGATTATCCAAAGAGCAATATTTATAACATGCTCTAATAAATACAAAAAATTTAAGCAAAATGAAAGATGAGTGTAATGGAAAAATAATGAAGGAATTTGTTGGTTTACGAGCAAGAATGTACGCATATAGATTTGGCGATAAAGAAATAAATAATATAAAGGTGTGAAAAAATGTGTTGATAATAAGAGAATTGCATTCGAAGACTTTAATAACTGTTTGTTTGACAAGAAAATTCAATATAGAACAATGAATTTGATAAGGAGTGAGAAACAAAATATATACAATAGGACTTACTAAAATTCATTAAGTCATTATGATAACAAGAGAATTATACTAGAAAATAAAATTGATACTCTACTATATGGATATCGAAATTTATAATTAAATTTTATATTATTATATTTTAAACTTCTTTATTCTCCAAAACAATGTGAGCTCCATCAAAATTAATAAATTTACCATTTCCGTCTCTAATTTCTAAGACAATATAATAAAAATATTCATTATTTATTCTATAAAAAATTGAATACGAGGGCTCATAGCTAATGTAATCTCGAAAACCATACATAGTTTTTGGTGGAAAACTAGCAATTATATCAGTTTCCAAATAATTCGATTCATAATATATTATGAACATCTCATGCCAAGTTACAATTAATGTTAATTGATTTATATGAATTAAAATTATGCAATTTAGTGCCTACAAGAATTTTATCTTTATCATTAGTCATACTTCTTTCAAAGCCAAGAACATCATATAAGTGATCATCAAGTTTAATATCAGTCTTAGTTTTGATAGATATTCTATTTTTCACATTGTCTTTTTTTTTTATTTCAACGTTGAAATGGATCGATTGAATTTATAGCTTCTTTTAACGATTCAACATCGTATTGGCTTTTGGGAATTGTCAACAACTACACTCATTTTTTTCAATTGTAGTTGTAGTATTATTCTCTACATTTGGAGTTAAAATTTTGTATGAAAACTAACTAATGCTATCGATTTATCGTTATAAATTATATCATAGTAAAGTTTCTTCTTCAGTATACAATTAGTGTTTGTTAACTTGAAAACTTTATTATTGTCCATTTATTACAAAAAATTATTGTAATTAAATGAAAAGAACTGACTTGGGTGTTGGTGTTTTAATTTCTGAAGAAATATCTAAAAATAAAAATATGGTGATTTATTACCTGATAATATAAGAGCTATAATTGAAGGTCGAAGAAATTGTGGAAAAACAAATTTTATGATAAATTTTATTTATAATATGGGAGGGGGGGTTCAATTTTAATAAATTACTTGTTTGCTCTAAAATTTTGAATCAACCAAAATAGATGATTCTGAAGTGATATCAAAAGAAAATTAATA